>CM059977.1:7902764-10851766 GCA_030490835.1 Annona cherimola | reverse complement strand
CATTTACTCGAACAAGCATTTCAAAATGCCCGAGCGTAGAACAACCACAGCTTTTTGAGGAGAAGGCAAGCGTTCAAAAGGAGAATGCATGAATACCTTTGTAATCGGTGCCAACGTATCCGACGCGCATGACAACCTTCTTCTTGCGGAAACCCTCCCACTTATTGGAGCTGGAGTCGAAGTCGGAGGAAGACGATCGGATGTCGGAAGAAAGGGAAGGGGCGAGTACGGATGATGAGGGGGAGGAGGCGGCGGAGCAGAAAATCCTAAGGTAATTACAGTTTAAGAAGGAGATGCGGTGAGTGGGATTCAGTAGCTGAGGCGACAATGGAAGTCGCAACGAGGCAGCTGAAGCCATTGAAAAAAAGCTTCACTTGGGGGGCTGATAGGCGGAGGAAGCAGGATAGCGCGCAGCAACAGCTGATGGCCATCGTGGAAGTACGGGTACAACAATTGGACGTATGTTCCATCACAGGCCCAGATTAGGCTTGGGCTATAATTTGGCCCGATCATGATCATTGGTGATGCCCCGCCCAGGCCTTTTACTCGCTCATCAAAACTTCTCTCCATGGGCTTAAGGCCCTAAATTGACGGGAAAGTATATATATATATACATATACATATAACACTATGTGATTCATGGTTACTCTAGGTTTACGCTCCATTTCCGTAAATACGGGTGTCGATTTTTAATAAAAATCATTTTAAAATATAAAATTAAATCACTTGATTTGGACAAATATTTTTGTCAGAATATTTATCAAAAAAGGAACCTTTTCGCAATTAAAACTACGCTAGCGATCTTTTGCCGCCACTAGAATTGTATTCGAAATTTTTTATTTTTATAAATATGCAAGTCTCACCCAGATCTTTTTCATCTAAAATTTGGATTTTTCGGATTTATTTGGTAATTTTTGTTTTTATTTTGAATAAGTTCAAAAATTATCGAATTAGTGAATTACACGAAAGATCTAAGTAAAGCCCACAGGATTGCCTACATATAGTACATGCTGGCCAGATGCCTGGATTTATATTTCAATATTTCAAAGCTTTGTCTGTTTCGCAAATCTTTAAATCATAAAATTTAATTTACAACTAAACGACATGGGGGAGAAAAAGAGTTCTGCGCTTTTTAGGACATTTTTGGTGCTTTTCATGCTTTTACTTCAAAACGAAGTCCAAATATAGATGCAAAAGTAAATGTAAGCAGTGACAGAATTATATAATGTCAAAATGAGTAAAATAAAAGACGTAAAAACTAATAAAAAAATATAAAACTATTAAAAATCAAAGAGTTATAGAATGGATGAAACAACTTAATTAATTAATTAGCAAATTAACTTAAACCAGCTTAAGACCCGGAAATTTTTTGTTCAATATTCTACCTCGTGTGATTTTTGATGGAGTTGAATATGCTTATTGGGTCCATATCCCGAGAAGTTGATAAAGATCTATTATCTAACTCTGGCAGATGATATATTATTCATAGAGCTGAAACGTTGGAACATGCTTTGGATTTTGGAGGTGCATGCATGGTAACCTAATCGAGGGCCGTCTGGGCCATGCATATGCCACTTTCTTATTCGACTTTGGCACGGGTCGTAATCTCGACTGCAGGCCTTAACCTTGTGCGTTAAGAAAGAAAAATGCGATGCATGGGGTCCAAGGGGTTGATTATTTTAAGCAAGTTTCTTAAATATCTTTCATTGTCTAATACTGGCTTTTTGACTTTGTGTTGCAGTTTCATGCTTCAAATGCAAGACATATTGAAGAACAAGTAATTAAAGAAGACTCCAGCTCCATCCAATTGCGGAGTTGCAATAGGTCAAAAGATTGCCTTGCTGGATGCATGCAAGCTGCGACATCAATTGTGTTTCACGACAAGGATCCACAGGGAAAACTCAGCTGCTAGAGCTCTGCATTCACCGGCTCCAACCTTTTATATAGAAAGACTAATACAAATAACCATATTATTTTTCTGAATTTTTCATTTGAAAATTTACTTACAATGTCATATTTTTTCCCATTTCATACTACAAATCAAGTTCAGAAATTTTTACAAATTTGGTTTATAATCAACTTATATTGTTAAAGAAAAGATCGAAGTTCCTCAAACGAAAGATAAAGCTCCCGCTAGGTTTCGAACCAAAATCAATAGGGAATCTTTCCATATTTGGTACCCAGCCAAGCTACTCTTAGTAGGAATAAATACAATATTAATTTTAGCTAAACTTGAAAAAATTATTTGAAATTGATAAGGTCAAAACTGTTTTTGCTTATGAATTAAGGGTGTGTTTGGCAATTGATAGAAAATGTCAAGTTAAAACTTTTCAATCTAAAACTTTTTACTCTTCACAACTATCATATTTTTTAATTATTTTTTCACATTTTCCTATACAACTACCCTACTTTTCAATCATTTCTACACAACTATCCATATAACTAACCTATCTATTTTAACTTTATCCTCTTTACTACTCATCATTATCTCTATCATATCACATCATTTGACAACTTTTACTTTTCAAAATTTTTTATCAAAAGTTTTATTCATTACCAAACACACACCCTAACAATGCTTATATATTATGAGCATCAATCACTTAGAGTCTGTTGAACTTTAAACAAATGTTGAATTGGTTTAAGGAGACTAATTTGCACCATTTGAGGAATCACCTTCATCCATTATATTGAAAAATATTATGTTTAATTTAATAATGCATCAATTTGATTTAAAAGTATATTATATGAGCCACAAAATACGTATAGTTTTAAAGTGAATATAAACTCATTAAAATTCTTATCTTAGTGTGGCTTATATAAATTTCTGGGTCAATTTCATATATACCTACATAGTTTCATCGATATTGCAGATATACCCACGTAGTTTCACAAATTGCATATTACCCCCACATAGTTTCACCGAAATTGCGTATTACCCCCACGCCGTTAACTGCTGTTAATATCCGCCGTTATATTTTCAAAAATGACGAAAATGTCCTCATCTTCATGGGGGTGATATGCAATTTTGTGAAACTATGGATGAAGACATTTTCATCATTTTTCAAAAATATAACGGCGGATATTAACGGCAGTTAACGGCGTGAGGGTAATATGCAATTTTGGTGAAGCTATGTGGGGGTAATATGCAATTTGTGAAACTACGTGGGTATATTTGCAATATCGATGAAACTATTTGGGTATATATGAAATTTACTCTAAATTTCTTATTAAAATGCTTTTAAGTAGTGTTATTAAATAAAATAATAACAAAATGATAAAATGAATCATTTAAATGATGTAAATAGAGTCGACTTGAACTAATTCAATATACGGTTGAAGTTGAACAGCGTCTAAGTAAACATTGCCCTTATATTTTTTAGTAAATTTAATTGAATGCGCCAAGTGTGCTTGGGTGAGCCTTATACTTCTCAAGGTGTCAGAGGCTAAGAGGTATATCATAGTAGGCCTTGAGCCTAGGTATGTACGTATATATGATATTGATAATAAAATGCCTCAATTAAGTTATCATCTTTTGAAATTGGCTCCAGCGTATAATTAAATTACAAAGTACGTGCACCACCTCGTAGATTAGTAACTAAAAATGCACATTCGTTACGCATCTAATGAAATTAAACAATACTTTGTCAAATTTTAGAATATTCTATCATAGAATGACGTTAACTTTCTATTGCAAGTAATTTTGATACTAGTAGAACTACGAGCTCAACTATTTTCATTGATGAATAGCTGATATAATAAGTTAATAATTACAAAATAACAAAAAAATTTATTTTTTAAAAAATTGCCCCACAGTGATCAGGGTCATCAACTATGTAACATTTTTTCGCTTGCTTCAATTGAGATCCGATTATATACAATAGGTTGTATATATATTTAACTTACAATATTTATTTTTTCAATTTTTTATTCATAAACATACTTGTCTAAGTATATTTAATTTAATGTCCATGGGCTTGATCCAATAGTAACGCATTACGGCATGATGTTACTTAGTTGAAGGTTCAACCCTCACCCTTGCAATTGATGAAAAAAATTATATTTAATTTATATACTAAGTTTTTTCACTTTAAATTAATTTTATATATTTATTTTTTTTTTTGAAAATCAAGTATTTAAGAGGTAAAAAATGACTTATATGCCCCTCAAATTGATGATTTTCAAAAATAAAAATAAATTATAAAATGGCAAAAACTTGATATATGGATTGAATACATTTAGAACTCATATTTATGAAGAAAAATTAAATATTTTAAGTTAAGCATACATAAAACATATTGTATACATCAGGCCTTCCTTCAATTTATTGTCTTTCTTTTTTTCATTTTTATTGCTTTGCTTACGCAAGTATTATGGTGTATGGGAAATGATAAAAACTTGTGATGAAAAATTTTTAATATAAAATTTTTTAAATTGGTAGAAAATAATGTGATATAATATGGATAATGATGAGGAGTAAAGAAAATAAAGTTAAAATAGATAGATTGGTTGTATCAATAGTTGTGCAGAAATGATTGAAATGTAGAAAAATTATAAAAAAAGATATCAAGAATTAGTAAAATATAAATAATTGTAGAAAGCAAAAAACTTTATATTAAAAAGTTTTAATTGAAAAAATTTTAAAGTTTGCCAAATACCTCCCCCTTAATTTGAAATTTGCACGGAGGGGAGAACAACAGCTGAGCTGGATTTAACTTTGAAAAAGCGCGTGGGCACCTTGTGTGGCCGTTTACGGTTGGTCTGATCTGCGGCGTCTCTGACTTTTGTTCACCCACCGACATGCATCCGAGTCCTCTCTCTCTCCTGATCTCCTACATTTTTCAACAGGGTGCAAGTGTGCAACATCAACCCGCCGAACTGACCGGTTAAGAATAATTATCCAGACAGTAGAGAGCAGTGGCTGTAATAAAAAATTATCCATACTTAACTAATTAGGATAAGATAAATTTCATATAATAATTCCATATATGGACCATGTCTTTATCCATGCAGCTCAAATACATTGTAATTTTTTTTTTTTTAAATTTCCCTTTCTCCCAAAGCAATTTTTCTTTTCCCTTCTCCTATTCTCTTTCTAATTTCTAGTACTTTATTTTCGTAAAGAAATAACTCAATTAATTCATGGCTAAATATTTTGTGTTGAAAAATGGATTTGTGACGGAAACAAAATCGACCAAACTTATAAACACTGATAGAATAGTACCTAAATATGGATAAAATAAGACATAAAGTTGCGACTCAAAAATTTTAAGCTATAAAATTCACTGCCAAGCACTACTTTGGTTCAAACAGTGAACACATTTTGACGACGAGTTCTATCAAACGCATGTCGACCGTGGATAAATTCCTAATCGACTAAGGGTTTTGCTGTTTATATAGATACTTAATGAGCTAAAATGCCATTTTTAAATATTGTCCACCTATTTTTACATTGCTCTAATTTTTTTCTCAACGCGCATCAATGCAGCCTATCGTGCTCAGCGAGGGATGCCTAGAAATTCTACGGCAGCGCCCACGGAATATAGATGATCGACCGCTGCAGCGTGCCTTGAAATTCTACGTGGGCACTGTTCAATCATCTTCCAGATATCACGGCCTACAGATTGGACAGCCACAATGAGGTTTGGCGGAATTATCTTTAATTAATCAGCGCCCGCTTTTCTTGTTGCATCCTGCCAGCTCTAATTAACCGACAAGCCGTAGGCCCACAGCGCACCAAAATCTGTGCTCGGTGACAGAAAAGAAAAGCAAGTGCTTCTGGTCAGCGTCGCTTTGTATATATTTTTTATTCTTTTATTTTACGACTCGACCCGACAACCTAACGTAGTTTTTGATATTTTGGCGAGGGTATACTTAAGTTTAAATTTCAATCATAACTTCTTGCTTTCATTTGAGTTTATTTTAATCATTAGCCTTGATCATCAATTATTTTTACCTTCTCTTTACTTTAAATTTAACTTATATCAGTGAACTTGAGCATAGTTTTAATGATTTCACACCTCGGTGTGCATAAGTGTTCATGTAATAAAAAAATTAACACATATCAATAAAAATTAAAGACATTCAAATTTTGAAAAAAACTATTTTAACTGTGCCTAAAATATTTCCCCATCTTATCGTATTTATTATTATCTTTAAAATTAGGATACTTAAAATTAACTTGGTCGGTGACGTGATGGTTAAAAATGTTTATAATTATTTATAAAATATAAAAGATAGGTTATTTTTCTTTTAATTAAGTATTAAAATATTATAAAATTTCGTAGAATTGTTTAGCTAGAAAAATCATTTAGAAGATAAGGGTATAATTGATTAAAACTTTTAGACCTAGCAGTCAATTATGCAAATTTAAATGTCTATACTCACTCTTGCATGACCAACAAAAGTCTTTGTTACTTTCTGCAAAACTGATAACATGATACTCCGTAAATATTTGTTGTAAACAGAATAAATGTCAGAAAATTTTTGAACTAGCCTAGTAAAGCAACAACATATTACCTTCATCAAAACTCAAAAGTACAGTCAAATGCAGTCCTTTATTACATTGTCTAATCTCTTAGGTGCTAATTAGGGACCCTGGTTCAATGCACCCGGGTGTACTTCACCCATTTTTACTTTTTTTTTTTGAATTTTTTTTTACACAACTGTTAATTTAAGTATATTTAACATGCATATAAAATTTTATAATTTTTGGAGATTTTTAAATATTTTTTTTGAATTTTTTAAAATTAGTGGCATTTTGCCACTGATTTTACAAAATCCGAAAAAAATATATAAAAATCTTTAAAAATGGTAAAAATTTATACACATGTTAAATACACTTAGATTAATATTTTCATAAAAAAAAGTTTAAAAAAAATATAAAAAAAA
The DNA here is from genome assembly GCA_030490835.1 of Annona cherimola. Classification (NCBI taxonomy): domain Eukaryota; kingdom Viridiplantae; phylum Streptophyta; class Magnoliopsida; order Magnoliales; family Annonaceae; genus Annona; species Annona cherimola. The sequence continues at coordinate 10,844,875 of CM059977.1, read as the reverse complement.
GGGTGAAGTACACCCAGGTGCATCGGGTGCATTGAACCAGGGTCCTCTAATTACGACAAAATTTTGCACGTACCCCAATCAAATGCCGTCCTTTATTACATCCCCCTGCACCCAGTCCTGTTATTTTGGAGTGATGGGGTTGGGTTACTTTCCCAAACTGATTTTTACAGTTTTCCTGTATAGCTACCACACTGCAAGAAATTTTTGGTTTAGTTTTGTTGTAAATTTTATCGCAGTTGGATTGTGGCATTTCACTTGGAGAACGAAAATTTTTATTTTTGTTGCCATTTTGCTGTGCTCATTGTATTGGCAACAAACATTGTAACCATTTTGTTGCTGAAAGGAAAATGCGACCCAACAAGGTAACAACATTTATTTTCATTTTCATCATTGAAAATAAAATTTCTTGCAGACCTTGGGTGCTGCTGAGTTCCTGTTTTGTCTAGCTCAATTATTGGAAGAGAAGACAGAGATGAAAAAACACTGTAGTATTTCTTTATACAAGTTTAAAAGGTCAAGAGATTGTCTTCTTCCATGCCGTAATGTCAAGTTGTCAACTGTACATGTTGCATGTAATGTCAACTCCACAAGACGCAGGCTCATGATCAGCACAAGTTCAAGGCATTGAGGGAACTTTTGAAAAAATGGCTATTAGGAAATATTCCGAGGCTTTTACTTAGCACCAAATCAGCAAAGTCAGCCATCCGCTGGGAAATTTAAATTATAGGAAATTGTAAAAATGCACTAGGGTTGTACATTAGTTCAGGTTGACTTGAATTGGAGTCTTCTTAATCATAATTCTATTTATAAAACGTCATCCCAACCATGTATTTACTCTTATTTTTCATGTCTCAAACCAATCCTACGTTAAACTTATAAAAAAACAATTCGGTTTAGAATACCAATCAGGTTAAGCAATAGTTCAAGTAGAAAAAAAATGAAAAACGTAATTTTAAATATTTTATACTTGTTCCTCATGTTTATTTAAAAATACATGACTTTGTGTTAATAAACATATCATATTTAAAATATTTTTATTTAAGTTAATTTTAAAATATAAATACTATTAAACAATAAAAATAATCCTTCTTTACATGAATATTTTTGATTTTATGAGTTATAGAGTTATATAGCAATATAATTGTCAATTAATATAACAACACAATTGTTAATCAATATTGTCTTAAGACAATGATATTTAATTAATGCATGTGTATCATATGATCTAATGTATTAGACTTATAATAATATTCAATATGGTCAATTTTCTATGATTATTTTTTATAGTATATTATATTTTATGTTAATATATTAAATCTGATTAAGTTGGGTGGACTAATCCCTTAATTCACACCAATCTATTTTTGAAATCAAGCCGATTCAAATCAAGTTGTGCATTCTATTTTTTTTTAAATATCTAACCTAACCTTATTGCAAATTGAGTTTGGTTAGTTGGCTTTGAGTTAACTAATCCTATTTATACCCCTAATATGTACCATTTAACTCATTTGTGGGAAGTTACTTGTAGCAAGTTTTAGCAAAAATGTGTTAAAATTGTCACTGAGATTAAATTTTAGTGATATCTCTTATTGTTGTAGTTAAAAATTTCTTTTTGGCAACAAACACTATATCATTAAATCTAAAAGCTGATTATTTATAATGCCAATTCATGACTGGTGCAAAAAATTAATTATTGTTAATTAAACCATGTCACAAAATGCTAATTTTCTTATGTTGATACTTGTCGTGTCGTTAACTATGAATCATACACATACGAAAGTAACAGTAGCAAGCTATAGACATCTTCTTTCTGCTCATGTGTGATCTTGTGGGTGAGAGACTTAAAAAAATCTTATCATAGGATTTAGACAATTTAGCAACTATATCATAAGAATTGCTAGATGTGGTGATTTGAGTAGTGTGAGAACTATAAGCTTAACCATGGACAAAATATTATCTTCTTATGACTTATGTTCGAGGCGATTCATTAGACATGTATTTTATGTATGTTTTATTAGTTTTAATGACTCTTAAGTGTTAAGGCCTCGACAGTCCAATAATGTCGGCGTGTATTAAAACCATGATTCAAGATAGAGGCACTAAGCTAATTAAGGCCTATTTTGCTGCATTAATAATCAACAGTTTTTGGAAAATTGAAATGAAATTTCAAATAAGTAATTAATTAATAGAGTGAGCAAAGATTTGGAAAAGACAATGGTGAATGCTTGCATTCGATTTCCTCCTAATTACAAACACATCAAAGGTGTTATGTACTTATGTATCCTCATGATTAGATTGACATTAAACGTTAAAGCTCGACTAAGAAAGCAACAACCCGAAAATAGACATTGTATTACTTAGGTATGTGGAAAAAATTGTTTTACAGCTAAACTGTGCCCTCTCAATGATGTCTTAAAAATGCATAAAGGATTTATTTTCGTGGTGGAGTTTACTTTCAAAAAAAATTTCAAGAAGTTAAGAAATTTTTTTTTTTTTAAAAAAAAAAATCGATGATGGGAACAAAGTTCTTACTATGGACAATTAAATAATGTGATAAACAGCGTTGATGAACATGCTCAGGAAGGTTCCCATTAGACGCACAAATGTCAAAAAGGCCACAGAATCTGAAAAAGATGCACAAACAAGATAAGACTAAGCAGCAGCTGAAGTCCCCAGACATCGATTGCTGGGTAGACGTGATTCCCTTTCGCTCTTTCGATTCACACCATAGTCAAATGTTTCTTTTTACATGTAAAAAAGGAAAACTATCTAGACGAAAAAAGATCACCATTTCTTCCGAGAGCGAGACACGAGTGCTACTGCACCCCCCAACAACTCTTGTACTCTAAGAAGGCTGAATTTAAGAAACTGGAACTGGTTGTGCGTGTGGACCCATGCGAGGTTGATTCATGGCATCCACCCATGAATGCAGTTCTTCAGATCCTTTCAATCAACCTCGCAAGTGAAATGGCTATGTGTCACCTTCAGCGGAATTTGCGTGTGAATTGCAAATTTTCTTATTAGAGCATGCTTGGTGAACCAGGGCTGTAATCCATTTGACCGCTTCGTAGGGATGCTAATAAGAAATCACTTTTATATCCTCTACTTTCGTTACGAACAAATATTTTCTACTCATTACACCTTTTCATACGCCTAGCCGCTTATTGTATTATACCCACACATAGCTGTGCTCGATGGGATATATACATACACTAAGATGCACAATGTCGGGAACTTGATCCTATGCTTTGGGGAGCATTGAGCCTCCCTAGTGTATATACTAATTTTTTTTATTTTTTTAAAATTTTTTATGAAACTATTAATCTAAATGTATTTAACATATGTATCAATTTTTATCATTTTTAGAAATTTTTAAATACTTTTCCAGATTTTAGAAAAATTCAAAAAAATAAAAAAATAGGTGGAGTACATCCGGGTGCATTGAGGTTGGAATCCATGATGTTACACCCTAGTTAAAGTGTACCAAGGTTAAATGGCCATTTTATTAGACAAATCGAAATCTTACTTTATGTATTGTATTTCGTATATTTATTCAATCAGATAACAAGTTTTATTAAAATCAAACATGTGCACAAGCCAATCTAAAAAGGCGTAAAATCGATGGATATAATTGTTTGATGTATGTATCAACTTTACAGTTGTTTATAAAATATTTTAACAATTTAAATATCAATCTTGTGTGAATAAATGATTGTTTAATGTATTATAACATTATAATGCTGATAGATATACGAATTTTCATAATCTAGACGTAATATCTATTTTTAAGAAAATGTAACCCATTCAAAATTCTAATGAAGCTGATTTTCATTCTAACGCAAATGACATTATACCATATGACCGGTTGGATTATAATTTTATTATCAATATGAGCCCTATTTCATTCATAGTTCACTCTAACTAGGCTATAACATGGTACACTGCCATATCTCCTTTTGGATGGGATAATATTCGTGTGTGTGTATATCAGAACATGTTTTAAACGGTTCATCAGTTATCACAATGACTGTTTTAAATAGTTCATCAGTTATCACGAAAATAAGTAGAATGAGAAATGAGACTATTATATATTGGAAAATTAAAAATTATATATCTAATAAAAAATAATATTAGACATAAAAGATCCAATCACCGTCAGATTTCCTCCGATGGAATGCTTCCCAATATGCCCTTAATTGTCAGAGTTTATGTCATACCAAACATGAAAAAAAAAAAAATTAAAAAAAAAAAAATAAAATCTAAAGAAAGTCTTCGAGTTGACAATCAACAATTTGGGGCCGTCCAACTTGGAGCGGCACTCCCTGCCCAAAAAAATCAAGTGGGCCATACAGCACTTTCCTTGGCTTCTGGGTCCCACGCGTGGCACTGTTGCAATGGTCAGCCATCTTTTTGACGCCTGGCCTCCACGATTTCTCCGATGACGCGGCCTTCGGGGTTAAACAAAGCCAAAAACGCGCATGAAAAATCCAGAGTCCAGATGTATACATGTGCAACACGGAATTAAACGCCTGTCTCCGTGTTCGAGATCTTTGAGATCTACACCGTCCATCTGCTCAGGGAAATTTCCAAGCGTCCTTGCACATCCCAACTACCATTCATTGATCCAAGGAGAAAGTTCTATAAGATAATTATGGGTGTATTGGGAAGTAATATAATTTAGCTTTGGAAATAAAAAATAAAAGAAAATTATGAGATATGATAGAAATAATGATGATGAGTAAAAAAGTAAAGTTAAAATATATAGATTAGATATATATGGTAGTTGTGTAAAAATAGTTAAAAAGTATGACAATTGAATAAAAATGAATGAAAAAATAATTATGGAGAGTAAAAGTTTTAAATTGATAAGAATTTATCCTAAAAGTTGATAGCTCGATCCTTGAGTTGCACAGTGTGAATTCAAAAACCGCAGGCCTGACGTGTTCAGTCATTCTACGCCTTGAACAACGATCACAGAGCACTATAAATACGAGATCTTCGGAACTTACCACCCGACAACACCAACCAAGCTCGAGCTCCTCTCTTCTTACATTTTTCTTACTCAATCTCATATATCCATGGCTGCCCACGCATTCGGCTCGGCCTTCTCCCTCATTATCCTTTTCTTTTCCTTTGCCACTGTAGCATCTGCCCAGCTGTCATCGACCTTCTATTCATCTTCGTGCCCCAATGCACTGTCCACCATCCAAACTGCGGTGAAGGCGGCAGTGGCAAATGAGAAACGCATGGGCGCGTCGTTGCTCCGCCTCCACTTTCATGACTGCTTTGTCAATGTACGTGGATGTTTTGGATGATATATGCATGACAAATGAAAGTAACCGCTATTTCCAATATTCCATAATGTGATTTAGAAAAGGGAAAGAGAGTTATTTACCCACTCACGACATTTCTAACTCAGTTAGTTTTTTTCTTTGATAAAAAACTCAGTTTGTTTTTAGACTACAAACAACTCAGACAGATTATACACTATTTTTTCCTTGTTCGGCGGGGGCCGAGGACTGAGCATTTTGAATCTGAAATCTCTTCAGTTGGGTCTCACCGTGATGTTTGAACAATATCCATATCTCACGTTGGTCTACGCATGTTTCAAATATATATTTTTACTTGTGGAGCCCCGTACTTCAACTCTCTCTCCCTCCCTCTCATATCTCCATGAATTCTTTTTCTTACCTAAACTGACTAGCTAGAGCTTAAGAAAGAACACCACCTGAGCATTATAGAGTAGAGAGATCATATATACGATGCATCGATATTGTTGACAATAATCTGATTTTTTTTTCTAATTAATATCGTGACAGGGTTGTGATGCATCCGTTTTGCTAGACGACACATCCAGTTTTACTGGGGAGAAAAGCGCAACTCCTAACCTTAATTCACTCAGAGGTTTTGACGTGATCGACACCATTAAATCCCGAGTAGAAAGCATATGCTCAGGAGTCGTGTCTTGTGCCGACATTCTAGCCGTTGCTGCCCGTGATTCAGTCGTTGCGGTAAGAAAACAGCACATTGCTACAGTCTGATTCTAGCCTATCTGTATTTTGCACCCTCTATAACCCCATTTAATGCAATATATATATAGAGAGAGAAATGAGGCTTACTTGATTATGAAATTAACATCTTCTCGATTTATTTTATTCAAAATTATTTACTTTAATCACGCATTAGTTTTCATCGGCATCAAACATGTGTATAGTCTTATCTTAAAATAATACAAAATCAATATAATAAATAGTTTAACATAAATATCAATTTAAAATTATTTTCAACATCTAAATCTTTTAAAATATAACTTTTATATTAGATAAATGATTATATAATATATTATTATATTTTAATACAGTGGGGCCCTTTTTAAAGCGGATTTCATCGTAATTATGACGCAGTCCATTTACATATGAAGAATTATATATATGATCATATTTATGTGCATTTGAACTGTATTATAATTACAGTATTATCCGCTGTAAAATGGGGCTTTGTTAATCATAAAATTAACATATACACTACCTATTGTATTTAAAATTATTTACTTTAATAGCATATTAACTTTCATCTAAATCAAATATGTGTATATACTTTACCTTAAAATGGTACAAAATTAATGTAATAAAATAGTTTAACATAAATACCAATTTAAAAATTATATTTTTAACATCTAAACTATTTAAATTTATAATTTTTATATAGATAAATAATTGTATAGAGTATTATAATACTTTAATATGTATAATAGTATAAAGTATTATAATACTCATTTTGTGATGCACTATACTTATGGTGGAGAGGACCCATTACCATATATATTAGTAGCAAACTGGTTTTCTTGTCAGATATTTTTATATGATTGATCAATATTAAATTCTTTGTGTTCCATGGTGGTTGATTTTCAGTTAGGTGGACCTTCTTGGACAGTGCTACTAGGACGAAGAGATTCGACCACCGCGAGCTTGAGCCTGGCAAACAGCGACTTACCACCCCCAACCTCTAACCTAAGCGCCCTTTTAACTTCCTTTTCGAAAAAAGGACTCAATGCCAAAGATCTGGTGGCCCTCTATGGTGTGTTTAGTTTACATCAATCTACATTTAAATGGATCTTTTCTTAATTTATCCTTATCATAATTGCGATTGGTTATCACTATAACTATATTGTTGATGTTTTCATATCTCCAGGGGCTCATACAATAGGCCAATCAAGGTGCACTTCATTCCGAGCTCGAATCTACAACGAGAGCAACATCGACCCAACATTCGCCGCATCCCGAAGGTCAAACTGCCCGAGCGCAGGAGGTGACAACAATCTCTCCCCGCTCGATGCGTCCACCCCAACCGCCTTCGACAACAGCTACTACACCAACTTGGTGAGCAGAAAGGGCCTGCTGCACTCCGATCAGGAGTTCTATAACGGCGGCTCCACGGACTCCACTGTCACCAGCTACAGCGGCAACTCCGCCACCTTCTTCTCTGACTTCGCTAGTGCAATGGTTAAAATGGGGAACATCAGCCCTCTGACCGGCACCAGTGGCCAGATCAGAACAAACTGTAGGAGAACAAACTGATCTATCTTTAAGCCCTTTTGGGCACTCATAAGTATGTATGCACCGGATGTCTTTCTATATATTCACGTGTATGGGTATCTTTTTCGTCTTACTTTCACGCAGTTACTTTTTCCGTCTATTTAACATGTTAATAAGCTGACAATGTAGTAACAGTATTCCTCCCAAAAAACAAAAAAAAATTTGCAGTAATAGTTTTAATTTGGGCCAGCTCGTAGCCAGCCACAGTCACATTAGTTAAATTGGGACGCTTTAAAGAACCGAATTAAGGGACCAAGTGCGTATATTAACAATATTTTAAAATTTTTTCTTTACTATTGTTATATTCTTGTATATATTTTTATAAAAGTTAAAAAAAATATTAAAAAAATATTGTTTTCTTGTACGGAGTAGTGCGAAATGTATTTTTGAAATTTTGTAAAAATATATGCAAGAAAAAACAGCAAATTCTGGAATACGAACTAAATGCACGTACATGAGATGAATTTTAAAATTTCTTAAAATATATAACAATCCAAAAATTAAATTTAAAAATTAAATTAAATGTAAATGGATTCAAAAAATGAAAATATAAAATGTATATAAAATATAAAATAATCAAAGCTTTTACTTTTCTAGGTAAAATTCAGGTACATCCATCTAATAGCATGCATGCAATTGAGATATCTTCTAAGGACCGTAGTTGGGATATGAAATTAAATCTATGATATATTTATCTTTAATCTAATCGAAATATCATCCTTGATTTCAATGGTAAAAATTTATAAGATACTGATCATGTTAGTCAACTGCACGACGCTGCGTGGTGGGGCAAATTTATATATATATATTGTAATAAAACTTTATACACTCATTTATCCATATATAAATCATACTTTAGACGGTTTAGATGTTGAAAAAATCACTTTAAACTTGATATTTACATTAAACTATTTTATTACGTTGATTTTGTACTATTTTAAGATGGGGACTATATACATGTTGGATTTGGATGAAAATTGGTATGCTATTAAAGTGAACAATTATAAATACAATGGGTGGAGTGGATTTTCCATTTATGATCAGGTGGGGCCCACAATGCATGGACTGCACGGTGCAGTCGCATGCACTGGAATAAATCCCTATATATATATATATAAGTGAAAAATGTGGCTAGCCACTGCTGCCTAGCGGGGCCACGTATTTAAAAAAAATAAAAATAACAAAATATTTTTTGGGCCACGTGATCAGTACCCGAGGTAAATGGGTACAGATCATTTGTTCGTGAAAGCCCAACCCAATATTTCTCTGCCACAGCCTGCGAAACTAGTCGGAAGTTGGTTTTGTTGCATCCCGTTCAAGGGATGAGGATGGGATATGAAGGGACAATCTTAGAATGGAATTTCTTATTTTTTAATATATTTTTACTTAATTTTGATACGTTTTTATTCAATTCTAATATATTTTAATGAGTTCAAATCCAATGTACCTAGGTGCACTTAGCTTTAGTACATTTTGGTGAATAATTTTTTAATGTTCGCATGAGGGTCCAAGCACAAATATCTAGTACATATAATTTTTATATATTTTTAATATTTTAACATATTTTATTTCAAATTTTCAAAATAAAAAAAGCCATTTCAAATTAATAAAAAAATGAGTTGTCCACTCAAGTGCGCTAAAGTTTAGTGCACTCGGATGTACAAAATCCAAACTCAATTTAATGCATCTCAGTGCAAAACTCATTTTAAAATTTTTTTTATAAAATTATTAATCTAGGTATATTTAATTTATAAACTAAATTTTACAATTTTCTAGTGATGTGTGTGTGTATATATATATATATATTTAAAAACAAAGATATTTGACTAAAATATCTCTTTTTAAAATAGAAAATATATACATATCTTCAAAAATAGTAAAACCTCCACAAAAATGGTAAAACTTGAAACATAAGTTAAATATACTTAGACTAATAATTTTATAAAAATTCAAAAAATAAAAAATAAGTCTTGCACCCTCCTGCATCGAAATTTCAATATGTCCAGATTGCATTCAAACAGGACTCATATTTAATTATAAACGTGAAGTGAAGGTAATCAGAAATTCAAATGGGCATGCATATATAGCAACCAAAACTAAATGGTCAGAACTAATCTTGCGCCATCATGGATGGTGCATGCACTGTTGTATTTAATTTTTTAAAAACTCTGCTGACCGTGGGGACGATTTGCATTGTGGGCATTTGCTAATTCACTCCAATTTTCGATGACTAGAATATTCTGAGGGTTCGCGGCGTTCGCCATTTTAGCCACTGACGACGCAAGCTTGCCGAAGTAATAGCTCAAGGTTTCCATCGTATATGATAAATATTGTCTTATTCTTCGTCGCTTATTTACTTGGTCATACCTTCAGCTATTACGAATGCAAATTATTTCTGGTGCCCAAATTTCATTACCGTTGGCATTTATGGATCCACTGACTTTCTGATGCAATAATTCAACAAGTCATCGAAATTATTGGCTGATAACATTAATCGTAAGTTCTATAGTCTCTGTTCGGCCTGCTATTGCCGTAAAAGGTTTTAAGTCAAACAGTTATGGTTGTTTTTCAAGATAAATAAGTGACTACTAACGACTGACCACACAGGCTCTTAATTGTGTAATATAAAAGGTAGTTGTTAGCCTAAACATATACCTAAAGTGATTCCCTATAATGGTTTGCAAGGTAGTTGAATTAAATGATTGCTTCTTTTAAACTTCTTTTTAATATATAAATTTTTATGATATTCATCCAAATATATTTCATGGCTACGCTAAAAACAAATATCTTGAGCCCCTTTACGTATTCTATATTTATTTTAAAGTTTTAGCAGTTTCATATTTACTCTCAAATGATGTTAAGCATTTATAACATAAAAATCTCTAATAAAAGATATTTTTGACATCATGAAATATACTTATTAATTTATATTTTATCTGATTTAATTTAAATGTAAAAATAAACTTCACGAAATAAAAAGAAACCATTTATACAAATCATTCCTTAAGAATATTGGAAGGAATCCACTCCTAAACATATATCAAATCATGTTTTAGAAGACTAGAAATATAAATAATAATAACATAAAATGAGATTATCGTGTAATGATAAATGAATGTTTGTATGAGAAATGGAGAAAATTCAAATTTTGTTTAGTGAAATTCATATATGACCATACAGTAGTTGAACATGCTATTAATTTACTCGCCTTTGACAATTAAGCTAAGATTTGGCTGCTAAAGCTTGGTTTTTGCAATGAACAAATTTGTTGCTAATTTCAATTTTTTTTTTTTATAGCAAAAGGTGCCGCGGAAAAATCCACTCCTCAACTTTCTAATAGCAAGGTCAAAAAGTCAAAACAAACAAAAAAAGTGCACCGTAATTCATTAGTCGTGTGGAAATATCCTTACACAATTTACATTCAAAAGTTTTTCCTTTGGCCGTGAACACAAACATGATGTAACTTCTTTGAACGTTAATTTTTAATTATCTCCAGCTAATTTGATAACCTGTTTGGTATGAGGTAAAAAAATAGTGTAGAAAAAATTTAAAAATAAAAAATAATGTGATATTATACGGATAATAATTAGGAGTAGAAAGAATAAATTATTATAAAAATAGATAGAATAGGAAAGATATATGAAATGACTAGAATGTAAATATAATAATAATAATAATAAATATAGAGTAATTAAATAGGAAAAATGTCAAATTAATTAGAACTCAAATTACGAAGAGCAATGTGTTCTTTCCAAGGAAAAGAGAACTTTTAGAATTAGTTTTATTATGATTTTTAATGAAAAATCCGAACTGTTTACTAGCCATAATTTTTATTCTAAAGTCATTATAGGAAATTTAAATTTTTTTGTATATGTGTATGATCCATTAAAAGTAATATTATTAATGAAATCCAAACTGTTAAATGCATGTACACTAATTTTTCAACAGTAATTACTTATTTTAAAATCAAATACATACATTATATTCAATACAATAAAATATACTTACAACAAAAAGAGTAGGATAATATAATATTCATGGAGCTTAAATTAATTCAAATATAAATATTTAATAAATTTAATTATTAAAACTCATATAAATAACAAAATTTTATTTTTATAATGTTAAATTTTAAATAGAATATGATTAGTGGTTTAGATATTAAAAATAAGTTACATATAATACCTTTTTAAAGTGCAACACATGTAGAATATAACTTGTGCTCTATATGATATTTTCTTGTCAAATTATATAAAAAGTTATATAGTAAGAAGTGAAAATTTCCTGTTACCTTGTAGCAACCAGATCTCCAATCTTAATTTATATCATCTAATTTTTTATGGCATTTATAATTATCTTAATTTGGGATTTTTGTGAGACATTCTTACAAATTCTTAACGATATTCTAATACACTTTTAATAATATTTCTAAGTTATCACTCTAGTGGACATTCCCACCAAACAAGAGAGACTGCTGCCACCACGCTTCAGTCAAATTAATTTTGATTGTATTGTCCACGCTTCAATCTCCAGTATATGTATTATCTAGTCTGTGCGTTTGTAAAATTCTGTTGGTATATATATGCAAAACTTCCGTAAATTTGGAAATGTTTCTTTATCCAAATGGCATTTCGCCACATGAACTCTCAAATTTATCTTAAATAGTTTTCAAATTAATCAATTTTAACAAGTGCAAAAATCGTTTTGAAAACTACTAGTTTAAGATAATATTCTGGGTCTTAATCATGAGTATGAAGCCCGTTAATCCCTTCAAAACCCTCCACATGGCAAGTCGTGTACCAAATGCCAACCCATATTAATTCATATGCTGACCAAAGTTTTCTACTAGTTATATTCTGTGAGACAAGACAAGGCGAAAAGACGTTTTCAATAATTTTTGTTGGCATGACGCTATCGAGATATATACAGCTGGGCTATAAGTATGAAATTAATGGGAAGCGTGAATGTTGATCACTAACACGTGTTTGCTTTAATTATGTAAAATATGTAAGAGAAGAGAAGAATTTTAAATTAATTTAAAGAAAGGAAGATCATATATAAAACGGGAAATATATGTATATATGTAAGCAATTTCAAATAAAAATACAATAGATAGACCACTTTTTTTCCTTTACTTTCCTTTTATAATTAATAAGAGGGCTTTTAACATTTTTTTCTCACTACATAAAAATCAATATTTTGCAACATACTTTTAGAGATTTTGCAAAAGACATTATTTAGTAAATAAATAATTTCTATTATAAAAAATTAGCTTTTACTTATAAGAATATAATGAATGTTGTAAAAATATGTAAGATGAAAATTGTAAAGTGATTAGGTCTTTCATTAGAGGAGCAGTGGTCTTCTCTTTCATTAGTATATATTGTTTGTAGTTATTAGTGGAGAAAATATGAAAGGTAAAAATTGTAAGATAAATGGGGTGAATTGAGTTTGAATTATAAAAAGAAAACAAGAAAATATTGTTGTAAAGTAACCTTTTAGAGATAAAATTAATCATTAAAAACTGTATTTTTAGTGATAATAATAATAAATTTAAATTAAAGTTTTATTGACTTATAACCATTTAGTTACAATAATATAGCACTATCAATTGATATATATTGACAAATTTTAATGCCACTAGATATTCATTTTAGAGCACCAATCTTTTAGACTGGATTGAAATCCGGCGATTTCAAATCGATCCAAAAGTTTATTTTTAAATTTTTTTTGTAAACATGTTAACCTAGTCGTATTTAATCTATAAACTAAGTTTTACCATATTTGGATATGTATATATATTTATTTTGGAATGACTTAAATATTCCTATTTTTAAAAATCCAAAATAAAAATATATACATACATTCAAAAATGGTAAATTTTGATTTATAAATTAAATACAACTAGATTAACATATTTATAAAAAATTTCAAAAAAACAAAACATAAGTTTTTTGACCGGTTAGAAATAGCTGGATCTGAAAAGATCATTTGACTTCATTTTCTTGTACCATCGGTTGCCAATCGATTTTTCATCAAAACAACTATTTTTATATTTTAGTATGGGTAGCTATACTATTTTTATTTTCAAAATAAAAATATAAAAAACAAAATTCAGTATGTTAATTGATCCGGATAAGATTCACATATTTACGAAAAATAAATAAATAAAAAATCTTCGCCGCGTAGATGACCAATACGCAATATATGGGCCTGATCTTGTAGCCTGAGTTAATTTATATGTTTTAAAATTTTTAATTTTTCATGAAAAATGCTGTCTAAAGATCTTGAGTGCATAATATAAAATTCTACGATTTTTAGATATTTACGTATATATTTTTTATTTAATTCAAAAGTTGACAGTTTTGAGGTATTTAAATCATTAATTTCACTTCTCAAAATTGATGCTTTTGTAAATTTAAAAAATATGTATACATATCAGAAAAATACCCTAATTACGAAGCAGTAAGGAAATGTGAGTAGCTAGGCTTCCAATCAAAATATTTTGGAACATCGACATTTTTAAGACATCTATCCTTTTATTAGTTAAGATCCCTGGAAATTAATATGGATTAGTAAAAAAATACTTACCTTGGACGACCATCAGCACATACGTAAGGCTCGGAATTAATGAAAGGGATTGTTAGGAAAATAAATCCAAATATCTATGGGCAGCCCTTTTTTTTGTGATGAAGAAGTAATTATGGGCAGCCTTGGACATTATTACATTAATGTTTGTTGACTTGATGGACAGTTAAGATCCATCATTAGATGGTCAACGTTACCTAAATGATGTAACTTCGGGCGCACGGTCTTTATTAACTAAATCCTCTCTAGTTAACCGCTTATAATTGGTGTGACAACTGAAAGACTTCGTCTTTCCTATGATTTCACATTAACGACACGGAGTGGCCTCAGGTACGCAGTACGCGTCCCAAAGCCGGAATTTGTGCTCGTGCCTGTCATTTTCTTTTCATAAATTGTATTCAATCTATGTCTATGTCGGTGAATTTTTAAAATATTTGTTATTATTTCTATAATAAGCATTAGTCTCTTGGTTTTTAAAATATAAATGTTGTTTGATAAATCCACCACTTGTTATGTTTATTAATATAAATTTAGTTAATTTACTAAAAAGAACCTTGATTGGATGCCTTAGACCTTAATAAATATAAATTATTTTAAAATTAATTATGGCTCGCCAAGGTAGCAATCAAAGTTATTTTTGGTATATTAACTAATTTCACATTAATAAAAACAACAGATGGTTGGATTTATCAAAAAACATCTTCATTTTGAAAATCTAAGAGGTTTATACTTCCCATATATATTCTAAAAATTTGCAAGTGTATTTGCAATAAATTTCAAATCATAGGTACTAATGTAATTTGTGTAAAAAAACAGATATTTGCCAAGCAATTTTGAAAAAAATACAACTTTTACAATGTATAAAATGTTAAATTTCACATAGGGTTAGTCAAAAGGTTAAGATAGGCTTAACTCCATTTGGACTAAACTCCTACTCATTCTACATTTCTCAGCCATCTTGTATAATATTCCAACCCCCTCTAACAAAATCCATAAAGGTTCATCTAACTTCTCCTTTTGATTTGTTTCACTTCTCTAGAGTTTGTCTTGGACCCTCTAAAACTTGTCTTGACTCACTAGAAACCTTCCCAAACTCCATCAATATCTTTTGAGCCTGTCTCAACCATCTGATAGACCCTCTGTGAGATTCACTATCTTACATATGAAAAAGAAGGTTTTCGTAATTTCAAAGTCAATCGAAAAAGCTATGGAGAGAGGTCATTAGCAGGGGGAGCCGATGGAAAATTAGAGACGGAAGAATGGTGAGGTTTTGCCATGATAAATGGGCAGAGACGATGATCCAAAGGGCTGGTCCTCTACCAATGAACATTATTAAGGAAGACGATGTCAGAAGTTTCATTAATGTGGAGGATGGTTTTTGGAATAAGGAAAGGATTTTGACAGTTGTGGGTGAAGAAGGATGGAAAGTGATCATCATTCTCCAGTGCCCCTCGCTGCAAGCTGACAATTCCTGGTTCTGAGAGCATAAACGAATGGACTTTTTAGTGCGAAGTCGGCATATAGGTTTGTAAAAGCTAACTTTGATCTTTTTGCAGGAACTCCAGGCCACAAGGGTGAGATACAATTGGAGGCAGAAGGAAAGGTCTTCAAGTGCATCTAGAAAGCAAACATCCCAATAAAGGTGAAAGTTTTCAAATGGAAACTCTTCAAAAATTCTCTTCCAACAAAATGTAACCTCCTATGCAAAGGAGTGTGTGTGGATGTTAAGTGCAACTTCTGCAACAACCACAAGAGGGTGCAAATCATTTGTTTGTGTTCCACAGAATGATCAGCACAGAACGTGAGCTTCTAATCAATCACAGGAAGATATGGGTTTCTCGTTGGGTCATTATTTGTATTTTTAGGTGCCCGTCTTCAGTAGGAGACGCTAAGGGGTTGGCTTTATTTATGGTTTTCTGCTGGAGGATATGGTTTTTGAGAAACCATCTGAGGGAGAAAGGTAGTTGGCCAAATCTTAAGGATGTTGTGGATTGGTGCAAATCATACAAAGAGAACTATGAAGAAATGCATCAGCTGAGGAAATCGGACTTGATGGAGGAGGAACTAAACCCACGTTGGAGGAAGCCAAGGACAGGGGTCTTCAGAGTGAACATAGATAGTAGAAGAAATATGACAGGACCGTGTACATGGATGGGCGCAATCCTGAGGAACTCCGATGGACATTTTTTGCTTGCTTGAATTTGAAGGTGTGATGGGGTTACTGATACCTTGACTATGGAGGCAATGGCCATGCGAAACGGCGTTTGCTGGGATGTGGAATTACAAATCCAAAATATTGAGTTTGAGACGGATTCCCTGGTTCAAAGTAAGTACTTAAAAGAGGACTACGTCATCCTCTCATTTGTGGGATGCATAATCAAGGAGATAAAGTCTCAAATATCCAAGTTCTAATCAACATCTTTCCAGCACATACTGAGAAATGGTATTGCAGCAGCTCACTATTTGACAAAATTTACAACAACAAACGTAAATATGTATGTGACCTAGTGGGGAACTCACCCCGTTTTCTTGTTAATATTTTGTACTAAGACCTGGCTTCTGCTAGTGCTTAATATAATATATACCATACCTTTCATAAAAAAAAAAGTTATGGAGAAAGTTTTATTATCTAAAGAACGATTGAAATGAAAGCTATTCATTATTATAATAGGAAAAAAAGCTTAAGCCTTTATATAAGATGAGAAGAGAAGGAAGAGAAATGGGATGAGATGAGAAAGAAAGTGATAATAGCTCTTCTTTTATTCTTATTTAGTTTTCTTGTGTTTTCTCATGCTGCCTATCTTGGAAGTGGATGAGTACTCATATTATGAATTTCTAGATGACTAAAATTCCAATGGAAATGATGATGGCTGATTTTGAAGGTGCATCAACTTGTTAGAGCTTATTGTAAGTAATCTTATCTGATAAGTCAGCCATCAAGTATAATGGTGTTGGACCAATAAGGAAACGAGCTAACACATTCATTAGATAGTGCAGCGGTGTTGGCATAATAAAATGATAGTTTTGCATGGTTATCTTAAGGGAAGGAATGATGTTATACACAACTTTTTTACTTAGAATGTAGCCTAATATTGTCGAGTCCGTCCCCCCCCCCTCCCCAAAAAACCCCGATAGGTATCAAATGTAGTTAACCTAAAGTTTTACTTGAGAGTCGGAGCTTGTACTTTCACCACAAGGAATTGTAGGGGTTGGACTATAGAAGGTTGGTATGAATGCATCACATATGGTGCTAAAAAATGTAACTTTTACAAAGTTTATCATGTTGTACTGCATATAAAAGTAAATAACCAACTTAACCAACATTCCACCCTTGTATGCAATACATTTCCCTCCTAAAAACTCTTCACCATAATTAATCCTATAGTATAAAATTTATCTGTTGCCATAGCACTAAATTTAAGAATTATTTTTGCATACAGATTTTCTTGCATGGATTACAAAAAAATTAGATTTTTGGCAACCAAAATTTTCATTGCAGCAAAGGATAATTTTAGTTTGTTAAAGAATTTCCTGCAAATAATTAGTGGCATGTGTACTGTACCACACATTTAGATGTAAATCTAGTTGCTAATAATTCATATTAGATTTGGTTGTAAAACCATTATAGTAAATCAAGGAATTTGTCCTTACATATAAAAGAATCATTATAAACAAGCAATTTTTTTTTTCATTTTTCATGTTAATAAAGACTTTTTTGTTGTTAATAAAGGTTGCTAAGATAAATTTTCTTGTCGTGATGATAATATTATCATGCAACTATATTTACTAATTAAAATTTTAATTTATTATCTTCTTTTCTTCTTAATTAGTCTCGTTTTGATCCTTATGGATAGACATCAAACAATCTTTATTTTTTCAACATGAAATCGACACAAAGGCTTGCTGGACTTTAAAAAGTTTTATTCGCTCAAATCGTTGTCATGAAAGTCCAAGCTTCCTGTCGATTGTTGCAAATGGCCTTGTGCTTATACACATGGTAGTTACAAGTAGATGTTAATTAAGTGGAATTGTTTGACGTGCTTGACATGAAAGAGAAGGCAAAATATTCTTTAAATCGTGCAATGAATGGGTCCATGGACAACTGTATATGGTTGGCATGAAACTTGTGGTTTGAAAATTTAAAGCGGGCTACTTTCGAGTCTTGTTCACTTATAACCAGTTAACCGCTTCCAATGTGCCCATTTGCACCATTTTAATGAAGTCTATCTCAAATACATTATTTTATTTAGTTAAGAATATAAGAATTTGATTTAAAAGTATTCAAGCGACTACAGGAAAAAAACATTAATTACATGCCACAAAATAATTAATCTTTGGTTTAGAGTGAATATAAATCCGTTAAAATCACTCTCATGCGTGATAGATATATTTATATTGAGCATGCGACAAAAGAATTTTTGGTCCCATGCAATGGTGATATGTAGTGTATGCAACTCTCTATTTTTTAAGATTTCTTTTCTCAAATTTAAAATCACTTATCATATTTTATACATATGCACTTATATGTTAGTTGAAAATTACATTATTGAGATTTTTTATAACAATTATTGAGATTCTTTAGATACTATACTTTTTTGAAAAAAAAATACTGAGAAGTGATTTAACGAAGTATACTAAAGCTTCAATGCACAATTACTTTTCGTTATATCTTTATTCTCGAAAGATGCTAATTTTTTCAAAATATAAATGTTCAATGAGAGTAAATTTTCACTACAAGAAAATAAATTATGTGTTAAGTGTAATGTTACTATAATCACATCACTATATGTATGTCACAAAAGATTTTTGTGAATTTTTCAATTTATCATTGAAAATCATAATTTTAATGATAATTTTATTACTAAAAAGTTATTTTTTATGTTATTGTCATTAAAAGCTAGTTTTTAGTTATAACAACTAATTCTACAGCTAAATAGAATTTTTTGTGATAAAGGGAAACACCAAAATTTTTCAATTTTTCAAAAAAAAAAAAAATTCAAACTAAATTTTTTTAATATAATACTTTTCACTTTTTATAATTATCTATTTTTTAATTATTTTTATATCTTCTTATATAATTACCCTACATTTTTGTTATTTCTACGCAATTACCTATATAACTAAGATAGCTATTTTAAATTTATTTTCTTTACTCTTAATCATTTCTCCTACTATATCACATAATTTTCTCTTAATTTTAAAAATTTTAAGAAAAAAAGTTTTTTATCTAAAAATTTTATAACTTCCCTAGCACATAGCCACAAAATTTTAATTTTCTTGTAGTATTTGATGGCTAGATAAAAGAAATGATGTTAAATAGAGTCAATGATTTAGATTAAAAAATAGGTTGACAGTAAAAAAAAAAAAAGGTAGCGTAATTACTTCCTTGAAACTGAGTGTATTAAAACATTGCTCATATGTTCAGGTATTGTGCAATTGTTGTTATCGAACTCATCAAATTCTGCAGGTATGTAGAACTCGCATATGCGATTTTCTTCTTTTGTGCTAAGTCAGCTCTCTAAAATCTCACCTCACTTTTCTTGATCTAATTCCTAATGTCCATCCTATCAAGTCAGTCCTCCGGTTTCCCGGCTTATCTGGTACTAGTTGTACCAAGTAGCTGGAGTATCCGAGCTAATCCATGATTTTTAAAAATTGCCAAATGACGAAAGGCTTGTAAGAGGAATCGTTCAGAAAAAAAAGAAGAAGAAGTATTATATATACTTCGCTTGCCTGAATAACCAACTAAAAAAATTTCTTGAATCGCAGCCGCCAATAAACTAAATCTTCCAGGAACCAACATGGCTTCTTCCTGAGCGGTTTGAATAATTCTCGACCGACAAATCCCCAGCCTTACTCGTGCGTAACCTGGCCTGAGAAGTTCTCGCTTAATTAATTCTGCGGTCTCTCTCTCTCTCTCTCTCTCTCTCTCTCTCTCTCTCTCTCTCTCTCTCTCTCTCTCTCTCTCTCTCCTCTCTCTCTCTCTCTCTCTCTCTCTCTCTCTAATCTCTATATATATCCATGCAGTCTTGCCTGCGTTGCTCACCACCACCACCTAGAAGCAATTTCATGCCACAGATATTCATTGGGTATCATGGCTTCTTCGTCACGCTTCATAAAGCTACTCCTCTTGCTGGCTCTTGCAACCATTGCTTCTTCCCAACTCGACCCCTATTTCTACTACAAAACGTGTCCCAAGGCACTGCCTGCCATCACGAAAGTGGTGGTGGAAGCGATAAAACAGGAACGCCGCATGGGTGCTTCCCTGCTCCGTCTTCACTTCCATGATTGTTTTGTAAATGTAAGCTTTATATACATATATGGGTTAGACGATTCTTAATTTGTGCTCGTATTAATTTGCCTTATTAATCATAGGGTTGCGATGGATCGATTCTGTTGGATGATGCGCCAGGTATTGACAGTGAGAAGAATGCATTTCCCAATCAGAACTCAGTTAGAGGATTTGATGTGGTTGACAAAATCAAGAAGGCTGTGGACAAAGCCTGCGGTCGCCCCGTCGTCTCCTGTGCCGATATCTTGGCTGTTGCTGCTCGCGACTCTGTTGTTGCGGTATATATACATGCATGCTTTTATTGTTATCCCCACCGACGACACCTCCCCCCACCAACGCCGCCTACATGCACGATTCATGTATTTATACACTACACACATATTTATATCTGTATTGATTGTGATTTTTCGTTACAAATGCAGCTGGGAGGTCCATATTGGAAAGTGCCACTTGGGAGGAGAGATGCCACCACTGCTAGCCGGACAGATGCAAACAACGACATTCCTGCTCCCACCTTGAATCTCACCGGCCTCCTCAGCAACTTCAACCAACATGGCCTTGATTCCAAGGACCTCATCGTTCTCTCCGGTGGCCATACTTTGGGCTTTACTCGCTGCGTCAACTTCCGCGACCGTATTTTCAATGAAACCAACATCGACAAACGCTTCGCTGCTTCGCTCAAGAAAATTTGCCCTTCCTCCGGTGGCGATAACAACCTCGGCCCATTAGACTCCACACCTGCAAAATTCGATGTCTCTTACTTCCAGAACTTGGTTGGCCTGAAAGGGCTGCTGCACTCAGACCAGGTGCTCTTCAATGGCGGATCCACGGATGGCCTTGTAAAAGGCTACAGCAAAAACCCTACTGCATTCTCAGCTGACTTTGTCACTTCCATGATCAAGATGGGCAATCTGAAGCCCTTGACAGGGACCAAAGGTCAGGTTAGGAAGAATTGCAGGAAGGTTAACTAAGAGAATTAATGAAGAGATCGAATAAAAAGAGTGTGTGGGTGCCTGTGGCTTGGTATTCGTTCAATTTCACGTTAATTATAAATAATCCATCGTATGCATGCATTAATTGTTTCTTGTTCTTTGTTTTTTGGGTGGTATATTATTGCCCAATGAGAGGCAGGAAAGGAGAAGAGATAAGAGCCGCTGTTTGTGACTGTGATCAAGTGCATTTGATGTTTCTTCCATTGTTACAACTGGAACTTTACTTATAATGTCATATTTTTTCTGTCTTATATTAACAAATAAAGCTAATGAAATCTTACCGATTTTCTATTATTAACTTAACTTACAATATTAAAGTGGAGATCAGAGCTCCTTAAATGAGATACACCGCTCCCACCCGAAAGACACAGTTTCCACTCAGAAAATATTAGTTCTACTTGGATTTCAAGCCTACACCACCAGCCGGCCAATTACCATGTGAGGTGCGAACTGAGCAATGATCGGTTGGCAAGCGTATTTAATGTAACTGCATTATAATTCGTTCGAATGGAAATTAAATCAATGTTTTGTATCTTATAATTTTTTGCCTTCGCTATATTAGAGGTTTGTAAGGTACTTTTAGGAACAGAAATGTGGATTATTTTTCTCATTTCGAATAGCAGGTGTCATTAACAACCTTAATTTTCCTCAACGTGTCTATTTTTTTCATCTTTCAACCACAAACAACCGTTTTTTACTCTCTAAAATTTCGGCAAAATAGCCAAACGCAACATTTTGGTTGAAAAAGGATACGCAATGGCACCTGTGGCATTGCATGGCGCGGCACTAAAATATCGTCGCATACTTGCATATAGCTTACACTTTGGAGTATATAAATATTGCAGACGCACCATTGCATTATCACTTTAACAAATTGTAGAATCTAAGACATAAAAGACCCTCCATTTATTGCCTTTAGGCTGTTTCTCATGCTTATTTATAAATAATATTGCCATTTTTATTGCTGATGAGTGTAACTTACAACATATTAACAACAAGTAAGGCACTAAATTTTATTGCCATTAAAATATTTTGTTAGAGTACAAACAATAGTCGTGGGCTAGCTTTAATTGGCTTAGCAAATGGATTGATAGATATGCTTTATTGGGCTCCATCTCTGGTCAATAGGACTGTGGGCTTCAAGAGAAGATACTGAATTACAAATCTAGGTTAAGTAAATGGATTTACACATGACTTCTCTATCCTCGGCTATAATAGGTGGGAATCCGGGAAGTTCGTACCTTAGAATAGTCCACAAACTGTCACGAGTGGACAGTCCATCGAGGCTATGGCACCACAACAAGGGATGCTTGCCAATATACCGTGCAGGTTGGTGTCAGCTGGTTGACGTGGAAGAGACAGACTCCATATACTATCACAAGGGGATAGTTCATGCCCTGTCTTAATTTGGATTCATCCTAACACTACTTTCAAAAAATTCTGTCTAAGTTTATTCTTTATATTAAGTTGAGACAAGATTAGTTTGGCTTTTTACTTTTTTCAATAGGCCTTAGAACAAACTTCAAATTAATCGTGAGTCCGTATCAGGATAGCTGGTCAGGTAAAAAATCGGGCTAGCTAAAATGATTTTAAGAATTTATACACAAATCAAACGTAAAGACATATCTCTACTAAAATTAAATATTGAACAATTTAATATTTTACTATGTAATAAAAGTAAACATTATTACAAAAACCAAACACGAGCAAATGTAGTGCATCTTTATTAAAATAGGTTAATAAAACATGCATTGTCTAAAATAGATTTTGAATTTTTAAAAATATTTTTCTAGAAGAATTATATTTTTATGCCAATATTTTTTAAATTTCTAAAAAACTATAATTATACATCAAAGTTATACGTGTATATGAAAATGCCTTTTATGTGATTCTTATATTGTCAATATAATTAATTACAAATAACATAAGAATTTTGAAAGAAAATGATAATAAATTTTAGAAAATACACTTATACTTTATAGTAAATAAATATAAATGAGGTAGGGCAGGATCCCTTGAGTTGCTATAGGAATGACTTATCTTAATCCTATTTTTTAATTCAGATCAAAATTTCTTATAGATTCTTACACCGAATGACAAAAATGATGATTTTATTTAGACAAGAATAAATCAGGTCAGAGATGAGTCATGGGTTGACTTACCTTAATTCTCACCTCTACCGAAATCTTGCCTTGAATCCAAGCCGAAGGTGCCCATGAAAAGCTTGCAACCAATATATCATAAAAATATATCTAATTTTAAAAAATGAATTTTTAATTAAAAATAAAACTCATTGTAATTTTATTAAAGGAGCCCAATTAGATATCACGATGTAATTTAGGTAAAATATATCATTAATTTATTCTATAATATTTTATTTATAATTTTTTCTTCATAAACATTTTTTCCTAAGTGTATTTAATTCATACACCAAGTTTTTCTATTTTACAATATTTTTATATATTTACTTTTTAAAAACATCAATTTCAAGGGCATTTAAGTCATTTTACCCTTAAAACTTGTTTTTTAAAAAATAAAAAAATAAATAAAAGTATTATAAAATGACAAAACTTGGTATATATATTAAACATATTTATAAAGAAAAATTAAAAATAGAACTAATTAGAAAATAAATAAAGGGTAATTTGCATATATACTCACATAGTTTCACTAATATTGCAGATATACCCACTTAGTTTCACGAAATGCATATTATCCTCACATAGTTTTACCAAAATTGCATATTACTCCCACGCCGTTAATCACCATTAATATCTGCCGTTATATTTTCAAAAATGATGAAAATGCCCTCATCTTCATGAGGTAATATGCAATTTTGGTGAAACTATGTGGGGATAATATGCAATTCGTGAAACTATGGATGAAGGCATTTTCGTCATTTTGAACATATAACGGCAGATATTAATGGTGATTAATGGCGATGGAGTAATATGCAATTTTGGTGAAACTATGTGAGGGTAATATGCATTTCGTGAAACTAAG
The DNA here is from genome assembly GCA_030490835.1 of Annona cherimola. Taxonomy (NCBI): domain Eukaryota; kingdom Viridiplantae; phylum Streptophyta; class Magnoliopsida; order Magnoliales; family Annonaceae; genus Annona; species Annona cherimola. The sequence continues at coordinate 10,820,405 of CM059977.1, read as the reverse complement.
TGGGTATATCTGCAATATTGGTGAAACTACGTGATTATATATGCAAATTACCCATAAATAAATAATATTTTTTAACCTAAAACACATCATGGTGCATATGATAAGGCTTAATTATTAAAAGCACAACGAACCAGCAGGCACAATTGGCAGACGTGGTCTTATTTTATTGAACCGGTTGGTTGAGCTTTGGTCGATTTGACCGAACGGGCCAGACGGCCGGTTTGACTTTAAACTTTAAAAATAAAAGCAAAAGACATTAATAAATTATATTGAAGTTGAATGATACACTAGCATATCCCATAGTTTAATCATCGGTCACGTATTCATTATAATAGTTAAATATATTAGTATTTACATAATGCTATATAAAGCCATTATTACCATAATGCATGACATTATAATCGATACCTAGAGTTTATTTAACTCTTTAACGCTAATTTCGTTTCATTTAGTTTACAAAATTTCAACATACCTTATGATGTGTCCCTTTTATCAGGATTTCAGAAATAATAATAATTTTTTTAATAAAATGACAAAACGTCCTTAATAATAATAAATTGATTATTAATATTATACTTTTATATTAAAATGTTTTATAGATATTATTATTTTATGATATATTTATTGCTTTCAACTATTTTGAATCAATTACAACGAGAATAATAATGACAAATACAAACCTTCTTGTAGCATATATTAGAAGGGGCATTCTTGTCATTTGATTAAAAATATAACTCTTAATAACAAAGGATGAGCTTTACTTCTGCAACTACATAGGTACATATGCAAAACTTCCATATTATAAACTAATTTTATAATAATCTCATAAACCTACTTTCATGTCGTTTGATCATATTAACTAATTAATTAATAATTATCTTTTTTATTAGTACAATATAATATCTAATCATCTCATATTACAATTAGGTTCAATAATCCACATGAAAAATAACAATAAGCTCCCATAATTTGTAGGGGAAACAATAATAATTTCTCACAATTCAATAGAGAGATAACAAGTTTTCACCTATGAATAAGTTCCCAGCTAAGCCTCGGACTCCCCGTGGGAAGTCAATCACGTGGTCACTAGCTATTTTGGCAGCATCACGACCAATTAGGTTTTTGCTCGGTTGGCAACAACTATTTTTCAAAAAAACTAATTTTATCATAATGTGTACCGTGATTTGAGATGTTAATTCAATAAAGCATTGGTTATATTTGACCACTTTATCATGTTCCACATTATTTATTTAGCTAAAATATTAAAAATAATTCTAAATGGAGACTAGGGCAAATCCTAAATAGAAAGAAAACGTACGTTGACATGCTCATGAGAAAATGTTCATAACATATATAATCATGGCTGAAGCCGAATTTACACGTTAGAATGATTAAATATATAGACCACTCGAGTTGAAATTCTGTAATAATGTTAGTCTGAAATTATTTTTAATAAATATTTGTTGAAAATTTTCCATTTCAGCTTGTTAGTGCTACAATTTAATCAGTTCCCACCAACTGCTCGTGGACTTCGCGGGCTACGGAGAACTAATCTCCGTTCTCCAGTACCATTTACAAAGACTGTCTCGATTTTAAAGAAGTTTATTCCTGTCAAAGTTGGTGGAACTGTGGAAGATTCTCTTCAAATCATTTTCATGGCAGTCATGCTCGCAGATTGATATAGGTTTGTTGCAAATAAATTGCCTCTGGCTGCATTTTCATGGGTCAGGGTAGTTGAAGGAACTATGAAATGGGAGGGAGTACTTGTTCAAGGATCATGACACGAGATAGAAGCAAATAATAATGACGACGACCACGATGATAATAATAATAATACTGAAATGGGAATGGGTTTACCGACAGTTGGGATTGGCATGAAACTTGTGACTGACCATTACTTCTTTAATGGTTAATTTGACAAGGACCAAGTAGCCAAACCCATGATCAACACTCGCATTCAATGGATATGCTTCATATATGCGTGTCTTCAATCTGCTAATCTCAATTGTATGATATTCAAACAGCTTGCATTAGTCACGACACTTCTGATCTACATGCCCAAAATGGAGATATATACAGAGCTAACTCATCAAAATGGAGATACCTGTTTCTGTTTCTTAGTAATGAACGCTTGTTTAACCCAAAAGAAAAAAAAAATCATCAAAATATAGCCCATTCATCAACGATTGCAGTTATCACAGAATCTCGTGGCCATTGACATCGGACTTGAGGTCATATATGTATATATAATATCTCTCTCTCTCTCTATATGAAAGGCCACTAAAAATTTTTATGAAGAGATCTTCTTTGATATTTGAAAGTTTAGGCGGCCGACCATGAATGGTTTGGGCAAATCTTGAACACACTGGTCTAATTTTCACAATAATATATATATAATGAGATCGAAATCCGGCCTAACTCCCGGAGCAATATGTGTTAATAATAATAAGCATAATACAATACGTATTGAATGCGTACGTAGGTATCATCTGTAGGCTGTAGAAGTCAATTGAAATCAAAGGTTATGATGCGTGGCTTGTTTCTCTATACTAATTCTAATAGTTCAGGCGGCTCACATTCAATTGAAGGATCTCACAAGGGGTGTGTTTGGTATTTGGCAACATTTTTAAAACTTTTGAATGAAAACATTTTTTATGGAAACTTTTTTAAATGGGAAAAGTAATATGATATGATAAGGATAATAATAAGTTGTAATAGTCGTAAATATTTAACAATATGATATAATTTAATTTATGAACATTAATGGTGAGCATTAGAGGGAGAGCGTTGGCAAGCGACAACGCGCTCTTTTTAAAGAACGTGGGAGCAGAGAGAATGCATAGAAGGCAAGAAACGGATGTTGTCGAGTTGATATTTAGAAGAAAACTCATGTGATTCTTAGACCTGTTCCAGTAAATCCCTCTGTGAGTACGCCAATTAGGTAAGTGAAAATTTTTATGCTTTATTGTTGAAGATTCAATAAGAATTTTAAGTTTTTATAATTCATTTACTTTTTTCCAAGCTTTATAGATTCGCTAGATTTACAAAAAGAAAAGTATTAAGCGAATCTATATTAAATAAGGAACCGGATATGTGCCCATAGAAAAATTCGGGGTTTGTTTGGGCAGTTTTCGCAACTGCCAAATGTTGACAGGGAGAGATGAAAATATGGTGAAAACATGGCAGAGAGAAGGAAGATGAAGAACCGTAGCAATTTTGACTTTTGACGGAAATTTTACAGAAAACCCCCATGAATTTATGATTTTGCAAAAAGGTACCTATTTTAAAGAAATTATAGAAAAATCCAAATTTTACTAGAAAATTTATAGGAGATATTTTAAAAATATTATTACAAAATAACCTCTTGACTTGTGAAGGAATTTCATAACAAAAGTTTTAAAAATTATGAAAAAGCCCCTTTTGATTGAAATAGTTTGCAAAAATGCCTTATATTAGCTATGAATTCATATAATAAATAGAAAAATATAATTTTTATTAAATAAAATTATGACATATGTTGGAGAGGTCATAAATGAGAATTTAAATAATATTTATAAAAAAATAATAAGGTGAAATAATGAACATGTGATGAAATTAGAAAGAGAGATTTGAGGCTACTTTAAGAGATTAAAAAAGAAGTTTAAAGCCTTCTTAGAGGTAAGTAAACTTTTATCAAAGTATGACTTTGAAAATATTATATGAATATTGTGATTTGCTATGAAATGTGATTATTTATTTAAATTGAAATTTTCTTTCAAGTTGGTTTATTCAAATATAAGCATTATTATTTTAAAATCATGTTAAGTAGTGAATTTAAGTGGTGCATTAATTACAGTGCATGAGCATAATACATAATTGCATATTGGGTTTGCCGCTAAGGAATAAAGTAGTATGGTAGTACATGGGTAACGATCTCAGGACTACTAAAAAAGATGAACTAGCTCACGATGTGTAGTAAAGCTGCACGCGAGTATAAGCAGATGACAATACCCACAGTGTGAATGCATGATTTAAAATTTGACATATGTGTGCACATGTATCAAGATGTTTTAAATTTTTCATTAATCACAGTTTGTTGTGCATAAAAGATAATATAGATGTTGCCTTTGTTGTTGAAAAAATCAAAATGATTGCAAAATAAATTTAGTAAAAATATATTTTTACTTATTGAGCTTTCAGCTCACATAATTTTATTTTCAATGGAAACACACGGAACAATACTAAACTAGAGTCTCTATCAACATGGAAAAAAGACGAATCTAGAAGAGCAAAAGATAAAGAAATTTAGATTATTGAATATATATAATAACTCTATATGAGCAAACTTGAGATATAATAGTTAAATTTTTTTTATGATTTTGTATCTTGGTATCTATTTCCATCTTGAGAAATTTTATTCATCACGGTATTCTCAGCTCTAACATAGTAGACCACGTCTATGACACCCCGAGGGTAGGGTGTTATATATGTAAAACAGAATAAAGTTCAAATAGATAGATCATTGCACATGTGATTTTCAAAAAATAATTGAAAAATAAAGTAGTTATATAAGAAATTTTGAGGAAATGATTAGAAAATAAGTTAAGTGTGAAGAATAAAAAGTTTTAAATTACAAAATTTTAGAGTGACAAGTTATATTGAAAATTTAAAAATGTTTTCTTGAAAATTAAGCATACAACTTGGGTTGGTGCGATTTAGGTAATGGCCTACCCTACCCATACTCTACTTGTAAAAGGCTTTTCCCTACCTTATCCATTGATCGGTTCGATTCTCAGCATATCCTACTCTACCTATTACCCATAGGGTCGGTTCCGGTTCTAGTTTCAAATCGATTCCTTCAATACTCAATATTTAAAAATTGTATATTTTTGTTGTTTCAAATTATATGAGCAATATTCATTTACATTTTACAATAAAAGCTCATTATTTACTTTTGTTGTTGTAGACATTATTACATAAATCAAACATATAATATATACTGCTACAACTTATAAGCCCATCATTGAAGTTTTATGGCATCAGTAAAAGTAGATTGATAGATTAATCAAACAATTTAAACAAGTAGGTTATCAATCTTAAAGCATATTGATAAATAAATTTAGCATTCCAATTTAAACAAGTAGGTTATCATTCCATACTTTTTCCATTCAAGCAATTAATATTCTTCGAAATACCTCTTAATGAAGTTGCTCAAAATGTATCAAAGCCCATAAGCACAAATATTAAAGTTTGTCAAATCAGTCCACACTTGTCAAAAACATTAGTAGATCATTTAACACATGCAAAAACCATAATATTTTTAAGGGATATTAAGAAATGATATTTCTCCTTCCCTTATTTCCCAATTTAAACTCATATCATCGATTTTACAAATAATTCTCTATTTCAAAGTTTATTGTTCAATCTAGCATGAGCATAACATAGCTAGCAACTTTCTAGATCTATTATTGAGGCATCTAGGTTCAATCCTGGTGGAGAGATTTTGTAACAATCCAAAATTGAATCCCGCATTGAAAATTGGAGAGTGTGCTTGAGGATTTATAGGTAGGTCTCAATATGGTATGATTAGGAGTCTAATCCTAATTCATTTAAAATATTTCAACTGTAATCTATTTATTAACCTATTTAAAAAAACCTCAACCTAACCCATTTATAATCTATTTAATAAACAAGTTGGCAGGTTGTTAATCAGCTTTATATATAACCAATTTTACTATTAAAAAACTTGAATAAAGATAAATGGTATATCAAATACCTAATTATATATCAAATGAAACAAGACAAAACATAAATTATACAACCATAACATGATAATATAATTATGAAATTATTAGGATATTTAGTGTTCATAACTATTCTAACCCACATGTGAAGAATCAACAAAAGCCATTAGGTATTCAAAGGAGAAGCTCCAAAATAGTCAAAATAATATACCTGTCAATGAGGAGTTGGACGGTAGCAGCGGCGATGCCTGTAAGAGAGAAGTAGCAGTCGGATCACATATCTAAAAGGAGCGGGACCCTTAATATGAGAGAAATCAGAGACAGAGAAGGGGGAAGAAGAGGGGAGAGAGAGAGACCTACTAGAAGAAGGAGATTGGCCAGGTCCTCCACAACACCGTGATAGTAGGGTGGAAGATAGAGAACTCTAGGCAGTGGCTTGTCAGCTGAGAGAGGATCAGAGGAAGGATGAAACTAGGGGAGAGCAATGCTTGCACGAGAAGAGAGAGATTCCACTATTCTAGGCAATGGCTTCGCTAAGAGAGGAAGACTAACTAAGGAAGAGCACTTCTGCTTGCCGCATGTCGACGACGCAGAACTGCGGAAGACGTAAAGCAGCAAGATTGCTAGAGAGCATGGAAGCATAGCGTGATTGGAGAGATTGGGCGGGATCTCTTAAGGTTCCGAAAGTAATACCCTGTTATATATATTATATTATGTATATAAATCTTAAACGGGTTATTAAATGGGTTTACGGGTTATAAAATTCCAACCTTGATCTATTTATTTATTTAAATGGTTGAATAGGTTAACGGATCATAAACTATTTATTCAAAAAATTTAATTCAAACTCATTTATAAATAAGTCGGACGGGTGAGTTGATGAGTTAACCATAACCATTAACACCCCTAATTATGAAGCATTTTAAAACTCTGCGGCTTAATTATCAAGCCAAAGTGGACAATATCACATTGTGACACTCATAACCCATAAGACCAAAATTGTTTCTCTGGGCTTATGCATTACAATGATATAAGAGCGGACTCTTCTAGTAGATATGGAGCAAAAGCCCAGAGTCGAGTTCAGTTATAGTTTAAAGATGAACTAGTAGGAAGTTGTTGACTTTGCAACAACCCAAAACCAAATCTCACATTGAAAAAGGAAGAGTTGTTAGGGGCTTATAAGTGGATCTTAGGTAAAATATGATGTAACACATTTTTAAAATCATGTGGCTAAGTTACCAAGCCAAAGTGGATAATACCACACTGTGAAACCTATAACTCACGGGCCCAAAATTGTTTCTCTGAGCCTATTACAGATTTTCTCTTATTTTTTGGAACAATGTCTTCTGTAGATACATTATTAGATGTATATTTGATACATTATTGATTTGCATTCATGGAGCTTGAATGGGTAAATCTATACTTGGTATGATCTAAGTTGTAATATATGAGATCAAAGAATTTATTAGTCAAATAAATCTCTCATATATTGTTTACAATTTTTTTACATAGGGTTTGTTTGATAAAATGTAAAAGGAAACTTTTAATTCCTTATTACATCCCTTTTGATATTATTCTACGTCTTAATTACCTAACTATTCTCTTTCTTTATTATTACATCTACTTCTTTTATATCTTTTTTTAATTAGTATACTTTACATTATATCTCAACTTATATTATAATTAAGCTTTGATATAATTTTTATAACATTTAAGAGGGAGACAACGAGCTTCCAAATATCAACGGAGAAGCAATAAACTCTTAAATATTAATTGAGGAGACCATAGACTCCCCAAAACATGAAAGGGACACTACCCCTTATCCGATTTTGATACTGAGACCTCGGCTGAGGGAATGTTGCCACTGACCACTTGCGCTAGTCGTAGGTAGTTACTTCTATTATATCTTTTTATATTATTATTGTATATAAAATATTGTATCAATTTTAAATGTATCCATTACTTTTACCTATAATTTCAACTATACCCATTAAGTTTGAAAACTTTCATCTGTACCTACTATGTATGCTATTAATTCTAAGCATGTCTAATCAATTGCATAAATAGTTTACAGTGGCTTAAAATGACTAGAATACCTCTTAGATTTAGGTTTATTCTATTCCAAAGTAGCTGTCAATAGCTAAGTCTTCCAAATATTTTTTCCCAAATCTATCATTAGTAAAATCTTCTTCCTATTCGGTGGCTTTGGAGGAGTCAGACAAATTCTAGCTCGAAGGATATCTTGGTTATTTTTAATCATAGTAAATAATTTATGTGATAGATTAGGTATGCTTGGAATTGATAGCATACTCGTTGATTATAGATGAAAATTTTTTAACCTAGTGAGTATGATTGGACTTGTGGGTAAAAGTGGTGGCCGTATTTAAACTTGACCCTATATTTTATCTTTATTTTATTTAATCATTACGCCTATCATATTACATTACTCTATTACTTTTTCATAAAATTTTCTATTTTTAATTGTATATTATTTTGAAAAGCATCCCTTGATCACCCGGTAAATTTTTTCTTCAAGTCAATTTTGCTTGAATTTTACAACTCAGATAGATACCATTAGAACTGTGTAATATTATCTTTCAGGTCATGTCTCATCTTAAATAATCTTGATGGCATATATTGAACCATGAAAATCACTCAACATTGCTTAGCCAAAAAGTTATTCGTTGATGTTAGCAAATTTAACAATTATTAACAATAGTAGTCTTTTACAAATAGGACTATGTAATAACATCTTTCAGATCATGTCTAATCATACATAATCTTGATGGCATATATTGAACCATGAAATTCACTCGAAATTGATTAGCCAAAAAGTTTAACTAGTTGATGTCAGCCAATTTAACAATTATCAACAATTGTAGTCTTTTACAAATAATAAACCTTAAAAATGAAAGTTTATTTGTACTATCAAAAAATTATTGGAATATTTTATCAAAAAATAATTATGGATATAAATTGCAAATGTTAAAATATTAATAGTAAAAATTATAAAGCATGTTTATAAAAAATAAATCAACAATAAAGATAATCCAAACATTAAAGTCTTAAGTTTGTCAACAATGTTTCTACTTAAGGGTTAAGGCCCTTTGTTTCTTTTTATATTTTTTGTAGCAACATCAGAAAATGATGGATGGTCTTGTCAGGACTCATTAAAAACGAAGAGTAAAAAAATATACTTATCCTTAATGATGGAAGGTCTTGCATCAATCACCTGCTAAAATTTCCTAAGCGCCATAACTAAACAAACCTTAACCACTTCGCACACGTCGTCTTCCTGTGGAGTGTTACGTTTGAATGATTCTCGACAGACAAAGCCCCGACCTCAAATGCAGCCTAGACAACAAGCAAATACACCAAAATTCCTACTCTAGTTCTCTTTAAATAGGTGAGCAGTCTTGCCAGCAGGGTTGCACACCACCACGCACCCAGAAATTAGCAAGAACTTTGGCTGGCTGTATATTACATATACGCATGGCTTCTTCACGGTGCTTGGTGGAGCTATTTCTCTTGCTGGCTCTCGCAGCCATTGCCTCCTCCCAACTCGAACCCAATTTTTACTCCGAAACCTGCCCCAGTGCACTGCCCACCATTAAGCGAGTGGTGGAGGATGCGGTGAAGCAGGAGCAACGGATGGGAGCTTCCTTGCTCCGTCTCCACTTCCACGATTGCTTCGTGAATGTAAGTGAGATTGCATTTGTGTACTACCATCGTCCTTGGTTCTGTGAGTTGCCTTTATTTTAGCAGCATACAGTACCCCCTACATATGTTTTAATCCATATACATGCTTTAATTATGCATGCATGGGCGGCTAATAAATTTTTTTTTATTAATATATTACAAGGAGAACTGTTTCCTCCGGTCTTGATACCGAAAAGATTTCGTGCATATATACACAATATGATATCATTAAACTATGCCGTGGTTCACATGATAGCTAATAAATATTAGTTATACGTATTTAGGGCTGCGATGGGTCCGTTCTGTTGGATAATGCAACGGGCATCGACAGTGAGAAGAATGCGATTCCGAATCTCAACTCTGCCAGAGGATTTGATGTGGTTGATAGAATCAAGGCAGCCGTGGATGAGGCCTGCGGTGGCCCCGTCGTCTCTTGTGCTGATATCTTGACTGTTGCTGCTCGAGACTCGGTTGTGGCGGTATGTATATATCTTTCCTAGCGCTCATGTTTGCTATGTATATTGGCATCCAACAACTGGATATATAATGGGTGTGTTTTGCTGTCGGATGAAAAGTTTTTTGGGGTAAAAGTTAGTAAATTAATAAAAAATAATGTGATATAATATAAATAATGATAATATATAAAGAGAATAAAATTAAAATAGATAGATTAGTTGTATGGGCAGTTGTGTATAAATGATTGAAAAATAGGATAATTCATATTAAAAATATAAAAAATAATTAAAAATTAAAATATTTATCAAGAGTAAAAAGTTTTTTCTTGAAAGCTTTAGTTGACATATTTTAGCTCAACCGAACATACCCTATATATGGATATGGATACTACTAGGGTGCCACACCTAATTACACATTTGGTTGCAAATGGGCCTCACCTACATATTGAAATGAAAATGAAACCATAGTATTACTTAATATAATTTGTTTTATTAAGCTACTACAAATCATTTTAATTAAGGTTTTGGGCGCCATGTACCAGTTTAAAAATTGTATATAATCTTTTTTAAATCAAAAAATTATATATAATCATCTATAAATTATGACAAATGTTAGATCCATTTATACATTATTATAATATAATAATATTTTGTAGAATCATAAATATTCATACAATGATGTTTGAATTTTGATGTCATGCACCCAGGTGTACTTAGCTTCAGTGCACCCAGGTGTATTTAACCTATATTTTTATAAAAAAAAAATCACGCTAATATTAATCTAAGCGTATTTAACATTTGTATTAATTTTTACCATTTTTGGAGATTTTTAGATATTTTTAAAAAATTTTAAAATCATTTGCATTTTTAGTAATTTTAAATTACTAAAATGCCACTAATTTTTAAAAACCCAAAAGAATATCAAAAAATCTCCAAAATGGTGAAAATTGATACATATGTAAAATTACTAAAAATGCAACTGATTTTAAAAAATTTTAAAAATATCTAAAAATCTCCAAAAATAGTAAAAATTGATACATATGTTAAATACACTTAGATTAACATTCGTGTCAAAAAAATTTCAAAAAAAAGAGTATTTGCACATAGGTGCACGGAAGCTAAGTGCACCTAGGTACATGATATCATATTACATAATGTTTTAGATGGTTAAAATGTTGAGAATACTACTTCAAAGTTGACATGTAACTCAAACCATTTTATTCTATTAATTTTAAGCTTTTTTTCAGATAGAACCCATAAACTCCTCGGATTTTGATGGAACTTGATTTTCAAGTTAAACGAATAATTCCAACTGCAATAAGAGGGCTGAATTTTGATTTCAACATCAAATGGGCTCCTACTTGCAGCCAATTGCATACTAATCAGGGTGAAGCTGGCTGCATCTAGGTAGCATTTTCCATGTGTAATGTGATTGGTAATGACAGTTAGGAGGTCCATTTTGGGAAGTGCTTCTTGGAAGGAGGGATTCAACGAACGCTAGCCGGATAGACGCAGACAACGACATTCCCGCACCCACCTTGAACCTTACGGGCCTCCTCGCCAACTTCAACCAACATGGCCTTGACGAAACGGACCTAGTCGCTCTCTCTGGCGGCCACACCTTGGGTTTCGCACGCTGTGTCAACTTCCGCAACAGCATCTACAATGAACCCGACATCGACGGCAACTTCGCCGCTGCACTCAGGCAGATCTGCCCTTCCTCCGGTGGTGATGACAACCTTGCGCCCCTAGATTCAACCCCTGCAAAATTCGATGTTTCTTACTTCCAGAACTTGGTTGGCGAAAAAGGCCTACTGCACTCTGACCAGGCGCTGTTCAATGGGGGAGCTACCGATGCTCTTGTCAGTAGCTACAGCACCAATCTTGAGGCTTTCTCAGCTGCCTTTGTGAAGTCTATAATCAAGATGGGGAATCTGCAGCCCTTGACGGGTACCCAAGGCCAAATCAGGAAGAATTGCAGAGTGGTCAATTAAGACATACAGAAAGAGATCGAGGGACCTTTTGCGTGGCCTTGATTCATTCAATGATTTAAGTAAATGATCCACATATTATCAGTAGTACATACGGACTACATATAGTTGTCTCTTTCTTTGTTTGCTTTTTGGGTTTGTGAAAATATTGCGGAATAAGGGATGAGAACTATCAAGGCTTTAATTTGTTGTATCTGGATTGAAATGTCGTGGCCGTTTATTGCATCGTTTTAGCAGTTGTATTATCTTATGCTGTTGTAATTTGTGGGACTTGATCAATTGCTGAATGGAACCAGTTTTTGTGATAATTGGCTATACCATTCATGCACGCATTGCATTTCCTGGTTGGCGTGGTCATGCGGTTGGATCGTATGATTATCAATATGTCTCCACAAAAAGTGGAGATGCTGTATCACATGGAAAAAGAGAGCATTTTTACACTGCGAAAACTGTCGTTGATGTGAATTTGCAGCCAAATAGATACATCGTTTTCTTTATCGTCGATTTGAAAAAAGAAAAGACGTTCACCTTCTTATCTATTTGACATGATCCGATTCATGTGATAGCTATATGTACTGGAATTAACTAATTGCGATGGTAGACTTTTCAAAATTGCATTTATTTATGAGTGGCGTATGTATAGCAGATATATTCAAAATTCAATGACAAGATAATTTTTTGTGTAATCGGCTGATGGATGCTGCGGTAGAATCGGTCTAACTATGACATGTTAGTGTTTACTTCTGTAGCCCGCGTAAGTCAATCTAAATTTATCCAACATTAATTGGTATAGTTTGATTTTCATAGCCTACCCTCCAAGTAAAAACTATCACACTAGCTGTCGTCAGTCATTACCCATTTGGGCAACCGTCCAGACTCAATCAACTCCGCGTGTTTATCGGTCAATTCTCTGGTTCATCAAAACCAGCCCCACTTGCACATCGCAGCTAATTCGGTTTCCAGAAACGGAAAACGACCAAACATTTTGGGAGTACGACTCATTCGACTTGAGGGGAAAGAAATAGTGTTATGTATCTTTTACTTGCATCAGTAACCAATTGAAAATTTCCTTGTAACCTCCGGTCTCTCTCCCATGTTGGGGGACAACCATGGTGTCATTTGGCTTAGCTTCGTAGGGCTAGCTTTTGAAATAGATTATGTGCTTTTGTTCCCTAATTTATCACAAAAATACAGAAAAAGTAGCAAAAGCCCAAAGCTTACCCAAACGAAGATTTCAATTTATCATCGTAGCTTCAATTTTAAATAGCATCAATTTAGGTGTTCGATCACTTCACTGAACGAATCAAAAGCCTTCCGGCAAGAAGACATTAAATAGGGTTGTCCCGCAATCTTTCCGTTACTGATCCAAGTCCCCATAAAAAAATTCAAAGGAATCCCGATTCAAACATCAAGCACAATCGCACATTGAGCAGATTCAGACATCAAACACTCGTGGGAAATTTGTCAGATTAAAATACCCCAAAACGAGCTCGGGCAATGATTTATTTTTCTAAGCAGTCACGAATTTAAATTGGCGTTTCTACAATTCAATCTGATTTCTTCGTTTTCCCCTGTGAGAGGATTGACATACCCCATCCTGACCATTGCGTTGGCAAAGTCCTTGAAGAAGCTTCGGGTCATTCACATACCCGTGCACGCTGTCGCAGTAGAATACGTTTTTCATGAGCTCTTGGTCGGAGTGGAGCAGGCCTCTCCGGCTCAACAGGTTTCGATAGTAGCGATTGTCGAACACCTTGGGAGTTTGTGTATCGAGGGGAGCGAGGGTGTTGTTATCGCGCTTCATCAATTGGATAACTGAAAGTTGATATTGAAAAATTGCATGAGATGACTAAAGATAAATTAATAGACCAAAAACTATAGCAGGTAGGCCACGTGGGTAAGAATAAAAAGAAAATGAACTTTGTAAGGAACATTTTTAAATGCACCGGATGTATTTAATTCATTTTCTTTTATTTTTTTGAAAAGTTTTTTAATATAAGTACATTTAACATATATATTAAGTGCTTTTACGGCTTTAGCCCAGTCGTAAAGCATCTAACACTGTTGTCGGGCGGAGTTCAAATCTCATCCCCCTTATGATGGAGGTATTAAATTCCCCCCCAGTGATAAGGTGTTATAGACTTTCCTCCGTATTGTGAGTATTGTGCATGAGCTGATTTGTAATATTAAATGACTTGTATATATAAATAAATCGAAAAAAAACATGTATTAAGATTTTACCATTTTTAAAGATCTATAGATTTTTTTCGAATTTTTTAAAAAAAATATCATTTTTTAATTAATAAATTATGAAAATGTCACTGTTTTAAAAAATCAAAAAAAAGTCTAGGGATCTCCAAAAATAATAAAATTTAATACATATGTTAAAAACACTTATAATAACAATTGTATAAAAAAATTTCCAAAAAATATTAAAAAATAAGTATTTTCACCCCAAGTGCAACAAAACTAAGTGCACCTAGGTGCACTAGACCACAACTCGTGTAAATTCACAATGGGGCAAATTAAAAGAAGGACGCACTAAAGGAGGCGTCTAGACACAGAAAAGTAATGCACCTTCGTTTTTTCTTCGGGGTAGTGGGCTTGAGGATTATGGGCGAGTGTAGATGGATGAGTGGGGGCTCAACTATGGCTTCGTTGAGCTGCGCTTTGTGGGGCTAGTTTTTGCTTTTCAAAAATTAAATTGACGCTTAGTATTGTAATGGAAACCTTATTTTCTTGAGTTTTATCCTTTCAGGAAAAAAAATACTACCCCCCAAAAGCGTGGAATAAAAAGCAAAAAGCTGAAATGCTCAACCAAACGAGAATTTAAATTTAACACGCGTTGCCAAACAGAACTATGTAAACAAGTGTTTGATCACTTCCCGGAACGAATAAAAAAAACCTGGCGACGGACTTTCAGGGTCAGGAAAACATGAAAAAGAGTTGTCCCTCAACAGCCTTTGTGAGCTGCGATGGTCCACTATCCAATAGAAAGAGAGAGCACGTAATCAAATCAAACCGTATACAGTTCACTCACAATCATTCCCATACAGATCCATATGTCCATGAAAAATTCAAAGGAATCACGATTCAAACATCAATCACATTGCACACATTCAGACATCAAACCCTGGTGGGAAATTTACCAGATTCAAATACCCCAAACGAACTCGGACCATAAATCATTTTTCTAAGCATTCATCAACTTCGAATTGGCCTTTCTACAATTCAATCTGATCTCCCCCTTTTTCCCAGTGAGAGGATTGATGTCCCCCATCCTGACCATTGCGTTGGCAAAGTCCTTGAAGAAGCGCTTGGGGTTATTCACATACCTGCGCACGATCGATGCAGTAGAAGAAGTGTTCATGAGCTCTTGGTCAGAGTGGAGCAGGCCTTTCTGGCTCAACAGGTTTTGATGGTAGCAATTGTCGAACACCTTGGGAGTTTGGGTATCGAGTGGAGAGAGGGTGTCGTTTTGCCCCACCGTGGGGCATTTACTCTTCAGCTTAGCTGCGAAGCTGCTGTCTATGTTGGTGTCATTGTAGATTCTGCTTCGGAAAGTTGTGCATCGTGCTTGACCAATTGTATGTGAGCCTGGCAATGCATGGCTAGTTGAATTGGAAGAATTTATTTTCTGACAAATATATTAATATTACAATAGTTATTGCAGACTGATCCTGGTTACCAGGAGCTTCTATCCCTATTTAGCCCGGGCATCTGGGTTTTTCAACGAAAATATAGGGCCTAATTGTATTTAATTCTAGATTAATTTTATAAATTCAAAAATATGTGTATCTATTTAAAGTTTAGAAAATATATATCTGCGTAACCAAAAAATTTATAATTTTAAGGCCAGCATTTTCATGGAAGGAAAAGGCACACCTATGTTTCCGGGCTAGCACGAGCTGTCTCTAGATATATTATCATGAAAAAAATGTAGGTGTGCTAACCTGAAAGAGCCACTAGATGCTTTACCGACAGCCCTTGATTTGCAAAGCTTGCGATAAGGGCGCTTAGATTTGAGGTGGGTGGGGGAATATCAGTGTTTGCTGTAGTTCTATTGGCTGTTGTCGAATCTCTTCTTCCGAGGCGTACCTTCCATGATGGCCCACCAAGCTGAAAGTCCAAATCTATAACTCCATCAGAGCTGAGTAGGGATAAATAAACAGAGCAACGAACAATAGGTGGGCCACTTAGGTAAATTAGCACTGATTCATGCACCGATCAATTCACACGAAGTCATGCCTGAACTTGAAAATTATCTGTTAAATTATCAGATGGGCCAAATAGGTTAAAAAAAAAAAAATTAACTGAGAGGACCTTTTCAGTAAATGCCTGATCATTGGGTACAGGAAGAGCCAGGATTCTATTTGCACTAATGGACGCGTCTAAACACAGAATGGAAATGCACCTCAACGGAAAATCTACAGCAGTTTATCTTCATTAGTTAATTCTATCCGCACATATGGACATCTGGGAGCAGTAATCAATTAGGCAATGCAGAAGAATTTTGGGTCATGAAAATTTGGGAGGAAATAATCATATATATATTTGTTTTGCAGCATAAATTAATGGTGGTGCACATCTTTCAGACAATTAATTGCTGATACTCTAGACATTGTTTCTAATGCAGTGATGTGCCAGTAAGACCCATAAGGAGTTGACTGTTTCACCATTAATGGTAAGATGAAACACATAAAAATACAGAGATTTACCTTAACAGTCTTTAGGGTAAGGTAAAAGAGATATCCGTCTGTCCATCTTAAGAGGAAAATTTTAATGTCTTTTGGTATTTCTTTATATGCTTTGTCCCATAAAAGGAAAACATATGTTATGTAATTTCTCTGTTTTTAAAATGATGGCCCTCAAAACTTTAGCAGCAATTACTATTGGTGAAGGTGATGGACACACCTATTCTCACTTACATACCTGATATCTCACCCACCATATTTTCTTTTGACAATTGATGTGACCCCCCATCTTATGGCTTACACGGTTCTCGTGGTTTAGGTGTCCAATTTCAGACCCCATGCCTAAAAATAAGGAGGAATATTGGCTATTATTAGTAACGCAAACCCATAACCTCTTCTTGCAAAGGCAACGACTCTAATAGTTGTGCGGTGCCAATCAAACTTTTAATTCTACTTATAAATTATTACATATTGCAGGAGGAATTTATTTACACTTATGAGTGGCATGCTTCAGAACATTAACCAATTTCAGATCTCTTTCTAACTGAAACAAACCGATTTTAATTTTCCAGCGCTAACGCTGAGACCACCTTGGACTTCTTAAGTCAAGTTGCAATTTTAATAAAGTATTGATCTTGTTAGACCGAGCTAACAAATTCAAATGATAGCTTAGGCCACATTACTTATATATATTTTTTAAAATTTTTATTTGAAAATGATTAAAATACTCTTACATTTAAAAATACAAAGATTATACCCCTCTCCAAAAATAATAAAACTTTTTATATATATTTATAAACATTACGACAACTCATATTACATTCAAATACATTTATAGCTCTCACACAATGAAAATTTTTTTTTAATAATATCCCACATAAGATGGAAAACTACAAATACTTCCACCAAATGGAGGTAAAAGAAAAACTCTCACACCACCAACCAATAATGGGCCAGTATAAGTTACTACTAGGGTACACCTTGGTGGCTAAAAATAATAAAACTAGATTTATAAGTTAAATACACTTAGATTAATAATTTTATAAAAAATTTAACAAATAAAAAATAGGTAAAGTAGTTGGGATAACACTGGCAAAGGCAAACAAATCATACCTCATTATGATTATTGATCATACCTCATTATAATATAAACTTAAATCATCTAAAATTTACTTCTACACCTAAGCAGGTCAATCGATTGTATGCTTGTCTTGATGTAATTGGATGGAGGATGCATATCTTAAAGAACACGATAGCTAGAATATCAATTGAGTATGCTTAAAGTTCGAACTACGACTCAATCCAGTAAGTTTAAAGAGCACTACAAGTACAGCTGAAGAACACTTACAGTAACAACCGAATCGCGAGCTGCGATAGCTAGAATATCAGCACATGAGACCACTCCAGGGCACACCTTCTCCACTGCAGATTTGATGTCATCGACCACATCAAAACCTCGAACGGAGTTTAGATTGGGATTAGCAGTTTTCTCCCCTGTAAAAGTCGAATTATCATCCAATAGAATCGATCCGTCGCAGCCCTGATCTAGCCCATCAACAAATATATCATTTCTCCATACATCAAACCAGATATTAACCATGAACCAAGAAATTTTGAAATAGCAATGGAATCATTGGACACATACATTGACAAAGCAGTCATGGAAATGCAATCGAAGCAAAGACGCGCCCATTCTGGTTTCATTCTTGATTGCTGCAACCACTGCTGCGTTGACAGCGTCGAACACTTTGGGGCATGTTGATGAGTAGTGGTCAGGTGACAGCCCACCAGCAGCAACTATAGAACAGAGAGCAATTCCAGAAAGGAAGGCCTGCCAGGAAGCAGCCATGACTTCTCAACTGACAGCTTCGAAACTTTCCAATCCTTTATATGTAAGTGCAGTTAACTAGATTTCAACAGGGGAAAAAAAAAAAGCAAAAAATGTAGTTAACTAGCACATGCATATAACATAAGAATCAAGCCATGGTTTCTGCAGCCACAAACAGTAGTCCACCGACGGTCAATCGCCTCCACTCATGACTAAGCAACCAATGTGGCTAGTTAGTGGGGCTACTGGCAAGCAATCTTTATTGATTTATCTAGCCTCAATCATTCTCAATTTCCCTATTCATCTGTCTCTTGTGGTCACTAAAACAATCATTCGTAACCTTTTTATGCCCCTCAATCAACGCATGCAATTCGCAATGAATGTGGGTGATCTTGCCTTGAAAAATAATGGCTTTATACATCCCCATGCATGACCATGTCGCCAGCTACCGCAGAAATCCGGCCTCTGGTTCTGGAAATCCAGCCCGTCCATCATACCTACAGTGGCATGATTTCACAGTGCATGAAAGAATTTAATTTGGGACTAAAATATGTTGGTCGTGTGCTGTGGATTGAAAAAAGGAGGATCTTTTGCTGCAAATTGGTCTTTTTCTTTGAAAAGGGACGAGCATGCATGGATGTTAGACCGTTAGGTCGAACGTCTATTCATATATCAATAATACTAGTAGTGATTGGGAACATTTTCGTTTTTAAAATAAGAAGTGAGTCGAAAACAAGCACATCATCAGACTCGTCTATCATTAGTTAATTAGGCGTTTGGGCAAAGCATTTAGCAAATATAGCAAACATCAACCTGATCATGCATCGTTCATTGGAGGGTTTTCCCGCAATCGGGACAGGGAATCTGCTTTTCTACAAGAAAAACAAGAAGATGCTGCGTTGATGAGTCGCAGTTGTTAGCATAAAGTTCTGCAACTAATTTGTCTTTCTTCGAAAGGAAGCTTGTAATGTTCACATGCTTGAAAAACATTATGAACGTCAAGAGCTAAGGTGCAAGTGCAACTCAAGTGACTGGTCCAGGCAGAGGCCGGTTGAGGCCAACCCTAGCAAAAATGTACTATGTAAACTTTCGTTCCGACTCCACATTTTATTTCTAAAATCCAACTCTAACTCTAATCATAAGTTAACTTTGAGATGAATTAAGGATGCATTTAGTAAAAGGGAAAAAAAGGAAAAAAATTTGTAGAAATTTTTTTTTCAAAAGAGTATGTGATATGATTTAATAAGGATAATTATTAAGAGTAAAAAATAAGATAAAACAGATAATTAATTATTTAAAAATATGTGAAAATTATTGAAATATGACGATAATAGAAAAGTATGGTAATTAAATAATTAAGATGTCGAATCACATGGAAAGGCATGTAAGATAAAATATGAATTTTTTTTCACTTTGCCAAATACCAAATATACCTTAAGTAGGAAGTTGGGTGGAATTTAGATTCGAAATCTAGTCTCATTATTTTATATTCAAAATTTAAAGATATAGTCACTTGAGATTTGCCTGATTGGTAAGCAGTGCAGTAGGCACTGTGGAGACTTGGGTTCAAACCCTATCCCTATCCATGGAAGCATTTGATTTCTCTTAAAGAAGTGGGAACTTATTATTTTCGGTGAACTTATTTGTAATATAAAAAAAAAAATTAAATTATAAAGATTTCATGGATAACTTCTAATTTGCAGTGATGGCATAATTTGTAGGCAGTCCAAAATATTTTTAAATAAATGTGTAGGCTTTACTTAGATTTTGCCCCTGAATTTTGATCATTTTTAAATGTATTTGATATTTTTATTTTTAAAATTAACAAAAGTCGATAAATACATATATTAAGTTAGCTGGATGAAGCTCCAAGATGGATTGGGTTGGGTTAAGAATTTTAGACAACAGGTTTGTTGAATTGAAATAAAACTCAACCCAACCCGTTCACATCCGCAATACTTAACTACTAATTTTTAGGATTAGTTGGATTTTACAGGAAAGGTAGGACTGCTGAGTGGATTACGAGGAATTATGGATGTGAGCAGAAGTATGAGGAATTACTAATGGTACTTGATGTACTTTTCAAAGCTATGAGAAAATAATGAATAATATATTATAGGTTGAATTATCATCTGTTAATGATTATAATTAATAAAATTAAAAACTTTCAATTTTAAAATTAACCAATTAAACGATGATGATTTGACAGCGTTCATCGAATGAGATAAAATTTTGATTGTAGACCTGATGAGAATACAACTAACGTGGGTGACTTGGAACCAAACTAGTCCAAAGACACGTTCCAGCTTCCACATGTGAGTTGTTTGCTGATGAATGGCCCACGTCTTCGACAAACGTAGAAAATAAGGGCAGCAACCAAGCTGTCAATCTGTCATTGGACCTCTCTTTTTTTTTTTCAAAAAAAAAAAAAAAAAAAAAGGTCCGACAAAAGCCAATCATGAGGATCTTGATAATAAGTTGATAGGGATTGAAGGTGACTAAAATTTCTAATATGGAAAACTATTGTTCCCAGACCTCGAGGACTTATGAAAGTCCGACCCTTGCAGGAGCATTATCATCTAACGCTTCTAATGGTGAGCTAAGCTCTTTTTTTTTTCCAGATAGATCTTTGTAAACGATTGAAAACATTCAATTTTTAGTGATCCCAAAAATAATTAGGACTAGATGGCTAATCTGTGAAATAAAAAAAATTTCAAAATAGATCAGAACCATGAATATTTTAATCAGAGATCCGTGTCAAATGCTTTTTATTCTTTCTTTTTGGATTCTAGAGGTTCTTTCCAGTTAGCTTTATGATTTTTTATTGGTTTGATTGATCGTTCTTTATAATACACGTCAGATGGAGCTTAATTAATATGAAGAAACAGTAAATTCGTCACATAGATGAGAATAGATGAGATCTTATTAGCTTTAAATACAGTTAACTACTTCAATGATATTGGGTCCAGCACAGAACGTCAGCTTCAAATTAAGTAGCCTTCATGAATTCGAAGTTTCGAACACAAACGAGGAATGCATATATAATGGAATGCTTCTATATTATTATTATTATTATGTAGATAAATGAATCTATTAAAATTTAAAATAAATAAACATATTGTTGACACCCCACCATTGGGCCCAAAGATGGATAAAATAAAAGGGATCTAAGCCCAAGCAAATTCAAGGCAAAAGGAAGTTCAAGCAAGCTAAGCGGGCCCTTCCGAACTCAGCCCACGGGAGCAAAGCTCCACCAAGCCTCAAAGCAGGCTTTTTCAACAAAACCAAATCCGGCCCACAAGAGCGAAGCTCCTACAGGCCACCTCAACGGGCTCCGTAATGCAGCCCACCAGATCCAACTCACCAGACACAGCAAATGGGCTCTACAATGCAGCCCATCAAGCCTCGAAAGCAGGCTTCTCTACAACTACCCATCGGGCCTCCACAACGGCCCACCCAAAACAACGGGCTTAGCCAAGCTCTAGCCCACCAATATTCAGTCCACCAAGCTCAAGCCCATAGACCAAGTCCAAGCATCTCAAATGGCCCAAGGCCCATGCTCCCACTCCAAGCTCAAGCCTATGGACCAAGTCCAACACTTCAAATGGCCCAAGGCCCATGATCCCACCTCAAGTTCATGCTCATGGACCAAGTCCATGACCCCAAGTGGCCCAAAGCCCACTCCAACACCTATAAAAGGAGGTGCACCCCCCCTCCTCAAGACACACTTGGAGAGGCATCCCAGAGGGGAGGACGGGAGTCTGCAGCAAAGCCCCGGCGTCTCGCTTTTTACGCTCTCCAAGCTACGAGCTTCTCTTCCACGTTCCCCATTTCCATCTCTCCTATTCTCTCAAATATCTTTCGTTTCCCCCCTTTCACGTCGTGTAAACCACCTCGGGTTGGCAGATTTTGTTATATTTGCTTCAATCCAAAGGCCGAAACCCGGACTCTGTACGACTAGTGCCTTATTTCATTAAACAGGGGCTGATCTCCCTTTAAAGATCAGTAGCGACTCCGTTTTTTCTTTATTTTTGCATGCGTGTTTGAGTTAACGTCCCAGCAAGGCGGGTGCACGCGGGTCCACGGATTCCAGCATAATACGCTGCTGTTATGCTGCCGGATTTGTGACTTGATCCGTGTACGGAAAGCCCCGTCTTAGCCGTTATACTGCCAAACTCGCGAGAAAACACTCATATGCCAACCTTTCTAAAAAACGTGAAGCCTAACGCGTTTTACCACATGTGGATGCAGAAAAACTAAGCCCACCCTGCTGCCTCGGAGACATTGAAAACTCATTCAATACGATCCAAATTTCCAAAGCGCGGAAAACCATTCCGCCCATCGTAGCGCTCACGGCGGGTGCTACACATATCTATTTTTAAGCACATATGGTTCATATACATATTTTATTTAGATAAAACTTGATTGCCTAATAAAACAAATAGTATTAAATACAAAAATAGGTTAGATTTTTCGTCAATATATCAAAAATAAAAAAAAATTATATGAAATTATTTCTATTTAATCTAGTTATATAGAAGCCGAACCCATATAATTATATGTTGTTGGAATAGGTCCCAACATGATACATGCAAACACTCACACATCCAAATTATCAAATGCATCTGGAAGAAATTTAATCAAAACCATGAAAATTTCGATACATCTGACTGCATAAAAACATTCTCCAACACACCCATTGAAAGAAAAAAAAAAAAAAAAAAAAAAGGGCTTATGCGCCAGTGCATCGAGCCTCTGATTGCATCCCGAGGAGTACGATTCTTATGGGATAGGAAGGAGTAAATCCTCGGGTTTTGGCGCCGAAAACTGATATAAATCTCTGAGCCGGAGGAGGGCTAAAACTGAAATTATCTGAGCTGCTGATGGGCATTGAGACTTCTGAGATATCTATTAGCGGGCTTTGGTATTGGGTTCCAAATTGGGCCGACAAAAATGATTTCTGCGCTTCACGAGCGATATAAAGTGGGCTAACTGATTGGTGTGTGAAATGGATAAAAATGGGCTGTCTCGTCTGTCTGCTGGCTGGCTCATGGGAACATTTTTAATTAAATTTTGTATATTTCAACATTGTAATACTTTCAATATTAAAAAAAAATTGTAATAACTTCTGAGAGTGAATAAAAAACTATTAGAATTAAAAATAAACAGATAATATAGACAGTTTTTAATGTGCGATTTTTTTCATCATAAACAAATACACATGGATGAATAGTATCGATAGTTTAGGCCTGGAAAAGAATTTTTTTAGTTAAAAAAATCAAAGGAGAATCATAACGCTAGATCTATTTGTAGATTTATATAAATAGATTGCATTATTTAATTTATATTTTATTTGACTAATAAAGTGAAACTAAAATAATTTCTATGAAATTGTATTAACATATCAAACAGGACCGTGACCGATTATCAACAGCCTCTTGGTTGCTGTCCTTGATTTCTACATGTGAGCTTGGCCATCAATATTCATGAGGAAGCATATTCTTGCTTCTGGACTGTACTCAAAAAGTGGGCTCACTGCCACCAGCCGCGTGCCCCTGGTGGTAACACCCGGTGGCATGGTAGTGCTAAGCTAGGTGTTCGAACCCCCCTTGTCTTAGAGTGGGGCATTATAATTTCCTCGGTGGTGTGAGAGTCGGCTATTATGTGGGAGCTTGTGAGTCTCTCGAGTTAAGAAATAAAAGATGATGTGTCTCTATTGGAAATTTATAAGAATATGTTAGAGGTTGATTGTAATATTAGTTAAAATTGATGTAAAATATATCAATAAAAAAGAGTTGGGTTGATCATGAATAGGACATTTACTCAACCTATTATATTTTGATTCATTTACTTTATTAGTATACTAATTTTCATTCGAATCAAACATATGCATAGGTTTCATCTAAATGATGCAAAGTTAACGTAATAAACTAGTTTAACATAAAGAGTAGCATTTTAAACAATTAAACCATTTAAAACATGATTTTATATGAGCAAATGATTATATAATGTATTATTTTATCTTAATAATATAATGGATTGCACACCCGATGGCTTTTCATATACATATATATATTATATAGAGAGAGAGAGTTGTTTCGGTGCAGCACAATTGCACTGGAACAGCAGTACATTTGCTCAAAAATAGACCTCACATATATTAGAATGCAACAAAACTTTATACAATCATTTTTTTATATATAAATTTTATAGTAAATGATTTACATGTTGAAAAAATTATTTTAAAGTTGTTATTTACATAAAACTATTTTATTACGTTGAATTTATACCATTTTCAAATGGGGCCTATAAACATATCCGATTTGGATGAAAATTGGTATTGTAATAGAATACGCAATTCTAAATACAATTGGTAGAGTAGATTACAATTTTATGAACATGTAGGGCTCATTTATATATATGAGAAATATTCACGTGCAACGCGCAACTGCACCGTTATTACAGTGCACACAATATTTATTTTGCAAAATTCTGACATTTTACAAAATGTTAAAATTGGTGGTACTAATGGTTATAGTCAACCCAACAACTCACTCATCCAACTCGTTTATAAATGGGTTTGAGTCCAGATTTTTTAATAAATAATTTATGATTCGCTTACCTGTTAACTATTTAAATAAATAAATAGCTTAGGGTTGAAATTTTACAACTCGTTAAGTTGTTTAGTAACCTAATTAATCTATCAACTCGTTTATAATCTATTAAGAATGGGTATATATTTCCTAAATTCTAAATCTATTTCCTCAATTTTAATTTTCTATTTTTATCCGTCTATTACTAGGGGTGCAACTTGGGCCGGATTCAGCCCGAACCCGGCCCGCCGAACCCGCAGTTTGGCAGTGTTAGAACTGCCTATTCTCCGGCCCAAACCCGATTTTTCGGGTTGAACCCGAGCCCGATTTGAAATCGGTTCGATTTCAAGTTGATAAGAATCCTAACCCGCTCAACCCGAACCCGATTTCAAAAACCTATTATAAAGGGGATTTTTCCTGCAATGGGTGCCTTGATTTCGGATTTTCCCCCCTAAAATTTCCAGCAATCCGCCAATCTTCCCACAGCCCTCTCCAGTCTCCACTCTCCAGCTCGCGTGGCCTCGAGAATTCCACCGCCGGCAGTGAAATCCTTCCAGCAGGCTAGCCGCCCACAGGCCACAGCAGCTGCAATTGCATCCCGGCGACTGCGATTCGCTTCTCTCGTCCAGATCCTTCTTCACCACCTTCGACGTCGGCGAGCTCGTCCCGGCTGTGGCACCATGTAGCAGCAGCACCCAGCACCCAACAATATCCCCTGCAGCACTCCGGAAGCCCACAGCACAAATCCCAGTTCCTCAACTCCCGCATCCTGCTCCAGCCCTCGCGAATGCCTCCAAAAATCCAACCGACAACAGCGAAATCCTTCCAGCCGCATTAACAGCCGGCTAGTCGCCCACAGCAACTGCATCCCGGCGAATCATTTCTCTCGTCTTCCTGGCTGCCTCCTTCAGTTTTTTACACGCCCGTAATTTTTCAGCTGCGCGGTTGTCTATGTCCTTCTTCTCTGCCTCCGCCTCCGACATCGGCGACCTCGTCCTAGCTGCGGTACCAGAGTAGCAGCAGCACCCAACACGGCAACACCCATCAATATCCCCTGCAGCACTCCAACAGCTCACAACACAAATCCCGGTTCGTCGGCTCCCTGTTATCTTCTTTCATTCGGCATCTAACTTCAACCGCAATATCATAATTAAAAGGAGTTGAAAATATGCCCTGCTTGTAGATCCAAGTTGTCTCATATTTTCTTCCATTTGTGATTTCTTTGAGGCAAAACACGCAGACAAGAATTTCACCAAAGAAAAATCTAATCTGTCTCAAGATTAAACATTAAATGGATCATTCGCATTTTACAGATCTACGTAACAAATGTTGGCTCAGATAACTTATAGGTGATTCAAACTGATCCCAAAAAAATAATGGGGTTGACTAAAATGTAATCTGAACTGGAGAGAAGAAAAGGAACCACCCAGCAGGAATTATTTCAATCTTATTCAAATCATCAATTACATTCCTCAAATCCCGTCATCACATCCAATGCTCTGAAGGCTATAACTCAAGTAACTCATTCTATTTCGAATATCCAAGTTGGTCAAAACATTTCTGATTTCTCTAAATTCCCATGAATGAAAGCAATCATGATTTTTACAAAAATCTGGGTATTTTGTTAGCTATCATTGAATCTTACAAGTTACAACCATATGATAGACATTAAAATGACAACCCATATGATGTCCACGACTGGTAGTGTTCACCCATACACTTTTAACTAAAAATTATGGACCAAAAAAATTATCAAATAGAAAACAAAAACAAGGCCCACCACAAATATCAAACAAGAAAAACAAACAAATTATATCATTTATTTGTGTTTATGTTGGCTATTGATAACTTGACATGTATTGGTTAATATTTTGATTTGTGAATTAGTTTATTCTTACTCTAAAACCAGTAGAACTATTGAAATTCATATAGTTAATTTCTAATTATTTTTATTTATTATAAAAAATAACACAAGACAAGGGCAATGAAGACAACAATAGAAGACAAAAATATTTATTTCTATTGTGTTGTATTGTTATAATTTGGTTATTCAAACTTAACTTGGATGTTGTGATTTGGAGTTTGATGCTTGAATTAATATAATCTTATTGGACTTGTTTTTTTGTTCTTTTTGGATGATTTTATTTTATTGCAATTGATATAATAAGGTTTATCTTATAATTGGATAGTAATATTAATGTATATTGTTGTGATATTCGTGTTAAATTGCAGAATGAAAAGCGGTCGTACTTCTGCATTCTCCAAAATACAACTATTATTCTACTTGATGCAAAGAGAAGGCTCAAAACAGGTTTCTTTCTACTCTTAAGCGGTATTTGAATTTTTCTTACTTTCGTATAATAAATTATTTTTAAAACTTTTTTATACAATAAATTTGTGATAAAAACTATATATATAGGAGTAACAAAGACATATTAATAGAAAAATGTCAACCCGAAACTCAACCCGAGCCCGAATTTCAAAAAATAGGGTTAGAGTTGAGGTTTACAAATAGAGTTAGGGTTAGGGTTAGGGTTGAAGTTTTACAAATAGGGTTAGGGTTAGGGTTGAGGTGAACCCGAGTTTCATGAGCCCGAGTTACACCCCTATCTATTACTCTATAGCGTCTTCTTTACTATCATGCTTTGACATTGTCATCCTCATCCCTGCCGCCACCTATGGTGCCGCTACTAAGAGTATTCTCCTTTTCTATCCTCCTCTCTCCCCTCTCTCTTCAAATCTAATCATTCCTTTCTCTATCTCTCTCCCTATTTTCACCGTTTTCTTCTCTCTCTTCTTCCCTCTATCTCTATTATTATTTCCTCTTCTCTATCCTCTCTCTCTCTTTCCCCCAATCTCTATCCTTCTTTGTGCTAGTATGTCAAATACACACCTTTCTCATTATAACGATTTAATCTTGTCATGTATCTTATCGGTGCAAATCCATTTACCAAGGCAATTATAAATAACACACACTTGGCTTTAAATTATCTTCATTTTGACTTGTTTGTAACATATATATATAACTCATTAACACCCTACCAATCGGTTTACTAAAGGAGTTGGAAATGGGTTATGATCGAGTTTTTTAAATGTGTTAATAAATATATTAGTGTTGAGATTTTTAAAATGAGTTATAGTTAGGATTGAATTCTAACCCGTCCAACTCCATCTGTTACTACCCTCAGATAAAACACACTACCTAAAATGCAATTATGCATGTTTTCTGGTCTATTTTTCAAAACCCTGGGAATTTCTATCAACCTGACTTGTAAACCACGGCACTTGGGGTATGGCCTACGGAGACAGCCATCCTTATACCAATTGCACGTAGTGGGGGCGGTTCCATCTCTCTGGCTGCATGAAAACTGGGGTACTTGGAAAGACTGTACATTCACAGAAATGAATGAGCACCACAGAATGAAAAGAGAGGGAGAGATGACCATGCATCTAGGTGCTACGGAGCAAACACCACCCATTTGCTGACATGCATGGGCTCTCTAAGCAAAATATACAGAATTTTCGTACCAACTGGCCAGTGAAGTCCATCAAAGCATTACAACCATATATTAAAATCCTTTCAGGGTTAGCAGTCTCTCCATGAATTGAATTGACCTCAAAAACAGACACCCAACTTCAATCTTTAAATCTTTTCCTTCTTTTCGATTGATTGAAATTAAGGAGTGGTGGGTCCTATCGGTTACCAACCATTCTCTCTTCAGCGGTCACATCCCACTTGTGAAAAAAATGGTGTTTTCCATCATACTGCATTGGAACAAAAAGAGACGCGGGTTTGCACATGGGGGTCTAGTTGGGTAGAGCTCTGTCTAGATTAATAGAAAACTGATGATATTTATACAACCAAGGCTGCAGATATATGAATTCAAGAGCAGCAAAAAATTAAGAAAAACCGAAGCTTTAATTTTATTGCAGATACCGAGTAACGAAGCTAATTAATCGTAATGAATGAAAAGAATAAGAAAATTGTGGCTAAAAAAGAACAACAGAAAACTGACATTAATTATGTTAGGCTGTGGATATTTAATCCTTTGTGGTAAGAAATTTTGTTTTTTTACCAAATGTGAAGAAGTACAATTACTTTAATAATTTTACTACTCTTTATCATTCTTAATATTATTATTCATTATTCTTCTGATAAAAAGCTTAATGTTGACTGATCATCCCTACACGTACTGCAAGAGTTTATTATTTTATTTTATTTTTGAAAAAAAAAAAAAAAGGAATAATCCACGGCTGGGCTTGCAAAGGACGGTAGCAAAGCTGGCCTTCTGACATATAGAGAACCAGCCAGAGAACTAATCGGGCCAGGCAAATCCGCTTGCGTGGGAGATGTCAAAATATCACGAGGGAGACCCAACTCCCGGGCACGGACATGGACTTCGTCAGCGGCGCGCTGGCCACTCACTAGTGATCTAGTACCCAGTTGGGTGGGCCGCATCTATAATTATTAATTTTATATATATATGCACGTACGGTCAGATTCCTATGCACACGTTTAGGAGTGCTCCGATATCTGATTGTTTAACTACCCCTCATGCACTTGATTTGATGGATATGGTTGTCTATCTAGCTCACGTTTCTTCATGAGCTATATTAATTTGATATTTCTACGTACAAAAATTAATGCTGGTACCGGCCTTTTAACAATAATACTGCTTGCGCTAGGGAAACGAACTATAAATATACCCAGTACAAATGTCACCCGCCATGCGGTTGCTTCTTTTCATGATGATGGACAATTTAATTAACCTGCAAGCTGATTGGGTGATCAGGTGCATGGATTAGTTTTGACTCACAAATTTCGTATCCTTACTTAACAACAGAAAAATACTAATACCAATCAAAAAAATGATATAAGGGAGTAATTAAGTGGATGCGAGAAATATAAATATGATGGTCAGTCTCAATTATTGAATAGACAACATTACAATAGATAGATTATGGCAACATCGTAATAGAAATAAGGAGGTAATGAAAATACATTAACGTAAGAAGGACCCTGGAAAAAACGAAAATTTCGTCCTAGTCCCTCTAATTATTCCTTTCCACTCAATCTTGCCGACCATCCCAATAAATAAATCATGTCAGAAGCGGAGCAGATAATTGAGGAAGGTAAACATTTTATGAAAAATAATTAATAATTAAATTATAATCAATTACTGCTGACATGATTTATAATTGAATTATAAACAATTACTCTCTATCAAAAAAATTATAATCAATTACCGGGATGTTCATTTAGCAATTATAATCCTTTCTTTCCTCTCTTTTTTTTTTTCGTCTTCTTTGATCCAAGAATTACGTCAGCTGACAATCGAGGTGTGAACATGACTTTTGGGTTGGGTCGTGGGTGCGATGGAGGAGAGGGTATGAAGTGGGGGAGAGGGAGAGTGGACGCAGGGCCCGCAACGACAGCCGTCGTGGAATCAATCGTTTCATGGGAATTCGAGGTTGGGAAGGGATTGGAGCCGAAGGCATGACAGGGGGAGAGCATGGGACCCACACGTGTGCCCGACCCTGACGAGCAGGAAAACGACGGGCTATCGATATTATTTATGTCGCGGGTGAGGGGTAGGTCAAAGCTCTGCCCATGCTGACCGACGATGATGACATGGCACGCCATCCAACTCATGTGCCGATGGCTGCGTCCACGCTCCACGCATTA
The DNA here is from genome assembly GCA_030490835.1 of Annona cherimola. Taxonomy (NCBI): domain Eukaryota; kingdom Viridiplantae; phylum Streptophyta; class Magnoliopsida; order Magnoliales; family Annonaceae; genus Annona; species Annona cherimola. The sequence continues at coordinate 10,789,736 of CM059977.1, read as the reverse complement.
ACCACAATCAATTCATGAATCTCTCCTTCTTTAGCTAACTTCAACCAACTAAGTCAAATTATTCATCATCGCCTGATCGTTATATTTTGTTCTATGATCAAATATGAGCATATTCCTCACTCTTTAAATTTTTTAAATTTTATTTTTTAATTAAAATCCTATACGCATCTCTTTTAATTAATGCGAAAAGGAATTATTCCTCAATTTTTAAAGCATCTTCTGCTTTTTATCTGTAGTGTTTTTTTTAGTCAATGTGTCTCATGCTGGTGTTGCATTTTTTTAGGGCTTGCTCCTAAGTATATGAAGGGATAAAATATAATTCATTTTTCATTCTCAAATTTTTTTTCTCATTTTCAATACAATCATTCATTTTTTTATTATATAACATATTTACTTTTTCTATTTTTAATATTACTTTTTGATTATCAATATAGTTTTTTTATTTTTAGTACATAATAGTTCTTTATTATTAAGAGGACGTTTTGGAAAGCAAGAAGAGAGAGCGGAGAATGGAAAAATTAATTCTCGGTTATTCTTATTATCTTACTTTTTTTTTCATTTTCATCTCTATATTTCAACACCTTACTTCTATTATATCATATTACTCTCATAATTTCTAAAAACTTTCTCATTTTACTCCTTACCACTTTCATTCTCAAACCATAATCCTTTTATATATTCCTTAATACCTCTTATTTCTTTCATTTTCCATTGTTAATTTTTTTTGCTCAGTTGTTATAATTAATTTCCAAACTAATTCGGGTTGCCACTTGCGTTTGGCCTTTTTTAGTCTTTCAGAATTGTGTTTTCTAAATCTTCTCGCTACTATATTTGTAAAGATTCCCATCAAAGAAAAAAAATATTTGTAAAATATGATCGATATTGCCTCGTTTAATAAATACTATTTCATTATAACACGAACATTGCTATCGTTTAATAAATACTACTTCATTATAACACGAACATTGCTCTCGTTTAATAATTATTTCATTATAATACAGTTATTTATGAAATTATCAAAAATTTTCTTCTAAGTTAATTTTTTATTTTAAGTATTCAGTGACTAAAAGAAATTTTCTTAAATGTGATAATTATGGCTACGTGACTTCATTTGCTACAAGCATGGATGAATAATGATTTAATGCTTACATAAGCATGAAAGCTTACCTATGGTCCAATACACAACCAACATACTGCTAATGACGGCATACTTTTACTCATAGACAGCCATGGCTCTGAAATTGCACATGCATCAATTTCTTTTGCTACAAATATGTGGAAGTCGGTACTACACGTGTAGCGAAATTTACATTAATTTGATTTTGTAACATGTTTCCTTAGGAAGATTTTTCGTAAGAGTAAGGGCATATTTGGTGCACCAAAAATAATTTCAAATTAAAAACTTTTAATCTAAAAATTTTATTCTTTATAGTTATCTTATTTTTAAATACTTTTTCATATCTTCTGATATAACTACTTTATTTTATAATCATTTACACAGAACTATCAGTATGACTAAACTATTTATTTTAAATATAAAAAATCTTTTTAAACTAATATAGAATCACTATAAGAAAATTCATTTTCGACCATTGTTATGGGCAACAAAAAAGTCTTTATTAGTAAAAAATATATGTCTAAAATTTTTTTTTGCAATGATACTTTTATAAGTAAAAAAAAATCTTTACTACGGTGATGCTTTCATAGATAAGAAAAATTTTACAGGCTTATGATATATAATATTTTTCCAACAAATGAAATTTGGTTGCTAAACCGTAAAAATCATATGAATCAGGGCATAGTGCTTCACATCGTGACATGATGTGACATGCGTGGGTATGAAAGAAGCATGGTCTCCATATACTGTAATTAAAAAAATGTAAAAATCATGAACTCAAATTTTAGTTTATCCGTGCCTATATGACATGTTATCAACTATTGACGACTGCCCTCAGTGGTAGCCGTCCTTCCGCATCAATGCGGCGATGACGGTTCGATGCTTGGCAGCAGCAAAACAGGCGTGAGATAAAAATAAAAAAAAAATGAAAAAGGGAACAGCGGAAGGTAGAAAAAGTAACAGCGGCGGCAATTGCCTCCTTTGGGGTGGTGTAAGAATGTCTCAAATGTTACTTGGAAAAAACTCATAAAAAAATTATTGATAACTAAGTTTATCTTTAACAACTAAGGGTATGTTTAGCAATTGACAAAAAAGGTTAAGTTAAAACTTTTCACTCTCCATAACTATCATATTTTTTAATTATTTTTTTACATTTTCCTATACAACTACTCTATTTTTCAATCATTTCTACACAACAATCCACACAACTAACCTATCTAGTTTAACTTTATCCTCTTTATTACTCATCATTACCCCTATCATATCACATCATTTGATAATTTTTACTCTCTAAAACTTTTCATCAAAAGTTTTATTCATTACCAAACACACTCTAAATTTTAATCTTTTATGATAAAATTTTAGTTATCAAAAATCGAAATTTTTATAGTGAACGTCAACCCTCCTAATTAAATATCTCTTCCGTTATCAAGGACTGCTTATATAAAAGATCTTTTACCAGCCAACCGTGGGCCTAGAAAATAATAATTAGAAATTATCCGGCCAACTTCCCTCTGGCGGCAACAATACGGCTGGAAACTGTGAAATATTGGAACCCAAGATGAATCCTCTAACCATGCACGAAGCCGAAAGATATCTCTGTTACCCATGTTCCTGGCATGCATGGTTAAAGTGCCGCGCTATTCGCTCAGTTTATGGGTATTTGATTTGAGTACTCGCTACTTTCTGTCAAGTATATATGGGCAAGATTTTGTTCCTTTTTTTTTTTTTTTTACCATTTTCTTTATTGCAAAAAAGAAAAAAATTGACTAAAATAGGGTTTATTAGAAAGGATTAAGGAGCTTGAATGGGATGAAAATGAAATGATGTGTATTGCGAACAAGAAAAATTATATTGAAAACATAAAACTTTGTATTAAACTTTAAAAAAATTATATTGAGTTTGGAAAAATCCCATCCCGTATACAATCATTCAAATATCTTATATTTTTTGGAGCGTCTCCTATCCTATGTATGTATATGAACCAGACTGCTCACTTTTCCGCCAATCTGCACAATCCGCTTAATGATAAACATTGCTACACAAGAAATTACATTTTTAGCAATCATTACTGGCAAGAAAAAAGTATATACAAGGAATTTTTTTTTTTTTAACTTATGATGATGCTTTTATAGGCAAGAAAGCATTTCGTTGCTTACAGTGATACTTTGAATAATTTCCTTGCTTATGGTGATGCTTTATCAATCAAATTAAAATTTATTTGCCTAAACATAAAAATTATAAACTAATGACAACTAAAATTCATCTTAGTGGTTGCTATCTGACATATGCCACAAATTATTGTCAACCAATTTTTCTTAATTAACAACCAAATTTTAACCTTTGTAGAGAAGATTTTAGTGGTCAAGAATCAAATTTTTGTAGTTTACAAAGTCCAGATCATATAAAGCTATTATCGTATAATTAAGATCTGCAAGAATTTGATTACCCAAATTGAGCAGTTTTGATATGACGCATATTTCGTTACAAGTCTTTACAACCACATATTGTATAACCAAATCCCAGGGAAGGAAAATATCGAGAGAAAAAAAATCCCAGCGAAGGAAAAGCTTCCATTTGCGGAAAACATTAATAAAGTCAAAGATCAGTTGTTTGCTCCTACATATACGCTAGTTAATTTGGATCTCTTATTGTCATCCCTTTAATTTTCTGATGAAGATATGGCTCATTATGTTCAAATGAAGAACTACCGGACAGATCGAGTAGTCATGCGCTTGAAAAGCTAATTATAATTAATTAAAATGATGAAAGATATATGTATCGCGCAGTTCTGATGTCATGCTTTCGCACAAGAATTGGCAGCAATATGGAAGCTTCATGACAAACGAAAAATGGCTAGGTAATAGTGCATATATGTGACGTTCGAGTAAGTCATGCAAAGATAAAGTATAGCAGGGATCCATATCGGACAAATCTATTTACTACAAAAAAATTTATATTTTGCAATAAAATGATCTTGCAAAGAGTTAAAATCTAGCTAATTGCTAAAAAAAATTTGGTTATCAATAATAATTATTTCATATAGCAACTACTAAAAAGAAATTTGATTGCCAAATGTTCATAATTTTTATATTTACTCTAATTTAAATTAATTAAATAATTAAACTAAAGCCAATAAGCGACTAGCATGACTGATAAACCTGCCTAGGGTGTAGGATGTTTGAATTTCCAACCCTAACATTAGATTTACACCCTAGAAGCTAGCATTGGAATATGTACTTTTCTATGGGAAGTATTGGAATATGTATTTGAAATGAGTTATACATGCAAAAAATAAAACAATAATTAAACTAAAAGATTGTGATCAATAATACATATGGGTTGCAAAAGAGGAGAACTAGCTCGGAATTAGAGGGAAAAAGATCTAGGATGGCCTCATTAGTTTTAGTTTTTATAAGCTAGTTACCTAGGAATGCACGTGCTATGAGGTTTCGTACATGCATTAAGGTTGGTAGAAGGATGAGGGTGGCGACTGGAGTGTTTAAAACCTTTCAAGGAATTGCGAAGTTGACAGAAAGTTGTAGGGTTGTTTGTCTGTTCCAAATTTGCACCTAACCGGTGGAGAAAATCAGTTGATCTTCTAAGTTTTAATGAACTAGGATATATACCATGAGAATGACATGGACTAGTGGAGAAAATCAGTTGATCTTCTAAGTCGAATTCACGAATTCGACCACTAGCTCATCTAGTTTTTAAAACGCCCGGTCGGAATGGTTCATCGAGCATATATAAAAACCTTCGATGCACCCTTTTCCCCCTCCTAAACTGATCTTAACTGGCAATAGCTGCACTCGAATATACTCTGATTTCCTTTCCACTATTTCCCTTCTTTTTCAATCGTCTCCATTAATCCACTTCATCTCTTTCTCTTTGATTCTCCTTCACCATTCACTTGTCATTGTTTTCGATTCTCCTCTCCATTTCTCTATCGTCATTTTCGATTCTCCTCCACCATTTTTGCTCTACTTTACTGTTGTTATTGCTAGCTTACAGTTGCTGCTCTCTGAACGTTGTTGCCGCAGCAACTCTACTTTGCTATTGCTAACTCACTGAATCTACTCTCCGGTCATCACCACGTCAATTTTTGTCACTACATTCATTGTCACCACAATTGCTACCTGATGCTACTAGGTTTAATGTCTGCTTTTGCCATTCCTGGGTTGTCTTTAACTCCTTAATACTTTATACGTATTGCAAATTTGCAACTTTGCTCTCGTGTTTCCAATTTTCCATTACTAGTTTGTTGAATGTCGATGACCTCTTATAGATATTGTTCCTCATATATTAGACGGGGTACAACAAATTTTAAGAGGCACTACATTAGACATTTATTGCAATATATTAGATGATAGCAATATTAAATGGGCTACATTAGTTTGGAAATATGATGAATTCCCAAAATGAATCAATTTAATGTTTAATTGCATCCATTAGAAATATTATCTCAAGTGAATATGTTGGTTAATGCAATTTAATATTCATTATTCTATTGCTGAAAAATAAATAATAATATGGGATGTGCTATTTTTTGTACAAGTGATTGTACTATTCAGAATGGAAATGATTTGATGGTTGTCTGCTAAATACTAATTGATATAATCTCTTCATGATTTGTAGCTTATAAAAAATTGAAAATTTATATGCTCGTAGGTCTAAAAATGTCATCTAGTGAGTTATACAATCTCAATTATTGCATTATTTTTATATATAAGATTTTTTATAGGCATATATAAGATTTTAAGCTTTTAACTTTTTATCTTATAAATCCATGATATATTCTACATAAAATGCTAACATGCTAGTTTAATCCATTTCTCAGAAATGGTTGAACTGGTTAGACCAAAATCAGTCCCTTGAACAGTTCGTTAACCAGTTTGATTCTAACAACATTATTGAATCTGAGCAAGGTGCTTGGGCCGGACAGTATGTCAGCAGGTTTTTTCCAAAACTATTGGGAGACAGTGGGTATGGACATCTTCAAAATGTGTCAAGCCTTCATGGAGTTTAGTGGCAATCATTTAAGAGAGTTCCAGATGTAATAGATCAATTCAACAACCATTATCCTAATTTCAAAGAAGAAGGGGGCAAATAAGTTAAATGAGTACAGATCGATCAGTCTTTGTAACGTGGTGTATAAGATTATAGTTAAGGTTCTCGGAAACCGACTAAAGGGGATGCCAGCATAATATCTTAGCAACAAAGTGCTTTCGTTCTAGGGAGACAGATCACTGACAACATGCTTAGAGCCTATGAAGCTACCCACTATCTCAGGCACAATAAGCACAATAAAACGGGGAAAAGGAAAGACGTTGCAGTAAAACTAGATATGTCAAAAGGATATGACCAAGTGGAATGGGACTTTCTCTTTGCCATTATGCAGAAAATGAACTTTAATACAACTTGGATTAGATGGATTAAGGATTGTATTAACTCAGTGAACTTCAATGTGAAGATCAATGGCAAGCTAACAAGCTCGTTTAGCCCAAGCAGAGGCTTAAGACAAGTAGATCCTTTATCCCTATACCTTTTCTTCATTTGTGCCCAAGCATTATAATCTATTATAAACAATGGAACAAACAATGCAAGGATCTCGGGAATCAAGATTTCTCCAAGAGCGCCATTTTTTACTCACTTGTTCTTTGTAGACGATATCTCTCCTATTTCTCAAGGCTTCTAAGGTGGATATTCATAACTTACTACAAATCCTCAAAGTGTATAAGGAATGCTCAGGTCAAGTTGTGAACATTGATAGACAGCAACTTTTTTCAGCCCCAACATAAGCAGGGTGGGAAAATCGAAAATTCATACTTGGCTGGGAACAGCTGGGAACAGCTGGGAAGGAAATTAAGTCATATCTTGGACTACCGATGTGACTGGGTAGATCGAATAAGAGAGTGTTAGGTGGATTGAAAGAACGAATTCGGAGAAAGATCCATGGCTAGAGAGAATGTCTCCTTTCTATAAATGGGAAAGAGGTTCTAATAAAGTCAGTGGCACAGGCAACCCAACGTATACTATGAGTTTATTCCTTATCCTGGGAAGTCTGTGTAAAGAGATCAATAGCTTACTCAGTCGATTTTGGTGGGGAGAGAATGAGGATAAAAGAAAGATGAGCTGGGTGGCATGACGCAAGATGTGTGTCTCCAAGAAAGATGGAGGCATGAGCTTTAGGGATCTGCAAGCATTCAATTTGATGATGTTTGCAAAATAATTTTGGAGGCTTGTCTCTAACATGAAATCACTTTGTTACAAGTTTTAAGTGCTAAATATCTGGCTCGAACGAGTATTTGAGAATGTAATGAAGGACCGTCCGATTCCTGCACTTGGAAAAGCATCTTAAGGGCCAGACACATTCTGGACGAAGGGCGTCGGTGGAGACTAGGTAACGGTGAGCAGATCAAGTTTTTTTAAGACCTCTCACTATGGCTGGCCCACTACCTAGTCAATTATCAAAGGGGGAAGTAAAAGTTGCAGAGTTCATTGACAAGGATGACAGAGTTTGGAAGAAGGATCTAATCCTTAGTGCTATTGGAGAGACGAGATGGAAAGAGATCAAAGGAATCCACATACCAAGGGAGGGTGCAATGGAAGGTAGGTTCTAAGGGCTCGAGGCAGATGGTGCCTTCCGTGACTAATCGGCCTATGGGCTATCAATCTCTGACAATTCTTTTTTTACCGGTTTAAGGTATGGAATGGTGAATAATCAGGATAAAGTGTTAATGAAGGCTATTTGGAAAAGTAAGCTTCCGAACTGGATAAAGATCTTTTGATGGAGACTAATTCAGAATGCACTACCAACAAAATCCAACCTGAACAACAGGGGTGTGGGGGTGGACCTGAGGTGCTTTTTTGCATCAACAGAAGAGAGGACGACACACATCTGTTTGTTTTTTGTGACAGGATTGTTCAGGCCCGAAGGAGACTGTTTGGACCAGACAGACAATTTTGGGTCCCAAGGCAGGCAATTAAAAGCATACTGTGTAACCTGATGAAAGCAATTTGGCGACATGAAGGTGGAGCTATTTGTGGTAATGTGCTGGCATGTGTTGCAGATGCGCAATAAGTTAAGAGCTAAAGGTGTTCGACCAGTTTTCGAACAGGTTAATGAATGGAGCTTAGACTTCTAGGAGAGAACAAGAATGTGTAGAATGAAATGTGATGTCCAAAACAGGAGAATCAACCTGGTTCCGAAATGGATTCGGCCTCCCTTTGGAATGCAAAAGGCAAATATGGATGGAAGACGGTCGATTAGCGGAAATTGCATGGGTTTGGGCATCATTCTTCGAAACTGTACAGGTGATTTTGTTGGAGCCAAATACTGAAAAATTAATGGGATAGACAACATACTAAACATGAAAGCTTTGGTTGTAATGCACAAGATCAAATGGTGCGCATCACTGAATGTGAGAAGTTTAATTATCGAATCTGATTCCATCATTTTGAATGCCTTCCTTATTAATGAATGTTATATTCTGTTTAATGTGGGTAACAAGATAGCTGAAATTATGTCTATTGCGTCCGAATTTGAATCAGTTGGGTTTACTAATGTGTTGAGAGAGGGGAACAAATATGCACACAATGTAGCTGATATTGCTGTCCTCTCCTCAGCTGTTTGTAACGAATGGTGGGGATGCCCACCTACTTCAATTGTAAATTTTTTAGCTTGGGATCGCTCCCAGGGTGTGTGAATACATACACATACTTTTCATCAAAAGAAAGGTTTAATGTCATAAATATATGTATAAGAAAAATATAGTAAATTGTTTTAAAAAATTTATAAAATTAAAGTATAAAAACAAGTGGGAAATAACAACCGGTTGTATATTTTCACTATATTTTCTTCTTGCTATTTCAATATTGTTAATGATTCACATACAAACGTTTGTACTTGTTCCCATTTCAGGTCAGACCAGATAATTAAATATTCATAGCGTGATAAATCAAAAAAATTCAAAGCTTGCAACGCAAACGTAGTGAAACCCGGCTCACAACTAGGGAAATTAACTAATACTTAAATGATCCAATATATAGTATGTATTGAAACTTTTTTAAAATCTTCTTTTTACTTTTCTTTTCATTTTCATGTGACTCCACATACAATCTTTATATGTATCGAAATTTATTATTTTGAATCTTTGTATTTTTTTATAATTTTGAAAATCAACAAGTTTCACCTCCATTTATGAGGGTGAAAAGTATTTAACAATTTTTATATCAGCTTTTTTATTGGTATATTTTACATACTTCTCAATATAATCTATTATATCGAAGCTATGAGACATTCTTATAAATCAAAAAACACGGCTCCTAAATAATAAATGGGGACAAAATACCCCAACTGTCAGTAGAACTCATGCCAACCATATGGCTAAGCAAATGAGTCATCATTAGGTTAGCAGTCCTAGTGGTAATTTTTTTATATAAACTAAATACATGTTAGATTATATAGAAATAAAAAGAAAATTAAAAAAGGCTTAAACGATGTGTATGTATTGAGACCTCCATAAATGTGTATGTATTAGATCATTACCTATGTATATATTCATGGGCTTATTTAAAACAAACTGTTGTACGAGGACAGACATACAAATGGTCGCTTTTATATTTTTTTTAAAAAAAATCATTTCAATGATTCAAAATATAAATTAATATTTATATATTATGACGCCAAAAATTACTCTAATTGGAAATTTAAATGTTATAAATATTTAACATCATTTGAGGGCGAATAAAAAATTGTTAAAATTTGTAAATAAGTATTTAGTATACAAAAGTTTTCGAAATTTTTAATTTTTAACATTGTATAACAACCTTTTGTACGAATGTTTGCTTGTAATTATTCCCTATATATGCAGCGTACTGTTCACATGATAAATGGACCATTTCACTTTGTTTCCTTTCATCTTATGATCATTGCATTGATGCCCACTACATGGACAACTTGTGAACAATTCGACCTGGTTACACGCCAGCAGAGAATAGAACAGTTAATTGTTCGGTGACTTGACATAGATAAACAGTGAGAGAAATGTGGCCACTTAATATGTTGGGTAGTCATTAATTTTATTACACAAATCATGGCATCATCGTAATTGGTCGCTGATGGTGTCCCGTTTTTGGTTTACGTGTCATCCGTTTAGTAAAAAATGAAATAAAACTTTTGCAATAGCAACACAGATCTATAATGGCAGAAAATCATGTAAAAAGTTCTTGGAACAAATAAACATATATGTTAAATTATAATTGTTGAAAAATAGAATTTTGATTTTGAGAGAATATGTGTTTATTTAATTTTCATTTGCCCCTTATTTTAATATGCTTGTAATGTTCACTAATTCTTTTCATATCCATAAAGTTTTATTCTAAATTTTTATTGTGCTCCTTTCGTGAACACAGTTATTATCCACCTCATTGAAAAGATAATTTTGTCCGACCAAAATTTCTTCCATTAAAATAATTTAACCTTAATATAACTCTTGAATTATCTAATTTCACAAGTTGATGATTTACCATAATCAAGTAAGTCTTATTAGAGATGAATTATTTCAATTATTAAATTTTAAATAAGTAAAAAAATTCATCTTTTTAATGATAACTGCCGATTGCCGTCAACACAGCATGGCCATGATGAGAATGTAGAGTGTAACTTTATACACGTGGGAAAATTTTATAGAATATTGGGAGTATATTAAAAGTTAAAGGCAAATATTTATGGGTATTTCCCTTTAATTAAAGAATGAAAGTTTGAATGTAAGCTTTCGTAGCAATCTCAAAACAATAGAGTAGGAATGATGTGGGAATCTTGATTAAAGGTGGTTCATGGTATCTGCAAGGCCCACTCTCTCCAAAACATTTTGGCGTTTTCTCTTGACCAATTTGTCGTCCCACTTTAATCCACTTGGTACCACAGCATGTTGACAATTGATCGTGCGTACAGAAAAAAACAGAGAAAATCAATACCAAAAATAGTGAAATTTCTTATCAGCTCAGCTGCCATTGTCGTCCGTGTAGGGTCATGCCATGAATAACCTACCAATGGCACGAGCGGATGCATCCACTGTAGCTAGTGTACATGTCTTCATCTGTCTCCTGTTTAGATTTTAAACTCTACTTTAATGCCTATATACAGAAACAACTTTAGCTAATCTCACTTTTCCAATGAAACACCCATATTTGCAACTTCCATTAGTCAAAATCGAGTAGGTTTATGCATATCTTTTCAGATATTATATATAACCCAAGATCTGGGATAGTCTCTGAAGGATTTGATCAATAAAAATTCTTTGGCATTGAACGGAATGCTCAAGCTTTTACATATTATTGGTCGCAGGTTTTAGCAAGCATGTCTGAAATAGAATATGGTTTCAACTTACGCAGGCCCGATTTTCGGGTAAAAGAGTCGCTGCAACAAATTTCATTAACTAAAACTGCAACCAGTATTTACTTCATCCATACTACGATGAATATAAACACTTAAAAAGAAAGCAGGAAGCCAAAAAAAAAAAAAAAAAAAATCAAGAGATAAAAGTTGCACAAGATATTTAGAGTTTACTGAGATTAACAGGAATCGTCGCTAATTAAGATAATAACGTGACTATGGAATTAGTTGTTCAAAACCAAATAATATAACACTGTGAAGAACAGCTATATATGCCTCAACAGCAGCAGATATTTCACTCAGTACTTGGCAGTTTCCATATAGCCAACTCAAAAATGAAGACGTTAATCAGGGGATTAAGCCCAGCTTTCTATAGGAATCGAAGCAGTTAGATAAACAAAACTGAAATTGGTTAAACCAGATGAAAAGCATGGATTAGATCACGTCTAAATTTCATGTTCACGTGGCCTTCCGAGTTCCAACCGCTTGCAAATTCCGACTCAAGGAAAGCATGCCTGAACATGCGAAAAGATAGAACAGCCACTTTTCATCTGCTACTACTTGTTAATCTGTTTTATTTCTACTTATTATCAAACCCTTGTTCAAATTATTAAGCCAGTGGGAATAAATGTCAGGTAAGTACGCCATTGATTCTCCCTTTCCATGTGAAACTATGGCCCCTCTCTTAATTTGCTGTAATTTTCCCACCATATTCTACTTAACCGATGCAATGAATCTGAGATCCAAGGATGATTTGACAATACAAGATCTTCCATGGAGACTCGAAATAATAAAGAAAATCATTCCATTGGCTGAGGCTTTTGACAAATGAGGGTACATTAAAGTTGGTACATATATGGCATCACGTCAAGGAAATCGATCACATTTAATTGGTCACATTTTACACACTCCCTGTAGTGTAATTACTTCCCCGGTCTACGTACGTACACAGCCAAGACAAAAAAAGAAAATGAAGATAAGAAGGTTTGGCACTTGTGACTTAATGATAAGGCTACCACCCTTCGAATATTTGCCCATAAGTTCAAGATCTTCATAGAGCACTTCCACTTCAGTAATGGCTTTCCTTGTAAGCAGATGATCAGCTGTGGGATGGATGGTGTGCACCCAACCTCCAATCATTTTGGAACAAAAATAAGCTCTAGACCTAATGCAAACTTGCCATCCACATGTCACGAACTTACATGTTTCTGCCAATAACAAGGCGGAAATCACTGTCTGAAGATCACTTAAGCAGGCTCTTTTTTATTATTGTTATATATTTACAAATAATCCGAAAATACATCATTTCACTTTGTCTCAATGGATACTAATCGCACAATAGAAGATGGTGATCCTAATTCAAATAAGCCGCCTGATCTTTTTAGGCCGGACGCACGGACCAAAAATCTATTTTTTTTCATTTTTTTCATTTTTTCATGGGTAAGTAAATCTATATGTATTAAATCTATAAACCAAGTTTTAATATTTTTAGATGTTTTTAAGTTTTTTTTATTTTTAAACATAATGGCATTTCCGTAATTTTTTTAGATCCAAAAATTATGGAAATGCCACTGTGTTTAAAAATCTAAAAAATACTTAAAAACATCTAAAAATGTTAAAACTTGGTTTATAAATTTAATACATCTAGATTCACTTATCCATGAAAAAAAATTTAAAAATTAAAAAATAAGTTTTTGGGCTGGATGCACGGCACGGAGGAGGCCGTGCATGCATCCAGCCTGAAAAGATCGGGACTCTTCAAATAAGAGACATAAGTTCCATTGAAAAAATAGGAGATAAGCTCCCATTCCTAGTCTGAAATCGGGTGCGCCAGCCTGGTCACACCTAAGTAGACTCTTTGCCTTTTCTTGAAGGTAATTAGGCCGGGGACTACGATATTCTTATGGAGAATCTCTTTTTCATGTTTTCCCATCAATATTATTCATGTGGAAGACACTCACCCACCTTGGAGAAACAAATAAAGCAGCAGTTAAAAAGTCATTTTCTATCCTCACCTCTCTCTATGGATATGCTTAGCCGTTTATGCTTTGCCCTTTTGCAATCAGATCATTCCAATTAGATCACCATGACCTCAGCCACCGCTTATTCCAATTACCAATGCAAACTCGGTGACTCGATGGTTGGGATTTTCACACACGTTGGCTGTAGTCGATCGGGTTGTTAGCCATAGGCTGACCGCATCCAAACGAACCCGAAGTTTATTTTTTGTTCAAGCTTCAATTCTGGAATAAGGCCTTTTAATTATTTTAATCTAATCTTTTTCATTATTTTTTCCCCTTAATGTGAGGCAAAACATAGAGAGATTTGGAACGCTAGAAGATCTGTATTTACTCATGCTTCTTTAACCGGTGACAGTGATTAAATGCTTGTCAGTGTTCAAGAGCTGTATTTCTAAATGCTATCCAAATGCAGGTCAATCTCTAAAATGTAGTCTAAGAGATTTACTTTTTTCGAAAAACTGATCACACTGCGAACTAATGTTAGTTCATGAATTTCCATCTCTAAAATTAAAATCAGTGGCGAAGAGAATCCACTACAAACATCTAAATATGTGTCATGGCAACAGGCTTGCGTTAAAGATTATAATGTCAATCTGTGCCCTCTACTAACAGCAAGCAATAAAGGGTCACCAGAGTGGGCGATGACCGGCTCAAAAATTCTTTAGCGTCTGATTGTCCCAGAAAAGTTTGAATTGATCACATATCAAGCACACGATTAAATTTTTCATCTTTTAATTAGATGAAACTCGACTAACACTGATAATGAGTTTCTAGTTTCTACCTCTCTTAAACAAGCACGCTGTCAATAAATTTGAAAGCAAAGCTCTAATCATACATATTTTCACATTTTGATTACGAATCATAGCAGAGAATGAGCTCCTCAACCCCAAAACGAGCTGCCACCTTCAACAAATGCAAATGCCTTAAAAAAATAATCCATTGGAGAAGCAAATAAAAGAAGACAAGCAAACAATTTGAGTTAATCCTAATTAATTTTAGTTAGCTTCAGTTAACACACTAGTTAATTTGAGTTAATCCAAGTTAATTTCAGTTAATTCCATTTAATCCGGGTTAATTCTGCATAAATTTTTGATAAATAACTTTTGGTGATCAATGACACTTGGTAATATATACTAAAAGTGTCTTGGTGTAGAGTAAAATGCAAAAGGAGAAATGGAAATACGCAAGTCAGCCTTCAACTACCTGCTTTTCTCTTATTGAAATTTTTTTTTTTTTTTATATCTTACAGTGCTATCTATTTTTCCTTTACTCGCACTTTACTTTTGTGACATCCGTTCCGTTCTTATTCTTCTTTTTCTATTCTTCTCTAGACAAACGCACCCTAGTTATAACGTACATAGGCTGTGTGTGAAATGAATGATGTAAGCAGTCAAAAAATGTATTTAATTTTAGTTAATTGGAGTTAACCCGAAAAGCCTTCCTTAAATTCTAGTTCATTCAAATTTTTTACATTGTCAAATTTTAAATAATTTAAATCAAGATTAAGTGAAGGTGACCAAGGACTAAGTAGATAAATATACTTAGTTTTGGTTAATCTTTGTTATCCGATAATTTTGAGTTAACTTTGATTAATTGCAGTCGCATGAGTAATTGAAGTTAATTCGAGTTTATCATGGTATATATCAGTTAGTTCATATGAAAAAAGCAAAAATGTAATTTCACGTAAAAAATAATTAAATACGATGCAATTTAATTTTACAAAAATACATTGTAATAGCTAACTACAAATATAATAAAAATTTTAAGATATAAGAAATATTATAGGTGACTCGAGTTAACTTTAGTTAATTCTAGTCAATTCAGAATGTTTGTAAACAAAAAGATAATTTTTCAAATTACTCATAAGAGAGTGTTACTTACAAGTAGATTATTAAGTTAAAATTCTATTTTTTAGTAAAACTCAATCTTGTACTTAATTTTTTTATTTTAATATACTATAAAAACAATTTATTACAAAGATACTTATTAAATAAGTTTCTAATGTATTGCAAAGGTGATATCATATCACTTTAATATAGTAGATAGTCAAAATTTTGTAATGATTATCATATGTTCTACTCTCGACATAAAAAAGCAGCAATGCTTCTCATTCTATTCTTAATTAATAGAATAGAACCGTTATACTGAAATTAGACCCTTTTTGAAATTTCTTTTGCTTATGACATTACTTTTAAAACTTTGCAACATACGTAATATTTACTGCAGCGTTTATGGCTGGCTACGAATAATAATCGAATTTTGCTGCAAGTAATATGCAACGAATTTGGTCGGGAAAATACTTCCACATACGAGAACTTTTTGTGATGAAAATACAGCAAATAAATAGATAATAATAAATAAAAATACAATTAAGAATCCAAATTCGTACTCAAATATCCTGAGGAATATATTAAGCAAGATGCCAGAGCGTCTTTGGCTCTTGGGATGCTTCGCATGCCGTGCAGCTACCACCGACCCTTTGGATGAAGATAGTAAAGGACGAGAGCGCCATTTCATGGATGTTTGCTGCGTAGGGGCACAGCCTTAGCCAAGTATGCCCGGCCGAAAACATATAATAATACAAAATTAATAATAATAAATGCTGCAACACTCACAGCCGATGAAATATAATTAGCCTAAACTTAAAAAGTTACTATATTAAAAAACTTATACGGTCTATAATGTTTAAAATATAATTATAAAAAACCTCATGCATTTACACTTTGTTGTGCCTTGTATGCAAATTAGGTTGCGATAGTTTTCTATATCATTTAAATAACAGTGGAGAAGAATATGATAGACCGCTTAGGAAAAAATAAAATGAGAAATTAAAGGAATCGCATAGAAGAATAGGAGCAAAAAATATTAATTAATCGAGTAGTGATCAATTTCTATTTTATTTTCGTCCAAGACAATGTATTTTTCCGTTAAAAGGGAATCGTAATCTTTTCTAGTGTTTCATTATTTCTATAGGTTTTGATCCACACGTCTAATTCAGGACACCACAAGACAATTTCCTGTTGAATGGCACGTTAATTGTTAGGAACTGAGGACACCGACCTCTTGCTTTTCAAGAACGTCAATTTCGCGTGACGTTTGTCCTTCGTCCTTGCACCCAATTGAACAGGATAATAGAAACATCATGCAACACTAAATATTTTAATTAGATCAAAGCTAACTATCATATTTGTTTCTTTATGTTTAACTATGATAACGAAATCATTTATAATAAACCCACTTGGGTCATATAAAAATAATACTATTTTTTTTATTTGTAAAAATAATACTACTTTTTATTGTCCATCATTTGAATTTTTTGAATTAAGACAGCATGTACAATGATACTAGAAAAATAAAAAGATTTTCAAAATATATAAATGATGTTAAATATAATGATTGAAGTATATTTTTTATCAATCATTAAGAGCATAAAAATATATGAAGTTACGTAGAAGATGGGTTTTATAAAAGCAAAACAAATATATCTTGTAAACTTTGTTCGGATGAACAGTGTACTTCATTCATTATATTTAAAAGATATCTTGTAAACTTAAAAGATAAAATTAAAGCATATTTAAGTGAACTTTTTTATTATGTTATCCATCTTAGATAACTAGGCATTTAATAGAGATGTACTCTAGGACTAGATGACAAAGTCAGTGTCTCTGCTCAACATTTGAATATGTTGAATTTCTCACTCATACTACTAAAAGCATAATCACTTCAGCCATTGATCATTCAAGCAGCGACAAAATATAGATGAACTTGATTTTAGTGAAATATTATTGATTAATTAATCCAACCTAGATATCATAGACTTCAACCTTGGGCCATTGGGCTAGAATCAATGTCTAATTATCTTGGTTGGGTATGCTTTCTTTATTAGGAGTATATAGGAGATGTGTCACTTGCATTCCCATAAGATAGCTATCCACGGTTAACGGGAACTTCTATTAGCCTTGCAAGTAATTTTTTTTAATTTTTTAAAGCTTTTTATGAAAATATGAGCTTAATCATTATTTAATTTAATTACCAAATTCTATAGTTTCAAATATATATTTTTTGAATTTCAAAAATCAACCATTTTTACAATATTTAAGTAATTTTCAGCCTAGAAACTATTTGTTTTTAATTTAGAAAAAATATATTGTTAAGAAATTGTGGAGTTTAGTATGTAATGAAATACATTTTGGCACATATTTTTATGTAAAAAATAAAAATTAAAAATATATAGATACACACCCCGAAAAAATTCTTATCTTCTTATTAAAATTAGTATTACTTACAGATCAAAAAAATTAGTATTATTTATTGCGTAGCATCTAGTGAGTGGTGTGCTGGTCAATAACCGAGTAGCTAATCATGGTAAAAAAATTTAGTTGAATTACAACCCACATACGTCAACCTTAGCCTACTTTATTATTGAGATGTTTTATAAGTTAAGAATACAAATAGGGAATGAAAAATTCAAAAGAGCAATATTAATTTATTTTTATTTTTATATTTCAATAATTTTCTCATACTTTCTCTTACAACTATCTTCTTTTTTTACTTTATTCTCACCTGACCACCGTCATATATCCATTTCATTTCATTTCATTCCCCATTTCTACTAAGCAAGTAGCCAAATGGTGTATTTACAGATGTCAGTCAAACCTTCCAGCATTACAACATGACATTTGAGGTGTGTCTGGGAAGTGACAAAACTTTAGAATGAAAAATTTTAGTATAAAATTTTTTGAATTAGGAGAAAATGATATGACATGATACGAGTAATGATGAAGAACAAAGTGAATAAAATTAAAATAAATAGGTTTGTTGTATGGATGGTTGTATAGAAATTATTAAAAGATACAGTAGTTGTACAGGAAGATGTGAAAAAATAATTAAAAATAAGGTAACAAATGAAAAATTAAAAATTTTAAATTAAAAAATTCTAGTATTAAACAAACATACCCTTGATAATAATTATCAAGGAAGCCCATTCACATATTAGAGACAGAATAAGCTTCACATATACGGAGAGAAGATAAAACTCTTCAAAACCGACCCTCACAACGAAAGTGAAGAAAACAAGACTCCCACGTGCGGAGAGATTCGAACCTCGGCGACTACAATGGTGGCAAATGAGGTTTAAATAATATTCTTATTTATGACGGTGGTGTTCAAAAGTTCCCTTGATTAAATTTAATTAAATGATATTATATTTTATCAACGAAATAATCAAATAAGAAATCTATAATAAAATAATATAATCCTTCTTAGGTTTTTGTTCAATGTGCCAACGAATCCACGATATATGTTGTGACATGCTAGGAAGAATCTCACCTAGGCAGTAGCAGAGCACCTGGTTGCAGCCCAGCTCATGACCCACATTTTCCGACCTGCCTACCAAAAATATCCACCGCTCGAGTTGGACCATCACTTAAAGCAAGCTACGAAGACGTGACTTCTTTGGAATTTAATGAGAGGAGCACCAGCTAATTTTCAAAAAATTAAAAGGGTGTTGCAGCAAAATATCTACCGATGCAGAACTGCACAACTGCAGTGGTAGAGAATAGAAATCTCTTTCGGCCTTTCGGCATATAACCAGCAACAGCACAGAGACGTTTGCCTATATATACCCAAGAAATCATGAAGCGCAAGCAACGTGAAGTTCTACTTCTTTCTTCTTTCTTCTTTCTTCTTTCTTCTTTCTCCTCCTTTTGTAACTGGCTAACAGACTCTGAAGCCACAACTCACGTACAGCACTGCACCATCCGCTCTCTCTTCTCATGGAATGCAAGGGATGCACCAAAGATGGGTCAGTTGACCTCCGGGGCCGCCCTGCCCTCTCTCAACGAACAGGGAAATGGAAGGCCTGCTCTTTCCTTGTCGGTAATTTTCTAGCCGCCATCTCATCTCATCTCCCACATTCAGTTTATGGGCTGTCTTCAATTTGGAAAATAAATAGATAGACGAGAAAAGGAGTCGTCAGCTTGAAAAATATTAGTATGTCTTTACTTTTTTTTCGGGTTTGAGCAATATAAATTATATTATCTGTTCTTGGTCTTTATTTCTATTTCCAAATATGGAAGTCAGTCATGAACTTTGGCGGGTTTTTTTTTTTCCTTATTATCATATGGTTTTCTTCTGATCTGAAGAACACGACATAATCTTTTCATAGACAATGTTCTTATGATGCAAAAGTAGTTACTTTTCTTTTGAATTTCTATACAGAAGTTCTCCCCATTTGATTTGTTCTATCAAGCTTTCATGATCTTTTGTTATGTCAATGGAAAAGGCAGGTTAAGAGGGGAAAAGAAAAAGTGAAGAAGATTAAGATTCCTGTAGATAGTGGTGGTGTTCGAGGCTCAGATTAGGCTCTGGCACCACTCCTTGTCTCGGCCGTGCTTAGTGCACCGCCACAATTGTGTACTTAGATACTCAGGGAGAGATGATGCCTGCCTTCTCTTTTCTTTATGTCTTCTTTTTGTTGATGGCCTTAATGTTCGGACCCTTGTAGGTTATGAATCATTCGAGAGAATGGCTTTTTACGGTGTGGCTTCCAACCTGGTAGTGTACTTGACCACCCAACTTCGTGAGGACACCATTTCATCAGTAAGGAATGTGAACAACTGGTCAGGATCAGTTTGGATCACGCCCATCCTCGGGGCCTACGTCGCCGATTCGTACATTGGCAGATTTTGGACATTCACGGTGGCGTCGCTCATCTATGTAATGGTAAGAACATTAAGCTGAAGATTATCATCTTTGATAATGATTGTCTCCCACTTTCAGCACTAAATCGCCCGGCATAGAGTTTCCCTCTCAATGGCCTGAATTGTTTCATACCACCACATAAATCTCAAGTGGTGGGTCCAGGCAATACAACCATGCTTTTGGAAAGCCATAATTTAAAAATAACAATAACAATAAATTGAAGTGGATGATCAGCAGCTCATTTGATTTTATCTGATTCTTTTGGAGGGCAGTATCCCCTTTTTTTTTTTTTTTTTTTTTTTTGGGTTCTGCTAGCTGATTCATACCAAGAATCCCAGATCTTTGACACCGACAGGGATTTTCTAGTCCAATGATCCGGTGGAGATTGGCCCAATAAATCTGAATTATTTGTGCTTTTCTCCTTTCATCTTTTTTCTCTTTTATTTATTTATTTATTTTTGGATTCCATTCTGATAGTGGGCCCTTCTGCAAATGCGATAAGAAAAGAATCTTTTTAGTAGTTTCTCAAGGGGCCACTGAGAGGGATGATATATCATACTCTAATGAAAATTCATTTTGCCTTTCTTCATCTGGATTTCATGTAATTAAGTTGATATCTAGATAACCAACCAATGGCCTGAAAATAAAAGGAAATAAGAGATTATCTTGATCCTATTTTTTAGTTCCAAAACTATCTAGTCTGGATTCCTGCAGCTGATAGGACTTCCAAAGTGGGGCCACCGAATCACTGCCTTTTACGGCCATCTATTTACGAGCCGGCCCCCTATTTGCTGGGGGACGTTGCTAGCTAACTACACTAAAAGACCTGCTCCAGGTCGCTTTTCTACTTTTTATTTTTTACAAGGCAACTAGTGTGGGCCAAGGTTTCTTCTATAAACCTCCCCTGTAAACAAAATAAGACTAAAATCACTGGATGACTAAAGGGTTGCCCCAGAGAGTATAAACAATTAATAGAATAGTTTGATGTCTCAAGTTTGATCAATACTGAGAGGATGCTATTAATTATACGAGGATTATTAAGAAATTGGATTGATGTTAAAATATCACATGGGGATCAACCATTACGTGGACAAGGGGGAAAACTAGCAGAAGATCCACCAATGGAAGAATTTTACAGACTGCCTGCACCAATAAAACATTCGTTAGGAAGCAGAACCATAACAAGTTCGAACCACGATAGGACCCAATAGGATCTTAAGCAGAAAACAATTCAATATTTCTCCTAGAAAATCTACCATTGTCCCAGAGCAACTGAAGAGAGATTCTTGAAATATAAGTGGTCTATAATTACATTGATATTTCAAGTACCTTTCCAAGAAAGCATCTGTCCGGCTGTCCTCAAGTTTTTGAGACAAGATTATTACTTCTTGCTTTGTCTTTATATTGGAATTCTGTATTCAGATCCGGTCATCTGAGGAAGGCTTTATGAGTGGAGTTCTCCCTGTTTTTGGATTCTTTAAAGCAAACACCCTGTCTAATTAAACCAAGTTGTAGATAGTGGCATGTGTAAGGTGAGGGTGACATTTCAAGTTATCAATTACACAACCGCTTTATGTTGCCACTTGGCAGTAAAAAACGTCTAAATCGATATCGCACCTAGAATTTACTTTGATCACTGAAAAAAAAAAAAATACAAACAAACAACACCAACAACAGAAAAGACGCTAATGTCCAACTATTGTGCTTCACGTTAAGACAGATTTGATCGTCTACTTGAAAGACTCATTATAATATATCAGTGCCCAAAAAAGTTGAGATTCCCAATTTTCACTGCGGTAGGTAAACTTCCTTATTATGTGGCTACACTTTGCGCCTGCTGGGTCCCAAGCCTTTTATGTGAGCCAACAGAATAATTCTACTCATGACAAATATACTACAGACTAAAATTACTCGTGGTAAACAAAAGAAAAGAGAAATAATGTGTCTCTTTTCTATAATGTGTTTTCTCTGTAATTAAAAGATTTTTTGATTCTTGCTTGAGTTAGGAAATGTTCGGTAATGTGTAAAATGGTGAGACTTTGAAATAGAAAATAGAATATTTTAAGAAATGTGTGATTGATAGAAAATTATAGGGGTATAGTTGGAATAAATAGGTTTATTGTATATAGTTGGTAGGGAAAATAATTTGAATGTAGGGTTAAAAGTAGGAAATATAGTGTAATTGATGGAGTAATAATTGGCTTGGAGAAACCAAATCTCATAGTTTTTTCCATGATTCTCACACTTGCACGTTAACAAACGTGCCCTTAGTGAGTTTGCTGACCAACTATCTTTCTTACCGTAACAGGAGTCATAAGACAGAAGCATGATTTTACACTGACGTCAATAATGGCTGAAAATTCTATTACCACTATGCGTATATCAAAAGACTACCAAGAAAATAATTAAAAAATTTACCAATCATTCCTATATTAGTTTGATTGAGGGCAGTCCTTTCTACAGGTGAAATCAAAATTTAGAATGCCTTAAATTGATATTTTTAAGCGTTTCGCGCGATCCGCGCAAACAGAAATGCAATTTCTTCTCACAAAATGAATTTTGAACTTCATATGGTGAAACCTTCTCTTTTTCTTCTTTTCTTTTTTTTCTTTTTTTTTCTTTTTTTTTTTGATTTTTTTTTTATGGTGAAACCATCTCTTAACATCGCCGAGCCTACATGAAAATTCAGGGCATGGTGCTGTTGACACTAGCAGTTTCTCTGAAGGCCTTGAGACCATCATGCGCAAATGGAGTATGCAGCAAGGCCACAACATCACAAATTGCCTTCTTCTACTCCTCCCTCTACATCATTGCCATAGGTGCTGGAGGCACCAAGCCCAACATTTCTACCTTCGGGGCCGACCAGTTCGACGATTTCAATCCACAAGAGAAGGTGCTCAAGGTCTCCTTCTTCAACTGGTGGATGTTCAGTTCCTTCTTGGGTGCGCTATTTGCCACACTTGGCCTTGTGTACATACAAGAGAACTTGGGGTGGGGGTTGGGGTATGGAATTCCAACCACAGGGCTCATAGTTTCTCTGTTCATTTTCTACGTTGGAACCCCTTATTATCGACACAAGGTTAGGAGGACTAAGAACCCAGCCACGGGTCTGCTTCGGGTGTGGGTTGCCGCCATCAGAAACAGATTGCTTCAGCATCCTGCCAACCTATCCGAGCTCTATGAGCTTGAACCTCAGCATTATGTCATCACAGGAAAACGGCGTGTGCTTCATACTCCGGCTTTCAGGTGAGCTCATTGCACCATCACCATGCTATATATAACTATCTTTTGATATCTGCTGATTTCTGTTCATGGTGCATACGTCATTGCGCATAACGTCTAAGCCATATAAACTATGGGCCATATTGCTTGAACAAGCCAGACGGTTTCCAAATGTTCGTGCTATGTATCTCATTGAGGTCCCGCTTGATTGTATCCGGATTATACTAACGTTTTTTAGTGTAACCTCATCCATTTTGGCCCACCTCAATGGCGACGTAAAATTCCCTCTGCATATTGCATTTAGAATTATTGATTTTGCTATAAGATCAAGTTTCATATAAATCAAAGATATACATGGACCTCATTTTGAAAAAAGCATAAAATGAACATAATAAAATAGTTTTAACTTAAATATCATTCTTATGTAAATAAATAATTTTATAAATTATTTTTACATTCTATTACGTATGTAAATAAATTTAATCATTTGTTATAATTTACATGTGTATGTAATTTTTTTAAGCAAATGTTGTTCGTGCATATCTCTTGTTTAGAGAAAATTTGATTTCCTAACTAAACAAATGATATTAAATACAATGAATGAAGTAAATTTTACATCACCATCAAAGCAAGTCAAAATGGATGAGATTACACCAAAAATTTAAATGTAACCTTGTTGCAAAAAAGCAGTACCTATATTGGTAAATTTTGCTTCTGAGTATGTTCGGAAATTAAGAAAAAGAAACAAAATGAGAGAAAAATTAAAAAGGGAAATAAGTACAGTTGTGATTTTTCCTTTTCCTTTTTGGAGGATACAAGTGCTTTTTCTCATGCGGGCATTTAGTAGACAAGAGAAATGGTGAGTCCTGTACAAGGATGATGAGTCGGGAGCTGAAGATGATGACAGGAGGGTCGGTCAGAACTCAGGAACTTGTAGAGTCGAGGAAAATAAGTTCTCCTTATCCTCATGACTACTGCACCTGCCTGCAATATTTGGGAGGCTGGTGCTTGCTGTCAGAACAACCACAATTGGTGCTTTGTGGCCAATGCTAAATTTTTTGCACAGACAATTTAAAAAATAAATAAATAAATAAATAATCTTGTCTCTTTCAGGGTGTGTGTGTGGCTAATGAGGAGCCACCTCATGATAACCAACCAAAAAGAAGTGGTTTTTTCCTGTTGATCCCATATCTTATATTTGTCGTAAAGCATGCATATATGGTCCTTTTCTCTAATTAATACATTATTCTAGCCAAAGTGACGAATCGTACCTAGCTAACCGTGATGATAGCGATAGGGACTTCCACCATCACCAAAACCCATGAAGCTTGCCCATCTGCTGCTATGCTTTTCTCACATGGACGGTTGGGTTGGGTTGGGTTGACTACATAGGATTTGGAGTCTGCTCTGCAGCACCCACCCAACAATTTTTAGATGATATTCCACACCACGGATCAATTGAGACTGATTGTGACTCGTCCACCGACCTCCTCGCCCAGCAAATAATTTCGTACCTGAATCACTGGCATCCAGCCTGGCGATAGGGATGGATGAGCATTCAATCATTTGTACTGGGGAAGCATCCAAACAAACAAACAAACAAAAAAAAATCATTTGTACTAGGATTGAGTTTTAATAAATTGGCTATGAAGATAAGGTATTCTTTCTATATTGATTAAGCCACTATTGAGTCTAAAATTTCCACTGTTTTTTTTTTTTTTTTTCCTGGCCCTTTTTTGTTTTTGGGTTCAATTCAGGTTCCTTGACAAGGCTGCAATCAAGGAAGGTATGGTGGGTGACTCTTCTGCTCCATGCACTGTGACCCAAGTTGAAGAAACCAAACTCGTCCTTGGAATGACAATAATCTGGCTTGTAACTCTAATTCCCAGCACCATCTGGGCTCAAGTCAACACCCTCTTTGTCAAACAAGGAACTACCCTGGACCGCAACCTCTCCCATGGCTTCCAAATCCCAGCTGCATCGCTGGGAGGCTTTGTCACTCTCTCCATGCTTCTCTCAGTGCCCATCTATGACCGATACTTTGTGCCGTTCATGCGTCGAAGGACTGGCAACCCAAGGGGCATCACCCTTCTCCAAAGGCTTGGCATTGGCTTCTTGTTCCAAATTCTGGTCACCATTGTAGCCTACTTTGTGGAGCTCAGAAGGATACATGTGATCAAGGAGCATGGAATCACAAGTGCCAAAGATGTTGTCCCAATGAGCATCTTTTGGTTGATGCCACAATACATCTTGTTGGGCATTGGAGATGTCTTCAATGCCATTGGTTTACTTGAATTCTTCTATGACCAATCCCCAGAGGAGATGCAGAGCTTGGGCACCACATTCTTCACAAGTGGGATTGGAGTGGGCAACTTCCTAAACAGCTTTCTGGTCACCGTGGTGGATAAGATCACAAAGCGAAATGGTAGAAAGAGCTGGATAGGAGACAACCTCAATGATTCTCATTTGGACTACTACTATGCCTTCCTTACACTCATATGTGTAGTTAACTTAGCCAGCTTTCTTTGGGTATCGCACGGATTCAACTACAAGAGGGAGGTTAACGAAGGAATGCTTGAAGGAAAGGTTTCATCTATTGAAATGGAGGCCAAAGCTGCAACAGCACCTTCTTCTTTGAGCATTCAGGTCTAGGAGAGATCACATGCAACCCTTTTGCCACCACTTAGTATTGGGGAAATGAACTCTTTAGAGATTTGCTTGAGTACATCCACATTCATCCAAGAAGATGCTTTGGGACTAGAGCTGATGGATTACGAATATATATATATATAGTAAGTTAAACCAATAATCGTCTAACCGAGAGGTAGAACATGCAGTTTGGAAGTTTGGCTTTGGCTCAAAAAGCTCTAGTCCCAGTGCATCTTGTTGCTAGCAAAATATTAAGATGTACCGTAGCTGTCTTCATACTGTCATACCCGTGTGTAAAAGGATGGTCATGAACATTTCTGTTGTGTTAACTTTTTGGTACAGTTGTTCAATGGTGGCTGTTTTACATGTAACAAATATCTTGCTACTAGGTTGAATGGACTCTTTAAGAACCTATTGTAACTTTTTTCCAACATCCAAGACATCAATTGATAAATCCATTTCCCCCGTTTTCCCAATTTCTCTCTCAAAAACGGCCAAAGTTAGTGATATCTGGTAAGATGGACCCATTTTTCGCTTTTCGGGCTCAAGCTGCTTAGACTTTCGTCAGCTTTTCCTTAGGGCTACCTATCCACTGCAATTTCTGATGCAGCCACACTAAAACCAAATACAGCCACCGAATTGCCATCACAATCATCTTTTTTATCCTCCCTTTCCTTTTCGTAGCCAAAATTGCGTACAAGTCCAAAGAACAAAGAGCAGTGGCCCTCATAAACTAAGACAAAAATGGTATCTGGTTGGCCCCCACCATTTTCTTCAACACCTGTTCCAATGCTAGCAACAGTAAGTGGCCGTCGGTTTGATAAACACACCAAATCGCCCAATTGATAACTATTACCAAAAGATCAAGCAACAGAGATAGCTAGAAAGTGAAATTACTTTACGGTGGGAAGTATCCAGAGATTGGTAGGCCGTAGAAGAAGCTCAACTACCATTTTATTACAATATTTTTGTTCAGCTACAACCATGAGTGGCAAAACGTGGCATCCCACTACGGATTTCATGAACTTCATGTGGCCCACCACTCTGGGACTCCCGTCATTTCAGACATTCAAAAGTGCCATGAATACTGCAACATGTCCTATTTGGATTCAGTTTCATTTTTAATTTGGGTTGAGGCAAGTGTAAGGTGCAATTCTTCTTCGTCAACAGCTACTTTCCACCTTTGTAAGGTCGAATACGCGGATCCTATTATGCCATTTTTGACAATTATAAATTACATTTTCAGTAATTTTTAACTTTTTCATATCTTATTTAATTACTTCCATCCATATTTTTTAAGTCTTCCTCTAGTTTTCTTACTATTTTCTACTTAAATAAATTTCTCCCTAAATTGGGGTCATTCCAGGCCTCTATTTAATATGTTCAAACCACCATAGTCTTTTTCCTTTATTTTTATCACCTATTGCCTATTGGTTTCATTATCTCAAATTACTTCATTTTTAATTTTATTTTTCTTATTCTACCACTCTCATGCTGTTATTTTCATTTCTACTATACTCGTTCTACATATATGTTGCTCTTTAACAACCTAACATTCTACCTCATATAACGGTCTAGTTGTTGTCTGATAAAATTCTTTTAATTTAATTAGAACTCGATAATCATATAAAATTCGTGAAGCACTTTACCATTTCTTCCATCTTACTTAAATTTATGCATAATGCCTGCCTCGATCTCCTTATTTTCTTCAACTATTAATCCTAAATACTAAAAATGATTAGTTCTTTTTTTTTATGGTTTATATTTACATACATCTCAACACAGATTACATTGTAGTTCTGAAACATTCTTACAAACAAGGAGATACATAACTCTTCCAAAGAAATCTGGAGACACAGCTCCACTAACGAATTAGGAAGAACAGCTTCTATCCAGCCCAAGAGAAACAACAGCTCCCACCCAACCTCAAAGGGAGACCACAGCTCCCACACCATTTTTTCGGGTCGAAATCCCAACGTGGGATTCGAACCCACGACCTACGCTAAAGGAGCCTAAGCCCCTGCCACCTGCGCTAGCCGCAGTACTGCTTGATTTGAAATCTTTAGTGATTCTTCATCGAGGTACTTGATATTATTAAAGTTGCATTCCACATATTAAATTTTTGTTCAACTAATTCTAAAACCATTAAATTCCAGAATATGTTTCCGCTTGATTAATTATAAGTTTACTCCTCCACTTGTTTCGCCCATTAGAATGGTATCATTTGCAAATAACATGCAGTAAAATGCTTTTTCTAATAAATATCTAGGAAGTTCATCTACAAGTGAAAAAGTAATGACTTATTCCTGTGCCTTGATTCAATCCTACCGCACTTGGAAAATCACTGCTGTCTTCACTTATGGTCCTTATATTTGTTTAATGATAATTCTTTTCTTTTTCAATACCTATATTAATTTTTCTGGGAACCCTATCAAACGCTTTTCCTAAATAAATAAAAATTATCTATAGGTTTTTTTTCTTCCTCTACACTGCTTAAATTACTTTCAAACAAGAAGGCAACTTTTAGTGGTTTATATTCCTAGCATAAAATCAAATTGATTTTTGAAAATATTTACTTCTCATCTTAGTCTTTACTCAACCATTATTTCATGAGGAAAAGTGAAATTCATAGGGAAAAAAAATCTTGTTTGGATTAAAGTTTTCATTTTCAATATTTGTTCAGGCATAAGGAGGAAAATAAAACGAAAGATTTCAGGAAGTGGAACCGATAGAATAAAAAACACAACAGAATCAAAAACCAGATTTTACTTTATGGTGTTAAGTCACTTAGGGCAATGTTGCTACCGTTTGGATTGCCACAGACATTCTAGCACTTGCCCAAGATAGAAAAAGTAAAATCTAAATTAAAACAGTTGAGAAAAAGCAGCTTCCCTTTACATGTGGACACTCAACACTCTGCCCACCTCTCTCTCTCTCTCTCTCTCTCTCTCTCTCTAAACACAAACCTTGATGATGTGATGTCAATTTGATATTTGATAATGGTGCTTCATTAGCTCATACCTGACTCATCAGTAGCCACTGAAAT
Source organism: Annona cherimola (assembly GCA_030490835.1). Taxonomy (NCBI): domain Eukaryota; kingdom Viridiplantae; phylum Streptophyta; class Magnoliopsida; order Magnoliales; family Annonaceae; genus Annona; species Annona cherimola. The sequence continues at coordinate 10,760,580 of CM059977.1, read as the reverse complement.
CTGCCTCCAGCGGCTGAGGGATTGATAGTCGTCGGTAAGACATTTAAAAGTTGTGTAGTGAAATTCACGTGCGGGAAACATGACCACCATCTATCATTTGGGCTTTTTTTTTTAAGAAGAAAATCATCTGGGCATTATTGATATGACGAATAGAGTTGACTGTTTCAACACCCTCTGTGACTAGAGATTTCAATAGCTTGTGCTTGCATCACAAAACATATCCGTTCTCTGTATGCATATCCAGAACTTTTGTCATTTTGTACCATTGGAATCGTTCTCAGGATGAAGAAAGTGACAGCTTGAATTAAAATTTATATTTAAAAATGAAGAATAGTGTCAGTTTGAATTAAGATTTATATTTAAACGACCCAATTCTTCAAGTAGGAAATTGAGAGACCTGTGGCCCACTTTTTCCAAGTGGAATCGTCTTACTAGTTTGCATGTTCTTAAAGTTCAGAGATCCTTGCCTGAAAACTTACAATAACCTTCATCCATGGAATTTTCATTTATTATTATTCCCAAGCCAACAGATGAATGAGTTTCCTAGGCCAGAAGAAACAATCATGTCTTCTTAGTCATTCACTAATTCAGCATGATTTCCCATTTATCTCCTTGGGTTTTTGGATGCTGTGAATCACAAGTGGATCAGTTTGCTGTCTCAGTCTTCATTTTCTCCGAATATCTTGCCCATTTTCAAAGCGCAGATTTGTAGGAGATCCTCGGAATTTTGTATATCTTGACAATGAAAAGGACACCAGATCTTTTCAATATGATTCACAGACATCGTGATCACAATTTGACCAAAATGCCAAATCAAAAATTACTAGTTATATCAAGCATCTAGAATCACTGAAACATTTATCAACATCATTATTATGGCTCTCCCAAATTGTGAATGACTTCAAGTGGGCAGCTATTACCCAATTTTTTAGGCTGCCCGCATTGCCATGTAGCAATTAAATTTTGAACTCGAATCATTCAACTTGCAAGTTTGGACATATATGTCATGCATTAGCAGCTAAGCAGCCTTTTCCTTGGGCTACTTCTTGCAAATGGAACCCATGGTTTGTTTCAAATAAAAATTTTCGCCCCCGGCACTGCGAGATCAGCCAAGTTAAAATTCTCAACATCCAATCAGTACTCAGTAGTACATACTAATTTCCCAGGCTTTCTCTAAATACAATTTCAAGGAGCTCCAACTTCATAAACCGAAAGAAACACACAATAACCCTAAACAAGCCAGAAACAAAAAAACAAAAACAAAAAAAAAAGAAAGAAAACCTACTTGGTTAATAAAGACATAATAGGAGCCATTTGTCACATTTAAAAACTACGCACTGTCCAGATTCAAACCCAAAACCATTCCCCAAGGCACTGCCTGCTGGAGCACCCCAACATAGATTACCCCAATTGGGTCAGCATACAATGAAATGGATTAGCCTTTTCACATACCCTTTGAGACCTCATGCACTGCATTAGCCAAATAGCCCAGGTTGCCTGCAGTTACGCCTGCCATGCTGAAAAACATTCACTGTGAATGAATGGTGAATGCTCAGTAATTGATGCAAGTATCTCTATATGGTGGGATTCAAAAGTGAGGATTGTAAGTTATCTGCTATATGAATTTTTATTTTTTTCTTAAGTCAATCTTCTATATGAAAATTGGTTGGCATTCATGGTGGACCTTATGCACTTTCCAGAGGATGTAGATTACAAGTTGTCCTTACCTGCATTGTTGATCTCATGCACTTTCTAATGGATGTAATCGAAATCCAACTTGTCCATTAATCCTGATTCAGTCCAGTATATAGTCTTGACTGGACCTAATGAATGCCAAATCCAATAACATTTAAACCCAACAGCCATTGAAATTGTTGGTTCAAAAACCCAAGAAGTCCTTGATCTAATTTTTATAGATTTCACTGCACATGTAACAATAATAGTTCACCTGACACGACCATCACGATTCATGTAGATATGAAACTTGTTTGCCAGCTCATCCACCTGTTTAGGTTTCAAACCACTGTACCAAAACATTCCAATCTGCAATATAAGAAACAACATAGTCATCATCTTATCCACAAGTCTAGGGGTCCTATTTCTAAGATGCACTAGCAAAAGTAATTTTCAGTATTGAGGACTCGCTACGGATTTGCTAAAGGCGATCTCATGGTTCGACGACTATTACCATTCCAAGTCCTATGGTAGAATGGATTGGGCATAAAAATATTTATTATTAGGGAACCCTAACCATACAACTTTGGGTCTTTACTCTTTTCCATATGCTGCATTTTATTCTCATAATAGTGAATTGAACATACTGCACAGAGGGTTAAAATCGTCCAATAAAGATGAATTCTCAGCCATCAAACCAAATTTGACCATGCATGTTCACAATCTTGATTAGAGATGAGTTTACCAAATTCAATTTTTTTGTTTCAAGGACAAACAAATTCCAGGTGTTACTCAGCAGGTGAAATCCTATAGCATTTTCAACATCCATGCAGCAAATGCTAAAAATCGTGTGACCTTGCTCGGTGATTATAGCCCGGAAGATCCAAGCTGAGTTAGTAGAAGACTGAGTTTGTAGGAAAATCTACCCACCTGATCAGTTATTTGTTGCCAGCTGAGAGAAGATCCCATTCTTTCAAGGTTCTCCTTTAGAGCCACCCGCCTGTTCATGATGCTTTTAGCCATCACCTATTGGAGTGGATAGTAAAGTCATCAGCGCAGCAGTCTATTTCAACTTGCGTATAACCCTTCCAACATGTTGTTTAACAATATTAAGCAACATTAACAATGCTTATGAATTGGGTCCAATCAATCAGGCTTGCTACTCGAAATCCAGATTAATCAGTTCACAGTAGGAGCAGACTGCATATACATAAGATGATGACTATTTTAAACTTTTGTTTGAACCCATACTTTCAGACTAGGAGACAGCTTGGCCAGATGACAGAGCAGATGCTCAATGTGGATATCCTTGAGATGGTACTTATTTTGAGTAGCCATTGCTCAGAGAAGTGGCAAAATTTTTACCCTCATCTCTTCCATCCAAAGTTCCTTTAGATTTTGATCACTCAAGATGGTACTGACAAGTAGAGCACCATAAGCAGGTGGGTTGCTGTACATTGGCCTGGCAATCTGCTGCAGCTGGCTCCTGACAGTCAATGCTTGAATTTCATCCCTACAAAGAATACTGCAAAATAAAAGAAAATTTACAAATTAAAAATGAGAGAAATTTTTAAAAAGGGAAAATAATTATTTGAAAGTAAAAATAAATATTTCCATACTTTGATTATACAGCACCATCAAGATTTTATCTAAAATGCCAATCTACCTAATTTTGCAGTTAGCAATTATGCAGTATGGACTCTTACACTTGCAATCAACATCAGTACATCACTATTTTCCCTCTGAAAGTTACAACCACAATGTCACAAAGAGAAAACATAAGATATTGATTTGATTTGTGCAATAGCATCAAAAGTATCTCAGATCACCTGGCACGTTAAATTATAGGACATTTCCAATACTTGAGCTAGAGTCCCACAAATGAGCAACGGAACTTTGCTGATGGTTATCATTATGAATGTGCCATAGCAAAAAGTCAAAATGGCAGGACTGTAAGCCTTAGATTTCCAAAAAGGAATTACAAAAGATCAGCACAGGAATATTTTTAATTTTTCTGCAACAAAAATCAGCAAATCGGGAATGTTTTATTTTTTCACTTTTGATCTGCATCCAAAATCCTTGATAATAATGCAGTTTGTGCAGCCAGTTGATTGAACTCAGTTCAGTCATAACAATGTTGGTTTGATTATGAAACCATAACATGCAATGTGAAATTACTCGATGACTAGCCATGGTTAAATATCAGTACATGGCTATGAATTGAGTGCATATTTTGAAACACGCAAAAATGAGATACAAAAATGAATACACAGCTAGCAGAACCTTAGGCATCCCACACGGTGTCCATATAAGCCCATGTTTTTTGCATATGATTGTGCACATCCTATTAAATGGCCGTCTTCCGTAAAAATACGAACAGCTTGAGAATCTGAGTCCAGATCACCACTTGCAAAACCTTGATAAGCCATGTCAAAAAATGCGAAGTGATTCTTCACCTGCAGTAGTTTTAACATTAAACAAATATATGAAATGCAATCAGTATGACTGCCAGCATTTAAGTTACACCTCTACAACAGAGTAAGGCACCTTGAATTGATAGGAAATTTCTCTCCATTGTTCTTCAGAGGGATCTATTCCAGTTGGATTGTGAGCACATGCATGAAGTACAAAAAAGGAATGACTTGGGGCCCTCTGCACATACCCAAATGGCGAAGAAGATAATTAATGCATACTCTGTATCATTGCCAACAATTAAGAAATGTACAAGAAAGTAAAAAAATTAATTAAAGACAAGGAAATTATCCTTGAATATCTCCACGTAGCACCAGGAAGATAAGGACCTAAGTTCAAATACAAGAGATGTCAAGCCATGAAGAAGACAACCTATGAAGCAAATGGCACTATAATGTCAATGGGCCAAAGTTTGAGACACCACTTTATGATATCTGTTACGTGGGAAGATTAACTGTGGCGGACCATGGATGATAGATTGTATGTAATCCTGGCCGGTCACAGATTCTTAATTTGAAGTTGGACATAATGCATTCCCCAGTTCAATGCGTGTTGTTCAAGTCATGAAGAAGACAGCATATAGAGTGAAGGGGAATATAATGTCTATGGGCCAAAGTTTGAGACAACACCTTATGATATCAGTTATCTGGGAAGATTAAGTGCACTGGACAGTGGATGACACACAATAAAAAAACATGGCAAATCATGGATATTCTTAATATGAGGCCGAACATAATGCACTATCCAGTTGAAGATATTGTTGGAGAATAATGTTCTTACTTTCATAATCTAGGCCAATAAATCAAACTTGCCTCCTATTAGTCTTCAACTTTTGAGGAGACAGTTTAGTCTCTTTAGGAAGCCTTATTGATCTAATCAGTTGTAGGGCCCATCACTAGCAAAGAAACAACAAATGCAGTTACTGCTGCACCAAGCACAGAAAATTAGTGAACACTATCAAAACTGAGAACTAAAAAGAAAAACTGCAGCGACCAACGCCTGTGGCATCTTGGTCAGCATCCCGAGCACAGATGCCCGAGGTCCCAGGTCGTTGACCCGAGACCAAATCAAAAAACAAAAAACAAAAAAAAAAAAACTGCAAATCAATGTGTACTTTTAAACTTTCCATGTGGATTTCTTGCAATGTAGTTGTCTCTTATCAGATATCAGAATCATTAATTCAATTCAACTAGTGCATTGACACAAGGTTTGCATAATCAATATAGCAATAGAAATATGATATACCTTTACGTCATATAAAAGTGCTGCAAAGTCTAAACTCTTAGATTCAGGATGATAATAGCGAAAAGTCCTCTGAGGAACTTGAGCATCTCTCCAAATGTTATGGTGACTGTGCAATAGAATCACACAGCTCAGAAATAGAAATGTCAGAATCAAATTCAAATTACCACTGTTTTGTGCGTTATAATTTTCCAAACAGTCTAATCATCCAATTCTCCCATTTCACTTGTCTTTAAGAACTGCAAGCATTCCGACATTTTCATATCTTCAGGGGCACGCAAAGGTTGAAGAAGGAAAAACAGCTTTTCCCATTCTCATATACAGGACACACAATTTCAAAGTCACCAAAAGGGCAAAACGACAGGATTTTGCACTCAATATCTTCAAACAACCATGATAATTGTGACTCTTAAATTTGGAAAAGAATGACGCACGGACAGATGGTTCTTTTGCAAAACAATTTGAGTTATTTGCAAAGGGAAAATGATCTGCGTTACTTGGGCCATGTTGGAACCGGCATATAGGTCAATGACTCAGGATGGAATCGCTTCTGGAACTCAGCAAACAGGCGGCAGGCACCAGTACCAGAGAGTGCTTGAACTCCAGCAAACCTTTTATCCCTTACCACATCTGAATTCTCCCCATAGGCTAGCTTTACACTTTCCTCGATCAGTCTCAAACTACCTCCCATGGGAAGATACTCCCTGCACATGTTGAACAACAAATCCATAAAAACGTGGCAGCTCCACTTCCACGCCATGACATAAGAGTTTACCAATCACTGAAAAGGAAGTACACGCCCAATGAGGATTAGAAATTCACATAAGTTGGTAGAATAGAAGCATTCAGACCCTGAAGACAAACGCCATTATCCACCAGCTCATGAAACTATATAACTATAAACCACTGCACCGAACTAACATTTTGGTAATATGGACCTGATTTACAACCACGCACACGCATGCAAACACACACACACACACACAGCTACTTTTAATGGGAAATTGTAAAAATAAAAATAAAAAAAATAAAAAAAAACACGCACACACGCAGGAATTAGTCCGTAAATTCATAAAAACATGGCAGTTCCACTTCCATGGCACAACACAGTGTCTACCAATTACTGCAAACGGAAGTATATGCCTGATGGAGATTAGAAATTTCACACAAGTTGGTAGATCAGAAGCATCCAATCACTGGAGAAAACTATATTGTCATTCAACTATTCAGGCAAATGACATTCGCCACAACCCATGCAACTGAATAACTACCCGCAGCAACACTCAATTAACATTTCACTGACTTCCACCATTTACAATCAGGCAAACTCCCAAAAGAGGTAAACTTCCAAGGGAGAGAGCTATTTCTGTTAGGAATTTGTAAAAATTCGGGAAAAAAAAAAAAACAGAGAAAATACGAATGAAAAAGTAAGACATACATAAATTCGCTGCCGGACACCTTGGCAGCCGCATCTCGAACACACTGAAGAACAACCGGCTTCCCTTCATCATCTCGATAAGCGCCCTAACGTGCCATCAACCCAAATATCAGATTCATTGAGCAGAGAAAAATTACCAGAGCTGCATTTCAAATAATAAAGAGAAACTGCGTCACTCCACCCACCACTCCAAGATTCATTTTGCTGGGGCTTGCATCTGCCTGGAAAGCCTCTGCAATACCCATGATGGGGTCCACGGAAGCAGGGCCCACCTTATCCCACCATCCATTCCAGGTGGAGAAGCAGTTCCTCCTCAGTCCACGACAGGCCATCACTCTCCCTCTTCACCACTCCCTCTGCTCTGCTCCTCTCCACCAGTCCATTTATACTTCTTTTCCCTTGGAGGGTCTTCCAACGACGGTTCAAATCGGTAGCAGCCTGATAAGAATAGAAGAAGCCTCCCAAGTCAGCAGGTCGGAAAGAAAAGGAAGCTCCGTTCATGGATGCACCAACTTCTGGAAGACCCGCGTTGATTTCTCGTTTCTTCTGTGGGTTTTGGCGTTGCCGGTTTTGTACATGAAACACTATGGGCTGGACGAGAAAATCTATTTAATTAAGTTTTTATTATTATTATTATTTATTTTCGGTCGCCCTCCCAGAACCGAGATTCCCGCCAAATTTTCGTGCGAACCCTTGTGTCTCCCACTTTGATTACGAATCAATTTCTTATTTTTAAGGTGGTTCAGAATCTTTTATCTTATGGTAATATAAAAAATTATTTCAATCAAGGACTGGTTAAGTTATGCATACTTAAAAATATATAATTATTTTTACTCGTTTGTCTTTGTAAGGAAGAATATTTTAGATAGTATATTGAATTAACAGCTCCAAAATAGTATACAAATTAAATATCTTGTTACATTGATTTAAAAAATTGTTAGATATTGACCATGGCACAACTAAAATTTTTCAAATTAAAATTTTTCATTCTCTCTAGCTATTCTATTTTAGATTATTTTTTACATCTTTTATATAATGAAAATACTTTTCAATATTTTTTCTACAACTACCCATATAATTGAATAGTCTATTTTAACTTTATTATATTTACTCATTATCATTACTTTTATCATGTTATATTATTTTTATTTATTTTAAAATTTTCACTTGAAAATATTTTATTCAAAAATTCTATTACTTTCAAAACACACCCTAAGTAAATATTTTTAAAGGTGAGGAATGTAATAGATTTGACACCATCGTCAGGTTTTCATTGTTTGAATAATAATGCGACTTAGGTAGAATACAAGTGGATAAACCTTCTTGGATACCCTAAAATAGATTTTTTCAAATATACTAATAGCTTTTGACCAATATTATATTTGTGTCCCTAAGTTTGCCAAATTTATAAATATGCCTACAAGGTTTGCATAAAATTACAATTATGTTCATTTCATTAGGATGGCGTTGGACTTTTATCTAAAATGACGATAATGTCCTTTAACTCAAATAATAAACTTGCAATTTTTCAAATAGTGTGGATATATTTTCTGTTTTATTATTTTATATATTTTTACATGTATTATTATTTTAGATGTTTTTGCAAATATGCTTACACTATTTTTAAAAATTGAAAGTGTATAACTTAGCTTAAAGTCCATTATTATCATTTTACATAAAGGTCAAATGGCATCCTGACGGAAATGACACGGTTACAATATTATGCAAACCTTATGGGCACATTTATAACTTTAGCAAATATATAGACACAGATGCAATATTGGTTAAACCTTGTAGGCATATTTGCAAAAATGTAACCATCAAATAAGTAAAATAGTTGTTGTACTCGTAAGGTAAGGTAGGTCACAAATAAAAAGTACTCCGTTCAATTAGAGTATGATAGGTTCAGAGATCAATATACCAAATATTGACCCGAACTACTAATATATAATCATTCGAATATACTTTTATGAAATTCATATTCTCTTAAACTTTTTCCATTTTCAACATCAAAATAGTTGACAGAAAATCATCTTCATTCATTATATTTAATATCATTTATATTATCATAATTTTTTTCATGTGTCTAATATCTTTATATGAGCTCTATCTATAAATATGTAAAATCAACTTAATAAAATGATTTACTATTAAATATCATATGTTAAGTAGTATTTTTAATATCTAACCTGTCTAAAATATTACTAATATACAGATAAATAATTTTATAAAATATTACTATATTTTAATACATGTGTAAATTGATATAAACATTTTACCTTATTTATATATATACATGTACCTATTTTTTAGCAAATGTGACTATGCACGTATTAGATTTGGATACAATTTGATCACGTGGTTAAATAAATAATGTTAAATACAGTGAGTTGATTGAATTTTGCATCAAGCATCGATGTCTCAAAAATGGACAGTTTTATCAAAGTGATTTTATGAAACTTGGTTTCACAAAAGCGTTCTCTATATTTAGGGTCCGTTTGGTAAAAGAAAAAAATCAATAGAGAGTGTAAAACTTATCAATCCCGAGTCACGAAATATAAAACCTGTCATATCATGCTTTCACACCGAGTAGCTGCATGCAAATGTTGGCCCCCACATGTGCCTAAGTTTTGCTGGCTGCATGCGTGCACAAAAAGGAAATTGCATGCAAACCGTGCATTGCTGGCCACAATTAATGTTGATAGAAGCGGATATTTGACTATTTTTTTCGTGAAAAATTTGTCACCCGAGTTCTGCAATTTACCAAACATACCCTTAATATAAATTTTATATAATATCTTTTATAATAAAATACATAAATAGATTATTTAAATATAGATTATTTTCTTAATATACCCATTGCATTCAACCTCACTCTCAAATATACCTACTTTATTTGCATTTAATTCAAAAGATGTCTATTCCGTAAAAAATTATTAGTTTAATTTTTTGTATATGCCTAAAATACCTCTATTGTAAAACAATAAATGATGAAAAGAAATGGAAAAAAATGAAATTAATACTCTTTTTTATGAAGAAATTAAGACTCTTTAAATTTAGAACTTATATGCAATTAAGGTGTCGGTGAGTTGCGACGTTTAATTTTTTCCAATTTTGTCCTAAATTTGAATGACATATTAGTAATGTCAAATATTCACCGATGACTTTAACTTACAAGATGAGTGATTTTGATATTAAATACAACATATTAGTAATGTCAAATATTCACCGATAACTTTAACTTACAAGATGAGTGATTTTGATATTAAATACAAACATAGTACGTATATTTGAGATTTCGAACACATCATGGGTATATTTGGAATTGTAATCAAGAATAGTAGGTATACTTGAAAAAAAAGTCATTAAATATATAAAAAATTGTATGATTTATCTATTATTTAGTAAATTTAATAAATATATTTTTAAAATTATATTACTATCATGTTGATTATAATTTTTTAAGTAAGACTTGTAATTAAAAATTTATAACTCTAAAATGTAATAGAAAAACTATTTTATGGAATCAACTAACTTGATCTTAAATAATAAAGTAGGTCAGCTAAAATCAATTTGATCTAAAATATAGTAGTATAGGAGTTTTTAAAAATAAGATAAGGGTTTAACCAACCTTAAACTATACCCATCAAACTCAAGTTGTACTTGTGTGTTTGAGAATTTGCTTCTATGTAATCAAGTTACATATAAGTGGTTTTAGGTAACCTTTTTAAATTTTAAGATATCAATGGTTGATATAAAATTCAATCTATTATTTATATTTAAAATCACTTGTTTAGCTAGGGAACAAGTTTCATGTAAATTAAGTACGTGCATGTACCACAGTTGCTTAAAACTAGATATATTTATATGTAAATTAAAAAAATTAATTAGATCTATTCACCTATATATTGGAATATAATAATACATTATAGAATCATTATCCATATAATAACAATATTTTAGACGGTTTAGGTATTGAAAATACTACTTTAAATACATGTTTAGATAACATAAAAACTTTTCACACAAAAAATTTTCATGTTTCACAACTATTATATTTTTCAATCGTTTCTACACAACTACTCGTACAACTAATCAATATATTTTAATTTTATTATTTTATTTTTACGTTATCACTTACTCGTAATTTAAAACTTGTATACTAAAATTTTTTCATTCATAAGTTTTATCACTTTTCAAACACATCTTAAAAGTAAATATTTAGCATTAAATTATTTATTATGTTAATTTGCACATTTATAGATGGAGTCATATATAATGATAATAAACAAACGAAATGATTATTACGATAATATAAATAATGCTAAATATAATAGATAATATAAATTTATCATCAATCATCAAAATATTAAAAATAAATGGGCTATGTAGACGTTGGATTTCATAGAAGCATAGCCCTAGGTTTGAATGAGTTCACAAAAGTGCACTTTGTAAACAGATTTGTTAGAAGTGGAATCACCTTTTTATTTTTATATTATAGGCGTATTTAGTGGTTGATATAATTTTTGAAAAAAAAGCTTTGGGATGTATTTGAGAAGTGATAAAATTTTTGGATAAAAGATTTTTTACATGAAAATTTTTGAATTGAAAGAAAATGATGTGATATGATATGAATAATAATGAGGAATAAGAAAATAAAGTTAAAATAGATATGTTAGTTATATAGATAGTTATGTAAAAATGATTTAAAAATATAGAAATTGCATAGGAAAATGTGAAAAAATAATTAACCAACACGGTAGTTATGAAGAGTGAAAAGTTATAGCTTAACAAATTTTGCACATTGCCAAATATATCTTTGGTGGAAAACTTTTTAAAACGAGAGAATTGATATAACAAAAGTAATGACAAGTAAAGAAAATAAACTTAAAATAGTAGTTGCAGAGGTAGTTATGAAGAAAATGATTTAAAAGTATGTCGGTAAAGGTGCAAAAAAACTAAATAACATAATAATTGCAGAGATTGAAAAGTCGTAAGCTGAGAAGATTGTCAACATATCCTGTAATAAAGCAAATAATGCAGATTGTGTAATTGAATTGAGTTTTGCAAAATCAACTGGGTGGACCTCCCTGAACATAAAGGTTCCATGTTAGCATTTATATTTCTTATCAGAAAGTTCGTTAGTTTTTTGCTTTATTTTTAATTTATTAACCCCTGCCAGGTAACATAATTTTCTTTCTTTACTTTTATTTTGTATATTTCTGTTTCTCTCCTTCCCTGCCAGATGCATTTATTTTTGCAAAAACACCCCACTTAACATTGAATTTTGAAGGCTAGCGGACGATGGGCTGGAAATACCGGGCATGGAGTTTGCACCAGGAGCAAAAGGAGAGGCTGATGATGGGCTGGGCTAGCCGGAGTAGCTGGGCGGGATTTCTATTTGATGCTGATGTGGCTGCTTCCTCTTCCTCTTATCAGAAGGGGAGGGAATATCGGTATCCCAAGTCCAAACGGCGTGGGTGTTCAACTTGCCAACCGTCCAAAACCGTTGGCTAGTGGGCTAGTGGCTACAGAGGGAGGGAGGGAGGGAAGCGAAGGGAAGGAGGATGGCGATTCCTGTTTGGACATCGCCGTACATTTCTCATTCTCTTCATCTGCTCCACACTTCAACTCTGCCTCTCTATTTCTCCGATTCTTTCAAGCACAGCAACGTCTCTCTTTCTTGTCTCCCATATACTACAACAACAACCAACACTTCTAAGTACAGCTCGCTCTCTCTCTCTCTCTCTCTCTCGCTCTCTCTCTCTCTCGTTTTAGTTGTGAAATTCCCCAACGCAGTATGGCTACTTGAGAATTTCTGCTTAATTTAGTCAGTCCCATCTTAGCTATTTGGTAATTTTGGTTCGATAATTCATCTACCGTATAAGAGGAGGCACAGCAACGCGACACCCCACATGAATCAAAGGAATTTAACCGAGATGTATGCAGAACATGGAGAAGTTTTGTTATATATATATATATGTCTTTAACAATTTTATTTTATTTTTGTTATTTATTTATTTTCGAGTTTCTTATGACTTGCATGATGATAAAATACCTGGGAATATCTCTCTCTCGAAAAAAAAAAAAAAAAACTGGGAATTTCAAGATGGATATTTTTCAGCACTATACCGAAGAAATGTTTGTATTGTTCTTGTGGATCTTTGAAATTATCTTAAAGCAATGGAACAGCCACGGTGATCTATTTTGTCGTTTTTCGTAGGTCGGAAGTGTCCTTGTCCGTTGGAACTCACATCATACCACACCCAAAAAAGGTAGTGATGACCTTGGGCAGCTATCTTGCCAGTTCGACGTAGCATAGGATCATGTCTTCATGTTGTTGGATGCTTGATAAAAAATCAAACCTAACTAATCAAAATTGAAAGAAAAACCTGTTTATGAATCTCCAGTTTTTTTCAAGGTTGAGAAAGGAGGTGAAGATGCTTTCTTTGTGAGCAGCTACAATGGTGGAGTTCTTGGCATTGCTGACGGTGTTTCTGGGTAAGGAACTTTGCTACTGATGAGGAATATTCCCTTTTTTTTTCCTTATAATTTTTATTCCAGTTTTTTAACAAATCATATTTTTTGTCTCAAACCAATGTCCAACAGACTGACTAGAAAATGACAGGAAACTCCAGGCATTTCATGGTTTTTGTGTTTTCTACTGAGTGTGGCATCAACTACTTTGTTGTATTTTTTTTGAAGAGTGGCTTTGTTGTATTTTTGAGAGTAAAACGCAGACAGCAAAGAGAGCGAATACTACAAACTCAACTTCCTGTCATCTTCCAAGCATAAAGTTGGCTGAGTTTCTGCAAGGGATGAAAGCTTATGAATTTTCAGAAGTCATTGTGCTACCAAGACCAAGCTAATTACTTAGATGATTGCACAGTTTTAGTCACAAAACCTTGTGTTGAATGACAGGTGGGCGGAACGTAATATAGACCCTGCACTTTTTTCTCAAGAATTGATGGCCAATGCTTCCTGTTTAATTGAAGATGAGGCGGTACATACTCAAGATCAAGATTTTCTGATAATCATGCATCTATAAACCAGATTTGAGAACTTAAATGCACTGACGTCATGACTAATAGGCTCCTAACAAACCCTCTTAACATGTGCACTTGATTTTATTTTTTTTTATTTGCTTATTTGGTGTATCATTGGTGGCCTCTATGTTGATTGCTGGTGCATTGTAACTGTAGTGCCTATGGCTTAATGACAGGCTGGGCAAACTTTCATATTAAGGTTTGGATCCGTGCCGACTTACCATCAAGGCAAAAAGAGAAAAATGTAAATGCCCATAATTTGGCAGATAAATGTAGCCCACCAATGAGTGACTGACTGGATCAATTGATGGGCCAGTACATGTTCATGACAGAGCCTTTGTAGAAAAATGTAGGTCAAGGCTATTGACAATACAAAACAACATAATTTTTGGTTATGGCTATTTATCTGAGGGGGCTGACTTTGCATGGGTTGCAGTTGAATACAATTGTAAAAGAATATTCCACTTCAATCATTGGCATTTGCCCATTTAATCTGCTGAACTAGGCCTGCAGCATATCAAGCATCAATTACAGGTCATTTATCAAATATGTCTTGTAGTATAATTTAACATCTCTCAAGTAATTATCCATTCATATTCCATAACTAGAATTGTCAAGTTTGTTGTTTTGATATCCACTATTTCATATCGTAGTCCTGCAGTTTGTGAAATGCATCCATCCATTGCTAGATGTCCAGTAGCTCATATCCTATTCCTGCAGTTTATGAAATGCACCCAGCCTATTGGGTGTTAACGCACTTAGTGCAATAGCCTGAAAAATATGTAATAGAATTCTTGGTTGCATTCTGTTTTGCCCATTAGCGTTAGTGTGTAACCAGTGTGCTTTCATGGAGTAGTTGTTTAGAAGTTTCTTTTGTGTTCTTAACCTGCTGACCAGAGCTGAAAATTGATCTGTTTCGCAGGTTGATTATGATCCTCAGATTCTTCTCAAGAAAGCACATGCTGCAACCTTCGCCATAGGTTCCGCTACTGTGTAATTTTATTTCCTTAAATTCCATCAATAATTCAACTTTTTAAGGAAGATGTCCTTGGAAACATTTTTAAAATTGCAATGTCTATAGGTTATTCCTGAAGAGCATCTTGGACTAGGGCTATGTTTCCCTTAAAACTTTATCCTGTCCATTCTTTGGCTATGTTTTAAACAGAATTGTTGCTATGTTGGAGAAGAGTGGCAACCTGAGGATTGCAAATGTTGGTGATTGCGGGCTAAGGATTCTTCGTGCAGGTACAATAAGACTAGAGACTCTATTTGTTGAGGGCATTCACATTTTCTTAATTTCACTGTGTACTTGCATTTTCAGGCCAAGTTGTTTTTTCAACATCTCCACTAGAACATTCTTTCGATTGCCCCTATCAGTTAAGCTCTGAAGTATTTGGGCAAACATACAAAGATGCCATGGTATATTTCTAATCTTGCATTTTTCTTATCTACCACAGACCTTTTTTTTATTTCATTTGTTGCAGACATCTGCTGCAGAAAACCTACTGTTAAGTATATCCAATGATGGACATGGCTTAAAATCTATCTGCTGAATTGTCTTCATTCCAATCGTCTATTAACTTTTGTAAATTAAATCAATCAAGCTATCGTCTATCTTTTGCGCAATTTATTAGTGGATAAACATGCTGTCATTTTGATTGACAAAGAGACTGATGGGCAGGTTTGTAGTGTGCAACTAAAGGAGGGAGACACGATTGTTATGGGTTCAGATGGACTATTTGACAACGTTTTTGACAATGAAATTGTTTCTACAATCAACACATGTAGAGATGCTTCTGAGGCTGGTTGGTTTCTTCATTCAACTTTCCACCTGTCAGTTCTGCCTTGCCTTATCTAGTTTCTCATGACAGAAGTACATTTCCTTTGTAGCAAAGGCATTGGCAGACCTAGCTAGCAATCACTCCAAGGATGTAAATTTTGACTCTCCATACTCTATGGAGGCCAGAAATCGGGTATAGCATTGAAACATCTAGTCCTGCTTAATCGGTCATTATTTGACTATACTTCTGCATTAAAAAGTTTGTGATGATAAATGGTTTAATCTCTATCAATTGTCTGCAGGGGTTTGATGTTCCACTTTGGAAGAAATTTCTTGGAAAGAAACTAACAGGCATGATTTCTCTCGTCCCTGATAAAATTGAGGATTTTCCATCTATTCTATGGCAAGTTCGGTATTACTTGAAAGATTTGTCCTCGTTACAAGTTGGGAACTAAACTGTGTGACTGACAGGTGGGAAGCTAGATGATATCACTGTGATCATAGGCCATGTAGTCAGTGCTTGAAACTGCTTTAATAGAGACTACACAAGTGGAAGATCTCAACTTTAGGAGGATCCATCAAGGCCCATTTTGGAATTCTCGAGGCTACACTTGGATGCATGATCAATTTGAATCATGAATATACAGTTTAATGGATGGGAAAATGAAAAATAATGATCCATTGCCTGCATTTCCTCTCCATAACCATCGGTTGTAGTTCCATTTGATCGTGCTTCAAATGCATGCTTTGGTTTTACATAGCATTCGTTATTAACATAATACTTGCTATTGGAATTCATGTTTTATTATAATGAAACTTCCTGTAACTTAATTACTAATAGCATTTGCCAAGTACGAACTTTTCTGCCTTGCAAAGAAGATACGAGTGATGAAATGAAAGAATGTTTATTTGGATCAAATAAAATGGCGCGTTTATTTGGATCATATAAAATGGCGAGGATATTGGTTGAACGGGAGGAATTAAAGAATCAACTGTTGTTTCTTTGCTCCATACTTTTCCCTGGTATGCTAAGAACTTCTCCAATGAGATGTGTCGTAGGAAATTAAGGAAGATCGCCACTTATTCGATGGGAGAGTTAATCGCACCAGGTGTTCGATGAAAATCTAATGGTATCCTCTGAGCTTAGAGACCTCGTACAAATTGGAATGAGTGGTGAGAGCAATTTGGGCGGCATTGATGTCTTTTCGATGCTACTCGGCGACGTAAGGAGTGGGTAATCCACCGGTGCACATGCCCAAGATGCCTGGCTAATGGCTGTAGAAATAACCAAATCTGCAAGACTGTCTACAGCGAAACCGATTCATTGAAATTTCTACTCTGCCATCAGTTGATGTGAGCCTTCAAGACCCCACTTGGTTTGATCATAGCCACAAATTTGTTCTTAATAAATTTTGAAAAAGAAGTCAGATATGGCGGGTGCATTTAATTAATCCGATTTTGGGATTCCATCCTTTGGACCATTTAATTCTTTAATTAAGCCCTATATCAACACTATAATATCTCATGAGCATAAGCGGCACATCATACTAGGCATTATTAATTGTGGGCAAATTGGAATGGAGTTACTAGGAATTTTCCAATAGTTAAATTAACGAAAACAGATCGCAGTTACACATCTCAAGTAGGCCTAGTGAAGGAAAGATTCTCAAGTCATTCATTGAAATTTAAATAATAGATAAGAACGTGTAACCACGTTTCCTTTTTCATCGAATTATTACATTTTCACCAAATCCCCCATCGTAGCTATAAAATAAATAAATAAAACACTTGATAGGTCCAGTTGATCAACTCTATGGAAGTATGAACTTGCACATCGGATAGAATCACACCAGCATCAAATCGTACATACTGAAAAAAAAAATGATCTTTTGGTCGGATGGAATTGGCTGGTGAGGCAACCCATTGAATTTAAAAAGGTATTATAATTGGGTAATTAGTGAGACGATACTTCAAAATAACAACCGTTAAATGGATGTGTAAAGACTTGACTGTTAACTTGCAATCGGGAAAAAATTAATTATATTATATGGAGTTGTCTGATCTGACAACGCCATGAAAATTCAGATCGACTAGTTACATGTCCTAAAAAATATTTTGAACCATTTGTAAAGGCAGTGTGGAATTCTGGTTTGTGGAATAGGGATATATGAGGTATACTAGCAACACACTTATCTTTCATGGCACTGCATTTCCGAGTTAATATATATAATATTTTCAGTGATTATCTTTATTTTTCCGCTCATTTATTGCCTTCCATATATTCTCAGCTTTCAATCATCTATATCTTTTTAATAATAAATCTACTTTCTAATGCATGCTCCATCATACTTTATTTACCAACATTAATTTGTTTTTTTTTTTTCTGTGGTATAATCTCAATATTGCATCACACAGCCTTTTCCGTGCAGCCGAACACATCCTTAAGAGCCAAGACACAATCACCATTAGCCACAGTTGAGTGATGTCAACATTCATGGTAGATGCTGAAAAAAGATGTCATTGAGGGAATCAAAGGGCAATACATCAACACCCTTCTTTAGGGAAACTACATCGGCACCATTCAAAAACTCAACTTTCTCTCTCTCTCAAATCCCCCACAGCAAAGAAACAAAAGTAAAAGAAGATCAGATTCCATGTATCCTTTTCAGGCTCAAATTTCCAACCAAGAGATACAAAAGGAAATATTCCATTTTATCAACTAGTGGCAGTCACAGCAATTATTACAAGAACATGGCACTTTCACTGTTGCATCTTCCCTTCCTACTTGGATTGTGCTAACTTCCCTCAACTAACTACTACAGAGAACAAGTACACAAGCAAGCAAGAAACAGAACTGAAGATGAAAATTACTATTCATTCCCCCTTCATAATTTTCTTGGCTATTGCATCGGTAATTGAGTTAACTACCATGCATTTTAGAGCCCCAAACACGTACCCCAACCCAAATATCTATTAAGGCAAAATCAATAAATGAGATCAACTCCGGATTGCACCTTGGTTGGATCCATGGCCGACCATTGACAGCACTGCATTCTTCATGACCACCATCAAACAGCACGAATGGCTAACTCCCAGGCACAGGGTTGAAGTGGGCGATCCGATGGCGGCGGAATACTCGTCGTCCGTCCCAGAAGAAAACGACGTCCGGGGACTCGACGCCCGGCAACGCCTTGGGAAGCTAGGAAGCCTTGCCGGGGAAGACGATGCAGCGGTCGACGACGATGAAAACGATGATGATGAAGGTGGTGACCAGGATGAAGATGGGGATGCCGGATTTGGGATCTTCTTGAAAGTGAGCCTTCGCAAGATGGCATTAAAAGTTTTGGACTTTGAAGGCCTTTTGGGGTGGTGCTTCTTGGAATTGTAGAGATATGATGGGGGAGGTGTGAGGGGAGGAAGAGGTGTGGTTGATGCTCTGTGTTTAGGTGTGCCTGGCTGAGACTCCCACATGAATGGAACAGCAGCAGGTGTGACGCCGAAGTAGACTCTACCTGAGGAGTTGGCCTTGGATCTCTCCCTTGACACCAGCCTAGTGAAGAATTTGTCATCTTGCTTGAGTTGGAGGGGCCTCTGAGGATGATCTTGGCTACCACTTTGCTGCATCTTCACCGGCTTTTCTGCAGCAAGAACTTCAATTCACACTGCAAGGTGGGAGAAGATGCAGCTCTTTGGTCTGGCAAGTTGTAAGCCTAGGACCAGCCTTTCTATTCCAATTTTTTTTTTCAGGGACGTACCATAAAATACTGGGAATGCGTCCTGTTGCTGAATGGTTTGAAGACCTTGAATTGCAAATAGAACTGTGGGACCCCAAGACAGATTAATTACTAGAATACCAAAGCTTAATATATAGTACGAATCAGATCCGAGATGGCAGATGCAGTGTTTTAGCCGTCTCCAACTTAAAACTTCAGAAGCTCACAAATTTTATGCACTTTGTCAAAAGCTTTGTTCACTATTTTTTAAATTATTGAATTTAAGATTTGATATAAATTATATAAGATTCTTTGATTGTATTTGTATTGGGATAAGAACATAATAATATGTATTAAGAATGAGTAAAGTTGTATTAAAAATAAGTAAATTTGAAAATTGAAAAAGTTGTATTCGAAATTAAAAAATTATCTTAAGGACAGTGATACATATTCAATTTAAGAATCTTATATAATTTAGGACCGGCTTTATCTATACGGCAACTTACTTTTTTTTCCCTCATAGCCTTTTTTATATAATCTGTTTTTATCTTACCTTTTTTTTTTCCCTACTTGTAACCAATTATTTTGGGCTTCCTAACTGTTTCGGCAATTCCCAAATGGCTCGCTCTTCTTTTCCTTACCCCTTTCTTTACAGGGAAAACAAAAACAAAAACATTTAATATACTATGTAGGCCGGGAAAAATTCGCTTGTGACAGGGAAGGTGTAGCTTGCAAAAAATATGGGAAAGAAAGGAGAAGGCCTAATTTGCCGCTGAGGTTTTAATTTAATGCAGCAATTAGATCCAATGGTTATGGTATTCATGTTGCACAAATCACGTTGTTATTGACTTTGGGGTACCTGTGACCTAACATGGGCAGAGAGATTTTAACCTAATACAATGATATTCTAGTGTTTCTGACCATTTCTTGTGAATATTATTGTATTTTATGCTTGGATCATAGTCGGCACAAGATGGTGTTGTCCATGTCTTTCTTTTTTATCCTAATTTTGGATTGGCTGCTTTTGGCCAATCTTGAAAGACCAAAGATGCATCTCATATATCTGTCTTCCATTCCAAGATGAGATCTAAGCCGTAAATCTTATGCAAGCGTGTGATTTTGATTGCCCTATCCAAAGTCCAGAGTCAATGAAAGGACACAGGTGAGCAGATTTTCTTTTCTTTTCATTTTCAATACACACTTGATGACAGGGTTTTTAAAAAAATAAAATTTCTGATTTTTTTTATTGCATTGAAGAGACAATACTTCCGCTGGCATTCAAAGCCTGTGTAATAGTTAGCTTAATATATTGATAGATAAAAAGCTAAATAATAATATGACGTGACAGAGACAATAGTTAAAAGCAAAGAGAATCAAAGTAGAATAGATAAAAAGATGTAAAAATTGATATAAAGGATGTGTTTGGTAATAAATAAATTTTTTGATGAAAAGTTGTAGAGAGTAGAAATTGTCAAATGATGTGATATAATAGGAGTAATGAAGAAGAGTAAATATGATAAATTTAAAATAGATAGGTTAGTTGTGTTGGTAGTTGTGTAGAAATGATTGAAAAGTAGGACAGTTGTATAGAAAAATATAAAGAAATAATTAAAAAATAGGATAATTGTAAATATTGAAAAGTTTTAGATTGAAAAGTTTTAAATTGACAACTTTTACTCATTGACAAACGCACTCAAAGATTAAAAAAATAAAATGTATGGTACTGGGTAACTGATGATTATGTTCCTGGATGATTGATCCACACCGTTGGGGTAACCATGATCGACGGTCCCGATCACAGGCCTTCGGGGACATTTCCTTTTCCCATTGCCCGATTAATGGAGGGGCATGTGCGCAAGCTTACCCGTCTTAAATGCTTTTCCGGATTTAGTTGCCCTTAGCTATCAGAAGATGTAGCAGCGCCCACCGTATTTATTGACAGATTCCAGTAGCCCTGCATGCATTTCCGTATTGCAAGCAGATTGCCCGAGAATGGCATATTAATGAAATCAGAACAATGATTTCTTTTTTATTTTTTTATTTTTTACGACCTTACTTGAACAGTATCTGTTCTATGGGTTCGTATTTCTGCATCCTTAGATTCTAAGAACAATGACTTTTTTTTTTTAAGCGATATGCTGAGGTACTACGTAACTACCGTGTACTAAATACTAACACCATCCGCTTAAAACGATCCTGATACTGTGTTTAAATTAAAATTCAACTCACGCATGATATTTTTTTTACGAAGACTCACGCATGATATTTAGAATCATTTATTTAAGGAAAAATTTATCTTATACCCACGACATTCGTTTATAATTCTTATGATATCGACATTATTTAAAATTTTCATTTTATACCTATAATATTTTAGCCTAAATTTTTATTATACTAACACGGTTAAAACAACCGTTGAGGCGTTAACTACTCTATTTAGAAGAATGATTTTGCTCATTCATAAATTTTAAATTAAGACAATTCAATCCTATTATGACTTAGTTAATGTCGATCATTCATTAATTTGTGACATCTGAGTTATTCAAATACGGCTACAATGTTTTAATTAAGAAACAAATTGAAGAGAGAAAATCGCCTTTTTAATAAGTTAGTTAACGGGTGTTTTAGCTTCATGAATATAATAAAAATTTATGATGAAATATTATATAATAAAATGAAATTTTGTAGCACTGTAGATATATTAAAAATTAAGGGCAAATGTTGTAGGTATAAAATGAATTTTCTTTATTTAATACCAATAATAAGTTCTATAAAAATAAAATATGTACTGAAAACAACATAATAAAATTATTAATTTTAAATATTAATTTTAAATATTAATTTTAAATATTAATTTTAAATTTGTATTTTAATACAATATTTATTTAAAATATCATTTTTGACGGAAAAATATCATGTCATATAGATGAATAATTCTATGAAGCATTATTAAATTCAAATATGTTTACTAGTAGATTTAAACGTTTTCATGATTTATACATAGCTGTGTACATTTTAAAGTCAATATAGCCCAGGAAAAGTGAGAAAATAAATCATTTTAAATAATATAACCAACTAAATTCAGATTTTATCTTGTGTATCTCATTTTAAGTGTGCAGCAACTTACTATGCACTAGCTTATCTTTTCTATAAAAAAAAAATGTGTGTTTAGTAAGCAATAAAATTTTCAAAAAAAAAAAAAATTTGTAAAAAAAAATTTGAAACATAAGAAAATAATATAATATAAAGGGGTGGTGATGAGAAGTAAAGAGAATATAATTAAAATAGATGGTGAATTATATGGGTAGTCATATAAAAGTAATCGGGTGAATTATATAGGTAGTTATATAAAAGTAATTAAGAAAATATGATAATCATATAGGAATACGTGAAAAAATGATTAAAAACTAAGATAATTACAAAGAATGAAAAAAAAATTTAAATAAAAAATTTTAATTTGCATTTTTAGTGTAGCCAAAAGCACCCAATATGTTACTTTCTATTGGTAAGCAGCTCTAAGATCTCGTGCATATGCTAAACAGCTTGTGCCACGTAACGAAAAATTATAGAAATTTATGGTCAACCATTGAAAGCATCCAATTAATGGTCAATTACATGAAAATGAAACTTGTAACTCTATTAGATAAACCAATGCAAGTTGATGAATAATTTAATCAGATGGTATGCCATTCCGATCTGATCAACGATGTGTTATGGTGACGTTACTTTTTTTATTTTTATTTTAAAGTGCTATGGTGACATTACTTATTTTCATTAAGTGTTTACAAAATGGGAAAAACAGATGGAAATCTCTCTCTTAATTGTTTGCCAAACTATTTAGTTAGCCTAACAGTTTTTTTTTTTTTTTTATCATTGTTAAAAATCAATATATACGAGTCACTTTATTTCATGGTCAACTAAACTATCGCATTATTTCCCCCTATTTTTATGTTTATTTTTACCTTCTTTTTCCGCAAATTACTAATTTCCAGCGAGGAGTATCCTAAAGTCCGAGCCTAGATGTCATTTTTAATATTTCATGGTAAGACACAAAAATAAATAAATAAATAATAATAATAATAATAGTAATAACTAGAAATGATTGAACAGGGTACAAAAATAAAAGTGGGCCCAAAGTGCAAAACTTCGTGGGAAACATGGTTCGTTATCTTTACAAAATTGAAAAGTAAGATCACCCTGTCCTTATATCGGTGCTTTTCCTGGGCGGATTTGATTCGGCCAAATTTTGAGACTGATGGCTTCTTTTTCGAAATAAGACACCACCAAGTTTATAAAAAGGCCTGTTATTGAGGTAATTTTCCGTTTATTAATTTATTTTTCTGCAGGAAAAATAATTCTCAAAATATTCATCCATTTTGGTAAAAATTTTAAGTATGTCATTTTACTTTGTAATTGGTATTATCTTCTTAATTATCTCCGTAACATAATTTCCATTTTCTACATTGTAGGCGTGATTGATTTAGCTGAATTAATGCATACAGATTGCTGACAGCTCAAGTAAACAAGTCAAAATTGTTAAAATAAGTTTGATACAACGGAAGTTGAAATATTGAAAAACTAAAACAGGTGAGCATTTTACATGAGAAAAGCATAAAAGGTTGATGATATGACTAGCTTGGTATGCAATACTTCAGGAAGATAAACCATTAATGGGCCAGCTAACACTTCTTAGTATTAGCAACTCGTTCTAACCTGCAATCTTCTTTCATGCATTACACCAAATACAAAGTAGCCCTGATAATATGCCAAATCAAATCGGTCTTCTTCCTACTATTTTTCTCATCCATCTAACAAGCAATACAACTTCTTTCGTGTTTCCAAATCCCGAATATCTTTTAGGGTCGATTGGCTGTGAGGAATTCTAACAGCCACTCCCAGAAGATTTGAATAAGAGGCCTCTCAGATGTTTGCACAAATGCTAGCTCTCGGAGCCTCGGACAGGTGCAATGACCAAGTCTCCTCGGAACTAGGTGTGATGTCTGCCAGTAGGGATGGATATTCGACAAACACATGGGTTATGACAGTGGCTGGCCCCGATTTAATTAATGACATGTTAAAATATTCTATCATGCTAAGTAGGGGTGTTAATGGTAATGGTCAACCCGTTAACCTGCTCGTCAAACCCATTTATAAATGAGTTTGGTTGAAATTTTTGAATAAATGAGTTATGATCTGCCAACCCGTTTAACCATTTAATTAAATAAATGGATTATGATTGAGATTTTATAACTCGTCAACCCGTTTAGTAACTCATTTAACCCATATAACCTGTTCAACCCGTTTAATTCGTTAAACTCATTTAACTCGCTTAACTCATTAAAGTTATATATATATATATATGTAAACCACTTGGTTATTTTCTCTCTCTAAGTCTTTCTCAAATCACCTAATTTTCATTTTTCCACCGCTGCCCTTATTCCATGTTTTTGTTACTGTCCTATTTCCATTTCTCCTACACCGAAAACATCATCTCATCTCTCCCTGTGAGATCATCATCTACTAGAGTTTAGACTTTCAGGTTATTTTCTATACAACCCGTTAACAACCTACCAACCAGTTTATTAAATGGGTTGTAAATAGAGTTAGGGTTGAGGTTTTTTAAATAGGTTAAACGGATTAGGGTTGAGATATTTTAAATGAGTTAGGCTTAGGATTAGGCTCCAACCCATCCGATCCGTTAAATTCCCTAATAATGAGTATTCCTCGTCGTCCATCACCCTAGTAAAAAATAAATAAAAAATAGCAGATTGTATCTTCCAAAAAAAACTAGCAAATTGAGGGTCTCTCATGGCCCATCACCCTCTTCCAAGGGCTAGTCTCTGATGCTGCTCCATTGTACGACTTGGAGGGCTTGAGTCCTTTCGGATTTGCCGTGTTCATTACAACAATTGAATATTGCCGTCAAACCACGCCCTTACGAATCAATAATTGAAAAATATGCATATATACCTTTGGGAGAAGTTTCCATCCTTATTCAACACACAGGGAAGTCCAAAAGTGTAGTTGTATGTACAGAGTCATCTGCACAAATACTACAAAAGCGTTGTAAAATTTTCTAATATTTTTATCCATTTAGAATTTTGAGAATTTTGTCCGTGTAAATTTTTAATATTGTCAATGTAAAATTTTAATATTTTCAATTTTTACACTGTATAAAGGATTGTGGTTTTGTTAACTTGGGTTAACAAATTTATCTATTAGCTTAGACTAATATATATATTTTGTTTTTATGAAAATACTAGCCCAAGTATATTTAAGTTATATACCAAAATTTAAAAATTTTCAGCATGTGCATGTATCTTTGTGACTAATAACTTAAAATATCCAAAAAATAATTGAAATTCCCTTCATAAAAATTGTATATATAACTAAAAATTATAAATTTTGATATGTAAATCAAACATAGGCCGAACTAGTGCAAAGTTAACGATGTAGGGTGTGTTTGTTTTGGGCCAAAATATGTCAACTAAAACTTTTCAACCCAAAACTTTTCACTCTCCATAACTACTCTATTTTTTAATTATTTTTTCACATTTTTCTATTCAAACTACCCTACTTTTCAATCATTTCTACACAACTATCTATACAACTAACCTATCTATTTTAACTTTATTCTCTTTACTCATCATCATTACCCCTATTATATCACATCATTTTCTATCAATTTGACAATTTCTACTCCCAAAACTTTTCATCAAAAGTTTTACCTCCAACCAAACCTACCCGTAAACTTTTCAAAAATTTAACTAGAAACGATAAAAAAATAAAATTGCTAAAAAATTTAATTATAATCTCACATTTGAGGGATAAATTAAAGAGTGTTAATAGATCCATTAGTGCATAGTTTATTCAGAAGGATTCAAGCCTGAATTGAACGGAGAGATGGAATGAGAAAGTAATAATATGTATTCAAAATAGGAAGAGTCGTATTAAAAATATAAAAATTTATATTAAAAATTGAAAAAATAGATTTTAAAAAATTAAAAAAGTCACCTTGAAATTTTAAAAAAATTGCATTGGGATTGTGAATATATATTCCATCCAAAGATTTTAGATATTTAGGAACACCTTCTTTGAAAAATGATAGTCATTATAATAGATCTCATCAGTAACATCATGATATATATTTCAAAAGGGTTATTAATTTAGGGTATGTTTTGAAATGGATAAAACTTTTGATAAAAAGTCTTAGAGAATAAAAGTTGTAAAATGATGTGATACGGTAAGGTTAATGATGAGGAATAAAGAGTATAAAGTTAAAATATATAGGTTAGTTGTACATAAATGATTGAAAAATACAGTAATTATATAAAAAAAATGTGAAAAAATGATTAAAAGATAATAAAGTTATTAATAGTAAAAAATTTTAGACTAAAAAATTTGAACTCAAAATTTGTTAAACATCTGCAAACACATCCTTATTCAATTGGATTCTTGAAAATCTGAATGTCACTCCAACAAGATTCGAGCCACCCACTAACGTTGTCTTTTCATCCTCGTACTGCTGCACTATCTAGAATCCAGGCAAATAAAACAAAAAGCTGATACATGACAAGCCCAATCAACACCCTTGAAATTTGAAATGGGTGTAGGCTAGGTAATTTCCTCATTCCGTGTGCTTGGGAGGATGATCTGACCATTTTATTCTTCCTCTAAATAATAATATTCTTTTTCAATGCGTGTTTCTTTCGCTCTCATTATCCAAGTCCTTGCTACAGAACCTAACGACCGCATCTAGACACAGGTCTTGAATAGAAGTCCATCCTACGCACCACGCCACCACCTAAGGACAGCAGGAATACTCAATTAGTTAGTTCCTGATTTTGAAATAAATATGCTGGACCGCTGGCTTTTGTTTGGTAGGCAAATAGACCAATTCCTTACTTTTGTATCCTCTCGGGATTGTCTTTTCTGCTCGTGGGGACTGAAGTGACATTAAAGCTCTTCGTAGAAACAAGAAAGATCCTAAGTTGGCGTCGGCATCACCGACAGACTGCACGAAGAAGGAAAGGTATTACCGTATGAGATTAGTGTTTTTTTTTTTTTTTTTTTTTAAACGCTACTTAAATGAGAGATACAAAGCCTTCTTAGTAGGGATAGAAATTCCCTACTACAGGTATTACTGTATTGTAGTATTTAATAACTCAGTACATCCATAATCCGGAAATGCTACAGTTGGCCAGGCCGGCTCTGGGGCCATCCCAACCGTGTTGAGGAGGGAATTTCGCAACCCAACCTGCACCGCCTATTTTATGCGTGTCAGTGTTTGGTAAATGTGTTAATGAGCCAACAAAGTAGAAAAGTCTTTCTCCCCATTTCCTTGTATTTCATCGTTAAAAAAAATCTTTTTTTTTTTTTTAAATGAGGAAATACTTCACGAACGTTAAACAAATTAACCATTCAAATTTTAACCCATTTGCTATCGATATTATGGAGGACATAATCTAAAAACACTGTTGCATATTGTTATCATATTTAAATCGATCACAACATCTAATTCCGGCAAATGTTTTTCAAACAAAATTCGTCCGTGGAAATATTTTCAAAAAAAGTTTCCTATTGCGAGGATCTTGTAAACTTTGAAGAAGCAGCTTCTACATTTTTAACAAATTATATTACAAGTGTTGTTTTGATGCATCAGGGTGCAAAATTCCATTTTTTTAAAATATTTTTTGAAAAGTTTTTTATATAAAATTATTAATCTAAGTATATTTAATCTATAAATTAAATTTTACTATTTATATATATTTTTAAAATTTTAAAATAAGGGAGGTTTTAGTTATTTTTAAATGGCTAAAATATCCCTATTTTTAAAAAATTTAAAAAATTAAATTTTACTATTTATATATATTTTTTAATTTTTAAAATAAGGGAGGTTTTAGTTATTTTTAAATGACTAAAATATCCCTATTTTTAAAAAAATTAAAAATATTTATACAATTCAAAAAATGATAAAACTTAGTGTCCTAGATAAACGAATGATGTTAAATATAATAAATGAATTAAATTTTCTATTAAAAATTAAAATTTCGAACATTAAGAGGGTTACATAACTCTACTTCTATGTAACCTAATTACATAGAAGTAAAGCTATATCTATATATATGTATATATATATCTATCTATCTTCAATGTCTTTTGGATGTTCCAACGTGCGGCCGGGTATACACCATACTTAAAGGCGAAGTTGACTGCAAATAAAGGTCATTTCGTTTAGCATCATTAGTTCTTTAATCAAGTTATTAGTTGAGTCTATCCTTCTTAAGGGTGTGTTTGGCAATTTATAGAAAATGTTAAGGTAAAATTTTTCAATTTAAAACTTTTCACACTTTACAACTACCATATTTTTTAATTATTTTTTCACATTTTCCTATACAACTATCATACTTTTCTATCATTTATACACAACTACCCACACAACGAACCTATCTATTTTAACTTTATATTATTTACTCCTCATCATTACTCATATCATATCACATCATTTGACAACTTTTACTTTCCAAAACTATTCGTCAAAAGTTTTATCAATTCCCAAACACACACTAAAAATATACATAATAATCATATGTAATAGGGTTATACAAAGATAACATTTGTAATGGTATTTATCAACATGGAATGATATTTTAAACCTGTAGATATTTTTGTTACGTTTGGTTTCTTTGATCTTAATGAAACTTAAGCTAAAAAATGATTTTAAAATACATTAAATAGATTGGAGTTCAATTATCATTAATGTGGGGCCCATACATTACTAACATGCAGCTAACTGTATGTTAAGATCACACCCACATGCAGTTTACTGCATAATATTTTCACTAGTGGTCTAATAATGTAAATTTTTTCTAAAATACTGAAACTTTAATCTTAGGTCTCTAGAAAAGCACACTGACTTTCGAGTTTTGTTTTTATTAATCTAAACCATACAAATTATGCATGCTCGCATAGTCCTATGTACGTCACACATGGAGGATGAGTATGTAATTCAACGAGGTATATTATAAAGTGGAGTGATCCTGTTAGTTCGGTTAAGCAAATGCATTGGTTAGCGCACCTCAAAAAACTCATTTACAATAATTTTTTTTATTTTTTCCTACAATTGTTTATCTAAGTGTATTTAATATATAAATCAAGTTTTACCATTTTTGAATATATTTATATATATTTTTAAGATTTGTAAATATCTATGCGTATATATGTATTTAAAATATCATTATCTTAATCTAAGTTCAAGGGGTTCTCCAACCTATACATATATAAGGCAAAACACGTATTCGTTTATTTATTCTAATTTTTTAAATAAAACTCTTAATTTAGGTATATTTAATCTATAAATCAAAATTTACTATTTTCGAAAATATGTTTATATTTTAATTTTTAAAAGTAAAGGGGTTTTAGTCTATTTTAAATGAATAAACTACCTCTTTTTTAAAATATATATATACATATTTCCAAAAATGATAAAATTTAATATATAAGTTAAATATATTTAGATTAAGAGTCTTGTAAAAAAATTTCAAAAAATAAATAAAAACTGGATTTACAGCCTGATGCATTAAAACAAATACATATCCTTATACATGTACTCACAACTCATGGAAAACATTTGGTCATCTAAACGGTAACCTTATATATACATACTTTTCTGCCCCTTAAACACTCCATGTTATGTCATTTATTCCCATCGTTATGGGGCATTCTAAAATCTATTTATTTTCTTACTGCTTAAACAACGTGCGTCCGTTCCATGCTTTGTCATTTATTCTAGACTTTAAAGCAGTATGGACCGTACGTGAGATCGCAGATGGGATAGGTTATTGGGCTAAGCAATTTTTTTTTGTATGACCCCAAGTTACAGAATCAGATGAGTCAACAAATAAAAGAAAACCCCGAAAAAAGAAAACCCTCAAATAATATAAGAAAGTCAAATTAGCACGTTGCATATCTAGTCCCGAGTATATTGTACAAAAAAAGTTGAAGTAAAGTAATCTTCTCTGCCTCTTTTTGCTTTAAGAAGTGAAGTAATATAATCTTAATTTTAAGTTATATATGTCAGAGATTATACCGAAGACTTTTAAGGCAGCGGTACGTTAGCTCAAAAGGCATTTTTTAATTTAATTTTTTTGCATAGACGTGTAGACCTCATGTAGACCTTGCGATACATGAAATTGGACAAAGTTTTAACATTTATTTGGTATTTTTATTTTTTAGAATCAATAAAATGAGCTTGAATTTAATATCAAATAAATTCAAAAGATTGCAAAATTTTATATGATACAAAATCTAGGTGGGACTTACTTGCATGAGGAGTGATCCTGTTAGTCCGGGCTAAGTAAATGTGTCACTTAGCCAATCTTAAAAAATCTATTTAAAATAATTTTTTTATTTTTTTCTTTGTCCACTTGTTTATCTAAATGTATTTAACATACTGATCAAGTTTTACCATTTTTGAATATGTTTATTTATTTTTTTGAGATTTTTAAACATCTATGTGTATATATGTATTTACAATACCCTTATTTTTTAAATCTAAAAAAAATATAAACATATTCAAAAATGATAAAACTTGATTTATATATTAAATATACTTATATAAACAAGTGTATGAAGAAAAAAGCAAAAAAATTTATTTTAAATAGGATTTTTGAGGTGGGCTAAGTGATGCATTTTCTTAGTTCGGGTTAACAGAATCATTCATCGACTTGTGTTGCACTATTTGGCTGCATAAATTACAGACCTAGGGTATATTTGAGAAGTGATAAAACTCCTTAATGAAAAGTTTTTTGAGTAAAGTTTTTAAAATAAAAAAATGATGTGATATAGAAAAGTTAGTTGTATAATTATTCATGTATGAACGATTGAAAAATAGGGCAATTGTATAGAAAATATCAATAAATAATTAAAAATAATATAATTACAAAGAGAAAAAGGTTTTAGATTAAAAAATTTTGGTTTGAAAGATTGCAATGGTAACCAAACAACCCCCCTATACAACTTTCAAATTTTATGTTTTCATGATGAAAATTTAGGTCAATTCTAAATATGCTTGGTAATTTAAACTATACCAAGTATGTTAAGATTTCAAGTTTTAACACCTAGCCAGCCAATACCGAAGGTCGCTACTTAAAACTTGCAAAGATTGGTTAAGTTGAGAGAACATGTAACCACTTGTTCTAAAAACTTGTGAGTATTGAGTAAACTTGAATAATTATAATGATAAAAATCAATGTTATTAATGGCAAACAGCTAATTTAAATTACAACAAAAGCATAACAGTATAAAACTATATCTTTGCCTAATAATCGTTAAATTGCAACTTGTCTCATAATTAATTTATATCTTAATATAAATATTTAACATTGAGCAATCATATATTTCTCATTAAACATTCGATCCATCTCTCATTATCCTACTGAAAATTGTAATACCTCACATCATTCGTTTTTCTTGTCAACTAAAATAAATAAAAAATTGGGATGGGTCCAAACAAACTCAGTTTGTATTTGGAAAGTGATAAAATTTTTGGATAGAAAATTTTTAGTATAAAATTTTTTTGATTGAAGGAAACCGTTATGATATGGTAAGAGTAATGATAATGAGTAAATAAAATAAAGTTAAAATAGATAGGTTAGTTGTATGAGTAATTACATAGAAATGATTAAAAAGTAAAATTGTTGTATAGGAAGAAGTGAAAAAATGATTAAATATATAATAGTTATGAAGAAGCGAAGAAATTATTAAAAATATAGTAGTTATGGACTTTTCACTTAACATTTTTTACACATTGTTAAACACACACCCTTAGTAAGCAAAAAATGGTTTAAATTGCTACATATTAAAACTCAACTATTTGAAAACAAATAAATTGAAGTACTAAAACTTTCTCAACTAATTTAACATGCTAAGCTCATATTACGTAGTAGTACAACTTCTCAAGTTCATGTGTTTAACGCATGTCAATAGAGAATGTGATCTCATATTTTAATCACAGCATCTACTCGAGCCAGAGAATAAACATCATAATTGCACTCAGAGTCACAGTCGAAGGCATAACTTCAACTTTGAGTTGCAGTAAAAAATATAGCTTTAAGTTGCAGTTAGAGGTACAACTTCAACTCTAAATCACAGTCGGAGGCATAATTTTAACTCTGAGTTGCGGTCTGAGTCATAACTTCGATTCTAAGTTGTAGTCGGAGGCATCTAATAAACCATATCCATATGATATCATCATTCCATATAAATCATCACATATCGCAATACTAGCAATCTACAAAGCATATGTATATATTAAATTGTGTTTTCCCAATTACAAGTCAAATTCATAAACTGAACTACTTTGCAGATAAGTCAAATGAGATATTCATCACATAAATTACATAAAACTCACTGAAATTAAAGTCCAATTAAATCCATCTAAAAACATCTAGGGTTTTCTAACTCCTAATTTTCAAATACTTGAAATATTAGCATGGTACGACACATATACAGGAAAGAGTAGAAAACATTAAAACTTATTTCAAAAATCATACTTACCTCAAATTTATAACCAAATCTTTCATATCAGTTTCTGACATTTAAACTCACCAATCCTTTATCATCAAAATACAAACATAAAAAAATTCATTAATATATTTTCTATGTGCCAACCACAATTTTTATTCTACACTATACGGTAAACCCTAATCACAATTTATCATAATCGTTTGACTAATACTTAGTAATTTACATTGTAAATAAAATTCCCACACTATGGATGAAACCTTAATATAAAATACACAAATTTTAAAACCTTATAATTTAACAAATAGCAATCTAATTAGACTAACCCTAACTCATGTCAAATAATAAGATATTTGTTTCTATTACTATTTTAATATTAATTTCTAAAACCGACATTCACACTGCTAAATTGCATAATTTATTACATATCCATGTAATTGGAATTTATTAGACTACTGTCTATTATTTTGTAATAGAAATTTACAAAATTTCTAATAGGAAACATCATCCACTCTAGCCATTAGTCCAGTAATGGAAAGGCCCAAATGTTAAGATGAAAAGTCGAAGCCCCGGGTCATCAGCCATTTGAATCTAGGTCTGCCGCCACTTGCAACTCTTTCCATCCTCACTGCCATTATATTGTTTTATGTATGTCAAACGACCGAACCCACGTACCAACGTGTCAATATATATAATATTGTAGATGTCACGGAACTCATGCAGACCACCGGATCTTGTATTAATATTTCAATATATTATACTGTACACATATCACCGAACTCATATTATGCATAATATATTAATGTATATTAATTTTACCCACCAGATATAACCGGACTATTATCTGGGTTTATCACAACCGGATTTATGTGGTTTCTTATTGTTTATTTTTAGTCTAAACCACCAGTCCTATAGTGATATATTAATACTCAATTTATTAACTATTGAAAATGACCAAAATATCCTTTATATTTAAATTTTATCCCCTCTAAAGTCATCAAATGGGGAGAGAATCCGAACATTGTAGCACTCGGAAGAACTAAATTTGCCAGATGTAGTTGTTGACAGCAACTGTGTAAAAGACAAAATTGAGATTCCAAAAGTATTTTGGTTATCTCGAGCTATAATTAATAATTTTTATGACGGATTGGGTATGCTTGATATTAGTAGAATTCTGAATGGGAATAGAAGGAAGCTTTCAAACTATTAAGTATGGTTGGAATTTGAAGATAAAAGCAGTGGGTATATTTAGAATTTATCATTTTTTCTATTTTATTTAACCCTATTAAACTAACTTTAACCCATTACTAATTGGCCCACATGAATACAATATTTTTATTTTTTCACTTGCTATCACATTTCAAGAATCCTAGATCAACTATAGCTTCTCCTTGAAAAATATGTTTATTTTGACCAAATTCGTCACAAATCAAAATATTTTTAAAGCACTTTCATTCCTTCAAAAGGAAGCCCTAGAAATTCTGAACGCTGAAGGCGTTCGAGTCCGCGAAGGCCCATTTAAAAAATCTGGCCCATGCCCATTCTTTCAGGTCCATCCGACGCCGCTTCCAGCCTTTCCACACAATTCCCACGCCCGCCTTGGAAACTCGAGAGTCGGACGCCAGCGTCTCACACCACCGGCTTGAGCTCGACTTCTAACTTCGCCATTTGCCGCATCTCCAAATACCTCCCAAAAGGAACTACAGATCCTCCATCTCTCCCTCGCCCGGATCCTTTCTGTGAAACGTCAACCTAGGATCCCTAAACCCACGGAGATCTCACCCTCCCTCTCTTCGAAGGTGCGATTCTTTTGCTGTTGCTGTGTTTTTCCGTTGTCGCAATCTTAAGGCCCGCCCCCTTCAATGCCAAATTTTCTTGAATGTAGCAACTCATGATATTATTTTCCGAATTTTCTGAAAAATGTTTCAGCAGAGCTGCTTATACGTCGTCGTCTTTTTTGATGATTTCTTCCAATTGGCCGAAAGATTATTCTGTGTACTGAATATTTACTCTCCCGTGACAAGTGGTTTATCGATGTGGGGAAGGTTGCAAGTCCGATTGATCGGACAGCACTTCCTGTTCTACCCTGCAGAGAGTAGTCCATGAATTTAGGTCCTAATTCATCGGTATTGGATCGGGGCACTGCATTTCTTTTAGATTTTTTGCTCCATTCCTTGGTAGAGAGATTCAATGCTGGTCACTGTGAGCTGTTGATTTTAATTACTGATTTCCTTGTGTGGGGGAAAGGTTGGTTAGAACTGGGAATATCATGCGATGTATCTGAACTGATCAGTCCAGGAGTTTGGAAGAATTTGGTTGCAGTTGGCTGTTAATCTGAGTGGGCATCTTGTGGTGTGTTGTCTGCTTGATTTAGACTAAAAGAGAGCATCTGAAACTTTGGAAGCGAGGATGGATCCAACAAATACATTTTTGGGGAGAACTTTGTTAGAAGAAATTACGCCTGTGGTAATGGTGCTTCGGACTCAGCTAGTGGAAGAAGCCTGTGGAAAGAATGACCTGAACTTTATCCAAATGTTACAACCATTCTGTCTATTTGAAAAGATTGATGGTGAGTAATCTCTTTACTTTCTCACTTTTTTGTTGGTAGATTGCTAGGGTAACAGTTTGACCTCATTTTTTGAGTCCTTTCCTTCTCTCCCTCCCTCCTCCTTAATATCCAGTGCCTGTACGTACATCAAGTGATCAACCATATAGATTGCAGATGTTCAAGTTGCGGTTGGCATATGCTTCTGAGATACGCCAGCAAAATGTTGGGGTAATGCTTGCATCTATTTCTTTTTTGATTTGAATTGTGCTTCTTGTATTTTATAATTTTGACATTTGAAACATAATAATTTCTATTCGTTTAGATGAATTGATCCATATTGAATGAATATGTAATGCACTGGTCATTGAAGGACATCTTTCAAGAAGAATCTGAGGATGTAACAACTTGAAGATACAAACCTCAACAGTCGTTATTTCTAATTTTGCCACGTCCAACAACATCATTGTTGTACTTAGTGATTAGATAAACTCTCAAAATACTATAACATTTCTTCCACTGAATTTTTTTTGGTGATAATGTCTTCTACTCAACTCTTGTTCTATGTGCAATGTCCTCTCAATCCCTCTTTCTCAAATTATGTCTTAGATACCAACATCATCAGTTTCACACACTAATTGTACCATAATATTAGGTTCTTAATCCTTCATTTGTCCATTACTGCTAAAGTTATGAAGAGTGAAAAGTTTTAGTCTGAAAAGTTTTTGGTGTTAACAAGCACTCCCTTAATCTAATAGTTTGCACTCTCCACATTTACCTTATTTTTAATTATTTTTCATATCTTCCTATACGACTATCCTATATTTCAATTACTTCTATACAACTACCAATACAACAAATTTATCTATTTTAACTTTATTTTCTGTACTCTTCATTATTAACTCTATCACATCACATCATTTTCTCCTGATTCAAAAACTTTTATACAAAAAATTTCATCCAAAAATTTTATTACTTTCCAAACATACCCTTCAAAAATGTTTAAGATAAAAAGGAAGGGATTGCATGGACACTTCTGTAGTTGTATTGAATCATTGCCATATCATAAGCAAACATAGTTACTAACATATCCTCTCCTTGCAAATGTTGATTAGCCTTATTTTATTTGTAGGTAAAGTAATAGACTAGTTAGAGTTACTAGCATCCTCTTTACACACATGATGAGTTGATTTCGAAGGCTGGGAAGTTATGTGATCAAATGGCCATTTGATGGATCTCACAAGTTGGATTCAAAACCCCCATGAATGACATTTATGCAGTTTAATGGGCTTTCATTCCCGCTGTGCTTATTCAATAAATGTTGTACTTCCATCACTTGCTTTAAATGGGTTCAGAAACTACTTCTAGGATTTGTTAATGTGTATTCCATTTGGTGGATCCTTAATGTATCTGGTCTCTGCTGTATGAAATGGTTGATCGATACCCCAATGTTTGCATGTGAACATTTCCTGTTTGTATCTAATCCTTTCCCGGCCTGATATTTCCCTTTCCAATACTGAATTATGAGTTCATGATTTCTCTTGACGAAGGTTTTAGACGAGCGTTTGAAGTGTGTGGTCAGCAATGCCAGCGAGGAATCTTTTTCAGACTTGCAATCTGGTACTCAACAAATTGAAAATGTTACCAGTAAGGTTTAAACCCTTTTGTTTCACCTAGATGGCTGTTATTTTAACCCAAAACTTCTGCTGATATTTGTGCTGAACTTTCATTTCAATGTCTCAAATGCAAGATACATTGAATGTTATAGTGTTACTGTATTGTTGCTGTCGTTAGCTGCAAGATATGAATTTCTGCAACCCTGACAAATACATGATCTCCTTATCTCAGATGTGATCTTTTGGAACAATGATGTGTATCCACATGTTGTCTTCTAATATCCACTTCTATTTTGCCAAAGTAACTCTCTTACACATTTGATGCCAGAAAAACAAGTCAATAGAATCTAGACTAGTGGTTCAGAATTTTACATCGACTGGTTTTCTTTTTCGTCTTTTTTTCTGGGGGGGCAAATATGAAGTGCTTTTTTATCTGATCACTTTTGGCGTTCAAGAACAATAGTCCAATAGTGTGGAGAGATCGATAATGGCATTCTGTGCATAGAATTCAAGCTAAGTGGAAGAATTTCTGATTACTTTCAGCATTCTAGATCAACAATCTATGAGTGTGGAGAGATTGATAAGGAATTAAGGACAGTGGCACTCTGCACATAGAATTCAACCTAAGTGGAAAAAATGCAATTTTGGTTCAATAATCTTACATCATCACTTGATGAGAGATTGATAAGGAATTAAGGATAATGGCATTCTGCCCATAGAATTCAAGATGTGGAAAAAATCCATTTTTGGTTCAATAATTTTATGTCATCACTTGATTATCAAAAGAAATGAAGGAGAGTTGGGATAACTTTAAGAACAGTGATGTTTTATGCTTTTGAACGTTGGGCAGCCAAGGAGGAACTTATCTGTAAGATGACAATAGCCAAAATAAGGCTGTTGGGAGTGGTGGCGTGCAATAAAACTAGAAAGGAGAAAATTTTGAGTAACTTATTTTGAGTAACTAGAAACTGGAATTGATAGGTAGCAGGATGATGCGAAATATATTTTGGTGGTTTGGTCGAGTGTTGCAGATTACAATAATTCCAACAGTTAAGAGTAGTTTTATCTGAGTAGGTCATGTAAGAGCAAGAGGGTTGCTAAGAATCAAACATTTTAGATGACTAAGAAAAGCATTAAAATATATAGGCCTATTGATGAGATACTCCAAGATAGCCAAAAATAGCCTTACAGGATTAATGCAGCTAACTTCACTTAGGCAGCAGCATATGATGATGGATTGATGGTAACGATGAATGTTTAAATTCAGTTCACCAGTCTTTTTTGAATAACATGTAGTAATTTTTCTTGCAGAAGCTGGGACCAATATTTTACCTTCATGGTTTCACATATTCAATAAAGAGCTTCTACGCACAGTTTCCTTTTCAGAGCATGAAGCCTTTGACCATCCCGTGGCATGTAAGCTTTTCTGTTGTTTGCTAAGGAGCTATAACTACAGTAAAATGGTTGGGTTTCATAGTTTATATTATTTTGTATTTAATGCTTATCTGTGTTCAATAAAGCTGTGTAAATATGCGCTCCTCTATTATTCTCTTTTCCACATTATATGCAGGCCTGTTGGTTGTGTCATCAGAGGATGAGAAACCTATCAACAAATTTGTGGACCTTTTCAACACCAATCAGCTTCCTTCTCTTCTGAATGAAGGTGTAATGGATCCGAAGATTCTGAAGTATTATTTACTAGTGCATGATGCTCAAGATGGAACTCCAGAAAAGTATTTTTCACTTGTTCCTTTAGACATTTTTCTATGTTTGATTCTTTTCATCATTGTATTCATAGATGGATGCATCATCATAATCAACATCTGAAATTCTTTTCATTTCCTTTACTTTGAAGGGCAAATGGTATTTTAGTCGACATGAGGACCACCTTTGGCTCAAACGATTGTCGACTATTGTGCATTAACTCTGGTCAAGATTCCACCAGGGAACAGAATGATAATCCATGGACACCTTATGTAAGTTGGCTTTAGGGCGGTACATATTTTCTGGAATTGAATATCTTGTTTAGCCATGGTGGGCAGATGAAATCATTATACTAATTATGCAGACTTGTATTTTTGTATATCACAGAAAACAAATGCTTCCATCAGTAATGATTTAGGTCGTTTCTTGAATACTGATGACATCAATGAGGTAATTGATGTAACACTGCTTTGTACATGTTTCAAGATTTTTGTTGGTAGGTGCTTACTTTTGTGCTATGCTTCCAAAGTTAGTCTTATAGCTTCTTTAGGTTCTATTCAAACGAGTATTTGATTGTGAAATTCTTGATCACATAATCTTATCTTGTGAAATAGATAAAAGATCTCATGCAAGATCTTTCCTCCCAGCATATCATTCCTTTCATGGAGCAAAAAATTCGGATGCTCAATCAGCAGGTATTTCTTATCATTGTTTGGTTCCTACCTTTGATGGTCATTTTTTAGTCAGTGTTAAATTCCTTTATTGATTTTTCACATTCATTCTTTAAGTTTATTTTTCTTTAGGTTTCTGCTACAAGGAGGGGCTTTAGAAATCAAATAAAAAATCTGTGGTGGAGAAAAGGGAAGGAGGATGGAGTAGATTCTTCAAGTAGCTCCATGTAATTTTTTTTATTTTTTATAATTGTATGTTTAAGCTTGGTATTTTGAGTTTACATTTTTTCATTACTGCTTCAATTTAACATTTCTTGGTCAAGGTACACATTCAGTTCTACTGAGTCACAAATAAGAGTTTTGGGGGATTATGCTTTCATGTTACGAGATTATGAACTAGCTTTGTCGAGTTATCGGTTGCTTTCCACTGATTACAAGCTTGACAAAGCCTGGAAGCGCTTCGCAGGTGTGCAGGTGGTGGCACTGTTATCCCACAAATTTTTGCTGTGTTCTGAATTTTTGAGTGTGCAGTTTTATCCTTACATTCGATTTTCTGATCGCTCTATTATTTAATGATACATCATTTGAATTTTTTCTTTTCATTATTTAAGTACATCTAAATTCTGGAAGCAAATATAATTACTTAATGATCTTCCAATAATTGGATTATTTATGGAACATGAGCTAAAAGATTGGACTTTGACAATCCATGTGTCGTCTGCGTTGCTGACAACTGGAGGATCACAATCCTTTTCTGTTGGGAGCAGCAAAACCATCTTATTTGATTACTCTTGTAGCCGTTGAAGTGGGATTTTTAATGGGTAGGATAAACTCAGAACTTGATGGGTCTAGAAATTTGTTATTGATAATGGGTAGAATAAACTCAGAACTTGATGGGTCCAGATATTAATTCTCGAGTAATTCCTTATGACATCGTAAATAAAAGGTAGAAAGTAAATATGGAAGTCAACAAAATATCTCAAGACTGGACTATAGGAGAAACACAAAATATTTTTCATACAAAGAAAGAACATTACAGACTTGGTCGAATGACTGTAGGATGGAGTCTGTTTTATGTAAGTGCTTTATTGTGAACCTGGACTGATTAACGTGTCCAGCCGGTGACTGGTCCATGTTGACTTGGCAGCGCCACTGGTCGATTTATTTCGTCTGTATCTCTGCAAACTAGGGTTTTGTTTGATCCCTGTTACATCTTTTTAGACATCATCAACACCTTGATCTTGAAGCAGCTGCCATTACTTCTGGGAGAGGCTAATGAAGTTGGATCTGGATCCAGCTTCCTTATGTTAGAAAGGAGCTTTGCTCCTGTATTCTTGTTCTAAATATGCCATATTTTTATATTTTAATTTAATGCATTAGATTATTTGGTTTAGATTCTGATCGTTTTCTTCCTTGTCTGCACAGTTTTCATCATTTTTAAATGTTTTTGTTTTGTTACTGTTCCTCGATCTCTTTTGCCTTATTTTTTTAGCCTATTTGATCTTTACGTGTAACTACCTAAAGACAGATGAGAATCCAATATGATGACCTTTACAATTGCAGCGGTCTTTGTATGCATATTGGGAACGTCTACATGATAAAATCTCATTGGTTGATTTGGTACTTTCTCAGGAAATGAGTGGTCTTTGCTACTTCATGTTGGACCAAATGAGAAAAGAGGCTGAGTATTGCATGGAGAATGCTTTTCATACTTATGCGGTATATTTTTCCCTTCATTCGTTGGTTTGAAAAGTTTTGCATACTGGTAGAATGTGATTAATATTTTTAATGGAGTCTCCATATTCTTCTCTGCGGTATTGCTTGCTAACTTCTGTTGCAATTAATGTGTAGTTGGCTGCTGAGTGCCTGTAATTAACTCTGCTTGTCAATGTGTTTTAGATATCTGCTGATATTCTTTGGAAATTTAACATTTGGGGATTGAACAGGGAAATGTTCGTAACTAGTTCTAGCATCAAAATTAAATAAAATTATATCTAGACTTGAATGAATATTCCTTTGAAGGCTTTCTTCATTGGAAAGTGGGAACCTTTCCTTTTAGTATGAGCCAAAGCCTTAGATATTGGTGGTAGTTAGTCTAGGATGGTTACATCTTTGAACCTTTTAAAAATCACATCTCTTGGCCTGCAGATTCAATAGAACACGTGCATTTTGTTTGTGCTTTGCACGGATTCAGGCAGTAAATCTTGGCTGGCTGCTTCTAATTTAAATTCTCAGATTGTCTGTTGTTTCATGAGGTGGGAAGGTTGTGAAGTCCTGTGACATTGATATGGTTCTAATTGACCAGATTTTGTAACCTGTTTGAATTTTTCAGGCCACTGCAGTCGAAATTTGTTTGGTTTGTTTTCTTCTGGTCTATGAATGTTGACTGTACATTGGTGTAGATATATAAACTGCAACCAGGATTTTTCCAAGGATGATTTTACTGTCTTAGAATCCAGAAAAGAGGAAAAATCAGAGTCCGAAAAAGGTGAGGAAATGATGTTACAGGACTGGGGTGGTGACTGGAATTTGGAAGTAAATGGATAAAGATAAATTAAAGCTACTTGGATGGAAAGATAAAGTAGAATTACATAGTGTTTGGTTGATAGATCTAGGCTTGTTGGTGTCTGCTTTTCCTCACCTCCTTTTCCAGTGTGCATGGGAGCAGAGTGTCATCTTTGGGCCTTTAGGTGGTTCATGTGTCTCATGGATAGGTTCCCAAAAAAGTGTGGAAGTTGCTCTGATGGGATGTGCTGGAGAAACCGAGAAATTTAGATGTTGATGAAGATGAGTGGCAGAAGTAGGATATTTGATGCGAGTTAAGAGTAGTCGCATCAATATGCATTAGAGACCTGAAAAGTACTTAAAGGTGAATAGCCACATAAGAACGAAAATTCCTGCTTGTTATTTATGAGGCTTTTGGAGCCCCCCTCAGAGTCCGTGATTAAGGTGCAACAAAATATGGGTAGAGGTTGTAGGAAAAAGCTTTGACGATGCATGGAGTCCTGGGTTTACCTAGAATATGGTGCTTTAGGTATTTTTCATTAATGAGTATAGGTACTGTCTCCTTGAGGTCAGCTAATTCATGATGACCATTGCTGTATGCTTTGTGAATTTATGCATGGGCCTTTCAAATTATGCTCAAACTTGGTCATTGGCTGTCCTGCCTGGTGGGGAAAAGATATTAAGGATCATGGAGTCCGTGGTTTACCTAGAATATGTTGAACTTGTCAAGTCGCAGATAAAGGCTTCCACTGTTGACGTTACCGTTATGGTTGTTATGCCTTTGGTATTGGTGATTATGGCCATTATTGAATGCAAAATAAAAATGTTTTCATTCTTTGATGGGCTATTGCATGTGTTGCTGTACTGCAAGGGACAGCAACAGCCTTTCTTTCTTAATAGACTGTACCAATCATTAAGATGACAAGTGGCATCTTTCTTTTCCCCTTCTCAGTGATCATTATATAACTGATTTTATATCCAATGAACATAGGCAAGATGGTGTAATACGACACATGCAGCAGACATGGTTCTTTGGCAAAAACATTTGGTCCATGTTATTGGCCATGATGAATTCTGTGTTTCTCTGCCTGGCCTTTTTGCATGTCTGATTTCTGCACTTCTTCATTAGACTGTAGTATAACGTTAAGGATACTGTGCAAATTGTTCATGTGCATAGATCAATGTAGTCTTTCATGATTATTGAGTTGTCCAAATGCCACATGTCAAATTTGGCTTGCTCCTAGGGAGCGAAGGTCCTCTGTTTAGAAAGGTCAGTTGCCTTTTCTTGGTTTGAGAAAAACATTAAACTCATGTCTTCTTTATGCAATGATATCATGTCCTCTATAATATATCAAACTTTGCTTTTATCTTTTTTCCCTCTTGTTTAGTTTCATTGACAATTTTTGAGATTGTATGGGGTTCTTGTTTTTGCAGAAAATTGTTTCTCCTGGTCAGAGAAATGCTACAAGGTGTGGCCTATGGTGGGCGGAAATGCTGAAGTCCTGGGGTCAGCATAAAGAAGCTGCTGGAGTTTATTTTCGCATTTCCCATGAGGTAATCTCTGTTCAGCATGTTTTAAACGAGCTATAAATATATTTTTCTTCTCTGCTACCAAATTACAAATATATATTTTCTTAGAAAAATTCCTCTTATACTCACAATATTTGCCTTTAATTCCTAGTATATTCACAAAATTTCAAAAATTCCTCTTGCACCCATAGCATTTTATTCTAAATTCTTATCATAACCATGAGTCAAAACAACTATTAACTAATCTATTGAAAAGATGATTTTGTCTTCAAATTTTTCCCAATTGAAATGATTTAGCCTTAATGTAATATTTGAATAACTTGATGTCACAAACTAATGGTTTACCAATATTGATTAAGTCATATTAGGGTTGAATTGTTTTAATTAAGAAATTACGGAGGGCAAAATCATCTTTTCAATGATTAATTAACTGTTGTTTTGACTACATGGGTATGATAAGAATTTAGGGTGAAATATTATGGGTATAAAAGGAATTTTTGAAATGTTATGGGTATAAAAGAAATTATGAGCAAATGTTGTGGGTATAAGAGGAATTTTTCTTTTTTTCTCTACTTAACAATTTTTCTTTTTCACAGGAACCTCATTTACATGCAGCTGTAATACTTGAGCAGTCTGCTTACTGCTTCTTGTGTTCAGATCCTCCTATGATGCGCAAATATGGGTTTCATCTTGTGCTGGCTGGTAATTTTTATGATACTTCTGACCAGGTATTTTATTCTTCCAATGATGAATGACTTGTGTAGCGAGCAGTTTCATCAAGCATTTAGGGAGCTGATTTTTGACCCTCGCATTCCAGAGAAAACATGCCATTCGGACATACAAAAACGCTCTTTCGGTATATAAAGAAAATGTTTGGAGCTATATCAATGACCATGTTCATTTTAACATCGGAAGGTAACTGTTACAAGCCATAGTTTTGGATTCGGTCGATGGACTGTTTTCTCTCAAGGTATTTGGTCCATATCTTTTATATATAAACTCTTGCACATGGTATAGGTGGCATACATTTCTTGGGATATATGATGTGGCAATTAAACATATGATGGAAGTTCT
The DNA here is from genome assembly GCA_030490835.1 of Annona cherimola. Lineage (NCBI taxonomy): Eukaryota > Viridiplantae > Streptophyta > Magnoliopsida > Magnoliales > Annonaceae > Annona > Annona cherimola. The sequence goes on along the minus strand of CM059977.1, from coordinate 10,716,046 downwards.
GTCATGCAGCCATCAATCTCCTGCAACTCAAGAGTTGTTCCTTCGTGAATTTGTCCAAACTGTCCAGGTATCGCTGTTACTTGATTCGATATGGGATTTTATTTCATTTCAAAAATTTGAATTCCTTTTTTCATGTGCAAGTTAGAATACAGGGAGGACATATGAGGTGTTCAAACTACAGCTGCCAAATGTGTACATGCCATCTCTAAGGGTCATTTTTGAAGACCATCGTGTTTATGCATCGCCTGCTGCAGTAAGTGGACTAGGTGTTTTCTGCTATCCTGTCTTGAATCATGCTTTCTTTGCAATCGTATCTACTATCTGTTCTTGCTAGTGTACAAATCATTATTTCTTGCAAGTCATACTGACCATTTGTTCTTAACTAACTGTTTTGTTGTTAATTTGTTGAACATCACTCTCATACATGCATCTGTCATAGTCTTTGCAGAGCACTTTTTGATGTAGCTTATGCACTTCCTTTCTGCCTGGTCATTGGTGTTTCCTAGTCCAACCCTTTCTTTTCTCTTGAACTGCCTACCTTGCTCCTGTCACTCATTTTTCTTTTTCATTGCACTGTTATAGACTGAAGGACTGTTGTGTCAAATTGTGTCTATATTAGCTTACTCATTTTCAGCAAACAGATACAAATGCTAAGGGAATTTATTTGATGCAAAATTGTCGAATGCTAGGAAGGGGCTTCACTCAGCCAAGTATGGCCTAGGTGTTCAATGTTATTGACTAATTGTTGTTTAGGACTTTATCCAAGCTAAGCTTATAACTCGGGGTAGGATTCAAGTTTGGACTCATGTGGCATGCAAAATCCCCTCTGGTAATTACATCTATTGCATTTGGCATCATCTAAAACCCAACTGTTCTCACTTTTTTCAACTTTGAAGATATCTTTCGTTGTCCTTAGGGACTATCTCATGCCTCATGTTTGGTGCTCTTTATCATCTTTCTTTTCTTTTCTTCTTTTTCTCTCCTCCCGTATTTTCCTAAAATTTCACTTGCCTCTCTGGGGCTTTAAACTCGATTGGTTCTTATACCCTAACAACATTATTACATTCCTTTATCTTACCCTTTATATGGCTTTAAACTCGATTGATTCTTATACCCTAACAACAGTATTACATTCCTTTATCTTACCCTTTATATGCTCCTAAATTTTATGGTACTGCTTGTGCTTGTGTAAATTTGAGTTTTTGAGTCCTTTTTATGATTCTTTAACTTTGTGATCAACATATTTTGTGGAAGAATATAAAAGAATTCTAACGTTTACAGGTAGACAAATAGTCTAAAGTAAACCTTATTTTCTTGTGTCAGTTTTAGGTTTTTGCTTGCTAATATTTATCTGTATTAAAAAACCAGGTACATGTCAAAGAAAGCTTTTGGCAGTCTTTAGAGGAGGAAATGGTTCCAGCCATGTCAACAATGAGAACTAACTGGCTAGATTCACAACCAAAGTCTTCTTCCCTGAACAAATACAGTGATTTTTGTGTTTCTATAGCAGGAGGTATTGTTCAATTCCTTATGTATCACACTGATTTATGAGTGGTCCACTTCCATTTCTTCTGCTCATCTTCTGTCATTGCCACATGTGAGCTTTTTTTTATTGGAAAACTCAATGTCTAGTGGCTTCTTCTTTTCTTTTGTTGCTTTCTTTTAGTGAATACTTTCTCTGTCAAATGTCAAAAGGGAATAAAAAGGAGAGAATTCACTCATTCCACTGGGCTTTTTAATTCTACTTGGTCTCAACTTTCTTTCAAGCCTCAACAAGAATTTCATCATGGCTGGTCAAGGAAGGTCTGTAAATACAAATGGAAGGGTTTTTGGTGGAAGGATTGTCTGAAAATGACACAATAACTGATGGAGCTCACCTCTTCAGTCAAACATTCTTCGGACCAAGATAACACTGAAGCCAAACAATTAGAAGAGCATTACCATAAAGAAGGGGAAAAGGGTTGCACGTTATTGTGTCTTGGTCGATATAATGTAGAAAATGGCAAGTCTGTTTCTAATGGAAGTCGCGGTTAGAGAGGAGTCCCTGCTTCTAACGTAGAATACTGATGATTCTGTTTCTAAAGCAAACATTGTTTTCTACCTAAATTTGTATGTTAAGTAGTTGCTTGTGCAATGTTGTACTTTAATTGTTAAAAAGACAATTCATTGTTGTCGCTTCTCTATAATGGTGGTCACTAGGTGGTCAGTCTGTGGGTTAGATGCATTCCATGTCAATAATCGAGCTTTTTTTAGGGCATGTTCAGTTTGGAGAATTTGGATTTGATATTTGGAAAAGCAGGATCATTATGATAAACCTATGCAAATCATGTTTTGGAATAAAAGTGATGATAAGGATTAGTGGGGTTGCGCTATAATCAGGAGTTTGGATCTTGCATCGGGAGGAGAAATTTCAAAATTTCCCAATTCAAGAATTCAAATCTGTGCCAACCGAACATGCCTTTACGGGAGGATCTCAGATACCTCAGTAGATAATGACATCTATAAGATTTCTTTCTTGATTATTTGTGCACCTTGCTTTTCATGCAGGACTTCCATCCTCAAGCATTAACACTTTTATCATGCTTTGGCATTAATAGGATATAAAGGGATGCGGTGGGGTTAGGTTTAAGCCTTTGCACACTCAATGTTGTAGGTGGTGAATTTATTTGAAGGTCCATTAGTTATTTGCGTATGTATCCCATTTTAAATGCGGCCTACATATGTGGGCCTGGTACCAAGCTTTTGGTCCAGTTATTTAAAAATGCTTATGGGTCTGGGTCCTATCTAGTATCTGCAGTCTAAACAATGCGTTATGGCGACAGTAAAGTATTAAAGTCTGAATTTTCCCTTTTTAGGTCATGTTGCATGTAAAATATTGATATGCGGGATGTTTCCTAGATCTTAGCAAGCATACACAAGTGGAGTAGTCATCTAGTACTGTACCAAAAATTATGCTAAGGTATTGGTACCCTATTTTTAAGCAATTCGTACAAGGGATGACACTATTCTATTCACTTATGGTCTCATGGATGATAGTGCAAGATTGTTTCGCTAGTTACTTATAGTCTCATGGACAATAGCAATATTGTTCCACTAGTTGGGCTGAAGATAACTGAGCAAATGTACACAACAAGCTTAAGGTTTTCAAACTGTTCTACTACTTTCTAATGCCAAGGCTAACTGTTGAATCGACAATATCTTTTGTTGCATTATACCATGGTACAGCTGAATGTAGATGAATGGGTTGAAACATGTCTGCTGTGCTTGCATATGCGTTGTTATGCATGTTAGGTAATTTGTCATGCGTACATGAGTAAAAGTTCTCTTATGCTGTCTTAAATCTGTTTCTCTTTTACTGACCTGCAGAAGCAATAAGGGTACAGCTTGAATTTAAAAATCCTCTTCAGACCTCTATTTCTGTCTCTGATGTTTCACTTGTCTGTGAGCTCTCCGTAAGATCAGAGAGATCTGGTTCTGGTATGCCTTCTCTTTTTGTCATATTCATTATTTATTACCTGGAAATTTATGAAACTTAAGTTCAGAATCCATTCTCATACAATTGGAAGCAGGCGATCAATCTTCCAAGGAAGCGAGAGAACATGAATTAACTGCTAAGCTTTCAGAGAGTTTCCAGATTCAAAATGCCATCAGCAAACGGTACTAAAAATAGCTACAGCACAAAATTTGTCAGATTTTTTTTTTTTTTTTTTTTTTTTTAACAATGATGTATTTTACATCGCATGATTTTGTTTCAAAATTCTGTCATTGCTAAAATTCGTTTGATGATTGCCTGATTATTTTAGGGAGATAAATGCTGATCAATCTTCATTTATTTTATCAAAAGCTGACTTTGCACTGAGGGGTGGTGAGATAGTGGTGGTACGTATTCCAGAAAACGTTTTTGCTTCAAGTTTTGGTATTCAATATTTTAATACTGAAGATATTGATGGCATTATTCTGCGGCTGCTATTTTCTGTTTGCACATTTCAGCTTATATTACACAGACTCGAGTGATTCCTGTGACAAATTGCGCTTCCGCTTCGGTGGAATCTTTCCATTTCCGTTTACATCTAGAAGCGTGATTGACATACTCAAGGGCTAGATTGAATAATGCTTTCCATTATGCATTAATGCAATGGATTACTTGTTGTAGAAAATAGGGATAAGTGGGGGGGTGGGGGTGGGAGAGAGAGAGAGAGAGTGAATAAGTGAGTGAGTGAGTGTCTTACTGGTGTGCTCAAATGCTATCTTGCTGTCTTCATCCTTTGTCAAGTTGTACAGACCCAAATGCTACCTTACTGTCTTCATCCTTTGTCAAGTTGTACAGACCCAAATCCCCTCCTTTGCGTGGTATTAATGAAAGCTGTACCAATAAAGGTTTGTGTGTGCTAATCCTGTGGAGGAGAATACATGATTTCATGCATGGACAGAGAGGAGTAATCAGAAACCATTATCATTTCTGTTAACAGATACCATTTTTAAACTTGCATTTAACATTCGGGGAAAAAATGTTGAAAAACTGTGTGATGTGATGCAATAGTATAATGATTAAGAGTAAAGGGAATAAAGTTGAAATAGATAAGGTAGTTGTATGGAATGATGTGAAGAAATGATTGGAAATAAGGTATTTAGGTATAGATAAGGTAGTTGTATGGAAAGACGTGAACAAATGATTGGAAAATAAGGTATTTAGGCGGTTAAAGTTCACATCATATAGAAAAATGTGTGGAGAAGTAGGGGAATTTTTTTTTTCCTTTTCCCAAATGCCAAAAGCATCCTTAATTGGAAATAACAGATTTTGACTGGATATCTTCCCTTTATCATTTAGGCATGCCATAATCTTAGAATTGCGGATTTTATTGGGTTATAATTTCTTAATTGAATTTTAACCTTGATCCACCTTAGTTGAATTTTTAATCTTTCAGGTGCAACTAACTGTGACTCCTAAAGTGGAAGGTTTCCTAAAAATAATGGGAGTTAGATGGACCTTGTTCGGACATGTAGTTGGTTATCTTAATTTTGAGTCTGATATACCGAAGAAGAAACTGCAAAAGGGAAGAAGGAATGTGAGGTTTTCCCCAAGATGCAATTTGAATTTCATTGTGATCAAGGTAAATCTCTCTCTCTCTCTCTCTCTCTCTCTCTCTCATTCTTTCTTCTCTCAATAATAAAAATGAAAATAATCACTGCCACAAACCTACTTTTTGTGAATTTCCAGAGTGTACCGAAACTTGAGGGTCACATACATAATCTTCCTAGGAACATTTACATGGGGGATTTTCGGCGCCTTACTCTGGAGCTAAGGAACCCATCGCAAGTTTCTGTAAAGGTATGCACTCTTTTGTATTTTCTGATATTTCAATTTGAACCCATTACAGCTGTGGAATTAGGCATTTTCTTAGCAACAACATATAAGATTGGTTATGCTGTAGGGTCAGAATGTTGTCAGTTAAACTACAATATATCTGTAAGGTGAATGTAGCGGAAAAGGAGGATGTACTGTGATTCAAATAGTCTAAAGTTAAAATCAGTGGGAAATAAAACACGGGAAAGTAGACTTTGGTGATTTGTTCATGTGTGGTAGAAACCAAAAACCGTAAATGTTAGCATGCATGACTCTATCCAAATAAAAGGCCGTAAGAGAGCAATCAGCAGGCTAAAACAAATGCGGTTTAGTAAGAGTCATCAGAAAACAAGTGAAGAATACCTTTAGATTATTACAAAGGCATCATCCCAAGATCAAGGGGAGTTGCACAACAGGATTCATGTAGTTGACCCACATTGGTACAAAATAACTGATGATATGATGATGAGTTGCTGTCGAGAACTTTCAATTGTTTAAAATTTCCAAAGCATGCTAGCTAAAAACCATAACAACCAGAATTTTTGCAGAAGCTTTTTATGCCTCATGACATCAAATATCTTTGATCCATTTTCACAGAATTTAAAAATGAAGATTAGTCATCCAAGGTTTTTAATTCCTGGATGCCTTAAAGACATGGACATGGAATTTCCAGTATGTCTTGGAAAGCAGAAACATCTTGAGCAGAGTGATGTGCACAACAATGATTTAGAGCAACTTTGTGGTTCTTTATTTTTGTTTCCTAAGGTGAGTGAAGAAGATTTCAAGGTGTTGCTTTTGCATTTTAGAAGAGAATTCTTAATGGATTTTGTCTCTTAACTTTTGCAGGACACTGCAATTCAAGGTGGAACATCCTTCCTATGGCCTATTTGGTTGCATGCTGGAGTTTCTGGAAAAATTTCTCTGCATTTGTCAGTATATTATGAAATCGATAATGTTTCATGTGAAATGAGTTACCGAACATTAAGAATGCTTTATAATATGGAGGTATGTGGCTGATATGATTATATTCAATAGCTATCTTTTCTATTTTCTTTCCTTTTTGTTTAGCAGTTCCATCAGTAATTAGATGTAAGCTGATGGGGTTGCTTTGTCTTGTTAACTCTTTTGTGTTGTTTTTCTTTTCTTTTCTTTTTTTTCCTATGAATATTGTGTTGTCTACTCACCATGTTAAGCATGGTCCAGCTTGTTTTTCATTTCACTGTTTCCATCAGACTTTGTTTATGAGTAATGGAATCATCATTTGAGGGAAAAGAGATGAAATTGGAGGAAAAGTAGAATAGGTGAAAAAAGGCAGATGATGGTGTCAATTTTGAAGTGATTAAAGCGATTTTTTTTTTTTTGGGGGAAAAATGTGAAGGTAACAATGTGAAAAATTAGGTTGGTGATGAGTAGTAAATGTCACATTAGCATGGAAAGGAGAGAAATGTAACTTTTACCCGTTTTTTCAGTGAGTGGTTTTTCATCTTTTTTCGAAAAAAAAAAACCTTTGACCTTCATCATGAGCTCTTAATTCTGTTGAAACTGGGAAAAAAGAAAAGTAAATATTGCTACACAATTCGTTAGATTCTTGACTCTTGAGACCCTAAAATGAAATCTAAACAACAAATTTCATGCAACCATATGGCAAATATCTACTTTGGCAATGTTATACTGAATTATCTACTTGAAAGCTTTTGGCTTGAGATTGATGTGGAATTGTGGATCAACATAGTAATCTCTATTACCACAAATATTGCAATCTGCAGATTATGATTCCTTAGACATGTTGAGTCACCTCTTTGATCTTATCATATTACCTTCGTTAATAGCTGATCATAAGTACGCATTGTAATGATTTTTGTTGGGGCAGATACTTGAAAATAGAACCAAAAAATTAAGGTGGACAATAGGCAACCAGAAAATAGGTTTCTCTTCTAGGCGTGTTATAGATGCCACTTTTCTTAAGGCGATATTTACACCCTCACAGCTGTTTTAGGGTTATAGCAACTTGTCCTCCATATACAAAGAGAGAGAACCTTATCTAGAATGGAAAACAACATCCCTTCTAGATGTTGAACACTTGATGGAGCTTCTTAGTTGAATGGAGAGCAATTTCAAGAACTGTATGGTAATCTTGCAATTTTACTTCCAGCATCTAGAAGGGGGGCTGTTTTCTGTTCTAGATTGGGTTATCTCTCTTTTTATTCTGAGGGCAAGTTGCTAGAGCCCTAAAATAGTTGTAAGAGTGCAAATATTGCCTCAAGAGAAATGACATCCATAACACACCTAGAAAAGAAATCTATTTTCTGCTTTGCCTATTTTCCACTTTCCTTAATTTTTCCATTCTATTTTCAAGAACCGGCCTAAAAAATTTTGTATCCTTATTCACAGAAATGGTGCACATGGGTCCAAATATTCCATCAGATGGTTCCGTGATCATTTAAAAATTTAGTTGGAATATTTTGCTGTTGAACATTAACCTTTTTTAGCACTCAATATAGCCTTTCCATAGTCATCCCAGTTGTTTCTTATCATGCAGATCAAACTCCCAGCTGTATGGATATCCTTTAAAACCATTCTTTTAACCTGATTGTGCAACTTGGTTGAGCCCTTCATTGGCTCAGTTGTTGACATGTCTTTTTTTTTTTTCGAAAGCTTCAAATGAAGTATCCACTTTGTGCTCTTTTCCTTTTTTGTTGTTTTATTTTTTATTTTAATACACTTAGATACAGCTACAATCTTCACTTTTTGTGAACATATTTTCTGTTACAACAATTCAATTGTATTGTCATCTTTTCAAGGCTGACATGCATCCGTCTCTTAGGTATTGCCATCTCTGGATGTATCCTTCCATATTACTCCTTATCCATCGAAATTGCAAGAGTTTCTTGTACGTATGGATATTGTCAACAAAACCAGTTCGGAGGCTTTCTGCCTCCATCAGTTGTCATCAATTGGTAGTCAGTGGAGGATTTTATCATTAGCATCACAAGTTTCTGTTTGTCCAGCTCAGTTGTTGCAAGCCGGTCAAGCATTGTCATGCTTCTTTAAGCTTAAGGTTTACATTCTCTCACCTCTAATTGAGTTTTCTTGCATTTTGTAGTCTTGTATTTAGTGTAGCATTAATATACTCTTTATATGTTATTAGTCAAAAAATATATATAATCTTTATATGTTGCGAGATGTTTCTATCTTTTCTGAATGCTATTCTGTCAATTTCACTGCCCATCTCATTACCACGGTGTTGAAGTTGATAAACTGTAATGAATTTTTTGTGCAAATGCTATTGTTCTGTTCGATGTTCATGGCATTTGCTGTTATTGCGAGTATTGCTGACAGAAACGTAAAAGCATGTACTTATATCACCAACATATGTATAATAGATGCAGAAGCATTGGAAAAGTTTAGGGAAACCTTCAGAATTTTACCAAGGGCCTGTTTGGTTGTGCTGTAAAGCCTTTGCTACTGGGACACATGCTTTCAGCAGTAGAGATTTTGCAAAAATTATTCCGAGCAAGAACCCCTGTGGTGTTTGCCCGTCATCTGAGATGTACAATTTTACCCAAGCTCTGGGGACTAATAGTTTTCTAGATATTGAGATCCTCTTGGATATTTCCCCTTTTCATTATTTCTTTTAGCAGTGTAGTTCACTTCTCAAAACTTGCTTTAGAATCAACCTTATAATTCATGGTAACTGATTTATACGCTTGGGTGCACCAAATTACAACCCATAATTCACTTACCACATTGTGCTTCAATATTAGCATTGTTCCCAGTATTGTTTCACAATTGCTGACATATTATTTTAATAAAACTACTAAAGATAGAAGCTTGCAAAGGGAAATCAACTAGGTACGTCATTGTGCATTTTCTATCATCTTAATCCCTTTACTCAGTTGGGTTTTATTTTCCTTTTACCTTCAGGATTGCCAGAAAACCTCAAATGATGAAAGAAGAATTGCTACTTATGGAGTCAATGAAGGCAGTGATGTAATTCTTAGTTCTCAGGGGAAGATTGAATCATTACTTGATTTATCTCGCTCACCTCTAGTGGATTTCCATCAGCAGGAAAGAATGCACCAGGAGAGGCCTATTCAGGTGAATAGTAGAACAATGAACTTGTTACGTTTTAGAATGAAGTGATAATTCTCATATGCAATGGATGGTTCCTGTATCAAAATGATTATTGAAATGTGCAAAATTCTATTGTTATTTAACCATGCCTCTCAAAAGATATGAACTTGTGTTTTTACATGGCTGAACCAGGAATGTCCAAAGACAGTTGACTTTGTCTTGATCTCGCAACCTCAAGACAGCAAGAATGAACCTGAGCTGAAAAGCCTATCCGACACACCACGGCTGCTTTCTCACCATTCATGCCTATGCAGGTAAGATTCTGTCAAAGAACTGCTTGGAAGTAATGGATTTTAACTGATGTGACAATAAAATATGCATGGTTCCCAAGACGGTCTTGTTCTTTCTTTCTTCTTCCTTTTTCTCGATCCTATTTTGGCACCAGACCAGCCTCGCATGTGTTGAGAATCCGGGCCATTTATCTTGTTATGCTGATCATTTGGTCATAAAATACATTTGGTTGCATTTTTTTGTTTTTTTTGTTTTTGGAAAGTGTAAAATCTAGATATATATATATATATATATATATTATCGATAAACCAAGAATTACCATTTTTTAGATATGCTTATTTATGTTTTTTTCAATTTTAAACACAGATATTATGAAAAACACCATAATATTCAAAATTGAAAAAAAAACATATATAAACATATTCAAAAATGGTAATTCTTGGTTTTTGGATGATATTCATCTCGATTTACAATTTCAAAAAAACAAAACTGAAAAAAAAATGCAACCAAATGTGTTTTATACATTCCCAACTGGTCATAAATGATCAGTAGCCTTTATGTTGCCAGTTTGTTCTGTGACCGACATATCTGGCTTATTGAAAAATCGATCACTTTTAATAAATGGAATATTTTCCCTCCATTTTCTGAAGCAATTTCAAACTGTCAGTTACATGTAAACCTTCCCACTAGATAGCTTGGTCTGTTTCATGTTTTTTGCCTTTTGTGACTCCGGGATTGTAATGGCATGAGGAATTTTGATCTTCTAAATGCATGTTGTCTTTGAATTATCTTTTGGAATCAGAGGATTTTGCAGAGCATTTTAGTCACATTATAGCTTTTCAACTAACATTTTTCTGCTCTCTGACCTGTAGTGTTACTGGCGCAAGCCCAATATGGTGGCTAATGGATGGTCCACAGATTGTGCACCATGACTTCTCCACTTCATTCTGTGAAACGAGATTCTCCATGACCATCCACAACTCCTCAGATACATTTGCTTCCATCAAGATCAATACATTTGAAGCCTTCCCAGGCACTGGCGAACAAAAAGATGCAACTGAAGGAGAAAACCTAGTTGGTTGGCATGACCTGTCTCCTTCAAATGCCACGAAAGTTTCTCCAGCTGATGCTCAACAGGCTGAGTCCACCAAGCCATCATCATCTGAAGGCATCTCCCCTTTCATTTGGTGTGCATCAAGTTCTACTAGGGTAGTGCTAGATCCCTTGTCCACAGTTGAACTGCCTCTGCAGGTCTGTACCTTCTCACCAGGTACGTATGATCTGTCTAGCTACACTTTGCATTGGAGCCTACAGCCTTCAGCTGGGGAAGGTCCATATTCAAGGGATCCCATGAGACAGACATCTGGTACGAGCCCCGGGCATCCATTCCATCTTACTGTAATACAATCTCCGTGATTTTTATGCCCCTTTTGTTTATGGTTTTCATCCGTAGCCCACTGGGATGTTTTTTGTTGTGGGATATAAATTCCAAGCTCTATTGGGATTGATTCATGTATATCATGGTTTTTATAGCGATATGCTCTTGATGAAAATTTGTGTAACACCATTCATTGACACAGGCTGTATGTGAATTTCTTGTATAAAATGCTTGAGATGAGTTGATAATTTTGTACCGTTGAGGCCATGAATAAATGTGGGTTATTCTCTCTTTCTGTCTTGTTGTCTATGTTGAGTTTATATTCAATGATGACTGAATGGAGCTGCTGATGGATTTTCTGAAATTGTGTCCTGTGAGATTTGAATCTGGTAGCATTCATTGATATACTGTGTTTCTGCAACCGCCGACCATTACTTGTTAATAATAATAATAATAAAGTAATGCCTATGGAATTGCGTTTTCTTTAAGGCTTCCGATGATTACTGGTTTGAATGATACTGAGTGTTGCAAGTCGTTCTCTATAATAGAATGGTTAGTGCTGAAAATAATCCAGATCTACGTACCAAAAGCCCGCACGCCATTTGTCGTAGTGCTGGAGAATATTTTACTTCACAATCGCTAAGCTCGATTAAGATCCGCACACGGCTACATAATGTCATTTGTTGCCGATATAATTGCAGGTTCGATCGTCGATTCCGATCATTGGCCATCCTTTCGCAGTTTGCCTCCCGGCCTGTATGCCAACTGCTAATGCATGCATCTATACTCATCCTCGCATTGAATTGGCATCCAGAAGTATCCATACCTCCTCCGGCATTTCTTTTTGTAATAGGGTATTTGGACAGACTAAGGGCCTGTTTAGCTTAACTGTCATACACAGAAAAACTACATTACCGACACTTTGGTGGAAAATATAGAAACTTTTATTACTATTAAATATTTTCCACCAAAGGCCACATTTTTCATTTTTGGCCAAACGCTCCCAAATTTTCCAAAAGCATTGGCGCTCGCACAAAACGAATGGCTAAGATGGTGCCAGCCGCATCCTAACAAACTTGCCAAGTGGAAAGGTGTTTTTCTAAGTCCTCATTCCTATGTTGTACAGACGTGAATTTTTTTTTATATTTTTTATAAGTATCCGTTTCCACAAATTCTCTCGTTTTTGCGCCGCCGGCATACAAAGAGCATTGCGTGTGCACGCAGGTGGGCATTGGCACCTGACACCACCACCTCCCACGTTTTAGTTGAAATTGAGATATTCTAAAAACTTCGATCAGCAAGCATCACTCTATTACCGTCCGGTTTTTTGGATTGGATCAAGAAAATGAACTTTTTCCTGTTCCTGCTCTTCGATACAAGACAGCACCGGTCGGAGAGGGCATCAAAATAAAATTTCCAGTGGCACCTTAGATATAGGTATCCAACAACTATTTGAATGGATCAATTTATAAATGAAAAAAACTAAGGTCCTGGTTTTGTATAAGTTGGTGGCATTCTCAGCAACTTATGGCATCATCAATCTGCTAGTCCCACATAAGAGACATATAAGATGATGACATCATCCTAGACAGTCGCTTTATTTCCTGCAGAGAGTTGGAAAAAAAATAATAATAATAAATTCAACCACACAAATAAATGATATAGGAATGCAAAACGGGAAGAGTCATACATTCATCTTTATAGTATGCAGAAACCCACAACTTTGTCATCCAGCGAAAGCAACAAACTCTGTAGGGAAAAGTAGTTCGACTCCAATAAATACTGCAATAAAAACACGACAAGTTAAATAGAGAACAATAGCCTACAACTGTAGCAGTGGAAGGTATTTAGCATCAGAAGAAAGATGTTTCATTAGGGTCTGTTTAGTAAAGCATAAAACTCAGCGGAAATGTTAAAACTTTTCAAGCTAGGTACGTCGGTGTAAAACCAGTCCCATCGAAGCTGCAACACTGTCTGCCTGTACCAGCGATGGCAGAGGAATGCTACGGAGAGCTCTTCATCGCCATCAGCTATGATGTTTTCCATTTGTGAATTTGGTACCATCTGCTGTTGCACCTGTTGGTCCCTGACAATGGCTTCAAGGAATTTTGACTATTTTCAAGCCATTCACGGACACAAAAATTAAGGGAAGGCAGCACATTTATTGACACCAACGCACGTACTCTGCATAACCATCCGTTTGCTTACTGCAGCATTTAATATATCCATTTTGACGAGTTAAAAAACATCAAAAAGTTTTGCTGCGAACCAAACAGCCCCATAATATCACCACATACATATAAGTCTTCTTTCGTGTGTGCAAGATTTCCCAACCCACCCCCTCCCCCCCTCCCCCTTGCCATCTGATATGGCAGGCAGTGTGATGGAGACAGCAGGATAACCTGCAGTCTCAACTCTCAACCAAGGCCTAGACTCTAGCAGCATAGGTGTGACCAAACAATGAACGAGATCAGCAAGGAAGAACGAACACACACAGAGAGAAGTAAAAACAGTTAATAAAGTTGATCAGGAAGAAGAAACAGAAAGTTATGATCTAGATGGTCGCAGGAGTTCACCAACCTGCCTTGAAATGGTCAGTAGGACAATTTTGCTGGACAGTCAAAACAAAACAAGAAATCGAGGAATAAAATGGCTAACACACTTTTTTAAAATTTTCTTGCTGAGACCAGTCTGAAACATAAGATTGCCTTGTCTAGAATTTAGGTCCAAACAACATTTCCAATTCCCCTGTCAAGGCAATTTCTGGCTGAACAAGGGGGATCAGTTGCCATTAGGTTGCCGGTGCATAATCATCGGCAACAGGGTATCAGCTAAATGAGATCCTCTTATGAAGCTTGGGATCTAACAAATTTTGGAATCAGAGTCCAGGCAATCTGAACAAATAAAGGTGCACCTGGGAAACTTAAATTTAAAAAAATAAAAAAATAATAAAAAAAAATCTGAGAAGTAATGAATGAACATAAACCTATCCTTCTGTTGAGAATTTCTTGGGAATCCATTCTCATATTGTTATACATGAGTTCTGGAAACAGGATTCAGGCTATAATAGCTTATTTCAAAAAGTTGGGAAATTCTAAGACCAACAAACAAAAACATTGCACAATCATGTGTAAGATAAAGCAGGACAAAAATGGTGGCCAGTTCATATGAGGGGAGAATCCACTGACTAGGATAGAAGATGCATTCGTTGGACAAAGAATGCAAAATAGTGTTGGACAAATACAGTTGACTAGATAGACTTTAACTGGAGTGACTGGACCATTAGAGAAAATCTTATACAGTAGCCATTCACGCCAACGTCCATAAGACCCAAATTGAAACAACAGTATCAGCAGATAAATGATCGTAGGAACAAAGATCCATCCCATACTTCCTGGAGGACTTCCCTATTGTTCAAAGACTGACAAGTACTTCTCCAACTGAAATAAATTTGCATGTCGATGATCCAGTCCTGTCATGCAAATTCCCCTTCTAAAGTTATCTTCGATGCAAACAGATGTGATTAAACCACTTCAAATTTGGAAAGCATATCGGTTTCAAGACAGAGTTGACCAAAGTGACTGCATTTCCAAACCATTAAACTTGTCTAATTTTAAGTGCCAAGCCTTTATAGCATGAACTGTTGCTAAGATTCGATGATCCCAGACAGGCCAGGATGCATTCATGCAGGAGGTCAATGAGAAGAAATGCATGATAAAAATAAAATAAAATATCTTAATAGGACCAACCAAAATTGAGTCAAAAAAAGTATTGCTCTTCTGAGACTAACTGGACAGGTACCTGCTCATCGTCAAGTTCCACGGAGTGAACGAACTCGATCTTGAATCAATTTCCTTTCCCAATCTGCTACATTAGCAAAGGCATGTTCAGGAAGGCTCTCAAAAGGCTCTTTCCATGGATCATTCTTTGCCAAGTCATATGTAGCACCACGAATCGCTCTCTTGTTAGGCCCACAAGGCCTCTTTGATGTAAGTGTGTTGTAGGCTGTATCCATCTGTCCGATAAATAAATCTCAGAATGAAATTTAAGGCAATGGCATGAGTAGTTTGGTAGAATGACAATGGAAATTTGCGGGACTTTGAGACCTATGCACATAATCTCAGAATGCATGTGCCCTATCAAAGTTTATCACAATTGCAAAAATGGAATTCCTATGTGAATTTGCCT
This sequence comes from Annona cherimola, assembly GCA_030490835.1. Lineage (NCBI taxonomy): Eukaryota > Viridiplantae > Streptophyta > Magnoliopsida > Magnoliales > Annonaceae > Annona > Annona cherimola. The sequence continues at coordinate 10,700,771 of CM059977.1, read as the reverse complement.
TGTAGCCTATGAAGAAAAAAGCACCACAAGAGCCATATGGCAACATCAAACTCACACTTGAAGCTCATTTTATGGCTATTGGAGTTACCTATGAAAATCACACAGCCTGTACGAACAACATCTGCTTGTTTGGCCAGCTTAAAAAGTGTCAATAAGCTAACGTTAAACCCCACTTATTTGAAGAGTTAACATCACCGGAGGAAATAGACAACATTCCATGACCATTTTTTATGCCCAAGGTTAAAAATATGGGGCCCTTGGCCCTCCAACCAATATTCAAGATCTTACAGACAGGCCATTGGCCCTTCAACCCATTTAAGAATAACTAGATGATTTTAGGACTTGCACATCCAGGTATATTTCAGAGCTTTCTCCTGCACTTCTCTGATGCAGAACTTGGTACGAAGCTTGCACAACCACTCACCTCTCTGTAAGACCCAAGCCTGACCATGTACTGGAATCCCAGCCGTGCAGACCACTAAACTGTTCCCCTAACCATCTAGTTGCAGGCCACTGATATAAGAATTGGTATTAGCTCAAAGTGGCATATTTGATTACAATCCAATATCCAAAGAATATATCAGTGTTCCCATAGCTAAGAAATGTTTTTCATGTGCAAACTTTTAGAGAGAGAGAGAGAGAGATGCTGAATGTAGTACACTATTCATTATCCTCTAGGGAAGATAAAGATTTGAGGCTTGAACTTACATCCATGTCATGAAACCAAAACAAATAAGCAATTACAACCGCAGGTGCCCTCCCAAGTCCAGCAGTACAATGAACATAGACATTACCCTTTCCTTCTGATATGGCCCACTCCAATGAAGAAACTGCTTGTGGCAATCCATTTCTTAAGGAATCCGGATCAAAGTCCTTAGCCTGATATCATAACAAATCAACAGAAATTAATTTGACAAGAGAATTGCTAGCATACAACTTTCCACATTTGTATGAGAACAGGGACCGTTCACTAAGTGGCCTCTTGATAGAAGAGAGACTAATCGATAAACAGTGACTGATTTGCTGCAGTTCTGTTAAATAGCCAAACATGTTCTCTTTCATAAATCCATGCTATCCATAAAATCTATAATGTCATTTAGAGGAATAAGATGCATCCTGAAAAGATTCAATACTCCATAAGGCGGCAAACAAGGAAATAAAATAAATTGACTGCCAGCCATTGAAACCTTCTTGTTGTTGCTAATAGTTTTTGCGAAAAAAATGGTGTGCTTCTCTGTTGCACAGGACATGAAGGCTGCTATAGGGTTTGCTGCTTCATTTAAACTGGAACTGGATGAAGGGTCCATACTCCGAGTAATGGCTACACACATTGTTCCATCATTGCTCAAAGCAACACATTGCACCGCACATCTGCTGCCTTATCTCCCTACATGCCCAGCTTCATTGCAAATGACTTGTTATAATAGTATGAGAGAGTCACCATACAATTCTCTCAACTATACCATGCATTGTACTTTGAACTGTCATCTAAAAAATAACTTCTCATATTGAGAAGTAAGGAAAGTGTGATAGAGACTGTATAGTGAACCATACAAGTTCGATGGCAATGAGAAATGAAATTGCTTCCCCCTGAATTACCACCTGTGACTGGTGCAAGTAGGCTACCAAAATTTGTGTGCTCGCTCTCCAGAATTCCATCATTATGCAATCATAATATTCACAGTTATCAGCCCAGTAAAAAGTCGTAATTTCTGAAGGTGACCTTCTGCCATCATTCACCTCAAAGTAGACAACTTCAACAAAGAAGAAGAAGAAGAAAGCAAAAAACTTGTGGCAATTAAAAGTCCTGATTAAGATTAGAAAGCCATTACAAGCCCTGACCAAAGCTTAAGGTTAGAAAGCTTACAGGCCTTCTCATATGACGGATTCCAACTTCTTTACACCTCTTGACAATTGATTCAAAGTCAATTCCCCAATATTCTATGTCCTTGTCCTGCTGCAAATTCAATATGTAAGCCACATTTTCTTCTTGCTTCAGATGATCAATATCTGCAGGCTTCTGAGGTTGGGAACCAACAATTAAATTGCCAGTTATATGGGTATAGTTCATTCCTGCAGAGCAGATAGAAAAGAGGGAACTAATAAGCATTGTTACAAGTCTCAAAACCAATATGAAGGTCATCAATCTTATCAATAAAAGACGTAAAACATCAAAATGCAAATGCTCAACAGATGCAGCATGATGTTCTTCACAAAAACGTAAAAGCATCAAGTTTGTGGAAAATTAATGAACATAAACAGTCAGTAGTCTGTCATGACTTTTAAGCTATTGATAATGCTTTCCTGGTTTATAGGATTCTGCAGCCCTTATATATGCAGAGCAATCAACACATGAACAACACAGGTGACTCTGGAACAAAAGTTTTGACATCCAAGCTTGATTTGTCATTTCAGATGCCACGTCTATAACTACAGGACAATTTGTTTAAAGGCAGAGAAGAAATAATGGAACAAGTAAAAAGGACAGAGACGAGCTTGTCAAGTTTTCCAAGACAATGCTAAATTGCATGTCAGAACCCACCTAATGCATCCCTGATTCTCCAAAAAATTCCACCAGTACAACTTGCAGCATTCAAAGGAACTATTTTACAGGTGAAAGAACACTATACAAACAAGAAAGAAAAGCAAAAAAGGACTGATTACCAACTTTATTCAAAGCCAGTCTGAGAAAAGAGATGAACAATGTTATGTCAAGACCAAAAAAAAGAAAGTTTGTTTGGTAAAGGGGAAAAAGGGTAGAAAAGAGGAGGAAAAAGTAAAAGTGGAAAAGCCAAACAAAGCAAATCTAGATATCTTTTTATAAGCCAAATCCATTTTTATCCTAACTAATAGAACAGAAGCAAATTAGAAATGAAAAATAGAAACACATCATGAAACTAGATTCCTAAAGTCCGTTGACAAAAAGCATATTTATAAGCCAATATGCCTTCTGAACTTTAAATGAACAATAAGACCACTTCCGCACGATAAAATCCCGACATCAAAAAATTCGAATTTGCCAAGAACTGAACCTAACTGGCTTTGGAAGGGATTCATTGAAGGTAAGTGAAAGAAACTTGAAGCATAAAATCGAGAAAAAAACATTTCCTTCTTCTAAACGAATGCCCGCAGCAAGGAAACAGCAGCCTAAAATTTTCAAAATCCGTCTGCGTACTAGAAATGAGTGGTTGAAGAAATACTACCAAAAGTCTAAAGATAAAGGAAAGTACTAGACCAATGTAAATCAGAAATACAGAAGCATAAAATTATTAGATCTACAAATAAACGATACCCCAAGTAAGTCTACGATGCATGCAGCGTATTTAAATTTTGGGGACTTAAGGAAACAATTCATGATTTCCGAATTTACCACACTTGCATGACTGCCGAAGTTCGCCATAAATAATAATTTTTTTAAAAAAAGTATAATTTCCAGAAGTGGCGAACTATTTTGTATCATAAGAAAAGGAAAAGACTCATTAACATCCACACAAACACCATTCCATGATCCTTCGGGATTCTAACGTCAATGGTAATTGAAACAATGATCCGTCAGTGGACCTTGCCCCTAAAAATCAAAATCTAGAATCAAAAAATAAAAATAAAAAAACTCGACTCCCAGAATGAGAATGTAAGAACGACGCAAATACAAAATGTGCGGCTTCAAGTATACAGTGATCAGCCAAATGCAACAGTATAAACAACTAATAGCTATCTGCAACAAAGCAAAGACATGCGCATGTAGTAGCAAAAGCAGAAACCAAAGTCCAGCGCATGCATCAATCAAACAGCTGAGCTACAGAGATTGCATGACAGAGGCATGAAACCCAGATGGCTGGTCGCGGACGTTCCCAATGAAAGAAAAGAGAAGAGAAGAGGGAGCAGACCCAGATCATGATGGTATTCGTACGGATTCCTCATCATCTTCTTCATAGCAGTATTGTAGTCGTCCATCAAATTGCTGCGCTTATCATCGGATCTCGCCGCCGGCTTCGCTCCAACGCCCGTTCCCGATGACGACAGTCTGATTGTCGAGGAGAAGCAAGGTGGCTTGGAAGCTTTGCGAAAGTGAAAATTGGGGAATGCGACGAGAGTGCTGCTTCTTCTATTGCGGACGTTGGGTTCATTGCTGCGATGGGTTGATTTTACTGCAGCTGCAGAGAAACAGCCGTTTGCGAAGGCCGCAGACAACATTCCACCTTTCGTCCCTTTCCTCCCAGCCTCTCTCTCGATCTTTCGATCTCTCGAACATAGCAGTCCTTACAGGAATTTTTATTTAGGAAGGAAGACGAAGATACTCCTCGTGCATGCTGCATACACGTGGGAAAGCTAAGCCCTGCGTCAGGTGGGCAATGTAACTCCGCAAGCGATGGATGATGGATGTGGTTGTTGAGACTACGGGTCTCTCTGCGTTCAGGGAAGAATGGAAATGAAAGCCGGGAACGTCAGAGAGTCATTGGTTACCCAATCATTTTACATTTCTATTCGTATATTTTAATCAATTTTCTCATTTTTATTTTTACATTATAATTATCTTATCTATTTTTACTTTATTTTGTTAGAGAACCTTAGTGAAAAATATGATAGATGTATAAAGTGAAAAGATTTTAAGTTGAAAAGCTTTACCGTGTATTTGGGAAGACTTAAAATTTGAATGAAAAATTTTTATCGTAAAAGTTATTAAATTAATAGAAATAATGTAATATAATAAGAATAATAACGAGGTGTAAAGATAATAAAATTAAAATAAATAGTTTAGTTGTATAGGTATTCATGTAGAAATAATTAAAAAATAGGATAATTGTATAGGAAATTGTAAAAAAATAATTTTAAAATAGTGTAGTTGTGGAAATTAAAATTTTTTTGTTAAAAACAAACATGCCCTTGAAAATTTTTATAAATTGCCAAACACTGCCTCAAACTAAAAAATTCAGGCAGCCTTTCTATTAGTATTAGTCGGCAATAATACTAACCACCACAAGCCGGTTCTTACTAAACGGAGCTGTGGGAGAAGGTAAGGAAGTAACGTAATACGATAAAGGGAACGCGTCGAAATAAAACGCGAATGGATAAGATGCATTAAAAGATATGTAAAAAAGAAAAATAAATAATAAGAAGAAGAAGAAAATAAATAATAATAATAATAATAGTACTAATAAAGTAACGCCTTCAGATTTATCTTCTTCCTTTCAATTTCCACGGTTTAGCAAGAGGGATGCTGTCCAGATTTGCCTACAAACAATCACCCGCACACGCGCCTGGTAAAGATCAGAGTCCCGAGAGATTTGACTACAATTTATCGGTGAAGGTAGTCCACCATTCAGGAAACCAAAAGAGAAGGGGAGAGGATTGCTGGGGTTGGCCTTCGGAGTTCAGGTACCAACGGTCCAACACCAACGACATACGCTAAATCACTGCTTCCGCAAATATATTACATAAATGTATACGTATATATATATGGGAAATAGAAAAGCAGGTGTTATATACTGATCTTGGAAAAGCATTTTAACGGCAATAATAAGTCATGACAGGAAGCAGCTGGCTATTATCATGAAGCATTCACAGGCAACAAAAAAACGTTTAGCTATTTTCCGGCGCAAATTTGGGTCAATGGGCTGTTCGCAGCAACTTCGTACTTTCAGGAGGTGCATTGTAATAAAGACATATCGTCTATTGGAGTGCAGTGGATTTAACTTCTAAAGGCACATAAATTCAGGACTTCCGAGGAAAGTTACATGCATTATTAGCCCTAGCGGAGCAAGGTGGAGTGACATCCGTGCCAAGTTTTTCGCAAAGTCAATTTTTATCAAGAGTAAAACATGTGATGTTTCCCAGAACGCATGTTGAGGGCAGCAGCCTTAGCGTGTCTCCAAAAGCACAAGTCCCAGCTTGAAAGAGTAGAAGGCCATGGTCGGATCCCATACAAAATGTCATGGATGTAACATATTTTGGAAATTTCCACTACTCCATTAGGCTGTAATTGTATGCTTGAGATATGCTCCCAAGAACTGACATCGTCATTCTGGCCCAACATTGGACTCAAGAAAATGCTGCCAATCATAATGATCAGGCAACTTCCTGCGTGAACACATGGCATGGATACCAATGCACCCATGACCTCATTAAATGATCATCATTCATTTTCACAAAGTGATCTCTCCGCATGCTTCTCCTTCCTTTCCCTAACTCTATCAATTAAATGACCATAATGACTGTACATCTGACGGGATGGATGAAAATTGCCCTCCAGTAAGCGGCCCTTCCAGAGTTGAATTCCCAACAGCTTCCCCTGGACCATGTGCAGCCCAACCGTTTCTGCAAAATGCAAAAGAAGATAGAATGGTGATTAGATCTGGCAGCAGAAAAAACCAAAAAATGATTGGGATTCATTTCATCTAATCCTCATAATATTAGCAACATTAAAAGAATAAACATAGCCCCCAAACAAACAGGTAGAAAGCAGTGATCCACAGGTTTAATACTGGTAACAGCAACATGGAAAGAACTTTAGGAAAGGTAACCTGTAATCTAGAACTCATTACCATCCTTTCTCATTTACAACTGAAATGAGTAGGAAAATTGTCGAATCATGTATTCGCAAGAAGGTAAATTTCAATGTAACTAAGACACAGAACTCATAATTTCACATCTATGCCTCCCACTTCACAATGCAATCATCTAGCGTGAAGTTTCCCAGGAAGTGTTGAACTGAAGTAAACCTAAGCTATGAGCACATCAACTGCCAAATATAGTCATGATTCACTCCAGTTAATTGTTCTTGGCAGAGTATGATGTTGTTGCCATAAGATATTTTCAGAGTTCTACTAGTGCCAATGAAAATCCCGTAGAAGTTTTCCAAGTACAATGTTTACTTTGAACAGCAAAGCTTAAATGAGTTGATCGACAAGCATCAAGCATGTCTTGATGCAGAAAACTTTAACCTGCTTGAACTTCAATAAATATGGTGAATATTTTGGATATCCCCAAGAAAGATGTCAACAATGCTTACTACATGTCATAAGTTGTCTAGGAGAATTAAACCTAGATCAAACTAAAAGATTCATGGCCTCTTCAGGATTTACATGGTCATTCTAGGGATAAAAGATTCTAGCTTAATTGATGTATTTTCAGCTTTCACCTCCATGCATCTCTCCATTCATCGTGTCCTTACAATAATGGAGTTTTTTCACCATAATGTGATTGTAAATCCAAACTTCGGATTATGGGCAGGTATCTGATTCCCCCCAATTCCTGGCGGGGAAAAAACATATCTAGTTTCTTCGATGTGACATGCCACTTGCCAGACTGCAACCTTCTCAAAACACCTTACAATATGAACAATGGTAATGAATGCCAATGTGCAATATTTTAGAACTTTTTTTGACCATTACAAGAGCCTATCTTCAACATTTACGAGAAGCCCACCAGATCCAACGGCAAAAGTTGCTGCCTTTGCAACGAAGGTTGTGGGTTGAGTAAGTGAAAGGCTGCATACAATCTTCAGAACCTGCAATATGCAGTAGCTCTACGCATCAAGATGGCCCTTTCTTTATGAGAAGAAGCCTCTAGAGTTGTGTGCCAATGGAAAACACTATCCAATTCAGGCTAAAACTACCTCATAACAAGAAAATATCCTCTCTCCGCATCCTCCCTCTGACATAATAACCTTTGCAATCCTATATTTGAAGAGGAGGAGGGTGGTGGTTTTTGGTGGGGGGGGGGGGGCAACATCATTCAAGTGGCCACATGCGGTCGCGCAAATCTAAACTCAGGATTATAGTAGCATTTACCCAAGACTGAATCCACATTTGGGAGCTCTAAAAACAGTCAGCCCATGGTTGCTCGGCCGAGTGGCGAATTGAGGTTATACAAATCTATAGTCTAGACTCTTCAATGTAACACAAGCAATCTTCACAGATCCACACAGGGTAGAATGGCTTAACAGGTCTAATGCCGTGTTTGACGGGGCAGTATGAAAACCACACGGTACCTCTTTTTTTTTTTTTTTTAAAGCTTGGATTTTGTGCATTGAAGTAACAAAAATTTTGGTGGAAATTAAAAGCTGGGTCAAATACCCATTAAAAGCAGAAAGATATTCATGCTTTCACCTTCAAAATGCATGGCCAAACAGGCCCTAAAGCAGTCAATCCAATAGAAAAGACTCCACACTGCAAAATGATGTAATTGATTTAGATAAGCTAATAACAATTGGTTTCAAATTGTAATAAAGCTCAGTTGATGACCCTGTTAATGATTGGGAAGAACAAAATTAAAATTCAAGCAAACAATAAATGATCAAGAAATTAAAATGCTGCTACTGACTAATAACCAGTAGGTTAAAAATGCCTAAAAAAAGGTACTATGACAGTCACAAAGGAATTTTCCTGTTAACCTCATACTTGTTCAATCCATATACAAACAAAATGCTTAAAATATGGTTCAAAGAGCTTACTTGGTCCAACAATTGGCAGGAGATGATTCCAACAATGCTAACTGATTGACAGAAGTCCCTTCATTCTGGAAGGGCTGCATGATATCTTCATGGTTAGATTTGTTATGCGCAACAGGTAGCCAGCTGGTAGGCCCACCAATCAACCCAAGACCATCCTGACAAAGCGGAGGGGAAGTCCACATCTGCCATGTGCCTACTTCATGGGAATTGCTTGATTCAATCAAAGGTGATGAAACTGGATCCCATGATTTAGGGTTGCAATGATGCTGGGTACGAATGTTATTTCTTTCTTCAGCAACACGTGATCTTGACATAGGGGACTCAATTGGAGAAGGCCTGATAACTTCTGAAGGAGCAGATACATTCTTGACAACATGAGATCTTTCTAATCCCTTATTTGCAACAGATCCAATCCCTATATCCAATGGGAAGTTGTCTAATGATTCAGAAACAGGCCCAAGCAACGAGACTGGATCAGGAACATAACATGGATCTTCAAAAAGCTCTGCCTCATCAGATGGGAAATCATGGGGCAGCTTTCCAGCAAGAGGAAATACAGATTGAGATATACTGCTACTAATTGAGTTAGTTGGGACGTGAGGAGTCTCAGTAAAAGGCGAAGGTAACCCAATTTGGACCCTGCTATCATGATGGTAATTTGATTTGGGCTGCTCAGGCAGCTGAAAGTTCCTCGTCTCTGTTTGCTGATTCACATGCGACTGTAGCATTGGATTTACATCTGAGCAAGGGAAAACTGTTGAAGAACGAGTAAATAATTGCTGCCAGGACTTCTTCGGGGCAGTTGGCTGCAGCTGCTGATTTGCAACCACCTAATGACAGGAGAAAATAGCAGAGCCGAAGCATTTCAAATCCAGTAACTATAAATCTATTAAGCTAGCTTCTGCAAAACATTTCTTATATGCTTTGCCCAATGCCATTTCATGAAGATAAAAAAAGAAAATAAGATCAATGCATAACATCTCTTATGGATTCTGAAAATATATTATGATGAAGATCAATGCAATTGATAAATCATCGAAACATTTGCAGTCGATACACTAAGACCAATGCAGATGATGCTATATGGTAAAGTGAATTCTACCAGTGATACTATATTGTGAAAGAATTATAACAGTGAAAATTTTCCCAGGTGTTTCACATAGCAATTGATTATCCAAACAGTATCAATCAACATCTTCAACATCCAAGCATTCTTTCCAATTGTAAGATTCTATGCATCTTCAAATGATTTCATCTTTAATGTTTAGGACCACCACCTTAATATTTAGAAGAATCACCTTAGATTATGCTGAACTGTAAAAAAAACACAGGCTTATAGATGATCCGATTTTATAAATGGAAAAAAGGAAGAAGAAGAAGAAGAAGAAGAAAAGATCTAAGAACATCAGGATCAAGCTAGTAAAAGACATTTGGTAGATGGAATAGGACATCAACAAAATCAAGGGCAAGGAAAGACTCCTCGACAGCTTAAGCATTTGCTAGGCAATCATCTAGGAAGGAGGAAGACCATGATCTTCAACGTTGGCATGTAAAAATTTAACATTTTCGGGAATATGTCTAGGATTTTGAATGCTCCCTTTCTGGAATTTTGAGAACTTCTATTGTACCAATCAAAAGCAAGCTTTCAGAATAATGTATGATATGTGGGATTATAAGGGTAATAACTAACAACACTGTTCACTCTACCCCAGCTAGAAGCGACCCTGGGACTTAAAACATGGGGTAGCTTTCATCAAGCTCATTTAGCACATAAAAGTTGTATACTTCACAACAAATCTGATGGTCGAAGAACATGGGTAATGAAAGTAAATGGGCTCTTCTTCTGTCAATTATCACACACAACTGATTTTAAAAAAAGCCCAGATTCAAAATTTGTGGAGCTAAATAGTTAAAGGACAGAATGTCCAATGACATGTTCGATCGCCTAGTGCACAGTAATTTGCAACAACATTATCATTTGGAATGCTTTTGTGGCATATAAGGTATGGATGTAAGTGTTTTGCGTGTATGAGGAAGAAGTATCAGCAAGGCGCCAAGTTTCCTACTTTGTTTGGTCAAGACATCTGATACAATTGTTTCAAGTTTTGGGGATCTCAGATCATGCCAGAATTTACTGATTCGTGACTTTAGAATGCAGCCCTCCATGCAATCACTATAAAATTTACATATACCAATAGAATGTTTCTGAGGGAAAAGAAACCACACTACAGCATTTTAAGATAAAAAATTGACCATCATTATGGCAAATCATCCGCTTTAGAATTCCAAGCAAAAATAAATGGGAAAAAGGAAACTACAATTCACCATTCGATGATGGGAAAGTGACCATCATTTGATCTAGGCTAGGTTTGACAGCAAATACATCACATTTAGTATTCTAATTTTTAGGTTATTGGAAATTTCCATTATAAGAAGCTTAAAGAGTTGGTTTTGCAGTATTCAGCAACAAATCCACAAAATTATTAAACTTTGCTTGTAGCCATTGTTCTTTGATTCAGGTATTTCCAATTGAGAAGTTCCTGGAAATTTAATCGCTACAGTCACCTGATCATGTTGAGTCTGAATTATTGTTCTTCTGGTTGCATTAACGGATATATGTTATCAACCCACATGTTATTCATTTAGTTTTAGAGGCAATGGCAACTTAAGTTTACAACTGCTTCCGGGTTAATTCCACATATGACCACAACTTTTGCCTATATTTATTGTTCTTCTGGTTGCATTAACGGATATATGTTATCAACCCACATGTTATTCATTTAGTTTTATAAGCAATGGCAACTTAAGTTTACAACTGCTTCCGGGTTAATTCCACATATGACCACAACTTTTGCCTATATTTATAGATATCACCATACAATTATAAAAAATGGTATAAATGACCACATATTTAACCTTTAAATTCCAAATATGACAAGCTGTCAGATTTTGTTAGATAAAATGGTAAATTTTGTTTAAAGAACAAAGATGCCCTCCTCATTTCTTTTGAAAAGGAACAATATGTGCACATAGAAGTATTGAGCCAACTTCTACTCTGTCCTTATATCATTTCATTAAACTACTTTATAATATTCAATTAGAGTAGCTTTTTTTTAAACTTTAATCAGGGGTAATATTGTAGCTTCACATAATTTTTAATATCAGTTTTAACATTGTTGTATATTTGGAATTAAGAGGAAAATATGTGGTCATCTACGCCATTTTTATAGATGTGCGGTCATATCTGTAAATATGGGTATAAGTTATGGTCATATTTAGAATTAACCCACTGCTTTCCATGGGTCCAAAATAATGCATCAGACGTTTCTCTTACCAACAAAGCTTTTCTTATTAATCAAGCTAAAGAGGACTAGAGGAGCTATTGTTTGGCTGAGCTTCTGCCATTATACTCAACAGGCAGAAAAAGAACAAGAAGAATCTTGTAACCAACCAACTAGTTCGGATAACACTGATGGCAATAACCATTTTTCAGTCCAAATCGCAAAGCTAAATTTACCCTCTCAACCTGCTTTGAATCAATCGTTGCTGTTCATGTTGCTAAAACCTATAGGCAAAACAGCAGCATAAAACTCAATAACAACATGCCACATGAAAATGCAACTTACAGGTTGATTGCAAGCAGTCTTTGTTGTCTTATAATCTGCATTTGAAGTCAATTTTGGTGATCTGTGTTCGACAGCATGCATCTCCTTTCTATTCCCGAAAGCCAATACATGATCCCTAAAACCCAGAGTCTTGTTAACTTTAGTTGCAGTAGAGGCTGAATTGTAAGTGTCGCGCCCAAAAAAACCAGCCCCATTGCAACTTTTGGAGGATGGAAAAAACGAACCCTTCATGCTATCAAAGTATCTGCTACCACTGCTAGCCCGATTTACAGAGTTTGCAGTGGCACCCTTTAGAATATTCCCTGTTTCTGAGCTCTGGGCTACTCGCTTCTCAGCCTCTCGCTTACTCTCACTCTCTCGGCTACTAGCCCTGCAACCTTTCTTTTCAAGATCTTCAACATCAGAATTGCTCTTGCTTGATCCTTTATCTTTGTCCTTCTTTCTCTCTTGCCGTTGCCTCCTCACATTTTCTTTCCGACTCTCTCCGTCCTTATCATGAGCACCCTGCTCTTTACCAGCCCCCGCCTGTTCATCGCGCAGCCTCCTCTGCTCCTCCACCAACCTCGCAACCTCCTCCCTCTGCTTCCTCTCCTCCTCTTCCAGGAGCTCTCTTTCCAAGCGCGCCTGCCTCTTCTCCTCAGCCTTCCTCTTAGCTTTCTCCCCTTTACTCTCATTCAAACTTCCCCCATTCTCTCCCTTTTTTGACGACATTGAACCAGGCCCTGACGAATCGCCCTCCCGCAGTGACCCTATGCGGAAAACTTTCCTCCACAGCCACCGCAAGAACAAAAAGAACGACCCCAGCATTCGGCACACAAAAACCACAGCACCCGAGTAAGACTTCTCCGCAGAGCACCTCTCATCATCGCTGAACACCCAAGAGCGTTGCTTTGGCGGAGCCCAACTACCATTCTCCCCCCACTCTGGCCCCCCACAAATCCATCCGCTGCACATCTTCCCAGGGGGGTTAGGCATATCCAATACCGGCCTTTTCGACACATGCCCACAGTAACTACACATGAACCGCCCCCCGCAAGGGTTCTGGTCCCGGTACGGTGTGAGACAGTTCCGGCACCGCCGCGTGGCGGTCTTCCGCAGCTTCTGCAACACCAGTGCCTCCGTCCGCTGCCGCTCCTTCAATTGGGCAGTCCGGCGTGCACGCCACGCCGACAGCTGCGGCATCAAGACCTCATACCACAGCAGCGTGACGAGCAGGACGACGACGCAGGCCAGCCGCGGCGACGTGACCTCGACGCGGAAGCTCGGCGGCAGGAGCTGCGAGAGCGCCCAGAGGGCGATCAACGGGATGACGAGCCAAGGAAGCATGGTCGCGACACGGCGAGACCACTTCTGCACGACGCAGAGTATGCACATTATCCGGTCGAGAATCCGAAGGCCTCCTCCTCCGTCGCCAAAGAAACCCTAGAAGATTGGCGGAAGGAAGAAGACGACGACGATGATGATAAGGCCGGAACCCTAGAAAAAAAAGATAGATGATTAGCGAGGGAGCGAGATAACTTAGCTCTCGCGTTCTTCTTTCCTTTGCCGTGAATTAGGGATTTGAGAAAATGGGCGTATTTTGGGGTGCAGGGAAATAAAAGGTGGGATGGAATTAGATAAAAAAAAAAAGTCGCCTTTGCCGACGCTGCGCCAAGACGAGAACAAGCGAGAAAGAAAGAGGATATGGACTTAGGGTGCGCGTTTGCCACATTTCAGTGGGAGGAGAGAATGAGATAGGTTGGTGGGTGGAGGCTATTTTTCTATGGCGGACACGTGGAAGAATAAACATTGCGCGCGACCAGATCATGAAAATTGAATGATAGAGGGAAAACCACGAGATCAGATGTCCACCCAAAAATAATAATAATTTTGCACCATGTCTCACAAAACATCAAAACGTGCTGCTGGCCAGGCGAATAGGGCATGTGAAATGGGTAATTTTTTATTTTTTATTTTTGAAGAGGGGTAATTTTTTATTGAAAATTTGAAATAGGAAGCTAATGGCGTTTCTTCGGAGCGGTTTTCCGGCTCCTGATGATGCGCATGAGCCAGAGTACCGAGCCGGCCAAACAGAGTCGTTAGGCCTGGGATAGTTGGGCTCGCTCAACCCTAAAGGGGGAGTGGGCCAACCCAGTCCACCTACTTCCTAACCCAGAGTACTTTTTTTTCTTTTTAAAAAAAAAAAAAAAAAAAACTTTAGGAGAAAAAAAAGCCCGGTTTTTTATTTAATCATTATTTTCTCACCGTCGAATTCATCCGTTTATTTTCCTCGCACGAACAAATAAGAATAAGATGAACATCGGGGAGTTTAGATAAAAAAAAATTTAATTTTTTTCATAAGTAAGGGTGTGTTTGGGAATAGATAAAACTTTTGGTGAAAAGTTTTAGAGAGTAAAAGTTGTCAAATGATGTGATATGATAGAGGTAATGATAGGTAATAAAAAGGATAAAGTTAAAATAGATAGGTTAGTTGCGTGGGTATTTGTGTAGAAATGATCGAAAAATATGATTGTTGTATAGGAAATTGTGAAAAAATGATTAAAAAATATGATGTTGTAGAAAGTGAAAGGTTTTAGATTGAAAAGTTTTAACTTGATATTTTTTAAACAATACTAAACACACCCTAAATAAATATAGGTGTATTAAATCTATAAACCAAGTTTTACCATTTTTTGATATTTTTAAGTTTTTTATAGATTTTTAAACACAGTGGTATTTCCGTAATTTTACGGATTGTGTTTAAAAATCCAAAAAAATACTTAAAAATATTCAAAAATGGTAAAACTTGGTTTATAGATTTAATATACCTAGATTTACTTACCCATGAGAAAAATTTTAAAAAATAAATTTTTGGGCTGGATGCGGTCTTAAAAGATCAGCAGGCCAGAAAAAGTGGTGAAATTTTTTCTAATGCCAAAAGGACACTAAATATATTTCACATGCAGGTGTCAAATTGTAAATTTCGAAGGTAGGAGCAAGCACAGAGTCTTTCGATTTTGTTTTTACTTTGCACTTTGATGGTGTTAGATGCAAATATCTCAGATGATGCCTCGTGTGTGATCAGTATTATTAGAATTTGCTACGGTTTGAACAAGTTGAGGCTGTTTAACAGTTTAAGCAATGTTTGATTTGCCGTCTAGCTAAAATGGCAGATTTTAGCACAGAAATCCCATTATCTGGAACAAGTCAACGCCAAGTCATGAACCCGATGAGTTTACACTCCACAGCTTATGCGCTGATTGAACCGGTCAGACGTGTCAGATATGCAGCGTTGTTTTAGTCCGGTTCAAACAAAGTTCACGCGGTAATCGCAGCAGTGAAATAAGAAATTACCAACTAATCAATACATCATTCAACAGCGTTGAAAACTTGAAATACACAAGAAGTTATCTAGTGCACTCGAGTGCATTTAGATTCGGTGCACCTAGACATAAAAATTTATTTTCTTATATTTTTTTGAAATTTTTTTATATAAGTATTAATCTAAGTTTATTTAGCATAATTATCAAATTATCGCTGATTTTTAAAAATTCAAAAAATATCTAAAAATTGGTAAAAATTGATATACATGTTAAATAATCTATATTAACACTTGTATAAAAAAAGTTCAACAAAAATAAAAATAATAATTAAATACACCTGGATGCACTGAAGCTGGTGCACGGGGTGCATTGAAAAATGACCCAAAATACACAAGTGGTGATAATAAAAATTATAAATAAATAATATTATAAAAGAAAACAATTTAGTAGTGCAAGACTTAGGGCTTACTCAACCATTCATTCTTTCTGCAATAGCTCATTTCAAAATTTTAGATGTGTTTAGTTGCATCCGAAATTACAATTCTTCAGAAAATTTGTTGTTTTCACGTTAGTAAGAAGTTATTGGTTAATATAAACTAGGGTGTGCAATTTCGTATGAATTTAACTCAGACTCGATTGTCAGCAATGCTAAATTTACTAATGTATAATCTGATCCAACCCAAACTTGATTTCGAGCAATTCTAAATCTGCAAATGTATAATCCGAAGCTCAAGAATGATTTTTACATATTTATTATATTTTTATACACCTAAATTACCCCTTAATATTCTCTTCAATATATAAAATATTACACCTTATGAGCATCTACCTATCAAAAAAATTATTCTTATATTTATGTATTAATAATGAAAGTGAAAAGCTCTTGAACATTCATAATTTACCCGTGCGGTATTATTTACGGGGTCGTTTGGTAATAAGGCAATGTGATGTAAGATGGGAAGTCATGATATGTATGTAATCTCATATACGATTTAACAACCTAACATTCCTATTTTTCTAATTCTACTTGTATATTCCAATCATTTTATTTCAATTATACTATTTATGCTAACTTTACTTTTGTCATTTTATATCAGTCACATAATTTTTAACACATTTTCTTTCTCACTCCCACTTCACTCCAAAATTCCACTAACTTTTACATTCATATACATCCCCTATATTATTCGTAATAAAAGCAATACCTTTAATTTGTTTACTATCTCATGACACTGTTTGGTAAGAGAGAGTGGCAAGGGAAGAAAACTCTAAATTCGTCCCTATATATATTTTCAAGAAATGATTTGACATATTAATTAATTAACTACTATACTTTTTCATTTTCATTCTCATAGTTCAATCAATGTATAATCCAACAACCTATTTATTCTTATTTTACTTGTATTATATTATATTATATTACTCTTGTACTTTACAAAAATATAACTCCTCATCTCCTTGCTACCCATGCCCCCAAACAATTCTTGAATCTTCATAAAAATATATTATTTTATTATCTTATCAGTGGAAGCAAAATCTTATTCACTTGTTCTCTACATTTATACAATATTATATTATTTAGTATCAAAAGATACACAAATTTCTAACTAATCTTACAATATTATAGTATTTATTTGTTAAGAACACTATTCTAAACTCATTAATACATCAGTTAAACTATGCTCCTCTAATGTATTGCATGGTACTTGAATTGCATAATTACGAGGATGAAATTGTAATCTTTATTCTCTGAAGTGGGGGCTGTAAGTTTACTTGACGTAGGAGAAGATCTAAACGACATTTTATTCTTAGCTTTTAAGCATTCTTTCACTTTTTCTTATTTTAAAATGGGAAATTATCATCTTAGACTTTTTATTCGGTGATGAATTTGAAATTAAATAAGTATAAAACTAAAAACAAATATATATTGTTGAAATAAAGTTAACTTGAATTTCAATTCATAACTCAATCTGATCTCATATTTTAAAAATAAGGTTAGAATCTATGATTAAAGTTTTAGAAATAGGGTTAAAATTAAGATTGAGATTAATTAAGTTTTATGAGCCCGAATTGCACATCTAATCAATATGTTATCACATACGGGTGCTAGTCATACAAGCCCCTGCTAAAATGATAGTGCTTTGAAAAGTGGTACAAAAATATAGAAAAAAATCCGTAACAAATAAGATAATAATGTGATATAGTAAGATCAATAATTTACGAGTAAATTAAGAGTGTGTTTGGCAGAGTACAAAATGCCAAGCTAAAACTTCTCATTATCCATAATTGCCACATTTTTTTAATTATTTTTAACATTTTTTTATACAAGTACAATACTTTTCAATTATTTTTACACGACTATTTATCTATTTTAATTTTATTCTTTATACTTGTTGTCATTATCTCATACCATATTACATCATTTTATTTCAATTTAATAACTTTTATACAAAAACTTTTTCATGCAAAAGTTTTATAACTTTCTAAACACATCCTAAATAAAGTTAAAAAATATATAGCATTAGTATAGAAAAATGCGACAAATGATGGTAAATTATGATAACTGTGTAAACATGTACATGAAAAAAGGCCAAACACGCCCTATATTTAGCACATTGTCCCGTACAATCGAATACAAGAAACCTTGTACATTCATTAATTTTGTCATTATGTATATTATGACGACAACAGAGTCATAATGTAAGCTTTTTTATTAGATCAAATTACGCGAAGCATCTGGTTTCATTTGTACTTGAAATTGGAATTACACACACATGCAAAATGAGATACTACTGATCTGTATGCTTTGGTTCATTGTAAGTTTCATCTAGTAAAAAAGAGAAAAAGAAATTTAAAAGTGATTGATTAAAAATATTTATTTGTTAAAAACACGACAATCCAATATGATCGAGCATTGTTTCATAAAAAAAAAAAGATGGAACATTGTTGAACACTGATGAATTGATTAGATTAACTAAAGTTTACTCTTAGTCATTTTGTATTGAACGAAGGCAAAACCTCTATAACATATCAAGTGACACCATAAAACAAGTGTAGCTGATAACTCGAAGAAAATATAGTTATGATGCTTTTTTTGGGAGTGAAATGCTAATTAAAAAGTGTTATTTGAGGGTTATTATGTATGTTATGTTAATTTTAGATGTTAATTGCGTTTTGTAAGTCTAAGAATTAAGTGCGTTATAACTTGCATGTTAGAATGTGTTTGTACTGACAGAACTTTTATTTTGGTCTTGTGGCTAATCATTTTCAATAAAATACGAAAGCATCGAAGTAAAATAAAGCCAAAGAGGAGAGCCAATGAACGTGGAGTGCATCGATGAAACAAATGAGCAAAGCTTTGCGTGAATGACTTGTTGGGCATTGCGCCCTCTGCTGAGAGCCTGATTTTAGAAGAAAAATGCTAGGCACCAAGGTGCCAGGATTTTGCAAAGCTAGTGTTTGTATATTTTATGATTTGTTGTCGTGCAATGCGCTAGATAAAAGGGGTTTATTTAGCTCATTTTAAGGATTTTTGTTAATCTCAGAAGGAGAATTCGGAAGCATGGAAGTGGAAGGAGGAGCAGAAGATAGAGCTTTTATAGAAGAGGGGTGATTGGGCTCTCATGCATTCCGCCAAAAACCTTATTTTTTAATTTTTTTGATTTTTTTATAAATATATAAAGTTAGGTGTATTTAATCTATAAACAAATTTTTACCGTATTTGGATGTTATTAATTTTTTTTTTTAAAACATAGTGGCATTTTCGTAATTTTATGACTCAGAAATTACAAAAAATACCACTGTGTTTGAAAATAAAAAATATTCAAAGGCATCTAAAAATGGTAAAAATTGATTTATGAGTTAAATACACCTAGTTTTACATGTTTATAAAAAAATCAAAAAAATGGGTTGCACAGCCAGACGCATGGGCGCCCTCATGCGGCCGGTCGTGTAGAATCACTGCTTTTTATAGAAATAATTTTTAATAAGCTTATTTTTCTTCTTTATTATTGTGTTATTTTTTTTATTAAACACATAGATTGTAATAAGAATATTGCTTGCAGAAGATTTTTCTTTTCTAACCTGAAGTATTTTTCATTTCTAAAGTTACAATGGACTTTGACATTGGGGATATATATTTTTCTTTAATTAATTGATGTCAATTGAATTATCTGTTTAAATAGATCTAAATTCTTCTAATAGCTTCACTACTTATTAGATTGCTATGAGAATTATATGTGATGCCCAGATGGAAAAACATGCAATTGGATTGAGATTAAATTCTATGGGTGTGTTTGGTAATGAATAAAACTTTTGGTGAAAAGTTTTGGAGAGTAAAAGTTGTCAAATGATGTGATATGATAGGAGTAATGATGAGTAGTAGAGAGGATAAAGTTAAAATAGATAGGTTAGTTG
Organism: Annona cherimola; assembly: GCA_030490835.1. Classification (NCBI taxonomy): domain Eukaryota; kingdom Viridiplantae; phylum Streptophyta; class Magnoliopsida; order Magnoliales; family Annonaceae; genus Annona; species Annona cherimola. The sequence goes on along the minus strand of CM059977.1, from coordinate 10,680,975 downwards.
TATAGATAGTTGTGTAGAAATGATTGAAAAGTATGGTAGTTGTATAGGAAAATGTGAAAAAATGATTAAAAAATATGATAGTTGTGGAGAATGAAAAGTTTTAGATTGAAAAGTTTTAACTTGACATGTTTTATTAATTGCCAAACACACCCTATGAGTACAAAATGCGCTAAAAATAATGATTCATCTTGGCTAAAAGGATTAATTGAGTTGTCAGTATGTAATCATGCTTAGGGATTTGATGTTAATGTGTATTTGACCAGCATTAAAATGTTTTGCATTTCACAATTACCATATTTTTTATTATTTTCGACATCTTTATATATGACTACTATATTTTTCAATCATTTCTACGCAACTATCTATATAATTAATCTATTTATTTTAACACTATTTTCTATAATTCTCATTATTACTCGTATCATATCAATTTATTTTATTTTATTTCTAAATTTTTGCATTAAAAATTTTTCTTCGAATGTTTTATCACTTCCCAAATATACCTATATGGACGTATTCACTTAATTTTACTCTCTACCAATATCCTATTTTTTAATTATTTTTCACATGTTCTAATGCAACTATCATACATTTCATTCAACCATTTCTACCTAACTACCTATATAATTAATCTATTTATTTTAACATCATTCTCTATAATTCTCATTATTACTCATATCATATCAATTTATTTTATTTTATTTTTAAATTCTTTGCATTAATTTTTTTTTTCAAGAGTTTTATTACTTCTCAAATACACACATATGGACGTGTTTACTTAATTTTACTCTCTATCAATATCTTATTTTTTAATTATTTTTCATATGTTCCAATGCAACTATCATACATTTCATTAAATTTTACATAATTATACATATAATTAATATATCTATTTTAACTTTTTATTTTTACTCACCATTATCACCCCTACCATATCCTGTTGTTTTTTTCAAATTTTAAAATTTGTATTAAAAAATTTCATCACTTTTCGAACACAATGTTTATTTATTTTCTTGATTATTGGTTTTGTAGTTTTTTAACCAATAAAGTCTTGTGCACTTGGGTAATAATCCCAATGCAATATTCTACTTAAGTGTATTTTTCATTTTTTATAAAATTATTAACTTAGACGTATTTATCTTATAAATTAAGTTTTATAATTTATAAGGTGCAATCTATATTTAATTTAGATTTTTAAACATAGGAGTGGTATTTGAAAATGATCACAATATCAATGTGTTTAAAAATAAAAAATATATACATATGCCAAAAAATGACAAAATTTAATTTACGTGTTAAGGGTGCATTTGCGAAGTGATAAAACTTTGATAACAAGTTTTTAATATAATAGATTTCGAAATTGGAGAAAATAGTTTGATAAGATAAGGATAATGATGAGAAGTAAAATCAATAAAGTTAAAATAAATATGTTAGATGTACTGATAATTGTGGAAAAATGATTGAATGCTACAACAGTTGTATAGAAAAAAATGAAAAAATAATTTAAAAATAAGATAACTATAGAGAGTAAAAAGTTTTAAAATGAGAAATTTTAAATTGAAAGATTTGAGGTGTACTAAAAATCCCCTACATACGCATAAATTAATAATTTTATAAAAATAAAAAATTAAAGAAAATGATTCATTGGGGTGGGTGCACTTAGACGGCGCATTGGGCAGGGTTAGCAATTTACATCAACTGAAATATCGTGACATTCGCAAAAAGATACATGACCTGATCTAGGAGTGTAAATATAGTTAATCTCAACCCGAACCCAACCTGATTTATAATTGTGTTAGGTTAAGTTAAGCATTTTGAAAAAATATAAATTATATAAGCCGAATGGAACTATCCGATTTCAAAAGTGGATTTGAGTTTAGATACTTGTCAACCCGGCCCAATCTAATTTCATATATTAGTGTATAATATAATAGATTATTAAAAAAGTCATGTATTAACTAGTAGAAATTAACTAGATTTTATTGTTTTAAAATCATTTTTTATTTAGTAATTATTTTAGGGTTAATTTCAAATATACCTATTACATTTGCCCTTAATTACAAATATATCTATTAAGTTTGAAAACTTTCACATATACACACTAAGTAAAGGTGAAATTTCATCTATACCCATTTTCGTCAGAAAAATCTCTATTATCCACCGTATGAAATGTCTAAAATGCTTCTTATTACTTAATTATAATAGTCACTTAACTATAATAAAAGCCGAATAATATAATGGAAACATATCTAATGTGAGAGAAAAGCTAAACATAATGAGTTTTAACGGTTTGTATATTGCATAAATCATAATAAATGTTAGTTAATAATGAGTATTTTGAGATTTTAAAATTATTAAACATTTACAACTGTCATAATGAGTATATTTAAAATTTCACTTATACTTAGTGGGTGCATATAAAAGTTTTCAAACTTAGTGGATAAGTTTGTAATTAAGGTCAAATGTAATAAATATATTTAAAACTAACTCATTATTTTATTATGTGAGTTGTAGATTGAAAAATGTTCCTATAAAGAAGATTAATTTTATTCTTTCATACAAACTTGTATTTTCAAATAGATTTAATTAAACAAAATATTTTTAAATATTTAATATTTATTAATCTAATTTCAGCTGTAGGGTTGAAAATAAAATTAGATCGTGATTTTACGGGGTGGTAACCAAAATCAACCCCACCCGATTTACATTCCTGTAGTGCTAAACTTGCAGAGAGGGAATCCGTGCTATGTCAAAGGTGGCAAAATCACACAAAAATTCGGCAACCGACATCCAATTCGAATGTACGCTAGTCACACACGTATTCTCCCGGAGGCGTGTTCCGGCGCATCAAGGATGATGCCAGACCGGAGTATCTTCGAAAGCGGAAGTCACAGCATATACTGCACCGTGTTACTCTGCTCCCGTGGCAGCGTTTCCCCGCCGAATTCTCCCCCTCCTGCCGCCATTGCTCCCTCCCCCGCCGAAAGCAATCAGCAAAGACAGGAAGAGAGCGACGCCGATTCTCTTTGCCGCCTTTCTTCTCCGGAGGCTCGATCCAAGTTTCATATTCGGATGTTTCTAGGTGAAGTTTGATATCTTGACAGCTTCAGCTCACCGAAAATGGGAGATTTCCAGAGTTCCTTGTTCTGTTGGAGTTAGCGGCTTGTGCGGATTTCAGCAGTTGTGTATTCTAGAGAATGTCGAACTCATCGGCTGGTTTGAAGTACAAGCTCAGCAAAAAGCTGAAACTTTCTACTGTCGGCGGGCCACAATCCCCTAAAAACGATTATAAATCAGCGGCTAGAAGGAAACATGGCGGGAAAGGGAGACAGGAAGAGCACAAGGGCCAATGCGACAAGCACGAACAGTTTGAAGGGACGAAAAGCAGGCTTCACGACGTCGAGCTGTCTGACATTGGTTATCAGCGTAAAGGTGAGAAACGAAGTGTGAAAGAGAAATCTCGGGCTGCGGCTGCATCTGGCCGGAAACACACATCTACAATGCAAAGAAAGTCCAAGGATTTTGAACTATTGAATGGGAACCCGCTTCCTGCTAACGGAAGAAAGCTCGATAGAGAAAAATCTTTCAAAGACAGGGAAAGTAGGAGACCTTCCGATAGCGTCGAAGGCAAGGCGAGAGGAAGAACCAGGTCGAAAGCAATTGCATTAGACAGAAAGGATTCGGCTCAGAGGTCGGAGGGTTCTGGGGGGGACTTTTCAAAGGTGAAACTTGCCAAAACGAAGTTGAACACGAGTAAGCTTGCGGAGAAGAGGCGGAGAGGGAGTGATGGCTTGTCTTTTGATATGTCTATCAAGAAGAAAGCAATTCACAAGGAGGAGTCAGATGATGACTCTGTAGTGACAGAAGAGCTTCCCAAAAAAAGAAAGAGAGTCATCCGCATAGACCCACATGACATCTCGAATAAGCGAATAGATGACAGTATTCCTATCAATGGTTAGTGTTTTCGGATCTTAATTAACTTGTTTAGATGCTCCTCCAATTCGTCTTTTGGCAAAACTTAGTTTCCTTCGGACAGTTTTTTTAAACAAAGTAATCCGTTCCTACTTCGGTTGAGCCCATCTGCTATTGGTCAGATGCGTCTACCATTTGAGAAATTTATCTTTGGTGTTGTTTGGTGTGGCTTCTTAAAGATGGTTTTCCTGGAAGTCTCTTTGGAAGAAACAGTCCTAGGAGAGCTCCTGAATAGGTGCATTTGGACAGAAATTCTTTTGCAAAATGTTGCAAGTTGAAACGGCAATTAAAGTAAAATGGTTTTCCAATGAAGATTTATGTACTGCTGAACTTAAATGCTATTCATAGCTTTGTAAATAGTATCATCTCTTAATTCTCCTGGAGGGTCAAAATGAAAGGTTCCTTGCTGTGAAAGCAGCAGCTTTCTAGAAAGGTTCTGTTCACCTGAACTACCACAAGGTAAAATCAACTTTCCAGCTAGACGAAGCATATTTATTGTTGGCAGAGAGCCATGCCCAATAGAGTCTTAGGCCAACGTGCACAAATTCATCCCTCTGCCAAGGTATTATGGGGATTTGCTTCTGAAAAATTACAAAATTTTCAATCAACTAATTTAATTAATATTCTTAGTTTCTTCTTTAAAGCTTTTCCATTAAGCAGATGAAACAACAGTGTCTGTCCAATGCTCTTATGGGCTAATGGCTTTTTCAGGGGTTTAATACTTTTATCGAAATAACAATACATTGCCAATCTTGCACCAATTTTCTTAGCTGCCGAATAGGATTCCAACTTTATTCTTTCATTGAAATTTAAAGAGTCTATTGCGGGTCAGGTTTCAATTTAAAGTAATGATTGTCTGGGTTGTCCTCCATCAAGCAATGTCAATAACTGAAAACTGTAATAACACCTGTATTATTTTTCATCCAGTGTGTTGTTGTCATCTCAAATGATCCGTGATAAAATATTCTTTGATATTATATTAGTCCTTGAATCAGACTGTTTGTTATCTATTCTTTTCTAGATTGTAATCAGGTTGTGAAACCAAGACCTCACATTATGCATATTGCATGCTTCTGTCATTCACCGTCATCATTGTCTTTTATTCTCATCCACACCATCCGTTGTCCTTGTTAAGAAAGCAAGACTGCATGATGTGCATACTGTATGCTTCTATTTTTTTTTATTTTTTATGATCACCACCATCATTATTATCATGTTGTATATTGCATGATTTTGTCTTTAATAAGCATCGTGTTGTAGTTCCTTTTGTTTTTTTTTTTAAATTCCAATCCATTTTATATATTTTCTTATCTCTAAGAAGTGTCCACAGATTTCTTTAGGTCTTTTGCCCACTTTGTTGGTTTTCTTATGTTTGATGAATAGAGAAAACTGCCATGGAAAAGGAGGAAAGTGCCATGGAAAAGAAGAAAACTGCTGTGGAAATGGTTGAGCTTTCCAAGAATGCCCAATTTCGTGCGATAAATCCAAGCCCTGCCATTCTTTCATTTGTTGAAGACAACGTACTCTTAATCAACTCTTGTAATTCAGTAGATTTTTATTTTTTCTTTGTTCTAATTATTATTACAAACGTAATTTCTCCTATTCATTCTTCTGACAGTTACTGGGCCGCAGACGTTTGATTGAATTGCGGAGGTCAGGCTACAACACTGAGCTCTCTGCTCCTTTGGATAACATGCCTTTTTCAACAAATACTGAAAGAGAAAGGGTTGAAGAAAGTGTAAGTTTTTGCCTTTTTTCTTGAAGGTCGCTCTATATTCATTTAGGTTCCAACTGTTGTTATTAGGAATTGATGAGTTTCTTTGAGTTTTATTACAAGATTCCCTGGTAGGGGTTATTTAAATAGTTGTAAAAGGAGGAGGAAAGCTTCTTTCCTGGTTTGTGCTACCATTTTCACTATAAAACTTATAATTTTCATGATTAGCTTTCCTCTTTTTCTTTTTTTGTTTTAAATAAAAATAGATAGCTTATCTTTATCTATTGCTTTGCTATTTTTAAGTCAGTCCTGCTGTCCCTTGGTAAGGACCGCATTCCTTCTATCCAAATTGCGCTAAAGAAGCTGCCAAGCAGTGCCAACATCTCCAGTCTCCAGATTCTTCACTGAGTTAACCTAATGGTGTCTGCAAAATCCTCGATGCCTCTATGTAGTCTGCTGGACTCCATCAATGTGGTTCATATGAAATAATATCTATATTCATTGCCAGCTGCTTATGGGTAGTCACTGGATGCTTGCCTGTATCAATTATGCTCCATCTTGGAAGATACTTTTTTTGACTTTGATTGAGTGCTCAAGGGAATGAATCTACTCAGTGGATGAATTCTGCTTTCGCCTGAAAATGGACTCCCCGAGAGTAATCGAAATGCCTTCTTTTTGCCGGCACCTTTCATCCACTAATAGATATTTTGTTTGATAATATGGAATTTGTCATTATAAATTGAACCCGCCTATGGTAAAATAATAGATTTTACTGGTAAATTCACAAAAAACAGTAAAATCTTAGGTAAAATCTGGAAATCCATGATAACATCATTTTCCATAATTCCAATGGATTAGGGTCCCCAAATGTGATATCGTCAAGATTTTTTATCACTAATGAAACCATGTGGAGTTCTTTCTTTTTGCTTTATATTTTCTCTATGGATTGCCTTGGCAGGAATGCAGCATTAGGCTCCGATTCTTTTTTTTTCTTTTCTGGCAAGATTTTCTGATGTTGTATCGTTATGTGCTACAATAGCTGTATTTCTATTTCTAATTTTCGCCTTTGATATATGGTCTGTTTTATTAATAATGAATTTGGCTGCTTATTGTAGGTATTTAGAAATAAATTAACATTTTTTGCTGCTGCAAAAGTTTCCTCATCCTTTCCACCTGCTGATCTTCCAGAGATTGCATTTGCAGGTATGTAATTCAGTTATGATAGATTTGATATGTCTCATGATTTATCTTGGTAATTTCCTACTATCCCATTTTATTTTATTGTTTAGAATAATGAAAACCGAAAAATCTGTTTGCATATAAACTGATTTCTTACTGTCTGTTTGCCAAGTAGTTTTGTCATCCAACAAGGTTTCTTTGGAATTTGCATGTCAGGTTTTGGTGGTCCCTGTAGATTACGTAGTAAACACTGAACTGATTGTGTAAATATCATTTTTTTTGTAGATATATGTGACTTAGCAAATTTAATTACAACAATAATTTGTGCTGATATAATCTGACTGGTTGAATCATGAGGGATGAATAAGTTGTTGACATAGTTTCTGAAAAATAGATTTATTCGATAAATTATTTAGTAGTTGTATTTCTCTTGAAATACTAGAATAATTGGTTTCTTAATTTATTTTCAGGGAGGTCAAATGTTGGAAAATCATCACTTATGAATGCATTAACAAGACAATGGGGTGTGGTTCGAACATCTGATAAGCCTGGGCTTACGCAGGTATCCACATTTGAATTTTTTGAATGTGCATGTCCTTGATATTCTCATCGCTCTCAGGCAGATGGTAATTATTGCTTTTTATCGCAGACCATTAATTTCTTCCAGCTTGCATCGAAGCTATGCTTAGTGGATTTACCTGGTTATGGGTTTGCATATGCCAAAGAAGAGGTTAAAGATGCTTGGGAGGAACTTGTGAGTATTTTGTTTTTAATATTTTGAAATTTTCAGGCGTAATTCCTTTCTTCTTATGTTGAAATGAATTGAAGTTATGTTACCACGAGTCCATGTAATCTTAATGGCTTGTTTAATAGCAGCCATAGTTCTGTTCAAATAGGCTATTCTGTAGTTCCCTGTGGGTTAGGCTTGCATGTATGGATTGGCTTTTCATATGAATTGTTTTTGTTAATGTTGAAGTAAGGATGAATAGTCAAGCTTGTTTGATGTGAGATAGAAAAGCTTTATTTATTTATTTTTTATTTTTAGTATCGTGTAATCATAAAAGCTTTAATAGGATGGAGGGGAACATTTGAAGAAACAGTTACAGATTGGGGGAACAAGGTAAACGAGGATTGGGCAGGGAAATAGATGAAATTAAGGGAAATAATAAAAGATGGAGGGAAAAAGCACAGTTGAATTTCTTTCATCATTGGCTGAAGTTTGAAAAATCCTAATTCATGCTACTCTACTCATAGAAATTCTCTATTCAAAATAAAATCCCAATGTAATTGAATAAGAATAAAAACACTAAATAAAACAAATTCGCTACTAGATTGCCATCAAGCTGACCTATGTTTAGGTGACTTAACTCTTAACTAAATTAGAAAAATACTAATCGAGTACATTAGTAAAGTACTAATTGAAATCCTCTCTCAAGTTGATCTACATATATTATTTGATGCAGTCATCAAAATTCAAACCAAGCAATTACATATACGAAATCCCAAAAAAAAAAACGTCTTTGAAAATACAGCTAATCAATGAGCCATAATTAATTAGTGTTGGCATCGTTACATGGATGCCCCTCCCCAGACCCTGCAATGTGCGGGAGTTCTGCACATCAGGTTGGCCCTGTAGCATCATTACTCCCATTGGGCTGTCTATCATTGTTTCTTTTCAGAAATTTTAGCACATGTTGGCCTATGTGTACTAGTACAGTTATATTAGCATGTGCGACACCTGATCATTTGAACTTGAAGATGTGTAGTGGCACATGCTGCACATCTGTAATTCTCGAGAAGTGCAGTTAAAATGTAGCATGCAGCATATTTTCTTTTGCATGGCGCACACAGCTTATGCCCTAGGCATGTGTGCAAGATATTGCTTTTTGTTACAGCTGGGAAGGTTCCATCTTACCCTGTAGAAGGTAACTACTAGTATTTCAACTTATCTCCTCTTTTTTCTTGGAATTATTTGGATGTTAGTCAACCTTCAACCTTTCAACATTGCTAATGTTAAAAATGCCGTTCTTTTGCCACGTCTCAATTGCTATTTGCTGCAGTATCATTTTTTTTTCTTATTCCCTTTATTTTGAATTACTCAATATGTTCATTTTTCAATATATTCTCGTATCTAGAAGTGTTCCATGCTAGAAACAGATATGATTACATCTGCTGCTGCAAGTTCTACTCAACCTGCTGAATCCTTTTCACATGCTGTAGGTAAAGGAGTATGTGTCGACACGAGTTGGGCTGAAAAGAGTATGCCTTCTGATTGATACCAAATGGGGTATGAAGCCAAGGGATCTGGAGCTAATTCACTTGATGGAAAGGTAATATGTATGTGTAGGTTGTGCATTTAATGACTATAAACGTCAAAAATCCTAACTTCCGGCCAGAGAACATGCAGTTTTTTGTTTTATTGAAAGAACATGCAGTTGAAAGGGTATTCAATAGTTCATCTATTTGCATGTACTTCAAATATTCAATACTAGTAGCTAAAGAATTTTCAGTTAGAAGGGCATTAAATTGATTATCTATTTGGCTACACACATTCTCTGATGTTTAAATCTTACTATCTTCGACAATCTGACATTTTGGGAATCAAGTTCTGTAGGTATGGTTGTCTACTGCTTACTGTATATTTGCAAAGGTGTGTGCTACATGTGACATCTTGTACCAAATTGATTTAGAATGATGAAGGGGAAAACTTTGATTCAGGCAAGTTGATTAACCTAACACCAGTCCTAAAAGTGGGTTTAATCTCTGCGGAAAATGGCCTTTCTTGTGCAGGTTGATATCTCAATTCCATTCAAAACAAATTTTAACCATTGGAATGTCTTATAATATTATTCTCAACTTCTGCTATTGCAGAATCTTGGCTAATGCCATGTAGAGCTTCTGTTTCCATTATGTTTTTAACTACGATTATCAGCGTGTGACGCACATCAAGTGGATGATTGGTTCTTATATATTGTCTTGGTTGTTTATGGCTAACAAGTAAAAGAATGATTTTCCTGTTTCTGGTAAAAATAGTTTCCCATATCTATGGCTGTACTTAATTTAGGTTAGTAACTATAAAATTTGGTGGACCTGGTTTCCATATTTATTTTGAGGAGTACTGAAAGCATAAGGAATACATGCGGGGAGTAAAACTCCCACTGGTTGTTGCCATCACAGCATTGTATAAAAATTAGGGGCATCTTGAAAAACTAAGAGTGGTGATACTACATCTCATAATTCTGAAAAATGCCCTTGGTTCGCTCCTATTACCTAGATGATGGCATTTATCCGTTCCAATGATTTATTACGAGGAACTCGATGCACCGCCTTATGTCTAGATGTGAATTTTCTTCTAGTGTTCATCTGCTTGTGAACTTGAATTTGCAAATTGACTTGATTTAGATTTTCTGTATTATTCAACTTCTTGTGCATTTGAAAATTTGAAACCTGGGCACTTTCATCTTATGCCCTATTCGAATCTGATGGGATTTTTTTCTCAGATCGAAGACAAAGTACCAAATTGTATTGACAAAGACCGATTTGGTTTTCCCGATAGATGTTGCCCGCCGTGCAATGCAGATTCAAGAGGTGATTCATTTGTCCCAGTTCTCTAAATATGAGCATTTGAACCTGCAGGCATTCATTCTCCTATGAGCTTCATCACATAGGTTTCCAAGTATGATGGACTGCCCTAACTTTCAAACGTTAAAGGTCCTGATCATCCAATGTAGTTGCTGTCTTAGCATGTGTGTGTGAAGGCTAGCAACGGGTTGATGGGGACAGTCAAATCCACAATATTTTCCAATAACTCCATAAATGGGTTCATATCAGATCATCTGAGCAAACTGGCCCCTCTTTCTTCAGGTTTTCTCTTTCATCTGTTTGATAGCTAAACTCCACAACTTTATCGATTTTGCAGAACCTCAAGTCAAATAAGTCAGTAGTCAATCCTCTGGTATGTGATCCTTTATTTCTTTTATTTGCAGTTTCTGTTTTATATCAGTGCTTTTGTTTGTACTTATGAGGTTTTTCCTTAATCTGTTTTCAATTCTAGATGATGGTTAGCTCGAAGTCTGGTGCTGGTATCCGTAGCCTCCGAGCAGTGCTTGCAAAACTTTCTCGATATATCAAGCCATGAGATATGAATGGTTCTGTTGGGGGAATGAGATGGCTAGTCTAATGAACAAGGAGCCTAGTCTCATGAAATCAGAACTCTGATTCTAATATAAACATGCATTGCTAGAATTGGTTCTTATGCACGGTTGGCTGGATGCTGGGAATATAATAACTTTTGTAGTGGATATGATTGGTCTACAAGGAAAAAGGTCATCAACTGTGTTTTATTGAGGTCTCAAAGGTAGCCCTCCTAACAAGCAGAATGAGCTTCGCACCGCATCGTACTTTGCGCTTTCTCCAAATTAATCGCAAACCATGTTAGATCAGATTGTGTTTAGAAATTGTGTCAGTCATTTTGGCTTTGTCCTATTTCAAGCATCTCTTATTTCATTCTTTTTAGCCTCAATGTTTTCCCTGGGGGCCGGGGATGCTTTGATCTTTCGCGTTGTGCAGCTATTATGACATTCTAGTCACTGGCATATGCGGTTGGGAACTACAGTCCTAGTAGCTTGGATGTTTGCCAATTGGATGTGCTGGAAATGGTCCCAAAATTTCCTCTGTTCTTTAATTTTTTTAGTTCCGTTCTGATGGGGAGAAGATAAGTTACATGGCTTAGTTTTCTCATAATGCCAAAAATTTCTGTATTCCTTTTGACTGTGTATCTGTTCTGGAAATCTAGTCTTGCATTTGATACGGCCAGGCACGGATGACCTTACGTATCCTAACTTTTTGGGGATCCCGGATGGGTGTTACTCAAATATGATTCTTTGATAAAAATACAGGTCTTGGTTGCTAACAGTCATCACAACCTCTCGCTGTATCCCAGGAAGAAATTAGCCTAACGAGACAGGGTCTTCTCAAGGGTGAGACAGAGAAAGGAAGAAAGGGATGAAGAGTGAAAAATTCGACTCAGGAAATGAAGCAGACAGAATTCGAGAACTCTAATGCAATTTCACCCTTAATGAGATGTTGCTCATATTTCCATGCTTACACCTGGGTACAGGAGCCTGCAAAAGACCCCTGGCACTGGAATGATTGGACGGTGCGCCCCATGGGCATTGGGCATTAGAAATTAGAAAATGTCGTTCTTGGTTTGGTGGGTGTGCAGCAGGTGTTGGTGTGGAAACGATAGAAGAGGCTTGCAGCCTCAACACGTCAACGTTTTGGGTGGACTGACTGACTACGTAACTCGGTAACTGGGAAAAGCGACATTAGGTCGGCCAGGAAGCTTCATGGACTGGAAAAGGTCCACAAGCAACTCGCTTATATATATATATATATAATTTTTTTTTTTTTTTGAGTAATGTAATTTTGTTTCAAATGCATTCCGTGGCGAACGCTTATCCAGTTTCTCCATGCCTCCCGAAAGGTTTTTGTCCTCGCACGTTTATACCTTAGATTCTGTTTCAAATGCATTCCATTTCCTTAGACATATTTCTTTTTCTACTTTAATTCAATCTCATGCATATATAAAAGGATTTTTTGGCATCCCTTACTTATAACAAAATTGCAGATATATCCCTAATTTCCAAACTTTACATGAAATTGCTGGTGTAAACCTTTTTGTTAAAATTTTTTTTAATGACGATGGTGCCCTTGTAAAGAAATAGAATTATAGAATGCAAGAAAATACTTTGAAAATGAGAAAATCTCATTTTCGACAATCTTAACATTATATAGATCTATTTAAAGTGAGAATTTTTTTTAAAAAAAATTTTGTATTGTAAAATATTTTCATGCATTTTTACAATTTTTTTTTGACCAGTCGCATTTTTACAATTTGAAGTCAATTTTGTCATTTAAAAATTTAACAAAGGTCATATGTTTGTAATTTCTCTCTGGCAAATTATATGAGTACTTATACGATTTTTGCAAAAGTAATAATACGCATGCAATTACAGCTAAGCTATGTAGATACGGGTGTGAAAGAAATATATTCGAGGGGAATGGTGGTCAAGATTAAGAAAAGATTTTGCGTGTTTTTTTTTTTTTTGAGTACATCTTTAGTGGGTTTTTATACGTACTGGTCTATATATTATATGTATACACACTTCTAAATAATGATTAGGACTTGCAATGGTTCTTGATAAATTATATTTAGGATGTAAGATAAGGATATGACAAAAAATTTTATTTAATTTTTTATTTGCAGAACATAATAATATTTTTTTCTATTTTTATACTACTTTTATCAATTTCTTATACTATTTTTTCTATTCCCAATATAATTTCTTCTATTATATTATACAATAATCCTTTCTTATCCAATTTAGGCACCCTATCTCATTTCACTATCTTACCTGTAAAGATATGAACGTGATTGGATCCATGAAGGAAAACAATCACAATTGCATTTTTGTTAATCAACATAGCACCCGGAGCAAGTTCCTTAATGGGGTACATATGCGGCAATTACTGGCAAATACCAAATCTTTCAATGAAAAATAAAAAATCACGAGGAGAAAAAAATATTAAAAAAATCCTTTTTTATGCCTATAATATTTATCCTTAATTTTTTACATACTTATAATGTTTGATAAATTCTTTTGTACCTATAATATTTTATCCTAAATTCTTCTCATATCGTATTGCAAACCCAACTAATATTTATCCTGTTAAAAATGATTTTGGTTATTCAAAATGTCCTAATTGAGATAATTAAATCATAATATGATTCAACTGATGATAATAAGTCACTAATATGTGACATTAAATAAATCCAAAGTCATAGAAAAATTTTAAAGAAGCAAAATCGTAAATTCAATGACATAAATAACAATCGCGTTAACAATATGAATAGGTTGAAATATTATAAGCATAAGAAGAATTTGTGCAATATTGCGAGTACAATAAGGAATTAATTACAAATCTTGTGTGTACAAGAAAAATTCTCCCACGAAAAGTAAAATAACAAACAACGACACGTACACTGAATGGACCACCTATGGGACTATGTCGGTAGCCAGCAGACTACCATCAAACGATTCCCACTAACTCCTCAACCCCGCTGCCTGCCTGCTTTCTTTCGTTTTTGCTTTTTACCTCCATCGTCATTCGGTCATTCCTCCTCTCTCTCTCTCTCTCTCTCTCTCTCTCTCTCTCTCTCGTCGGTCGGAAACCAGATGTGTCCTCTCCGCCTGATATTGATATTCCTCTCTGCTACATTTGCTGGATTTCTCCTCATCAAGGCCACCAAATCCAAGTCCAACCTCCAAATTCAAGAAGAAGCAGAGCCTCCTATTTCTTCATCCAACGGTTCTGCTGACAGAGATCCACAGTCCGCCTCTTCTTTCTCCAAGGTAAAATCGTTACCACATCCATGATCCACCTGCACTCACTTCAAATTTTCTTTTTGTTTTTTCGTTGGATTACTTCCTTACCCACATGAATACAATGAATAATCAATCATTAACCAAAGCAGCATATAATAGTATTAGGCATCTGATACCTAGGAAACTTGAAGCCCTCCCGTTCGTATGGATTAGGAAATTGGAATTTGTATGGGGTTTTATGACTTATGTCCCGAGGAGGAGGAGGAGGAGTCTGCCTAATGCTATTGGGTAGACTCCAACTTCTGGTCGGAAGCTCTTCCTTAGTAAGAATTCATACTCTGTCATTCCATTATAGGATGGGACATTAATTGACACTGTATATCTGCAGATTGATAAAATTACGTCATTGATATGTTTTCTTATTTTTCTCTTACTAACTGTTAAAATTCAGATGAAAAGTACAAGTGCCCCGTTAAGAAAATCAAGTTTCTTTTATAAGAAATTGAACTCTTTAATCTTATTGTAATTTGACGATTTGGCTCAATTCGTACGGAGTTGCATTTTGTGCTGTGAGAGAGGGACAGAGATGCGTTTGTGCACAAGCAAACAAACAAAAGCGATCTGCTTCCTGACATATGATTTCCAACCTGATTCAACTACCACAAGAATAAACTGGATATATGCCTTTCTTGAGTAGCATGCATGTGTTTGATTCCAAAACTAGTTCTTCTTATTGGATATATGCCTTTCTTGAATAGCATGCATGTGTTTGATTCCAAGACTAGTTCTTCTTATTCCTCGATGACAGCCAAAATGCAGTGTTTCTGCTAACACAGTGCTTCTCCTTCCAAACTCCTTAGTGCATGCAAACCTTTTCATTTCTCAGAGTTCTCTAGTTTGGTCGGTGGGTGGGAAGTGGGAAAGGAAGGAGGATTGGGTTATTCAATAGCAGCACATCAATGGAGTATGGAACATAGAGAGAAGAATGCACTGGACACATTCTCTTAAAGATGTTGCCAATCCATCCTCACATTCAACTGAAAACCTCAATTCTGTATGGAAAATGAACTTTAACTAATGAAACATGAATGGATAAAATGTGCTGGACGAACGAACAAAAATTCATCGCTTGACAGAAAAACTGCTGCTAGGCTCTCCTGCCTGCCAGCATGACTCCTTCCTTAAAGCGTTATTTTTCTTCGTTACTTTCAGGTGATGTCCACAATCCGATTGGTTTTCTGGACCTGCGTTGATATGGCCAGTGGGCGTTACTTGTGGAGGAATGTCATGTCCCTATCATCAAAGAAAAGCTGAAGAATGGAGGGGGAGAAAAATGGGTTTCTCCATGTACTTCCTGTTGTATGCAAATGAAGTTGAAGGGTGATGAAGTAAAAGTCTTTTCTAACAGAGTTTTCATTTTTCTTCTTTTCCTTTGTGTGTGTTTTGGAAATATGCAATGAGGACCAAGTTAAACGAATCCTGCTAGCGCATGTTATGTCATAGGCATGCAGATTCGCAAGCTTTGGTCCTCTCCTCGTGATCCCGTCTTCTCTATTGAATGCCAGAATTAAGGGCCATTTGGCTCCCTCTTATGAGGGAGGGAAGTATTTGGATGAGCGGTGCTTACGGGTCTATCGCTTCAGCAAAAATCGCTTTCTGGAATTCTGAAAAATGCTCAGAAGTGCTTACAGATACTTATCCATTTCCAAAACGCGATAGATAAATTGATTTCTTGTTTGGCCAACGTTATAGCTTATGTATACGCTTATTGCTATTTTTAGATAAAAATAGCTCAAAAGTGCTGAATACAGAAGCTCTAAAACAGTGCTTTTATTAAAAATGCTCATCCATTTTTTCTTAAGCAAAAGCAAAATTGTCATCGCAATGCCAAACAGAGCATAAATATCACTTCAGCGGAAATCGTTTTGCGAACAATGGAAGCATCAAAATATATTTAGGTAAGCTATAGTATCAACAAAAATATGGTATTATATTTTATATCAATTATGAATATAACTAGATCAATTATATTTTTAAAGGATTATGATTTTGGATTTTATTTAAAATGCTTTCTAATTACTTTTAATTAAGTAATTGCTCAATATATTGAACGATTACTAATGGTGTTCAATAATATTTTCAATACTTAACAACTTTTGAGTGACGCTTTTACTGTTGAAATGAACTTCTAATATGTTTTAAGTTGAAGTTTATAAATTTCGTTGTGATTCGGATTCGGATTTTAGAAAAAATGAATCATGAATTGGTTTGGATAAAGATTTTATAATGAGGATTAAGAATGGTTTGACCCTGATCAGTAAATGACCCGAGTTGCACTTCCACTGGTGGGCCTCTGCGACGAGCGGCAATATATCTTCTGTGGAATTTTCACCGTTTGTTTGCAAGCTAGCGATCAACCATGCGAATTCTAGAGAGGTGTCAGCACTTTAACAGTGTCAAACGGATGGCAGAATCTAATCAAATTATACACTGCCTTCAATTGAAATGTGCTCCAAATGCTTTGATAACATGGTTTACCTGTTGTATCATTTCACTTAATCAGTCATCTGCGTACCTGAAGAAAGACTTTTAGGTTTGAAAGGGTCGCTTAAAAGAAAAAAAAAGAAAAGAAAAGAAGACTAATGGACAATTCATTTAGGTCATGTGGATCACAATACATGCTTTATGCCATGGACCCCACCGACGAAGAGTGGTAGAGACTATAGAGAGATAACAACTTCACTTCCACGCGTCCACAAATCAGTCTGCAAAATTCTTGTATGAGGTAAGAATGTCATTTTTTATTGCAACATGCAAGGCGAAAAGGACGTTGAATGGTGACTAGAATCGTGAGGAGAACCTTGAGCATTCATTTTCACTCCATTGTCAAGGGTGGAAACTTGAATTGTAAGTACGATCATTGTCAACCAAAAAAGCAAAATCCTTGTCGATTCAGTAATGGAGATAAATGACAAAGAAAAATGCAAGGCAGTGACCGGTGGACAATTCTAAGCCACATTTTTAGGTGAACTTGATACCTTATACGGCACAGATTTTATTAAACTAACCAAATTTCCTTTCCTGGTTTCTACCCCCTTTTTTTTTTTTTTTTCCAAGTCATCACCTATACTGTTTCCATCCATCCATTCATCTTTTGCAATTCTGTTTCTTATCTCTTCAGCCAAACACCTCTGACAAATTTCTATTCCTGTTCTATTCTTCAACCTACAAGCATGTGAGAAGTGGGCATACGATTGGTCGAAATGTTTAAGAAACCAGTGTGAGCAAATGCGCTTCTATGTTGAATATTATCCACATTGCCTGAATGTTCTCACAAACTGGGATCCATTCACCATGTGCGTGAGAACATGCATGGAAGATGGCAACAGTCGGGTTTATCATCCAACATGCAGTCTATGGCATTGAGGACTACGGAAGAGTGCAATTCAAGTTACTCGGCCAGTGCGGAAGGCCCTGGATTGCCATCATATTCCTCATTCAATTGTCAACACCAACCAACCTTTTGGTGGGTAGCGTCAGAAGAAGGTAAATGGTCATGACTTCTCTCGGACCCCTGAAACAGTGAACGACAGGAAAAAAGTATGGATTCGTGCTCATCTTCTTCAGTTTTGACAGAGATACAATCAAACGAAAAGAAAATAATTTGTTTTTAGTCGAATAGAGTAGGCAGGTAAAAATTTGCATGACAGAATACAGTGGAGAGCTACAAGGATAAATGGCACATTTTCCTTTCTATATATAAGCAGAAATGCTTTTAAGAAAAAGAGGAACAAGAAGGATTGGATCATGACATCAACTGAACAAGAAAACCCACTTTTGCCTCACAAATTCCACGCCAAAGTGGTTATCCTCCCAAAAGCATACAAAAAATTACACATGTTCTAGCAGCGGCAGCTGTTGTTGCTGATCATTGTCCCCTTGCCATACCCAAACAATGTCCTTGAGAGCAGGCCTGAGATCCTCTTTCAAAAGCTTCTGATATTCTAGTGTGTCACCACTTGATTTTTTCATCTCAATCATGTGAAATGTGGGGGTGACCTCAAATATTTCAGCATCGATGGACAAAACTCCTTTTCTCCCTTCTCTTGCGCCCTCCAGTTTCAGCACCCCTTCCTCCTTCTTCTTCACCTTCAGCCTCAACCGCTTTGCAGCATCCTTCAATTTTGAGATGATGACTGAAGCAGGTTGCTTTGAAGTGAACCGTGCTTCTCTTTTATGTTCGCTGTCAGTCTCTGCGAACAATCCTGAAAGATCAAACCCTGAGGACAGAGCAATTATATCAAAAGCGTTCAGGTTGGAAACTCTCACTGGATCTTCATTGCTCTCTGCAATCTCACTGTTGCTAGAACCAAATGCAGCATCAACTTCTGATGGAGAAGGTTCCTTAATTCTGGATGTATTTCGCACTGATTCAGTAGTAAAACCCTTTCTGAACCATGGATTTTCCATGATCTTAGCAGTTGAAATCCTAGTATTGGGATTTGGATCCAAGATCTTGTGCAAAAGCTTGCGCACTTCACTTGGAAACCAGCCTGGACATCTAAAATCTGCTTTTCCAATTTTCCTGTACATTTCCATCAGATTTGGATCATGAAAAGGAAGAAAACCGGCCAAAAGAACAAACAATATTACTCCACACGACCAGATGTCAGCTTTTGCTCCATCATATCCCCTCCTATTAATCACTTCAGGAGCCACATAAGCAGGAGTCCCACAAGTAGTGTGAAGTAGCCCATCTTGCTGCTTAGAGGCTGCAAGGGCACTCAATCCAAAATCAGAAACCTTCAAATTTCCATTCTCATCCAATAGTAGGTTTTCAGGTTTCAAATCCCGGTGATAGACACCTCGGCTATGACAGTAGTCGACAGCACTGATAAGCTGCTGGAAATATTTCCTAGCAAGATCTTCCTTGAGCCTGCCCTTTGCCACCTTGTCAAAAAGCTCACCACCTTTTGCATATTCCATAACAAAATAGATCTTCATTTTGCTACCCATGACCTCATAAAGCTGCACGATGTTCGGATGCTTCACTAACCTCATCACAGAGACCTCCCTCTTGATCTGATCAATCAACCCAACCTTCAAGACTCTCTCTTTGTCAAAAACTTTGATTGCAACGCTAAGGCCTGTCTTAAGGCTCCTTGCATAGTAAACTTTGGCAAACGTGCCCTGCCCAAGCAGCCTTCCTAATTCATACCTTTGCATCAAAATGCTGCCTTTATTTTCCATCCTAAGTAGTTGTAACTGTTGGCAAATACTGTATTGAGCTATTAACAGGTAGATGATTTTAGCTTAGGTGTTCACCCCATCTTCACAAAGGCTGTTATCTAACATTGTAGGCTTTCTAGATGTTGGATGTTCCTCGTACATTTGAATGCCTCCTCCACATCGAAAAGATGCATTATATTTGATCCCATCATCAAAGTCGAGGGGCTGATCAGATGGTGCTATCTTACCACTATTACAAATAGATTCAAAGCTCACGCACATTTTTCAGCATTCCCTGGACTTTGATCTTCCAATAAGCAAGATAATGCTGCTGAAAATACAGAACAAAAACAAGAAAAATTTCAGTAAATTGACCCGAAAATAAGACAAATCACCACTTAATTGCTTCAAAGCCTGGAATTAGTGCTCAGATGTGAGAATTCACAAATGGAAACCGCATCACAAGAACCACTGACTGGTTGGAAAATCCCAACGTAGCTCCACACGTCAAAAGCAAAACAGAGATGGTTTCCAAATTCCACTGACATTCAGACCATAGGTTTGATCTGCACATATTCTCTTCCACTGGCATTCAGATCATAGGTTTCGTATGCACTGATTCTATGGATTGTGGTTAACACAGTAGCAGCAGCATTTTGGGAGAGATAGATGTGCAATTCTAGCAGGGAGGGGACGCTAAAATTCTAATATCCAATTTCTGATGATGATCTCCATTAATTACGGAGAGATGGAGAATGACTAATGGCTGAAAGCCACATAGTGTCTCTTTATTTTGGGAGGAAATTCAGCAAGAATTCAGCTAAAAGCCAGCTGATCTGTTCAGGACACATCAAAATACCAAAAAAGAGAGTGAATTTTCTAAGATGCTGTATCAGAGGGCAAAGATGGTGTTATTATTATTATTATTGGAAGAAAAACTCTAGCCATCGTCTTCACCAGATTGCTCCATTTATTCGCTGATACAACAACGCAATTAATCCGAATTTTGAAAATGGATGAAAAGCATATAGCTAATCACAAATTCCAATGAAACGAGACAAAGATGAACAGAAACATAAAACACCATGCATCATGAATGAAATGGGGGATCGACTTGCCAAAAATAGAGCAAAAAAAGAAAAAGAAAAAGAAGGGTCGACAATTGCTAGCAAATCTTGACAATGAAACAGCCGAAGCAAGAAATCATGACGAAAGAATAAGATACATAAGAGATGGCGAGAGATAATATTGGAAAGCATCGATTTTCCTCGATCTCGACCAGAAAAAATATTTTACAAAAGAAAAAAAGAGAAAGATCGGTACAATTCTCCGCTCAGACATCGAGCAAAACAAGAACAACCAAATTCAAGCAACAGAAAAATTATCCGAGGAACAAACTAAGAAAGTCCGTATTTATCCAGAGGAAAAATAATTCGCTAGAGAATTCCAAAAGCGTGGATTTTCCACGTAAAGAATACAGATTTTCCAAAAAGGAAACCGGAAAATAAAAATTAAAAAAAAACTCCGACGAGAAAAAGGATTTCCGCAGCTAATATAGGAGGAAGACTATAGGGGTGAGAATCAGATGTGGAGAAAGAGGAAAGAGGAATTTTCATTGAGCTTACCTTGTGAAACGCGAGGAAGGAAGATCGGCCTCCGATGAATCTGGTGGCGAGTTCGAAGATGGAAAATAGAGAGGTAAAAAGGCAGGGCAAGGCAGGAAAGAAGGAAGGACGGAAGCGGAGCGGGAGCGAAGGACAAAATATTCGTAAAAGATGCTATTTTTATTGATTAATTATTATGGGAAGAGCCCTATTTTTTATTATTATTCTTTTCCGCTCTGCTTTTGGGGCCTTCCGGTTCCTGCACGTTGCCTCTGGCCAGAGCAAATGATTTTTTTCTTTTTCTTTTTTTTGAAAAAAAAAAAAAGCAAGCCCCCTCCGCCTTCCCTGCCTCTCTATTCAAACGCGATACTCGGCTGTCCGTTTCCCCCGCTGACGGAAATGAAATCTGGAACGTCCATCTGTTGCTTCTTCTTCCTTCCTGGATCGATCCCTTCTCACCGGACACGCCTTCCCCGCCGACCTATCCTCCACTCTCCCTCCACAAGTATATATCATTACACCATGTGCTTCTTAGGATGATAGAACCGACGCCGACATGACGAGCCCATTTGCATGATGTATATTGAAAATTGGAAAAATAAGGTGGATATGTATTGAAAATGAAAGATTTTTTATTTTTTATTTTTCGGAAATATGATCTTTTATCTTATCCCTTTTACATCAACTTTTCTTGAACAGGTAAATTGACGAAACTTTCTAATTATATTAAATCCTTTTCTTATGATTTCCAAATCGCCCATCATAATTGTTATGAGATGGAAATATTTGCAAAAATGCCTGTATTGATGTTAATATGAATCAAATGTTAGCACCACTACTGCAAAGATCCCCTATTATGAATCCTACGAAAACATATTTAATTAAGATATGCATAATTTTATAACTAATATGATTTAAAAGGTCTATAGGGCTTCAAATTTTGAAACTCGAAAATTTAAGCTAAGATGTGATACCACTAGACTAATGTTGTAGCCACACATATATATATATATATTTAAAGTTAAATTTACAAATATCATTTTTGAAAAAAAAAATTACAAATATTTAATTCTAGACATTTTGATGAAAAGTTGTAGAGATGAAAAGTTGTCAAATGATGTGATATGATAGGGGTAATGATGAGGAATAAATAGGATAAAGTTGAAATAAATAGGTTTGTTGTGTTGGTAGTTGTGTAGAAATGATTGAAAAGTAAGATAGTTGTATAGAAAAATGTGAAGAAATGATTAAAAAATAGGATAATTATGGAGAGTGAAAAATTTTATATTGAAAAATTTTAATGTGACAATTTTTTATTGCTAACAAATACAGTGGCTGTAATTAACGGACAGAGGCCCGAGTTCTCCGAATTCAGAAATTTAGAGAAATTTATAACGACATCGCTGTGGTTGCTGGAAATACGGCGATGAACCCCACAAATTTCAATTTCCATTTTTTTCTCCATGAGATTTAGGGGGGCTATTTTTGTGGGAAGAAAAATCGAGGCCGTTTTATAGATAATTCCTTCTGAAATAAATTGAGATGTAGATTACCTACGTCAAGATCGAAGTTTTAAGAACCATACTAGATGTTGTTGAATGTAGCAAATCTTCTAGCTGCATATAATACAAATTTAGTTACACATGCATGGCTTTAGCCGCAAATGATTATTTAGCTGTAAATATTTTGGTTGCTTGAAAGTGATACTATTTGGTTAAATATAGTCATTTTCTACTACAAATGCAACTAAAAATAATATTTCATGCAATTATTTAACTTTGGCTGCAAAAGGTAGCAACGTATAATTAGTAATTTTATTATAGCAAAGAAAATTAATTTAGAATCAAATGGTTAAGCTATAGTTAACTAAAAATTGATAATAATAAATTCACGGAAACCAAATTAATCTAAACGATAGTATGTTGAATTTTGAAGAATATAATCTTTATCATTTACAATGGAATTGAAATGGTCAAGTTTTTTTTTTTTTTTCTTTCTCCAGTGTTATATGCATGTTAAATGTGGTTGTGAAATAGATAAAAATAATACATGGTAGATAATTTAGGTACGGGACCATAATAGAAAACAGAAAATTAAGTGATTAATTAATTTGTATTGCAACAATACCATAGTTCTTCTCACAAATTAATTTCAATTTCCAATCAGTAACTTAACCATCCAGTGAATTATGCTTCTTATTCTTGAGATAATTTTATTTCTTTTGACATTATCGAGACGAATATTGATTAAAAGTTATAATGCGAGTAATCGCAAATTGATGGACTAAAAATCAAGAGCTACAATAATTTTGATAATTACCAGGTATGTTCATAGCTGGGATGAGTATGAGATGGGATGGGATGGGATGAAATCTCATACTTTCCGAAAATACTTTTCATGTCTTCAAAGAATAGTAACTTATGTTCTTCATTTCCAATATACTTTTACCCATTCTTAATATATTTATATCCTAAATTCTTATCTCATCGTTATCCTAAAGGGCTAATCTAACAGCCATTTCTCACAAACGCCGTATGTCTGGAAATAATATGCTCAAAATTCTCATCCAATCCATGTATCTTGCATGGGCTTAAAGATGATGATGCAGTCTCAAGTTAATAAATGTTTTCTCTAATAATTTTTGCCTGGCCATCTCATGAAAAAGTGTCCCATTCAAGTTCATAACATAATAGTTATCAAAAAAGTATCTTGTGGAAGTGGAAACTAATCTTTAAAAAATATATTTTTTTTCTTTTTAATAGTTAATACATAAAGGTGACATGGATCAAGCTCAAAGATCAGTATCTACTGAGTTCTTTTTTGGCCCTACATTTGAGATGAAGAAAGCGTTGGCATCTACTTCTAGGAGTGTGTTTAGCATTAACTATTTGAAAAAAAAAAAATTTAAAAATTTAAAATCGTGCGAGAAGAGCAATTGCTAGAAGTCATAATTATTTCGAGCTTCCGTAGATCTGCCGTTTAAATACCAAAGGGCCAAACAAATCCTAAGAAAACAATTTACGTCGTTTATATTGTTGTCGTCTCCCATGGGTACATAAGACAGTTCATTAGTAATCCCATTGCAATGAATATTGTGTATATTCATAATTGTAGCTGACAATATAATTTATCTCACTTTAACCTAATTTCAGTTGAGATTATTAAGTGCAAACCCAACTTTAGGAAAAAAGGATTATGGGATTGATTTGATGCCAAAAGGATATTAAAAGAATTAGAAAAATGAAGTGCATGTTTGTTTAACACTTTTCAAATCAATTTTTTTTTATTTTCCATGATTATTCTAACTTCGATCATTTTTCACATCTTCTATACTACTAGTCTATTTTTCAATCATTTCTATATAATTATCCATGCAACTAATCTATCTATTTTAACTTTATTCTCTTTACTCTTCATCATTAATCTTATCATATTACATCATTTTCTCTCAATAAAAAACTTTTAATGTAATTTTTTTTTTATCATTTCCTAAACACACTTGAAGTCTAAAAAGGAAAAACATAATAAAATTGTTATCTGTTGGATTTTGAAGACACATATATATAATAATTATATATATTCAATCATAGAAAATGACCTAATTTTTAAAGTAATTTTATAAGGTTTATGGGCCTAAATTTTCTAATATAATGTCTCATATGCGTAGAAACTTTGTTGCTAAATGTCTATTTTTATGATAGGTTAAATTAAAAATAAGAAAATAAGTGTTCTATATAAATGGTTGTGGTCCTTAGGTCATGCAGGAAAGTTCCTTTTTAACATTTCGTCATTGGAAAAAAAAAAGCTGCTTTCTTTAAAAAATCCTAAGTACTGAATCTCAAGATCTAAGAACAATAGATCGTACTTTCGCTTATGTTTATTTTTCTTGATTCTTTAGCATGTATGATCCTAGAATGATTATGATTTTAATCAATGAGATTTTTCAACATTATCATCTATTAAAATGAAATCAACGCAAAATAAGTAATATATTTTAAAATTGCTAAAAATATATGAAATTAAATCAATATCACATGAAATGAAAGAAAAATATCTTTTGTATTCCCCAAGTAACTCACTTTATTATTTGGCAACAAGTTCTAAGCTTTAACTCAACTTCAATTGGGCTAGGTTTTATATCATCTTCAATTAGTTTGAGAAAATGTATATAATAGACCTTACTTCTTATAAGTTTAAACATGCTTAAAAATTAATTTTATCTGTTAAGGGAGCGTTCCGGGAATTATAAAATTTTTTCAACTAAAAATTTTCAATATAATATTTTTGATTTTATACAATTATTATATTTCTTAATTTTTTTACATATTTCTATACAACTATGCTATTTTTCAATCTTTTTACACGCCTACCTATGCAACTAATTTATTTATTTTAACTTTATTTTCTCTACTCCTCATCATTACTTCATTATATCATATTATTTTTTTACTAATTTAAAAAATTTTACACTAAAAATTTTAAATCAAAAGTTTTATTACTTTTCAAATATACTCTAAATATATACATTAATGTTTTTCACGAATGTTATCATTTCTATTGAAATTTCTTCTTTCTCTTTTTCATATTATCATCAGTATAAGATAACCAAGCCTTTGATCCCAAAAAAAAAAAAAAAAAAAGCATTTAACGACCTCCTCTATCCAACATTTATCGACTCCAAAACCTTGCAGTCGATACGACGGGCGTACGTGGGGATATCAGGGAATCTAATCGACGGTCTGGATCTTTCCAGCGCAATTCCGCCGTCGTTCGGAAGCTAACGGTCAATACCACTAAAAATCGGCCACGTATAAATTTGCGTAGCTTGGCCGATTTCCGCTTTCACGTGCGAGACGCGGAAAAACAATTCAGTAGTTTCAGGTGCAGAAGATTACGAGAGCTCCGCCACACGAAAGAGGAAAATAGGAAACATGTAATCCGTTGATCTGTAAATATGAATTATCATATCTATTTATGAAAGCTCATATAAACAGTTTAATTTATAAATTTTGTTGAAGTAAATTCCATTAAAAATACGTTTCTGTAGAATTCTTTTATTGGGGAAATCAAAGGGTGTAATTTTTGTGAAATTTAGGAAATATCCAGAAACGAGGATGTTAGGAGGAATTTCAAAGTGTATTTGGTGGGATGGACGTAGTGCCGTGTCTGGAGGAAAAGTCACCTCGTGCTCCTCTGCCACGGAAAGACGCGCGTGTAATTGGCAACGGTCCGCGTGGCTGGCAGGAGAGCAACGGTTCACGGAAAGATGCGCGTGTAAATGGCAACGGGAGAGGGCACGGCAGCAGTGTTTTAAAAACCGGACCGGACCGGACCGGGAACCGCTACTGGAACGGTCCGGTTCAGCACCGGTTTTCAATATTTGATGAAAACCGTTCGAACCGTTCGAACCGTGCAGTTGGACTGTAAAAATCGGTTTGACCGCGGCTCGGTTCGTTCATTATTTAAAAAAAAAAAAAGTTAAAAAAAAATATAAAAACGCTTTTCCTGCGGGCCCCGCGGCAGACGCTCGCTCCCCTGGTCATCGTCTTCGCCACTTCGCCAGCAGCTAGGGTTTGTGCGGACCCACCGTCGCCATCTGCGGCAACAGATCCAAGCCGTTCAGCCTGCCGGAATCGACGCCGGCAACCGCCTACTGCTCTCACAGCTCCTCCCAGCAAGCTCTGCCGTACTTTCGGGTTTCCGGACTTTCGGTTCCAGCAACCGCCCGCGTCGCTAGGAGCTTCTGCGTTTTCTTCCCGGTCATCTTCTTCAGTTCCGGCGACCATCGCGGAGACCCATTTTCACAGCAGATCCGTCTCTGTTTCCGTCGACCCTAGCATCCGGCGATCGATTCCGGCCTTCCGGTGCATCCGACGAACCGGCCATAGAATCCGAGCAGGCAGGCGGCAACAAGGTCCGGCGACCATCAAATCCGAGCTTCCGGCAGCAAGGTTGCAACTTGCAAGGTTCGGTTTTCCGACCTTAAATCCATAGTATCCCCTGTTTACACGTTTCCGACCTTAAATCCATAACTATGGCAGTGTGCTGCCTGTGTGTGCGTGCGTGGGATCTTTCAAACTCCATTGTGGGCCACAGTCCGCACGGCCAAGAAAAATTTAGAAAGGAACAAATCCGTATACAGATATTCTGATTAATTTCGTCAAGTAAAATTAATTTTTTTCTAAACATCTTTTATCTTTCTATTAATATTTGAAATTTCATTGCAGATATTCTGATCAACCATACAGGAACAAAAAAAGATGAAAGAATTGCACTTATTTCAGGTCAGTGCACTCTTTTTTTTTCTTGATTTGCATAATAATTTTAATATGATATACTTGAATGTATTGTTGATGCTAAGTGTAATTTTTATATTACAGATAATTTATATATTTAATTTAATTTTAAAATAATTAAAATAAATTAAATATAATTATTACGTCATAATTATGTCATGCTGACGTCACGGTTCAAAACGGTTTGAACCACGGTTGAACCGGTTGGACCTGAACCGGACATAAAAACGGTTCAGTTCACGGTTCGGTTTTTAAAACATTGCACGGCAGAGCACGTGAGAAGCATCTTCTTCTAGTTTCAGGAGATACTCAAAGTGGGGCCCACTCGAGGAGAGCTGCTTCTTTTGGCCCTCTCCTGCTGCCAACCGCGGGTTTTTTTTTTCATTTTAAATTCTTTAATTTTGCATATTTGTATTTAAAACCTTGAAGTTTGAGTGTTTGTATTTTTAACTCTAAAAATTTTAGTTCATTTGTATTTTAAATTCTAACCTATAATATTATTAAAAATTATTGTTAATTCATGCACAATGACATGAATACCCTATAATATATTTTCTAAAAACCTAAAACTGTATTAAAGGTGAAGAGAGAAAGCTTAATAGTTAAGTTTAAAATATAAAAAATTCTTTTTTTAAATATTGAAGGGTATTTACGTTATTTTGCACGGATTAATGCTAGTTTTTAACATCGTTATGTCTTAGGGTTCAAAATGCAAAGAAATTAAATTTTTTAGAGTTTAAAATGCAAACACTCAAAACTTCAGAGTTTAAAACACAAAAAAGTAAAATTAAAGGTTTAAAATGCAAAAAAAACACCAATAGGCAATAGTAGGCCAAGTAGTAAGTGATGCAGAAGCACCAAAAATAAAATGCTAATGACAACGTGAGGGTATTCAAAAAATGACTAAGGTTTACCAAGGGTGTGTTAGAGATGATAAAACTTTTGAATAAAAATTTTTTAATATAAAATTTTTTCAATTTAAAAAAATGATGGGATATGACCAGAGTAATGATGATGAGTAAAGAGAATAAAATTAAAATAGATAAGTTAATTGTATAAAAACAATTGAAAAGTAAGATTCTTGCATAGAAAGATGTGAAAAATGATTGAAAAATAGAATAATTATAAAGAGCGAAAATTTTAGATTGAAAAGTTTTAACTTAGACTTTTTTGGTTATTGCCAAACACACCTCCAATCTTTAAATTTTCTTTTCTCAAAAGAAGTTCTAAGTCATCCCCGTGTGCGTGCTTGCAGTTGTAGACTTGTAGGTGTGCAATGGGCAAATTAATGTAAACACAATTCTAAATGGGCGCTGGTTAAATAGATTTTGATAGTGGATTTTTTTTTAAAAAAACACTAAGACTTATTTATAGGGGAAAATTGAACGACGTCACCACCAACATAGTAAATGAAAAGGATTAACTATAGACGACTGGTAGTGGATGTAGATGGGCCCAATATGAAATTTATTTTTATTTTTTAAAATACTTCAAAATAAAAAAAAAAACTTACTTTTCTTGTCTTGTAAATTGACCTCACATAATCATGAAATTAATATCTAAACCACTTATTATATTTGAAATTATTTACTTTAATATTATGCTAATTTTCATCCAAATCAAACATACGTACGAGCTACATTTTAAAATAGTATAAAATCGACGTAATGAAGTAGTTTGATGCAAATATCAATATTTAAGTTATATTTTCAACATTTAAACTGTCAAAAATATATTTTTTACATAGATAAATAATTGTATAAAATATTATTATATTTTAATATATATTGGGTTTATTTGGAAGCAGTCTTTCCGTCCGTTTGCGTAGGATAGGGTCTCGTATATGCGTAGTGTATCCGAGGATCGTGAACCTCTGCACCCGGGTGCACTTAGCTTCAGTGGACCTGGGTGCATTAAGCTATTTTTTTATTTTTATAATTTTTTTTTATAAAAGTGTTAATCTAAGTGTATTTAACATGTATATCAATTTTTACTATTTTTGGAGTATTTTAGATATTTATTTTTAATTTTTGAAGATCAGTGCCATTTTAGGTAATTTTAAATTACTAAAATGCCACTGATTTTTAAAAATAAAAAATAAATATCTAAAATACTCTAAAAATGGTAAAAATTGATATACATATTAAATACACTTAGATTAACACTTTATAAAAAAATTTCAAAAAAAAAAAAAATTAAAATGGATTTAATGCACCCAGGTGCACTGAAGCTAAGTGCACCCGGGTGCACGGGAACACGTCATCATTTGTGTCGAACAGGATAATTTCACCAAATGACATTCGGTTCTCATCCACCACAATCCAATGAATGGCAACGGGGGAAGTTGATTGCATGTGACCAACCCCCGACTCCGAGGCCTGCGGTTGTCCCGTCCTCGGATCGGATGTCATGGGATGAGGCTGTCACCCTCGAGCTGTGTTCGCACAACCGAAGCCACCTGTCATCTATGCAGCCAACCGCATTTATTAGACAACCGATATGAGAAGTAATAGGTCCTGATCCCACGCGGGACAGCCCATGCAGCTAAATACATAAAAACGAGTTATCCTGTTACTCCTTACTAAACAAATATTTTACTTAATTTTATCTCACAAAATTCATTTATTATAAGTTTTTATTTTTTTTTACACTTATTTATCTAAGTGTATTTAACATATAAACTAAAATTTACCAGTTTTGAATATGTTTCTATATGTATTTAAAATATCCTTATTTTTAAAAATATAAAAAAATATATACCCATATTCAAAAAATAGTAAAACTTCGTTTATATGTTAAATACACTTAGGTAAACAAGTGTATAAACAAAGTAAAAAAAAAGTTGTTGTAAAGGAGTTTTTTGAGATGGACTAAACGACACATTTGCTGAGTCCGGACTAACAGGATAATTCTTGAATTATAAATACTTTTTTATTTTTATATTACAAATTAATCTAACCTAAGTGCATATTTTTTAAACTTTTTGCTTAATGGATAAATTCAACTATATAACCTATAATGTATCCATAAAAAATATTGCTCGTAAGGTCTCGCTTTTATAAAATTTCTTTTCTGTAATCTTTTCCATATTTAAAATCTTAATAGTTGATGAAAAATTCATTCTATATATTATGTGTAGTGTCATTTAGAGTATCTTGGAAATCCTTTTGTTTGTTTAGTTTCATTGATATGGGTCCTACCTAGAAATATAGAAAATCAACATAATAAAATAGTTTAATGCTAAAATATCAATTTTATAGTTTTTCAACATCTAAACTATTTAAAATATTATTACTATATAAATAAATAATTATATAAAATATTTTATATTTTAATACATGCGTAAATGAATCTAACCGTTTTTCATAATTTACATATGAATATATATTTTTTAGCAAATGTGACCCATGCACATACTTTGATTTGGAGGAAATTTGGTCTCCTAGTTAAACAAGTGATGTTAAATAAAATGAACGGATTAGATTTTACATCAATCATTAATATTTTAAAAATTGAGAAGGTTACATGGCTACGCTTTTTATGTAGCCTGGTTACACAGAAGCAGAGCTCTTACTCTTCAGATATAAGATAACTTCTACCAAACTAGAATTCAAAACCCCAACTTCCTTTACACATGATAAAGCTATGTGAGCAGTGGCTGACAAAATTAGAAAAATCTTAACAAAAAGATTTAAAAATCTCCTAATAAGTCGATAGATAAAGTTCTATTTTGTCGAAGTAAAGAAAAATATAATTGTATGCTAAGCCTGTTTACATTCTTATAGTAGGGATTTGATCCTTCAAGTCAGTCTAAAAATATATATTACTTTAGTTTTTTAAGAACCCCTGGATGGAGATTATAATAATATTTATTAAAAACTTCAAAATAGCTGATATCACTTTCGTTGGCAGGCAGAGGTCCGAAGCCTGCCTTCATCCGAATTGCCAAACGCCGAATATCCAAGTCCAGGTGGCCTTCACCCTTTTGAGGAATGTGGCGCCACTTGTCCCCCGACATTCACACGAGTCTCGTGCCGTCCACTCAAATCACGTGCTGCATCCACATGTACCAATAGACAATAGTGACGTCAAATCAGTCACTGTCCAAGATGCAATCCATGACCTCATTCAAAAAAAAAAATACAATAAAAAATAAATAATTAGCAAAATTTAGGTTTATTTTATTTATTTATTATTGCTGACTCTAACGCTGCACGTAGGGCCTTCTCATACTAATCGATCACGTGGGTGGTTGGTTTCTTCCATTTCCACTCCCCCTTCGTCCATTCCATGCATCCTAATTCCCGTGAACTCAATTAAGGCATTATCTTTTCAAAAAAAAAATAAAAAAAAAAATTTAAAGCATTAATGCCACGCGGCATCAAACAGAGTTTGTAGGATGGTGATCAAGTGCACCCGGGAGCTCAATGCTCCCGGGCGCATATACTTATTTTTTTAATTTTTTTTTCAAACTTTTTTCATAAAATTATTAATCTAAGTGTATTTAATATATATATAAATTTTTACCATTTTTGGAGATTTTTAGATATTTATTTCTGATTTTTAAAAATCAGTGGAATGCCACTGATTTTTAAAAATCCGAAATAAATATATAAAAATATCCAAAAATAGTAAAAATTGATATACATGTTAAATACAATTAGATTAACATTCGTGTAAAAAAATTTTGAAATTTTTTTAAAAAATAAGTATATGAGGCCCAATGCTCCCGGGTGCACCTGATCACCCTCCGAGTTTGTCGACAGAGATAAAACTTGAGTACTATTCTTTTCAGCCGGTCTAAAAATATATTTTTAAATTTTTTAAAAAAGCTTTTTCATAAGCATATTAATCTAGTTATATTTAATTTATAATTAGATTAACGTGTTTATGAAAATTCTTTTTAAAAAAATAAAAATATGTTTTTGGAGGCCGGATTAAAAAGATCATTCGGCTAAAAAATTTGACTGTCTTGCAAAAATAAATTAAATAAATTAAAATTTAGGAAGCGGCATACAAATAAAAAGTTACATGCTTACGGGGTTTGTTTTGAAAAAACCCCATCCATGCACTCTCCTATAGGTCAGCAATTGGTGGTCAAATTAGGAACTATTGGTAACAACATGAGAACAGTGGGAATGAAATGGATAAGACAGAATAAAGTAAGAATAAAATTAGAATGAGGAGGCAATTGTATGAGAAGACGATTAGAAAAAATAAAAAATGAAAAAGCATAATTGTTGGGTAATTAATGGGATTTACTTTTCTATTTCTTGTTTCTTTAGACTCTTAATGACTAATTAATTAATTTATAGCTTCTTTATTGATGTGTGCTTTCTAGCTAGCTAGACTCTCTGGCTCAACACAGATTTACCTACGAGTTATCATGTAATATATATGCGGCTAGCACAAGCATACAAGTGGTGACGATGAAATCTTGTTTTATTCTTTTCTCAAGCAGAAGCAACATTTCCCTTAAGTTCTTCTTGTGAAAATTGTTGATGTTACTGTCAAATATGGAATAGACTAGCATACATAAAACCAAATGCTAAGGACACCATAACTTAATTCCCTGCTTCAGCTTTTATCACAAGTGGATATTTCATATATCCACCACTTTTTTTTTTATGTATTTTATGTAAATAATTGAAATGAAAATCGTACCGCATGATATATGCAGCCATTTACACGTAGTACTTGAGCGAACTCACAAATCACAAGGGGTGGGTGAATTTAATCTTCTTTTTATTACTCTGTTTGTCCCGGCCGTGCACGTTATTGGAAAAGCTCCAATTTCTAATTCAATGTTTTGGGGCTTTTTGACGTAAAATTGTGAGAGCTGCATAGATTTGTTTGTCCAAATCATTCCAACTAGTGAAGGACTCCAGCACTTTCTACGGAGTACAAGCAAGGTCAAACAGGCCCTTAGCCAGCATATGAAAAGTGCTTATTTTTTTCATTTTTGAAATTCAAAAATATTTAGTAAAAATTAAAAAAATTCTAATCTCGAATATAGAAGGATCTTGCATGGCCTCACACGTCCATACACAAGATCAAAAATAAAAATAAATGGGTAAAGCTTAGTCCAGTATTGAGTCATACCCTATAATGTTCCAAAGGCAAAGACATCCAAAGGATCTTATTCGTTTTTAAATCTCTTTTGGGTTATCGATGGAATACATATGCATGTCTACAGCGGACCCGGGGTTGATGCCAAATGCTGCAATAAGAAAATTGAGGTAAGTTGTGTACGCGTTATGCAAGAGCTAAATTAAATTTTAACGATTAATAAAAAAATAATAATTCAATAGGCATATTATAAAAATTGTAAGAATGTCTCTGGGTCTAATTGTACTTAATTGTAATACCAGTTGAGATGATGTAACATATATAAATACCCATCAAAAAATAATTCAATATGCATCTAATAAAAACCTCAGTCGTTGGATATATATGTGTATATATATATATATATATATTGATGGAACAGTGGTTGGATAGTTGGATTTACGGAATCCAAAAGCGGCCTGAGTGTGTGTTTTAAGTATCCGTTCCGTCCTACAGACGTTATTTCCCGTAGCTCATGAACTTCCTTATCAGAGGCAGCAACTCTTACCGATACGTAAAGGTATCCCTTAAAAAGGAATGTATTGTTGAGAAAACAAAATTATTGTGCTAGATACATTGGGCGTTTAGTCGAAAGAAAGAAAACGAAAACTGGATTTCTTCTAGATTTTCTAGCTAGGAAGGGACTTAAATTCTCTTGTTGAAGTTGAGGTCAATACTCAATCTAGAACATATTGCAAGACAGTTAATATTGGAAAATTTTGGCTGTCAATACTCAATCCAGAACTATGGACCGCAAATCGTCGGCCTACTTCATACGTTTCTTTTACCAATTCAATGAGACAACAAACATGACCAGCCAGGCGGCATGGGCGCAACCGTCCCCATGTCCTTGGTTCCATTCCCTGCATGAATATGGGTAGTTTAAATGCTGGCGTTTTGGGAGTAAGACGACTCCTCAAAAATAACGTAAGAGCAGTATTTCTCCCCTAAAAATTTATAAGAATGTCTCAAGGCTCAAATTTAATAGAAATTGAATTTTTTTTTTTTCAAGCCAAAGGCTTTGCAATCTTAGAGGACTGGCGATCAGACCAAAGCCACATTAATTATCTTCATTCTTTAGCTAACAAGGTCTTTTTCTTCAAAAAAAAAAGTCTTTTTGAATAATAAAAATATATAGGAGAATAAGGAGGCCTGATCATTTCAGGTGCGTCCGGCCTGAAAACCTATTTTTATTTATTTTTTATTTTTTTTCATGGGTAAGTAAATCTAGGTGTATTAAATCTATAAACCAAGTTTTACCATTTTTGGATGTTTTTAAGTATTTTTTTTTGGATTTTTCAACACAGTGGCATTTTCGTAAATTTTGGATCTCAGAAAATTACAAAAATGCCACTGTATTTAAAAATTCAAAAAAAATACTTAAAAACATCCAAAAATGGTAAAACTTGATTTATAGATTTAATACACCTAGATTTACTTACCCATGAAAAAAAAATAAGTTTTCAGGCCGGACACACGGAGCAGGCCGTGCGTCTGGCCTGAAATGATCAGGCGTCGAGAATAAGATGATTAATTTTAGTCATAACGCGATATATATGCACTACTTCAACCCAAACTCGCACAAAGCATCACGTGTCCAACTAAGCCACTGGCAAGCTTTACGATTGCATGGTACATAGCCTACTGGCGGGCTTTCACAACGCACGATATATAGAATCAATGATCTACTGGCAAGCTTTCCGATTGCATGATATATGGCTCCAACTCAGCTACGAATTACGGAGATAACAATGTCAATAGGATAACAGTTCAAACAATTCCAAGATGGGTAATGATTCAACAAAAATAGAGTTGAAAATCCGTACCAATATGCAAAGGATTCAACACTTCAAAAGAATGGCTTTCAATTGATTGGCTGAAATGTCCTGGCAAATCCTTGGCCAGCATTATCTTCTAATTACGAGAACATTGCGCTCTTGCCTCTTGCTCATGAATGACTAAAGAAGCCATGACTAATGCACTGATTACGGAACAAAATTCATAATTTATATCAGTTAAAATGTTATCATATACAACACTGCCAACCATGGTAACCAGGGGAGGCTGATTTTCAGTCGAACCTGGTTCGACTCCCTGCATGGGGCTTCATAGAATTTCCCCTAGTATAGGGCTGTATTTAGCAAATTTCCCTTTAGGGTATGAGAGTTGTGAATGTGCTTCATTGTAATATTAAGATATCACAATGTATAAACATAAAAAATAAAAAAAAATTTTAAAAAAAGTTGCACCTTGGAAGCACTTAGTCTTGCAATCTGTTTCTTGTTCTCTTAAGTGTTATGTTTGTGACTGTGATAGAAATAGGAATCTTTTTGATGTTTGGGAGCAGCATATGCGCTGTTGAGTCCTTGAGCAGCAACACAATCACTTGATCCGTCTCCACTGATGTAAAGTATTTAGCTTGAGGAGAATGCATGGCTGGCCTTGACCAAGGAACCATCATTCTCATATTTTCCCCCATCAGATTGGATAGCATGAATGCCATTCTCAGCAAGAAATGGGCTTCTCTGCGACCAAAACTGTTGACTCAAGCAACGATAGCCGGTTCTTAGTAAGGGATATCTTCTCCTCGGCCTCAGCTGCTTTCTCTTGAACATTACGAACAACTTCTTCAGGTGCATTAGATACAAACTGCAGGCACAAATCTATAGCAATTAAACAAATAGCTTCGATTGATGCATCCAGACGACAGGGTGAATTCATAAATGAGACGAACAGGCCCAAAATTATGCTGGACCTGGAGATACAGATCAATAGCCATGTACAATACTCCAAGAATAGATTAGGCCCAACTTCAAATGTGCAATTTTGTACCCGTGTAAGAAAGGGCCTTGACCATCCAAAAAACCTCTAGGGCCAGAAATTTTCAAAATGAACCTTTGATGGGCATTATCATCCCTATGAAGGATAAGAATTAGGACCACTGCTCAGCTAAGACACACAAAAAGATGAATAAATGATGGTACTTAATGGATCACAGGAAGTGAGAATGTACACTTTTAGAGCTGAGTCGAGCCATAAGTGCATCATACTCCATTTGCATCTTGGAAAGCCTTTTAGAGAGACGATGGACTTCAGCAGAGATATCTACCATGTCTGCAAGAGGCAAGTAAGCCTCCAAACCTTCCCCAGCAACAAGATGGACAGATTGCTTGGCATCATCTGTGGTAATCAGAAATTAAATCCACCAGAAAAAAAAAAACACCAACAATTCATCATATCAATAAACAAGCACATCAACAAACTCATTGATTGATTTGACATGCAGAATCCACTTCGTTGTGCCAAACTCAAGATTCAAGCCATGAACAATGATGCTAGTTGATGATTAAATTACTAATTTTTTCCATGAATTTGTTGAGCTAATTAAAAATTGACAGACATCTAATTTAACCGACTTCTTAGTCTGATAAAATGCACTTATGAGGAATACACACATCTTACAAGAGGGACCATGCACTCATTGAAAATCTAGTCAGATATACACATCAATGAACTGAGACATGCCTGGAGGAAGTTCTGTAAAATGAACATTTTGCAAATCTAGCCTTGATAATAATGCTAAGACGTCACTTTCTCCCTGCAAACATTAAATAAGAAAAATCAATGAGTATCAAAGGGCGAAAATTATATCATCATCATCATCATAAGCCATTTCCCACCTATGTGGGGTCGGCTGCAAAAGGGCGAAAATTATATGATAGAACATATATAAAAGAACACAATAATAAATTGGTCAGCAACATGTGAAATTAGAGTTATAGGGAGGTGGAACCGGGAGGAAAGTGTTTTAAGGTCCAAGATCTTCCCTAGAAAGGCCAAGATACCGAATAGTAGGAAAGTGGTCCTAGTGTCACTGTTGGAGAGGAAGACCTCAGAGTTATAAACAGATTTTGACCATATTGATTTCTTTAGATATAACGGTACTCAGTGATAGATTTGCATATCATACTAAATAATATATTACTCAATAATATCGCTTGCTGGAGAAACAATCGCAGTTGTTGAAGGAATGGTTGGTTATGCACCTAGGCTCAACCTGCACTAAAGCACCCCTCTTATACCATGTGTAGCTCCCAGTGCACTAGATTGATGATGCTGACTTTTCAAATTTTCTCATACTTTCTCAAATTAATAAAAGTCGATGCTCTCCATCATTCTTTTATTAATTAGTTGCTATGTGGTTAATTACGTTGGTCTGCATTTCTTTAAATAGTTTAGCAGTGTGTGTGTGCGTGTGTGTTTTTTTTTTTCCTTTAGACTGTTTCAGGTAACTATTGATCCATTTAACTTAAATATCGAATGTTAGATTAATAACATTAAGAAAGTCTTTATTAACAATTGAACATTCTTATTATTTTTTTCGTATAAATTACAGATATCATTACAATGTGCAATTCACCTTGCTTGTGTGCCTTGTGTCTAGGCCTCAAGAAACTCGTGCCTTGGTGCACCTTGCACCTTGAACAAATATGGAAATACTATAGAAACATGTCAAAATGTGTGTATTTTTCATTACACTTCAAGTTATATTTAAGTCAAACTAACTTGGGTACATGGCATTGCGAATCATGGGATATCTTTCAGAAAATGAACTAGTCATTTACCCCCAATGATTCATACACAGTCAAATCAGGAATACATTCAGTTACAAAATTACAGTAGGTTAGTCGATATTGTGAACAGTTTAATAATTGATGCTAATTGTGCAAGCATAACAGGACACAAGGATTACTGATGCACAAGTATTTCAGGATATAGCAAAAATACATTATTCTCTCTTTCAAAGTATAATTTATTTTAGAAGAGTTGTGATGTTTCCTTCTCATAATCGAAGTAGCATCAACACAAAGCATTTAGCAATGTTTCATTAGCAAAATTGCATGGATCATATTGTGATGCAACTAGACCAGTTAACTTTACAATAAATTCCAGTATGAAATGAGTGCAACCAAATCAAAAGTGGAAGATTTTCATGTAAACAATTGAATACTCACAGATATATAGAGAAGGACATCAGGACTCGCAACTATAGATGCGGAAATACGTTTTGAAGGCTTGACAGAATATTCAGCTCGAGCGTTTCGGATTGCTTTTATCTATTCCACGTTGGGTAAAAAGTAAAAAGATGCTCATCTGTTCTTTGATAATGAGAAGATAACACTGAAAGCTATACTCTGGAACATAGGTGCATAACTGAATTGCTAAACTCACCAATGCTTGGAGATTCTCGAATTTTTTCACCGACTTGGAATCCCTTGGAAGTGAAGTAACAGGCCACTGGGATACTATAAGAGCTTGCTTGCGATGGGGTAATGCCTAAACATATCAAAACACATCATGTCTGCAACAATCTGAACTTAAAATAACTAAAGTGGAAAGCGAAACAATGCAAGGTATTCCTCAAAACCAATCACAGCCATTAATCCTGAAGGGGTTCTAATGGAGGGCATCATAATGCAGGAGGTTTCTGATGATGTTTCCAAAATATAAGTAAGAAATAATCATGCAGGCAACACCATCATTCAGCAAAACAGAGGAAAAAGGGATGAGGGTCACAATATTTCATTTTGCTCCAAATAAATTTTGGTTTTTTTGGCTGCACTACTTTGGTCCTAGTTAGATCTCGGAAGATGGCATCAAGATGATTTAGGATTTCATCATTACACATGTGGAAAGATTCATATGCACTACTTTGGTCCTAGTTAGATCTCGGAAGATGGCATCAAGATGATTTAGGATTTCATCATTACACATGTGGAAAGATTCATAGCACCATTTCAGGCTGACATAAACATGTCTTGTAACATAAGACAAGTGCAAGACCTGTACACACACAACTGTGTCTGAAAAGAATGATATTTCAAAAATAGATGATATAAGAACTGAACAGGGGTGTAATCAATGAAACAACAGTAATATTCACTAGCATCCACTAGCATGAAGCCATTTTAGAGAACTCATTCACCGGAATCGACTAACATGCAATCATTTTAAAGACACTCATTCATCAGTACTCACTAGTCTTACCTGCCACAGTTCTTCAGTTACAAACGGCATGAACGGATGCAATAGTTTCAGTATGTTTTCAAAAACATACAAAAGAACAGCCTGTGCCTTACAGCGGTTCTCAGAGCCATGAACACGAGTTTTACTAGCTTCTATATACCTAGATAAAATGTCAATAAAGCCAAGGTAAGCCTGAATGGAAATGAACTGAAAAGAACCAGAAAACACCATAACAAAAGTTTGTAAAGCAATTGGACTGCAGAACCAATTTCCTTCAATCTGGACTCAAATGGAAGCCTATCATCACGTGAAAGTAGTGAATCCACTTTTCAAATTTTGGTTTTTGGTATGTGTTGACCATCTGTCATAACATGGCACTCGGCAGCACATCGTGCATGGATGAAAATGAAAAAAAAAATGATGTGGACCTCTCAACCAAGGCAAATTGTTCCCACGTTTCACTTTATACCAAGCCTCTCAGTCTTTTTGCTTGAAAATACTAATTCTGATTCTGAAAATCAATTTCATTTCTTTCTTTCCTTATTTTAGTTTGTTATGTTTATAGCATCATTTTTGGAGGCCTTTTTAAACCACCAAAAGACAGACTTTCTGAAGTCATTTTTAAATTTATGTCTTCTATGGAGATGCATAGCTTCTTTCTTCTGTGAAGGTGCCCTCCCCAGACACCAGGTCCCACTCAAACCTTGAACCTTTGCCTCGCATACTCCCGCATCAAGTATACATACACCTAAACCTGCTTATGTGCATGGGTATTAAAAATCAAATAGATGCCAGATGCCCCAAGAGCTTGCGGAACTTCAAACCATAGAAGTGTTACTCTCCAAAATGAAAAGAAAGCCATGATTATCAAAATAGAATGCTTCCATTATTGATATAGAGAGGATTGTTTATCACTTTCAGACCATGTCTCTGCTAAAATACTGAATAGAAAACATATCAAGGCACTAGCATCTAAAGGTTTTCATTTTTGTGCAGCTTTATCATAGAAGGTAAAAACAGAGGTTTCTTATCAATTTTTGACCAATGATTCTCCAGTAAAAATAAAATAGATGCCCTCCAATGCTCGTAAGTCATAAACATTTGGAAGTTAAATTCACAGTACTTTTCTATAGCCATTGTCCTTGGTACAAGCATTCTGTGCAGAGAGTTGATGAAACTAGTAAACTTCACTAGTTTAACAAAAAATTTGCAAAGGAAATAATACTGATGCTAATATCAATAAAATAAGATACTGGTTGATAAAGAACAACAAACCAGTCTGCGAAGTCACCCCAAAAGAAATCATAAATTTCCCTCGCAACATCATTGAAGAAAAACTTATCATAGCTGGAGGTAACTTTATCGATTAGCTCATGAAGTTTCCCTACCTGGAACAAGGTCAATTCTCACATAAAAACAAGAAATAGCTCATCTGAGAATTATAAACCAATAGTAGTCTGCTTACCACCCAACATTCTGGCAAAGGTAGGATGCAAAGGGATTCTTCAGTATCAAACTGTGTGCAATCCATATGTTTAAATTATCAGGACTGGCTACTAATTCTAAAATAATCAGCTTACTGAAGAATAAAATATAACAGAACTAATAAAATTAAATAACATTTGCTGCCATATAAAACACAGATAATAACTTCCAACCTGAAATAAATGGAAGTCAACAAACTAAAATATGTATGCCTTGGCAAAGTAAGGCTCTAGGATCACATTAAATAGCAACCAAATTAGTTTAATTGTAGTCACACTTAAGATGGCATCCTTTACCATAAAAAAAAAAAGATATCCTTTTGGTCCACTTAGGATTATTGTAAATAACTGTAACAGGAAAAAGAATCAATAGGCAATCACATCTACAGAAGAAATAATGCTCAAGTTTAAAATCATTCTCACAAATATATGCACCAGATAATTGATATATATTTCTAATGCTCTTGGCCTTAACTCCTCAACATTCTTTTTGCTGCCTGACACATTTCTTGCAATGTTTCACTACAGCAGCATATTTTTCTTGATCATCTGTGATACTGGTTCATGTTTCCAGATTGCTTAGCTAGTTATATTCGTATGAACACTGATGGTCAGACCAACACTCTACAGCATGCATTATCCACAAGTGCAGGTCAGTCATCAGTTTCTGGTCTTCACATCATAATCTTCTGCAATGATCTAGCCAACTCTAACTTAGAGCATAAGACATTGATGACAGTCATGGAGGTACTTTAAAAAAAAAAAAAATTAAAAAAAAGTTATTCTCAGATAATTTTTCAAAATTGCAGCATTTGTAGATGATTAAAAGAATCAAAACCACTATAAAAAAAAGGCAGTTGCTTAGAATGAGAAATACATTAGAAATTTGCTTCCGTCTTAGATAAACCTTATCATGACCTAATCACTTTGCTCATGACTAGAAAAACAGTGCCACTGTCCAACCTTGTAGGCAAGTATGTTCTTCCAAGTAGCCGATTCAGTCTGTCTAGGAAGATTTTGCAACACGAATTTACCAGCATTCCATAGCTTGTTGGTAAAGGCCTTACTCGAAGTCAATCTCTCAGAGGAGAGATTAAGGTCCTGAGATCGCAAGCAGTTAAGGGAGTTAGCATAAAGGATTAAAACAATGATGCACTGTCGAGTATCAAAATCAAAACATAAATGCATGTTGAAGCTAGGAACTACTAAGCAAACAGACCTGACCAGCAGTTCCCAGAGCAAGGGTATATCGTAAAGCATCTGCACCATATTCCCTGATACTGTCAAGTGGGTCTATCACATTTCCTAGAGTCTTGGACATTTTTCGTCCCTGGAATAATTAAAAAAATTTCCATTGACTACATGCATAGCAGATAATAATAATAATAATAAAACATTTGTAATCATAAGCATTCAACAAACAGGCAATCAAACCAAATCTTAGAAGCCAAAATGAAACAATAGTGTTTCTGTGGAAAAGCCACAAACTCCCTGTAAAGGTAAACTGCCCACACAGAATTTCATTGAATTTGGAAAAAATTACGTACAGATTGAATACAAAGGAGAAGAAAATTGCAGACTTTGTTAATAATTTCACCATTTATCAGCAATCATAGAATTACGAATGATGAACTCTTGGTGCAGAGAAGGGGTGCTGCTGTTATTCTAGCTCTTTCCAACAAAACTAGTTATTCAACATGACTACTGTGATGGGAGCACGGCAGATATCATTAGTGGTTGCAGGATCATGATAGCCAGATTCTATATTCCTGATGTTCAGTTCTTATCAGAAAATATGTTGAAGGCTCACATTCTCCAATATCATAAACTTGATCTTCAGCCCCTCTCCACTGTCCATTCATGCCTCTAAGATATAATGAGTACTCAAAACTTTAATATATGTGCACTGTTGCTAAAAAATACATAAATACATATCAGCCAAATACTGAAACCCCTCCATTTCATATCTTGATAGTTGATGTTGATTATTAACTTGATGCACTGCTCACTGCTGCAATGGTAAATGATGAGGAAAATAACATTCTTTGATATTATTGTTAACTGATGTTGAAGTTAATGATAGTTTCAAGTAGTAAGTCCTAGCTTACAGCATCTTTCATTTTTATTTCTCTTCTATTTATTTAATCATAATTACTTTTACTTTCCAGATTGAATGCATGTTAAAAAACTTGTAAATGGCTGAAAGAAAAATTAGCAAAAATGGACAGTTTTGTAACTTAAGTTCATCAGTTTCCCAAGATTCTCTCTTCAATTAAGGTGGGCCTCAACTAGAAATATTCGGCCAATAGTTCTGTACAAACTCACCTGAGAATCTCGTATAAGTCCATGCAGATAGACGTAGGAAAATGGAACAGTCCCTGTGAACTCAATTCCCATCATGACCATTCGTGCAACCCAAAAGAATAAAATATCATGCCTGTCGAAAGAAAAAACAAGGGAATCAAGGATTTCTATCCAGCAAATGACATTCAAAGCCAATTAGTGAGGTTCAAGTTTTAAATCATTCACAAACCAATATGAACATAAAGCTACCAAAGATCATAAAAATGAAATTGAATGAACATCATATCGATAACTGCTATTGGAAATAATTGTTCCTGCCAGGTTTGTTCTTTTGGAGTCACCATAATAGCATTGCAACACTCAGGAAAGAAGCAATCCATATGGTCAGAGCTAAAGTGAGACAATAACAGAAGTAAGACATTCATATGGGAAACAGTAGGAGGAAGTTGTTCTATCTTCCAATGGTCTTTAAAGGACATAACAAGTTTCAATATTGCTATTTTCTTTTTTACTTGAAATATTTGTTTACAAATGGATTTCTATAAGGATGAGTTCCCCCCATTTGAAACTTACTGAAGCAGAAGGAAAAAGAAGTCTCAGAATTTCCACTCATTGTCAATTCAAACTCCTTAACAAACCCACCTGCCATGAAAGAAGTTTATGAGAATGTTCTTTCCAAGGTTAACAATGATCTTCCATAACTTTCCTACACGAACAATGATCTTCTATAACTATTAACTTTCCTTGCATGAGATTAGAAGATTTCAAATCTTAATACAACACTTAAGAATTTTCGTTCATAAAAAATAAAAATAAAAAAAATAAGAATTGTCTTGCTGCTTTTATAATATGCATTTATCTCGAAACTTGTATAATATGTATCAGGATTTACTTGATATACACATAGTTTTCCAACAATTAACTGGTTGTTTGTCGATTCCAGCTCCAGTCTACAAATGGAATAGGTTGTAGCTAGAATTCTACATATATAGATGTGGAATCAAAATGAGTTTATTACTTCTTATGGGAGTATTTGGAAGTGATAAAATTTCAATGAAAAATTTTTGGTGTAAAAGCATTCGAAATGAGAGAAAGTGATGTGATATGATAAAAGTAATGACGAGTAGTAAGAGAATAAAGTTAAAATAGATGGGTTAGTTATATGGGTAGTTTTGTAGAAATAATTGAAAATTAGGGAAGTTGTATAGAAAGATGTGGATAAATAATTTAAAAAATAGAGTCGTGAAGAGCAAAAGGTTTTAGTTTGAAAAGTTTTTTAGTTAAGCAAACACACCCTATGTATAAAACAATTATTATGTTATAGAAAAGTAAGATTTTTTCTCCTCACTTAAGGATTACAAGTTTTTTTTGTTGGGGAAGTTCAAAGTAAAAGAACAAATTTTTCGTTTGGCTTCTCTTCTTTCTTCCCCCTTTTTTCCTTGATATCATTAACTCTATAATAACGAAGTTTTCTCCAAGAACAAATTTTTTGTTTATGCTTAATAACTTAGTTTGATTTGTTCTAATCAATTGAGATAAGGTAGCAATAACAGTCAAGCAAAACTCTTAACAGAATGACCAATTGGCTGCAAATCATTCAGTACTGATGAATATTTTATAAGAATACTCAGACAATGATTTATAGAACACCAAACTAGATAAACTTGCTAGATGTAG
This sequence comes from Annona cherimola, assembly GCA_030490835.1. Taxonomy (NCBI): domain Eukaryota; kingdom Viridiplantae; phylum Streptophyta; class Magnoliopsida; order Magnoliales; family Annonaceae; genus Annona; species Annona cherimola. The sequence goes on along the minus strand of CM059977.1, from coordinate 10,635,993 downwards.
ATTGAGTATTTTAGCAGTAGAGAGAAAAAGGACCAGTGAGAGATTCCTTTCAAAACCATTAATTGTTCAGATTATCATTGGAGAATGCAAAAGAAGAGATTGAAAAAATGGTCAAAAGTTCAAAGAAGCCATCCACGTAAACCCCATGCAAGCACAAGTCTAACAAGCAACTATCAAAATGGTACCCAGTTTCAAGAACAGTTGTTGGGTAGAAACGTCTGAAATCCTCTGCAGATAGATCGGGCCATCCAAGAGTGCTGAAAGGCCACAGTGCACTGAAATCCAAAACACCAAAATAAAATAAACTAACAATATAATTGAGTACATATGCTAGTTTGAACGCTAACTTCTGTGAAATTATTGAAATATATATGTTGTACAAAAGGACAGAATTCTGACTAAAAAATGGATTTTGGTGATGTTGCCTAAAAAATAACCTCTGTCAGGATAAATGCTTTCCACTCTAGTGCAAAAGAAAAGTGAAAGTTGTTTAAGCTTTAAGCAATCAAGCTTCTACTAAGTATTAGTCCAGAGACATGAAAGTCAAAAGAACATCTAGATAATGATATGCGGCTCTGCTGGACAAAGAATTCAATAATTCAGCTTCTTCAATTTATTCCTGGCAGGATGGGACTTCCTTGGGATAATCATTGGAACATCTGGATCCCGGAGATGATAAAACAGCAATCGCTTGAAGGTTCTAATTCAGCCACAGTACCATCCAACAGAAAAGGGAAACAGGATACCATACGAAAGCTCTTTCTGCAGCTTGGAATGATCGGACTTCCAAGAGAGGTTGCATTGATTCAAGAGAACACTCATAGCATAGATGCCACAGACAGTCATTCGACACAGGCCTCACAAAATTTTAATTAATTCATTTCTGAGGCCTCCATAATATTCTTTCAACAAAACTAAAATCCCAGTACATTCCGGAGAATAATCTATAAGCACCTCAGTTAATCCAAACGCTGCAATGAAACACTTTCAGATGATTCCCAGTATATATACATATACATACATACATACATACATACATATATATATATATATATAATTTGAATTCGATCAATCATATACCTTAGAAATCACCACCACTGACATAATTCATAACATGATGAATAGGTATGCTATTGAGAATATCATCTGCTGTAATCTTAAGGCAAACATTGGATCTCTAACTAGCTGTGTGACTAAGAAGCAGATTTTCCAAATCATCCAGACACACTACAAGATGCTGGTAAAATTAATCTCTTAACTACTTATTTTTTGATATCATAAGCTCTAACTACTTAACTAGGGATTAACATTAATAAAAACCCGGGAAACAATACGAGAGCACAGTGAAGAAAAATCTGTGTACTGGTTGGTCATCTTTAACAAACAATGTTTTCTCACTATTAGAATTTTCAGAGTTTTCTGGCCTTTGAGTTAATCTTAACTTATGCATGAAAAGTTATGCATGGATGTGATCAATATATTCCTATTATCGAAAAGAAATTTAAACCTAAAACAAATATTATTACTTTCTTGTCAAATTTTCACTCTTCAGTGGTGAGTTTTCCACCAAAACATGTTAACATTTCTCATGTTTGCTTTTAACATCAGTGCTTGCTGTTCTTAAATCTGAACGAATTTGAGAACATAGTTCAACATGATGCATTCAGAAAGCGAAACACCGTGAATTGGTTATTGTTGATAAATATTAGGTTAACCTGTCCTACATGTAGAGAAAAGTCTCTCCTTCATGCAATGCCTTTTTATACTTGGTTTTGCCCCTGTCTTCTGGTTTGATTATGAAGACATTTGTGTGTGTGTGTGTGTGTGTATGTTGGCTAGTCACCCCATGCAACAGAGAACAGTTTCATCCCAAGTCATTCGTGGTATGTGCTCAAGACACGAAAACAGCCCTTTTGGTAAATGGAGGATGTTTTTTGGAAGTGATAAAAAAATTTATGAAAAGTTTTTTTTGTGTAAAAGTTTTTGAAATAAGAGAATGATGTGATATGATAGGGTAATGATTAAGAGTAAAGAGAAAAATTAAAATAAATAGGTTAGATTAATGGATAGTTGTGTAGAAATGATTGAAAAGTAGAATAGTTGTATAAGAAGTAAAGAACTAATTAAAAAATAGGATAGTTATAAAAAATGAAAAGTTTTAGATTGAAAAGTTTTAGGTTGAAAAGTTTTTGAGGTAAACAAATGCCCAGGGAATATCCCGCATATTTCAAGCCCTCCCCCGTCCTTGTTGGTGGTATGTGTGCAAGGCATCCTTACTAGGAAATGTAATAAGGCTGCATTTTCTTGCCCTCCCTGGACCCAACATTGGCAAGAGCATTCTACATTAGGTATGCTCTTTCTAGATAATCATGGTCATTATAGTAATTCTCATAATGCTCAGTGGTGCTTTAAGGATTGTCAGCTTCATGGCATTAACCAACTAACAGCCCTTTGGCAAGTCCACTCTTAGCATGCACAAGTGCACATAATAGAAAGAGGCCTAGACATGCATAAGCAAGTTTTATCATCGTATGTGTGTACATACATGACATACACACTGCATAGGGCTCCCATCAATGCAGGGTCTGAAGAGGGAAAGATGAGAGCAGCCTCACTCTCAATTCTTGGAGAGAATGTTTTCAATTTCAAACAACTTGACAACCAAAATAAATAAATAAAGTCAAAATGCTGAAAGGACAAAGAACGTTTAGTATTTGTAACAAAACTTTTAAAAAAACTTTTGTGCTGAGATTTGCAAAACCACGAGGCATAGACACAACAAGAGACATTGATCAAAATAATAACAGAAAGGAATAACAAGGTTCTAGGACATAATTTATTATTGAGTCTTATTCAGGCCCACCTTAATGATAATATGAAATCTAACCTGTCATCACATTTAGCATCATTTATTTAAGATTTAAGAAACCATTTTTACAAAAAATTTAAGTGTAAATGCGTGTACATTTTGAAATTCACCTGAATCCATTTGCTTGAGCATTAAAATTTATAAAATGTCAAAAACCATTGTTTCAGATGAAGGAACATTTTAGAAGGTTTGGACACTTAAATAAAAGTACGTCAATCCATTTAATACTGAAACAAATTCAAGGATTTAATATGTAGGGTGTGTTTGGTAATGAATAAAACTATTGATGAAAAGTTTGGGAGAGTAAAAGTTGTCAAATGATGTGATATGACAAGGATAATGATGAGTAGTAAAGAAAATAAACTTAAAATACATAGGTTAATTATGTAGATAGTTGTGTAGAGATGATTGAAAAGTAGGGTAGTTGTATTGGAAGGTGTGAAAAAATAATTAAAAAATATGATAATTGTGGAGAGTGAAAAGATTTAGATTGAAAAGTTTTAACTTGACTTTTTCTATCAATTGCCAAACACACACTTAATCTCAAAATATCCAATTTTTGCAGCTCATATGAATCTTTGATTAAGATAATTTTTTAGTATTTTAGCCAAATAAATAATGGTAAGATTCATGGTTGGCTTGGATTTCATATAATCAGGGTAGGCCCAGACAAGATGACCACAGAAGACTTCTATGGCCAATTGATCATAAAAGCATTTCCCTTCTAAGGCTTGCTACATGTGAGTAAAGTAAGCTGAAATTTGGCCTTTTATACATTGGAAGTGCAGTCCTGACCTGGAGAACCAAGTATCAAGAACATCTGGATCTTGGTATATGTCAACATCCTTTCCATACTTATCACGAGCTATTTCAAGTGCTGCTTCAGCTGACCTTGCAACAATGTAATCTTCCTCACAGTCCTTTCCTGTGATATACCAAACAGGTATACGATGCCCCCACCACAGCTGTCTGCTTATGCACCAATCTTTAATATTTGATAACCAATGTTTGTATATCTACAGGTCAGAGACAAGGGCATATGTCTAAATAAAATTGTAAAAGACTGCATCTTAACTGCAGGCAAGTCTTTAGGAACAAACTTCTTGAGAAATCAAAGAGTGCTAGTTTAAACATCGAAAGATGAGGAGAAATACAACTATCAAAGCAAAAGAATTCAGGGAACTAGATAAATTGTCCAGAGTGGTTACCTTTTCAAATCTTTCAGGGATAATTGTTAATTGTCCATTTTCAACAGCATGAAGAGCTTTCTCAGCTAGTGGCTCCATGGTCACAAACCATTGCTTACTCACTAGTGGCTCTATCACCTAGGTTTGAGAAATCAAATGTCCGGACCAAAATAAACAATTATACAACATAAGTCATATATCTGAAACAAACGGCAAAGTTCAAAGATGATTGTCGCACTTCACCACCACGTTGGGATCTGGGAACTCTCAGGTTGTACGGTTCCTTTTTGACAGCTAGACCTGTCTCCTCAAGGTCTGACCATAATTTCTTCCGTGCCTCAAATCGATCAAGCCCACTGAAATGACAAATTATCCATAGCAAGATCAGTCATTGACATGAATAGGCAACTATCCAAAATTAATAATAGTTGGATCTAGATTCTTCACCTGTACAGCCCAGCAACCTCATTCAGAGTCCCATCTTTATTCATTACATTCAGTATTGGTAGCCCCAGCTTCCTAGCAAGAAGATAATCATTGTGATCGTGTCCAGGGCTAATCTTTAATACTCCAGTACCGAATTCTTTATCAACATACTGTTGCAATTTGCAAAACTTTAAAATTGTCAGACAAAAACTAATAAAAGGACATTCAAGCAAATTAAGTCAACTGGATCACGATGTCACCAGCTGCCATTTCATCAGATTATGCTTCCTTTTGCAGAAATCCTATAGGTTTGTCTATAAAAGTTGGCTGAGAAGATTCGTACCACTTTGTGTAGCCCATTCTTAACAATAATTAAAGAATAGAAGATAATGCCAGTCCAGAGTCCAGACATCACACTCTATAGTCTCTTGAGTGTCATGACACATGAAACTGGCAATTATGTGCTTATTTCAAGCTAGCACAATTGGGGATTCACTCAACAAGAAAAGGCAACCAATTGGATCACAATAATTTTTCTAACTTGCATATCCATTGGCATCCTCGTCATGCCAAATCCAGCCTAATCAACAACATAAATTCAGAAAGAAATATCAAGTTGAAACACTGACCAAGCCAGATCAATTAAAGTGAGGTTTGGAATATACACTCAAGAAAAACAAGCCTACGTGATTAAATTACGATTGTAGTTTGCAAATCTTTTAACATTAGTTCAAGTCCCATGTGTGAAACTATCTCTATCATGTTAATTACCTATACAAATAAAGCAGGTAAAGAGCATAAATGACTTTGAAAACCAAAAGAGCAAAGATTAAAGAAGAAATATGCTCTTCTAAAAGAAGACTTACTCTGTCAGAGATAATTGGAACATGTCGTCCAAATGTCATCGGTACAATTGCCATTCTACCAATGTACCTAGAATAACGATCATCCTGCAGAATGACAGGAGAAATGAGCTACGGGAATCAGCATCAGCAGCAGCATCAATGATAGAAATTGAAACCCAAAAGAAAAAAAGCAGAAAAACCATAATAATTACATGAACAAGAAGGCATGAAAGTGCCTTTAAATATGGAAGAGGACAACAATAAAAGAAAGCGCAAAACAAATCTAAGAAACAAATTCTTCCATCAGAATTAGACCGTCCTGATATTGGAACAAAGTATATAAGGAAATCCTTGGAGATGAATATGTGTCCAAATACGGTTCAAAGGAAATAATATGTGGCTTGTCAAATCATGTGCAACTATAGGAAGATACAAAATAGACAAGAAAACCACAACAGGAGAAGAATGGTTGCTGTTTTAAAAGTCATAGAGCCTTCAAGATGTGAGAAACACTATGTGGGTTATGGTAAAAGACAGTGGAAGAAAGGTCCAATCATTCAGGAAATGAAGAAAACATAAATGCAAAGATAAAATGATTTGAATGAAAAGAATCATTTTGGTGGATAGGTCCTAGGTCTTTGTTGGAGGGGAACTTCGAAGAAAATATAACCTTTAGTAATATACCTGTGCCTTCATAATCATAATTTTAATATGGAGTCCTGGAGTAGTTCTAGACTTCTAGCATTTTACAATTGATCAAAGATTCATAGGGTTGAGATTATCGTTAATATAAATGAGATCACTAAATGAATCTATCTATACAACTTACCAACTTGATATTGTTTGCACATAACATAATTTTACATTATTGCTAGAAAAAAAAAAATTAACCTTTTATCGATAGCAATTGGGGAAAATATCGTATTGGGTAAGTCAACAATATCATATCATTAGGGAATGTTTGTGCAACAATATCATATCATTAATTTACCAAATAGATCATCATCATCATCACAAGTCATTTCTCACCTAGGTGGGGTCGGCTGCATGGATTCTGTTGCACCACTCTTGGCGATTTAAGACTAAATTTTCTGTTATGTGTAATATTTTTAAATCTTATTTGATTACTTTCATCCATGTTTTTTTAGGTCTTACTCTTGTTCTCCTACCACCTTCTACTTGGATAGACTCTGTTCTCCTAACCGGTACTACTTCAGGTCTCCTTTTAGCATGACCAAACCATCTTAATCTATTTTCTCTCATTTTATCACAAATTGATCTCACTTTTAAGTTTTCTCGAATTATTTCATTCCTAATTTTATCTTTTTTTGCTTTACCACTCATCCACCTTAACATTCTCATTTCCGCTACGCTCATTTTTTGTATATATTTTTCTTTAACTGCCCAACATTCTGCCCTATAAAGCATAGCAGGTCTAATTGCAGTCTTATAAAATTTTCCTTTTAGCTTGATTGGAACTCGACGATCACATAAAATTCCTGATGCACTTCTCCATTTCTTCTATCCTACTAGAATTCTATATATTATATCTTTCTCGATTTTCCCGTTCTCTTGAACTATTGATCCTAGGTGTCGGAAGTGATTAGTTCTCATTCATGCATCACCTTGGTAAATTCGCAACACCATCAGTTATAGTTGACATAATGACCACTGCAAAAGGCAAATATTATTCTCATTCATACATCCAAGCTATAATTGACATAATGACCACTGCAAAAGACAAATATTATTCTCATTCATACATCCCAGCTATAGTTGACATAATGATCACTGGAAACGGCAAATATTATTCTCATTCATGCATCGCCCTGGTAAATTTGTAACACCATCAGTCCTTCCAAAATTCAACTGAAAAACAAAAAATAAATGCAATTCTAACAAGCCAAATGTGACTTTGAACATAAATTTATTGTCTGTTTATTAAAAATGTACTTTTTAACAGTAAAAATTTTGACTAAGAAAAAGCCTGTTTGGAATCCAATCAAAATTAATTTACAAAAATGTCTACTTCTATTAGACCCAGTTAAATAGAAAGAGAAAACATTACCTTAGGATGCACAGCAATAGCCGTATCACCAAACAATGTCTCAGGTCGTGTTGTTGCAATTGTCAAATAGTCACTCCTTTGGAAACAAAATAATAAATTAATGAACTGACGTATTGAAATCTAGGCAATGGACTTTAAAAGTTTTCTATATCTACATTGTTTGGGTCGCAAGTGTATATGTAAATACAGATATAAACACAGTATTTTCTCTCTCACTTAATTGATATGATGTCTACTTACCTACACTTCATTGTTACTGTACTTCTCATCATCTTGCACAGCTATTTTGCTTATATCCAATTTAGACAGTCATCACCTATAATTCTGTCGACATCATTTATATTTCCTTTTACATTTGTGACCATCCAAAACATGCTAGTACCCTTGTTTGGATGCTTGTAAAACAGAGAGGGGATTCATCCCATTTTCAGTTTTCCCTCCACTTCAATATATGTGACAACTACTGATTTACTCCTAACAACCTACCTTTCACATCATTAATTATATTGCCAATCATCCATCATATTTATTTTGTCTTTATTGGAAGTATGGTTGCCACTATCTTTACTACTATTTTATAAGCATCCAAATAGACCTTGCTGTTATTATATCATAATATATTTTTCAATCATCATCGGCATTTTTTTCAAAAAGTCAATTTGTTTATCTTTATTGGTTTTATTTCTATTCGTTTTGATTCCAATTGACAAGTACTGATCTAATCATGCAATCAACATGAATCATCTAATTCCTTACGAACTATTTGGGATTACAACATGAATGGTACATCCATAAATTACAAGTGCCTGCACTTTAATAATATTTTTGTTAGGTCATTCAAATAATATATAAGTCAATTGCCAACACAAGTACATCGTATTTCTCTCGAATTTGCATCGTAATGAAACTAACATATGAAAAATACAAATGATGTTTTTCAGGATTTTCCAAATATCATATCAAGGCTTTGGAGATAAGAGGAATCGATATTCATGCTGGAATAGCAACACGCACAAACAATGGGCAAAACAGACAAACTTGCATATCCACAGTGAACTTATAAAAATTCTGTTAATGCACCATGATGATCATGTTAACAACAATGACAACAATGACAACAATGATAATGGAGTGACAACAACAAATGAGCATAACAACAACAACAACAACAATAGAGGAACCAAGTGGCATCAACAAGCACCTAGAGCCTCCTGCAACACGATACTTGATATGATAGAGAAAACCGGGCTCTTCAGAGTATTCAACTTCCTGAGCATAAGTTCAGCAACAAATAATGAGTAACAGCTAGACATAATGATTAGCAGTGAGAAACAATAAATTTTCATGTTTTGATAGCCTATCACAATAAACCTTAGATATGTTATAAGACTGAGGCAACATGCATTCAAATGGTTGCAGCATTAGCTTATGCAAATATCCACACTGTTCATAAGTCGCAAGATGAATGTAGCCAAAGATAATGTTAGGTGATAAATAGCAAAAACAGGAAGTAATCATAAATGAAAACATTTGAAGAACCATAGAAGTAGCGCCAACATATGATTGGCAACATAAATCAAAGCGCAAGATTTGCAGTAGTGAAGAGCTCGATCCAAAAGCATTTAAGGACCTGAAGAACCTCGATGAAGATATCAAGAAAAGATTTAGGTCTGGGATTGGAGTTTTCATTTTGATCAAAAGAATAACTCACTTTTACCAATATACGCTTGGGCATGGCCACAATTACATACAATCAAATGCAGAAAAGATGGACAATAATTTAGAGCAGCAATCCTGAAAATGATATCAAATGTCAGTTTTGTCGTTCCACTAGTTGCTTCTAACTTCTAATTTTCTTCTGCTGTCCTCATTAATATACACATTCGTATATCTATCAGCAAACAAAAAATAAATGATAATCAAATTACGCAAGCTTGTTCTTGAGCTTTGTATGCCATTCCCAACTGACTAACCATGAATATAGGGAATGAAATAAAGCGAATGAAGTTAAATGGAAAGGTGGGCAATAAATGAAATATAGGTAATGATTAAAAGATAGCATTGTTATGGGAAATGCATGTCAAATCAAGGCTTGGAATTCAAATCAAAGAAATTCTACCCATCCTAATCAAGCCTAGAAAGAACAATAAAATCAAATACCACTCCTATGACTAAAGAAAACTTCGTGAATGCAAATTGTTTGATATCTGAACACAAACAACTGAGAAGAGAGAGGTTCTGTTGGTATATTATGACGCCAAAATACATATAAATAACCTTTAATTGGTACATACGCCGTAGGACATCACTTAGCAAGACAGTAAGGCTCACATGCCACATGCTTATGCTTGGTCACATGACATTGAGTTGCGAAAACAGCATTGACAAAAATGAAGGTAAGGATAGCTAGGTACATCCCATCCTCCACATTGGTAGAAGCCTCATGCAGTAGGTATCCCCTAACTAGTATATGGTATGCACCTTATCTTTCTATTTCGGATAAAGAGTAAAAAATATAAATATGAGAATTATTTGACAAGTAAGAAAAGGAGTACCTAATGGGTTGCACCTTAAACATATTCTTTCATATTTAAGGCATAGAACACCCTGCAATAAAACATCAGGCTAGTATCTCGATCAAAAGATAGCATACCAGGTCAGAGACTGCCGTCTGAAGATTAGGAGACCAGTTAACCATGTATGATCCTAGGAGAAAAGGAGAAACGAATTATGCCAAATGCAATATGGAGGGCGTAAATTCATAGATCCTGTAATGCGTTACATTTATGCCAAAAGAAATATGGAGGAAGAAACGAATTATGCCAAATGCAATATGGAGGACAAGAAATTCATAGATCCTCTAATGCGTTACATTATGCCAAAAGAAATATGGAGGATATGAAATTCATAGATCTTGTAATGTTTTGCATCAAACTGTGATGAACAAAACAGATGCAAGAAAACCAAAAGGGCATAAGATCAAACAATTAACTTATTTTCAATCTTTCAACCAGCAAGTAAAAATAAGGTACAACTTTGGCCATAATGCAATCTGGGAGCAGTGAATAATGCACCAAATAGTAGAAATCTAGCATCCTATCCTAAGCCTTGAGACACATCAACTGTCGAATTATCAAAATTAATATCATCCTAGACTCCTGATCAGGTATAACGTCCATATTTACCATTGACTTTGATGACGATAGCACGTAATTTTTGTCCAACAAGAAACCAGACACCAGCCATTTGTCAACCAAAAAATGGCTTTTAAAACTTAAGGTTTGATGAAATAGTAAATGTGTAAATGAGTTACCAAGGCACTTGATAATCTTATTTCAATAGCCTCTTTAACAGCATGGCTGAGGTTCACAGATCAATTACTATTTAACATAATGGCCAAATGAAATGTAGGGAGCTTCACATCAATCTCAACAGAAAAAAGAACTTGTAATCAGCTTTAGGGATGCATAAGTGTGACACAAACTTTGATTGCATAGAAGCAAAGAGAAAACAACAGATATCCAACTGACTGCAAAAAACTTCTTGCACCTTGGTAGATAAGACCTTTCTCATGAAGCCGAACAAACGCCTCAATTACTGCACCTGCAACCAGTGAAAGACAGTTTCAGGAAGTAATTACCAATAAATGGACTAAACATAAGCCAAAAGTGGCAAGCTAAGTACAAAATAAGACGTTATCAAAAAAAAAAAAAGTACAAAATAAGAAGCTTTAGAGAAGTAGACAATGAATTCGACTAATTTGTATGGAGGGGAAAATCAGATAAATTAGCATAAGTGTTCCTGGCCAACAAGTGGAATGCATTCGAACCAGAGCAGTAGACTAGTGCCAGTTGCATTCATTAGCCACCTAAACTGGTAGAGATGCATGCGGACTATCCAGTGATCAAACCTGAGCAGTAGAGACCCTTTCTTCACAATATTATTTTGTGGAGTGGCATGACAACACAACAATAACATGCACAACAATAAAATAAAAAATAAAAAGAAGAGCTTCTATTACTGGCTCTAATAAAAACTACAACAAGAGCAACAACAACAGGAAGATAGCCCAGCATAATGCATTGGAAGAAGGGTGGATTAAAAGAGATGCAGAAAGGGATGCAAAAGGAAAATCCATAAAATGCACATGGAAGATTATGATACCAGTAGGATGGCCAGGTGGGAAAAATGGCATCCATAAAATTGGGAAAAAAAATAATAATAAAGAAATAGATAAGCTATTTTGGAAAAGGGAAAGGATAAGTAATTATCTACACAAAAATGCAGAAATCATTATTAAGCAGTTACAGATGATTAAATAGCATATCAAAAAGAGAGTGGTCAAAGGGACATGTTACATCCCGTTCACATTCTTCAGGCCTTTACACATCATTTACCATAAAATAGACATCAAACAAAAGATGATGGGTAAAGGGCCTTCCACACTTGATACTTCCTTTGCATTTGGGGCTTTTACAAATCATTTTACCACAAAACAAATAGCCCCGAAAAAGGAAAAATTAAAGATATGCCTAACTGCCTTAAAGCAATTGCAAGATAGACAACTGTCTTACGACTTAGCTGCTCATCAAGGGTGAAATGTTCTCTGGTCCAATCACAAGATGCACCCAATCTCTTAATCTGACTTGTAATGGTGCCACCATACCTGAGAACAAGCATAACATCCATCACACGGAGTGAGCATGGCCAAAAGAGCCGCCCTTGATCAGGGAGAAAACAATACTTTTTGCAAAGTGTACAACCAGAATTAAGTAGCGATAAATACTTATACACTCATATGGTTATAGGTTTCTAAAATGAAGAAAGCTACAAATAGCGCTGATAAAAGATAGGAACTAACTGAAATTATAAATAATTGTAGAATGATAGGAAATTTTCTTTGGTGAGGAAATGCTGGCCCCAACAGTAATATCTCCTCTTTCAAGGCAAAAAAACTACTCTGGAATCTTTTGACCACCAATGCCCGAAATCATTCCCAGAGACTCCTACAATCAATTGCAAGCCTACATGAGTTGACGGGTTTGTCAGCTTTACACCTTAGAAGATTCATCTTAAAGTGCATATCCAAGTTAATATTCCAAGTCCCACTCAAAACTCTAATATCTTTGAGCCAGCCCAGATCTGTTGAATACAAAAGAGCATTAAAATCAACTTCCTGTTCATTTTTGTTTTCTCATTTTTTTTACAAAATTTTCCATTGAAATTTCATTTCCCCTTCTCCAATATTTCCTCAAAATTGTTATACTGATAATTTCTTTGTAAATTTTTAGAAATGGAAATAGAAATTTGACTTCGATATTCTCTTCTTACTTGAGATGGATACATCTTCCAAATTCACTTCCTACACCAAGCACGTCGGTGTAATGCCAAACTAGAATAGCTCCTACATTATTTCATTGACTTTTTTCTTCATTGACTGAAAAACATTTTAGATGCATATAAAAACGTTAAAACTGTTACAAGCAACATTGCGGTTAATACATATAATTACAAAAGCAAAACTAACAATAAATATGCTGCAACAAGAAAACGTATAATAAATCATGAAAAAGCATAAGCATAGGTGCACGAGTCCTCTGTTAGCCTTGCTGTGCCACAAAATTGTTACACAAACTAGAGTATACCAAAGGAATCCCGAAAATCATTGATCATCCACTCTAGGGTTTACAACTATAGCAATCTTGATAATACAAGCGAATTCAACAAAACAATCAGAAACCTGTGAGAAATTTAAGATATGATGTGAAATGTATATCACTTATATGTTGCAGAAAATTAACAACCAACATAAAAAGTTCGAATTGTTTTCAAGGGGAAAAAAGCACAAAAATTACATACTTTTCTTTCCACTTCCAAACTCGATTTACAAATTGATCCCTACTTAGGTCAGTCCTTTTCACCCCTTCAGCTGCAAGCATTTTTTCCACAACCAACTGCAACGGTAGTTTCAAAAGCAGTTTTAAAAATGAATAATATGACAATGTCCCTGAATGAAGTCCAAATCAAGAATAACAAATGGGGATCCACGCAACAATGCATATAATAATAACAAAATAACCAAAAGGAGCATACAATTTTCAACAGCAAAAGCAAGAATAACACTGTGTGCAGATGGGAGCCTAAATTAGAAAAGATGTCCTTGAGAAGAATATCTAGGCATTATTGTCATGGCAGTTTGGCCACTGTTTCTGTCTTCATTGCTAGATTTGCTAGATGGTTAGCCTTTATTCTGAAATCCTTTTCCCATTTTTGACTTTCAAAAAGAAAAAAGCTAATATCATTGAAAAGATTGAAATTGTAAAGTAAAAAATATGAAACAAGAAAGATGGAGTAATCAAGATAGTGATAAAACATCTCTCTAGGGTATACAGATATGTATAATCTTTATCATCTTCTCCCTCAGTCTTGGCAAAAGATTATACCCCATCTCCAATAGTAACAGAACCAGGTGTTGGATGAAATGGTACTGGCACTCAAGCCATCCACCCAAAGGCAGACAAATGCATGAATACCAGCTAACCATGGAAGAGATGGACCAGCCTTTGTGCCTACCAATACATAGGGACCTTTTAGAAACTATTAGAAAGAACCACTATGAAATGGACCTGGATCTTCATGAGATAAGTTGCACTTGGGCAAGAATGGTAATGGATTCAGGTATGGGGTGGAAAAGAGTGTGTTGCAGAAAGCTTTCAACTACAAAAGGCGTGAATTGGGTGTCTCATCCAAAGTACAATTCAGAAATCAGCAGCAGCTATCAAGAAAGACAAAGCAAAAAAATTTCGAAGGCTAAATCAGAAAAGTGCAAAAATAATTTCCAGCGTTATCAAGGTCTTGCAATGGACCTGTTTCTAATCCATGTATCACAACATGGATTTCATCATTCCTCGTCCAGTCATAACTCGTGTTCCTTTACCTACAATGAATTTCAGACAACAAACCTGAGTTGCAATACCAGCATGATCAGTCCCAGGAAGCCAAAGAGTAGGCCTTCCCCTCATGCGGAAATACCTAACCATAATATCCTGGTACAGGAAAAAAAACATTAAATGATTTTGAACAAGCATCAAATGAAAGTCTTAAATGGCAATGGATCAACAACAATAAGCATTGTAGACATCACGACTCCTTAAAGACTGTTCAGTAAATAAGAAAAGGGTAGGGAATCTCTTTTCATCCATTTTTCACACCCCTTTTTAATTAAGTGAATTTACTTACACCAACAACCCCACTTGTTAATTGATACACATGCGAAGGCATACCCTCAGCAAGAAGACATAGGGATGTAAATCTGAACAAACAGGGAATCATTTCGATAGAAATAAGATAGACATCGCCATCAAAATCTCATTCAAATTAACTAGGAAATCATATCAGCAAATAATATATACCAAGGAGCCTCTTCTAGCAAAACTTGAGCTAGCTCATCCAAGCCCGGGATAGGGAATCATTTCCATAGAAATAAGATGGACATCACCATCAAAATCTCATTCAAACTAACTAGGTTCAAATCATATCAGCAAATAACAATATAACACATACCCAGGAACATATTCTAGCAAAACTTGAGCAAGCTCATCCAAGACTATGGCAACTGGAAACCACTTATCTTTCTTAGAAACTACAGTAAATGGCGTAGTTAGCAAAAGTAAGAGCTTAGGTTCCAGTTTTGTTGTAAGACTACAGTATTAGGAACTTGCTTTGCCAATCGTGATCCTTGGATTTGTTTTAGAAACCATATCATATGCATTTTTCAAGTAAAACCTATGAAGATTCATCTTTCTTTCTCATTTTCTCTGTTTATTATGAAAAATAGTTTTAGTAGTTGATCATTTTCCACAAGAACTAAAATCTGCATGGAGCAAATGACTAAGTGAAAAACAGATAACAAAACGTTACAGAGTGAATTATCCACTATGTTTCATATATCATTTAATTTAGTCCAGAGAAGAAGAAGAAGAAGAAACATTGCACGATTTAAGACTAAAGTATTGTCTATTTTCACCCAAGTACACAATGAACAATTGCCCAAAACTCCAAAATGTAAAAAAAATGCAATATACAGTAGTTAAATCATAATATCCAAGAACCAAGTAGGAAACCGCTAGGGTATTTACTTTCTCGAACCTCAAGTGTTACAAACATTGCATGTCCCATATGTAGCGATCCAGTAACATTTGGTGGGGGCATGGAAATCACAAAAGGATCTCCTCCATGGTCAAAACCTGGCTTGAAATGCCCTTGAGACTCCCACCTATTAAAAATATAAACAACATTTATAACAACAGTCCATCGAAACAGATCTATTCAATGAAGAAATGATGTAAGCACATAGAGAGACAACAAAGAACAAGTGAAACTAGATACAGTTACAAACTTAATGATCTGATAGACAATCACTCCAATGAAAGAGACTGTAAGTTAGATTTAACCAGGGGATGTACAACTGAATGAGATATTTTCCATGAATGACATAAACAAAAAATAAAGCTCAAACAAATAGGTGGAAGGGAACGGAATTATCCAGATGGCCCTAGATTCCTAAAAGAACATCCAACTGTATTAAACATTAAAATGCTTGGCAAGAGTTCTAATGACCTGGGTTCATATATGAACATAAAGATGAACTGTATAATAGCTTCCAGAGAAAACAAACAGTATGATGTTGACCACATTGTTTGACCTTGAATCAGAGAGTTGTACATCAGATTTTGTTCACTTGCGTATACACACATGCATACATAACATGATTCACATCCCAAAAGCAGTGATTCCTGGTGTGCATTAAATGGCAAAACAGGCATTGTCTTTAGCAATAACTCGATTTATGGAAAAATCGTATATCCTCCCTTGATTAGGACATATACCAACCTAACAACTCTATTCTCCCGGCCATTTTACTCCTTGGCAACCCACCGATTCCCACTCACTTCCAATGAAAATATTCATTTGGCACAATCCAAACACACAGTGTCCACGGAAGAAAGAGAGATTCGGCAAGTCCCTGGGTTACATGTTCTTTCTCATTGTTCAAGAATTTTTGTTTTTCTCTTTCCCTTTTCCTGACAAAATTTCCAAACCACCAACTCCAGAGAATGAAAGAAAATACAGAATGAACTACCAGTTGTATATCCGCTCTTCTGCAGTAAAATCGAATGACTTTGCCACCTCCGGTGATGTAAATACATCATTCTCCAACGCCCGAACTATGAACACACATACAATGAGAGATGCGTACGATTAATAAATCCACAAGATAAGAAAAAAACCAAAAAAGGACGGGGAAAAACTGCTGAGGAGACAGAATTTGATAAACAAAAATCCTGAAATACAGCAATGCATGAGCTAAATTGCATCAATTCCTCGAGTTCTGACACAACTGAAACATGATCGATTCCCATTTCCGCCGTTTTCCTCGTTTCTACCCACCAATGCATCTTTACGTGCGAAAACGTAAAAGGCCTACCTGCAGCGAATCTGCGGACGGTGCGGAAGGAGAAACGAAGAAGAGGGAAGAGGACAGTCCGGCTGCAGCTTGGCGTGAGGTAAGAGGAGGATTTGCGGAGAGAGTGGGGAGAAAAGAGGAGAGGACTGAATTTGCGGGCAGAGGAGAGAGAGGAGAAGACGATAGACGTGGGGTGGCAGACAGCCATCGAGGGATTGAACGCAGATGAAAACCCTCGCTGCAGCGTTTTGGAGCTGGAGAGGAGTGAGCTTCTCCTGCTCGCTAACAGAAGATAAGGCGGGAGAATTGGGATGCTGGAAATATGCACAACCGCGGCCGCAGCGGCTCCTCTGCGGACGATATGCGCAAAAGCGCATGCCTTCTTGTTACCGGCTATTTACATTTGGCCCCTATCTCTTTGCCATTTTTCATTTTTTACCCCTAACGATTAGTTAGCACTAGGGGGGTTAATGGTCATGGTCAAACCGTCAATCTGCTCGTCCAACCCGTTAATAAATGGATTTGGATTGAAATTTTTGAATAAATGAGTTATGTCTGTCAATCTGTTTAACCATTTAATTAAATAAACGGATTAGGGTTCCGTTTATATAACTCGTCCAACCAGTATAACCCATTTATAATATATTATATATGATTATATATATATACATATGTATTTAGTCGGTTCCCGGCTTCCCGCTCTCGGCACTCTATCCCCCCCAGCGCTCGCGCATGATGTTAACTTTTGCATTCACAGTCAAGACTGAGATCTGAAGTTCTCTCGGATTTGCCGCCGCACGCATAGTCATATTTCAGAGTTGAGACCCCTTCCACAAAAGCACCAATTGCTTTTGATTCCCTGCTCAACAACCCATGACAATCGTGCTACACTGCACTGTCAACAAAGTCACATACAAATAAATGAATCGCATTTATTGTTGGAGTTACATTAACTAGAGCATTCTTCAAGGGCATAGAGTGTCTCCCTCGCCCACTCCTTTTCTCTCCTACTCGCTCTAATTTTCGCTCCTCATCTATCATCGATTTGTGGATTGCGCTGGCTTTCTTCATCACCCTTTCTCTCTTCTCTCATCTCTTTTCTCACTCGCCACTGGAAAGGCTAGCTCGCCTCCTCCTCTTGTCATTGTGTACCTCTCCGGTTCGTTGAGTCATCGAAGGGCTTACCTGCAAACTACAAAGGAACGAGTGTCATATTCGGCACTCCGCAGAAGTTGGCAGTTGGCATCCACTGCGACCTTCAATCTACCACTGCACGCACGAAGACTCAGGAAACGTTGGCACGCTACGACCTTTAGATCTGCGGCGTGGTACGCATGAAGACTCAGCAGACGTCGACACCCGCTATGCCATTACCTACAAATTTGCTGCCACACGCATGCACTTAGGGGTGGGAATCAGAGCGAGTCATACCAGGTCAAGGTTTGCTCAACTCTGACCATACTTTTAAAAAATTGAGTTTGACTCTCTTTTTATACAGGGTCGGGGCAAGGTCGGTTTAACCCTTAATTTTTTAAAAATAGGTTCCGAAACAAACTTCGGGTTGGGATCGGACCGATTTCGGGATACGAGTCGGATCAAAATACGGGTCAAATAAGATCATTTTCAGAATTTATATACCTATCAAACATAAGTATACATCTATACTAAATTTAAATATTATATGCTTGAATATTTCACTAATTATTAAAAAACACATAATTAAGAAACAAAATATTTGAAAATATAGTATAAATTTATTAAAATATGTTAATACACAATTACACATAAGGGTTATATATGTACAAATTCTTTTTATTGATTCTTATATTGTTTTTTGAATAAATTGATTCTTCTATTGTTGATAGAGTTGATTATAAAAAGTGAGAATTTTGAAATAAAATAATAATAATAATATTTAAATATAGGCTTATAATTTTTAATAATTTTTTATATGCGGGGTGAGTCAGACTATTCGGGTCGAGATATGATCGACCCACCCCGACCCTATTTTTTAATTCGGGTCAAAATTTCTAACTCGTCAAAGTCGGGTCACAGGTCGACCCACCCCTACATGCACTGAAGCTGATGTTTCAGGTATGTTAACTTCGAGTTATTTAATTTATTTAATTTTACAGACTTTATTGAAGGATTTTAGCATTAAAATTAGTAACAAACACAACTCGTTAACTCGTTTATTAAATGGGTTGTAAATGAGTTAGGGTTGAAGCTTTTTAAATGGGTTAATAAACGGATTAGGGTTGAGATATATTAAATAGGTTGGGATTAGGATTGAGCTCCAACGCATTCAACCCGATCCATTAACACCCACAGTTAGCACTTATTAGACACTGCTTGATCTGCATACAAGATGCGCAAATTACGAGTCTTTACTTTTAGGGATATTTTTTTTTTCTTAAGCCGTCCCTTCATTTTAGCGTGCTTGATTTTATACTAATGAACATGTAATGTCTAGAGCTTTAATCAAATTAATCTTAAAATATAAGATTTATATTGAAAAATAAAAGATTAATTTTTAAACATGAATATCTTCCTCTTCATGAGTTTCATATCAACAATATTTGAAAGTAATGATGAAGTAATGTTATTTCAAAACAATGGTGTTTAATTGATGCTTATGTATACTGTGATTCCATGTGTCATGTTGGAGTAATATTTCATGTAGTCCGGCTTTTATAATATGTTATATTTTATGTTGGGCCATGATCATTAAAAACTTGTCTAGAAACATATTTTTAATTTTCTTGAAATTTCATGTTATAGAACGGTCAATCCAAGTGTATTTGGTCCATAAATTAATTTTTACAATTTTCCATAGATATCTGTACAGTTATTTTGATTTTTTAAACACATGAGCATAAAAATAGGTTGGTTGTGTAGGAAGAAACGAAAAAATAATTAAAAATAGGATAATTGTGAAAAAATTAAAAATTAAAATTAAAAATTTCTAGGGTATATTTTCCAATGAAAAGAAAATGTCAAGTTAAAAATTTTCACAATCTATAATTATCATACTTCAGAAGGGTTTTGATTTGTTGCACCCTAGTGCACTCGGATTCAATGTACCTGTGTGCATTTAACTCTTTTTAAAAATTTTTTTTCATAAGAGTGTTAATTTAAGTGTATTAAATATGTATATTAATTTTTATTATTTTTGAAGATTTTTAGATTTTTTGGAATTTTTAAAAATCAAAACTACCACTTATTTTAAAAAAATCTAAAAAATATTTAAAATATCAAAAAATAGTAAAAATTGATCATATGTTAAATATAACTAAATTAATAGTTATGTAAAAATTTCAAAAAAAATTTAAAAATAAGTATTTGCACTTAAGTCCACCGAAGCTAAGTACACTAAGTGCATACAATCAATATCTATTTTTAAATTATTTCTTCACATTTTTCTAAACAGTTACCCTGTTTTCTAATCATTTACACTTAATTACCCACATAACTAACATATCTATTTTAATCTTATTTTCTTTACACCTCATCATTACTCCTATTCTATCATATCATTTTTCTAACAATTTAATAAATTTTACACAAAAAACTTTTTAATCTAAAAATTTTATCACTTCCATCTTTCATTCTCTAGTACATAAAAATTTTGTTTTTCTTTTTCAAGTACTACTTTTATTATTTTCAATATAATTTTTCACTTTCCATCGTGTAACAACCCTCATTCTATCTAACTGAATGAAATGTGCCCTTTTCAAACTCCATTATAGTAGATCAATGGAGAATCTAGAACATCTTTTTTAGTTCTTTATTCGTCATTTTTAAGTTATGAAAATTAATTTGGAAGTTCTTTTTAATCCTTTCATCTTAGATTATTAATTTTATAAAAAATTTCTAATTTTTTAAAATGATCAAACCTCTTTTATGTTAACACATATTATTTAAATAATATATTTGTATTTTTCGAAATAAAAATATTTCATAAAATAGATATTGTATTAGTCATTTGGTTTGGTTCCGCGTTCTCACACATTGGAACCTACTGTATCATTGGATATCTTTTTACTTCAAACCAGCCATAGCCTTTGAGTATAAAAATAAAAACTTAGTTTACTCCTTTTAAGATAACCAGTGAATCCACCACGGAAATCCTATCCAAATCACACCCCTACCCTATTTAGCAAATTAAAAGATGGTAAACTGAAGATGGAAAGTTGTTGCTCCCATCTTGCGTGCAATTGTTAGATTGACAAATGTCATGCTTTGAATCCACCTCACAGTTCGGATAATCTAAATGCGCCTTTCAATTGAACCACCAAATTTTGAACTATAGGCAAGATGATAATTCCTAAACTGGTGTCCATTATCATTCATGCATTACATTTACACCTCCGACTGCATCATATTTCAGATAGCACGGGTTCCTCTGTTCACTAGAATCCGGTAATAAACCTTTGCCAATCTCTGGCCTCCCTCGATGCTGGCCTCGTGATTTCTACAGATACTGAGGGATTCCTAAAAGCAAAACCATTATTGGGGAGAAGACAATATCAAGAAGATTAGGAATTGTCTCCTACAAGTCGGATATTTACAGCTTTAGGATATAATTGCTTGAAATGGTTGGAGGGTGGGGAGAAAACTGGTGATGTTAGCGTGGGGAAGACTATCCAAGTTTACTTTCCCAATTGGGTTTACAATCTAAAGGGGTATGATGTGAAAACCAGGACTGAATATTAAAGGTGAGCTTAAAATTGAAACTAGAGATTGTGGCCTTTGATGCATAATAAACCAGAGAATCAACCTTCTACGAAGAATGTGGTTCACATGTTGAAAGCAGACATGGAAAGCTCGAATATGCTGCCACACCTTTTTTCCATTTGATGTGCCTCCAACTTTGGGTACAACCGCTCCATTACATGAACAATGAACAAATAGTTTGGCATTTGTTTCCGAAGCGATGATATATATACATACTTTTACAATAAATTAGAATTCTTATATGTTTTCATGATTTGCATTTCTTGTTGGCTTGTGATTTGTATTTCTTCTTAGATCAAAAACAATTGTAAGCAGTTGGGTTACATTTCTCAGTTACTAGTCATGTTTCTCTCCTAAATTTCCATAAGTTTAACTTTGATGCAAGGAGTTGGGATGAAAGAGAGCAATAATCAATGGACTCAATATAAGGTGGACGACTGGAGGCCCCAAATCTCTGTTCTCTTTGTTGGACGATGTCCCCAGCATGAAACGTTTGATCAAATTCATTCTGCAACCGAGATTCAAGAAAGGATGCATTTCAGCTGTCCCTCTCCCCCTTCAAGAAGCTTTTCCACGTATATTAAAAATGAGAGCCATTAAATTGGAAAAAAAAAAAAAAGACCAATCATTCAGTACATCTTCTATTCCCGAATATTGGATAAATACTCAAATATCATTTATAGAAAGATATTGGTGAGCGACACTTAAAACAAGTATAACAGGAATTGAAGCTCTTCCTCAGTAGTTTCATAAACTTCAAAGAAGACAGATATTGGTGAACGACAGCATTCTATAATCCGAAAGAAGTATATCAGAAATAGTATTACTCTTCCAATTCTAGGGGGTGCTGCTTCATAAACTTCAATGAAGACCTGCTGAGGACAAGACGAAGGCGGCCTTGCTGGAATTTGCGAAGATACATACTCCCTTGTAGCATCTCAACATCACCGCTCACTGGAGGTCGGCTGGCAATAACAGGCCTTATTTGTTTGCATGCCACCCACCATAGTGCAACTATAATACTGTGATTTTCTTCCTTGCCACTAGCTTCTCAGCATCTGTGTCCATTACCTATTTCCATTCCCCAACAACAGCTGATCTAACCATAGTTCCACAAAGGGAAGCGCATCTATATTCTTCCTCCTGCCAGTCATCTCCCACAATACATACTAAACAAAAAAAATCAGATTTCTATGAGACATCCCCAACATTTCTGTAGAACAATTCTGGAACCGTGTATCCAACTGTGCCTTTTGCTACAGTGAGCGAGACAACACTATCGTCCCGTCAGCCTGACGGAACTCAGCAAGAACAAAGAGAATGCCGTCAGGCATGAAATTTCCCCGTTGGGTGGTTCTCAATTAAATGTTTGATCGCAAGAAGCTATTGTCTTGCGTTCTTGTGAAGCGTTCATGGTGCCTGACTGTCCTGATTCCTGACTTCCAATGTTGAATCGAGACTCATAATATATATGAAATTTTGTTGAGAGAAAATTGTTTACAACGCTTAGATTTTCTCTGGATCCTTGAATCTAAAGAACAACTTCTTTTGCCTTACATTCATATTAAATGTGCGTCACATTTATAAACGGTGAGAGATTGCATACAAGTTAATTCAGGTTTTAGTTTTAGATACGGTATAGATTATAATACATGACAAATTTATAAAATAATAACGGAGTTTTAATAAAAAAATCTGACAAAATTTTGACAAAGCCAAAAATAGAATTGATAGAAGTTGTGGTAGTATTTTAGGAGCATTCTGCTTAAGTACCATTACTCGGATGTCCAGTTCGCTTCATCTTTACAAACTTCAGTTTAATCTTGCCAAATGTAAGTTAGTTATTATCTCTATAGCTATAGCTAGTTTCTTCTGAAACTATAAATGCTATTTAATAAGGTAAGCTACAGTCTTTTTTTTTCCCCCATAAGAAGGTAAACTATAGACTTGGTTTGCTTTCGATGGCCAAAGTTTGGAGAGAGAGCAGAGCATCAATTTTAAGAAAAAAGTACTTTTAATTGTAGCAGACGTTTTACAACGCAAGGACTCTCTTCACGAACTCTTTTTAAAGTCTCACTTAAAAAGTTAAAATAATTTGGCTACTAATTTTCTAATGCGTCTAGCATGTTCCATTTTTGCAGTGGATTTGAAACAAAACAGTTACGTATGGTTGTATTTTAAATTAACACGCAAAGATGACAAAATCTAAATTAACTATAATATTTTGCCATGTGGTATTCTACTTCCTCACATCCTGCATCGGGGAGAATCTTTTTAACTACACGTCAAATGTTGATTCATCCTCTAGTAGAATTTCATGAAGGTTTTTCAATTCATGCGTTCTTATAATCCATTAATATATGGTATCCCAATGCGCCATCCCTTTCCTTAGACATCTTCTGAACAGATAATTTTAATATCCTTGAAAGTATTATTGTTTTGCTCCATTTTAACTCTTGGGCAAACTCGACATTACAGAATTCAGTAATGTTTTGCAATTGTTTGCAGATCTCGGCGCGTGTATCTCTAGAACAATTATAAATTTTTTTCATGAGCTTGCTTATTTGATGGCAATGTACTCAAAATATCTCCTCATGGTATATTTTTCCGTCATCATTAGTATGTGAATCCTGAGTAGAGTACATCATATAAATGAGAAATAAAGGTCAAACGCTCGAAATACATATTTTGATGACGTCAGCTTTCACAAATAATGTTGACAGCAGTTCCACTTAATGTTGACAATTATAACAATAGATTGATAATCTCTACTCCAAATGATTTGATGGTGCGAATCTTTCGAATACTAGAGCATATCCCAGATGAGTATTCATAAATTACTCTACCATATCATTTGCCGATTCCTTTCTTAATTAAAAACATTCACCTTTCTTATTAACTCATCTTTCAATAATCTTTCCGCCATGTTCGACTGACACCAATATTAATCCAAACTTTAGGTATGATGATCTCCCAATTTTAAGAAGAACTTCATCTCTTTTAATGAGTAGCTAGATATTACTAAGAAATATAGTGGCAGATTACTTCAGATAACTTTTTATATATTTATGAATGCTAAGAGAAACTTGAGAGAAGATAAATTAGCCAATAAAACTACTTTCATATATTTTGCGCTTAAGATAAGAAATACATCTTAGGATAACATTATTCTACCAAGTCAAAAAGTACTCCTTTTATGTCTTTGATTTTACCGTTGTTAAGAATATATGTATATTTTCTAGAAAGAAATAAGTCATTTGGAAGGGAAACTCGGTTATAGTATATAGCATATTCCCTCCGCCGGTAATTGCTTTAGGCAAGTCATTGAGAGATTAGCATACAAATCAAGTGGTGTTCTCTTTTGTTGATTTGCAAAACTAGGCTTTAAGCGGTGACATAAAAGGCATTTAAAAATTTATCAAAATCTCTTTCTTTCAAAATTTAGATCGTCTAGCAAAACTTAATGATTCCCATTGAAGTTGTCAAATTTGAAAAGATATCAATAAAATAAATTCTTGATTGGTTAAACAATATTGCTTTTGCATCCATTGCTGATGAATGACGATTCCTATGAACATAACTTCAAATATAAATCTTCTCATTAAGAAGTGCTCTCTCTAATAATATACAATTCCCTTACCGGTGCACCAGGAAAGCTATTAATTTCATTTGTAATAAGTTCAACTTTAGAAGAAAATTAGTAAAGATATTTTTAAAAAGTGATAAATTATTTATTATTATTCATTCTTAAAAAGAAAATTTTGAGAGTTAGATATACCCGAAAACTTTCACCACATTAATTGGTTAGCATTTCTTTTCCAGTTGAATGTTAATTCATTTTGAACGGTTCGAGAGTTCCACTAGTATATTGTTATACTTTTTCTTCATTATCCTTACAACTTTTGAGGTGGCTACTCTTTTTTTAAAATAAAATAAAATAAAGAAAATTAATGTTGTTTGCTTCCACGTTCCTTATCATGAGAGTGTGAGACAAGACAGGTATATAAAACGTTCTTCCCATTTTGACTGCATCAGGTGTATCAAGCCAATTTTGTGTGTAATCCAGTTTTGAGTTTTACTAATAGATGCTTTCTAATTGCAGATAATATCATACATTGAAGGCTTAATATAGGTTCAGCATATAAAAGGAAGGTTTGAGGAGCTATTTTATATATATATATATATATATATATATATATATATATATATATATATATATATATAACTTTTCCTTTCAATAATTCTGCAATTTATTTTTAAATTCTATAACATCATTTTCAGTATGTATATATATTATTGTTTTTACAGAGATAATTACAGTAGGCTTAATAATTCTATTTTGGCATAAGGCTGGTTTTCTCCCTTAAAATAAAATGTCATCCGTGAGGTTAAGAGTGTTGAGGGGAGTTTAATGAAGTTAAGTTTAAATTTTTTTGGGGTGATTTTAATGGTTATAGGTTAGTGCAGGTAATTTTTTTGACATTCCTCACCACAGTGAGCTGTGTATGTTTCTTGTAGATTGGGAGTCTGGATTGATTGTCAATGCCTATGTTTTACTGTCATTAGCTTTATGTAGTCTTAGTATCCAAAATTCATGAGTTAAATTTTTCCATTTAGTTAGGGTCAATCTATCTTCACTATCTTTTCTCAACATCCAAAAATATATCAAAACCCATCCAAAACAATCTGTCACTAGATGCTATAGTAATTTCCAGCAACTTGCTAAAGAAGTTCTTAAAAATATGAAAAATGGGATCATCATTGCCTTAAAGCATGGATTGACATCAGCACCAACACAAACATTTTGGAAGACTTCTTTAAAGAGGTTTAACAAGAATGATCAACGTTTCTAATGAAGAAAAGAAATCAGCAAACTTATATAGCATAGTATATGAATAGAGACTCAGTCGAGATATAGCGTCTAGTCACTCCAAAAATTCACAATATCACACCCAATTGGAGTATGGATTATAAAAAACACGATCCTCCCATTCATCTGTTTATACGAAAGGTTATAAATCGAATTATCAATCTACAGTTATAGTTGTCAAAACTAAGCGAAACAATCTAGAACATTATTTTATAAAAGTCAACACCATCCAAACACATTTTTCTAGCTTGAAAACCTCAATTCTCATATATATGATATATACTATTCATGAAATCAGATACCAATCATAGCAAAAAAAATGTACAACACCAAGAGGCCTTTTGGGTAAATTGATATAAAATAGGCAAGACACCCCATGAAATTTTTTTATAGTTATTCTAAAAGCCACACAAATCGAGGTTTGTAAAAAACTTTAAAACACTACTGATTTCCATATCTGTCGCTTCTATGCACAAGTCAGTATGGATTCAAACAATAACCCATCCAATTATATGAAAAGTATCTATCAACAAGAAGAGGAAAAAAATGTTGCACTAGAGTACCAATGATAAAAGATAATAAGAAATGCATAAACAATCAAACCAACATAAAAATTTCACTAGAAGATAAAACATCATTTTGAAATGAAGATTTTCTCTAGTACAAGACATGAGCAAGTGGAATATGACCCTGAGAAAATATTTTGGTTAACTTAGATCTCTTCTGCTTTTGCATATTAACTGAAAATAAATTAACAGGTATCCATTTTAGTTTCAAATCCTGTCTATTTTTACCATAAAAAGGATAACAGACTAGAGTTAGTCTAATCAGAAATATTAGCAACATTAATATCTAGAGTGTTTCAGCTAAGCCTTTAAGAAGAGTCAATAAGAGTCCATCGTTGAAAACAATTTTGCAATATTAAAATTGAGTTTTTCATAAAATTTTCCCTTGCTCGCGTTAACTCTCTTTGCCTTTGCAAGTAGCACACGGTATATAAAACAAACCAAAACAATGTTTTACCTTGTAGAAGGACACCTACAACTTAAGAATGAACTAACGATACAGGTAACAACTAGCGTTGCGCTGGCCAAACTTAAAATTTGCCAAAGCAGCAGAAAAAAAAAAGAGGGCATTTAAATAGATCTACCATCTAGCTTGTGCAAGTGAGGATTCACTTGCATTCCACCCCAATGTGGAAGTCAATCTACAACATTGAGTAAACCTGAATTAGCTTGATTCCACTAACAAATTTTTCATGGTTTCAGTAGCATTTATCGAATTTGAATTGAACCCAACCTAAAATATAGCAACACAAATTGAACCTGCCCAAATTTCAGAGATATTGCATTTTTCAGAAACTTTCGACCCTAAAAGAGAGCTGATGTGCAGCATTCCACTTCATTATCATGTGCTCATAGAGAGTAGAACATATGGTCGGTAATCATGGAACCCAATTGGGGGGCAAAAATAACGGTTCATGGTTGTTAGAGCAATTTGGAAGAACCTCAAGATCATTACTTCTTGATGAGGCAACAAATGCATTAGATGTGAAATTAGAGCTGAAACGGCATGAAACTGACCTTACAGGAAGAACACCAGTACAGCTACATCCAACTGAATTTAGCCCAAATTCAACTCAGACCCTGTTCTATGTAAGGACTAGGATTGAGTTTGAGAAAATAAGGTTGACATTTCAGAAATAAAGGTCGAGTTATGCTGAGGTTTCATGAACGCGGTTGGGTGTAGACCTCGACCCAAAAGTTGCACCCTTATTTTCCAATGGGCTCCAATCATGGCTAATTTTCCAATGTAATATCTCAACCTGGAGGGCATAGAATCGTAATCTAACTGAAACGAGTTGCAGTGTTGCACCCATATGCTACGACGGCACTAACATGGCCAATTTCAGTTTCATTTTTCAGGATGGAAGGGCCATAGAATCTTGATCTCACTGATACGCTCAAGCCACGTAACGAGTGGCATCCGAAACCAACCCCAAATCGGGCATTTTAGGTCAGCCAGTCAATAAAAATACTTCCATCCGAAGAAATTTTGAAGATGAAACATATAAAAAATCCCTCCATCTGCTCAAAAAAACAACTTTGGGACGCAACAAAACTTAGAAAGAAGAAAAGTGAGAATGGGATAGGAATGTATAAGAGACTTTCGAAGATGACCGGAGGAAATGTTGGAGAAGATCGAACGGTGATCTTGTTAAGATCGCTGGGCCACAACGGACAGAAAATCCGTCACAGATAATGACGTCGGCAGAAAAGAGGATACGGGGCGCCAAACATGCATCAACGACGGTCTTTGGAAACCACCTGCCTGGCGGAATGATCTGACGCTGCCCTGAAAATCCGAAGACGAACCATATTAGACAGGAATGGGATAGATCAGACAAGAAGACATTGGAGATGAGCACGTGGCGATGTTGGAGCAGAATTCGACGGTGAGCCACTCCAGAAGGAAGATCGGTGACGTGGCTGGCAAGGACTAGACGGCGCCATGTATGGGGAAACCACCGGCCCAGCGCGGCGGAATGCTGCCGTCTAGTGTCCAATTTCACGCAATATCGGGGCTATAACGCAAAGATTTCGAGACCAGGAGAGGTGGAGAAAAAGAGGAAGATGCGCCGGTTAGGGGCCTTAGGGCTGAGAGAGAGAAGAAAAGATGGAGAAAGAGAGGAAGATGCACCAGTTAGCGCAGTGAGAGAGAAAGAGAGGAAGATGTACCAATTGGGGCAGAGAGAGAGAGAGAGATTTCGAGAAAAGAAATGGAGAAAGAGAGGAAGTTGAACCGGTTAGGATGGTAATGGGTTGGAGCAGATGCGCTGAGCGACGGATGATGTGCCAGCGGGAAAGAAATGAGAGAAGCCAACGGCTCCTGGGCACGTGTGAGCAACTGAGCATCACGCTCACTCTAACGGGGATTTTGATTCAGACGGGCCGCGGGCCGAGGCTATAATCTAATTAATCTGTTCTGTTTTTGTTAATTACGTTAATAATAGAATACGTATTATAATATTCATCTCCCAAGTTGCCAGATAACTTCCAAAAACATGCCTAAATCACTTACATGGAGTAATTAAATAATTCTCTACTTTGGAAACACTCAACGTATCCAACTCAATGTTAACTCAATGTTTAGGGCTGGTTATTTTATCCCATGGGCTTTTCTTGACTAATGTGAGTTTAGATGCCTCTGTATAATTTATTCTATGTATTCTTAATAGAAAATTCAATCAATTTATTGTATTTAATATCATTTATTTATTTAAAAGATCAAGTTTCATCTCAATCAAGTATATGTATAATCCACATTTGTTCAAAAATATATATCCATGTATAAATTATGAAAAACACTTAAATTTATTTACACACATATTAGAATGTAATAAAACTTTATATAATTATTTATTCACATAGAAATAATATTTTGGACGGTTTAGATATCGAAAATATTAATTTAAAATTAATATTTTTGCATTTTACATAATTTACATACAAATGTGACTCATAAACATACTTGATTGGGATGAAACTTAATCCACTAAGTAAACAAATGATGTCAAATACAATGAATTAATTAGATTTTTCATCAAAAATTAAAATCTTAAAATTTGAAGGATTTACATTATTCTATTTTTATGTAACCTGATTACATAGAAACGAAACTCATAATTTAAATATTTCTTCCGAATGATTTCGGAATAAATTAAAAGCAACAAAAAACTAACCGTTTCTAATGCGGACCAATATGTGGACAGTAAGGATTGTACATTCTACCTTACCAGCCACCTAAGCATCTTCTCGTCATGTTCTATACACACTCCACTGCATCAAATTATTGCATGATTAAAAGCATTGTAACATTTAATTCGTCGAGTATACACAGCTTCCAAACCGCAATAAATGAATGTGAGTGAGACCTTATACGACCTATGTCTAAAACAATTACATCCAAAGAACTTCTAGTGTCTAAAAAATATTACATCCAAAGAATTTATAGTTTCCAAAACGATCATTTCGAGCGTTTCATATCAATAATATCAAAGAGCTTTTCCCATCAACCCTCTATTTCTTTTATTATGGGTTCTTTTTATCCGGATGGGTCCGAATCCTGATCTCTTAGACTCTTATGCACGCATACACTCATCCGCTTCTTGACTTATCATGGGTTCTTTTTCCACCACTCGAAGCATTTCCTCGATTTTAATGATTTCCTTTTTAAAATCCTTTGTACAGCTTCACTTAACGTTATCATCGTCTGACCATTCTCAACAAGATGTCCTTCTCTCATCAGTCATTTCCAACTACTCTTAGACCTTACTATCATCTTAGAATTGAATGTAAGCACTCTTAGTTAAATTTTTTTTCACATTTCGCATAAAGATTTATAAATGAATTAGGGGTTAGAGATTTCAAACAGAACACCTAGTCCTAACCTTCATGCTTAGGCTTATTAAATTACATTAATGTTCATTTGTGTAGGGATGAGATTATGATTTGGGCGATCCAGAATTTTACCCTAGATTGAATTCTTCGACTTCTACCCATTTGAAGCAATGGCATAAGTCGATGAGTAGGGGGAAAAATCATTCCTAATCATGGTGTTGAAGCTTGTGTTGCTCAATCCAGTAGTTACATCACCGAATATTGGAATTTTGTATCTTTTGAAATACGTGCATAGCTGTCTGTTGGAACCCTGCACAATGTTTAGGCGCTGGAGAAAATGAGAAAAATGGTTGCGTGTGCATAGAGAGCATGTGAGATTGTTTGAAAATTTACAAGAAACTGGGGCAAAGAAGCATAGGAAGAGTAGCTATATCCCTATGAAAACAAGCTCCCTTGCTATTCAAAGAATACAAATCCTGCCACCAACTTGACCAAAAGTAAAACTATTTTTTCCCTGTGAGAAACTGAGTTGCTATTCAATAGCCAAAAGACTTGCCTCCGAAAGAAGTGATGCCAATGCACAAGTGCTTCAAAACTCTTCCAAGAAGATTTAAGTAACACACAGCACCTGGTAGCATTTGCCATCATGTCTATGACAACCTTGTTCACCAAAACTGGAGCCCGCCAAGTACCTATTTTAGAAGAACGCAGGTGAGTTAAGGCATTGTAATGTGCTTTTATACCTTGGATTGAACCGTAAGTAATACACACTTTTCCTGGCACAAACTCGAGTGAAAGCACTCAAAATTGCAAGCATGTTGAAAGCATTTCAACCATGCCTTCTAGCAATGCTCCAGAATCAGATGGCAAAGATGAAATGAAAAATAGAAACATTGTGTTTCACTCGCTATATTTTCGAATATGCATGCGCATCCAAAGAAGGCTGGAAGAGTTGAGTCAGATAAGAAGTTAAAATAGCTATGGTTCTGCTGGTTTGGCTCTGTGATAGAAGTTTCAGCCTTTTCACTAATCTAAGTTGCCACTTTTACCATATGAATTAAACTGTCTGATTGGTTGCGTACAAATAGGCAAACAAATGGTTGTCCAAAATTAACAGGCAAGAAGACATCTACAAACTTACTTGGGAATGTCCCCTTCTGCACTGGAAACCATACGCTTGATAAAATGCAAAGGTGCAGCGATATGTTTAAGAGTTCGTGGAATAGGAGATACTGCTGAAATTTACTTTGTTTCCTCAGGAAGGAAACATCTGATTTTCCTTAAAAAAAAAAATAGAAACATGGTCACTTTATTGTTCTTGTTTAGATGAAAGAGCTTACATCTATAAAACAGATATTCTGGATATTCATTAATTGATAAGCCCAAGAGAATAGGGGGTGTTTGTTTACACCAAAAACTTTTCATCAAAAATTTTATCACTTCCCAAACACACTTTATACCTAAGAACACAGACATGTGCACAGCTATGGAATGAATGATAGAGACATACAATTCATAATCAAAGCTGTCATCACTCTCAAATGCCTTATCATATTCTTGATACATGTAATAATCTTCATAGTCCTGCAATTCATAGACAAATGTTATGATGAAAGAGACATGGTTCACAGAATACAGATATCCATGAGCACAAATAAAAACCAAAGAAGGATTTCACAATATGAATTATCATGGTGCATATGAACATGATCGAAGTCATTCACCTAGCAGGCCTAGCTGGAAATACAGGCCAATATAATCATCTAGTGGGCCACAGTGGTGAGATAGTGATAGGCACCTATCTTGCTAGGCTAGGGTGTCTCCACATTGGATGAATCCTAATGAAATGACTTTCTTTCACAAGGCTGTGTCATTCTTGCATGTGTAGGCTGTACCCATGGTTTAAAGCCTTGGGAGATCCGAGTCAACTTGAGAGCCAGCCTGGGCAATCCAACTCAATAGCATGAACTCATTCTCCCAATTCCCAAGTGGTCCCGACTCACGCAAGACAACTGAGTCAGTAACAAACCACCTTCAATTCTGTAGAGTACCAAGTTAAGCCTGACGGAGTTGAAAGAGCTTAAACTAGAAGTTGTCTTTAAAGTGTGCAGATGAAAACAAGTCTACTTATACTAGCATTTTGCATTCTAGATTGGTAAACGAGATTGATGAGAGCCATTATTGGAATGCACAAACCAAATCAAACTTTCCAACTGTCGCCGAATCTGCCTCATCATCCTCCTAATAAGAAAAAAGAACTTTACTGATCAATTTTGTTGTATTAATCAATATTCATTTCAAGAAGCTACACATAAGCAGTTTTGTAATAAATAAATTTAGAAGCATAGATATTTATCAGCCCACCCATATCATATACAAGAGATACTTGAGACTAACATTACTCAAGGTAAGTGCAATAACACACAAAGAACAAAACAAAACAAAAAAACACTGCCAATATTATATACCTTCAGGCAAACCAAACACGAGAGCAACTAGCAGATTCTAACAAGTTTTGGCTGTCTATTTTGACCATTTTCGTTTCTTATGCTGACTTATGTCAAATTCAGATCTTTTAAAATCTGTAATGCAGTTGGTCAATGATAATGCAATGGCCTCAAGTTCTTGTTATATTTAATCAGCATCATGCTTACAAGTTAAGCGCCTTTAATTAGTGCAGGAGCCAAGAGTACGTCCTTCGCTTTTCATGAAACCCTTTCTACACACTCAATAGTGAATTTCCCCTATTTCAAGGCAGACCAGTTTAACTAATTAAGCTGAAAATACCATTCATATACCAACTTCAAGACTGAATAATGTGTCAATCATCACCTTGGGCTTTCTCCCACTTACCAATGGCATGTGAACAAAAGCTTGAAACTGTTAGCTGCCTGCATTAGATAATTTTCCTATGTTATCCAGACTCGAGAATCAGTGTTCAGAAGCTTTCAGTAGTAATAAGTACCTACAACCATGGAAATCCTACACACAAGCAAGAATATGGAGGAAAGTTGCTAAAAGTATTGACATGCATACATTAACAACCATGTAAGACAAGACAAGACAAGTGAGGTAGAGCTTCATAGAAGAACAGGAAAACAAATAGAAACCAAAGTCATTCTTAGCTACCTTTCAAATTCATGATAAAGCTGAAAGCTTGGACCCACGGTTGCAGTCAAAGTGAAAAAAAACATTACTCTCCTTCAGTACTGAAAGAAGATGAAACTCCAGACCCAAAAAAAAAAAAGAAGAAGAAGAAGATGAAACTTAACTCCCTCTTTTTTTAATATTCCTGCCATGGTGGAAGCAGATATTATTTGCCTTTGAACTTACCACAATAATGAATGGCATATTCGAGTTTTTTATTGTGTCCCTCTATAAATGAGAAGACAAAAATGAGCAAATTATCCAGCAAGATATTTTGTTATTACCTTCGATGTATAATCTCTCTCTTCGAGCAATGTCTTTTCATAGGCTGAATTTACTACTTTTGCTTGAAATGTATAAGGGTGTCTCTCCTGAAAAACAAAACGAATAATATCTCGAATGAGGAGCCTCTTCTGAGAAGCAAAGGGATGAAACTTAAACAAGCTGCTGCTTCAAGTTCCTGTTGTACAGTGCTACATTGAGTTGTGATGGTCAGATAGACAGTTACATAAATTATTCAATAACCCACCGGCTTTGATACTGTGGAGCTGGATTCCAAATGTGAAATAACATGGAAGATTTCTTGTAGAAATATCCATAGCATTAGTCTTTTTGATATTTACAACTCAGTCTTTTTGATATTTACAACTCAATCAAGCTTTACATCAAAGCACAACTGAACATACTGCATCTTTGATCAAATTTTAGTCAAAATTCTACCTCTTTTGCCATATCTTTCCATCTCCGAAACCCCTTCTTATCAATCTTAATCCAGTCCTCATTCTCATGGGTCTTCTCAAACTCTTCCCTGTAGAGCGAATAAAATAAGCAAATAAACCATTAATGACGTGATGACTGATGATTGATCTTGAAAGATAGCTCTAATTTAAAGACAATGCTGTTTTGGAAATCCAAAATTTTGGTGCATTTCAGGATTCTTCAAACTTCAAGTAGAAGAATAGAAATTGATCCATCTTATCCTTCGTTCCACTATTTTATATTTTACAAACGTCCTTAAGTATGTAAGTACCCCAGAATCATCCTTCTATTTTCAGGTTAAGATCCTTTGCCTAACAAGATTAATCTCGTTACTCGTTTTCTGAGGCCCAAGCTAAAGACAATAAGTGAACAACAAGGCAATCCCTAACTGACTATTTTGTAGTTAATAATTCCATTACAAAGATCCATATGGTCAACAACCTCAAAGAGTTAAGTCCTTCAGTTAACGACGGTATACTCCATCACCAACATGAATTTTTGTCATGAGGTTCCGCAAACAAAACTTAAATTCTTCGAGTCAGACAAGGCAAGGATTTGGCACTTTCTTAAAGATAGTTATAACCGTAGATTTCGTCAGCTGGTGCTGAAGATTCTCAACATGCGCTATCCCCAGAATACAACGGCAAAAATGCGAATAAGATTAGAGTTTCCTCTTTATAATATTGCAAAGCCTTGTGGGGTAGGGATTGAGAAATTTATAAATAAGAACTCGCTGTTCATAGATAACAGAAAGATTATAACTAAGAACTCGCATGCAACACAGAAAGATTATCTCTGGAACTTCTAACGAAGAAAAAGTAATAAGTGCTAGTGGGTAGAGTTTCCTCTTTATAATAGTGCAAAGCCTTGTGTGATAGGGATTGAGAAATTTATAAATAAGAACTCGCAGTTCAGATAAGAGAGCATGTAACACAGAAAGATTATCCCTGGAAATTCTACCGCAGCAAAATTAATAAGTGCCATTTTGTGTTCCCCCATCCAATAACTTAAACCCCTAATTGAAATTAAATGGTCAATTGCTTTGAAGTAGCGTAAAACATTTCCGACTTCCTACTCAGATTCTGCTACCACTCGAGTTCAAAAACAATAAATGAAGAATGAACACACAATTGACATATGCACGGCCATGGAATGAAGAAAAACAAGGACAGAAGAGGAGAAGAGAAGAGGGGGAAACAACAAAACAAAACAAAAAAAAAGGAGAAATGTACATGAAAATGCAGAAAGGTGATCTAGGTTGTTCGCAAAAGCCTGAAATTCCGGCGTATGGACTCAGGTTTGAGCATTTGGATCTTTTCACGTTCTGTTTCTCATTGCATTTATGCATGTCCATGAGCGCAATCGCCACAGTGACGTCGCAGAAATTGCTTCAAGTGCAGCAAAAATTCGAGTTAGACAAGTAAAGGCAACGTGGGTCTAGCGAGAGGAGAGATTTCAGATGCAGAGAAGTGGATTTTAGCAGAGTAGGAGACATTCCAAAAAATAATAATAACAATATTTTTTCGAAAGAAAAACCACCATTTTTCGAAGGCGCTTCCATCTGGAGCCCTTCGGATGGCACAGATTCTCTTCCGGCGATAGGCCATTTACAAGCAAACCAAGCTCTGCCTTTTCTTTCCTGTGCTTCTCTGAACTCTCAAATAAGGCGGTAAAGAAAAGGATTCACAGAAAGCGATTTTGAAGAAAGCATGAAAAAAGGTCATTTTCATTTTCATTCCCGCGGGAAAAAATATATTTATACGAGCTGGCGGTTACGCTTGCGCCCTGGCCCTGCAAGCTCATAATGAGGCGAATCTTTTTGGCTGTTGACAGTTCTGTACACACGGCCCGGGCCGCTGCGCTATTGCCAAATTGCTCCATCTATCTCGACGGATTTTGCCTTTGGTCCGGTTTCATGAATTGTGTATACATTTTTGATAAAAACTTGATTTGTAAATTAAATATAACTAGATTAATATGTTTATTTAAAAAATTTTAAAAATATATATATTTGGACGCCTGAAATGATTACTAAGCTCATAAATTTTCCCACTTAATTAAATCGCATTCCAAAATAATCACGAATTAAATAGCAATTAGTGATAGATATGCGCGTGTGTGTATATATATATATATATATATATGATGGAGCCGGGATGCACGGCTTTGATAACTGAGCACCCCCGGTTGCATGAAACATATCACTGATTAATTAACTAAAATTTACATCAAAAAATTAATTAATTAATTAATTTTCTACGCTTGAGAATTGATTAGCATTTCATCTTGTTGTTTTTATTTGACTCCACCAGCCCAAAAATTAACAGACGCCAGTCCAGCCGCATGGTTGACCGCAAACATAGACGCTGCATGCATCCATGCAGTTTTCCACGTCCATCTTCTGTTGGCTCTGTCCATATATAACTTTCAGAACACTGTAGCCAGGGAAATTCCTTAATTTCCACCACCACCTTCTCCCATCCCACGCCTTGGTTGGAGGCCAGGCCAGGGCAGGCCAGGGCAGTCCCGGCCCCTCTCAGGCGTCACAGAGGGTGCGGCTGGCTGACTGTCTGGCCGGCAGGCCATGGATAATCCAGCCGGGAACGGAAGCTACATGGGGGTTGAACAGAATCTTTATGGCCCACTCCCAAACCAATCGTTTACGCCAGTCATATGTTATCCCTGGTCTCAAATCACTTCCTTCGGAATCTGGTTTGGCCACGATCCGGCCTTCTACACCCTTCCTATCCTGCTCTTGCAATCAGCAATCATGCTGATCCTTGGCCGTCTCCTCCACATTCTACTCAAGCCTCTCAACCAGCCTTCCGTCCTCTCCGATATCCTCGTAAGCCTCTCCCATCTTCTCATGCATTCATATATAGTTTCTTCTTCTTCTTTTTTTTAATTTTTTTATTTTTTACATGATGATGAATATATAGTTCCTTCTTGGTTTTGCATACGTGGCAAAACATATTGATACACACCCAATGAAAAGACACCAAAAACCTTTGGTTATTCCAACTAAGCGAATTAATTAATTAATGACTCTTTATGATGATGAATTTGGTCAGGCGGGCATAATCATGGGGCCGTCGGTGCTTGGGCAATTCAAGCCGATCTACGGCGCCATCTTCCCTAGATACACTTTTTTCAACATGACGACGACGTCATGGTTGGGGATCATCTACTACCTCTTCCTCATGGGAGTGAAGATGGATCCGTCGATGATTCTGAAGGGAAGGAAGGCAGCTGGAATAGCTGCGTCCGGCATCCTGTTGTCAGTGGTGGGAGGAGCCCTGGTGATTATCTCCCTCAAGTCCTTCACCTCCACCAACATGGCTGCCGGTGGTTTCCTCGGCATCTTCGTCGCAATGCAAGCCGTGTCTTCGTTCCCCGTCATATACCACTTGCTCGCGGAATTTCACCTCCTCAACTCGGAGCTAGGCCGGCTTTCAATGTCGGCGGCCATGATGAACGAGGTGCTGGCCTGGGCAGGTCTCATCCTCCTGGAATGCATCAGAGGCACTGGCCATTTCGAGATGAAGACTCTGGCCAAAGAAGTAGCGTTCGCCACGACCTTGATCCTGATAACCGTCCTGGTGGTCCGTCCCTTAGCGCGCTGGATCGTCCGGCGCACGCCGGAGGGGAAGGACGTGGAGAGTGGTTACGTGGTGAGCATCTTGGTGGGCGTGCTGGTGATGGCGCTGGTGACGGACAGCATGGGTATGAGCACACTGGAAGGGTCGATGATCATCGGGATTGTGATTCCGGACGGGCCGCCGCTGGGGTCGACTCTGGCGGAGAAGACGGAGACGCTGGTCAGGAACTTGATGCTACCGCTCTTCTATGCGAATTGCGCAATGAAGACCGACTTGTGGGGCGTCACAGATTGGGCTGCCGTGGGGACCGTCGTCTTGGCAGTCTTCGTGGCGAGAATCGGGAAGGTCGTGGGGACGGTGGTGGCTGGGGTACAGTTGGCAATGCCATTCAACGATGCCGTTGCTCTGGGTCTCGTCCTTTCCTCCAAAGGCATTGCCGAGATGCTCATCTACGTGCAATGGGCCCATTACAAGGTAGGTGCATGCTGCACCTGCATGCCGCATGCATGCCCTGAATTTTAATTTCGAATGTTCCAAATTAGTGGAAGTGTGGAACTGGGATGAACAAATTAGTAGTTGCTAAATCAAAATGAAGCGGCTCTCTCTTAAATTTTACAAGGTCGAATTCGAAAATATTTGGCAGATTCTCCATTGAGTAATAATCCAGGCAGTTAGATTTTTTTTTTTTCATGCGTATTGTGTTGTTATTGCTATTGTTGTTATTGTTCTCTTTGCAGATGATGGATAAACAGATCACCACAGCATTGGTGATGTCGGTGATATTAAATACGGCCATTGTATCACCGCTTGTGATGATGTTGTCCAACAGCGCAAGGCCTAGAGTCCCCCAATCCCGGCGCACCATCCAACACGCGAAGGCCAACACCGAGCTTCGCGTCGTCGCCTGCATCCATCACCAAGAAAACGTTCCCGTCATGCTCAGCCTGTTAGACGCCACCAGCGCCTCCCAAGACAACCCCACCTGCATCTACGCCATGCACCTCGTCGACCTCGTAGGCCGCGCCACGCCGCTTCTCCTAACCCACAAACCTCACAAAAGGAACGGCCCGACATCATCCTCCGCCTCTAACTCCATCTTCACCGCCTTCTGCAGTCTCGAGCATCACTTCAGCGGCCACGTCCAGGTTCGGCCTGTCACCTCCGTCGCTCCCTTCATCAGCATGCACAAGGACGTGTGCCAGATTGCTCTGGAGAGCAAAGCCAATCTCATCCTCCTCCCCTTCCACAGGCGGCTATCAGTGGACGGACGACTCAACACGGTCGACTCCGGCCTCCAAGCGATGAACCCCAACATCCTCCGCGAGGCCCCCTGCTCGGTGGGGGTGCTTGTCGACCGGGCCAATTTCACTGGCAGGCTTGCGTGCTCCATTCTCAGCACTCGTGCTTATAGCATCGGCGTCATATTCTTGGGTGGGCCTGATGACCGCGAGGCTCTGTCATATGCCTCTCGCATGGCTTACCACCCGAAAGTCACCCTCACTGTCTGGAGATTTATCAACAAAGGAGTGAGAGGAGGCAGCAGCAGAAGCAGAGGTTGGGAGAGAAGGCCTGACGACGAGGTGGTGGATCGTTTTAGGTTGAAGAACACAGAGAATAGGCAGGTGATATACAGGGAGTTGATGCTAGAAGATGGGGAGCAGCTGCTCAACGTGATGAGAAACATGAATGATGCGTATGATATGATTGTGGTGGGAAGACATCCAACTGGGGTGAATGCAGAGCTCTTGGGGGGGCTTTCTTTGTGGAGCGAGAACCCCGACCTTGGGCCGCTCGGGGATTTGTGCAGTTCATCTGATTTCTTTGGAAGCACGGTTTCGGTGTTGATAATGCAGCGGCAGTTTGCAGGCAGCGGCAATTGAGGATGGAATGGATGCATGCATGGAAGGAAGCTGAGAAGTCTCCTCGGGAGGAGGGCTGAGAGTGGGATGTAGGCATGTAGCTCGATTCTCTTGCCAACATCTCATGCTCCAGATCCGCTCTTGGTAAATGACATGCCAGATTCATGTAATCACGTCCTTTAAAACTAATGGTCTTGCATAAAATCAAAGTGAGTTCCCCTCCCTTTTCTTCTCCTCGTTCGCTGTAGCAAAACACCTCGCGTAAGGAGACATGGATTATAATAAAAGTTTTATGAGTGGTGGAATTTTGTTAGATAGCTATTTTTACGTCATATGTGGCCAAAATTAGTATTTGATATACATACGTATTAAAATTTGACTAAGTATCTGCAATTTGTATCAATTGCAGAAAAATTAAAATTTGCCTGAAAAAAGTTAGCTGCATAAGAGAAATTTTGTTGTGCCACGTATAGTCCATAATTCTATACGAGTTTGTAATAAACGAGTGATGACAAGATTTACAGCATCATTTGATTTTATAATGAGCACTCTCTCCGTGTAAGAATAGCATTTAATTTGGTGAAAAACACCAAACTAGTCCAACTATTAGCAAGTGGTTGACCGTAAGCATAGATAACCACTTGGGTTGCCTACCATCATTATCACGTCTGCACATATTCCCCACCATTGCCGATGACAAAGGCCCACTAGCCCGTTAAAGCTGATTATGGGTGACTTTATCATATGTCTACTATAACTCTATGAGGCATACTTTATATATTGCAGTTGACGAAACCCAATGAATTAAATGAGATTTGCATACAATATAAGGGTAGCCTTGAACTAATAGTATTTTTTTTTTTTTATAGAACAGAGTATTAATTACAGAAGAAACACAAAAACGAATAGCTCCCGACACCATCCATCACTCACAGTTTCTGCAATGCATAGAAGGGGGAGCGATTCCCCACATACAGACCATCAATCTTTACAGAACACGTCATTAATACATTCAGGAGGATTATCCCTCCTTATACAATTGTCATCACCCTGCAAAAGAACCCATTTAGTGAAGCCGTGGGCACATTGATTGCCAGATCTCATAACATGCTGAAAGGAAACCTGGTCAAAAACATTCTTAATTTTTTTAATCCTATCAACCAGCACCCCTGTATCAAATCCGACATGATCTCCTCAGATAGCCAGTCAATTAGCAGCATCAAGTACCTCTCGGAATCTACTTTTTTTAAGGTCCGGATTTATCAACCATTCTATTCCTAATAGCATTGCTTTGGCTTCCATCCAAGTGGGTGTAGAACAGACAACAACTTTCCAGCATCTTGTAACCATAAAGGAACCTGAGCAATCTCTAATGATGACACCAAATCCCATTGAGTTTAGGTTGGCAAACATTCCAGCATCAACATTCATTTTAGCATAACCCAGCTTCGTCCTGGTCCATTTAACATTACTCTCTGCCTGAAAAATTGACTATGGGCTCGTTTGGTAATCGTCATTCGAATGGAAACGGGGGAATTCATAGGAACGGCGGGCAGGCGGGTCGCGGTTTGGTCGCTGGCAGGTACCATTGCTCAGAACGTCTTCTGCCAAACTTTAATGCTGCCTTGCTGTGGACGGTCAGCGGAGCCGGCGTGGACGTGCGAGAGAGCCGAAGCCGGCGTGGACGGGCAAGAGCCGAAGCCAGAAATTACGTATCACTGCACAAAATATAAATTAACAATCAATTAATGTGTTTTAAAATTCTTATACTTTGTCATAGTATGTTACTTAATATATATAAAAATAAAAAAAGCAAAAAAGAAATTAGCCCAAGAAATGATACAGGTCTATGTAAGATTAAAAAATAAAAAGTATATAATTAAAAATGTTAAACCTGGTATGAGATAAATTTAACGTGCACTTACAACTTGAAAAATTATGGAGTGTATCCGGAAAGTGTTGATAAAAAATTTTTAGCATAAAAGATTTTGAAATGCGATAAAATGATATCAAATGATAGGAGTAATAATGTAGAGTAAAAAAATAAAACTAAAATTAATAGATTAGATGTATAAGTTATATATATAAATTATTGAAAAGTGAAATAGTTGTATGAGATGAAATAAAAAAATAATTTAAAAATATAATAATTACAGAAAGTGAAAAATTTTAAAATTAAAAAGTTTTAGTTTGAAAAGTTTCGTGTTTTAACAAATATTCTCTAAAAATAAAGACGGTCACATAACCACAACATGGAGTTTCTGTGCATCTGACAATATATGAATTCGAAGCCCCGGAAGTCTAAACATTTATGTTCCTTAACATTATTTATTTGTTATTCTAAAAATACTTTTTGGGAATGTATATTATGTAAAAAAAAAAGCATCTTTGGAGATTGAACTCACAATAATTATTTTTCTAAAAATATATATGGTGCGTGTAGTATAAAAAACTTTTAATATATGATTTTGGAATCACAAATAAATGTGCATGGGCAAAAGTAATAAATATTTTAGATCTCAAAAAAATTAAACAAAGAACAAGAGTTTACATGGATATCTTCATGTAGCCAATTATATCGAATCATTGTTATTTATTTATTAGTTCAGATAGAACTAATCATGTAAACGATGCATAATATAGGGTAAATCTTCAATGTGTTTCAGTCAAAATATTTCAGTTAAACCAAGTAGCCCGATTTAAATAAGAGATTCAAGTAGGCTTTAAAAATTCATGACAAATGTAAGGGTGATATCTCGTAACGCACCAAGATTTCTGTTAGAGCAGAATGTATATCTGTAAATAAGTAAAAAGGTTGGTACAAATTTTTAGAAAAAGATCACCTATGTTAAAAATATATATGTTGGAGGGCATACCTAGTACCCAAAGAAGAGGCCTCCATATCATAGAGATCATTTTTTCGTTAAAAATTATAATATAGAATCATTTATCACTTATTATGTTTGGCGGTAGACATTTTCTATTGTCAAAAAATATATTTAAATTGTTAAGGTGGGTAGGTCTCTTAAATGGCTGGGATATTTGATTCTCCGTGCGCATTATATGATTTTGGTGGGGATAAGGAGTT
Source organism: Annona cherimola (assembly GCA_030490835.1). Classification (NCBI taxonomy): domain Eukaryota; kingdom Viridiplantae; phylum Streptophyta; class Magnoliopsida; order Magnoliales; family Annonaceae; genus Annona; species Annona cherimola. The sequence continues at coordinate 10,592,673 of CM059977.1, read as the reverse complement.
GGTTGGCCAGCGTCCCAGAATACAATTATTCCTAGTCCATTTTCTATCTATAGCTTTTAAAAATGTTACCTCCATACGGTCCCATGGATATTTCAGTAGTTCTTTTATTCTCCTGGCGATGAAGAAGGGCACAACTTGCCACTGCCGGCACACAAAAATAGGAAAAAAATGTGGGTTGCCCTGCACGTATGAAATGGCAGCTAATGTCTTCCGTGATACAGACCATGAAATGGCAGCTAATGTCTTCCGTGATATCAAATTCCATGTGCAATGAAACAGGGGAATTCATGGGATGGGCGGGGCACGCGGGTCGCGGTATGGTCACTGGCAGGTATCATTGTTCAGCTTCTGCCAAACTTTAATGCTGCCTTGCTATGGACGGTCAGCGGAGCCCGGCGTGGACGTGCGAGAGAGCCGAAGCCTGCGTGGAACACGTGAGAGAGCCGAAGCCACCCGCGGAGCCGACGTACCTTAGCCTGTTCGGCATTGGTTGCATAATCACTTGAGAAAGGGCGAAGGAGCCGGCGTTTGGTGCTCTGAGCAGCCCAGCGGCGTGACAAGATTGAAGGGTACGGAAGAAAATGGCGAGATCGCAAATGAAAAAACCGTGTGTAGAGAAAAGCACCACCTGTGACCAAACAGAGACACTACCGTTGATGCGGTGCCCTTTCACGAAGAGAAGGATTCTGCCGGCAAGAAGAAGTGCTTTCCGTGCGCGACGAAGTTGGGGTCGGTACAAACAGCTGCCAAAATCTATTCCCGTTGCCGTAGAAGACATTACCTCTTCCGGCTCTTCACATCAGTCACTGCCGTTGCTCCAGACAAGCTCACCACAAGATCAGGGCTCCCGAACTCGCCTTAGGCAGGTACCCTCTTTGAAACTCAGATCTGTGTGATTCCTTACCATTAACCATGCGTTCCTATAGTCTGTGTGCTGGAGATTTTTCAATTCTCATTATCTATGCACCCGGTTTTATCTTCCCCCTCTTAAGATGCCTAGAAATCTCGAAAGAGGATTCGTGGGTCGGCCGGCAGTTTTTTCTTTTTATTTCGTTTGTGTGGATGGATTCATGAGAAGTGATTGAAGCTATTGACTGGAAGAGAGCCGTGCAGCTGGTTTTCGTTGGCGGAAATCTAAGCCCCTTGTTTTCTTACTGTCTGATTTCTCGATCATATGGGGTTGTTGTGGTTCGTGTTCGTGTTTGTGGTTGTCTCTGCATGTGGGCCCTCTCTTTCTTCAATAAAACATTTCTAAACTGATATAATAGTTTCCAAATTAGAATCATACTTCAATTTCTCAAAACAAATACAACTTATATAGTTTATTGGTTTTCAATTTTCATAAAAAAACTTAATATCTAAACTAGTTCTAATAACCAATCATTATGTTAAAAAAATCAAATATTTTAAAATTTTATATATAATATATTTTTTCAAATTCTAATAATTTCATATTCATGTTTATGGAGAAATGCAAATATTATTTCTCAAAAACTCTTCAATGAATGCAAGTTTGTCACACACATAGAAATTGTCGGATGAATATGCAATGATTTCGTGCTTTGAAGATACTAGTTCTGTTTTCCGGTTAATGTTTTTAACATGAAATAGCGCATGTTTTTGAAATGAGGGGTTCTCACAAAGTTACAGCATAGTGTGCCAAGTAGCCTTGCTACATCGTTCCCCACGCCTCTTGCTTTCATATTCTTTCCTTTTTTTTTACCCCTCCTCTCGGTACTTTGCATAATAAAATCAGCATAATAAAATGGCTTTGTGCTATTATTTAAATTTTAAATTAGTATTTTTTACATTTAAATTACTTAAAATATCATTTCTATGTGAATTAAATGGTTCTATAAAGTATTATTATAATAGTATTTATGATTTTCAAATTACAATTAGATTATTTTTTTAATTTGTAATAGTTACCTTAGTTCAAATGATGAGAACTTTCTTTTTCCCGAACACTGACTAATAATCAGCTGAATGCCTACAGACATGGACCATTATGAGGAAACATTAATTGTAGGTGGTGTAGCAGCTGCACTTTTGGTTGTTGATGCGGAAAAAAATGAGAAGGACGGTCATTCCAATAGAAACTGTGGGGAACTTCGTCAGTTATTTATAGATAATATGATTGGGTCTGGAGATACAAAATGTACAAACCAAATTAGAATGAGGATATTTGATTTCCATCAACTGTGTCAAAGAGTAAGAATTGTAAGTGGGTTGAGTGGCACTCGGTATCTAACAGTGGAGGCATAAATGGCGATGTTTTTACACACATTATCTCACAATGTCAGAAATCGAAGCATTGGAGGCTATTTTTGTCGATCTGGTCAAACTGTAAGTCGTCATTTTCATAGGTGTCTTTCTGCTGTATTGAATCTCCATGCAGAAGTGATTGAAGCTCCAACTTATTCTACTCATCCTCTAATAGAGGCAGATCCATTTGTGTCAACTTATTTTCAGGTTAGTGTCACACCAGTCATATATGTTAACATCCTTTAGAGTCCTGTTTATTGTACTAACATATCACAATAACTTACATAGGGATGTATAGGAGCTCTTGATGGAACTCACATTCCTACAACGCCGCCGCCAGGACCAAATTCAGCTTGGCGGAATAGATATAGGAGGTTGACCCAAAATGTTCTTGCTGCATGCGATTTCAATATGAGATTTACATATATATATGCCGGTTGGGAGGGTCGAGCCCATGATAGTAAAGTTCTCCAAGCGGCAATAGATGACCCTGAGGACCCATTTAAAGTTCCGACAGGTGCCACTTAAACCCGTATCTTGAAAATAAAAAATGTCTCGACTGAGAAGACTTTATTAATAACCAAATGTGCTAGATTCTAACACGTGTATGTACAGGGTCTTACTATCTCGTCGATTTGGGATACCCACATTGTCCCGGCTTCATGGCACCATACAAGGGTATACGTTACCATTTGCAAGAGTATCAACGGGGGCCGAACACCAGAAAATTATCAGGAATTATTTAACTACAATCATGCAAAGTGGAGAGCCCATGTGGAGAGATTATTTGGGATATGGAAGGGTCGTTTTCCCATATTGAAGAGTGCCACGAAATACCCTTACAACGTCCACACAATGATTATAGCAGCTTGTGCCATTTTACACAACTACATCACAATTGTAGATGGATCGGAATTGCCTGAGCAGCTGCAATTACAACAGGACGCTGCAATGATTTCGGTCAGCTTGGAGGGGGAGGTCGAGGAGCCAACCATGATTAGAGGTTTCTTAGATGTGGAATTACAATCTTGGAAGGACTTCCGTGACGACATTGCCCAACAAATGTGGGATAATTATCATAGATATGTGTAGCAAACATCGTAGTCATAGCTATCAAACCTAAGCATATTTTACTTTTATGTTTAGCAAGGTTGTTGTTCATGATTTAGCTGGCTTAATGCTTACCATTTGACAAATCCAAAATTGATCTATTTAGAATGGTGCTTCAATGAATGAACTGGTTTATTTTTCCTATGTCTCACGCCTTCTATCCTCTTCTCTAACACTCCATAGTATGTGGTTGCTCTTATTAATTATATCTCAATCATATAATTGTGCTGCATCTTGATATGTCTAGTACCGTACAGAGATAGGCCATATGGATCCAACATTAAGCAGATCCATGAGCAGTGGGTCTCGACAGGCTTCTAGAGGTAGTACAGACAGAAATTCTAGACGGTCTAACGAAGGAAACTTCCGATAGATGGAGGAACATGATAGAGGGCTCATTAGACTTCTAGTAGAGAATAGACAGTCTGGCCGCATATGTGGTGATAGCTTAGCCAAAACTGTAGCCATGCGAATTGCATCAAGGCTAAGCAATGAACTTAGCCACATTATTGAAGTTCCCCTTAAGTGGGAGCAAGTTCGAAACAGGTGGCGTCATTTCAAAGAGCTATACCGACGTATGGCAAAAGTCCAAGACAAATCTGGAATGGGATGGGATCGCAGATGAGTGGTAAAATCGCAGAAAGTTTCTGCACAATGCTCCTATGTCCCTATGATCCAATTGTTTCCCTTCCATTAATAGGCTATTTCTGATGTGCCAAATCTTCCAGCAAGTTGTCGGATATAGCATGAAGGGATACTTATCATCATTGTTGGCTAGAGGAAGGAGGATCCTCCATATAGATCCCAACAAATTTAGGATTTTTCAACGAGCTCACATATTTGAATCTTGCATGTAGCACTCTAAAGAGAAATGCTCCAGATTTTTAGTAGATTGGCTCCCCATGAGATTCATCTTTGTTTCGGATTTTTTAGTTGTTCCCCTGCTTCGCATTTCCCTTGTCAACTACTCTGCAGTGCTGTGAATCTCTCCTAGACTAGCCCCTAATTTCTATCCATCCCAAAGCTCTCGATCGATCGTTGGCTTGAATGGAAAACGAGTTAGGGTTGGGGCTAATAGTATTTTAAGCTAGTGAGAAAACAATATTCAAGATTTGTTAATATGAAAGCTACAAAGTTCAATTATTTGATTACTTGATGAGAGGTGCAATACATTGAACGTCCTTTTATTAGGTGGAAATAAAACACTTAATATTTTGGGACACCGAAAGAAGTTATTTCACTTAATTTATTTAGAATTGACGTAGATATGTACTTGTGCATGAAGAAATTTTCAATCTTTTATTATAATTTATCATTTTCATTTTTATGCGACTTTGAGATTTCTATTCCAAACATGTTTAAATTTTTAATACATGTATATCTTACGAATCTCATGTATATATAACCACCACAAGAGAGGTTGCTTTTAGCGACATTTTTTTCAAGACAATGTTATTAAAATTTTAATGACGATATACTCTATCGTCAGAGTTTGTAGTAATCTTATCACGGAAAGCTTTTGAGACGCAAAAAATTGTTGTCACTAAATGTATGCTTTTAATAACGTGAAAATACTTTGTAACGAAATGAATGCTTTTAGAAACAATAAAAACATCATCATTGCTAAAATGATAGTTGTAATGACAGATTTACATCATGTGGCTAAAAACAAAAGTATTTTCAAAAGACAATTTATTTCAAAATTTAAGAAATCTTTAAAAACAAAAAATACACTTGTATAACTTATATTTTCAAACATACTTTAGCTTCAAATGTTAAATAAGTAAAAATTATTATTATATTTAAAAGCTCAAGACAATTAAAAATGTTAAAAGAACCTACTTTGATTATGTCTTTTTTACTAAACTGGAATCTGGATAACTACAATTTCATCAATCAACCATCATCAAAAGGACAAAAAAATATTATTCACCTCATGATATACTTTTTGAGAAACCACTAGGAGTCACCATGTCTATACAAATTTTCTCTACTTCGGCAATATCAAAGCTTCACCAAGTATTTGATCATCTAACACCCCTGCTTTGCGACTAGTAACTATAGAATGCTCTATCTATCTAGTTTCATGCGTCATGTTCAAGAGATCGTAAACCTTATGTCTTAGGCAAGTATTTTTGCTGCACAAATGTAACATGGTTCTTAATTTTAGCAGTTAATCATCATAAGGTGTTTCAACATTAGCTTCTCTTGAATTTTCCTCTCTTCTTACAACTAGTTCTTCAAAAAAAAGTTCCTCAAATTGTTATAATAAAAAAACTGGATTATTATGTAGAATAAATAAACAAATTTCTAAATAACTTCTTGAGATAATAGTCATTATATGCACAACTACTGAGAACATGAAAAGTAAATCATTTTATCAAGAATTACAAAGATCCAAAAAATATGAATCCATTCAAAGGTCAAGTAACATGGCTTTAACCATAGAAGTTGTAGATAAATTCTAGACCTCGTCTGAAATAAACTAGGCGCATGAGAAGTTCAACTCACAAATTCATTATCATACATATAACAAGCTTGCAGAAGAGATTTTATAAGTCACCAATGCAACTCGTTTCTTGAATTCTTCATTGACTGTTGTTCTTTTAGTAGACGTTGAACTGAAAGTTGTGCCCCACACTTTCTCATTTTCTAATCTTAGGCGTGCCAATTTCTCAAGTAATTTTATTGGTGAGGAGCAAAATTTTTTTTTTGCCACGAATAAATACTACTGTTTCCTCATACTTGAGGACCACACTCATTTTTCTATTTTTTTTTTTTGTGGCATCGCATAACAAGTCATGTCATCGCAGGCGTCTTTTAGAAATAAAACCTAGCAATAATATAAGATAATCTCATAGCAAGAAAATGCTTACAAAATTATGAAAATAATCAGAAAATCACACACACCAGTGAACTAAAAGTTCATTTTTTTCGATGAGTTTCATATGTGAGCTGATTATAGAACTAAATTTAGAAAACTCCTTTTCACTTCAAAATGATGGCATGTGTCAATCAAAGCTACATATTGTCTTTTTTTTATTATTAAACTACAAATTGTCCTTGGATGCTCGATAAATTCCAAAAAACTATATATTAAGATCATCTTTGAGGAAACCATCAAGAGCAAGGTGAAGTCAGCTCCTCATTTTGAGAACTCGTTTTGATTACTCATTTTCATTGAACTGAATAATTGCAATCTTGTCAATCAACTACCCAAACGATCTTTTAATAACAAAATCTATCGAAAATGATCTTGAATAGCATTTATCTCATGATATGAATATTGAAGTACACAAAAAATAGTAACGCTACACCAAATTAAGAAAACACTACTTCTTTACAAAATTTGTATCAATAAAAAAATATATTTAACATCTGATCGTTACTCCTTTGAGCTTGTTGACTGAGTGAGTTTGTTTCATAAAAGGTATCTCTCTTAGATAAGTCATGAATTTTTTCCCTCATGATGATACCTATAGTATGCTTCTCATAGAAACCATTCACAAAGAATAGTCTAACATTAAGGCGAGTCTTCAAGTAGACATTTCTATATTTATTACACGGGTAATTGATATTTTCTCTTATTTCCACACATTGACAAGCATACTTAAGAAATGCATCATGTTCATAAAAAAATAAGTTTTGTGGAGAAATTACTCAACAAATGAAATAGTATCTCAAGTTGGAAAGACAATAGATGAAAAAGTTACAGCACACACATATTCAAATTAGAATATAAGGCCTTGTCCATATCCACCATAATCAAAAGGAGTCTCGTAGCTAGCACAAAACTAAAAGCAGATTTCAAAATGTCGATATTACTCAAGTCAAGTCAAGGAAATTGCTTTATGCACAGCAGAGATCTAGAGAATTCAATAGGTAAAAAATGTGCGACAGGCAAAGATCAAGAAATTGCGATGTAGGAATCTCTAGTTTTGGAAGGATAACTATCACAGAGGAAATGATAGCTAAAAATACTAGGAAAAAGAGAAACTCGTGGAGAAAGCAATCTAGCACAGATATGCAACCTGCTTTTGGTATGGTTGATGGTTGTAGCCTCAAATCATCAGAGAATAAGATCCAGACATCGATTCAACTATAAAAAGACTTAAGTGGAAGGGTGTGAGAGGGAGGGCACACATATGTTTCGATGTGAGTCGATGAAAATGTTGAAAGCCTGAATGTTAGAAAATAGGTGCTATATGGTCACGGGTTTGGGGCTATAGATTTGTTAATCTCAACTTTTCGACCTCTCTCTACATATATGTGATATAGTTACTCTAATATATATAGCTAAGCTGAGTTTTTTTACATTTATTTAATCTTATTTTCTTGTTAATTAATCTTAATTTTTGAACATATCTATGATTAACTGTGTGAAAAAAATGCAATGTACTGTTACTGAATGGTCTCCTTTTGATTAATAACATCGAAATTTCATTGTCTCATTTGAAATTTACTATTTTCAATGACATTAAAAAATCATGTGTTGCCGAAACATAATTTTAGCAATGTTAAAAATTGCGTATCATTGAATGGCTTGGAACATTTATACTTTTAGCAACAATAATGCTAATTATTGCAAAAAGTTATGATTTAGTAATAAATAATAATTTCTGCGCTAATGATGATTTTTGCAATATGAAACTTTTATTATCGTTAAAAGCAACTTCTCTTGCAGTGTAACATATCATCCTAATTAAAAAATTGATGGCATGAGCTTAAAAAAATTAATCTGCTTATTTTATTTTATTATAGTAACACAAATCATTGGAATTGAAGTCTTTGATAAATTAAATATAATTTTTTTAATAAATTATATCTACTCTAGCAATATATTTGTACCCATTGACATATGTTGAAAATGTCATAATACAATATAAAATCAATAATTTATTGGACATTGATCATTTAAGACTTGCTAAAAATACTCACATATCTAAATATCTTAAATATTTATAAGATCATTGTCATAGATATATAATCTATAAATCAAGTTTTACATTTTCTAGAATATGTGTATATTTTTTCAATTTTAAATACAGAAGTATTGTGATTGTTAAAAATGACCATAATACCTACCTATTTAAATTAAAAAATATAAATACACATCTCAACAAATAATAAAACTTAGTTTGTGAGTCATGTACACCTATATTAACAGTCTATAAAAAATAAAAACAAATAAAAAAAGTGTATCATGACTTCTAAAAAATCGGAGTACTTTTGCAAATGATCGATATCCTAATTTTTATATGATATATTTTAATTGAGAAGTTTGATTAACAATGTTTAAAAATGTATAAATTAAACAGTTTTATTATGTTAATTTACATCTTTAATAAATACTTGAAGCCAATACTCAAATTTGATTTCTATAGAAATTGATTATTTGGCAAGTAAATACTTTTAATGCAACAAATCAAGTTGGTGCAATATTACATTTCATGATTTCATATTACAATTTGGCACAATAGGGATAACAAGCGCTCATCGATCTCAGTCCTTGAAATATATAAGAAACAAAAAGCTCACACTCCTATGAAAGGAGTTTTGAGCAACATTTTGTACCAACTGGGCAAAATCTAGTCAGTAATCAAGTAGATTTTAATTAAACTATCAAAGTAAACTCGAATGCAAGGGCGACACTGAATATTTGGATGCTATCAATACCAAGACATTTTCAGTAAACAAAAAGAGAGTTGATACAGTGCACCCGAGTGCTTTAACCTATTTTTTATTTTTTTATACAATTATTAATCTAAGTGTATTTAACATGTATATCAAGTTTTACCATTTATGAAGATTTTTAGATATTTTTTATTTTTGAAAATTAGTGAAATTTTAGTTAATTAATTATTTTTGAAAATGACATTAACGCATGACCCCTGCTTAGTTAATTAGTTCCCTGAGCTTGTGGATAGCATTTGATGTTGCTATTTTGATAAGTAACAACTCCAACCACTGAAAAAAATATCCATTGAATACACCAACCCAACACAGACACAGATATAACCGCAGTTGACCGCAAACATAGTCTGACCAGATTTCATTTCAAGTCCAAATTAACCCCTCCTCTCTCATCACCTGCATTATAGGGTGTATTTGGGAATGGATAAAGCTTCTGGTGAAAAGTTTTGGAGAGTAAAAATTATCAAATGATGTAATATGATAGGAGTAATGATGAAGAATAAAATGGATAAAGTTAAAATGGATATGTTAGTTGTATAGGTAATTGTGTATAAATGATTGAAAAGTAGGATAGTTGCATAGGAAAATATGAAAAAATGATTAAAAAACATAGTAGTTACTTAGAGTAAAAAGTTTTAGATTAAAAAGCTTTAATTTTATATTTTATTTCCATTGCCAAACACACCCGTAATCTTGCACCGTAGCCCGCAAGTTTCCTTCCTTTCCACCGTCATCTTTCATCGCTTTCCGAGAGGCCAGCCTCTAGCAGCTAGCTCTCAGGCATCCCTGAGGGTGCCCCAGCTGGCCGGCCACGGAGGACCTGGAGAGCAACAGAGAATTAGCACCCATCAATCTCCAGAGTCTCTATGGCCCCAAACGGAACCAATCGTCTACGTCGGTCCTTTGCTATCCTGTCGCTCAAATCGCTTCCAATGGCTTGTGGGTTGGCCACAACCCCACCTTTTATACCCTTCCTCTCACGGTGCTCCAGTCCGCGACTCTGATCATCCTTAGCCGTTTCCCCCACATTCTATTCAAGCCTCTCAATATGCCCTCTGTCCTCTCCGATATCCTCGTAAGCAGCCTACGCTCATGCGTACATGTGATATCTATTACCACTCTTATTTTATTTCCCATCATCTTATAAATTAAAAGTCACATGCATAACCCATCAAAAAAAAATAAAAAATCGCATGCATAGATACGCGAAACAGATTTTTGTATTTAATAGTTGGCATAATCATTTATTTTTATAATTTGAAATAACGTGTAAGAAACTTTCGTAATAACATATAAATTTATTTCAAAGTTTAATAGTATATTATAAGGTGGTTTATATTCTATACAATAAATTATTTAACACATGTGATTTTTGTATAAAAGTTTTTGTTAAATATAAACACTAGCGCTTTAAAACATTATTTACTTTTAGGCAATTTAATTTCGTAATCCATCTAAAACTTGCAGATTTGGTTCATATTTGGTTAAACGAATAAAAAATTTTAATCTAAAACTTTTAACTCTCCATGGTGTGATCCTATTTTTAATTAATTATTTATATTTTTCTTATAATTACTATACATTTTAATAGTTTATACATAAATATTTATATAACTAACATATCTATTTTAATTTTATTTACTTTTCTCTTCCTCATCATCTTTATTATATTATGTTATTTTTTTAATTACAAAAACTTTTATACTAAAAACTTAAATAAAAAAATTTATCGGTTTCACAGCAGAACCTTCATCGTAAAGTAATTTCTTAAGATAGATAGATGGATTGCTAGATAGCAGAACGAATAAATAATGAGACCATGAAACGAACGAATGATGATAATGGATTGGTCGGGCTGGCGTAGTGATGGGGCCTTCGATACTAGGGCAATCCAAGTGGATGCACAGCCTCTTCTTCCCTGTATCCAGCGTGATGACGGTGAGAACAATGTCATGGTTGGGAGCGATCTACTACCTGTTCTTGATGGGAGTGGAGATGGACATGTCGGTGCTGACAAAGGGAGGGAAGGCAGCTGGAATCGCAACGTCAGGGATAGTGCTGTCATTGGTTGGAGGAGGCCTGGTGATTCTTCCCCTCAAGTTCTACACGTTCAACGCCATGGCCGACGGTGCATTCCTCGCTATCTTCCTGGCAATACAGTCCATGTCGGCATTTCCCGTGATATACAACTTGCTAGAAGAATTCCGCCTCCTCAGCTCGGAAGTGGGCCGCCTTTCGATGTCGGTAGCCACCATCAATGAGGTGCTCAACTGGGCGGCCATCATCCTGTTGGAAAGCGTCCGGAGCACCGGCCGCTTCGAAATGAAGCCGCTATTCGTCCAAGTAGCCCCCGCTGTAGTCGTAGTCGCCTCGTCGGTCCTCGTAGTGCGTCCCGTCGCCATCTGGATCATCCGGAGGACGCCTAAGGGGGACAAGTGTGGACGGCTGCTACGCCGTGGCCATCCTGCTGGCCGTGCTGATGATAACGCTGGCGTGTAGCGCAATGGGATTGAGCACGATGGAGGGAGCCATGATCTTGGGGATTGTGATTCCAGACGGGCCGCCGCTGGGCTCGACGCTGTCGGAGAAGATAGAGACGATGGTAAAAAACCTCATGATGCCGCTCTTCTACATCAACTCCGCCCAAAGGATGGATTTGTGGGCTCTCACCGACTGGGCTGCCGTAGGAGTGATCCTCTTGACCCTCTGCGTCTGCAGAATCGGGAAGCTTGTGGGGACGGTTGTCGCTGCCGTCAGCTGCAAGATGCCCTTCAAAGATGCCTTAGCCTTGGGCCTCCTCCTCTGTTGCAAAGGAATTTTCGAGATGCTGACCTACATGCAATGGGCCAATGCCAAGGTGCACTTCTAAAACTATTTCTTCTTATTCTTCTTTTCCACCTTTTGCACCTTAATTAATTGATTAATTATCCATTGGTTGCAGGCATTGGATACGAAGAGCAACACAATTTTGGTCCTCTCTTTGATCTCGAACACCATCGTTGCATCGCCGCTTGTAAAGTTGCTTTCTGACAGTTCAAGGCCTACGATGGCCCACCCCCGACGCACCATCCAACACACCAATCCCCGCACTGAGCTCCGCGTCTTCACGTGAATCCACCAGCATGAGGACGTCCCCGCCATGCTCGTCCTCCCCTTCCACAAGCGGCCCTCGGTGGACGGACGGCTCAACATCATCGACTCGGGCTTCCTCGCGATGACCCCCAGCATCTTACGGGAGGCTCCCTGTTCGGTGGGGATCGTCATCGCACGGGGCAATATCGGCTGTAGGTTTGCATTCCCCATTTTCGGCACTTCTCCTTGTTGCGTCGGCCTGATATTCCAGGGTGGGCCTGATGACCGGGTGGCGTTATCTTACGCCTGTCGCATGATTGACCACCCGCACGTTACCCTCACTGTCTAGAGGCTTGTCTTCAAGGAACAAGGTTTGGAAGGTAGCTGGGCGAACACGGCGGACGATGAGTTGGTGGCCGATTTCAGGAGGAAGAGCGCAGACAATTGTCAGGTAATATACTGGGAGATGGAGTCGGTAGATGGGGAGGAGTTGCTCAACGCGATGAGAAACGCGAGTGATGTGTATGAATTGATTGTGCTGGGAAGACATCAAGTTGGGGTGAATGCGGAGCTCTTGACGTTGCTTTCTTTGTGGAGCGAGAACCCCAAACTTGGGCCGCTCAGGGATTTGTGTAGTTCATCTGATTTCCTTGGCAGCAAGGCCACGATTTTGGTAATGCAACAACAGCATCAGCATATTACAAGCTAAGCTGCACGAGTAGATGCACGAGGATCGAAGCGGTACTAGAAACGCCAGCGGGGATGAGGCTTTTGGCCAAGGCCTTAGCGGTCTAGGAGTGTATTTTCTAGAGCTGAAGGAATAGATTTTAGAAATCCAGTAGACAACTAATGACACGCTATTTGATGGAAATACATGAAAGGAGGAAAATAATGTGGCTAAATATTTTTTGGAATGGGAAGGGAAGAGGATACGCTTAATGAAGGAAAATAATTTTTTTCTTATAAATAACTGACATCAAGTACAAGAGAATGGTTACAGCTGCATACCCAGTTCAAAGAGCTGTACAACTTTTATACACGCACTAAGTCGGTTTTAACAGTCGAATTTTTTGACATTTTCATTTCCAGATTAATCCAGAATACATTTACCGCCATTACATGCATGATATTTCATAAATAGTGGCCGCCAACTTATGCAACTTGCTTCCATGCATTTATTTTTCTGCTGCTGACATATCCAGATTTTTCTGGATTAACGATTTTCAACACTCCCCCTTAATCCAGACATATCTATAACTCTAATTTGCTTTATTAATTGCAAAAATTTCTCTGTAGGAATAACTTTGGTGAAGATGTCCGCTAGTTGCTTGTCTATTTTGCAGAATTGTAATTGAATTTCTCCTTTTTCAACAAGCTCTCGAATGAAGTGATAACGAATGTTGATATGCTTCGAATGGCTGAGGAAGATGGGATTCTTGGTCATAGTGATAGATGACATATTATTGCAAGAAATTGTCGTAGGAAACTTCACTTCGTAGTGTAGTTCTTACAGAATTCTTCTCAGTCATACCGTTTCGCATGCCGCACTCGTTACTACTACGTATTCTGCTTCCGCTGTAGAAAGTGACACTATATTTTGTTTCTTTGATAACCACGAGATAATATTCAATTCAAGAGAAAATATATAACCACTCGTGCTTTTCAGATCATCAATACAACTAGCCCAATCACTGTTTGTATAACTAGTCAAAATAAAGTCTTCTCGTGACTTATGTAGAATACCATGATTTTTCGAGTCAAATATATCTTAAAATTCTCTTCGCAGTTGCAAAATGTAGCTTACTCAGCTTTGACATATATCTCGAGACAATACTAACTGCATGAACTATATCTGGCCTCATATTAATTAAATATATGAGAGATCCAACTAGATTATGATAAATAGTCTTGTCCACCTTTTCTTTTTCATCATTTTTAGATAATTTTTCATTTATGGCCATTGGTGAGGCCATAGGCTTGCAGTTTGTCATATTAAAAATTTTCAATATACTATCTGCATATTTTTCTTGGAAAATAAATATCACACCTGGATATTGTTTTACCTGCATATCGAGAAAATATTTTATAACACCTAGATCTGTTATATCATATTCTTGCATCATAGTCTTCTTAGAATCTTCAACCATCCAAGGGTTGGTACCCATATAGATAAGATTATCCACATATAAGTATAAGATAAGAAAATCTTGAGCTCTTTGTGCTTTTATATAGAGTGATGGCTGACTTAGACTTTTGGTAAAACCATGTTGAAGAAGACAATTATCAATATTACTATTATAAGCTCTTGGAGCTTACTTTAGACCATATAAGGCCTTGCACAATTTATACACTTTGCCTTTAATAATATAACATTTTGGTTGCTCCACATATATCTCTTCTTCAATTTCTCTATTAAGAAAAGTTGATTTGACATTCAGCTGAAATACCTGCAATTTTAATTGTGCAATAAGAGCAAGCACGGTTCGAATAGTTTCCATACGAACAACCGGAGCAAATGTTTTCATATAATCAAATCCAGGCAACGGAGAATAGCCTTTAGCAACCAGTCTGGCTTTATATTTTTGAATATAACCATCTTCATTATATTTTTGAATATAACCATCTTCATTATATTTGGTTTTATAAACCCATTTCAATTCAATAATCTCCTTGTCTTATGGTTTGTTAACCAACATCCAAGTTTGGTTTTTCTTAATCATTTTCATCTCTTCATTCATAGCATCTATCCAATGCTCTTCCTTTATAGCATTTTGAAATTTTTATGGCTCACAAGCAAAGAATGTCACATCACAATGCTCATAAATATCTCCTAAGGATTGAGACTTCCTTGGAAGAGATGAGTCTGCAGATGAGATAGATGAAGAACTAGAGTTTGAATCAGCCCTTGGAGATGCTAGTGAAGAACTTAGACTTTGATCATTTTTCTTCCCATCTTCTTGATGTAATTGTGGCCCCAATTTTTGGGACTCATTCCAAGGCCAAATTCCATCTCATAAAAAATGACATCTCTTGAAATAATTAATTGCTTGGCATCAGGCTTATAGAGATGATGACCCTTAGATTCATTACTGTAGCCAAGGAATATACAATTTTCTCCTTTTTCATCCATTTTCTTTCTATTGTCATTTGGTATGTGTGCATATGCGACATACCTAAAAATTTTAAAATGCTCAACTTATAGCTTTCTTTTGTCCCAAGCCACATGAGATGTCATATTTGGAACTGCCATTGTGGGAGACTTGTTGAGGATATAAATAGCTTTGTTAATAGCCTCTGCTCAGAAAGATTTTTGCATATTATTGCTTTGCATCATCTTGTGGGCCATTTCAGCAATTGTTCTATTTTTTCTTTTAGCTCACCATTTTGTTGTGGTGTGCACGAAATTGTGAGCTCTCTTTTTATATAATGTATTTTGCAATATTTATTAAACTGATGACTTGTAAATTTTCTCCAATGATCAGTTCTTAATATTTTTAAATAATACCCACTTTGTTTTCAACAAAGGCCTTGAATTGAATAAAATAAGAAAAGGCTTCTTACTTCTGCTTAAGAAAATATACCCACATCGTATGGGTAAAATCATCAACAAAGAAAAGGAAATACCTTTTGCCACTCAGAGATATATTTTAAGAAGACTCTCATATGTCAGTATGAACGAGCTCTAGAGGCTCTTTAGCTCTCTAGGATGATTTAGAAAATGACAATCCATGCATTTTGACATAAATGTAGCCTTCACATAATTTCTTCTCATTAGCGATAGATGGAAGCCCAATTACCATATTTTTTTGTTTGATCACTTTCAAACTATTAAAGTCAAGTGCCTAAATCTTAGATGCCATAATGTGGAGTCATCCACATTTTTGCAATTTAATGCATATTTTTGAGCTGGAGGCATCATCATCATCATAAGTCATTTCACACCTAGGTGGGGTCGGCTGCATGGATTTTATTACGTCATTCTTGGCGATTTAAGACTAAATTCTTTGTAATTTGTAATATTTTTAAATCTTGTTTAATTACTTCTATCTACGTTTTTTTGGGCATTCCTCTCATTCTCCTACCACATTCTACTTAGATGAGCTCTGTTTTCCTAACCGGTGTTACTTCAGGCCTCCTTTTAACATAACCAAATCATCTTAATCTATTTTCTCTCATTTTTGAGCTGGAGGCATAATAAGAGAAAATACATTATTGGAAGCCATTTTCATTGTTGTAATTAATTGCCTCTTTTGCTTATCAATAATGAGGCATTTGCCATCTTTGAATTTCACTAAATAGCTTCTCTAAACTAGTTGGCCCACACTTAATAGATTTTGGGTTAGTTCAGGTATGTAAAAAATATCATAAGTTTAGAATTTTCATCTTTTGATTCCACGTCAATAATGTTTTTTCCTTCAACATTTTGGGATTTACCATCCCCAAGAGTTATTCTGAACTTTATATTTTTATCAATTTTGACAAAACAATTTTTATCGCCAGTCATGTGATTCGAACAACCACTATCAAGATACCAGACATCATGTGACTCTTTTTGAAGATTTAAGCAGGAGATAAATACTTAATCATTTAAGCCACTATTTTCTAAATAATTTGCCTCCTGTTTGTACTAGCAATCTTTATCAAAATGAGTGGCCCTCTTGCACCTTGTGCATTTATAGCGGCAATTATTTGTGTCATGACCACTTTTATTATATAATTTGCAATGAGAAAATTTAGCGTTTTCGCTATTTTCTTGATTTTAGAATTTTTCTCTCCCCCTACCACAGTTATTTGGTGGCCTTTTTTCAAATTTAGCTCTATGGTTATTTTCTCTTTTTCCTTGAATTTTTTTCTCCATCCCTTTTCAAAATATTGAATTTTGACTGGAAAGCCTACTCCAATGGCTATTATGAAAATCTACGTATTCTTTCTTTGTGGGCTTCAAGAGAGCCCATTAATTCAACTAAGGAAAGAGTAGATAAAATTTTGAATTCTTCTATAGTAGCCACCACATGATCAAATTTATGAGGAAGAATCTCAATATTTTTGAAATAATTCTTTTATCTTCGATTGTATCCCCATAGCTTCTAATCTGATTTATAATATTAAAAACATGGAAGAAGAATGCTTGCACTGTTTTGCCTTCTCTCATTAATAGAGTATTAAAATTTTTCCAAAATAATTGAAGCTTGATGGAAATTACTTTATCATAGCCTTTAAATTCATTTTTCAAAATATTCCAGACCCCATTTGATGTTGTAGACACCATGATTATTGGATATATTATCTTGTCTACTCCTTGTTGAATATATAATAAGGCTTTTGCATCTCACATTTGGACTATTCCAAATTACTCTTTTCTTATTTTCATCCCAGAATGCAAGTTCTGTGTCATCCTTGGGTTGCTCGTAGCCATATTGGACTAATTCCCATAGTCCTTGTGATATAAATAGGGTCTTTATTTGTGTACTCCAAAAATTATAGGCTTCACTCTCCAAGATCTGGATGGGCAGTGGGTTTATGACCAAGATCATATGCAAGACATGGCATTGCATCATTTCCAGTCGGTGTTCTCCACAGCGGGGCCTTCGGATGCAAACTGGGTCCCGAGCGTGATTTCTCAGAGGTTATCTGACCAGCAAAGACAGCAACTAATCAAGCCCTTGATTTTTCAGGAAGTGACTAGGGCAGTGAAAGATATGAGCCCAACCAAAGCCCCTGGTCCGGACGGAATGTCTGCTGGCTTTTATCAGAAACACTGGAACACGGTGGGTCAGGAGGTTTTTCTGTGGTGTAAAAGTTTTATGGACGAGAGAAACCCCGCGCACTGGACTTCACAACTGCAGCCGATGAACTCCACCACGCTGATTTTGATCCCAAAGAGGGCTGGGGCCCATTCTTTATCCCATTTTCGTCCCATCAGCCTATGTAATGTGGTTTATAAGATCCTGGCAAAGGTTCTGGCTAATAGGCTCAAACTTTTGTCTGCATGATGTCATCAGTGAACAACAAAGCGCTTTTGTCCCAAGCAGGCTTATCACTGACAATATGCTGGTGGCTTATGAAGCTATTCACTATCTCCGCCACGGGCAGAGACGGAAACGATCAGAGATGGCTCTAAAATTGGATATGTCCAAGGCGTATGATAGGGTGGAGTGGAATTTCCTCAAACTGACCATGGAAGCAATGAATTTCGGTCCGGTTTGGACCAGCTGGATTATGAGCTGTGTGACCTCTGTATCTTATCGGGTGAATGTCAATGGCTTCAAAACGTCGTATTTCCTTCCTCAAAGGGGACTAAGGCAAGGTGATCCGCTTTCTCCCTATCTTTTCATCATTTGTGCAGAAGTGCTCTCTGCTCTGATTTCCAATGCAGCCGTCAGATCTACCATTCATGGCATCAAAATCAATCCTAATGGGCCCTCTCTCACCCACCTACTGTTTGCGGATGATGCCATAATTTTCCTACGAGCTGCAAATGAGGACGTTAGAAGTTTGCTTGCTATTCTCCGCCAATACTCGGAATCATCGAGGCAGATTGTGAATGTGGATAAGACATCCGTGTTTTTCAGCTCTAACACCACTGTGACGAATCGTCGGGACATTACTTCCCTTTTGGGTGCTTCGGGCCGTGATCTTATGACTTATCTGGGTTTACCTGCATGGTTGGGCAGGACTAAAAGGGACCTGTTTAAGGGCTTGAAGGAGCGTGTATGGAGGAAAATTCAAGGTTGGAAAGGAAGGCTCCTCTCCTGGGGCGACAAAGAGATATTGATAAAGGCTGTTGCTCAAGCGATCCCGACGTACTCGATGAGCATTTTTCTTCTCCCTAAATCTTTCTGTCATGATCTCAATGGGATGCTAAGAAAGTTTTGGTGGGGCGAGCAGGGTGGTAAGCGTAAAATGAGCTGGGTGGCATGGACTGAGATGTGCAAAACAAAACTATCGGGTGGGCTTGGCTTCAGAGATTTACACATCTTCAATTATGCTCTCCTCGCAAAGCAGGCCTGACGTCTATCCACAACTACGAGCTCTTTGTGTTATAAAATCCTCAAGGCCAGATATTTCCCAACGGGCGACATTTGGAGCTGTCAGGCAAAAATATCGGACTCTTTCACTTGGAAAAGCATTCTTAAGGCAAGGGATGCGATCCGGTTTGGGTGTAGATGGCGGATCGGCAATGGAAAGAGAGTTCAGTTCTTCAAGGATGATTGTCTTGATTCTATGGTCACCAAGGCTGGGCCCCTTCCGCTATCAATCCCGGACGACATCAATGTCAGTCATTTCATCTGCAGGCCTCTAACTCGTGGATTATGGATCGCATATTGGCAGCCGCCGGGGATGAGGGGTGGCAAGTAATCAACCATATTCCCTCACCCTCACCTGCACAAGAGGACACGATATTCTGGAAGTTTGAACCTCATGGGGCCTACACTGTAAAGTCAGCATACAGAGTCCTTGCCTCGGGATATGGTTGCTCCTCTCAATCCTCCATTTATAAGGAAATTTGGCGGACTAAACTTCCCAGCAAAATCCTCATGTTTGGCTGGAGACTGTTCAAAAATAGACTTCCGACCCTCCTTAATCTCCGTACCAGGGGCATTGACGTGGATCCCCTTTGTTTCTTTTGCAGGTCTGGTTCCGAGGACACAAACCACTTATTCTCGGATTGCGAGGTCACAAGAAATATTTGCTCTAGGGCTGCTGGGGGCATCTCTCTTTCGACCCCGGTCCAGGACATCTTCACCTTTCTCTCAGCTTGCTATGCGTCAAAGGATCTTGCTATTTTCATTCTCTGTTGCTGGAGGATCTAGTTCATGTGAAATGCGTTGAGAGTCGACGGAACATAACCGAATATCGCCAACACTCTCAAATGGTGCATGGATTACCTGGAGCAATACCAGAGGGCTACCCCTCTCATACTTGGAGGTGCGATTGATCGACCACTAGTTCCCCGATGGTCCAGACCTCCGGCGGGTTTTCTCAAGCTTAATGTCGATGCATGGATTCTCCATTGTCATGCTTCAATGGGCTTCGCCGCCGTTATCAGGGACTTCAAAGGCTCGTTTGTCGCTGCAAAAGGTTGGCGAAGGTGTGGCACTATGGAGCCTCTGCTCATGGAGGCATATGCTTTCCTCCTTGGGGCTAGATGGGGTCAGGAGCTCAACTTACAAAAACTACAAATTGAGTCCGATTCGTTATTACTGATAAACTTTCTTCTCTCAAATGACCCCATCTCCTCTCCTGTTGGGGTTATAGTTGATAAGATCAAGTCTATTCTTTCACATTCTCCCCATGCTACTGCTCATCATGTTCTTAGGCAAGGCAATGCCGCGGCACATGCTTTAGCCGATTCTCTTTCTGTTTCTTCAGTGGATCATCAAGTCTGGTGGGGCATCCCCCAGCTATTCATGAGAAAATCTGTATAGACAATTTTTTGGAAATGAATCTTGGATCTTCCTATCCCTCCTCCCTAGACGAGCTCTAGGGTGGTGAGATAGGTTGGTTCCTTTATCAAAAAAAAAATAATAATAAAATAAAATATGGGAACCGATGTTTGGGTGTAATTAAATGTGGTGATGGTGGCCATTGATAGCGTATTTTATTATATCTCCTTGCAACAGCAGCGTAGTAACAAAATAAGCAGCTTCCATGGCTCCAAGATAATGTGGCTTTGATACCACTAATGGAAACAGATGAAAGGAGAAAAATAATGTGACTAAATATTTTTTGGAATGGGAAGAGGAGAGGATACGCTTAATGAAGGAAAATAAATTTTTTCTTATAAACTGACATCAAGTACAAGAGAATGGTTACAGCTGCACACCCCGTTGAAGGAGCTGTGCTCCTTTTATATATTCACTAAGTCGGTTTTAACAGCCGGATTTTTTGACATTTTCGTTTTCAGACTAATCCAGAATACATTTAGCGCCATTACATGCATGATATTTCATAAATAGTGGCTGGATTAACGATTTTCAACACTACTTTCTCCTTCTGTAGTGGCTGTAGCTTTTTCTTCTTTGAGTTTCTCGGTCATATAAACAAAAAATCACCTCCCCGTTAAAAAAAAAAATCAACATTTTACGGCATACCGTCAATGTCATTTGGCATCTTTTATTGCAAAATTATTTAACGACTCGAATAATTATTTTTTAAAGATTAGCTTTCAGCAATGTTAATATAATGAATGTTACCAAAAATTTCTTTCAGCTGCAAGGAACTTTCAAAAAATGACAACATTTTAGTGCGCACACGATCATGTCAACCACACCCACACATGACTTTTGGAATATGATATAATGGACAACGGATTGAATTGACTGCCGGCTATCATTTTTGGTATAAGGCAATCCACTCCGGAAAAAGGCTTATCTTAGGACTCGGAAAAAAAAAAAACTACTTTTTTTTATGAAGTGAAAAAAAAACTTTGATAGCTTAATTAATTAGTGATGAGAGGCGTAGGACATTCACTGAAATTTCTTTCTATATAATAAGTAGGCGCCGCAATATTTGATGTCTGAGGGACATGATCGGGTGGTTAATTGCGCGCATTTAAATTATTTAAAATCGACAAACATGCCAACAAATTTTCAAGTTATTTATCATGTTTAAATTTTTGCAATGCAAAAGTATTATTCCAAATATTTCTACGTTCGCTTATGTTTTCTAGATAGTATTTGAAGTTCGTTTACATTTAAAATTTAATCACTCTTCTTGAGAATTCTCTATATTATTCTTCAAGTTTATCCGGATGTATAAATATCTGTAGATGTAGATTGGCTTGATGAATTTGAATCACATTCCATTTTGCAAATGGATGATAAGGGTGTGACCACACAATCACAACATCCAACTAACGGGTTCGGGGCTTTGGTAATCACCCATGTAGGCCCCAACAGATGTATCCCATAAACACGTGATTACGAAGCTACGGGGTTCTAATTTTATGTAACCGGTTCCTTTTTACTTGGGGACTCATCTTGATGATTTATGAAGTACATTCCTTCCGCCTATTATATATACCTAGGACTAATGGTTCAATATTAAGAAATCAACTCTTGTTCTAATTAAATGTTTTCATTAGCCTCATACAGCAAAAGTGTAAAACCAGTGTGGCAAAAATAATCGAATTTATATAATGCTAATATAACATCTATATTATTTAAAGCCTTTTTATGAAAATAAATGACTTTATAAATTATTATAATATTCCAATGCATCTTTGAATTAATTCAAGTGTTTTGATATATTACATATTATTATATATATTTATGAAGGCCACACGAGACTGCTTGAAATGATTTATTGTACAATTACAATATGATGAAACGAATGGTGTTAATTAAAAATGGTTTCTTCTTGAATTATATCGTAGTAAAACAAATGACGTTAGTTAAGATGATTGAATTGGATTTTGATTTCAACCATTGTCAACGTGGGCCTGATTGTGGGCGTGTAAAAAATATATATATATATATATTCACATGCATCATTTCTTAATTAGTCGTGGGCCTTATATGTACACAATAAGTGTGGGTCTGCCTGCCAGCTAGTTAGATGCATTCCTACCTTGTTTTAGAAATCTAGTTAACAAACTACCAACTAAAACGATCTTATGAATTGAAAAAATCAACCAAAGCCAAGTACGCAACAGACAGGCATGAATGAATGTGTCAAAGTGGTTGGGCGCTAACATAGGGTGAGATATCCAGGGACGAGGGATCTGGTCGCCTATTTATCTCTCACCATCGTCTTTGACGTGGGTTGTAGCTGGTGGTAGGCTCTGCTGGCGAGGCACTCCTGCTGACCAGGGTGCCCTGCCGCAGGAGGCCATGGAGGATGTTGCACTCAACGCCGTATTGCTGTCTCAAGGGGTTCACTACGGCCCCAACAGGAACAGAACGTATTCCAGTATCCTCTGCTATCCTACAGTCCAAGTCGCTTCCGATGGTTGCTGGGTCGGTGACAATCCCTTCCACTATACCCTGCCTACCATCCTGCTCCAGGGCTCACTCCTTGTCATCCTTAGCCGTCTCATCCATGTTTTACTCAAGCCTCTCAAGCAGCCTTTCATCGTTGCTAGTATACTTGTAAGCTCCAACTCCACCACTCATATATATATATATATATATATGGATATGATCCCTTATGAAATGTATGTATTTATTCCCGGGCCCATATATAAAGTTTCAATTTTAAACATCTAAAATTATTCGCAAATGCATGATGATGACCAGACAGGCGTAATCCTGGGCCCCATCGCTCGCAAGGAATTGAAGTCATTCCACGCGACCGTCTTCCCCAGCTACATGGCCTTCGTCACGTCGACGACGTCGACGTTGGGAGTGGTCTACTACATGTTCCTGGTGGGGGTGAGGCTGGACCTGTCCCTGATATTCATGGGGAAGAAGTTGCTGACCATCGCCGTGGTAGGCATCACCATGTCCGTCGGGGCGGGAACCATCGTCGTCGCCGCCCTCGGCTCCTACACCACCAACATCATGGCAGACGGGCCCTTCTATGCCACCCTCACCAGCTGCCTAGCCACCTCCGCATTCCCCGTCGTCCAACATCTCCTCGCCGACTTCCACATCCTCAACTCCGAACTCGGTCGTAACGCCCTCTCCGTTGCCCTCGTCAACCACGTCTTCGGCTGGCTCACTCTCATCTTCATGGAGAGCATCAAGGACGGACACTTCCACATCACCTCCCTCCTCACCCATCTCGCCACCACCACCGCCTTCGTCGCCTTCGCCTTCTTCGTCATCCGCCCCATCATGCACTGGATCGTCCGTCGGACGCCAGAAGGGAAGAACGTCGAGAGCCACTACGTGGTCTCCATCCTGGTGGGCGTCCTGGTCATGTCGCTGGTCACCGAATTCACCGGGCTGAGCATGCTGGAAGGAGCGATGATCTTGGGGACCATGGTTCCTGACGGGCCTCCGCTGGGGTCCACGCTGGTGGAAAAGACCGAGACGCTTGTCACCAACTTCATGTTGCCCTTCTTCTTCTTACACGCTGCCGTCTTCATGGATTTGGAGGGAATCTCCGACTGGACTGCCGTCGGAATCCTCTTCCTTGCCGCCTTCGTCGCCGGGCTTGGCAAATTCCTCTCCACGCTTGCCGTCTCCATGATCTTCGACATGACATTCCACGATGCTTTTTCTCTCAGTGTCGTCCTCTGCGCCAAAGGAATCATCGATGTCATCGCTTACTCCGAATGGGCTATGTTAAAGGTGGGTAGGTCAATTTCTTAATTTCTTTTATTTTATAAATCCAGATTCAAATATACATCTCGACTCAATGACATTGAAACTAGCTGGCTAGCTAGCTAGCTAGCTGATTACAATGCCCAAAAATAAAACTAAACCATGCAATATTTTACCGTGCCAACAAAAAATTAATTATATATAGAGAGATAGAGAGATAGAGAGAGAGAGTGTGACAGTAGATTGGTTAATTAAACTACGTTGCAGCTGATGGAATTTGTGGAATTGATGCATGCATTCGGCATTTGGCAGTTGATGGACAGACAGGCGTTCACAACCTTGATGGTTTCGGCGATGATAACGACCGCCGTTGTTGGGCCAATCGTGAGGACCTTGACAAGCAGCTCAAGGTCGAGGACATACATGTGTCACACCATCGAGCACTCCAAGCCGCATTCCGAGCTCCGCATCCTAGCCTGCATCCACAGCCAAGACCAAGTCCCCTCCATCCTCACCCTCCTCGACCCCATCTCCGTCTCCAAAAACAATCCGATCTGCGTCTACGCCATGCATGTGGCCGACCTCGTCGGCCGTTCCACCCCGCTCCTCATCGCCCACAAGCCCAACAAGAGGCCCGCCGTGACCTCCTCCTACTCCTCCAAGTCCATCTTCGGCGCCTTCCGCAGCTTCGAGCGTAACTTCCACGGCCACCTCGTCGTGCAGCCCTTAACCTCCGTCGCCCCCGCCGTGAGCATCCACAAGGACGTCTGCTCCGTCGCTCTCCACCGGAAGGTCTCCCTCATACTCGTCCCCTTCCACAAGCAGCAGTCGGTGGGCGGAGGGCTCAACTCCGTCGATCCCGTCCTCCAAGCCATGAACCCCAACATCCTCCGGGAGGCCCCATGCTCCGTGGGGATCATCGTCGACAGGAGCAGCTTCAAGGGGAGGTTCGCCTGCGCGGTGATGGTCGGCTGCAGTCCCTATAGCGTGGGGCTATTCTTCTTGGGCGGGCCTGACGATCGGGAGGCGCTGGCTTACGCAGACCACATGGGCGACCAGCCCCTGGTGAGGCTGACGGTGTGGAGGTTCATGTGGAGGGGCAGCGTTGGAGAGGACAGCAGGGAGAGGAGGGCGGACGACGAGATGGTGGCCAGATTCCGGGGGAGGCACACGGGGAATGAGCGGGTGGAGTACAAGGAGATGGTGCTGGCGGACGGGGAGGAGCTGCTGAACGTGCTGAGAGATGTGAAGGATGTGTACGATCTGGTGATGGTTGGGAGACGTCCGGCGTTGAATGTGGAACTGGTGGAGGGGCTTTCGCTGTGGAGCGAGAACCCGGAGCTGGGGCAGCTCGGTGACTTGTGCAGCTCCTCGGATTTCTTTGGGGGAATAGCTTCGGTGCTGATAATGCAGCAGCATATTCTGGGGCAAGTAGATCAATCGAGCAGAGGTCCATGCAGGGCGGGACAGGAGTCGCAGGACAGAACAGTCTCGTGAGCTTAGGAGGCTACGTTAACTAGATTACACACGTGCAACGCTGGCGGGCTGTTGTTTTTTGAGAGTAACGCTTTTTTTGGCAGTATTAATTGCACAAAGCGCACAATTCTGCTTTGATTTCCTCGAACTCTTATCCTCAACATACTTATCATATTGCGGTTATACCTGATTGATATTAAAATTACCGAATATATCCGCCACGTTGCAGTTACATTTCAAATTTAAATGTCCATTAAATAGCGAAAAAATACCACTCATACCAGTTTCGTTTAACTCGGGGAAGAAAGAAGAGATGGCATCTAAGAAAGAGGAATTCTTTTCAACATGTATTTGCTATCCTGTTTAACACATGGAAGAGTGGAGCTGGAGTTCGACAAAGAGTAATTCTTTCTGTATGTATTTATATAGCTGATCTTTAAGAAAGAGCAACGATCCCGTTCGCTCAGGCTAGCCCGCTCTCGTCGCCCCATCTTCCCCTCACGCCTTCTCTCTCGCCCCCTCTCTTCCTCCTCATGCCCTCTGTCTCGTGCGTGCGCCTCTCTTCCTCCTCATACCCTCTCTTTATCTCTGTCTCTTACCCCTTCTCTCTCTCTCTCTCGTCACCCCATCTCTCTTCCTCTTCACATCCTCGATAGAGAATTTTTAAGCCCCTGTCCTTATAAATCTTCAAGACACAATAAAAAATCCCTTTATAAATTGGCTCAGTATGCAATTGCGCTCTGATGTTCAACCTTGGTGACTCAATGACCTTTGCCATAGATGAATAGCTAGTAAATCACAAGCTTCGCAAAACGCAAAAGGAAACAAAGGGCAGTAATAGGATTTATTGCATTTCAGAAAAACCCCAATCGTCCACCACCGATTCGCCCTTTCCTGAAATTGACGGCCTCGCTCACCAGTCTACTGCAGACACCACCAAAGGTAGTTTGAACAGAGGTAGTCTTATGGCAAAATCACAATGGTTGCAAATATTGCAATTTTGGTTGAAAATTCTTTGAATTTCAAGTTTAAATCGTCCTAAGTCTAGGAAACACGTGATGCTTAGAAATTATAGTCATGTTTTCTATTATTCTCTTTTATAAAACCATTCTGTTAGGCCTTCAACAATGTAGCAGGAAATATTTTTCTTGAGTTTCTTGCTGCAGAGCACAGTTAGCAGATAACTGAAGGAGAATCTGGAATTTATCTTGCATAAGAGAAAGATTTGCATATGTGAACTTGCTTGGCAGCAGAAACTGCATCTCCTAATGATCGCACGAAACGGCCTACAGAAACTGGAATGCTCAGCTTCAGAAACCGGATATCCAAGTGCTAGTTGAGATGACGAGACTTCAATGAAGGTTGACGCTGGACAGAAGTTCGCTGTGAGATGCAAAGTGCAAACGGATGGGTCGTGCTTTTCTGTTTTTTTCTTGCCACAGTGATTTTTTGCCACACCCAAACAATGCTGCATTGCGCTCCTTTTGTCTTTTTATGTTTTTGCAAAAACATCGCAATAAATGGAATAACCTTAAAATTTCCGATAGGCTAAGCGCCCAGGCCACATGGGATCACCCCTCTTTAAGAGATGTCATCTTTGTTTTGTTATTAGTATTTTTTATGAGCTTTATTGGTATTTATAAATAATAATAATTGATATTATAATTAAGCATATTTACAACCTCCATGGTGATAATTTTTTTGTAAACACTTTTATAATAGGAGAAACCTGTAAATACACCCAAACTAAGAAGAAAACTATAAAAATTTCCCACCAAAAGAGATTTTTATAAAAGCACCCCCGCAGTTAGGGGTGCAACTCGGGCTCATGAAACTTGGGTTCACCTCAACCCTAATCCTAACCCTATTTGTAAAACTTCAACCCTAACCCTATTTGTAAACCTCAACCCTAACCCTATTTTTGAAATTCGGGCTCGGGTTGAGTTTCGGGTTGACATCTTCTATTAATATGTCTTTGTTACTCATCTTATATATAATTTTTTATCACAAATCTATTATATAAAAAAGTTTAAAAAATAATTTATTGTATGAAATTAAGAAAAATTCAAATACCGCTTAAGAGTAGAAAGAAAGAAACATGTTTTGAGCATTCTCTTTGTATCAAGTAGAATATGGATTATGTGTAAACGTTGTCAATAAAATTGTATTATTAATCATTAATTGTATTTTTTTACTCCTCTATTGTTTTAAGCTTATTTTACAACTATAATTTTAAAGTTCTCATAAATTTTCCCGTTGGAAAACAAGATCTCAAAAAATTTTAATATTTAGTATCACAGGATTTCATTAGTCAAAAGGCTTCAGTAGAAAAGGCGTGAAGAGTAATTTTTTTTAAAAAAAACTGTTGGACCTATATCATAATGTAAATTGGGAATGAGTATTTTGTTGAAATCACTTAAGACGTTAGATTGTCTCGGCGATGAGCTGTCCATGCCTGACATGCCGTACTTCTGTTGTCCATCATCCATCCATGAGTAATATGTTATTATTATAATATAAATTATATATTTTATATAAATGCAAATTCGGGTTTGGGCTTGCCTAAACCCGAAACCGAGACCTATTTGAATTCGGGTTAGGGCCGAACCCGGCCCAAGTTGCACCCCTACCCGCAGTAGCACCCATTTGGCAACATGCCGCGGGTGTTACGTGTTATTAAAAGTGTTAATGGTCATAGTCAATTTGTCAACCGGTAGATTCAACCAATTTATAAATAGATTTAGAGTGCGTTTGTTTGGGGCAAAAGAATGTCAACCAAAACTTTTCAATCCAAAACTTTTCACTCTCCATAACTACTCTATTTTTTAATTATTTTTTCACATTTTTCTATACAAACTACCCTACTTTTCAATCATTTTTACACAACTACCCATACAACTAACCTATCTATTTTAACTTTATTCTCTTTACTCTTCATCATTACTCCTATTATATCACATCATTTTCTATCAATTTGACAACTTCTTCTTCAAAAACTTTTCATCAAAAGTTTTACCCCTAACCAAACACACCCTTAGGTTGTAATTTTTAAATAAATAGTTTATGATCCATCAACTCTTTCAACATATTTAAATAAATAAACAAATTAAGATTGAGATTTAATAACACGTCAACCCGTTTAGTAACCTATTTAATCAGATTAAGATTTATATAAATAATATTTATAATATATATAACATGGCATTATTTTTGGAAGCCTATCGATCTCACGCTTCCACGTAAAGATTCCGCCCATTCCCGCCTGTTGCACTTTGCTAAATCTCCGCGTTTCTTCTGCTTCCGCGGATTAACGCTCGCGTCTACGAAGCATGTCAAGTGCTCTCCTCTTCGTCCTTCCGGGCTGAACATAGCAAATAAGAATGAACGAATCACAAATTGCCACGTCATCGCAGCAATTGTAGCATCACTGTCCGTGCGTCTATTCTTCTTCACCAAGTGCATACAACCAATGTTTTAAAAACCAGACCGAACCAGGCAGTCGGACCGTGAACCAGTTATGTCCCGGTTCATTAGTTTTTCCGGTTCAACCGCAGTTCGACCATCGGTTTGCACCAGTTGAATTGAAAAAATCGGGAACCGGTCAAAAAACAGGTTCATTGCCCGGTTCAGTTTTTAAAACATTGCATACAACTATACAAGCCTACTCTGTGCTCCAGCCACGCATCTACGCTAGGCAAATTAATGCTCAGCTCTGCCCACCATCTAGCACACTCCAAATGATAAAGGAGGACCCAATCTAAAATTTTCCTGACAGGGTGGTCATGCAACCATCATAGAAATGCATCCCTTTTATGTAGAAATTGTATCCTCTCTCTTCTCGCACAAGTGCTCTCCCTTGAGTTTTCAGCCTTCCTCTCTCAGCTGGCAAGCTGCCGCATGGCAACCCTCTCTCTTTCGTGCCCTAACTCACGGTGCTATGGAGGACTTGCCCCAATCTCCTTCTTTCGGTAGACCTCTCTCTCTATCTCTCTCTGATTTCTCTCCTAATCAAAGCTCTAGATCTCTCTCTATATCTTTCTCTAGATCTGTGATCAAGCCACTGAATACTCTCTCATAGGCATGGTTGCTGCTACTGTCCAACTCGCCATTGACACTTATAGGTACATTGTTTTTCTATTTTGATGCTTCTCTTTTGAATATTTGACGGCCTTTACTTGCTGATTCTTCACAAGTGGGTTGGAATGGTTGTGAACACTAAATATCTTGATTGTTTCAAATTATATTGTCATGATATGATTATGTAATTTATGCCCCATCTTGTTGTGTTTGATATACAATTGGGTGTGTTAACTTTTAAATTATTTAATTTTCAGACCATATTCAAGATTTTGGCACTGCAAAATTAGTTATATATACAACTCGTTAATAACCAGCTAACTTGTTTATTGAATGAGTTGTAAATGAGTTAGGATTGAAAATTTTTAAATAATTTAATAACATATTAAAATTGAAATATTTTAAATAAGTTAAAATTAGAATTATACTCTAACCTTTCTAACCTGATACATTAACGCCCCTAGGCATAACCATCATTGGCTTTACTTTGATAGCGCTGTTGGCGTGGCGAGCATGATACAAGCAGAGAACCCGGAGCTGTTCCCTTCGAGAGAGGAACCCTGCCGACCTTCTCAATTGGCGGCAGGAATAGAATTCTTGTGGGCCCCAAGGCCAACTGGAAATATATGCTCCACCACGTCCTTCATAATAGAAAACATAACAAAAACGCACTCATCACAGATTCAGGCGTTCTCGCGGGCGAATTAGATTACGTGGCCTCGAGATTCGATTAGAGCCAGCCTACCTGCCCACCACGCACTGCTTTCCTTTCCTTATATCAGAGCACCATTGCAAGCACCGACCGAAGAAACGTGAAGCACAAACAGCAGCAAAAGTAGACGCAGGATTTAGGAGAGCTCATAGGCGACAGGTGGAAAGCTTGAAGCTTTACATCTGTGATCGAATACGTATGATTGGTATTTTATTAGTACTTAGTGTATATATTCGTTATTTTGGACATTAATTTCAAAAAGAGCACAAAAAAGTCAATGGAAAACTAGTTCATTCATTTGATTATGGCATACCAAAGCATTAATTCACCCAAACCTAAAGAGAAAAAAGGGACCGTATATCATAGCATTAATATATAGCTTGGGAGCATGCATATATCTCATGTTCGATCTACCTCTTCCTCAGTCTTCTTATTCCTCTCGGGAAAACAAGTCTCTACAAAGCTCGCCATAGAACCTACAGACCAAGCCATGGAAAACAGGGCACTTGAGGTTCTTCCAACAATAAAGAAGCTCCTCCACATCCACCAGGTCTCCCACCTTCCCTTCCTCGATGATCATCTTCGACAAATAGCTTTCGAAGCTTCGGCACGCATCTTCCACCTCCTCGTTAATGACATTGACGCCTCTCTCGCCTCCCCTGATCCTTTGGATACTCCTCCCTAGTCTCATGTAGGCTGGGGTGACAGGAGATGGAAAGAGCAGGCATCCCCGGGCGGGGTCGTTACCCATACTCAGCTGCTCCCCCGCGGCCACTTCGCCAATGCTTTCCTTGGACTTAGATTCCATGGTCATGGATGGCCAGGGAAACCAAAAAAACGAATTAAACAGCCCGCTAATCCGCCGTTTCTTCCTCTGTTGACTACGATTGCGGCGGCGGATGATCTTTTTGAAGCGAAAGGAACATCTGAAGAAGGGTCTCTTGGGTCTGAATCTGAGCGGTTGGAGGAGGAGTTTGTTGTATGCGTTGAGAAACTTGGATCTGAAGGTAATGGAGGTTGGCATACGTGGGAATTATGATGGGGGAGTAGCAAGTACGTGAAGTGGAAGGAATTGAAAAGTATGGTGGTCTGTTGGGCTTTGTTGCTTTTTGGCTTTTCCCTTTGAATCTTATGAATTGGATTGGCTGCTTTAATATTATTCAAAGATGGATACATGTTATGTTTGGTACTTGGTAGATATGCGATTAAGAAAGAAGAGTAGTGGGAAGGCATGTTATTGCAGCGCTGGTGGCATTCACGTAGTCCAAAGTCCAAGCACGCAACCATTGGGCGCCAACGACTAAATGCTGTAAAAATCTGACCGTCAGCTGGACCGTTATGTCCGCTTCATGTCCGACCGATTCAACAGTTGTTTTAAACCGTCTGAAGGTGACAACAACATAAAACATGTAATTTTATTATTTATGTAAAATTTTTGTATCATTTAAATTTAATCATATGTAATATGATAGTGCATAAGCATAGAATAACACATATGCAGTTCAAGACAATTAATTACATGCATTTATTGCGAATGTGGCACTGGAAGACGTGCAGCAGTATTTTTCAAACGTGGGAACCGATATTTAAAACGGTTCTCATGGAAATCTGCTCATTCCTGCCCTCCGGCAAGAACAAAAACATGAGCACATGCACATGAAGCCGAACGGTGGTTTATATCATTTTTATGTTCGGTTATGTTCAACGGCCTCAGCAGTTGATCCAAATAGGTTAAAACGTAACATGGTCATATTATTATAAGAAGTTTGACTTTTATGAAACTTCATTTATATGTGAATTCATTCATTTCTTGCATTATAATGATAGATGAAAAATCCACTTTATCCATATTATTATAGAAATTTCATTATTTGACTAATATTATTATACGTGTATACTCAATTCGCAAATGTATAAAATTTGATATTAAATATTAATTTTAAAGTTATATGTTCAACATTTAAACTTTTTAAAACGTCATTATTGTGTGGACAAATAATCTTATAAAATATTATTATATTTTAATATAACTTACATATGAATATATATTTTAAAGCAAATCTGAACTATGCATAAACTTGATTTCATAATTAAACAAATAATATTAAATATAGTGGATAAAATGAATTTCTTGTTAATCACTAAGGTGAAAATAGTGGATAATGTTATATAAAACGCTTCTATGTAACTAGGTTATATAGAAGTTGAACTCTAATTATAATACAGTAATTTCATTGGTTTTACATTTATTTATAAAATGTATTGTAAAGAAATAAGAACAATATCTTGGGACATTATCCTATGCACCCGGGAGCCTTGAGGCTCAATGCTCCCAAGTGCATTTCACCCAGATTAATCTTTGTATAAAAAAAAAAACTTTCAAATAAAAGTAAAAAAAAAGGTAAAATGCACCCGGGAGCATTTAGCCTCAATGCTATCGGGTGCATAAAATAACGTCCCAATATCCTTATCCACCTCTCATAAATGATAAAATGACAATAATTACAAAAGCAGTATCTGGAGAGTCTCATATTTGACTAGGAGTATAAGTGCAACCTGAGCTGGGTTAAGCTTAAACTTAGCTTGCCAAATCCAAATTCTAACAATATTGGAACTTATCTTTTTACAACCTAAACTCCAGGTCCCTGATTTGTAACTATGAAAACGTTAAGGTTTAATTGATTTAAGCTCGTATTTTATTTTTATATTTATTACAAAATATATATACATAATATCTTTTCTTCGTGTTTATGTATTTATATTTGAATACATGTTTATCATATCGTAGGTATATTATAAATAAATTATAGTATTTTGATTTACGTTCATCTTTATATTTTTATTATTTAGTTTTGTATTTATTAATTTTCTTCATTTATATTGTTTTTAACATTAAATTTTCTTCTAGAATATTATAGATTACTATATTTTTTTAAAAAATTAGTTTGACTATTTACATGTATTATTATTATTATAAAATTCTAAACTTATCATTCTTAAATAAAATGTAAATTTGTCAACCAGAATTTATTTTTTTAGATAAAATTAGAATTTAGATTTTACAAAGAGTTTTAGAAGTAGAATAAGTCAAAGCTAAGATTAAAAGGAACCAAAATTTTATGAGCCGGAGTCGCCCCTTTAGTGATGAGGCA
Source organism: Annona cherimola (assembly GCA_030490835.1). Lineage (NCBI taxonomy): Eukaryota > Viridiplantae > Streptophyta > Magnoliopsida > Magnoliales > Annonaceae > Annona > Annona cherimola. Next base: position 10,558,903 of record CM059977.1, on the reverse strand, counting down.
CTGTTCATGGAATCAGTTATGACCAATGTTTTTAAAACCGAACCGGAAACTGAACCGTTTTTATGTCCGGTTCAGGTCCAACCGGTTCAACCGTGGTTCAAACCGTTTTGAACCATGACGTCAGCATGATATAATTATGATGTAATAATTATATTTAATTTATTTTAATTATTTCAAAATTAAATTAAATATGTAAATTTTTTGTAATATAAAAATTACACTTAGCATCAATAATACATTCAAGTACAATATATTAAAATTATTATGCAAATAAAAAAAATAAGAGTGCACTGAACTTAAATAGGTGCAATTCTTTCATCTTTCATCTTATAACTAAAATATCTAAATAAAAATTCTAAATTATTTTATAAATCATTGCGTACCATGCGGAGAGGAGATTGTTGAGCAAGCATGAAATGTACGGAACACCTGAAAAATCCTCGGTTGATTTCTTCTTGATGATCCTCCAAAATGTTATTCTATGAAGAATGATTTATTTTATTTTTTTAGTCAAAAGGAGATGTGAAAATTAATAAAGTGCAAAAAAAGAGACGAGAATTTGATGAGATAAGGATTGAGAATCTGCTACTCACGTCGTTTTCAAGAACAGAAACAGAGCAGTCGCGGGTCCTGTTCTAAGATGAGGCAGACGGCGAGATGTATGAGAAAAAGAAAACCAAGAGAAAACAAACCATGAAAATGGAAGAAGTATCGGAACTCACCGAAAATCCCAAACATGGACAGATCCCAAACATGGACAGATTGTGCCCGTGGCGTGCAACAATCCATTTGCGGAAGCTTCGAATCGATAATCGCCAGACGGCCCGGACCTTGCTGCCTTGCCGCCGGAAGCTCCAAGCCTTGCTACCTTGATGCCGGAAGCTCCGAATCAATAGTCGCCGGACCTTGCTGCCTGCCTACCAGCTCGGATTCTACGGCCGGAAGCTCGGATGCGCCGGAAGATGCCGCTTCTGCTGTGGGAAATCGATTTCCGCAATGGCCGTCGGAACCGAAGAGGATGACCAAGCGCTGGCGTCTGTTGCCGGCGTCGATTCCTGCTAGCTCTACGACCTTGATTCTTGCCGCAGATGGCGATGATGGGTCAAACCCTAGCAGCTGCTGCGAAAGGAAGATGGTGAACAGGGAGGAGGAACTGACGAACCGAACGCGCGTCTTTTTTCTTTTTATATTTTATATTTATTAATTTTTTAAACAAATAGTGTGAACCGAACCGCGGTCAGACCGATTTTTACGGTCCAACCGCCCGGTTCACGCGGTTCGAACGGTTTTCAGCAAAAATGGAAAACCGGTGCCGAACCGAACCGTAGCCCTGCCGGTTGACGGTCGGACCGGACGGTCCGGTCCGGTCCGATTTTTAAAACACTGGTTATGACATGGGAAGCGCACCAACAGTTTTTGCCCCCTCGATCGGATTCACGGCCTAACCAAGCGGCCCAAACAATTCAAGCAGTTTTATGTAAATTTTCCATATTCATGAATCAAACATTAAAATAAAGACGATATTAGCAAGGTAGGAAATGAAGATACACCAAATAAATAAATAGTCATAATGAAAATTATGGAAAATATTAATAATAAAAAAACTGTTAGGGCACGAAGGCGAGACGGAGGGCAGATGCATATACAAACCCATTTTCATTTGCAGATGTGAAAAACGCTGGTTGGGCTTGTGAGTGGATTGCAGGGTCTTGGGCTAATGAGATTTTGGAGTTGATAGAAACTTTGGCATGCGCTGCTGCACGCATGACGAATGCGTACCTGAGCTGCGAGTACGAGAAAACGCTTCGCTCTGCTGAGGAGTCGGCCCATTTATAAATTCCGCAGGCAAGTACGTGCTTACGGTGATTACAATTTACAACCAATGCCCTTAGTTCCTTAAATGTCACCACTATGTAATTAGCTGCGTATACCTGAATTCCGTAGCCGCCTTTTATGGGTGTATTTTTTGGAGTTTCATACGTATTAAAAATTTAAAATATCATTTATAGCGGAAATTTGGTTGCACATAAATAGACGTGCCCGCAAATAATATTAAACTGAATTCGTCTATAAATAGAATTGAATTTAGTAGCAGTAAAATTCTTTGCAACTAAATTTATATTTAGTTACAGAAACATGGTCGTGGTTTGCATATAGTTATGTATTTTGTTTATCTTGCTGGTCATGGTTAGGTAATCAGTTGGTAAAAAAAATTCCAAATTTCCATCAAAGTAGTGAAATTTCCAAATACCAAACAAAAGTAGCTCTATGTCTGCATTCAGGTCCGGTAATTCTGTTCATTTTTCCATAGAACACCCAAATAGCAAAGTGTTGAATGTCGACCAGGGAATTGATTATGCTGATTTTTCTCATGTCCACCACATTATAAAGCCCTTGCACAAATCCGGGCAAGCGTGTGTATATATATATCCAGCAGCAATCTTCTTTAAGCTCCTCTCGTGGTCATGAGGCTCTCGTCAATGGGCAGCACTGCATGCAGGACTTACTCATAACTGCATATATGAATATCCGACAGTTCGTGCTGCTCTTACCTGCCCAAAATCATAAAACGGAAGTTGGCGGGCCCTCGCATGGGTGGACAGCCATCATGGATATATACTATATAGTACGTAGCTGTGCGATGAGATGAGCTCTTAGCGCCGTAGTCATCTAATGTTCTCCATGCATGACGATCAGATGGCATTTTTTCTGCCCGACTTAAGAACTAATATATATTGGAGTACTTACCGTCTATTTTGAAAAATACAATTTTCTTCTTTATTATTTGTTGGACTAACTAGTTAGCTTCTTTAGATTTTTATTTGAAGACCCGAAAAAAAAAGTGCTTATTAAGGATATAATCAGAGTATAGACGGACCATAAGTAGTCCTAAAACACCATCCATAAAAATTAAGCAATGGAAATAAACATGCAAATTAAATTAATATTTGGGGCCTCGTAGCACGTTGATGAGGTGGTGGGGTTGATGAATTGCTGGTGGACAAAATCAAGTGGGCGGAAAGAGTAAAGCTACATGTCATCACATACAGAGTTTTAAAGCATGCCATCTCACAGGAGTTCTTTAAAAGATGAGCAAACAAACGAGCTTACATGTCTGAAAACATGGCAGGTGTTAAGGTCCGCTGCATGCCATTCCACAGTTCAGTTGGGTTGCGGGGAGGGACCCGTCTAGGGCTTTTTGGCGTGGTACCAACCTGTCTCTAACTCCACTTTCAGGAAAGAGCTTGCGTTTTGAAGGTTTACAGCTTTATTGTACATATATCAATTCTCCTTGTGCGCTTGATGAAACTCGTAAAATCGCTTATAGAATTTAGAAAAATTGTTAATTCCTTCTCTTTTTTGTGTTTTTATGATATCTAACTATTTATCATTCCTTATTTTCCATATTATATTATTTTTTAAAATTTATATTTTATTTTATTGTTAACATCGCCACGTACGCTGATGTCTAGGTTTTATTAAAATGTGCTAAACGAATAATCAGAATAATATCCGTGAAGTTCGGCATTACTTCTGAATTGGACTTAAAATAGCTATGATATCATGTGGGAATTGGGGCGGGTTGACCCCGACTTAGTCTTGACCCGATCTATTTTTCACCGGGTATAACTAATAATTTTTTTGACCTGAAATGTGTTAGAAATTTTAATCCAAATTTAAAAATAGAGTTGAGGTGTCCCGACATAATCACATATATTAATTTATTAAAAATTATAATTATATATTTTAATCTTATTATTATTTTCTTTAGAAAATTTTCATATTTTTTTATAACCAGCTATATCAACAATAGAAAAAATTCAATTTATCCAGAAAATAATACAATAATCAATAAGAGGAATTTGCACATATATAACTCTTACGCATAATTATATATTACCTTATTTTAATAAATTTATATTATATTTTCTCATGTTTTATTTTAGTAATAATATGTTTTTTTAATAATCAGTAAAATATTAAAGCATATAACATTCAAATTTAGTATAAATATATCTTTATGTTTACTAAGTATATAAATTTTTAAAATCATCTTATTTGACCTGCATTTTTTATCCGACACACTGTCCCAAAATCGGTCCGATACATATTAGAAGTTTATTCTGAGACCTATTAAAAAAAGTAAGAATGAAACTAACCTTTTCCAACTTGATATAAAAATATGATCAAATTAAATTTTTAAAAAGTAAGATTAGGGTTGGGCAAACGCTGACCTGGTACGGCCCGTCCCGGATCCCACCTCTATCTACACCCCCAGTGTTGTCATTGATTAAGTTGGGTTGTCTTTGAAATCATGTCTTATATTCTTGTTACTTCAGAAAGTAGAGACAGAGAATACAATTATTTTATCCTACACCATTATTATTTTGAACTTAATGGAAAAATAAGCATGAAGCCCTACGTAATTACTTATTATATCCTTCATTATAACTTGCAATGAGATTTTCTATATATAAAAAATGCTACGTTTCTCTACTCTTACGGCCTGGGGGGCCCTAACTATGCACTGGACTAGGCTGATAGGCTTTACAAACTAAACTGAAGTTCTTCCAATCTAAGCCTTTCTGGTCACGCAGAAACAAAGAAATGGACAGCTTAGAGCTTGTCTCCCAATCACCACACCTATTATGATTATTTAGGACTTCACAAAATCAACAAAAATCTCAACTGTTTGATTACTGTCTTATACATGCTCAGCACGGAAAATTAGTGCAGTGAGAATATCCTAAACAAGAATCCGCATAATCTATATCTAATTAGAGTAAATTGCTATTTTGTTCGTCCCCCACTCCACCCCCCTCCTCTTCCCCTCACCCCCACCCAAATGTTTAGACATCTATTCTTACAAGTGGATTAGATGAAAAGCTAACGGTTGTTACAGAGGTAACTTCTAACTGTACATATATAGCTGTAGATTGGGAAGTATGCGCTACCTCCCAACTCATTCAAAAGGGGTAGCATCCAATAAAAAAAAAAAAAAAAAAGGTGTAGCATCATTTCAGTTATCAGTAATTTCAATTAATTGGTGCCTTGGAGTACAGTTAGCCTCATTTCGCTTTCATACAATCCGTCCAGTCAATTTTCAAATGTGCCAAAGATCTGCTGTCATACACGCGGAGAGTTGAATCATCACTATCATGAGGTTTGCCACACCTTTTATGGGGCAGCATGCAAGAACTTCCTCACAAGAGGAACCTTCTTACTTAATCAATGCTATAAAATGTGCATATAACTAAATGGTGGAGTCCGGGAAGCATTATCTCATGCCCTTATGTAATGTTAATCCATGAATTAAATACACAAACAGGAAGAATCAAAATAATCCAGGAGAGAGCAAAATATATACACGAGCGGGGTCTCCCTCTTTTCCCTGTCTTGAGGGAGAGGGGGCCCGTTCTGGCTTTTACCTTTTGCTTTAAAAAAAAAAAAAAAATCGAAAGGAAGACATAGAAATTACCTTGGTTCGTCAACTAATCCTAGTCCTAGTATTCTTTTAAAGAACTCGTCTTGAGTTTTTGCCAATTAACTCAAACACAAGACAAAATAGTACAGTTTTACAGCTGTCATTTAAATTTTAGATTCAGTTCCAGATGGTTCATCGAGCTTTCAAGTTTCAATCATACCTAATTTGATTAAAAAACTTTTCTTTTAGTTTAAACAATACTCAACATTGGTATATTTGGTTATACTAAACTAAAACTTTTCAAACTAAAATTTTTTACTTTGTACAGCCGTCTTATTTTTTAAATTATTTATTTATACTTTCTATATAGTCACTCTACTTTTTAATCATTTTTATATTATTGATCATACAGCTAACTTATCTATTTTAATTTTATTCTTTTTACTACTCATCTTTACCCATATCATATCATATTATTTTCTATTATTTCAAAAAAATTTATACCAAAAACATTTCCTCCAAAAATTTTATCACTTTCCAAATAAATAAACATACCCCAAGATATAATAAAAGAGGCAGTATATCGTGCATTCAACTTGATATTTTTTTAAAGTTTTTAAAATTTTTTATTGTAAAAGTGTTATTTTAGGTGTATTTAACCTGTATATTGAGTTTTACCATTTTTAAAGATATATGTATATTTTTTGAATTTTGGATATAAATTCATTTTAGTTTTAATCATAATGCATGACTTGACCTAAAATAAAAAATCAAAAATGAAAATCAAATGGGGTGCATATTGCACTGGGTTTCATAGCAGTGAAGCTAGGTAATGTTCACATACAGTATGTTGTTTCTAGCCTTTTCTTTTTCTTTTCTTTTTTTTCTAAAATTTTTTATAAGGGTAAACGTATATTTAGTTGATTTACTAAATTTTTTATCTTTTTATACTTTTAATATAATTTTGCAAAATTTTTAAAAATAACAGTTTTCACGCATTCAGTTGTTGAATATATAATAAATTGTTGAGTTTTTAAATTTTATAAATAATATAAAAATTCAAAAATAATAAATTTTAATATAAACTAAACATATGTAAGCCCACATAGAAATAAAAAAAAAGAAAATAAAAGAGAGGGCTGCCGATTCGTAAGTAATAGCATTGGGTACCTGATTATTGGATGTAGATTATAACAATTCATGAACTGTTACATAACGATAACTTTCAGTTTCAATTAGCATGCTATTTTTATGAGATGACTATCACCCATAATAGTTTAATGTTTTCTTTAATTCACGTTCCTGATCATTGTCCCAAATAATAGAGAAATATGTTACAATGCATTCGATTACACCCAAATTAGAGTGCAATTTGTTGCAAAATGGGTTATATATATTTATATTAAAATGTCAAAATATTTTATATAACTATTTATCTATATAAAAATCATGTCTTAGATGGGGTCCATACGCATATTTGATATTTGTACACAATTATTTTATTATGTTGATGTTACATTATTTTAAAATGAGGTTCATACGCATATTCGATTTAGATAAAAATTAGTACGTTGTTAAAATAAATAATTCTAAATATAATAATGAACCATATTTGCAAGGGAATGCACTCTACGTTAATATACAATGAGGCCACGGAATGGAGACAATTCACCATATCACATTTTCTTTGATGCATTCAGGTTTAACAAACTAATTTTTATCCTATAATTATTGATTTTACAGAAAGTTCCATTTATTGTTATTTTTCCCCTAAAAAACGCCCCAATCATCAACTTTGTTAAGATTTTCTGAGGAGATGCGCAAAAAGCCCAAAACGGAATTGATGTTTCTAACATCTAATTAGCTAACGGGGGAACCTCAGGGAGAGGGAAAAAAAAAAAAGCCAACGGGGGAACTGGTAATGTTCTCCATTCAACAATATATCATAATATTTAAACAGCCTCTAAAAGTATAACTGCAGGGAAACATTTGGCAACTGGTGGATGCAATTAAAATCAGGACTCAGGAGATTGCAATTCATTGCAAAAATTAAATGCTGCTTCAGCCATATATACCCAAGTGAACAGTTTCTTGGAAGCACAGCAATCCAATTGTGCTTGGGAATTGCATTGGAGTGGAGCCAGACCTGGAGTACTGAGAACGGAAGAAGAGAGCAGGTGTGGTTTCTTTTCATAGACTTGGACACGACGTTCAACAGGTAATTCATCTGACAAGTGTAAAATGCCCAGGAAAGATGTTAGGACCACAAAGCTAGCTAGCTAACCATCCATAGAGAGAACTGTCCTTCAATTTAAGTCATTATAAGTCTTCCATCTGGTCTTATGGCTTCCACCCATTCAGCTGGTTGCTGACTAAAATGGGGATGCAGCCAATTTTTGTACCAGGATTGTGGTGAAGAAGACAACATTTAATTAGCAGCCACGTGCAACCATCAATTATGGCACCACTAATACAATATCTTATTCTGCACAATCTCTCTCTCTCTATATCTCTCAAATTTTATTTATTTTTGACTTTGGAATGCAAGAAGAGATTTTGGAGAACATCTTAGACCTTATGCTTAAGTTAACAAAGAAGCCCCAGTTCAACAATATCAGTCAGGATGTTAAGCAAGATTTTATTTATTATGCTAATATGATGACTAGGTCTTTTATAAGAAAAATTGTTGGTTAATATTTTTATCATAGTTAATAATAATTTAATTGATGTTTGGATAGCATTCGTATCTTGAAATATCTTGTACGCATTCACGATTCACCAAGGAGGGAAAGAAAACCCACTTTAATGGAACCACGGCAGGGTCTTAAAAAGGTAGGGAAAAATATGAGATTGGAATCCGCCATTAAATGCTCTGCCCCATCTCAACTTCCTCGACGAGTTATTTCCGCTACATTCCTTAGCACGTAGTACGTACGCGTGAGTTATATTTTGAATTGACCCACACAATTTGTGGGCCCTCAGAAAGTGTTGAGTAGCATCTGGTTTTGCGATTATCCTACCATATATTCGCTACGGTTAAAAAATAAAAATACAGGAAGCATGGCTTTTGCACAGTACTAGTTAGTTTTATATTTATCGATCGATTAACATTTTTGACGCAATAATATATATATGTATATATTCAATATTAATATGTAAAACCTCCCATGGTTGGAAATTGCATGAAGAAAGATCAATCCTAGCAATTTCACTGATTCTAGGTTATGGAGAGGTTAATTAAAAAAATCGAGAGTTTTTTATATCAGCGGTGAAAGATAGAAAATGTAAAAGCTTATGTAGATGGTAGAAAAATAAAATCTAAAATCTACAATTTTGGTAAGACACAAAAACTGGCCGTGATATTGATTTGGCGAGCCGTAAATGCCAAATATCTCATGGTCGCAACAGGTACAAAAAATGGCCGTGCCGGTTATGAGCTGTACTGCTGTACGTGACATGGATTGGCATGTGTGGGAGGTATACTGCCTTAAGCAGAGTGCCTCTGCAATGCAACGAGGCTGTGTAAGTAATCATCATTGCATTGTCTAAACAAAGGGGATTAGTTAGAAAACAGCTCATTAAGGGTTGCCCACACTAAAACCGAAGGAATCAATCAGCAGCAGCGTAGTGAAGATGCGTGCATCCGTGTAAGAAATCATTGCCAAACCCCACCTCTCCTCCCGTCCAACAAGCTGTAATTTTTGTGCGGGTGGCCCACCTCGCTAGAGCTAGCCCCCTGAAAATTCCCATGCTACGGGTATCCTGCACACGCACCTTGCTGGCAGGAAAACGGAGGAGACCCCACAAAATACGGGGGGTAAAAAAAAGGGTTAATTCTAATTTATACTTATATTTATATACAAGTCCTGCATTTAAGAAATCTCTTTTCTATGTAATCTTATTCATATTTAAAATTTTAATGGTTGATGAAAAATTCACTCTATTTGTTATATTTAATATCTTTTATAGTATCTTAAAAATTATTTTTTATTTATTACTATCCATGAGTTCCATTGAAAATTAATGTAATAAAATTGTTTAATGTTAAATATCGATTTCAAAGTTGAATTTTCAACATCTAATTCATCTAAAATATATAGATAAATAATTCTATAAACTATTATTATATTTTATTACATGTGTAAATAGATCTAAATATTTTCCATAATTTACATATGAAAATATATACTTTTTAAGAAATGTGACCCATAAATATACTTGATTAGTATGAAACTTGGTCTTTTAAATAAACAAATGATATTAAATGCAATGAATGAATTAGAATTTTCATTAAATATCAAAGTCTTAAAAATTAAAGAGTTATATAGCTCCGCTTTTATGTAATATGATTATCCGGGTTACATAGAAGCGTAATTCTATATACATATAACTATAAATTTACAAAAATGTTGTAGGCTACATATTTTACTCTTAATTTCAAATATGACAAAGTTGTTAAGACTAACGTTAGAAGTGAGATGAAGTTATAAAATTATTTTTGATAAAAGTAAAAAAAAAAAAACTGCTCTAATTAGATACTATAAAAATATTCAATAAAATAATATAAAAATACAAAACAAAAGCAGACTCAGCACACTGCCTTTTTTTAAAAAGAAATAACAAGAGCAATCTGTTATTTTGAAAAAAAAATTATCAAGTTAGATAACAAAAAGTAAAGACATTGGCATATTTGGGATTAGCGATAAAACATATAGCCATCTAAGCCATCTTTATAAATGTGTTTTGTTGTATCTATAAATATAAATATAAGTTGCGGTCATAATTGAATTTACCTTGAAAAATGTTTTAAAAAATTAGAAAGTTGAATGTGAGCTCCTATAAAATTCGATGGTTTAAATAAAGTCAAGTGGGTTGGAAGAAAATGACGCAAAAGTAGGTGTTAAATAAATCTCTTAAAGATAAAAAAATATCAAATTACAACTCACCAATAAAGCATGAAATTATTGAAATAAGTGAGGTTTTTTCATGGGACGAGTTGGCCAATGCTGAAAACGGTTATAGTGGGAGGCCACATTACAGGAGAAATGGTCACTGATGAATGATTTATGGACCGACGAAGGATTTCAGGCCATCAATGGACAGCTACTGGCATTTTGTATATTGAGGGAGGGCAGTGGGGCCCACGGGTGGGCCGTCGATGATCGGGATGGGCGATGCAAATGCGGTGGGGAAAAATGCCGGTGTGGTTCGGGTTGCTTCCACGCCTGCCTTTTTGGCGAAAGTCTCCGCAAGGGCCCCATCCCAGATTAAAGACACGCTTCCCTGTCTCTTTCCTTTACACTCTCTCCCTCTATTTATCTTCTTCAAATGCTCTTCCTCTACCTTTGCTATCAGTAATTTCCTTTACACTCTCTCTCTCTCTCTCTCTCTCTCTCTCTCTATTTATCTTCTTCGAATGCTCTTTCTCTGCCTTTGCTATCAGTAAAAACTCACAGCACCAGCACAGAGAGAGAGAGAGTGAGTGAGAGAGAGAAAGAGAAGGAGAAATGGGAAATCACAGATTCAAGCTATCTGACATGATGCCCAATGCCTGGTTCTACAAGCTCAAAGAGATGGGAAAGCCAAAGAACCAAACCACCACCTCCCAACACAAGCTCAGAAAACACCACACCACTCCTGCTCCTCCTCCTCCTCTTCGATCATATCACCACCAGCCTTCATACCACTTCCCCAACTCTCCCATCCACCACCCCAAAGCCTCCGACACCCTCTTCCCCGACGCTCCACCTCGCAAATCCAAAAGAAAATCCAAGAGAAGACCCCCAAGGAAGTCTACTTCCTCCTCCTCCTCCTCCAAGCTCCTTTCTTCCTCCGTCTCTTCCGGATGCAGCTGCCGTGCCACAGTGAAACCTCACTCGCCTCCCACCGACTACTCTGCCTCCCCGGAATCTCCTCCTCCTCCACTCTTCGACCACTGTCGACTCACCGCCTCCGCCACCGATATCATCATCGACGTCGACAGCAAGGGATCATTCGCCAAGAAATACGACCAATTCGATGCTTTTGACTCCATTGCAGAGCTCGATCTCCCGCCCATCGTCACCAAGACCACCAAATTCGATGGCTTCATTCTCGACGTCACCAGCGATGAACTGGAACCCATCCAAGTTCCAGAGGATTACGTTGAGCTGGAAGAGAAGAGAGCTCGCAGCAAGCCTATCTCCATGAAAATTCTCAAAGATGGGAGGTTGAAGAGCTCTGTCCCTGTCCAAGACAGGAGTCCGGCCGCAAGAAGATCTTCTCTGTCGGCGTCGCAAGGGCTGAAAATCCGTTCCAATTCTCCTCGGATAGCTTGCAAGAAGATCCAATCCTATAGCAGGAAGTCGGTGTCCATGTCGAGCTCAAAAAACCGGCGAAAGGGCCTGTCGGAGAGCTTCGCCGTTGTGAAGTCGTCGTTCGATCCGCAACGGGACTTTCGGGATTCAATGGTGGAGATGATCGTCGAGAACAACATCCGGGCGTCCAAGGACTTGGAGGATCTCTTGGCATGCTATCTATCATTGAATTCTGACGAGTATCATGATACCATAGTCAAGGTATTCGAGCAGATTTGGTTTGATCTTACTGACATTCGCCTGTAGAAACGAAAATTAACCAAATCCTAGTGTATGATTTTGCATATGAATAAGTATCATTACAAAGACATAAATGTCTCTTATGTTTTGAAATTTGCAATAGTTAAAAATATATATTTTTTAAAGTAGAAGCTTTTTGCATCATTCCTTCCTAGAAATTAGAATCTCTCCTTTTCTCTTTCTACTTTGCGAAAGCAGAAATTTCAATTCAACCTATGAAAGTGAAGTCTCATGAATCTTTTGGTATTCTGCTGGCGCTGTGAAGAGAAACGAACCAACATCAGAATACATCGATTTGTAGATAAAATGCATGTTTTTTCTACTGCTCACTTGGATCTGGAGGAGAAAGAAAGATGTTTGTAGCTTAACTGGTATTAATTTCCGAGTTCAGAGATACGTTCAGAGAATGAAAAAAATGGCCGGGTTCTCTAATTTTTATCAAGAAACTTCTAAAACAGAGCAGTTTAGATTTGCTAGAGCAGCTGTAAGAAATGTGTTTTGATCAATTCAAAGAGATAAACAAATCCAGTTTCAAAAAACTGTAATTTTTAAGAAGAGAATGATCTATTGCCAATTTCAACAGTTAAAACCTGGTAAATCCTCCGGTCCTACTTTGTATACGCTCTGCTTGTGTGGACTCTAGAAACCCACTTTTTCTACCTACTTCCAGACCATGCGCAAGAAGACAGATTCCGAGGTTTTCTTTGGCATTTGTAATAACAAATCTCTGATGGAAAACGCAGAGCTGATATTCAGAAGAAAAAAACAAAATGCCGCAAAAAACAAGGAGAAAAAGATTCGAAATGTAGTCGGACGTACATTTCTTTCTACCACGACCAATCAGGTCTATGCACAAGAAAGAAACCGCTTTTTTCCTCTTCTTCAATGAGTCGGCCTTCCGCACTGCGGCTTCATGTCTCTTATGTGAGATGTATTTTCGTTCTGCCAATCAGGCCCCCAAATCACGTTCTCTCCTTCGGCTGGTTGTCATGTCAATTAATTTAAAAAAGGGGAAAGCTTTACTTAGTCTAACCAACTAATCCCAAGATCACGAGTTTCCTTCGAGAGGCGTTAAAATACTAGTTGAGCAGTCCTTTCCAAACCATGTAGCTTTTACTGTAGCACTTACAAATTCCGAGGACTCTTTGAATGGCGTTTGCCATGTTGGTCATTTGCAAGCTAGTCTGAGCCGGGCAGGTCATGCAGCCATGGCCCATGATATTCTACCCAAAAAACATCTGCTGCAGCCCGAGCAGAGCAACTGCTCTTCGTCCTCTCTGCAACTGACAGGCCTATCTCTGCTTATGTGTACCGCCAATCAACCCTGTTCCAGCAAATCACAGAAAGCGTTTTCCTGATCGGGCCCCGGCTAGGGTAAATGCAGTACGCCCCAGATAGGTTGCTGAAACTGGGTCATGCACACGTGGGGTGGCAGCCATTGAATTTGAACATGAACACGAATTGAGAAAATAAAAAATAAAAAATTTGTCCTTCCATGGTCCAAAGCTATCGGATGCAGCAAAAGGTGTTTGGATTCTACCACTTCTAGTCGGCATCTTTCGCTAGCTTTCATGAATCAGTACCCGCCATGTAAATGGGGCACATTCATCGGGATCTTTCTCTTGGTATATCCTTAGGAGATAGAGAAGCATAAACAGAAATATTCCGGAGTCTACAAGGCCATTGTTGTGCGTGTAGAAACATTCCAGCTATTTTCACCGATTGTGCATCGTTTATTTTCTTAAAATGAATTCATGTTTCAGCCTGTGTTTATTTCTTGGATCTATAGTGGCAAGTGCCATATTTTTTAGCCATCAGAGCATTTATTTCATCAGGTCAGCCGAAGGCCATTTTCATGTTGGCCCCCACCAAAGATTCTGAGAGATTGCAGCACTCTCAGTGTCAATCAAGTCTCAGGAATTGACTTTCATTTTTTGGACAGTCATGGTAATTTTGGGTGAAATCTCATGCTCGATCCAAGTCCAAGCAGGCTCTGGGAATTGGGTTTCAGTGATGAGTCGTGCTTGAGAATCCGGGAGTAAATGAAAAAAGAAAAATCCAATTACGACTGAGAAATTTGCAGGCCAATATCACTCTTTCATGCAGGCATGTTAAGAACCGCAACAGGGGACCACCCTACCTTGTAGCTCCTCCTGTGAGAAGAAAAGAACTGAAGCAGAAGGGTACACAAATGTCAAATCCATGGACAACAGCAGCAGCACTGTAAGTCCAAATCGAAGATTGATACGGGGAGAATTTTCGGAGGTGCATGAACAGGGAAATCGGCTACAAATCTATCGGCAAATCTTGTCTGTTATCTACAGAGAGAAAAAGTGGGGAATATGAAGTTTGCTATTCGAAAGAAGATGTGAACCCAGCAAAAGCAGCCAAGAAACTGGAAACGTTTTGCCCACAAGCAGTGCAAATATTAATAAAGATAATGCCCTTTTTCCAAGAACCGGCACAATCATTTCGCTGGTAATACGTTAAAGAGTACGCAGATGCCTCCCATTTAAAATGGGAGTTACGATAGTATTAGTCTGCTAGGCTACAGTAGTAAACTTATTTATTATTATTATTATTATTATTATTATTATTTTGGTTTTTCTTTTGTAAACTGGTTAATCTAGAGGATGTTTGGTACAGTGAAGCAATGCCACGGAGAATTTGCCCTATAAATTTTCTAATTTTTTGTATTAGCATTTTAGATTTTAAAATTTGTGTATTAACATATTAGACTCTGTGAAATTTTGGTCATTTCATTTTAACCCAACTCCTAATGACATTAAAAAATACTGTTAAACTCATGCAAGAAACCAACATTATTTGCACAATGGAGCCTCACGATTCTAAAGAGGTGATAACATTCGTAAAGATGATGTTAGTTTTTAGCATAGCTGCCTTGCCTTTTATATAGATATAAAGATATTTTAGACATTACACATAGGTTTAATGGTATTATTTAACGCTGTTAAGGGTTAGAGTTTAAATGCAAAGATTAAAACTTCCTAGGAGTCTAGTATGCTAATATGCAAACTTTGGAGGGTCTAAAATGTTAATAGTCAAAATTAAAGAGTTTCTGGTGCAAATTTCCCCAATGGGATTAGGTGGAAAATGGTAAAGATTCTGTAGGGCAGCCAATTGTTTAACCAATAAGTTGAGAATTCACCAACTTTATTTTTTCAACTTTATCTCTCTAATTCAATTATTTTTCCTTTTAACTACCTTACTTATTTTAACTTTTACCTGATCATTTTATATCAACGAAGATGCTTTTATGAAACTTTCTCCATTTTTAAAATCTTGATAGTTGATAGAAAATTCACTCCATCAATTGTATTTAGCATCATTTATAGTATCCTGAAAATCCTCTTATTTTTTTAATTTCACTCTATATGGTTCTCATTTATAAATGTGTAGAACCAACGTAATAAAATGATTCAATATTAAAATATTAATTTTAAAATAATTTTTTCAATATCTAAACCATTTAAAATATCAATAATGTGTAAATAAATGATCTTATAAAGTATTGTTATATTCTAATACATGTGTGAATGCATCTAAGTATTTTTCGTAATTTACACATGAATGCAATTATTTTGAGCAAATATAGCCTATTCACATATTAGATTGGGATAAAACTTTCTCTTCTAGCTAAAAAATGGTGTTAAAAATAATGAATGGATCGAATTTTCTATCAAAGATCAACATTTCAAAAATGAAAAGAGTTTCATAAAATCACATAGAAGTATTCCTGTTATATCAAGTAAAATATTCACTTTCTCACTTCCCACCCCATACCAAATTCCCACAAAAATTCAACATACCAAATGTGAACTTAGATGTCTTTAATGTATAAATTAAGTATTATTATTTTTGAAATATGTATATATATTTTTAAATTTTTAAACATAGGAGTATTTTAGCCATTTCTAATAGCTAAAAATTACTAAAATAAACTTATAATTAAAAATCTAAAAAATATACATATTTTCAAAAATGGTAAAACTTAGTTTATGCATTAAATACACATAAATTAACAAGTTTATAAAAAATATTTTAAATAGATTGTTTAGAGTAGATTAAGTAAGCCATTATTTAGCCAAAGTTAACGAGATAATGTCTCTTTTGAATTATGGATACCAATAATATTTTCTCGTACGGCAAGTTAGCTAGTTAAAAAATTGACGTTTTCCTTCCAACTTTAACTTTAATACCTATCTTCTATTTATCAAAAAAAAAAAAAAAACTATATTCTTCTTTCACAATCTATAAGGAATAATTTAACAGTTTCCACTTCCACCCTTTGGTCCCTTTCCACATTTGATGTGGATAACTCAACAAGCTCCATACCCAACTCCTTTCACATTAGATATGGGGTAAATTTACGATCTTCATATACACATCCTTTCGCAAACGATGTAGGATAGCTTAACAATCTGCACACACCCAACTCCTTCCACAATGAGTCCGGCGCTGTGGCGCAGCGGTAACTCATGATGGCATGGTTGCCATCGGTCCACGGATCAAATCTCTGAAACGGAAAAATGATAGTAGGAGCTGTGTCTCCTGGTTGGTGGTGGGAGCGGTGTCTCCCGTTTAGTGGTTGGAAGCTGTGTCTTCCGGATTATTTGGTGGAGCAAGTGTCTCCAAATTTGTAAGAATGTCTCAGGCCTTCATTGTAATATGTATTGAGATGTGTGTAAATATCTCCCAATCAAAAAAAAAAAAAAAAACTCCTTCCACAATTGATTTGGTCAACCTACTTTGCCATTGACTCTTGGATAGAAATATTTTATCCCAGATGTTAAGATTACCGATGGGTGTTACGAGTGTTCTAAATCTCAAAAGCTAGATTAAGATGAGACTTTTTCTCACGGTTACAACCTGATGTGGGATAACCTAGGGTACCAGTATGATAAAATCTTTAGTGCTATTGCATCATCTTATTTTAATTTAATTATCTAAGCTTCTTAATTGTTGCTATATGGGATTTGCTACAAATTATTGGCAATTAAGTTTTCTTTAACAACTAAATTTTAACCTTTTTGCAAGAAAATATTCTTTGCTGAAAATCAAAATTGTTGCGTAATATCTTTTTGATTTTTATTTTATTTTGACTAAGTTATGGTGTTTGGTTTGGATTTGATTAAAACATCACAACATATGGAAACGGAAGAGATTGACAGTGATATTGGCATCAGTAAAGCAGTAACCGTCAAAAACAGCAGTAATCATCATCATAGCGGTAATGAAATGTTGTAATATAGTTAGCTAGTAAGAGTATGTTTTCTTCTTTTTAGTTATACACTCATCTTCTTCTATCTTTCAAGGATAAAATGAGCATGAGTTGGGCTACGGTCCAGCATCCCAGGGCTCATTGAAGGCATCCCATACACCGAATGTTTCACCCTTTACCAATAAAACAGGTGTCCTAGTAGAACTCCACAGTGGCTATGTCACCCCCATGAATAGAAACTGAGGTAATGGAACATACAGAAAACAATTGCAGCTATGCACTGTGTATTGAAATTCGCAGCCCAATAAGTAGCTAGGATATTATGATGAGGAGTGAATGATATATCCGCTCAAAAAGGATGGAACCCACCATTGATTAGCCATGTACAGTTGACACTTTTCAGTGAAGATGAATGCGACAACTCCAAAGTGAATATGAATGTAGAAGCTGACCATGTTATGGTAATCGGATCGGCCGGCATTGTCCTTCACCACCATCCACTCTTTGATTGCACATCCATGGCAACCACACTACCAATCCAACAGTCAGGATCTAACCGAGGCATGTTCACCTCGTGGAAAATTGAAAATGTACTTTCTCTATCTGCCAACTAAGGGTGTTTGCTGCAATGGTTGCACACAGCTGCATGTATACGGAGCTGCGTCAACTAAGCTTTAACTTTATTTAGAAAATACATACCTACTCATACAATTTAATTATAACCTTAATATTTTAGAAAATAGGTCAAGTTTGGGTTGACCTTAAGTCATATTTAAGTTGATAATACGGGCTGTAAATACAAGTCATCAAGATTAAAAGATTTAATATTTTCTACCCCTGTTGTAAACTAAAGTCATATGGATGTTGAACTAAATGCTGATAAAGAATGGGAAGTAAAATTCTTAGTTAAAGATTTTTCTAATTTTATTATAAAAATGTGATATGTGCGGATGGGGTCACCACGGATTTTGCAATGGGAAATAGATTTTTTTTTTTTATTGGTAAATCTCTTTTTCAATGGATCTTTAACAACGAATTAGCAACAAACACGTATGATTGCTAAAATTATTTAGCGGAAAAATTCTAACTTTTAGCAAATAATGGACTTGGTTGCTCCATTTTGATACAGTAGTAGTGGGCATGCCGTGTTGATTCGATGTTGAATTCTATATATGAACAAACCGTATAATCTCCCTCTTCTTGGACCACTCATGCACTACAGGCAAGATTTCCAAAGGCGCTTTCCCCGCATTCACTATACAGATTCACCCCATTTCAAAAAGCTTGGGAAGCATCATCATAGTCCGGCTCCTGCATACATATTCAAAGATGGGTACTTCTTTTTTGACAGCTCATCACTACATTCAAAATTATGGAAGTGCCCCATCTCATATACAGCTATTTTTGTAAGGTCCAAAGGTGGATCCCATGCACCTAGAAATCTCAAAAATAATAAATAATCTCAACCACTAAATTCATGGCTGCAAAATCAATGGCATATGCACCTTGCAAAAGTCCGCTGCAATCCCTTTTCATTTTTTCCTCCTCCTCTGCCGTTACAGGCTCACAGCATGCGTGGTAATTGAACAGAGAATTGAAGGGTCGCGGAAGTTCCATTAAAAGGATGCTAAAATATTTTTCCAGCTTGCACTGCACATGGACATTTTGCTTTTTCTAAATAAATAAGATACAAGCCAAAAACACTGCTTAGCATGCATAATTTAATATTCTGTATGTTTTAGTGTGGTATGTAGATCGCAACACATGCAGATGCATGAACGTTGCTGATTAGGGCAAATGGATGCATCATCTCCATCATCTAGTTACTCAATTGAAAGGCTGGAAATTAAAAAGAAAAAAAACAGAGAATAACCTTAAGTAAGATTCTTTTTATTACATTAGATTACATTGAGCCATTTGTTCCTCTCGTGATTCGATGCTGGGACCACACGCACAAACCAACAATTTGATACCACTTATTTCTATTTATCTTTTACTATTATTAACTAATACTTTGTTTTTTCATTTTTATCTTTATATTTTTATCTCTTTTCGTATATTTATTTTCAATTTATTATAATTATATTGTACGCTCTTTCACTTTTCAAGATTCATCTCCCTGTTTACAATATGCCAAATGCTTCCTCTTCAAGGATTCATGATTCTTCCATCGACATTCCCAGTGATTCAAGTGTCCAGCAAGTAGTCACCTGCGGCTAGCGCAGGTGGCAGGGTCGTTGTACCCTTAGTGCGCAGGTCGTGGGTTCGAATCCCATTGGGATTTCGGCCCGGAAAAATGGTGTGGGAGCTGTGGTCTCCCTTTGAGGTAGGGTGGGAGCTGTTGTCTCCCTTGGACTGGATGGAAGCTGTTCTTCCTAATTCTTTGGTGGAGCTGTGTCTCCAGATTTCTTTGGAGGAGTTATGTATCTCCTTATTTGTAAGAATGTCTCAGAATTACAATGTAATATGTGTTGAGATGTATGTAAATATAAACCATCAAAAAAAAAAAAAAAAAGTGTCCAGCAAGTAGGTTAGAGAATAATACCGGATATCACAATATGCGCATAGGTTCATCCGTTCGTGTTTGCCTTTTGTAAGAGAATACTTTCATCCTCTTTTAAAAACACCCACCGAGATTGGATTTTGATATGATAATTGACAAATGAAAAGACAATGCAAAGAAGTATCCATATTCAATCGCTCTTCAGCCAGGATGAAAAAAAAAAAGACAGAAAAAGAAAAGAAAAGAAAAGAGAGAGAAGTATCTACAAGTTATCGATTGATAACACGATCAAATATTTAAAAATATCATTTCTTAGTTATTGATCAATTGAAAGCGCAAATTTCTCGAACTTAAAAGTGTGCCTATAGGCGTTTATAGAAAAAAAAAAAAAAGTGCCAATAGGCAAAATTTTCTTTATTTTCTTCCTGTAGCTCACTTGAATGTCTAATTTAGATAATATTTTTTCTAAAATTTTAATGAAAATTTTTTGATGAAAAAAATTTTAAATTAGGAAAAAGTAATATGATATAATATGAGTAATAATTAAGAATAAAGATAATGAAGTTAAAATAAATATATTAATTATAACAATAATTCCGTATGAGTGATTAAATAATAGAATCGTCGTATAGAAAGTCATAAAAGAATAATTAAAAAGAGATGGCTACATAGTAAAAAGTTTAATAGTCATGTTGAAAACTTTTATTTGAAAAGTTTGTGTGGTACAGAACATGCCATTAATATCTAAAAATTTTTATAGGGCTCGTGAGGCGTTGGTTACTTTTCTGAGGGGCTGCATCCGATTCAATTAATCCGTTGCCCAGTACAAGCGCACGAAAGAAACATCCAACATCGGCAGTGCGTACTGAAGCAGAGGCCCAGGCGTTGCAATTATCAGAACGTGTGGTGGGCCAGCCTTTTATTGCGACATCCAAAAATTCCACGTCAGTGATTTGGATTGTCGAGTACGGTTGCTGCACCGTAATTGCATGCAACTATGCAAGCCTAACAAGTATGTGATTGATTTCGTAATATTGGGATGCATTTTTTGTGCGCAATATAATATGGTACATATTAAAATATTATGATGCATGGGGTGTAATCATTCTAACACTCACAAAAAAATTATTAGATATATAGGATAAAACTTTTAAAGGGAAGTTCTTGGAGTAAAAGTTTTTAAAATGTAGAAAAACAATGTAATATGATAGGGTAATAATGAGGAGTAAAGAAAATTAAATAAAATTAAATAGGAGGAATGATTTGTTAGTTCGGGCTAAGTAAATGTCCAATTTCGCCCACCTCAAAGAAGCTATTTATAATAATTTTTTTACTTTTTTTATTTAACATGTAAACCAAGTTTTACCATTTTTGGATATGTATATACATTTTTTCTAGATTTTAAAAATAAAGGTATTTTAAATATGTATACACACATAGATGTTTAAAAATCTAAAAAAAATAGATAAACATATTCAGAAAATGGCAGAATTTAATTTATATATTAAATACACTTAGATAAACAAGTGTATGAAAAAAGCAAAAAAAAATTGTTATAAATGAATTTTCTGAGGTGGACTAAGCGGGGTATCTGTTTAGTTTGAGCTAACAGGATCACTCCTCATTAAATAAGTTAGATATACATATAGTTGTATAAAAATAATTGAAAAGTAAGGTAGTTGTATAGGAATAAGTGGAGAAATAATTAAAAATAGGATAGTTGTGAAGAGTGAAAAATTTTAGATTGAAGAGTTTTTTGTGTAAACAAATATCCTATAATCACGGATGATCAAAGACCTCATCAATAAACGTTATTATTATTATTATTATTTCGATGAAAATGCTTTACTATATATGGTCATTTTTTAGTGAAATTCTAATTTGGCTTCATCTAGTACAAAATGTCGTTATGTATTATATTAATTACAATAAAATTATTATTATTATTTGCAACTGAATTTCATAGCAAACATGTGTAATTAAATAATTAACTGTAGCTTTATTATTCATTTCATTTCATTTCAAAAAAATTAATTGTGGCTAAACTTAAACTTAGGTTACATGAAACTAAAAAATTAATTAGATAAAATGAAATTGGTTTTGGTGGGCATCTATCTATTGTGTTATGAAGCTATTGTTCTATATTCTTGATAGAAATAAGTGCAATTGAAAGAGCATGGTTCTATCATCTATCACACGTTATAATAGATAAGAGCACTGATTTTAATTAATTGCATGGCTTAACACGGCATATGTTTATTGGCTCCTTACAAACGCTCTCTTAAGTCTTAACACGGCATATATTTATTGGCTCCTCACAGATGCTCTTTTTAAAAAATAATTTCACTATCAAAGAAAGTGACTGTTCAGCACTTCACTTTTGCAGCGTGTCCGTTAATAACTACGTGAATAAATTTCAAACATAGTCGAACATATATTTCTTAATTTTATGGATCGCTTCATAAGATCATTTTCTACTTTATTGGTCTTTAGCGAAGCAGTCATTGCAAAAAAAAAAAAAAAAGAGATTCTAAAAAGTGTGACGCTGTAGAGATTGGACGGCTGAGATTTGATCATCGAAGAGTGTCGGCCAGATTAGATTGGGGTGGGAGTCACGTCGTGGAAGGCGTGATAAGCGGCGGAGGACAGCATCCGCAGATTCCGTGTCGTTTGGTCGTCCCTTGCTCAGGAGATGCACGCCTCGCGCTCACAAATTTGCACGTGCGTAATGATGTTACGATAAACCATAAATTTTGCCTTTAATTTCACTTAGGATATACGTAATGTGCATCCGTTGCGTGGGACGGGAAATCGTGGAAAGACCGCCTCCTGGTAGGCTATCGATAGCCACTGCCGTGAAATGACCGGGTGTAGGTTCGTTGTGTTCCATTTCAAATTTCGACTGAAGATACGTTTGGCATTTGGCAAGTGTGTGATGGGATGGTAAGACATCACAATATATTTTTCAACAACTAATTTTGCAATTAAACTTTCTTATTTATTCAAAATTTACTCATATTATTTCATATTAATCACATAATTCTCAAAATATTTTTTTTCTCACTCTCGTACTGTACCATCATTTTTTCAATTTCACACTCGTAGACCAGCCCTAACTTGTATCCATCTTCACACAGCTTGTCTACAATTTTCAGACTAGCTGACGACTGACATGCGTAGCTTTGCTGTATGCTATTCTTGCACAGGCATTTAACAAGGTGGCTGCACTTGCATTTAACGAGCCATGTACAATCATTGCATTTAACATTTTCATAGGCATTATTTTGCCCACTACTAGCGTCAGAATCCCACTGACACCACATTCTCACGTACCCTCACATTACCAAACATTACCTTATACATGTAAGCTTTTAAAAATTCTAAATATACATATGTATTTTGTTTAAAATTCTATTTGCACTCATGCTGTTAAGGATTTGTTAAAGAGGCTGTTAGGACCCTGCAAAATGATAAATATGCCTATTTTTAATTATGATTTTATAGTTAAAAATTTGTATTCTAATAAATTTTTAGTAATTCTATAACTATAAAATTATATATTATTTAAATATAAATATTTAACTTTGAACAAACCAACATAAATTACATTAGGGTTTAAATTAGGGTTGGAGTAGGAGCTAATGAGTCCTTTAACGAATTCCTAATGACATGAGTATAAGTGAAATTTTAAGTAAAATATATAAGTATATTTAAATTTATGAAAATTCATAAGTATAGGTGTAATTAGAGATAAAATTTGCAGATATATATGAAAATTTTCATAACAACAATAATAATTATTATCTTAATTTGTAGTGCTATTGCAATTGCAAATATAAAACATCTTAAAAATATTTCTAAAATCACCACCATTTCTAAATTTATTATAGTAGTTATGTTAGCTCAAAATACCAAACACTTCTTCAATTAGTTCAGTTATGACTTAGAAGTTAATTAGTAACATCCCTACAAACTAATTTCATAGAATTCCAAAATTTAAAAGTATTGAGATTAGGCGTTAATGCTATTGACCATATAAATTAATTTACTAGAATCCAAAGTTGAAAAGTATTGAGCCTAAGTGTTGGCCCCTGATTGGTAATACTTTTTGTTTCCTTACGTAGGTAGGCATTCAAAATGTAGTGGGAGTGTTGTCCCTTGTGGATTTAATTGAGAGTTGTATCTCCCTATTTGTTTTGTAGGAGCTCTTGTATCTCATAAGTTGATAGGTAGCAGTATGTTATTATTACAGGTGTTAGCGGATCAAGTTAGACGGGTTGAAACCTAATCCTAATTCTAACTCATTTAAAATATTTCAATCATAACCCGTTTATTAATCTATTTAAAAAATCTCAACCCTAACTTGTTTACAACCCATTTAACAAATGAGTTGACAAGTTATTAACGACTTATATAGCAAAAGACCTAAAGGCCTAAACTCTGATACAGAGAAACAAAAGAGTATTTTTCGCGGAGAGAAAATAGAAATAAAACAATAATGAGAAAATTGAATTAGGGTAACAGTTGAAAAATGAAAATTAGATAACTAACGAAAGACTTAGCGGGGAAAAATAATCAAAGAGTTTACATTTATATATATATATCACACTTTAATGAAGTTGAACACGTTAAATAGGTTAAATGGATTACCAAATGAGTTGATGGGTTAAAAAAATCTCAACACTAATCTGTTTATTTAATTAAATAGTTAAATGGGTTGGTCGATCATAACCCGTTTATTCAAAAATCTTAACATAAACTCATTTATAAATGGATTAGATGAGCGGTTTGACGGGTTAATCATGACCATTAACGCCCCTAGTTATTATCTCTTTCTTAGAAAATTTATAAGAATGTATCAATAGTCACAGTACAATTGACGCTCATGCTAGCTTTATGTGCTAGACGTGCCTGGTTTGATTTGGACTGAAAGACACAAAAATTGAAAAAAAAAAAAAAAAAAAAAAGAGCTAGAATGATTGAGCTGCAAGATTAAAAAAAAAAAAAATTTTGATTGAAAATTATTAGCATGGGTAACGGCCAAAGGTTAACTTCTATATCTCCGATAGTTAGTTAATTAATGCATTTGTTATGAATGTGGTCATTTCGCCCTAGCTGCCATGCGTACTCGTTGTCGTTAACGAATGTATTTATACTTCATCGGGAGTAGACAAGGACGTATATGATCTTATCACATGATCCACCAAATCGGCCATCTCAGATAACAGACCCAAAGTTGACAGCCGAAGAGATGGAATAATAATAATAATATAAATGGTCAAAATCATCAGAAAAATGAAAATATATACACGTTATTCGACTTCTTTTGGATCCTTGTGATTTGGTTTATCCGATCAAAAAAGATATTTTGTCCCCACACATCGACCCCACAACAGCGTAATTAAGAATTCTAATTTCTACCATTCCTCACCATTATCTCATGTCACTTTGCAATTAGCGAACCCATTCCGAATAGACGAGTTGCTGCGTCGGCAACATTTTCCAATCTATGCTCCTTTTTTATTTTTTTAAAAAATCAAAACAAAATATTAAATAAATTTAGAAATCATCAAACATGTATAAAAAAAATGAAAAAAAGATTTGTCAGACTCCATAAATGTGGAGCCCAATTCAGTGCACCCGGGTGCATTCAGCCTCAACGCACCCGGGTGCACTGCACCTATTTTTTTTTATTTTTTTTTGAAAATTTTTTCATGAAGCTATTAATATAGGTTTATTTAACATATATATCAATTTTTACTATTTTTGGAGATTTTTAGATATTTTTTTTAGATTTTTTAAAATCAGTGGCATTTTTCGTAATTTTAAATTACCGAAAATGCCACTGATTTTTAAAAATCTAAAAAAAATATCTAAAAGTCTTCAAAAATAGTGAAAATTGATAGATATGTTAAATAAACCTAGATTAACCATTGTATACAAAAATTTTCAAAAAAAAAATAAAAAAAATAGGTGCAGTGCACCCGGGTGCGTTGAGGCTGAATGCACCCAGGTGCACTGAATTGCGCTCCCAAAAATGTAGGGTGTGTTTGTCGGAAGGATTGAATATGGACGGGGTTGTATTGGAACGCGGATGGGACGTGGTTTGTAGACTCCATAAACCATTGCAGGGATACTGTTTGCAATCTCACGGCGTGTTACAGTAGTTCCCGATTCTCGTGTCCGCGGATGTTCTGTTCAAGTTCGGTTCGACCGAACTTACGTGACATGCCTGGCTGAATAAAGCATCGTATAAGCCTGCCTACGGCAGTTGCATAGCGGAGCATCGAGACTGTCATAGGGGTGGGGATCCGGGATCGGGGCAGGTCGAGCGGGTCAGGGTGTGCCCAATCTTGACTCTATTTTTAAAAAATCTTGTTTGACCCTTATTTTTATATTGGGTCGGGACAAGGTCGATTTGACCGTTACTTTTTTCTATTAAGTCTCGGGACAAAATTCGGGTCGGTATCTGGTCAACGGGTCAGGTTAAAACTGCTGGTCAAGTAAGAAGTTTTTAAAAATTTATGAACTTATCAAGTATAAAGACAAATTTATATTAAATTTAACTACTATATGCTTAAATCTAATACTAATCAGTCAAAGTAAAATATAAATAATTAAATAAAATATGAATATTAGCATTGAATGAGATTTTTTTTTAATGTGAGAGATAAGAAAATGGGTCAGCAGGTAGGTTCGCCCGACCCGCCCCGCCCCGCCATCTTTTAAAAATCCAAAATTCGACCCACCCCACCCCTGACCCGCCATTCTTAAAAACATCAAAAATTCAACCCGCCCCGGTATTAAATAGGGTCGGGGCGGGGTGGGTCACGGGTCGACCCCCCGATTCCCACCCCTAGACTGTCAGATGGAAGCATGTGTTTGAGCATCATGTATAAATGGTCCCTTCTACAGTTATTATTCAGTCCAACTGAATCAGCCTAGGAAACAGAATAAGCTCCCTTTAATCCGACTAACACATAAAACCCAAAAACTATTTCTTTCCCTGCACTATTAAATAATGACATGACTCAAAAAATAAATATTGGAAACATAAATGAATAAGATAGAATAGTAATTACTTCATACGTAATTCTAAACTCCTCCTTTCAAACAAATATTATAAAGAAAACACGTATTTTTATGTGCTTTGTCATATTTAAACTCTTTAGAATAAAGGTGTCTATGTAGCTTATAGGTATTCTTTTGGAAAATTTTAATTCCCAAAAGGCCTTACTTTTTTTAATAGTGTGTGTATTATAATTTATTTCAAATATTACAATCAAGTTTAAGAAAGACAACAAGCTTTTACAAATTATTAGGAAGACAAAACTTTATATTATACATGAACACTTATGTAGGGTTAGAAACTAGATGTGCAGTATGGCTACCCACCTCCCTGACCATTAGGCTATTGCCCTAGTGGAAAGGCCTTATTATTATTTTTTTTTATGGGATGAAAGGCCTTACGTAGGTCCATATAATTTTCATGCTCATTTATATGGATGAAATGAATTTTTCTCATTTAAAAAATACACATTAAATAAGCCTAAAATATTTTTAGTCAAAAATTTGTGCAAACCTGTTCATAAACATATAAAAGGATTTTAATATATATATTATACACCAGACGCGGTTTGCATACAACATTGTGTCATGCATTAAAAAATAAATATATAAATCTTAAAATATTATTTATGCATTAATATATGTAAATTAAATCAAAAAATATAAATAAGAAAAATCGGACTCAAATTCCTCAAATTTATTCGAATACTAACTTTATAACTGTTAAGAAATTGAGTTCTTCGAGTTTGAATTTTTTGGATTCAGGGGACGTTTGGATAGGTGTAACCACGGGAACCATGGTTTTTCCATGGTATTTCGTTTCCCAATGCTAATTATTATTCTATCAATCATATTGTATTTTTCACTTTTACCCCTACATTCCAATCATTTTTCCTACCAACTACATACAACAACCCTATTTATTTCAACTATACATCTATCATTTCCTATCAATCACACATTTTTCAAAAAATTCTCTTTTTCATTTCCCACCATTTCCCACAATCCCATCATTTTACACCTATCCAAACATCCCCTCAGACTTTAAAAAAAGAAAGTCATGACATTAATTTTTTTTTATAGGGTTGGATGAGACAAATTCAGGCCCCTGTGCAGCATATAAATATTATTGTTGTTTGTTTTGTCCTTTTATGACCCGAGTCGCCAAAATTGTTTTATCTTCTAACTTTTATTTGGTGGTTAAAATCCCCACTAAACCCGGGCCTTTGTCTTCCCAAGACTGACGTCTTTCAATTGCATGGATTAGGTTTATGCAAGCATAACCAACGACAATGTTGCCTGCGAATCTTGAAATTTCCCATTGAATCGCAATAAAATGCCAACAACATGCATGCATATTCCGTCGATGGAATTACAAAAAATATAAATAGATAGATATTAAAAAAATAGCCAATATGGGTAATACCGAGAAGAATATTGGTTAAAATTCGCCAAAGGGTCACGCGAACGTTTTATATTCTCTTCATTCCTCACCCATGTTCATGTGTCACATGCTTTTAATATTGACAGTGGACGACTGACCATTCTTCTCTGTTTGGTGGGTTGCAGCGTTTTGTTTTGTTTCTCTAGCTGCCTTAGCTAGACCACGACCTGGTCTTCATATTGCTGTTATCATATAAATTGCATACCTTGGTATATGTGCAGCCTGATATCATTATTGATTTATAATTTCTCTTATGCTAACAATCTAATCAATTGTTCATGGCTGATAGTAGGCAGCAGAGGACGCGATTCCACCACAAATATTATATATAAATTATATATTCTGTTTAGGGTTAAATTGCATTTGAAATGGAAAAGAAATTATGCAAATAGGGGATTTTTTTGATATTGGAACCTTAAGTTTGTGAAATTACATTTCAACCCTTAAAATTAAGGATGATGAAAGCTTAAAAATTTGCAGGGGATGATCACTCCAGCTAGCTGATCAAACCCCAACGCCAAAAACTTTACCTTAGAGGACCATATAATATTGATGGACTTTTTTTGCTCCACCCCCAACTCATGCTTTACTAGCTACCTGCAAATTTATGAGAAGTCCTTGTATAGAGTCTATACACAGACATAAAGCCTCTTAGGACTTGTATCTTTCAGATGTTTTTACAATAAATTATAGGAACATATCTCTTTATTGTCCATGGAAACGTTCATCCATTGTCTTTCTTAGAAATCCAACCTTCACTTGTATATTCTGCAATGCAAGCTTAGGGAGAAACAATTCTTTGTCAAAACAAATGGAAAATGGAGAAGGACAGATCCGAGGGGGACTGTAAATGAAGACAACAGCATCTTTTGTGGGCATTTAAGTTGCGCAGAGCTCCGAGACAAATGCAAAATCCATGCGTATCCGTGTCCATGTTTGCCAAACCTAAGCAATATTTATAGAGTATTTATGGGATATTTCTTTCTTTCTCTTTTTTTTCCTAGAAGATGAGATATTTCTTGTGTTTTATAAAGGTAGTGTCTGGCAAGAAGAAAAAGAAAATTTTTTCCCCTATTTTTCCGTGCACTTTTTGTGACATCCCCACAACTATAAATATATATATATTCAGGTGCATCACCACTGCACTATAATTCGCTGAAATGGGCCCCACATGAAGATAAAATCAAAATCTACTTTACCTA
The DNA here is from genome assembly GCA_030490835.1 of Annona cherimola. NCBI lineage: Eukaryota > Viridiplantae > Streptophyta > Magnoliopsida > Magnoliales > Annonaceae > Annona > Annona cherimola. The sequence continues at coordinate 10,529,423 of CM059977.1, read as the reverse complement.
ATGTGTTTAGAATAATATATTCTATTACAATATCAATTTGCATGCCAATTGAATATGTGTATGGATCTCATATGAAAATAGTACAAATTCAACGTAATAAAATAGTTTGATTTAAATAATAACTTTAAAGTGATTTTTTTAACACCTAAACCGTCTAAAGTATGATTTATATATGAATAAATGATTGTATAAAATTTCATTGCATTTTAATATGTTTAGTGTCCATTTTTTGGGCAACTGCACCACCGTTCAGGTACAGCGGAACAGCTCTCATATATATATATATATATATGAGAGCTGTTCCGGTGCAGTGATGCTGCACCGGAACAGCCGTGCAGTGGCCCCAAAATGGGGCCCACATGATCATGAAATCATGATCTACTCCACCCATTGTATTTAGAATAATGTATTCTATTACCATACCAATTTTCATCCCAATCAGATATGTATATGGGCCCCATCTGAAAATGATACAAATCCAACGTAATAAAATAGTTTGATGTAAATAACAACTTTAAAGTATCTGATTGGGACGAAAATTGGTATGGTAATAGAATACATTATTCTAAATACAATGGATAGAGTAGATCATGATTTCATGATCATGTGGGGCCCATTTTGGGCCCACTGCACTGCTGTTCCGGTGCAGTGACGCTGCACCGGAATAGAATCCTATATATATATTTACGGCAAGTACTGCCCATTCAAGATTTCCATTAAAATACCATAAAAAGATTTGGTTTGAAATTAATTTCATACTATGATAAATTAAATAATATTAAACAAAAAATTTTATTTATTGGAGAGGTTTCACATGATAGGGAACCTAGCTATATACATAGAGAGAGAGAGGAATTTGAATACTATCCATTATTTACCCGATTTCTTGTGTGGGAATCAATGTCACTAGAGTTTATGTTGTGCTTATTTTTAGTTGTGGTGGTTGTGATGCCCTTTTCATTCATATCTGATCATCAAATAAGTAATTGTCCCTGATCTGAAAGCCAAGATATGCCATATATTCTCTACAGTAGATGTATATAAGAGAGAGATTGATTGGAGGAGAATCCCCATCAATTTCCCTGCTACACTACACGGATCATGAACTAAAGGTTGTTGTTCTACCTATACTGCATACATGGAACATAGCAGCAACTGCTTTCCACTAAATTCATGTGGACCTCAGAACGCTGACGTTTCACCCATTCTCTGATTTATTATTGGTTTAGTCATTGTCTACCCAACCATGTCATGCACGTACGCATTCTCAAAAAGATTGCTGCTCATGGGATAGATTTTGTCTGAGGTGTGCGTGGCCACAATTTTTTTTTTTTTTTTTTCAAATTCATATGTAGGTGGCACTAGCATTTCATGCCGTTGGTCTCATGTCACAAAATTGCATCCTCCTCAGCAAGAAAAAAAAAATCTTTATTAAGAAGACAAATACATATGTAAGATTTTTTTTTAACTTATGATAATACTTTTATAGGCTTTATAAGCAAGGAACAATTTCCCTACGATGACGCTTTCATATATAAGTAAAATTTTTCTTACTTATAATAATATTTTGATAACCAAATCAAAGCTTGATTGTCTAAACACAACAACCACGAACTATTATCAACGAAACTTATTCTTAAGAGTTGTTATAAATCATTGACAACTAATCTTTTCTTTAGAAATTAAATTTTAACTTTTGCAAGAAACTTTTTAGCGCATCCAGTTTTTTTTTTTTTTTAATGATGGATTTGACATCCACTTTCCCAAATTTATTACTTCCATGAGACAATAGGTAGTATCCTTGAAGTGTTTAGTGTCTAAAATAGGGCTAATATTTAATGGTACATCCTACTATGGAGTAGGCTATATATGACCAAGATAAACTAAGCGAATGTTTGGTAATTTTGATTTTGATAGAATTGCAGGATGAGGAGAGAAATGAAAAAATGAGTATTTAAAAAAATGTGTGATTGATATGAAATAATAAGGGTAAAAATGGAATAAATAAGATAATTTGAAGGAAAAATTATTAGAATATAGGGGTAAAATTGAAAAATAAGGTTGTTAAAATATTAAATAGTTAGTTATGATCGCTTTTTGGAAGAATTAGAACTACAAAGATCGAACTATATTCTTAAGGTGGGGACGGAAAGAAGATCTTGATCACTTGTATGGGTTCAAGGCTAGCTAGCTAGAGTATAACAATATAAATGTATGCTTTTACTTGGTAGATGGTATGAGAATGTAATTTTTTTTTTGTGAAGGTAGAAAATGTAAGTTGAAAAATGAGAAAAGGTTAAATGAGATTGGAAAAAATTAGGTTCCGTTTGGTAATATTTATGAAAAACATGAGATGGAAAACCATGGTAAACACAATTTCGAGATCCATCATCTCACAACCAATTATCATAGTTTTCTATTTTTACCCTTATATTTTAATTAATTTTTCTATAACTACCTCCTAACAAACTTATTTATTTCAAATTTACCCATATCATTTCATATCAATCAAACAATTTCTAAAATATTTCATTTTTCATTTCCCATTTCATCCTACAATTTTCACAATTTACATATTACTAAACGTCCTTTATTTTGAAAATGAAAAATAAAATACTATCTTTTAAAAAATAAACAAGTTTTTTTTTTTTTTTTTCGAAGATATCATCCGATGTTGGGCGGCCGGCCGGCCGGCTAATCCATCGATTATGAACGTGAAATGAAATGCGTACGGTTGTTCGCGTAATCATTTGGCTTCGAAGAAGAAATGATTTGGCGGTTCGTCCTTCCCGCAGCGGGAACTGGAAGAGCTTGTTGATGGGACATGTGGTCGGAAAGGCTAAAACCTGCTCATGGAGCTAGGGCCAGTCTAGTGTAGCTATCTAGGCTAGCCCATGTGTTAGCACGGCCAGGCTTTATAGACAGACAGACGTTGATGTGGTTGGTTTGCTATGCATGTACCCAGAAGATGCCATTTATTTCATCCGATCATTTAACCCGTTAGATTTGTATGATATTCTGGTGCAGCTACGCTAATATTAGCTGCACGTGGTCATAAAATCATAATTTAATACACTCATTATATTTAAAATAATGTATTTTATTATTATAATAATTTTTTATCCTAATCAGATATGTAAATGTATTTTATTATTATAATAATTTTTTATCCTAATCAGATATGTAAATGGGCTTTGTCTGAAAATAGTTTAAATTCAACGTAATAAAATAGTTTGATGTAAATAACAATTTTTGAGTAATTTTTTCAACATGTAAACTATTTACTATAAAATTTATATATAGATAAATGATTGTATAAAGTTTTATTGCATTCTAATATATATAGGGCCTATATTTAATCAAATATAGTGGTGTAGTTGTAACAGCTATATATATATATATATAAGAGCTGTTCCGGTGCAGTGACGCTGCACCGGAACAGCAGTACAGTGGGCCCAAAATGGGCCCCACATGATCATGAAATCATGATCTACTCCACCCATTGTATTTAGAATAATGTATTCTATTACCACACCAATTTTCATCCCAATCAGATATGTATATGAGCCCCATCTGAAAATGGTACAAATCCAACGTAATAAGATAGTTTGATGTAAATAACAACTTTAAAGTATCTGATTGGGATGGAAATTGGTATGATAATAGAATACATTATTCTAAATACAATGGGTGGAGTAGATCATGATTTCATGATCATGTGGGGCCATTTTGGGCCCACTGCACCGCTGTTCTAGTGCAGTGATGCTGCACCGGAACAGAATCCTATATATATATATATATATATATATATATATATATATAATTTTTGAAGAACTAAATTTATTAACTTTTCTACCCTGTGGATACGAGTGTACTTCCATTTCTGTCCTGTTTTCTACCATTTCAGGAAGACGTATATCCTACAATTACTAGTTTTGCAAAAACTTCTGAAGTTATGTAAATTTATTTGCAAAGACAGCTCAGCTATTAACTTTTTGCTGTGTGTTTTTTTCCAAACTCAATAATAAATACTGTGTTAATAAAAAAAAGTAAATCCTACCAAAATGGTAAAACGTAGGTTCATGAATGCAAATAGCCCACGTTTGGATGATAAGCGCATTTCAACGGAGTTAGTTTAAAATGTAATGCTCTAATTAGTTTTCCTAAGCACACCTTTCCAATATTTAATTATTGTCTTTTCTGAGCCGTACATGGTGTCCTGGCCTACAATGATTCCATATCTTCTTATAAATATTAGATCTGTACGTATACACGATAGATAGCGACGCAAAATAAATACGATTAACATTCTTCTGGCCACCGAATACTGGGCCCTCATCATTCGGAAAAAGAGCGTTGAGATGGGTTCGAAATGGCATGACAGCATTTCGTGGTCGCATGCATAGCAGCGTTGTGGCGTCTTTTTTCCCATGTGCATGACAGCATCTATGGTGAAAAAGTACGTGTATTATTTATGAGATAAAATTAGAAAATATCGTTAGATAAATGTAGATTTGTACAAAAATTTTTATTAAAATGTCTCAAAAGCTTGGTTGTAAGACTATGTTTGAGATGATTGTAATATAAATACCCACTAGAAAAAATATTGGGCCCTCATAGTAATTACGTGCATGTCCATATCACAGCCAGAAACGCCCTCTTCTTTTTGACTCTTGTCGCATTTAGAATGATCTGATATGTCAAATACATGGCTTATTATCAGCAAGGACATAGACTACTGGTAATTTGGTATGACATGTGGTTTTACGGGAATTTGATTTTTGGTTTCCAGCGCTAGCGAGAGTATGGTTTTTGTTGTAATCCAACATAATAAAAAAAAGATTTGGCTTATTATTTGTGTGGAAGCTCCTTTTACTTGTACTCTTAGGCATGTTTCAAAGCATTCAAGAAACTTGAATGGAGAATACAGAAAATGAGATTTCTTACTCTTAAGACAATCTTTTAATATTTAATAAGAAAAAATTTTCCACATGCCCATAATATTTCATTATAATTCCTTTTTTTTTTTTGATAATAGAAATCACTCTACCCCTACTCCCTTTCAATATTAAAGGGGTTAGGGATAGAGTAACTCAAGCAATTCATTGCCAAAAAATTATCTGTACATATTTTCCCCCGAATAATTTGGGGTGGGTTGCCCCACCAGGACTGGTGGTCCTCATCAGAAATAAAAGTCAATTCAGCTAAGGAATGAGCAATTGCATTTCCTTGCCGTAGTACATGATGGACCGAAAAATAGGCATTGCTGTTGAGAATAGATCTAATTTCAGTAATAATGAAACCCACCTGGGAAGTAATAGGATTCATATTATACAAATAATTGCATAAAATAAGAGAATCTGTTTCAATTTGTGCATGACGAATCATTAGGTGGAGTGCCCACCTAAGGCCTAACAAGAATGTTGTAGCCTCCATAAAAAGCGGTTCCCTCACACCCATCTGTCTCCAACCACTTGCTGCAATAAAAGTACCCTGGGAATCCCTAATAACAACTGCGTAGCCAAAAGAACTCAAATTTCCATAATAAGATTTTAGAAATTTCTTTGGTAATCATAACATTTTACACTTTATTTCTTGGATACCCACATGGTCGTTAACTACACAAATGGGCTTCAACAACTTGTTAAAAAGTCGATTTTGCCCCTATGCGTTTCCCAAATTTCTGTTGCCCATTGCCCCTTCTACTTGAGTTCAGTCAATTTTGCCCTATTTGGAGAAACCCTGGCTGCCACTGTTGATGTTCCCCATTGATCTATCCTTGTTTTGAGTGATTCGATGCATCTGAATTCAAGCACAAGGAAGAAGAGATTCACAGTGGAGTAACACTGCAGTACGTCCCCCTTTTTGCCACGTCTATTCTGCCACATTGCCATGCATCGTCACACCTAGTGGATCATCTAACGTCATCTCCAAGAAGGTTAAGGCTCGGAAACTGCCTTCCAAGGGGACGTTTGGTAATGTGTAAAATTATGGGATTGTGGGAAATGGTAGGAAATGAAAAAGAGAATATGTTTGTTGGTAGGAAGAATGATTGGAATGTAGGGGTAAAAGTGAAAAAAATAGTGTGATTGATGGAGTAATGATTGGTCTTGGAAAACCAAATATCATGGAAAAACTATGACTCCCATACTCATATTTTACCAAATGTCCCCCAAGTCCTTCAACCCTGACTCACCTAAGAATAATACTCACGAACGCTCTCATTCCCTTCCTGGGCTACTTCGCAGCATTGTCGTCGCTGTCAGAACTTTGGTGCTCTCGGAATTTGTAATTCGCCTCGAATTTCACAAGCTTGCAAGGCATTTGATCTCCTACCACAATGAGATCCATGCCTTCGACGCTCGACACAGGCTAATTGTCGTGATAGATAGGTTGCCATCCATCATCGATGAAGACTGGCCCGGGACGGCAACCCCCTTCAACAAGGTCCTTTACACCCTCTCGAACACATTCCAGGTTCACCTGTAGATAAAAATGTCCCACATGCACAAGCCTTTAGAAATAATTGAAAAATGAGGAATGCATCTTGACCGAACATGATGCCTTGGGCATAAGAGAAATTAGATGTGAAATGTTGTGAGAATTAAAGAAATTTTCGAAATATTATAGGTATAAGGAGAATAATAGTAAAATGTTATAGGTATGCGGGGAAATTTTTCTTCTTTAATATAATCTTTTATATTTCTAATACTATTCTTTTCATTTCCAAATAACATAATTGTATCCTCGTACCATTTTTCATCACCTTCCATCTCTTTGTATTCTGCCGAACAGATGGTACAGAAGGCCTGTGCTGGCACCTAAACATCATCTCTAACTAATTTCTCCCTGCAAAAGTTCTAAGGAATGACATTGGTTGTCTCATATACGCGAAGGAAAATGATTCAATGAAATATTCTGGTTACACAGATCTAGTAAACCTCTATATGCAAATTGTTCATTTTGGAAAAAGATGTTTTGAACATATTTAATCGAAATTTAGTATGATTAATGCACGTTTAATTTATCCATGATATCACAATTAATTTGATTGACAAATTTATTAGCTTGAAAATCAAAATAAATTGGAAATATGCATTTTAATGTTAATTTGGAAGATTAGTTCTCAATATATACCACATTTAGAATTATAAATAAATAAATATATTACTGATGTTAAAATTTGGCTTGAATTTGATCAAAATATTGTTTTAAGTCGAAAGTAAAAAACAAACAGAGGTGTAGCTCGGTCGTAGATGTAATTTAAGATGACTTGTAAAAAAAAAAAAAGAAGGAATGGATTAAACGAATTTCCCCAAAAAGGCCGAAACATGGACGCATTGAATTATTATAATGTTAACAAAAATTGGGGAATTCTTGGAGGCCGCCGCATTTTCAGCCAGAATTTTCTCTCATCCACATGTATCTTTGCTTGTTTTAGTTTTAGAGATTGTACCCGAAGAATTTGATTGTACCCCAGAAACTATTGGTTGGCACGGATCACAGTAGGTTCTGCTTTGGACTTTGGACTGACAGATCAGATTGTACTTGTAGCAAGGGTCGAAACTCGAAACCAGAGCAATGGGCTTGGAAAATATGCATGACAACGTCATTTCGAGGACGCCAGGTATCCTACGATGAATGAAATCGAGACCACGTGCACTCTACTGTTTCAGGATCCCGAATGGAAGAAAAACCTATAATTGGTATTGTGGTAAAATTTTCATATAATTTGATATGCTTAATGGAATGTACTTATTCTAATTTCATTAAATAGAGTATAATAACTACTAAGATAATTGAGTATATTTTATGAATTTTATTAAATTAAAATAAAAATTTTAATGTTTTTAATTCTCGCAGCGTTGCCCTGCGCCACGCGACGCTGAGAAGCCCGGTCCTTAATTCATAACCATGTTTCAATGCAGGAATTTTAAACGGTTTAAAATTTTAGTCACTCGATTGAAATAAAATAAATAATAATACAATTATGAACTTTATTTAAAGTACTTTTGATTATCGTTAGTTTATGTTCTTCCAAAATATAAAAATACCTTATAAAATCATTTTATATTTTTATTCAAAAAGATCGATGCAAATTAATAAACACTAGGAAAAGTCAATATATTGCAACATGGTTTTTGCTATAATTAGATTGTTTCAAAAGATATTAATTATTGCTATAAATAATTATTTTTACTAAAATCTTAGCTTTTAGCTATAAAAATGCAATGCATGAATGCTTTATAGTACAAGGCAAAAGATATTGTGAATGAATAAAATTTGTAATTTAGTCGACAATTTCTAAAACATTTTTATGTATTACAAGTTTTAAAGTTAGTCCAAATTATTGGTGTGTTTGGGAAGCGATAAACTTTTTTATGAAAAATTTTAGATGTAAATTTTTTTGAATAATGATAGAAGTAGTGATGAAAAGTAAAGAGAATAATGTTAAAATAGATAAGTTAATTATATAGATAATTATGTAGAAATAATTGAAAACTAGTGTAGTTGTACAAAAAGATATGAAAAATAATTAAAAAATAGGATAGCTGTGGAGAGTGAAAATTTTCACATTTGAAAAGTTTTAATATACATTTCGAAAGAAAGAAAGGAGGAAAAAAAAAAAAAAAGAGCTTACAGTTGATGGGTGTTCTCCAAGAATTCTGTTGCTAGGATACGGGCCCGTTTTGTTGTGCTTGGGCCACCGGGCACCAGGTCATATTGGTTTTGTAGGGGAAGTGGTATCTCGTAGCTACAAGCATAAAAAGGTGATGGGCCGTCCAAATTAATTTTCTACAAAAACGGTTTTTAAAATTTTCGAATTAAATAGTACATAAGACAGATTACAAAAATGTTAGAGAAGTTAATCTTTACTATTAATTTATTTGCATTTTATTCACTCATTTACATTACAACAATCCGGCATCTGACTAATATTTTTTTTCAAAAAAAATAAAAATAAAAAATTCTCTTGCGGTTTATTTTTCCTTCTAGCATCATATTCAGTGGGAATTTATACTCCTGATAAATTAACTAGACCTCTCTAAAGAGTTTAATTTTGGGCCGTTTCCCTTTGGATTTAAGCGGATATGTAATTTTTAAAATTTTGTGGCCCAAATAAAGTATGATTTGCCTCGAAGACATTTTTTTCGAGATATGAAACATTCAAAGCCGCTTCCTCCCTTTCCTGATCCCACGTCCAATATAAATGATCTCCCATGAAAATATCTTAAGCGCCATTTAGATACAGCCGTTTTAATTTGAGGAATAGACTTAAAACAGAAAGAGATGGAAAGACAAATCAATCGTGTTAGTAACGTGTTTTGAAGTTCAAAAATTAGGCATGCCTTTACAATTAGGAAAACGGAATATCCAAACGGACTTTCATTGACACTCAAGCATTCTTTTGGTATCCATTCACATACATAAATACATCAAAATAATGGGTGGAATATCGATCAGGCCTTCCCAAAGCCCCCAAAACAAATCGCGATTATGTATACATGGAATCATTCCCAACAGACAAGAGTTTTAAGGGGCTTAGTGATCCAATGAAATTATCTAAAAATTAAGCATATGACTTACTTTCATCAAAATAATAATAATAAATACATGCCTTACTGCACAAGCACATTTATTGTATATTGACATGAAATTTTTTATATAATTTTCAGGGAGTCAACCTTGGGTGAGGCCCATTTTGTAGAGAAGAATGCGAATAGGATGGCCACTATGAGCAGGATCAACATTTGATCTACTAATGACAATGTCTTTGCTAGTGTATGATCCAACCCATAATTTAAAGATGACGGTGAAGACCCGAATAGCAAACAGAAATAGGGGTTGGCATCAGTCCCAAAATCCAATATCGGCTCGGCATTGCAAATCTTCATTTCTCCATGGCTCCATTCCTAGCTACATCAAAAACAGGAACCAAACATTTCTCCATAAGCACATGGAATATATTGGAATGAAACTAAAATTAAATATTTATAGGGACCAAGAATCGATTGGGCCACTCTATTCACTAAGCCCCAGAAGCCAGATTAGGCGTAGGCAGAAGAGATGGAGCCTGGGGCGCTCAAGCCAGAAGCCGTTGCGTTTGAGGAATTTGTCAAGCACATGCGGGGGACGGCAGTTAGCCCGCAGCCAAGACCGGCAGATTGTAGCTTTTTCTTCTATTCGGGATCTTGAAACCCTGTAACATTCGATCTCTTCCCCAACCGATTCTTGAATTGCTGGTTTGATCCTATCAAATATATAATGAATTTAAACATTAAATTCAGTTAAATTATAACGATGGTGCCTGAAGTTGTTGTCCAAAGGTGACGACGATAGCTCCAGCGGATGCGCTGAAAGAAAAGGAGCCCTTATTGGACCGGACGCGGAATTCCAGATCACGATCAGAGACATGGAGAAGGAAGGCATGAGATGGTTCCTCGTCGCTCTCCATCAGCCCATCCGGCACTGCTGGATTAATTTCATGCTCTTGATGAATGTCGTCGCTGCTGCTGCATTTGTGAACGCAAAGAACTGATTCTTGCTTCTGAATTCTCTTCATCCCCTGCTGCTGCTTTCTCGCATGCTTTGAGAGCATTCGGCCCACCTTCTGAGCAACCGCTTCAAGCTCAGCAAATAACTTCCCCATATTTTCTCTGTAGTACATATGAATTTTTTTTTTGAAAGTTCATTGGAACTTGAATACAATCAGGATTAAAATAGAGGGTAACGAGAGTTTTCCATCCTCTCACCTGAACATCTTAACGGTTTCAGCCCCCACATATTGTGCTAGTCGTTCCTCCATTTCCTTCCCTGCAGCTCCCGATCCAAACCAGCACAAGTCCTCTCGAACCCCATTCGGGCCCCTGCCCTGCCCGAAATATCCATCCATTTCCAGCTTCCTCCATTTTGGGACCCCGCCAAACACCTGATCTGACGCCCTGATCGCGTCCCCAATCCGCAGAGGCGATACCCCGTGCCCGACAATCTGGAACACCCCCAGCCCAGCTGCGGACCCGAGAAGACGGTACAGGGAATCTTGGTCGCCGTTGACGAGGGAGGCGAGGTCGATCTCTTCTGGGATTCGGGGGCCAATTCTGCCCAAGTAGGACGGGGGAAGAGTGAGTTCTGGGATTTTGAGGGAGCTGTGGAGGAATTGGGAGAGGATTGGGTCGTTGACGGCAGCAGAGCGAAGGCCTTTGCCGGTGGCAATGGGAGAAGGAGGTGGCGCAGTGGCAGACGAGAGGAGGGTGCTTCTGGTGCGTAGGATAGCAGCAGCCATGACTGAAGAAGGGAAGGGAAGGTGGTGGACTGAGACTGCTGGGTCTTGGGCTTTAATTTGGTTAGCCATTAGTCTTCTTTTCTACGCATTCTTGTGCTGGCTAGGTGGGCCATGACAGGATAACATCATCTTTCCAGCCTAGCCGATAAAGTAGAATTGGAGAAAGAGATGGCATTTGGCACTCAACATTTCCCATTTGCATCTTGTTTTATGATATGCCGAGAAGTAAGGAGGGAGGTAGAGAGTGAGGGAGAACAAGAGGAAAAACTGAAAGAAAAGAAGATGTTTCTGTCTATCCAAGAACTTAAGTAATTGTGGGAGAAATTTTGAAGATTAAAATAATGGTGGTGGGTCCACATGAAGGTTCTCAAGCATTTCGCCAGTCATTGGAGAGGGTGATTGTTGGGTGTGAAGTTTAAGAGAAAAGAGAAGGCCCACCAAAAAGGAGATGGAAGCCCACCACCTTCGGTATTTTAAACTAGTGAACTGGTCATTTCTATTGCTTTCAAAGCAATAGGCCTCTGGCCACCCGCCAGCTTTTCTCTAGAAAAGCTGCTAGTCGGCTTCATTCATGAATCTTTCATCTTCTAGAGAATTACGACTTTTGTGAAGAAAAGTACCCAGGCAAATGATGGATGGGATCTATGAACTTCCATATGCGTGCAGGTTATGTATGCCACTCAATTAAAGATTTAATATGTGGAGTTGGATCATCTCAGCATTAGTCACTAGTGTCTTCACAAAATTAAAGTAATGAGCTTATTTTGGGGGAAAGGGCTGGAAAGCTTATTCATTCTTTCTGCACTCTTTATTCTTTACTTTATTTTCAATCATTATTAAAGATTTTATTACGTCATTTTTCCTTTTCTTCTTTATTTTATTTTATTTTTGTTTTTTCTTTTAATCTTTTCCCGGCGCATTTCTTAATTCTCACATGGATCCTTGGATGGTGGTTGATAGATGCTGAGAACACAATTTGATAAGGGCTAAAAGATATCACGACAACCGTTCGTTGTCTAGCTACTGTTGGTGAAATTTGCACATACGTATTAGATAATTATAGTGCAGTCATTGCAAATGGACCTCACATCTATTAAAATATAATAAAATATTATACAATCATTTTCCTATATAAAAATCATACTTTAGATTATTCAAATGTTAAAAATAATACTTAAAATTGATATTTACATTAAAATATTTTATTATATTAATTTTGTACTATTTTAAAATAAGGCCCATACAAATTTTTAATACGAATAAAATTGATATACTAATCAAGTAAATAATTTTAAACACAATAGACCGGATAAATGCCCTATTCATGATCAAATGGGCATCGTTTTGCATAGACTGCAGGGCAAATTCATATACATTGGATTAATTTTTGTTATATATATGGAAAACATTTTAGTGCATGTAAATGCACCATTACTTATGGGGCATTTAGCTTAAAAATGAGCCCTACACGATCATAAAATGTATATCTACTCCACAAATTGTATTTGAAATTGTTTCTTTTATTAACATATTAATTTTCATCCAAATTAAATATCTCATTTGAAAATAGTACAAAATCAATGTAATAAAATAGTTTTATATAAATACTAATTTTAAAGTTATTTTTCCAATACGTAAACTATTTAAGTTATAATTTATATCTAGATAAATGATTGTACAACGTATTAATATATTTAAATGCATGTAGGACTTATTTTAAGCCAAATATACCATAGCTTATGATGCATGTAAAATACATTGGATAAGTTCTCTCTCTACATAGATACAAGAAACTAGTATCTTTAAGGCTATCAAATTCACTATTTAGTCGTGACTTTGTTGGTCAGGTTTTATATCCTTTTGTACATGGGATATGCTTAGGGTGCATTATGTTGACCTTAATTAGGGTGACTTACGATAAAAATGAGGTCTATCTTTACAACGAAATCAAAATTAACCATCAGTATTACTCAACAGTCAAGAATGAACTCAATCGCCAAAAAAAAAAAAAAAATCAGATCAATGGAATCTTAAGTAAGGCACATTTGTTTAAATTATGAAAATACTTAGATTTATTACTAGATGCATTGTAATATTATAACAAATAAAAATGATTTATCAGTAAAAAGAATAGTGCTTTGATTATTTAGATGTTCATTTATTGATATATATTTATATATATATATATAAATCCAACAAATCTATCATGTTAATTTTACACTTTCATAAGATGAGAGTTGTGAACAACTTTAATTGGAATAAAACTTATCATATTAGTCAAACAAACAATTCTAAAAACAATTGATAAATTAGGTTTTAATTCTATCATTAAGATGAACCTCATTTCATCATGTTGTATCTTAGCAAGGGTATAAAGGGGTGATTTTTTTTCCCCCAATTTCTCACGTTACTTATCTTCCATCCAGCTTCCTAAATATCCAATTACGTCTATCATTCTCATGTGCAAGGTATATAAAGTCGGCAATTTCTTTGCTTTAAGCCTCCGAAAATGCAAATTTAACTCCTTAATTATTAGTTGCTCCGGTAGTGGGTTTCCCCACCACAATCAATCAATATTGAGTAAATGATCAACAGATGCCCATGAGGGTATATTTTTGGTGTACACGCCGCCGCCTGGGCATCATTAGAAACAACATCGAAAAATTGTCGCTAAAGCCTTTCATAACCGACGTACTATTCACATACGTGCACTGCTTGTATAGACAACTAACCAAATACCAATTATTATTAATATGGACAATTGCACCATAAAAACATGCATATGCGGATAATGTCTCAGTCTTGGCATTCAACCATGAAAGTAAAGATTTTGAAGGACTAATAACACTTCAACGCCTTCCCCATGAAAACGAGTCCTTCTTGGGTTCTCTTCGGTCTTTGGAAGATGAAACCTTGGCGGGGGGCAAAGAAGGTGCCTGAAATCCTATGTTCTCTACAGCTCCAACGGTCTTGAACAGACGCCGCTTGTTAACTTCCTCTAATAGAGATCGATGCAACAATTGGCTGCGGATGTCCATCATCGATCGGATCCTAGACAAGCAACGATTCCCAATCGTCCGGTGACCACAAGGGCCTGTCACATGCGGACATTGTGATGAAGAACACTGCTTGCATCGCTTTGGGCTGCTGGGGTTGGGGTTGCTTGTCTTTCGGTTTTCTTCAGGGCAAAATCTTGTTGCCTTGTGGTTCTTCGAAGCTGGCGGGCATTCGCTTCTTACCACGCTTGAGTCATTTTCATGATCACTGCCATAGCTGTAATTCACATTCGAGTATTTTCCAGAACATTGGGAGCTCTGGGAGCTGGTTTCGTCATCGTCTGCAATTTGATGAAGACAAGACTGTTATATAGTACTTGAAGCTTTTAATTTTCAATTGGAACTTGTCAACCAATTCATGAAAACGCAGTTTCAAGAAAAACAGAACACACTTACCTTGGTGGCCATCAGAATAACAAGACACGTCATCTCCGTGTCTATGTTGAAGAATGCGTGAAGGGAAGAGACCAACGTATGAAGCCTGGGAGGAAGAAGGCGATGAAGGAGAATAGCAGGGGTTGTAGGCACCGTCATCTTCATCTGGGTAGCTAAAGCTGATATGTCGGTGTCCCTGGGATTGGTCCCACTCTCTCCAGTGGGGCACGAGGGCTGAAATCTCTGCATCAATAACCTCAGCAATTTCTGATGGCTCACGGTCAGTGATCTCCAATTCCTTAACCATTTCAGTTGCAACATCAATCGGAGTATCAGTGGTGACGTCGAAGGGGAAAAATATGTTCTTGACATTACCTGTCAATTCCAATCACAAGACAGATTATTCAGCAGTGAGATTATCAGAAAAGAGGTGAAAATGCTCGGAATTAATGGAGACATAATGCAAGATGGACAAGAATGGCACAACAGAATTCATGTAGCTGACCCAACATACATGGGGGGCAGCTTTTTACGATGATGATCAGCAGTGGGATTATGGACTTGGTAAGGAGCCATCTTGTTTATGAGTTTCATTCAGCCAATTAGATCCCACTCTCTCTATCTAACAGTCGGTCTATGATGTGAAAATCATGCAATCAAGGAATCAAATCACTTAGTATCCTTCAAAAAAAAAAAAAAAGGGAATCGAATCAAATAATTCATGACATTAATGCAGTTAACTAATTGAAATAATCCACAGACAGAATCTTAACTAATTATGGACTTGGTAAGGAGCCATCTTGTTTATGAGTTTCATTCAGCCAATTAGATCCCTCTCTCTCTATCTAACAGTTGGTCTATGATGTGAAAATCATGCAATCAAGGAATCAAATCACTTAGGGTGTGTTTATTTGGGGCCAAAACTTGTGAATTAAAACTTTTCAACACAAAACTTTTCACTCTTCATAACTACTCTATTTTTTAATTATTTTTTCACATTTTTCTATACAAACTACCCTACTTTTCAATCATTTCTACACAACTACCCATACAACTAACCTATCTATTTTAACTTTATTCTCTTTACTCCTCATCATTACCCCTATTATATCACATCATTTTCTATTAATTTGACAACTTCTACCTCTAAAACTTTTCATCAAAAGTTTTACCTCCAACCAAACACACCCTTAGTATCCTTCAAAAAAAAAAAAAAAAAAGGGAATCGAATCAATAAATTCATGACATTAATGCAGTTAACTAATTGAAATAATCCACAGACAGAATCTTAAGACATACCATCTTTATCATCAATCTGTACTTTGAGAAAGATAGTATCATCTTCAGGGTTCATCTTGCCGGTGATTGTCATGTCAGTCCTTTCAGTGGTATGATCATAGACATCCATGTTCGGTGATGGCCGGTGAACTGGGCTCTTTGTTCTCATGTCCTCAGCAAACCCTTTATGGGACTCATGCTTGAGAAATGGTGACAATGCATCATCATCCAATGCAAGGAATGGATCAAGTAGGAGTTCCTTTGCTGGTAACCTCTTTGAAGCATTCCGAAGACATATACCAATGAATCTTTTAGCTTCAGGGTCTTGAAGCCTGTGGAATGCATCAGGTAATTTTCCCTGGATATCAATTTCAGGTGAAACGTAAGTACCAGCTTTATAACGTGTTAAACTGTCACTCTTTTGGATTCTTCAAACCTACCGATGTCACTTTCTTGTAGATTTGAGCAGGATTACAACATTCGCTGTATGGGTACTCAGATGTAAGCATCTCTAGAACACACATACCAAATGAGTAGATGTCGACAAGCTCATTGTATTCTTCTTCATAAAGTTCTGGTGCCATGAATTCTGGTGTGCCTGAAAGTTTACAAGTTCAGAATTAGAAGCAATGGCAATTTCTATCCGCACAAAACACACAAAAATGTTGTCCGCAATGTCCAGGGTCCATACAACGCCATATTCGTTAAAATTCATACAACAAAAACATTTCCTTGGTTCAATTTCTGCAAATATAATTTGGATGAGTTTTCTCAGATATATTTGATTCATATCAGCCGATGCTATTAAAAATCACCGCCACATCTCTTATAGATTTTGAAAATATATTAAAAATTGTTAACGCTAGGGTGTCCCCTGTAAGCAACGCGCTGCAGCGGAGCCCGACTGTAGTGAGAAATGAGGAAGGGTTGCTAGGGCGTTTCCCCAGAAGCGACGCGCTACATCGGAGCCCGGATGTAGTGAGAAATGGGCAAGGGTTGCTAGGGTGTCTCTCCGGAAGCGATGCGCCACAACAACGTCCGGTTGTGGCGAAAAATCGGCAAAGGTTTTCATGCCTTTATGGACGTGGTTTAGGGAAGAAGGTGGTACCAAAACACAATGTCCGTTTTGCCTCATGGAATGTTGGGAGTCTTTCAGGGAAAAGTATGGAAGTAGTAGATGTTATGAGAAAGATGAAAATTAATATACCATGCCTTCAAGAGACTAGGTGGAAAGGAGAGAAAGCTAAAGAGATTAATAGATTCAAATTATAGTATATAGGAAAGGAAGGTAATAGAAATGGTGTAGGGATAATAGTAGATAACAAATTCATAAATAAAGTTGTAGATGTCAATAGAATAAATGATAGAATTATTCAAATAAAACTTGTATTAGGTGTAGAGGTCCTAAATGTGATTAGTGCTTATACACCACAAGTAGGATTAGATGATAAAATTAAAAAATAATTTTGGGATGACTTAAATAGTGTTATACAAAGGACATCTAACCAAGAAAATGTTGTGATAGGTGGAGATTTAAATAAACGTGTAGGAAAGAAGAATGTAGGATATGAGAGAAGTCATGGAGGTTTCAGCTTTGGAATAAGGAATGAAATGGGGAATGTCATTTTGGATTTTGCTATAGCAAATGATTTGGTTATAGCAAATATCTTATTTCAAAAATGAGATGAACACTTGATAACTTTTAAGAATGGAACCAATTCTAGCCAAATAGATTTCTTCCTTATAAGAAAATTGGATAAATTTCTTTGTATTAATTGTAAGGTTATCCCAGGTGAGAGCTTAGCTATGCAGCATAGATTATTAGTGATGGATATATATACACAAAAAGAGTCCACAAAAACTAAAGGTAATATAATTCCAAAAATTAAATGGTGGAATTTAAAGGGAAACAACATAGAACTTTTTAGTAAAAGAATGATAGAAGAAGAAAAATGGGACACACAAGAAGATGGAGTAGAATCAATATGGGATAAAATGACAACTAACATAAAAGAAGTAGGATACAGTATTGTAGGTATATATAAAAATCGTAGATCCTCACATAAAGAAACTTGATGGTGGAATGAAGATGTTCAAAAAGCTATAAATGCTAAACAAAAAAAGTTTAAAACATGGCAGAGAAATAAAAATGATACAAACTTACAACAATACAAACTATCAAAAAAAGTTACTAAAAAGATTATTAGCGATGTTAAACACAAAGCTTATGAGAACTTATATGACAGATTAGGAACTAGACAATGTGAAAATGATATTTTTAAGTTGGCTAAATTAAGAGAAAATAAGGGTAAAGATTTAACACATGTTAGATGTATTAAAAGTGAGGGCTAAAGAGTTCTAGTAAAAAATAATGATATTAAAGAAAGATAAAAAACTTATTTTTATAGTTTATTAAATGATACCCCACACGAACATTTAACATTAGATGTTAGTTTAAACAGGAAAAACCTTAGGCCTAGATAATATACCAATTGAGGCATGAAAGTACATGGGAAATGTATGTGCAATATGGTTAACAATTTTTTTTAATAAGATTATAAAAACAAAGTTAATGCCAAGTGATTGGAGGAAAAGCATTATAGTTCCAATCTATAAAAATAAGAGAGATATTCAAAATTGTGCAAATTATCGTGGAATAAAATTAATGAGTCATACTATGAAATTATGGGAAAGAGTAATTGAACATAGACTAAGATGGAAAACTAATGTATCTGAAAATCAATTTGGTTTTATGCCAGGAAGATCAACCACTGAAGCTATTTTCTTACTTAGACAATTATTTGAAAAGTATAAGGAGAAGAAAAAGAACTTATACATGATTTTTATTGATTTAGAAAAAGCTTATGATCGAGTACCAAGAAAGTTAATATGACAAGTGATGAGAAAAAAAGAATTAATGACAGATACATTGATATTATTAAAGATATGTATGAGGGGGCTATTACGAATGTAAGGACCATTAGTAGAGATACTAATATCTTCCCAGTTAAAATAGGTCTACATCAAGGCTCAGCCTTGAGTCCTTACCTTTTTACCTTAGTAATAGATGAAATTACTAGACATCTCCAAGAAAAAATACCTTGGTGTATATTATTTGCAGATGACATTGTTCTAATAGATGAAACTAAAGAAGGACTAAATTTTAAATTGAATAGGTGGGTAGATGCTTTAAAATCTAATGGTTTTAGAATTAGTCGAACAAAAACTGAATATATGAAATGTAATTTTAATAATAGTGAGAACCCGGATGAGGAACCAATTAAAATTTTAGATCAAGTAGTAACAAGAACTAATCATTTTCGGTACTTAGGATCAATAGTTCAAGAGAACGGCGAAATTGAGAAAGATATAATACATAGAATTCAAGCAGGATGGAAGAAATGGAGAAGTGCGTCAGGAATTTTATGTGACCGTCGAGTTCCAATCAAATTAAAAGGAAAATTTTATAAGACTGCGATTAGATCTACTATGCTTTATGGGGCAGAATGTTGGGCAGTTAAAGAACAACATATACAAAAAATGAGCGTAGCGGAAATGAGAATGTTAAGGTGGATGAATGATAACACAAGAAAATATAAAATTAGGAATGAAATAATTCGAGAAAACTTAAAAGTGAGACCAATTTATGATAAAATGAAAGAAAATAGATTAAGATTGTTTGGTAATGTTAAAAGGAGGCCTGAAGTAGCACCGGTTAGGAAAAAAAAGTCTATCCAATTAGAAGGTGGTAGGAGAATGAGAAGAAGACCCAAAAAAACATGGATGGAAGTAATTAAACAAGATTTAAAAATATTACAAATTACAGAGAATTTAGTCTTAAACGCCAAGAATGGCGTAACAGAATCCATGCAGCCGACCCCACCTAGGTGGGATACGGTTCATGATGATGATCTCCAAGAAGTAAACCCATAGGGACCACCAAATGAACCATCCAATCATACATATACGAGATGTTTGTGAATTTAATTTAGTAGTGTTGTCCTTTCAAGAACAAAGAAACAACCTCATGAAGAAGTAAAAGGACTAATCCAAATTATATGTAATATGTATGAGACCGTGGGAGTATGTCCATCGTCCACAAGCTAATCTTTGGGTCTTTCTCCAAGTAACTTGCCCCACATTCCCATTCGAGCCAGTGACTTATCCTTTCACTTTTTCAATGAAATTGTCCCAACTTTTGAACAGGAGAAAACAAATCCAAGTCGAGCCAGTGAGTTTTGTGGCAATAACTAAAAAGAAGAGCATGCCCAGAATTCAAAATACATTTACCTATGACACTGTGGGCTGCTTTTGATCCTCTAAGGATTGCAGCTAAGCCAAGATCACCAATTTTGACTTGGCCTAAGTGCCCATTAACAAAGATGTTGTCGCATTTGATGTCCCTATGAATGACAGGCGGATCGTGTCCGTGCAAATAAACAAGGCCATGAAGTATTTGAAGTGCCCAGTTCTTGACAGCACGGATATCTACTCGATTGAACCTCCGCCGATACCTGCCAAATTGTCCTTGTTAATATAGTCATAAGCTGGGGGTTCGTTAGCATATGTCCCTTGTTCAGCCCATATAGAGGACAGTTAAGAGTAGGCTGAAAATTTTATAGGAATGTTCACCCCAACCCCCCAACCCCAACTCTTCACAGAGGATGTCTCGAGTCCTTTACCAACTCTCACTCAAAGGTAACTAAAGAAATTAAACACCACAACCAAGAAAATTGTATGAAAACACTCGATGGTAATGGTAGGGCCCTAGACTTGTAGTTTTTGATGATTTTTGTTATATATCATATCAGTGCCTTGATTTCTATTCCAGTATTGGCATTCATCTACATCATCCTGAGCTGAAAACTGTAAGAGAGTAGGGGAAGAGAATTACTCTCTCAAGGTGCCTGAAGTAAACATCTCAGTTATAAAGTTGAAGGATCGTTTATCAACGTCTATCCAGGAAGTGTAGAATCTGATGATCGAACCATGGTTCAGGGTGGCAAGCAAATGCACCTCTGAGTACAGCCTCTGCAAATCCTCTGCTGATCGACAAACCTCATTGAGCTTTGCTTGATTCCATGCTACTTCCATTCCCAGCACCTCATCAAATGCTCTGTATCTGTTCTCTTAAGTAAAGGACTATTGCCATTCAATACGTTGTTTGCAAAGAAAATTTAGAAAAAACAAAGCCGACTTTCAGTCTATATGGGCTATCTATTCATTAATTTTCGTGCTATTTCTTTCCAGGGTTCATAGCAAAAGAATACCCCGTTGAAATTGGACTAAGTGCTTGCACTTGACAGTCAGGTTCAAGACAAATCAGAGAAAAGAATGTTGTCTGCAGGGGAAATATTCATCTTGATGCGCAAAAGCTAGCTGCAAAGGTCCAAAGGATACACTGTCTTTGTGGCGCCTTTTCCCAGAACTTCTGCAAACTGTTTGAGAATTGCCAGATTGTAGAAAAATCAGTAAAGAAGGTCATGCAGTTTTTTGAAAACAAAAGCATCAATCTTGTTTGAATTCAGTTCCCATATCAACGGGAAAAAAATTAAAATAAAATTGAAGTAGGAAAATTTTATTTAAAAGGAATTCTGACAAGGTAATTAAAAAGATAAAGCTTTTTTGGACTCATGTACAAGGGACTCAGCCAAAAGTGAACTACCTCGGATCCAGATTATTTGGCCAATAAAAAGAAGCATGAAAGGGGTTGAGTTAAACAGGCCAACCGCTCACCCTTCCCAATTGGCTAATTACATTGCCCTAATTGCATTAGTTATTTTTTGGTGCCGATTTCACAGGTTTAGCAGCATTCGGACTACTTGTAATAGACAATTCACATTTTTCTAGTAAGTGCCAGCCTACCAATATATATTTTGATTTTTAAATATTAAATAAGTTTTCAAGCGCGTGCATGGTTCAATATTAAAATATTAAATATGTTGGAAGTCAACTATGGACAGTCGATGGTTCGAACAAAACCCCATCAGTCATTCCAATTTGTTTTGTGCTCTAAAGTCCTTGCTTCTGATGTCGGATTTAATTATCTTAATTGTATTATTATTATTATTATTATTATTTACTTAAAAAATATTTTTCTTTATTTACTTTATAATTAACATCACGTTTATTTTTACAAATGAATGTCACCACTTATCTTTTCTCTCACCATTACATCTTCTTTTACCTTAATTAAACGAATCCTAATTAATAGAAAATCTCCCTGATCTTTTGCCAATGAGATCTCCATAAAAGAATATCTATAGGATATCACTTGGACATTCTTCGTGGGGATGATCACACCTACGTATCAAATATATTGATAAAATCCGAATCTTGGCCTCTCCCTAATTCTTGTTCCATGCATAATTACAAGTCCGAGCAGTTATATTTAGAATATATTGATTTTTCGTCAACGATATTAATATTAGGGATTTCTTTCCCTATAATAGAATTTCATATGTCCGAATATGACATGGGATATCATGATTTTACAACATACATGGCATTGGTTTATGAATGATGTCCTACGACTACTATTTGATGATTAATTAAATCATCTCAATTATTCGTTTCCTCATATGATGTAACATATCAACAACTTCCAACCTAATTATAAAAGAATCATAAAAGATCGGGTTTCATCTCCCATCTCTAAGAAATGAAAAGCAACAGTCTGTCGCCCATTTTGTGCATTTCATTTAATAGAAAACCTTCAATAAACACGCTTTAAATTTGAAGAATCTATGCCGGAAGTAAAAGGCAAGCAGGTATATTCTGTATTAGCGGCAAAGATGGACTGCATATATGCAGAGATGAAGACCAAAAACAAGCTTTAAGTAGTTTTTCAGATGCATGTGTACATCACTACGATTAAGAAACTTGGAATAAAGATGGTTTCAGATTGTTTTTCCCCAATTAATAGGCAGAAGAATACACCAGTTAACGACGTGTTTTTCGATCGTGTAAAACTTGTTAACCAGTTCACAAATCAAAAATCAAAGGTATTAGCACGAACAAACTCTATAAGAATTGTCAAGCAAAAACCAACTCCGAAGATCATTTCAAAGTTCAAACTCTCTCTCTAACCTCAGAATTAAAGTAAGAAAGCTTGAAAGCTACACACATATATACGAGTCCGGCTTCCAACAATATCTGTAATTAATTACTAAAAAATTGTTTTCCCTCCTATTCAAGAAATGGAAGTTTGTTCATAAAAAAAAAAAAATTAAGAAAAAGAAATGGAAGTTTGCATGCATGCGTTTATCAATTAGTTGTGATTTTTTACTTGATCAACTGATACGCAATTCAATCCGATTTTTATGTAGTGGTTTGCAAGAAGAGAAGAAGAAATCGAAAACGGAAGAAGCGAGCAAGTATACTTACCCGTCCATAGCGGCCGGTTGGATCGGTTTCGACATACCCATAACCTTCCTTGCCACCGTCGGCGGCGTGCCCCACATACTGCCCTTCAAACATGGCGCCCCCCAGTAATATTATATGAGGTCGCCCCCGCCTAATTAATTAAACAAACCCCCAGAAGAGAGAAAGGAAAAAAGTAAAAGAAAAACAGAGAGAGAGAGAGAGAGAGAGAGAGAGAGTGAGTGTTGACGAGTCTTCTATGAAGATGGGTAATCAGATATGGTATGATGTTGTTAGGAGGAGATCACAGATGCATGGATGCATGATGATGGATGTTGGTGGTGGACTAGATGATCCGAGGCTTTCCTTTGTGGTTTTCGTAGGAGAAGACACGAAAAAGAAGCCAAGATAGACGAGAGTAGTCGATCCTGAGCATGATCCAGGCCATGGTGACAACTAAAGGAAAGAAGTCGAAATCCTTGGCCAACATTGATGTAACACCGCGAAAAAACAGAGTCGTGGGATTTTTATCTGCTGGCAAAAAAAAGGTATGGTGCGCGCGTGGGTGCGTGCGCAGTAAAATGAGGAAGTTTCTGGGGAATGTTCTCTTGCTATATATCTCTCTTTTTAGCTGGGAAAGAACGTAATTTTGTCAGTCAATGAAGGAAGAGAGAGGAGGAGGAGGAGGGGATGGGTGTTTGAGAGAGAGCGATGGCGCTTCTAAACTTGAAGAATCTGTTGCTGCGCTTCGTTAGCATCATTAATTAGCGTGAATGGACGAGAGAATATCCAAAAGAGAGAGTGCGCGAAACGAATGAATGCAAAAACAGAGGAATAGCTTAGCTATTTGGCTTGTGGGGACTGAGGGAGGGTTAAGGTGGGGCGTGGGGGGGGGATTGTTCGGATGCGTAAATAATAAGAGCGAGAGAGGCGAGCGATGGTTGTGGGGCCTACGTGACGAGAGATTTTGGGTCGTCGTGGCAAGGCTTGCGATATGACCTTGTCTTGCCCGAGTTACGTAACGGAAGTTATCCGGCCGTAAGCGTGTATGTGAATATCTATAGGATAGATCTGTAAATCCACGTGTCCTTCATTTAGCCATGCGGCTCATACACCCAGCTCGGCTTGCCTTTGGCTTGCGTTAGCTTTTTATTGCACGTGGCCGAGCCCGCCGCCTTTGTAGCGCCCTTGATATTGCAGGACCTCAGTGCTTTGCACTTGTATCAACTTTTCGCCTGTTCGAAGCATTCACCTCGGGATGAGATCGAAGCTAAGGTTAGCATTGAATGAATGTTTCATTTAAAAATAATAAAAAAAAAAAAATCTTCTAAAAAAATAATTTGTTTTTTATTCGCATACAATGTTTTCAATCTTAATGTACATTTTCTTATTATCAATAAAAACCGATATTTTTTCTATCTCATGTTATCATCTCATCTTCATTCTATGCAAACTATTAAAAGATACTTAAGTTATTTGAACGTGACTGCGAAGTGACTGAAAATATAATAACGCGTATTAGGTCTAAGAAAATTTATTTTGGAAATGTAAAAAATATTTATTACAAATTTTAAAAATTTTAAAAATAAAAATTTTCATCCAATCCACATCTTGTTTGAAGGTATTCAAATGAGATGGATATGGAATCTCTTATTTTCTAATGATGTTTTTCCCGTTACCACTGGAGATGAGATTAAATCTCTTATTTTTATTTTTCCAAAATACTATTTGCATTTTCAAAAAAATAATAATATATTTTTTCATATCTAATACAACTTTTCCCGTCACAATACATACTTTCTTGTTCCAACACGCAATGACTCTTTTTCCATTTATCATCATTTCATCCAAGCTCTTAACGGTCTTAATCTTGGATTTTATCAACAAAGGTATACCTAATTATAGGACGCAAGGTGCATGATTGTTAATCCAGACTTGTAATAATGATAGAAGTGTGGGTCTTATTGTAATCAAATCTAATAAAAAAAGAATCTTAGATACTTTGGAATTATATACTTAGTTTATAGAATGTTTTACATGGATCTAAGCCATATTGTTGACACTACTTATAAATAAATGTGAAAAACCTGAAAGATGAGATAGATTGGTTCACATTAATGTAAGGATAATTAACTTAAAATAACATTGATTTTGAATGGAAAAGGAGTTGAAGTCATTACAAAATTTTTGATTTTGGGCAAAGAAAATTTCCATGCAAAAAGTTAAAATTTAGTTATTAAAGAAAAATTTAGTTGTCAATAATTTATTGCATATTTTACGTGGCAACTATTAGTAAGAAATTTGATTCCCAATAGTTTACGATTTTTTGCGTTCAAGTAAGGAAGTTTTGATTTGGTTGTCAAATATTATTATAAGCAAGAAAAAAATTTTCTTATGTGTAAAAGCATCACCATAATAATAATAAAAAATTCTTATTTATAAAAACATCATCATCCGTAAAAGAATTTCCTTTTATGTACATTTTTCTTACTAATAGAAGTTACAAAAGATATATTTTCTTGTAACGAGTGGATTGTAATAGGGATGATTTCTTAAATCATGGTTAAATATGTAAAACTAAACTGCATACGGAAAATGAGAGAATAATATTTTTTTGATTGATATTATAAATACTGTGACATCCAAGCATCATACCGTTACGGTTATGCCACTAAAAGGATGGGAGGATAGGATTTATTCTTCTACTATATGAAAATTGAAATCGTCGCCTTCTTTTTAGGGTTTGTTTGGAAATATTTAATGAAATTGAATTTAAATGAGAAGATTTTATATACACACACACGAAGGGCTGTGCATTAGAAAATAAGAAAAATGATATTACGAATAAAAATATTGATATATTGAAAAATAAAAATTGTAAAAAATAATAATGATATTAAGAATAAAAAATAAAAATTGTAAAAGACAATATTAAAAATTAAAAGTAACACGCTCTTCGTCTATATCCAGTAGAGATTTGGACCGGCCCTTAATTTTGTCGCGTGCGGGTAGTCTTCGCGTGGAAATTAATAAGGTGAGGGTGCCGTATTGTCCTCGTCTGGCCTGCCGTTTTATATTCGGAAGCTAGCTACAAGGCTGCGAGCAAGGTTGATCATGTACATCGTTTAAACACAGATGCTCAGTCAGATATCTTTAGTTTTTCATGTAACCGATCCATAAATGTAGCTCAATGATGAAATAATATCCAACGTCATGCATCCATTTTTATCATGGATAAAAAATAATCTCGATCGCAGTATTTATGAGCCATATGTAGTACTAATATATATTTATGAAAATTTTAAATTTGAATGCATTTGGATCTAATAATACTTTCTAGATTCATTTATTCATATACGAAACATATTTTAGAAGATTTAAATACCAAAAATATTGTTTTGAAGTTGGTAATTCATTTTGTTAAATTATTTATCATACTTTCCAACTGTGCATCGTACACTTCTGTGACCGAGATTAAATCTGATTTTTGGTCAAGTGTGTTTGGTAAGTAACAAAATTTTTAATAAAAAGTTTTTGCTGTAAAAGTTCTTAAAGTAAAAGAAAATGATGTGATATAATATAAGTAATGATGAAGAGTAAAGAAAATAAAAATTAAAATAGATATGTTCATTATATGGTTAGTTATGCAGAAATAATTAAAAAATAAGATAATTGTATAAAAAGATGTGAAAAATGATTAAAAAATAAAATAATTGTGGAGAGTGAAAAATTTTATACTTAGCCAAAATGACCCCTTCCATGAGTTATATATAAACTAAAACTAGATTGCGCATAAGATTAACTTATAATTATTAACGGGTGGTGATTCAATACATCTGGGTTGTATGGAGCTTTCAAGCCACTATTTTAATTTTTAAATAGTTCTAAATTTAAATTATTTATTAGGTTTAATGCACCTTATTTATCATGTTACAAAAAAATAGTTTTCATTAGAAACTGATTACAATTAAAAAAAAGCATTTTTAAGAGTGAATATATAATGATGAATTTTTTACGAAAAATCATATCTACTTGTACATATAATCTTTGGTATCATAAATAAATACGTATTGATAAAAATGATAAATTATTTAAACTTAAAAATAAATAAAATTAAAAAAAATGCCGCCGGTATATGTTGCATTATTACTCTTTATTTTATTCATTGTTTTAGCAACAGTTGGATGAACGTCCACCAAACAATCTGAATTGGACCGTCCAACCTTCATTGATCTGGTAAAAGACGTACCTTTGCAATATTTTGAACAGGCACATCACCAGCAGCTTCAATTCCTAAGCGTGCATATATGCGTGGCGCGTGCGTGATAGGCAGGCTGGCTCGAAAATAAAACAAATTATTCGGCTCCAAGACGATTTCCGTTCCAACTTGGGATCGGACACCTGCTAGTGCCGGACCCCACACATCATTTTCAATCTCTCAGCACCATGCAAGCATCCCTCTTCACAAATTGCTGGAATGTGACCTTTCTCTTCTGATCAATTACAGGACTAATTCTTAAGCTATTCAACGCTAACCTTTCTTTTTGGGTTCTTACTTTTTAAGGCATCTTTTTTAAACTAATGAATATACCCACAGTTTTCAAAAATTTTAATTATAAGAATTTTGATATTGACCATCATTAATTTAAAATTGTGGTAAAATTTTAAATCTATTTATACCAGTATATTTTTATGAATTTATAAATATTGGTATATACTTCGAGTTAAATATTATTGGAATTATAAAAAATAAATGCAAATATATATCTCGTGTGTGTGTATATATCCACAAATGCTTGTTGTGTACACTTTCATCTAAAATGGAAGGTTGTCCGATGTGATGATTTTGAATCTCTCTTCCTAAATGTGTGGATGGTCCTGCCCTTCGACCACTCTCAACAATCATTTTAATTAATTTATGTTCTCAGCTAGTAATTTATATTTAGGCATTACTAAAATTATATGGCCCGTCGCCATTTGGTTGATCAAGTGATTTACGTGATTTACGTGATTATATATAAGAGTATGTAGAATGGGATGTGTAAGGTTTGAACTAAGATAGAAGCATTTGTCTCATTTATGTTTCTCCTAAAATTATCCTGGGTAAATTGCCTAGTCATCCAATAAAGTAATACCATTTTTAAAAAATAAGATGGCCCAAAATAATAACGTTTTAGTAACTATGACGTATTATGTATTTTTTTTAATTCGAGAAGTCTCATCATCAACTTTGACATCTTGAAAAACAAATTTACGTGGCAAATTGGCAATGGCTTCCCATCCCTCTCAATAGCCAACTTCACCAAACGAAGAGATATATGGTGAGTACTGGATTGATTGAGAGAGAGAGAGAGAGAAATAATTGTATTGAAAGATCCAAACCATAAAAATAAAATAAAATAAAAAAAACCTCAGATTGTCCGTGCGTCATCTCCATCGTCACTTTAATTGGCTAATCCTAACCATTGAACAAAAAAGGAAAAAAAAAAAAAAACACGATTTGAATCTAAGAGGCATGGTCTTATACAAACCGGTTGGAAAGATTGGGGCTTTTCAACCAGTTGCTTTTTACGTTTAATTAATTTCGTTTTAATAAATGAACTATATAATTATAATATTTTTTACGTGCATGTCCATGATGCGAAAACTTAATTATATGTATATTTTCTAAGAAAAGAAATTTATATGTATAAATATTTAACATCAATTGAGAGTTGGTGTGAAATTGTTAAAACTTGGAAATGAATATTTTTATCAATAAATAAATAATATATAAAATTTCACAAAATATTTGAAATTTGACATCGTAAATATTACTATATCAAGAGCAGTTACTTTTTTAACTGCACGTAATGTTTATTTTGGCTACATGTACATTAGTTTCTTTATCACTCCTCATATATATTTATCAACATGTGTATAGCTGCTCAAGGATAGTTGTGGTGTGCTGCTTAAATGGTTTAAATAAATATTAAATGTAGCTAAATTTAAGTTTAGCCGCAAAAACTTAGCCACATGTATAAACATTTGTCATAGTGTGTGCGCATATTGAATAATATTGTAAATATTAAAAATATTTTTAAAAATATAATAAGCAAAACAAATATCTATACCATCAGGCCCCTTGATCTAAATAGTCCATCACGCAACAAGTGGGGGCAGCCAATCACTAATTAATTTTCCAGCCTCCGATCCTAAGATCAAAATAGATATT
The DNA here is from genome assembly GCA_030490835.1 of Annona cherimola. NCBI lineage: Eukaryota > Viridiplantae > Streptophyta > Magnoliopsida > Magnoliales > Annonaceae > Annona > Annona cherimola. The sequence goes on along the minus strand of CM059977.1, from coordinate 10,499,854 downwards.
TCGATGCAATTAACGAAATGAAAATGGTTGTCCGCATTAGCATAAGAAATTAATTTATGATTATAGCCTGCAATATATATTAAGACACTGATTAATTAGCTGATTCTAACAGGTCGCTGAGTGGTTGATAGGAAGTGGATAGATTGAAATGGAATATCTGGGAAAAGACAAGACCGAAAGGATTTGGAGCATTCTTCATGGGCCCTGCATGCTGCTGATAATGCCTTTTGAGCAGGATGGAATATTGCCACAGGAAGGGTTACAGGAATATTCCTGTAATCACCTAGTGGAATCCAGGTAATTTCTTGAACTTATCCATCTATTTAATTTAAATATATATCATTTACTTATATGGTGCCAAATATACATCGATTATATTAAAAAAATCTAAAATTAAGTATTTACTACTAAGCCCAACAGGAATGAAAAAAAGAAAAAAAGAAAAAATTATTCCAAAAATATAAGACGCAACGTTAACGATATATTTTAATTAATATGTTTTTCCCAACATCATTAATTCATTTTATCTGAAGTTTTTTCAACAGTTGAATAAAGCCCAAAAGTTATGAACGTTTTTTAGAGGATTTATAGATGAAGGGAACGTATATGCTTGTAGAAATGCTGTCTATGTCAAACATTTTTACGATTCTCTCTTCTAAGAACTGATTCTGGGTGCCCAATAAGTTGATTATACTTACACTGTTCAGTTCATCTTTATTCAGAAATAATTAGTAAACATATATAGACAGGCAAAAAATATATATATACATATATTTGGTTAGTGCCCTTCTATCCTCTGCAATATTTTTGCCAGGAAAAGTCACACCAAAAGTACCCACTCCACTAGAATCGATAGTATCCAACTTTACAAATGCTCCAATGATCAAGGGCAAAATATTTATTTTATTTTATGAGTATCCAACTTTACAAATGCTCCAATGATCAAGGCTAAAATAGTTATTTTATGTCCAAAAGGACGACCAACTAAGTCAAATGGCATTTCTCAACAGTTCAAGTAAAAAGCTTCCATTAGAGACTCACTTTTGCTTCTCAATCATGTATATATTAATGCCAATTTTTCTACCTACACCCAATTAAATATAATTAATATTTAAAGGCACTTTTGCATATTTAAACGTACGCTTTTGTCCCGAACATGGCATGCAATCATCTTCTGTGGACATGACACATCGTAAAAATTCACTGGACGATACTAATAACCATATTTGTTTTTATAAACATTAGACTTTTTTATATCCTACTTTTACCATTTAATTCATACACCACACGCGATATATATATATATATATATATATATATATATATATATGCTAATAAAGTGAACAATTCTAAATACAATGGGTAGGGTGGATTTTCTATTTATGATCAAGTAAGGCCCACAGTGCATGGACCGCACGGTGCAGTAGCATGCACTGTATTATTTCTCTATATATATATATACATATATATTAAATTAATATAATATATGCATGCTTCGTGCTTGAATTTGTGGGACGAAATTACTTTTTTTGTACAGCGACTAGCTAGAGTAACCATTCAATGTACAAAAAAGCCAAATGATGAACAGAGATGGATTAGTCAATAAGCCACGCTAGTCTGAGAGCCACAAGATCGTGAGGGTTGAGCTGACTCTGTCAAAAACTTGCCTCGAATGGCTGTTCGTTTTTGACAATTGGAACTGTGGCCACCCAAGGGCGCCTTTCTTTTTTCTAAAATTCTAATTAGTAAAGAGTTGACATTTGGAACCTAATCCTTCCTTCTTCATCTTTTTTTTTTTTTTTTTTTCCTCCTCTCTCGTTTTTTCCATTTTTTTTGTTTCTTTCTTGATGGAGCCCCTCCACTTATTATATTCCATCCACCTTTTTTCTAGCTTTGTCTGTGTGTGTACTGGGGGCCCTATTATGTAACCTTTGAGTGATCCATTCTGTTCGAATATGAGATTTTTTTTTTATGTTATGTTATGTTATGTTATGTTATTCATTTAATAATAACAATTATTATGATTATTATTATTTCTATGGGTTGACCATGGATCAGCAGGCAAGTGTTATTTGGCTATTGGTTTCAGTTGATCCTTGCTAGCAATGGGGTTTGACATGCATGCTCTAACATTAATGTTGGGCCATGCTGTCTAGTGTGTGCCAGAAATTAATTCCAATATCGGGGTGCGTTTGGTTGACTGGAATGACCCAAAAATCATTCACCAGAGGAACCAATTCCCTTCAATTAATTCTCATAACCAAACTATTCATCTTTAAAGAAATTCTTAAAGCCTACTCATAAACTGAAATTGATCCCCTCATGAGCAATCAGGGCATCTTAACAAAATATATAAATCAAGTGTTTCGTGGAGATGAGGTCAAATCTTCTGAAAAAAGTGTTTTTTGAATTTTACACAAAAGATCGATGAGTAGGGACTAGGGAACTTCCTATTACAAAAATAAAAACTAAGGTTTTCTTACTCCTCTTTTTAACCCAGCCACAAAATAATCCCACACAAAAAGAGGAATGATTCTCAATTAAGAAACTTAAATCTCCTAATAAATCTTTAGACGCATGCCCAGATCTCTATTTCCTTTTTTTCCCCCTTTTGATTTCATTGATTTGTGCTATTCACATCCCCATGAGCTTGTGATCCACATAACAATGGCGTTCATTATGTGGGCCATGGTATCCACTACTGAATAATGAATATACAAGGATATCTCCACACGTGTGAAGCCTGTTGGCCGGCATCCACACACGCGTAATGGGTTAGTAAATCTAATCATGATACTTGCACCAATGAACATGCGTTGCCAATATGGACTTTAGAAAAATAAAATAAAAAATCCACACGTCGTCCTTTGATCCATTGAATCTCCCTACAACTCTGTCATAGCATGCCTATTATATAAAATTTTTTAAATGAAATTATTACTTGTACGCACATGATTTTAATGTAATTTATCCAGTGACACGATCTCCAATTGAGTGATGACGACAACTGAAAATGCAAACCTATTCGTTTCTTCTCCTTTTCCTGACAATTTCATGTGGCCCAAAAACTTCTCATCCCAAGATCAGTGCACTAACTTAAATGTGTACTGTGAGTAGTGAGGGTGGCTACACATGTTGGCCCTTTAATTATTAAAATATATATATATATATATAATTGTAGAATTAGCACTTTGGCTCCTTTGAATTCTAAAGTATTAATGATATTGTCTGGCAGCTGCCATTGCACCTGCCCCGGTTGAGTTGAAATGCAAACCATACTTTTCTCAGTTTCTCAAGGAAAATGGTCCATGCATGGTTGGGTGTGCCTTTGTACTTATTACCAAGGACAAGGAGTGGTTTTTTTTTTTTTTTTTTTTTTTTTTTTTTTTTTTTTTTACAGTAAGGAGGCCGTATATACATGAATTGGTTTACTTTTTTTTTTTAATACTCCTACTGAATTTGTGTCCTCACGTTGTGTTGTCCACATTAAAATTTATGGGAAGTGGTTATGGGATTTTTTGTCCACATATCTGTAACGAAGAGACATCTGCCGAACCATTTCTGGCTTTTGAGTTAGTGGAGATGACCAAACCAGCCCAAAAAGGACATAAAACTGATTTTAGGTTAATTAATATAAATGGACATAATTTGGTGCTTTCGATAGGAAATTTTGGTATTTAAAAATAGATCACATTAAAAAATGGAATAAATAATTCGGTATTTAAAAATATTCAGGTTGTATAATATTTTAATTAATGCATTTTTAGCTATTAAATTAAATTTTAGTATTCCAAAGAGTAAGGGAAATGTGATGCCATGGTACCGTCACCATGAATTTTTTCCATGAAAATGTTCGGTAGAGCCCGTGATAGTACTCAGGCTAAATCCAATTAGTGAAATACTTTTGTTTAGTGAAGATGTTTATATATATATATATAGGAATATATTCTGGTGCAGCATCGCTGTAATGGGCCCCAGATGATCATGAAATCATGATCTACTCCACCCATTGTATTTAGAATAATGTATTCTATTACCATACCAATTTTCATCCCGATCAGATATGTATATGGGCCCCATCTGAAAATGGTACAATTCCAACGTAATAAAATAGCTACTGTTCCGGTGCAGCGTCACTGCACCGGAATAGCGGTACAGTGGCCCAAAAATGGGTCCCACATGATCATGAAATCATGATCTACTCCACTCATTGTATTTAAAATAATGTATTCTATTATCATACCAATTTTCATCCCAATCAGATACTTGAAAGTTGTTATTTTCATCAAACTATTTTATTACGTTGGATTTGTACCATTTTCAGATGGGGCCCATATACATATCTGATTGGGATGAAAATTGGTATGGTAATAGAATACATTATTCTAAATACAATGGGTGGAGTAGATCATGATTTCATCATCATGTGGGGCCCATTTCAGCGATGCTGCACCGAAAATTCCGGTGTAACATGCTGCACAGGAATATAATCCTATATATATATATATATAACTTTTCAATTTAAAACTTTTTGCTCTTCACCATTGTCTTATTTTTTAATTATTTCTTCATATTTTTATATATAATTATCATACTTTTCAATCATTTATATACAACTACTTATATAATTAAAATATTTATTTTAACTTTACTCTCTTTACTCTTCATCATTACCCCTATCATATCATATCATTTTCTTTTATTTCAAAATTACGATAAAAACTTTTTCTCCAAAAATTTTATCATTTCCCAAATACACCATTGATATTCAAAAGTTGATTAGTTGGACATTTAAATGAATAAAAAAATTAATGAAGAGAGAATTGTTGCAAGTACATCTTTACGCTAAAAAGATGAATTCCAATCAAAATGATTTTTAAAATTTCAACTAAATAAGTTGAAATATAAATCTTTAATGTCAACTCTGGCCCCAAAATTACCATCTGCATGGAAGTCAATTTTCAGGAGAATGACCACGAGATAGGTGGTTTAAAAAATTAAAATAGACATAATTGACTGCTTGAACTCGCAGTAACTAATGAAACAGCTACAATCATGTCACCAACCTTCAATTCAGGTAGCATTTTAAAATATTAAAAAGCCATAATTATTTTTCCAAATGAGTTTAATATTAGCAATGATAAAGTGGCCTGCACAATAATGATGATTGATTTATGAATCAGTTGGAGTCATCAACAAATTGAATCCAGTAAATCTCATCAACAAATTGAATCCAGTAAATCACATATTTGAGTCAGCCTATGGCTTCGCTGAATGCTAATTTTGCAATATAGTTTTTTACGCCATGATGGTGGTCTGCGTTTCGCATGCAGGATCTTAAGTGGGATTTGGGAATATCAAGTATCTTTTACTTAAATCTATAAACATATATAAAGATATGTTACTATGTAGACGGACTACATCATCATTACTGTAGTCCACAGCAAAACGGGTCTTACATATATTATCTATATAAAAATCATATTTTAAATGCTTTAGATGTTCAAAATATCACTTTAAAATTGATATTTACATTAAACTATTTTATTACATTGATTTTGTACCATTTTAAAATGCAAATTATACACATGTTGAATTTGGATGAAAATTAGTATATTAATAAAATAAATAATTCTAAATATAATTAGTGTTGTAGAATTCCTATTCGTTATCAAGTGGGCCCCACAGTATATAGACTGCACAATGCATATACATATGTATCTTTTACATAAGTTGCATTTGATTACTTTCTTACTCATTTTGATATGATTTATTATTTTAATTACCTTTCTATGCAATTTTGATATGATTTGATATTTTAACTCCCTTACTATATACTTTTTCCAATTATTATCTCAATATTCTAATCAATTTTCATTTCTTTTTATATAAACAATTACATTTATCTTATCTTTGTTTTTATTCCCAATCATTACTTTCATCGCATCATCACACTTTTTTTCAAAAAAAAAAAAAAAAAAATCATTTTTCATTTTCTCACTTTTTTAACTCTTCCCAAAAGGACCCTTAATCATCTTTAAACTCCCGGCATATTGCATATTTTATATTGTATAACCTAGACAATTAAGTCTGTTCTGTTAATGGATTCCGACCTAGAGGTGTTAATGGTCATGGTCAACCCGTCAACCCGCTCGTCCAACCCGTTAATAAATGAGTTTGGGTTGGAATTTTTGAATAAATGGGTTATAATCCGCCAACCCGTTCAACAATTTAATTAAATAAATGGATTAGGGTTGAGGCTTCGCAACCCGCCAATCCGTCCAACCCGTTCAACCCGTATAACCCATTTATATATTATATATTATATATATAGATATATATGTGTAATATTTGAAAATTTTCAGCCCCTGCCCTTCCAGCCTTCCCACTCCCTTATCCCGCCCATGTACATGGGCCCTGTACTATCACAACACAAACTGTCACGCACAGCTACCGCGCAGATCCAACGGTGGTCATTGCACCGCTCGGCTGAACGGATGGATGACATTGCAGACTTGCAGTGGACGATTACCCAAATGCGCTGCTCTCTCGCTGTCTCGCAGGCTCTCTCGCTGTCTCGCAGGCTCTCTCGTTGGCCGCTCTCTCGCTGTCTCGCTCTCAGGGATCCACCCCCTTCTCTCTCTCTACGCTCGACAGCAAAAGCTGAGAAGAAGTGAAGCCTCGGCGTCCGCCTCTTCTTCCCTTCTGGTGGCGAAGGAAGAGCAAAACCCTAGACAGTTTCGAGAGCTCGAATCCGCAGCCTGGCATCCTCTTCCAATCTCCTCCTGCATTCCTTCCACTTCCCTTCGATTTCCTTTTCGTTCCAAAATCAACGCAGTTCCTAACGCAGCACGTGCCATTTCTCTTCTCTCGCGCTCCGTCACTTCCAAAGGTTTTTTTTTTATTGAGATTCCAAAGGTAACTTTAAGCTCTATTCATTGGATACTCTCCTTCATGCTCTCTACTAGTTCTCTCATTATGCAATTAAGCTTTTGGATGTTGGATATTGATGGAAATGTCGTGTGAGAAAATGTGAATACAGCCAGCAGCATACTCGTGTTTCTTCTTGTTTGCCAGCCAGAAACACGTGATGCGAAAGAAAATCAATAGCTTGTCCCATCATATAGCTAATATCAGAGAAAAAGAAATCCAAATTAGATTTCTGTGCGGTCTTATTCTTTTAATCTACTGAATGATGATAACTAATTAATTATTAGATACCTGGAAATAGAGATATGTGTCCTTGTGTCTCACTTGAGGCTGAATGCCGAACACATAGCATGATGTGATACTACGATCCGTTTGTAATGTTTATTCCGGAGCCCACAACTCCTACCATTTTTTTTAATTCGAGCATTTGAATAATGATGGCCTAACAATGATCTAATATAGAGCAGCTAGCTCCATCATATATCCCATAAAGTAATCAGATAGCTATACACATCAAATAGCATTATGAGCAGAGTACAAGAGATATTTGCATAATAAAGTCTGTAATTTTGTATAAATTAAACTCTATTTTTTATATTCATAAAATAACCCCTCAAGTTTTAGAGGTTGTAAATTTGACCCAATCAAACGTCGACTAATGGAGTTTGGGTGCATTTGTAGTTACTCATTGTTATGTGTTTTAAGACAATAATGTGTAACAATATGTGATATTTGAACTTTTGAAATGTGATTGTTTGAGTTTATTATAATAAAAGTCTTACTTTCTTAATGGAAGTCTTACTTGATTCTTCTCAAATATATGTTTATGAGTTCCATATTTATAGCGTTGATTGAATTGTTTGATAGAAATAAAATATGTTGTATTTTAAAACAGGAATTGACACTAAAGAGATGACTTGATATTATGTTTTCAATCGCATTTTAGGTTTTAACATGACTTTTATCATGATGGATGATTTTATATCAGGTATTATTTATATTGCATTCTCACCAGTTCCACACCTGCCCCCCCCCCCCCCCCCCCCCCAATAAAAAAAAAAAAACTCTGTACGGAATCTAACCCATCCTGCAACATGCACAACTTGTGCTGAACCCAAACTGACCAAGGGTCAGCTCGATTATGACAACAGACAGATATAAGCTCAAACTGACCCAACGTTGCAGATATTGCATATGAGAATAAAAGCCAGTTTCAGTCACCTTTTCGAGCGGTTGATGCGCAAAAACAAACTTTGGCCTTCTGCAACTTTTATGTACCACTTTCATTTATGGTTGGAACATTTAGGAAACATGATAAACATTCAGTATCATGTAACAAAGAGGAATACCCGACACCCATTTCAAAACTAAGAGCTCCGATTCCACCCCTGAGGATCATGGTCTAAATACCAAATCCAATATTTTGAACAGCGCATTAGTCAAACGCTTGGGAAGGGAAAAAAAAAAGAAAGAAAGAAAGGGGGGTGGGGAAGAAAAAGAAGCTATCTGTTATATCATGTCCAGCAATAACACACTTACCAACTTCCATGCAGTCTCGACCCAAGGATTCATGCAATACCTGATCAAGTGGGCTGTATTAACCCACAGAAGCTATCTAGGACAATGACAGAGAAGCCGTTACTGAATCAATTGCACAGGCAACCACTCAAGATGGGAAATTAAAATTTTCAATAAAACTACCAGCCACCAGGAAGCTTGGAACCCTTTAATGGAACAAACCCAAGTAAGCAAAAACAATGTTAGAAACAGTCCTATAAACTTGTGCCGAACCTTCCTCTCAGTCAAAGAAAAGAAGGCAGCCTGAAAGGGAATTTAAAAAGAGATTCACAGCAAATCTTATAAATAACCGATTTGATCAAAAGGACTGAAGGATGATTAAATAGAAAGTAAAACAAAGAATCAGAAGAATGTACAACTGCATTTTGCCACATGAACCAAAAGCTGAGGCTCATCAGATTTTCACTGTTCCTTTTTCTCTTTTTCCTATCCATCTACCTCTATATATGGAGAATACCACCTGCTTATTGCATTTTGACCGACAGAGGAGGGAAGTCTCCGTCATCCTTCAAATGGTATGCTTGCGTAACCCTGCATGTTCCAAGTTAGAAGCTTAACTAGTATTGTAGTCCACCCTCCAAATGACCAAATTCAGCTTTCCTCGGTCCTTTAGAAATTAGTAATGCCTAGTGCAGAAAAATGTGGGCAGCAACAACCCATGGACAATTTCCTTAAGTGGGTTAAATGATCCAGAAACAAGCACCTTTAACCAGATTGTCCAGCCATGGATAGGAAATGATTTTGTTTTGAGTTCCAAAACCTTAAAACAATCTAGTTCCTTACTTCATTCCTAATGATCTTTACTAAACTGATTCACCAGTAAGCATCTCTAATCTGCAATAATATTGTCCATGAGTCCATCTGCCATCAACCACAACACCTACCCAGATCAATTGTCTATGGGATTGGACAACCAAGTCTCACAAGTTGTTGTTATGAATTAGTAATCATATGAACCTAACTCAAAATTATTTCATACCTTTCCTGAGTCACGGTTGATGCTGATCTTGTGATTGGTGATGTTGAAAGAGCTGATCCAGACCCCTGAGAATGTGGTATGGCACTGGACTCAAGCTGCCGGCTCTGTTCCATAGCACCCAATTGCACAGGTCCAAAGGTTCCAAACTCAAGCCTCTCAGGTGGTGGTAATGTGAAGCCGTTGGCTACAGCATGAGAGTACACCCTAGTGCCTTGGTGAGCAGCTGGTGCAAAATCCAAAGGACCCAGCTTCCCACGGCCATTCCCATTAAAAGGCAAGTGCTGAGAAGGGTGTGCTTGTGATTGTACCTCATGAATTGCTTTCTCTGATGAGTTTGGCAAGTCAGATGGAGCAACTGCCCGATTATGAATTCGGGGTCTGATAGACTGCCAGTGGTTTGCCCCTGTAACAAGTCTACCCCTGCCATTTGATTGCCTTTCCTTGTATGAACGATAATTCTGCAAAACATTAAAACACGTTGGGATAACAGAAGATCCAGGACTACTGAAAATGAATATCGGAGCACACAATACCAACTCCTGCAACATCAATCCTTGGTGAACCACGGTGGTGAAGGATCAAACTCAAAAGTACAACAAATGGGTGTCACTAGTTTGTTTCAAATGTTTTTTCCTTTGATCCATATCCTGTGTCAAAGAGATTTTGATGGTATTGTACAGTGTGCAGACCAGACAAATAAGACGTCTGATACACTGCATTTCTCCAACCCAAATTACTCAAGAACTTGAAATGAATGTACCATGTTGGGAAAGTATGTGCCAGTTCCCCGTGGCTTTGACATTTCGTCCACACCATAAGCACCAGATATCAAGGCAGTGTTGACTGGAAAATATCCAGAGGTAGAAGAAAAGGGTGGTCCAGAGACGACAACATCCGCGTTCATCGGCAGGAACAGGTTTCGCCTCATGTGTGCAGATTGGCGTGCAGCATCCAGTGATGGCCTGGTGCGGAATTGAGTTGGAGATGTAGGAGGACCAGATAGAACTGGACCACAGGAGATGTACTCATAGAACCGCTGACCATAAACCAGACTCCCAAGGTTACTTTCATATTCTCCAGTGAGGTCTGCCAAACCATTTGAAACTTCGGAACTCCCAGATGGGCCAGCCAAGTCCATGACTCTGCCACTAGGCTCCGCAAAATTCTCATAATCATTAGACGTTGAAGGTTGCATTCTGTGTTGAGGATCTTCCACTGGATAGGCATTCACACCTGAGGCATGGACATGTGCAGAAGCAACAGCACCAGGATTCTTGTGATAGGATCGGAAGGGAAATGTCTTGTTTCTCACGAACTTAACCCCATCAGACTCCAGCTGTGAAACACTGCCAAGATCTTCATCAGGAGCTCGAGAACTGTATCGTGCTTTATTGTCATGAATGCCAAAGTTTGTCAATTTTGTTCGATCTTGACTCCCATTCTCCAGATCTGAATGAGAAAAAAATAGATGGGGTGCATGATGTGCCCTTCCCATTAATGAACTGCCAGTTTCATTGTTTGGAAAAGAAGATCTATGCATCTCATCAGTCATTTTGGAACCCAAGACTTGGATGGTAGCAAGTTCTTCGGCATCTCCGGCCAAGCGACTTCCAGAAACAACATCAGCTTCGGTTAAAGGATTGCATTCTGACGACACTGATGCATGTTGTACTGTGTTACATCTTTGCAGCTCCTTTTCAGAAGCATGTTGATGGAGAAACTCTCTACCCACCTTTCCTCCGATCATCCCAGGTTTCTTTTCTGGACTTGAAACCCTGATCTTATCAATCTCCTCATGTAATACAACATGGTGATCAATGACATTCTCACCACGGGAATCACAGTTAAGAGATCCTACAATCATGTCCTCTGCACATTTGTTGCTAGAACCATTAGCCCCAGATGGTGTACACTCCTGACAATTAGGGACAGGATCCTGCACATCGGGCCTCTGTCCACTTCCATGTCTTTCCATTGTGTTTGGAAAGAACTCTTTCAGATCATCCACAATAACTTCTCCTGGGAATGTGAGGATTCGCCCTAGCTTTCGAGCTCCGAATGTGAATGCACTACGTATCCGGTAGAAATTTCCTAATTCATATACAAGAAAACAATAAAACAAGTTACATACACCTCAATAATCAGAATTCTACCAAACGTAAAACAAGAACATCATTGTGGTTTCCAGGCGACTACTGTATGTGACTACTGTTCCAAAATCTTCTGGAATAGAATTATCAAATTCTCCAATATGTGGTCTTTAGCAGAAAGCAGTTCCCTAATAAAGTTCATGGGATCAGCGTACAACAGCATTCCAGAGCATCCTTGTCCCCAATTGATCCCATAGGATCAAAGAATAATAAAGTTCACAGCGTAAAAATGCAACAACCAATTAAGCCCATACATGTATGGAATCATAAATTAACATGGTATAAGCTTTGTACGCATGATTGCATGGTATCCTGCCCTAAGCAAACCAATTCAGTAACACAGTATCCTGGCCCCAAGCAAACAAGATCAGAATCACTTAAACAAGATAATATGTCACAATGACCCATACCTTTGCTGACACTGCGGCCGAGGTTATTATTTTCTTTTAGAGGATCTATTATGTTAAGATGCTTCCGAGGAAATGATCGCATGTTGTTTTCAAGCCCTCTAGATGGAACCGAAAACATGTCCACACATTTCCTAAGGAATTCCTTGCTGAGTAACAGTTCACCACCATCATTTTGCGGAGCCTCAACTGTGAATTCATTAAAAAGAAAAAAACACTAGCTCAAAACAAAAGAGTACACAAAGACCAAATTAGCCCAATAAAATATTATATTCTAGAATATGCAAAGCACAAAATCAGCAAGTGTGCATGGACTACATGGCAAGAGAACTTCCTGCCCTGAGAAACTGTGAATCCACCACCTGAAAATGTGGTTGACTTGACCCCTTGGGGATGTCAGATCTGTTCCAAAATCCAGCAATTTTCCTTGACTGCAAATAAGGCAAATATTTAATGGGCCACTGAGACCAGCCTGGATTTCAGGTAGGAGCTGAGCAAAGGAGGAACCATTCTGATAAATGGTCCAGAATTCACATAATAGAGCCAACACTATACATGCTGCTAAGATCATTTCTAATGCCTTCCAAAGATCTATTCATGAAAAAAGCTGATGTGAAAAGTCAACAAGCTGATTAAACGGATGCCACTTACCCACTATTTCAGGCAAAGAAGATACAGCAACTGGACCATTTAAACTGACACAATATTTATCCCAGTCAAATTTGCTGAAATAGTCCAAAAACCTATAAAGAACCTACACAATGCATTGATAATATAAGCCTTTCCAGCAATCCATAATTAAAATTTAACCACAATCCACAAAGTTCCATGTATGGTGACAGGCACTGAAATAGAATATTCAGCACTAAAAATAAGGATGTGAACATTCATGGGTTGTGCGCATTTCAATAACCAGTGTAAAACATTTCACCCATCAGAAATGTCAGAACTTGACCTACAAAACAATTTGACATTGCTGAATGGGTGAGATTGCAAGACATGGAATTTAAACAAGGTCCAATCCCAGTTACACCCAACCAATAATAATCAGACATCACTAGCCATTTCCATATACTCTATTTCCAGTGCCACACCCCATGCAAGGAAAATGAACAACAATTAGTTTCCATAAGGAGCTCACCTCCAAAGGGCCATTTAAGGAAGAATGGAAGAGGTGAAAGATATAAAGGACCAGCGTCTCCAAAGCATACGTAGATATTAAACCATGATGGGCACCAAGAATACGGCTTTCATAATAACACCAAGCTTTAATCAGTATAATACTCCGCTTAAAGAGATGATCTTTGCCAATACGACGGTCGATCTGTTTCAAGCAAAAGTTTAAATTTTTACCATAACCAACTTCTGAGATCCACAGACAGTTAAGAAAATGAAACAAATCCTTGCAAAGCAATTCATTATATGGATGCAGGATTATTGATACTCATCAGTAAATATTGACATATTTCTGAGCAATGACCTAGAATCAGATGGTCAAGGAAAAACTTAAAAAGAACAGGCCAAAAATGAAGATTAAACAGTTGGGAAGCCACAAGCATCCAAGTTTTTTTTTTTCCTTTTTTTTCCTTTTTTTTTTTAAATCCAGATAGGCAAACATACTTGTTCCAGATGCCATCACAGCATTGGTGCATAAGATCAACACTTTCTTAGTAAGACAAAATGTTCTTCAAGGTGTCTTTTCTGAAGAAGAACCAGACAGACAAACAGAGAGGTTTAAGGAACCATACCTGCTCAAGAAAGCATAGTGCACAGAGCCCGCCCAACTGATTGAATGAGATATCCACAACGATATTCTGAACAAGACATTTAATAAGCTTAACCTGCCATCAGCAACCATGTGATCACTGATCAGAGGCATCCATAACAAGTTTCAAAAAAATCAAGGGGAGAACCTAGAGAGGGAAAAAATATTTTAAACAGAAATGGTTAATAGAATTAAAATTACAAAAAACAAAGATGCATGACCTATTCGACATAAATGGTTAAAGCAGCAACAGCTTCTCTTGATATCAATAGAAAATTTTAATTTAGCTGATGGTAACTTAGACAAGAACATAGGAAAACACTCCAGATACAGAAGAAATCCTAATCAGGCCAGGCCAGAATTTCAAACCAGTTGGACTAGCCTGTTCAAGTTAACAAATCACCCACCTGGTTGCCAAATAAAGCCCAAAGTGAAACTCTCTAATGAAAACAGGAAGTATTTAGAGAAATACTATATTCATACAAACGAAAATCAAGACTTTCATCCAAGACGAAAGCTATGTACCATAGAATGGAAACATAGCCACCAGTCAACTTGAATGATTGTCATATGCAGATAAAATTAAAATCATGACAAAGCACATAATGATAAACCATTTATGCAAGTAGCTGGCTCCATATCAGAATTTATTTGAATTTGAAAAGTTTAACTCCAAGAATGGGATGATAACAAGAATTCAATTGAAAATACAGGAAATGCAGAATAGAAGATGAAAAGAAACAAAATTAGGACAAATTAAACAGGATATAGACAAGTGAATTATATGAAAAGTTATCACTTGTCTTTAAAATTAATCTCCACAATCCAAGCCTTGAACCAGGGGCCTACAGGTTGGAGATATCAAACAGCATCCTAACACCCTATAAGTGGTTAATTCCAAGCATGTAGCCCATTTTGATGCCATGTTGATGTCATGAAACTAAAAAGATTGTGCATTCTATAGTTCAACCATTTGCCATGACATAGCCATAAAAAATATCCAAATTCTCAAGAGGATATGTCCATGAAAAAAAAAAAAGACGCCAATTTTAATTCCTCAACATAGGTTGTCATGAATGAAAATCGTATCGTCAAAGAGAGAATCACTTGTATGACAGGTCTAAAATTGAAGACCAAAATAGAAAGAAAAAGCCCACACTGCGTGAAAGAGGCTGGTAACATCTCCTAAACTGAAATGATCAAGTTTAAGACATTAGCCACTACCAATTTCTTTTAACCTAGAATCAGATCATCTTGACAGAAATCTGCAGTTTTTTCACTTGAACACATAGGATTAAACATACACATACACAGGACCTGATGTATATAGAAATATCAAATATATATATATATATATATATATATATATATATATATATATATATATATACACGCACGCACGCAGGACTGACCTCGAGCAGAAAAAAGAGAATGGAGAAAGCAGAAAGTGTTGATCTAAACAAGGCAATTCTATGGTTCAACTGATGATATTTCCCAACCCCACCAGCACTTATAAGACATTCAAGAGAGAGCAAATCTCAGCCAGTAAGTTGATAAATATCGCATCACATCATTACCTTCCAAATTAATATCACAGTGATCCAAAGTTTTATGAGAATCCTTTGCCAGGTTCAGCATTGGCATCAAAGAAACTATAAATTTCCATCCATCTCTACATAGGTACAAAGGCACTAGCTAACAGATGAGTATGAGAGAATATTCAGAAAATTAGCAGTCAGACTAACACAAGCAACTAACAACCACTAGCAAGAAAAATTAAAAATTTCACCTATCCCAAACGAACGGAAAGAAGGCATTAAAAAAAATGAATGACCTCCGCATTGATATACTGGACATCTTTTACTTCAAATTCTGCAACTTTGTTCTTCTCTTCTCCCTCAAGTATTGTACGAACATCAGTCGCCAAATTTTCCTCAACATTTTGATAGCTAAGGGCAGTCAAATCAATATCTCCATCAGGAAGATAAGTCTTTAAAGGCACTGATCCAAATGGGAATACCTGACAAAATTAATTGAATTAAGTCAGGAGTCAGAGGAATAACTTTTCTTTCTTTCTTTCTTTTTTCCCTTAGAAAATTCTATCAAAAGCGGAGGGTAGTGAAGCAAAATGGTTAAAAAAGGAGCAAATAGGGATTGCCCAATAAGAAAAAAGGTGAAAATACTCAAGATTCACATCCCTAAGCAAAACCACAGCCCAAAACCACCCTAAAATTATTCTTTCGATTTTAGAATATGACCTTGAAAAGATAAACTTCCATTGCTGAAGCATCAGTTATTTCACCCAAACTTTAAAGGGATCGACCGAGGACCAGTTATTCCTCTGGTTGGCCAGTTCAACCATTTAAACCAGATTTACCAGGAAACCAGATCCAGTTTAGAGTACATAGCTATCTCCAGTTCCATTTTAGGCCATGAAGAAGTAGCAGAATAATTAAGTATTATTCAATGACATAAAAAAATTTTGATTACCTAAGAGAAGATTTAGAAAGCAAAAGCACATAAGAAAAGGTTATCTGTAGGCCACTCAGTCCTCATCCCTAAAGGACATTGGACATCAACTGTGGATGACCATAATCCTTCTTCACAGGTAGTGCAAAGAGAGTTTAATAAATTTTCCTAACCAACAAAAGAAGAAAGATGTGATGCCCACCTCAAAAGGTATGCCATATACAAATCATCCAAATAAATTCAGAAAATCCATATCTAGTAATTCATATTTCAATGTGGGATGTTGATAATTGATTCATATATCAGCTATTGAACACTCTATGGGTCTTATCCATGAATATAGGATTAAGAGAATTAAATCATTGTTCTATGGGCTTTTTATAACCTTTCCCAAAAAGATAATACTAGTTGTTTTGTAGTCACCCAAAAAACAAATAAATAGATAAAGCCAGATGAGCCCTCTTGTTGATATGAATCGCCTCCTCACATTTGAGATGCCTCCTGAGCAACATCAAATAGAGTTTCTTGAGCAAAAGAAGCAATGTATAGAAAATATCATACAGCTACATCCTCCTTTGAAGAAGATTTTCTTCCTTCCATTATGACAAGAAGAAAAATCCTCTTCGGTGACAAAGCCCCTGTTGCCAATGTTGTGCATTTATATTCGGCTTGATTTCTGATATCCAAACAATCTAAAGAAGAAGCCTATTTCTTATTTACCACCAATTCATGCTTAATTCTATCACTAATCCAGCATACCGCCTGTATGCATTTTATACACATCACCATGGCCTCACAAGAGTTGAAAGAGAAACCAGATGATGATAATACATTTTTCCTTTCTTTTCCATTTTTTCCTTTCTTATTGATATGTTATGTATGGCGTCTTCCTCACTGTTATTATTATACAACACAAGGAGTGTTCCCATTCATTGTATGACAGTCTTTAGAAGCTTAATGAACTTCTCACAGAAAATCTTTTGGGCTTTCCAAATAAGGTTGCTGCCTAAGTATTGTCCAGGTTTGAAGCCACAGAAATGCTGGTTTGGTCCTATGAATTTTAAGAGGGTGATCATGAGCCAAATAATTCCCATCAACACAAAAATGATGGGCTTATAGGTTATTCTGGAAACCATCCTTTCAACAAGAGATGCTTAAGTGTGTGTTTGGAAGGAAAGAAAATTTTTCAGTCTTTCGTACACCATATTCAGCGTGCTAGAGAACTATGAAACATGTAGAACAACAGCACTCACATAGTAATTTAAACTAGATTTCAGATTTTAAAAAAAAAAATGCGAGCCAGTCAGTAAGCAAAAACCCACAAATGCAGTAGCGCGAGACCCGCAAATCAATAATTTGGAGAAAATCAACAGATAATGAGGCAATTTTCAAAAATCAATTGTATAGATAATTCAAGTAATGCAGCAGGGGTGAAAGGGATAAGAAAAGGAAGGCAAGAGAATCGACCTCGATACCAAGATACTGTCTGAAGAGGCACTGCACGTAGTCAACCACGGCCTTGCGCCGGTTCTCGGAAACCTCTGTGGGCTGAATCCTTCGTATTATCTCCTGCGTTGCCTGCTCGGCCCACCGCCAGCTTTCCACCCCGATTGACAGTGGATGCGGGTTATTGGAGTGCTGTAGCAACGACGATGATGGAGACTGCGAAGCAGGCGATGGGCTTTCTTCAGATGGGGGGCCGGTGGGCTGTGGCGGCAGGCATACTTGGAGATCGCCCATGCAATCGGAAAGCCGGAATCTTTCAACTACTCAAAGACAAAGAACACACAGAGGGATGATATCCTCCAATCAAAAAGATTCAGGCTGCAGCCAGAGCGAGGAACTAGATAGCATCATATTCAAAGCAAATGGCCATTTGGGGCGGCCACAGCCATTGCAGGAAACGACTAGAACCGATCGGCGGTCGGAAATTTTGGGAGAATTCGATCGTTACAGATAGGCGGAAACAGAGCTGGCGCCGGAAAAGATCCGGTCTTGCTCCGATGACAAAGTGAGGCTTTTGGGAGTGATTTGATTCCCGAGCTTCTGTTTTTGTTTTAGAAATCTTCTGATTTTGTTGTTGCAAAACGCTTTTGCAGAACCAAAAAAAAACCCAAACCTCTTCTCTCTCTCTCTCTCTCTCTCTCTCTCTCTCTCTCCTCTGCGGCTACATCAAAAATCACCCGTTTTTACTTTTTTACTGCATCGCCCGTTCTCCGTTAGAGCACAGCTCACACGCACCCGCTTTACCTACCCTTACAGTCATCCCTCGGTTTCTTGGGCTTTTTACGAGGTCCCCGAACCCTCCTCCGCCATCTTCCACCATCTTTTCCACAATTTCATAAACTACTTCCCAACACCTAGATCTTTGGGCTATTTAGGTTGTACTTTGCGTTGGGGTTTTTGTTCTTTGACTGAAGTCTACTCTGTTTTGCCGATGCTCTGTTGAGATGATTTATTTGCACATGCATCCATACTTTTTTACTAATTTTGTAATTTTCACTTATAGTTATTGATTTTGTAAAATACCTTGCTCATAAATTTTGTTTACAAAAGACACTTCCAAGTTGTCAGTGTTTCTTTTCTTATATGTTACTCAACTTAGATCATCAGAAAATTTGATGAAAGTATATTTTAGGAACAAAGTAATGAACTTAATCTCTCTGCCCGATATTTAAATCTTAAATTTCTCACTCGCTCTATTTTACACACCTTCATCAACTGCCTAGGCATCCAAACGATCATATAAATGGAAAATACTAAAAAGTCAACATATTAATTACCTAATTACTTTTACCTTTTTCGTTTTTTTACCTATATATTTTAATTATTTTCTTATATTTTTTTATGATTTTCCTATCTATTTTTACTTTAAATCTATTTTACTCTTATCATATCTACTACATCCCTATTCTTATTCTCGTTCTCACAAATATCAAATTTTGATCGATTAAACTAAATAACCCAATGGCAGCCAAATTAGATTGAGCGCCATCTAAAATACCATGAATAATGCGGCTCTAATCGTTAGGTGACCAGCAAAATCACGTTAACATTGGCGTTACGCTGTTTTCTACAAAATAAAGTTTATTAGTGGGGGTAAAAAAATTATAACATTGCAAAAAGATGGGAAGGCAAATATAAATAGATTCTTTGACGTTGATGACACTTTTATTCATATATTTTAATATTCCACGAAGGGTTTTTTTTTTTAGTGTTGGGAGATGGCATTAGTCTTCGATTTCGCGCCCTTCGGTGGATGGTCTCTCCCGAGTGGGGTTGAAGTTGAACCCATCTCTTATAAAGAGGCATACACGCCGTAAGTGTGCATCGTATTTGTAGATGTGATCATTTCGTGCTTAGAAGATGAGAATACGTGGTCGCATATAAATCATCCAATTTTATGGGCAGAAAAAGATAATGTTTCCCAACAAAAATAGTCACTTATATCAATATTCACTTTATTAATGCTTTAAGAGCTTGGATGGGATTAGGATAAGATGAAAATGAAATTAGAATAAGAATTTGAGATGAAAGTACATTGAGAATTATAAAAGTATGTTGAGATTAGGAAAAGTTGTTTTGTAAACGGAAAAAGAGTATATTATTTTTGGGAATGGAAAAAGTATTTCCTTGAAAAATGAGAAATTTAATTCTAAGATCATCCCATCAGACTTTTATAATTTTCAAAATGGGTATACTCATAACTTTTGCCCTTAATTTTAAACATACTCACTAACTATAAATATTTCATATGCACTTACTAAGAATGCACTGAATATCAAATACACTCAACACAATCGATGTCTATTAGAATATGTCAATGTAGAGAGGAAATGATAAACATACCTTTAATGAAGCTTCAAAGCAAGCCCTAGTTTATGATATATTCGTCATTTTCGTTCTACATGATCTTCTAACCAACAATGATTGTTTGTAGTGTATTAGATATTTAGGGCATTCTTACTTCTTAGTGAATATATATAAAAGATTTCACATTTAACGGATATATTTAAAATTAAAGGCAAAAGTTGTAAGTATATTTAAAATTACCCTTTTCAAAAATTTAAAAATACTAAAAAAGTTCAAATAATTACTAAATTTCATAGTCATATGACACATAATTTCTATGAGCACATATATATATATATATATATATATAATTATATATATATATCCAAAGATTTAGGCACATGCCAGAACAACCATATGAAATTGCTGGGATATAGAAGATTAAGAGTGTATTTGTTTTAAGGAAAATAAATGAGAATATAAAAGTCAACGTCTAACTTTCTTAATTTTTTCCATTTTTACTTTTATATTCTAATCATTTTCTCATGTTTTTTTTATAAACTACCCTATTTATTTTTTAATTCCACTCTACTCCAATTACATGCATTTCATTCTCATTTTCCATTTTCCATTTTCCATTAAACAAATACACTAAGTAAATTTGCCGGGGGCAGACCTGCATGCATTCCATGCAAACAGATTCGGAATTAGGGGGTGCATGAATTTGTGTGCTTAAACAGTCATTTCTATTCAATAAAAAAAAATCGCAGTTGGAGATCTTCTGATCATGACAATGAATCGCAACATTTCGATTCATTTACTTAGTAATTTTAGACTTTTGACCATTGATAAAAAGAGTGCGGGAGGGAGAAAAGACTAAAGCAGGGAGTATTTCACATACGGCCTCCGCTCCATGTGACAGCCCTTAATTTGAATAGGTTATCCAAAATCGAATACATTTTTTTTGTTTCGCATAATTTATTTGATTAAGAGATGAAGTTTCATCCAAATTAAATAGGTGCATGCCCTTACATTTGCTTAAAAATAGGTATGTTCATCTATAAATTAGAAAAATGTTTGTATACATTTATGTATATATTAGAAAATAATAATATTTTATAAAATTATTTATTCACATAGAAATAAAATTTTAGATAGTTTAAATATTAAAAATATTAATTTAAAATTAATATTTAATATTAAAATTTTATTATGTTAATTTTATACATTTGTAAATGAGACTCATCCATAGTAATACTAAACAAAGAAGAGAGTTTTTATAATAATATAATGATGTTAAATATAATTTACAATGTCGATTTTCGTCAATTATTAAAATATTAAAAATAAAGAGGATTTCATTTTGAACTTATAAAGAATTATGGTCAAAGTGTATATCATATTTTTCACTTTTATAACTGTGTAATCATATCTAAAAATAATAGTAAAATTTGTGGCTGTGTTTGAAATTAACCCTTATAATTGGTTTAGATATTATTTTATCTATTTTCCTTCTTTTTAGCTTAGAGAGGCAGACCTCACTTCGTATCTCATGTCATTTGACAGCTTAGATGTGGAAGTTATCCATTTCAATTTTTCCATTTTAACATGAGGTAGCACTTCCGTACACGTGTCATCTTATTTTGCTAAATACAAATGTAAAACTACTTTATCTTTTCGTAGAAAAATATTGATATGAAGTTTGGCCAAACACGCTCTAAAATTTTATGTTCCTGTTTCCCATCCATCTAAATTCACAGCTTTATATATAAAAAATAATAATAATAAAATAAAATAAAATAAAATAAAATTCACAGCTCTACTGTGGCCTCCAGATGGGTGCTCCAATGGTAATGCCCGGTGGTTATGAGCTTGACCTCTATGAGAATAGATGGCGAATTTTTTATCTTCGTATGCATAAGACTCGGATTCACCTCAACCTTAACTCTAACCTTATTTCTAAAACTTCAACCCTAACTCTATTTATAAACTTAAATTCTAACCCTATTTTTAAAATTCGAGATCGGATTGAATTTCGAGCTAGAATTCGGGTTGAATTTATTTTATATATTTGTTATTTATCTTATACTTATTCGACTTTAAATCTATTATTAAAAAAATTAAAAATAATATTTTTATAATTTCAAGTAAAAATTCAAGAGTGTTTAAGAATGTAAAGAAGAAAAATCTTATTTAAACATTCTTTTTATATTAAGTAGATTAATAGTCATTTCTTTAAAAAAAAGTAGAGTAGTGACCCGTTTTAGAAAATAAAAAGGTACATTATTTTCCTATTATGCAATTTAATACTAATATCATAAACATATACATAAACATTAATATCTAATTATAAGAAAAATCTTATAATGTCAATCATAATAAAAAATATTCAATAATCATAGTATTAAGTCAAATAAATTACAATAAATTTATTTTAAGTAAAATAAATATCTAAGTACTAATATCATATTGAAATGACTAAATGATAACATTCTACATAAGTAGTTAAGTTAAAGCACCAAATAAAACATCTTAAGTTCTAAAAATAATTTTCATTTTTTTTGTTTTGAAACTACCACTAAACCAAACTTTTTTTCCTTAAAGGAAAATATAAAAATATTATATTATATAATTTAACTTAAAGAGAAATAATGTTTATATATGATATAAAATAATATATAATATATATGAGGGAAATGGAACTAGATTTATATGGAGTATAAAATAAATATAAAATATATGTGTTATATATAATTTGGGTTCGGGTTCATCAAATTCACATTTAGCTCAATCTGGGTTCAACTTCTTTTCAATTTGGATTCGAGCTGAACATGAAAAATTGGGCCCGAGTTCTACAACAAGTAGTTTTAATATTGTTTCAATTCTGATTCGGCGGGCTGGGTTTATTTTTGAGCCTAGCCTAAGTTGCACCTCTACATAAGAGCTTGATTGTAATATAAAAAATTGTTATGCTGTCCAACAGAATGAAAAAATCTGGCTGCTATCAATAAAAAACAAAAACGATTCACAGCCCTATTGTCATTGTTCAAGTTAACAGATGGACTTTTTTGGCTTCTTCTTGATCTTGCATGTATGCATGCCAAGTGCAGTAAAAGGCATTTGTTTGTATGCTCAACTCACCTTTTTTCACGATGTCTACGATTCGTCTTCCTTATCCTAAATCATATTGAAAGCTCCTTTTTATTTCAAGCACTGTCTCCCCAGGAGGAAGCATTTTCACTTGGATAATCACCAATTTCTGGCTCAGCTTTGTGGCATGAAAATATCTTAAGTTCCCAAATATGAATGCAATGTTAATTTGACGCATAGTTAGGATTAATAATGTCACTAACTGCAGAGACCCACGAATAGACATCAACAACCCACGCCCTCCATATTATTAATTCAATATAGATAAAATTTTCTATAAATTTTTATAGCAGGACAACAGTTTAGTATATCTACTTAAATTTGGTGAACAACTCTTTCAAATGAATGGGATAATGATTAGTAACAGAAATAAAAAAGTTGTAATAGATATTATAATTATATAATGACTATGTGAAAAAGCAAAAGAAAGTATCTTTTTTTCTTTTCTCCTTTCCAATTTGCCCGCAATGGGTATATCAGGCTTTGAAACCTGTCGTCCCGTATGCGTGTGTGGATGAGTATTATGTCTCACCTGTGTGAGGCTTTTTTATGAGATTTCTCCCATATATGAGGCTCTTTTAGAAATGTTCCTGTATGATGTGAGAATTGTGAATATTGTTGATTGTAATAGCAATTGTTACATTGTACAAATATTAAAAAAAATCAACCTTTTTTTTTATGACTTTTTGATTTAAGGCCACCAATTTCACTAACCGTAATTTGCTTGTCTTAGGCTCTTAGCCCTCACATTTGATGATTTAACAAAGTTTAAGCGGGCCGTAGACCTTATCATGGCTTACTTTAATTGGCTAATTAGTGTTCAAAAATCATCTCAATCAAAAGACCCATGCGGATTTTAATCAATTAATATTAATAAATTAAAATAATTTAATAGTTACAGGGATCCATTGAGGCATCGATCAGTGGAATGGAAGGATCTCAAACGTAAGATGATTAAATTAAAATAAAGAGATAATGGTACTGATTTTGATGAAGTTTAGCAAATAACGCAGCTATTGAGAGAAATAGATAAGCTGGTGCTGTGAATGGCAAATTTGCTGTAAATCTTATTAGTGGCAATTTAATGGAATCTGACCACTTCCCGGTGGTGATAAATGCTAGTTGGGAATATCAACTCCAACTTTTCAAAAACCTTTGAACACTAATGCGTTAGAGGAGCCATGGCCCATCTGAGTATTTGAGTGGATTGTGTCCAATCACAAAGCCGGAAAAAATTAGTTCGTGTATAGTTAGTCCTAGCCTCGGTTCTTCAATCCTCGGTCAAGAGTATTTCGTCTCCCATTTCGCTAAGAGCTGTGTCCCCTAAATTCAAGTACAAGTATTATTCTTGGAGCAAAAATTGGGGAAAAAAAAAGTTGGGACGATTGATTGAGTTGTAAAAAAGATCTATAAAATATGTTTCCAATTGGAACGTGTGAAATTCATATCAGTGTCATGGATTCAAATATTAGATAAATTGATGTTGTCTTTTTTCAAAACTCTTCTACCTTCCTCTGTACTCATTTTTACATTACTATCTATTATTTTTTCTTGCAACCAGGTAAACGTTTGCATTATTTTTTATTTTTCAAAAATCTGCAAAATTTGAAAATTATTATAAAAATAAAAGAAATTTTTTATAATTTACATGATTTTTTTTTATAATAATAAAATTGGTTTTCTTGCAATTTAAGTAAAAAAATAAAAATTTTAATCTACAAAAATTTAAAGTATCATTAATAAACTTGAAAACCCCATGAACATCAACTTTTGTAGGTTTACCTTGCGTTCATGGAAATATATATAAGTTGTGAAATTGTGATTAATGAATTTATAATTTATTTTATGTTTTTTACTTTAATGGTTCACTATATGTAATGTATGTTGAATTGTTAATGAGTTTATCTATCTTCTTTAAGATTTCTCTTTTTATATAAAATTCCTATTACATACTTTGATTGTGGACAACTACTTATTAAAAAAATGGACCGATACAAAATCTTATATATAGACGAAATGTTAAGTAATTATATATTTTTATATTTCTTAATTTTCTAAATTTAATACAAAAATTTCATATCTTTTGATGTTAAAAGAATTCCAGTCGACACAGTTTAATACAGTCTGATGCCAAATACAATCCAGCCGCATCATATCATTTTTAGAAAGGACCAACATACCGCTCGATACCAATGTTCCGAAACTCAATGAGGGATTATCTTATGGACCTCTTTTGGATTGGACCCATGTGTCCGCTAAACTATTGAGGTTTAATTATGCTAGGAATTTTTTTAAAAATCAATTATGCTAGGAAATCGATTGCTACCTTATCAATTACTCGTGTTTGCTTGCATTTTTTTTGTCGAACTAAGTGGTGTTAGTGCCTTAGTGGGCTGCACTCGTCTGCATCATTAATTTCAATTTCTATGTCGCTGATGAGTTTGCTATTCCGTTGCCTAATAAGCTTCTTGCCTTTATAAAGTTGTCCACGCATCCTTCCGAAATCTCTATGCATGTTGCCATTAGTATATTTTGAAAATGCTTATAGCCATGATACGCCAGCAATGATCAAGAGTTTCGCTTTATAAGGTCAGCCTGTTTGTTAGAGAAGAAGTGGTTCCGTTAAAAGTTGAAGAAAAGGTGCGTATGTGTCATGCGAAGAGTCATCAACAACGTTCAAGGTTTCGGAAGTGTAAAGATTGCAAAATGTAACTCTGGGTTATCCTCAAAAAGCCCTTACCAACTTGTTGAAAAAGATGATGTTGATTTTTTTTCTTTGTTCCATTTTGAAATTATATTTTACCATATCTCTTTTTTTTATTATATTTTACCATATCTCTTTTTGTTATATATAAAACAATCAAGCATCCCAACTAATTTGTCTAACTTTTTTGCACAATTGAAGAATAACACTCATGCAGTAGTAGTAAAAAACAATGCTTCTAAATACAAGACAAAGCTTCTCTCGGAGTCCAACTTATGACCGCAGGCACTAAGGTCAGACATGAACACCAATTACGCTATGTGCTTGGGCTCGATAATGCTAATTGTCTATGTTGAATGCAGAGACAATATTCCACTAAGAAGTTATGGTTATATATATCCGATTTGCCTGGTTCCCTAAATAAATAACCACTTATAAATTTCTTATTCGTAATTGACATTTTGTTGGCCCCAATAAGTCACTCTACATTTTTTATTCATAACCGACATTTCACCGGCCCAATTAAATTAGCAGTAAATGCGGTGGACTTGAGAGATGTGGGGTCTCCATTTTCAGACAACCTATAAAATCCTGATACCTTTTTCCACGGTAGGTCCTATTTGGATGATAGGATTGGATGGAAGTGGAACGAGATAAAAAAAAATAAAAGGGTGAGAAGATTTGGATGAAGAGATGTTGTGTATTGGAAAATGATAAATATGTATAATGAAAAAGTAGCATTAGGACTTACCCAAAAAATAAAGTAGTATTAGGAATAGAAAAAGTAATTTTCCTATAAATTGAGAAATGAAATATTATATTGGGAAAGAGAAAAAATATTTTCAAAATAGAAAAGCACATTTCATTCATATCCTATTCCATTCAATTGTATCCTCCTAATCAAGACCTAAATGGTTGAACCTATAGAAATATCCTGAATTGAAAACTGAAGAGTAGGGAAGCATGGGAGACAAGCCGTGCAGTCCATATGCTCAAGTGGCAATCGTAGAAAGGAATTGCTGTTTCTACTCTTCTAAGCAGTGGGTTTTAGGAATGAAGTCCCCAACCAAAACAAAAACCAAATATAGGAGAGTGATGAGAAGTGTGGATCGGTCTCCGAATTTGGTCCAGGTCTCCTCGATGCGCCGCACTACACCGTCTGCAGCCAAAACGACGAGAAAACGGCTTCGATCATTAAATACGAAAGCAGATTATCGGGGTCCACGTACTCGTGGATTTTTGGGAGACGGAGCGACCCGATTCCGGCCATCAATCTCCGTGCGAGCAGCAAGATTCGCTGCGGATGAGCCGCTATTTCTCGCGATTTGACAAGGTTTCTTCTCATCGGAGCGCAAAATACTGCGGAATTTTTAACGACCGCTCATCCGTTTACGAGAACGGCTTCGAGTTCCCACCACCTCTTAGGAACTGATTTTGACTGATTTTTTATTTTGTTTCAAAAATCTAACCACACATATTATCTAGAATATGATTTTGACTGTTCATAATGAAAATTAATAAAATCAGATGTTATTATGACTTTAAATATGTAAAAACCATAAAATTTACATATTTAGCAAATAAAAATTAGTATACAATACTTTCGCAAAATTCAAAAAAAAAAAAAGACATTTTAGACACATCTGAACCAAATACACGTATATAACGTTTCAGATCATAAAATCTTATTTTGTATATTATTTATAATCTAAAAATTTATACACCATTAATATCATTATATCATTTTTTTAATTATCACAACTATATTTGTATTAATTTCATTATGAACGATCAAAATCATATTTTAAATGGTATGTGTGGTTGGATTCTTGAAAAAAATCAAAAAGCTAGCTTTTTAAAGTAGTTCCTATCCAGATGGAACCCAGTTTCCACCGAAAGCCGTTCTCCGTTATGAGTTGCCACCTCTTCCAAACGACTGGCGTACGTTTGCCACCGACTCACGCACGTGCAACACGTAAATCTCATGAATCTCATGTATTCACCTATTAAGATTATTTAATTGCATATTGGGATGTACGCGTTCTCGAATATGCGAACCGAACCGCGGATGGTCCAACCAATGAATGAACCGATTTTCAACAATTCTATGCAAACAGCGAAAACCGCATGCCAACCGGACCGGACCGCTTCTACTTCACGGTAAGCGGTTCATTTTCAAAATACGGTAAATTTCGAATAAAAAAGATACTCGATGTAATTAGAGTAAACAAAGTTCTAAGATTCAAATACCACAATCAACCCAAATTATTAATATATATTTAACATATCTTTTAACATCTCTTTTACAAAATATATTATACTTTTAAAGATATAAACTATATTTTTTAAAATATAAAAACTTGTTTAATTTACATATAAACTTTCCCAAATACACCTACCGTGTTTGACTTTTGACTTTAATCAAAGATATATCTACAATATTTTCAAAAATCCCAAATATAATCAGTATGTTTGCATTTAATTCCAAAAATATTGATTTCGTAAGTTAACATCGTTAGTTATTATGTAAAATTATAAACGTATCTTTCAAATTTAGGATGAGATTGAAAAAATTGAATGTTATAACTCATTGATGGCCCCATTATCATTTTCTTTCTATTTTATTTTATCATTTATTACTTTATAATATAGGGTATTTTAGGCATTTAAAAAAATTTAATTAAAATTTTTTTATAGAATAGAGATTTTTTGGATTAAATGAAAACATATTTTGTATGTTTAGAATTATGGTCAAACATAGTGAGTATATTTGGGAAAAACCCCTTTCATCTATTATTTAGTATATCTAATAAATGCATTTTAGAATTATACTATTGTCACATTGATTATAAATTTTTAAGTAAAATTTATATTAGGATTATAATTTTCAAATATAATATAAAGAATAATATAAAGAACCAATTTAAAATCGAGATCGAACCAACATTTTAAAAAATAAGATATGGTAAGTCAAGAACTGAACGAATCTAAAAATAAAGTAAAATAAGAGTTTTTAAGAACAAGATAAGAGTAAGTTTAACCTCAGATCATACTTATCTTACCCAAGTTGCGTCCCCAATTGCGTGGACTAGTTTCTCATTTCTATGAATTTCGGGTTACAACATTGTTATCGAGCCCAACTGCTTGCAAAAAGAAACCTCCTGCTAAAATTTTTATGCAGATGGCTATTTAGCTTGATGTGACTCAAAAGGAATAAAGATTCCCATAAAAAAGAATAAAATTAACGCAAGAAAAATGAATTAATGTTTCCAAATTTAGGAAGTTTACAACCATTTAGGGTAAATAAAGGGCAAAAGTGAGAATTTTGTCGGATCACTGAACAGATATAATCTAAATGTAACCTCATTGTGTATGGTAGGTTGACAATTTATGAGATGAAGAAATGATGTTGCCCAAATAATTTAATGGCCGTGGTAGAGCTGAAATGGCATAAAAGGATTCTTATTTTGTGCCCTGGGAATAAGGATTTGACGATGGTTGGGTCAGGTATGCAGAACTGAATGTGTGATGAACCTAGACATGTCTGATTTGATTACAAGCCGTGTTATTTTGGCTGATGCCAGTAAACTTTAAACAGAGTAGCCTGTCACCTGTTGCTTTACGAAAATGAGCCATAGAGAACGTGATATTTATGAGTTTCATGTCATCGAGATAATACAGAAGCAAAGACCAAACGAAGTTGACTTGTGTAAGTTAAAAGCTAGGTTTCTGTGCCTTTGTTCCTTGTATGAGCTCCAGTTGGGCAGGCAGAACTGGATCAACTTGTTTAGCTAGATGGACATGGAATGATGAATTTGGTGTCTAGTGGGAAGTCCATCCTCTTTGAAGCATATGTATGCATGCAACTACAAATTCACATGGTAGTATTTCATTGTTTTTATATAGAATAATAAGATTCCCAACTGAGTCACATATTCAGGGAAAAAAACGCTTATAAATTGTCATGTCAATTGAAAATGATGAATCCCATCACTTTCACTGTAGCAAACAGATCGGCTTATTAGTTGGAATGGGAATATGACCATCTGTGCGGGCATTCTAGCAAATACAGATGGGGAAAATCGTCAATTTTGAATGAACAAAGTTAAAGCTGAATTGAATTGATTGCCATGAGACAATTCCAATGTTGAATGGTTTGGATTTTTAGCTAGATGAGCCATGCATGGAAATTCTATTTATCATGTCCTCCCCACCAGCACTATGGAAAATGCTGATGGAGAAATCTTCCATTTTCAATGTTTGATGGAGAAATTCAGAGCCAACTGTAAGTCATTGAATAAGGCAGAAATCTAAAGTGGAATGGTCTAGACTTTTTCCGCTACATGAGCTATGCATGGAGGTTCCATTTCAACTTCAATATTATGTCCTCCCAACCAGCACCGTGGAAAATGCAGATGGAGAAATCTTCCATTTTGAATGTTTGACAAAGAAATTCAAATCCGAATTTAAGTCACTGAATGAGGCAGATATCTAAACTATAATGGTTTGGATTTTTTGCCTGCATAAGCTATGCATGGGAGTTCCTTTCTACTGCATACCATGAATGACCACGTTTGCAGGATGCTAGAATTTCCAGCTTCTCCAAAAGGAGCTGCACGAGCAGGCCCTGAACCACCGGCTCAAGTTTGTGAATCATCCTTATGGTTGAATTATTCCATTTACAAATATAAAACATAAATTAAGCAAGCTATATCACAGTCGTATCAAATATCATATCGTTCATCTCACCAGGTCAAAGCAATGTTGCAAGATTACAAGCAAAAAAAGCTAGTAAATGTGCAAATTACCTGCCAAAGAAAACTCAATGCTTGTCTTTGGAAACCTCCTCAGAAACTTGAGATTCCAATTTCTTAGGTTCCACCTTCTCTTTAGCCCTGAAAAAAAATGAGGAAGAGACAAATTATAAAAAGATGTGTTGTCAACACATGTTCTTGGAACTAACTAAAACTAGATATTTACTTGCAGAATTTGAAAGAGTATATGCACTACAATGCACAACATTAATGCAGACATGAAAGAAGATAAAAACACAAGACTAAATCTATTGGACGGAATATACATTAGAAAGCATCTTTTTGATCCCCAATTCATTGCCAAGAATATTTGGCAGACATGATAGTATATCAGAATTAAATGGAAACTCAAGCACACATTCAATCATCTCTTTCAGTCTCTGAATCCAAAGTAATACTTTCAGGTACAAATGGTAGAAAAGGGAAGCCAACTCCATGACCATCATGTTGAAGAAAAGAGAAGCATGCTAGTCCCACATTTTAGAATTTTTTTTTTTTTCCTGCAGAGACAATTGGTAATGTGTGCATAGCATTTCGTGCTATACTCCCACTCTAAAATGTTAAAAGCCCATAAAATCAAAGAGGACAACCAATAACACGCTAAGCAAGAATCTATCTTATCATTCAGGAGAAGCCATTGGGTTCTGAATCCATTATCCATCTTAAACATTGAGATCACAACAGGGATCCATGACATCCCTTTATTAGAGAAATCTACTAAGCTCATGCATGGGAGTGAAGATTTTTGGCTCTAAAAGGAAAGCTAGGCCCAGCAAAATTACCGAGGTTATCAGACAAACATGAAACAAATCATATAAGATAAAACAATCTTTAAATATGTTTCTTCTTAGCAATCAAAATCGGCCTAGATCAACTCACGCTACATGAAAAAAATCTTTAAAGAGGAGATAAGCAACCAATGAACAACCATATAAAAGCTTTGAATGTAGCAAAAAGAGAATGAGCATTACTTGGATGAAGCAGCAGATTCTTCTTCAAGCCAAAGTCGAATCTGCCGAATGTTTCGCCTGAACGTAGCTGCTGAGTGTTTGACATCACTCCGGAGGAGGAGGAAAACAGCACTAACGCCCGCAACAGTGAGGATGAAATTTGTCAAAGCCATAGCTGTAAAACCATGCTCCAATATTAACGCTTCCAGTTCTCAAAATCAAGTCACACATGAATAAAACAATATTCTTCCATAGACAGAGAAAATTCTTAACATATACCATCTTACCATAAATAAACAAAGCACTCAACACTGTGGTCCTGAATTCGAGACAAGGCAAAAACAAATATTAGCATGCAACAACATATCGATGACAATAAAATAGATAAGTGGGGTCAAAGTTTAACACGAATGGCCATCCAGCAACCGAAAATTTCATGTGAATGCTGATTATGTAATAATCCATTGCAACATGTATTATTCTACCTTCTGAATTGTAAGGTTAGGAGCTATTTATCAAACCTACTCCAATCTCAACGGGAGAGTACGGATGAAATTATAGTGGTAAAAGGAGGCAGAAGAAAGTGACAGTGACCCATTCAGGTCAGGCACCAAGCCCCAATCAATCTACGTAACAAGGGGGAAAAACGGAAAACAGTTCTAACAAGTAAAATAAACATGTCTGTAAGCGAAAATAACATGAAAGGAAATGAAAAAATAAAATTAAAAATGTGTACCTCTTGTCGGAGTCGACTACCGACCTTCAAATATGGAGATGCCGGCTTCCAAACGCTGATTTTTCCCCCTCCGCAGATCTTACCTAGCGATACCGAAAATGAGTTTCCACTTCCCAGGCAACTGAAAACCGCGGAAGCAAAGAGCTGAAGAGGTGTTGAGCCAGTCTGCTGCTCCGTATATTTATTTTTTGGAAGATTTCTGAATCAGCCTGCATAAAATCTCGATCCGTATACGATTAAGGTTGTAATCGAGTCTGAGGCTAACCTTAATTTTAACCCATTTTAAAACTTTAGTCCTAATCCTAGGCTCATTTGGTAAAAAGGGTGAGAGTTGAAGCAAGCTTTCCACCTCCTCAAATAATTTGACATTTTACTTATGCTAGTATATTTTTTTTAAAAAATTTAATATTATATTTTAATATTTTATCACATAATTATCTTATTTATTATCATTTTATCTCTACTATATCACATCAATTTCACACTTTTCAAAAATTTAATCTTCCCCGCTTAAGCTTTGCTTCAATGGTACGTGTATTTACTCCATCAATTAGGCGCCCATAGTTCAAAACTTATGGTGTGTTTGGTTGGGGATAAAACTTTTAATGCAAAGTTTTTGATATAGAAGTTGTGGCATTGATAGAAAATGATGTGATATAATAGGAGTAATGATGAGAAGTAAAGAGAATAAAGTTAAAATAGATAGATTAGTTGTATAGATAGTTGTGTAGAAATGATTGAAAAGTAGGGTAGTTTGTATAGGAAAATATGAAAAAATAATTTAAAAATAGAATAGTTATGGAGAATGAAAAGTTTTAGATTGAAAAGTTTTGGTTGATATGTTTATATCCCAAACAAACACACCCTTAATAAGAGCATTTGCGTCTGGATATTAGTAGTAGCATTATTCTTCTTAAATTTTTGTTGGAGTGTCCGCTAATTAGACTATTTAGGAAAATATTGTTGAGATTATTATTAGAAAATTATAAAAATATTTCAGGACATGGTTATAATACCAGTTGAAACAATGTAATATATGAGTATTCATTGAAAAAATCTAACTATTTATTTTACCAAAAATAATCCATTTAACCTTAATTTTAATCCAAATTTATTTAGAGTGTTTTTGTTTTTAAATAAAACTTATCAATATAAAATGTTATCATTTGGTATGTACGTTACATTATAAAGAAAGGCTTCTAATACCAATCATTTAATAATTGAATTTAAATATCAACTTTGATGCATTCTTAACTAAAATATTGAGTTATTGTTGATAAGTATGGATAATTTGTAAATAGAAATTAAGAAGATGTAAAGGTTTTCATGGGTAATAAATGGTTTTATAAGTCCATAAGTCAAAGGATTATATTATTGAGTTGGCTAGTTGAATAAGTTATACTCATGGCCAGCCCATTTAATTAAATGAGGTTATACAAGTCATATAAATAGATTTAGATTAAAAATTTATAACCCTAGCCCACTAAAAATAAAGTTGGGTTGATCAGATTGCCGGTTGAACATAACTCGATCACGCCTTCGTGTACAACTGCTTTTTCAAATAATAAATAAGCCTAGGTATTACTGGGAACAAGGAAATTTAATGTGTGATAGTTAATGTTTTTAAAAACCGGACCGAACCGGGCGGTCGGACCGTGAACCGGTCATGTCCCAGTGTGTTGGTTTTTTCGATTCAACTGCGGTTTGATTGTCGGTTCGCACCGGTTGAATCAGAAAAACCAAGAACCGGTCACAAAACCGGTTCATTGACCGGTCCGGTTTTTAAAACATTGGTGATAGTTCAACTTTTTGTTATATTTATAATTTAAACTATTTTATTTGCGGAGTCTAGTTCCGAAAGCTGCTAGTATAAGTTTATGTTAGTTTGGCTAATTTTTTTCCGTTTCTCATGAAAATATATTTTTAAGCGTGTTTAACTTATATAAAAATCTTACAATTTTTAGATATACTTATGTCTCTTTTTTCAAAATATAATATTTTTGGCTAAAATAACTTAAATCCTAGCTTATTTCTGAAAATTTTAAAATACGAACACATTGAAAAGTAATAAAACTTAGTATATAAAATAAATACACCGATAAAATGTTGTCATAAAAACTTTAAAAAATACTCCTTTTAACCCCAAACTAACACAAGCTTTTGTTGCCTTGGCCTGATAAGAATATAAGATAATAGCTCCTTTTTAAATCTAGTTATTAAAAATAATTTTATTATTTTTTTAAAAATATAAAGATTAAAATATATTTTTAAAAAATATCGTCATTCTTATCTTTTTTTAATTGATATATATACATCTAATTTAACAAAACTTGATCCAATGCTCCTGGGAGCATGCGGTGCTGCATGCTTCCGGGCGCATACACCTATTTATTTTTATTTTATTTTTCAAAATTTTTTCATGAACTTGTTAACTTAAGTGTATTTAACGTATGTATCAATTTTTAACATTTTTATAGATTTTTAGATATTTATTTCGAATTTTTAAAAATTAGTGCCATTTTAACGGAAAATTAGAAATTCATCCGACCCACCTAGAAATCAGTTTCTGTGATTTGAACCGTCCAATCGCTAATCTGAAACCAAGAGATGCACGGACGGTTGGATGTTACCCATGAGTCCGCGAGCTGCAAAAGCAGCGCTTCTCACTGCATAGTTCTGCGGATGGTTTTCACAGCCGGAAACGCTTCTTCTCTTCGGCAATGGAGATGTCGTCATCTTGCAGACGTTTGACCTCTTTGCTCCTGTTTCTATCATTATTTCCCTGGATTTGTCTCTCTTACAGACCCGGAGAGATTGTCCCCATGAGCAGGATGGGCCAATACCACTCTGTAACAATCCTGATTTCCGACCCCCTTTTGATTTTATTTTTCTTATGTTCTTCTGAAAATTCATTTTTGAATCCGTTCAATTTTAGTCAAGGACGGTCTGGCAGGATGTTATTGGTCGTCACTGCCCAATCTTCGCCGTGAATCGAGAGGTACGTGTCGATTTTGCTAACTCCTGTTGTTTATTTCCGTGAAAAATCTCACTTTTAGGTGGTTCCGTTGTATGCAGGTTTTGATTCCGATACCTAAGCCTACAGGCTTCACTGGCGCTGATCCTTACAAAATGTAAGAAAAATTCTCAGTTGCTTACTTGATTCAGGGTGGGCTGCTTTTTTTACTTTCCTCTCCGCTATTTCAATTCTGCATATGGCGGATATGATTCACGGAATTCTGGTCTATCAATTCTGTGTGATTACTATTCATCAAAAGAAAAATTCTGTGTGATTACTGTTGCTTATGTTCTGGCATTTGAATTTCATTTCCTGGAAACTTGGAACAGAGAAAAGAGAACATACTACAAAGGACAAGTCCCACGCAGCAGCCATCATACAAGCACGAATTTATCTAAAATGAAGAAATAAACCTGGTCAGGGTATTCAAAGCTGATCGAAAACATAGTGTGGCGGCCATTGTTTTTGCCCTTGCATGATGGGATTATGGTCCCCCGTTTGTTTTCTTTTAGGAAAGGATATGCAATCTTGTATTTATAAATCTGTGTCAAATGTTGGTTTTCTATATTTAATTTCATGCACAGTAGCACACCGTTGTTAGGTTTACATATCAGCATTCAGAAGATAATTTAGTAAGTGAAGAATGAATAATGGAGAAAAAAGTGAAAATGCGGCTTGGATAGACAAAATGATACATCCTGTGAAGTATCACTCTGTATTTTAGTTTTAGTTCACCAGCCTCTTTAATGTTGTTAATTGTAGCTGATGCAGAAGTAAATTTTGTTCCTGTGGCTGCTATATCTTTTTGCTGTGATTGTTGGTTCTGAGCTCTGTCAATGCCATTACATTTTAATTTTACATTTTGACCAATTTTCAAATTTTCTCTTGTATCTATTTTTGATTGAGAATATATATCTCGTGAAGATCATTTCAAGTTGGAAGGGAAAAATTTTTGATTCCATGGCTTCTCGTCATAAACCGCAAGAGTGCAGAAGTTCCAATGATTGATGTACATCTGGTACGAGTGCATCTATTTTAAGCTTCTAAATTATTTTTCCAATTACAGTGCTCTTGGAGTTTCCAGTAGATGGGAAAGTTTAGTTGTGCCTTTCAGTATATAACTTTCAATATATGTTTGTCTGAAAACTAGATGGAAGGTTGACTGCTATGTCATTGGATTTGTTGCAGAGATACTCAGGAAATGATTTGCATGGTGTCACAGCTAAAGTAATAGACATGCCTCACCACTGTATGCCATATCCTTCTCTATATGCTGTTTTTCCTAGCGACATTTGAATTTAAATAGAGATGTTGAACAACTATTATACCTCTTTACCTCTTTTTTTAGACCTTCACTCAGGATACTGTTTATTATTATTTGGTTGATTGATTACACATCAATTATGCACTTTTTCCCAGGATAGATATTGTGGGTTAACTATTTTACCCTCTATTTAGATGGAGTCCTAATCCAGTGCACACAGTTGCATGGACCTTTTTTATTTTATTTTATTTTTGACTTTTTGCCATGCATGCCTGCGTAAGCATAAAGCATAAAGTTCACACATATGTAGTTTTTACAATTTTTTGATTTTATATAATACTTTTTATCTTTAAATTTTCAAAAAATATATAATATCGAAAAATTGTAAAATTTCATAGGTAAAATGTTTATGCTTGTGTTCACACATGTGTGGCAAAAACGGAAAAAGTCCATGTGGTCATGTTCATGTACACTGAAGCTAAGTGCACAAAGGTGCAATGGATCAGGACTAATCTGGTTATGTTATTTTGATCAAACATATTCATACAACAAGTAATTCGAAAAATGTCAGGCTTGCTCATCTTGGGTTGATTTCTTTTCTCCTTTCAAACTAAAAAAAATGTAAATGGAGATTAGCCTGTAGCTGCATTAGTTTTTTTCCAGTCAGTATGATTATGTTGGTTGATGCTGGAGCATGCAACTAGAATTTATGTTCCTGACAACCAAGATGAATAATTTTTGGATATCTTGAGAGAGTTGCTTCTCCCACTTAAATTGTTCTTCATGGTCTTGGTCGAAACCTGCACTTCTGAGTAATATGTGTTTTTCTAATGTTTTTGACTTTTGATTCTGCATCATCTTTGCCCTCATGCCCAGATCTTGTAGTTCTTTGCTTCCAGCTCAATGATGGCGCACCATGTAGCTGCAGATTTTTCTTGTCTTTTCGTTTTTTCTAACACCTACTGTGCAATTTTAGGAGTCCTCTCATATTCTTGTTCTGTCAACTGTGAGTACATGGAGAATTTTTTTTTATCTTATATTTTATTCATATGTTTTTTGAGTAGCCCCTTTTTTAGCAAAACCTCATCAGACAAGCATCAAATGTCAAGGTATCACCCCTCTACAAAACATGGAGAAACTAGAGAGGATATCTACCAGAGTCCAGCTTTCCGTAGTTCTTATGTTTTGTACTGCCTAGCATTTTGACTCTGATGCTTCCCCACATTTGCACCCAGATCGTTTGCTATGCTTGACATTTATGGATTGCAGCTATTAATCATGGAAACCTTCCTTCCTTGCTCTTTTTCCTCTTATGGTAACGCTGGCATGTTTTTCACCTTAGATCAAAACATGCATCCATTTGGTGCCTACCAATTGGACCATCATGTTTTGCTATCAGTTGGCGAAGCAGCATGTTACTTCAACGTTGAATTGTCCTATATTTTTTATTTTTTATTGTTATTGTTTTATTATCGATTTAACAACTCTGTTGAACAATTTACCACCCAACCTTCGACACATCAAGTGGTATAGTGTCTAGCTTAAGGCCTTTTAATTGTTGTCTTTCCTAATGCTAGGCACTTTGCACTCATCCTAGGAAGGTATCTAAGTTTATGATTCATTAATGTCAAAGTTTCCTTTGCTTGCGGCTGCAAGTTTATTAAGGACGAGCATATTGGTCTCTCATTATCTCATTTCTCCTAAAAGGCGGCCCTTGGTTTCCAATGGTCAATGCTCTAACGTGGTTGCATTTTTCAAACCCTTGCCCTTAGGCTAGTTTTTCCAGCTTAGAAAAATATCCATTCTGTTCTGAAGTCTCTGCTTTTTTTTTTTTAATTGGTATTATATACATTGTAACAACTGATATTACAAATCAGGCTCATTCACAACCATCATATTTTGGAGGTACATTCTGTAAATACCCCCACACTCAGGAGGGGACACTTGTAAGTAGTCCCAATCTGGGTGACAAATTTTCTCCCACGGAGGGGAGATTTGAAGCTTAGATGCCATGGCTGTGCGCCAGCGTCCATGACCAGTGCGTGGCAGCCCCACTAGCATCTCTGCTGCTTTTTGATTTGTCACTGTTGTTGTTGTTTTGAAGTTTTTCCTGCTGTATGATCGATCACTGTTATTTTGTTCTGAGCAGATATTGAAGTTCATCAAGACATACAAAAGAACTTCTGGGATCAACAATATTGGCCAAAGCACGTGCTTGTCAGATATACATGGTTTGTCTGGCTATGACAGCAATCTTACTCAACATAATAGAAAGTTACAGTTGTGTTGAGATAAATTCTAGTGTGATGGGATATATCCCTTAAATGTTATACTTTTTTGAGAACTCGGCCATCAAATGAGGGTAAAGGAAACCTAGACATGCATGCACCATAAGTTGATGCCCTGTCGATTCTAGCTTCTAGGTGATATTGGCACTTTCGTCAAGGGAAATGATATAGTCATCTGTGTCTTTAAGCTTTTTGGAAAGTTTTTTTTTTTGTTTTTTCCGAAGTTCAACCATATTTCTGTAACTGATGTTTTATGGTGTTTTGGTACTGGTGCCTGCCTCTCTGCTGTGGGAGTAGTAGTGTGTAGCTAGGTTGTATTTGCAGGCATCAACCTTATTCCTTATGAAAATTGTTGAAGCCCAGTATAGATGTAATGTTTGTTGAAGGCCCAGTATAGATGTAATGTTTTTTGGGGGCATTATTTCACTTCAATTGTTGATTGTCTTTATCTTTTTCCACGACAGGGAGGAACAATCAGAAATAGATGTTGCCAGTGGGTTCTATGTCTTACTTGGCTCAGGTAAAAGTCACTATAATTCATGGTTGTTTTAAGTATAAAAACTGAGGTTGTATTTTCTGTCATTATGATTATTAGTAACAGACCAACACTCTTAAGGCCCATTCGTTCGTTTGTGGTTCCAAATCTTGAAAACAAAGGACTTGTACATATCCGGTTTTAGTGGATCTTCTATAAAAATGGACTGTTTCAGCTCGGTACGGCTCTGTAACTGTCTCTAATAGTTACTTGAGGCAGTGTGTTCTAGGTTGGACATTGGTGTACTACTGATGCCTGATTAGAATATTCATGTAATGATCTTCTGAGGTGTTCCATTTTCAACTTAATAGTGTTGCTAACATTATTATGTCATTTCTTCCAAAAAAAGAAAAAAGGATGACTGTATCATTAACTACTTCCCTTTTTTTTCCGCTTGTGTTGCTTTGTGCTTGTGGAAAGCAGGACTCTTGTTATCATTTATTCTTGCAATTTATGTCCTGCAGTCTTCTCAAGACAAATTAACAAGGTATGCTGCTGCTACTTATCTTCAGTTGCTCTACAGAATTTCCATTTATTTGCTTCTATGCATCTTCAACAGGGTTCAAACTTCAGCAGTTTTTCTAAACCTCGCAGGGAAAGGAAAATAAAGTTTTGATGGCTGCTAACACTATTTCGTTTGACATGCCAATGCTTGTTACACAGATTTGTAAGGGAGACAGTTGCAGAAAGTAGCATGCCTGGGGTAGGAGCAGCCAAGGTCGAATGATGGTTCTTCAATGAAGGTTCAAAATGCCTGCTTAAATTGCTACTAGAAGGCTCTGCGCAAAGCGCAATCTCAATGGTGCATGCAGTAATTAAATGGATCGAGATGAGTGTTTATGGATTCACCCAATTTGTCCAACAGCTGCTGAGAGTCTCTGGATGTTATTTTCTTGTAATACAAATCTGAAGCCAAGGAAATATGATTTTTGTTCTCTCAACCCTGCCCTACCCTACCCACTCAGGGTTTCTTGTGGTTTGGGAATATCTTGATTTCACACCTTTCCTTGTTTCAGAAACATCACGTAGGACATTATTCTCTCCTTGTTATTTTCAGTAAACCGTCGCCTTGGGGGTGCAAGTTTCCCTTAACCTTTGTTTTTCCCTTTCAAATCTTTGGGGAAACGAATAAAAGCAAACGTCACTACAAGTGGGATTCTGTCCAAATGATTTTTTAGAATTCCTGTAAGTTTTCTTAATACCGGAACTGTTTATAATGTTCGTCTATGTATTCTTAGGATGTCAAAAATTAAATATTTTAAAAACTTTTATTTGCCAAGTCATTTCAAATTTTATGAGTTTTATATTCGCCCTCAAATGATGTTACATATTTATAATATACAAAATTTTAATCAAGGTGATTTTTGTCATCATAAATACGTACATGTTACTTGATATTTTGAATGGGTTAAATATAAAAAACAATTAATAAAAAAGCAGCAATTTGCATACCCCTTAATTGTGCAAACACGCTTGTTTTTAATAATCCGCTGGGATTTGTTGCTGAGTATCTGCAGTAGGATTGCATCAGTGATCGATTATGTTTTTGTAGTTGCGAACCTCCAATTTTCGATGTATATTTATAAGATGAGCGGATAAGGTTGTCCCACGCCGATTCTTTTTTCGATCCTCATCCAAACCAACCAACGGACGCGATCACGCTCGCCCTCGCTTCATGTGGCAGCCAACCGTTCCCGCGAAAACTACCGGCGGAGAAAACAAACGTAAAGAAGATAAACCAGCTCCAGCTCTTGCTCTTCCGCTCTTTCTCAGCTTACTCGGAAATGCAAATCCATCACGCAAAACCCGTGTCTTCCATCTCTTTCTCTTCCTCAATCTCAATTCCTAGCCCTAGAAACAAATCCTCATCTCTCCTTCGCCATCTTCCTTCCTGCATTCGCTCTGCCATCACCAACGCCCACGACAACGCTCACGACTGCGGCCCCAATGATCGCGCCTTCACAGAAAGAGGTCTCGAATTCCACACCGGCGATTCCTTTTTCCGGCCCGAGAGTGCGGTGGGCCGCGACCTCGCCGTCCTCTCCGCCGCCCTCCACAAACGCTCCAACCAAAGCCTCCGCGTCCTCGACGCCATGTGCGGCTGCGGAGTCCGCTCCCTTCGCTACCTCCGCCAGGCCGACGCCGACTTCGTCTGGGCGAACGATGCGAATGAGGAGTACGGTGCCACAATCTCGTCAAATCTGTCGGGCGCTGCTAGGGTTTCGGAGGAGCGGAGGGCAGAGAGATGGGTGGTGACGCATTCGGACGCCATTAGGCTTCTGGCGGAGAGGTACTTGGAGAAGGATTTCTTTGATTTGATTGATGTGGATTCCTTCGGAAGCGATACTGGGTTTCTAAGGCAAGCCATTTTGGCAGTGAAGATAGGGGGATTGGTGTACGGCACGTCGACGGATGGGTATTCCTCTGGCGGCCATCGGCCTCACAAGTAAGACTTCGTTTTTTTTTTTTTTTTTGCAATTTAAGATTTCAGCATGCATGAATTTGGAAAAGGAAGCAGATACGGAAGCACGATGCGTATCTTTCCTTTCGACGAGTTTCTATTACTTCGTTGATGACATGAACAAATGTTTTTCTTCTCTAGTTCTTTAGCTTCATATGGCGCATATGTTCGGCCCATGCCATATTCGAATGAGGTTGGTTTGCGAATGCTTATAGGTGGGGCTTTAAGGGAGGCTGCTGTTTTGGGATTCCATGTTTCACCGCTTTTCTCCTACTATTCATATCATGGACCTGTTTTCAGAGTTATGTTGCGTGTCAACCGTGGCAAGCTTCCTGACTGCAAGTGAGTCTTATTTGGAACTCTGCACTTGTTGTTTTGTTTTTGTTGGTGTTTTTCCGTTGTGCATGATTTTACATATCACACTCATCTCTTCTTTACAGAAGCTATGGTTTCATCGGTTACTGCAACTCATGTGGGACTTCTCAAGGATTTTCGTGGGATAAACTGGGACAGATTTCCTGTCCTTGCAATGTTGGAAAGGTTTGGGATTTCTCTTTTCTATCATAATTGCAGACCACCATAATTTTTAAGATGTTTGCTGCAAGATGATTTCTCTAAATTCATCTTCAGAATTTCCCTTGGAAATGTTTTTGTGGGAGAATTCAGGTGGATGGGAATTCCTCATGAACCGATTACTAGCGTAGGTTGAATTCTTATGCTGTTTGTGAGAATTCCTCAGAAAAAGTTCCTTACTGAACTTGTTAGGTTTCTTTCAGGTCTCCCGTTCTCTGGTTGTATCAGGCCCCCTTTGGACTGGACCTCTTCACAGTGGGGATTATGTCACTCAAATGTTAAACTTAGCTGAGGAGTGGGGCTGGGCGGGGACTGGTGTCAAAGGCATAAATTTGGAGAAGAAGTTGAAACAGATGATTGATGAAAGTGACCCAGACTTGCTTTTTGGATACATTGAGATAGACCAGGTAAGCGCTGAAGTTGATCAAATTTTCAGGAAAAAGGTGATCAATCAAATACTCACAAAATCCTTTTGCACGTATTTCCCAGATTGCGAGTAGAGCAAAAGTTAGTTGTCCTCCTATTCAGGCCTTTCTCAATGCCTTGCACACGGTAAGCTTTTCATACCAACTCTTAATACTTTACAAATGATGAATGATCAGTTCAAGATGACACAACCACGATTCTCCATTGCTACCTGGTGCTCTTTTTGAGGATGCCAAATCTTAGGGCCAGTCTTGACAATATGCTCTCTCCTTTTGTTTATCATCAGGAAGGATATGCTGCCTGCAGATCACACATTGCGTCAAATGCAATCAAGACAAACTGTCCCATGGCAGTTTGTATTGAAATTGCAAAGCGTCTCAGGTGCCAACCAAGTTGAAAGGAGCTAGCTAGTCGTCAAAGATTGCCAATGCATTTTCGGTGGGACCTCTGTTTCTGTGACTTCAGGAAGCCCAGTGCGGCGTGCTGATACAGCAGTTGGCCTTGATGGAGGCTTGCTCCTGTGACCCCAACGTGTTGAGGAGGTGAATTTCCCATCCCGGTCTCATCTCAGGTCTGCCTGTTTGTTGAACG
Organism: Annona cherimola; assembly: GCA_030490835.1. Lineage (NCBI taxonomy): Eukaryota > Viridiplantae > Streptophyta > Magnoliopsida > Magnoliales > Annonaceae > Annona > Annona cherimola. The sequence goes on along the minus strand of CM059977.1, from coordinate 10,456,276 downwards.
TACAGCCAAAGACGAGAGAGAAATAGCAGCTGCTGCTTGGGTCTTGCAGAGCATGAAGGGTACTCAAGGCTACCGCGCAATGAGTTTGGAAGCTTTCACAACCGACGCAAGTTTCGGTTGGTGGACGAGTCACGTGTCCTTTCTCTCTTTTGTCCTTACAATAACCAAACACGTGCATCCGCACCATTGTTACTAGTTAAATTCTTATGCTTCCAGCATCATTATTTTTGACAACCATCTTTTCTGATCAGTCTGAAATATTTAAAATGATATAAATGCCTTTATATTTTAAAATCCAAAATAAATATATCTACATTAAAAAATGATAAAACTTAATTTATAAACTATTTATAACTAGATTAACATATTTATAAAACTTTTTCAAAAAAAATAATAATAACAATATATTTTTTGGACCAGTTTGAAATTGTCGAATTTTAGACCGGTATGAAAAGATCATTCGGCATTATTTTTAGCAAATAAATAGGTGTTTTAGTCATTTTAAATGATTGAAATATGACTGAAATACCTCAATGTTTAGAAATCCAAAAAATATATATATACATGTTTAAAATTAGTAAAAATTGATTTATAGATTAAATATAACTAGATTAATAGTCTTGTCAAAAAAAATTGTAAAAAAAAATGACTAAATGCTCTCGGGCGCATAAGAATAGAACCTTTTATATATTATTATATTTCTTTGAAACATGTAGTTAGACCGCATGTGATTATTTCTGCCCACGTGATTTGTTTGTATTGTATATTCATATCACATTTTAAACTTATTATTCTTAAATTAAATGAAAATTTGTCAACTCAAATTTCAACTTGAAATTCAATCCAAACTCGATTTATATAAGTATAGGTTGTACAAATAGAATTAGAATTAGAGTTTAAATTTTATAAATAGAGATAAGTTTAGAATTGAAGTAAATCTAAGTTTTATGAGTCAAAATTGCTCCCCTGGAGACAACATTCCTACGGGACTTTGAAGTTGAGATCTTATATTCATACACCGGATGTGATCCCAATGTGATCTCGTTGGGCTAAAGCTTTGATACACAATAAGCCCAAATTTTAACTATTAAATGAATGATTACACTGCAAATACATTAATATTAGGCAATGTTTGGCTATGTATAAAAGTTTTTGTTCTCTATGACTCTTTTATTTTTTTAATTAATTTTTGCACATTTTTCTTATATAACTACTTTACTTTTCAATTATTTTGATATAATTATTTATAAAATTAACTTATCTATTTTAATTTTATTTTCTTTACCTATCATCATCAGTACTTTTTTATATCATTTCCTTTTCTCGGATTTAAAAAATTTTTACACCAGAAACTTCAAACACATCTTAAATCAAAATGGTGACATCAACTCGAAAAACTTGAATATTCTCATTTTTTGAGAGACTGATCTATGATAAACTCAACTAGAGACCTGCCGAGAATGCCGTATACGTGCATAAACAAGTGTTCCAATGATTTTATCAAAAAAAAAAAAGTGTTCCGAAGGCTTGCGACTGCGCGTATATTAGGCGGTACACCGACAGTTCAAAATATTATTATTATTATTATTATTCAACGTGAGGCTCACCTGCCGCATGTGTCCATATATTTTATTTCAAAAATAAAAATATGTAAAATATAAAAGAATTAGTATGTAAACAGATTTAAGTAGGGCCCCAAATCTATTAAAAAATAATAATAATTTGGCAACATGCTTGTAACTGCAGAGGATATATATATATACACACACATATGACATATATATATATATATGAGAAATATATATAAGGCATACTTATATAGAATATATTGTACATTTGCTTAACTTAAGATATTGATTTATTTAATAGCACACTTGCTCAAAATAAGCCTTACATGTATTTAAATATATTAATACTTTAAAATCATAATAACATACAATATTCGATTCTTTATTTTAGTTTTATTTTTAAATTTTTTCATAAACATGTTTTCTTAAGTGTATTTAATACATATACTAAGTTTTATAATTTTAGATTACTTTTACATATTTTTTATTTTTAAAAAATCAAGGGCATATAAGTCATTTTTTCACCCCCTGAAAAAACATGATTTTTAAAAATAAATATATAAAGGTATTATCAAATGGAAAATTTTAGCATATGTATTAAATACACTTAAGAAAATATGTTTATAAAGAAAAATCAAAAAATAAAATAAAATAAAAATTGAATATTGTATGTTAAGCATATGTACAGTATATTGTATATTATTATGACTCGATACTTTATACAATTATGCATATGTATAAATTATATCTTAAATAGTTTATATGTTGAAAAATAATTTTAAAATTATCATTTACGTCAAAATATTTTATTAAAATGATTTTGTACCATTTTCAACACATTCAATTTAGTTGAAAATTCATATCCTAATAAAAGAAATAATTTTAAATATAATGGACAAAGTAAGTATACATTTTATAATTATGTAAAGTTCATTATGAGTCAAATGCGCCATAAACTACGATAAATTCACATGCGCTGGATCTCTCTCCCTCCCTCCCTCCCTCCCTTTGTGAGAATTATTCAAATGCAGCCGAATCGTATCATAAATATGGTTCAAATGCAGCCGAATTATATCATAATTAGGGTGCAGTCATATATTAAATAGTTTAGAAGTTGAAAAATCAATTTTAAAATTGTTATTTTATATTGAAAAATTTTATTACATTAATTTCATACCATTTTTAGATGAAACCCATATACATATTTAAATGGGATAAAAGTTGATATGCTAATAAAATAAATAATTTTAAATACGAGTGGGGTGGAAGGGGGTGGATTTGCTATTTCTCACATAGACTACACAATGTAGTCCGAATGCCCTGGAATACTTCCCAGTGCTACTAGGCTTCTAGTAATTTGCGTCCCTGTCAAAGCAAAACTAAATCATTTGCATCCTTGCAAACTAATTTTATTTTTTCAATCCATGCCAATAGTTTTTGAAAGAGTTGACATGCATGCCCCCTTCATTGGATTCAACCTCATGACCGGTAGGTATGGGCACCATGAACTCGAATCTAGTCTACACTGATTCTCGCCATAAAAAATAAAAAAAAAACACTAGTCTACAGTGGATGCAAACTTTTAAAAAGTCCTTAGCATGGATACGATAACTAATAATTTACACACACAGGTATTATCCCAAAAGCGTAGACGTGTTTTCCAGTCAAATCAATTGACAGTCTAGCATCTGAATAATTTTTCAGACAAGAATCTCCACTTGAAAATAGATTGACATGGATAATCCAGAAAAAAGAACATGGTAAAATAGTCGAAGATGATAAGCTATTGTCTGCGAATGACAAAATTGGGACAGGTCTTAACTGTTGAAAGGCATTTTTAAGCGGCACTAAAAAGGATAAAACTCTCAGCTAAATGCAAGTTCAACATTTGTAAAATTATAAAGTGGACTGCAAAAGCCCAAGCTAATCAGGGACGAGGTGCATTTGCCACTCCACCGGGACGAGGTGCTTGGCCAGGTTTTGGCAAATCATCCTGCAGAACACACAAGTACCCATCAACAGATGAAATTGTAAAAAGATTTTATTGCTAGAAGGAAAGTCAATGAAACCATTAAAATAAAAATGAATAATGTTATACTGCACATTCTCCAAGTGATCATATTTAAATGTAAAGAGAAGCTTGGTTATGGGATTTGGATTCAGGTTTTGTACTGCAATAACCCATGACATGCATGCAAAAATAAAAAATAGTAATAGCTGCGGACCATCTGGTGCATGTTTGAGATCATTTGCCTCCAATGGGCAAAATTACAAATTTGAGAAAAACCAGTAATAATCAATTTAACCATGACAATTATATCATTCATGTATCATCCAGGATCAACCATGTGAGAAAGACCCAGTCAGAAAGCCCCACAATACAAACCATATTCCAAAGAGTGTCAAACCAATGATTAGCTACTCAAGCAATGATCCTTGTGCATACAACCCCTTTGATGCTTTGTGTTGGCTATGAAAAATGATATTGTATCCATCAGAAGCAAAACTTCCTAAACCATGTGTATCTGCTATCGAATCAATCCAAAACAAAACCCACCTCCAGCAGTTGCTCAACATTCATAAACACATCTAAATAAAATACACTCGCTATCATCCTAAGAGTTGGAAAAGCATAGCGCTAGACTTGGGTAAATCAACAAAGTTATAATGAATCAAAACAACTTATGTTCCCTGGCAATGAATGAGACAGCATGAGGCTGAAAGAGTTGAAAAGCGTATCATTAGACAAAGAAAAATCAACAAAGTTATAATGAAGCAAAACTACTTATGTTCCTTGGCCATGAATGATGATCTTAGCATGAGACAGAAAGCTACAACAAACAATTGAAATACATTATGATACAAAACCAAAACACTTAACATATAAAATTAAACTCTTGACTAAACCCAAACACTAAGAAGAAATTACAAATCAAATCATACCCTGCGCCTAAACCGCTGAGGTGGCTCACGGATCCTCCTGGCAGTGCGAGATCGAACCCTAACCACATGGGAGTGGATAGCACAAGAAACACAGTACTGCATCTTTGCATACAGCTTAGGAAGTGTGTATCCTGAAGGGGTAAAACACATCAATTAGGAAGAGATGAGCTGCTGCCAAAGTATAGTTTGCTGCTATTATCAACATCAAGTGCATAATTCCATGAAACATTACCATCATACACGCATGCTTCCTGAACATCCCTAACTGCAGCCTGCTCAACAATGTTCCTTACAAGAAACCTCTTGATCGCTTTATCCTTAAATCATGTCAAAACCAAAAAAAGAAGAAAAAACAACAGAATGACAGCTTTAATTAGTAGCTGGCGTAAAAATAACCAAACAAATAACAAAGGAAGCATTCGCAAGAAGTAACGAATTATTATTGATTGAATGGAACCAAATAACCAAGTTGATTCTTTTTATGATCCATTGTGATTGGTAATCAAGATAAGTCTAACTGCAATGTGAGAGCAACATCTTAGGCAGAAATAGTAGAAATACAACTTCTAGACAGACGTTTCTAATTAAAATGAATGCTTAAGATTGAATAGCATTTTGCATACGAATGCTAGTCCCTTGGTGTATGAGAAGGCAATACGGTCCAACACTAATGATTCTTGACATTAAAAAACACAAAGCATAGCTTCAAAATACCTAGGCTCCTAACCATTGTCATTCGTGATGGAAATCTACACCCGTTCGTGAAGTAAATTTGAGATTTTCTCACTAAGTGAACACCAAATAGGTAAAACTGATTTCAATCTCTAATAAATAAATGCCGATATTTAAAAAAGGACATACATGATTCAAAGTAGCCAATCAGAGAGAAAACACAATCCAAAGTGTAAAAACTAAGACATGAGGCTATGATTCTACATCAATAAATGAGATAGAAAGATAACAACGTGAGGAGATGGGTTTATATTCAATCGGAAATCAAATGAAATAGATCTAGGACACAGAAAACAAAATTCCAAGCAATTACCAAGACAACATCCAGAGAGACGAATGAATATAAGAATACCTTAGGGCAGCACTTTCCGCAGTTGGAGCAGCGGATGAAGTTGACATGGCCTCGGCCGTGCTTGTTGCGACCGCCATTCCTGCGCTTGAACGTCTACAACAACCATAAAACAGCATCAGACGACAGCAGAAACGAGAACAAGAGATCGTGCGTAGGCAGTAGAAATAACAAAAGGAAATCTCACCATTGTAGCTGATTCTTGCTCCCCAAACCCTAACCGAAAGGCGCCTCCCTTGTTCTGCTCAAGCTAGGGTTTGTCAGCGCCGAGCAAAGCATGGCGCGAAGTTGGCTTATTATATGGCCTGCACGTGAGAGATCTCCAACGTCCGTTTGTGAATCTTGCATCAGAGTCATCCAAGTTCCAAACAGCTGGTTCAGCAAGCTTTGGCCACAAGTGTGAATCTTTAATATCATGAAGGCATAAGATATCATCAGCATGTTTCTAAAGCTGATTAACTTCGAAATTTTCAAATTGGATTTTAAATTGTTAAAATTTTAAATTAGTTGTTAATAAATAACCTAAATTAAATGTATATATATGCATTTGGAATAGTAAAGGCCGGAGTTATTAATTTGATTTCATTCCTAATTTCTGAATTTTAAATGGCCAAGATTTTAAGAATTTGTTTGATTGATATCATTGTATTGGTGCATTGATTTGATAATTACATTAGCATACAGATAAAAAAAAAAGAATTACCATAAACATAGAGGCTCCATGCTTAACCCTTAGTTCTTTAACGTCAAAATCTCCTTTTTTTTAAATGTAAGCCATTTATCATATTTACCGCATGTTATTTTATCATATTACTAAAAAAAAATTCATAAAAAAACTTATATCTTATAAAAAGTAACAACTTTTGAGAATGAATGTATAATTATTAAAATTTTAGAAAAAAAGTTTAATACAAATATAAGGTATCTTTATTTATGCCAAAACCTTTTGAAATTAAAACTTTTCAATATAAAATTTTTTACTTTCAGTAACTATTTTATTTTAAATTATTTTTTCACATCTTTCTATGTAATTACCATATTCTTCAATTATTTCTCTATGATTACTCATATAACTAACTTATTTATTTTAATTTTATTCTCTTTACTTATCATAATTAACCGTATCATATTACATTAGTTTATCTCATTTAAAGAACTTTTAGATCAAAAATTTTCATCCAAAAGTTCAACCACCTCCCACACACTCATAGTGTATAAAAGCATACAACATAAGTATTTTTTTTTTCGGTTTGCAACATAAGAAAATTTTGAAATCATAGATAAATACATAGAGAAAGATGATAAATGTTTTAAACTTTTTTTTTTTTTGAGGAATAAATGTTTTAAACTTAAAATATATATATTTTGTCTTTAAAAACTAAAGACAAACATGGAGCCCCCATACTCACCATAAGTATTCATAACCCCATTGTAAGTTAATCCGATTGAATTGCAACGTATCTTAGGGTTTTTCAACCCAATTACTACTATTTTAAATCCGATTAAATATCCTTTTCATATTAAAAGATAATTAATAAAATTCTAAACGAAAGTTGGGCTGGCTATATTTGTGTACTTCCCAAGTTGCACCTTACATCCTTGTTATCTTAATGATCAAAATTGCCCAGAAAAAATCGATTTCGAGTGTGTTTGGTAATGAATAAAACTTTTGATAAAAAATTTTGAAAGGTAAAAGCTGTCAAATGATGTAATATAATATAGATAATAATGAGTAGTAAAGAGGATAAAGTTAAAATAGATAGATTAGTTGTGTGAATAGTTGTGTATAAATAATTGAAAAGTAGTGTGATTGTATAGGAAAATGTGAAAAAATAATTAAAAAATATGATAATTGTGAAGAGTGAAAAGTTTCATATTGAAAAATTTTAACTTGACATTTTTTATGAATTGCCAAACACACCCTTCATCTAAAATTTTGAGTGTGCTTAAACATAATACAAGACTCGTGCCCTTGCGCAGTTGCGCGGAATGTTGCCAGGTCCGCGGGACTCTTGTGGCTTCTGCTGAGCATGTGAGACACTGGTAACTGCATTTCGCTACATCATGCTATGATGACAGTCCATAGCAATTCGGCTTTTTTCTTGAATTTTTCGTTAAGGAGATCAGGGGCAAACAATAATTTTGGCAAGGGCAAACAGAAAACCGCTGCTTTCAAGCACAATAACAAGGCACAGAGAGAGATGAGGGGAGGTTTAAGAGAACTGCACTTCAAAATTCTAATGTGAAAACAGCACCCGCATCCTCCCCCCTTGGAAAACATGGCTACTAAGGCTGACTGACATTTGGGAAGAAGAAACATCTCTAATTGGATTCACAGAACCCTCTATCACTCAAGACAATTTATTCTGGACATAACCGCTAGCCAAATGTGCAACAGAATCGTATGAAGTCTCTGCCACTCAAGCTGACTCTTTTTCGTACACTTCACTGGCATATTTCCAATTGATTACGTGCCATATATTCTTCAAATAGTCAGGTCTCGCATTTTTGTACTGCATCGTCAATAAAAACCAAATTTCCGGATTAGAAGCAGGGAAGAAAATAAAGATTTTATGCATCCTTTTTCATTCTGCCAAAAGTAAATAAGGTCCTCTCCTAAAACTAGATTCTTTTCCAGCTATCTTCCAGTATAATAATCACCGTGGCAGAAATCCAGCACATAACATTTCTCAAATGGCAAGTTGGCAGGAAAAAGCATCCTTTTAAGTTTTAACTAGCATTAGAGCCCCCCTGCAATTTTACTGAATGGAGCTGGCTCAAACAGACTGTCTATCTGGTCATTGTTGCGTAGACACAGGACATCTTCTGCACATAGATACATACACGTTAATCTTGTGCAAGATTCTAGTCAGTACCACCACTGGGAATGATTGTGATTACTCTGCTCACCAAAGACCATTATGCCACCGGCAACACCTTGGATACCCGGTGCCTATGTTCACGGTAAAACAAGGTGCAAACTCTCAATCCCATCTAACAGAGCTTATCCTTTTAACATGTCATGCAACAAGATATGATAACCAGGTGATAGGGTTCCATATTCAAGTCAGTCTTGCAAAAATCAAGTCTGAACATTGAAGAAAGGAATATATCTAGACTCAACTATGGACACACATTTTGGTAGATGATACAAAACATCAATTGTAAAACAACAGTTCTGAATCCAGAGAATTCACCTGTAAATAGTACGCATGCTCCCAGACATCAATGCCGAAGAGAGGAACTAAATGTGCTCCTTTTGTCACCAGGGGATCCTGCAACAAGAGTTAAGTCAGTCATAACAGTTGACTTCAAATGGGAATTCACGGTCTGGTTTCAATAGACATGTTGATAGCCGCAAGCCTCTTCCAAGATCACATGAACTGTAACTAGAACGGAACTTCTCAAAGAGAATTCCCATACATGACAAACTTGAGTTCCAAAATCGAAATTTTCACCCTCTGCAAGGTACGCCATCTGTTCATTAGTGACTGGACTACATTACAAAATTGACTGGTTGGACAGTACACGCAAATGGTGAGTGCATAGCCTATGTGAAAATAACAGCAGTTTGATTTTTAGATATTGCCAAAATCTTTCACAGTTGTATAATTTAGGAATCAAGAGCAGAAAAATCTGTAAGGGATTTGGGGCAGGCCTTTCCATTAACAACATGTACAATCTTCTTTTAGCTTGTACTTTTTATTCACATGACAAATTTACCAAACCGATGGTTTTCAGTTTTGGCAAATCCATAATGAGAAATGGACAGCATTCTCATGTCCAGGTATCACATCACATGCTCTTTGATCTACGAAGGCTTAATTGCCCAAAGAAATAAAATCAAAGATTTGCCAAATTCAAGTCCAAAAAATATCCATGTAAGCTTAATGTGGATCTCCAAAATTCATATTCTCAATTTTTCTGAACCCTTGCACCACTGAAATCTTATCAAATATTACCTGATTAGCAGTCGTTTCAACCACTAGTTTCTTTGACCCTTTCTCCAGACCCAGCCACTGATGAGAGAGAAACATCAGAGATTGCAGAATAAAATAATTCAACAGGACAAAAGAAAATATCCAGTGATGAGAATAAAGAGAAATGTGACCAACAATTAAGTGCAAGAAAATAAGGTAAAAAATCAAACTTCAGCTAACTAGCAGAACCTACCACCCATCCAGAACCCTGTAAAGCAGCACCTTCAGCATTAATTTTTTGCAACAGTGACTCAAGAGAACCAAAATTGGTATCAATAGCCCAACCAAGTGAACCATGTGGTGGCTCGCCACCTCCTTGCTGCCAAAAAATTTCAGTTGCAACATGTTCATTATATTTGCTGGAGATGTACTCAAAATAATAATAATAATAATAATAAGAAAGTGAGGAAAGAAACAAAAAGGAGACTTACACTAACAGGAGCAAGATTTTTCCAGAAAATTGAGTGGTTGATGTGACCTTCCATGAAAATTTACAACTGTTAATAAAATAGAAATAGATAAAAGGAACATGAAGAAATTTCTTGCTCATAAGGACATAGTTTACAGATGTTAGTAAAATAGACATCGATACATGAAACATCTCTCTTGCTGATAAGAACAAGTTTACTGGCCGAGATTCAGTGAAACAGTAACTTCGTGTAAGGACATTCTGATCCAGATTCAATGAAACAGAAACCTTGTGAGCTCATGTCCCACACCGGAAACAACAGAAACCCCCTTCATGGGCAACAATTTTTTGTCACCAGGAAACCACAATAGAAATTCAATATGACATATCCACGTACTCCACCCACCCAACCTCTCTCTTCCTCTGTTTAAATTGACAACAGAAACCCCTTGAATATGTGTCATTCAAACAACAACAGAAACCCCTTGGATATGTGTCATTCAAACATCTTCAAGCCTCAAAAAGGAGTAACTTTGAGACGGTGTATACAAAAGTCTAACCTCAATTATCATTTTCTAGCTCTATCATCAGAAAAAAATATTAAAAATTAAAAATCCTTTTAAATCACAACGTAAAATTAGAATCCGAACTACCAAATCGTAATAGATAATCCAAAATAGAATTTCTTCAGTGCTTCTGAGAACTTCAAACCCGAAGCCCCCAAACCATGTCTACCTCAGTACTTCATAGGCAACCAAACCTAATTAACAAAAACGAAAATTGCTCAGAGAAAGAGAGAGATGAAACCTCCTCCGTTGAATTTAATGGCGCTCTGCAAACGGACCGCCGCCACCACATCTCCCTTGGAGACGGAATCATCGAGCTGTTCGAGGGCCTTGTTGTAGTTGGTGACGTAGGCCTGGTGGTGCTTCTGGTGGTGGAGCTTCATGATCTCGCCGCTGATGGCCGGCTCGAGAGCGCCATAGTCGTACGGGAGGTCGGGGAGAGAGAGGGTCTGCAGCTGGCGGGCCTGGAGATGACGCAACCCAAGGCCCAAGCTTCGTTTGCAGCTGCTGAAGAGAGATCGAGCCGCCATTGCTGCTGCTGCTGCTGCCGCCGCTGCCAAGTGGGGAGATATTGAAAGAGGCGGAACGGAAATGCTGCAAGGGACTGAAGAAAAGAAAGATGCCGGCATTAAGATGCTCTATATTTGGCTATTTGCATCGACCCACTAGTGATTTTATCTAGAAACCACTCATTTTTAATGTATTTGGAAAACAACACCAACATTGATAGTTTGGTAGTGTTTGCAGCAAAATCTCTAAAAGTGAGCAAATTGTGCCTTCTTTTGCGGGCAGCCAAATTCTAAAGAAATATGCGCACCTGTTTTAATGCCCTGTTGAATTTATTTTAAAATTAATCTTATTTCAATGTAAACAAAGAGTTTCATCCGTCTGCTCAACACTTGGCTAGTCTCGTCAACCGTTGCATAGCTAAGTAATTTAATATTGATTCCAGAAACCAAAAAATGATTTAAGACCTTTAATAGGTAATTCAAATATGCCGACATTCTGTTTTTTTCCTCCCTTTCTTTACCAGGACTTAAAATCGAATGATCCATTTTGCAATTTTCAATAAAAGATATGTAGTTCGAGACTTGGGAGTCCCAACTTCTCCTGCCGTTTCAACTTTCAACACCATTAGCGGACCCCTAGGCTTGCAAAACAGGGGGCTGCGGGAGACCGCTGCATTTAGATTGCGACAAGTGTATTGCTCAACTACTAAAATAGACTCTCGTGGCTCTCTAGACATGGACTGGGGATTTATTACGCCGGCAGCCATCTACAACCGGTAATAATATCATTTTTTTAATCAGATGATTAATATGTATATTATTTATAAATCAATTTTTACCAATTTTGGAGATGTTGAGATGGTAAAAATTGATTTACAAACAATATATACTTAGATAAACCATCTAATAAAAAAATTTCATTTAAAAAAAAAAAAAAAGCAACACATCACGTGACTACCATCACCAGGCAAAAGAAACTAGCTTGCAGCGTAAAGCAATGAAAAATTAGAGATTGGGATCTATCAACGAGTAGTATTTATTAGATAATTTTTGGGTTATTAGCTAAATAACTGATAATAAATTTACGATTGAATTAAACTTTTTTAATCATCAAATGAGCTAAATTTTAAAAAAATTATTGGGAAATGGGTGCCAAATGCGTTTTTCATCCAAACAGGCATTATCAGTGGGCCATATGGTGCATGCAATGAGATGTATTAAAACGGAACCTGATCTTATGCTCCCATTTTTTAATTTTTTTTAAATTTTTTTTTACAATATTGTTAATCTATGTGTATTTAATATATGTATAAATTTTTATCATTTTTGGAGTATTTTAGATATTTATTTTTTATTTTTTAAAATTAGTAGCATTTTAAATTACCTAAAATGCCACTGATTTTCAAAAATAAAAAATAAATATCTAAAATACTCCAAAAAATAGTAAAAATTTATAAAGATATTAAATACACATACAATCGGGTTCCTATTAAAGCCTGGTCACTGAGTTCTCCAGGGCCTGGTGGTAGTTGCATCAGAGCCGGACCATGTCCATGAAAGAAAATGTTCTTTTTTTTTTTTTTTGATGAGATGAAAGAAAATGTTCTTGATGAGATGAAAGAAAATGTTCTTGGTGGCATGGTTTTCCGTAATTGTCATGGTAGGCTTTCGTAAAAGTAGATGAGCCATTGTTGCTGTCCCTTTTTCATGCCACCCTAGTAGCCTTGTTGAATCCCCGAACTCCAAACAAGGCTGCATTGAGAGCCACAACGTCACTTTATGAGGATTATGTGCATTGCAGACTTGTAGTTTTGCCCCATAATCATGCGACTTGTGGGGAGTTCTGCCGCGGTACCTGCTTCTAAAAGGGCGCCTCAAATGTCTCATTACCCATATGCCGTGGAAAATATTTTAAGTTGTCCACCTATAGCCACTGAGGCGCCTCAGTGGTACGAAGACGGGTTTGGTTCAGGGACGTCTTCGGTTCGAATGTGCCCGGCCGCATATTGGCAGCAATGAAAAAAGTGTGTAGGCGATGTTGTGTAGCGGCGCTATTTCCCCCCTTGTTACGTGAGAGCGTCCACCAGTGTCCTCTATTTGGAAAAACAAATCAGAAAAAATTAGATTATTGATAAAATATTTATAAGATTGTTGTTGGAAAAATTATAAGAATATCTCAAAGCTTATTTGTAATATCAGTTGAGATGATTGTAACATGCATAATATCAGTTGAGATGATTGTAACATGCATGAATACACATCTAAAAAAAAAAAGTTGTCCACCTATTGCGAATTATCAGCCATCATATTTTTAATCGGAATAACTGCAAAATCAAAACGGTTGCTTTTGAAATTGAACATTTTACATCGCATTTTTGCGAAATGTTAGCCTGGTGCGGAAGCATGTTTGTAATCGCATTGCTACTGATTGTGCTACTCGTGAGAAAATCTCCAATCAAGTGGGGAAAAATTAATAAAAAATAAAAATGTTTTTTAACCCAACGGATTATTTCCAATGCTTATGCAAGTGCAGCATGTTACAGCATAAAAACTGATTGAAATTAAGTGCGTGTATACTCACTCCTGGCTATGTTGGCTTCTAAGAGTTGCTCAGAAGCCTTATGCCTGTACCCTTTCTCATTTATATCTATATATGCCTTGTTCTTCCAGTCTGAACAACAAGCGTAAGTAATTGTTCTCATGTATCAAGAAAGAATTAAAGAGACCTAACAAAGAATATCCTCCTCCTAGCCTAACAACAGAATATTATATATATATATATATGGAGATGGAACCAAAACTGACAAGGAAAATAAATACATTTCTCATAACTCACTAGCTTCTAGCTTGAAAAAGTTCTTCTAGTCTTCAAAATCTGGCCCGCATTATCATTAGGTCTGGCCCATACAGACATTACCTCCACGTGTTTTCATGACGGTAACGATCCGAGGTTCGCTTTCTTCCATGTCTATGATTTTATAGGAATGCAGTTTTTCATGCATGCAGGTCTTTGTCTGAGGGTGCCCACCCTTGCGCTTTTGGAACAGCCACCCCATCGGCAACAATCGCTGTTCCATTTTCAACAGACAACAGGGGATCATCTTCAGCTTCCTTTGCCTAGATTTTATTTATTTTACAAAATAAAGGGAAAAAATTAGAGCAGGTCAACATCTCAGGAACAAAATGAATTAAAGAGATAAGATGCACCAAAAAAAAAAAACAGACAAATATAAGCCGACAATGCAATTCTAAGGACTACTAAGGAATAGAATTGCTACTAAGGACTTTATTTTGCTCAAGCTTGCAATTCTAAAAATGTGGCAAATGACTGCAATGCCTGATTGCGAGACTATCCATGTTTCTGCTTCCACAATATAACGTGTCTTAAAATAATACCCAACACGAAACTGCTAAATTAAGGATATGGTAGGAAAACAGTAAACAATATACCTGGGGCAACTGTGCAGAAGCTTCAGCAGCCTTTTGTTGGTTCTCACTGGAGCAGAAGAACGAATAAAGGATCATCCCAACTATGGCAACAAGGATGCCAAAAATATTTCGCCAACTAAATGGATCATGAAGTAACACGTATCCAAAAGTCAAAACCAAGCAAGTTTTCAGGTGACCAAGGACTTGATAGGTGACAGGTGATGTCTTCCCAATCACAAGAAATGTACTGAAGTTGACTGAAACAGAGATCAAGCAAGAGAGAACAATGAAAAACTGCAAAAAGAAAAGAAAATTGATGTTAGAAACTTAAGAAAAAGGAACTCAATAAAAGACAAATGAGAATAGGGCTTTTTGTCCAAATGCTCACCAGTACTTGAGGTGTATATTCAAAAGCAAAAACATTCTTATTTGTCAAAAGCCCATCGAGAAATGGACCAGTGATGAACAGAGTTAATGCTTGGTAGGGGCATGATTGATACAGTAGTTGAGTTGATGAGACTTTAAACCTCTTCTGAATTGTGTTTGTCATCTGAAGGATGTTAAGGTCTTAAAGTAAAATTAGCAACCTTCAGAACCTACATTTGTAACCTTCAAAACCTTGAGAAAATTTGAGAATAATGCTCATATCATAATTAACATCTAACATATTCTAGATGCACATCCACTCATAAACATGCATGCATTCGTGCACACTAATAAATACATAGGGTAGGAAAAATGCATATATGTTATATAATCACTAGAATCTCAATCATCAGTGTCTTATGCCAATTCCTAACTAGTTTGGCAGCTATACAGAACTTGTCAGGTCCTTCCAATCCTTAACCAAAGGATTCAAAAACAGGTGCAGGATGTAAAGGCCAATCCCAAGTAGCTCGGTCATAATGCTAAAGAAGGCACACAAGCTTGAGTGCTTGACAATCTAGCTAATAGAGATACGAGCCTACCTCAGGTAGAGAACTTTGAA
Source organism: Annona cherimola (assembly GCA_030490835.1). NCBI lineage: Eukaryota > Viridiplantae > Streptophyta > Magnoliopsida > Magnoliales > Annonaceae > Annona > Annona cherimola. The sequence continues at coordinate 10,440,803 of CM059977.1, read as the reverse complement.
CTCAGGTAGCTGCAGTACAGCCACCATAACACCACAATAGTTACTAACTCATAACAGTGGACCGCATGCAGGTATCAGATGGGCCATGCTAAAACAGAACGATTTGCCAAGATCTCCAAAACCAAGTGGCATAGCCCTCTTGACAATTGGATTCATCTGATTCATTTAAGATGTGCTGCATAGTTCTACAAGAGCATATATCTTTCACAGTTTTGGTGTCGCATGCGTGCTAAACGGAACCCACAAGGCCACAACTTCAACTAGGGCACTGATGTGGCAAATAAACCACAAGACCCACAACTAGAGCTCCTAAATAACAAAAAGTATATCACATGTGCTGCAATATTAGCACTAAGAAAATCAACATTCTGCATGTTAGCTGTTGCAAGCATTCACATTTCAAGCAGGCAGCACCATTTGATTTCTATTAAACCTGATTAGGGTGTGTTTGGGAAGTGATAAAACTTTCGAATGAAAATTTTTTGGTGTGAAAGTGTTGAAATGAGAGAAAATGATGTGATATGATAAGGGTACTGTTGAGGAATAAAGAGAATAAAGTTAAAATAGGTAGGTTAGTTATATGGATAGTTGTGTAGAAATGATTGAAAAGTATAGTAGTTTGTATAGGAAGATATGAAAATTAATTAAAAAATTGAGTAGTTGTGGAAAGTGAAAAGTTTTAAATTAAAAAGTTTTAAATGAAAAGTTTTATTTAAAACCAAACATACCCTTAGTCTAATGATTGGAACAAAGGAGACTTCGAATGAAATTTCAAATCATGCAAAAAAAAGGATACGATTTGAGCAACACATGTGGTGATAACTGCCAGCAAAGACAAGACTGAACCCAAAACATTAAGCTGCATATCTGTCACAGTCGCAATACCAACACCTATAAGAAGGATGGTAAGTGACAACTGGACATTCCTACTGCAAACAGAAGAAACAAATTATCAGTCCATATCAATATGAACAAAGAGAAGGTGACGTGTAGACAGTCAAAGGATTGGATATGTACATAGAAAAGAAGAACAAGTGTAAAGAATATCATAGTCAAAGAGATTGGATATGCCCAAGGGATACATCTTTTATCGCCAAGAATTTCAAATGGTACCATTTCTTTAAAAACAGACGTTTCTAAGATGTGAAATACCAAAATAGTTATGTATTGTGTAAACTGCTGCAGAACTTAGATTCAGCCATCTGCATGACATATATGTCAATGCATATCTTTCCACAACTCAAAAGAAATTTAGAAATAATGACCAATACAGCTCTTGCAACCTGGGAGCGTCAGGGAAAAAAAACATTGACCAGAGGCATCATATGATTCATATCGTTGACATATTCACAAATGACCAACCACCCAGACCTTCAGACAAGGTCTGAGAAATTAAAGGATCACTCATAATTTTAGAATGTGAAAGAGGGGGGCAAAATGAATATAAATATCTTAGAAACAAAATAATTTATGCATACTGGAAGGTTTCTTGGGAGATTAGGACTACGACACTGCAAGTCTAGTGCATGTAGATAAGGATACAAACTCATAAAAGAAAATATTTAAAACAATCAGCATCATGAGATTTGCTTGGAAGTGTGCCTCCACCTGAATTTTTTCATGAAGAACAGGATCTCGAGAAGAACCGTACATGGGATGATTGCCAGCTTTGTCATCTGCAGAACAACAATGAAAGAATAAGAAGAGTAATTGTATTCTCAGTTTTTGAAAACAAATAGAAAAGATAATGAACTAGTGCCTTGAAGTTGAAAGGATTATAATATATGAATAAGGCAAAATTATGAGGAGATACCCATGCAAAAAGCAAGTTGCTAAAACAAAATTTGGTCATAATAACATTGTTGGATTCATTAAAATAGATATTTGATGCCCTGAGTCCAACCTTCCTGAATCTGGTAATGTGCAATCAATCATGTTGGCCCAATGCACGCACCATATTTTGCACAGAAGATGGTATTGCCGTCAAGTTGATGAGGCAAATACAGTAAATAACATTTACATACCATACACTGTATACAGCATATGCGCATGGCTAGGCTAGTGATCATACAGGAAACGTTTTCAAACATGGCGCACAATGATGGGAATGGGGCCAGTTTATCAATGCTCAACCTATTGCAAATACTTTAAAGTTTAAACATTAGTTAAAGTTTAAACATTAGGACTTTTGGTGAGACGAATATCAGATCCTAATTTAGCCACTGTTGCAGGCTTTTGCACAAGTGGTTGATTGAAATAAATTATTAATTGCACATCTAATGCTCAATAGATAAAGGATACCAAACAATACCTGATAGAAGCCAACAGAATTGAAACCCAAGCTGAGATTTAGAAGTCCAATAGAGATCCCATTAAGTACGCCAAAGCCCATTACGGCCCTGGGATCAAAAGGTTTGTGCTCAAATAATTTCATCCATAATGCTGCATGCAGAGAACAAAAGGTAACCAGAAGATGCCAGCTCGTCAAAGTTGTAGCTGCAACGAAAACCAGAGACAAGACAGAAGATCTTAGCAACTTAAGAAGCTGTAGTTGGCTATTTGACCCGCTTTTGCCATTGAAATAAGACATATCAGTAGATCGGTAAAGACACAGGTTGAATGGAAACAAATAAGCTTATATCTTGTGCACAACCATCCACCCGATATGAATTTCACGTTTGGATGCTGATAGCAAAATGGCAGCACTCTCGAGAAAATGGGTTGTTGGAATGTAATGAATGTATTATTCAAACTAGTTCTCTCATGGAAATCAATCACAAAGAACATCCATGCAACAGAAAAAAGATGAAGACGGCAGCTAACTAGATACGAACCATCAAAAGAATGAGAATTTGGAACAGGGTAAGCTCACAAAGCATTAAAAGACGAAGAATGAAAAGACTTAGCCAGACTTCCCAGATCATGCGAATAAACATCATGTTCCGGCCTCGTGAGAAAAAATCATATCATAAACTTGGTTAAAGATAAAATTATGTTCCCTGCGGCTTTGGAAATAAATGCTTAATTAATTTCCCAGCAAAATTTTAAAGCATCTAATTCTTTTAACCGAGTCCGAAAAGTACATCACAGAAATATTTTGCATTGTGTTCCACATTCTGATTTTACATCTCTAACGAGAAAACCCTTGATTAAAAGAGCTGAATACAATGGTCAAAAAAAAATGCTTAATAATAATGAAGTGCGTAGAAGATCCTTCTACGTCTTTACAAGTGCACGAAAAATCGTGTCTAACAAAAATATAAAGATAAATGAGTACACTTCGCCCCGCGCCGTGACTCGGATGTGAGGTATATGGCGCCACGCGCCATATCTTAAATATGAAGTACATGACGCCACGCGCCATGACTTAAATATGGGGTATATGACGCCACGCGCCATAATTTGAATACGAGGTACATGACGCCACGCGCCATGACATAAATATGAGTTTACGCTTAGCCCGTCGACCAGCGATGACTCGGTTTGGGAACTAGTGAGGGGCCCGTCGGCTACACTAGTGACCCTACACAGCAAACTAAGTGCGCTCTTAGCTTCTGGATTTACACAGCAGACCAGCGTGTCCCGCTTTCAGCTTCTGTATTTGTACAAGAAACCAGCGTCTCCCGCTTTCAGCCTCTGGATTTACACAGCAGACCAGCGTGTCCCGCTTTCAGCTTCTTGTACTTATACAAGAAACCAGCGTCTCCCGCTTTCAGCCTCTGGATTGAACAATTTGGTGGTTTTACCAAGAAATGGATTTAACCCGGTTTAAAAGTATTTTTAGGTCAACTTTGACCATTAAAAAGGGTTTGAGCCCAACTGGGCTTGTTGGGGGATTTTTGAGCCATCTTGGGCTTTTTGGAGATTTTTGAGCTATCTCAAGTTTTTTTGGAGATTTTTTGAGCTATCTCGGGCTTTTTGGAGGGTTGTTAGCCATCTTGGGCTTTTTGTAGAGTTTTGAGCCAGCTTGGGCTTTTTTGAGGGTTTTTAGCCATCTTGGGCTTTTTGGAAAATTTTTAGCCATCTTGGGCTTTTTGGAAAATTTTGAGCCAGCTTGGGCTTTTTGGAGAGTTTTTAGCCATCTTGGGCTTTTTGGAGAGTTTTTAGCCATCTTGGGCTTTTTGGAGATTTTTGGGCCAACTTGGGCTTTTTGGAAAATTTTCAGCCAGCTTGGGCTTTTTGGAGAATTTTTAGCCATCTTGGGATTTTTGGAGATTTTTGGGCCAGCATGGGCTTTTTTGAAAAGTTTTGAGCCATCTTGGGCTTTTTGAAAAGTTTTTAGCCGTCTTGGGCTTTGTGGAGATTTTTGAGCCATCTTGGGCTTTTTGGAGATTTTTGGGCCATCATGGGCTTTTTGAAAAGTTTTGAGCCATCTTGGGCTTTGTGGAGATTTTTGAGCCATCTTGGGCTTTTTGGAGATTTTTGGGCCATCATGGGCTTTTTAAAAAGTTTTTGGGCCATCATGGGCTTTTTGAAAAGTTTTGAGCCATCTTGGGCTTTTTGGAGATTTTTGGGGCTCGGATTGAGCGAAGAGGTCATCATTTTTTTTTTTTTTGATATATATATATGTATATATATAATAGAAAATATACTTAACCCGTGTGTCAATTCAACCCGCCAGTCGGGGAGTATCCACGTTGGGAAAAGTAGTTTTTGAAAATAATATATATGTATATATAGATATTTATATATATATAATATACATATATATATTTTTACTTTATTTTTGAAAGAGGGAAAGTATACTTAACCCGTGTGTCAATTCAACCCGCCAGTCGGGGAGTATCCACGTTGGGAAAAGTAGTTTTCAAAAATAATATATATGTATATATATTTATATATATATATAATATACATATATATATTTTTACTTTATTTTTGAAAGAGGGAAAGTATACTTAACCCGTGTGTCAATTCAACCCGCCAGTCGGGGAGTATCCACGTTGGGAAAAGTAGTTTTCAAAAATAATATATATGTATATATATTTATATATATATATAATATACACATATATATTTTTATTTTATTTTCAAAAGAAGGAAAATATACTTAACCCGTGTGTCAATTCAACCCGCCAGTCGGGGAGTATCCACGTTGGGAAAAGTAGTTTTTGAAAATAATATACATGTATATATATATATTTATATATATATAATATAACACATATATATTTTTATTTTATTTTCAAAAGAGGGAAAATATACTTAACCCGTGTGTCAATTCAACCCGCCAGTCGGGGAGTATCCACGTTGGGAAAAGTAGTTTTTGAAAATAATATATATGTATATATATATATATTTATATATATATAATATAACACATATATATTTTTATTTTATTTTTAAAAGAGAAAATATACTTAACCCGTGTGTCAATTCAACCCGCCAGTCGGGGAGTATCCACGTTGGGAAAAGTAGTTTTTGAAAATAATATACATGTATATATATATATTTATATATATATAATATAACACATATATATTTTTATTTTATTTTCAAAAGAGGGAAAATATACTTAACCCGTGTGTCAATTCAACCCGCCAGTCGGGGAGTATCCACGTTAGGAAAAGTAGTTTTTTCGAAAATAATATATATATTTATATATATATATATAAAAGGAAGAAACTCTATTTTTTTTTTTTAACTAAAAAAAAATAAAAAATAAAAAATAAAAAATAAAATAAAAATGGAGAACTCACGTTCTCTCTTCAGCGCGGGAGAGCTCGTTCCCCGTTCTCCGTCCTCTTTTTTTTTTTTTTTTTTCCGCCCCCCCAAATGAGTAGCCGAATGCGGATATTTATAGGTTTTCTGCCGGCTCGGGATGGGTTCCGCGGTGGTGGAACCGCTTTCCCGCGGAACCTCATTGCCGCGGAACTGTAGTCGCGCGGAACTGTAGCTGTGCGGAACTTCGTTTGCTTGGGCGCCAAGCTACACCGGATTCACGCGGAACTGCGCCCGAACTGCTTTTCCCGCGGAACTGCATCCGCGCGGAACCGCCTTTGCTCCCGCGGAACTGTTTTTCCCGCGGAACTGCATCCGCGCGGAACCGTAGATTATTCTGTCGCTTTGTTTTGGAGCTTCTCATCAGCGGCAGCGCGCCTGCTTTGATGGGTTCGCGCAATCTCCGTTTCCATTCCTGGTGCTTCCTTCTCCATCTCCTCAGGAGTAGCCGTCCTCATGCCTTCCTGATTGAACTCCTGATAGTAACCATCGTTTCTTGCACCATCATTCCGCTGCCAACCGTCGGTGTACTCTTCAACTTTCTGTGACGCCATTGCCATAACACCCTTCATGATCCCCCAAGTCCTTTGGCCAATCTCAGTTGTCTTCGTTGTTACAACATTAACTGTTTCATTTACCTTCTGGTCATATCCCCCATCTTTCACCTTTGAAGTCAACTCCTTTGTACCCGGCCTGGACTACAGTAGCAGCAGACTGTGCAGCAGATGCTGCAACAAGGGAAAGGCGACCAAATCCCTGAGAAACAACTGAGACTGTATCCCTGAGAACATCTCCCTGAGGATTACTCTTCTGGGATGGTGGAGGTGTGGATCCAAAGCCCACATACTTCCCCCTTTGCGATGGTGGAAGTCCCTCCGGCCTTGTGTCATTCTCAGCTATCTTCCTTGCAAAGAAGCTCTCTTTGTTTGCAGCCGAAGCCTCCAGCTGCGCCCGTGTGTAGATATCCTCCGTCGATCTTGACCTCGACGGCGTCCCTCTCCCCGTACCGCCGGCGCCGACTCTAAAATCGCCAGCCGACTGATTCCTCCTCATGTCCGAGGACCTCACTGCATCCTCATTATCCCAGCTATCTCACCCCCCCATTGCTCGCAGAATTCCCGATCCTGCCACTGCTACTCGCTAGAGGCGGCTTCCTTTGCCAGATCCCTCCTTCCCGTCTTTCCGGTCCCAATCATCCCAAGAATTTGAAGATTTCACAGAATCCAACTTCTCGCCAGACGAATACCGACCACTAGAAGAGTTCCAACCATTGGCCTCCTGCTGGAACCGCTGGCTCGAATAGGACCCTCCTGATGAGCTCCGTTTCCACCTTTGTTTTGGTTGTGCACCTGCAACGGCTTCCGTCATGGTAGAAGACGGCAGTGGCTCCTTCGAAGACGACCAGCTTGCTTCCATGACCTCCGACGACATAACCAGAGCTTCTCGTCCTCTTGACAACGAGATTCGGATCCTTAAGGAAGAGTTGCAGAGAACGAATCTGGAGCTGGAAACCGTGATGGCGATGATCTGCTCCGGCCCGTCCAAGCAAAGCTTTTGCTGTTGATGAGATCGCGGGACGTCAGCAGCTTCTCCGCCACCCCGAGGCATCGTTCCGCTTCAGTTCAACTTGCCCGCCACCACCTCTTCCTGCCCGGCTCTCGATCTCCCGCGCTACGATCCGGTGCAGCCGATCACGGCAGGCATATGCAACTGGGCTCCCTCCGTGCCCGTCGTACACAGCGAAGAAATCAAACCTGGCAGAGTCATCTTTCCCAGCGACGGCGAACGCTGGCGCTACCGTCACCACGTCTTCCTTTTCTGTCTTCTTCCATTAACCGAGTGTCAAGTTCAGAGATAGTTGCCTTCTGACTCTGAATCATCTGATCAGCATCAGCACGTGACTGAATAGGAGCTCTGAGCCTTTCAGTTAGATCCATGACTCAACAACCCGCATGACTCCGAGTCAGCTTAGCTATCTTCACTAAGCCAGCCGTAGCCGGGGCGAGCAACGGAGAGCAACGAAGTGAGGACAGCAGACGAGGTGGCAGTGTGAAGTGGCAGCAGCGTCTCGATGCAGCAGCTCATCTCCACGGGCGACCTGAGGAGGAATCGAGAAGGTAAAGATGGGTTCTTGGAGGAGGCGGCGAAGCGGAAGGTCTTAGAAGAAGAGCGGCTGGCTCTGGCTTCGGAGCTGAGCTTCGCGGCCGCAGCTGCGGCGTTGCGGATGGAGGTGGCCGAGCGGATCACTGATCTGGTTATCGTGGCCATTAGATCGGTGGAAAGAGGAAGAAGAAAAAAAAAACGGAAATAGATATTTTCTGCTTCAAGCGGAAAGAGAGCGGACTGTCAGCTACGGCTCTCCTCTGCGATCGTCGGCGATCCCCGGAAGTACGCCTGGCGTCATTTTCCGCCAGTATCTCTCTCTTTCTCTTTTCTCTTTTCTCTTTCCTTTATTTTTTTTTTTTTTGGCCCACAAGTGTCGTGGAGAATCCGTGGGCATAACCTCGCTACCCCCCCCCCCCCTTTTTTTTTTTTTTTTTTTTTTTAATTAATTAATTTATTTATTTATTTAGATGAGAAGTCATATATTCGTAGTAGTCCCATAGTTAAAAATTTACCTCATCACATCATGAGTCCGAAACCTGAGCATCAAGGGCGTTGAATCGTGCTGACTCATTAACAATGGAGGTTTTGGCGAACCGAGACAAGTATCATCTATCATGTGCATCAACTGCATGCAACGACGTCTAATACCCAACCTCAAATAAGGTGCATCTGCACCCACATGTAAATCAAAGTGAACTAGAAGAAATTCACCACGACACAGAAATCTAAATGTTGTTTCCTGTTCCCCAGACTCAGTCAATGACCCTCGAAAGCTGAAAAGAAGTTCCTCTCAAGTCCAGCTTGTGGGCATGCAATCGAAACTCGAATGCCATTAAAGCAATCACGATTCAGCTATTCCTTTCCCAGCAAAAGAAATTACAGCTATTCACTAAAAGATTCAAACAAGGAAGGTACTCGTTGCAATCCCAATCCTTGAGAACGAAGCAGGAGGATAAGGACAAAAATTGAAGCCGTTTGAACTGCACGAACGAGCTCGCAATTACTAGACTTCCAAATCGATATCACAACTCCATCAAATCCGATTAATTCAAATACTCAATTCGTTCCGTACTCCATCCAGACACAGCGAGTCCCACATTGCATACATCAATGGGGAAACTCAAAAGACAAGCAGTTGGCAATCGTAATCGAATTTAGAAACGGATCCGCAACCTAAGCAGCAGAAGAATCTCACCGAAAGTGAAGTGGAGAGTGCTGATGAGGGCCTTGTTGCAGATCACAATCGAGACGGAGGATACAACCGAGAGCGACAGCGCTCCGACAGTTCCCAGCTGGAATCGCTCGCCCTCGCTCATCTTCTTCTGCTGTGTCTTGCTCCTGGTCAGCGGAAAATCCTCTCCGAGCTCGATCCGGCGCCCTCCGCTTGCATTAGATCGAAGAAGAGAGAGGGGTTAAGGAGGAGGAGGAAGAAGAAACGGGAGCTGCGTCGGGATTCGGGCAGGAGATTCTCGCCAGACGATATGATCAGTGAAAATATCGCGAGATAGGGAGAGTAATTGGAGGGAAGAAAGCGCGATCCCGCGTTTGGCACGTCCGAGCCCCTCGTTTTCTGCCTCCAAGGGTGGGGTGGGGACTTTCGCGAAACAATATACAAAGGCGACTCGCGCGGGTAAATTTTAAGAAACAAAATACCGCAAAAAACATGTTCGTCGAGAAGGAATTGCCGGATCTATTTATTTTTATTATCACATGAAAATTTTAAAATATGAAAGTCATATCATTATAAATCATTGCATTTGAAAACACAATTAAGAAACGTTTCGACATTTTAAAAATTAATAAATATCTCGAAAATTTTGGTAAATTTGCAATTAAAAATAACATACAACTGGGATTATAATACTATACAATAATTTGTTACTTAGCTAGTATATTTTGTATTTTGAATATGCTTTTTTATTTTCTTTCGCTTTTTATTTTTGCTCCGGTGTATTTAGTTAATATTTAAACTTCACCCTTTTTAGATTCTTGTTATATTTATATAAAATTTTCATCTATCACACCCTCCTCCCACACATAAAAACAGTGAAAATTTCTTAATTTTGAAATTTTGCAAAAAAATAAAAGTCCGAAAATTATAAAATTTAATATATTAACTAAGTAAACTCAAGCCTACATAAAAGTGAAGCAAAACATATTTAAAAATACAAAGTAAATAAAATTCACACTTAGTTGATAACAATAGATTTTGTAGTGTCATAATCCTCGTAAACATCCTTCAAGTTGACTGATATATACATTATGAAGATGTTTGTTTATCCAAAAAACTTTTCAAATCAAAACTTTAATTTAAAACTTTTTCACTTTTTATAATTATCTTATTTTCTAATTATTTTTTCGTTTTTCTTATATAATTATTATTATTTTAATTATTTTTAAACAACTACTCATATATCTAATTATTTTTTAACTTTATTCTTTTTAATTGTTATTATTACCTTTCCTATACATGTATTTGAGAAGTAATGAAACATTTAATGAAAAAATTTTAGTATAAAAGTTTTTGAAATGTAAACAAAAACTGATGTGATATAATTTAAGTAATGATAAAGCGTGAATAAAATAGAATTAGAACAAATGAGTTAAATGCACGGATAGTTATGTATAAATTATTGAAAAGTAAAATACTTGTTTATAAATAAATTTAAAAATAGTATTTTTGAAAAATAAAAAGTTTTAAACTTTAATAAACACTCCTTATATTACATTATTTTTTATCATTTTAAAAAATTTTACATTTGGTCAAAAAATTTATCACTTTGCAACTGCATCTTACATATATTATCAAAATTGTATGAAAAAGATTGTTGTTTAGCCGGCTTCGTTGATGTGGACGGACTGGCAAGTTGTATAAGAGTATGTTTGGTAATGAGTAAAAATTGTCAAGTTAAAACTTTTTAATATAAAAATTTTCACTCTCCACAATTATCCTATTTTTTAATAATTTCTTCATATTTTTCTATACAAATATCCTATTTTTCAATCATTTTTACACAACTAACAATACAACTAACTTATCTATTTCAACTTTATCTTATTTACTCTTCATCATTATCCTTATCATTTGATAATTTTTATTCACCACAATAAAAAGCATGACGGGTTTTAGAAGAGAAAAATCCGTCGCATCATCGTAAATGAGGGCGCCGCTGACAAGAGATTAATTGCACCTGCCTCCACCCGGGCCCACGTACGGTGCACGCGATGCACAGCTGACAGCCACTGTCCACGCTGGGAAGAAAGAGAGCTATGCATGTTAACGAGATGCACCAGGCTTTCACTGTACCCGACTCCTCTGCCGTAGTACACAGAGGACGACAGAAAGCTGCAGACGGCGAATGAAATCGTGAAATGGCGGGTTTTTCCAATGCAGCCCGGTGGTATGAAAATTTTTACATAATTTTACACGTTTTTTGCAAATTCCAAACGCACCCTAAAAGTTTTATACATTCTCACACATCCTATCTCGAAAAAAAGCTGAAAAATCAAAGTCGTCGTTTCCAAAGTAAGCCAGTAAAGGTGGTAAGGTGCTGGTGGACAGGTGCTTGGGCAGTTTAGAGAAAGGACATGTTTTCATTCACGTCTGCGGCAGGCAGCTTATTACCAACCGAAGCGACGTGGATTGTACGTGGGCAGTGCGTCGGTTGCGAATGCAGACAGAGGGAATATCCGCACATGGATTACCAAGTCACCGGACCCGTCTCCGATTTTCTTAAAAAACCACCGAAAACAGAATCAAACCCATTCTCAACTTATCGTGATAAACGGCTTACAAGGATGGATCATGGATATTCACATGTTGTAGGATGTCCCCCAGCCGATTTTATGTCGAGGGCTGATCGAAGATAGTGGCTGGGGAAGGATGAGTTGATGATAGAATAGTATTTTAAATTATTAAAAACTTCTTTTTACCGTTTTCTAAAAGATTCTTTATACAATTATCTTATTTTTTCAAATTTTAATTGTGAGTTTGTTCGGTAAACGGTGAAATTGTTGGAACCAAAACTTTTCACTTTTTCACAGCCACACTATTTTTCAATTATTTTTTCATATCTTATTATATAATTATCATATTTTTCAATCATTTCAACACAATTATCCACTTAACTAATTTATCTATTATAATTTTATTTTTTATTTCTCATTATTTTCCATATCATATCTCATCATTTTCTACCAATTAAAAAACTTTACATTAAAATTTTTTCATCAAAAATTTTGACTACTTTTTAAGCACACCCATAATATATTGTACAAAAACTATATTAATTTTGTATTATTAAATTCAAACCGGTTTCAGCCTTTCAGGTACTCAAACCTTAGAACCTACCATATTAGAATTTAGCTAAATATTTTTTATTTAGAACCTACTTACCATACAAGTAGGAAAATAAGAATTTATCCTACTCATTTTATAATATTTTACTCAAGTTGCACTCTTAGTCATATCTTATAAACATCTAATAAATATTATTTTAAAATAAATTAATATTGTAATATTCTTTTAGATGATGAACTATGATTCTATAAGAACGACTTCACAGGAATTGATGTGAATCCAGCCTATTTACAGATTTTTAAAAAACTTTTAAACTTTTCATAAAAATGTTATCATGTATATATTTAATTTATATGTCAACTTTTATCATTTTAAAATATTTATGTATTTTCAAACACTGAAGTATTTTAATCATTTTAAAGGGGTTGCAAACGACTAAAATTCTCCAATATTTGAAATTCAAAAAAATATAAACATATTAAAAGATGATAAAACTTAGTATCTAAATTAAATATATTTAGGTTGTGTTTAGTATTTAGTACACTTTTCAAAGAAATTTTTTTAGTGTAAACTGTTTAAGGGTGTGTTTGGAAATGGATAAAACTTTTTAATGAAAAATTTTAGAGAGTAAAAGTTGTCACATGATAGAGGTAATGATAAGGAGTAAAAAATATAAAATTAAAATAGTTAGGTTAGTTGTGTATGTAGTTATGTAGAAATGATTGAAAAGTAGAGTAGTTTCATTGAAAATTGTAAAAAATAATTAAAATAAAGTAGTTGTAGAGAGTGAAAAGTTTTAGATCGAAAAGTTTTAACTCAACATTTTGTATCCACTGCGAAACACACCTTAAAAGAAGAAAAGTAATGTGATATAATACAAATAATAATAATGAGTAAAAAGAATAATGTTAAAATAAATAAGATAATTGTACGGATATTTATGAATAAATGATTGGAAAGTATTTACTGAAAAGTGAGGTACTATATAAAAATATGTGAAGAAATTAAAAGTGAGGTAAATCCCACACATTCCGATGGGATCGGGATTCTAAAATTAACAATGCTGTTACATAGTGCATTCATGATACCCAAGCCCATATTGTGTGAATCATGACTATATTGTCGCCCATGGGCTTTACTACCGAGAATTGTTCTGGCTTTCTCACCGAAACCACAGGGTCAGCAAAATTTAAATCATCTGATGCATAGTGCCATGAAGCAATTAATGCTTCGAATCTCAGGTTAAGAAAGCAGCTTCATATTGTGACCATGCATGATGCGAATAACCATTGGAATGAATGCTAAAATCAATTATTTTTCAGATTTCTTTTTTTAATTAAGGGTAAAATTGTCTGCATAAAAAACTTTTCAAACTTTTCAGTTCCCACAGTTATTTTCATGAATATGTATATTACAATTATCTCAACTTGTATTACAATCAGTACTTAATATATTCTTATAATTTTCAGATAACATTCTAACAAACATTTACTAATATCCATATTTTTCTTTTGCAGAGGATACTCCCATGAAAATTATAATGAGACTATGCTGCATTCCCATAGCTTTCTTATTTTAAAATTATTTGTTCACATTTTAATTATATTTTTTTTGTTCCTTGTCACTACCTCAATCATATTATATCATTTCCTCCCATTTTAAAACATTTTTGCCAAAACTTTGCTACTTTCCGAGCACACCCTAAATGAATGTCTAGTCTATTTTAGATATTGTGTTCCATAATGATGAAAACGCTTGATTTGCGTCCGATAATGGTGCTTCTATAAAATCTTGTCCATTCACCAGAGCCATTTTTTAGCTCAGATTGAGAATTTTATCTCGATTAAGCCAGCCGCAAATAAAAGGATGATATCCAATGAGCTAAAGTTTTGTTCAACTTAAATCTTATAATTTAATATTCCACGTCTTGACTAATTACCAAACTGCAACCATGATGAAATGGAATATGAATTGAATTTTATAAATGGATCCTGCAAGTTTTCTCAAAACCAAGCAGTATTTCACTGTAACAATTACAATGAAAATTCATGTTGTGGTTGGTGGAGGCGTGATATAGAAAATAAGCCATGTAATAGAATTTTCAATGTACAAGTTTGAAATTGATTAAGTATTTTAATTATCTCAATGTACAAGTACATGTTGTGGTCCATGGGCTTGAGCTTGAGGTGGGATCATGGGCCTTGGGCCACTTGAAAGGTTGGACTTGATTCATAGGCTTGAGCTTGGAGTGTGAGCATGGGCCTTGGGCCACTTGAAGTGTTAGACTTGGTCCATAGGCTTGAGCTTAGTGGGCTAGAGCTTGGCTAAGCCCGTTGCTTCGGGTGGGCCGTTGTAGAGGCCCAAAGTTGTAGAGAAGCCTGCTTCTGAGGCTTGGTGGGCTGGATCTGGCGGGCTAAAGCTTGGCTAAGCCCGTTTTGTTGCGTCTGGTGAGTTGATTCTGGTGGGCTGTTTTGTGGAGCCCGTTGAGGTAGCCTGTAGGAGTTTCGCTCTTTGTGGGCCGGACCTGGTTTGTTGAAAAAGTCTGCTTTGAGGCTTGGTGAAGCTTCGCTCCCGTGGGCTAAGTTCGGAAGGGCCCGCTTACCTTGCTTGAATTTTCTTTTGCCTTGAATTTACTTGGGCTTGGAATTCATTTCACTTATCCATTTTTGGGTCCAATGATGGGGTGTCAACACTCATAATAATAGAGTAAAGATAGGGTTCGTCTCAAATTAAATTTATTCAACCCAAGTTACACTCCTAAGTGCGACACTTCAGATTTTTGTATGTACGTTTGGAGAGCAACATTGACATGGTTAACTTAGAAGTCATAACTAATATAATTTATTCTTAAAATTGGAATGATATGAAGAGATGGAATGAACATAAGAATGAAATGATGAGATTGGATGAGAAAGTGTTCGTATGTATTAGAAATTTAAAAAAGTATAGTTGAAAATGTAAATAGTAAGATAATTATGCATTGGGAAATGAGAAGTTAAATTATAAATTGAAAAAACATTTTTTTTGGAAGGGAAAATCTCATCTCATCTTCTAGTATCATACTCTCATGAGTTTGGAAATCTATTAATCATCTTAATCATATATACTCTCATGAGTTTGGAAATCTATTAATCATCTTAATCATATAGTTTTTTAATATACAATTTCTCTTGCACGAAGTTTTCTCAAGCAAGATTTTTCGCATGCCTAAATGAGGCTCTGTTGAGGAGTGGTGTTGGGAGTTTCCCATTAGAATTTTTTTCCTGATCAAAAAATAAGGCTCTGTTACGCTGCTGACGGAATTAGGGCTTCTGGGGTTAGGTCAAGCCCACCTTGTTCGTTTAGGTATAAAAATATTTGTTCTAAAAATATATATAAATATTTTAACAAAGGAAAAGGATTTCAACCAAACTCCATCCCAGTCATAGCCCACCACGCATGTAACTAGATTAAATAATGCAAATGACCCCATTTGCGGTGGATGCAATCTCAACTATCCTAGCAATAGCGATCATCTTGCATTTTGCCATACAAACATGTACCAATTTTTCCTTTTTTTTTTTTTTTTTTTTTTTTAAAAAAAAAAGAAGAGTAATCATCGTGCCGGCACGCTCCATGTGAATCCTTTGGTGGGTTTGTTGTGAAGATTTTTAGCCCAAAGTAAAGCTGATCCACGAAAAAAATGGTATAAAAGTACAAGCAGATGGACCATTAGGTAAAAAGGCATGGTTGTACCTGATGAATTCAAGTGGGGTAGGCATGAGGTAGTCCATCAGAACGGTGGTTCATCATAGGTGGTAGTTCTGGCAGCAGTTATCCTCTGGTGGGGTGGCAAATCAGTGTCTATTGAGGCCTGTCTTTTAATTGCATAGAGTGGGTTGAGGTTTTTTTTTTTTTTTTTTTTTTTTTTTGCATTTATAATATAGACTTTTTTAATATATGAGAAATTTACTTTTTTATTTTTAATCTATAAATAAAATTTTCATCTCCTAATATATAACAATTCTTTTTATTAAAGGTGTATTTGGTTGTGGATAAAATATGTCAAATCAAAACTTCTTCAGTCTTCATAGCTACTTTTTATGTCAAATCAAAACTTCTTCACTCTTCGTAGCTACTTTTTAAATTATTTTTTCATATTTTCTTATATAAATTATTCTACTTTTCAATTAATTCTGCACAACTACTCGTATAATTAGCTTATATATTTTAATTTTATTATCTTTACACATCATCATTACCTTTATCATATTATATCATTTTTATCAGTATGATAACTATTACACTAAAAATTTTTCATTAAAAAGTTTTATCTCTAACTAAATATACCATAAATTGGATAGGATGAGATAAAATATTATATTTCCAAAAAAAAATTCATCTTCGATGTTATTTTTTTTTAATGTTTCATTCGATCCCTCATTTCTCAATATACAATGGTCTTACTTATTCAGTTTTCAATATTACTTTTTCATTTTCAGTATAAATTTTATTTTTTAATAAATAAAAATCCTCCAAATCCAAATCTTATTTTATTAAATGCTTCTTAACAAGCCCTAATCAAATCCAAATTGAATTCCTTCTCAAGTCTTTGGACGTCATTGATTAAATGAAAAATAAGAAATGTAAGAGCAATATAGCATAGAACCTTGAGGTGAGCAGAAAGAAGATAGAATTTCACTGGAAAAATAAAAAGTTACTATAGAATATATAATTAACCATGATAATAATAAAAAAAAGTTTCGTTATTATGTATACATGTGCCAATATAGCTCCCAAAATGTGATCTTATCATTCTCTTTAACGCGAGGGAAAAAAGTAGGCCACAGAATTTTATAACGCCAAGAACTGAAATGCGTTATCACATATATGGAGACCACGAGTGACTGCAGGATGTCGCCAGATTATAGATATGCTTTCATCGCAATGTCAATTGAAGGGGTGGTAGTGGGCAGCACTCATTCTAGAAGCTTGTTGTAATTGGTCAGTTCGTTTGTACCTTAAGAGAGAATTTCTGAGTGCTCTCATGAGTCACAAACCTCCGATTGCGGCTGTCTACTAGTACATGGCTAGCCCCACATAACCACTGTTCACCCTGTCCAAAACACGGTTTTGGTCTGCTGTAAGAAACCACCGTTGATTACGTTAACCATTCAACATTTCTTTGGCTTGGAATTTTTTTTACAACCTTGGCCTTTGATGTCTATTGGACTACATACTAAAAGATTTTTTTTATTATTATTCTAATTGCTAATTGGATGTATTTTCTATAAATGATATTCGAAGTCGATAACAATTGCTGCTAGATTTATTAGCGCTGCACTTTTCTCTTCTTTCTTTTTATTATGACGATGATAGTACTATAGTAGTAGTGCAACGCTTGAACTTAACTTCTGTTGAAATCAACGGCCAATATCAATTGTTTGCATACCCATAGATATGGTCGAAATGAGGAGCATGAAATCTCATGTTCAACAAGAGCATGGAAAACTTTCTGATTATATACGCCGATAGGGCCTGCTTCCAGGGCGCCCCTGGGCATGTCAGGAGACTCGGGGCCGGCGACGCTTACCTGCGGTGCTCCGAGAGAAAGCAGTACGCTGATGCTCCAGCAAACGAGACAAATGCCATATTATTGCCCTGCTTTAAAAATATAGATATATTTTTTAAATCAAAAATTTCAATTTAAAATTTTTTATTATGAAAATTTTTTAATATTCACAATTACTCTATTTTTTAATTATTTTCAGATCTTCCCGTACTAATATATTTTCAATCATTTATACACAATTACTTATATAATTAGTATATTTATTTTAAATTTATTTTTTTACTCTTTATTATTGCTCTTATTATATTATATTATATACTACCAATTTAATAACTTTTACACTAAAAATTTTTCCTTTAAAATTTTATCATTTTTCAAATATACCTTGAAAAACATTATTCTATATTTAGTATAATATAGTCATATTTATCTTAGTGAATTTGAAAATATTAATTATTAAAATTTATTTTTATACAAATAAGCTATAAACGATTATAAATATTAAATGCGTTATAAAAATATTAAAAATTTTATTTATCTACAAAAATAAATGTTAGTGTTTTAATTATTGGTTTTTTCCATAAATAGATTCTATAAATACTTACATTACAATTTGATAGGATTATAAATTAAGCGTTTGAAAATTATATAATAGAGAATAATTCATCGAAAACTATTATCCATCAACCAAGCGACTTGAGGCTAATCTAATGAATTATACATCATTCATTATCGTTAGTACATTATATTCAGTTAAGAAATATAAAATTGTCAATGAGGAGCAATCATAATTTTCTTGCAATCAAAATGATAAAATCTAATTTAAATAGAAGTATTTTAATTAGATTAAGTTTAAAAATCTTATTGTTTTTATTTAGAAATATTCTCCACCGGTCATTTATATTTTTGTATTTTAAAAATTATACCTTTTATAAGATTTGCAAATTAGATATTGAGATCTGCGTATTTTTAAAATAAGTCTATACGCATAGAAATGTTCAAACTTGATGTGAAAGAAATGAAAGCAAGCGAAATTGCAATTATATAAAAAATAACAGTAAATTAAAATATTATTCACTTGGATATATGAAAATATTGGTACTTTCTTTAAAGATAAGATTAAGTTTAAAAATCTTATTGTTTTTATTTAGAAATATTCTCCACCAGTCATTTATATTTTTGTATTTTGCAAATTATACCTTCTATAAGATTTGCAAATTAGATATTGAGGTCTGCATATTTTTAAAATAAGTCTATACGCATAGAAATGTTCAAACTTGACGTGAAAGAAATGAAAGCAAGCGAAATTGCAATTATATAAAAAATAACAATAAATTAAAATATTATTCACTTAGATATATGAAAATATTGGTACTTTCTTTAAAGATAAGATTAAGTTTAAAAATCTTATTGTTTTTATTTAGAAATATTCTCCACCGGTCATTTATATTTTTGTATTTTGCAAATTATACCTTTTATAAGATTTGCAAATTAGATATTGAGGTTTGCAAATTTTAAAAATATGTCTATACGCATAGAAATGTTCAAACTTGATGTGAAAGAAATGCAAACAAGCGAAACTGCAATTATATAAAAAATAACAATAAATTAAAATATTGTTCACTTAGATATATGAAAATATTGGTACTTTCTTTAAAGATAAGATTAAGTTTAAAAATCTTATTGTTTTTATTTAGAAATATTCTCCACCGGTCATTTATATTTTTGTATTTTGAAAATTATACCTTTTATAAGATTTGCAAATTAGATATTGAGGTCTGCATATTTTTAAAATAAGTCTATACACATAGAAATGTTCAAACTTGATGTGAAAGAAATGAAAGCAAGCGAAATTACAATTATATAAAAAATAACAGTAAATTAAAATATTATTCACTTGGATATATGAAAATATTGGTACTTTATTTAAAGATAAGATTTTAGATGCAATATATTATCCGTTACTATAATATATATATATATATATATATATATATATATGCATTTTGATAACACCGTTACTATAATATTGAGTGGGCTAACATGGTGGTAAATCTGTAGATATAGGCGTGGAATTAAAAAAAAGACAGGAGTAGCATAGGGAACACCCCCCCCCCCCCCCCCCCCCCCCCCGACGAGAAAAAAAGCCACGGCAGGATTTGCCCGACTGACCATCGGCAGAAGTGGCCGTCTCTTTTCGAAAAGCAGCTGACCCATCTTTATTTCCACCATCATTAAAGCTGCTTGCAATTGCATCCATGGCCCGAAAGTGATGTGGACACGTCGGCGGCCAAGATGAGTCGTACCTACATCCAGACCGTGCATCATAGATATTGTTTAATTTTTCGGCTAAAAATTCCAGTATGGAATTTGCCAAAACCCACTAATTGGCTGAAAAATCAAATTCGCTTAAACATTCAACGGCTCGATCATAGCGTCGTGTCGCCCATGCAAGGAAGATGAATAACGAAATAGGGGGAATTGGGAAGCCGCGCCGTTATCTGAAACCGACGTGCAGTTTGTCTCATGCATCGCACTTCACGGGAATTCAGTCGCCTTTGGAATTTGGACGTTTTCTGTGAATCATGCCAAGTCGCCTTTCGTTTGCAATTTTCTGCTAGCAGTCCCTGCCAAACTGACATGCGTCCAGAATGGTTATCTGAGAATGGAAAATGTTTCTATTTTGGGTGTGTCAGTTAATAAGTAAAATATATTTTTTAATATTATTCTTCATAATTATCTTATTTTTTAATTATTTCTTCACATTTTTCTATACAACAATCTTATTTTTCAATCATTTCTACACAACTACAAACATAACTAACCTATCTATTTCAACTTTATCTTATTTATTCCTCATCATTATCCCTGTAATATTACATACTCTCTACAACTTTTATCAAAAGTTTTATCCATTCTCAAACACATCATTGATCGGAAATATTTCTTAGCCCCGCCACGAGGCATGTTCTTCTATCAAATTTTCAAAGTAAATTTTATCTATTGCAGAATGTGACAATCCATAAATTGTCTAAGAGTAACTGTTATCTCATAAAAGTAACACGCTCACTGTGATAACACACTGACCAATACCCAAAACGGTTATTATGCAACGATTCTTAAACTGCTGTAATCCACATCTTTTCTTATTTACAACTATTTTTTCTCATTTTCTAATTTTTATTTCACAGCTGTTAATTTTGCAAAAATCTCATTTGTGAACTTTACTTGCGGCATTCCCTCTCATGGCAATTTTTTACACAAATCAGAACTTGTCTGGGAACATGCATGATTTAGGCATATATATTTGCCTAATCATGTATTGTGTTAGTAAGAGTTCCATTGAGGGTATATTTGAATTTATGCAAAAGGAAAAAGTGGAAATGTGAAAATGTAAAAAAAAAAAATTTGAAAAACAAGAAACCCACTTTGTATGATAAGAGTCATGAATGAGATTAAAAGAAATAAAGTTAGAATATATAGATAAGGTGATTGTATGCAAATATATATATATATATATATGGGAACCGATCCTGTGCAGTCCGCTGTAAAATGGACCCCACACATATTAGATTGTAATGAAACTTTATACACTCATTTATCCATATATAAATCATACTTTAGACAGTTTAGATGTTGAAAAAACCACTTTAAACTTGATATTTACATTAAACTATTTTATTACGTTGATTTTGCACCATTTTAAGATGGAGACTACATACATGTTGGATTTGGATGAAAATTGGTATGGTAATAAAGTGAACAATTCTAAATACAATGGGTGGGGTGAATTTATGAGAAATGATCAAGTGGGGCCCACAGTGCATGGACTGCACGGTGCAGTCGCATGCACTGGATCATTTCCCTATATATATATATAGTTACCAAAATGAAGAAGTAACAATAAAAATAATATGGTTAGCAATTAAAATATCAAATCATATAAGAAAATATTAGAGAAAAGTACATAATACATGTTCTGAAAAGAGCTTAAGAGACTTTTGATATGACTTGGCCTTTTGATTATTTAACTATTTAAATATTATTATCTTTATCACGATCATTTTTTATTTTTAATACAAATTGCTTTTTCAAGATTTTTCTTAATAAAATTTCCCACATTTTTTACTTATCACAAAACACAACCTAAGTGTCAGGTTATTATTCAAGAAATGAGAAAAATTCAACATTTTAAAATAAAACTTGATGTGATTTAGCATTTTAACTATCTAATGGTCTTATGATTGTATTATTATTCATATTTTTAATTATTTTTCATATTTTTATACAACTATTTTATCTTTTTTTTACTTTACATTATTGTTCACATCAATCATATCAAAACACCCTCTTTTTTTAAAAAAATGTTTCTTATTTTTTCCCACGACTTTCTTCTCTTGTTATACCTCGAGTTTTTTTTTTACAGAATTTTTAATTATTCTTTACATGTACTAAATTACTTGTGCGGTTCAAATTCGTCCAAAGATCTAAAAGTCCATTTAGATGAGCGAAATTCAAAGCTACAGCCAATGCATCAAATGGGAACACTTATGGGGGACTTTAAGTTAGGAAGATTCCCATTTCAAATATTATAGTGTTTCTTTTTGTCATCCTCTCACTATTTTTTTCTCAAATTTGTGTTTGGCGCTTAGGTTGGCACAATAATGATGGTGGGTGCATGGAATTTTTATGAAATTATTCTATGTTATTCTTGACACCAAGGATTAGAATAGCAGCAAGGCATGGTATTTTTGGGGGAATGATAAAGTCTTGTTTAGTCAATTCATTGAGTTTATCTTACGCATCTAGGGAAGATGTATATAAAAAGCCGATAACTGGCTATCCGAGTGAGCAGCCATTCAGATAAATAAATAAATGAATGAAAATAATAAACTATAAGACACATTTTTTTAATACATACTATAAGATAAACATTAGTAAGCTAAACTTTGCAAAGTTTGAACTGCTTTGCATGACGAACAAGCGTGAGACTGCCATGGTAGCTTGTTTCCTCTTAAAGATATTGACAACATTTTGAATATATTTTATGGGGATTTAGATCTTGTAACGCCCCAGGCCTAACAGTAAGGTATTGTCCGCTTTGGGCCTCGGCCCGCACGGTTTTGCCCTTCTGGGTTCACGCGCATCCCGTCCTTCCCCAAAAGGCGCCTCACTGAGGTACCTGACAGCCTCCACTTATAACCCAAGCTCCCCCCCTCATCCTAACCGATGTGGGATATCACATTCACCCCCTCTTGGGGCTCCAGCGTCCCCGCCGGACACAATCGGCAGGAGGTCGGGAGTCGGCTCTGATACCATTTGTAACGCCTCAGGCCTAACAGTAAGGTATTGTCCGCTTTGGGCCTCGGCCCGCACGGTTTTGCCCTTCTGGGTTCACGCGCATCCCGTCCTTCCCCAAAAGGCGCCTCACTGAGGTACCTGGTAGCCTCCACTAATAACCCAGGCTCCCCCCTCATCCTAACCGATGTGGGATATCACAGATCTATATTAAGATATTATTATTTTTTGAGAAAGAAAGTCTATAATTAATAGAGATTTTGTAATTTTTAAGATCTATCGCATATTTTAAAAGATTTTTTTCGGCTCCGCTCTTATATACCGGATTACATGGAAACAGTTCCATGTTACCCCTTCAAATTTTAATATTTTAATGTTTGATAAAAAAATCAATCTATTCATTGTATTTAACATTATTCGTTTAGCTAAGAAACCATGTTTCATCCAAATCCAATATATAGACTACATTTGCTTAAAAAAAGTACATTCATGTGTAAATTAGTAAAAATGCTTAGATTTATTCATATATGTATTGAAATATAATAATACTTTATAAAATCATTTATTCATATAGTAGTGATATTTTAAACAATTTAGACGTTGAAAATACTATTTAAAAATTGATATTTAACATTAAATTATTTCATTATATTGATTTTATATATTTATAGATGGACCCATATATAATAATATTAGGTAAATGAAAGGGCTTATAGGATAATATAAGTGATGTTAAATACAATAAATGAAGTAAATTTTTCATCAACCATCTAGGTGTTAAAATGGAAGGGTTTACATAGAAAATGAGTTTATAAAAGCGTCCCGATTTTTTATATTATAAATGGGGCCACTTTTATGGAACCCCTTTTCTATATAACCCCTTTTATTTTTAATATCTTAACGATTGATGGAAAATCCACTTTATCTATTGTATCTAACATCATTGTTATTATAATGAAAACCGTTTTATTTGTTTAATATAACTATATATGAGTCTCATATATAAATGTGCAAAATCAACTTAATAAAATAATTTAATACTAAAAAAGATCAATTTTAAGTATTTTTTTAATATTTAAATCATCTAAAATATCATTACCGAATGGACAGATGATTCTATAAAATATTATTATATTTTAATGCATATGAGAATGTATCTAAGCATTTTCCTTAATTTACATATGATATACTTATTTTTGAGTAAATGTGGCTTATATATATATATTGAATTTGGGTGAAGCTTTGTCTCCTTAATGATGGGAGTTTGTAGAAACTTTCCTCCAATTATGTGAAATGTACCTAATTGTAACATATGTTTTCCTATTGTATATAACAGAGAAAAAAAAACAATTTTTCTCCTTATTTCTTTCGTCACATAGGCAGGAAAAGATGCCACGGGCCCCATGAAATATTATTAAAAAATCTCGAAGTCGCTAATTAAAAAAAAAATAAATAAATCTCGAAGTCCCATAGATGTATGTGTGTTAGAAATCGATGAGTGTGGAAGACAAGTCTGTGACTTGTGGTAGATTGTCCGATATCACAAAGAGTCTGGAGTTCGGCCTCCAAAATTACCCCGAATGAATTCGGAAAAAGGCCACCACAAAATTCATGGGCAGGCCTCAGTAATGCCTGGTAAGGAAGAAGAAGAGACTTCTCCTATAACCAGTGCAAATTCGTAAGGAGTTACGAGATCAACGGTGGGGCGTGCATAAACGCCGTCTCAATCCCTCCAAGGCGTTTTTCAGCTGGTAAAGATGACTCTCAGTAACAAAATCATCAACTTTAACAGGCTTCCAATACTCGGTTATTGCTACTGCCATTACTACTGCCACTGTTATTGCTGTGAAGATGAGGCTGAAGAGGATTCGGGCTCGGAACGTTGGTGTTGGAAGATTCAATGAAAGCAGGCAGATCGGAGTGGAGCAGCTAAGGAGAGATGATGCTATGGTGGCTGAAAATTACGATGTGCGGTACCTTACACGGCAGTATCTCAGTTATTTTAGATAGAGAATCGAATTATTGCATATTTGCCTTCAATGATTTTTTGGAATAGTTTATTTACATTGCTTGACCTTAAAAACAGAGCAGTTGCCAATACCCGATACAATATACCCAAACCGATAAACGCCCCACTTACGGTATTGATATTCTAAGCGATGGATAAAACATGTACACTTGCCTTCTTAATCACTTAGATGAGAATAAGATGAAATTTTATATTTTTTAATAATACTTTTTCATTTTTATAAAACAATTATGTACACTTTTTCTCATTTTTATACAACTTTTAGATAGAGAATCGAATTATTACATATTTGCCTTCAATGATTTTTTCGAATAGTTTATTTACATTGCTTGACCTTAAAAACAGAGCAGTTGCCAATACCCGATACAATATACCCAAACCGATAGACGCCCCACTTACGGAATTGATATTCGAAGCGATGGATAAAACATGTACACTTGCCTCTTAAGGTGTGTTTGGCAATGAGGAAAAAATGTCAACTTAAAATTTTTCAATCTAAAACTTTTCACTCTCTATAATTATCATATTTTTTAATTATTTTTTTACATTTTCCCATACAACTACCCTACTTTTCAATCATTTCTACACAACTACCCATATAATTAACTTATCTATTTTAACTTTATCATCTTTACTCCTCATCATTACCCATATCATATCACATCATTTGACAACTTTTACTCTCCAAAACTTTTCATCAAAAGTTTTATCCATTACCAAACAATTGTGTACTCTTTATATTTTTATAAGATGAAATTTTATATTTTTTTAATAATACTTTTTTATCTTTAGAAAACAATTGTGTACTCTTTTTCTCATTTTTATACAACTTTTTCCATGCTCACACCGCATAGAAAACAACTACTTACTCTTTTTTTTCATTTTTATACAACTTTTTCCATCCTCACACCGCATCCCATCCAAGGGGTGAACCAGTGTTAAACCGATCGATGTCGTGGAATGATCTTTTGAAGCCGGCTTCACAGTGGCCTCCGTAAAGCCAGCCCAAAAATCTATTTTTTAAAAACTTTTTTTTGATTTTTTTTCATGGGTAAGTAAATCTAGGTGTGTTAAATCTATAAACTAAGTTTTACCATTTTTGGATGTTTTTAAGTATTTATTTTGGATTTTTAAATACAGTGGCATTTCCGTAATTTTCTGATCTAAAAAAATTACGAAAATACCACTGTGTTTAAAAATCCAAAATAAATACTTAAAAACATTCAAAAATGGTAAAAATTGGTTTATAGATTTAATACACCTAGATTTACTTACCCGTGAAAAAAAATCAAAAAAAAGTTTTTAAAAAATAGGTTTTTGGGCTGGCTTTACGGAAGCCACCGTGAAGCCGGCTTCAAAAGATCAAAACTCATCGATGTCGGCCAAGAAGTCATGCCTACAAAGCCTTTTTAGGACAGGCACAGCATCTACGAGGCAACATGGGGATCAGTGCACGTGTCATGGAAAAATTAATTAGGGCATGTTTGTTTAAGGGGGTGTTTAGTAACTCATGAAACTTTTTCATCTATATCTTTTCTCTTTTCACAATTATTTTATTTTTTAATCATTTACAACAATTTTACTTTTTAATCATCTAACACAACTATCAATACATCTAACTTATCTATTTTAATTTTATTTTCTTTACTCTTTATTATTATCCATATTTTCTTTACTCATCATCATTATCCATATTATATTACATAATTTTCTCACAATTTAAAAATTTGTACACAAAAATTTTTCATTAAAAATTTTATCACTTCCCAAACGCACCCTTAAACAAAAACTTTTAAATCTAAAATTTTTTCACTCTTTATAACCATATTAAATTTTAGTATATTTTTCACATCTTTCTATATGACCACCCTACCTTTTAATCATTTTTACACAACTATTCATATAACTAACATATCTATTTTAACTTTATTTTTTTTATTCCTTATCATTATCTCTATGATATTACTCTATTTTCTTCTAATTCAAAAACCTTTACACAAAAAACTTTTTATTAAAAATTTTATCACTTTCTAAACGCACCCTTAAACAAAAACTTTTTAATCTAAATTTTTTTCACTCTTTATAACTATATTAAATTTTAGTATATTTTTCACATCTTCCTGTACAACCACCCTACCTTTTAATCATTTTTACACAACTATTCATATAACTAACATATCTATTTTAACTTTATTTTTTTATTCCTTATCATTATCTCTTTGATATTACTCTATTTTCTTCCAATTCAAAAACCTTTACATAAAAAAAAATTTTATCCAAAAATTTTATCACATTCCAAATACACTCTAGATGGAAAAATCTTACAATATGTAAAACTTATATATATCTCGCATTGACTGTCATGGAAAAGAGACTTGTGTGATATAAAAGTGTATTGATATTTGTACAAAAAAAGTGTATTGGTAGGAGAAAATCTAAATACATGCCCATTTTAGGTGAAGAAGTAATATAGTGCTAGGGCATGTTAGACATCATGCATGAATAAGTTATGACCTATTGAATTGGGTGTAAAAACTTATTTTTTAATTTAAATTTTTTTAATATAACTGTTAATTTAGTGTATTTAAAAATATTCCTGAACGAAAAGCTTCATGTTTTAATTATCCTTCGCTGTAAGGCTTTGTTAATGAAAGCTAAAAGGATATACTATAAAAGTAAACAAGCTCTTTTTATCCGGTAGGAGGTCGGTTACAAGTGCTATCCAGTGTTCAAATTTTGGACACACATATATATTAATTATATATATACACTATCATAAATAAATTGCCTAATTATTTAACGTGATCTTATAAAGATTTTATGAGTTTGAATCATCTAATAAAGTATGAATCTCCTATGCGTATAAACTCTACAGCCTAATTTCTAATTTCTATTTTTATGATAGGCTAAATTAGAAATACGAAAGATAAACTTCCTATATAAACGGTTGTGGTCCCCGGGTTATGCACCTGTCAAGGTTTCTTTTTAACATCCCATCAGTTGAAAAGAGGAGTCACATTATCCTGAAAATCTTAGAGCATTAACTTGGAAGACTCAGAAACCACAGTATTCAAGAACGGGCCGCATCCATGAATTCAGGTACGCTTCTGCTTATAGATTTTATTTTCTTAGTAATTTGGCATGGAGAATTTTGGTTGATTATGAATTTAATCAATATGGTTTTCCCAACAACCATACCTCTCATGCATTGACCCTTGGTTCTTGCTTTACCATAAACTGATTTGATTTCCAACCATCTAAATTGTTGGTAAGTGACATCAAGGGGCACGTAGATCGGCATGCATACGAATGTAGTCCGTCTGGAAATTTCTCCTTGGGAGTTTTGGCATTTTGGTCCATTTGAATTTAGTATTTATATTTTAAATCTCAAGGTCTATGTATTTACTTTTTGAACCCCAGAGTTCAGCGACTTTTCATATGGATAGGCCTATATGAGTCAACTCATCGATTAAGATAATTTGAGGCTCAGAATTTCGGAGCCCAATTCAGTGCACCCGGGTGCATTCAGCCTCAATGCACCCGGGTGCACTGCACCTATTTTTTTTTATTTTTTTTGAAATTGTTTTTTATACAATAGTTAATCTAGGTTTATTTAACATATGTATCAATTTTTACTATTTTTGGAGACTTTTAGATATTTTTTTTAGATTTTTTTAAAATTAGTGGCATTTTCTGTAATTTAAAATTACGAAAAATGCCACTGATTTTAAAAAATCTAAAAAAATATCTAAAAATTTCCAAAAATAGTAAAAATTGATAAATATGTTAAATAAACCTATATTAACAGCTTAATGAAAAAATTTTCAAAATAAAATAAAAAAAAATAGGTGCAGTGCACCTGGGTGCATTGAGGCTGAATGCACCCGGGTGCACTGAATTGGGCTCCATTTCTGCGCCAAAGATTGGACCAGCATCTCATTAATAAAGAGAGAGAGAGAGAGACTGGACTAGCGCGACTGACAGTGATAGAGTTTATCGTCAATACTGTTTAGAGATTCTCAAACGTTCAAATTTCGCTATTTTTAGTAAATGTTTTTATGGATTCGTTTTGTTTAAATGCTATCGCTATCATAAATTTTATTTTTGGTCAATGATATTGCGAGGTCCAATTTTATTGTCGAAAATAAAATTTGCTATAATGTATATTGACCGATCAATTAATCATCAATAGGCGCCCTAAGCAGCCAGATTCTAAACAACAAAAGTTATAATATAAAGATGTCAAGCATCATAGACGCTAATTTTGAAATTAAATTGATAGCACGCACCGATTAGAAAATCAGGACAAACATAGAAAGAAATCAGAAAAGAAATTGGATGTCATAAGATAGCGTGTGCTTTCCATCATGCATATTCCTTCATGAAATCTATAATAGGGGGCGGCATCACCATTAGCCTACTTTTCAGGAATTCAGACCACGACTATATTGGTGCAGCAATTTATGTGATTTCTCTTGGATGGACCCAGTCCTTTGGATTCATGTCTTCCAAGTAACGTGGCATATTCGTGGGCCCATTACATGCATATCTGACGCAAAAAATATGTATATAAAAAATAATATTTTTTTTTTTTTGAAGAGATGCAATTGGATTTTGAAATGGTGAGATAACAAGCTAAAAATTGAGTTGCTCTGATAGGTTAAACATATGGGCTGTTTAATTAATTAAATAATTGTATGAAATATCTATTAGATGTATATATATAAAGCATTGCAATCGATAACGGCCAAAAAAGTTATTTATTTTTAAATAGAAGTGTGGATCCTATACAGATTGCACCTAATGTGAAATTTGATAATTTTGGTAATTCTTGCTTTAAAAAATAAAAAGGGCATGGATACATGCGCGACAGATGTATAAATGTTTTTTTATTTCAAAAAATAAATATTAAAAATTTAAAAATTTCCAAATTTCAAAAAGGTGTAATTTTAGATTAAGCCTACATTTCTACACAAGTGAACAAAAATTAAAATTTTGACTACAATTTTTTGGGACCATGACCATATAAGCATTTATTTGAAAAATATTATCACAGCGACATGATAAACTTACATGTCCACTTGATTGTTTTCCAGAAATGAATTTATTGCTTGTTCACGAGAAAAATAAGTACAATTTTCCTTAAAAATAGGGGTGCAGCTTGAGTAGAGTAGATGTAAATCGATCCTACCTATAGAGTTAAGTAAGTTTCAAGTTAAAAAAATACCTAGTTCAATTAAAGTATGATATATTCTAAGGTCCGAGTGCCCATAACCAACATGAATTATTAAGATATGTTTAATATAAATTTTATAAAATATTTTTTTATAACGAAAGACATAAATATATTCTTTAAATATACATAATTTGTTTAAATTATCGATTATTTAGTAAATTTAATAAACGCATTTCAAATATTATATTACTATCTTCTTGATTTTAGGTTCTTAAGTAACATTTGTAATAAAATTATAATTTTCAGATATAGTATAAAGATTATTTTAAAGAACTGATTTAAAACTAAACAGAAATAAGAAGCTACACGATTTTAAAAACTAGTGTAAGGTATGCTTAGAATTGAACTGACCTAAAATATGGTAGGATAAGAGTTTTTTAGAATAGAATAAGGATATGGTTGACTTCAAATTTGACCTACCCGACCCAAGTTACACTCTGGCCTGAAGATATGTTTGTGAATATCTGTGATAAAAGAAAATTTTTGAAAAATTAAAATGATATGATATGATGGAGCCATCTGAGAATAAATAAGATAGTTGTATTAAAAAATGATTGAAATATAAAGATGAAAACAAAAAAAACAAGATCCTTAAGAGCAATTAAGAGATGAAATCATGTTAGAGAATATATATCGCTTTTTCCCTTTCTTCGGTAACGTCTCATTTCAACATTCTAATTAAGTTCGAGTAAACTTGAAATAAGTCGAATCGGAAAAAAAAAAAAAAAACCATTGATATTGAGTAACACAAGCTGATTCAAAAAAGCCCTTAGGGTCAGCATCGGTATAGTCTGGTTGGCAAAGTCCTTGTCTTGTATTCTAGCGGTTGATGTTTTAATTCTCGCTATAAAATTTATGTATATTTTGCTTGAGGAGCATTGACTTCATCTTCAGTTGATGTAGTTGATTTTTATCATGGATGAAAATGTAAGATGAAAATTATAAAGAAAAATGGGCGTGAATTATAACAGATAAAAGGGAAAAAAAATCATAAAAAGGACCTTAGGAGTACGTTCGATTTTGTTGATGTTTAAAGAAATGAAAATGGCTCATATGCGGCAGTGTTTTGAACGCCATAATTTTATGACAGGAGGCTGCGAATTTTCTTTCATTGCCAAGCAAGGGGGGAAAAAATAAAAATAAAACATTCTGGCTCCACTATATAGTGAATCCTACTCGCGAGTATTCATCCATTATTAAAAAAAATACATTAAAATAAGCTGCACCATGAATTGAAAACGATAGCCATTTAAGATACGTGACTATTGGATTGGTAGGTGAGGACGCGACAATTGAAAATGAAGAGCATGCTGTTGTATATCTTTCTTCAATCGCAACGTTAGTTTGACTTTGTGTAAGCTATCGTGAAACGGACAATTCAGTGGCATTTTTTCTTTTCTTTTTTATTTTTTATGCCGCATTTGTACCGAGTGTCGCGTGCAGCCAGAGCAGTAACAAATTTCTCACTGCTTTAGCAGCGTATGCCCGTTTTCACATGCATCTCACGTGTGAGGGTGAGAGATGCTACTCCGCCCGGCCGCGCCTTGATAACGATGCCGATAGGATAGCAGTCTCCGACAGCGACGCAAATTTTCAATATTCTATTCGCAACGAAGCTTTCATATACGCTGCTCGATTGTCATGGTTCCTGCACGTGCGGCTTTCTAATGGTTCATGAGACAAATTTTCCCCAATTGGGGTTCCGTGTATTAGTTTTCTTTGACTCGTCGGTATTACCAGGAGGTTATGCAACCGCTTATCAACTGCCTTAGTTGCATGGTTGGCCAGAGTAGCAATAGCGTGGCAGCGATTACCCAAGCAGCAGCAGCCTTGTTCAAGCCGGGCTAGATCGTCGTCCTCGTCCAAAAATCACTGATGCGGCTATGGGCAGCCCGTAGCCACTAGCCAGCTGCAACGGTAGCAGCCAAACCGCCCCACCGTATCAACTGTACCCTTCGGCTCGCCATCGATCTCCACATGCAGGATGTTGGCATTTTGCGCCTGTTTGGGATGAGATTCAAAATGAGGAAGAAAGCTTGCTTTGACTTCTAACAAATATATATATTCCGTGCTCTTTTTTTTTTTTTAATTAATTTCTTAGCTACGACTGCCTTAGTTGTTGTATCTATATTCTAATTATTCTAAAATTTTCTCACAAAAAGTTTGTCGATTTTGCCATTATTCTCCTTATTCTTCGTTATTATCCTTTCATACCATATCACTATTTTACTTGTTCAATTTTTCATGCAAATTTCCTCATCTTCTAACCTATCTATTTAGAAATGTAAAAATAAAATTTAAAAAATTAAAAATGAGATAGTGGTATCACATGACATGGGTAATATTTATGAGAAATGAGGATAAGGTTAAAAAAAGATAGAACGGCCGTAGGAAAATATGTAAAAATCTTAAAATGCATAATTAATATTAAAAAAAGTATTATGGTTAAATAACTTTTTTTTTATCAGTTTTACTATGTTACATCTCATTTCAATTCATATTGCAATCGAGCTCAAGAGTTTTATATTTATTTTATCTCATTTTATTTTACATATGAACCCCTAGGTATCCTTTTACAATTTTTCTTACTTAGAACAAAATAAGAGATCAAACACTCCCTATCATGAGAGATCAATAACTCTCACACTTAGGGACGAAACCTTATCATGAGAATTGAACCCCTGAACACAACGCCCCTTGCACAAATATCGTGACCAACAGAGCAATGTTTGGTTAACATAGCTATATAATTAAGATATTACATCATGTCAAAAGTGTGCAGATGTATGAAAATATTTTTGGAAATTTTTATAAATACGTCTATAAAGTTTGACAAATATTACATCTGTATCTTTAAGTTTGTCAAAATTACAAATACACCCATTAGGTTTACATAAAATTACAAGCATATTCCTTCTATTAATATGTCATTAAATTTTTTGTAAAATGATGATAATGCTCTTCAAGATAAATAATATACTTGCAATTTTTTGTAAATATTGTAAGCATATTTGTAAAAAATTTAAAATAGTAGGATAAATAAAATATATAAAATAAAAAATGCTAAATATATCTTTAATATTTGAAACTATTGCAACTGCATTACTAGGTTTAGAGGGTATTTTCTTTGTTTTACAAAAAAATCTAACGGCGCCATAACGGAATGGACACATTTGTAATTTCATATGGGTATATTTGCAATTTCGATAAACTTATGGATACAGGTGTAATATTGGCCAAACCTTCCTGGCGTGTTTGTAAAAATTCTATATTTTTAATTTTATATGTTACCAAAATGGACTCTTTTTTTTTCTAAAAATGGAACATTAATCAAAGTAGGATAAGAGTTTGACCACTGCAAGCATGATATTTGACTTCAAATTGATGCATATAATTTGAATGCATGAGGTAAATAAACATCTTATTAGTGATTGATTTTCCAACACATTTTTTAAAAATAAAGTTGTTATTCAGAAAAAAATTTTGGGTGTGTTTGACAATGACTATAAACTGTTAAGTTAAAACTTTTTCAATCTACAACTTTTTACTTGTTATAATTATCATATTTTTTAATCATTTTTCATACTTTCTTATACAACCACCATACTTTACAATCATTTATACACAACTATCCATAAAACTAATATATTTATTTTAATTTATCCTCTTTACTCCTCATCATTACTCTTATTATATTATATCATTTGATAACTTATACTCTTTAAAATTTTGTATCAAAAGTTTTATTTAGGGTGTGTTTGGCAACAACAAAAAGTTGTCAATTTAAAACTTTTCAATCTAAAACTTTTCACTCTCCACAACTATTCTATTTTTTAATTATTTTTCACATTTTTTATACAACTACCTTACTTTTCAATCATTTCTACACAACTACCAACACAACAAAACTATTTATTTCAACTTTATCCTATTTATTCTTCATCATTAGCCCTATCATATTATATCATTTGACAACTTCTCATCTCTATAATTTTTCATCAAAAGTTTTATTCATTCCCAACCACACCCTTATTCACAAACACGCTCTCAGACTTAAAATTTTTGGATTAAAGTGTTGCTGTGTTATAACAAGTCTAACCCAACCTACCGAGTAGAAAAGCCATTTCTCGTACTCTGTCGGCCTAGCCGAAGAAGCATGGCCCGTCTCTATTGATTTCTCGGGCGCAGAGGCTCAGAGCTGGTGGCCGCACACGCCACGTGTCGGAGAAGATTGCATGGTTCGTCTATCCAGACTCGGATGGACAGGGAGAAACGGTCTCCCCCCAATATAAAAGGCTCACTGCCGCTGCTCAGTTGCCTAGGAATATCTTCTATCCAACGCTTCCCATTTGCAGTGTCACGCGGCCGGATTGAGGGAGGCACGGAGGGAGGCACCGCATGAGGAAGAGATTTTTCTTGGCTTAGGGTTTTGTTCCAGCTGATAAGGGAGAGACGATCGTGATTTTTTCCTGGAGCCTTTTCTATGGAGTCGGGCTCCTGTTGCTTCTGATTAGGCCAGGAACAGTGAGTTTCTCTGGTGGATTTTCCCCCCTTTTGATCGCGATCGGAATTTTTTTTATTTATAAATTTTCGATTTTGGTGACAGTTCGGTGTGAATCGGCTGTGGTCTTATAGTTTTTTTTTTATCGTGCTTCTCTGGACTCGTGTTTAAGTTTTCTGATCAGAAGAAATAGAGTAAATCTTATTTTTGGAAAAACAGGTGTAGATTTCTGTCGCCGCTCAAGGGCGGTATTGAGCATATTGGTTAGTCTTGAACGAAATTGACGGTTTTGAGCGGGGATAATCACAGTTTTTTTTTTTTTTTTTCCTGAAAAATGGTGATGATCCTGTTGAAGACAATGAAAAGCAACTAGCTGAGCCAGAATGAGTTGAATTTCTGCAAAGGAAGCAATTTGATATACTCGTTTCGTAGACATATGTGTAATTTGGAGAAGTGGATTCAGTTGATTTCTGTGATTAAGTAGAGAGTGTAGAGTTGCGGATACTTGTGGAAAGAGGATTGTATTGGGATGTGGCCGGGCCCCTGTCTATGTAACAAGATTACTCTTCGATCTGTATGTACTGTTTTGAGAGAAAGCGTCCCGGCAACTTTTAGCAGAATGCGGTTTTGATGCTGTGGGATGGTAGTTTCGTATTTGATGAATCTTATTGGCTATGAAGAACTTTCGCCGTTGAGAGGCAAATAGTCACGTATTTGAGGGGGAAAAACCATGATATCTTTTGCTGGACGAGTGGGCAGAGAAAATTGAGTGTCTACTCTAGAATTAGAAATTTCCAAAGGTTCTGTTCTTTTGTTCTTCCAAAACATGAGTTGCAATGAGGTGATCAAGAATAGTGGGGGAGAAGGGGAATCAAAGCATTTGAGACTAGAAAAAGTGACCAACGCTGGCGTTCATATTGACAATCATTCAATCAGAAGGAATGGGTCAATTTCAATGCCCCGGATCAGCATCGATGAGAAACTGCTCATCGACCCAAGGTTACTGTTTGTAGGGTCAAAGATTGGAGAGGGGGCCCACGGCAAAGTCTACGAAGGAAAGTAAGCATTAACTTTCAGTAAATCGAATTATTCATTTCTTTTGTGCTTCTGCATGCTTTCAAAAAGTGTTCACATATATCAAGTACATTCTTATCTCTCATTTGTGTTTCACACGTGATTAAATGAATTCTAGACCCCCTTTTCTTGAATGTTATGTTATCCAGAATAGTATTTGGAATTTTGTTAATGTATGTCTAATTAAATATTTGATGTTGCTATGAATGATTTGTCCTAGTATTTCTTCTTCTACCTTGTTCATGTTAGATGGTTACTGTATGTAACTTGCAATAACATATGGTAAGAAATGACATCACTGTGTTCA
The DNA here is from genome assembly GCA_030490835.1 of Annona cherimola. Taxonomy (NCBI): domain Eukaryota; kingdom Viridiplantae; phylum Streptophyta; class Magnoliopsida; order Magnoliales; family Annonaceae; genus Annona; species Annona cherimola. Next base: position 10,404,680 of record CM059977.1, on the reverse strand, counting down.
AGTCAAACAGTTTTGTTGTTGGCCTATTCCTTGTATTTTGGCATTCAACCGATATTAGCAATTATAACCAGCAGGCTGTTTAGCAGTTATCTAGTTCCCGGGCAATGTAATTGTCTGGACTCTGGAGCTCCAACATGACCATGCACGAACTGGGCATGCGTTCCCTTTAAAAAACATTTCGGGCCCAGCAAATGCTTGATCAAAGTTATAAGCAAATGAAGAATATTGTGAGCAGCCTTTATTAAATGTTGTGCAAAAATAAGACAAACCCTTAACTACATTCTGAGGTGCTAATACCAACATTTTGATAGCCTAGATTGATTGCTTTTTAACTTTTTTTTTTTTTTAAAATAATTTTACAGGTATGGTGATCAAATTGTGGCTGTCAAAGTTCTAAATAGTGGCAGCACTCCAGAAGAAAAAGCTGCACTTGAAGGCCGCTTTGCCCGAGAAATTACAATGATGTCTAAAGTGAAACATCAGAACCTTGTCAAGGTGCTTTTCTAGTTGATATTGTGTATTTTGCTAGTGGCTGGATTTGGTGAGGTCCAATTTGCCAAGCTTGCCAAGCTTGTTGATTTGCTTCATGAAAACCGTTTCATTTCCCTTCTTGTGTCCCTATTGGTGTTTAAACTAGTAATTCATTTTTTGGCAATGCCCTTTTCTGTGCAGTTCATTGGAGCTTGTAAGGATCCTTTTATGGTGATAGCGACAGAGTTGTTGCCTGGGATGTCTTTACGGAAGTATTTGATTAGTATCCGCCCCAGACAACTGGATCTTCGTGTGGCGATAGGTTTTGCCCTTGATATTGCTCAAGCCATGGACTGTCTACATGCCAATGGGATTATACACAGAGATCTTAAACCTGGTACCACATTTGAGATTTTTTTTTCTTCCATTCCATGCAACAGAAGTTATTTAAATTCTAAGCTCTTTTTGATACCTTAAGTCTTCTCTGCTCCATCTCATTTTGTTCCACAGTTCAGTTATCCAAATGCCTTTTGATGTTCTATTACTTGGTGCCATAATTATTTTTTGTTGATTTAGAAATGTAAACCAATTTAATCGATTTTGTTAATGTTTTTTCCATCATATTTTTATCTTAACTGGTCTTTTCGACTTATGTCACATATTTATATCATTCACGGATTTTGTTCTCTTGATTCAGAAAGGCAACTTGCTGCATTGGACAAAAGCTAGGGTTTATTCAGCTTAACACACTTTTAGTGCTTTTTCTATGTTTTTAGAAGCATATAAAATGTATACACATTGGGGTAAGCTAAAAGGGGATTCCCAGCCGAGTTGCTGATGGGAGGATCTAAAAACGCGTCTTTCTCTATGAATGAGTGGCCAAACAAGTCATAAATGAAATAGAATTGCTAGTGCTTCGCTTTTTTAAGGGTTCATTTGGTAAACAGAGGAGGTGGAAAATCCACTTTCCCATTTCTCCCGTCACACACTTTTCAAGATTGATTTGACATCTTAACTATCTTGCTTACTTTTTCCATTTTTACTCCTATATTTTAATCATTTCTCACTCAACTACTATTTTTTCCTAAATTATCCCTATTACATACTTTTCCTCACTTCTACACTTCCTTCGTCGTCGGACCATCAGTACAGTCAACACCATGGAGAGTATCACTTTTCCATGCTAAGAGCTTTCCTTTGATCCTTTCAATTGAAAGTCAATAGCCTTTTTGAGGATGTGTAATGGGGGAGAGAGGCCCACATACATAACCTGCAAATGTTTCTTTTATTGCCAAAAATTGATGCAGAAAGAGGTAGTCCATCTTTTTTGACCAAAAAGACCTGATCCAACTTGTCATTGATTTCAGTATTATGCTGGAAACTATCTCAAGTCATCTCATGATCATTTGTAGCTTGAGAAGTTACCTTCTCTTGCAGAGAGGAAGACTGCGAAACCTTGTGTTCAACATACTTTTGCTGCACTACATGGCTTTTTTGCTGGAGCATTTTCCATTTAGAATTCAAAAAGAGAAACATCACTAATTACTAGGGGAGATCTGATCACTAATTTCAGTTTAGCTGCTCTCATTTTTGCAAATTTCTATCTTGAGTTGCTCAAGATATTCTCTAATAATTAAATGCATACTTGTCTCCATTATTTACTTAAAAATATTTTGTGGTCTTCCATTGATAATGCCTTGCCGGTGCAGATAATTTGTTACTGACAGCTAATCACAAGTCACTGAAATTGGCTGACTTTGGACTTGCAAGAGAAGAATCCGTGACTGAGATGATGACAGCTGAAACTGGAACTTACCGATGGATGGCTCCTGAGGTCTGTAATGTTTCAATGTTGTTTCAATGTGTTGAATGTATAGACTTAATTTCAATAGTTGGTTCTGCAGGATGTCATTTGGTGAACACATCTAAGCATTCAATTTCCTTTTTGGGTGTCATTGGATGCTAGTAGTTGCTGTTTAACCTTTGATATGTGCTTTTCCCCCACCTTTTGAAGTCAATTGTGTCTTGATTCATATCTTGGAATGTTGAGTTATATTTACTGAGAATCTTCTAGGTGTTAAATGAGGCTTATGTTCATGGAAATTAACAGCGTGAATGTTCCCATGGAGAATTTAGCTTTGGTTTTCTTTCTTTTCTCTATTCTTTACTTCCTGGTCATGGAAAATAACAGTGCAACTTTCCCAGAGAGAATTTAGCTTTGATTTTCTTTGTTATGTCTATTCTTTACTTTTTTGGTTACATGCTTCAGTGTCTTGTTTTGGTAGGGGGCTTGTCAGGCTGTGGTACTGTCACGTGGTTGGCTCAATGTCCCGAGTTTAAGCATGAATTGAATAAGCTTAGATTTGAAATTGGCCATCTAGAAAAAAAAATCAAAGTTAAGACCAGGCTCGCCCGACTTTGTAAGGATATCTCTGAGTCTAGCTCTGAGAAAGGACAAATCAGCCTTGCGAAGCATATAACAAGCTAGTTGCCAAAGGTGCATTTGGGCTTTGAATTGTATTGTGGTAAGTTTTGACTTATATATACCTGTGTGTGTGTGTGTGTATATATATATATGTATGTATGTATAAAAGAAAAAAACTATTCACCCAGCGATACTAGCCATGGTGATTATTTTCCCTACGTAGGCCCATGATTGCATTTGTGACTTATTTTATAAGTCTTAATGGGAGTTATGTTCATTCTGCCATTTTTTGCTTTGTATGTTTATTCTGCCCTTCTTTGCTTTGTTGGACTGTTGCTTTGGTAGTTCTGCGCCTTTGGCTTTTGAAACCTACCTTTATTGAGACCTGGTTTGTACAATGCAGTTGTACAGCACAGTGACACTTCGACATGGTGAGAAGAAGCACTACAACAACAAAGTGGATGTTTACAGCTTTGGTATAGTTCTGTGGGAGTTGTTGACCAACCGCATGCCATTTGAGGGCATGTCCAATTTGCAAGCTGCATATGCTGCTGCTTTTAAGGTTGCGGTATACCTATCCCAGTCTACATTTTCCAGACATTCCGTTCATCTTACTTCCTGTGATTTCGGCTTTACTGATGCTTCTGCACTCGTAGAATGCTGTTATATATATATATAAATTTATGAAATAATTTCGCGTTGTATAAAAACAATCAAACTTGGTGCCCATTTGAACGGGGTTATAAATGTTCTGATGGAGCTCTGTTACAAAGCTTGATTAATCTTCATTTTTCCTTTTCTTGAGTGTAGTGGGGTAGGGCTGGTTACTTTTATGAGTTGATGTGATTTGATCAAATTACTCACTCACTCACATCAGAGGCCAGCTCATGGTGCATTAGTGTGAAACCTTAGGCTTTCAATGTGAAAATTTTGTATTGAGTCTGAGAGTGGCCATTTTGTGTCAGAAGCTACAGTTTAGGACTGATTGCAGCCACTGCTCCCAGCACATGTACTTACTGGACCTGTGCTGGGTTTTCGGCTTATAGCCCCCCTTTTACTTGTTCTTACATCGAGGTTTTAGTATTCAGTTAAACACTTGATGTCTTCTAATCAGCATTGCTAAAACCTTTTTGATCCACCTTAGGGACCTATACTCATGGGAGATAAAGCTCCCACCTTTTTTATTTAAAGGAGATAATTGCTCGCATTTTAGGTTTGGTTGGTTTAAAAATTTCAGTTGTTGATTTTATACCTAGCTCTGCAATGTGTAAAATTTTTTTTTGAAAATATTTGATTCTAATAAAAATACCGTTTCTTTGTCATGACTCATGAGCAGTTGAAGAATCCGCTTTATCGTGATCCTAACAGGTTCTTCCGTTCTCTTATCTATAACAGCAAACTAGACCTAGCCTTCCTGAGGACATGCCTCAAGAAATTGTATATATAATACAATCATGTTGGGTTGAAGATCCAAACATGCGACCAAGCTTCAGCCAGATCATCCGCATGCTCAATGCATTCCTCTTCGCACTTCCGGCACCACCGCCAGAACAAGAAACTGCTTCGGGACTGCCTGGTGGCATGACTGTGACAGAGACATCTGCTCGAGCAAGGAGGAAATTTAATTTTCTTCGTCAGATTTTGCCCCTGAGGAAGACAAAGAACACACCATGAATGGAGTTTGAACATTTGCATTTCGCCAACCACAAAAGTCTTAGATTTGATCGCAGCTTAAATTGTTCTCCCTCTGTGAAGAATCAGAAGGAAAATAGGTCAAAGAAGCAGAATCAGAATGCTAAAAGACATGGTTTAGATGTACTGTTTGCCTCTTGCTATGCTACTTGTAAAATCTAAAGGGGTTTGGGAGATGGCGTTGAACTAAAAATTGTAAATATGAAATCCCTCGGATAAAGGCACAGTCCTTGTCTTAATTCCCATGATTTACAGCTAGCTATCAATAATCTTTTTTAAACTGAATGAGGTCCCTTTTAGTCCATTTTCAGACCATGGCCCAAATTGAAAGGGTTCCTATGTAAATTCCTCGGATTCGAAGCATCGGCTATTTCTGCCATCTAGGACTGATACAACTTGCAAGCTATTAAAAAAATAATAATAATAACACTCGCGCATTATCTGACCAGTCATCACACTACGAATGCTCTGACTTTACCGTATGATAACTGCGATGATCCCACTGCACTGGTTTCACGCGCTAGGCAACTTGTGAAATTTTCTTCAAATTAATTTGCATACCAATTAATTTTATTTATTATTATTAATTTTTGTATACCAATCATGCTTGAATTAAAAAGGAGAAATTTTTTAAATATACTCACAACTTTTATCCATTATTTCAAATATGCCCACGAGTATTAAATATTTCGTATATACCCGTTATGTAAATAACCTTGTGAGTAAGCATTTCTATTTTACCACTGGTAGGTTAGCAGCTAGTGCTATAAAAATAATTGTCATCTCTCTTGTTAAAAGTCGTTAATGCTAGAGCGTCCCTTGTAAGCGACGCGTTGCAATGGATCCCGACCGTAGTAAAAAATGATTAAGGGTTGTTATGGCGTTTCCCTAGAAGTGATGCGCTACATTGCGTTCCGGATATAGTGAGAAATGAACAAGGGTTGCGAAGACGTCTCTCAAGAAGTGATGCACCACGACAATGTTCGGTTGTGGCGAGGAGTTGACAAAAGTTTTCATGCTTTTATAAACGTGGTTTAGGGAAAAATGTAGTACTAAAACACAAAGTCCACTTTGACTCATAAAATATTCGGACTCTTTCAGGAAAAAGTATGAAAGTAGTAGATGTTATGAGAAGGAAAAAAATTAATATAGCATGCCTTTAAGAGACTAGGTGGAAGGACAGAAGACTAAAGAGGCTAATGGATTCAAATTATGGTATATAAGAAAGAATGACAATAGAAATGGTGTAGGGATAATAGTGAAAAATAAATTAAAATAAAGTTGTAGATATCAATAGAGTAAATGATAGAATTATTCGAACAAAACTTGTATTAACTGTAGAGGTCATAAATGTGATTAGTGCTTATACACTACAAGTAAAATTAAATAATAGAATTAAAAAATAATTTTCGGAAGACTTAGACAGTATAATGCAAGGGATATCTAACAAAGAAAATGTTGTGATAAGTGAAAATTTAAATGGACATGTAGGAAAGGAGTATGCAGAATATGAGAGAAGTTACGGAGGTTTCACCTTTGGAATAAGGAATGAAATGTGAAATGCCATTTTAGATTTTACTATAGCATATGATTTGGTTATAACAAATACTTTATTTCAAAAACAAGATGAACACTTGATAACTTTCAAGAGTGGGACAAATTCTAGCAAAATAGATTTCTTCATTATAAGAAAATTAGATAGATTTCTTTGTATTAATTATAAGATTATCTTAGTGAGAGCTTAGCTATTTAACATAGATGATAAGCGATGAATATACCTACGAGTCAATAAAAACTAAAGACAATATAATTCTAAAAATTAAATGTTAGAATTTAAAAGAAAACAACATGAAACTTTAGTAAAAGAATGATGTGGGATAAAATGACAACTAATATAAAAGAAGTAGGATAAAGTATTGTAGGGATATATAAAAATGGTAGATCCTCACATAAGGAAACTTGGTGGTGGAATGAAGATATTCAAAAAGCTATAAATGATAAACAAGAAAAGTTTAAAACATAACAGAGAAATAAAAATGATAAAAACTTATAACAATACAAAATATAAAAAAAAGCCACTAAAAAGATTATAAGTGATGCTAAATGCAAAGCTTATGACAACTTCCATGACAGATTAGGAACTAGACAAAATGAAAAAGGTATTTTTAAGTTGACTAAATTAAGAGAAAATAAAGGCAAAGATTTAGCACATGTCAGATGTATTAAAAGCGAAGACCAAAGAGTTCTAGTCAAAGATGATGAAATTAAAAAAAAAATGAAAAACTTATTTTTAAAGTTTACTAAATGATACCTCATAAGAACATTTAACATTAGATGTTAGTTTAAATAGAGAAGAAAATAGGAATATTAGTTATTTTTTAAAAATTTGAATATAGAAAGTAAATGAAACTCTAAAGAAAATGAAAACAAGAAAAACCTTTGACCCAGATAATATACGAATCGAGGCATGAAAGTGCATGAGAGATGTAGGTGCAACATGGTTAATAAATTTCTTTAATAAGATTATAAAAATAAAATTAATGACAAGTTAATAGAGGAAAAGTACTATAATCTCAATCTATAAAAATAAGGAAGATATTCAAAATCGTGCAAATTATCGTAGAATAAAATTAATGAGTCATACTATGAAATTATAGGAAAAAGTAATTGAACATAGACTAAAACGGAAAAATCATTGTATTTGAAAATTAATTTGATTTTATGTCAGAAAGACCAACCATTGAAATTATTTTTTTACTTAGACAACTATTTAAAAAGTATAAGGAGAAGAAAAAGAACATATACTTGATTTTTATTGATTTAGAAAAAGCATATGATGGAGTACCAAGAAAGTTAATATGACAAGTGATGAAAAAGAAATAAATTAATAACAGATATATCGATGTTATTAAAGATATGTACGAGGGGGCTGTTATAAATGCGAAAACCATAAGTGGAGATACTAATATTTTTTCAATTAAAAAAAATTTACATCAAGGCTCAGTCTTGAGTCCTTACCTTTTTACCTTAGTAATAGATGAAATTACTAAACATCTTCAAAAAGAAGTACCTTGGTGTATATTATTTGCAGATGAATTAGAATAACATATGAATTGTTCTAACAGATGAAACTAGAGAAGGACTAAATTTAAAATTAAATAGGTGGGTAGATGCTTTAAAATCTAATAGTTTTAGAATTAGTCTCACAAAAATTGAATATATGAATTTTAATAATAGTGAGAACTTGGACGAGGAACTAATTAAGATTTTAGATCAAGTACTAACAAGAACTAATCACTTCCGACACCTATGAGCAATAGTTCAAGAGAACGGAAAAATTGAGAAAGATATAATACATAGAATTAAATTAGGATGGAAGAAATGACGAAGTACGTTAGGAATTTTATATGACCATCGAGTTCTAATCAACTTAAATTTTTTTTTATAAGATTGCAATTAGACCTGCTATGTTTTATGTTGCAAAATGTTGGGTAGTTAAAGAATAACATATACATAAAATGAACATAGTGAAAATGAGAATGTTAAGGTGGATGAGTGGTAAAACAAGAAAAGAAAAAATTAGAATGAAATAATTCGAGAAAATCTAAAAGTGAGACCGATTAATAATAAAATGTGAAAAAATAAATTAAGATGGTTTGGACATATTAAAAGGAGACCTGAAATGACACTGATTAGGAGGACGGAGTCTATCCAAGTAGCATATAGTAAGAGAATGAGAGGAAGACTAAAAAAAATGGATAAAAGTAATTAAATAAGATTTAAAAATATTATAAATTACAAAAAATTTAGTCTTAAGTCGCCAAGAATAATACAATGAAATCCATGCTGCCGACCCCACCTAGGTGGGAAATGACTGATGATGATGATGATGATGCCCGTTATGTAAGCAGGTTACGGAAGTTTCTACTTTAAAATGACAAAATTACCCCCAATGCTGCGTGATATATTTTCATTCCTTGTGCATTCAGACGCAAGTCTTGGTAGCAGAGTGGCGCTTCTGAGGTGTCTGAAGTGGGAGATTCTGTTACCATTGAAGAAGTTGCGTGGGAGGAGGTATTAAAATGCTTTTGTATTTGAAAATTTTCTTATTATTTTGCTATGGAGTTCGATTCAATGTTTGGATGTGAACTTTTTATTTTTTTCAAATGCTGTTTGACTTTTGTGGAATGAGGAATTTTTTAATGGATTTGCTAAAAGCCTTTGTTTGTGGATTTGTGTGGGATGAGTCAAAAGTAAAGCTTCTGACGAGTTTGAAGTGCGAGCTTTCGTTACGGTTCAAGAAGCTGTGTGGGAGATTAAATAGCAGGGATTCTTCTCCAAAAGCTTCAGCTGTGGTGATTGGTCCTCGATAGTTGGTTATTGGATGGAAAGAGAATGAGATTCGGAGGATGGATGGAGAAACTGAAATTGCAAGGAAATTGATTCCGAAGGATGATATTTGGGAGCATGGAGAGGGAGGAATGCTCGTGCAAAGGTTTTGAAAAGATGGGTTCTGAAAGATAGATAAGAGGAAGAGGAGGGGAAGGTGAGATGGTTGGATGATAATGCAAAATCCATGGGGTGAAAAATTAGAAATGTTCTCAAAGTTAAAACCTTGTGATTGTTTACAACACCTCATTTGAATTGAGCAGGATAACAATTACAAGAAAGGAGGAAATGCAAATTGCTATTTAATTGACTCCGAATTCGTTCCTTTGGCAGAATGGGTAGCGGTGGTCTAATAAGTTGTGTGTCGGCTCTTCTGCAAGTGGCGGCCACAACTTCGGAATTTCAAATGGCGTCAAGGGCTTCAAACCGAGCCTAAGGTTTGAGGTAAATTTGTCTTTCAACTCATTAGTCACTGTGCTCTAACGGACGGCTTGGGATGGAACTGGGTATATCTGATATTTATGGTTTACCTAATGGGTATACATGAAATATTTAATAATTGATGAGTATATTTGAACTTATGGATAAAGGTTGTAACTATATTTGAACTTTTCTTAAAAAAAGAAAAAAACTGAGGTCGAAAGTTGTTTCAATTGAAAATCGAATTAGGAATTAGGATCTCGTATATAATAAACAATCATCGAACTATAGTCTATAGGTGCAAAAGCAAGTATAATAAAAATCCCGGTGTATAAAAATGAAGCGATTTAACCGGTACAACGGAACCAATCCTTACCTCCGTGATGAAATAAATAGTCGTCCACATAATTATGCGAAAATAAGGCAAAATCCATGTAAATCACCCGCGCGCATTAATACGAACTGAAACAAATATTCCCTGCTGTTATGAGATGGTTGTAAGTCACATGACAAATGATGGCTCCCACAGTAAATTAAAGGGGTGATCAGTCACCCCAACATGAGGATAAAAAGGGATAAAAATTCACGGATATATAGCGCAGGTGGGTTAGTCTTGCTCTCCCACTGCATGCATGCATGCATGCTTCACCACGCACTCAACCGAGTCCAATGTTCATTCACCTTCTTCTACTAATTAATCCCTTGACTAGCCTTCGTCGCCATATATACAGATCTGCTATCCATTCCACACCCACCCAGTACTCTCAGATGATCAAACGCAGTTATGTTCTAATCAAAGACGCCAGGCTTGGAAAGCCTCTCAAAGATCCACAGCCATGTGGTGGTCGACTTCATCAGTTCTCTCGCCTTCTTCCTCAACCTCCTGCTCTTCGCCGTCCTCCCAGTCTCCTCCAGCAGCTGCGGCACCGGCTCCCTGTACACCACCCTCATCACCTCCTCTATCTCCCCTCTCTGCCCCGTCCTCAGCAGCAGCTCCACCTCCCTCAGCTTCGCCTCCTCGCTCCCCACCTTCGGTATCGCCGCCAGCGGCCACCTCCTCGCTTTCTGCGTCCCCTCCCTCATCACCCTCACCAGCTCCTCCGCCACCCCGCCGCTGATATGGCCTTACCTTCGCAAGCTGGTAGATGGTCGCCGTCGCGTCCCCCGAGCATCCCACTTCTGTCCGTTCTTCAGGATATCCACCACCGCCGAAAGGCCCCCCTTCGCCTCCATGAACCTCTGTTTGTTCCAGTACTCGATGGACAGCTTGTGGACGGCCTCCATGGCCGTCTTTTGGATAGGGTGGATCCTCCGAATAGAGGCATCGGAGCAGCAGCGGCAGCACGCCGGCCTCCCTCAAGTGCACCCGCATCGTCCGGCTGTGTCCCATCTGCGTGATTACCTCCCTGATCACCCGTTCCGTCGCTGACGGCGACGTCCACGACCGGAACAGCTTCTCCGCAAAGTAATCCGCCGCGCTACGCTCCTTCACTCCCTCCGCGGGCCTTAGCAGAATCTTACTCTCCTTGCACCACTCCACGATCGTCGTTTGGATTTCCGAAGAAGGGGTCACCGACGACGCGTCCAGAACAATGCCGGTGACCGGGCACGTCTTGTTCCCGGCGTGGATCCAGAGCCTGATGTTGGCCTCGTTCATCACCGCCTTCGTGATGGGGCACCGGCAGCTCTCCGGAATGCTCCAACCCGCAGCTAGGTTGCGGTCATAGGTGTTTGTGTTGGGCCACAGGTTTCCCAGGATCACGGACTTGCAGTAGCTGATGAATTCCGTCCAACCCTCCCTCAGCTCGCTTCGCTCTCGGGTCTCCCATTCCAGCATCTTCATCTCCTGCACCCTTCCCTCCATTTCCTCGATCCCCAGCTTCTTGAAGATCTTCTCCACCCTATCCCGGGCCGGAAAGTTGTCCAGCTGCATCCCCCCCATCTCGGTGAAGATCTCCTCGCCGACGCTGGAATCGGATTTGTCGACAACAGCAGCCGCATTCTCGCACCCCTGCTTCACCAGGCCCATCAGCTCTTCCAGTTCCTTAGCCCTCTTCACGCAGCTGAACACCCTCCACGGGAAGAAACCCAGCATCTTTGCCAGCTCCTTGGCCAGGTTGCGGAAGACGACGGAGCGCTCTTCGATCAGCATCAGCGCGGAGATTCTGCTGCCTTTGGAGCACGCCTCGATGAGCGACCGCACCCGCCGCAGCACCATGAACATCTCGCGGAAGCAGAGGATGGCCAGCTTCGGGTAGGCCAGAATCGCGTCCTCCTCTTCTGGGGTGGATTCCTTGATGCACTGGAAGATGTAGGCGAAGCAGTCGATGACGAAGATCGCCGCCGAGGTGTTGCGGCGGAGCGGGACGGTGGGAGGCTCGCAGAGGGAGATCTCGTTGGCCAGTAGCATAAGCGCGTATATTGGCCGCCGCTCGATGAGGTTGCGGACGACGACGTGGGGGCCGTCGTCTCCCCGGAGATTCCTTCCTGCCACCGTCGGCCGGAGAAGGGGATGACAGTTGCGGAATCTTATCAGATGATGATAGTTTGCATCTTCCATTTCTCACTCTCTCCGTTGTTCTCTCAAGAGGAAGATGCTGTTACTCTGGCAAAGGGTGATGGATCATATGCAGGCTCTTATGAATCCATTTTACAAATTACAACCATAACAACTCAAACTGAGAAAACTCCGGAGTCCCCTCCACAAAACTGGCGGTCTTGTTAACGGTTAAGGCGGGTCGTCTAATTTGGGACCGATTATTTTCAACTTAGGCTGCTTACTTCATTATAACGGGGGAAACTTGGTAACTGGAATTTGGACATTTTCTTTTTAAGTCTAACAAATAAATATGTGGGACCCACCATTTGGATGGTCCACCAATTGCAAAGATCATCCTTGTATAATAATTATATTGGTCTCGAGACTAAGCGGGCAGACGAATAATCAAGCATTGCTCATTTGCTCTGCTGATCTATCTACTGTATCATTTCTCCTGAGAACGACGGGTATTACTACCAAACTTTTGATTTGAAATTTGAGTAGGATGTGGTGCGAACCACCAGGCCGATTGCATTGAAAGGAATCTTAACCATCAATCAACGTTGACGGTGCTCTGCTGATCAGGGGTCAGGACTACTCTAGTGGGGGAAATCCAATGGTTCGAATTTTCAAATGAACAATTGAATGAAGTGGATTTTCCATCAACTATAAAACTTGAAAAAATAAATAAAGTTACATGAAATCACTCCTACATATATTGAATGTTTGTTTTTAATTTTAATGTTAAAGAAGTGCCTCATTATTTTTTTAAAAATTTTTTTTGGACAAAGAAACACAATGGAAATCCTCAATCCCAATCCTCTACCACATCTCGGTAGGAGTTTCGATGAGGATGGACCATCAGATAATTCATTTAAAAGGAAAACATCTTTACATAGCATTTCTACTATACACTGGTGAATTTTCCATCCACACATGCTTAGAAATAACATCATTTAGGCCATTCTCTACCAAAAAATGGGCCGCATTGTACCTGATCCCAAGACATGGGCAAACTGACAGGAATCAGGCTTTTTCACAGAGTTTTGATTTTGTTTACCATTGCGCTCAGGTAGGATCTGAAGACACCACTTCCATTGACCAAAGATACAAGAATTAAGGAATCAGTCTCAATTTGGACTTTCCTGAAGGAATGATTTTTTGCTCATATAAGACTCAGAAGAATTGCTTGAGCACCCATCAATGTGGCATTCAATATTCCCCTGCCATTGCCATTTTCTGATTCTGAAGACAGGGTCAACATTTATCTTTAAAATTCCCTCCTTAGGTAGAGATCATCTAGCCACACTCTCATGAACCAATTGATTTTGTATCTTTTGAAGTCTGGTGCATACCACAGTCTGTACGAAATCAGTAGTCCATTGTGGAACACTCCCCATTTGGGGTCTAATTCCTTTAGCATAGAATTTGTTCTGCGAAAGCCATATTCTCCGACATGTGCAAGGGAAAAAGATGAGGGGATTCAGTTTCTTACGCATCAACGATGATTTAAATACACCCCACACACTTGAATTGTCCATGCCTGAAAGAAGCTTCTGCAACTGTTCTGCATAGCCCTTCCTAATAAGTGGACAACTCTTGAGTAGATGCTCACAAATTTTTTTTTTGTGGTTATATTTACGTACATCTTAACACATATTACATTGAAGTTTTGAGACATTCATATAAATACGGAGATACATAACTCCCCCAAAGAAATCTGGAGACACAGCTCCACTAAAGAATTAGGAAGACACAACTTCCACCAAGCCAAAAGGAGACAACAGTTTCCACACCAACCCAAAAGGAGACCACAGCTCCCACAACATTTTCCGGGCCGAAATCCTAACGTGGGATTCGAACCCCCGACCGCTGCTCTGCAAATGCCCTATTACCGCTGCGGCCACCAACCGAGCACGACTCAGTTGATATGTTATATTGCATAGGAGGCATGTTGATTGAGTTTGAATACCTCTTCTAACCAAGTTTGCTCTCGTAGGTAAAGAATCAGTTAGTAGTCTCCAGCCAAAAATCAATATCTTCCTTGGAAATTTCAGTTTTCACAAGATTTTGAAGACCAGTGGAACTCAATATTGAGTTTGATTTCCTACACGATTTTGATCATACAAAACAGCCATCTTATAGGCAGATTTTACTTTAAAGTATCCATCATTTTCCGAGGCCCAAAATACACAATCATCTGCATCGCCTTTTGGAAAGGGAATATTGTTTACAACCCTCCAGCCTCATTAAAAATCCATACATGAAGAATGGAAAAAGAGTGCACCACTGCTTAATCATTGACATGAGAAATGTCCATGCAAAGTTATTCAAAATACAAACGAGTGACCCATGCCCTCACATTTGGGTAAGCCCACACATGCAGCATACTCGGTTAGTAGGTCAGCAACGTGAAGCGCGTGTGAGAAGGATAGATGTTTGAATTTCAAACACTTTTATCATCTTTGTTATTGCGCCCACCGGAGAATCGACTGCCACTTGATTAGATATTTAATGATTTAGATGATTAATAAATATAATAATGACGATTTGTATCACTAATTTATTCTCTAGTATCGCCTCCGTGTTGTAACAACGCAAAGTTTTTTTTTTTTTTTTTTTTAAATACTCCTCGCACTTTCTAGGCTATTTTTTTTTTTTTTTATGTGAGGTGACATCTCAATTACTTCGCCAACATAATACTTCTTTTATTATTATCTTTATACCATTATCAATCTTTTCATATCTTCTCACTGTTTAAAAATCTTTCTTTATAATGTCTTCCTTTTTACCCTTTATCAAATGTACAGTAAAGGTAATGATTAGTAAAGGTAGACAGTTTTTTCTTGGCATTTTTTATGCACTATGACGACTCTTATTACAATCAGATCCTTTCATAAACCTCACATCATGGAGAAGATAGTTTTTTATTAGTATTTTTCATATTCGGTGACAATTAATACTACAATCAGATCATTTCACAAACCTCACATGGTAGAGGGAATTTTTCTAAAATATCTTCATATCAAGAAGGACAATCTGTAAAACTTTTATTTTTTGAAGATGACAATACAAATACTATGCCCACATCAGATGACGACAACATATAATTTGAGTTATAACCCAACAATCTTTTATTTTTATGTCTATTAAAATTTATTAATATAATGTAAATTGCTCATTATATTTATCTTAAGGTAATAAATTGTGGTATAAAATTATGTTGATTGGAGTCTTAGGTGGATCCCAAAATAAAATCATATTACGGGAACATGTAGAATGGGAAAAATATTTCTAAATTAATTATTTTACTTTTTCTATTGTATTTCAATTATTTTTCACATATTTTATGTAACTAAACATCTATTAATTTTAACTTTATTTTTTATTTCATATCACTCTTATCATACCACGTTAGGAGTGTTAACGGATCAGGTTGGATGGGTTGGAGCCTAATCCTAATCCTAATCCTAACCCATTTAAAATATCTTAACCCTAATCTCTCTTTTAATCTATTTAAAAAAACTCAACCCTAACCCATTTACAAACCATTTAATAAACGAGTTGGTAGGTTATTAACAGGTTGTATAGCAAATAACCTGAAAGCCTAAACTCTAGTAGATAATGATCTCGCAGGAAGATACGAGAGGGTATTTTCGGCGTAGGGGAAATGGAAATAGAGCAGTAATAGAAAAATGGAATTAGGGCAACAGTGGGAAAATAAAAATTAAGTGACTTGAGGAAGACTTAGAGAGTGAAAATAACCAAGAAGTTTATATGTATATATATAAAAATTTAATGAGTTAAGTGAGTTAAATTGGTTGAAAGAATTAAACGGGTTGAATATGTTATATGGGTTAAACGACTTGACGAGTTATAAAATTTCAACATTAATCCATTTATTTAATTAAATAGTTAAACGGGTTAGCAGATCATAACCCATTTATTCGAAAATCCCAACTCAAATCCATTTATAAAGGGATTGAACGAGTGGGTTGACGGGTTGACCATGACCACTAACACCCCTATACCACATTAATACTTTTCTTTTTCTTTTTTTTACATTTTTTCTGATTCATACTTTCCTACTTTTAATTTTATATCTTTATGAACACACACTAAGTGCATGCTTGACTACATATGAACCTTTTCAAAGTAAAATTTTTCAATCTCCATAATTACTTTATTTTTAATTATTTTTTACATTTTTTATATAGATATTTTACCTTTCAATCATTTCTACGTAACTATTCATATAATTACTCTATTTGTTATTATAACTTTATTATATTTATTCATTGTAATTAATTTTATCATATGACATCTTTTTCTTCCATTTCAACATACACAAAAAATTTCATCACTTTCTAAACATACACTAAATAAATAATTTTAAATATACTAGATGGGTTTGATTTCTTACAAACTTCATATTAATGTGAAAATCAAAAGTTTGCTTTGAATCATCACCGTCAACTAAAACGACTATTTTGAATGGCTTTTCGGATAAAACGTGTTATATGATGGATTTGTGGGTTTTCACTTCTTGATGATTACCGATGAATTCCGTGTAGACCTCATACAAAAAGCAAGGTAAAAATAAGAATAACGTGATAAGTATAGGAACCGGATTAGAGAACAGTTCATGCCGTGTTCCAAACCCGGTTCATAAGTATAATTAAATAATTAGAAAATAGAAGAAGGAGCAATTAATAGAACATAGACGATATTAATAGAGGGTGTGTTTGGTAATGAATAAAACTTTTGATGAAAAGTTTTGAGGAGTAAAAGTTGTCAAATGATGTGATATGATAGGAGTAATGATAAGTAGTAAAGAGGATAAAGTTAAAATAGATAGGTTAGTTGTGTGGATAGTTGTGTAGAAATGATTGAAAAAGTAGGGTAGTTGTATAGGAAAATGTGAAAAAATAATTAAAAAATATGATAGTGATGGAGAGTGAAAAGTTTTAGATTGAAAAGTTTTAAGTTGACATTTTTTATGGATTGCCAAACACACCCAGAATATACTACATTGCACTGTTCACATCACAGTCGACGCCGTGTTCCTAGCAGGGTTCATAAGAAGCAAACCCCCCTGTGTTTTGGTGTTTTTCTCAAACACACACCGGGCAAGCAAGCTTCTCGCTATGCCGGTCTGTAAGGGCAGTTTCACGCCCTTTTCCAATCCGCTTCACTGTTTCTTGAGGCCTCTTTCGGTGACGTTCTGTCTCTCTCAAAAACGAATCGTCAATACCGCACCTTTCCAGCTGGCGTGAGGTCAGATCTTGTCTTTGCCTTTGAATTTCTTCTTTCTCTTTCCCAGTCACGCAGATATTTGACGATTTCTTCTTTATGCACTGTGCGCTGTTCTTTCCGTCATCATGGACGCACGATTCGGCAGCCGAGGTTAAGGCAATCGTCTCTCTTTCAGCTGGAAAATGGGCGGTTCTCGAATATATCTCTTTGGGTTTTCACGCGCGAGGAGTCCCCGTTCTGCTGGCTTTGATCTGGTTTTTTATTAGAAACGAATCACTTTCCATATGCAAAATGCCAATTTGGTGATTTCTTGCTTGTTTTTTCACCTCCCATCCTTCGGATTGGGAAATTGGGAACTGGGCTTCTTGAATTAGTATTTTTCACCGTATGCCGTCCTGATTTGCCAATATTTCAAATTGCTGTTATCGATGTCAAAGTACTGGCCCATGTGATGAACGGATGGACTAATGGGAACGAACTACTGAAATGGGCGCTGTGTAACGGACTAACAGCTTACTTATTTTTTTATTTTTATTTTTTATGGTGGTAGGAGCATATGTGAGCTTTGGAGAAGGGGCATCATTTTAGCAGGGTCATGCTGTTTGGGGTCTTTCTGCCTTCTTCTTCAGCTGGTTTGATCATAACTGCATGTTGTTGCTGGAGAAAACCAGCAGTTAGCCTGGCTTGGTTGTTCCTTTTCTATTGGATGCGTCAGGGAAAACAATTCTCATTTCAAAGTCGTTGGTAATTAACATTTGAGGTAATTATATGATTGGTTGTGGTATTAAAGTTGCTCCATGCATCGATTAATCTTTTTTGCACGATTTTGATATACCATTTTATTAGCATATTGTATTACGGATTTCATGGAAGAAGTTGTGGTGAAATGTTCCAAGTAGCTAAATTTTGTTTTTTTAATCCATTTGGATGAGAATGCGAAAAAGGATATTTTAGGTTGTAAAAGAAGTAGAAAACGTGCAAAAGCATGAGCTTGCTGAGGATGTAATACCGATAGATTGGAATAGTGTAATTGGTTTCCTACGTAGTCGGAAACAAGTTATGATGATAATGATGATGATGGTAATGTTAGCCTTCATCCACTTAATCTCCTTCTAAATGATTACACCACCATCATTGGCCATCCCTTTCAAATTATTTCCTATCTTGTATTATTTGTTGTATACAATATGTAAGCCAGTTTGTTTTGGGTTCATTTCAATGTGCCAATGATTACAAGTCTTCTTTCTGTCATCTGATTGCATTCGCATTTTAATCTGTAATTAACTAATATTGCTGATTAGCAGTGCACCGATGGATGGTTCTCAAGATCAATGTAATGCCGAGACTAGTGGGGATGCTAGGAGGGAGAGAGTGCTTGAACAATGTAGTTCTCCAAACTCAGGTGGTTCAGGATATAGATTGTTTGACCGGGAACGGTCTATTTACCAAATTATGGGAGGTGGTAGAGGTAGAGTTCCTTTTGATATCTGTACTACTTTTGAAGGCATAAATGCTCTTGCTACATTTCTTAATTCATAATTCCGTTATAAGAATATCATGTTTGTTTTGATATCAAAATTGTGAAACTGTGAATGTGCCGTTGTTTGCAAAGGATCTGTTTAGCGCTCATTTTTCAATATGGATATGGCATTTTCAGTATTTTGTGCAATATTCTTAGATGATCCTTTAATTAATTGTTGATAATCTCTTGCAATATTTAGGGGCGCATCATCAGGTATTATCTCTAAAACACCGGTAGCTGAAACATTGTGAAACACTCAGATGGATTATATGAGGAAAAACTGATTACCATAGGGGAGCCTGTTCAAAAGACTGTTCAAACACCAACCAATTCCTCACAAAAAAGAAGAAAAGCTTTATTTCCATAGTATTCTCAACCTCATATAAAATATGATTTGCAGCCATAATTTATTAACTTTTTAGGAACACTCAAAATAGAGGCAAATAGCAAGGCCACTAATTTCTACCATTCCATGTACTTCTAAACTTATCAGCAAGGTGGGAACACTCAAAATAGAGGTAAATAGCAAGACCACTAATTTCTACCTTACTAGTAGTAACTTATCAAGAAGGGAATTTAATAGTAGTAGGTTCCCATATGGATATTTCTCTACCTATGTAATTGGTTGGAACACATAATATTGGGGCAGGACGTGAGGATATTTGGTTGGTTCAGATGATCCATGTCAATATTTGGTCCTGATATTTGCATTTTAAAATGTCAATTTTTTTTTTTTCATGATATTTGTTTTTTTAGATGCTTCCATGTTTGCTAGAGCCCGGAACCTTGCTTGTGTGGGTCCGACTCTGAGCAATGAAAACCTTTGGATCATTTGGTGTAGGTCCTCGGAGCATTATTATCATGCATCACTGTGGAGCTTCTAGGTTATACAACTAATCTAATATCCTGAATGGCTAGCTTGTGCAAATCTCAGCTATTGAAGCATAGCGTAATATTTATTTTCTGCTAGTTTGTGGTTTCTCACAGCTTTTGATTGCCATTCAGTGAGTGCTACATACTAGATATTTAACGACATCCATTTATTACAATGGACACGTGATTAAATTTACTTGAGCTGCTGGTTGTTCATTGCTAAAATTGAACCTATCCAGTC
Source organism: Annona cherimola (assembly GCA_030490835.1). Taxonomy (NCBI): domain Eukaryota; kingdom Viridiplantae; phylum Streptophyta; class Magnoliopsida; order Magnoliales; family Annonaceae; genus Annona; species Annona cherimola. Next base: position 10,384,852 of record CM059977.1, on the reverse strand, counting down.
AGTGGTTCATGTTTCTTCTGAAAGTGATACAAATGATAACTAGCCTGTCTAGCATTTGCTGATGTCCTTCCACAGTGAGTTTTGTGTGATTGACAGAAAAATAATTTGTACCATGGGATTTTCTCATGCCCTCATGGCTTATGAGCATGGAACATGGCAAGCAGAAGTCCCTTATTTTTTGCACTGCTAATAATTTTATGAGACAGATTTTTCTGTTGGATTCAATTGCAAAACCAATAATTTAATCATTGTCTCTGTGTTCTTATTTTTCCAATCTATAACCATGGAATCTCATTTTAATTTTTCTTTTCTCTCCCTGTTACTGGTTTTTCTTTAGCTGCGGATGTTATATTATGGAAATACCGAAGCATATCTGTTGGCATTATTGTTTTTGCCACTGTTGTATGGCTTCTGTACGAGTTCTCGGGTTTATCGTTCTTGTCCATTTCTTCAGACCTGCTGCTGATTTTGATTGTAGTCCTGTTCATTCGAGCCAACAGTGCTGCTTATCTGAATAAGTAAGCCTTTAGAATTCATGTTTGTTTTCATTTTGTTGAATTTCTTTATCCTTTCTTTTTTGGTATGAAGAAATTATGTGATGCTTTACGAAAGGGTGTAAGCACATGGATTCTTTTTTTGACGATGGTGATCATGATCGATCATCCAGTGTTTTGATTTCATGGACCCATATTATGACTAAATTCCTTTAAAATGGTAGGGTACCCGCATGCATGTTGCTACATTCCTGCTGAGAAGATTTGCCTTAAGACATTTCTGTGAGGTTTTGGCTCATGCCTGATCATAATTCTTCCCACTTGTGCAAGCTTGGGATTCAGTAATATGCATGTTTCCTAAAGAAACAGTGTGTGTCTCAATGGCAAGAAAGTCTTTCATTCTGTCTTTTTTTTTTTTTTTGATTTGGGCTTTATTAATATATCTTTATTCTGCACAAGCAGACAACTTCGACCATTGCCTGAACTGGTTTTGTCAGAGGAGATGGTTCACAATGCAGCTGCATCATTTCGTGTTAAAATCAACTATTTTCTGCTTATGGCGCATGATATAACTCTTGGAAAAGACTTCAGATTATTTTTTAAGGTGCGTAGCAACTGGTAGTTTTGAAATTTGTAATAAAAATGCTCAATGACTGAAACAAAAAGCAGTACTCTAAAATTTGAGCCTGGCAGGTGGTGGTTGGCCTCTGGCTTTTCTCTGTTATTGGTAGCTTTTTTTCGTTCTTCACACTTGTGTATATTGGTATGTATCATTTTCTTCTTGTTGATTAAGTAAGATTTTGAATTTATTCAGGGAAATGTGATCCTGTGTTATATGCCTATGATGCACTGCTAAGCACTGAGTCACCATACACCTCTTGTGCATACAGATTCCAAATCCTTGTTTACTCCACACAAGGGCACATGCATGAACATGGATAACGCACTTAACGATTTCTTCTTCAACATTGTCTGTGCCACAGGAACTGTTGTGTCGATTACAATCCCTGCTTTGTACAATAAATATGAAGAGCGAGTGGATAGATATGCAGGAGTTGTCCACAGTAAAATCTCCAAGCACTATAATACTGTGGATGCAAATGTTATCAGCAGAATCCCTGGACGATTTTCAAAGAACAAAGATTCATGAGCTGACTTTGGGACTTGTATGTGATTCGATATATTATGGCCCGTCCTCCAGTTTTCTTCATGACAATCCAATGGTGTATGAATGTCCTTGATCTATAAAGTGCATCAGTTTTTTTGACCTGCAATTCTGGGAACATGATTTGATCTGGGAACATGATTTGATCTGGAGGATACAGACTGCTGCGTAGCCGCAAATTTCATGCAATGGACATTTCTTGTAATGCCATGATAATTTGAATTTAGAAACGATTGTTGGCGTGATTTCACCTCATTTATAGTGAGATGTTACTGTGGGGGAGTTGATTTTCTGTGACATGAGGTGGTTGAAGTATTGTGGAATTGAGACTTATTTCAGAGCTCTTTGTAGTATATATGGACAATCTCTATTCTTTATGCCCCAGAACGGCACATGATCATTTACACGACCGGTCTAAAAACTTATATATTTTTATTTCTTCTGAAAGTTTTTTTTATACAATTGTTGATATGTGTGTATTTAATTTATAAATTGAGTTTTATTATTTTCGAAAATGTGTATGTATTTGTTTTGTATTTTGAAACAAGGGTATTTTAGTCATTAATTTAGGATACTGAAATACTCGGTGTTTAAGAGTACAAAATAAATATAAATACATTTATGAAAATGATAAAATTTGGTTTATAGATTAAATACACATATTAATAGTTATATAAAAAAAATTAAAAAAAAATTTGCTTTTGGCCTTGTGGCAATGAGGCGCAAATGATTGTCCTTATAAGAATTACTGCACCTCTTTGGGGATGGAAAATTATTTCACAGCCTTCGAATGGCATGGACGACCAATAAAAAGTAAAAACTAGTGATCGTCTCTTTGTTCGAAGCAACGATGTAACCAAATTCATATCATGGTGGAATCGCTTTATCATGCCATCTCCTTGGTGTTTACAGCGTCACAATCTCTCTCCAATCATTCTTACATATAACATTCCAAGATTCTGACTTTTATACATCTTAAATGTATTAATTCACACCGATACTCCCATCCAGTGTAGGCTCTATTTGATGATTTTGTTAAATTCAATTCATCCATTGCATTTAACACTATTTATTTTATTTAGATACTAAAAATTATCTCAATCCATAACTTGTATTATTCTCAAAATTAACAATCACTTGAGAGTAATTTTAAATCCATTAAAAATAATTTGTTTATTATAAGGACTCATGAGATTTTAATTTAATATCTAAGACATTTACAATATTCATCCTACTTAGATTAATGATTTTATAAAATTTTGTAATATTCTAAAACTTTGATATATGGATTTAAATGATTTTCTAAATTTGTATACAATTTTATACATTTTTAAAAGATGTGACATACACATACATTCAATCGATATGATTTTTAGTATTTAAATAAAATAAATGGTGTAAAATACAATAGATGGATTGGATTTAACAAAATCATCAAAATAAGGTATAAATTAGACGAGAGTACAAAAGTAAATTGGTACATGTATAGAAGTTCGACTCACGTTCAAGAGGAGTTATTCTATTAGGCCGGGCTAAGTAAATGGTCCACTTAGCCCACCTCAAAAAACCTATTTAAAACAACTTTTTTTTGTTTTTTTCTTCATACACTTGTTTATCTAAGTGTATTTAACATATAGACCAAGTTTTACCATTTTTGGAAATGTGCATATATTTTTTTTAGATTTTTGAAAATAAGGGTATTTTAAATGCATATATACACATAGATGTTTAAAAATCTCAAAAAAATAGATAAATATATTCAAAAATGGTAAAACTTGGTCTATATATTAAATACACTTAGATAAACAAGTACATGAAAAAAAAAGTAAAAAAAATTTATTGTAAATAAGTTTTTTGAGGTGAGCTAAGTGGGTCATTTACTTAGCCCGGGCTAATAGAATCACTCCTCCACGTTCAAATCATTCATTTTAGTGAAGAGTTTTTAAAGCCTACCTGTCTCCTGCACAAGTGGAAACCCACATGAAGGTTGACAAATGGAGAAAATCTGGCCTCAGTCACGCCTGAAACCAGCAATACCCAAGCTAATTGTGTCTAAAACCTACCATACCATTCAAGCTCCAGGCCAATGCTTTTATGAAACTATTCTTTTTTATCACCCCTTTCTATTTTAATATTTTAATATCTAATGAAAAATTCATTTTTTTATTGTGTTTAGCATCAATTATGTAATCATAAAAATCCTTTCACTTGGACAGACCTCACCAACAAATAGTAAAATCAACATAATGGAATAGTTTAAATATCAATTTTAAAGTTTTTTTTTTTAACATCTGAACCATCTAAAGTAAATGGATAAATAATTCTGTAAAATATGATTACATTTTAATGCATGTGCAAATGGATTTAAGTATTTTTCATAACTTATGCATAATATATATATGTATATTCAGTACATGTTACCCAGGCGTGTTAGATTTGGATAAGACTTGGTCTCCTAACTAAACAAATGATGTTAAATATAATAAACGAAATACATTTTCAATCAAACATCAAAATATTAGTGAAGCCCCAAGTTTCATTGCTGTTAGATGCATTAAGGCGTTAAGCTTGTGCATGGACTCGAATCCCAGCTACGGAGCATGCAATATCCTGCCTACGTATGTTAAATTTATTACCCAAGTACGCAGATTTCGGAGTCTCTTGTACAATGCCACAATCCACCTGCTCAGTCTCTCCTTAATGAGTCTGATGCAGCAATCACCGCCTTCGAATAAAATAGATCATGCAAAAAGCATGCACCTGCTTCAGTAGTATTTAATGTTAAGTTGTTAACATTGCATTCAAAAAAGAAAACCTCAGCTGTAAGGCCAACCAAATCCAAAATTATCTCATCCAGGCTACACGGTAGTTATTTCTTATATAATTTATTTATTTACAGATGCCGGCAGCAGTCCACTCCAGAAGACAAATTATAATATCCAATGTGATTCCATTTTGCACCCTTCAAACCAATTCTTCTGCGGTTTCTAACCACACTTTGTAAATTTCATCCGAGAACAGAACAAAGTGTACCTGCAAACATAATTGGGTGAAGCTCAGTATCTATTACAGAATGTGCCAGCAACCATCTTCCTCTACAAAAGTAATCTCTCTGTGCATTCATGTTGTAATAATTCATGCATCCACATTTTTCCTAATCAAATGACTATTTATATTACCGGACTTTTCTGATATTTATTTTTATATGTTTTGACAGGCCTAGATATGTGGAGTCTGCATTCTAACTTGGATTTAATATGAAATGTATATATTACAGGGTTGGTGTGTATATATATTTGTGAGGGTGCACTCATGTTCTATCCAAGATAACTATTGTTGCAAAGTGTAGATTAACTAAAAATCAACAATATCTTAACCTTTTCTGAAGCAGCTATAAATTTATGCACAGAGTGCTCCAGCCTCCACATTCCAGTGTAGCATTTCTCCATCTGGCACGTGAAACACCACCCAGGGATTGATCTTATTCTCATTCCATCATGCCACCAAATATCAAGCTTCATGTGTTGAAGGAATCTTTGCCCCACGAGTAGTTACCACTGTTCTTGGTAGAACTACAACTGCAATGATGACAAAGTCATAGGCAATAGCTTTTTTTAAAAAAATAATAATAAGATTATAGTAGTTTTGTTAAGATAAGATTAGCTTAATCAAGTTCACAATCAACTAAATTTTTATCAAGTTTTGGGGCTCCAATATCCAATGATTGAATCACATTAGCTTTTACAAGATGTGCCATTGAGAAAGGGGATAGTCAAAATAAACCTTTGCAAATAGGGGGGCTTGTACAAAATTTCCCCCTTTTTTCATAAGATCTTTTAACATCTAAATTATTTATAATATTCATATATAACACATAGTTATGATGCCAAAAATATAATATTTTGGAAACTTCTACATATTGTATTTATTTATAAATTTTAATAGTTTCATGTTCACCCTCAAATGATGTTAAATATTTGTAATATATAATTTTCCAATCAAAGTGACTTTTGCCATCATAAATCTATATATTTACATTCTGAAAGATTTAAGGGTGTGTTTGGGAAGTGATAAAACTTTTGAATGAAAAATTTTTTGTATAAATTTTTTTCAATTGAGTGAAAATGATGTGATATGATAAGAGTAAAGAGGATAAAGTTAAAATAGATAGATTTGTTATATGGCTAGTTGTGTAGAAATGATTGAGAATAATTGTATAGAAAGATGTGAAGAAATGATTAAAAAATGATAATTATGAAAATTGAAAAGTTTTAGACATTGCCAAACACACCCTTAGATGTTAACAAAAACTTCCAAAAATATAAAAAATAACAATTTGCATATTCTATTATACAAAAATATTTGTTTTACCTCATTCTTTTGAGAAAAGAGCTCCTCTTTAGGCTACTTATGTGCAATGACAAAGAGTCTCATATTTTACTCTTCCAATCAACCAAACTGAGGCCAGGAACTTTTGAAACATTTCTCTCATCCATGCTTCTCCGTACTCTCTCAGCATCATTAAACCTACCATCCCCTGAAAATATGTTGGACAAAAGTACATAATCCCCACCATATTCCTCCTCTAGTTCCAATATTCGCCTCATCACTCTCTCACCTATTTTAGCATTCCCATGAAAGCTGCAAGCACCCAAAAGTGTTCTCCAAACAATCACATTATTTTTTATTGGCAAGTCTACTAACATCTTCTCAGCCTCATCTAACATTCCAGCTCTTCCTAACATATCAATCATGCAACCATAGTGCTTAATTCCAGGCAATATATTATATTCCTCAGTCATCTCCTTGAAAAATCTCAATCCCATAGCCACTAATCCTCCATGGCTACAGGCATTTAGAATGCTCAAGAAAGTTACTTGGTTTGGACTTATATCCTTAGTCTTCATGGCTTCAAATAGATTAATGGCATCATTAGCCGTCCCATGTGATGCAAACGCAGAAATCATCGACGTCCAAGATACCACATTCCTCCTTTCATCCATCGCAATAAATATTCCATATGCATTCTCTAAACAACCACATTTCCCATACATGTCTATGAGGGAGTTGCTGACACGAATGTCCATGTTATTGAAATAGTTTTTTTCAACATATGCATGAATGGATTTGGCTAAATCAAGGGCACCCATATTCGAAACAGCAGGAATTATGCTCAAAATTGTAATTGATGAGGGTCTTGTACTTTCAGTCACCATGAGTTTAAATAGTAAGAAAGCTTCTATCGGTCGGTTGGCGCGCGTATACCCATCAATCATTCCCGTCCAAGAGACAATAGTCCGGTTAGGCATTTTGTTGAAAAGGGCCCTAGCAAGATCAACCTTGCCCCATTTTGTTAGACCGGTGATCATGACATTCCAAGTTACAACATTCTTTTGATGCATGCTATTGAATATTCTTTCAGATTTATGTAGAAGCCGACATTCTGAATACATGTTTATTAGTGCAGTTTGCACATAAACATCAAATTCAAAGCCTGCCTTGATGGTATGAGCATGGAGCTGAATTCCCTTAACAGGGTCCACAAGATTTGCACAGGCCTTAATAAGGAAGGAGAATGTGAAGCTATCTGTTAGTACAACATTATAGGAGAGCTTTTGCATTTGTTTAAAGAGTAGGAAGGCTTCCTCCGGGAAGCTTCCTTGTGAGTACTCTTGAAGCAATGCATTCCAAATTAACATCCTCTTTCTATGCATTCCAAATAGTTGCAATCCACTTGTGATGAATTGACAATGGATTTGGATGAAGTGGCCCCTCAATTGGAGTCGATGTAGCAGAGAAAGGAGTTCTTCTTGGACTAGAGGGTGGGTATGAGTATTTCTTGATTGTTTGAAAGAGAGAAACCATTGAGAGAAATGAGAACATGTGAGGAAGGTCCTTAGATTGAAGCGACCAAACTGCAATCAGAGTATAATCCAATCATTTGAGAATAAAAACTTCAAAATATTTATAAGAAAATAACATCAGAAACTATTACTCAAACAACTTCAAAAGATCAAAGTTGTTTCAGTAGTTTGGTCCATCAGTCCAACCTCTCATCATAAGGGCCCACTAGCTTGACCAATAAAATCAGTTTGATATTTTGGCAAATCAAAAAACCTTGTCCCTAATTTACCAATCTGAAGGATGGGAGGTGCAAAAACAACCTACATTTCATGGAGTTTATCAAAGGGATTTTAAAAGCTCAATTTCAATAGGGGTGCATAGGTTTAACCGGTAACTAGTTGAACCCAGCTTGTTTACAATTGGGTTGGAAGACAGTTGAAAAATGAGGATGGGTTCAACCCGAATTCAAAGTTGGCAGGGTAAGCCTAGTTTTGAAGTTGGGTGGGAGCACAAATTAAGCCAACCATTCAGGAATGAGAATATGGGATCTTTGGGGTGTATTTAATTTGGGATAGATCTAGATTTTTGAAGTGCAACCCATGGGACCCATTGATTGGTTCGATTGTTCAACATGTGGTAGATATTACAATTTATCTGTTGGATAACAAAAATAGAGAACTAAAAAGATAAAGATGGCATAGAAATATAAAATATGAAAATTGAACCTTCACATAAGTAGGGGTGCAACTTAGGTTCATAAAACTTGGATTTCTCTCTCAACCCCAACCTCAACCTTTTTGGTAAACTTTAACCTAATAATTCAAGAAGTTTCATTAGGTTCTGTTTTTTTTTTCCCCCTCCCTTCAATCTTTTAAACCTTAATAAAGAAATTCAGCTTCTTGCTCATATCATCAAGACAGACTTTTAATTTCATGTTGATGTGCAGATTACATTGATTAATATGTATTCTATATGTCAGTTTTTACATGAATCTGAAAGAATATTCTATAACTTACACTAAGGAATGTAGTAACTTGGAATGTCATGACATCGATCTAACAAAATGGGAGCTAGATTGATCTTGTCAGAGCTCTTTTCGACGAAATGCCTCATTACACTACTATTTCTTTGACAAAAATGATTGATGGGTATATGCGCGTCAACTGACCAATAAAAGCTTTCTCACTCTTCAAACTAATGACAACTGAAACTAAAAGTGTAAAACACCCCATCAATCAAAATTCTGAACATAATTTTCGCTATTTCAAACGTGGGTGCCCTTGATATAGTCAAATCTATTTATGTATACGTTGAAAATAACTACTTCGATAACTTGGACATCTATGTCAACAACTCTCTTATAAATATGCATGGAAAATATGATTGTTTCTTGAAATATTAAGTATGACATGTGAGAGAAACAATGTGGTATCTTGAACATTGATGCTTTCTACATTTGCATCACTTCGGATTGCAAGTGATGCCATCAATTTGTTTGAAGTAGGGTGTAAATTGGGTCAGTCAATGTGTTACCCGCGCCTAACTCGACCCTCTTCAATTGGGTTAAACTAGTATTTTCGTAATTTAAATAAAGGCAAGTTGCAAAATATGACCCAAGTTCAAAAATAGAATCAACCTTTTTTTTTTGATGAAATGGATCGACCATGTCTTGACTTATATTCATTTATTAAAAAATTATAAACATATTTTATCTTATTCTCATTTGTAAAATTTTAATATTATTTATGTTTCATTTTACTCTAATTTAATTTTTTAAAAATTATTGATTTTAGATTGAATTGCACCCCTAATTTAAAGCCATGAAGACTAAAAAAGTAAGACTAAACTAAGTAATTTTCTTAAGCATTCACAATATTTGTAGTCATGGAGGATTGGGGTTGGGATTAAGGCTTTTCAAGGAGATGATTGAGGAATACAATATATTGTCTTCAATTAAGCACATGGTCATGTTGGAAAGAGCTGAAATGTTAGATGGGGCTAAAAAGACATTCAATGGAGGATGATGTGATTGCTTGGAGGACATGTTTGCATTGATGCTTAAAGGGTAAGAAAATGTATAGATGAGAGAAACGTTCTAAAAGTTCCTAATCTCAGTTTGGTTGATTGGAACACTAAATATGAGATTTGTACTTTAATAGCATAAAATTTAGGGGTTGTTTGGGAAGTTATAGAACTTCTAAATAAAAGGTTTTAGTGTAAAAATTTTTGAATTTGAAAAGTGTGACGTGATATAGTAGGATTAATGATGAGGAGTAAAGAGAATAAGTTGAATAAGATAGATTAGCTGTATGGGTAGTTGTGTAGAAATGATTAGAAAGTAGGACAATTGTATAAAAATATGTGAAAAAATAATTAAAAAATCAGGTATTTCTGGAGAGAGATGAGTTTTACATTGAAAAGTTTTAGCTTGACTTTTTTTTTGTTATTGCCAAATACACCCTTGGATCTATTTTTCTTGTATCAATTAGGTCAACTTGAATGGATGAACCATATATACTTGTTGCAAATTCCATACTATTATTAGCCACTTCCATTTAGGTGCCTTACTAGGTTCAAATAAACGGTCCAAATAGGAAACTCTCTAACCCATAGGCACACTCCAGCCATTGCACATAAGTAGCCATTCGCTAAAGAGGAGCTCTTTTCTCAAGGAAAGTGATAAAAAAGAAGTGTTTGCATAATAGAGGGTAAACATATTGTTGTTTTTTAATATTTTTGGAAGAGTTCTTTTTTTTCTTTTTTACATCTAAATCTTTCAAATTTTAAATAAATATATATTTATGATGCTAAAAATGACTTTGATGGGAAACTTATATATTACGAATCATTTGAAGGTAAGCATGAAATTGTTAAAATTTATAAATAAATACGATATGTAAAAGTTTTCAAAATATTTTATTTTTGGCATCATAACGACATGTATACACGTCCTATGAGAAATGAAAAAAAAAAAAATTGTACAAGCCCTCCTAAAAGCAAAGATTTATTTTTAATCATTCCCCTTTCCCAATGGTTCGTGTTGTAAAAGCTATTGTGATTCAATCATTAGATGTGAAGCCCTAAAACCCGATGAAATTTTAGTTGATTAAGATAATCTTAATAATTCTTTTTTTATTAAAAAAAAAGCTAGTGCCTGCGACTGACTGTCATTGTTGCCGCTCTAGTTCTACAAGGAACACTGGTAAATACTCATGGTGGAAAGGCAAATCATGGCTTCAACAGATGAAGCTTGATATTTGGTGGCACGATAGAGTGAGGATAGATCATTCCCTGGTTTGTGCTTGATGTGCCAGGAGGAGAAATGATACAATGGAATGTGGAGGCAGATGACATTATTATGCTATTGGAAAGTAAATATATCATCATCAAACAATTTTGTGTCACTGCATATGCTAGTTGAAGAACCAAGTCTTAATCAGAGAGCCAACACACTAACACTTGGTTGTGTGTTCAGGTGTTGAAATTGTTAGATACCATATATAAGCGTGGCCAAAATTCAACTTGAAGATCAAGCCAAATCTGAGCTTTCATTACCTTCATTAGAGGAATTTTCTTTTTCTTTCTTTCCTTTTTTTTTTTTCACAAATCAATGGAGTCCAAATAATCCCTTTCCAATACTTAGCAGGGAAACGTATACAGTCAGCAACATGGCCAAGGGTAAAGCATTACAAAGTAAAAAGGACACACAAATGCACAGGCAATAATCATTAATCATAGACAGACTAAATGTATCATGCAGGGAAACAGTCACAAGCATCATCATTTCAGAGTGAAACATGGATTTGACTAACAAGTTAACAGTTGATAAATCACAACAGCAAAGCTACTTTCCACACTAGCCAACTAGAAATTCTTGTGCAATAGTTTCTTTTTCTTTTCAGCCTTTGTGAGTTCCTGAAAATACTACTTTTTGAAGTGACTCTACCCTGGCTTTCATCTACCCTACAGATTGTAAAATATTTCAATACTGTGAAGCAAATACCATCAAATTTCTATAAGAACAAAAAAAAAAAAAAAAATCCCTACGATGACATATGTAACATCCCATAGCAAAGCAAAGAAATATGTCACAGATTAAGAACATATAGGATTACGAACAAAGTACCTCTTTGAAATCACCGGCAAACTCCTTAATAGTGGCTATAGAAACCCTAGAGGCATCCTTCAAAGGATAACTGCAAAAAAAAAAAAAAGAAGAAGCAGAACTACATTAGTTCAGAAGAAATCAAATATCTAGTCCATGCTTTCACCCAATAGACTGAAATAGCGGACAAACTCTGGGGTCCATTCTATGCATTCGCAAATTAAATTGAAATGATTTGATTAATAAAACAGAAAAAACCAAAAAATAATTGACCTCTCTATAATTCACATTATGGCATGGGATCTGATTGCATCCTAGTAACTAGCCAATTGTCCCAAAATAAAATCTGTTTTTTCTTTCTTCAAGGCTTCTCTTTTTTTTTTTTGGATAATTTCTTAAAAGATATTATGAGTGAAGAATATATCAACAATTTTAAGGCTATCAGCCTGTGATGAATACTCTGAAAATTCTTTCGTTGTTTTAAAATAACAACATGGAAATTTCATCAACTCTTTTCATTTCATGAAAGATGGCATGTGGTCCCCAACTTATCCAACCATGGTTTTGCTTTGCAAGATTTAAGGATCACAGCGAATTCTTTTTTGGAAATAAATGAAGAGCTAACAACCTTACCCATAAACACCACATGATATAGCTGGGAAAGCAATGTACTGAATGCTCTTCTCTTTTGCAACATTCAAGCTGTTTCTGCACAAAATATGATTTTTAAGAATAGAAAAAGCATTCCCGACTATACTGATTGCAAGAATTATACATTAATCATATCTACTGATTGTCTAATAATTTGCTAACATGCACAAAGGTTTTGAATTTACCTATATGCATTTTGCAAAGAAGCTTCAGGATGACCATCACTGTCATATATGGGCCCCACAGTGTGAATGACATGAGAAACTGGCAATCGGAAAGCTCTGCACAGCTCATAGCTCTTAGGCTTGGATGCTAAATCAATAAGCACTATATATAGGATTTTGACAACATACACCTTTTATTGGACTACAATATCACACTCAATTTAGTACAGTGAAATTGAGGAGAAATACTCAACATGACAGCACCTTGATGATTCATTTCATTTGTATAAATGATGTAATAGACATACTACAAAAATATTCCAATCACTGTCTCCAAATCTCTGGATGAAGAAATTGTCAACACACTGTAAATTAGATTATTAGGATTATGGAAACCAAACTACTGCATGGTAATCAAAATAAGTAGAGATGTGATCCATTAGAAAGATGGCCCTACATGCTGATTGGGCCTAATTTCGTGGGTTGTGTAATCATGCAATTCCAAGCTAGACATCAATGTCTAAGACCATAAATTTGGCATAATTTTATTCACAATAGCTTCATTCAATTAGAATCCTGTACAAACGATCCCAATCACTGACTGAATAATTTCAAGTTTTACTAAGTAGTGGGTGGTCGAAGGCAAGTATAGTAGTATAACACATGCTTGTTGATAACCAGAATCACTCACGGGGTAATTCTTGCTTCCCCAGTAGGACAGCGCACACCAGGGCGAACTTCCGGGACATCCATGCATGCTGCTAGGAGTTCTGGACCAGCAGCTCTGTGAATAGCTAAGAGAAAGAATTGTGACCTCAGCATGGACTCATATAATAAATTCATAATCATTTAGAAAGAAATTCATTCAAAACAGTGGTCTATAGTTTAAAAGAAATGGGTTAATAAATAATTAAGGTGAAGAATGCCTTTGTATAGCAAGGGGAACTCTCCAGCCTCCTAGTAAATTTTCCAGCAAGAGAAAATTAGAAACATATTAAAACAAACATTTGATGTCTCTCCATTGAATGTTTCTTACACTATCTACCGACTAGCCATCATAGGAATTTCATTATCACAAGTCTTGGAGGCATTCAGAGTTTTGACCTGGTGGGTTTGACTTACAAGGGAACAACCAGGGAACACTATTGTCCAATTGATTATTGATGCAAATATTTATATACTGCTATTACAATTTTGTTGGGGTTGTTCACAGTTGGAATGGGATGATCTTGGAATGGAATCTTCCCTTTCCCAAAAATACTTTTCTCATTCCCAAAAAATAACAGTATATTTTTTTATTTTCAATACAACTTTTTCCAATCTCAGTATACATTTTCTTATTCTCAATACACTTCTGTCCGAAATATTGATCCCATCTTCATTTCATCCAAGAAGCTACCCAGTTACAGGATGATTACAACTGGTAAGTAATATTTTCATAATCATATTTTCACATGATGGCTCATGTTAGAAATAACCATCAACTATATTTCAGATTGCAAACAATTGTCAAATTTATACACGACAAAATTTGGTTTCCCTTTAATGGAAGTCTATGCAATGGATGTGTCCTAGTTGTGTTGTCTAGATATACCTCCATCTACACCACCACCTCCAAGCATTCTCTCATTGGCTGCGTTCACCTGCCATAGAAGAAGGGGGAAGAAAAAAAAAAATCAATAACACCGTATTGACAACTGATAGATTGAAGAAGGAAAGAAAGAAATAAAGGTTTTCATATGACTCTACCATACCAACTAGGTCCAAGTTTTTAATTTCTTCTTGGCGGAAACACTTCTTGTATTATCGGAGAAATTTTGCCAGAGTAATGATTTGAGTGTTATGCTAGTTGGCCATCTTTCTCCCTGCCTAATAATGTTTTGCTCCTTTCAAAAGGCGATTTCTTGGATGGAGCACTATAACAAAATCAGTGAGTTCACTTCTATGGATTATAATGGCTATGCAACGCTTCAAGTTGACAACTTCGGAGAAACCTCTTCTGTGATACATTGAATGTGAGAAAGAAGTAGTTTTTTTTTTTCCGCAATGAAACGATTTAATAAGAGGAAAAAGAGTAGATTACTGACGATGGCGTCGGACGTGCCGTCGACGGACCATTTGGTGATATCTCCTTTCTGGATGACGAGAATGCTCGAGGGAGAAAGCGAGAACCGTCCATTCTGTCGACCAGCGTCTGCGGCGTTGGAAGCTGGGGTAGGAGTGTTGCTGGTATGCGACATCTGAGAGAAGATGGAGGTGGTTTTGAAGATTGCTGGGAAGCTTTTGGGGTTTGGACGGAGGAGAAGAGGTTTGGGGAAGAAGAGAGAGGCTTGCAGAGCTTTGGGAGAAGATCTGGAGAACAGAGCAGCGAACGCTGTCATCATCCGAATGCCGGGACGGAACTAGAAGCTCCTCCGCATCCTAAAATGCTGAGCCGCCACGCTGGCGGAGTATTAGCTTACGGTAGACGGGAGGACAAGAGCAGATGCATGCGCCGCGGCTGAATTTTCATGCAAATTCTTAATGTGCAACCTTACTTTCATTCACATTATATGGAGTTCATAGAAATAATATTATAATTAATTTTTTAAGTATTAATTAAATATAAAACTTAACTAGGTCTTAATATTTAAAGTAAATTTTTTTGAAGTAATATTTAAAATAAAATTAACCAATTATTAAAAGGCCGACATACTGTTTAAGAATCATATTAAATTTAAAACTATTTTACATTTGGCATATTATAGTAAAATTTAGATAATCGATGGTTTTTATATATAAACCATATCTTCATGAATTATAAAAACATTAACGAATGGAATAACTCTTAAATCTTTTCCCTATTTGTCAAACAGGGCATAGTTGAGTGATATGACAAATGGGTACCTAACTGTTGATCTCGACTTCAAGTGTAGGCGGGAACGTAGCCTCCATTGCAATCCATGTAATTAAAAAAAATCTTTTCGTTATTATATCCTATTTAAATCATTGGTTGAGATGAATTGTGATATTTAAACGTAAAATGAGATATTTTATTTTGGACAGAAATAAGACAAGTTAAATATTCAAGCGGGGCATGATTTTTCTTGTTGCGTATCAGTTGGATGATTCATTTATAATCTTTTTACACATCCCGACAATATGAATTACTCCTGGAATTAAATAATTAATAGCTACCCTTGTGTAGGTTATATTTAGTTTTTCTGTTATTTTCCACCGTTAACAACCTTCCTTTCTTAATCTGAGTCCTCGGACCTTTATTTCCATTCTCAAAAATTAGACTCAATAAATTGTTTGCTATATCCTTCTGATTTGGACGGTTTACTCTAACCATACTGTTTTTAATGATAGTCTAATTAGGCCGAACAACAAGCTACGAGTAAAAATTTGGTTGGCTCCGATTTCATTCATTTGATAATATAAAAAAATGAGGTTGAGTTGTTTGTTAAAGCACAAATATTCCTTTTACTTATCCTCAAATCTGTGGCATTACACAATCCAACTCCAAATGAACAAGTGCTACCAGCACTCATTAAAAATAATATATATACTTATCATATATAAATATAATTCAGGTACAATATGGTTCATGGTTGACATGCAATGGATGGCATTTGTGCCACTGTCCCCACATCTCACTCCATTCATGAATCATGTGAGATACTAAATCTACAAACATTTGATTTTCAATTCATTTTCTCTCCTCTCACAAGCAAATAGGATATGATGAAGCACACTACTAGCAATTCCTAGCAATCCTCCAATCCTCATCAAGCTCTGTAACAAGGCCTAGCGGGTGTAATAATTTCACCTCAGCATTCCACGGCCGACGGCTCCAGTGGTGCGTTCATGATGCTGCTAGAACTGGCCTCCTTCAAAGGTTTGCCCGAACTGCCAGCCCGACGGCGCGATGTTGTAGCTGGTGATCGTCCTGCCGTCGCTGGCGGTCAACTGGAAGGAGAGGCTTTGGCCATTCAGGTAGGAGTTGCTCTGCCAGTTTTGGCCCCAGTTCCTCGACATGGGCTGCCACCCGGTCCTCGATCCCTTGATCGACACTGAGTGGACGTCTCCGGCACCAGCGACGTTGGTGATCAGGACCAGGTTGAAGTAGGAGTGGCCATTGATTGTAAATCTGATGCCACCTTTCTTGGCACATGGCACCCTGCAACGATGGAAACAAAACAGAGGAGTTGGTACAGGGAAAAGGTTGCATTTGTTAGGTGATCCACTAAAATTGGCAACAGCAGCTCTCAACGAGTGCGCCCATTTGCTATAGAGGAAGGGCCCACCAAATCAATGGCTCATATTACTGAAACGTGGGCCCCCAATGGATTACATATGAATGAGAAACTAATGGTAGTTGGTAGTTGAAGCCCCCCAAGAAAAGAACGGTAACTACCATTACCTTCTGAAGGCCACCGGGACTATGCCGGCTCTGTATTGAGCAATCTGCAGGAAGGCTGGCTCTGCCAGATCAAAGTGCTGGAGAGGAGGGTTGCACCAGCCGCCGTTGTTGTTGGACAACGCAAAATTGGGTGGGCAGAAGTTGGTCGCCGTCACGGTGATTGTGCCGGGCAGGCACCATCGCGGGTCATCCTGGCACCGCATCTCGTAGCATGCCCCACAGCTTATGCCATTGTTGAACAGAGCCGTGCTGAGGGCGGCGGTGTTCGTGCCATAGCCTTGGCTGTAAAGGTTGCCATAACCGCAGGCTCCACCTGCAGGACAAACGGAGGATTAGAAGAAGGCCAATCAATCTACATTGGCACATAAAACATTTTTGAACTTGTGATCAATTTACATTTCCATGAAAGTGTTTGAGATGAGACGAGAGGGGAGTAGACCATTCGCCAAGAACAAGATTAAAAAAATAATAATAAAAAAAAATAAAAAACAGAAATGCGGTAATGGTATGACGTTTAGTCACACAAATGGTACATTCTAAACATACCCATTGTGCCGGATGCATCACCCCCACCATAAAACGTTGCATGGCCAGACTCCCAGCTATAGTCTCCGAGAGTGGAGTGCAGGCAGGCTGAGAGGAGGAGGAAGAGAAGGTGGGGAATGGCCATGGGAGCAGAGAGTAGAGGGGTTTTTTCTGCTTTTCTTGTGGTTGGTTTGGTTGAAGAGAACATCAAGGCATGGGTATTTATATTGGAGAAAACTCAAAACGTGGTTCACTTGGGGGGTGATTGGTATGCCTTGCGGATGTCGATTAGTCTATGCAATCCTCCTTCAGGATCTATCCGATAGTGGCCAATAATTTCTAATCTCCACCATTTATTTGACGGGCCCACCACACATTGTTCACTTCCCAAAATTCGTATCCTCATTTGGGAATTCCCGGCATTCAAAATAGAGAAGAAACACCTAATGAAATTCCTTTTGGACAACTTCTTCGCATGTGAAAAAAAAATATATCTGACCGAATTTTTTAGGAAAATTTTGCATTGTTAATAATTACAATGAGAGCAGAGGTGTGGATTAAAAAACTATTGTGGAATGACATGGATATGGGAGCTGAGGATGTAAAGGCCACATCTAGGGCTGAAATTTCTTTTGCCTTTGGGAAGACGAGGCAAGTAAGCCTTCCACACGTTTGAGCCGGCCAAGGACTGAAACAGACTGAATAATTAATCAAACCGAATGCACATGCGGTTGTTCCACTTGAGCTACCAACTGCATCACCCGTGGGTCCATCACCCCTCTGCGAGGTTTCAACGGTCTTTTATTTAATTTTTGAATTTTTTTTTTTTTTAAAAAAAAAACTCTTCTACTGCCGTGCTTTCCTGCTTGGTCTGAACTGGAACTTCCGTGTGCTTTTAGCAATGGTATAGGGTATATGATATGCATATACGAAAACAGGTTATAATTTTTCATTTTTCAAAATGGAACATATATATTTTTTATTTAGATAATATTTTCAGTTAGCAATTAAATAAAGGGTTAATTTCAAATATACCTATAACTTTTGTTCCTAATTTCAAATATACTCACGACTTTTGTCCCTAATTTCAAATATACCTACTAAGTATGAAATATTTCATATATACCCACAAAGTAAACCCGAAATATCAAATGTACCCCATCTTGTCACCACTGCTTCGAACACCGCCAATAGGGTGTGGAAATGACGAATGTACCCTTTAGATCACCTTCTTCTCCAACACATCTAATTTTGCATGCTAGGTTGACGATGGATGATTGTTGTTCAACCAATCGAAGCGGCTCTGATTGATGGTTTAAAATAGGAAGATCATGCAAATTTCCTATCTGATCAACTACGCCAAGAGGAAATGTTTGGGGAAGATTAGTAGCAAGTAGTTGGCTGTCAGATTGATGAATCTGCCGAAGTTTAAGGGGCTTTCGTCGATCTTAGGCTTCAATGGTTCCTTCGATGTTGATTTTTACTAGATTCGGTAGGAAATTCTTTTTTGCCAGCAGATGGGTTTTTTAATTACCATCCCTATAACAATTATCGTGTAGACCGATGCTATGGAAGATAGTTTTTTAACCCGCATTTTGTAACAAATTTTATACCCTCGACCGGCCCCGCCCCGCCGGGTACATAATCCCAACCCGCCCAGGTATAAAACAGGGTCGGGGCGGGTCACAGGTTGTCCCGCCCCGATTCCCACCCCTGATATGATATGCATATGCGAAAAGATGATATTTCGGCAGATGGTCATAGTTCATGTACCAGCCGGTGCAAGCCCCGTGCACTTGGTTGCACCGGATCGGGTTTTTTCATATTAGGCTTTCCATCTTTTAATGATTTTTCAACTTTTCCATATAATTGTTGATACGGTAAAAACACTCCCATTGCTTAACTTGTACCAAATTTTGTTACCCACCAATAACTGATTAAAAGTTTAAAACCATGAAATGATATTAGATAATGCCCATCTTTGACCTTGATGATCCCTAAGTTGGAATTTAACTAGTCAGACATCTGTCCAAAACTCAAACAACGGGTGATAGATAACAAGGTATTTTTATGAAAAAGTTTATAGAATTTTTTTCAATGAAGTCGATAGTTATGAAGTAAAATTGAAAAATAACAAACAGATGGGAAGACAAATGTAAATAGACTTTCTTTTTAATTTATAGAAGTTAACAATAAAAATCGAATGGTCAAAGTCAATCTTGTAGACCATATGAATTTTACAATTGCTGATTAATGCTAACATAGTAAAAAAACAATTAAAATGGACTCGATATCGGAAATTGTGTTGCTTGATCTTCACTCATCCGTTGCATATTTAACTTAGCACATGCATCAGCAATCATCGTTTAATTTTGGAAACGCCACATTAATAACTATTACTCTGTTAATTAATTAAAGTCAAATCCAAGCTTAGGTTTTTAACAAATACTGCTACTGTATGAAATTTAGTTTCCACTGATACTTCAGACTTAGGAAAATAAAAAACCAAGAACGATAATTTTTTGAAAATCATTGTTACAAGCATCTAGCTGCAACAAATTTTATTTTTGACAATAAAATTGCTCGCTATTAATATCATTATTATTATGCTCAGCAACATAAAAAATGTTCAGTTTTGTTATTGTTAAACATCAGCAACAATATTACTCGTAGCTAATTTCTAAAAATAAATTTTTTTGAAATGAATGTTTTAAAGTTTTCGGTTCCATCACCAATTGATCATAAATAAATAAATTGTTATGTTAACTATTACTCTTTTTGGGGGTAAGATTTTCTTTTTCAAGTAGAAGTAATCATTTAGTCATTTCTTTATTGTGATATTTATATGTTATAGATTGACAAATATACGCAAATGGTTTTCATGAATATTAAACTTATAATTTTTCTGAAAAATTATAAATAAATATATATTATTTTTATATAAATAGTAAGCACACCTCAAAAAAAAGTTAACTACCAAAATCCTCACAAACGAGAGATATTCTTAATTTTTGCAAATATACACGTGTTTGAGGACATTTTTGGATATTTTAAATTTTGTAAAAATCAAAATGAAACCGCAATTAATGGTATGAACGCACTTTACAAATTTATGTGCAATAATGTAAAATAATTCATAATTTTTAAACACAAAAAGTTATGCAATTGCAAAAAGCTATTATAATATTGTCACTTTTTGGCGTCGTTGAAGAGAGGTGAGCACCTTTAAGTGTAGATTGGATATGAAAATCGCGGGATCATGATTGGCTTGAGGATAAATTATTTATTTTATGGGAACATACCACAGAAATACAAATAATTCGGTTGCCGACCGGTCAAGAAAGGTAATCTTTTTATTTAAGAGAGAGAGAGGTACGTGATATTAAGAGAATCCAATTATTTATTTTTACCTGTCCGAGCAACTTCACAAGGTGTTATTTATTTAATGCCGACTTTGTTTCGGTCACCTTCATGATCCACATGCGCTCGTAAATTCTACCAAGACCCGAGTACTAATTTCTAATTTCCCCTCACATTATTCACGTCATGATGATTCCCGCCCTCAAATTTCGCATGGTATTCGTCCGCCATCTGCTAAAGTTCGGGCAGATCGTACTCGTGTTGGAGACAACGGTCGCACGTGCGGAGTTTTCGGTGCCGACGTGTCCGCGATTGATTGGCTTAAGGAGAGGAACTGTGGCAGAATCCCGCACTTGACGGAAGCGCCGCTCGTGGGAGCCCGACGTGGCCGTCGGTGGAAGAAGTAAAGACCGGAATCTGTTGGCTAGACCGAGGCACGTGCGATGCTCACGGTTTGGGCGGACTTCACGCCGTTCTGGCCCGCCGCGCCAGATTATGCGCCGGATCGCAAGTTTTGTTTGTTTTTTTTTTTTTTTTTCCTTTTAAATAAATAATAATATCTGATTTTGCTAAAAATTGTGGGACAGATCCGGATTTTTATTTTTACGTGAATATTTGGATTTTCTGACAATTAATTATTGAACGAAAATATCAGTGCCTGCTGCACTCCATATAGATTACTTCCATTTATTCTTCTTTCCGAATAATGTTGTGGGTTTTTTATAATCTTTTTGTTGTGAAGGAGACTAATGGCTATATCTGTAACTAGATTGTTGTAATGATCATCACAACAAAATTCAATTAAAATTAGAGGCTAATTATAACTTCCTGCAACTAGTTCAACTGGTACGTGTGACAAGGGTTAATACATTTTGCAAGAATTTTTGGACTTGCATGAAACTGCTGTATATCCTCCCATGAAAATACTTCAGATTTGGTTGATTAAGCAAGCAGATGCTTCCAAATTTTGGAATTTAAGGAAGATTAAGGAAGCACATGCTTCTTGCGTGTATTTTCTACAAAAAATCAGGCATTATGTGGCCACCAAAATTGCGAGATTAAGCAAACACGTGCTTTGTGGGTGTACTTGTCATCAAATTTGATTATCTTGAGGATACTAACTCGCTTTTTTATGTGAGAATATTTCTAAAAGAAATAAAAAAAAATTATGTCTTAAAGACATTTTTCCACTTTGTAGGTAAAAAGTATAGTTGTTGGTGGTAGAGTGCAAGTTACAATGAAATAAAAGTTTATCTCATTTATCGAATCGCCCAAGTTCTTTCACTGCTGATGTATATAGAGAAATACTCCCATACAAATTATTACAATTATTTGTAATGCTTTTTTTAATTTTTTGATATTATATTTTATATCCAAGTTATCCATTATATCTTACTCCATTAATATTTGTCTAGTATGAAAAATCATGCTATTTGTATTTACATAATTCAAATAAGTGTAAATGCATGATGTTCTTATAATCATATTTTTAAATATTATTAAATCTAAAACTTTCAATTCACTTAATTTTTGATATAAAAGCTAAATAAATAATTTTAAATATAATAGACGGATTGGATATGAAAAATATTAAAAATTAAGTAGTTGTAAAATACTGCCTATTGTATTAGTGTGTTTCTTATATATATAAATATTTATATTCGGAAATACTTCAATGAAACCAGGTTTTATAGAAACGATTTCGTAGAAACTTTTTCATTTTTGAAATTTTTATCCTTGATGAAAAATCCAATTCATTCATTATATTTAACACCATTTATTTAGTTAGGAGATCAAGTTTCATCTCAATCCAATATGTGGACAGGCTACATTTGTTAAAAAATAAGTGCATTCATGTGTAAATTATGAAAAATGTTTAGATCTATTCATACATATATAAGAATGTAACAATAATTTATATGATCATTTATCCACATATTATTGATATTTTAGAGGATTTAGATATTGAACAAACTACTTTAAAGTTGATATTTTAATATTCTACTATTTTATTACGTTGATTTTACACATTATACACATATTCGATTTGCATGAAATTTGGCTTTCGGTAAAATAAATTATATAAATACGAGGGAAGGAATGAATTTTTAATTAAGCATCACGGTATTAAAATGAAACTAATTATTTATTTTTCCTAATTTCACCCGTTAGAAGTGCCCAAGGGCACATTTATATTCCGGATTTCAATCATAAGGTTACAGTGCATTAATGGAATTGCAGCTCTAGTTGTCGGGATAAATAAATTAAGCTTCTTCACCAAGATTTGGTACATTGATTAATCGATGCATCATAACATGATTACCATATTCATTGCAGTGCCATTTTACATTTACGGTTACGTAATTGCATGTGCATCGAGAAAGAGGAAGAAAAATAGAAAATACATGGATTGTGATGGGAAAAAAAAAAAAAGAAGAAAAGAAATTAAAATGGCTATTGTAATATTTGACTTCTTGTGAACAGCTTCTTAAAATGCTAGAAATTAGTTCTTCTCAGTTGATTTCTACAGGGTTCCACAAAAAGAATCATTCCTGATTCCACATTCCAAGGCATTGACTGTAGAATCTCCTTTTCTTTGAGATATTCTCGATGTCAACCCCATACGAGTATGTCTTACACCAAACCCAACATGTGTCTATATTACATCTAATAAAATTATTTCTGATATACTAATTATTTGTTTTGAGTTTTTGTATTAGTAGGATTTACAGGAGTAATTCCTTAAGCATTAAGACATCATAAAAATGTACAAGGTCATTGATTTATATGATTAAATTCCCCAACAACTCGAACATAATTGCTATTCAAATATAATCGAAAGGTTATAATTTCATGGGCCACTTACAGAACGTGGTAGAAATAATTATCGTGCTTCTATCCAAATTAAGGGCTATATTAATAAAATATGTTATTTGCGTTTGCCTTTCTGTGTTTTGAAATTTTCCTATTTGTACAATATAATTCCGAATTTTATTTACAAAAATATTATTAAATTAGAATCTCATGAGTTATGTAGAAACGATTTTATATAATTCAATTCATTTTTTTACCATAATGTATAGTTGATGAAAAGTTTTTTTCATCTATCATATTTAACATTATTTATTGTTAAAACTTAAGAGACCAAGCTTTATTGGAATTAAATATATTTATAGGTCATATTTGCTCAAAAAAATATGTTCTCTAACTTATAAAAAGTGCTTAGAATTATTCACAAATGCATCGGGATGTAATTATACTTTATAGAATAATTTATTCATATATTAATGATATTTTAGATGGTTTAGATGTTAAAATTATAACTTTAAATTTGGTATTTAATATTAAAATATTTTATTACATTGATTTTTATATTTTTTTATGGGGCCCATATTACATTGATTTTTAATGGGTCCTATATTACATATTTTTATTATACTAATTTTACATATTTTATTAGATTAATTTTACATATTCTTAATGTACCACAGGAGCCCTGCTAAGAAAAAAGTACCATGTGGAATCGGTGGCACAAAGGTTTCCCGGTTGCAATCAGCAGATGGCTGGGGCCCGTACCTAGACTGCATTGAATGATGGTCCACTCTTGGCTGCCTTATATTTTTATCGGTTTTCACGTTGCCACGTGCCTTTTTGGCTCAAAATAATGGGTCGGGATATCTAGGTGCAAAAACCAAGGTTATAAGGGTTACTACATTTATTGCTAGGACTATGGCCTACAGCGGAGTGTTCCAAGGGATCGAGATATATACGGAGAGATATTCAGTTACGTGGCCGCATGATTCCATCAATTCTATTTAGAATCATATGAAAATAGAAGTATAAATACAACGTAATAAAATAGTTTAATATAAATAATAATTTTAAAATAGTTTTTTCAACATCTAAAGTATGATTTATATATAGATAAATGATTGTATAAAATTTTATTATATTTTAACATGTGTGGAGCCCATTTTTGGGCAACTGTACCATCGTTCCAGTGCAGCGACGCATACGTATTACATTTTATCGTAACTTATATTATAATCAAGCTGAATACTCTTACATTATTTTATCTTATTTTGTTTTCCAAATCAAACCCTAATTATCCTTTATAATTTTTCCTGCAGAAGAGGAGATTAGGAGATCAAATGCTCCTAGTGCGATCACAGCCCCGTACCATGGAAGAAGCTCCCACAATGCGGTCGAAATCCCATAAAAGTAAATTCGAACCCACAGCCACCAGATTACCGAACCCACCCATGTCATGACCAACTAAGATAGTTAAATAAAATATTTATTTTCATTTTCAGAATGACCGCATTGGATTTGGATAAAGGGTCATGAACAGTTTTTTACTCTGTAAATAGAAAAAAGTATTAATGCTCATATTCATATGCCTGGATGGTAGACACTAATATATGAGTGTGTATAAGAGGTCTAGAGTTCCAAATTGAAATTAGCACATACCATATGTATTAGAGGAGCAAGTAAGTTTGTGGTGAGATAAACTTTACCCTTATTTTATTTTCAAAACTTCTACTTTATTTTATTTTAGGTCTATTGAATCTACCTTACGATATTTTTAAAGTTCAATTTGGTTCCAATTTTAATTCCAAATCAAGTTTTTAAAATAGTAATTACATCATATCTGAAAACTATAATTTTAATATAAATCTTACTTTAAAACTTATAATCATGCCCATAATAATATAATTTTAAAATGGGAACACTTCCATGAAACCCGCCGGGTTTCATGGAAGTGATTTTGTGAAATTCTTTTTATTTTTAAAATATTGATCTTTGATGAAAAATCTAATCCATTAACTGTATTTTACATCATTTGTTTAGTTAGGACACCAAGTTTCATTTCAATCCAATATGTGAATAGGCCACGTTTGCTCAAAAAATGGTGTATTCATGTGTAAATTATGAAAAATGCTTAGATCCATTCACGCGTGTATTAGAATGTAATAATACTTTACGGGATCATTTATTTACATATTATTGATATTTTAGATTGTTTAGATATTGAAAAAACTACTTTAAAGTTAATATTTTAATATTAAACTATTGTGTTAAGTTGGTTTTACACGTTTATAGACGAGACCCATATATAGCGAAATAAAAAAAAATAAAAGGATTTCTAGAATACTATAAATGATGCTGAATACAATGAAAGAAGTATATTTTCTATCAATTATCAAGATTTTAAAAATGGAAAGAATTTCGTAGAAGTGTTCTCGATTTTAAAATATATTTATTAAATCTACAAAAAATAAATTAATTAAACAAGTTTCTATAAATCAATTTTTTAAATATTTTTACATTATATTTAAAAACTATAATTTTATTATAAATATAAATTAAAAACCTATAATTAATCTCATAACAATTTAATTTTAGAATAAATTTATTAAATATACTAAATAAATTGAAAAATTTCTATTTATTCCAAGAATATATTTTGTCTTTCGATATAAAATATATTTTAATAAAAGACATATTAAACATGTATTAGTTATTCGGGTCGTTCTCGTAACCGGACCTTGAAACCTATCTTACTTTAATTGAACAAGATATTTTTTTACTTAGAATTTATCATATCTTATGGTAGAAAAATAGTAACTTATACTGCTCATTTTAAAGTATCTCTCTGTGTTGCACCCTTAAGATATATTAAGAAATAAGTTGTTATACCCAGAATGAAAAAATAATACCAAAAATAGAAAATTTCATTTACAAAACTTTTCCGTTCTTGCACTCGCATACCATGATAATAACCATTCATATGTGTGGGCGCCATTATTGACTTTTCAACGATGTTAAACCATTTTTTCCATCTAAAAGATGATATGGAATCCAGTCTACTTATTATATTTCACAACTATTTGTTTGATTAAGAATTAAATTTCACGCAAATAAAATGTTAACCCCATTTAACTACAAAATAACTAATCTTGTAAATTATTATAATATCTTAACGCATGTATGAATGAATCCACATAATTTTAAAATTTTACGTATGATTGTTAATATTATAATATCGAGCTCTTCACCGGTAGGGGCTGTGTTCGATTCTTGTTACTGGGTGACCTTTTACAGTGTAGTCCCCCCTATAATGGGGTTTTTACAATTTTTTCCTATTGTAAGGATTTAGAAAATATATTTCTTTATAATATAAAGGTGTGAATATGCTTGATTGTAATATCAAATTATCGTCATGTATATAAAAATATCAAAAAATGAATCCTGGCTTTGAGATAATACATGATGTCAAACAAAATGAAGTATCATCTTTTTTTCTTTTTTCTTTTTTTTTCCTTCTCTCAGATGCCGATCTAAGGTAAGGTTCTGAATATGACATATTAATTAGCTAATAATAACACCTTCTATTTATCTAATTCTAGAACAGCAGCTTAAATAAGACAACAGGTGTCAGAAGATAGATATCCCTGATCTCTTGGCTCCCACAATTCAGTGGTGCTTCTGGTTGTCACTTAAATGATCAAGTCGCTGACATTAGTATAAAAGTTAGGTAAATAATTGGTTGGCCCAATTAAAAAAAAAAAAAAAATCATTGGCTGGTGCTTCTCAAAAAATGGTGGTGAACTGGCATAGTAAAATAGATTGTGTCGGTAGGATGCGGCACATTAAGCGTCGGAATTGGGAGGACAACTGGTGGACAACCAAACTCGGAGCATGTCAAAGCACAAATAATTAAAATAAATGGCCTTTTGTCACCCATTCCTCAATTACATTGACAAACAGCAGTTTACTTGCCTGGTTTTGTCATGGAGGCTGACACTCCAAAAAAAAAATGCAGGAAAAGGGGAATTGCAACCATCTGCAATGCAAACACGTGTTTATTTCTTTGGAATTTTATGGGCATCTTGCATTTTTTTTTATAAAAAAAAAAAAAAAAAAATCCCTGGCAATAATAGGAAATCTACGTACAAAGCGGTTGGTATGCATCAGGTGCGGCCCACCATGTTAGTAGCACATGCAGCGTCCGTGTATTGAGGTCCTGTTCGCCCATTATTTTCTTGTTTCTTGGAAGTTTTCGTAACTACTCATATACATATCCATATATCGGCGGGGCCCAATCTTTTTTGAAAAAAAAAATTTAAAACTTTTTTGTTACCGAAAGATGGGCCCAAACATGTACTTCTTGCTAATTATAATTATATTTTTTAATATTAAAGATTTCACTTTATGTATGCTAATATTATTTTTGACTTTTAAAATTTTTTAATCCTCTTTTCCATTAATTACTCAAACAGTGTTCTCAGCGAGATGGTACCCAATGCCCATGAATATTGGCATTTCTTATTTTTTGAAAAAAAAATTGTCAGCGGGCCTGTGCATAATTCAATATGAGTAATAATACGAGCAGAACATGTAGGTAGATCGAGGGTGGCAATTTCAATGCCATTTATGGTACAATTAGAAGAGTAAATCAAGGCCATAATTATGCTACTTTTAAGAGAGCTAATATTAAGGCTGCCAAAAATAATGGCGCGTGCATGATATTACAGCGTAATCTACAAGGAAACATAGTGCCTGATTGGATGAACAATTACTATATATAATGTATGGTAGATAGGTAGGTTGCTCGAGATATCTTAAAATTGGGGACTTACACCACTTTAAAACTAATAAAAGCTCATCATCATTGCTGTGTAATTAAACGGACCGCCCATTTGGGCATTTTCATCAATGAGAAATAAATCAGTATTGCAGAAAACAGAACATGTTTAAGTTCATCGCGGTAAAAAAATTTCTTCATCTTCGAAATTAGATTAATGCCAAAGCCAAATTCGCTAGAAAAGTTCAATACCTGACTTTCGTAAAATGAATCACACACGTCGTCAGTTCGAATCTCCACCGGCTGAGGAATTGTATTTCTTCCCCCATGGTCCAATTTTAACCCATCTTAATAATTAATTTATGTTAAATCTAAGCCAATATAAGTTTTATCATCATGTATTTGGTTACGAGAGCAGAGGTCAATTTCATCCGAAACTTATACTGTTCCTAAAATTATTACTCACTTGAGAGCGATTTTAGAGCTATTAAATTTTATAGTGTAGCATAAAAAATTTAGTAGTTTGTTATGAGGGTACATAAGATATTAATTCCATATCTAAAATAATAATCCTATATGATTTCACAACATTTTAAATTTTTAGTGCATAAATTCAAGTGATTGTCCGAATGTATATATTTTGAGAAGATGTGGTCTACATTGAAATCTTAGGGACATGATTTTTGATATTTTAGTAAAATAAATAATATTAATTTTTAGAGCATAATTTCAAATTATTTTCTAAATTTATACGTATTTATATATATATATATATTTAAAAGATGTAGTTTGCATTCAACGGATATGATTTTTGTTATTTTAGTAAAATAAATTGTGTTGAACATAATAGTGGGATTATATTTGATATGAATCATCAGGTCCCAACTCGGACTATTCTACTAATTCATTTTGGTTGAACGAGATGTACAAACGTTAGCCTGTACTGTATATTATACATTTTTAAAAAAAAAATTATAATTTACTGTCAAAAGCTGATATGTTTATACAAATATAAGTCGTTCAATTAAATTATTTTCAACATAATAAATATGAGGTTAAACAAAATAAATAGTTTAGATTTGAGGGAAAATTTTAGTATAAAAATGAAGGATTTCATACATCCGACTGTATTGAATCATTGCTTCTACGTAATTAGGTAAGGAATTGCATACCCATGTATTTGTATCCCCTGCTTCTATATATGTAGTTGGATTTATGAAACTACTTTTGGATCTTCCTTAATAATTATATAAAATCTAATTTTATGAAGGGTTCATACCAAGAAATGATCCTGTTAGCCCGGGTTAAGTAAATGTCTCACTTAGCCAACCTTAAAAATCTTATTTAAAACAACTTTTTTTTTCTTTTTTCTTCATACACTTGTTTATCTAAGTGTATTTAATATATAAATTAAGTTTTATTATTTTGGGATATGTATATATTTTTTTTTAGATTTTTAAAAATAAGGATATTTTAAATACATATATACACATAGATGTTTAAAAATCTCAAAAATTAGATATACATATTCAAAAATAGTAAAACTTAGTTTATATGTTAAATACATTTAGATAAACAAGTGCACGAAAAAAAAAATTATTGTAAATAGGTTTTTTAAGATGGGTTAAGTGAGATATTTATTTAGCCCAGGCTAACCGGATCACTCATCGTCCATACCTTATAGTGCTGATTTATTGACAGCCAAAAGATATTATTTATTTATTTTTTATAGATGTGTGGCTCCCATTTAAAACACATTTCTAATGAAATTTTCGATTTTAAATTTTTTTTTGGTAATTTTGAATTTTTTAAAATAAAAAGGGACACATGTATCTATGACTTCTTTATTTCCGAAAATCCAAATAAGTACCAAATATACTCAAAAAATTAACAAATTTAATAGGAGACAAGATCTAGGCGGGGCCAACACTTTTGTAAAAAAAAAAAAAAAAAAAAAAAATTATGCTGCCAACAAATCACCCGATTTATGAACGATTGTATGAGATCGGTGAACTTTTATCAATATATTTTACATTATTATTTATATAAGTAATATACTAAAATTAATCTTGATAAAGTCTCATAAAAGTCCATGTTTTTTTTAAAAAATATGCAATATGTGTGAAATGTAGAAGTTAATAAGTTAGGACCCATACACTTTAAGGGCGTGTTTGGTAATAAATAAAATTTTTGATGAAAAATTTTAGAGAATAAAAGTTGTCAAATGATGTGATATGATAGGACTAATGATAAGTAATAAAGATGATAAAGTTAAAATAGATAGGCTAGTTGTATGGATAGTTGTGTATAAATGATTGAAAAGTAGGGTAGTTGTATAGGAAAATGTGAAAAAATGATTAAAAAATATGATAGTTGTGGAAAGTGAAAAGTTTTAGATTGAAAAGTTTTAACTTACATTTTCTATCGATTGTCAAACACATCCTAAGTATATAAAATATAAAAATAGAATTATTCAATTTAAATACTCTAAACACTTTACAAATTATAAATTTTAAACTAAAAGTATCGATAATAATCATTTAGCCACTAAATAATCTAATGACTTCATATTCCTTTGTATATTTTATTGATTCCAGTATTTGTGATTTACGTAAATCTTCGATGGTGATAGACGTCCGGATCGGATTTCACAGGCGAATTGAAATGAAGGGAATCAGTTCCTTGTATAACACTGGATCGTTGCAAAGGAATTAAAAGAAGGAATTGCGTTAAAAAAGAGTCCCAACCCATAGGAAGCACTTCCCTTGGGTGAAAAAAAGGAAGCTGGGCATTTTGGTAATTTTACAGCGAGAGTATAATAACTTAAAAACGTGAGTATGTTTGGTTTTTTGATAAAATTTGTATTATATATATACAAAATCTCAATCTATTCCATTCATTTGCTAGATGAAATATTAAAATGTATGTGGACATAATTTCTCATCATTTGAAAATTTCTAAAAATTTTTTTAAACAAAAAATTATTTTTTAAAAAGATTTCATTATAATTAGTAAAGTTAGAAAATATAAATTTTATTAGAAGTTATTTCATATTATTTAAAGTTAATGTAATCATGGTACTCTCAAAAATAACAAGTTCTTTTATTTTTCTCGAATTTTTGAAAATTTATTAATATTTTATTATTTTCTGAATAAAATCGGATCTAACGGCATCTAACAGCATCTAACGGCATCTAACAGCATCTAATAGCATCTAATAGCATCTAACAGCATCTAACTGCATCTAACAGCATCTAATTTTTAAAATTAATAAGTTAATCCTAATTTAACACCTGTAATATAATCCTAGGTCCCTTATAATGTCATTTAGACCATAAATTCAGAATTTGAAACTCATATTATATGATTTAATAAAATCATCATAATCTAACAGCGTCTAACAGCGTCTAACAGCATCTAACAGCATCTAACAGCGTCTAACAGCATCTAACAGCGTCTAACAGCATCTAACAGCATCTAACAGCATCTAACAGCATCTAATTTTTGAAATTAATAAGTTAATCATAATTTAACACCTGTAATATGATCCTAGGCCCCTTATAAGGTCATTTAGACCTTAATTTCTGAATTTGAAACCCAGTTAATATGATTTAAAGAAATCCAACTTAATCTAACAGCGTCTAACGGCATCTAACGGCATCTAACAGCATCTAACAGCATCTAACGGAATCTAACAGCATCTAACGGCATCTAACAACATCTAATTTTTGAAATTAATAAGTTAATCATAATTAAACACCTCTAAGATGATCCTAGGCCCCTTATAAGGTCATTTAGATCTTAATTACGGAATTTGAAACCCAGTTAATATGATTTAAAGAAATCCAACTTAATCTAACAGCGTCTAACGGCATCTAACGGCATCTAACAGCATCTAACGGAATCTAACAGCATCTAACGCATCTAACAGCATCTAACGGAATCTAACAGCATCTAACCGCATCTAACAGCATCTAATTTTTGAAATTAATAAGTTAATCCTAATTTAACACCTGTAATATGATTCTAGGCCCCTTATAAGGTCATTTAGACCTTAATTACGGAATTTTAAACCCATATAATATGATTTAAAGAAATCCAACTTAATCTAACAGCGTCTAATGGCATCTAACAGCATCTAACAGCATCTAATGACATCTAACAGCATCTAACAGCATCTAACGACATCTAACAGCATCTAACAACATCTAATTTTTGAAATTAATAAGTTAATCCTAATTTAACACCTGTAATATGATCGTAGGCCCCTTATAAGGTCATTTAGACCTTAATTTCTGAATTTGAAACCCAGTTAATATGATTTAAAGAAATCCAACTTAATCTAACAGCGTCTAACGGCATCTAACGGCATCTAACGGCATCTAACAGCATCTAACAGCATCTAACGGAATCTAACAGCATCTAACGGCATCTAACAGCATCTAACGGCATCTAACAGCATCTAACAGCATCTAATTTTTGAAATTAATAAGTTAATCCTAATTTAACACCTGTAATATGATCGTAGGCCCCTTATAAGGTCATTTAGACCTTAATTTCTGAATTTGAAACCCAGTTAATATGATTTAAAGAAATCCAACTTAATCTAACAGCGTCTAACGGCATCTAACGGCATCTAACAGCATCTAACAGCATCTAACGGAATCTAACAGCATCTAACGGCATCTAACCGCATCTAACAGCATCTAACCGCATATAACAGCATCTAACGGCATCTAACAGCATCTAACCGCATCTAACATCATCTAACAGCATCTAACATCATCTAATTTTTGAAATTAATAAGTTAATCGTAATTTAACACCTCTAATATAATCTTAAGGCCCTTATAAGATCATATATGTCTTCAAAACCAAATTTGGAACCCAAATAAATATATTAAATTATAATTAAAAATATTAACTCCACTTGATTTAATGAAATAAAAATTTATATAAAGAAATAAAATAGTAATAAATATTATATATATTTTGGATGCCCGCAGGACACATGATTATTTTTGTTAAAAAAAATATTCATTTGTTAAGGCCCGTAGGACATTTATATATTTTAAAAAAATAATACATTTATTTTTGGAGGCCCGTGGGACGCATTTATATTTTTATAAAATATTATATTGAATTTTGGACGCCCGCGGGACACGTATATATTTTTATAAAAATAAAATATTTATTTTTGGAGGGCCGTGGGACATTTATATATTTTATAAAAACATTACATTCATTTTTGGACGCCCGCGGTACACGTATATATTTTTATAAAAACAAAATACACATTTTTTGAGGCATCTGGGACATTTATACATTTTTAAAAAATAATATATTCATTTTTGGACGCCCGCGGGACACGTAGATATTTTTATAAAACATTATAATCATTTTTGGACGCCCACGGGACACGTATATATTTTTATAAAAACAAAATACTCATTTTTTGAGGCCCGTGGGACATTTATACATTTTAAAAAAATAATATATTCATTTTTGGACGCCCGCGGGACACGTAGATATTTTTATAAAACATTATACTCATTTTGGGACGCCCACGGGACACGTATATATTTTTATAAAAACAAAATACTCATTTTTTGAGGCCCGTGGGACATTTACACATTTTAAAAAAATAATATATTCATTTTTGGACGCCCGCGGGACACGTAGATATTTTTATAAAACATTATACTCATTTTGGGACGCCCCCGGGACACGTATATATTTTTATAAAATATTATACTCATTTTGGGACGCCCACGGGACACGTATATATTTTTATAAAAACAAAATACTCATTTTTTGAGGCCCGTGGGACATTTACACATTTTAAAAAAATAATAAATTCATTTTTGGACGCCCGCGGGACACGTATATATTTTTATAAAACAAAATACTCATTTGTTGAGGCCCGTGGGACATTTATACATTTTAAAAAAATAATATATTCATTTTTGGACGCCCGCGGGAAACGTAGATATTTTTATAAAACATTATACTCATTTTGGGACGCCCACGGGACACGTATATATTTTTATAAAAACAAAATACTCATTTTTTGAGGCCCGTGGGACATTTATACATTTTAAAAAAATAATATATTCATTTGTGGACGCCCGCGGGACACGTAGATATTTTTATAAAACATTATACTCATTTTGGGACGCCCACGGGACACGTATATATTTTTATAAAAACAAAATACTCATTTTTTGAGGCCCGTGGGACATTTATACATTTTAAAAAAATAATATATTCATTTGTGGACGCCCGCGGGACACGTAGATATTTTTATAAAACATTATACTCATTTTGGGATGCCCACGGGACACGTATATATTTTTATAAAAACAAAATACTCATTTTTTGAGGCCCGTGGGACATTTACACATTTTAAAAAAATAATATATTCATTTTTGGACGCCCGCGGGACACGTAGATATTTTTATAAAAATAAAATATTCATTTTTTGAAGCCCGTGGGACACAGATGTGTTGACCGTTATTTTGGTTTTGATCTTTGCTATTAATATTTTTTATTTAAATTTTATTTTACTGTTATAATGACATATACATTTTTATTGTAACATTTTTTTCAATATGAAGAGTTAAATATGCGGCAACAAAACTTGTAGAAGATTTATTAATAACTAAATTCATTAAATTGAATTGGAACGTAATACATTGTTGTATACATTCTGCTACAAACTGAAAAAAATCATATTTGCCCACAGGATTGTTTGCTTCCTTCTGTTCATCTACAGTCTTTGCCAAAGATAGGAGGATATTTTTTGCTTTTTGGTTAGGGGGAAATCCTCGTGACTCCATTTCTTTGAACCATATAACTGCACTTCCAAAATCACCATTCTTTCCATGTGCATCCATTATAGTCGTGAAGATGGTTTGGTTGTCATCAAGGCCTTGTACCTGCATTTCTTCATATATCTGCATCATTTTTTCAAGGTTGATTTTCTTGGCATATCCCTTCATCAGTGTCCCATAGGTCACCACATTGGGTTCAAACCCATCTTGTTTGAACCATTTAAAAAATATTTCAGCTCCTTCCATGTCAGATGCACTGACATAAATAGATAGCATTGTTGTATAAGAGAAAAGATCAGGGTTGCACCTGCCAAAAGCATGGGAAATAAATTAAAAAGTTGGAAGGCATTTTCTTGTTCTCTAGCAATTAACACGGCACCCAAACAAAAGGAAAAAAAAAAACAAACTGAAAAAAATTACAGAAGTTTGAGAAAAAAAATTCCACAAAATATAATGAAGACAGTTGAGGGTCTATATTCTAGAACTAGATAAGAAATAAAGTTTAAATAGCCAATACGGAATAAACAAGGGAAGGAAGAAAGAAGTATCTGCATTATTATCAGAAGCAAACAACAGGGAAATTTGACCTCTTATTTTTTGCGTCCAAAAACAAAAATTTATTATCAGACTTACCATACGAGGCCATGCCTTTTGCAGACTAAAAATCTCGTCAGTATCCTGTGCCCTCTGAAATAAGACCCTGATAAGGCCATGCCTTTC
Organism: Annona cherimola; assembly: GCA_030490835.1. Lineage (NCBI taxonomy): Eukaryota > Viridiplantae > Streptophyta > Magnoliopsida > Magnoliales > Annonaceae > Annona > Annona cherimola. The sequence goes on along the minus strand of CM059977.1, from coordinate 10,348,999 downwards.
ACCCTCGTCTGGAATAAGACCCTGCGTCAGCAAACAGTACAGTTAATCATCAACCAAAGGAAGAACTCAGAAAATCCTATGAATTGATACTGATCAATGCATGGTTCTACAACTCAGGAGTGGGGAAGAACAACATTGATATTTTGAAAATTTGGATGAGGCAGAGTTAAGATCTTGGCCAACTGAAGCTGAGTTCAGCAGATGCTCAGATTGAAACTTTATTGGATATGGACATATAGATTCTCCTGCATGTATGAATTAATGTAGATTGCATTAAAAATTATATTTTTCTTTCTTTCTTTTTTTTTAAAAAAAAGCATTTAGTCCATGCTCAAAATGTTCCTCAAATGAAGCCAATTATTCATTACCATTCAAGATGATAATTCAACATTTCATCATAAGTGGAAATGAATATTACCCTGAAATTTCGTCACTTTCCAGAAACTCAACTACTATAAAATATAGAAATGCAGTTATGTGAGACTCTTCATCGGTAAAAGGCGAATTTCTTTAGAATTCCGCGTAATGATGTTGAGATGAGCTATAGCTTTAGAGTTTATTTCATGCATGCTAGTAGAGAGGAAGCATCCTCACTTCAAACTGCATGTTTTGCACCGTGATGCCAAGTGCATAGCTATTATGCTTTCAGGGGCTTGCCAGCAGAATTGGCAGTATGCACAACAGTGGCAAAAGTTAGAATGGTTATTTCTACTATAAGAACCCATGCCAGATGTTCACACTTCTCTGCTCAAGCACAGTCTCTACCTCAAGCCTTCCACCCACAATTCCATAATCAAGGTCTCTACCAGGCTCTATGATTCTATATTGTGCCATACGCATGAAACGAGAAATAAAGTAACGTGGAGATAAGTAAATCGGACTTGATAATGAAAGTGCAACACTGCTTGCAAACGATGTTGATCAAGGAAAATGGAAAGCTAGAAGAGCATATAAATGATAAATGTTGAATGCGTACACAAACAAATGAGCTAAAAACAATTCAGTCCCAACACCGAAATAAAATTCCGTACTAACCCAGCAACACGAGCAATAGTAGGATCTAAATATAAAGGATTGTTGTCTCCAGATAGCCTATATAACAATGCTTGCATCATCAACATGCAAAATTTCAATTTCGTGCTTCTTTATTGCAAAATGATAAGAAGAATATTATAGAATTCCCAACTTTCAAAGTAACATGTTCTACTGGTATTCATTGAACTAAAACAACCTAACCGATACAAATTAAAGTAGGGACCATGTATGAACATCGACCAAATTTTTGCTGATCAGTCCAAAAGGGCAAACAGGTTGCCATGAAGAGTCATGAGAAAGAAAATGAACAAGGGCTCGAATATGACTAGCAAAACCACATGTTAAATTATCCAATCTGCACTCTGAATATGTTTCACTTTCAATCGAATTGGAGTGGCTTTCATGTCAGCATATGCCATATATGCATTTGGTAAGTGACCATATTTGGTACATCTCCACTTGCACACCTCTTTTCCCTGACTATTCTTTCTTTCCTTCTTTGGGGGGTGGGGAGAGGGATTCCATTGAAGAATATGACCAAAATTCAAATAACTTGACACTTGGATCTCAACCATCATAATTCTGTCATCCAAAATGCAATAGCACACAATATTTCTAGAAAATATACATATGTATATTCATATCCTACCAGACGAAATAACTGTATAAGAATGATAAAGATCCCCTTATGCCATGTGTTCCAAGTTCCTTCTAACCTCTTTGAAGAAGCTTTGCAAATAATTCAAGAGTAATGCTTACATAATGGTTGAACTTTTTTGCAACTTCCATTTTCATTCGATATAAAGATTTCAAACATAATAAATTATGAACTAAAACTCTCTAAGACCTACTTGAGATTGATGTGTGATGTCTTCATAAACAACAAAAGGCTTATACTTCGGTATCCCAACAGGAGAAATCTGCTTGGATGGATATTTAGAATATGAATATAAAGAAGAAGATTTTGAGAAGCCACTAGGCCCACGCAAATACAAAGTGTTCTTGCAATTTGGATAATATGACAAGTTGAAATTCTTGTTGTTGTTCATTTCCATGGCTATTTTTAAGTCAATACTGACCTGTTCATGCACAGAGCTTCACCAGACTCACTATAGCTAGTGGTTTCTATTTCAAGAACAGTTGCTTTACCTGTCAATTAATATAGCTTAATTCATTGATAGAATCTCAAATCTGTTTCAAATAACAAAAATACATTTGTTTGACCATTTTGCGCTCATAACTAATTGTCTAAAAGTGTTTTTCATCCTAATTTGACTAAGAAAAGACTAGACTCACCCAACTCTAAGGCAAACCAAATCACTGAAACCAGCGGAAAACCATTAAAAAGCTTCAGAATGCATGATGAATTAACTAATGCTTGTGTGGTCTAACAAATTCAGAAATTCCATTAGGCCATTAAACACTGGTGGAATTTAATAGTCATGGTGATATTTAGATCTTCTTGATCTCTATACATTCCATTTTCACTATGGAATAATCATGATGAACACTTAGACGACATATGCACCACTTGTAGGGGTCACCAAAAATAAACCTTAACTCGAAACATCCCTGTACCATACACCAGTGATGTCAGGTACCAATCCGACATCAGCCAGTATTCTGAACCACAATTCCTAGCACTCATGTATATATTAATATGTATGCTTTGTGTTTGAGCTCAGCAGCACCCATGTATTGGTTTTTGTTCATAAATGGGTTGTTTTGAGGTCTTTGATTAGTTCCTCATTTTGACTTGGATTGCTATATAAATATAACCTGCATGACAACTTGGATTTCAACTGTATTTTTGTCATTATTGTTTGTTCTCTTCTGAATAGGTTGCAATAAATAGCTACAAGATAAGAAACATAAATTTTTGGTAAATAAAATTTTCTTCTGAAGATTGGAATATGGGGAATGATTCCCTTATATGTAAAAACTTGAAGCTGTCAGCAATTCCTAGGATTTCTTCTTCTATTCTTGTATTTCCATTAAAAAGACTTTCTCTTATCTTTTCCTACAGAAGTCCAAATTCACACATTCAAGGCAATCAAAGCAGAATTTCTCAATCCCTAAGCTTCTTCTGCATCGTTGAGTTATTTGCATTAAGGAGATGGAAAAGAAAGGGAAAAAATTTTCTCTTTTCTCCACCACCAAATATACACATTACATACCGTGAATGTCATAATAAAAAATTTAGAAAGTTTATGTATAAAATGACCTTAAAAAAAAAGAAATTGCCACATAGATCTTTATTGAAAAAAAACCATTGATTCTTAGCTATAACATAGAAAATAATCAATAACAAGAGTGCAATCTGATTAAGTCATGGACATTCTTTGGTAAATCATGAAAATATGGTAACAGGAGATCAGAGTGCAAGAAAATGAACAGGAAGAGTAAGTTCTTTTCCCTCTGTAATTATTTCCTTCAATAGAAAGCAGAAAAGAGGAGGATTCTTGAGTTGCAAGGTAAACATTATATTGACTCAATGATGTTGTACAAGCATATAATTACCTCCACATTTCTTAAGTTTAAAGCACTATCCACATCATCAGCCATCAAAATAGTTCTTTTGGAGTGGCGCATACATTTAATAGCCTCCTGCAAATTTAAGAAAATATAGTTTCTGCATAAAAGCAGCTCAAATGCCTGTCGGAGAGTGCACAGAAAAGCCAGTCCAAGGTAATCCTGAATTCCCAATGCAACGACAAAATACAACTACATAAGCATAATGATAAACATGGTCTTGAATAACAATGTGATCATTAAAGAAACATATGATGCAGAAGATAAAATAGAAAAAGGAGAGGATAGGATCCTCTCGAAGGGATAAAAAGGAAAAAAGGATCATATCCTCCACTAAGCAATAAAACCCAATACAAGCTACTTCATTAATGGAATCAAAAGAAAAACTTAAGTTGAGGAACCAAAAAAAAAAAAAAAACTCAAATAAAGCACTGAAAGAATATCCAAAATGGTTATCACATTTAAACATCCAAAATAAAATAATTAAACTACAATTTTGCAAAAACATATTAAGCGGATGCATAGCATCGTGATCTCCATATAGCAAATGACCTCTCATTTCAACTGAGGCAGTGCCATACAACATTTTGATGGCCTAACTCGACTAAGATAGAAACTAGCCTACCCTAACTAGTTGGGTATGATCATGATGCAAAAGATGAAGTGACCTGGCTTAGGTGGTTTGATAATGTACAGGAAGATAAATAACTGCACTAGTCAAGAGAAGTTAGTTCAAATTGAAGGGTTGTAAAAGGCTAAGAAACACCTAAAAGACACAGGTGAAGTTGAAAGTTTGCAATTTTGCTACAACCATGATGTTTTTCTCTTAAACATAGTTAGTTGTTATAAGAATTTGCCAACAATGATGACTACAATAGAAATAATAAGAACAAATTGGGCAGAACCAAATACCTACATGATCTCACGAACTCGATATTCCACATCAAGAGCAAGAGCAAGTGCAACATCTGGTGATAAATTATTGATGCCTATACTCTATGCAATGACCTCAATATTTTCCTTAGGTACAATGCTCATACTAAAAAATTTTCATAAATCTCAAGCCAAGAGTTCCCAAAGTTCTATACATTGTAATAATTTGTCTCAGATATAGCACCAACAAAGGGAAACTAATAACGGAACTTATACATCCCAATGGAGGCAACCTTCCACCAACTATCATTCTTAGCAGACATCAAAATTGTATAAACTGTCAAAGTGAAACCATCAGCGTATTGTGAACATACCAGTGAGGTAACAGCTAATTTGGACTACTCTTCCTAAGAACCGATATTCAAATTGCAATTATCATGCACAAAAAATTCGGAGTAAATGGCAACACAACTGCACAAATCAAATCATCAAAGCATCCACGAGGTTTCATCTAGATGAAAATCCTTGTTTATTTTTCCTCTCTCCGATGGAAAGATTCAAGTAGCAGAATTTAGAAAATCAATTTTGGGAAAGTAGGAAGTAATGAAAATCAATTTTGGAGAAAATAGGAATCAATGAAAATCTACATTGATAATGTATTTGATCACCTGGCCCAGTTTATGACAACCCTCAAACATAGACAAAAGACCTCAAACTATTAAGATAAAACATTCTTTCTTCTTCCTTTGGACTGAAGGTCATTTAATAAAATGGAAAATAATGAAAACGGAATATGAGTCAACAAACAGATACACCTCCAAAAAGGTTAGTAGCCTCTGGCTTTTTTAGCACTAACTAGCCGCTTCTAGACTTGAAACCACAAGTCCTGATAACAGCCTGAGGCATTTAGCTATTTACTAATAAACCAAGTGCCAATCCTTGGTAGGTATCCAGTGAAGTCATAAAAGTAACCTGGGCCGTCTAAAACAGCAACTTAATTTTTATGAAGATTATTCAATCAAACCAAATTCTGCCTTCTCACAAGCTTATAGTGTTTCCTTGATGGATCAACATCAAAAGCGATACAAAATTTGACCATTTATTAGGTTAACTTCAAGCTTATCTTCTGAACAAACTGACAGCAACTACGAGTCCTAAACTTCCAATCTCTACCACGCATTTCTTTGAACGTTATCAAATCTATGTCCAAAAGATTTGATACGAAGTGAATTTCAAAAAACCCAAACCAGTTTCAGATGATTTGATTGCCAAAATAATACAAATAAACTAACAGGTGATACGGGTAGGTCGAGGACTCCGAAAGCTCAGAATCTTCACAAGTTTCCAGCTAATTCGGAATTCGATCATACAAGGATGAGACAAATGAACACATCGAGTACAAAATTTGTCAAAGGAATCAATATGTACAGGAAGCACGAAAACAAAAAGAATCAGAGAAATCATGACTGCACAAATGCTTCACAGTTCAGAAGAAAGGAAGATGAAAGAATGGAAGGAGACAAAACTGGGTTTGCCCGATGAACGCATCTTCGTTCGACGTCAGAGGGAGAGATTGCGAGGGAAGAAGAGACTCAACCTGCGAGAAAAAATCGAAAAAAGTGAGTTACCTGTGCAAGTGCTACTACTCCTATGAAGAAGGTGAGCAGAAGTAAGAGCGGAAACAAATAACGAATTCAAAGGCGGCAATGGGGTCCACGCATGGAGAGTGGAAGAGAGCCGGAGATTCCTGAAAGGAGGGTGCGATAGCAGCAGCAGGAGAGGAGTGGGAGAAGATAAAAGTGGAAATGGCGGGTGCAGCATGTTGTGCTATCATCCTCTGAAATGATGTCGCGCGAGCGAAGAACAGAGTTCGGATGGAGGTTATCGTTTTAGGGCCGTGGTGTGGCTGGTGCGGAATGCTACGACAGCGACAGATTCAGGTAATTTGGTGCTTAGGAATGGCAGCAACGGGAGAGGAGATTCGAGCTAGGGCAGAAAAGGGGAAGGAGAGATCGTCGGGAGAGAGGAGATTCGAGGTAAGGCAGAAAAGGGAAAAGGAAAGAAAAATCGGAGAGAAAGCGGGCGTGTAGAAAACGGCCGATTGCATCTACCCCTGCCACAATTTTGCATACCGAAAATGCCCTGTCTTGTCTCAACCGTCGATTCAATATAGACGGTTCAGATCAGGCTTCCTATGAGAAAAACGCAAGAAGCGCTTCCTATGGGTTGGGCCTCGTTAAAAAAGCAAAAGAAAAGCAAAAAAAAAAAAAAAAAAGGTATTAGCATCTTCTGTTGGATGCATATGCTAAATTCTTCTAATGATTCATGCTTAAGGGCATGGCATGTGCGCATGCATATAACACAGTCCTTATCCAAAAATCTCCTAGTCGATAGGAAACGCTAAAAAATGTTCTAATGTCGTGTGGTCCATTGGCCAGGCTAACTCATAAAAAAGAAAAGACTAGCTCTGGATAATCATAAACACATCATTTGCTCTTCTATGTAATTAAAAGGTTGAGATGGACAGGAGACCTTGTCATATCCATTTCTCAGGTGTTGACAAATACACTTTATATGAATAAGATTAGCTGAATTTCTCACTTTAAAGTTCCACAAACAAGAAAAGATCTAGCAGTCAGTGGTCAGATACCTCAATGTGGGATGATTTCATACACTTAGCAGTCAGTAGCTTTAATCTGGCTTCTGGGTTGATTTTAATCTACAAAATTCACAATTAGTTGTTAGGTTCTAATACAATTGATATGAAAGGCTCATCTCAGAAATCCCCTTCAACTTCTCCTTTGGTCTGAGTTTATTAGCTCCCCCAAAATGGTCAGATGGTCCAATCAATTTTTCTTTTCCCATCTGCTAGAGATGAAAGAAAGCATGTTTTCCTTAATGTAGTCTGGGATCATGCCCTGGTGGCTTTGAAGACCAAATACATGAATCTCAGTAGGCTGATGAAGCTACACCACATATGAAGGCATGTGGATTTCTATCCACTGGCTTTGATGGTTAGGAGCAGAGAGTGTGCCCTTCACAAGGGGTTGTCTCGTGGTCCCAGCCGACCCTCTTGAGATAGACCCTTAAATCAAGCTGTCTGATGGGTTACTGTCCAGGTTTGCTGGTAAAAGTCCTGATGACTGGTAGCCACACATGACCACATGCATGTATTTCAGATTTCTACAAGATATCGACTTGAAAACCCATGTGTTGGTGGGCCAGGCAGGATCCCTCTCGGGCAGGCAGATCAGGGATGTCTGGTCATGAATCAACTGCATACTACCTTGGGACTCAAATGCTGTTGGGAGACTTCATCCATGTTGTGGTTAGCATTTGGGGAATTTGATGATTTTATGCACTAAGATATGGGTATTTCTCTTTTGTTTGTTTAGGTATGTGGGCCACTTCGATCTTCGATCAAACCGTCTCTGTTAGATCACAAAAATGTATCGACCGTGATTTAAGAATATCTTCTGTTGGTGATACAGAGGGCCTTCTTTTGAAGGCTGCAATTGGAAGATGTGTTGTTGCTATGAGGGGCTAGAAGAACCTCTGATAACTCTGAAATTGGCCGGTGAAGTATGACATCATGCTCGTGATAAGGAATGGACTGGTCCTTGGCTTCTAAGAAAATCTCCAGAGTAGCTTTTGAGCCCCACAAGGGAACTGCATGTGTTGTGGTTGTATGAGGAACTAGAGGGAATAGACAAGTCACATCCATAGCATCAATGCTTGATGAAAATTTACGAGCATATCAGCAGTTGCTGTAGGCTTAAAAAAGGGTCCCACATTGGGAAATCTAATTGGCATTGCCCGTTCACCCATTCAAGAAAAACTCACCACATTCTATCTGATTTTGTACCATATTTCTTAGTGAACATATTAACAGAATATTTATCAATGTGGAGACTGGCCCATGCATAATTTCATGAGGTGACAAGATTCAAGTGAACCATGAGACCTGCGCAATAACGAAACAGCTCTGATCGCGCGCGGTTGAGCAGGCCCGAATATCTTTTATATATATATATTTCAGAAATGCGTGCGTGTTATCTAGATTAATTCCCATACCAAATTTTATATTTTTATTTTCTACATGTATTTTGATTTTTGAAAATCAAAAAAATACACGCGCCATGCGATTTTTTTTTTTTTTTTTTAAAAAAGTTCTATGTAAAAATTGACCAATATAGAATTTCATTTGGAAACCGATCTGAGTAAGGCCATACATCTTCTTTTTTTTTATGTATTTGGGTTGAGCGTATATCACCCGATATACGGTCAACGACACAAGATCGTGGTCCATAAGAAGAAGCTAAGCATTCATGTCATTGGGTTCTGCCCACATGATTCTTCATTTTATAGCAGTTGAAATTTCTTGAAACGACATCATTATGCAACAATTGTTCATAGCTCCAACTCACCCAAACCTTGATCTAGTTGATTCAACTTGAGGGAGGACCGATTTCGAGAGAGAGAGGAAAAAAAAAAAAAAAAACTTGAGGAAAGACCAAGTCCCATAAAGAATGGCACAATTTTCACCACCAGATAAAATTTAATTGCTCTGAATACGTTAATGTGTCGAAAAAGTAAAATTTCATCTCGAAGCTCATTATGGTATATGTGCTGCTTTTTTGTCACTAAAATGCATGAGATGCATCATATAGATGCATTGACAATTAACGAAAGATGGAAGATCTTGACAAGAACAATACCGTAGTATATTGGCGCAAAATACATCAGTTCTGTGAATTACTGATATCTCCACGGAATTGAACCGTCTGAACAACCGCTTGGTTTATTTTCAGCAAAATCCTTTGGACACCTTGAATTAAATAATATGGCAAACCGTATGACACACTGTCATATTAAGCACTAAAAACTCCTCTAAAACTCTCTCTCATATGATAATCTCATGTTGTGATGTTCCTCACATTGCTTTGTCGGGTTTTCAAAACATTGCTACTAATATGAAAAGGACACTCCACGAAATCTATGTTCTACAACGTGCATAGCAATAGCTTCTATGTTTATGACACCAAAATATGTGCATGCTTCTGCATATCCTCGCAGCGTTTTGAATTGTGAAGATCGATGGATTCTCTTGGGCATGCCATCGAGCCCTTATACAGTCCCGGAGGGGAGATCATGTCGAGTAATTCTCGAACTGCTTTTCAGTTGACTGTGGATGGCCCCTTTCGTCATCTTCTTTCACTCCCGCCCAAGGTGAAAAATAACCAACTTGATCTAAGAAATGCTGTTGTAATTAACTAATAAACCGACTACGGAATACAAAAGGTGGTTGGTGGTTAAATTTGATTGCCTGTGCATTATGAGTGCAACTTGAGCCGAGTTGTGTTAAGTTTGAGTGAACTCAAATTCTAAGCCTATCGGATTTAGATGAATCCAAACCCAAATCCTAATATTAAGATCTGGGTTTGGAGCAGATTCGGACCAAATTTGCTTTGGTTTCAATCTTTATTTTCAAGATGAAATTCGAGTCACTCTCAAACCAATAGAAGTTAAAATTACCAATAGAGATAATGAATTTATTAAACATTATTACATTAGCACATGAATATATTTATATGACCTATGATATATTTGGTTTTGATGAAAGTTAGTCTAATAATTAAATGATAATTCTAAATACAATAAACATGATGAATTTACATATAACCATCAAAGTAAGAAAAATAAATAAGATTACATTAAATCACTAACTAAAATTTAACAAAAATGAAACTTATATATTTCTTAGTTGATTAATATATATGCAATAATTTTAAAAAACTGATATATTTATAATTATTTACAAATAACATTAATGTAGATTTAATATATTCAACTTTTATTGACAAAGATATATAACATTTAAATTTTACAATAAATGTTTTGCAGTTTAATTAAGTTAATGATTATATAGAATAACTTCTATCACAATTATAGTTGAAACACTTTATGCATAAATAAATATAATTATTTTAATAAATCAGAGAGTAGCGGGTTCCGACCAGGTTGAATTTTAATACTGAGTTGATGCAAACCCAATATTTTTCTTGGATCGGCGTGAACCAAGTCTAATTTGAAAAAAAATTCAAAAATAAAACCCAAATTTGATTTTAAAACCGAGTCAGGATAGGCGGGTTCGGACAAAGCCGGTATCAAGTTGCACCCCTACTATGCGTATCCCATACAAAACAAGGACATGGAATTGGATTTGATCATGCATGAAGCAGAACATGCACCTTTAATTCTCATGTCAATGGCTACTAAAGCAAGCCATTTCTTCAAAGCTGTATTTGGGTGCCAGTGCCCATAAAGAAACTACTAAACCACCCGCAGAAGTAAAAGACAATTCAGCCAGTACCTTGTATAGAGAGCGTCCGATTTCCAATATCTAGAATTAGATGGAGAAAAAAATTCATCTGCTACATTACAAAAGAATACCAATTAAGTCTCAAGAAGAGGGAAGATGTCAGTTTCCCTTCTTATAAAAACTCACTGACAGAAAAAATTTATTCATCTTAAATTAAAAGAATGACTCAGTAAGCCAATATTTCCTACCATGAAAACTTTTCCTACTCTTGCTTAAGTTTGCTTGCTCCTATGAGTGACCAAAATTGCAATAGTGAATGGCTCGGTCTGCATATGGTTATCAAGTTAAGAGGTTTTTTTGGATGATGTGCATGGCCATGGCTATGGCTATTTGTGCAGAGTCCAGACTCTACATATGTGATGAATAATCCACCAAAATAGCATCCTGTTCTCAAGCAGCTGGGAAGGCTAGGGATATGATTTTCAAGGGAGATGCTGACTCCGAGAATCACTCAACAGAGGCTTGTATAGAACTTGATCGACTTCTTGAAAGCTGGAAGATCTTCAATGACATCCCCAAATTTGCCATGTGTTTTTGCCTGCTCCATCTTCGTGTTACAGCCCCAGACATGAATAGCAAGCTGTCTACATTTTGGAGATTGTGGTCTCAAATACGTGTTGTACCAGTCAACAATATCACTCTTCTGGATATGTTTGAGCTCTTCTGCCTCCAACTTTGACATGCCAAACAAATACCTGAACATTGCCCCCCCCGAAAAAAAAAAAAAGTGGAGCTTAACTTGCAAGGATGGTGAAACATGAAGAGTGATGTATTCAAGGATAAAAGGGAAAGAAGCAGCAACCTCTTATCAACAATTTGTTCCCAGTGATGACTGGTTTCATAAGTAAGTGATGGATCCTTTTGCAATTTTTTTGCTATTAATCCACTCCGATAATTCTCAAATGATTCATCACCCATCTCATCCTGTAATGCCCAAAAAACACATAGAACCCACACATTTATACATTAAGATATTCATGCAGATATATAAGCATAGAGCTATAACAGTTTCTATTTGGAAATGGAAAGACCATGCAAAATTGGAAAGGGACAGAAGCTTCCATCTTCAGCAGATGTCTATCTAGATGGATCAGCCATTAATTGTCACCTATGAGGTGGTCAAATTTTCAATCATCCAGCTTTAGACTCACCCTTAGAGTAGCAACAGAAAACCTTGGACCAAGCAGGGTTATGCTGCTCTTTTGTCAAATATAGATTTGGAACATTGTGCATCCTCTAGCAAATTAAAACAATTTGATGGCTGAGCTTCAGCTTATTAAATCAGTTAGCAGAATGTCAACGAGAATGCTGATTTAGGTCGGAAAACTGAACTAGATATTGCTTGAGAAGTATGTGATCATTGGCCCCATCTGATTCTCCACAGTTATGCCAGCCAGCATTGGAAAAGTGAACCTTACCTATGTCTGTCAGCTTTAGACACATTAAGGGCAAGGTTGCTGACTCACCAATCAACCGGCTAGCTCTGGTGGTGGAGGTGTTCACTCTCTTTAAATCAGCTGTGTTAGAGTAGGTTGGCTCCTTGCCATCATACTATTAATTTTCTTTAGTATTTTTTGGCCTGACTTGGCCTGTTTTAGCAGTACTATTTTTTGTTCGTTTTTTAATAAATGACTTCTAGCAGTACTATTTTTCGTTCATTTTTAATAAATGATATGAGTCTCTCTCCATCTTTCCCTGCTTTGGAGGATTCTTTATTTTATTTTAGCTTTTTGCTTTTGTTGGGTATTTTTCTGAGGTGGTGATGGGTGAAGGGCAAATTTTCAGTTGCCCCTTTTTCTGATGACCAAGTAGTCACAGGATCGTGCTTCAAAGAAATATGTGACAGCACAGATTGCAACAGATGCATTGAAAGAAGTGATATTGTTTATGTGGGTACGAGAGGGCAGACCTTTAGGCTTTTAACTAACTAAAGTTTGACCATCAAGTTTTCACATGGCCGTGCTCCACATTGAAGGAATGTCATGACCACAGAAATTGCAACAAATGCATACACACAACAGATGGTATTCGTTCTAGAACGTGGCAACCCATAAACAATGTTGGACTGACATGGTATTCATTAAGAATATCAGAAACTGTGGTCTTCATCCATAATGAAGATGTTTATAACACTCGAAATCAACTATTTCCACGTGATCTTCTGAATTAGAATACACGAGAATCAAGGTTCTAGTAATCACAGGTGTTTGGACAGGGGAGAATGGGTAGTTTTGAATTCTGAGAACAATTGGCGTCAGCAGGATGCAGGAGTGATGATATCATCAGCATAGTTAATAAAGATGAAATAAGCACGATTTAAAAAAATGAAGGTTGATGATGAAGAATACATGTTATGATGACAAAAAAATTAGAGCTATTAAAAGTAAATAAATGTCAAATCAAATAAAGGGAGAAACAAGAAATAGATGTTTGAAAAGAAATTTTCTGCAACTACCCCTCTCCAGGCAAAAATTTCCAGTATGTCAACTAAATTTTATCAAAGATTTTGGAAAGACTCCAGTCAAACAGAGTCTTTGACAGTTAATAAACATAAATCATACCAGCAGTTCTTCCACGCTTTTTATGAACTCGTCAATTCTCCCATGCAGGTAAAATGGATCATACTTTGATGATTGCACACGGAAGTAAAAGCCTAATACACGGTATGTCATCCGAGGACCACATTCAACAACATATCCAAGCTGCTCCTTTGTCCTACATTTCAGAATAAATTTAGATGCAATCTAGAAATACTCTACAAGTCCTGAACAAACAACAATGTGGTAGGAGAATTGAAATTTCAATAGCATGCTATAGAAAAACAAATCCTGCTGTTTTAGTAGCTGTTGTTGTTGTTGTTTCTAATTTCTAAAGCCATTGCAGAGGAACTTATCACAGTTTGTATGCATACAAAAATGACTATCCATCATACCATCTTTAACAATTGGGACCTGCTCAGTGGATTTCCCACCACAGCATCTTCAATCGAAAAGGGACCATGAGATTTATGGTATACTGAATCATTTTTTTGCTCATCAATGCTTGCATCTCCATCCATGAGGTGACATTAAACCAATTAAATCCCACACTGAAGACCCCAGGATGATCCAAAACTCAGGCAGGCTAGCATGGAAAAAATTGAGACATGCACATTATTGATTTCAAGAGCCAACTTAGTTGCAAAATGCACCAAATTCATCACAGCTTCGTAATCTTATAATTATTTATAGGACTAATGAAAATCATCTAAATACCATGCTAAGCTGATAAGAAAATCAAGGGTAGGACAGTGTCTTAAAACCAGACTGGAGGTTAAACCAGTTGACAAGAGTGAATTGTCTAGCATCTTTGCCAGTGAGTCCATATAAACAGGCAGTTATTCTGACCAATGAGATCTACGGATGCACCCACGGATTCAAATTCTCTAACCAGAATTTAAAGGCAGTAGATGGACAAGAAGAACATTCATGAAAGAAAGGGCAAAGAATAGAATGCAAAGACGTCCTATATTGATAGTTTTCAGATCATCATCTGACTAGGGTAGGTTTGCCAAAACGTAGCAAAGGACAAATGGCAACCATTTCCAACATTGAAGAACTTTGTTCATCGTCTGACTGACTGTGGTAATTGTGCCCACAGAATAATCTCAAAAACCTACAAAGGGCTAATATTATAAACTTGAGCCGTGAGAAGTCTGAGCAAACTGATAGTGAAAAGACACAAAATTTCATCTATTAGATGATTAGGCATACATTGTAAGGTGGAGAGGCAAACAGAACCAGTAAACCTACTGAATGAATTGGACTACCTTAATTGATCAAAACATGGTTCTTCCACAATATCAGAAAAAAGATCTGCAAAAACTCTCATCCTGGACCATTCTGGCCCAATATCCTGCTCAATTTGAAAGTAAAGCTGCAAAATAGATTCAGATATGGCAAATCAAGCAGAAAATTCCCTTAAAATCTCATGAACGATAAAACAAGTAATCAAGGGGTGAAATTAGAGACTTCATTACCTCGCAGACAGAGTTTACTTCAAATTTATTTTTCACAAAAACATTTCTAACAAGGCTGGCACTAGGGGGTAGGCAGATAATACGTTCCTGATGCCTCATTTCATTTGGCAGTGGCTCTACAGCCAGTATTGTCCTTAAGGAGTTTGATATACCTAATACTTCATCCCTTGATAAATTCCCATGGCAAAGGCCTTCAATATGCATCTATTGATTCACATCCAGAGAAAGAAAATGTTAATAGATATAAAATAAACAAAAGGCTAACCAAGTATTCAAATGAGTATTACCAAGAAGAAAAGTTCAATATTTGGTGGATGTCATACAAATCCATTTTCGATCCCAAAAATGCCCAAAATCTAAGTATTACAAGTAGAAAAGTTTATCTTTTGATGGATGTCATACAAATCCATTGTTGACCCCAAAAAAACCTAAAATCTAATTAGTGTTGATATATAAATATATATATATATATATATATATATATACAATCCCAAAATCTTAGTAGCAGTAGTGTTGACAAAAATAATAATAATAATAATGCCCAAAAACATGCCTTTGGAGTATGTGACAGCTACTTGTAACAATGTCATCTCCAAACCTATTAGATGTCCAGGATCATGGACATCCATACACTGAACCCTTTTTTCGCTGCAGCCTAGGCCCCAGAATAGCCTCGTCATAAGATTCAATAGCTCCACATGCACGAGAGGAAAAGGTCTTGGAAAATAATTCAGTAAATTTTCCAGTATCAATTAACTCAATTTATCCACTTATGACAAGGCCAATAACAAGATTGGAACATGACATGCATTGGATTTGATATTTCTTTGCTTGCATTAGCACATGATGATTCAGAGATCCTATTGACAGACGTAGCCAGTTCATTTCCTATTACTCTTCAAGAAACAATTAATGGTCACACTCGTATACAAGCCTTGCAGGAAAAATAAAACACGCCATGAACACAAGTATACTGTGTTGTGAATCTTGAACAGGAAAGAATATTACAAAAAAACTTGAATATTACAAAAAAAAACTCAGATATGCAGGAACACAAATATTAACATGGAAGGCTATTCATCTACCTGGGAGAAAAGCTTAGGAATAAAAGCCTTCAAGTCAGATAGGGTTATTTGAGAAAGCAAGGATAACTTGTTATCCACATCCCAGAAACATTCTCGTAACACTTGCAGTCTTGAATACGTAGAATGATTCAATGGTTTTATGTTGGTATTTCTGAAGGATCTTTCCATATCTTCTTTAATAACCTGTTATATTCCACATTTCAACACTTTTTAGGAAGAGAAGAATAATGATGCAGCCAATATACACATCCAACATCCCTAAACTTCAGAAATCTTACACTGCATATGCTTCAATAGGTAATACACATAATTTTACTCTAAACCAATTTTGAGTAACCAGGCTCACACTTCAAATGATGAAATACAATTAATTAAAAATAAATAATGAGATGGTCATGAAACTAAAGAAGCATCTGGACAGGATTTTTCCAGTACGAAAAACTGGGAAATGATGTCAACATGATATAGAAGATGCAGACCGTAAAATGAATCATAATCATCATCACCTAAGCAGAGCAACCGTAAAAATGAATAAAAAAAATAAAATAGATATGCTTTGTAAGAGGAATAATATAGTTTGATATGCAGCAATAAAAGGCAGGCAACAGAAACTAAGTTGCTTGGAGATGGTCAATCCTAAGTTTATTTTTCTTGTAAATTGGAGTGCGTTTTCCATTTGAAGTTCTCACCAAATAAATTTGGTTAAGCCAAGTTCCATCGTATGTCCTCAACTTTCAGAACTACTATTGATTCTCAGCATATCTCGACAATGAGGCAAAAAAGGTCTTGATCATCAAAAATAGACAAACCTAAACAGATTATCAAAGAACTGAAACCAATGCAACACCCTAACATCTATACAGAATTCACAAACTTCTAACTTACCTTGAAACGATCTTCAGTTGGTGAGAATGATTTGTAGACAGTCAATATTTCATGCAACAAATTCTGAATCTTATCATTGAAACCATAGAGCTTGAGCTCAAGCTTGTCACCTGTTATAGACAATGATGACTCAAGCTTGGCTACGCCAGCCTGCACATAACAGTTAAATGTTTACTATGAGATCAACCGCTTAATTTGTTTATATATGGAGGCCCATTGTGAACATGATATGACCCAGGATCATAGAACATGCAGTCCACAGATCTAAAGGTGCATTTTCACGGGAATGGTAGGAAAAGCTAAATGAAGAGGATCAAATCGTGAGCACCTTAAAAAGGCTTTGAATTACTACATAAACATAAAAGTGTTGGTCAGTGGGTAACACGAACTATTTGTCGATTTCTAGGTTGGAAAAAAAAATAAAAGTGCTGATTCCTTATATCAATTTCACAAAGTTCGATGGATTGTACTCCATGAAATAAGAAAAACAAACCCACACTCATCTTGCACGCATCTTGCAATAATGATAACATATCTAAATTTCTATTGCAGTAGATCTAAAGCCTGATTCACAGAATAAACTGTAGGATATCAGAATGAACAGAATTGTACTCAGTAGGAACATGTCTACCAGAGTCTTCTAGTCATGAGTTCATTGCATCCATTCCAAAAGTTATCTTTGAAATTTTTTGTTTAGAGCTGACCGAAAAAGCCCAGCTTAAAAGACATCTGGGTTTAAGCACTCTCAACAATGAAAAATCTCTTCAACATGAAATGTATCATATTCAGGGAATGGTCAGGATCCATCATTGCTAATTTAATCCTAAAAATAATGCACCACAGATTTTGGGCATAAACCAAAACAACCCAAGAATATACTATTGATTAAAGGATATACCTGATATAAAATCTCATTTAGCTCATCTTTGAGAAGGTTTACAAATAATTCAGTCAAAACACAATTCTTCACAGTGCTGTATCCCTCCTTCACAGTGATAAGGAAGTATGCATTTGCACGAGGAACATTGAATATCTGGTCTGGTTTGTACCACAGCTTCACCAATGGCTGATCATCTATGCATTGTGGAAGATCCAGATTTGCAGGATTCTTCAATGAGCTTATGTTCCGGATGGAGAAGTCACATGGAATGAAGTCATTCTTTGGAGGCAAATGCAGGGATGAATCTATTTCTGGAGGATTCATCCATTGTTCAAGAAGGAATGGTGAAACGTCTTCTTCAGTGTAGCATGAACCAAACCATGGTTCATATTGAACATCTGAAACAGAAAACAGGAACAATAAGATGGAACAATAAGATAACTTATAAAATCACGCAAAAGTGAAAAATAACTATGGTTATATCTGAACCCTGTTTGAAAAATAGTGCTATGAGCTTTGTTCATCCATAAATCACAGTCGGGTAGACTGCTTGAGAAAATGAATCCAATATCAATCAGAAACAAAAATGGCTCATTTCTTCTTCAGCCATGGTTCAGGAAGAAATGGAAAATTGTATTCTTTAATGTAGCATAAACCAAACTCTGGTTCATATTGAACATCTGGAACAAAAAGGGAACAACAAGATAACTTATTAGATCATGCAAAAGTGAAAAACAACTATGGTTGTATCTGAAACCCTGCTTGAAAATAGTGCTGTGAGCTTTGTTTCATCTGTAAATCACAGTCAGGTAGACTGCTTAAGAAAATGAATCAACAATCAATCCTACTAAGTTTGTTAATAAGATGAATGGGTAAAAAAAGACAACAAAGAGAAGAGTATTGACAACAATGTCATTCCCTTTTACATCACATGGATGACATTCATAAGCAGGCTCCATACCCAAAATGACTAGCTTCTTGGGTTCCCTGATCCATTATATAGCCCAGGTCTTTCCAGCAAAGCAAGTCATAGTTGTAGGGGTGCAACTCAGGTCGGCTACCCGCAGGTTGACCCAACGGATAATCTAAATTGGTAAATTTGGTACTAGGTTTCCTACTCGTAGAGTCGATTTGGTTCTAAAGAAAAGTTACCCATCTGAATTCGGGTAGGATCGGTCCCAAGAGTCGACCGAGAAACAACCTGAATTTCATATAACATATAATATATATATGTGTGTGTAATTCTCATATTACCCTAAGGCCTAAAGCTGTAACTCTTCTGCCATTCTGACTTCTTCCACTTCTACCTCTTTCTTTCTCATTTCGACACCCAAACCTTAGCCACCCCTTTCTTCTTCCTCTCCATTTTCATCTTGCTTTTGTCTTTGTCTATTCATCATCCGTTCCTTTCTTCCTCTCCATTTTCATCTTCCTTCCATCTTCATCTTCATCCCCTATCTCATCTTCATCTCACTCCCATCTTCATTGCCTCCTCTTTCTCCTTCTCCAACCACCTCGCCAAGCTTGAGTAGTCCCTCCTCCTCGATTCTTCTTCTTTCCTTCTTCCTAATCATCCACACCCACAACCAATCATCCACTTGCTCCTCTTATGGGATTGCCATCAATAATCTTCGTGCCTACCTCCGAATCACGGATGTTGCCTCCATCTTAGGCATTTACAGCAGCATCTGTGACCACCCTTTCTATCTCTTCTGCGATTGCTCTTCCACCACCAATTTGAGAAACTGCAATGAGATGATTGCCACTATAGCCCTTGTCCATGCCATTCAAGAGGCCTAGAAACCTAGGACACTACAGGTCCATATTACTACATCTGTCTCTTCTTTCCCACATCTTTTCTTTTATTTTCAAATTTACTGATTCAGTTATGCTCTTTATTCAAATTCATCCACTCATACTATTTGAGGTACGTTGATTCATCTGCCTCTGGTTTCACTCATCTATCAATAGAGATGATAGGATTGTAATGTGGCACACTTCCAATTTAATTTAACTTAGTGGTGAATTGAACAACGTGTTGAGAATAATAGTTGAAACATATACTTTCATTTTTTGGCAGATTTTTGTAATATGTAGTCTAAAAATAGATAGAGGAATTCAAGTTCATGTTGTGCTTTTATAGAAGATTTTTGTGGGAATCACTTTCGAACTGGAACTGGAATTGACCTGCTCATAGAAAAATATGGTAGGGTAAGCCAAGAAATGACCTGGCATAAAATAGGGTAAAGTAGCTAGGTAGGAGTTTTAGAAAATAGGGTAAGGGTAGAGTCGACCACTACCCGGACCTACCCAACCCAAGTTGCACCTCTACGTAGTTGTTTATGGTGCAAGGTGAAATGGGGCTCTGGGGACTAAGTGCAAGGCGCACAGGTAAGGCATGGCCCGACTAAAGTAAGGTGCATCTTAAATAAGTTCTTTTAAAAAGAAAATGATGCCCATAACTTGCAAGTAGGGATTCAAGGTGTCATTCAAAAGGCAAAAGATATCTTAAATTACAATTATCAAGAGTAAAGACAACTCACATGTACCATTTAACAATTATACATTCCAATTTAGCAAATTAATTTAATTAAAAAATATCATATTCATAATTCAATTAAACAAACAAAATAAAATTGACAGAAACACCAAAGTAACAAAAAAAACCATTTGTATTAAATAAATTGACCAGAAAATCAGCAACAATCAATTTCTATTGGTACTTTTTCTTGCTTTTCTTTCATCCATCAGATTTTATCAACATGCAGCATTAATAAATCAAATACTAAGGCAACAACTAGAAAGAAAAGCAGACAGAGAGAGAAAGGAACTCAAGCCTTCACACAAAAAAAAAACGAAACAAAGGCAGTCTGAAGCATGGTGTGCTGAACTGTGAGCAAATTACAGCAGGAGGATGAGAATACTTGCAGGACTGAAGGACAGAGTGGGGCAGTCAGATGCGGTGGGAAGAAGAAGAAGTGGGCATGGGACAGAGGGTGCAATAGGTACAGTGGGGGGGGGGGGGGGGGGGGGGGGAAGAAAAAAAAAAGGGGGAAAAAAAAGAGATAAAGAACTAGTGGGCAACTAGGCCATAGGGGCTATGGTGTGAAGAAGAAGAGAAGAAGTGGGTGGATGAGAAAGAAGGCATGAGAGGAAGAAGAGGATGAAGAAAGGGGAAAAGAAGTAAAAGGAAGAAATGAAGGAGGTACACCAGTAACCTTGCATCACTTCTTTCCTTTTTTTTCCCTTTTTTCTTCTTCTTTTTTTTTTTTTTTTTTTTTTTTTTGCCCTTTTGCTTTCATTTTGCAACAGGTGGCAGCCTTGTTTTTTCTTGGAACCAAAAGAGATGGAAAAGGCAAAAGCCCTAATCTGATGCAAACGTTTCTTCAGGGGAAAAAAAAAGACATTTTCAAAATTTAAACCATTTCAACAGGTACTCAGCCTACACTTTGCACCTGACTTACAGGCGTGCGCTTATGGAGCTTTCTGTGTGCCACTTTGAAGAGGTTCGCTCTGGCCCACACTTTGCACCACCGGATATACAGGTGTGCACCTATGGAGTTTTTTGTATGCGACTTTGAAGAGGTGCGCCTTGCATGTATACCAAGCACAGCCCCTGGGCCTGTGTGTGCCTTATGCGTCGCATTAACAACTACGAAGCAGGTAACACACCCAAAAGGACTAGATGCTGAGATACCCTGTTATTTTCTATAACCCGGATCTTTCCCAACATACAGAATGCAGAGCAGATAATATATCTATGCACCTTCAGGGAATTCTCCCACATTCAATCCCGGAAACCCTCGCTAAGTGAGCCAATACTAAGGGCAATCACAAAGCTATATGTATGACCCAACCATAGCCTCCTAGATCCATGTGATAAAGCCCTCGACTTGACCCTAATACTTGCTATGAAAGTTCCACCAATGTTATAAGAACTGGACTAAACTGGCCAGTTCAACAGGTCCAACATAAACTGGTCCTGAGGCTAATTCGGTTAACAGCAGTCCAAAAATCATTTGACGAATGAATGTGAAACACTGGTTGAAGAGAAAGAAATATACAAGGTTAAAAAAAATAGATACTGAAAATTTTCATTTTAATTATAGTTATACTATAATTATGTAAGATCAATGTCACAGTCCAAACTAGTTTGATTCACCAGTTGAACCAATTTGAACCAAAATGAATGGAAGACTAGTTTTAAGTACCAGACAGGTTCTGAAAACATTTGAGCTCCCATTCAAACATCTGATCTAGCCATCAATGAATTAGCATTGGATCCAATATCCACGGTTCCAAAAAACGACACCAAGAGTATCAACAGTAAATCAGTACATGGTTTCCAAGGAGAACCTTTTAAGGCTTATGCTGTATTTACATTGTCATCGTCATTCCATTGTGCTGGAACTACCACACCAATTCAGTAGTTTTGATATGTGAAGTGTGAACATCAACCACAGTGACTATGGGTGTGTTTAGGAAGTGATATAACTTTTGATGAAAAATTTTTGGTGTAAAAGTTTTTCAAATGAAAGAAAATGATATGATATGATAGGGGTAATAATGAGAAGTAAAGATAATAAAGTTAAAAAAGATAGGTTAGATGTATGGGTAATTGTGTAAAAATGATTAAAAAGTATAGTAGTTGTACAGAAAAAAGTGAAGAAATAATTTAAAAATAGGATAGTTGTGAAGAGTAAAAAGTTTCAGTTTGAAAAAAAATTTGGTTAAACAAATACCCCCTATATTTACATCTCTTGTCGGCATCTTCTTCCACTTCTACTTGCCAATCTTAAGTTACGCGAGCAGGTCAAGTTTTAACCACAAGTCATAGGAGTAATAATGAAAATTATATATGGACTCAAACATTATGGGCTCAGTGGTCCTCTTATTTACTTGCTTGCCTGAAGCTACATAAAGATAGGGATGTGTTTTGCTAGCAATATGCCTCTTCCACTAGTAATTCCATAAACCTTCTTTGCAATACCTCCTTATCCATATAATCATCATGCATCAAAAGACTGTTCGATTTTCAATACCAATTCATGCTTTTTCGCAGATTTCAAGGGAGCCTACAAGATTTCTGGAAAAAAATTTAGAGATATTTGTTATTTCCTATTGTAGAGGGTGGTATGGGAATGAGAGGAAGACCCCAAAAAAAAAAATTTGAATAAAAGTAAATAAACAAGATTTGAAAATATTAAAGATTACAGCAAATTTAGTCTCAAATCGTCAAGAATGGTGCACTAGAATCCATGCAGCTGACCTCACCTAGGTGAGAAATGGCTTATGATGATGATGATGATGTTATTACCTATTACTAATAGAAGTTACAAAAAACCTCTAATGATCAAGACTAGATCCCAAGTCTTGATAGTATTTCCAGATGTCCTGATTTGCAGGGTGTTCAGAACATATCTTTGTAAATGTACAAATAAGTTTCAGAGAAGGCTAAAATACATGGCCTTCCACGAAGTCTTGAGAAATGCAGAACAGCTAATAGCAAAAGATGATAATTAGATGGAATATGAAGGTCAGTGTTTCTTTAAAAAAAACTATGCAAATGGAGATAACCAAATGGATAGAGAAGAGTTTACTTTCCCCCTACTTTGTTTGCTACATGGACAGACTTGCAAAGGAATAAACCATTGGAAAATTAGAAAGTGCCCACCCCTAGAATGCATTCATGAAACTAAAAAATAAATACATTATACCAAAAAATGTATAAAAGAAAAATCTATTATAAGTGAGAATGATGGGGATAAATTGAAATCATTACAATGACTGAAAATGATGAGGTTACCTTCAGAATGCTTATCAAAGGACTTCGACAAAATGTCAATTCTCATATTATCTGGAGTGAAGAAGCTCAAAACGTGGTCAATCAATCTGTCATCCCACAATTCAAAAGCATATTCCCCATAAACAATGTGCTCTTCAGAATAGAAAAGCAAGTTCTCTGTAATAACAAATCCCCGTGCATGGTTAGCTCCCAGAAAACAAGATAAAGGAATTAAAATAAGAAATTAGAATGAAAGTTTACATAGCTCTTTTCAAGCATGTTACAGCCAAAATTATCTGTATACTTCCAACATAGGTAAAACTGCAGGACAGTACAACACAATGGTTGAAAAAAGCCAAGGCCCACAGCCGCCACCTGAATAATTAGGCATGCACCTACCCACACCTCTAGGAAGGGGCGCGCCTTGTGTGAATAGTAGGCACATGGGCTGCACCTGACCATGCCTTTTTCCTGGGCACACACGCCCACACACGCATTTGACTATGTTTAGGGGTATATTATTTTTGGATTTGGGTCAACTATTTCAACGAACTTGATGTGTAGAGTTTAAAGGATGGTTTAAATTGCTAGGCTTTGGTTAATCCACATCCATTAGTATTGAGATTCTGCTACGGCTTTTCTAAATGTCCAATAAAAAGGGAATTGGGTCACATGTTTTTTACACTTAAGATCAATTGAATATTGAATACAAGTTCCACCTCAAGTATCTTCCACTTCTCTTCTAAATCTGTCGATTCATCTACATTTCTTTCCTTTGTTCTCTTGTTATCAGTCTTAAGAGGATCCTTCCTCTTTTTTTCTCATTGTCTCTCCCTTGTCCTACCAATCAAAGGGGACAGTAAGCCTCATGTGATCAAGAGCCCACCTTTGAGATCAGAGTTTGATGGATGGCTCACAATGATTATCAAATCAAATGCTGAGCAGTGGCACCAAGTAAAAGGTCATCCTTAAAAGATAGGTCGCCCATGACTCTCATTTGATGAACAGATTGCATCAATTATGTTAAGCATAAGCAGCAGAAAAGGTCATTAAAATTCCTTTATTGAAATAATTTTCCAAACGGTCTTCAGTGGATTATCTTCCACTCTTCTCTCTGTGCTCCCAAAAGGACTCTCAAGGTTATTTACCAACTTTGACAATTGCTGATTGGTGTGATTAATCCTGCCATAATGGAAACCTTGGCCATCAAGTCACCAAGTGACACAACACGCAGTTAAGAGAAAAACAAGTGACCTGCGAGTTCTGCAGCATAATCATCTTGCGGTTGCTCTTCTGCAAACCTGAATTCCATTTTCCCAATATCTTGAAGCTCCTTAAATATCCAGGCTTGTGGACCAAGTTGACATAGTAACTTTAGGTACTGGTAGACAACTCCAATAACCTCATGAACCTGCCAACATTCATGTGAAAATATATATGTATAAGTCATAAAAAATGAGAAGTTCATTCCAGTGATCATTTGATCATTCATATGAACAAATAAAAGATTTACCATCATAATAATATCACGATAGTGACTCTATTATAAAATATAGATAGATTGTCAATCACAAGCAATTAAAATTTTGGTGAAAAATGATATCAAAAAAAATTTTGGTGAAAAAACAGACAGCTTGAGAAAATCCTCAATGTGCTGATTGGACGAAATTGGTTTCATTGCTGAATAAACATCATCTAATAGTTAGCATTTTCTGTGGACTTTTCTACAGATCGATTTTTTCTGTTTTATATAAAACCTCATGTGTTCAATTTGCACTCATCAACTTTTTTAGGACATACAAGAAATCTGATGCAGATCATTACCCCTATTGCATCTTATACTGATCATGAAGAGATTTTTCCACAGTTAGATTTATTTTATTTTTAAGCATGTCATTTGTTCGTTTGGATACTTCATCAGTTATTTTGTAATTCATTATAAATGTAGATTGTTAGATGGTTTAGATTATATCTTACATTCAGGATTTTATCAATTCACATACTAATAGAATTGAGATTGCATTAGAATTTCGTTTATTTTCTGCAAATATAGTTGCTTCATGTTGGTGACAAGGCAATGCAGGATCTATTAAAATCAGAATTTGGGTTATTTCCTTCTGTATCTATTCTTCTCCTAATTCATCTGCTTGTCTTCCCTTCCTCCTCTTTCCCCAATTGAGAGGATCTACATACTTCTCCCAAAGTCTTTGCCCTGTCTTGCCTTCTTCTTGCTCTACTATGACCTTCTATTTCGATAAAGTCACAAGCCATGCCTACCTAGTAGTTCTCAACCTCTTGTGACAAAGCCTTTGTTGTCCATCTAAAAGGAAGAATACTTAAATTTAGATACAAAATAGTTTATCTTATTTCAAAGATCAAATCTTTCAAATTTTCACAGAGATATGGACACAAGGATAAAAATCGAATTTCCAAAAGTCAATGAGTTGAAATTTAGAGATGATGGTTCACAGGGATGGTATGGACGCAAGGATAAAAATTGAATTTCCAAAAGTCAATGAGTTAAGAAGTTAAAAAGTCATAAATTTAGGGAGGAGGAGGATGATGATGATTCGAAGGGATGGTAAGGACACAATGATAAAAATCGAATTTCCAAAAGAATGAATTAAGAGGTTAAAAGTCATAAATTTAGACATGATGATTAGCAGTAGTTAGTAGTAAGAGGAAGAAATATTTTTACCTTAAAATGCAGACTTGAAGACTTTTTTTTTTTTTTTCTGACAAGGCCAATAAGAGGCACCCTTTTTGCATAATCAGCACAGAAAAGCTAAACATAGAAAAGTCAATATGTTTGGCTCTACCATCCACAAAAGGTTACTCGGACAAGGAGAGTGAGGAAGAAGAAGAGGAAGAATGGTGATCTCATGACCCTCTTAACTATTTTTACCTTAAAATGCAGACTTGAAAGTCAATAGTTTTTTTTTTTTTTTTGGGGACAAGGCCGGTAACAGTCATCCTTTTTGAATAACCAACACAGAAAAGCAAACATAGAAAAGTTAACATATTTGGCTTTATCATCCACAAAAAGTAAATGCATCAAAGATGCCAGTTTCGGTTCTGAAATGAAAATGAAAAAAATAAATTAATAAAAAAAAGGAACTCCAGGACATCTTTTAAAATTCTCAAGCATGTCAAGAAGAACAGGCAATTCTTATGTAAGATCATAAGGGCAATTTGTGAAGGCAACAAAATTATACCAAAAGGTTAGTAGAATACTAAACATAAACTGAGAAGAAACAGAAAATTAGATGGTCAAAGAAAACATACATTTTGTAAACCAGATTCTGTGAGATATATAGACATGACAAAGATGTATGCTAGAGAAGATCGGTACATCCCCTCATCACCAACACCAGCAGACAATGAGGTTGCCCATCCTTTGGCCTTGAGAAAGAAATGCAAGCTCCCCTTGGCCTCTGAAAATAGAAGTGACGTTTTTGGTCTCATCAGCACCTATATAGTCCAACCATTTTCGCATTTCTGAAAAGCAGGTATTCCAGTTTGGACAACCAAAAGGAAATAGGAATCCAAAAAATCGAAGAACATTACCCTTGACAAAAGTAAGCAACAATCCAGAAAACAATGAATAGCAAATTCAAAATTACAACACAAAAAAGTTCATTTTTTCATTTAAAGGAATTGATCCTTCTAGAATGACAACAGAATAGTAAATGGCTCCCAGATCTCTGTAAAATGGATCAAATGCCAAAATTTTCAAAGCCCAAAGCATATGATAATCCACTATATTCTGAATCCCTGATGGTTCTTGTGTGCCACGATTATAAGATTTCAAGTGTCGAAAGTTGCACATATAAAGATGACTTAGAACTAAGAAAATAAAGAGGAACAAAAATGCTACTTTCAATCTAAAAATGGAGGAGAAAACCAATAAATCCCTATTGACATCAGAATAGAGGCTAATGACGTTGCTGATTTTAATTCCTTGTCATGGACCCAGCAGGAGCTTAGAACTGAGAGAAGTATAGCTAACTTTCCTCCTCCACTCCTAGTTAGCTGTTTTCTCCTGTGCTTTCGCCAAGCATCCCATGATTTCCCTTCTACAATTGCACTATCTAGTTGATAAGAAAGGTGGAAACAGTTTGTGATGATGATGATGATGATGATGATTAATCACTGATAGGAAGCTGGAGCCTCCGCTGTACCACTAGATGTAACTGGATGATGTTTAATATCCAAGTAAACCTTGTGTCCAATCCAATGGTTCCCTTTCCGTAAGAAAAAAATATACAAAAAAGGAATAAAGGGGTGAAAAGCTCTGTTATACCACTGGATGTAATTGGTAATTGGAAAATATCCAATATCCAAGTCTCTTTTGGGTCAGATGCAATGGATGTCTTTCCAAAAGGAAAAAAATACACAAAAAAGCCACACAAAAAAAAAAAAAATTGCGCATCAGTTTTTCTTTTTTACTCTCAAGATCAATTGCTATAAAAGAGAGCATTGATAAATTTCAAAATCCTGTGCCAATCTTCAATAGCCAAATATGAACTTACCATGTCCCAAAATATGTGCCAAGTAGTCCTCTGGCTTCTTTAGGTATTCTTTGTGCAGACATGGCAATGTCCAGGTCAAATTCAGGATATTCACATCTTTAATGGCTTCCATCCTGTAGATCTTATGAGGTTTCCAAATATATTCAACCTTGTGATCAACCATGTTCAAGCAATGACCTTCTTTAACATCACTAAATAGCTCCAACACCCAATCTTCAAGTGTTTCTAAAGGCTCTGCAACAACAAATCTATGCTTCATATAGTAAAAAAACAAGACAGAAAACAACTCGACAAAAATAATTCTTGATAATGTTCATCAGCTTAGAATAAAAAGGCATACTTGATGAATGGACACACTTATATTGTTCAACAATGACAAGCCCATCTAGACCATAATCGTTAAAGGTGTGCCTAGGGCCTAGGCTCAAGGCTCACTCAGGCCCACCTCCTGAGCCTTGAGGTGCCTCTAGTGTGCCTTATTTAATTTGCTCGAAAATATACAAAATTTCTAGTGGTCAAATAGAGTTTTCTTCAATTTCACCCTTTTTTCAATTAAATTTCAGATTGGAGAAATTTGAGGTTGCCTTTATTCATAAGGCTATGACCGGAATATATTGAATATTTCCTTATAAATTACATATATTATCAAATTTATATAGTGCTATGTTATATGACCTTGCTTCACTTGGGTGCATGCCTCACACCTAGGCCCCTAGGGGTCCTCGCCATGCGCCTTTAATAACTATGATCTAGACAAACATATACCAGTGTGACTGGATTTTATGAAGCAGAGCCATGATGCTACATACCCTTGTGACCGCATCAGATTACCCTCGGAAAACAGCTGGTAGATCACATGTAATGAGACAGCCCATTGGTTAACACAGTGATAACAAGCCTCATCATATGAAAATAGAGAGAAACAAAGGTAATTGCTGGCATATGCTCGCCATGAATGTTTCATGAACAAAATATCCAAAATCAATTGTGATTCCAAGTTCAGGAAAAAAAATTAAACATTTTAAGTATAACGGAAAATACTTTCATTTTCTCCTAATCTAATTACAATTAGACAATGAATGATCACATGTTCAGCTTAGATTGTTCTGCAAAATAGTGATGATTTTTTAAATTTCCAAATATTTAATTGAAATTGGGAATAAATAATCAAATCAGTATTTAAAAACAATAATAATAAAGAAAAAGATGAATCATAACAGACAGGTTTCATTTTAAGAACCAACATGCATTTTGAATGTATCTTTGATCAGCGCTGACATTCAACTTAAACATTTCTCATACTGTGATGGATCAACCCCTTTGTTTCTATAACCCATAGATCTGATAAACCCTGTGACAATGATATCAAATTATTCATGCCAAATAGTATACCTTCCACTATTAAGTGTTCTAAATCCAAGAACAAAAATTACCTCCACCAATGACCACAAGTTTCATTAGACCACCATGATAATTTTCTCTATAAAACTTCAAAATTTGTTCACGCAAATCGATTCCTCTGTCCATGGCATCACTCAAGCTCTTCTTATTCCCTACAATGCAAGAATGCAAAAAGCATTAATCATAATGTGATATAGAAAGGAACAGACAAATAGGAGGAAGTTTGTAAGTAAATCAAATCTTTAATGAGAACAAATATAACGGTACAATGATTATTCTCCGTGAATTGCATCTCAGAGGCTGAGACTGAAGGATCAGAAAGAAAAAGAAAAACTGGAATATAAGTTTTTACCATTGCACCCACGAGAAGGCCAGAAACATAAATACATCAGACACCCATTCATGGATGTTGAAATACACATAAGCAACCAACAGAAATTACCACGTTGATGCAACCATACCCCAGAAGAATCTGTTAAAAGGATGGCCTGGTAGAGATGTGTGGCACAGGAGCTGTTGAAGCCGACACCCGTCATTTTGAAGAACCTGATTGAATTCTAAATTTGGTCTTGATCAGAAAAGAGAATAGCACAAAAGAACCAAATAATTTGCGAACATACCAATCTAAAATCGTAACAACAGGAATATAATAACAAAATCAGACAATTCAAATGAAAATGTGAACTACCTGAATCAACGGCTAAAACCTCTCGTTCCATCGCTTCGGCTTTAATTAGTGGCGATACAAAGAACTGAGAAAATCTGTACAATAAAGGAACCAATTTTCTTTAACTGGAATATTATGTACATTTTACCATGTAATAATAACAATTCCATGATTGTAAGCCTACAAGATGAACAGAATCATCTCTGCCAGATCAACCAGCTTGTGTAATGCACCTCAACCGCAACAGTTCTATGTAACTCCTTCCATCCTTAATATCTTAGTACTTGATAGAAAATTTACTTCATCTATTGTATTTGGCATCATTTATATTATCACGTAAACCTTCACATTTGTCTAGTATCACTGTGCATAAGCCTCATCTACAAATGTGTAAAATCAAAGTATAAAAATTTTAATGCTAAATATCAATTTTAAAATTGTATTTGCAACATCTAAACCATCTAAAATGTCATTACTATAGATAAATGGTTCTATAAAGTATTATTACAATTCTAATAAATATGTAAACTGATCTAAGCATTTTTCATAATTTACACATGAATATATATATTTTTCTACAAATGTGACCCATGCGTGTATTTAATTCAGATGAAACTTAATCTTTTAACTGAAAAAAATGATGGTAAATACAATGAAGGGGGTAGATTTCCCATCAACCATCGAGATATTAAAAATGGAAGAGGTTGCATGAAACTGCTTCTATATAGCCCTTCTATAATTAACTTTTAACAAGTTGCAATTTCATTAAAAATTCCAAAAAAATTGATAAACAGAATAAAACTGAAAAAACAGCTCTGATTATTTCCTACTAAGAGTTCAGAATTCAGACGAATGTGCAGACATAAACTGATTGATATCAAGCAACAAGCCGAGCAGTCGCATGACAACCATAGCCTGCACTGTCTCAGGCTGGATCCATGATGCTAAAGAAAATGTGGTTATATAGCAGCCAGGCCATGCCCCATTAAAGCATGCAGGTGGTAAATTCCATGGCACCACCTGACATGAACCTAAAGATCAGGACAAGCCAAGCTTGAAAAAGTTCACATGAACATAGCCCGTTGAAAACCTTGTTCTGGATACAAAAGCAGATTCCACAAGCAAGGAACAAGAAGCCACAATCATTTTGAATGCAAAAAGATTCATGCAATACGCAATGCAGTATGCATAATACTAGTTACCTTTTCAGTGCACCCTTGAGGAATTCTCTGTTGACTTCAAAATGGTAGCACGTATACTCAGTTTCTGTATAAGCGTTCGTTGAACCTCCATGCTTTGACAAGTAACTATCATACTAAAAAGGAAAACAATAAAACTGGTATCCACAGACAACCAATATTCTGTATAAGCATTCGTTGAACCTCCATGCTTTGACAAGTAACTATCATACTAAAAAGGAAAACAATAAAACCGGGATCCACAGACAACCAATATTCGCATTAATAATGCTACTGCCACATTCTTGACATTTAGCAAATTCATGCTGATAATCCAAACATATAAAAAAAATCTTTACATCAGATGACTTGAATATACTTAGTTGCAACACTTCCATAGTTAGGAAGAATCATAGAGATAACATGTAAACATGGAATGAATTAACAAGAAAATTGCATCCCTCAGGTACAAAAAAAATCACTGTTAACGCTAGACCCCAGCCCAGCAAGGGAAGGCTATCAGACTTGAGAAGCAATTGCAACCTCTTGTTATAAGCTCATTGAGGAGCATGATAACATAACACTTCAGACATCAAGTTGACAATTCTAAAAGCTGAAGAAGTGGACTAGGAAGGACATGGATGGAAGTAGGTAGAGAATATTTAAGGCCATTTAGCTAAACATATGCCTAGAAGATAAAATAAAATAAAAAGTGACAAAACAAGGGCACAGGATTATGGAGCTGAATCGAATTAGCCGGGATGCATCCTATAATATTTTTACAATGATGGGAAGAGAAAACACAACAGCAATCATGTTGCTGATGAGCACACGTGCCCTAGTGACATGCAAGATACACAGAAAGAAAAACCAAGATCACAGGATACAGAAAGAACCATGATAATATAATATTTCAAGAAGGGTCAAAGAAAACACATGGGCAGTGGTCATAACAAAATAAACGCATCCCTTCAAAGTTCAAAAGAATGATTAATTGTGTAACAAAATTTATAACAGACCTCATTCTCATCAGGAAATTTTGAGCTCCCCATAAAGAGCATGTGTTCTGCAATGGAAAAGAGCCAAGACTAAAATGTGCATGCATCAAAAGCAACAATATATGTTTCAACCATGTTCACTCGCGTGTAAATTACAACTAATTGGCAATCAAAATATCACTGGATTCACTGAAACTAAAAGCCAAATAGGGAAAAAAAATGATGCCCCGGTTTTAATTATGATTAATATCATGTACCCCAAGTTAAATTCCTATAGTTGTGAATGCCAAGTTGAATTTCCGTATCTGGTGTTCCTTTAGTTACTTACCTAAGACAACAATCACATTTGAGACTGAAACAACATCCTCCCTGGCCAAGAGCACAACACAGCATTGAAAATCTATGAGTGTTCACCATTCTTCTACTAGACTTGTTATGTTGCTCCAGAGCCATATAATGCCCATATGTGTATTGTCCATGTATATAACATACAAGCATTTGAAAGTAAATATTTTATACAGGCCTATAAAGAATCCATTTTTTCTAGTTATACAGGCATATAAAGAATTCACTTTTTCCTAGTTATGCAGGCCACGTAAAGATTTTTCAAACAGGCATATAAAGAATTCACTTTTCATAGTTATACACCGATCCAATGGATCAGCAGCAAAGACCGACAATGTGTGGATCCACCATGATATGGACATATATACATATACAAGATGAATCCACTCCATTCACAATTTATGACAATTAAACTGAATTTAGACTATTTGGAAAACGACTTAACCAAAGGTGAGGACTTAAGGTCCATGAGGATGATATGTGCTTTTCTACCAGCAATATCAAATTGCTACTTATTCCTTTCTTCCATCTCTTAATGCCACCATTCATAAACATTTGTTCAATATATTTTATGTAACAGTAATATTGTGTTTCCTCTAGGGTTATGTTCAACTGAAGAACTCTTTGAGCATAAAGAACATTAAGAATCAATCGGAAATGGAATTTGGTGTTGATCAGATACGAATTATCTCCTATAGAAGCAAATTGCAGATAAAATCAGTGAACTAGCATATTGAAATATGAGGCAGTATTAAAGGAAAAGCAAGGGAGCAGCAAAAAACAGAAACCAACGCACCCAAAAAATGGGCAAGGCCTTGTGCCTCGAAGGGATCAGCGAAGCTCCCCATTCCTACACACATTGCGGCTGCTGCCTATAAATAAATTAAAATTAGGACTTCATGAGGATAAAGCAGAAGTGCCCAGCACGAGACAGAAAATGACAGAAAATAACAAAGAGAAGTCCAACATCCGTATCATGAATGTAAACATATTTTGAAATACAGCGGTAAAAGAAAGAACCACGTGGAAAAAATCCAACCTTTTTGGTCGGCATAGCCCCGTCCTTTCTCTTCTTACTCTCTCCTTCTTCGTCTTCTACCATTTCTTCTTCTTCGTCCTCCTCTTCATCATCATCGTCGCCATCGTCAACTTCATCCTCTTCGTCTTCTTGCCCATCCTCATCATCGTCGGTCTCTTGGGTTCGAGAATCTTCTGGAAGCTTCCCGGGGAAGATCTCTGGGTCGTGGACGAGAACGGCGCACAGGCCGTTGGGGAGGTGGAGAACACGATAAGAGCGCTGGTCAGTCGGAGCTTTGATCACCACGTCGTCGGAGGATGAAATTCCCTTCGCCATCCTACTGCAGTAGAACTAGAACCAAGGGCCGAGGAGAGAGAGCGAATGAAAGTAGATGGAGCAGGAGTTTTTTGTTAGACCCTTTAGCCTCCGCCCTTCTTCGCAGTCTCTGCTCGTTCTCTCAGGCCGGCTGCGTGCCCTCCGCGATTTGTAGAATTGTAGTACGCTTTTGGTAAATTTGCATATAGGACCTGCAAACACGCCGCGTGCATCTACAATTTTTTTTTTTTTTAGTTTTTCTAAATATAACCTCTCCATTTGACCCTAATTCTAGATACGTTTTAAAAATTTCAGATATATCTACATTTGCATATATTTCTGAAGCAGGAATTTTTTTAAATTTTCTGAATATATCCACCACGTTTGACTTTAATCTCATATATAGGGGGTGTTTGGCATTAACAAAAAGTTTTCACTTAAAACTTTTCAATTTAAAACTTTTCATTCTCTACTACGCTTTTATTTTTTAATTATTTTTTTACATTTTCCAACACAAACCATCCTACTTTTCAATCATTTCTACACAATTACCTATACAAATAACCTATTTATTTTAACTTTATTCTCTTTACTCCTCATCATTACCCCTATCATATCACATCATTTGACAACTTTTATTCTTCAAAACTTTTCACTAAAAATTTTATTCATTCCCAAACACACCCATATTCAATAAGTTTCAGAAATCTCAGATATACTTACTATGTTTGTATATATTCCTAAAAATGTCTGCTTTGTTAAAGGCTATTAAGTAAGTTAATAGCCATCCATTTAAACGTTGATTATAATTTTCTAAATGCCAAAAATATCTCTAGTGTAAAATAATAAAAGATCAAATAAAACGAAATGGGAATAAAATTAGAACTTTTTATATTTAAAACTCTTGTGCGATTAGGGTATCGGTGAATTGTAATATTCAAAATTTTGAATTCGATCTTAAATTTGATAGGCATATTGGTAATTTTACAAATAGTTTAACGGCGTTTATTAACATATGTAATATAGTTGGCATTTTTGAGAGTGCATGTAAACGTAGTGAATATATTTGGTATTTTTGAAACATAATTGGTACATTTGGAATTAATGTTAAACAAAGTATGTGTATTTGGGAAAAACCCCTTTTTAATAAAAAGTCTACAAAATTATTTTTTTCATGAAAAAGTGTACAAAATTCTTGAATAGAATATATTTGAGATGATATGATAAGGATGAATGTTGATATCCTTTGAAATATAGAATGTTGTTTATTTAAAAAAATAAAAAATTTCACCTGAAATTTTTTAATTGAAAACTTTTCACTTTCATTTTCTACGACTGTCATATTTTTTAATTACTTCTTCATATATTTTTGTACAAACTTTCATACTCTTCGATCATATTTATAACTATCTATATAGCTAACCTATATATTTTAATTTTATTTTTTTATTCTTAATCATTATTACTATCATATTATATTATTTTCTCTCAATTTAAAATTTTTTCAACAAAATTGTTATCGCTTTCAAAACAAACTCATACTTCTTATTCTTTTTAAGTACTTACAAAAGTTACAAATAATAACACATTTGACATCTCAACTGGTATTGCAATCAAAGCTTCAGATAATTCTTCCGAATTTCTAAAGGGAAATTGTAAGCTCTCAAATACCAATAAGGGAGACCATTGACTCCCAAATATCATATGGAAGATAAAGCTCCAAAACTGCATAACTAGGATTAACAATGACATAGTGAATGACCACTTATGGCTAGCCCTAATTTTGAATTACCACTAAAATCAGCAATCCTAAAGTTACTAACACCCTTCTTGGTGTTATACAGGGGAGAGATTGGAAACAGTTCCATGTGTTGGCAAATCAGATCAAGCACGTATCAAGTCAAAATTTTTCCAATTTTACAAAAGACTGCCAAGCTGACATTTTAGGTTGATAACAAACTTACAAGTAAAAGTGTTATTTTTTGGCGGCCAGAGGTACCACTGCTCATGGCTAATGCATATACTGGAGTGGAGACTCAGAATCCCAACACAGGGCACAAGTGCTCGGATGTGATGCCATTAGCCCACGCCCGACGGCTACTTTCACAAATTACAATTTACAAGTAGAAGTTTAAAACTTGCAATTTGCGTCCCTCTACGTGTGAAGTGGATTATGACAGTTGGCACCTCCTTTTCCTGCCACGTGGGTGGGATGGCCAAATTCTGGATGGAAGTGGGTTGTGAGGACTAAAGAGTTGGTGGCAGCAACTGCATGGACACTTTTGCCGTCGGGACAATCCCCATTCCTCTGCGTGGGCTCGAACGGGGTATTAATGGAAGTGGATGAGAGCACTTCATGGCCTCCGGGGACGGTCCGTCACCAGACAGCGTGGGCAAGGAAAGTCCATGGACTGTCTTTTCCGATTTAAGGATTTCGGCCCATATATTAGGCCTTTCAAATCCTTTTCTAGCCCATGTATTCTGGAACCATGGGCTGTGGCTGGACAGGGGCTTCAAGTCCCGACTGTTGATTGAAATGGCAGCCGTGCCAGTTCTTCGATCCGGACCATGGAAACGGTCCCTAACTCTTTTCGCAGCCAAGTGAATTCCGCTCGCGTGACATTATAAAAAGAACACCTATGTCCACTTGGTTCCCTTGGCAAAATATCAATGGGAAAATGGACGTTCGTAGCTGGATCTTACTGTCTCAATTTGTGACTTATATCAACAATTTTATAAAGTTTATAGAATAATCAAAATCATTTTTATCCTAAGTTGCGTTACTTTTGAAAAACTATATCAGATATTTACAAATGGCAGTGTTCGACCCATTCAAAAGTAAGCAAGCGTTGATGCTGAACCGGCTCAGGCAGGCCTGTTTGCATTTTGCGCCATTTTAAGAGATTAATTTCATTCATTATAGTTAAAATATAGTATTTAATCAAGAAAATATTAATTTCATTAAAAAGGATACAAAATGAGTATATTTTTAAGGTAAATATAAACTAGTGAAAATCTTTATTCATATGTGGCCCAAAATTTTTTAATTAAACTGATTTAGACAGTATGATTAAATAAATAATGCGAAAAAATGAATTCAGTGATTAAAAACAATAGTCGGACAGTAAGCGTTGTTCAACATTTTTCATTTTATTTTTATTATTTTGAATGTCAAACCATGTAAAATATTCAACACAGGCACACAGTTTGAAAACGTTCATGTAATATATATTTATTCTGAGAATTTGTAAATGTTTATTGGTGGATGCTTGTATAAACCTCTTTCTATATGATGTCATTTATTTTTAATACATAGATAGTTGATGAAAAATTTATTTAATCTACTGTGTTTAGTATTACTTATATTATTATGAAAATCCTTTCATTTTTCTAATATTACTATATTTGAAGCTTATCAACAAATCTGTATAATCAACGTAATAAAATAATTTAATATTAAATATTAATTTTTAAATAGTATTTTCAACACTTAAATCATCTAAAATATCATTACTATATGGATAAATAATTCTATAAGGTATTGCTATATTTCGATATATATGTGAATAAATCTAAATATTTTTTCTAATTTTGATGCTCCTAAACCTTCAGCAATTTTGATGATTGCCCGGTCAATTGGAAAGATTTAATAAGATGGAAAGATGGGACAAGAACGTACGATGTACGTTAATGTGAACAGTTGTAAAAAGATATAAAAATTATATTGAAAATAAAAAAAAACTCAAATATGTTGACTCCTTTTCGTAAACAGCCCTTTTATCTGCCCACTGAAAAGTAGGGGTGTTAACGGATCGGGTTGAACGGGTTGGAGCCTAATCCTAATCCTAACCCATTTAATATATCTCAACCCTAATCCGTTTATTAACCCATTTAAAAAACTTCAACCCTAACCCATTTACAACCCATTTAATAAATGGGTTAACAGGTTGTTAACGGGTTGTGTTTGTTACTAATTTTCATGCTAAAAATCTTCAATAGAATTTGTAAATTTAAATAAATTAAATAATTCGAAGCTAACATACCTGAATTTAATTCATTTTAGCTTGAAAATATCAGCGTCAATCTCAAGTCATCTCTTTAATGTCAATTTCTGTTATAAATATTATATATATTATATTAAATGAGTTATACGGGTTGAACGGGTTGGACGAGTTAAATAAACGGGTTGGACGGGTTGACGGGTTGCGAAGTCTCAACCCTAATCTGTTTATTTAATTAAATGGTTGAACGGGTTGGCGGATCATAATCCATTTATTCAAAAATCTCAACCCAAACCTATTTATTAACGGGTTGAACGAGCGGGTTAACGGGTTGACCATTAACATCCCTACTGAAAAGTGTTTCAATCTTTGTGCAACCGTGCACATTCCAAGCTTCGTATCATCATCTTCGTGCAATTGTGTACAATCCAAGCTTGCGTATCACTAGTTAAATGTTATTGAGAAATTATACCATAACAGCAGTGGATTAAGGAGCTTTGAGCCTTCGACAAGTGGAATAATTTTACATCAAAGAGATTATATTTGAGAGGGAACAATGATGTTAGAACAAGCAGTATTTTAAAATATTCTCAAGATTTTAAGTAAAATTACATAAATTTTTGAAATTTCGGTCCTCCGCGTGAATCCGCTCATGATGCTATCAAGTGTGTCCATCCACGCGTAGGATTCTCACGATGTGTTCGTTAACTTCCTTAGTTAGGCCGGACTTAGGAGCTCGATTAATGATTATTTGAGAGAGACCAATCTTGCAAAAATAAATTAATATTTTAAGTTATATTATATTATATTTGAAATTTTAATGCACGGCACGGATCCGCCTATGATGCTGTTACGTGTGTAGGTCCACGTGTAGGATTCTCATGGG
Organism: Annona cherimola; assembly: GCA_030490835.1. NCBI lineage: Eukaryota > Viridiplantae > Streptophyta > Magnoliopsida > Magnoliales > Annonaceae > Annona > Annona cherimola. Next base: position 10,310,183 of record CM059977.1, on the reverse strand, counting down.
TATGCATTAATAACTTCCGTGGCTAGGAGCTTACGTAGGATCATATTATCATTATTATTTAAGAGAGACATGTTAAAAATATATTTTTAAAATATCTTAAAATTTTTAAGTAAAAGTATATAATTTTTTAAATTTCAGCTCATCCCATAAATCTCCCTATGACGCTATTACACGTGTAGATCCAGGTGCACGATTCTCACTGGGTGTGCATTAACTTCTGTAGTTAGGAGCTGAGCAGCAGCATGAATGCACTGCATTACCGGCCGGCTCTGCAATTATTTTTTTAATTTTTTTCTGATGCGCGTCGGCTCTGCAATACGAGCTGTATATATATTTAAAATATATAATAAACGCCAAATCAAAAAATATATAATAAACGGTTTTGATCCCAAATATTTTACAGTAGCTGTTAAGCTAAGAAATTCGAATGGATTGGTTCCGTTATTTTTATATATGTGAAAGCTAATTTCAGACATCTATACTAGTTATTAGCTTGCATGAGATGAGAATTGGATAAATCTAAGATACAATAAGAGTTGTTGTGTATCAAGAATATTAGAAGACGTATTAAGGTTAAGAAAATTTGTATTAAAAATAAAATAGATTATCATTTTTTTGGGAATGGAAAAAGTATTTATGATGAGATGAAATTCGGGTGAAATTCTTTCTCATCACTGTCGCATTCCGATCTGATTTGAGATGTGAACTAATGAAAAATTCAATTTGACTATTATATTTTAGACTATTTATTTTTATTAAAATACAAAAAACTATATCAATATAAGTTTTGCATACATCATTATCACAAAATGTATAAGTATCATAAAATTATATAAAACCATTATTTTAGGTAAAAAAAAGTTTTAAATAGTGTAAATATTGAATTAGGACAATAAATAAAGTAATTTTAACAATTTAAAAATTACGCTTATGTATTTATTAATTTCTGGAATAACGTAGTTTTGTATTGAAATAATTTCGTTCTTTGACAAATATCCTGTAATAAAATTAATAAATTTATTTGATTTGATGTAGCACAGACTAGGCTACCCTAACTGTTCAATTTTGTCACGTGACGGGTGTAGTAATGTTTGTTTATTTGGCATTTTCCTTGGTGAAGCTGGTAAAGGTGTAAGTGTATTTATGAATTGGACACACATCGTTCGGAAAGGTATGCGGGTCCTTGCAAGTTTGCATGTGCTTCTGCCAGGATTTTACTCATAGCGAACGAGACAGCTGCATTAGCCAGGCACCTTGGGTTAGGAATTAGGTGCAATGTCCACCAGTCTCATTCGTCCGGAACGGTGGATGAAGCTGTTTTCAAATTGAAATTTGGTTTTGCAACTATTTTATAAAAGAGCAAATTTTAAAATAGATAATAATTTATTTTTGAAGCTAAATCCATAGATTAGTTGTATAAGAATAAATTGAAACGCTGACAAGTAACAATGGTAGGTGGAAATAATTTTATTCTTTGCACTTTTCAAAAAAATAATTACCAAATTACCTTAATTTTTTATTCTTATCATCGTATTTTAATTATTTTTTCATACCACCACTATATTTTTTCCATTTTATCCCTATTATATTATGTTGCTGTTGGACTTTTAAAAACATTCTTTTCTACTTCTTCATGCCTAAAAAATACAAAAAAATTGTTAATCTTTCTTTTCCTCTCCCGTAATAGTGTCAAAGTTGGCTATATTAATTTCTAAAAATAAAAAAATAACTAAATTTAAAAATGATAAATTTTACATGTTTCAAAGCCTAGGTGAAGATTGTAAAGTAGTGTGATAACATTCCAGTGATGAAGTCTGTAGCTGCATGGAAGAATATATAGAAACGATTATAATATACAATACTTGTAGGAACCATTATCAAAAAGTAGTAGTATAGTTAAATATGCAAAAGTGATTGAAAACGGACAAAATTCGGCCAACTTTTTTATTTCACCTAACACACTTAACTTTTACCGTAGAAATACCCCTGAATTTTATTTATGACCATGCAAAAAAAATATTTTTAATTTTTTCACAAACTCGAATTATGAAAAAACAAAAAGAACACTAATGAGTCCAATTTTGAAGTGTATTTGGGAAGTAATAAAAGAGGTGTGCTTAGGAAATAATAAAACTTTTAAATGAAATTTTTTTAATGTAAAAATATTTCAATGAGAAAAAAATAATATGAAATGATAAAGATAACGATAGGAAAATAACGCAATAAAATTAAAATAGTTATACTAGTAATTGTATAAAAATTATCGACGTGTAGGATAATTATATGTGAAGATGTAAACAAATAATTCAAAACGAATAATTATAAAAAACTAAAATTTTAATTATTATTATTATTATTATTATATATTTTTTGTGTTAAACAAAACATAGCTATCTAATCGAATACAGGCCCCGCGGTGAGATTGCCTGGCACTTGGTTCACGTAAGCCACCGGCCTAAAAGGGAATTCGTAGGGGTGGTCAGACCGTAGAGACGTAGCGGAATGGCCGAATGGGTGGGTACTGACTACTGAGTAATGACTGCCTACCGAACACTCGCATTACTCGGCAGCCGATATTATTTGCGGGCAAACTGAAATCTTTTTTACGGCCAAACTGGCCACGGAATTCTCAGCTGTGCTTATTATTATTGTTATTATTATTGTTATTCGTGGTAACGCAGATGGAAGATAGAAGGAGACTCTTGTGCCAGTAACAAACAGTGTTTTAAAAATCGGACCGGACCGTCCGGTCCGACCGTGAACCGGTCGTTTAACGGTTCGGTTCAGCTACGGTTCTTCAGTTTTGACGAAAACCGTTCGAACCGTGTGAACCGGTCAACCGGGCGGTTGGACCGTAAAAACCGGTCCGACCGCGGCTCGGTTCGCATCTTTTTTTTTTATTTAAAAATTTAAAAAATAAAATAAAATGTCGCATTTGACATTTCATTTCGTTCGCGAATCGCGACTTCGCGCCCGCTGCTCCTCCCCTCTTCTTCCTTCTTCGCCGAGCTAGGGTTCACCCACCATCGCCGTCGGCCACCTGCTGCAGCGGATCCAGGTCGTAGTCTGCCGGAATCGACGTCCGGCAACCGTCGCAGTGCCTGGTCTTCGTCATCGGCTCCGGCAGCAAACACAGATGCCCATTTTCGTCGTAGGCTCGGTTCCGGCAGCGTCGTAGCAGGCTAGCAGCATCGGTTCCGGCAGCGTCGTAGCAGCATCGGTTCCGGCAGCGTCATTGCCATTGCCGGTGCTCCCTTCACGGTTCCGGCAGCGTCATTGCCATTGCCGGTGCTCCCTTCACGGTTCCGGCAGCGTCATTGCCATTGCTGGTGCTCCCTTCACGGTTCCGGCAGCGTCATTGCCATTGCTGGTGCTCCCTTCACGGTTCCGGCAGCATCGGTTCCAGCAGCATCGGTTCCGGCAGCGTCATCGGCTCCAAAATCGATTTCGTACGCCCTCTCCTCTCCCGCCCAAAATCCTGCTGTCGCCGTCGACTCTCCTGTCCTGCCAGAGCTCTCCATCGCCATTGCTGGTGCTCCTTCACGGTAGTCCCTTCTCTCTCCTTTCTCTTTTTCTTGAGAACTTCCTCTCTATCCTGTCGGTTCGAATGGAATTTTAGAATCAATTCTGCTTTGGATTCAATGTGTTTTTTGATTAATTTATTTTTTATATGTTCTCTTTAACTTCTATTCTCATTATGTAGGAAGAAAAAAAGGAAAGTTGGCTTTGATCCTATATCTTTAGATAACATAGACATTTTGGAAGATTGGACCGTGGAGTCTGAAGACTCTGAAGATTTATTTACTGAAGAAGATGTTGAGACTTGGATGCAAATGGACCAACCACAAGCTGCAATTGCTACAATAGGAGTTGAAGATTTTGGTAATATTTTATAAACTTCTTTTCTAATTATTTTTTTTACTTTCATAATAATCTATTTCGAAGACTAATATTTGATTTTAATATCCATTAATAGGGTCAATGCTAATCCAAGAAGATCAGGAACAAAATTGAGAAAGTTGAAGAAATTCATGAAGATGCATTTGTGGAGATGCTTCTTTTTTGGATATTTTGAAGATATCAGTTGTGTTTTGTACTCACTTTAAACCAAAATCGTAGTTAAACTTTGCTCAAAATTGAATGTTGATGACCAATTTGAACATTTTCAATTACAGTACAATTTTAAATATTTTTTCTTATTTTTAGGTGGTTAATTTCTTCAAGTAAAGTAAATTTAATTTTTTCTAAATATCTTATATTTTTCCATTCATATTTGAAATTTCATTGCAAATGATCTGATTAATCATATAGGAACAAAAAAAGCTATTTCAGGTTAGTGTATTCTTTTTTTATTTGCATAATAATTTTAATTTGATGTACTTGAATGTATTGTTGATGACAAGTGTAATTTTTATATTACATAATATTTATATATTTAATTTAATTTTAAAATAATTAAAATAAATTAAATATAATTATTACATCATAATTATGTCATGCTGACGTCACGGTTCAAAACGGTTCGAACCGCGGTTGAACCGGTTGGACCTGAACCGGACATAAAAACGGTTCACTTTCCGGTTCGGTTTTTAAAACATTGGTAACAAATGGAAGTCTATTTTGTTAGGCAGTCTTAAAAGTATCAAATCATATTTCTCGAAATGAAAACTACACGTTGCATACGTTCAAGCTGTTAGGTTTTGACGTCGACGATCAGTAACTGCTGACTGACGTCTGCCTGGATCTTTCCCGATAAAAGGTGAGGTGCCCGATATAATGCAGTAAGGTGCAACCATGGAGAGTGATTGCGAATATACAGGGGCAGGGAAATGTCCATGTCAAGCCTCTCTCCATTGGGTAGTTTCAAGCAGCCTCATCCATGTTCTAGATGCCGCTGGTTACTCGTTTTGAACTTGCATATAATATCCCAATCTAATGATGTCATCGACCTAATTTTTGGGATCAAGTGGTCATGATCAGCCTAAAAGTTGTTCATGACATCCCAATTTTTGGGATCCGATGGCCATGGAGAGCAATTTTGAAATAATAAATACAACATTTCACATTCAGTATGGGATACTGATTAGCATGGATTTGAAACTTCTCATTTCCGAAAAAACTTTTTCAATTAAAAAATAACAACTTATATTTTTTATTTCTAATACAGTTCTTTTCAATCTTAATACATTTTGTTCTATTTTTAATAGCAATAATACTTTTTTAATTTTACATTCTCATCTCATCTTCATCTCATTTAAACCATGGACAACTTAAATGATCCGCATCACGATAAAATTAATTAAAAGGATTAACTTCAGTGGAACTAGTATCAAAAGTTTAACCTCTTTGGTGGCTACAATTAAGTGAGTCATTTCAAATAACTCATTCGCTCTTGGGAGATTGTGTCTATTATGGTCAACCAGACCATTCAAATAAGATAATTTTATGTACTAATTAAATAAATATCATTTAATATAATGGTTGGCTCCTATTTGTGAAAAGCAATATTATTTAACATAAGTGTTCTGTTTCTAATATTTCAATTACATCCCAATGATTGAAATAAATTCCGTTTGTTAACTTATAATCATTTATGAAATTCAAGAGGTTGTAAATTTCAAATCAGTTTCCTATTATAAAAGGTATATAAAGTCAGGAGTGTTCTATTTCTAATATTTCAGTCGCACCTTAATGATTGAAATCAATTCCATCAGTTACACTTATAATCATTTGTTTAGCTAGGATAAGTTCAGTCTATGCCAAAAATGTGCATGACTATCATCCGATCAATATATAAAATTAAAATAATAAAATTGTTTAATGTATACATCAATTCTAAAGTTGTCAATTCAATATTTTAACTGTCCAAATATTATTATTTTGTGAATAAATGATTTTATGAATCATTTTAATGTATATGTAAATTAACATAACTAGCTTTCATAGTTTAAACATAATTATATATATGAGATATACTATGCAACAAAATGGAGCTATATCATTCCATCAGTCATTATAAATATAATTAGAAATACATCCAAGGGTTGAACCGCGACTACTTAACACGAATATTTGAAGCTGCCCATTTTTCAAGGAAATGTGCAAGTTGTTTCCCACTCTTTAGAACATAAGAATATTTCACCCAACTGAACTATTCTTTCATATATTTGATTTCTTCAATCAACACATTTAGGTTTGATAACGTATATCCATTCTCATATAACTAGTTAATAATGATCATTGAATTATTTTTTTATCTTCACTTTATGTAATCCTAATTCTCGTAACCATTTAACCCTTATCAACACCGCAAACGTTTCTATCCACAGGGCGGAATAATCCCTTCCTTTCTCCAACATTTAGCTACAATGAACTACCTAGATTCCACCCTCACAATGGCCCCCAAACCAATGCATGCACCTTGCTTTTTGCCGCTTGCATTGATGTTGCATTAATGTTGATTTTCATTGCACCAATTTTGAGGAATAGCCATTTGGATGAGCTTTTAAGTATGTCAAAATCATAATAAAGAATTAGTTTAGTAGAGTGGTAATGATGGATGTAGTTAACTCCCCATTTCTATGTATCTTGGATTTGGATGGAAGATTCTTCAACCACCATCTAATTCTTAAAAAACAGCAGTCTCCAACAAATAATAATGAAAAAAGTTATGAAAATGTTATCTAGGGTTCGGAAAGTTGCACCTACTGGAGAGCTTAAAAGTGGTCCCCTAGCTGGTGAAGAGTAAGAGAAAAAGGCACTTCCAATTTCCTTATTTTAAAAAGTAATTTTATAATAGTGTATTCTTATTTCACAAATATTTTTCTCAACAATCGCTCTCCATTAAAATATGTTATTTATTGAAAACAATATTAAGAAATATTCTTTATGAAAATTTTTCTTGGTTCTGAAGTCCAAAAAATTCTAATGTTTGACTGTTAAAGCACCCTTTACATGCACACCAAAGGCTTTTCTCAAATATACCTTTTACTTTTAGCTTTAATCCTAAGTATACTAACTATTTTTTAAAAATATAAAATATACTTATTACATTTGTAGTAAATCTCAAAAATACCCATTCCCGTAAGAACTATTAGCTAGATTTTATAAATATACAAAATATCATTTTACAAAATAATAAAAATGAAATAAAACAGAAAGAAAATGAAATTTTGAATTTCTAGTTCATATGCAATTAGAGCATCGGTGAGTTATGATATTTAATTTTTTAATTCTTTCATAAATTTGATGTGTATATTAGTAATTTCATATATTAACTAAGGGCGTTAACTGATAGTTGGATGTTTCTGAGATCAACTGCAAATATAGTAGATATATTTAGAAATTTGAAAATATCATGAGCATATTTGAAATTATTGTTAAATATAGTGAGTATATTTCGAAAAAGGCTAAAGAATAACATTGAGTTATTTCCGTGGTATTGAGTAGTCAATTAGTCATATATTTTTTTTACTGGTGGAATGAAATTAATAACGGCCCAACCATTCTTCGGAGCTGCCGCTTGGTTTAGTGTTTCTTATGTTTTTTTTTTTTTTTCAAATTATTCAATGTATGTTATAGCTACAGCCAGGTTTTGAACCCCTATATCCACCACTCGGATATCAATGAGATGTGCAATATTTTAAAATCTTTAGACCATTGTGATGATCAAAAGATAGCGTGTTTGGCCCATAAAAAATTGTTTGATAACTTGGAAAAGAGATAAAAAGTCGTGGTGGGAAAAAGATTGATAGAGGCGAGAGAATAATATGCAAGGATATAGGTAATGATTAGGAAGAAAGATTTGTGATATGGAAGAATGTTTAAAATTAATTGTAAAGTAAAGTAGTTGCATAAAAGATGCATATAAATAATTAAAAATTAGGATAGTTATGTAAAGAAATTTCGATGGAATTTTTTCAAAATACCAAACATAGGGAGCAATGAAAATCTCCACATATACGGTAGATTTTATATAATAACGTAAAATTTTGTTGTATATATTGATATTTTATGCAGCCCATACATTTTAGTTTGATGTAACTATCATAGATGTAGCAAATTATAATAGTTTTTAGAGAAAATTTCTCTAGTACCACAACATCCGCCCATAATTTATAACATACTCACGACATTTTAGAAATTCCATTTATACTTATAAATTTCATCATAAATTCTTATCATACACATGCGGTCAAAATAATTGTTAATTATCATGTTGAAAAGATGATTTTGCCCATATATAATTTCTTAATTACAACGATTCGACTATAATATGACTCAATTAATAATGTAAATCATTAATTTGTGATATCGAATGATTTAAATATTATATTTGGACTAAATAGTTTTGATTAGACAAATTTTGAATGAGCAAAATTGTATTTTCAATAAGATAATTAACAACTATTTTTACTGAATGAATATGATATGAATTCGGAGTGAAATATTATGAATATAAGAGAAGTTGAAATATTGTGAGTATAATAAGAATTTGAGAAAAATGTTGTTAGTATAAATGGACTTTCCCTGATTTTTATTGCATTTAAGTATATAACACAATGAGTGTGTTTGACATTTGATAAAGCTTTTAAAGAGAAGTTTTTAGTGTAGTATAATACTTTTTGAAATGTGAGAAGTGTTTTGATTATGTAATATGACACGAGTAATAATGAGAAGTAAAAAAAATAAAGTCAAAAATAGATAATGTTTTATATGAGTAGTTATGAAAAAATGATTGAAAGTTAAGATAATTGTATGCAAAGATATGAAAAATGATTTAAAATAAAGTAATTATAAAAAGTGAAAAGTTTTAGAATGAAAATTTTTCATATATAATTGTTAAACACACCTAAAGTATATGCTGTAAAATAGCAATCAAATGTGTGCTCTATAGTATATGTAGCAATTTTTTTTTGCCGCATAAGCGAACTTCTAGTGCACGGCACATCCTTTGATCCTGGTGTTGATTGGGGGGTTATTATATATAGATAGGGTTTTTGTTTTTAATTTGTTGGGATAAGTTGCTTTAGACCATCCAAAAATATAGAACCCATTTTTGAGTTTACAAAAGATGCGCTAACTGGTGAATATGGGTGTGTTTGTTTAGGGCAAAAAAGTGTTAACTAAAACTTTTCAATATAAAACTTTTCACTCTCCATAATTATTCTATTTTTTAATTATTTTTTCACACTTTTCTATACAAATACCCTACTTTTCAATCATTTTTATACAACTACCCATACAACTAACCTATTTATTTTAACTTTATTCTCTTTATTCCTCATCATTACTCATATTATATCACATTACTTTCTATTGATTTGACAACTTCTACTCTAAAAACTTTTCATCAAAAGTTTTACCTCCAACCAAACACACCCTATATGTACTTGTCTAAGATATAATTTTGCACGACACTTCTAAATTCCTATTATCTTATATGGTCACTGTGAGGCAATTATTATATCCAATAACGGGTGGTCCTCGTAACTTTCCGAGCTTTGCCATGTCCTAACTCCCAACAAATAAATGAACAAGAATGAGCCACTCAATTCTGCATGCTATTCTTCTTCTTTTTTTTTTTTCTAATGAGAAAGGTGGAAGATTCCTGTCCACCCTCACAAGCCCATTTGCTGAAGAGGTTGGGGTGGAATCCCCAAAATTAAACACTACAGCTGTCTTTACATATGGCAATGGAAATGCAGGCAGGTGACTGATTAATCTAACCAAGAAAGTTAGTTAGCTCACGCATCATTGCATGATCTGCCAGTAAATGAGCTACATGTTACCAAATTCAGAAACAAAACTAAAATTACAGCTCCTAAAATTTCGACTGCATAGCTTTTATCTCCTCCATCCACAATTCGGTCCACTTCTCATACCTGCGAGCTTGAAGACGTGAGAGGATGAGTAATTAGTACTACACTTTCACGACAGGCCATGACGGGCTTGCTGTCATGGTGGGATTGGTCTTCGCATCTGCATATGGCGCAGGTTCGAACCTTGCTTCCCACCTTGCATGGTGAAAGTTTTATATAAATTTTCCAATACTGGTAGTATATACACAGGGACATCTGATGTTACAAATCAAATTCATTCATAACTCCCACCATGGAAAGATATTTTGTAAATACTTATATATTCAGGGAGGGCTATAGTAAATACTCCCATCCGTCTAATTGGTAAATTATTAATAGGTTTGATATATACATCAATGACAACTTATCCGGCCTTTTTTACTCACCAAGTATCCCTTTTGATTTTTCAAAGTTTCAGTATCCGTCACACCATAATGCCTATGATGCATGTATTCGCTCCAAGAAATTTTGTTTGTTTTTGGCCAACCCATATTAGTAATAAAGATACATATGTTTTCTTTCTTGTGATGAGATTTTTTCCTTACCAAGGAAAATTTTCTTTAATTATGGTTGTGCTCTTAATGGCGAATTTTTTTCTTGTTGTTAATAATGCTTATATAACTAAAATAAAATCTGGATGCCTAAATATAGAAATAACGGACTTTTGGCAACCAAAATTTTCATAGTGGTTGCTATGCAACACATAAAACTAACTATTAGTACTAAAATTTTCTTCAACAACTAAATTTTAACTTTTTGAAAAAATCGGTAGCTAAAAATTAAATATTTTGCATGAGTTTCACTCTCCACATGATAGATGTATCCCAATTTGTTAAAAATTTGTTAAAATTAGGGTCCATCTTAGAGAATGCAAAAAATAAAAGTGAAAAAGTAGAAATATTTAAAGGGAAAATTTATTTTTAATAAAAACTTCTAAAACTTTTAAATTTAAGGCTTTTCATTTTCCTATACAACTATTGTATTTTCCTAATCAAATCTATAAAACTATCCATATAATTAACTATTTAGTTTAACTTTATTGTCTTTACTTCTCATTAGTATCCTACAATATCATAGATATTATTTTCTACCAATTCAAAATTTTTTATACAAATTTTTTTATCTAAAAGTTTTATCACTTCTCAGACTCATCTAAAAATGAAAGAGTGATATGATATAATAAACATACATAACAATTATAAGTAAAGATAATAAAATTAAAATAAATTTGCAAGTGCATGAAAAGAGGTGAAAAAGTTAATCAAAAGCAAAGATCTCTCCATCTTGGAAAGGTAATACTTGCGGTTTGCTCATGGTTACACTCGGAACTCTTTTTAAAGTAAAATTTAAAACCTTCAAAAAGTGACCCTGACTCATTTGTCAGCTATACATGGAAAAATTGGGTTAGATATTTAAGACGAGAAAAAGCTAATACTCCTTGCATAGCCAACGGTGAAATGGGTGTTAAGAAAGCCCATCTGTATTACGTACAACTTGATGCTAGATACTAGGTACATTTGCGGAGAGTCATATACTAATTAATGATTCCTTATAACTTTGAAAACTCATGTGAATGTGAACATTCAAATTAATTTTTTTCATTTTTCACCTTTCCCATTCTTTCCTCTTGTTTATCCTTTCTCATTTCAACTTATAAATTTCTTATTATCAATGTTTATCCAAAGATTAATTATTATTTAGTTTTGCTATTAGGGGTTCCACGTTGTGGCAACACTCTTATCGAATATGTGGGAGGACAAGTGTTCAACTCTCGGCAAATGTGTCCGAATATTAATTTCTCAACAATGTGTCCTAGTTTAACATAGGTGGAGCTTAATCTCCGTAAAGATATGTGAGAGTTTGTTCCCATTAAAAAAAAGAATGAACTTGAATATAATATCAACTACAACATTATATAATGCCAAACAAAAAATTATTGTCTACTTTGGAGTAATGGGATGTAAGTATAAAAGAAACTTTTTGATATTCATTTGTGCCATCATCATATGAAGTCAATATATAATAAGCACGGCAACGAAATTAGTGTGCAGTAAGAAAGAACTTCTAATTCGCAAGCAGCCTGAAAAATGACAAGACAACCACTGAAAATAAAAATGCAAGCCTGAAAAAAGGCATGTATGCGAAGATTAGGATGACTGACTTAATACACTTCATATAAAATGTATTATTAGCAGTAACTAATAAGAGTTTGAGAGGACATCCCCTTTAATTTGTAGCAATATTTCATAAAAATCTAGTTAGCCAGCTAGCCAGGTGGCCGATGCATGATCTGAACCTCCCAAAATTCATTAAATTCTAACCACCAACTTGACGACGAACAAGAAAAACAATTAATTGCTTGCCCATTAAGGATTTGAAACCACATGGCGGAAGCAGGAGGCATGCAGCACCCCAAGTATAGACATGATGGAGGACTACCTGGCTGCGACCTTGCCACCTAATAATTCAAAGCATTCAATTCCCAACCACCACCTCCCACTCATGCCCATATACCCAGTTCCAAAGTCTATATAAAGCCCTCCCTCCGTCCCCGTTCAAAATACAAGCAAGCACAAACAAGAATCTTCAAAGTCGAGAGAGAGAGAGAGAGAGAGAGAAGCGCCGCTGATAGCAATGGCTACTAGTTCTTATAAAGTTGCCTCCGTGGTCTGCGTTGTGCTTGCAGTTGTTCTGCTGGCCTCTCCCCATGCCCATGTGGAAGCTGCCATGACGTGTGGGCAGGTGTCCAGCTCCGTTGCGCAGTGCATCCCTTATCTGCAGGGCAAAGTGCCGACGCAGCCGCAGGCGTGCTGCAATGGAATCAAATCTCTGAATGCGGCAGCCAAGACGACGCCGGACCGTCAGTCAGCGTGCAACTGCCTCAAAACCGCAGCTGGCCAAATCCAAAACTTAAAACTCAACTTGGCCGCAGGTCTTCCCGGGAAATGCGGGGTTAGCGTTCCTTACAAGATCGACCCATCCACTGACTGCTCCAAGTAACTAGCTGCTATCCCTTTTCCTTCTTTATTCTTGCATCTTTGTCAACACGAGTAAGTGCAAGCAAGATACGTAACTTGTTCGGGTGCATGTGGTCAACATCAAATCCATCCATTTGAGTTGTGGTACAACATGTGTGATCCACTTAATTAATTGACTGAGATCATAAAACAAATGCTGAATTTTTTTTTTATAGCGATAATAATATGAATGGAAAGGTATTGAATATGTATGCTAATGAATGTTTGTTTGTTTGAAATGTGTGCAGGGTGAAGTGAGGTGGTGAAGCAGTGTTATTGTTGTTATTAGCATAGGAAATGGTGGGAATAAAGTGGGCACTGGCCTAGTTCGTATGAGCTCTCTCAGGTGGAGAGCCATCGAGTTTGTCGTGTACTTCTGTTTTTGTACTCAGTTTATCCATAGTAGGCTATTATTCGCTAGTTAATCTCTCTCTCTCTCTCTCTCTCATTCAATGCGTCGATGCATGCATTGAGTCACAGTCTCAGTTTTGGAATTAACACATACACTCGGACACTAAGACATTAACTTTCATTGGCAAATGACGATTATGACGTGTCATAAATTCAAACCATATAAAAGAGGTAAGGAAAACATCACAATCGCGTGTAAGTGTATTTTTTCCGAATTTGAAACCGGTCGACTAGACGAAACGCAAACAGAGCACGCGGTAGAGCACTGATCTCATTAGTCATTATCGACGTTTACTTCCCAAGACAAAAAAAAGACTCCATCAGAATGACGTAACTCCTTTGACGAAAATTTAATGCATCGTCTGAATTATAAGATACACATTTTTAGCAACCCAACCAGTTATTTTATTTCCATTATTTTTTCTTCCTACTGATATATTTATGTTATCTTTACCCCCAATCACTTTATATCAATCAAACCATTCTTAAAATATTTCTTTTTCTAATGCTTATCTCATGTTCTTAAAATTCCACCAAAATTTGCATTATCTTATTTACGTACAATTGAAGCCACCCGATGGAATTTTTAGGTTAGGTCCCCTCCTTTTTTCTCATTTTAGTGCAATTAGTTAGCAGACGGAAATGAACTGCTGCCGAAGCTGCGCTAAAAATTTTCGCCTCCGTTTGGTAAATCTGGTGGAAAATTTGTCGGTCATAACGGGTGTGCTTCCGTGGCCTAAAAAAATGCCAGCTATTAGTGTGTTTGGGAGGTGAAAAATTTGTTGCTCATAATGAGTGGGCTAAAAAATTGTCAACTAAGTATATCTGTGAAAGAATAAAGCTTTCGAAGCAATTTTAGTGTAAAATTTTAAAATATAAAAAAAATAATATGATAGGGTAGGAGTAATAGTGAAAAATAAAACTTTTGATGTAAAATTTTAAAATGTAAAAAAAAAAATGATAGGGTAGGAATAATAGTGAAATAATAAAACTCTTTGATGCAAGATTTTTAGCGTAAAATTTTAAAATGTAAGAAAATAATATGAGAGGGTAGGAGTAATAATATTGGTTAGCTGTATGGGTAAATTATATAGAAATGACTAAAAAGTAAAATAAATTATATAGAAATGACTAAAAAGTAACATAGTTATATAAGAAGCAGTAAGTAATAATTAGAAGTAAGATAATTGTGTAAAATGAAAAATTTTATTGGTTAACAAATATGTCCTAAATAAATTGAAGGCAAAGAAAAACTAGATGGACAAATAATATGAGAAGGTAGGTGTAATAATATTGGTTAGATGTATGAGTAAATTATATAGAAATGACTAAAAAGTAAGATAGTTATATAAAAGAAGTAAAGAAATAATTAAAAAAAGTAAGATAGTTATATAAGAAGAAATGAAGTAATAATTAGAAAAAGTCAGATAATTGTGTAAAATGAAAATTTTTATTGGTTAACAAATATGTCCTAAATAAATTGAAAGTAAAGACAAACTAGATGGACATATTAAATGGATAGATGTGGAAATAATAATAATAAAGCAAAATAATTAGAGAAAAATAAAGAAAAAACTTTTCGATAGACGGATAGACAAAGTAAAGAGAAATCAGATAGACAGACTAAATGGATAGATGTCTAATAATAATAATAAAGTAAAATAATTAGAGAAAAATAAAAAACAAATTTAATAAATGAAAGAGTTATGTATAATTTTTAAGAGCAAACAGAAAAAAATAAAATAGGAGTAAAAAGAGCAAGGATATAATAGGTAAAATAATTATATAATATAAAATAATGATTAAAAGTACATGTAATAATTGAAAACAATAAATTGTTAGATAACTTAGATATTAAATTACATGGCATACTTAGAAAGTAATAAAAATTTTAGTGAAAAATATTTTAAAACTTGAAAAACGATGTTATATGATAAGACCAATAATGAGGATTAAAAAAGAATAAAGTTAAAATAATTGCATTAGATGTATGAATAATTATATAGAAACGAGTGAAAAGTAAAGTAGTTATATAAGAAAAAGTGAAGAAATAAATTAAAAAAGGTGGTAATTGTGAAAGTAAAATTAAAATAACTATATTAGATGTATAAGTAATTGAATAGAAATAACTAAAAATAATGTAATTATATAAGAAGAAGTAAAGAAATAATTTTAAAATATGATAATTATGAAAGTAACAAGTTTTAGATTGAAAAATTTTAGTTAAAAATTCTCTTTTTAAAAATTAAGTTTGAAAATTTTTCAGGCCTTAACAAACAGCGTACATCTAAAATGTGTAAAAGTGGTAAAAAAAAAAAAAAAAAAAAAAAAAAAACTTTTTCCTTCCTCGGTATATACTTGCCACGTTTCGTTCCAATCTTAACGTGCATGTCATCCATAATACCCATTCCGTGATATGCCTCCTGTTCTTTCTCTTTTGTTATTATATTTATAATTTAATCAAATACATAATAATTAAACGATGTTACACGTTGTAACGCCCCAATCCTAAAATTAGCATTTTTATGTTGGGCTTGGACATGAGGGTTTTACCCGCCAGGATCTATCATATGTTCGGCTTGTACATACTTGCATGAAAGGAAACATATAGCAATTTGCATTAAATCTAAAAGCGGATAATAAGAGTTGGATACTTGTCCAGTTAGTTTGGCACAATCAATTATTACAGTGCTATCATAATGAAAAGTAGCCAAAGTAAATGAATAAATTTTTTAATCTAGTCATGCTTTTCAAAGTTCTCCCTTTAACGCACCTAAGATCCACTTGCTATAGTATTTGTGAGGCAACAACACATAAATGACATGAACAAATCTCAATAAGTAGAAAATAAATATTCATGAGTGTGGGGTGCATTCTGTATCTCAGGATATAACAAACCCAAATATTTCTCTTTCTCACTCCATATCTACCTTAATGGTCTCCTCCACCAAGCTTATCTGCCCAAAACCAGTACAATCAATTCAAGTGGCCCATAGACCATGCCTTGATCATGAGTTACACATCTGGTTGTCTAAACCTCATGATCTGTGCATCAAATGAAAAATCAAAGCCTTCCATCTGATCCAAAAGGTTTAAAAACCTAGAAATTAACTCTTGGATAATTAAGTCGGAGTTAGGGACGCCAAAATTCGTGGGCCTGGGCGATGAGCCCGCTGGCGGTCGTTCTGGGCCGCAGTTGGACCCACAGGCCAAGCCTAGTTCAGCAGTCGCCGGAGTTAACCGCCATCACCAAAGTGCTGTCGCCGGCGTGTCTCTGCTGTGCCCCGCCTGGCTTCCCTCTCCACCGAATCTACTGGGCCCACGAGCCAGCGAAGTAGCTGGGCTCCCTAGAACATCCTGCAGGCCCAGGGCCAAAGCGGTAAGAGGCTGTCATCCGGGGGTCCTTCTAGCAGAGGTTTTCTGCAGTTTCCGTTTTTCCTGGGGAACTTCCTGTAAAAGTTCCAAAAAGCAAAACCCCAAAATCTCAGCGTCTTCTCCCTGGATCTCGTCAGTTTGGCAGCCATGAAAGCAGCTCAATACCTGTTCTTTTCCCATCCTAAAATTTATTTTAGGCTTGTGTGTATTATTATTACAAGCCGACTTGCACACATGTAGCATTATTTCATGAATTTCTACCTCGAAAATTTGGGATCGCAATAAATCTGCAGATGGGTTTTCCAAGAAATAGTATGAAGACGAACTCCCTCCCTAGATGCCATATTTGCAATCTAACGGGTCGTGTTAACACCAGTTTCCCATTCCAAATCTAACTTTCGTTGATCTAATGCTCATCTAAAGTACCCAAACAAAGGAAATAAACCACTTTCCTCCAAGCTCCATCTCCGTCTTGGCTTAAAAAGCCATTTCTCAACGGGCATTGCCCTGTGTATGGCTTATCTTCCGGCGAATTAATTTCTGCTACGTTGCTTGGGTTTGAACGGGTGTTCCGGATCTGGCTTCGACGTGGTAAAGAATTTAAGAGTTGGGAAAAACAAAATAACAACAATGCTTTCATTGACACTCGAATTTGCGTTGTTCTGGTAAATTTCACTCCTCACCATGCTGTTAACTGGCTTCTGGGGATAATTTCCTAATTAATATTTTCTATATTCTTTGTACCATGGTCAAATTTTCAATGGAGCTTTCACCTGTTAAAATTACACTTTTCATAAAAGTGTACATATTGCACACGTTATTTGCCTTCTCAACAGCCGTTAACTAAGGAGTAAATTTAAAACCTTCCTAGGTGGCTGGACTGCTTCTTCCTTGTATGTTCTGCATTTGAGGAGCTTCTAGTGATGGATTGTGATTTGCTTGCAAAAATTGAGTGGAGAAGAAGAAGGTTTATCTGCCCACTAAGCTGCTCCCATTTATTCTTTTGTTGAAATTTTTTTTTTTGGTAAGAAAAAACGCTGGAAGTAATGACGCTTTGTGTGCAAATAAATTTTTTTAAAAAAGATATGCAATGGCATGCTGGACGAGTTGAGCGAGATGGAAAAAAAAGAAAAAACAGATTTATTTATTTTTGTCAACGGCAAATGAACTAGGATCCCATCCTATGCACCTAGTTGCACTTAGCTTCAGTGCACCCGGGTGCATTAATATATTTTTAAATATTTTTATACAACTACTAATCTAAGCATATTTAACATGTGTATTAATTTTCACTATTTTTGGAGTATTTTAGATATTTATTTTTTATTTTTAAAAATCAATGGCATTTTAGTAAATTTAAATTACCTAAAGTGCCACTGATTTTCAAAAATTAAAAATAAATATCTAAAATAATCCAAAAATGTTAAAAACTGGTACATATATTAAATACACTAAGATTAATAATTTTATAAAAAAATTTAAAAAATAAAAAAATGAGTTAAAATGGGTTTAATGCACCTGAGTAAGTGCACCCGGATGCATAGGATTGGGTTCCAATTATCTAATATTGTTGTTGTTTTTTTTTTAAAAGAAAAAAAGGATGTTGTAGTAGAGATGAATTTGTTTTATATGAAAATCTTTTTTTTTTTTTTTTTTTTTTTGTGAAATGCATGATGTGTGACGTGACATGCTAAAAAAGAGAAAAATGAATATATGCAAATAGTTATGATGTGCTAAAGTGGGGTGTTGAAAAAAAAAAAAAAAACAAAAACAGAAACGTATGGAGAAAGCATGCTGGACCTAGCGTAAGTGAAAATCAAAGGGGGAATCTCAACATCGGATAGTGCTGGAGGAAAGAAATAGCGACGGAAGCAGTAATGCGGTGAGGCCTCCAGGAGTAATTGCTTTTGTTTGTCTGGGGCTGCAGTTTTGAAACAGTGCATGTGATTTCATTTTCATTCATGTGTCCTAAGGGAGCTTAGAGCATATGTGACGCCGTAAACTCGATCTCAGCGTTCAAAATGTAAAGTTCTAAATTTTAAATAATTTAAAATGCTAATACATAAATTTCGGAGTCTAAAATACTAATATGCATGGTCTAAAACGCCAATACTCACAGTTACATAGTTTCTGATGCAAATTTTCCGATTGCAGAAATTTTTTTTAACAACAGTAAATAAAATTAACACATAATCTCCACTAACTAAGATGTTGGTTAGAACCTTTAAAGATTCTAATTACAAAAATTCCTTGTGAACTGCTGTGAAAAGACAATAAAATATTGATCATTGGAGAAAATAGGCGAACCATTACGTGGAACAGTGGGGTTGGCAAGGATAGGTGGATTTTTTAAAAGTTATTAAAAACGGCCAGGTCACGTTAATTAGTTGTTTGGGGTTACAAACATATTAACTCAAATTTAACCTAATTTTAAAATCGTATTTTTTTTTTTTTGATTAAAATTTTAAAATCGTATTAACTCAACGGTAACTCAAATCTCAATCGGCTCATATATATTAGTTCCGAACCCCAACATTAGTCTAGCTAGTCCTAAAATTTTTAATTAAGCCGGGAAAAACTCCAACCCCAGTTACAGTAGCCGTGTACATAATTTGGACCATCCATAATGCGTGCTTCTGACATGATGTGCTTTTGGTACTCCAGTATTTATGATTATTTTGTCGACATTGTAGGTAGACCTCGGTTCTTATTCATTTGCATCTTAATTACATTTGAAATTTTGATAATTTAAAAAAAAAATTATTTAGCGTTTTTTGATATTTGCAAACTAATAAAAAAAGGGATACCTCTGACATTTTTATTCATTTTCAAAAAATAAAAAACTAGATAAATTTTAAAAAATTAAGTTTAATACATGAAAGATTTAAGTGAGCTTCACATATGCATCAAAGAATTTCAATTTTTTTCTCAAACCATATGGAATCACTTTGGGCGTGCTTTTGATTGTTGAAAAATCAAACATCCTATTACCTTCTAGTCAATAAAAACATAGGGAGTTTACAAATATATCTACATAATTATAAATTTTTTTGATAACAAATGCAACATCATTTGGTATTAAGAACAGGAACCATACAAATCCACATATAAGTGAATTACAATTTCTTTGGGGGGACCACCTGCCAAAGATTTTCGTCTGTATTCATATTCGCAGCCCACGACGCCAACAGTTGAACGTAAAACATGAAAAAACTTCACATCCTGCACGGATTGGAATTGTTTCCTAACCTCCTAAATATGGACTCCCGTCATTGACAAAATTGGTAAGCCACCTTTAAAAACTTAATAAAGATGAGAGAATCACTTTCCATATATATTAAAAAATATATCAACACAGTTTTAAAAATTACAAATAATCTCATATGATTCGACCATAATTGTAAGTATATACACACACACACTATTTTACCGTTGTTGCAGCATAATTACAACATGATTATAGTTATAGAGATATGTAAATTTATGTGTATATTTGCAATTTTATGATAAAGATAAGAGAATTGCTCTCCATATATATTATAAATATATCAATATAGTTTTAACAATTACAAACAATTTCATATTATATATACACTGTTATAGTATTGTTATTGCAACATTACGATATGATTATATTTGTACATATATGCAAATTTGTGTATATATTTGTCACGGTAGTATAGTAATAACATCATAAAAACATAAGCATGTTTGTTATTATGGTCAAACTATATAAGAATTATTTATAATTTTTAAAACTACATGAATATATTTATAATTACAGTAAAATTATATACGTATATTTACAAATTATCCTAAAACACATTGGAAAGAAAAGAGAAAAGTCTGCATCTGCTCAATTAATTCTTGATCTCTCAATAACATGTGCTTAATCTATGGAAAACATTAGCTATTGGGCTAGTCATTTTGTTATAGAATTAACGGGTTATTCCAATTTTCAACTTTATTTTATTACTATTAGAAGGGAGCGGCCCAGCCAGTTGGGTTCCTCTCGTTTACTCTCTCTCCCCAAATCAATACGAGTGGAATAAATCATATACCAATGCCACCAAATTGAATCTTTATTTCATCATAACCAAATCGAAACATGCTTCTTACATCCAAAAAAAGAAGAAGACACATGCATACAAATAAATCATATTAAACCGACTTGACCACAATGTAATGTTGGTAAAATAGGTATATAATCTTTTATAAACTGAATAAAATTAAAATAATGTTTACAAATATAACAATGGTGAAAAGTATGAAGTGCACATGTCAAATCAGCTTTTAGAAGATAGTTTTACTAGTCTATATATGGAAATCAAAATTTGTTTTAATGATTAGTCACTCCAAAAAAAAATTTGTTTTAGACAATTAACGTGTTGCAAAAAGTTTTAATTTAATTGGTAAATAACTTTTAAAATTATTTGTTGTTTATTTCTATGCTCTTTTACATAAATTACTGCTATACCTGTGATGGGAAGCTTATAACAAATAAGTTATGAATATTTTAAAATGTTTACAGCTATACCATAGCAAGTGTAATTTTTTTTTTGTGAATGATGATACCTTTGAGGGTTAGGCCCACCGAGATATTCAATGAAGGTGATTTTTAACTTAATACTATTAGAAGTATGTATGAAGATCTATATTAATTCAAATTCAACTTAACTTATGCTATGAAGTTGCAGTTACTAGGCAAAGTTTGAAAGTTAAAGTGGAAATTGATGTTAGAAAGCCCCTAAGAAGGGATATTTTCATCCAAGGAGAAGCTAGGAAGAAGAGGTGGATCATATTTCAGTATAAAAAAAAATCAATTTTCTATGCATGTGGGTGGCCCATGTGTTTAAGGAGTATAGGGAATTAAGAGAAGGATTAGAAGGTATATCAAAGATAGATCTACCCTTTGATAGTCAGTTGAGAGCCGGTAGTAACTTAGGGGGAGGGAAAAAAGGAGATGGAAAAGGAGGTAGAGTTGACTCCATCACCTATGTAAGGAGTGGAAAATATTGGAAAAAAGGTTGTTAAGGGTGTGGTATATCATTAAAAGGGAGAGACAACAAGACGAAGGGGGTAGAAGGAAGGGTGGAAGAAGTGAAAGAAGGAGACAGGGGAAGCAGAGTGGCTTTGAATGAGCTAGAAAGTAGCCAACCAAGCAACATGTAAGATATAGAAGGAAGAGGTCAAATATACAATGAAATAAGTAAAACTCCTGAGAAAAGAAAATATGAAGGATCTAAAAACTAGCTTGCAAATTAGAAGAACCTCCTATCAGAAAATCAGAAGGAGGCCAACTATAGAGAGGATTTGATGATCATCACTTATTCTAACCTAAAAGATACTAATTCCACACCGAATAAGGAGCGTGATGAAGTATTCTTAAAACCAGAAAGTGGGTGGTGGCGAACTTCAAGTGACAATATGAAAATGTGGGATGCATAGAGAGTAGAAGGAACTGGCTATGGTAAATTGGAGATAATAAAAAAAACATATATTGAAGAAATTCAGATGAAGGGAAGCACCAGACTAACAGACGACACAGTGAATAAAAACAGATAGCATGGCAGTAGTTGTATGAGAATAGAAAACATAACAAGAAGGAAATGTAGTAAAATGTATAGTTTCAGAAAGATAGAGGGAAACAAAAACAAAAGAAAGAGAACCACATACAGAGCAGGAGAGTAAAAAAAGGCAAAGGTATAAACAATTAGAATTTGAACATAGCTGCACAATTGGAAAGAGGATGAGATATAACCAAGATCAAGCATACAAAAAAAAAACGAGGTGGTGGCCGACGGAACTACTTAGCCTCACCAAGAGTGAATGACTCTTCTTGCCTGTAACATATGGACAATTCGAAACCTTCTTGACATGGTCAAGAGAAAAGATTCCAAGTTTGCCTTTTTATCTAAAACTAAAAGGAAGGCAAATGAATCGAGGTGGTTAAAGATCAAACTGAAGACGAGGAATTCTCTAGCAGTTGATAGTGAAGATAAAAGGGGAGGCCTTGCTCTATTTTGGAATGATGATACAGATGTAACGATTCAATCCTTCTCCGCAAACCACATTGATGCCTGGGTTACCGATGAAAACAACAAAAACTAGAGATTAATAGGATTCTATGGTCACCCTCAAGCCCATTTGCGAGAGGAATGATGAAGGTTATTAAAAAATCTGGGAAGATAAGCTGAGGCCCCATGGGTTGTTATTAGAGATTTTAATGAAATTGTGGGAATCTCTGAGATTAATAACAGAAATCGAAAATTAGAAAATCAAATGCAAAGGTTTAGAGAAGCTATTGACTACTGCAAACTCTAGGATATTGGATTTATTGGTCCCCCAATGACATGGAGAAATAATAGGATGAGAAACGATAGAGTAGAAGCAAGGTTAGACATGTGTTTGGCAAATGTGAATTGACTATCATCATATCCATTTGCAAAGGTATTCTATTGCATTGCTACTACATCTGATCTTGTTCCTCTCCTCCTCAAGTTCGATGCTAGAAGCTCAAAACATAAATTATATAGATCAATTAGATATGAATTGTTTTGGGCAAAGCACAAAGAGGCAAATGACATCATTCAAACTGCTTAGAAGGATAGAAACTGTAGTAATGAGGTGGACTTTGAATTGATAAAGGAAAAGACGTTCAAATGTGGCATGCAGTTAAAAGAGTGAAATGAGGAAAAATGGGCAACATTTCAAAAAGAATCCAGCAGCAACAATATGAGCTTCAAACTTTATCAAAGGAAGCAGCTTTAGATATCAGGGACCGGAGAATCAAATAGAAGGAGAAGGCAATCAATTCTTTGTTAGAAGATGAAGAAACTCTTTGGAAACAGTGAGCTAAAGTTGTTTGACTCAAGGGTGGAGACAAAATATTAGTTTCTTTCATAAGGCTACCTCTGATAGAAGAAGGAAAAATCTGATTACCATGCTAGAAAATGGGGATGGAGAGAAGGCTGAAACTTAATAAGAAAAAGAACGAATGGTTCATTCTTACTTTACAAAGTCATTTACTTTAAAAAACCCTGTGGGAATGTAGTACGTTGTGAGAAAAATCAAATGAAAAGTAACTAAAGAAGACAACCAGTTTCTCACTCAACAAGTCATTAAAGAGGAAGTATCGAATGCTTTGGAGATGATGAACCCAATTAAAGCACCAGGACAAGATGGGATGTTAGTTGGTTTCTTCAAAAAAACTGGCATGTTGTGGGAGATGATATTTTCAAAGCTTGTAGGATTGGATGGAAACTGAATCAGTGGAGGAGCAGATGAGAAAGTTACAATAAATCAACCAAACCACCATTGTTTTGATCTCTAAAAAGTAGGAAGCTATAATGGTGTCCAACTTTAGGCCAATCAATCTCTGTAATGTGATTTACAAAATTCTTTCGAAGATTCTAGCAAATAGGTTGAAGCAATGTCTCCATAAAATTATATCAAAGGAGCAAAGTGCATTCATCCCTGGTAGACTTATCACTGACAGTGTGTTGATTGCATGTAAAGTCATTCACTCGCTAAGAAGAAGGAAAAAAGGGAAAGACGAAGTAATGACAGTAAAGCTAGACATAGGTTAAGGCGTATGATCGAGTAAAATAGAAATTTGTGATGTTAGTGATGGAATGGATGAGATTTGATAGAAGGTGGACTGGATGGATGAAAAGTTGCATGGCCTCAACATCATATAATATCTTGATAAACAGAACCCTTAACAGATAATATTAGTCCAAGTAGAGGATTGAGACAAGATGACCATTTATCTCCTTATTTATTCCTTTTTTGTGCTGAAGGTCTATCAGCTTTGATAAACCATTCTCGTGAGGAGGCAGACTCAAAGGTACAAAAATCTATAGAATGGGCCCTAGTTTGACTCACCTCTTCTTTGTGTATGATGCCCTCATATTCTTTAATGTTGGAAACAATGAAATTTTGCACCTTCTACATATTCTAAAAGTGTATGGAAGAGCTTCTGGTCAGCAGGTAAATTTAGAGAAGACAACTACATATTTTAGTGGAAACTTCAGCAATGTTAACAAAAGGGTTGTGGAATTTGGTCTCGACTCTGCAAGAAGTCAAATGATGATCTACCTGCGCCTCCGGTGTGGGTTGGAAGAAATAAAACAAAGACCTTCCAAAGCGTGAAAGAAAAACTTTGGAAAGAAGTGCAAGGTTAGCATAACAAACTGTTATCATGTGAAGGGAAAAAGATTTTAATCAAAGCAATAGCCCAAGTTGTGCCTATGTGTACAATGAATCTGTTCATAATGCCTAAGAAGTGTGATGAGCTAAACTCTATGTGCAACAAATTTTGGTGGGGTACGAAGAATGAAAGAAGGAAGATTAGTTGGGTATCCTGGGAAAGAATGTGCTTACCAAGAGAGAGTGGTGGACTAAGATTCCGTGACCTATATACCTTTAACCATGCGTTAGTGGCAAAACAAGCATCGAGAATGCTAACAGAAAAAAACTCCTTATGCCACAAGATCTTTAAGGCAAAATACTTTCTCACACGTGACTTCTGGAATGCTACTAGAAGGTCTGGCTCTTCTCGTGTATGGCGGAGCATGCATAAAGCTTTGCAGCTACTTAAGATGGAATGCTGTTAGAAAATTGGAAATGGTAAAAAAAAAAAATTCTTCACAAACAACTGGACCCCTAAACCGTTACAAATTGCAACACCTCTTCCAAGACAGATTAGGGATGATATGAAGATGACACAATTCTTTGATTGGAATAGTGGAAAATGGAAGGAAGACCTAATCAAATGCGTTGTTGGCGAAAAATGGTTGGAACCAAATTAGAATTATACAACTAATATCGATGGAAGAGGAAGACCTAATCTTTTGGAGACATGAAGCACGTGGGAGATTTTTAGTTAGGTCTGGCTATATCCAATTTTATCAAAACAAGTGGATCAATGATCATCAAGGACAATTAGCTTGTACTGAAATTGTGATGGAGATCCTCAAGACCATACAGAGATGCAAAATCTCAAAGAAAATTTAGATTTCTAGTTGGAAATTGGTGACAGATTCTCTTCCTTTAGGTGCTAATTTGTGGAGAGAGGCATTTATGGCAACCATTACTGTCTTTTATGCAATAAGGAAGAGGAGATGGAAGACAACCTACACATTTTTTGGAATTGCAGCCAAATTAATGAATGCCACAACAATCATCTGTTCGAGGAGCTAAATGGCAGACAAATATGTAATTTGCTGGATATCCTCCATCCATTGGCCTGCAACAGAGATAAGTATCATTTTACAATTTTCTTAACAATGTGTTGGAAAATTCGGCATCACAGAAATGCTTTTTTGGCTGATGGAAACCGATTTACAGCAGAAAACATTATGGAATGGTGCATGAATTTCATTCATTTCTATCAGTCATCTATCTCATCAGTTCATGGTCCTTTACTGATTCTTGACAGCCCGACTAAATGGACCAAACTTGAAGTTAGCTATATAAAATTGAATGTGGATGTGGGAATTTCAGCAAGCTTTAACAAGATGGGTTTTGAGGCTATCCTTTGAAATGATGCAAAGGAAATTCTTAGTTGCAAAATGTCGATCTCTTTAAGGATCTGCTCCAACGGATTGGATGGAAGTGAAAACATCACTCCCGGGCACAAAGAAGCTAATAGAAAATAATGTGAAGAAAGTTATTGGTGAATCTAATTCACTGATAATCGTTAATTGGCTTTCAAGTGAAGAACAAATCAGATCAAATGTTGGGTTATTAACTGATGAGATTAAAAGGCTATGATCAAATTTTGAACTAATACTCTTCTCGCATGCCTTTAGAACTGAGAATTGTTGTGCCCATCGATTAGCTAAATGGATTTTGGTGTAGGGAAGCAATGAATGTAGCTGCTCTAATGAGCTTCTCTGACTATATAAAAGATGTACATGCTAATGACCTTTCTTTTGTTTAGCTGATGGAGGTTTCCCCCTAAATATTTCTAGGCCGTTTGTTGAGATATTTGGGGCCGTGAACCTTTATCTTTATCCTGTAATCTCTCTTAACATAAAAAAAATTCTACTTAACTTGATGGCTTATTAATCCTAAATTCCTAATCCATGATAAGTACGATCAAACAAGCCCATCGTCCCGTGCATGCTCGCTGAAAAAACAAGCCCATTACCAATCAAAAAACAAGAAAGGCCAATTGTCCCCTTCATGAACGGGAGACATGCGATTCATCTGGATGGTTCGACGTATGGGCCCAATTTCTAGAAGTTGTCGGCCCAAATGTCATGGATATGGTGCATGCGAGTAGCAGCATCAACCCAAGGTCTTCTTTCGCAGACAAGCGGACCTCTCGTTCTTAATACGAGTGAAAAGAACCAGAGGAGACGTGGGAAAAAGACGAGCCGATTAATTACAAAATTTCGAACTCCGCAGTAAGATACGTGTCACAATTCATTGCCACACGTACGGTTTGGGTTTTTATTTATTTATTTACTGAAGTAGTACGGTTTTGGTTCTTATGATCTGTAGTGCTCCGTCTTTTCGCCGACGGAGTTGTTGCATCATAGATGGGTAGGTGCACTTACTTTTTCCCTCCAAATCTAAATGAGCGGTTCCGGCTAGACAAGAGGACATGCATGAATCCAAGATATATTCGCCAGGCGGCTTCTTTTCTCAGAATAATTCAATTCAACCCAAAACATTGAATTCCAACCACCCACATTGCAAACCTTTCACCCTCTATATAAACACACCAAGCTTGCATCCAATATTCTCATCCCACTTAACTGAAAAAGAAATAAATGCGATGAGATTGTGTCCGTGAAAAGAAATAAAAAAAGTTAAAAACCTAGCTGATTACCGGAAGACCACTTCTAGTGCTCGACAGCCTTTCAGTTGGCAAGTCCTTTCTACTGATTGCACCCGATTCTACCCAAAGCAAAGTCCAATAATAGGGCTGATTTTGGCCACAGTTCAGCTCTTTACTTGGCAGTAATTCCTATTTGTTGTCCAATATTTTTAGATATTGCTAATTTCATATTAATTAAACGCAGGATTTCTTTCAATGACATAGATTTCTTTAAGAATCTAGATACAAATGATGTTGTTTCTTTAGCTATATATGATACTTTTTCATGAACTTAATCATGACCAGTTGGCGGTTCTTACATGAAGTGAAAGTAAGAAAGGATCAAAACACGATTCTAACATAAGGGAAGTAGCTAGTACTGTGAAGATACGAAGAAATAATTGAAATATATAATAAAAATAAAGAAAAAAGACTTTTCATAATTTTTTTTTTTAAAAATTTTCAAACACTCTTTCAATTTCCGAAGAAAATGCTTAAAAGCTTCAAGAAAGAGGAGATTGAAAGCACAAGTGATCTCTAGATCCATTTGAAGTTCCACATATATGAGCAAAAATAATTAGTAATAAGCCCAGATTTAGCTAGCTTGCGATCTCTAGTTTTGAGTTAATTCAGATTTGCATGCCAAGCAATAAATAATTAGCTAGAAATAACTCTCTG
The DNA here is from genome assembly GCA_030490835.1 of Annona cherimola. NCBI lineage: Eukaryota > Viridiplantae > Streptophyta > Magnoliopsida > Magnoliales > Annonaceae > Annona > Annona cherimola. The sequence goes on along the minus strand of CM059977.1, from coordinate 10,282,011 downwards.
TCAAAAATTATTTAATTTGCAAACTTGTCCATCGTTAACAACCCTTAGCAAAAGGCACATTCTATTATTTGAAAACTTCCTCTATTCTAGTTCTTGTTTGTTAGGCACCACAACCTTTTAATCTAATTAATAACTTTTCCCATATTCAATAGTCTCTCTTGCTTCTGGATTTGTTCCCTACAAATCATCGCTATTTATATAGAACTTATATATAAATTAAACCGACAAGATCTCTTTTTGATTCCGGAGGTTCCATAGATGTTCATATTAGCAGCAGTATTTTAAGTTACCAAGTCATATAAGCCTAAGCCTCCTTTCTTGTTTTAGACATACATCATCCTAAGCAACTGGAATTGATTTAACAACAGTATTTCTTGTCCATTAGAAAGCCTTGCACACTTTTTTAAGTACTGCCCCCGAAATGGATTTAGGTAATATGAATGCCTAACTCTAATAAGATTGAATGTCAAACAAAACAGATTGAATTAATTAAAGCCTCCCAACAAATCATGCAAAGTGACTTAGCCATGAGGTAACCTTTAGCTGCCACCCTGTCAATCAATTGAATACAATCCTTACCTGCGCTCTGAGCGACAAGTGGAACACCAAAGGTACCTAATAGGAAATATTTAATTTCTTCAATGAATCGCGTACCACTATTCTCATTTTTCAACCCATTATTTAATAACCCAAGAATCTTATTTTTCTAACTTTGCCTCTCTATTTCAATATTTTTTCTTCCCGCTACCCTATTTATCTCTTTACTCTTTTCATTTCATATTAATCACATCATGCTCAAAATTTTCTCTTTCCCATTTTTCACCTTATCCCAAAATTCTACAAAAATACACATAACATGTTAGAATTTTCTTCCAATATTTCACAATCATACGACCTCCGTACTGCGCTATTTGTTAGAGTGCCGTTGGATTTGGACCACTAAATGCCTAGCTTCATCACGTCGACTTAAAAAAAACAGATGGCTGTTACTTCAACATTAAAGATTTTAAGCTGCAAATGGCCCACCAGCAGTACGTTTCATCCGTCCGCACAGCTCCGTCGGTGCCACTGTCAGTCGCTCGAGGCACATCCATGTTTGAAAGTGGTAGACAACTACTCACTAGTGCCTCCATACACCAATTTCTTCTCGCCCATTAAAAGGATCGCTGCATGCATTTAATTCAATCCCAACTACCCCCATATCTGCCTGCTGATTCCCTTGAATTGAGGTTATATAAAGCCGTCCTGCATGTCTCTTCAGCTGCATAGCAATAGACTCTAGAGAGAGGGAGAGGGAGAGAGAGAGAGTGTGTGTGCACGGGGGCGCGGTCGCGTGTGAAAAGAAGTATTAGTATGGCTAGTTGTGGAAGTGTGGTGAGTGTGTTGTGGCTGGTGGTTGCAGTTGGGCTGGTGGCGTGGCCGGAATGGGTGCATGTGGTAGGGGCTGTGACATGTGGACAGGTGAGCAGCTCCGTGGCGCCATGCATTCCTTATCTCCAAAAAAAAGTAACCGCGCCGCCAGCCGCCTGTTGCAGTGGCATCAAATCTCTGAATGCCGCTGCCAAGACCACTCCAGACCGCCAGCAAGCTTGCAATTGCCTTAAGGCCGCTGCTTCCACAATCCCAGGCATTAATTTTGGTCTCGCCAACATTCTTCCTGGCAAGTGTGGTGTTAGCATCCCCTACAAGATCTCCCCCACAACCGACTGCTCTAAGTATATGCATAAATCTTAACTTTTTTTGTTTTTTGTTTTTATTCTTTTTATTCTGTTGTAGTTCTTGGTTTGTACTGGTTGCGAGATGTAAACACTAGTTAGTTAATTCCCCTCCAACCCTCCCCCCCCCCCCCCCAATATAAAACTAAGATCTTACAGAGTGCAACAACCAAAGTCTATGAACACAATATAGATCACCTAATTACATGTTATTCATAAGCCTTCTGCCAACATCCAAGTGCATGTGATCAATATACCCGAAGATTTTTTTTGATGGAAAAATATACTTGATGAATTGAATGGCTGACATTGTATCATCAGAAGTTTGAAACAATTAAGTTAAGAGAGTAGCTAGTACCCATTTGAATTTGTTGCATTTGTTTTCAGTGGGTGTGATGTGGGAAATTAATAAAATATGCTAACGGCGATTTTTGTTTGAAATATTGCTGCAGGGTGACCTGAGGAGCGAGAAAAGGCTATATTGAAGATGCAGTAACTATAGTTAATGAGGGAATAAAATGGACACACCAGGGCCTGGTCTTATACGTATGGCTGTTTGCCATGCGAGCTTGAGCGTGTCCTTTATGAACTTCTGCTTTGTACTTTCCGATTTTTACTGTAATGATGTGGTATGATATGCATATTCTGTTTGCTTGGGCTGGGTTGAGTCTCGACTCAACCCACCAAAGCTAATAAAAATCAATATCTACGCTTGCTTGCTTTTGCGAAATCCAAATCGGATAAACCGAAACTTTGAAGAATCCTTTTCATAAATAAGGCTATGATTAGGATAACTTTGCCTCTTCAGAAGAATACAAGGGGATTGAATGAAATGAAAAAATGAGATAGAAATTTAATTATATATTTAGATAACCAGTTATATTAAAATTAAAAAGTTATCTTAAGAATAAGAAAACTCACTTCATACACATCTCATTTTCAAAAGTTTGAGATACTTTGGAACACTATAACTCGAACCTGCCTACCATATTGAAATTTAATATAAAATAATAATGCAAATTTAAATAATCTTTCTTTATATTTATATATTTTATGTTATTTATATTCATGTTGCTGATGTTTGTCATGTTGAAATTATATTATAGGTAAATTATCATTTACTTTTTACATTTGTCAATTTTCTTCTTTTATTTTTTGGAAAAGATAAATTTTTTTTAAGAATATATTATATTACTATGATTTTCTTAAATCTACGCACTATTATTTTTATATCGACGACCTATTAATTTATATTGAATTTCAATCCAGATTTCAATTAGAAATCAATTCACATAATAGGATTAAGATATAGGTTTTATAAATAGAATCGCAGTTAGAGTTAGTCAAAACTGAGTTTTCGGCCTCATTTATACCTTATTCCTTCTCGTCCTGTGTCGTATACTATTTTTTTTTTAAAAATTTTATTGTTGTGATATTATACGATGATACTTGGTTAAACTCTTCTTTTGTGTTCTTGGAGTCTAATTTCTACAGTAACCAAAGTGCAAAAGCCTTATGACAAGTCAAAAATACCTTTCATTTTGGTTCGAATCGTTTTGAAAAGTTAATAACAACGTCAATAACATCAGCCTATTTCTAGAAGGCATCAGTTCGAATCTCCTCAGCTAGACTTTGAGAGTGTTATTCAGTTAGGGGCATTTGTCCTTCTATTACTAATAAAAAAAAGTCAATAACATCAGCCTCAGGAAAGAAAAAGTCAAAAAAATTCTGCTTTAGGAAAGACGTGGATAAATACTCAATCACAGTTTTCTCTGCCACTTTGGTTTGAAAAGGACAACAAATTGAAGTGGACCATATAATAAATGACACATGCAATTGAATTAACCGAAACATGATCTTTCTTATATACATCCTTGTAAATTTTTCTCAAATAAATACATGTAATTTATTCTACAAGTCCAAACTGTTACTTGATAATATGCTCATTGCAATCTCAAGTTATCGACACAACCTAAAGCCATCCAAAAATAAAAGATCACTAAATTTTGGGGAATTAGTTGGAAGCAACCCAAGACATACAAGGTATATCCTCCGGCAAACTTCGACTCCCCACAATACAACATAAATTCCAATATAACAAACTAGGAAATAAAAGGTCATTTTGGGCCTCCGCATCCAGTCTTAAAAGGTCATTTTGCCAACATGAATAATTAACAAATAGTTAAAATAAAAGAACCAATCGAAGGGGGAAAAAAAAAAAATACAGTCCAGTAATGTGTTAAGCTCGTCGATGCGAGCCTACTAACACATCTAACTAGAACCGACAAGAACGCTTATGGAGTAAAGATGATCGAGGGACTTGGTGGATTGAAACGTTGTGGCGACTGCCCGTGCATTGGTGAGAAACTGAGACGAACGATGTGTTATATGGCATTTGGTGAACGCCTACTTTAGATGATTTACAGGGGTTCAATAACTGACCAGTAGCCATTGTAAGCCTCTCAAACTTCTCGCTTCAGCACATTACTAAGAGCTGCGGGAATTAACAGGAAGAGATCTGTATGAAAGTTTCGAACTCATGAAAGTATATTCGTGCTATGTTTTAAAAGGAATCAAGCGATCGATCAGGGAGCATAAACATGAATACTATTGGATCCATTTAATAGGTAACTCACCCACATCACAAAATCCATTGGCTCAATATGCCCAGTCTATATCCTTCCCTTCCCAAATTACCTATAATAACAGGCGTTCTAGGCCTATTGCTAACGGGAATTCCAGAAAAGCCAAGGTTCCACCCAAGCGTCAGTCAGTCTTCGAGTAATTCTTGGTGAAAGATCGATGCATGCTGGATTACGGATGGTCAATAGCAAAAGGATTCCCATTACAAATTGAAAAAGCAGTAGGTGAGATTGCAAAATTCATTTCTGAAGCAGAGGACAAACAGGCAACCAGCTGGTTTCATCCAATTGAGTGGGCTGAAGCATCAAAGGCGGAAACAGAAACTAGATCCACACTAATCATTTAACTTCTATTGTCCTATTTAACGGGCCGTCTTCTTATCATACTCAGACCAATCTGAAATACCATTTTTAATAAGATTATTAATCTAGATGCATATTATCTATAAATTATATTTTTTTATTCTTTTGAGGATTTATCATTTTTGAATATATATATATTTAAACACAGAACATTGTGGTCATTTTCATGAGTTAAAATGACCACAAGTTCTCGTGTTTAAAAATAGAAAATAAATATACATATATCTCTAAAATTAGTAAAAATTAGTTTATAGATAATATATAGACTAATAATATTGAAAAAAATTAAAAAAAATTAAAAAAATGGGTGTTTTGACTGTTGGTAGATGCTAATTATATTGTAGATGATGATTGGACTTATTTAATATAGGTTGACCATGAAAACCAGCCCAAATCATTTATAACACACATGATAATATCACCTAAAACCAGAGCCATCAAAGGAAGAAAATATAGATCATCTTTCATAAATGGTGATGAGTACACAAATCTTAACCAAGCTTTCAATCAAAATCCAATGGAATGATGTTCTTTAGTAAATGCAACATCATATACTACCAACTGGTTAAAAACTTTTTAATATTTTAAAATCATTTTATTTCAAAATATGAGTTTGAAATTTGATATATGATATTAAAAAGGCTTCAAAATTAAAAAGTTTTTAAACAGTTGATATTATATAATGTTGTGAAACTCAACTTTTATGTAACTTCTTTTGTTTCTTTTACTTTGATGATTGATCGATAGAAATTTATACTAATTATTTTTTTTAATATCATTTATAATATAACAGAAATTTTATCATTTGTCTAGTATCTTTGTACACGCCTCATCCATAAATGTTTAAAGTCAAACTAATAAAAAAATTTAATATTAAATATTAATTTTAAAGTTGTATTCAACAACTAAACAGTTAAATATTTTATAAAGTATTTTACATTCTAATATATATATACACAAATGAATTTATGAAATTTTCATAATTTAAAAAATAATATATAATTTTGGAAAATTTTCTTTTATTCTCATAAACATTTATCCTTAATTCTTCAATTATTCACGATATTTCACAAATTCCTCTCATATTTATATCATTTAACTCCAAATTTCTATGATACTTATCTCACTAATATAATTATTATCTATTTCATTGAAAAGCCAATCTTGCTCCTCTAAAATTTTTTAATTAAAATGATTCAACTGTAATATAATTTTAAATTTTTAATGCCACATATTGATGATTTATTATTATTATTTGAGTTATATTAGAGTTGAATCGTTTAAATTAGGAAACTTTGAATAGGCAAAATTATCTTTTCAGTAGAATAAATAATGGTTGTAATAATATGAGTATCAGAAAAATTTATTAAATGTTGTGAGTGTATTAATAATTAGGGACAAATATTATGGGTATTAAAAGGAATTTTTCTATATAGTTTTAAGTAAAAATTGTGCCCAAATACATCCTTCCTTTTTTTTTTGATGAAGAAACATTAGAACAAGATAGAGAAAGCAAGATGGCTTCCAACTCCATGCGCCCCAAAAAACCTGACCAGGGAGAAGGAAGGGGAAGCCATCCTCTACTCCAAAAAGACAGATTTCTCACTTTCAATCAAATTCCTAATACGATCTGGAGGGTCATTTATCCAAAAACCAAAATCCGCCTCCTGTGTTAATACAATCTGTGTTGTCCAAAATTGTGCACACATAAATCTTTTGTTTCCATAAAACAAAGTCTCCTGGCTAAACGAATGAGCCCAGTTGCATTTGGACCTCTAACTACCTAGCTTCATTGTATCGACGAATTAAAAACAGAAAACAGATCGTTATCAAAAAAAAAAAGAAAAAAGAAAACAGATGAGTGCTGTTACTTTAACATTAAAGACACACCCATGTATGAAAATGGTAGATAACTACCCAGTGGTGCCTCCAGATCTAACTTCCTCGACCCATGTGTGGAAGTTGTAGATAACAACCTAATGTTGCCTCCAGATATAATCCCCCCCAATCTGTCGAGAAACAGCCATGTGTGGAAGTGGTGGATAATTAACTACACCAGATACACTTCCCACTTCATAAAAATTGATCAATGCAAGCATTTAATACTGTTTGCTAATTCCCTTGAATTAAGGTTATATAAAGCCAACCCCCACACAACACACCCCCCACACCCCACCCCCCCACCCGGCATGTCTTCAACGGCATTGTAATAGAATGTAGAGAGAGGTAAGAGTGTGTGAAAAGAAGTATTAGTATGGCTAGTTGTAGATGTGTGGTCAGTGTGGTGTGGCTGGTGGCTTGGCCGGAACGGGTGCATGTGGAAAGGGGTTGTGACATGTGGGCAGGTGACCAGCTCCCTGGCGGAATGCATTCCTTATCTCCAAGGTAAAGCACCCGTGCAGCCACCAGCCTGTTGCAGTGCAATTAGATCTCTGAATGCCGCTGCCAAGACCCTTGCAGACCGCCAGCTAGCTTGCAAATGCCTTAAGACCGCATTTTCCACCATCCTGGTAATCAATCTAGGTAGCGCCAACGCTCTTCCTGGCAAGTGTGGTTTTAGCATCCCCTTCAAGATCTCCCCCACAACCGACTGCGCTAAGTATATGCATAAATCTCAATCCTTGCATTTTTTTTTTTTTTTTTGGCTTCTTTTATTGAATAGAATGGTAGACATTGTATCATAAGAAGGTTGAAACAATTGAGTTGAGAGGGTAGCTAGTAATCCATTTGAAATATACCTATTCCATTTTTCAGAGGGCGTAATGTGGGAATTTAAAAAAACATACTAACGGTGGTTTCTGTTTGAACTATCTCTGCAGGGTGACTTGAGGAGGAGAGAAGGCTATATGCCTATATAGGAGATGGAATAACTATAGATAATGAGGGAATAAAATGGACACGTACGCCGTGATCAGGTCTTACATGCATGGGTGTGCCCTCGCAGTACGTGCTTGAGCGTGTCCTTTATTAATTCTACTTTGTCAGAAACATCCAGTCATATTGAAGTGAAATGGTAGGACTATCCATCCGTTAGTGCAAAATAGCGGGCTTTTTCTTACCTGTCCAATAAAAAATGTGTTCTTACCGGAGTCTGATTTCTACAGCAGCCAATGTGTCCAATTTGCATAATTAAAGAAGCTATTAATTCAAAAGCTAATTAGAAAGTCTTACGAAAGGTCAAAAATATTTTCATTTTGATCCGAATCATTTTCAAAAGTTAATACTAACATCAGTCTTAGGAAAGAAGTGGACAAATATTTAACTACTGTTCTCTCTGCCACTTAGGTCAAACCTAAGTGGACTTCACATGATAAAAGACAATGAATTAACCGAACGTTGATCTTTCATGCATCCTAGTAATTTTTCATTTTTTCCAAGATCATGATAAAAATTGCACGTCCGCTGGGCTCCAAATATTCCCACTGCTAGCCGATAACATGATCATTCCAATCTTAGCACAACCTAAAACCACCTAAAGATAGGTTACAAATTTTTTTGGGGAGATTGGAAGCGGCCCAAGATATACGAGGTATATCCTCAAGTAAATTTTGGGGAGAGTGGACAACAACATGAATAATTATGAAATAATTAAAGCAACTGAAAAATACAGTACAGCGTAGCTATTGATACGTTGAACCAGAAATGACAAGAATTAACGCTCACGAAGTGATTGAGGGACTTGGTGCATTCACATGAAACACAAAAGCATTGTTGAGTGCATTATATTTAGAGAATGTTTTAATGCATCATGGTGTAAAATCTCATTTTTTATATGTTTTTTAGAATTTTTTTTATGAGATTGCTAGTGTAGTTGTATTTAACTTATGTATTAAGTTATATTATTTTTAGATATGTAAATATATATTTTTAATTTTTTAAAAACAGCCATATTTTAGTCACTTAAAAATGGATAAAGTACCCTTTTTTAAATATATATATATATTCACATATCCAAAAATGATAAATTTTGACTTATATATTAATTACAACTAGATTAACAATCTTATAAAAAAATTCAAAAAAAACAAATGTTAAAAAATTAGATTTTGCGCCCTGATGCATTGAAATGGTGCATTGAAACCTTCTTCATTACATTCTATGGTCTACCCATGAGGTCGGGGCCATAAGCGCTTGCTGCAAAGAGAGAACCGATAACTCTCTTTCCATGCCCCTTCTCGCCATTCCTGCATCTGAGGAACACACATGCGACAAGGTAGTAGCCAGTTAAAAGGTGCTGCCATATATTCTCACAGAAAAATGGAGGGTCCTGATTTCACTAGTGTTGAGCCTCGGCTGAGGTCTAGCTCCTGCAGTCGGCTAATTGCTCCATCATTTGAGAAATCGTTTGAGAGTGAAAGAGCAACTGTTGACCCTGGGATGGTGTGGAAATTGGAATGGAGGCAGTCGCATGTTGTGGTGATTACCCATGCATTGGTGAGGTACTGAGAGGAGCGATGGGTTATATGCCATTGGGTGAATGCCTACGTTAAATAATTCACTGAGGTTCGATACTTTCCCAGTAGTCATTCTGAGAACCTCTCGCTTCAGCACCTCATTAAGAGCTGCAGGAATTAACATGAAGAGAATTAGGTGAAAGTTTTGAACACATGAAAGTGTGTTCATTCTACAAGTTAAGGATATGATCAAGTGGTCAGTGAACATAAACACGAATACCATTGTGTTGACATAATAGGCAACTCATCTGCATCACTAAAATTGCATTGGCTGCACACATAAGATCCCATATCTGATAGGGTGAAAGAGAGAGCCTAAGCTATAAGTAGAGACCGCTGATTGAACTATTAGGGCGCCTTTAGGGTACTACATGTATCCAGAGCGACAAAACCGTGAGAACTGAAGCCCAAATCAGACAATACCTGCGACTTAAGTGCTAGGGCGTGAATTGATTTCAAATTGATTTCTAAAGTGGCAAAAATAGGCAACCGGTTCAGATTCATCCTTTAGTGGGCTGAAGCATCAAAGATTCCAACAAAAAACTAGTTCCACACTAATCATTCAACTTTTGTTGGCCTATTGAACATGGATCAGCGCCTATAAACAAAATACAAATCACCTAAGCATTATTCATAAACCTTCTGCCAACACCTAATTGCATGTGTACTTGCCAACTGAATGGCAGACTATGTCATTGGGTAGCTGCAATTACTCTAAGAAATCAATTCAATTGCAACCTCTCATCAAAAAATAGAAAAAGAAAAAAGGCTGGACATCGAACATCAAAATCATGTCCAGTCTAGTCCTTTAAAAGTCCAAGCTATTACTTGATAAGATGCTCATTGCAATCTCAACAAAACCTGAAGTCATCTAAAGATAAGATTACAAAATTTGGGGGAAGTTGGAAGCAACCAAGACATACGAGGTATATCCTCAAGTAAACTTCGATTCCCCATAATACACCACAGACTCCAATGCAACAAACTGGAAAAAAGACAGCATTATCCAGCATGATCTGGAGAAGATGATGAACGAAACAGAGAGAAACAGGGATGGAAAACAACATGAATGATTATGAAATAATTAACATAAAAGAACCAATCTAATGAAAAAATACAGTACAGCAATGTATGAAGCCCGTGGATGTCAGCCTATTGACACATCTAACCAGAAATGACAAGAACGCGGATGTAAAGATGATTGAGGATCTTAGTGCATTGACATGAAACATGAAAGCACAGTTGAATACATGCATGGTCCAGCCATGAGATCAGGGCCATATGTGCTTGCTTCAAAGAGGAAACCCAACTCTCTTTCCATGTCCCTTCTCACCATTCCTGCATCTAGTGAACACAGATGCTACATGGTAGTACCCTGTTAAAAGGTGCTGCTACTCTCACTGACAGAAATGGAGGGTCCTTCTGTTTTCACAACGGTTGAGCCTTGGCTGATGTCTAGTTCCTGCAGTCGGCCAAGCGGGTCTTGCTTCATCATTTCAGAAATCATTTGAGAGTGAGAGAGCAATTGGTGACTGGAGACGTTAAGCTGGGATGGGTGGAATGGAGGCAATTGCATGTTCTGGTGATTACCCATGGACCGGTGAGGAACTGAGAGAAATGATGTGCTATATGGCATTTGGTGAATGCCTAGGTTAAATGATTCGCTGGAGTTTGATACTTCCCCAGTAGCCATTCTGAGCCTCTCAACCTCTTGCTTCAGCGCCTCATTAAGAGCTGCAGAAATTAAGATGTTCTTAAGATATCTATATGTATGTATTGAACACATGAAGGTATATTCATGCTGTAATTTAAAAGAGATCAAGTGGTCAGTGGGCATAAAAATGAATACTTTTGGATCCATATCATAGTAACTCATATCCTGGTAAATATAATCTACAAGTAAGCCAATTGGACCTATCAATTTGGCCTGATATAATCTTTGCTGGGAACCTTGGCTAGGTTTGAGCCTCTGCATGATTCGTTTATGCATGTATGAGTATGTTAAGCACACATTATAATCAGTCTATAACATACTAACAAAAGTAACAAACAAGCCAAGTAATAATAATGAAAATGGTTCACTTATTAATGTTATTGGAACATGATTTCACGACTCGAACACAATCCAAACAATTCAATAAGCCCAAAAGCTGCTGATGTCACAATATTACCAATCCAGTAAAAAAGACTTGCGCCAAGTTGCCCAAGAAAGTGCTAATAGACCAGGTGCAAGTTGCCCAAGAGAATGCTAATAGGTAATCTGTTGTTAATTCACCACCATGACACTAAACTGCTCATATCATTGAAATGAAATGCTCTACCATCATAAACAGCAAACAGCACCAATCAAAATCAGAAGATTTGACTTTTATCCTGATACCAAAGCAAAACAGCAATTTAGGATAGTGAAGCTTTGCCTACATGGTAACCGGAAGACTGCATAATGCATTCACCTTGCAGATGCACTGAATTTTTTCTAAATGTACTTTTCAAAGTCAAGAAAAATAAATAAATAAAGATATGCATTTCCAACTAATCACAAAGTTGGGATGGAAAGTACTAAAGTAACACCTAAATGCATGGTAGAATCTTGACATGAACAGGATCATTCATACCACCTACATGCATCGTTAGAGCTTCAAGCTCCATGTAGAAGAACTGGTAACACGGCAACACAAAGTTTGTTGATATCCCACTGAAAGCATTTGTTACTTATTAGAGTCCATATTCACAGATTTTGAGGTACGATACAATGTGGAACAAGAGTAAGAAACTGAAAATAAAATTAATATGTCAAGAAAAAGATGAGTTGGAACTCACCGTCACGCAATTGAGCTTGTTGCTCCATTGCTTGCAACCGTAGCTTCAACTCTGTGTTTTCAGTAGTCAGGCCTGTTGTATCTCTCTAAAAGCACACAAAGAAGCAAAATTCACAATTACATCTGCTTATCTAGCAAATGCATAAGGTATCCAAAAGCAGCAAATAAACGTAAGATCAATTAAGCAAATTGTATTTCTCACTTATGAGATCAATTAATTCAAATTAGATTTCTTCTGCTGAGAAAAATAAAGATAACACAATCCGAAGGACAGGATGGGTTATTATGAACTTAAGCTAATATTTTCATAAGCTTCTCTTCGCACTTAGCACAAAGAAACATTCAAGGTATTGTCTATAGATAGAACTAGCCAATACATTCAGTAGTTCACTCGCAGCATGTGTAGAAATGCTTAGACTCTTCTTGGAATACTGTCAATTTGAGCAAACTGTGCACGCTATCCACCAATCCAAGTGATGGTGGACAAATAATTATCTGAAAGAATCAGGAACCTTTGCCAATAGACTTGCTGAGAAAATCCCACCATCAGTATTTTAGAGCATCCACCAAAAATGTTATAAACAGAATGAAGCCAAATCAGCCTTTATCCAAACCAGTGCACTGGGTTTACAGCAGAAGCTTTCTTCATAAGGTGGAATCACGGGATGGAAATCATGCAGCTAGCAATTTTATTTATTTATTAATAGAGCCAAGATGATGAAAACTTCACTAATTACAATGGAGATTGGACATTCTAATTCTGGCTTTATATGAACCTGACATATGAAAAAGGAAAATAATCCTCATTCACTCAACCATTCAAAGTTTCATTCAAGCTACATATCTTCACCACAACACAAGAATACGGCATAAAGAATATGGGCTCATAATGTTGAAAATTGACAATTTTATAAGATAAGCAATAGAACAAGATTATATCTTATTTTATTTCAATTCTTTGAGATCCTGTCTCCAAGCAACTGGGAAGGACAAAGGATAATAACTGGGTTGAGATCTGGAAGCACTTGGATGGAGACTGGATTTTTATTGATTTTTTAAAAAAATTTTGCAAGTTAGATTGCCTGATCTTGAATCCTATGAACAGTTTTCTTATATATTGTGCCACACAACTGGGGACTTGGTTAACATATTTGTTCAAGAAGGCTTAAAATCAAATAGAAGGTCAATGGTCATCACTTGGATGCCCAAGTAACTGATGTGGGTGAGTGTAGAGTAGTGTGAGTGGAGGTCTAATGTTCAAATGTTAAGTAAAAGCAGTGACCTCATTACCTGCCCCTAGACTACACTTCCATTAGGTACTTGGTCATCCAAGGTGGGTGATATGATGATATATATATATATATATATATATATATATATATATATATATAGAGAGAGAGAGAGAGAGAGAGAGAGAGAGAGATACTTGTGTAGGCAACTGCACCGTAAGTTAAGGTGCAATTGCCTCAAAATAGGCTCCACATGATCATAAAATTATAATCTACTCTACCCATTGCATTTAGAATTATGCATTCTATTACCATACCAATTTTCATCACAATTATATGTGTATGAATTTCATCTAAAAATTGTAACATACAGACCTAGAAAAACGATCATTGGGCCTGACACACAGAGCATACAAACCTAAAAAAATGACCATTGGGCCTGTGAGCTATAGGCTTCATAGTGTTATATTGTCCACTCTATTCCGGCAGCTTAGCCACACAATTTTTAAAATGCATCACACTATGTTTAACTTGAGACCCCCTTATAAATACTAGGAACTTTATTCCTTTTTCGATGTGGGATTCAATTTTAGGCTATTACAAGATGGTATAAATTCAACGTAATAAAATAGTTTGATGTATATAATAACTTTAAAGTTATTTCAACATGTAAACTATTTCATATATAATTTATATATAGACAAATTATTGTATAAAGTATCAATACATTTAAGTACATGCGGAACCCATTTTTGGCCAAATGCACCGTAAATTATGGTGCAGGCAAATGCACAGGAAAATATCTCATACATACATACATACATATATATATATATACACGGATTGCACTTCTATGTAAACTCATTCAGTTTTAATTATATTAATACTTGATGAAAAATTTAATTCATTTATTATATTTAGCATCATTTATATTATCATGAAAATCCTTTCATTTGTTTAGCATCATGATGCATGAGCCCCATCTACTAATGTGTAAAATCAACTTAATAAAATAATTTAATGCTAAATGCTAGTTTCAACATCTAAGCTATCTAAAATACCACTACTATATGGATGAATGATTTTATAAAGTATTATTACATTATAATATACATGTAAATGGATCTAATCATTTTTCTAATTTACACACAAATATTTATATTTTTAAGCATACTTGACCCCATGCAAATACTTGATTTGGATGGAAATCAATCTCTTAACTAAAGAAGTGATGTTAAATAGAATGAACGGATTGGATTTTGCATCAATCATCAATATCTTAAAAATTGAAGAGTGTTATGTGAAATTGCTTCTGTATAACCTGGTTATAAAGTGTAGTATGTACCTCCAAGCGGAACAATGAGACATTCTTTATATTCTTTACATTTTTTTATTAATGCAGAATAATTTATGGAACATTATGAAAGGGAAGGCAAAATTCCACATAAAACTACAATTACATTTCAAGTTTAACCCCACAAACCATGCTCTAAAAGTCTGAGAGATGAATTGATGTTGATAGGAATTTGTTATAGAAGTGATTTGGCTTTATGCCATGACAGCCAATCATCAACTGCAGGGCTTCATGACTGGGGGTTTGTTGCAATACCGCTTCCCCTACGTAGTTTTCTGCATTAGGTACCATCTTAAACATCTGCTTCATCAAATTCACACTCAAATCTACTGACTGCTGCTATTACATTTCCCAATTGATGCACCAATTGGTAAAACACCATTGACTCGGATTATGGATGAACATTGCATCAGTTTATTTGCAACAGCTTAAGAAAGCATATACAATGATCCGAGAAAACTATATTGTGAACTATTAAAATATAAAGGCTGGATCAACATGAATTCAAGGGGAAAACATAAAATTGGCACTTAAATAGTACAAACCTGGTACAATGTTAGTTGTGCAGAAAGTGTTGTGGCTTCAGTTTGAAGGGTCTGAACTTTTCGCTCAAGCTCTGATATATAACGGGCCTTTCTCTCCTTTGAGCGAGCTGCGGACTGACGATTTGCAAGAATTCTGCATAGATGACAAAGACATAGGTATGGAAGTTATGCACATAGTCATGGAATAAAATTATTGTTTTCTGTATCTGAAACTATTTTGATTTAACAACATAGCTAGGCTACAACAAGTCTCAATAATCAAATATCACATACAAAGAAGAAAATATTTGCAGGCATGTCAGCCTAGTATTTCCCTGACAAACACTACTTTGGGTGACATTTTCTCAAATCGATGGACTTAGGACCATCCCTTTTAGCCAAAACCTTCAAAGGTTGTCTCATCAAGAAAATCATGCAAGCCCACAATGTTAACTTAGCCCACATAAATTTTAACACTGTACAAACTTCTACGGGGACCCCGCACACGGGTCAAAAAATTTTTTTTTTTGATAAAAACGTCAAATTTTTTCAAAATAGGAAAAATCAGAAAAAAATCCTAGACAATATCAAGAAAGGAAATTATAAAAAAATCCTTAAACGTCTATGATTTAATTTAAAACATAATTAAGATTACAAGGATTTCTGAACCATTTAAACTAATAAGTGCAATTGAGGCAGTCTAATGGAAGTCATGTGTCACCATTGACAAAGAAAACATGGAGCAACCAAAGAGGATTACAACCAAGATAGTAGATAAACTGAATGACAAATACATACCAAATGGCAATATTTGCCCTTCTGACCAACTATCCAATCACGCTCCCCAAAAGCTATTTCTTCTCAGTTACTTATACATTACTGTCCACAGTTTCAACTAGCAGATGATAAGAATAGACATGCATGTTACCTTGAATCAAGGAAGGAGAAAATGCGGCATGGAACAGCCTGCTATTTGGATTTGAAAGAGGGACAGAAACTATACACAGCTGTAACCTGTATAGGCCATGTCTTGCTCATTGTAGAGCCAATGGATACTAATTTTTACTCTAATTCGCCATTCAGTCCTCTACTATGTGATTGGTATCACCTCTACTTACAGGCATATCAGTTGATATGGCCACAATTGGTAAGCGTAGCATGACTTCCACCTGTATTAAACGGAACTGTCATTCCTCGGTAACACTTTCCTTTGGATACTTGATCACTAATGAAGTAAATTCCTTTTGAATGGTAACTGACTGCAACTGACTGCAAGTCCTGGTTAGACACTCAAAACAGAAAATAGCATCTAATTGGTAACTGACTGCAAAAAATCTAGCAAGGGGACCAAACAGAAAACAAATCTAATTTATAAATAGCATCTGTTTTTCTTTCATCCAGTATCATGCAATTGACCAAAACAAAAAGAAAAGTTAAAAAACGTAAGGGCGGAAACTTCACCCAGGTCAAACCGAAGACCATGCACCTATCAAAAGCAAAAATCCAAAATCAGAGAAGTTCAACTCAATGCCGACTCAATTACCAACTAACTTACAACAGCAGCTGACAGCGCATCGCTCCCACCAAGTGTAAAAAGCTAAATCTAAGAGTAGCAACTGAGATGTACCCAACCTTTTGGCCCGCTTCGGATCTAACGCCGCCAATTCCGCCAGCTTATCCGGCGCCATGGCCTTCTTCGGTTCCAACACCTCCCCA
The DNA here is from genome assembly GCA_030490835.1 of Annona cherimola. NCBI lineage: Eukaryota > Viridiplantae > Streptophyta > Magnoliopsida > Magnoliales > Annonaceae > Annona > Annona cherimola. Next base: position 10,265,195 of record CM059977.1, on the reverse strand, counting down.
TACAAGCCCGACGATGCCGACAGCATGGAGCCGTCCATGGAATTGCTGTGCCGATGCCGATTATGCATCGGGCGAACATTCTTCGAATCCCCGCCATTCCGATCCGCGCAGTTCCCGTCGGTTCGATCCCCGGCCGTTCCGTCCTCGAGTTTGGATCCGACTTTCTCCATGTCCATGTAGGTAGTGAAGAGATCGTCGTCCTCCGAGCCGAGGCCATCGAACCCGGCAGCACCGGGCGGGCGGTGTTGGTCGTCGACAATAAGGTCGAGGTTGTCGGAGATGCGGAAGGAGAGCTCGGACTGGGCTCGGCGGTGGTGGGGACCACGGGGCGGGACGGGATCGGAAGGCTTGCGGTCGGGCGACGGATCCGCCATATTTCTGCCGGCAATGCTGCTCTTTCTCCGCCTCGCTCACGCTCTCTGAATCTAGGATTTGGAGGAAGAGAGCAAGAATGAGAATTTTCCTATGAGGTTTTCGCGTGACTGAGAGGCTGGAGAGCTTTCTTCCCAGAGAGAGTGAGAGATGGGGAGCACGAGCGACGGATGGAGAGCGAGGAGAACAATGAAGGCATTTTTTTTTTTTCCATCGCGCTGGTTAGAAATACGAATGTTCTCTACAGATTTACAAAAACACCCCTTGAGTTTTCGAGGAACTTACGAATATAGCCGTACGTGGTGTAGCAGTCTTCAGTCTGCACTACAGCGTTTTATGAGAATTGCAGAACCACCACCGGTGATTGTTGCTGGTTCGTTGAATCGGAGCGCCACCAATGTGACCCACCCGGGATCGGCGGGGCGCCTCCACTCCACGTGTCTGCAATAATCCCTCTTTTGTTTTGTTTTGTTTTTTTTTTTATACGAGAGGGATAAATTTATAATTTTGGAAATTTGATTACGTGTCATCTATATATCACTGCCACCGGTGATTGCAGTTGGTGCACGGAGGGGTGTTAATGATCATAGTCAACCCGTCAATGCGCTTGTCCAACCCGTTTATAAATTAGTTTGGATTGGAATTTTTTAATAAATAGGTTATGATCTGCCAAACCATTTAACCGTTTAATTAAATAAATGGATTAGGGTTGAGATTTTATAACCCGTCAACCCGTTTAGCAACCCATTTAATTCATATAACCTGTTTAACCCGTTTAATTCATTGAACCCATTTAACTCGCTTAACTCATTAAAGTTATATATATATATAAACTCGTTGGTTATTTTTATTTTCTAAGTCTTCCTCCAATAACATAATTTTCATTTTTCCACCGTTGTCCTAATTTTATTTTTCCCTTACTGTCTTATTTCCATTTTGCCTACGCCGAAAACACCCTCTCGTCTATCCCTGCAAGATCATTATCTACTGGAGTCTAGGCTTTCAGGTTATTTGCTATATGATCTGATAACAACCCACCAACCCGTTTATTAAATGCGTTGTAAATGAGTTAGGGTTGAGGTTTTTTAAATGAGTTAATAAATTGATTAGGGTTGAGAAATTTTAAATGGGTTAGGATTAGGATTAGGCTCCAACTCATCCAACTCGATTTGTTAACACCCCTACGTGCATGTTTGTTTACAGCAAAAACTATCAGAGTTGTTTGTTTTCTTAAAACATTTTCAACTTAAAATTTTTCATCCCCCACAACTTAATTATTTTTTTACTTCTTTTTATACAACTATTCTACTTTCAATCATTTTACACAACAACTACCTATACATTTAACATGTCTATTTTAACTGTTTTTTTACTCCATCTCATATCATATCATTCTCTCTCATTTCAAAAACTTCTACATAAATTTTTTTTTATCAAAAATTTTATAACTTCCCAAATACAAACTATAATTTTTCAATCTAAAACTTTTTCACTCTCTATAATTATCCTTTTTTAATTTTTTTTCACATTTTCTATATAATTATTCTATCTTTTAATCATTTCTAAACTATTTTTATAACTAACATATCTATTTTAACTTTATTTTCTTTACTCCTTATGATTACTCTTATATATCACATCATTTTCTACTAATTCAAAAACTTTTATATAAAAAATTGTTCATCTAAAAATTTTGTCACTTCTCAAACACACCCTTAACTGAATATGACAAATGTTAGTAGATTTTAATTTTATTTTAACATATATTTATATATATATGAGAATTATTTAAATGTAGTCCATATGCATCAAGATAAAGTGCATTCTATTACAAAATGGGCATCACACAAATTATAATGCTATAATACTTTATATAATTATTAATCTATATAAAAATCATACTTTAAATGATTTAGATATTGAAAATACAAATTTAGAATTGATATTTTCTTTAAACTATTTTATTATGTTAATTTTATACAGTTTTAAGAAGAAATCATACATATGTTTGATTTAAATGAAAATTGTCATATTATTAAAATAATAATCTTAAATACAATGAGTGAGTAAATTTAATTTCATGATTAAGTGATGGTCCCTTTTGTCAACAAATTGCACCATAATTATGGTATAGTCTGAATGCACTTGAATGTTTTTGATAAATATAAATAAGACTTGTAGTTGCTAAACAAATATTTTTACAGCTTTAACAAAATAAAGAAAGTAATAGTTCTTCACTACACTTGAAAAAATTATTGAATGGGCTTAATCAGAATTTTATATAGTTATTGACTTTTTTGGGCGTATATTTACATGATATTTCAACATATATTACAATCAAGTTCTAAGACAATTTTTATAATTTTCTATTATAATGATGATATATCAAATTAGTCATTTTTCTGTCTAGGTTTAATCAGGAGTTACATATGGCGAAAATGTGTAGTTATATTTTTCATTTTTTAAAAAATATGATCATATTTGAAATTTTGTGATCATATTTAGGACTAATCTATTTTAAATAAAAAATCACAATTACTTTTTGATTATTAAGTCTGGCTGAGACTTAGGGCAGAAGTTATTGATTCGCTGGTTGATTGCTTGGTTAGAGAACTTAAATTGTTTGAATCGCTTGATAGACAAGATGACATGGGTAAATAATAAATAATAAATTTTTTATTGTTCATTAAAAAATATTTTTTCCATTTAAAACTTTGTTACTTCTACATATATTATATTTTAAAATCATTTTTCCCATATTTTTATATAATTATCCTTTTTTCAATTATTTTTTACAACTTTTTATACAATTATCTTATTGATTTTAATTTTATTTTTTTGACTATTCATCGTTTATATATTACATTACTTTTTCCCATTTGAAAAAATTTCCTAATAAAAAATTCTTCTTTCATAAATTTTATTAAATATCAAATAAACCCTTCGTATCCGAAACTTATTTCCTTGGGTTGTGCTGGTATTTTTGTTTCATGATCTTTTTTGGAAGTAATATGGTGATGTAGCACCCGCCGTGAGCGCTACGATGGACTCGGAATGGTTTCTCGGGCCTTGAAAATGTGGATCGTGTTGAAAAGCAACGTGGGCTTAGATTTCCTGCATTCACATGGGGTAAAACGCATTAGGCTTCATATCTTTTAGGAAAGTTGGCGTGCGGGTATTTTCTCGTGATTTCGGCAGCATAACGGCTAAGACGGGGCCTTCCGTACACGGGTCAAGTCACAAATCCGGCAGCATAACGGCAGCGTATTATGCTGGAATCTGTGGACCCACGTGCACCCGCCTTGCCGGGGCGTTAGCTTAAACACGCACACACAAAATTAAGAAAAACGAAGTCGTCACTGATCTTTAAAGGGAGATCAGCCCCTATTTGATGAAATAAGGCACTAGCAGTACAAAGTCCGGGTTCCGGCCTTCGGGTTGAAGCAAATATGGAGAAATCTGCCAACCCGAGGCAGTTTACACGGCGTGAAAGGGAGAAATAAAAATATTTGAGAGAATAGGAGAGATGGAAAGGGGGCGTGGAAGAGAGAGCGCGGAGCTCGTAGAGCGGGAAAAACCGGGATGCCGGGGCGTTGCTGCAGACTCCCGTCCTCCCCCTTTGGGATGCCTCTCTTCAAGTGTCCAAATGAGGAGGGGTGCTCCTCCTTTTATAGATGTAGGAGTGGGCTTTTGGGCCACTTGGGGTCATGGACTTGGTCCATGGGCTTGGACTTGAGTTGGGATCATGAACCTTGGGCCTCTTGAGTGGTTGGACTTGAGCTTGAGTTGAGATCATGGGCTTTGGGCCTCTTGAGTGGTTGGACTTGGTCCATGAGCTTGAGGTTGGAGTGAGAGTATGGGCCTTGGCCCTCTTGAGCGGTTGGACTTGGTCCATGGTGGGCTAGAACTTGGTGGGCTAGAGTAGGGGTGTAAATAGGGTCGGGTTCAACCCGAACCGATTTATATCATGGTTGGGTTAATATTTTAGAAATTCGGTTTTTGAAAATCGGGTTCAACCCGACCCGATTTTCAAAATCGGGTTGACTCGAGTTAGGGGGTCGGTCAACCCGAACCGACCCGAATCAACCCGATTCATAAGATATGTATTTGAATATGTTTATGAGAGTGTATTTCATTCATGTTGTTTGGATATTTAAATAAAATCGTGTGGAGTTTGGAAATATGTTTAACAATTTGGTTATGAAATGTTGTTTGAATTTATTTAGTTTAGAAATATATTTGGTTAATTAGTTGTGAAATTATGTTTGGATTATTTGGTTATGAGTATGTTTGGTAATGAATAAAAGTTTTGAAGAGTAAAAGTTATCAACTGATGTGATATGATAAGGGTAATGATGAGTAATAAAGAGAATAAAGTTAAAATAGATAGGTTAGTTGTGTGGATAGTTGTATATAAATGATTGAAAAGTAGGGTAGTTATATAGGAAAATGTGAAAAAATAATTAAAAAATATGATAGTTAAAAATATGATAATTGTAGAGAGTGAAAAGTTTTAGATTGAAAAGTTTTAATTGACTTTCTCTTTCAATTGCCAAACATACCCTATATTTCATTGTAAATAGTTTGTTTAGATGTTCGCTTGCATTGGTGATTTGAAATAACGAACAGGTCAATTGGGATTTTGAGATGTTTGTAGCTTTGATTGGAAGCCAACTAAGAATGTAAGTAAGACTATAATATTCATTTTTTCATTTTGCATAATTTACTGCAATACTTTTACTTGGCTTTCACTTTTTGACTTGCAGGAGACATTAATTGCTCAAAGAATACAAAAGCAAAAAAATAAATCAATTACAAAACTTATCCTCCACTTTTGAGTTACGTAGAACTTTTTAGTACTTATTGTTTTTATAATTATCATTGCTTTTTTGTTATTTTAGAAATTTGGGTGAACAAAAACTTAACTAATATTGATAATATGTGTAATCTATTAACCCGAACCGAACCGATTTGAGGTGGGTTGAAATAGGGTTGGGTTAAGGTGTGAAAAGTAGGGTTGAAAGTAGGGTTGGGTTGAGATTTTACAAGGTGGGTTAGGGTTGTATTTGTCCCAACCCGAGTCAACCCAACCCGATTTACACCCCTAGGCTAGAGCTTGGCTAAGCCCGTTGTTTTGGGGTGGGCCGTTGTAGAGAAGCCTACTTCTGAGGCTTAGTGGGCTGCATTGTGGAGCCCGTTGAGGTAGCCTGTAGGAGCTTCGCTCTTTGTGGGCCGAATCTGGTTGTTGAAAAAGCCTGCTTCGAGGCTTGGTGGAGCTTCGCTCCTGCGGGTTGAGTGCGGAAGGGCCTACTTAGCTTGCTTGAACCTCCTTTTGCCTTGAATTTGTTTGGTTTTGAGACTTTTTTCCATTTTACCCATTTTTGGGCCCAAAGGTGGGGTGTCAACAGTTGCCCCCCTTTGCTAGAGGCGTCTTGACGGTGAATGGCAAAGTACTGGACACCCCTTTTGGCATTGACCTGAAACTCTTTTTTTCTCTCTCTTTCTTTTTTTTCTTTTTTCCTTTCTTTCTTTTTTTTTGTTTTTTTTTCTTTTTTTGGGTCACTTCGTGATTTCTGCAAACTCATGAAGTTTCTTCTGGGAGAGTGGTCCTTTTTGAAATTCTGTGGACTTACTGGCTTGTTTTGCACTAGTCTTGAATCCGGATGATTTCGCAATTTCTAGAAAAGGCGGGGAGCTTTCTGCAATACCAAATTTTAGGGTCTCTGATGGGGGCCCTATTCTTCGATTTCCCCTTTCTCCTTTCTTGCTTGTCGCCGTCGCCGTCTTCTTCCCTCCCGGCTGCAGCTGCTGCTGCTGAAATCGCCGTCGCCATTTTCTTTGTTGCTGCCGTCGTCGCTGCCGTTGGGGTTCTTCCTCCTTTCGCGGTTTCTTCTTCTCATGCAGCGGTCGTCTACTGCTATATTAGCCGCTGCCGAAATCGCCCGTCTTCCCCGGCGTCGTTTGCAGCTTTGCTGCTGCCGGTTCAGGCTGTGGTCGTGCCTGTGAAGGTGTTGTTGAAGCCCGGTGCTGCCGCTGCTAGGATCGCCATTGATTCGAGCTTCTTCTCTGCCTCCGATCATTGTCGTGGCCGATGTAGGTGACGTGGCTGCTGCAGGGGTCTGCCTGTCTTCGTAGCTGCCGGCTTTCCTTCCTGCCACCGGGGTCGTCGAGGATCGCTGCTGCCGTCGTCTCTTTCTTTTCTCCGGCGTCGTCTGGTTTCGTCGCTGCCACGTCCGGCTGGGGTTTTCTTCCCCGTTTCCGGCGCCCATTCATTGCTGCCGCTAGAATCGCCGCTGCCGATGCCGCCCGTCTTCCTCGGCGTCATTTGGGGCTTTGCTGCTGCCGTCGTGCCTGTGGACGATCACCCGTCGTGGCTGTTGCTGCCGATTCATCTGCTGCAGTCGCTGTCAAGGCTGCCGAGTTTGTCTTCTTCGGCGACAGCTGGGTCGCCGACTGCCGCTGCTGGGGCGGAGCCCTTCCTCTGTTTTGCCTTCGGGTTGCCGCTTCCACCGCCGGGTTTTCTTCCCTATTTCCGGTGTCCATTCGCTGCTGCTGCTGCTCGCCCGCGCCGTCTGTCGTTCGTTGGCTATCGTCCCCCGTGTTTGGGTTGCGCTGCCGCTGTTGTTGCTAGTTGCCTTCGGGGTTTGCTTGCTGTCGTGGTAGCCTTGTGAGCGGCGCTGTGGAACCATTTCCTCATGTAGCTTGGCCTCCCGGGTCCCAAACTTTGTTCAGTGTAGGATTGAACATGATATAAAAGTAGTTTGTATCATTTTTCTTTAGAACCACATGCCCCCATGCTTCGGGATGATGTAGATGCATTTTTCTCCACCTTTTCCTCTTCAGCCTTCGTTTGTAATTTTTTCTTTGTATCTTGAACTTAATGCTTCTCTGGCATGCGGCTTTGGTAGGTTGCCCCCATGCTTTTTTGATATGCCTCCAGCCTTTTGCTTTTTGTGCGCTTTTTGCCTCTTGTGAAATATTGTCTTCACTGGTTGTTGGCATTTTTCCTGCCAAGCTTGATGGAAAGACTATCTGGTAGCCATTTTGAAATATCCCTTGTGGATGTGTTGACGGAGATGTATTTGTGACGGTGGGTTGATAGATGATGGTTGTGTGCCCTGCGCATTCTGCGGCTTCCGGGGCTAACCTTGTTGGCTGTTCGACTTCGTCGACATGGCCTGTGTTGATGGTGGTTTGTTAAGGCTGTTTAGATGCCTCTGCTTGATTGTCTGTGTGAGGGATAACTTCATTTGTGACTTGTAGATGGTCTTTTCCATTTGGCTTTTCTTGTGCATGAATTTCTTGAGATTTGTACTCCTTGGTTAGCGTTTCCTGTTTTGAGGTGCTTGTCTGCTTTGTTGATAAGATTAATATTTCACCTTCCGTGGCCGGGCATGGTTGTGTAGATGATGATGACGATGACTGCTTTAGAGGAATGCTAGGAGTAGAGGTGTAAGGAGCTTTGAGGTTCTCTTTTGCATCTTTAGACTGCGGGCATGTTGGTTGGTTGACTAGAATGAAGACATTTTCTGGAGAGAAGTGGGGCAAAGGTTGTTGACTCGCTACTTTGGGTGGAGTTCCCGGGTTTGTAGAAAAAGTATTGGAGGATGCTCTTTGAACAATAGAGGTTTTATGCAAAATAGGATTCTCTTGCATAGGCTTGACAGGTTTTTCCAATAAAATGACCGGCTCAACCCATTTTCTTTGAAGGGTGATCGGGTTGGCATTTCGGCCTTGTAAAACGACATGAGCATCATGGGGTTGGACTTTTGTTATGAATATAGAGGGGTCAAAGGTTTTGGCATTACCCTTGATAAAATTGACTTCTATGCTGATGTCCGCTATTTGAGATTTCGGGCTTGTTTGTTCAAGAAGAATTGCATTTCCTTGTTGTGGCCATGGGGAGATGGTGTCATGTCTGATTCCCGCCTCCACTTGGTCCCCGGCTTGGAGGAGTTGAGTGAAGTTGACATATGGGTGAGAGATGAGGTAGCCCGAGATGCTCGGGTGTGTTGAGTTGATGATGATGGAGATTTGCTCGTCCAACGGCAACGGGCTTTTCATCTTCGCCGCCAAGGCACGCCATCTATCCACGTACTCTGAGAACGTTTCATCCTCTTCTTGCTTGAGTGCTTCGAGATCGGCCCTTTTGGGAGCCGTGTTTAGCATATATGAAAAGCGGTCCATGAAGGCTAAGGAGAGTTGTTCCCATGTTTTGATTTGCTTACAGTCGAGCGACGTATACCATTCAAGGGCGTCTTCTCTCAAGCTATGTTGGAATAGCGTGACCAAAATTTTCTCCTTTTTTACCAAAGGGTATAAAATACTGCAAAAGGCCTTGATATGGGCATGTGGGCATGAGTTTCCTTCATAGATAGGGAGGGTTGGCATTTTGAAATTTTCAGGTAGTTGTGCATTTGGAAATGGGCATGAGTCTTCAATTTTTACCAAATGAAGGTCCTCCTCTTGCTGTCGCTTGATTTTTCTGTGCAACTCTTGGAGTTGGCTTTGAAACTGTATCTTGACCTCTTCTATTTGGCCTTGCACATTCGCTAGGCCGCGTGATCTTTGAGCTGGAATGGATTGTGAGCTCGAACTCGCCGTTTGCTGATGTTGTGATGAAGAGGATGACGTTTGATGTTGTTGTTTTGCCATTGATTGACGTTGCTCTAATATTTTGTAGAGCATGTCCTCCATCCGTTGCATTCGTTGCATCATCCGATCCCATTTTTCAAATGAGAATGCAGTATTTTCCTTTGAAAGATGATTTGTCGGCTCCATGTATGCGATCTTCAGCTTGAAAGCAATTAGAACTTTAAGATATATAATTTCTTCACTCTTTTTTTTAACTTTTTTTTTTGCTCTTTTTTTTTGCTCTTTTTTTTTTAAAGTAGGAAGTCAAAGTAAAATTATGGAAACATGATATGATGCCCCCCGGTTTCAGAACTAAGGGTAGAAAGGTTGATTAATCATCTTCGAACTTGAAAAGTCATTGCTAGCTTACTGCCGCGTCGCCGTGATGCCTCTGGACATTGCTGGACCTTTATGCCATGTCATTGCCTTTTCCGTATTGGTCTTGTCAGTGCCTTTTGTCACATCAACGGTCATTTCAGCGCCTTTTCCGTACTTCTTGCGTCAATAGTTGACTTCTGGACTAGAAGACTTTTCCAAGTCATGTCAGCTTTATGTCACATCAATGGTCTTGTCAGCACCTTTATGTCATGTCAGTGGTCTTATCAGCACCTTTATGTCATGTCAATTGTCTTATCAGCATACTTCTTGGGTCAACAGTTGACTTCTAGGCTAGAATACTTTTTCAAGTCATGTAAGCTTTATGTCACATCAATGGTCTTGTCAGCATCTTTATGTCATGTCAGTGGTCTTATCAGCACCTGTCACATCAGTGATTGACTTGCTTTGCTTTCGAGATATGGTGAAGAACCTGAGCAATTAATGAAAAATGGTTAGCACTTGTAAACAGATAATAAAAAAAGATCAACCTTTGGTTAGATGCTTGCAAGTCCGAGTCCTTTTGTGTGCGTTTTTTTTTCAGATTTTATTTTGCGCGTGAGAATGTTCGAGGTCCACAGATTTGGGTTTGCCTGAGGCGTCTCTGGAAAAGTGACCAGTTCGCTTGAAGCGTGTCTGGAGAAGGACCAGTTCTCTTGAAGTGTGTCTGGAGAAGGACCAGTTCTCTTGAAGCGTGTCTGGAAGAATGACCAGTTCGCTTGAAGAGTGTCTGGAAGAATGACCAGTTCGCTTGAAGAGTCTCTGGAAGGAAGACCAGTTTGCTTGAAGCGTTTCTGGAAGTGTGACCAGAAAACACTCAGGTTATGAAAAAGAAGTGATTTTTATGCCGGATTTTTTTTACGTTAATTGATTTTGGATTTGCCGGAGGCCTTTGCTGTAGGCTCGTTTTACGTGTCTGGACGGTTACGAGGCGGTGTGCAATAGTGCTCTTTCTTCACGAGTTCTTTTCAGTTTGTGAGCTGGACGCCTCTGGACCTAAAAACTTTTTAGGTTTTTGCGCGATTTGGGTAGAAACTTCAGAAACTCGCTGCCGGGAGACGGGATTTCCTCTACAACTTGCTGTCCAGCGAGAGAAGAGCTCCGATCTTCCAGTTTCTAACCCCCTTGCGCCGATGTAGACCTGCAACGCCGTCCCCAGTGGAGTCGCCAAGCTGTAGCACCCGCCGTGAGCGCTACGATGGGCTCGGAATGGTTTCCCGGGCCTTGAAAATGTGGATCGTGTTGAAAAGCAACGTGTGCTTAGATTTCCTGCATTCACATGGGGTAAAACGCATTAGGCTTCATATCTTTTAGGAAAGTTGGCGTGCAGGTATTTTCTCGTGATTTCGGCAGCATAACGGCTAAGACGGGGCCTTCTGTACACGGGTCAAGTCACAAATCCGGCAGCATAACGGCAGCGTATTATGCTGGAATTCGTGGACCCACGTGCACCCGCCTTGCCGGGGCGTTAGCTTAAACACGCACACACAAAATAAAAAAAAACGAAGTCGTCACTGATCTTTAAAGGGAGATCAGCCCCTATTTGATGAAATAAGGCACTAGCAGTACAGAGTCCGGGTTCCGGCCTTCGGGTTGAAGCAAATATGGAGAAATCTGCCAACCCGAGGCGGTTTACACGGCGTGAAAGGGGGAAATAAAAAGATTTGAGAGAATGAGAGAGATGGAAAGGGGGCGTGAAAGAGAGAGCGCGGAGCTCGTAGAGCGGGAAAAACCGGGATGCCGGGGCATTGCTGGAGACTCCCGTCCTCCCCCTTTGGGATGCCTCTCTTCAAGTGTCCAAATGAGGAGGGGTGCTCCTCCTTTTATAGATGTAGGAGTGGGCTTTTGGGCCACTTGGGGTCATGGACCTGGTCCATGGGCTTGGACTTGAGTTGGGATCATGAGCCTTGGGCCTCTTGAGTGGTTGGACTTGAGCTTGAGTTGAGATCATGGGCTTTGGGCCTCTTGAGTGGTTGGACTTGGTCCATGAGCTTGAGGTTGGAGTGAGAGTATGGGCCTTGGCCCTCTTGAGCGGTTGGACTTGGTCCATGGTGGGCTAGAGCTTGGCTAAGCCCGTTGTTTTGGGGTGGGCCGTTGTAGAGGCCCAAAGTTGTAGAGAAGCCTACTTCTGAGGCTTAGTGGGCTGCATTGTGGAGCCCGTTGAGGTGGCCTGTAGGAGCTTCGCTCTTTGTGGGCCGAATCTGGTTGTTGAAAAAGCCTGCTTCGAGGCTTGGTGGAGCTTCGCTCCTGCGGGTTGAGTGCGGAAGGGCCTACTTAACTTGTTTGAACCTCCTTTTGCCTTGAATTTGTTTGGGTTTGAGACTTTTTTCTATTTTACCCATTTTTGGGCCCAAAGGTGGGGTGTCAATTAGTGAAGAATAGGCCCTTCTTCTTCTTCTTTTTTTATTTTTATTTTTTACCTCTGTGAAGTGCCAAGAAAATCTTGCATGGGCTTAAGCTTGACCGACTGGCGGAAAAAAAAAAAAAAAAAAAAAACAAAAACAACTAGTGTGGCTGGAGTGGGTCGAGAACCAGACACTTGTTGGGACGAAAGCCAGCTCCCAATTCAGCTTCTAGGAATGCCACATGTCGCACAAGGATCACGCAGCCTTTTATTGCCCCGCCCCATAATATATATGTTTTTTTTTTTCTTTATTCCAACTCTTTTCAAGTTTTTTATTTTTACGCGATCACCATCTCTGATTTTGTTGTTATTATTGTAAATGTGTGAGATCAAATAAATAAAGACAAAAAATGAATCTATTAACCGAAAATACTAAGGTGGAAAAAAGATGTCAAATGAAATAACGAGGATATTTATGCTGGAAAAATAAGTGCTCAGATGGAAACTTTGGCTGTAGTGTAACTGTGAAGCACGCTTATTTGAACGTAGTAAAAAGGATACAGCTCATATAACTTTGACATTGATGGAGAGCATCTCTAAAGATATATGCACTTGTTTTTAATCGACCGCATTTATCGGCATTATTAATGCGTGATTGATGATTCAGATTTCAAGCTAACTGATAAATTTCATCCGTCCGCCTCTCATGTGGAATTAATGAATACACCAATGTATTTCTATCATGTTCATGGCCCACGGGCCCAGCGTCCTTCGTTACCTATTACATCACCTCTTTTAAATTGTTCAATTTCCAGGTGAATAGTAGAATAATGCATGCACTATTCCTTAAGTAGGCTCTGTCCCGCCACATGCAAAAGGATATCTGAAAAAGAGAAAATAAAATCTCAATCGTTGTCATGCTAATATTTCATTAACTTGGTGAACCATAACTCTAACCATAATCTTCGTGGGCTTATTGAGCCTGGCCCATGTGAATGGCCCAGTTGAATGCGGCCTAGGCGTTTGGCCTGGGAGGGTGATCCTGGTGAAAAGCCCAGGCAATGACGCCATTCGCCGGCGATACGTGGCATCCTCCCAATCGTCCAAACTCATTTGATTATATATTGGCCTCAAAATATTCAATTTTAATGATACAACTATCTGTTTCCAAGTTTTTGGATGTTCCGAATCCATTGCACAAGTTGAATTATCCATCGGAAATCATTATTAGGAGTTATTGATGAACATATATTAAAGACTGAGATTTATCTTGATTAGGGTCCTCTAAGGTTGCAATAAATATTCTTAAGCATTAATTTTTGTGGTTAACACTAGTTTCAATTGAGATAAACTATTAGAAGTAGATAAAAGTAGATTTTGTTGCTATCCAATTTGGGTATCATTTTTAGCATGTAAGTGTTTTTTTTAGCGTGATAAAACCATGCTAAGTTTGGTGGGATGCATGTACGTATAATTATTACCCTTGTTATACGTTGGTACTATTTGAGGATGAATGTGTTGTGCATAGTTTATTTGGTACTGGTTTACAAGTAGGTCATAAACTTTGCTAGAAGATTACTTGACATAAACCATATATGGAGAAGTTGGAAATGCAAGTGTGCAGGATCCAACATGTTTAATGTTGGTTTTTAGGCAAGTTTTAGGCGTAACTGAAAGGTTATCCAATATATGATGTGAGAGTAGGTCTTACACATCACTGGAAGACTACCCGTTAATCACGGAGTGATTTTTGAGTAGATTTTAGGCTTTGTTGGAAGGTTACTCAATGTGAGACTATATACCCTTGCTAACGCTGAGCTTCGACGAATTGGGAGAATATGCTGATGGAACCTTTTCAATCACATTCATGGTTAGTTTCTACACTTCTAAGGTAGAAAAGAATTTTTGAGTTAATGGGAGGTAATAAATTGAGAAATGATGTTGTAAAAATTGTAAATAAAAAAAAACTATGGAAGAAATAAAAAGTAATGATAAAAAAGTTTGATAAAGGGGCCGGTAGTTGACAGTTAATTAAGATGTGGCGAAAAGAAAGGCAAGTTATAAAAGAAATTTCTTCTTAGATCAGTGTATATTCATAAAGAATCTATTAAAAGGAAATAGGAGATGAAATCAACAAACTAGATTTTTCAAATGGAAAAAAAAGCAACCAAAAAGCAATGATAATAATAATAACAAGTAATTAAAAATATCGTATTAATTTAAAAATTTTAAAAAGTATTTTTTTAAATACACGCTTACCAATTCCCCTAAATTCTAATTGTGTTATATGATGAATCTATTCATCCAAAGCAACCTTCCGTTACCTATAATTTATATGAGCAATATCTTAAAGAAATCATTACGTGTTCATATGGCTAGCTTTTTTCCTGTATTTTAGTTCCTCTCTTTGATACTGAGGGAGCTTATTAATTAATAGCTAATAAGTAGTTGAAGCTCATTAACAATTGACAAAAATCAATTCGTATAGATCAAAATAAGTGATCTAAAATTATTAAGTTTGTCTATGCCGCTGAAGTAAAATGCCAAACAATAGATAAAAGACTAGAAAATTCTTATATATTTTAATTTTAATATCATTTTTATGGAATTTTAATTATAAATTTTTAATTTTAATTTGATAAATAAATAATAAAATATATTTGATCAGAATAATTTTTAGATGTAAAATAATAATTAAAATATTTATATTTATTTAAATAAAGGAATGTAAGATTTTTATAAAAATAATTTAAATATTTATGAGGATGTAAATTAATATTTTTTTTTTTCAAAAAGATACTGCAATTATAAGATATGAAAAGATGTCCTTTTCAAAAAAAATATAAAAAGATGTTGAGTGTCGATATTGTATCCAAATTAAGGTATGATATTAATGCAATGGGGTAGCCCGCAATGAAAATGAAATCAAAATTTAAAGGGTGACTTCGCTCGACATCATTTTGTATGATAGTGTCAAAAAGTAACTCTATGAAAATCTTTTTTTTTTTATTAAAAAATTAGCTCATATCCCTTCCACTGAGAGTTAGAAGGGTCAGAGGTGGAAGGGGAAGAACTATCGATGTATAACATTGCCAAAAAATTGTCTGTACAGAGTTTTTCCTGAAGAAAAAAAGGTGGGTTGTCCCACCATTCTTGTTCAGGCAAAAAATTAGAAGAAGCAAAATCAGCAAGAAGATACTTAGAATTAATTTATGAAAATCTATGAAAATCTTAGGTGAGCAACATTTGCTTAAAATATATAATTATATAATTTATGAAAAATACTTAGATAAAACTTTATATCATAGTTAATAGATGAATTTAATTTTAATTTCATCATCCAAATGGGCATTTTTAATTATGGTAGTAGATGAAACATGATGACCCTTGCATCCTAATGTATCTCAAGGAGGCTTTGCTAACATTGAAGCAATTATGTGTAAATATGTAACCTTGTTTATTTTTGATATATTGACGTTTGGTGAAAAATTCACTCTATTTATTATATATAATATTATTTATTAATTAGAATAGTAGTTTCATCTAAATAAAATATTTGCAAAGTCATATTTGTTGAAATACATTAATATGTAAATTAGAAATTTTTTTAGATATATTTATATATATAATATTAGAATATAGTAATATTTTATAGAATCATTATCTATATAAGAATGACATTTTAGATAGTTTATGAATGATTAAACCATTTTTTGTCAAATACTGCTTATCTGGAAGAACTCTAAACTTTTAGAAAATACACCCTAAGCACCCAAAATAAGCATAATATCAAAAAAGGCATTAGTCAGTAAAAGGACTAGCCACACTTCGCACGAAAGGCATGTCATTACACGTTAAGTGGGGAATTTGCAAAACTAAGATGATCCAAAAAATAAGGATGCTTTTATAAAACTTTCTTTCTATGTAACTCCCTTCGTTTTTAACATCTAAATAGTTTATAAAAAATATATTTTATTTATTGTGTTGAGCATTACTTATATTATCATAGAAACTCTCTTATTTGTTTAATATAATTGTATATAGGCTTTTATCTATAAACATGTAAAATAAACGTAATAAAATGATTTAATGCTAGACATCAATTTTTAAGTAGTATTTTCAACATCTAAATCATCTAAAATATCATTATTATATAAATAAATAATTTTATAAAGTACTACTACATTCCAACATATAAATGAATAGACTTAAATATTTTTTCTAACTTACACATAAATGCACATATTTTTGATAAATGTGACTTATATACATATTAGATTTAGATGAAACTTGATTTTCTAGTTAAACAAATGATGTTAAATACAATAAATAAATTAAATTTTTCATCATATTTCAAAATCTTAAAATTTAAGAGGGTTATATGGAACCGCTTCTATGTAAACCAGTTACATAAAAGCGGGCTCCGAAAAAAATATCTAAAATGGGTTCAACACAAACCATCAATAAGTAATTGACTGAATCAAATTAACAGGTAAAAAGTTCACACCCCAAGTAAAAGATTATGCAAGATATTTCAAAAACCAACATTATCAAAATTTATTTTTTATTTTATTCTGCGGGTCACATCATTAACGTGTGGCGCACACCAAAGAAACTGCCATGATTGATGCCCGACCCATGCTAGGCACGCATTAATGCACAAACACGGCTTTCCTCCCTAATTAGGCTCCATAGTATCCCTCTCACGGATATTTTCAGAGAATAATTACTCTTTTTTGGATGGACAGAGGATGATTACTTTAATTAGGGGATTTAGGCAGCTTTTACAAAACCATAACTACTACTCATTAGCTTTCGAAGCTTTAAGTTTCGATATAAAAAGTTAATGTAAAATATTTCTTAAAATAATAATTAATGTGTTTTAAAAAGTGGGAAATTTTTTTGCGGAAGTGGTAAAGAGAAAAAAATAAAATAAAAAAGACAACTATATGAAAAGATGTAAATTTTTTTTGAATATAGCTATAAATTTTTTTAAAAAAAATAGGTTGATGATAGCGGACAAGTTCCTGGAGCATCATCAACTTCAAAGCGTAAATGTGTAGAAGCAAAGAGGATAAGGAGTTTTTTTAGGTATAATAATATTCTCGGTCACGACATAGGAAAAGGATGTCCAGCTCTTATAGAAAGAGAAATTTAAACTATAAGATAGTTGGGAGTAAAACTCCTTTAGCTTCTTCAATTTCCTTTTACTAATGCCTCTTTCGTGAGCTTATGCTCGAACTTACAAAGAGAGGAGAAATTTTATCATAAAATTTTGTGACATGGTGAAATTAAGACGATTCTGTTGGCATGAGCCCTCTTTTTTCTCAAATAATGTTAGAGGGGTTGCCATACATGTAAACTCAAGCATCATGAAAACTCTAAAGTTAACTCATGTAACTTTACACATGGGTAAGATATTAATCTACATAACCTTTTCATGGCTTATGCTGGTAGCGGTTGGTTGAACACATGTTGCACATATTAGGCTAATTTTGATAACGTCAAGGCCTTGACTCTGTAACAAGGCTAAGACTGGCTGAGAATGAAAGTCAATCAAGGCATTGGCCTAGACTCCAAAATAATTGTGACTAGTGCGGTAAATTGGAAAGGGTATCTATGTGTAATCACTAAATTGAACTTAATTTGGATAGAATAGTAAAAATTACCAGTATGATATAGTGGGTAAAAGAATAAAATTCCCCTCAAACAGGGCAAAGTATGTTCCGGTGCATAATATGAAGCCAAAGAATGTTTTTTCACCTCTTACCAAAGAAGGGTTTTGATTCAATACATCAGGATGCATTGAAATTTCAATGCACTCTACCGCAAAATCTATTTTTAATTTTTTGAAAAAATTTTGCCATAAAATTATTAATGTAAGTGTATTTAACATGTGTATCAATTTTTATCATTTTTGGATATTTTTAAATACTTTTTTTTAGATTTTTAAAAACAAGTGGAATTGTAGTAGCTTTAAATTACTAAAAATATCATTAAAATTTAAAAATTCAAAAAAATATCTAAAAATATTCAAAAATAAAATTTAATACATGTTAAATATACTTAAATTAACATTTGTATAAGTTCCACCGAAAAGAGTTTGTTATACAAATTCGATGACCCGTCAGCGGGTAGGTTCCACCGAAGAAAGAAGGGACCTCGCTAAGTCGCTGCTCTGCGTGATGGACACGAATCCTTGTTTACCAAGCGCAATCGAGCAATCTCAGGCTAACACCTCTTCCTTCCTTCCTCCCTTCCGTGACCCACGACAGCGACTCAAATGCTTTTATGGTCCCGCGCCGATCGTGTATCCACGCACATCTGCGTAGGAAAAAGCTCTTCTACTCCGGCTAGCCCCCATGCTTCATGCGCCGACAGACACTTCCAAACACTCCTCCGAAATTGCTAATCTATATAGGCAAATAACGGTTGACAGGCCCGATTTGCTTATTTACGAATTTGATTTAGGGGTTTTATAATTTTCTTCCATTATGGGGGTTTGTAACTTCCCCCGTGTGGTGGTTAAAAAAAATTTCCCAAGAGTGCGAATATACTTCAGCGTAATATCAGTTATTGTAATGTATATAAAAAGATTAAAAAAAAAAAACGATAAAGGGCATGAACAATGGTTGAGTCCTGCATATGAAGCGTGGCGTGTGGCGGGAGCATCAAATAAGTCGGTACAGGCCTTGTTGCTTGCCGTATGCTTTGTCACGTGTACTAGCATGACTGCATGAGTGAGCCACCGTCAGAAAATCTCCCAAAGAAAATATCTAGGTTGGTTGGACACATCAAGGAAACAAAAAAAAAATATATATATTTTGCGCTTGAAAAAAAAAAAAAAAAATCTGAGGTAGGCAGATACTCATGTGAAACGAACGGGTGAGTCTACGTAATAAATGGTGGCGGGCCAGCCTAACTTGCATTGATGAATCTCACCACATCCAAAGTATTTTGCGGAACATCACAGCATCGAAATGGCTATCGGATTTAACAATCGATCCCAAACAATTTCGCCCACAAGTTTATTAGAAGCGGATTATTGCCTGCGAATGACACCGCACACAGGTTCGACTTGCCGCCCTATGATTGTGTGTGTGCGTGCGTGTTTTCGTAACATCTTAACAATTTTACTCGAGCTGTTTAATTAAACTACAGCAATCATTTTTCAATTAATTTCAATTGCTTTTTCGGAACAAAGCCAACGATTAGTCAGTTTCAGTTGAATCAAGTCGGCGCTAAGGTACAAAATCACCTACTAAGTTGTGGAGGACGCACGGCAAAACTTGGCAGTTCTGTGGCTGCAATTATTGGCCGCGCCTATGGACTATATACGGAGCGTCCTTGCTAGCAAAAACTTTCAACAGATAATCCACATGGGTTTGATACTGCCCATTTACAGTGGCAGTGGGAGGTGGGATCCACTGGTAATTTTGAATCCATCCCACCTTATTATAATATATACATATATATATATATATATGTATATATCAAAATAATGTTTATCTTTCCAAATTCCAGGCAAATGCCATCCAAATCATCAGGTCGAGTCGTACGCAACAAAACTTTTTAGGAATCTCAGACAATGCTGATGACCATAAAGTAAATAAAGTTTAAATTAATAAAAAATATTATTAAAAACAGGTAATATTGAGAAAAAAATAAAATTTAATCCTGAGAGAAAGGAACTAAAAACCCGTGCAGCTCATCATCAGTGGCAGAGCAACATGGAGCAAACCCTGAATTTTTAAAATTTTTAAAATTTTCTTAAATTTTGAAAAATATTTGAAAACATTGTCCATTTTTATATCATTACCTCCCTTTAATAATATTATGTTCCCCTTCATTGAATTTGCCTCTTCTCATAAAAGGTCCTGGTTTCACTGCCGCGTCATTTACTCACAGAAGAAATTGTTCCTTGGCTCGTGGGATTGTGCATATAGGTTAATGATTTAATGTAATTCATTGTGCCAAAATTTTCACTCAAATTTTCCATTTTAAAGTTATTTTAAAATCTAAATTATTCATAGCATATCCATCTCTGTATATTTACCTATGAGCTCAAAAATCTCATTATTTTAAATCTTTTATATACTACACATTTATTTTTAAAATTTACGAAAATTCTATAGTTATTTATTCACTCTTGAATGGTGTTAGATATTTGTAAAAAACAAGTTTTTAATGGAATTTAATTTTAACATCATAAATATATGGTAAATAATAAATATTTTGTATGGTTTAAATTTAAAAAAAGGAAAAGATTTGGGTAGAAATTTCAACGCAACCAGTTGTATTGGATGGTTTCGTGGTTAATGATTTAATGCAACCGATTATATTAAAATTTTCGTGCTTTTCATTTTAAAAGTTAGACAAGTGGACAAAAAAAAAAATTTATGCATGCAAACCAAAATATCTTACACTGAACATACTGACAACCGGACCAAAAAATGTCTACAAAATCATCTTTTTTTTTTTTTTTTGATGAAAAATCATCAATAGATTTAAAAGTATATATATATTTGGGAGCTGTTCCGGTGCAACGCAACTGCACCGGAACAGCGGTACATTTGATCAAAAGTGAGTTCCACACATATTAGAATGTAATGAAACTTTATACGATTATTTATCTATATATAAATTTTATAACAAATGGTTTACATGTTGAAAAAACTACTTTAAAGTTGTTATTTTCATCAAACTATTTTATTACGTTGAATTTGTACCATTTTCAGATAAGCCCCATATACATATCTGATTGAGATGAAAATTGGTATGGTAATAGAATATATTATTCTAAATACAATGGGCGGAATAAATTATGATTTGATGATCATGTGTGGCCCATTTCAGCGATGCTGCACCTGAATATTTTATATATATATATATACATTGTACTGTTAGATGAAAGCAAAAAAAGGCTTTGTAGCTTGAGATTACAAATGATCCCTGCCCATAAGGAATAAGCATTTCTTTAAACGCCAACCATGATTAGGCCGGATCAGGTGCCCCTTTCCACCCTTTTACCCTTTTCCTCTTCAAGCCATGCCTTGTGTCTTGTCCTGCTCAGTCATGCGAACTTCAAAAGCAAACAAATTTTATCAGCAAAAGCAAACAAACCAAAACCAAATCTCTCATCCAACGGATTTTTCCCATAAATAGGCCAATCCGAGCCATTCGATTTGGAATTCTCTTGTGGATTAGAACCAACACATTAGGAATTATTAGCCCACGATGATTAAATTATACGTTTGCTGTGAGGCAGGGTGGCTAAGGTGTTTGCATAGCAATTTATTATTCTGTGGTCAACGCACATTGAATGAAGATACTCTTCTTTTACCTTGTCACTTGTCCAACGCATCCCGCTTCCCACTCCGCCTTCCAAAGGCTTCTAATTCCCAAGCACCGAAAAAAGCCATAAAAGCAAGTTCCAATCTCTTCCCACTTTGTGCCTTGAAATCTACTCCTCCATGATGATCAAGATCCTCAAGATGCTCCAGTTGGAATGCTCAGATAATTTTGATGGAGGATTGGCTTAGGCTATCAGGATTTCACTAACAAACACCTTATTACTCCCTTATCTGTGTAGTAGCAGTGGGAAAACAAAAAGAGAGAGAGAGAAGAGAGGAAAAGAAAGGAAAAGAAAAGATGCTCTTATGATGTCTCTGTCTACTAAGAATACTTCCAGCTCTCCTACCACTGAACGTTTTCTTCTCATGAAAGTGGAAAGGAGGACAATAGCAGAGTAGGGAGAAATAGCAAAATAAAATCATTCGCCCTTCCCATTTCATCTTCGCTCTCTCTTTCCTTTCCTACTCCTTTCCTCTCGTGATCCCGAAAAAAGCGCCCCCCAACTGTTAGAAATAGCTGGGTTCCCCTGTTGGACTTGCTCCAGTTCTCCCAGTGATCAGCAGCTCACGGAACGGAGCATGAGATACGGCAGACAGAGCAACCGGATTCCATCCATGGCTTCGCAGTTCTTCAAGCGCAACAGAATTCGGCATATAGAATCTGATTAAAACATCAAGAAATAGAGGTTTTTGATTGTTCAAAATTCATTGAGCCCAACTTCAAGTCTTCTACCGAGGCCGACTAATCAGATTTGTTTGCGAGAGGACGGCAACAAAGTGTAAGCCAGCCTTTTGCAATGGTGGCTCCTCAGCGCCTGCTGGTCGGCATCGAACCGAAGGCACCTCCGCCTGCTAATGAAAGCAAATCGCGCGGTAGCGGTGCCTATAACAGTAGCGAGGCCAACTTCGATACCAACATGGTGATCATCTTGGCGGCGCTGCTTTGTGCACTCATATGTGCACTGGGGCTCAACTCAATAGTGCGATGTGCGCTGCGGTGCGGGAGGCGCATCACCGCCCCAGGCGAGGCTGCTGCTGTCCGCCTCGCCTCCACGGGCCTGAAGAAACGGGTTCTGCGACAGATGCCGGTCGCCGTGTATGGCCAGATGGGAGTGAACATTCCGGCGACTGACTGCCCCATATGCCTGGGGGAGTTTGTGGACGGGGAAAAGGTTCGGGTGCTGCCCAAGTGTAACCATGGATTCCACTTGAGGTGCATTGACACATGGCTTTCGTCGCATTCGTCGTGCCCCACATGCAGGCACTCGCTACTGGATAGGCCGCCGCCATCGCTGGATTCTGGGGATGTGGAGGCCGGCACGCCCTCGCCTTCCCTAGGCAGTGTGTCCAGCGTGAGAGGGAGCGTGGCTGGGGAGACTGATGAGGTGAGCTGATGTTTGCATGACAAATTGGAAATTCAGTTGATACAGTGGGTTCTCCATTCTCTGTTTATCTGTTTCGTGGTTCCAATGCTGTGATCTCTTTCTGATCTACAAGGCGTGGAATTGAATTTCTCTACGTAGTGTGTTAGAGATAGGGACAGTTTACTTTTAGGGCATATGAGGAACATCCCGAAAGCTACATTGCGGATGATATTAGCCAGGAAAATGTCCAATTAAGCTTTGTAAATGATCTGATGAGTGTGGTTTTTTTGTTCATGGCTTATATACAATTCTCAGGAGCAGAATGATAGACTGTCTGCTGCAATTTTCTCCTTCCTAGATTTTTGTGCTTTTCTGCTGTTGTTTTTTTCAGATTGGATGTATGATTCGTAGCTTGAGATGGAATGGGGAGGATTGTAATCTTTTGCTTGGGTTTTATCATTTACAAACTTAGCACTGGCCAATGTTGTGGTGTTCTTGGCACATCCAGGCTCTGTTTAGATTTCGAGGAGTTTGCAAAAGGGATGGAGCTGGTTATGTTTTGCACTTCTTCTGCCATCTAAGGACTCCAAGTTCGCAGAAATTTATCCGATGCACCACATTTTGTTGTTCTATTTCTCATTCGGGTAGTTCCATCTACTTGGCAGGTGTGCTAACATTTTCAGGTTAATGGTCTGATTCTTTGATGAATTAGTAATATATCAACTTGCTCTTTTCGATGAAAACCCTAAATTATGGATTATCCAGAGGGTTCAGAATTGGTGATTTTTGGGGTCAAAGTTTGAGCAGAAAAGAAGAAGATGAAAGAAAAGAATTTTCTTAAAGAGCTAAGTAGAAGAAAACGGCCCGGCCCCAGTGACAAGCAGCTTTTTTAACATGTTACTTATTCCTCCAATCATGACATTGCTTTGCATCGCGGCCCTTTTAACTTCAAAAGAGCAATTCCAAAATGAGCATTTCGAAATGTAGATTTTCAAGCCAGTTCTATTTTCGGCAGTCCATGTTCGATTCCACACACTGGACTTTATGTATGGCATGAGATAGAAAACATGGAGGAATGTAACTGCTTATCCGGAAATTGGTGAATGTGGGCGGCGGGAATGAGGTTAATGCATGGCGGTTGTCCAACTCATAAAATAAAGCCAAAAAAAGATCTCATGTTCGTCACGCGGAAAACAGGAAGACAGAAAAGTAGAAAACGAGAAGCCCGTGATAAATTTAAAAAGCTAAAAGGCAATGAAGAAAATTTTTGTTGGCAGATTTGAGTCCTTGAGTACAAGCACTTGGGCGGGTATTCGTATTCCAAATCAGGTGATGGAAAAGGCACTACAAAACCTGCTTTGAAAGACATCTTGGATTCCATCCCAGCAGCAGCTTTGGATGGTAGAATAGAAGTCTAAGGAGTAGCATCTCGCAAACGGTAAAAAATGTAAATTTACTTCTTTCTGGTGGTAAAAAATCCAATCTCAAATGTGGGTTTTGTAATCAGCCAAAAAGAGCCAGATTCCTACAGACAACTTTAAGATGGCTACATCTTAAACGGCATCTCTCGAGTTGGTATAGAAAGGACCCAACTCAATTTGGACCCCATTCAGAAAATCATTGGCATGTGATGCTCACACGTGTAAAGCCTATTTTGAGTTTTCAAGAATCATACAAACCAACGGGATTATCTTTCATGGAGAACAAACAAACATCCAACTTTCTTCATTTCTCATTTTATGCCCAAGCAGGACAGTTCCAAAAAGCTAACTACAGTAGCCACTCAAGAACAAGACAATGAAAACATCACAAGCACCCCTTCCTCAAGACCTATTAGATTGATCTTAGAGAATAATGACATTTTATTTAGATAACAATGCACTCAGACTATCCGCCAGGGAGGAGATGGTTGTTGCTGATACCCCCCGTGTCCCACCCAAGTACCACTTTTGGATCATTTCCACCACATTCGCATTCTCAACTTTGAGTTTCACTTCCTCTTTCCCTTCAGTCACAAATCCAATCTGCGCCCAATGTTTGGATATTAGGAAAAAAAATAAAAAATTTATGCAGAAGCTAATCTGTTAGTAGTATATGTTCCTTGCCTCGGCCGTCTTGGATGTAGCCGGGAAGTGGTATGTGATGACAGAATGCTTCTTGAAGTACTTGGATTGAAAGAACTCGACCACTTTCTCAAGTGCTTCCTCTTCCTCCTCCTCGTACTTGTCATCTGCTGCCAATCGATCCCTTACAGCACTTTCCAGCTGAACACCATATTGGGAGCCTTTTATCTCTTTTATGACCACAACTCTGATAAATTTCTCCACAGGAGCTGACCAAAGAGAAGAACAAACCAAGGCCACAGATGAACAAATTACAAAATGGATTGCCTCGAAATTTGTAAGTTTTGTATCTTAGGCTTCTACCAATCCCATTTAAAAAATGATCAAATGCTCGTACAAATCAGTTTGGAGCAATTTAATTTGGTTCACAAAGTCGTTTTTATTTCAAACCAGATCCACACAATTGCTTTGCTTTTTCTCACATGCCAAAAGTGCACTCTAGTCATATGTTCAAGCGAACAGATCCACTTTGTTTCATTAAATTCCATGAAATGCAAAATCTTTTAAGAAACTTGACTGATTGGTCATGGTTTGGGACTGTAATGATTGTTGTTTTTGAGATTTCTTTTACCAGAAAGAAGAGCCTCAAAGAATTCATCATTTTCTGCAAGTTCATTTCCTTTTTTCCCCTTCCATTGCTGCAAATGCCCAACAATTTCTGGCTCCAAATAGACACCAATGGCAGTGAACTTTATTTGGAGGAAATGAATCTCAATGTCCGTTATACCTGCATGCACAAACATATACATCAGCAATGTAACACATTTTTTCAACTTTTGGGCTACTGATAACACATCCAAAATTTTCACTGTTCCAATGGAATGAAAGTGCTAGCTTGATGATTGTGGAAGTCTTAAAATCGATTGCATTTAGATCCATATATAGGTCTTTGTAGGCTAAATTGTTGATGTTAAACGGTTTTAGATGCAATTTAATCAAAAGGGAGAAGAAATTATTAAAATTATCGTCCGGAGCAAGTTCATAAATAACATGTATGAGGACATGCAAGCCATTGACAACAACATTGCAAAGAGGAAATGTTTTTCTTACCGTGACCAAGAAGGGTCAAGGGCTTGGTAGTTGTAACTTGTGGATGGAAAGGAATTTCGTCGACTGTGACAATCTCCGAGCCCACTGCAGAAATCAAATCCTCACAAATAAGACAGAAGCAGCCAACGCCATCAAATTGAAAACTCCAAAAGTCTCCATTTTACTGGAATATATATTTTAACTGCACAGGCCACTAGCAAACTTCATTTGTTCTTGAGACGTTATTTTTTGCATTTGACATTTGACGTAACATTTTAACTATTTTCAATTATTATCTATATAATTGTAATCACAATCCTCGAAATTGTTGACCAAAAAGTCTTGTGCTTTTGTAATTTCTTTATTTCCTCGTACCATTCTTTTGGCTATTTGTATTCGTATTTCCAGTTTTTGTAATTTGCAATTTTTTGCTTCCACCTATATACTTGGTTTCAAAGACGCCTCTGTCGTGAAGCTTGATGGCTTGACTCCTTTATCATTAAGTGAGACATAATCAAGGGTATCGTTCCATATTGTGATTGCGTCCAAGTGGATCACAAGTTTAGTTAAATAATAGAAGTATTTCTGTAAACAAAGTTAATAAATAAGACACTTTTGCAAAATCAATAATTATTAGTAAAATTATAATATAGTAAAAAGATGGGGAGGTAAGTGCAAACTTTAACCCCCCTGCATTCAGACGTATGAAAAATAATAGGAGTGTCTGTTAATATTTAAAACTTTTCAATCTAAGATTTTCGCTCTATATAATTACCGTATTTTTTTAATTAATTCTTCACTTTTTCTTATACAACTTCAATACTTTTCAATAATTTCTACACAGCTACATATACATCTAACGTAATAAAAAAAATTTCAATCTAAAACATTTTACCCTGCATAACTATTATATTTTTAAATTAATTTTATATATTTTCTATATAATTATCATAGTTTTTAATCATTTTTACATAACTACCTGAACAACTAACCTGTTTATTTTAATTTTATTCTCTTTATTTATAATTATTACCTAATCAAATCATATTATTTTCTTCAAATTCAAAAGCTTTTACAAAAAGTTTTCATTTAAAAATTTTATCACCTTCCAAACACACTCTAAAAACTTTTGGAATAATTCTTCTTATACCCATAACAAATGCAAATAATTCCTCTTATACTCACATCATTTCGTAAATTTCTTGTATACCCATAACATTTCACCCTAAATTTCTCTCATACCTATGCCGTTAAAACCACCGTTATCTATCATATTGAAAAGATGATTTTGCCCTTTTAAAATTTTTAATTAAAATAAATCAACCTTAATATGACTTTCAAGTTATTTAATATATTGTATTAATGATTTATTACCATCAATTGAGTCGTGTTAAAGTTAAATTATCTCAACTAAAAAATTTTAAATGGGTAAAATCGTTTTTTTCAATGGGGTAGATAACGGTGGTTTTAACGGCATGAGTATAAGAGGAATTTAGGGTGAAATGTTACGAGTATAAAAAGAATTTACGAAATATTGTGAGTATAAAAGGAATTATGTGCATTTATTATGAGTATAAGAAGAATTATCTCAAAGCTTTTTATCAAAAGTTTTATCATTTTTCGAACACACCCAAAGCGTGAAAAAAAAATAAATGTTGTCGCCGTCAACTATGCCGGAACCCAATCCAGTGCACCCGGGTGCATTCAGCCTCAATGCACCCGGGCGCACTGCACCTATTTTTTTTTTTTTTTTGAAATTTTTTTCATGAAGCTGTTAATATAGGTTTATTTAACATATGTATCAATTTTTACTATTTTTGGAGATTTTTAGATATTTTTTTTAGATTTTTTAAAATCAGTAGCATTTTTCGTAATTTTAAATTACCGAAAATGCCACTGATTTTAAAAAATCTAAAAAAATATATCTAAAAGTCTCCAAAAATAGTAAAAATTGATACATATGTTAAATAAACCTAGATTAACCATTGTATAAAAAAAATTTCAAAAAAAAAAAAAAAAAAAAAAAAGGTGCAGTGCACCTGGGTGCATTGAGCTTGAATGCACCCGGGTGCACAGGATTGGGTTCCAACTGTGCCAGGGTGCGAGTGTATGTAGGGTGTGAAGTTGGATAAAAACACTGTTCTCATTTACCCCTCTGCTGAAGTTATTCTTCCCTGTTTGCCTAATCATCCTAAGGGGTGACATGATGACGAACAAGGTATGGCACGAAGGCTGCTCGTACAGCCTACCTGACTCTGACACACCTACCCTTGAGAAGTTGGAGCAGACGAAATTGAAATTTACGGAATTGCAATTCGGTAATTTTTGTCTGGATAATTTCCCTTTAGACAAGCACACCCCAAAGATCCGATAAGCTATCTTTGAACTTGCGCATGTTCAAAGGTTCATTTTCAGACAATCACGAAACAAGAGGAATGAAAACGAAGAGATATTGTAAGAGAGAAGAGGACTCACTGGTGGATGTGCTGTTGTTTCTCCCTTGACAAGGCGACGACAGAGAAGAACGGCTGCCAGAAATGAGAGCACTTTGTGAGGAAGATGGGCTAACGAGGCGGATGCATATATATTATATAGTAGTAGAACGGAATGGAATAAAGAGATGAAGGAGAGGTAGATGCTGGTGCCAACTACCCTTGTCCTGGTGGTAGTTAGGGAACTTGTGACTCAGCCCATTTTCTTTTATTTTGACTGGAAGCATGCGTGGCCCAAAAATATTAAAATAACACACCGTCGCAGGCTTTTACCAATGATTGGAATTTGGTAGCTTTTACATGTACAGAATTTTAAATTTACGCTCAGTGATACCAATTTTGTAATAAAATTTCAAATTTTTTTTTTTTTGCATACTTATTTCCATGATATTAGAAATCACAATGGCACATGAAAATTTTGGACGGTTATAACAAATAAAAAATCCACAATTATTTTTTTGAAAATAATATTTATGATATCGAGGCCCACTAGTTTTTCAGTTGAAATAATTTTTAGCGGTAGAACTGAATATACTGTCGACCGTAGTGATTGGATTGGATCTAACTTAAACTTTACGGCGGATGAGAGATCAAAAGTTTCGGTGGTGCGAAATCATTCTTTTGCTCATGCATTGGAGTAGATTAATTTAATTATCGGCACGTGATGATAGGAAGTACTTAATCGTTAGAAAAAATTAACACCGGCAGCATAAGAAATAATATGATTTATAGACGAATAACAAATAAATATGCTTCTAATGGAAGTATTCCAGTGTTACCATCACAATCATACTTTTTTATTGTTGTTATATACATATTATTAAATCTTAATCACTGAGGAGCACGAAGCAACACTTGTTAGCGGAGTACGATTTGACGGGCTTTCCCAGCCCAGCCCGCCCAGCCATCACGACCCTGTCAAAATTGCCGTGGTAGGTGCCGAATCTGTATTCTGCACCGAGAAGGCGAGAACGGCTTCGGGTTCCCACCACCATCTTACGCAAACTCCTTGAAAAAAAGAAAAACTATTCTTTTATTTTTTAAAAATCCAATCACATATATTATTTAAAATATTATTTTGACCATTCATAATGAAAATTTTAGAAAAATCAGATGTTATTGTGATCTTAAATAAGTAAAAAATATATAAAAATTAGTACACAATATTTTATAAAAATAAAAAGATTTTTTTTAGATTCATCTAAATCAAATACATGTATATAACGTTTCAGATCATATAAATCTTATTTATAATCTAAAAATGTATACACCATTAATAACCTTATGTCATAATTTTTAAATTTTTACGATGATATTTGTATTATTTTTATTTTAAACGGCCAAAATTATATTTTAAATAATATGCGCAGTTGGATTTTTTAAATAAAATAAAAAAATAAGTTTTTGAAGGAGTTGCTCTTGAGATGTCGGCATCTTCTGGGCCAAGCTTCGCCGCCGCAAGTTGTTTTTTCTTGCCCCCCTGCCTCATGGGTCCAGATCCATCGTCGCGTCCGAGTAAAGCTATCTTTTTCTGATGTGCCAGTAGCAAAACGACTGAGAGTGATTAGCTTCGAAACGGATCCAATGTTCCAGCGGAGCCATTATTTTTTTGCATTCACGCGTATGCAAGATCTTTATCTTTTAGCCTTTTTATTTTTAAAATTCAAAAAATATTTAAAACCATCCGAAAAATTTTACACATGTGGAAAATTTATGATCGAGCTTACATATAAATGTCAAAAAAATAAAATATGATAATTTGCAAATATATTCACATAATTAAATTATAATTATAAATATATTAATTTAGTTTCAGAAATTATAAATAATTCTACTGACCATAATTATAAATGAACCCTTGCATCATGACGGATATAGTGAGTCTACTGTTTGGAGGTTAAGAAAGCGTGGATGATAATTTTTATCTGACGGGCCCCATTTCCCTTGATTGAATGGTTGAGATTACTCTACCGTGCGGTGCTTGGTGCATCGAACGACTTCAACGGTTTGGATTTTAAGCCTCGGAAAGTAGATACTTCCACCATCCACTGGCCTTGAACGAGCGTTCCGCAAAAACAGCGGCATTAATATCTGAGTTCGATCTGCCCAGAGATTTTTACAGCGTTCTCGTTTCCTGAAAATCCGGAAATGAAAATGACGTGACGACGGACGGAGAGGAGGTCCAGCGTCCACGTCACTCATTAATTTTTTTTTTTTTTTTTTTTTTTTTATATTGTGCGTGAAACCAACATGCTTGATCTGGTTCACAGGCAGGGGTGTTAAAGGTAATGGTAAACCTGACAATACGTCCGTTGAATTTATTTATAAATCCAAACCTAGGGTGTTAAAGGTAATGGTAAATCTGATAATACATCCGTTAAATTTATTTATAAATGGATTTGGATTGAGATTTTTTAATAAATAGTTTACAATCCACCAATTCGTTTAACCATTTAATTAAATAAACTGATTAGGGTTAAGACTTCGCAACCCGTACAATCCATTTATTATAAGATATAATATATTATATATAATTATATATATGTAAAAAAATTTTGGCCGTAAATTAGGGTCCATTTGGGAATATATAAAACTAGCTGCTTGTAGTAAAACTTTCCAACCCAAGTGCCATTTGAAAAAAAAAACGTCATTTTCGAGCGCTGATTTTGGTGTCTTATGCAATTAATGCGCCATTTTTTATCTCCGAAAAAACTCCATTTGAATTTTCGTCTCAGTAACGCACTACTTTTCATGGCTGAAAAAAACACCTTTTAATTTTTAGTCACTTCTCGCTCGCGGCTCTCCTATTCCGCCCAGGCCCAGCCGTGTATGGTGTTCTGTAGCTGAGTACCCAACCATTTTCAGATCTCGTGAAACGGGAGGCTTGGAGCAGTACGTCACACGCGTTCTGCACTTCTACAGTGTCTTCGCAACTCGCAAGTGATTAGAAAGGGAACTCAGGGAAGAGGAGCGTAGAGCCTGGAGAGATTTGGAAGTGAAGGAAATTGCAAAGGAGCGAGGATCAAAGGCTTTTTGCCTTTGCAGCCAGTGGCATCACCTTCGCCTCTCTCCGCCATTTAGAGCGTTGTTTTTTCAATCGATCTCCAGCGCCACCCCCTCAAATCCCGCACAGGCACGCTACGCACAACCCTTAAGCCTTAATCTCTCATTTCCTTTCCCGCACAGCGGCATTGGCACAGGCGCACAACGCTTCCCGTTGCCACGCCTGTTGACTCGACTATCGTCCCCTAGGTATGTTAACTTTGAGTTATTTGATTTATTTAATTTTTACAAATTTTATTGAATGTTTTTTGCATTAAAATTAATAATAAACATAACCTATTAACAATCCGTTTATTAAATGGGTTGTAAATGGATTACGGTTGAAGTTTTTTAAACGGATTAATAAACAGATTAGGGTTGAGATGTATTAAATGAGTTAGGATTATGATTGGGCTCCATCCCGTTCAATCCGATCCGTTAACACCCCTATTCACAAGTCATTCATTAAAAAGAAATTTTGGATGAAAAAGCCATTCATTAATTGAGTAAAGATTAAAATAAATAGAAAGATAATAAATTATTAGAAAATATTAAAAAATAGAGTTATTTGCAAGTATACTTAGGCACATGATCACTTCTCCGGAAGAAAATCAAGTAGTTTGAAAAGAGAACAATAAAACTAGGCGTTGAGTTAGAAATACCGACGGGCGTTGTGCAACCTGGTGCATTTATCTATTTTTTAATATTTTTGAAAACTTTCTATACAATTGTTAATTTATGTATATTTAACATGTTTATCAATTTTACTATTTTTGAAGATTTTTAGATATTTATTTCTTATTTCTTAAAATTAGTGACATTACGAAAATTGATAAACATGTTAAAAACACTTGATTAACAGTTTTATAAAAAAAAATTTTAAAAAATTAAAAATTAAGTTTTTACACCGAAGCACAGTCCATCACAACTCAAAAAACCAGACCTACATACTTGTCTTGTCCACCCCTATTGTCTTGGCATAAAGTACATGCCAAAAATTTATCAAAAAAAAAGTACGTGTGGAAAAATTGGCAATAAGAATTCTTTTTTTTTTTAAAAAAAAAAGTAAGAAGATGATGCTATATGAAAGAAATAATGATTATTAGTAAAGATAATAAAGTTAAAATAATAAAATGCTTATATGTAAAATATAAAAATAATTCAAAAGTATGTTTGACAATCATGAAAAATTATGAATTTAAAACTTTGCTTTATCTAAACAACCTTTGTTTAATTATTTTTTATATCTTTGTATATAATTATCTTACTTTTCAATCATTTTTCACAACTACCCATACGAATATACTAGCTACTTTAACTTTATTTTTTTACACCTCATTATTATCCTCTATCATATCATATTATTTTTAATAAAATTTTTCTCAAATTTTTTATCAAATGTTAAACACAATCTAAATATAATAATAATAATAATAATAATAAAAAATTAGTGCATTAGTATTCATGCTAATGAAAAACTAAATTATTTTTATTCATACCGATGAATTTAAAAAATCTTCATCTATGTTAATATTTTATCAAATTAATTTCATTCATACCAATAATGATCGTTGCCATTAAATTCTTAATTAAATTAGTTATGAATTGACAAAAATGTCTTTAGAGACATAAACATGATATCCTCAACAATTTGAAAGTATTTTTGTTCATAATTCATTTAACTTGTAAACCTAATCCTAACCATTTGCATTGGCATGAATTAAATTGATTTGAAAAAAGTGTAAGCATGGAAAAAGAATTTTAAATCATGAATGAAAATAATTTAGTTTTTGTTGACATAGATGCCAATACTTCTAAAAATAGAATATTTAGGTAGTTAAAATGTAGAATCATACAAATTATGCGCAAAATAATAAATCTATTTTGCACTTTTGATTATTACGAAATAGACCCTCAGTGTCATTGTTATATCTAATAAGTCCAGAAAGTCTCATGGTTCGATCCTGCAAGCGAGAGGTTATGGGTTCGACGCTCACCCACTAACAGGTATAATAACTGGCTTTTTACAGTTCAGTTCCCTGGTAATAAGGTTTTTATAATTTTTTTTTCCCGTAGCGGGGTTCTTATAATTTCCCCAGGTGGTGTGAGTTTAGGAAATTTTTTCTCAATAATGTGGGAGTAGGCATGTACTTCATTATAATATTTGGATGTCCTGATATATAAATATATGTAAAAAATGTAGCAAACCTATTACCGTTTGCAAGAAGCTGACTACGAAACAAGGATTTTGATATGCAATGGGTCTCCTTTTCTAGTGTTTTTATTTTTTCTTTTTATGTAAGCCCCAGCATACGTAGTTTTTCTTATCATCAAATGAAGCTAACTATTATAGCTCCCTTCAAAATAAGGATTTTGATATACAATGGGTCTCTTTTCCAATTGTTTATAATTTTGTTTTATTATGTGGTCCCCGGTATATGTAGTTTATATTTCCAAATTTATTATTTACGGATTTTGTGTGTTTTCTACAAAATTTTCAAAAATAAAATTTTTATCTTCATCCCATGAAAAGACAGTTTTTATTTCTGAAATTTTGTAAAAAAAATACTAAAAATTCACAAATGATAAAATTAGGTATATAATCTACATACACTTGGGGGCATATAAAATTTTTAAAAAAATTAAAAAAGGGGACCCATAATAGCTGGCTGCCAGGTGCATCACTGCAGTGTATTTTAATCCACAAAAACAAAGCGTGAATGTTTATTGAATGAGTCCTATAACTACCTTGAATTTGAAAGTTAACCAAACGCAACAACAAGCTTCAAATTTCAAAACGTGTTTTTCGCCTATAAACGGAGCCTTAATGAACATGGTAAATTTTTTATCCTACCCGGTTAATTCGGCTGGGGTTCAAAAGCTTCCTTACCTAAGTTTTTTTTATTGATATATTACAATCAACCTCTCAGATATTCTTAAAAGTGATTTCGGTACAGAGACGCATTTGCTCTACCAACATCAAACTCCTGCAGTTCAAAGAGATCTACATCAGACTCCCACTATTTGGAGAGATCACAAAATGCGGATGCTGATGCCGAGATTTAAACACACAACCTACTCCAAATAAAGCTTGAGTGTTTTCCACAGCCGTGAAGCCACGGTGGCACCCTTACGAAAGTTACAACTGCCTATCTCGTCTTCTCTTTTTCCCCAGTGCCAGGAAGAAAGGATGGGCATGCCGGTTATTTTAGTAAGAATCTTGGGCACTTCTAAAATTTGGGAGACAGATTTCGGTGGCTGAAAATAAAAAGAAAAAGAAACTAATATTAATAATGGACCGTTGTGGATATTCAAATTTGAAACACAAAGGCCAATGCCAACGGCTGTTGGACGCAGTGGCTTCGATTTATGATAAAGACGGGCCCGCACATGAGCTCCTCCGTCAGTCATCACCCACCCATTCATGCATCATTGACGCATGGTGGAGAGAATCCACGCTGACGGCCAAAGCCAACACCCACCCATCCTCTTCCATTTCCACTTCCTTTTCAACTGCTTCTGGGGCTTCTTCCAAGCCCTGATGCCTAATAACTCCAGCATTGGCACCAGGTCCCACTTGTCCATTCTCCTAAGGATTCCTGGTTTTTTCTTAAACCTGGTGGTTCAACTGCAGAGTGAAAAATGCCAACGGCGGAGCAGCTCCAAATTCCCCATTTTACGATTTTTCAACCGTTTCAATCCGGCAGCCAGAAAGGGAAGGAAGAGTACAGGGAGGCACCCTCAAGTCAATCACCGGCCGAAGCAACTGCAGGGCCTGCTTTCTGATGTAAACTTCCCTTAATTCACTTGCTATTCGATATTGACTTTCCCGTTTTGCTTGCCTCACACAATGATTCGTTGACTTTGTTATATGTTGTGCATATATCCGAGTGTTTGCTTACAAGTAAAATTTTTATTTGAAAACTTTTTAATCTAAAATTTTTCACTCTTTACAGCCGCTTTATTTTTTAATTATTTCTTCACATCTTCATATATAAATTATTCTACTTTTTAATTATTTTTACACAGTTACCTATACAACTAACCTATTTATTTTAATTTTATTCTCTTTACTCATCGTCATTATTCTTATCATATTATATTATTTTCTATCAATTTTAAAAAATTTATAATAAAAATTTTTAATTCAAAAATTTTGTCATTTTCGAAACACACTCGTGGTCTCGCTTGTAAGTTTGATTTTCCCTTGTGGTTTTCGTTACACACGGTCTTGATCTTTACGGGCTTTTGGCTTATTTATTCTTGGTATTTTGTAATACGGCCTAGTTTGGACAGCCTGATTAGGAGGGGTTAACAAATGAAACAAAAAACGGGTAGCTTAGAACAAACAGGAAAATATTTTTATATAAGGGATCCAAGGCACTAATTTGAGTTAATTTGATATGCTTTTTAGAAAATAAGATTTGGGACTCAGATTTCTATTGCAATCAGATTTGGGAATCTATGGTCTCTAGGGAAATCTCCTAGTGCTGATCGGATCTAGGACTAGGCTTCAAAATTCTTAATCGTTGAAGTGGGAAACAGCTTTTTTCAAAAAAATTTCCAGATATTCATTTTCATCATTGTTGAATTATCTTATATCAATTATTGAAGAGAATACGTGTTCAGTTATAAGGGTAAGCTTTTGCTTTACCTCTTGAGTTAACCTTTGTAGCTAAGACTAGACACGATTTGGTAACATACATAGATAAGTAGGAAATGGATAACTGGAGAATAGAATATTTTTAAAAATTGTGAGAATATAGGAGTAAAACAGGAAGAATTAGGGCACTTATGTGAGAAAATAATTGAAATATAAAGTAAAATAATTAGATAATTAAGATGTTAAATTATTTTTTAAAAAGTTCAGAGGATATATGGTTTTCCAGCTATCATTATTACGAAACTGTGCCTCACACTATAACAAATATCACTTAATTTAGCTAATTTTTTTGGCTAGGTATGTTGTGTGTTTAGTTGCATTAGATATATTTTGATACCCAATAAAAAAAAAAAGATATATTTTGATACAATTAAATAGTTACTTTTGAGTGCATTGGTGTGATTTGATAAATATAAATGAAATCAAAAGTAACATTTAATATGATGGTCGAAATTTTACTGCAAATAATAATAAATTTATTTTTGCAAAAACAGAAATTTGGCTGCATTTGATCAAAATGTACCTAGAATTTGATCAAAAGTAACCAAATTAAAAACTTCACTGCAAAAAGTTAGCTGCATAGGCTACTTTTTGTTGTAGTAAAAAGATTTTTTCACCTACACTAATAATTGGATACTCTGTCCTTTTCTACAATGGATATCTCGGAACTCAACAATTACTACAATATTAATTCCCATTCGTTTCAATTTTCACCTACAAGCTCTTTTGGTTTATACGAATTCATGTATACTATTTTGAGTTAATTTACCCTCGGGACTTTCGATTCCGTAGCATGATCCCTATGGACTAAGGATTGTTTAACAAAAACTTTGACAAATTACAGTTAATTATATGTTATTATTAGTTGATTTTTAATCATATTTTATGGCATATACGAACATGATTAAGGTTATATTAATAACGGCTTTTTTTGAATAGACTCACTACGTTTGTCCATAATCCTAAATATACCGACTACTACTGCTACATTTGCAATTAATCCTAAAAATGCTCGTTCCGTTAAAAACCGTTAGTTAAATTTTTGTAAATGCCTAAAATACCCCTAGTATAAACCAACAAAAAAACGAAATAAAATTAGGGTCTCCTTAGAGCTCATGTGCAAATATGACATTGATGAGTTATGACATTCAAATTTTCAATTATGTTTAAAATTTGATGGACATATTAATAATTTTATATTAACTAACAATGTTAATTCACAAAATGAGTTTTTTTTGGATTAACTGCAAACGTTGTAGGTATAATTGGAATTAGAGTAAAATATAATCAGTATATTTGGAAAAAACCTATTAATAACCGGTTGGGTTGTAAGTCATAATTGGATTAGATGGACTACAAAATCTGATTAATGCTAACTAATTGAAGTTTTTATGGATTAAAATATTAAGTGAAAATTTGATTAATCAAAGTTTAGTTAGAAAATTTAATGGTATTATTAGTTAGAAGATGTAATAAAATGAATACTCGAAATGTTGAAGTAAATGTGCAAATCTATCTATGGGACTGTTGGGTGCATTATTGAATTTGGAAATAGAATTAGAAAGTAACAGGAGTTTGGAAAAGTACATGGATGTAAATTGCAGACAATTCATGAACTGTCATGAGGCAATCGTTCTCAGTATAAAGTAACATGCTACTCTTGTGAGAGAGCTATTGTGGTAAGACAGTTCATGACTTATGACCTATCATATAATTATACATCAAAAACAAAAAATACAAATAATAATGAGAAAAAATAAAATTCGAATGTATTAGAGAATGGGAATTTTAAAAATTGGAAATTTTTCAAGATGTTACATGCAAATACGATTCAACTGGATTCAATGGGACAAGCCTACTTAAAATGTTCCGTACTTTAAAGCCATTAAAGGTCTAACAAATATAAAAGTCAAATGATGACATCAGTTCATTAAATTCGTCAAAAATTATTACTCGGTGCCACTAGAAAAATCGCTTTTCATTATCAATGAAGTTTTGTTGCTAAAAGTTATCTGTTGATAAACAATTTTTTACATTTTGGGTCCAACTTGTAATTAGTAAAAAGAAAATAATGTTTGCCGCTTTCTTCCCACATTTTAATGTGACTTGACCTTTTACTATCTATTATTTTTTTCAACTATTACTTAACATCTTTCGTACAATTACACTATCTATTTTATCTTCATTTCTTACTTTTAATAATTACTGCTGTCGCATCACATCATTCTCTTATTTTAAATTTCTTCAAATAATTTTATCCATTTTGTTAGTCATTACCAAATATGACCCTTGTTATAAAAAAATAATTTTTTATTACTTTTCAATAAAAGAACGTATTTAGTAACTAAAGAAGTTAATGAAAATTTTTAAAAAGATAAGAGAGTGACGTAATAAATAAAACAAAGTATGCGATATAAAAATAGATTATATAATTATATAAAATATAAAAAATTAATCAAAATATAAAGATAAAAAAAAAAAACTAAATAGTTAAAATGTCAATTAAATAAGATAGTTAGGTAGGTAAGGTATCAATTTATATAAAAAAGCGTGTAGTAAAGGATAAAAAATTTTACTATGCAGACCCAACAAAGTAATCTTTTTCTTTGTTAAGACCTTCATGCAATGAAATTACAACAAACTCTTATATAACCCATAAGTCTAGAGAAACACCCCTGTTAACGGATCGGGTTGGATGGGTTGAAACTTAATCCTAATCCTAACCCATTTAAAATATCTCGATCCTAATCCATTTATTAACCTATTTAAAAAACTTCAACCCTAACTCATTTACAACTCATTTAATAAATAGTTCGTGAGTTGTTAACGGGTTGTATAGCAAATAACTTAAAAGCCTAAACTCTAGTAGATAATAATTTCGCAGACAGAGACGAGAGAGTGTTTTCGGCATAGGAGAAATGAAATAAAGGCAACAGTAGAAAAATGAAAATTAGATGACTGGAGGAAGACTTAGAGA
This sequence comes from Annona cherimola, assembly GCA_030490835.1. Lineage (NCBI taxonomy): Eukaryota > Viridiplantae > Streptophyta > Magnoliopsida > Magnoliales > Annonaceae > Annona > Annona cherimola. The sequence continues at coordinate 10,226,427 of CM059977.1, read as the reverse complement.
GGAAAAATAACCAAGGAATTTACATGTATATATATATATATATATAACTTTAATGAGTTAAGCAAGTTAAATGGGTTGAATGAATTAAACGGGTTGAACAGGTTATATGGGTTAAATGAGTTACTAAACTGTTGACAAGTTATAAAATCTCAACCTTAATCTATTTATTTAATTAAATGGTTAAACAGGTTGGCGGATCATAACTCATTTATTCAAAAATCCAAACCCAAACCCGTTTAAAACGGGTTGGCCCAGCGGGTTGACGGGTTGACCATGATCATTAACACCCCTACCTGTAGCTTAGCCACACTGTTTTGAAACAAGTTATATTACATGTGTAATATTATCTACTATATCATGAAAGTTTAGTAGTATAATTTTAAGATGTATCACACCATCTTCAAGTTTAAACTTACTTAATTCCTCAGGAATTTTTTTCACTTTTCAATGCGGAATGGTTCTACACTCTTAAATAAGTTTTTTTTCCTACAAACTTTATTACAAAATATTTCCAGCAAGGAATTCGAAAAATTTTATTGTTTAAGAGCTTAATTTTCTCACAAGCAAGTAATCCAAATGTCTTTAGCCAACTTCTTAGCAAGAATAAAGTTTAAAGAACCAAGTTATATAAGTCCACGTAAGAGGGTAAACGACTTAGGCGTATCATATAAAGTCCATTAATTTTGTTGAAATTTATTTATTCATTAAACTTTACGAAAGTTTGGTAAAATTCATATGGCCTATCCAATGTTGATAAATTTTAATTTTACTATAAAAATAAGTTTAAATGAAATTTTATGAAATTGTGGAAATATGATTTATGATTACTGTACAAGCAGATGGGTGCACTAAAAAGGAAGATGCGCGTACATTCAAGTGTATTATAAAGTAGAGGGGTGCCTACAATTTTTGTTAGAATTTCTTAAGCTAGATTTTTGGAATTTTTAAAATAAAATTTGTAAAAAAAAAATTGTACGTATAGGACCCAATCTGGTTAATGGCATTCTGCAATTTTAGGATGACTATAAAAAAAGATTCCAAAAATTTAGGCAGGGGTATAGAAAATATGAAAAATTATGCGGGGGTGGGCTTTTTATGAGTGACTATAAAAGAAATGGATTCAAGGCTAATGTTCAGGACGTGGACGACGGTGGAAACTTTTAAATCCATGTCAATAAAAACTTTTCAATCAAAACCTTTTTACTTCCCATAACTAACTTATTTTTTAATTATTTTTTCACATTTTCTTATATAAACAACTCTACTTTTCAATCATTTCCACACAAATACCCATATAACTACCCTATCTATTTTAACTTTATTCTCTTTACACCTCATTATTACCCTTATCATATCACATCATTTTCTATTAACTTGACGACTTCTACTCTGAAAAGTTTTCATCAAAAAGTTTTACCTCTAACCAAACACACCCTTAAATAAGATGGTGGAAGAGGATGAGAATAAGATGAAAAATTAAATAAAAGTATTGTTTTATATAAAGAGTTAGAAAATTATATTGAAAATGAGAAAAATAGTATTAGAAATTGAAAATATAAGGTTGTCGTGTATTAAAAATAAAAAAATTTTGAGAATGAAAAATTCCATCTCATCCTTATTACATCACTTTCTCATCCACTCATTTTAAAGGTAGTGGAATGAGATAAAGATGGGATTAGGATAAGATTGAATTTTTCATTTTTAAAAAGACTTTTCTTATTATTAATACATAACAGTTTATTTTTTCTATTTCTAATACTGCTTTTCTTATTTTCTATAATATTGTTATTGTTCTCGATCTTTTCTCATCTCAATACACAATAATTTCCTCCCTTCAATCTCCTCATTCCATTCTTATCTCATTCTAAAGTTTTAATTGGATGAAATAAGATAAAATTTGGACGAGTGAATGGAATGAAGAAGGAATGAAGGATTACGTAGTGAGAACGTGAATGACTACATAAAATTTTGGATTATGTATTTTGAAAATTTTTTGATGTAAACGAACACTTTTTATATTGAAAATAGACAAAAGTAAGGATATTAAAAATAAGATATTATATTTAAAATTGAAAAAAAAAATTGAATGGTCTCTTCTTCTTTTTTTTTTAATGAATACAATTGGATGATTTTGAACGGTAAAGGGGTAGAAGCTGTGCGGGGGTGGTATTTGCCGCCTGGATGTTATTGGTTGATTTTATGAGAGAGAGGGAAAAAAATGGCTGCTTTGGATTGGAAATCAATTGGGTAGAACTTGCACAGAAGTTGTTTTGATCGGTTGATTTCGTGCGAGAAAAAATGGATAGTGCGGATAGAAGTTGTTTTGGACAGTTGATTTCAACGAAGACAATTGTACCCCAACATAGTTGGTACTAAGAACTGAGAAGCGGACTTCAAAAAAGAGGAACCAAGAGAAGCGCATTATACAAAAAGTTAAGAAGGGACTGGTAACCATTACCAGTCGATTCTAATGGAAAAATCATAGCTAGCAACACTAGCATGACTCAAATTAATATAGAGCCCACCAAAGGCCTAGTAAAAGAAGAAGTTCAATAGAAATTTTAGAAAAGCGTAGGTTACTTATTAATATCAAAATTTTATTAAAGTTTATTGAAGTTTCTTAATTCTTTACTTCTAAAAATTCTAAAATTAGATACAAGAATATTGTTCTTTTTCCTCACGCATAATGGCCATAAATTAGTTTAAAATAGTTAAAAAAATTTCCACTAACGTCCATTTGCTAACATGAGAAAGTAAATCAAACAAAAAAAAAATTTCTTTTGCTGGTATTAGCTTTGAATTATAATAAAATTTCACTTATTTTTATACTATTACCCATATTTTAGTAATTTATGCTAACTTTATTTTCTTTTCTAGTTATTCTCTATCATATCACATAATTCTCATAATTACTTTTTAAAAAAATTTCCATTATCATTTTTTGACTTTTACTTTTATATCTTCCCAAAAAAGATTGATATAGGTCTAATTTGTATTGTTTTAGATATCATTGGGATATCTTCACTAATTATGTTATTTTTTTTTCTCTTTATTCCTAATCATTATTTTTTTTATCTTTAGGTCTTTGTCAAAATATACTCACTATCTATGACCATAATCCTCAATTACCAACTACATTTGCAGTTAATCTCAAAAATGTTTGTTTCATTAAAAATTGTTAGTTAAATTTTTATAAATTCTCAAAATACCCCTGTTATAAAATAATAATAAATTAAATAAGAAGAAAATGAAATTAGGGCTGTCCAAATTTAGTGCTCATGTGCAATTAGGGCGTTAATAAGTTATGACATTCAATTTTTTAATTATATCTAAAATTTGATGTGCATATTAGTAATTTCATATATTAATTAACGACATTAATTTACGGATTGAGTGTTTTGGGATTAACTGTAAATGTAGTGAGCGTATTTGGGATTTTGGAAAAGTAACGAGTATATTTGGAATTAAGATCAACAACGATGAGTATATTTGGGAAAAGACTTAGCTTTATCATATCACATCAATTTTTTTAAAAAAATTTTAATTCGAGTTTTTTCTTTAAAATTAAAGAAAAAAGTACCTGAAAAATGTTGTGATGTGATAGGAATATAGATTAAAGGTCCATTTGGGAAGACATAAAGTAAAAGTATGAAAGTGAGAATAGAAAAAATGTTAAGTGAAAAAGCGACATGATATCCTCATTACTTTTTCACTTTTTGCCATTGTATCATATTATTTGTACATTTTTAAAAATATTATCTTTTTTTTATTTTCCAACTCCCTTCTACTTATACCAAATGCTCCTTAAAGGGTTCATTTAGTAATTAACAAAAGGAAAAGTGAGAAAGGAGGGATGGAAATGTTTTTAAAAAGTACGAAAGTGGTGTAAAATGATGAGTGTAAAGTATGAATAAACAATATAATTGTGTAAAAAAATGATTGAAATATACGAATAATAATAGAAAAAACAGAGGTAGTTAACTGGTTAAAATGTCAAATTAATTTTAAAGTGTGTATTAATTTTGAATATGTGTAAGGAGAAGTTGTTTTCACCATCCACGAAATGGACCTTAAGTTATATCCAAATCTCTGGAAGGTGCAAAATCTACGTCATAGAATTGTTTGAGTTATATATAAATTTAAATATAATTTACTATCTAAACTATCTAAAATATCATTCTTATGTGAGTAAATAATTCCATAAAGTATTTTAATATAAAGAACAGAAAACAAAAAAGACAGAGATCTGTCTTAATGCGTTTTTCTGTATGAAACCCTAGCCTGTCTAAACCTAGTGACAGTAGTCTTAATGCATTTTTCCTATATGAAAGCCCGGAGTTGTAAAGATAGTGAAAAACATAGAGATTATCTCTGGACAATTATAGCATTTTTTCTTTCCTGATTTATCAGTAATCTTAATGCATTGGATTGGTTGATTATTCACAGGATTCCATGGCTGCAGTAATAGGGACTCTTGCCCTTCTTTCCAATTCAGTGGCTCAAATGAATCATGGAGGAATCGCCATCAATGTCTTTACCATATTCTTTTACCTCATTTTATTATTCAGGAAACTTTCCACCAGGAAGATTCATTTTTTGCTGCCTTTGGCTGCAACTTTGGCTTGCTCAGTTGGGTTTGCCTTGAATTATTTGACTTATAAAGGTCTACTTTCCTTGGCTGTTTGGACTGCATGGAACCATCTGATTTCATTTGCCTGTTTATATGCCCTTACTCAGGTTAGTACTCTGCCATCATTCTCCCTTGCTTTTACTGTATTGGTCTGCTTGACTGTAGCACATTTCACATCATGTATCACATTTCATAACACTAGAAATTTGATTTTGGCAGTAAAAATTTTAGTAGCTTTTAAGTCTAAAATCATTTCATCATTATCTTTTTGCAAAGACATTTTTTTTTCAAATAAAAGTTATAAGTAAAAAAGAATCGTTGCTACTAAAATAGTTGTCAAGGTCTCTATTTTTGTTGCGCCCATAAGTATAAATTAATAATTGATGGCATATTTACATTTATGCTCTCGTATAGACATACGGATAAATTTTCATTACTTCTAAAATTTTGTTGTTAATAATGTAAAAAAAAAAAGAAAAGTTAACATTTTCGTTACCAAATTCATACCGGCAAAAACGGAAATTGTTATTGCAAATATAATGTCCAGTAATTTTAGATTTTAGGCAACCAAAACTTAGTTGCTAAAAATTAAAGTTGTTGCAGCAGCTGGCTTGGACTAGCTTGCACGAATGCACTCGCATATGAATGCAACTAAAAAGGTTTGGTTCAAATAGTCTCGATAACTATTAAAGTTTCAACTGAAAATTTTCAGAATTTGTTATCTAGCAAGCATCACGAATGTTAGGGATTTACTATCCAAACATCCGGTAAATGATGAAATTGCACGTGCCTGATAACCAGGAAATCCATTGTGAGGGGTTCAAGTTCTTTTCTTGCGGACAAACTTTGTGATCTCACAACCCCCCACAAAGTAGTGCTGTCAAATTGGTCTTTGAATGTGTGAAGCACTCAATGGAGAGCCTTTTTTTCTTTTTTTTGACAATTGAATTCCAGCTTCCAAACCATGCCACAGATTTCTCTTTTTGCGATTTTGGTGTTGCATGTATGACTTGAATGTGTTTTTTAAATGGAATTCAATTAGGTTATAGTTTCAAGGTTATCGCCATCAATCCAGAGAAACGAATTACTTCTCGGATTCCTAATATCAACCCTGCTAAGCATTTTACTGAGCATGGTAAGTCCTTCATTGCACAAACTTCAAATATAATGTGGATTTACATCATTAAGATGACTTCTCAGGCTATAGATTGTCACCTCAACGTTGTCACTTTGGCTCATTGGCTGGATTTCCGCCATTGTTGTCCGAATCCACATATATATGGTCACATGATTGATGAATGTATGCACTTGGGCAAACAGGTTTCTTCCATCTTCTGCCATGCTCAAATTTTTGTAAGAAGCATAGACGACATGAATAATATCTAAGGCAAACAGGTTTCTCTATTACTTCAAGTAGAATGAACTTGTCAAAATGGACCATCTTAGGGCTCAATAAAAGGATTGTACATAATTGCAATGCAGGGAGGGCCAGTTTTTTAGCCGGGATAAAAATCAGAAGCATAAGGCAATAGTTTTTTATCCAGGATAAAAATCAGAAGCATAAGGCAATTACCATTGTCGATATTGAATTTGAAATATCCTAGAAGGAAAAAGTGAAAGTTGTATTGCTTGCCTCAAAAAGCAGTAGAATCATCTTGTTTGCCTACGATTTTGAGTTCATGAACTTTTGCATTCTGTTATCCCTTAGATCAGTGATAGCATGCGTTGATTGACAAGGAATTTCAAAAAACAATACTTTGGGGTAGATTTGTTCTTTGCCAGCTTCTATTTATTAGTAGCTTCTGTGCGTAAGATTGGAAGTCTGCCTGAGCTTCGTGCCGTTTTGAACTTTTCTTAAGAAGGCAGAATCATTATATTGCTTCTGGGCTTTGGAGAAATCTACCTGTTCGTTTTGAACTTTTCTTAAGAAGGCAGAATCATTATATCGCTTCTGGGCTTTGGAGAAATCTACCTGTTGGGTTAGATGTCGTGTCTTTGGCCTCCGTAGATGCACTACTTTGCGTTAGAATTGAAGTGGGTCTGAGCTTCGTGATTCCGGCGCAAACTTTTCTTGAAAAGTAAGGCAGAATCATTAGATTACTTTCTCACAGGAGTTGGATGATTCTGCCTCTTTGGGTTTGGTGTTCTTTGTTTGGCCCACGTAGATGCCCATGTTTTTGAATAGATGGTTTAAACATGTTACTAAACGGGATTGATGAATTATAAAATTTTAGTCATAATTCGTTTATTTGTTTAAATGGTTGAACAGGTTAGTGAATTATAAACTATTTTTTCAAAAATATTAACTCAAATCCATTTTGATAGGTAGGTTGAAGGCTCACAAGCCTCAACCTGCATAGAGTACCTCCTCAAACACTACTAAAACAATGTAATCATAAATCCTAAATCAATTTTCTATTTCGGTTTGCTTCCTCCATCTCCCTAGCTTTTCCTATTGCGTTGTTATCATTGCTCACCTTCATGTGGTCCTAGTCGCCATTGATAAGCTTCTTCCTTCTTTGCCTACCTTCCTCTTCCCCTTACTCTCTCTCCTTCCCTCGCTCCCTCTCCATCTCCGATCATTCTGTTCCCCTTGTTTCCCTCTTTCTCTCTCCCTCTCTCCCATCGCTCCCCCTCTCCCCTTGCTCCTTGTAGTTGTTGCACGACCTCATTCAACTTGTTAACAACCTGCTAGCATAAGTATTGAATGAATTGTAGATGGATTAGGGTTAAAGCTTTTAAAATTGATTAATAAAAGGATCGGAGTTTAAAATTTTTAAATGAATTAAGATTAAAATTATGCTCTAGCCAGTTCAACGAATCCGCTAACAACCCTACTTATAAGTCAGTGAGTGTGCTCATCTGGGCCATCGAATCCAATAGAGAGCCTACACACCATCAGATTTCCATTTTGTTTAAAGAGAGATACCCCCGGCTCTCACTCTCTCTCTCTTACTTTTGTTCTATTGCTGGAAATGTCTTGAAAGGATCGGGACAGCCCGTTTCTCATCCAGTTGTTGAAGCGAATTTTTGACTATTCAAATTTTAGCATTTGATAGGTATCTTTAGCAGTATAGAACTTCAACTGCAGCACATGGATCTCGAGAATATTAATACTAGAGTTCCTCGGTCTCAACATCATGTCGTGCTACACATGAAGCAGATCTTGTATGGCTGGCTAACCAAAATGATCGCGTAGTATCGATTTTTCCAAGATAGGCGAACGTTGGCCTCTGTGGAAGCAAAGTACATAACCCAGCAGATCATTTTGCTCATTATCTGTCATCTGCCATTGATTTTTTTTTATTATTTTTTTTTTTTTTTTTTTTTTTTGACTTTTCTATGTAGAGTCGGAAATCAAAGTATGCTCAACAAACACCTCCCACTGGGCTGTATATCTGTCATCAAAGTATGCTCAATCATCCATATGGAGTGTGGAAAAAAAGCATTACAAATCATCTTGGACTTCTGGGAACATGGTTGAAAATAGTCGTTATAGACATTTTTGTCCTTTTATGTAAATTTGGGGAGTGATAAAACACTAATAAAGTTCCCTTTCCTATTTCTAACTGTCTTTTTTTATAATTGGTATATATACTATGACATCTAATATTACAATCAAGCACATTCAACTCTCATACAATTGCGGAATTTTTTTATAAATACCTCCACAATAAGGAGGAGCCTACAAACACCCCCACCCAGAGGGAGATTTTTTTTTTTGAACCCTTATTACAAGGGGAAAATCACCATCGCACACTAGCGGAGACTCGAACTTGTCCCATTGCTGTGATAACAAGCAAACTTATCACCAAGGATAAGTTCCGATGGCCTCAACTGCCCAGTTTGAATATTTGATTATTGAGTGCGTCCGGCCATAGGAACACATCCCCTCAAAACCCAAAGTATTTTTTGATTTTTTTATAAACATGTAGAGCTAGGTGTATTTAACTTATAAATCAAAATTTACCTTTTTGAATGCTTTAAAGTTTTTTTATTTTTTAAACATTGTAACATTTTTTTGAGACAGTGTGTTTAAAAATAAAAAAAACTTAAAAGTATCCAAAAATAGTAAAACTTGGCTTATAGGTTAAATACATATAGCTCTACCTCTAGATGTTTTAAAAAAAAATCAAAAAATAAAAAATTGATCTCACGGCCGGACACATGGGAGCAGGCCTCTTGAATATCCATCCGTCTTAAACCAAAATAAAGGGAGAGGAGGGTTCCTGTGCAGCGCAACTGCACCGAAATAATGGTACATTTGCCAAAAAATGGGCTCAACACATTTTGTAATGCAATAAAACTTTATACAATATAATTATTTATCTATATATAAATTTTATAACAAATAGTTTACATATTGAAAAAACTACTTTAAAGTTGTTATTTATATCAAACTATTTTATTACGTTGAATTTGTATCATTTTCAGATGGGGTCCATACACATATCCGATTGGGATGAAAATTGATATGGTAATAGAATATATGATTTTAATTACAATGGGTGTTTATATAGGGGTTGCAAATTAGTTTGAAAAACCGCAGCTTCAATGTTGTACTTATTGTGTCTGAAATACTCAATGGAGGAAGAATTTCTTGGATCTTGACCGGCTCTGAAACCTTTGGCATGACATCCCTATGATGAACAGGACCCACCACACCACTATTGTTTTTTTATTTCTTATGTACTTATTATTTTCATCGACCGCCGTTTTGGGAACTTCCTCAACTTGGGGTCCTTGGGAAAACTTAATATTAAGAAATCTCACATCATGTTGTTTTCCTATCTGTTTTGTGCAGATGAGGGCACTTTGAGACTCTTCCACATTTCTGGCATGAACTCATGAGAAGGCTTTCAGCAGTTCATGCCCTGTGCCTAAGTGCTCCGTCACCATTAGAAATTTCGGTTGCTATCTTGAAATGTGAAAGGGGCCAATCCATGAAATCCACTTGCCTCATCCTCACATCCTTGCTGTGGTCCAATATAATGTTGTCAAGAAAGGGCGGTTCTGCATTGTCAAAAAAGGAAGGCTGACTGACTGACTGACAGCAACTACCAAGGGCTGATCAAACAGTGGAAATGATCCTGACATGAGCTGAAATCACCTACTTCAGTTTGAATATACCAGAAGGGGAAAATTTTTTAATAATAATAATAACAACAATGAATAAAAATGTTTATGTGATGATCCTAGAAACAAATAATGCATATGGAAGGAGAAATGCGTGGTGGTTGGGCAGTAGGAGAGTTTCTCAGGTATCTACATCTGTGATTGATTTTTGGGTCTACCAAGAATTTGTGGAGTTCTCTAATAATGTGATGGAAAATTGAATTAATGCATGTATGCATGCGTGATGCGTCTGTCTGTCCTATTACTACTACTACTATGACTACTCACATTGGCTTTGAAGTGCAGTCAACATGGAGTTGGGCGTCCAGCCGCAGGAAATTTGCAACGGAGAAGGCTGCTGCACCAACCTGGACCGCAGATCTCCTGTTGTCGTGCCAAACCTTCTTCCATGTGGTAATATTCCACGGCCAAAGTGCCACAGAGGCCAAATCAAAGCCATATGTTTTATTTATTTTGACTTAATAATAAAATCAAACAAACGATAGTTGATTTTATTATTCATAACCACTATAGGCTTTTCTTTCTTAAAAAAAAAAAAAGAAAAGAAAGAAAGAAACTATTTATTTCTTTTTCATCCCTACTTTTTCTTTTGTTGTGATTTACGGTCTCTGAAAAGTAATCTTGAGATTATTATGAGTTATTTACAATTCCCTAGATCAGTCATGCAAGCATTTTAATTAAATTAGGTCATTTATCCATTTTCAAAGTGAGTTGATAGCCACAGGCTCAGACTTATTATTCTGGATCTATATCCTTGTGCTTCGATGTATTCCATGAGCCTGTAACTTACAAAACTCTCAGAACACTCAAAATTTTTGCAGCTTAGAAACCCTAAAGATCCAAAGGCACTTGCAGTCTTCATCTCTTCAGCACGCTCCTTGGTCAAAGACATGGCCCGCATGTTGGCCTCCTACCCCTACCAGTGATTATATGTATTCATCATTGATGGTGGTACGTACAGAGAAAGATACTTCGTTTCAAACATCTCGGCTGTGTTTTGATTTGTCTCTTCAATAAAATTTTATTTATATCCGTTCGCATAAATCATGAATGATGATTGAGTGCTCTTCCACTCAAAGACGATGAGGTGGATGGGAAATTTCTTGTATCTAATCAATTTCACCATTGAACCTTCTTCATTTTTCTTCATGCAATTTTTAATGTTATTTACTATTTTATCTAGTCAAGATAATAAAATACGCCAAGATTGGACATGTAGGTGGGGCACCATATTCTATAAAACAGTCTTTCGGTTATCGTGAGTTTGAATTTTTATGGGCTCACCGAAATGCCAAAAGCATTGGAGCTAACAATTTTTTTAAAAATGAAACCAGCTCATAGAAAATTTTCCTAAATGTTAGGAAGACAACAAAATTGTAAAAATGGCATCAGGCATTGGAGCTAACAAAATTTTTTTTTTTCCCCTTAAAGCATGTGTCTTGGTTTCCCCTCCAATTTGTGGCTAGCATTTTTCAAGCTCATAGATAGGCAATCTTATTGCGAAGAAAATTTGGTTAGTTCAGTAGCTGGCACGAGTAATATTTTAATCTTGCTATTATTCTTGGGTCGTGCTACCCAAGAATAATAAAAATTAAAATAGCTGTTAACTACCTCAATTAAAAGATAATCTTACCTTTTTAAATTTTCTTCGTAGAAATGATTTAATCCTAAGATCCATTAAGACTGAATCATTTTAATTAGTAAAATTTGAAAGGGGTAATAACATGAGTATGATAAAAAAAATTTATGTTAAGTAATATTTTAATCTTGCTATTATTCTTGGGTTGTGCTCCCAAGAATAATAAAAATTAAAATATCTCCTAAGATTCATTAAGACTGAATCATTTTAATTAGTAAATTTTGAAAGTGGTAAAATTATCTTTTTAATAGAAAAAGATAACAATTTGAAAGGCGTAATAACATGAGTATGATGAAAAAAAATTTCATGTTAAGCTTGGAGGATGTCCTCAGCAAAACCAAAAAAACAAATGCAGAGGATAGTTCACCCAAGCTTACAAGATACAAAGTCTTTGTACAAAAAATAATATATACCGGCTGGGGGAGTTCTCCAACAAAATCTGGGTTCCCCTAATACAAAAAAGCAAGTTTAGCTATGTTATGAGCGGGTTGGTTTCCACTTCTTAATACATGGCTGAAAATTAAGAAGACACTACAGCTTCAACGTTGAACTTATTGTGTCTGAAACCGAAAAAAACCCAACATGAGTGTCTTAATTTCCTCCGATAAGTATTTCAGACTAGATTTTGGATTACACAAACCATTTAGCATATCAATCAATAGCAAGGAAGTGGTCTTAAAGATTAGCCTCTTAATCCCCATTTCTTTGCCCCAAATCATGCCCCTAATTAAGGCCATAGCTTCTAAACCCAAAATATTAATCTGACCCCTTGCAGATTCACATTGGGCGCCCAGAAAGTTACCATGTCAGTCTCTCAATATTGCCCCAAAACTAAAGCAGTTATCCTCTACTCTAATACTAGCATCCATGTTGATTTTCATGAGTCCACAATTTGGGAGGGTCATCTAGCATGACTGCTATTCAAAAGTTGTTCACCATCATTCAAAAGTGTAGCCCTATGAAATTGAGTATGTAATTGATGCACCAGTCCACAATTCCTCTCGCTAAGATCACTTCCCCATCAGCTATGACCTTGTTCCTCAAAAACCAAAATTTCTAGCATATAGTAATATGCAAACTTAAAAGAAAATGATTGTTACCTTCGACTAGCTTGAGAATGATGTCTCTTATATCCCCTAATTGATCACATTATTGAAAATATGAATTGACTTTGCTTTCATGAGCCCATATTCTCTAATTCAATAAAGCTTTCATGGAATCTTTCACCGTGAAATCAAGTTATTTCTTCATTAAAGAAAATCTAAGAGAAAAATGAAAAATCTCTTGGGGAATTATATTACTAGAAATAGATGAGGAATTATATTACTCCAAGGTAGGTCGTTTGCCTAATATTGCACCCAAATTACCTCCTTTTGGTATTGAGGAAAAAAAAAATGAAAGAAAATTTTTGAAAAAGTAAAAGCTTGATATGACTTACCAGGGGTTAAGGATAAAAATTATGAATAAAAGAAATGCTACATCGTATAGAGAAAATGGAAAAAATAATTTTTCCTCAATGCTAATGGTGGCATATTTTTGTTGCCTTTTAGAAAATTCGAGTTTTTCAAGTTATTTTAAGCAGACTTCTCTGATTCCCACCATTCACCAAATTCATGTTTCATTGGGGGGGCATTGATTAGGTCGTGTTAGGTTTAAGGCAAATTCAAACGTGTACAGTGTATACGTTGAAATTTGTAACCTTCACCCAACCCATTCGTGAAAGACTGCCCCCACGATTGGTGAAACCCCATACACCCCAGAATTTCAGTTTTATAATATATAGATTCTTCAGTGGTCAAATTTAAGAATCTAGTAAGTTTTATTTATTTATTTGGCCTTACAATATACTTCTTAACTCTTTGTCGTGTGGTCCAATTTTAGGAATCTAGTAAAATTTTCGATTTATTTGGCCGTATATACTTTTTAACTTTAATATGAAAAATGGTTTTTATAAAATCTTTTAATTTTTAATATGAAAATTCTTTTTACACCTATAACATCGGTACCTAATTACTAATATATCCGCAAAATTTTAGTAATTCTCTTATGTCTATAACATTTGACTCTAAATTCCTATTGCGTCAATGTCGTTAACACAACTTTTATCTACACATTAGAAAGACAATTTTATCCCTTAAAAATTTTTCTCGTTCAAATAGTTCAACTTTAATATGACTTTGGAGTCATTTAATGGAACATATTGACGATTTATTATCATTAATTGAGTCATATTAGGGTTGATTTATCTCAATTAGAAAATCTTAAATGGGCAAAATCGTCAAGGCAAATAATAATTGTATTGACAGCATAAGTATAAGAGAAACTTAGAATGAAATGTTATAAGCATAGAAGTAAATTATGAAACATTAATGAAATATACACTTCATCCATTATATTTAGTATTATATATAATATTATAAGAATTCATTCATTTATTTAATATTACTAGCATTGGTTATTTCTATAAATATGTAAAATCAAAATGGTTTAATGTTAAATATTAATTTTAAAATTATATTTTCAACTTCTAAACCATCTAAAATATCAATGTATATAGATATGTTAGTGTATTTTAAGCATTTTCATAATGTATACATTTAGATTTTAAAATTAAGAGGAGCCACATGGAACGACTTTTCGCTATTTAAAAATAACAATGACCTTAAATGGACACATGTCACTTAAGGTATAGTAAAATGGTTTGACATCTCTATGTAGATATAAAATCTCTTTTCTACGTAACTATTTTTATTTTTTTATATCTTGATGGTTGATGAAAAATCTAATCTATTTATTGTATTTAATATCATTTATATTATCATGGAAATATCACTTGTATAAAATTAACATAATAAAATATTTTAATGCTAAAATATCAATTTTAAAATAATTTTTTCAATATCTAAATCATCTGAAATATCACTTCTATGTAGATAAATAATTCTATAAAGTAATATTATATTATAATAAATGTGTGAATTTATTCACACATGAATATATATTTTTAAGCAAATGTGACCCATGCACATACTTGATTAGAATAAAACTTGGTCTTCGAGCTAAACAAGTAATGTTATATATAATGACTGAGTTATATAATAATTTTACATCAATCATTAATATCTTAAAAATCAAATGGGTTACAAAGGATGTCTTCTATGTAAGCTTATATACATACATGTTAAATGATCTTTTTTAGACTAGTTTGAAGTCTCAGTCCAAAAACGGGCCCCACACATATTAAAATATAATGAAACTTTATGCAATCATTTATTCATACATAAATTATACTTTAAACAGTTTAGATGTTGAAAAAATCATTTTAAAGTTGTTATTTACATCAAATTATTTTATTATATTGAATTTGTACCATTTTCAGATGAGGTCCATACACATATTCGATTGAGATAAAAATTAATATAGTAATAGAATAGATGTAGTAGATTATAATTTTATCATCATGTGAGACTCATTTCAATGCCACTGCACCTGAATATTTCTCTACATATATCCTATATATATCATGATATAGGATCATAATATAATGCACCCGGGTGAAAAAAATTATTTTTTAATATTTTTTGAAATTTTTTTACAGAATTATTAATCTAGGTATATTTAATATGTATATTGATCTTTACCATACTTGGAGACTTTTAAATATTTATTTTTGATTTGTCAAAACAAGTAACATTTTAACAAATCAAAAATAATATTTAAAAGTTTTTAAAAATGGTAAAAATAAATACATATGCTAACATTAGATTAACAATTGTATAAAAAAAAATTAAAAATATTAAAAAATAGGTGAAATGCACCGGGACGTACTAAGACTGCGTGCACTCGGGTAGAAAACGGGTAGAGTGAGCCTACCAAAGTCCAAAAGTGATAACCCCTTATTAGCCGTAGTAAGCAACTTGCCTGTTTTCGTGCTGCACGGGCTTAGCTCGCAACCGAATGTACTTTTAAATCTCCGCGTGTTTTGACTGTCTAATTTTTCCAGTCTCCCGTAAATCTTCCACACGGCTCAAAGCCAAGGCGTGTTTCGAAGGAACCACGAAACTGCACCCACCCCCTGCCACGCCACGTCCTTCTTTGCCTGAATATCATTATTTTGAAATTATTTTATGAATTGAAATTAAAATTTTGCATATGTCGATTTTGGTAATTTCAATCGGTTCTAACTTTTTCATTATTAAATTACTTTCCAATTAAATACTAAGAAAATATATTTTAGCAATTAAAAATTCTTTATTAACACAAAAATTATTTATTAACAAGAAAAATGTGCAAGGAAAGGTTTTTTTTTTTTTTTGGCTTATCACGATGCTTTTCTTACTTACAGTAATGCTTTCGTTAGTAGGAATTTTTTCTTATTTACGATAATGTTTTGGCAAATCAAAATTTGATTCCACAAATTATTATCAACCAAATTATTTCTTAATTAGTATTGTGACATATAATATATATGTCATAAATAATTGACAATCAAGTTTTTCTTTACCAATCAAATTATGACGTTTTGTAGGATAATTTTAGTTGCCGAAGATCAATTTTTGGGTAAATGAAACTTGTCGGCGAGGATAATAGAATTCTTTTTCATTTTTAGATCCTTTGGATTAGAATTGGCCCAATTGGGGAGTCCAAGTGGTCTTCACGCGAAGCGCAAAAATAAAAATAAAAAATTGACAAAATAATCGAAGTCATGTGTTCCGATGGGCTTTTCCGTCCCACGTGTTTCATGATGGTGCGTGCCCCGCGCGTTAGCCTTTTTGGCTGTCCATTGCGACGGTCCGCGTAGCGTGACCGATGTGCACCCAAACCCCCTGCACGGCGTCCCGCGAAGCACGTCGATTTGCATGAATGCGTGCATGAGTAAATTAAGTTAACATACACAATGATGATTTTTTATAGTTATAAATTTAACATCCCTAAAAGTTGACTTTCTTGAGTGAGTCAAGTGTAAATTATGAAACTACTTTAAATCTATTTTATTGCCGTATTAAAATATAATAATAATTTACCAAAAATATTTGTTCACCTAAGAATGATGTTTTAAATGTTGAATATTTATCTTTAAAGTATATATGATTAAATCCTTTTTTATATTTTTATATACATCACGACAACTGGATATTACACTGAAGCACATTCACACCTTCATACAAGCAAGGAAATTTTTCTTAAATTCCTACCACACGGGGGAAATTATAAACTTTCACGATAGAGGAAAAATTTTGAAAAAATCTCCGTAAGTCACAATGCCAGTGGCAAATTTCAAACTCAGCCAAGCCCATAAGCGGGCCTGCTAAATTACTACGTCGTCAGACATTGTTGTGACATATAATTAGATCAAATTTATTAAGTTAATTTTTCAGAAAAAGCATGCACACTTATGATATTTTATAATATCAAAATGGTTTTTAAAATAAACGAGTAGATTATATATATTATAACATGCATTTAAAAACGAAATGATTGAAAAATAGAAATAATTGAGGATGCTATCTTTTAGACCAAGTTATAATTAGGTGACTAAAAATAATTAGGAAGTTGATGCCTGTCATAAGCAAAACTGCAAATATTTTAAATATTTATTATAAATTTTAAATCATAAATACAAATACAATTTACATGGAAAATTATAAATATGAACGCAAATAGACTTCATAACCTCGAACTAAATTTAACTCCCTTACATGTGCAAATTGAATTTATAAGATATTCCTTCCAACCCCTTATCAGTTACGTCGCTCGGAGGACTTGGACTTGATCATGGCCATTCAAAATCCATGACAGCAGATAAGTCTAAGACCTACCCCACCACCACACGCATCCAAGCCCCGGAAGTTTTGAATAATGACGAACAAAAATAGTTCACCAGAAAAATGTTAAAGCCGTCAAAAACAGATAGCGAAATGCGACGTAAGAATCCTGCCGGAAAACTTGACCCCGCGTTTGGACGAGAAAGGAGTTTGGGTGTGATGAGGTTGAAAATTTATATAGAGAATGAGGAAGTTAAATGTTCAAAAACTAAAAAAATAGAATCTATTATTGGTAGTGTGAGAAACGAGAGATTAAGAAAATGATTTTTATAAATGCAGACCCCCTCCTATATATTATGAGTCAGAACAACGTGGCCAATTTTAGTACCAGGCAATCCTCGTACTGTGAATTACTTGCAGTCGTTGGACATAGCCATTAGCCAGCGCATTCAACACCCGAAAAAGATCAAGCAGTCAACGCCACGCAACTTCCTCATCCTTTTAAAATTTCTAAATTGGTATCTCTTTTTTCTAATTACTACTAAAGAATCATTTTCCATTGTATATCTTCTTTTGATCGATTGTTTGACATTTTTGTATTCTTAAGATGCCTTTTTTTTGTTAATAAAATGACGACTCATTACAAAAAATCACCCCATCCATTATCGAGTGAAATGAGTGGAATGAAAAAAGAGTGCGTAAATAATTCATTAGTTGATAAAATTTCACTACATAATGGCTAGGTGAGATAATTTGAAAGACCATCAAATCATGCATTATTGTTACTCATACATTATCGTTAGTTTACAACATAGTCCGTTAGTAGATGAGCCACTAGTTGTCAGCTCGTAAAATACTAAAACGATGTAATATGATAAGAGCAAGTGATAATAAATAAAATAATTAGTTAAGAAAATAATAAAATCCATGGGCATATATGAAAAAAAAGATAATGAAATAGTTAAAATATTAAATTATTTTTAAAATTTTATATGAGGAAAGATGGAGAAGTAGGTTCCCATCCAAAGTTACCACAACTCTCCCAATTAAGATTTCAAATGGAAGTCAGAACTTATTTGATAGAATTCAATTGTTTTGTCTCATACGTGATGTGCCAGGCACAAATTTAGTCATATTTGTAAAACAACGTTCGTATGCAAGAGTATTTTTTTAAAATTAAGGGGTATTTATATTTATGCAAACAAAAAATTAAAACATTTATAATCATGGCAACGATCTAAACATTCTTGCGAATATGCCAATAACTTCTAAAATGAATTTTCATTTTTGCCAACAATGTAACTAGCAGTCGGATCTCCATGCTAAACCGATTATAAATGGACTAAAATGCCCCTATCAAGGTGAGCATGGTCCGCACGTGCACAAGCCTTAGAACACCACCGATGCACCAACCATATCGAAAAGTTTCCTCTTTAATCGAACTACCTCCTGTTGCAGCAATGGCTTCCACGGTTTTGGATGGCTGGCACATCCCTTTAATCTCTATCGTGAAGATTTCAACTGAAAGCGTATCGAAATCAAATATTGTAGAAGATAGCCGAACGAAAATTTCATTAGCAATCGAACTACCCAATAATTGTCAATAAATAAGAAGCTTAACAAGCCTCAATTCATGAACGTATTTTTAATGAAATGGCCACAGTGTGGTTGGTGGGGGCACACCCATCGAAGATAGACATAGAGATCGGCAAGGATAAGCAAGGATCAAGGGCTCGGGTTTTGTAATTTGATGTCGGGGACGAGAATCAGCCCGAGCCCCATTGACGGCAACAATAACATAAATGGGTTTGATGGATTTTATTGTTATTTACCAACAGCCACAGGTGAAATCACCAAAACAGAGTTCGTCCATTCACAGTCGATGGCGTCTCGATGGAGGCCATGGCGAGCTTTTTTTTTTTTTTTTACCAGGGTTGGGGTCGACTTTCCATCCATGGCTTTCGGCATGTAAGACGAAGTTGTTGATCTTTTATTGCGAAGGCATTTTCGACCATTCGTAGTCAAGGAGGCAATTGACGTTATTGGCACGTATGTACAATAATCTCAACTGTGTATTTTAAGATATTCTTTACGATTTTTTTAATCAATATTATGCAAATATCAGACAAATTCTATATTTTCTTAATAATATTTTCCTATATCTTCCATTGGTGGATGCCCCTACATAATTGAAGAAAAGTAACACCATCTACAATCGAACTGTCGTCAAGCGAGGCCGAAGTGAGGATTACATGTATGTAATTAAGGGTGTGTTTGGTTAGAGGTAAAACTTTTGATGAAAAATTTTAGGAGTAGAAGTTGTCAAATTGATAGAAAATAACGTAATATAATATGAATAATGATGAGGAGTAAAAAGAATAAAGTTAAAATAGATAAGTTAATTGTATGAGTAGTTGTGTAGAAATGATTGAAAAGTAAGGTAGTTTGTATAGAAAAATGTGAAAAAATAATTAAATAATAGAGTAGTAATGGAGAGTGAAATGTTTTGGATTGAAAAGTTGTAGTGAACATATTTTGGCCCCAAACAAAGACACCCTACATTTTGATATCGTTGGCCTGTTTGAAAAAGATTAGCCCATGCGCGTGCTCATGTCTGATGGCAGAGGTTTCACATTCAACCAACGGTCGGGATGAGGGAAAGATCTCTGCTGCACCGGGGCCCACGTATCCTGGTGATCCACTGAAAAGCTGGGGGCGATGCACGTAGGAGGAGGAAACACGGAGCGGTGAGGCAGCCATTAGAGGGAGGGTCGGTGTCACAGGGAGGCTCGGGTGGGCCCGCCCGATTCACACAGAGCGCGCGCTTGCGTTGCGCGAACGGGCGGGCGGAGATTCTTTTATCGGCGGTGCGGTGGATCTGGCGGTCGCTTTCTTCTCCCCGGGGAGGAAGGAGGATGGGCATGCACATCCCATCAAATCCATCGCTGGCGGTCAAGACACATGAATACGTGCATGCCCTCTTCCTTTGACTGCACTACTAAAACATGAAAATCCCGACCCAGCCCATCCCATTCCCGCCATTAAAGAAATTTTTTTTTTCCAACTTTGACCACCTTGTCACTTCAAACAAGGCACTTCATGCCTCCCTTAACGCCCTCATCCCTCGCTCTTATTACACTACTGCCACCGCCCTTCTCCCACCAACTCTTCCTGCTTTCTCCCGCAAGCAAGGCAGTTTCAATGCCTCAAAAACCAGATAACGTACGAGTAAGGTTAAAAATAAAAAATGTTCCATCAGGGAAAAAGGTTAAAAACAAAAATTGGGGTGTTGATTAAAAATCTATTGGATAAAAATTAAAATAAAAAAGAGATAATAAGCCTTGGAATGGAAAAAGATAACTTCCATGATTTAATTTTTTTTTATATTTCTGCCATTGGGTGTTGTATAATTAATTAATGCATAAATGGATATGTGAAGGATAACTAATGTAGTTAACTACAAATGGGCCCGCATCTGTGGTTATACCATTTTTCAATTATCGTTTAATTTAAAATCATTGTTTCACCGTGATATTGAAAATGATTTCAATTAGATTTTGGGTAAGAACATCTACTTAAAAACATATATAATGATGTGTAAATTAAAAATACTTATTACATTATAACATGATAATCTTCAAATTTATTTATCTAGAAATGATATTTTAAATGATTTAAATTTAAATTAAATAATTTTATTATATTAGATTATTTATTTTCAATGAGGCTCATGCACATCTTTAATTTCTACAAAATTTTCTTTTTAATTAAATAAATAATGTAGAATACACTGACTACACGTGAGGTTCATGTGCAGCAAACTGTTGTATATTTCTATTTATAAATTAGTAATTTTTAACGAATAATCTTATTATTATTTATTTTTTAAGGATAATTACTCTTATACCCATAACAAATACACATAATTTCTTTTATATTCACAATATTTTTTTTATACTCATAACATTTCACCTTAAATTTCTCTCATATCCATCCCGTTAAAACGACTGTTATCTTCCCATTGAAAAGACATTTTTGCCTATTTAAAAATTTTTAATTGAGATAATTTAATCTTAACATAACATAATTGATGATAGTAAATCATTAATAGAAGATATTTAATAATTTAAAATTTATATTAAGGTTATTTATTTTAATTAGAAAAAAATTTAAAAGGTCAAAATCGTCTTTTCGATGAGATAGATAATGGTAGTTTTAACGGCGTGGGTACCAAAGAAATTTAGAGTGAAGTATTATAGTTATAAAAAATTTTTATCAAATACCATTGATATAAAAGAAATTACGTGCATTTATTATGGGTACGGTAAGAATTATCACTTTTTTTTTTATTTTTTGCACAGAACCACTGTGGAACAGTTTCCCACATACGCTCTCGCGGCGTACGCTGCCTTTTTCTGGTAATGAAATTCCATTAGTAGTCGGAGTAGAAAACCGTTTGTTTCGCCTTTTTCAACGTCATCTTCTTTTATTATGTTTGACTGCTGCTGTCCCCAACCTCCTTTTAGAATTTCTTCGCTTCTTCTCTCGCATAATTCTTACTGCATCTTCTCATCAAAATACAAATGTCTGATGTAAAAAATCCAACGTTATACCCAAATATCTGACCAAGCAAATAACTGCTTTTATATTAATGGGAAGCATTTGAAGGTTTTATCACGTGTCTTAACATTTATGAATTTTTCTACTTTTTATAAACATTCTACTTAATTCTAATATCTGTTAAAATAAAATGACTTTTGTACAAGAAAAATCTTTTTTATTGATAATGTCGGGCATCGATTTTATTAAAATAGAAAATATACCCAGTTTTAGTTAGTTGAAATTATCTATTTAAATATGCATATTTTCTTTAAATTTTGATAAGATATGTTTAAAAATGTTAATTTCAAATATAATAATAAGTTTTATCCAAATTTTAGAATAAGATCACGTATTTATTACCATACATCTGCATTATATTTCCAAACCTGATAATATGATCATGGGTTTTTGTCCAAATATCTCAAAACTTAAGTAAGATATGAAAATGCGAATGATGTATATAGTTATCAAAAATATAAAGTTACAATAAAATATAGTAAAAAAAAATTCCAGATGAAAAAGCAGGACATGAATTTAGATTTTAGTTGGAGCTATTTTGATCGACATGCGATCGTTGTTATATTTGTAAATATTATAAATATGTTCAGTCATATTTATTATTTTTATAAATGTATGGCCATATGTAAAAATAAGAATAAAAGTGGATCTTATTTAGAAGTAATAAAAATTTTGAGCATAAATTGACATTTTCCGCGACTCCCTTCTGGAAAGCTCACGCGAGTGAAGATGAAATGAATCGCGTTTAGGGTTTTTGCTGGTATTTCATTTATATTTCGCTCTCTCTCAATTGGGTGGTCGTTGCTTTTCAGTCATTGAACAAAACGAGGGCTTTTCTTTTGATTTTTCTTTCCATCGAATCTCAGCAGAGAAGCGAGTGGAGATCGGATTGCGAAGTTGCTGCGATTCATTGAAGGTTAGAATCATGGAATTCTCCAGTTCGGTGTTTGTTTTACTTGCGAATGGTGTCGTGGAGTTGGAGTCGGTTTCGAGATTTTTCTTTTCATGGATTTTGAACTTTTTCCTGTTGCAAGTAGGAAGGATTTATGTGTTTTTTGATGTTCGCTAGTAGTTTGAAGAGAAATTCTTCGGTCTCAAGGTGTAAATTTTTATTCTTTAAAATTTTTGTTGGGTTTTTTGTCGTTGGAACATGAAGATTTTAAGCTTCGACAGACGTCGGCAGCTGGTTTGGGGGAATTCGAGATGCTTGTTCTGCAGTCTCGGTTGGGAAATTCATGATTTTCTATGTCAGTCGTGTTCTTTATTGATTGTTGGTTGGTATGATTGGCTAGTATACTTTGATCGGTAATTTTTAGAAAAAATCTTTTTGTAACTGGATTTGCATGTTCTGTTAACAAATTTGTGCTTCTGTTGTTTCTCCAGTGGATCTGTAGTTGTTCAGAAATATTAGCTCGCTTTTTACTAAATTTAAGCTGCCGTCTTGAAAATATGAATCTTTATGCTTTTTTCCTTAATTTTTTTTAAAATGAAGTGTCTCTTTTTTCATGATTATGGTTCTAACGTCGGTCTGGACATTCATGATTTAACCATCTTCCCAAAGAAAAGAAGTCGTTTAAATGGAGATCTCTTTATTTCTGTCCTTCTTATTTCCGTTGCTTCTGTTTTAGTCCAAAGCCTCTTTTTTCGGTGATGTTCTTCCGGTGGTTCCATCCTTGTTCTGTTTTATTCTCTGTCGGGAATGCTTTTGCTAGCAAACTTAGACTTTCAGATTGCAATTTGGACCGTCTCGGAATTGGTCGCATTAAGGCTGTAGCCGATAATTTAATAAAATTCAGCATAGTCTTATAGAAGGTACTTCGAGGAAGTCATGACGTTACTTGGTCTAGAATGAAGGGCGTTGTTTTATTGCTTAGAAAAAGTTTAGCTTCTTGTGGTTCTGGAAATTGAAGAATTGTAAATTGTTTTCTTGGAACCTGGCGTCTTCTTGAATTTTCTTTTTCATGATTTTCGAACTCTTTTTTGGGCTTCATGTTCGCTTCTCTTGAATTTCATTTCTTTCTTTTGTTGGGTGGGTCTGTATCCCCTCAAATTTTTACTTGCTACTGTGCAATTTTATTAATGACTGAAATAATCAACGTCTTTTCCACTTAAATTTTCCAGGGATAAAAATCGAATAACTACGACAGAAGAAATTCAAATTGAGTTGAATTTGGCAAGTGAAGATGGGTTGCTTCCCGGTCTTGAAGGGCAAGAAGAAGAAATTTGAGCAGCCCATTAATGTTGTCAAAGTTGTAAATCCTCCTGAGACCACACCCACAACGCTTCCTGAACCACAAACCACCAAAAGCAGATCTCTCCAGTCTGCTCCTCCAAGCTTCCGAACTAGAGCTAAGCCTGTCCAATCAGCTAGCCACCATCGTACTTCAAATAGTCGAATCCGTGCTTTGTCAGCTCCTTCAAGCTTACATGTGGCTGAGCGGGATGCCCTCGCAACAATGGATTATGATGAACAGGAAGAATCCAGGGGTCGAGGTGGTTCTGTGAAAGAACAGATTATTCCAAGCCCCCAACCGCTTCCTCTTCCGTCACCCCAGGGTTCTGCCGTGTTAAGGAACATTGGAAGTTTCAAGTCAACCACTGCCAGTGGACCGCTTTGCGCATCCGGCCCTCTGCCTCTGCCTCCAGTGGGAGGTCTTAGGAACTTCTCTTATGATGAGATTGCAAATGCTTGTCAACATTTCTCACCAGATCGATGGATGTCAGAGGGATTTTCAACCATGGTCTACAGAGCTTCTTTTGGAGATGATGCATCTGGTATTAAGAAGCTTGATGCCACTGTTACTCGCCTTCTTCCGTCTACTCAGGTCCAGTTCCTTGACTCTTTTTGTTGACTTGGTGCTTGCACTTTTGTGGAAAGGTTCCCTATTGCTTATTCCTTGCGATCTATGGTTCACATCCATCATGTGGTGTTTGGATTGATCCGATATTCAGCCTGGCCTGGAAAATCTGGCTTTCATGGTGCTGTTATGAGCCTACCATAAAAAAGAGCAAGCATGAATGTGAACTCTGATGACAGAGATTCCTTTTAATGCTCATGTTGAGGCAATATGGTAAAGATAGTCTTGATGTCTGAAGAATAATATCTTGGCTTTTGTATGAAATTGACAAGGTCAAAAATTTGGATATGGACTCTCAATTCCAGAGCCTATTTTTCATGTTTCAACACTGAACCGAATCCAAAATTTCGTAATTACTGAACCTTAAACATAGCAGTTCTAATTGAGTGGCATGCTCCAGAAATTCAGTGGCATCCAACTTTATGTAAGGCCATTTGATAACATTTTACAAATGAATGTTACTATCAAAACCTTGCCTCTCTTCAGTCTAAATCTTCAATCCAACTTTAGATGAATCTTGACTGAAGGCTGTAAATAGCCATGAGAATTATTTTTCTACTAATGCCTCTTGGAGAGATTCCTGTTGGACACTAATATTGTTCACTGAGTTATTGTTCAGGACTAATGTCCTGGCCTTCTTTCATTTGGTAAAGACTGAACTTAGCACAGGAGGTTTGACTGATGATTTGTTGGTCTCTTTTCAGGGTTTTAGGGATTTTGTTAATGAGGTTAATACACTTGCAACGTTACAGCATCCCCAGCTATGTAAATTGCTTGGTTTTCATGCACGTGAAGGCTCTGATCGAATGTTGGTTTATGAGCGGCTTTACCATGGAAGCTTAGATCGCCTCTTGTATGGACACTCTGATGGGCCTCCTGTGGACTGGTGTGCTAGGATGAAAGTAGCTCTCTGTGCCGCACAAGGTCTCGCATTCTTGCATGAGGAAGGGCCTTTCCAGGTATGTAAAATTGTACATTCAGTAAGAAAGTTTAGAGCTATCATCACCCCAGGGGTATTTTTGGTATCCTCTTGCATCATGTATTGTTCATCTGTCTCTACGCTAATCAGACCAAAATGTTTACCCCCTCATTGCAACTAATCAGTTAATAGAAAGAGAAGCATTCTGTGTTGTCAGGTTTCTCCATCATTTTTGGAAGATTTTTTCCACTTTTTGCACGGGTTGCATCATACACATGAGACTGGAAAGGATGGAACTTTATGATGTCAAAAGGATTTGGCTTTTACTCAGTCCATTAATTGACTTCTGGCATGTTGATGTATGAACAGTGATGGAGAAACAAATACAAAAGTTGCTTTAAGTTTCTTTCTGCGAGATGTTTGGGGATCTAACACCTCTTGGTGTTGACTATGAGATCAACAATATTTGAGCCTGTTTCATGTTTTTGGATGCTAAGAATAAAAAGCAATGCCGATGCTTCAAGGGGCTTCGAAATTTGTCACTTAGCTGTACTGACAACCTAGAAGTGTCAATTCTCACATTTGCAATGTTGTTGCTGCTGTTATATCCCAGGCCATGTACAATGAGTTCTCCGCTGCAAATATACAGGTTGACAAAGATTTTAGTTCAAAGCTTTCAGGCTACGGATGTGTTTGCCATTGTCCTGATTCAGAGATTGCAAGTACCCCTGCGGTGAGTTCTTCATGATTTCCTGGCATCATACTCAGGAAATTGATATGACTTCCTGTTCTTTCTGATTATTCTGCTTATGAATTGTATTGTTTTAGTAATTGAAACAGAAAAATAGTGGATTATCATTAATTTAGAAGGAATTGTTGTACAATTCTGCATCATGTGGGATCCATCATCTACAGATGGCTACTGTTTGATGAGCTGTATATTGTAAATCCTGTTTTCAAACTATTCTTATGGTTTGTTATTTCCTGTTTGTTCAGGCTGTTGCAAACCTTTCAGTGGACACTCTGGAGGGAGGATTGCTCACTCCCAAGAGCAATGTATGGAGCTTTGGGATCGTTCTTCTGGAATTGCTCACAGGCCGGAAGAATCTTGACGCCCGCCATCCAAAGGAGGAGCGCGACCTGTTGAAATGGAGCCGGCTTTTTTTAGCTGATGATTCCCGGCTCTCTCTTATAATAGATCCACGGCTAAAGGGCCGGGTACCTAGCAAAGCAGCTCGTGCCATTGCTGACCTGGCTTTAAAATGCCTTCAGAAGGATCGCTCTGAACGGCCTACTATGAGAAGCATTGTTGAATCTCTTAAAAACATTCAAGACATCAAGTACTCTTGCTGGTTCCCACTCCAAGAGCCTGCAACAGTGGCTGGGAAGCAGATGTTGAGGTCCCCAAGCCTCAATGGGGTCATACAACAAGCTCCCAGATCAAGCTTTTCACCATCCCCACCTTCTAAAAGTCGCCTCACTTTCTCTCCCACCAGGCCTCCATCTTTGCCCATCCCTTTACCTCCTAGAACATGCTCTTCAACAGTCACCTTGGAAGACATTAGGACAGAGGAGAACCGAAAAAACTCATCAGTGTCACTGGTACGGAGACCTGGGGTTGAAGGGTTTTGATTTGTTGATGTTGTTTCTTTCACCACATATCCCATATTTTTGGTGTTTCTTTGTTTATTTTAATTTCACAAAGCATAAATGATAAAGATGTGGTGTTTCCACACGCTTGTTACATAAAAGATGTAAATTAGAAGATGGCCATTTGTAGATATAAGAAGAGTGTAAGCTGCTTTTGGGAATGGATGTGCATTATCTGTTTTTCCACGGAGAACTTGTGTGAGGCACTGAATTCTTAATTTGTCCTCTCTATGTTGTCTCCTTCTGAGATTTGGATTGCTTATTAATTATTGCATTGGTTTATCATTGCATTCTAGGTGGAATATAGAATCGCAGTCATCTCAAGAGGAATTGACAACTTCATAATTAAATAATGCCATTAAAAAATTCCAGTGACTCATCATATTCATGACAGTGATTTTGATTTTATCATCATCTGCCTAGGTTTTTAATATGGATGGTTTATAGATAAGCCGGGAATCGATGGTGTTATTGTATCTCTTCCCATCATCATTTCATTATTGACCCACCCGGATTAAGAAATGCCCCGAGGAATATATTTTTCACGGAATTGTGCTTCCTTGGAATCGCTTCCCTAATGATGGATGAGAATGTTTAATTAAATACTTCCATGCATGCGTCATTTCAGTCACAAGGGGACGAAATGAAAAAATATCACGTCATTTCAGTCACAACGGGACGATGATTCTGAAACCATCCCGACATAAACCGACGGGCAGTAACTATTTTTAATTCTAACCTATTTAAAATATCTTAATCCTAATCCGTTTACTAAACCATTTAAAAAACTTAAACTCTAACTCATTTACAATCCATTTAATAAACGAGTTGGTGGGTTGTTAACGGGTTGTATAGTAAATAACTTGAAAACTTAAGATTCTAATAAAGGATGATCTTGTAAGGAGAGATGAGATGATGTTTTTGGCACAGAGGGAATGAAAATAGGACAGTAACAGAAAGATGGAATTGGGGCAGTAGTAGAAAAAATGAAAATTAAGTAATGGGAGGAATCTTAGAGAGAGAAAATTACCAAGGGGTTTAAATTTATATATATATATATATATATAAACTTTAATGAGTTAAATGGGTTAAACGGATTATATGAAATAAACGGGTTGACGGTTATA
Source organism: Annona cherimola (assembly GCA_030490835.1). Classification (NCBI taxonomy): domain Eukaryota; kingdom Viridiplantae; phylum Streptophyta; class Magnoliopsida; order Magnoliales; family Annonaceae; genus Annona; species Annona cherimola. The sequence goes on along the minus strand of CM059977.1, from coordinate 10,198,083 downwards.
AAATCTCAATTGTAATCTGTTTATTTAATTAAATCGTTAAACGAGTTGGCGAATCATAACCTATTTATTCAAAAATTCCAACCTAAACTCATTTATAAACAAGTTGGACAAACAGATTAACAGGTTGTCCATAGCCATTAACACCCCTAATAGCAACGCTGGCTTCTCTGCTTTTGCAAGATGGGGTGTGTTTGGTAACAATAAAAAGTTGTCAATTTAAAACTTTTAAATCTAAAACTTTTCACTCTTCACAACTACCCTATTTTTTAATTATTTCTTCACATTTTTCTATACAATCACCCTACTTTTCAATCATTTCTACACAACTACCAACACAACAAACCTATCTATTTCAACTTTATCCTATTTATTCCTCATCATTACCTTTATCATATCACATCATTTGACAACTTTTCATCAAAAGTTTTACCCATTCCCAAACAAACCCCATGGGCATGGTAACTTCGCATATTCCTAAACACGCTGTAACTGGGCTACATTATTACCTAGATCTTAAGTTTATTTGTGAAAATCAACGTTAGGTTGAGTTTTCAGTTAGAATTTGGATTGACAAATTTTTGTTTGATTTTAAAATGGAAAGCTTAAAATTTTATATAAATATACATCAAATCATGCAAGTAGTAGTAGTAATAATATACTCTTAACTAAATATAGTAATATATGATATATTTTTAAAAAAATTTAACATTTTAAAACAAGATAAAGGAAGAAAATTAATTAACTTAAAAGTAAATAATATAAATATAAAAATGGATATAAATAAAAACAATATAATTTATGTATAATATAATTATAATATGACAAATACATATTCAAACATAAATATAAATAATATAAAATACATAATATGATATAGTTTATATTAAATATAACAATGAACAATGAAAAAAGTTTTTCGAGTTTGAGTTTACTTAATTCCTAACTTTTCGTTCTTTCAAGCTCGTTCTGAAAAAGCAAGCTTTGACATTAGAATTTTCAAGTTTTGTGGGCCGAATTTGGGCTCAATTCGGCTGAAGTTGTGCCCTGATATCTAAACAGAATTTTAGTCCAACAGATTCCGAGTCACACGCACAGTTACTGGGTCCATTTTGCAACTATCCCAAACAAGCATAAAATGTGTGAATGAGTTTGATACAAAATTAAATATGGTATGCTTAATGATAATATCACAAGCAAAGTAATAAAATGAACAATCGGAAAATTAATTAAAGATCCCTGTCTATTTTGATGAGGTCCTTCTCTTGACCTTGGCGGGAAGGCCCAAACATGGATATGGAAATGGCTGATGTGAGATGGTTTCGTCAGGATTCACAGCTGACCACTCGAACATGGTTACCATCGTGTGGATGATTGTGAGAACTTCAGCCCTGGCAAATTCATTGCCAACGCACATTCGCTGCCCAGCACCGAATGGAATGTAAGAGAATGGAGGGATTGGCTTGGATGGATTATGAAATCGTCATGGGTCGAACTCCTCTGGTTTGTCGAAGATTTTCTCGTCCATGTGGGTTGTGCTGGCCATGCAGAACACCTGACCCATTCTCAAGACCGATCAGCATACGGAAAATATAAATATAAAAATATATATATATAGTATCTAATTAGAAGGGGATTTTGCAAAATAGAATTTTGAAAGTGTCAAACCTTTATAGTATCGTTTGAAATTGATGGGGTCTGTTTGCAAAAAACACTTATCTCACCCTCTCAGAAAGAGGAAGGAGAGAAGGGAATACCTGCCATCCTTTTGGTATGTGGTAGCCTCCAAAGCTGATGTCCTTGAGAGTTCTTCTGTTCTGGCCAAACACTATAGGCGTGAGCCTCATTATCTCTTGGGCTACTCTCCACGTGTGCCTCATCTTCTGCACTTCATTCCATCTCAACTTGTCCTGCACTCCTTGTCTCTCTTTTAAAATTTCCAGTTGCTCTGGTGCAAGAAACGATTGGGTCAAAGTTCTCATACATGACACATGTTGGTAGAGGTAGTAATAAATAAATCTTCTCCTATTTCTGCGGTAATTATACAGTGATGAGAAAACAATGAGAACAGTTTGGCAGTGTGTATGGAATAAGTGAAACTTCCACAATGGACACTTAATTTTTTGACAACACTACTTTTTTTTTTTTTATGAAAAAGAACTCTTTACGTATTAACTCGAATCCAGTCTGATTACTTAAAGTTTAGGAATGATTGTGAAAAGATGTCTTTTAATTTTTTAGGATATTTGCAAAATAGACCTTATGATGTTGCATAATTATGAACTAGCATCTGCATTTTGGGTGTTTGTGGAATTTGTTCTTTAGGTTGTAAAATGTCGCAGAATGAATTCCATTAATGAACAGAACCTAACTAAGGTTGATGACTAGGATTAGGGGGTGTTAACAGATCAAGTTGGACGGATTAAAATCTAATCTTAATCCTAATTCATTTAAAATATTTCAACCCTAATACGTTTATTAATCTATTTAGAAAATCTTAATCCTAACTCATTTGCAACCCATTTAATAAACGGGTTGATAGGTTGTTAACAGATTGTATAACAGACGACCTGAAGCCTAGACCCTAATAGACGATAATCTCATAAAGAGAGACAAGAGGGTGTTTTCAGAGCAGAAGAAATAAATTGAAATAGGGCAATAATAAGAAAATGGAATTAGGGTAATAATGAAAAAATAAAAATTAAGTGACGGGATGAAGACTTAATGAGAAAAAATAACCAAGAGATTTACATTTATGTATATAACTTTAATTAGATAAACGAGTTAAATGAGTTAAATAGGTTGAATGGATTACTAAACGATTGATGAGTTATAAAATCCTTACCTTAATCTGTTTATTTAATGAAATGGTTAAACGGGTTAGATCACAATTTATTTATTTAAAAATTTCAACCCAAATTCATTTATAAATGGGTTGGACGAGCGGATTTGCAGGTTGACTATGATAATTAACATCCATAACTAGGATCCATTGAAGGCAAAGATATAGAAAAATAAGAGGCTATTTTGTAAATACCGTCCAGATAAAATTGTCAGGTGAGGAACTGTGAGATACTACCGAGCAAAATTTTTTTAGACGTATACATAAAAGGCCGGATCCTAAATCAGCCGGTTATAGGCAGCCGAATTTTTTCGTCATAGAGATACGGCCTCACTTAGATCCCATTTACATCTGCCACCATATAAATTTTTTTTATTTCTTTGTTTTTATAGGTATATTTATTTTCAAAAATAAAAGTATGTAAAAATTGAAAAAATGAAAAATATAATTTCATAAGTGACTGATCTGAGTGAGTCTCACGTAACATAAAAAAAAAAAAAAAAAAAAAAAAAAAAAAAAAAAATTGGAGCGCTGGGGATATTAAAAAAAAATGCTGACCTGAACTACATTATCTACCTAAATTATCAACTGAGGAAGCTGCTCTAGTCCTGTTCTGCCACCACTAAACAGCGAGGCTTTTATGCCGTAAATTGTTCAGAAGATTTAAACAGCCCCAAGACAGTCTGTATTTGAGAAAAATTCTCTCTTCTCTCAATTTTTTCCAAATATACTCACGTTTGACTTTAACTTCGAAAATATTCATTACATTTCAAAAATTCCAAATATATTTATTACATTTGCATCTAATCCAAAAAACACCCATTCTATTACAAATGTTAATAATCGCCTTTAGCCAATATGCAAAATTACCAATATATGCCCATCAAATTTAGGATTGAATTGAAAGATTTTGAATATCATAATTCACCATTATCCTAATTGTGCAAGAGCTATAAATCTATAGAGTTCTAGTTTCATTCCACTTCCATTTTATTTCTTCTTTTATTATTTTATATTAGGGGTATTTTATACATTTAAGAAAATATATCCAGCATTTAAACATAAATCTATTAGCTTACCCAACGGACTAACGGAATGAACGTTTTTAGGGTTTTTAGGATTAGATATGAATATTATGGGTATATTTAAAATTTTAAAATATAGTAAATACTTTTAGGATTAGATTCAAAGATAGAGAGTATATTTAGAAAAAGCTCCTCTCCTATTAATCCCGTCCTATGCTAAAATTAAGGACATCCGATAATCTATCACTCAATTTCAATCTTAGTACCAATCTTTACCTTGTAGGATGCTTTGCTGAAGTTTTGGGTCTCTACTCAACCTCAAGGCCATCAAACTCAGGAGACTTGTGGTGGTATCATGGCTTGCCATTATCACTGCAACGATGTTGTCCAATATCTCTTCTTCGGAAAACGGTAGCTGGTTCTCATCTCTGGCTGCGATCAAACTAGAAATCACATCGCTACTTGCACTAACAGCACCTTGTTCTAGCAAATCCTTTCTTCTTCGCAAGATTGGCAACAACTGCTTATTAAGCCTTGAACGAGCACAGAGAGACCTCCACAAGACAGTCCCAGGAAAATTCACAGGAATAGCCCATATGCCTTCTAAGGTTTGTGCGAGATCCTCAAACAAGGACTCTTTTGTGGCTTGGTCATAGAACCCGAAGAGCAGGCTACAAGAGACATCAAACGTAAGCTTTTTAAAAAGCAGCACCAAATTGATAATGCCATCCTCCTCCAACCTTTTCTGCAGATTGGTTTGAACCAAGTCATGCATGGTTCCTATACATTCTTGGAGATTTTCTGGTTTAAGGAACTTGGACATGGCACCCCTCACTAGCTTGTGCCTGACAAATCAAAAAACAAACAATTGGGTCCTGAAGAAAGATGAGACTTCATTATCTTGTGCCTATCACATTAACCAACAAAAAATTGGGTACTAGAGAAAGAAATGATTAGAGATGTGTTAAGATTGTGTATTGTATTCTGCTTATAGATTATTTGTGTAATATTTTCAGGTAAGAGTGCACGATGATCACGCAAGAGAGTGCCCATTGATTTTGCATAAATACTCATATGAGTCCTATTTATGGGGATATCGATTATGAATTTAGCGAAGCCAAGTGTCTCAATGGAGGTGTAAGAGAGGAGTTATCATTATGTGTATTAACTTGTTTATCATAGTAAATTGTTATTTCTTCCCTGCAATATTTGCTTTCTAGGTTCAAGGATTTTCCATATAAATATTGATGTCTTATATATATGATCTTATGTATGCTTTTACTATAATCCATTTCTACTGGAATCATGTTTCCTAACATGACGATTTAGAAGAAAATGAGGGAATTAATTACCTGTTTCGATAGAGATAAAAAATGTTGCTTTTACCAAGGATGATCTGGGTTGTCTGTGGCTGCTGCATGATTAGAACCGTTTCGTCAGTGCTGAGGACGAACCTGTTACCAGCTTGGCCAGTGATCATGACAGCAGGACTACCCATGAGGGAGGTCTGGAATAAGGAGCCATGTTTGGCCACCCTCTTGCCAATCCACTCCTTGCCTCGGTTGTACTTCAGGGCCCATAGGAAGCTCAGCGTTTCACCGAAGACGGGGAGTCCAAGAGAGCCACCATCGATCACCCTCCTGAAGAAGATTGAAGATGAAGAAGAAAGCAATGAGGCTGACTGCAGCCAAGGTCAGGTGGGACAATGTATCTGAGTAGTGGAATTTTGTCAAGATTTCTTCCATGATCATCTGGGTCTCAAGTAGCTGGCCAGTGGAGTTGAAGAAATAAGAGAATGCTTGATAAACAACTATGGTTGATAATATTAAAATTTAAAAAAAAAAAAAAAAACTATTGTTGACTGCATTGCGTGGAGTCAAAAATGATAGCTGACACGACCCAATTTTCAAAAGCACTCATCTTTGTCGAAATCATGACAACCTGCGGGAAAGATTACTTTGAAGTGCGGAGGAATTACTTGGCTACAATTATTCGGTAGAGTTACCGATGCAATTGTCTTGTTGTCCTGTTTTCCGGTTTTGCAATATTATTATTTGTATGAGACGATAAAATTTGCTTATCTTTGGGAATTGAAAATTAACAAAAAAAACAATTTTTTAAAGCATCCCTAATCAAATCTTTCATTTGTCTTGAAATTTTAATGCACAGGGAGAAAGTTAATTAGAAATATGATCAGAAGTTATACTCGGATATGATCGCACACATTTATAAAAATAACAAACATGATTAGACATGTTTAGCAATTTTTTCTAAATAGGGTTCCGACCAGGTAGAACTCAAATTAGGTCTACATTGATGATTAAATTAAAATTTAATTCAACCATTTATTTAGCATCATTTGTTGGGTCATGTTCGCATAATTCATTTTAATCAGAGTTTTTTATGGGCCATATCTATTTAAAATATGCATAATCATGTATAAAATATGAAAATTATTTAGATATATTCTTATAAATATTATAATAATTAATAAAATATTTTATCTATGTAAGAATGATATTTTAAAAGGTAAAAATTGTTAAATTTAATGTTTCGAAATTGATATAGTAATGAAATTATTTTATTATGTTAATTTTACACTTTTAACAATAACAACTTATATAGATTTTTGAGTTTGATGATATTTATATCTTTCGCTAAGCAAATGATATAAAATACAATCGGTAGGCTGGATATTGATATCCTGATATAATCATCAAGATGGTCCAAACTGAAACATTTCCCTAATTCACTACCATGAAATAGATTCCATCAAATAAGATCTCTTCTAAATATGCCAACGCCTTTAGTTATGGTCATGCATCTATGCTCATTTTATTTTTATTTTCAAAGACTACAATAAAATATTAAATATATTTTAAAAAGTCCTAAAATTTTAGTATTTTACAGAAAAGAAGATCTAAATAGGCTCACAGATTTTAAAAAATAAAAATGTTGGCCTTCTGTATTGCTCCTGCAATGCATGAAAGTGGCCATATGAGATTGGCGGCCGTAATGGATAGCCATTATTACATATTGTGATTGCCTTTTATTTTAGTTAAGATTTATGTGCCAAAAATATATTGCTTTTGTATATGGGTTTTTTTAATAAAAATACATATGCAAAAATTGACGGGGTAATTAAAGGTGATCATGTTGGTGATTTTTACAAATATTTAGCCATATCATTAAGAGTCCAACTTCTATACATCCAGATGTCCCAATTCACTTCGGTACTCCCGTCTAGTTTAGGCCTTATTTTGATGATTTTGTTAAATCTAATTCATCAATTGTATTTAGTATTATTTATTTTATTTAGATATCAAAAATTATCTAAATCCATAACTTGCATCATTCTCAAAATTAACAATTATTTAAGAGTGACTTTAAATCCATTGAAAATGATTTGTTTATTATAAAGACCCATGAGATCTCAAATTATTATCTAAAACATTTACAATATTCATCCTACTCGGATGAGTGATTCTATAAAATTTTATAATATTTTAAAACTTTGATGTATGGATTCAAGTGATTTTCTAAATTCCTACACATTTTTATACATTTTTAGAAGATGTGGCATACATATATATCTAAATGATATGATATTTGGTATCTCAATAAAATAAATAGTGCTCAATACAATGAATGGATTGGATTTAACGAAATCATCAAAATAGAGCCTACACTAGATGTGAGCGTCGAAGTGAATTGATTCATCCGCCTGTATAGAAGCCGAACTCTATTGGTAATTATGGTATAACTTACGATCGTTTTGCACTGGGGTAAATTCAGGCATGATGCACCCGCCTGCATGCAATCGGTATCCGGAAGAACCATCTCCACTTGATAAAAATCTGGATGATTGGATAGAGATTCTAATTTCGTGGGTGTTCCCTGTCAACTTAGCTATCCAATTAAATTGTCCTTTCTTTCCTGCACCTTAATTGCTCCAAGTTCTCTGCATCAACTTTTGTGGTCCGGTGCTGTTCGGGTGCAAGAGTGACGTCTAGAGAAAGACTTCAACAGAAGCTAACACAAGAAAATCCAAGAAATAAAAATAGGAACCATCCCAAACCATTGTAGCAAACATCTGTACATACAATTTTTTGGAAATGCTTTATTCGGGCCCTCTTTTCCCTTCCTCCTATCAAACTGATAGGGAGACGGGATAGGAATGAATCCCTTTCATAAAAAAAAAAATAGGGCCACTTTCTTCATTTGGCAAGGAGAATATAAAAACCGGCAACGGCTGAGCGTACGTTAGAATGAAAATTCTAGGCTTACATGTAGTCAAAATAAAAGAAATTCTAATGTAATAGTTTATTTTAGTACGGGCGAGTGTTTTGAGCTGTTTGCTTAAATATAAGGAAGTGATAAAACTTTTGAATAAAAATTTTTAATATAAAAATTTTTAAAATAAGAGAAAATAATATGATATAATTGGGGTAATGATGAGGAATAAAGATAATAAAGTTAAAATAAATAGGTTAGTTTTATGAGCAGTTGTATAGAACTAATTAAAAAGTATGATAGTTTGTATAGAAAAATGTAAAAAAATAAAAAAAAAGATAATTATAGACAGTGTAAAGGTTTGGATAAAATTTTTTATATTAATGGTGCGTTTGAGAATTGATAAAACTTTTGTTGAAAGGTTTTTTATGTAAAAGTTTTTGAGTTAGTACAAATCGATGTGATATGATAGGAATAATCATAAGGAGTAAAGAATAAAATTAAAATACATAAATTGGTTGTATAAGTAGTTCTGTAGAAATAATTTACAAGTAGTATAGTTATATAGAAAAACATGAATAAATAATTAAAAAATAAAGTAATTACGAAAAATTAAAAATTTTAGATTGAAAAGTTATAGTTGGAAAAATTTCAGTGCTTGCAAATCATGCCCTACAACAAACACGGACCACGATTAGGTGCACCAGATGTACTTAGCTTCGGTGCCTCAAGTGCAAATAACCATTTTTTATTTTTTTAAAAATTTTTATACACTGTTAATCTAAATTTATTTAACATTTAAATTACTAAAAATGCCACTATTTTTTAAAATTTTAAAAAAATCTAATTTATTCAAAAAATAGTAAAAATTGATACACATATTAAATACACTTAGATTAACAGTTTTATAAAAAAAGTTTCAAAAAAATAAAAAATAAGTTAAATATACACAATGCGTTGAAGCTAAGTGTACACAAGTGCATTTAAGAATAACCCAGTGAACACATCCATAGTATTTTGTCTTTGTCCATATTGACACTATTGTGAGTATGCCCAACATCACTGTGTGAGTGTACGAATGTAGCCTGAGGCCCTTAGCATTTCTAAGGTGTGTCTCAAAATAGATAAAACTTTTGATGAAATAGATAAACTTTTTATGAAAAGTTTTATAGAGTAAAAGTTGTAAAGTGATGTGATAATATGGGTAATGATAAGGAGTAAAGAAGATAAAGTTAAAATAGATAAGTTAATTGTATAGGTTGTTGTGTAGAAATGATTGAAAAGTAGGGAAATTATATTAAAAAAAATGAAAAAATAATTAAAAAATAAAATAATTACGTGGAGAAAAATTTTAAATTAAAAAGTTTTAATTCAACATGTTTTACGCATCGCCGAAAACACCAGTCGTCTAATAAGAAGTACGCAGTACGCCACACACCCAGGAACAAGTTGGCATGAGTACCGGGGTTGTACGCATGCCCAAGCTTTTGGTTCGTGTTTTAAAGAAACTTTGGATTCCAACCTTTAATACTATGCACTTACTCTAGCTTTTGTTTAGCGAGAATTTTCCACTGAGATTAATAGTAGAGGTAAACATCCATTGAAAGTGTATAAGCTTTCGCACTTTCTACGTTTAAAACTCTCTGCTAAAATCCCCAGGCCTTTTGTAAGTTTCTATTTTTTATAATTTTTTATATAACTATGCTACTTTTTAATTTTTTTACATAATTACCTGTATAATTAACCTATTTATTTTAATTTTATTTTTTTATTTGTTATTATTACTTCCTATCATATCACATAATTTTCTACTAATTCAAAACTTTTTATCTAAAAATTATATCACTTCCCAAACGCACTTATAAAAAGATGAAGATGTATGATATATGGCAAGGGATAAGTGTATTTTATATTTTCAGGGTGCGGTTATTTTCACCCAAAACTTTTTAAACCAAAACTTTTCATTCTTATTTTCTTTACACTTTATCTTACTCTTATCAATCATATTATTTTCTCTTATTTAATAAAAAAAATTATCTAAAAATTTTATTAGTTTACAAATACACTCTTAGAAAAAAGAAATAAGAAATTTAGGGTGTGTTTGGGAATGGATAAAACTTTTGGTGAAAAGTTATAGAGATGAAAAGTTGTCAAATGATGTGATATGATAGGAATAATGATAAGGAATAAATAGGATAAAGTTGAAATAGATAGGTTTGTTGTATTAGTAGTTGTGTAAAAATGATTGAAAAGTAGGGTAGTTGTATAGAAAAATGTGAAGAAATAATTAAAAAATAAGGTAGTTGTGGAGAGTGAAAAGTTTTAGATTAAAAAGTTTTAACTTGAAAACTTTTTATTGTTAAATGACACGTATCCCATGTGATGATGTTGGGTATCAGAAATTAAATGACACGTCGGGGAGAAGAGACAAATGGAAAATCCTGGTTCTCCCGACCCAACATTCATGCATTTTTCGGACTAACTTCAATTCTTAGTAGATAGTACGTTGAATGATGATGCCTCCATGTATAGATAGAGGGACCATTGTGAGGCTAGGCTTCTCAAGCTTTATCCCATGGATGCAATCTCAACCTTATCCCTTCTTAAGTCGCCAAGATGGACTTTTCAAATTGAAAAAAGTTCGGCAGAGAAACCAAATTAGCGATTACGGCTGCCGGTGAATTCCACTGCTCTCAATTGAAATTATCTCAAAATTTTGTATTTTTGATTTATTTTAAAAATCTCACCGCTCATATTATTTAAAATATAGTTTTAACTATTCACAGTGAAAATTATAAAAATCAAATGGTGTTAATTTAAAAACTAAATTAAAAGAACATTAATGGTGTATACATTTTTGGACTGCAAACAGTATATAGTAAGGTTTATGTAATCTGAAACGCTATTCACATGCGGTCGATATAGATAAGTCTAAACAAGTATTTTGAAGTTATCAAAATATTAAGAATCATTTCTATATGCTAAGTATATAATTTTTATACTTTTACATTTTAAAATCATATTAATGTCAGGTTTATTTGATTTCTACTATCAACCTTCTAAATTATATTTTAAATAACATGTGCACTTGGACTTTCGAACTAAAACAAAATATTAATTTTTCGATGATGGTGCGCTAAAATTAACGCGCGCTCGGCCTAGCAATTTTGTTTTGCGACTCAGAAAAACTGGTTCCAGCGTCGTTCCAATTGCAATTTGCTAGCTAGCACATATAAAATAGTTATTAGTCATGTACACTCTCTCTCTCATTCCACACTTCTCCTAACAGTTTGGTCATGATCATGGATGAATTTCTAGAGTCCCTGGTGCCCCTATCATCATCGTCTCATCCTTTGATCATCTTGATCGTTGTTGCACTAGTTTCAATCTTCTTCTTCCTTGTTGTTGGGCATATTGGAAGAAGAGATGCAAGCCAAATTACGAAGAAGAATCTTCCACCAGGGACTCTTGGGCTTCCCATGATTGGCGAGACGTGGAGCTTCATGCGAGCTATGAGGGCGAATGGCACCGGCGGGTGGATAGATGAAAGGGTGGCCAGATATGGGCGTGTTTTCAAGACCTCCCTTATGGGTTCCCCCACTATAGTGATTGCAGGTGACCAGGCCGGGCACAAATTCGTGCTGGGTGCTGACTCAGTAGCCCTTGTAATGCAACAGCCCATGTCTGTTATAAGAATTCTTGGGAAGAACAATATCTTCGAGCTTAACGGAAGCAGGTAATTAATGAATAAATATTTTGGAATGACTTTTACTATGCCATGAAACATGCTTGCTGCAAATCAGACATTTATGCTCTTTTTTTTCTTTTTCTTTTTTTTTTTTAAAAAAAAGAAGCGTATACTATATGCATAGGCGGATCTACCTCTACTGAAATTTCAAAAACTATACAATTTTATTTAAGTTTTCGAAAAATATTTCAGAAAAACTGTTTAACATGACGAATAATAATATAATCTAACCCTTAATGTCATATTGGCCTCAGCAGGCAACATGTCTGGCTATTGATTAAACGAAATAATTTCTCCTTATATTTTCCATTTCTTCTGATGTAGTTACAAACAGGTGAAGGGTGCGATGTCCAGCTTCCTTAAACCTGATAGCCTCCAACAGTACGTGGGAAACATGGATGATTTGGTTAGAAAGAGCATCGCAACGAGAATAACTGAGGGGAATGATACCATTAAGGTGGTACCATTCCTGAAAGAACTTACGTTTGATATTGCTTCTAGTCTTCTATTAGGGATTTGTGATCAGCCCACAAAAGATGCCTTGTTTGAAGATCTATCTTTAGTTATAAAAGGGGTGTGGTCCATTCCTGTCAACTTCCCTGGCACCTGCTACCGGCGGGCCATTCATGCACGCGAAAGGCTTGACAAGCTGCTACTGCCGATCATAAGGAGGAGAAAGGATCTGGTCCAGGGAGGTGCTATTGGTAAAGCAAGCGACGTGATTTCTTGTCTGATTGCATCAAGAGATGAAAACCAGCAAGGTCTAGATGAAGGTACGATTCTAGAGAATATCATAGCATTATTTCTTGCCAGCCATGACACCACGACGTCCCTGCTGAGCTTGCTGGTGTGGAAGCTGGGAATGGAGCCACAGCTTCAGGAGGACATCCTAAGAGGTGAAGTGCATTCTAAAATCTCACAGCTTCCCCAAAATGTGTAGACAGATTATACATCGTACTCAAGTCGGATGCTAAATCTACATAAAACAAAAAAAACAAAAAAAAAATTGATGTTACACCAGAAAAAAAAAAAAAAAAAAGTGGCCTTAATAATCAGCAACCATGACAAGACAGTTACATGTGCTGACAGATAATTAGCACAGATAAATGTGCTGACACAAATACGTATGATAACAACCAGCATATATATTTGAGGCTCGATCTTCTTAAACAGATATGAGAGTTATCTTAAACGGGTTTAAATTTTTTTTATTTTTAAAGTATTTTTATATAGTTGAATTAGGTGTACATTTATATTATCTATAAATTAATTTTTATCAATTTTAGAAATGTATATATATATTTATTTTATATTTTTAAATATAGAAATATTATGGTCATTTGACAGTAATCTTAATACTTTTGTATTTAAAAATAGAAAATAAATATATACACATTTTCAAAATTAATAAAATTCATCATTAAAGATGTGTTTGGGAATGAATAAAACTTTTGATGAGAAGTTGTAGAGATGAGAAGTTGTCAAATGATGTGATATGATAGGGGTAATGATGATGAATAAATAGGATAAAGTTGAAATATATAGGGTGTGTTTGGGAATGAGTAAAACTTTTGGTGAAAAGTTTTGAAGAATAAAAGTTGTCAAATGATGTGATATGATAGCGGTAATGATGAGGAGTAAAGAGGATAAAGTTAAAATAGATAGGTTAGTTGTATAGGTAATTGTGTAGAAATGATTGAAAAGTAGGGTGGTTTGTGTTGGAAGATGTAAAAAAATAATTAAAAAATAGAAGAGTTGTAGAGAATGAAAAGTTTTAGATTGAAAAGTTTTAGGTGAAAAGTTTTTGTCATTGCCAAACACCCCAATAGATTAGTTGTGTTGGTAGTTGTGTAGAAATAATTGAAAAGTAGGATAGTCGTATAGAAAAATGTGAAGAAATGATTAAAAAATAGGATAGTTGTAAATAGTGAAAAGTTTTAACTTGCCAACTTTTTATTGTTACAACCACCCTAAGTCTTGAAAATTGAAAGTCTTCACTTCAATCATAGACTCCCCGGCTAAAATTTTTATGATGTGATAGAGATTGAGAAGGAGAGAGGACAAGAGGCAGACAGCAAAATGACGTGGAGCGAAGCGCAGAAGATGAAATACACCTGGAGAGTTGCGCAAGAGATGATGAGACTCGTTCCTATACTATTTGGTCACAATAGACAGGTCGCTGAAGATACCGGTTTTGAAGGCTATGACATTCCCAAGGGGTGGCTGGTACGTATATATATGTGTGTGTGGATGTGGGTGTGTGTGTACGTACGTGCATATAATAATTAGCTTGGTTAACATTTGGGAGTTGCCCGTGCTGTAAGTGTGCTGTCACGTGTCTGATGAGAGAGGGAGAGAATATTTTTGTCTCCCTCTGGATAATTTGAGAGCGTTAGTATTAGTTTCCCTTATGGTAATTGAGAGTATGTGGTTTTTCTCCGGATAATTATAGAAACTCCTCAGCTTAATTGTAAAATTAAAAATAGGATGTGATATAAATATACTAATAAAAAAAATAACTAGCTTGGTTATTAAACTTTGCGTGCTTGCATATTTCCATTTGCTTAATCTATTTGTTTGATCAGGTGATGTGCAGTGCAAGTACAACTCACATGGATGAACGCATCTTCGAGGATCCAACAAAATTCGACCCCTCTCGATTTCAGAATCCATCCAAGCCAATCCCACCATTCACTTACATTCCTTTCGGAGCTGGGAGTCGCGTGTGTCCTGGAAATGAATTTGCAAGGATCGAAACCCTCATAATAATCCATCGTTTGGTCACGAACTTTAAGTGGTCCCTTGTAAACCCGAAGGAAGAGATCACCTACGATCCATTTCCATATCCATCAATGGGCCTTCCAATCAAGATCAAACCCAGACAGCCCATCAAGGGATAATAAGTAGCTTAGTTTCTGAGGTTTTTATATGATCTTTTTTTAAATTATTACAAATTTGCTGCTGTTTGACTCGACCAAGACCATGGTTGATGGGCTAATAAGTAGCTTAGTTTCTGAGGTTTTTATATGATCCTTTTTTAAATTATTACAAATTTGCTGCTGCTTGACTCGACCAAGACCATGGTATCATCATATTCAAGTTTCAGTTCTTGTTGGGAAGTATTTGTTTACGGGGCGCGAGATAATTGTAAACATATGTAAGATCTTATTTGAAAGTCGTTTATGTTAGACCAAATGCATGTTGAGTCTTCAGGATCAACAGGTGGACAGATAGCTTCTAAGATTTTCGGCTTACTTTTGTGACTCTTAGCCTTTTTTTTTTTTTTGGACAAGATGCTTAGCTATTTTTTAGTTGTTATATATATATATATATATATATAACTCATCCGAAAGAATACTTTTTCTATCTTATTTAACGGATTTTTACCCCAATACTTCTAATGCAAATGTATTTACTTATACTGTGTGATGCTTAGCTATTAATTACCAAGATTATAGTATTTTTTGTCCTCTATATACATATATTTACTCATTTTCTGTTTTTATTATGGAATTAGTTAATAAATTATTGTAGAACCGTGCTTTTCTTGTGCTAATTCTCATATTCTTATGAGATATTTTTTTATTAGTATATTTACATCCATCTCAATTGATATTTTAATTAATTGCTGAGATATTCTTACAAGTGATACTTTTGGCATTTGGTTAAAGGGGAAATTTGTTTAATTTTTTATTCTAAACGATTCAACATTTCAACTATCTAATGTTATATTTTTTTATTATTATCTTTATATTCTAGTCTATTTTCATATTTTTTTTACAACTAACATATCTATTTTATATTTCTAACCATTACTTGTATTATGAGCACTTTTTTAAAAAAAAAATTATCACAAATTCTTTCCTTATGTTATTTAGCTCTTACCAAAGAAACTCTTAATTAAAATTATTTTTGGCACAGTTATGAAATAAATGTTAAAACAAAATCATCCGCTTAAATTTTGGTTTATCATCAAAGAGTCCCATAAATTTATTTCTATGGAGCTGATTCCATAGAATTGGAACCCAAGAAAACAATACAAGCTTTTAAAAGTTCAAAAATAAATTGTAACGGCTAGGAGAAGAGAACCGTTTTTTTTTAAAAGAAAACGGTGAAGATTAATGACATTAATCTCAGCCGTTTAGCAAGCCATTAGTATAAAATGGGTGATACATTAGGTGGGTTTGCCGTTGTTTTGAATAAGAGAGGTCGCGCCGGAGACACCAACAGAGACAAAGGAAGAAGAAAGAGTTTTTGAAGGTAAGTTACGTAGAACAATTTGCCTATTAATCTCGTTCATTTTATATTATACGCAAGTTATTTCTCAGATCTAATCCATTCATAATATTACTAGCATGGTTAATTAGTCACAGGAGTATTATTAAAATATTTGATATTGAAATTTCATTTATTTCAATGAGAACTAGCAAATAAAGAGTAGAAAAAGCTATATGATGAAATAAACATACTTCTGAGCACAAACAGAGAATTGTGACCTTATAATAACAAGATAATTATATTTTTAGCTTTCCTGCAAAATTTCAACTTGATCAAACTTATGAATTTTTAAATATAGTAACTTTTATGAAGATTTGGAATGGTGAATATGTATTTTAAGGATAAAACACAAAAATAATTATAGAAAAATACAAATCCAAGAATAATAATTTGACCCGTTACAAACATTATTTGAGATATTTTACAATATATATGATGAATTAATTCTGTTAAAAATTGATTTAGATAGTTATTTGAGGTGATATTTAATTTTAACTCTTTATTAAACCCCTTATGTTAAATCTGATGATAGAGATATTATTTTGAGAAATGGACCGTCCAGATTATAAAACATAATTTTATAAGCTTACCCCAAAAATTTCAGATCAAACAGACATATATATTAAGAGATATAAACTATTTTAGTCGGAAAATACGAACCGTTGTAAATAAACAAATAAATAACAAATACTTCTGGACTAGTGGGCTAAGCCCATCCAGCAAGAGCCCAGTAACCTACAAAGCTCATATTTGATCATACTAATTTAAGCCCATGTATCCAAATCCCACAGAAACTAAGCTTAATCCACATACACAAACTGGCCCAACTTCCAAGCAAGGATCCAACCCACCTGGCCGGCCCAACACAGGTTTGGCCCACCGGAAACAGCCCACTGGCGGCCAATTGTTGGCGCTGGTAAAAAAAAATACTGAAAAGTTATGAAAAATTCTGGAAAATTAAATTGAGTATTTAAAAATATAAAGGAGTCCAGATTTGTTTTTCATAGATAAAAAAAATAAGAAATAAAGTTGTTTAAAAGTGGAATAGTATAAGAATAAATATGAGAAAATAGAATTTTGACCAATTAAAATTATGAGAAATTTTGGAAAAAGTCATAAATGAAATTTAAATAATATTTATGAAAACCATAATGAAACAATGAGCATATTGTGATGAAAATTAGAAAAAAACTTGAAACTACTATAAGAAATTGGAAAAGAGGAGTTTTAGAAGTCTTCTTAGAGGTAAGCAAATTTTTACCAAAGCATGACTTTGAAAATATTATGTAAATATTGTGATTTGCTATGAAATGTGATTATTTATTTAATTTGAAATTTTCTTTCAAGTTGGTTTATTCAAATATGAGCATTATTATTTCAAAATCATGTTAAGTAGTAAATTTAAGTGGTGCATTAATCACAGTACATGAGCATGATGCATAATTGCATATTAGGTTTGCCGCTAAGGAATAAAGTATTATGGTATTACCTTGGTAGTGACCTCAGAACTACCAAATAAGATGAATTAGCTCACAAATGTGTAGCACGGCTGCAAGCGAGCACAAGTAGATGACAATACCTATAGTGTGAATGCATGATTTAAAATTAACATATGTGTGCACATGTATCAAGATGTTTTAATTTTCATTAATTAGAGTTTGTTATGAATAAAAGATTATATAGATATCGTGTTTGCCGTTCAAAAAAATCAAAATAATTGCAAAATGAATTTAGTAAGAAAGAATATATATTTTTACTTACTGAGCTTTCAGCTTATATAGTTTTATTTTCAGTGGAAACACAAGGATACAATGTTAAACTAGAGTCTCTGTCAATACGGGAAAAAGGCGAATCTATCATAACAACAAAAAAGAAGTTTAGATTTTTATTAAAATTATCTTATAATGCTTACTCCATGATAAGCAAACTTGATATGTAATAGTTAAAATTTTTATAGTTTTGCATCTTGTTATCTATTTGCATCTTGGAAGATTTTATTCTCCGCTTGAATATAATAGGGTGTTACATAAATATTTACACAAGATGCACCAAAGTTAATAAACTAGCGCACGAAGTCAACGCCCTCCCCCCAACCCAAGAAGGAGCCTAATCGCCTGCTCCCGGGAGTAAGCAGCGTTCCATGCTCCCAGGAGCTTATACCCATTTTTTTCTTTTTTTTTTTGAAAATTTCTCCTAAACAGTGTTAATCTATGTGTATTTAAAATTACTTAAAATGCCACTGATTTTCAAAAATCAAAAATAAATATCTAAAATACTCCAAAAATGGTAAAAAATTATACACATGTTAAAAAAACCTGGATTAACATTTTTATAAAAAAAATATAAAAAAAAAATAGAAAAAAATGGTATAAGCTCCCGGGAGTAGGGAACGCTGCCTGCTCCCAAGAGCAGGCCATCAGGCTCCACCCAAGAAGCCTTTCTGCAGGGCTTGCTTGCGTGCACATCCTAGCTATCTGCTAGCTTTCTCTGTGATTCCACTCGCGAATTATCCTGGCTAGCCTTGGGGCCATGATCATGATCATGGATGAATTTCTAGAGTCCCTGGTGCCCCAATCATCATCGTCTCATCCTTTGATCATCTTGATCGTTGTTGCCCTAGTTTCAATCTTCTTTTTCCTTGTTGCTGGGCATCTGGGAAGCAGGGATGGTGGCCAAATTAGGAAGAAGAATCTTCCACAAGGCTCTTTTGGGCTTCCCATGATTGGCGAGACATGGAGCTTCATGCGAGCGATGAGGGGGAACAAGACCCGCAAGTGGATAGATGAAAGGGCGGCCAGATATGGGCATGTTTTCAAGACCTCCCTTATGGGTTCTCCCACTATAGTGATTGCAGGTGACCAGGCTGGGCAGAAATTCGTCCTGGGCGCTGACTCAGTAGCCCTTTCAATGCAACAGCCATCAACTTATTTAAGAATCCTTGGGGAAAACAATATCTTTCAGCTGAATGGAAGACGGTAATTAATGGATATATACAATATTCCATGATTTTCTATAATTTAATTTCATATGAATTTTGTGCTCTAGCTATTGATCATCTAATGAAATTTCTCCTTGTATTTGCGTTTCTTGTCAAGTAGGTACAAGCAAGTAAAAGGTGCCGTTTCTAGCTTCCTTAAACCTGATAGCCTCCAACAGTACGTGGGAGACATAGATAATTTGATTAGAAACAAGATTGCATTGAGAATAAATAAAGGGGACGATACCATTAAGGTGGTACCACTCCTGAAAGAAATTACTTTTGATCTCGCTTCTAGTCTCCTATTTGGGATTTATGATCAGCCCACAAAAGATGCCCTGTTTGAAGATCTCTCCCTAGTTATGAAAGGAGTGTGGTCTATCCCTGCCTACTTCCCTGGCACCTGCTACTGGCGGGCAATTCACGCACGCAACAGGCTCAACAAGCTGCTGCTGCCGATCGTGAGGAGGAGAAAGGATCTGGTCGAGGGAGGTGTTGTCGGTCACACAAGCGACGTGATTTCTTGCCTGATTGCATCACGAAATGAAAACCAACAAGCTCTTGATGAAGTTGCGATTCTAGATAATATCATTGCATTGTTTCTTGCCAGCCATGATACCACCACATCTCTGGCGAGCTTGCTGGTGTGGAAGTTGGGACTGGAACCACAGCTTCAAAAGGATATCCTACAAGGTGAAGTACTAAAATCTCACTACTTCAGTAAATTTTCATAAGATTCGAGTACTTTTTTCTATTTCTGAGATTCAAATGCTTAAATGAGCCAAAATGAATGCAAACTGGTAACGTTAATTGGAAATTCATAATCACCCACTTATATATGGTTTGTGACGAGAGATTACAAAGAAAGATGGGCTGACATAAATTGATATGAATACACCTACATATATACATATATACCTTTTTAAAGTGCTACATTCTTGATCTACCAGAGCATATAGATATTCTGAAGGAGAGACGAGAAGGAGCAGAAAGCAAGATAACGTGGAGCGAATCCCAGAAGATGAAATACACCTGGAAAGTTGCACAAGAGATGATGAGACTCATTCCTATACTCTTTGGTCACAATAGAATGGCCATGGATGACATCAGTTTTGAAGGCTATGACATTCCCAAGGGATGGCTGGTAAGAGTACATTATTCCCCGACCGGCAGGAAATATGGTGGAATGAGGAGATCTATGCCGCTCAATTCCTCTACTATCCATGACCCCGTATTTACATTCTGGATCCAAATTCATTTGGGTCTCACTTGTCCACTTGCATGTTGTATAAAATGGACAGATTTTTAGCGCATGCATATTTGCATTTGTTTAATTAATTAAAAAGAGTTTATTATTAATTTTCTTTGTTTCAGGTGATGTGCACTGCAAGTACAACTCACATGGATGAATCCATCTTCGAGGATCCAACGAAATTCGACCCCTCCCGATTTCAGAATCCATCCAAGCCCATCCCTCCATTCGCTTACATTCCTTTCGGAGCTGGGACTCGCGTGTGTCCTGGAAATGAATTTGCAAGGATCGAAGCCCTTACAGTAATCCATAATTTGGTCATAAACTTCGAGTGGTCCCTTGTAAATCCTAAGGAAAAGATCACATACGATCCATTTCCATATCCATCGATGGGCCTTCCAATCAAGATCAAACGCAGACTGCCCATTAAAATATAATCCTTGAGATTTCATATCTTTTTTTTTCTTTTCTTTTTTTCTGGGTATTGCTTATCTATTACCAGGACAATATATATGGCATTATATTTGTCAGTTCTAGCTTGTTGGAAAGTATTTCTTCAAGGCAATATTGAAGAGTGTGAGAAGATAGTTATGTCACTTATTTTCTCTGTCACTAGACTAGATGTGAATCTTCAAGATCAAGAGGTGGATGGATGCTATACATATGAAACTTGCATTGTGGTCCAGGGCTCAATATACACTAAAGAGCCTGCAACTTAATTAGAATGAAGATAGTCATGCTGGATTAATTTTTTTTCTTGCTGTCTCCAGTTGGTTGCCCATTCGGAAATTGGTTGAAACATGATTAAGTTTGGACTGAGGGTAAGTTAGAATAACTCTGAAAGTAGCCGTAATTGAATGAATGGTTTGAACTTCCTATATCAAATTGTATCGAAGTTTGGTAACCTACCTTATGGGCTTCCCCACTTCAGTGATTGTTTGCAGGTCAGGCTGGGAACAAATTCGTTCTCAGTGCTGACCCAGAAACCCTCTCAACCAAACAATCCGTGTCTAATTTAAAAGCAGCTGGAAAACGACAAATCGAGCACGTAAGCGACACAATCATGAACTCTCCCCTACATGCCATATAACATGTTTGCTGCTCTCTATATCTTATCACCTCTAAGTATCTGTGTTCCTAATCCTCTGTTTTTGCAGTATTCGGACACATGTTAAGCTTCTTCATGTAGTCTGCCATTTGGGATTTATGATCAGACCACAAAACGTGCTTTATCTGAATATACGTCTTTGGTTTTAAAAGGGGCATGGTCTATTCCTCTCTGCTTCGCCCGCACCTGATACCGCCAAGCCTTTCGTGCCCAGAAAATGAATTTTACCAGGATTGAATCCCTCACGATAATCCAACATTTGGTTACAAACTTTTGCTAATCCTTGTGATTAATTCCGAGAACGAGGTCACATGCAATCCATTTCCGTATACAATAATGGGCCTTCTAATCAAGCTCAACCAGCTGAGGAAGCCCATCAAAATATGATAGGTTCTAGTTAGATTTTCCACCTTCTGTTGTTGATTCTAATTACCGATTAGTCACCAGGATTATGGTTTCTTGACTGTCTTCAATAGTCGTTTCTGTAGTCTGTGTATTCTGGAATTAACTTTATTGTAGTCTTACCTTGCTTTTCCTTGCTGTAATTTTTTAATTCTGGCTGGCTGATTATCGTTAGGTAAAATAAAATAAAAAGAGACAGTAGGACTGTCAAAAACCAGTAAAACATTATTTTAATCTCGAAAGACATAGAAAGAATTGACTGTTTGGCTCTTTAATTTCCTGTATATTCCGTGCTGATAACCTATCTGTATTCTTTTTGACGTTTTCATCTTCCTCAAATGTCTATTTATTTTTATTTATTTACGGCATAATTGACATCATGCTTCATGATATATATCATCACCATTCTTCTAATCCTTCACAGGATACACGATAGTCGGATTCGAATACATGAATCCGCACGTACGACTTTTTAAAACACAACTGATACTTCTTACCAGAAAATTATAAATCGAAATCATTAGGGCGAACTTAGAAAAGAAAGCTAATTAATTAAGAAACAGGAGTGTCCTAATGAAAGTAGTCTTCCAAGAAAGAGATAGACTATTTGGTAAAACAACACAATCTTGAAATTGAAATAATAGTTATTGGTTGATGACATATTAATAAATAATCCTACCAAACCTCATGCATCGAGAGTGGTGTGCTTAGAAAGGAATTGCATGGTGAGGGGAATATGGGGACTGCATAACAAAGGACGGTGGGTTGCTGACAAGAGTCCTGGTGGGAGTAGTAGTCATTCCAACAGCAGCTGGGCTTCTGGACCTTGAGACCATCCCACTCCTCCCGCTCCCGTATCGCCTCTCGCCACTCCTCCTCGGGCCCTTCTCTGCCCACACCAGCTCCTGTTGCTTAATCGTCCTCGGATAGCCAGTGCAGCATCCAACCTTCCCCGCCCGTTTTATGTACCTTGCAATTTCCACGTTTATTCCCTCAGTGCTTACCACAAAATACTTAATAACTGACTCAATTAAAATTTCAGATCATACGCGTACTATAACATTTGATTTGAAAATATTTAGTAATAAGATTTGATGCGACAAAAGTTCTTAGGTGGAATAAGTCGTCGTGTTATACTGTTACGTCCCTCGCCAACTTATCCATTCGCTTCTTCCAATGTTCATATCTGTGTGGTGCCCGATTCCGCCAATCCTGATATAAGCCATGGCCGGCCACAACAATAGTAGGCATATTCGACGAGAAAAACATAGACAAAGATCCAAAATTAATTGATATTCCTTTTTTTAATTTCAAATTTCCCTATCGGACATGAAGATCACATTAATTTCTCAGAAACTAAGACAGAAAGGTTCAAACAAACATAAATGATTTATTATTATTATTATTATTACAATGAATAAAAAAGTTAGTGAGATACCCACTGCAATAGAATTTCTTATTTGTGGGATGTGACCACCTTTTGTAGCCAAAATGAAATTTAGCTGCGCTTGTATTATTATTATTTTTTTAAAAAAGAAAAGCTACACTTGTACCAAATGCAGCTAAAAGCTGAATCAAATTTTGTTATCATTTGCAGTTAAATTTAAATAATTGTATCAAACATTATTTTTTGTTGCATCTGATATAAAAAATGATTGTATTTTTGTTGCAACTGATATTAAGAGTGATTGTATTTAGTCAAATGTCAGTGTTTGCTTGTAGCCTAATTCATTTACATGCAGCTAAATTCGTGTTACATACGACCCAAAAATTAGCTGGATTGAACCACATTTGTTATAGTGACAAAAAAAACAAAAACTATGGTTGGTTTTGCTAATTAATTTTATCATAAGGTACTTAACAATAAAAATTTGTCAATTTAAAATATTTCATCACTATAACTATCCTATTTTTATTATTTTTTTCATATTTTTCTATATAATTATCTTATTTTTAATCATTTATCTGCATACACTCATATAACTACTTTATCTATTTTAACTTTATTATTTTTACTTTTCATCATTATTCATATTATATTACTTTTCCCATTTCGAAAAATTTTATCAAATGTCAAACTTATATAAAATCATCCTAACTAAAAAGATCAAAGTCTTTCTATAATCAAAAGTAGAAATAGAAACTTTTTATGTTACCTTTGGCTGAACCTTCTTCCCAAACATTCAATGCATTTCCTTCCTTCAGTCATTTCTCCCATGCCTACAACCACACAGTGCCGACAATAGGCTCTTCCACATACCTACGTACACATTCCGGCTCCACTTTGTTAGAAGCATGTCCATCTTACAAATGTACGACTAATTACATGGGTGTGTGCAGTACAGACATCCAAATATTTCTTATGGGCAGAATAACAAATATTACTTATCCTGTATTAATTAATTTACAGTGTAATGAAGGAAAGTCCTTTGTCATTTAATATGTATTGCATATATGCCCCCACTTCATATCTTTTCAATTTAGCACTGCAACAAAATATGGCCACTTTTTATACACAAATTTTAATTTATCGCATTTAGAGCTAAATAACATACTAATTACAACTGAAATACTATTATTATTAGCTAAATTTTAATAGCTATATTAACATTACTTGCACGTGGTTGTATTTAGTGTAAAAAATAATTACATCTAACTAAATGTCGTCTTTCAAAAGTAACCGATTGTTTTACAGACGATAAATCATCTTAGCAAAAATATATCTAATATAGTTAAATATATACCATATGCAACTGAAAAATTAGCTATATAAAACAAAATTTGCTGTGTCTTTGCGTCGCGAGTTGATAAGACTGAGTTTTGATTGATGAAGGATCAAAAACAGAGGACCGGTGTTTGGTTAATGTATAAGAAGAAGAGCAGTGCGAGTGTGACAGGTGAGAAGAGTAATTAATTAAATAATTACCAGGCAACGGTGTCGGAAAATGTAGATGTACTCGCTACAGATGGTGCAGATGTTGGTATGAGGAATGCCCGGTCGTCGTCTTCCCCTTTCTTCATAACCTCTACCTTTCTCTTCGTATGGGCTCTGTCTCTGTGCAGTCCTGCTCATCATGCTAACATCGTTATAAGCGAAGCTATCATCTAACGCATTCCTCGTTGAGTACTTGTTCCTCCTCGGCCCAGCAGTAGGTGTTGAAGGTTCCTTGTAGATTTCGCCGACATCAACGACACCACCGCTGCCGCGGCGCTCATTAGCTGCCTGCAAGCCTTTTCTGAAATCAAGGCTTAGGGATTTGCTCATGTCCAAGCCTTCTTTCGGGTGGACACTGGTCGTCTCATGAACGATGTCAAGATTGCTTATTTTTCTTTCAAGTACTCCATTTTGTTGTTGCAACACAGCCATGTCCTTTAGAGTCACGTTTACCGACTCATCTGGGACTCCAAGGTAAAGATCTTCCAGCTCTTGCCTAGCTCTGACTAGAGAAGCTTTGTCGCCCATTGCTATAGATGAGTCAGGAGAAAGAAGAAGAGAGAAGAAGGTATTAGTAGATGTTGAATGGGGAGAATTGGGGAGAGAAGTCCCGTAAAGAAGGTTTAGTCAAAAAGAAAGAGAAAAATATGGATGGATACGATCGAGACCCGGGGATGGAAGGAAAATGACATTTGGAAAGATCCAAAGCAAGCTCAGAGTGGCCGCTTTGGACCTTCTTCCATGAATTATTTACTATTTTGTGGCCTATAAATTTAGAAGCCAGCTCAAAGTGATCGCGTTTCTTGTGTACCTCCGATGGGGGGGGGCAGTATGATCTCATTTCTTGAAATTTCAATTGATGTCGGGTCATTGGCCTGAGCCGGCCTTGGATTGATAGCATTTCCATGGGATCGAAAGTAATTTTGCAAAACATTATTTAAAAAAAAAAAAGTAATTTTGCAAAATGAAAATTGTCACGAAAGTCTTGGATGCTTTGTCATGTATTATGATGATGATGACTATCTAATTTTTGTTGCTTGTTACAAACGTGAGATTTTGTCATTCTAGGATGAGATTTTGTCACCATTGCATGGACAGTGGCGTGTCGGACAAACCCACGAGTTCATTAAAGATTCGACCGGCCATTGCTATAATCATCGGCCGGACACATTCAACACTCATCTACGTATATCTGCATCCAGCGATTTATCTCGACCGGTACCTAATGGATAATATATATATATATATATATATATATATATACACACGTATATTTGCATCCAGCAGTTGTCTTAGGTACAATTAATTATTTATTCTGGTTTTGATAGCTGTGAAGACTCATGAGTGCGCTCACGTTCTCAGCATATGAAAATTGTTGGAAATCCTGACCATTTCAAAAGGTTTCATTTTTTCAGATTCCTAATCTTAGAATCAAATAGAAAAATATGAGCAGTTCAACTTCTAGTATTCTTTCGGGTGCCCAAACATATGATTGGTTACTTATTTTTCAGATCCGTATTCTTAATTTACTTCGTATCAAATCATATATATAGTAGAATATATATTTAATTGCGAATAACTATGCCTGAAGCTACGGTACAGTTAGCTCAAAATAATTCTCAGGTGATGATAAAATGATGATCTTGGAAATGAAATGCACGATGAAGGAGATTTATCGCTATAACCAATACTGCAAAAAGGTTTGTGCGATGACAAATATTTTATCTATTTTCCTTTTTTTTAGCATTTCATTTGTTTCTTCTCTTTGCCTCTCATAAAAACGCTGTCAAACAGAAATTATTCAAGAACAACTTAATTGTAGCAATTATCTAAAATGACAACAAATGCTCGTGTCCTGACTCCTCTTGCCGAGTCACGATGCCAGCCAAATTCGTGCTGGCGACGTTCCATCACTGTCCCCGCTCCTGCAAGTTTCTTCCTCCAACCGGCCTATTCCCTTAGCAGGCGCTCCAATCTAATTTCAATAGCGTCACCTATTGATAATCTAGTAAATCTTTTTTAGTCTGTATAAATCTTTCACTTGAAGCCAATATAAAGATACAAAATGGCGACCCGCAGCCACAAACCATGGAAATCAGTATGACAGTCAATGCATTTTTGATCAATTTGCTTATTTGTCTGTTTAATTCTTTGTCCTGTAATTGGTGTGGGCTCTTCCTCGTTATTACAAAGTTGTACGCAGAGAGCACTACAAAGGATGAAAATCGATGCACTGAAAGGATTGAAATTCAACCAAAGGAATAATATTAGGTCTGTGCATATTTGCTAATTTTTTCTAGTGTTTATCTATTGTCACACTTGGACTCTCCCTTCAGTGGAAGGCAGCCAACCAAACTATAGCCTGCGATCAAAAGATTTATTGATTTTTCAAAATATGCCTTTCCCCAAATAATCTCAAAGATCAATAAAACTCTTGATCTTAGGTTTGAGGGACTGCACTCAACAGTGAAGTGAAGAATCACTGAGGATTGGAGTATAAATGCTTAACTATAGCTTGCAACAGTAGGTAGAAGCTCTCACACACCCAAAGGAGAATTTAGAGTGTGAAAATGATAAACCCCTAAGCTATACCAAAAGAACGCGACATTAATGGCGTTGGTATTACAGAGGTTGTGAATTTTTACCCATCATCAAGAAATGCGGATGCTTGGTATCTCTGTCGATTGATTCCGATTACAAACTGGCACCTTTTTTGTTGATAACGAGGAAATGATGGGAATGAAGAAGATGGTGAGACAACAGAAAGCTTTGAGGACTGTTGAGTTATAGGCAAGAATTTTTTTATTATTTCCCCCTCCTTTGTTACTGTAGAAACTACCTATCTTTTGTTGACCCTTTCTACTGCATCCCCGAATGCAGATTGGCATCTCTATTTATAAGCGCTAGATGACATAAGGCTGCAAAAGGCAGATGTGGGCACACACATTGTTTAGCGCCCACTGCACTTTGTTGGATCGGAAGACGCAATGGCGCATACATCTTTTTTTTTTTACTTTTTAAATTTTTTTTTTTATAAAACTATTAATCTAAGTGTATTTAATATGTGTATAATTTTTTACCTACATTTTTGGAGTATTTTAGATATTTATTTTTTATTTTTGAAAATCAGTAGAATTATCTAAAATGCCATTGATTTTCAAAAATAAAAAATAAATATTTAAAATACTCCAAAAAGGGTAAAAATTTATACACATATTAAATACACCTAGATTAACAATCTTGTAAAAAAAATTTCAAAAAAAATGAAAATAAAAATAAGTGTATGCATCGGGAGCATTAAGGGCTGTATGCTCCCACGAACATACGACCAGCGTCCTTCTAAAAAGACAGATCACGCCCTTAATGCTCCCACGAACATACGACCAGCGTCCTTCTAAAAAGACAGATCACCGGCCAGGTTTCTGAGTATCAGGTCAGGGTAAGTGTTGGGACCGTCAACGGGACAATTTCAATTGTAGCACCTGCCTGCCCATCCACCCCACCATTTGAAGTACTAATCGGGCAGGGATTTTTAGGGATGCCACGTCAATGGTCCAGTCGAACACCTGGTGGAGAGTTGGAACAAGTACGTGGACCCTAACAATCCGATTCATCCCGGCTCTTCATCATGATAACTAGTGGCTCTAGAAGTCACGCGTGGAGATTATATCTCGTCGTGGCCAACAATTTCGAGATTTAATTACTCACAGCTCGTACGTGTTGCATGCGATCTTTCTTAATTTGAACACCCAAATCAATCCGAACCACCCGAAGCCCTCACCAAAGCCATTCCGCAGACACACCACAGACCTCAGACTAAAAAAGTAACAAAGCAGCAATCAAAATAAAAAGCTGATCCCATGCGGCTGAGTGGGACTCTTTTTTATTTTTTTTATAAACGTGTAAATTTAGATGTATTTAACTTATAAATTAAATTTTATCATTTCGGATGCTTTTAAATATTTTTTATTTTTTAACACCGTAGAATTTTTGTAATTTTTAAGTTAGAAAATTACAAAAATGTCACTATATTAATATCCAAAAATAGTAAAACTTAATTTATAAGTTAAATATACCTAGATTTACGTATCTATACAAAAAACTAAAAATATATTTTTGAGGTCCTATGCACCATGCAAGAACTCTCAGCAAAACTCGGGCCATCAGACATATTTAAGGGCCCAACTCAGCCCATTAAACTTGCGAAAGAACAGGTCAAAATCATCGGACGAGAGACTTTTCAATGTCAGAAAAGAAAGTACAAAAGCATGCGATGGCGGTCAATGTCCGGAACCATCTTCCGATTACTGGCCCGCTTTTGCCAGGAATAGTCAACGACATTCTGCGATTATATGTCACTGATTAATAAGACTCATTGGGCGCCAACCACCCACTGATTTATAATTTAATACGTTTATATGCTTACGGCCAAAATTAAAGTAGCATGCACTCGAATATGCACTGTAATTATTTTCAGCACATTATAATGATTTAATTAATGTAAAACCATCTATAACAACAGAAACTCTCGAGATTATATGTGATGGATCAGATTTCTGAAAAATGTGAAAGTATGCGAATTAAAATTTCAAATATACGAAGAAAATATTTACAAATTTACAAATAAAAATAGCCATCCTGTTACACTCGACCCTTTTTACACCGATCTATCACGTCAAAGGATACCTATGTACGACATTAATTGAGATATGTATATATTATTTTGAGAGAAAGAGCAAAAGAAGGAGACAAAGGATTGACAGAAATGCACACTGATTCGATTTATTCATGTGTAATTAATTAAGAAGAACAAATGAAAAGAGAATGAAAAGAGAAGCCAAGCAAAGCTGAGCTAAGCTAAGCAGACAGAGCCAGCCAAATTCTCTTTCACCTCCGCGCGCGAATACATTAGAGAGTGAAATCAACTCCCTGTACAAACAACCAAATTTAATCATCTATTTACTGAAAGATCCAACAAGCCACCAAAATGGATACATAGTTGTGCAGCCCTCCAACAACGTATGTAACCAGCTACTTTGTCTCTTCATACACGTGACCCGGCAGCCTCGGCGTTGCATGTGCATGCAGTGCCTTTGCCAGGAACAGGTCGCAGGCAGACTCAGTCAGATCAATCTTCGACTCACCAGCTGGTACACTCCAAGTGAACCCCTGAATGAGCCTGGCCAGAAGCATGACTGTCATGGCAGAGCCGAGCGGCGCGCCCATGCATCCGCGGCGGCCTGTGCTGAAGGAGATGAACCGAAGATCCGTCTCCACCAGCTCCACCTCCAACCCGTCCTTGAGGTGCCTCTCTGGGTTGAACCTGAGCGGGTCATCCCACACCTTGGGGTTCCGCCCCAGCCCTGTCCGACTCAGCAGCACGTGGCTGCCCTTTGGAATGAAGTAGCCAGCGACGGTGGCGTCGGCCATGGCCACGTGAGGGAGGTTGAAGGGTGCAATGGGATGGAGCCTGAAGGCTTCCCTTGCGCAGGCCTTGACGTATTTGAGGTGGGGGAAATCTGATTCCTGGACCAGCCTCTCCCTCCCCACCACTCTATCTAATTCCTCTGTGGCTTTCTTGAGTAGTTCGGGTTGGTTGAGCATCTCTGCCAGTGCCCATTCCACTGCATTGGACGGGTTGTCCACGGATGCATAAATCAAGTCCTGAAACATAAATCATCAAACTTACATTAGCGATTTAAAAGGTTGTTGTTTGTAATTTTTGAATGTGTTAAAACTCAAAAGGTGATTTTGCATCGGATTATGGATTGCATGTGGTCAAATATCATGAAGACGGTCAGATTAATTTATCACTACTTCTGTAACTAGATCTCTTTTTCTATTTTCGGTTACAATTGAATTAATGTCTCTCATCCGCTTCTGACAATAGAAACTTCTGGGGTAATTTATTCTTTCTACACCCGGACACCACAAGTTTCTGCAGTTGACAGAATTCTACCATGTGGTGAATATTTGGTGACGGATTCTTGTCCGCCATTTATTTATTAGGATTCATCATAATTTTAATTAGTTAAGTAGGGCAAAAGATACCGGAACAGATTAACTAATTCATCACTCTCCCGTAGAATTAGGCATACCAGAAATGCAAATTACAATGTTTTTATTTAAATCTAATCGATCTCATCCAACCAGCTTGCATGGTCATTTCATGTAACTCGTTTTTTTATTTTAAAATTTATTACTGAATCTAAACTAATGGAAATACTCATATATTCATTTATAATTCCAAAAATCAATTCTAGCCAAATCTGTATAAATGCGTTGTTTTATGTACCGCCAAAGAGTTAGTTGCATTTAACCATATTTTAAGGTTCATTTCGTAACATGCAAATTCCTATCTCTTTCAACACAGTTTTTGATATAATTTAATATTTTAATTGCTTAATTACCTTGTACTTCTATTATTATATTTACATTCTAATCATTCTCTCACATATTCTTATACAATTATTCTATTTATTCTAACTTAATTTCATTTATTCATAATCGCGAATGTGTTATATCATTATTTTATTTTTCAAATTATTCCGTTATATCATTCTTTCATTTTTTTAAAAATATTTTTTCATTTACACTTTTTAACTTCTATATATTTTCAAGATGACATTTGCTGCAGTGTTAATCACCCTCGTTAAAAATTTTCTTTTCTATGTTGAGGCCCACAGGTTTTTGTTGACAACAATTTTTTATGCTTGATTGAATAAATACTCCCTAATTAAATGTAATGATTTTAAAGTATTTACTGTCGTTGGATTCATTACGATGATAGAGCTAAAGATTTCTCACCGCAGCTTGGGCCTTGATTTCTTCGGTGGATAGAATCGGTTTCCCATCAGTATCCTTAATCGATATCAAAACATCGAGCAAGTCCTCCGGCTCCTTCTTGAAAGGCCCGCCTTTGCTGTTCCTCCACTTGTTGATCCTGTCGTTGATCAAAGGTTCATGATACCTGTTCACAATCTTAATAGCCTTCTTCATGATCCGCTCATGCCCATCCAAGTCCAGAAACCGAAGTCTAGGAATGTAGTCAGAAACGTTGAAAGCATAGAGGAGAGACAGGACGGTGAAGAGGGCCTCGACGTGCTCTTCTTCTTCGACACCGGGGCCACCATCGCTGCTCCCTGCACCCAAGTATCTCTGGTTGAACATCAGCTTCCTGATGACGTTGCCGCTGTAGAACCGCACCGCCTTCCTAACATCGATTACTGCGCCAGTGCTGATGCTGGCGGCTGCGGCGCACTGGTTGAAGAGGTAGCGCATGAGGTGGTCTGCTTCCTCGACTCTCTTGTCGTGGAGCCACCGAAGCCTGGCGGCGCTGAGAACCTCAGACGCCACCACCCTCCTCATCTTCTTCCACTGTTCGCCCAAGGGCGCGACGGCGACGGAGAGGTATCCGCGGCTGGAGTATTCGGTTCCCATGGTGAGAGGCCTGGAGGCGAAGTTGGAGTCCTGCTTCTTCAGGAACT
This sequence comes from Annona cherimola, assembly GCA_030490835.1. Lineage (NCBI taxonomy): Eukaryota > Viridiplantae > Streptophyta > Magnoliopsida > Magnoliales > Annonaceae > Annona > Annona cherimola. The sequence continues at coordinate 10,165,799 of CM059977.1, read as the reverse complement.
CCCGGGCAATCTCCGGGCACGTGACGGGGATCACGTGCGTGTTGCCGAGGCGGACGCATGCAATGTCGGTGTTCATCTCCTTCATGAGGGCCAGGATCCATCGGAAGGCGGGCTTTTTGAAGAGCAGCTCCGGGATGCTGCCGAGCAGAGGCCAGGGCTGCGGGCCGGGAGGCAACTGGGGTTCTTTTGCAGGAGGACGATGGTCGTCGCGCTTGTTGCGCGTTTCTGATCGGAACTGGAGGAGGAAGAAGAAAGTGGCGAGGAGGAGAAGGGCGGTGGTGGGGTAGGTTTGGCTCTGGAGGATGCCGCTGAGGCCGATGGCCACCCCCTCGTGAGCTGCCCAGCGGAGGGGAAGGAAGGAGGATGAGATGGAGGTGTTGTTCTTCATGGCTAGCTAGCTTGTTTCTGTGTGCGACTTGTGAGGGTGGACGAATGAGATTGAGAGAATGAGAGAACTGGAGAGCACCCTGTGTGGGAAGGTGTGAGGATAAGTGCTTATATACGAGATGGGAGGCGCGAGAAAATATTGTTCCTTTCGGGTCAGGGCTGGAACTGGATTCGTGGCGAGTGTGCTGTGTGCGTGGGGAGGGGATCCACACGGACTTCACGTGAAATGAAAAAACGTGGGGATACAGAAAGGTCAGAGAATTTCAAGTCCAGGGCATTCTAGGAATTGCATGAGGCCTGGAAATGACGTCACGTCGCTAGCATGAAATCCGTGGGTTCGGCGACGCGGCAAGGAGCTGAGCAAAAACGATATTATTGACGGAGAGGCTCTTCTCCTCGGCGGGCGTGGTTACAAAAGAATGGAGATTGGGATTTGAGACTGTGTCCAATACAACAGGGTACGACTTGTATTATTACACGCCATGACCGATCAGTGTTGCATTGGAACAGCGCATGCACTGTGAGAACCGTTTCCAAGTCCCGGACACGTCCAAAAGTGCGTCTCACCTCACGGACGGCACAGATCTTCTGCATCAAGGGTGTGTTTGGTTGGAGATAAAACTTTTTGATGAAAACTTTTCAGAGTAGAAGTTGTCAAGTTGATAGAAAATGATGTGATATGATAGGGGTAATAATGAGGTGTAAAGAGAATAAAGTTAAAATAGATAGGGTAGTTGTATGGATATTTATGTGGAAATAATTGAAAAGTAGAGTTGTTTATATAGGAAAATGTTAAAAAATAATTAAAAAATAAGGTAATTATGAAGAGTGAAAAGTTTTTGATTAAAAAATTTTTATTAACATATTTTATGTGTAACCAAACACACCACAAGATTCAAAGACTATGTCCTGATGAACCTTAAAACTTGAAAGGACCTCTGTGCGCGGGCGATGTATCGATCACGTGGGCCTTAATTTGCAATGCGGTCAGCAGTAAAGCAGCCTGTGAATATTATTACTTTCTAGCACTGTTGTGATCTTGCACCTAATTTTATGCACGTTGACACGTAAAATGCGTGTATGTATACCAAATGAGAGTTTTCCTGTTTGGCTGGCCGGTGCCATCTTGAAATTCTCCTGGCGAGAATTTTCTCGAGGATTCTCTTCCTACTCAAGAGATCTACTTCAACTTTAGTGGCTGATTTTCAACTAATTACAATGTTGGAGAGTATTATGAGATGAATTTCATGGGGAGAAAATAAAAATTATGCGGATCTTAATTTAATCTCAAGGTTCTAGGACCGTGTCCGGACTCGTATGATTTACTAGATCCATGGTATATAAATGTGGTCTCAACTTCCATGTAGCCAGATGATATATAAAGCAATTTAATGTAATTTTTTTCATTTTTAATATATTGATAATTGATGTAAAATTCAATTTATTCATTATATTTAATATCATTTGTTTATCTAAGTGATCAAGTTCGTCGAAACCAAATATGTGCATTAAACATATTTGCTTAAAAATAAATATATTCATATGTAAATTTTAAAAAAAAAATAGATTCATTCATATATGTAATAACATATAACAATATTTTAGATAATCACTTATCCACATAATAATTTTATTTTAAATAATTTAGATGTTGAAAATACTGCTTTAAAATTAATAATTAGCATTAGATCATTTTATTACGTTGATATTATATATTTGTTAATAGAATTCATGCACAATAATACTAGATAAATGAAAAAGATTTTCATGGCAATATGAATTATGCTAAACAAATAAACACAATAAATAATTTAGACTTTAAAAATATTTTAAAATTAAAAAACCAAGAGTAAGTATAGAGCCTCAATAAAAAAAAATTATGAAACAAAAAGATTTGTTACATCTAGTAAACATTCTGCGACGTATATATATGCAGCCTCTGTAACATAAAGTAAATGCAGCAAATGGTTTCTTAATTATGCAACCATTATGCAGCAAACAGTAACTGCATATGTTCTTTTATGCAGCAAGTAGTTGTTTGTTCTCTATAAATATTATAGGCATCAATTGTACACGCAACAACAATGTGCTCCAAATATTATTATATGAAGCAAAGTAAATTTTGTTGCATAAAAATGTTACATCAATGAATTCATCAAGTGAAATGAATATTCTAAATATTGGATTATTATTATTATTGTATTATATATAAAGAGAGTCAGAGTTCGTGCTTACAGCTCTGTGCTTGCGCAAGTTAGACTCTTTCTTATTTTTAAAATTTTTTACAAATATCTTGGCTCAGGCTAGATCGTATCATTCTTTACATATTTTTTGAATTCTAAAAATAAAATTTCAATATTTTTTATTCGCGAGTGAGACATTAAGATAATGATCCGGTACACATGGTTGAGCAACAATCTGCATTATCTAATTTTATGTATTTTTTTTATATATGAGCCCACATGTACTTAACTCATATTCCAAATTTAATATTTTAAATTCTTATGTATTTTTTATAAAATTTTAAAAATCGAAAATTTACCATTTTCATATATAAGGGAGTACAGGGTGGGTCGAACTTTTTCATTTTTGAAATTTTGAAAGAAAATATATAAAGAATTTTAAATGATAAATTTGGTATATGAACTAAATATGCAGGATCACATACAAAGCAAAAAATTAAAAAATAAATACAAACATAAAATACATGAATTTATTACTTAACTAAGTAAAAACTATATATATAAAGAACCTAGTAGATACAAATGGACTGCATCATAATTACGGTGCAGTATGTATCAAAATAGACTGTACATGTATTAAAATATAATAATATTTATACAATAATTTATCTATAAAAAATATATTTTTGTTGTTTAAATGTTGAAAATAAATTTTTAAATTAATATTTATATCGAAATATTTTATCATGTTGATTTTGTATCATTTTAATGTGGGGCCTATATACATATTTGATTTGGATGAAAATTAATATGCTACTAAAGTAAATAATCTAAATACAATGAATGATGTAGATGTCAACTTCATGATCACGCGAAGCCCATTTGCAACAAAATGCTCGATAATTATGTTGTAGTCCGAGTATACTTGAATAAATTTCATATATACCCATATTAGGCTTTTATATAGGTGGTCCTGCCATAATGAATTAGTAAAATGAGGTAATTTAGGCCCATCTTGATTATCCACATTAAATCTAATTTTACCTTTATATTTAATATTGAGTTGTGTATGGGCCACACATCGCGTAAAAACCTATGAATTTTAAATGCATTTAGATATATGCATTTAATTTTAGAATCTTATGAGGGTGATTTGCAAATACACTTATTTAGTTTAACTATAATTGCAAATATATCCACATAGTTTCAGAAATTGCAAATAATTTTACATAATTGACCATAATTACAAATATATTTATGCAATCATGGCGTCATTACTGCACCACGCAACGTGAGTATATTTGCAATTTTAAAAATTAAGTAAGTATATTTAGTTTTTGTAAATGTACCTGTGTAACTTGTATGCCTTTGCAAATATACTCACATTGTGACATTGCAATAATAGCACCATAATAGCATGAATATATTTGAAACTATAGTCAAATTATGTGGTGTTATTTATGCTTTCTAAACTCTATAGGTATATTTGCAAATTATCCTTATTATGGAATAAAGAATTTTGAAGTAATATAAAAGCAAAGATGAAATTAAATTTTAATTACTATAACAAATAGAAGAGAATAGAGATGAATTATTATTAACAGGCTTGACTAAATTTAGTGAGCAAATTAAGATCTACTTGGTGATTTGGGTGGGATCATTTGCCAAATGCGTATTTAGTGCAATTTTAGAAACAGGTCTTCGACGAAAGTTGGTCCATGGCGCGTCACCCGTTTCATTGATGATGATGATTTCAATGCAAGGAAGAGGGATGATTTACAAATACAACTGCTTGTTTGACTATAATTACAAATATACCTTTATAGTTTTAAATATTGCAAATAATTCCTATGTAATATGACCATAATTGCAAATATACTCATGTTATTATAGCGTCATTATTATATCATCACGATGTGGATATATTTGCAAGGATATGCAAATAACTTGGGTATATTTACAATTTTAAAAATTAAGTAGATATATTTAGTTTTTCACGTATATCACGTAGTTCACATATCGTTGTAAATATACATATGCTTTGACGGTGTAATAACAGTATCATAACGGTATAAGTATATTTGTAATTATGTTCAAACTATATAGAAGTTATTTATGATTTCTGAAATTATATTAATATATTTATAATTATTGTCAAACTAAGTGATCATATTTGCGCCACTAGGGCAGCAGCCCAGTGGTAACACGCTTTCCATCAGTATGACAGCGTGGTTTCAAATTGCTACAGTCCCATTTTCTGCATGCAGTCAGTTGTTGTGTGGTGTGGTGGCATTGTGTGGTGATGTTATTTCTCTCATGTTTGTGAGAGCGTCTACCACTGTCCATCAGTTGAAATGTTTGTAAGATTGTTGTTAGGAAAAAAATAAAAGAATGTATTAGAGCTTGCTTGTAATATCAATTGAGATAATTGTAATATATGAGTATACATACAAAAAAGTAATTATGGGTGTGTTTGGCAATGAGGAAAAAATGTCAACTTAAAACTTTTCAATCTAAAACTTTTCACTCTCTATAATAATCATACTTTTTAACCATTTTTTTACATTTTCCCATACAACTATCCTACTTTTCAATCATTTCTACGCAACTACCCATACAATTAACCTACCTATTTTAACTTTATCATATTTACTCATCGTCATTACCCCTATCATATCATATCATTTAACAACTTTTACTGTCTAAAACTTTTCATCAAAATTTTTATCAATTCACAAACACACTCTATATTTGCAAATTATCAACGAAGAGCTCCAAATATTCACCCGCCAAACTGAGCTTACCAATGTTATCAGAGTTGACTTGAGACCCGTTCAAAGGTAGAAGTGATGTGAGTATAGCATAATTATCATGTAATAAATATAAAATATTGATTATTTTTATTTATTAGAAATAAAATTAAATATGTAATATTATATAGTATTATGATATTTAATTAAAGATTACCTTTCACATATGTAATAAAGCCTAAACATCACCTAAAAGTCTAAATGCTAATCAATGTAAATAATTAACAATGCGAAAATTTAAGACAGCCTTTTCCATGAAACCCGTTTTATATAACAAACTATTTTCTCACCTTGATGATCCTAGCGTCATTTATATCATAATGAAAACACCTTGCATTTGTCTAGTATCATTTTGCATATAATAGCCTGTATTTGTCTAGTATCATTATACATGGATTCCATCCCTAAATGTATAAAATCGATGTGATAAATGATTTCATGCTAAATATTAACTTTAAAATTGTATTTTCCACTGTTAAACCATCTAAAAATGCCAATAGTATATGAATAACTCATTCTATAAAGTATCGCTACATTTTGATGCATATGCAAGTGGATCAAAGCATTTTTGTAATTTACATATGATAGCTATTTCTAGGCAAAAGTCTCCTGTACACATCTTTGATCGAGATAAAATTTACTTAGTCTTGTAAGTAAAAAAATTATGATGAATACAATTACTAAAGTAAATTATAAACAAAGAAAATTTTAAATAACAACTTAAGAATAGTAACTCAATTTTTTATTTTAATTAAGAAATAATTTTGTTAGTCTAAATTAAGTAATGACTTACTTAGTCTACTCCGAAAACTCGAAAAGATTTTTTGCTTTCTTCTACATACACTTATTTATTTAAGTATATTTAATATATATAAAAAGTTTTACAATTTTTAGATATATATTTTTAAGAATTTTTAAACATGGGGTATTTTAACCATTTTAAAATGGCTAAAATACCTCATGTTTAAAATTTTTAAAAATGTATACACGGTAAATTTTGGTTTATGTTGTAAATACATCAAAAATGGCTAAAATACATCATGTTTAAAATTTTAAAAAATGTATACCCATATCAAAAATGGTAAATTTTGGTTTATGTTGTAAATACATCAATATTAATAAGTTTATGAGAAAAACATGTAAAAAAATTTAAATAATTTTTAAAATAGGTTAAAACAAGTCATTACTTAGCCTAGGCCAACAGTATTATTTCTTTTTAAATTTTGGTTGAATAAGCAGCGGTTGGACCGAATTTTGCAGCCCAACCGGCCCGTTCAATTTCATATCGTTTTTCTCAAAAAAATCTAAACCGTAGCCAAATAAGGCTACCCATTGTAAGGTTTTTAAAACATTGATAATAAAAATTATATCAAGTCCAGAATATTATTATTTGGTATAGTTCAATTGTATTGGAAAGTGAAGTTTCAACGTTTCTATCCTGAACATAATATTGTGCAGATAAGATTAATAAATTTTGGACTTAATATATCTTTGGTTTTCAAGAACTAACTTTTGTTCCGGACATAATTCTTAACCTGCTCCTTAATTATTAGTGACGATTTACAGGTTCTTGGTTTTATAACTTTTAAAAAAAATTAATTCCTATATTAAAAATAAGAATATATTTTCGATTTTTTTTAACATTTTGAAAGGGATAATATTCAGCTTGTTGGTCCCGTGTGATGACTACTCAAAAAATTTTGGTAAAATAATGTGAATCAACTAAAAAATATAAACTAGAATAATGAAATCAAACCACAAAGACAAGGACACATATAAGGGTTCAAATCTCCTTATCCTACTCCACTCTCCAAGCTCGACAACTTAGGTTCTACTAATCAACTTTAACATATAAACTATAGTGGTACAATTTGTTCAACTATCTTCTAGATTTGTACTAAACTCCAGGTAGACTTGTGAAGTAATTGACAGTTTGATTTACTTCATCTTAGTTTGATTACCATCAACATCAAACTATTATAACCTTTTTCTTGGTTTGATCACCATCAACATCAAAGTAATGCAAAGAATAAAATTTTAAGTGAAAAGCAAACTGGATTAACACATCTACAAGAGCATCAACTCTTCAATTGATCGATACTTTATAACTTTAAATGTTCAGCAACAACACCTTCAAGAATTTGAAACTTTAACTTCACCTTTAAACCTCCATAGACAGTCTCTCAAATTTACACTCAAGCATTTTTTTTTTTTCATGTCTTCTAGCTCTCCCATGTCCTCATTTTATAACCTTTTAATCACTTGAAACGTAACCTAGAAGATATCATAAGAGATCTCCATATATATCCAAACTCTTTAAAATTTGCATTTTTTGCTGCCCATAAAAGTTTGATATTTTTTGTCCAAAAGGTTGATCTTTTACTTGCTCCAGTTGAGACAGCATGAAAGCTAAACCAAAAGGTCAACCTTTTCTCCTGCTTTTTGCAAAATATGAATTTTGGAAAAAAGTTCTACTTCAATCATGTTAATCTACTCAAAATAATCATAAACAAATAAAACAATCTTAATATATGATTAAGCACATCTCAAAGAGTATATTCATGATTATTCTAAGTGAAATTATCAATCGAGCAGATTCCAAGATTATTCTAAGCATTCCAACAAGCATATTCTATTTTCAAGTTACGCATTTATTTCAAGCTCAATCTTATCACAATTAGTATGATAAACTCAAAAACGATAATTTGATAAACACACCATACTTTTCAAAATCCCATTTAAGATCCTAAAATAAAATTTCACAACATCAAAATCAATATCACAAAAATATATCTTTTTTCATCATCAAAACCAATCAAAAAAATATAATTACATAAATTCACACAGCTTTCAAAAATTCAAGGGACATTGCTTCATAGGTTCAAAGCCATCTCGATCCCTATGTATTTTTAGAATCATTTTAAATGTAATTTATGAAATTTAATTTTGCGCTTTTACCTCTTTGTTAGAGGTAGCATTATTAATTTTTTTTCCGAGGGCAAAGTGTCTTAAAGTAATCTTAAATAACTATGCCAGGTGACAACTTTATGCATAGCAAAATTTACAGCATCTATCACTTGAAGTTGTTTTTTTTAAAAAAAAAAAATTTATTTTATAGCAAATACTTTTTCATATTGTCTTCTTCGCTGCTATCCACTGCTTTTTTATTGAAATAATTATATTACATCATAAATAATTTAAATGGTTGAATAAATAAAAATAAATTAAATACCCGGCTTAATAGATAGCTTCCCGTCATCTCATAATTAAACCCTGTTTGGAATAAAAGCTATTTGGAACTTTTTTACAATTAAAATAATGGCCATATTTATAATAAATGATATGTCGGATACTGCCATATCCATAACTATTGATTGATAGGGACTTAGTGAAAAATTTGAACATGGCTTGGAAATTATTTTTTTTACGACAAATCAGTTGTGTTTCATCACTTTGAGGAATTTAGATGAAGCTTGGTGAACACCCCACCAAGTCAAACAGAGATCAGAGTTTATTTTATTTTATTTTTTATAAGAAAAGAGATCAGAGTTTGATGCAGCGAAAACAGCTAAATTATGAGCCACGCAGTTACCAGTTCTAAGGACGTGGTGGTATTTAAAGATCACTCACGTGGGAAGCTTGGGAAAGGATATCTTGAACAAGAGTGCCCACCGAAGACCAAATAGGGCTTTTCTCCTTCAATCCTATACCCCATCTTAATAAAATCGGAGGGCCATCGCTTCCATGATTGAGGGTCTGCCATTCCTTCCTCTCTTTAACTACAAATGTCCCAACGAGTCCCTCGACGCGGCGGAAATTATTGATTGTTCATGAATCCATATATATTAATTTTTCTTATCTTACAACTTAAATTATCTCAAGTACATTTTTTCCAATTTTTGCTCAAAGATTGTAAACCTACCAATGTATTTACGAGAGACAATGCTTTTAAAACGATATATCTACAAAAAGAAAAAACACTGCTTTTGAAAAAGAAAACAAAACTCCCTCAAACATCGATCTGTATTCGCCATGTATTATTGACAAAAGTTTTCGTGAGACTGGTAATTAAGTTGGGGGTTTCTGTTTTCATATCAAATAGGAGAAGAGCAGCTTTGACCTTTATATTTTTCGATAAGTTTCAAGATAAACTTTGAGTTGGTGTCAAGATGATTTTGAAACAACGAATCAAATAAAAATTACTTATCAATTGGGATGGTTTTAAGAATTTATATACTTATCAAATACAAAGATACATTTATGCTAAATTTAAATATTGTATGCTTTACTATTTTATTAATTAATAAAAATAAACATCATTACTAAAACAAAAAATGAGTAAATATAATGTAATTTTATTAAAATAAATTTATTCCGAATAAAAATGAGTAAATATAATGTAACTTTATTAAAATAGATTTATTCCATTCGGAATGGATTTCATTATTTTAAAAAATAATAGTACTTTCTACAAGTGTTTTCCAAATGTTAGGAAAACAGAATTATGCATAAAAGTTATATATATACAAGTGTCCCTTATTAATTTTTATATTGTTGATATAGTTAGTCATCAATAATATGAGAATTTTAAAAGAAAATAATAATATGATTTTGAAAATTGAAATATGTAATTTTTAATAAATGAATAAATATAAGGCAAGCCAAGATTCTTTAGGTTAAGACATGGTCAAATCATTCTAGTCCTATTTTTGAATTTAAGTTAAAATTTTGACCCATCTTAATTTGGTTTTATCTGGCCAAAAATGATTCAGACCATGTGTTGACTCACTCCAATTCCTATCTCTACTTTAAATTATTTGCCAAAAATGGTTCAGACCATGTGTTGACTCACTCCACTTCCTATCTCTACTTTAAATTATTGCATTGAAGACTTGAAGTAACACTTAATTAACTAGTATTAATTAATTACTTAAAGAGAAGTGATCCTGTTAGCTTGGGCTAAGCAAATAGCTCGCTTAGCTCACTTCAAAAAATACATTTAATACACTTTTTTGGCTTTTCTATGCAACTGTTTATCTAAGTGTATTAACATATAAACTAAGTTTTACCATTTTTAGATATATGTATATATTTTTTGAGATTTTTATATCCAAAAATAGTAAAACTTGATTGATATATTAAATATACTTAGATAAATAAGTATATAAAGAAAAATGTAAAAAAATGTACATAATTTTTTTGAAATGGGCTAAGAAAGTCATTTGTTTAGCCCCAGCTAACAGGATCGTTCCTTTTACTTAAAATTAATTATCACATTTAATTTATACGAGATTTTTAATTAAAAACGTGGCTAATTAATGTTTCATTTGTATTTCTGGACATCACCTTATAGTACTTCTGATATTATTATATTTTTTACTTTTATATCTTTTCAATCCACACCGGACGCATGTGTATATTTTTATATGTTTGTACCATTTTAAATTATTGTATATTTTTTTTTATAAAATCTTACATTTCTCATATGAGAGAAGGCATGCGGTGGGTAAAATTTTTTATTTTTGAAATTTAGTAGGAAAATATGTAAAGAATCCAAAATGATAAATTTTAGTATATGAAATAAAAGTTAAAAATAAATAAAAATATAAATATATGAGTTTGTTACTTAACTAAGTAACAACTACATGTGTAATATTGTTATCCATATATATGTGTTAGGCTTTAAATGTAGTATTGTTATCCATATATATGTGTTAGGCTTTTATATAGCTTGTCTTAACAAGTTGAATTAATATATAGGATAAGCAAGTTTAAGCCCCATCTTGATTATTCATACTAAATACAATTCTACCATTATATTTGATAATCTTTATTTTGTGTTTGGTAAGTAATAAAAATTTTAATGAAAAATTTTTGAACATATTTGTTTGGGTAATGAAGAGGAGTAAATAAAATAAAATTAAAATAGATAAGTTAGATGTATGGGTAGTTGTATAGGAAAAAATGAAAATAATTTAAAAAAGGATAATTGTAGACTAAAAAATTTTAGATTAAAAATTTTTAGTTTGAAATATTTTTTGTGCAAACAAACGCCCCAAAATACCAAAGCTAATATTAATTAGAGTTGTATGTAGATGACTTCATGTAAAAATATACAAAATTTTGAATTTTGAAAATCATTTAGAGATATGCATTAAAGTGTTAAAATCTTATGAAATTATATAGGATTGTCATTTTTACGTAGGATGAATATTTGAGATAATTTATATATTAAACTAGGACTTTATGGGTTGTTATAATAAATAAATATTTTTTAGTGTCTTTAAATTAACTTTTAAGAAATTCTTAACATGCAACCTCCTGGATTTTCTAATTTTAATTTTGATTGTCCTTCCAAGTCAGCAGCATGAGTATTCATCGCATATATATATATATATATATATATATGTAAAGAAGTTTGAAGTAATATAAAAGCAGAGATGAAATTAAATTTTAATTACCATAACAAATAGATGAAATTAAGAGATCGAGTATAGATGAATAATTATTTACAGGCTTGACTTGATTTAGTTAGAAAATTAAAATCTAGTAATCGGTGATTTGGTTGGGGTCCTTTGTTAGAGCAATTTTAGAAACAAGTTCATGGGGTCAAGTCTTTGATTGATCTTCATCAAAAAAAAAAAGTCTTTGATTGATGATGCCATGATGATGATGTCGTCCATATATTTATCGACGCGTACCATATTTTTACAGTGCTTTTTTTTTTTTTTTTTTTTTTGGTTACATGCGAGGAAGAGCTCTGAATATTCGCGCACCGAGCCGAGGTTTGGATTTTTGGAGCCCATAAAAGCTTATGATGGCCTATAAACCGAACGCATGTACCTAAAATAAATGTCTCACATGTGCAAGGGTAATAATCAAAAGGTCTTGAGTGAGAAAAGCCATCAGGGCGGGGTCTTCGCACTGCATGGTGGGAACCCATACAGACGTGGTAGTACGTGTGCTGATTTCAATATTCCCGACAAAGTGTCCTGTCGTAGATATTTAAGAAATCACAGCCTCTTCGCTGTGAAAAAGCAGAAAATTTTTAGATAATCCCATTTCCATTTCCATTTTTGAGAAAATTTTCAATGTGCTAGCAACTGCATTAGCAAAAGGCATGGTTTCAAGTAGTAGTGAAAGTCTCGGTCACTAGTTCGAATGACTGCAGTCTGCTGTGTGAGCTAAATGATATGTTCTTACATGGTTGAATGACGCTTTTTTATCCCAATCATGAATCACTGGTATACTGACACATACTGGTATTAATATAAATCTGTCATTTTCTAATACATAATAGAAACTCATTCCTATGCACCAGAGTGAAAATCTGTTTTTTTTAAAAAAAATTTATAAAATTATTAATTTAAATATATTTAACACATGTATTAAATTTTACTATTTTTTAGGATATGTATTCATCTATAAATGACTAAAATATATTAAGTTTAAAATATATATATATATCTCCAAAAATGGTAAATCTTAATTTATAAATTAAATATACTTAAATTAACTTTAAAAATGATTTTTATACCCAGTGACACTCAAGTTTCAATCCACCCAAGTGCATTGAATCAATTTTCATATATAATAGCCTTATGTTTCCATTTCCCATATTACTTTTCGGGTTTACAATATATTTTCTCATTTCCAAATGCACAACCATCATCTTTATCCACTCTTTTTATCTCTTCTATTTCTTTCGTATGCTCCCCATCACTTAGAAAATTGTTGCCAATCCATTTTAGCAACCATATTCTTAATACTTTCAAATGCTTTTTAGCAACAACCTACGGCACCTACTAATGAATTTTTCTTTATAAATCATTTTTCAACGATATCTAATGCCTATGGTTTTAGCAATGAAATAAGTTTATTGCTAAACGGTTTTTCCTTAGAACTTTTATTTTTACATAGGGTGTGTTGCGGAAGTTATAACATTTTTGGATGAAAATTTTTTGTATAAAATTTTTTCAAATAAACAAATAATATAACATGACAGGAGTCATGATAAGAAGTAAAAAAACTAAAGTTAAAATAAAAATATTAGTTGTATGGGTAGTCATGCAGAAATGATTAAAAAGCATGATGGTTTTCTTATTGGTGTACTTACGTCATATCTCAATTTATCTTATAATCAAGTGATAACAAACTATCAAATACCAAAAAAAAGACCATATGCTCTTAAATGTTAAAACAAAACTCCCGTACCCAAAGACACCCTCATTAAATAAGGGAGATTGTTACCAGCGCACCACCACGAGCATGTTAACAAAAGTAAGATAGTTTTACAGGAACATGTGACCTAAGTACACCCTATTAAATATGAGAGATTGTTACCAGCGCACCATGAGCATGCTAGCAAAAGTAAGATATTTCTATAAGAAAATGTGAAGAAATAAATATAATATTTACAAAAAGTGAAAAATTTTAAATTGAAAAGTTTTTTAATACAGCCAAACATGCACATAAGTTCAATGCATTGATGTAATCTAATCTACTTATTATACTTATCTTATGATATTTTTATATTTATTTTCGAAAATCAATGTTTTTGGAAGAATGAAAATGATTCGGTTAATACGCAAAAATGTTAATGTTTGAAAATAAAAAAAACCATACACATATTCAAAATTTGTAAATTTTAGTATATAATTAGATGCACTTTAAAAAATAATTTCACGAAAAAAGCTTTAAAAAATATACCTTGTAGCCCAGTAACAAGATCATAGCCCCGTATATTTTATTGGCATTCTCCAATTATTCAAACACAGCCTAGGTTTTTTAATTTAAATGTATGCAAAGGCTTTGATACACCATTCACGCGCTTTTCTACGCCAAATTAAAATAGAATTTCTAAAGAGCATTTTTCACTCCCTAGATCAGATCTGGCAGTCATTAATTATCTAGAATTGAAAATTCCGGGCAGCACAACATCCTTCATTAATGTACAGAGTCAGTATATCATTTAATCATCTTCTTATTTAATTGACAGGGCAGATGCACACTGCGAATGTATATAGAAGATGCCTCCCTAGATGATCAAGCATCAAATAATATTTTAGCAAGAGGGAATATAATATATATACATATAGTATCAAATTTTGAAGATTAATTAAATCGCCAAAGAGAAAATTTTAACTGGGTTAAATAAATAATAAAATGTTCACGGACATGCTAAGGTGCACCTTATTGAAAAGGGACTCATCTTGATCATGGGATAAAAATCTACTCCGCACATTCTATTTAGAATGACTTGTTTAGCTAGTATATATAACAAGTTTCATCAGATCAAAGATGTGCATGACTCCCAATAGGTATAAAATCAACGTAAAAGATTTGATTGATTTATATATCAAATTTAAAAATCTTAAATCAGCATCTAAACCATCTAAAACATAATTTTTCTGGGGTAAACGGTTCTATGGGGTATTATACCTTTTAATACATTTATCAGTAGATCTATATGTTTTAATTCATAATTAAGTTACACGTAGTTGTCCAAATCCAAATAAAAAAAAAAGTTACACATAGTTGTAAAAATTGATCATTTTTAAAATTAAAAAATATATACACATATTCAAAATTATAAATTTTCACATGTAAATTAATACACTTGGAACAACATTTTTGTGAAAATATTAAAAATAAAAAATACACCTTTTAGCTAGAGCTGATTAGAGCCCTTATTTGTAAGCCTCGGTAGAGACTCATTTCGTAGTTAGGTAGCCTTCTAACAAGTCACAAGGCGTGGTTAATTATCAAAAAAGGAAATAAATTTTTAGTTTTCATAAAGAAATCATTTTTCAAAATATAATCTACCTGTCTTTATCTCAACACTCGTAATTTTTAACATTATTAATTATTATCTTCTATCTATATCTTTACTTTATTTACATAGCTAGTAACATCACTTTGACTTATTCAATGGCCAAGTAATTTTTTAAGATTAATTTAAAGAGTAATTTATGTTTAAATTATTAAAAATATGGGCAAAACAATGGCAGATTTGTTATGAAAGATAAAATAAAGTTGCAGAGTCTTAATTTACATTTAGTAAGCTTAAGTTTTATCTAATGTTAATTTCTATATTTAATAGTGCTTAAAATCAGTTATTTCAATTTGTTTCAAATTAAGTTATATCTTTAAAAATACTTTATTTGGAATATTAATTCAAATCTTACAAGAGGAATAATTTGCCCCATTGATTGTTCAATCAATGAAACCTCTTATATTCACAACATTGGCTCAAATTTCTTATTATACCCATAATATTTTAAAATTTTCTTTTATATCCATAATATTTCATCCTAAATTTATACCATACTCATATAGTCAAAAAAACCGTTAACTATCCGTCAAAAAATGATTTTTTGTTCATCTATAATTTCTTAATTGAAACAATTTAACCCTAATCTAACTCAATTAATGTTGATAAACCATTAATTTGTTACATCAAGTTATTCAAATGTCATATTAGAGCTAAATTGTTTTAATTAGAAAAATAGAAAGAAGCAAAATCATCTTTTCAATAGAGTTATTAATGGTTGATTTCATTACATGATTATGATAGGAATTTATGATGAAATATTAAGGATATAAGAATAATTTTTGAAACATTGTACGTATATTAGGAATTAGTAACAAATGTTATGCGTATATAACAAATTTTTCCTTTTAGTTATTTTAATATTTAAATTTCAGCCACAAAAAATGCAATAGTACATTTAAGTAAATTCTTTCAGCTCCACCAAATTATTCTACCCAAGTGGTATTCATAGGTATTCATCAACCTGACCCTAATTTAGGTCGGGTATGATAGAAAATTTTCATCCATTACAAAAACTATGGATGAATAGTAGAAAATATTACTTGCCCACAAATAGGGTAAGGGTCTAGTAAATTGGATGAGTATCCAGAATTGACCCATATGAGTACTTATACTAATAGGTAAGTAATATATATTATAAATACAGACTCAAAGTAGTTTCACGTAACTCTTTCAAATTTTATTATTTTATGTTTGATAAAAAATTCAATTCATTCATTTTATTTAACATATATATATGAGGTCACATTTGCTCAAAAGAGGTATACTAATATATAAGTTGGAAAATTGCTTAGATTTATTTACATATATATTCGAATATCATAATATTCTATAAAATCATTTATCCATATAAAAATGATATTTTCGATTATTTAGATGTGAAAATATTATTTTAAAATTAACATTTAAAATTTAATCATTTTATTATGTTAATTTTATATATTTGTAGATAGTACTCATGCACAGTGATACTAGCAAAATGAAAGGGCTATTAAGATACTATAAATGATGTCAAATATAATAAATTGAGTGGATTTTTCTTCAACCATCAAAATATTAAAAATAAAAAAATTACATGGAAAAAAAGGTTGCACAAAAGCATTCCTGAAATAAATATATATAACACATACGACCATGCAACAGTGCAATTGTATGATGTTGCAGCGAGCGACGTCCACAGCAGCATCTAAAATTTGCAACTTCATTCCGCCTACTCGATTTTCATTTTCAACCTATCAATATTTTGAAATTCCAACAACATAACAGTTTGAAATTCAAACTTCGATTGTTATGCCAATGAATATATGACCGTGAAATGTAAATTACTCTCATAATGTACTTTGTGCTAATTAATATTCTCCATTGGTATGATATTAAAGTAAACCAACTCTATAAGTAATAAATGCACTAGAGTATACTACGAATTAAACTGAAAAATTGATGTGACAAGATAGACTTTTCATATATAAGATATAAGTAGAATAAACTACTACTTGAACCAAACTAACCTGCATCCCTCATTTAACTTGTGCGGCTTCTCAACTTCCCTTCTCTCTTCTGAGCCTAGACCTTAATGCGATGACAGAGCTCAGCCCAAGCCCAACATGATGCCTGAATTGGACGAAGCCCATCTTGGTTTGGGTTTGTATGGAAGATTTCCAAGTTCTCTTTCCCATTAGATAATAAAATAATTATATCAATAAAAGAAAATTGTAAAAAACCTATGGTGGAGTCAGTACAATAAGACTTCATTTGGCGACCAATGTGCTGAACATCTGGACCATTTATAGGAAGCTGATTAATTTAAATTTTCACAAATATAAATATTATATTTATCTCTCTTAATGCTACCATGAATTTGTAAATTATCGAAAAAAAAAGACTTTCACCACACGCGACCAGATGAGGGCAAAGAAAAATCCTATCTGCCGAATAAGAAAAAATAAATAAATAAAATCAATGATAATTATCGAACAATGTTATGGAAAAAATCAAAAATGGAAGTTCTTAATATTGGTATGTTCTGGAAGTTGTAAAACTTTTAATGAAAATTTTTTAGTGTAAAATTTTTTAAAATAAAAGAAAATAATGTGATACGATATAAATAATAATGATGAGTAAAGAGAATAAAGTTAAAAGAAGAGAGGTTAGATATATAAATAGCCGGGGATAAATGATTGAAAAGTATAGCGGTTATATTGGAAAAAGTAAAAAAATAGAATAATTATATAAAGTGAAAAATTCATATTAAAAGTTTTTTTAAAAACAAACAAACATCACCACTGTTTTAACTCTTATTATATTGGTAGATACAATAACGGATGTATTTGGGGTTAAAAAACGAATCATCGTATTCTCGGTACGATAAACTCTCTTGGCCTTATCAAGTCATCTTCAGAACGAGGCAGTCTTCCTCCATCCCTCACTTCCGTTGCTCGCGTCCTCTTCTTCATCTAAGCCACTGTTTGCGCAGATATTTACCACAATGCCACTCCACCTTCCTTCTTCCACGCCTCGTCTCCGCTCTCTTTCTTTTTCCTTCTCTTCCAATGTTTCCAACCTCCCAAAGCCGACGTTCACCAAAATGCCATCGCATTTCAGAATTCCAAGTAACTACTCCCCCTTGTTTTGATAGAATTCGCCATTTGATTTGAACTATTTTCTACGGGAATGTGCAATTCGGTACCGTTTGTGTTTCTGCACGCCTGCGAACAAAGATGCTTGTTTTTGTCAAAAACACAAACGAGTTGTGTGCATGTAGCTCTTCTGAGCTTTTCCATGCTTTTGTTTGAATTTCTTGTATAGGAATTGTTGCACTTTCCAGCAATGATATAAAAGTAGGGACGAACATTGAGGTTGATGGGGCCCCATGGAGAGTGTTAGGTATGGCTTTGCCCCCTTTCTTTTACTTGCACTTCGTAACATTCCACTTTCCAATCCAGAGGAGCGTTTGAGGAGCGAGAGAACAAAAAAGAATCCATGAATTTACTGAAATTGGGAACAACCTGCAAAGCTTTCATCTTTCTTTTTCATCTGTTGTTGTAGAGTTTCTTCACGTGAAACCTGGAAAGGGGGCTGCATTCGTGAGGACCAAAATGCGCAATTATATAACGGGCAACACCGTTGAGAAGACATTTCGAGCTGGAAGTTCGGTAATATCTCATTTTGAACCATGGCTTTAATGCAGTGCTTTCTGAGAAGCTTCGACAGCTTCAGAGTTATGAAATATATTTTCTTACAAAAATCCTCATAGATGTGCTATTTACTTTAGTCTTCACAGAAAAACGCTAGTCACCGAGTTACAATGGGACAAATGGCATATTTATATAAGAACATGTTGAATGGCAGCAAGTATAGTTGATGGCTTAAAATTCTGCCAGTGGGGTTGCATTCTTGTCGCATTGCACTTTGGTGGTGGGAACGATTCTATATTAGCAAATTCAAAATTTTCAAATAGGCTTGACCTGCTTTATCATATTCCCTTGTTTTATTCCCCCCTCCCCTTGTTAGATTACTTGGTTGTGAACATTCACCATCCCGTAACGGACTTTTGCAGATGGATGAAGCTGATGTATTCAAGGAAACTAAACAATACACATACAAAGATGGTTCTCAGTACGTCTTTATGGATCTGGTACATTCTGTGCTTTCCACAAATGAATTGTCTGTGTAGATCACAAAAATTAGGTACCATAACATGCAGGACACTCAGAGGCTTGGTAAGGGTTCTTGCTACGAAGGATGCACAGGCTGAATAAAGTCCTCACCCTAAACGAATATTACTGACATACATCTATATATATTTTAAACAAATTGATTTGAGTTCAATTCTGCAATTTTTGCCTCATTGCATCTCATGCAAGGATCAAATGCTTAGGTTTATTCTTTGGACTGCAAACATATAAGAAAATTATTTGTCCTAATTGCATCCATGATGTTTTTTATCCTTTGGTATGCTGCGAGAAATTTCAAAGAAGAAGAACAGCTGGAACTTGTTGAAGTTTTGTTTTGATGCATGACTAGAGGTTCCTAGAAGATGCTACCTTTTGAATTTGTAAATGTAAATAAAAAAAGGGTATGAGTTGTAAGTGTTTTATATTTTACAGACAACTTATGAAGAAAGCCGTCTAAACGAAGATGATGTGGGTGATAAGAAAAAATTCCTCAAAGAGGGCATGGACTGCAATTTGCTTTTTTGGAAAGGACAGGTACTTTCTATTTGAAGTTAGCCTTGACTTCTATGCTTTCATTTTAAGGTGCAATACTCTTCTATGCCACAACAGATGGTCCAAACCACTGTGTTCCCATCCCCCTGTGCGTAAATCCTGAAACACATATTCATGAATCATGCCAAAGCACCTTCTTAAATGCGAAGATGTTTGATTAACAATAGTCTCAGACATTCACACAACATTTTGTTTTGCCCCAGATATATAGAGGTGAGAGCAGCTGTGGTAAAAAACTACTCTCTCTCATGCAGGCACATACACATTACACACACATGCAACTTCTGTAACAGTCAAGATAGGCAAGTGCAGTAAAACAAGATGATTGTTGCCTAATATCCGTAATTTTCTGAAAATTACAGCGAAAGTACCCTCAATAATGGCTTGTGCAAATGTTGGACTGCACTTCTATCTTTTTTGGTTTGAGTAGAATGGCAAATTCTGTAAACTTGAATCCTTAATCTCTATGTAGCGATAGCAGCTCTTTATACTCCTGTGGTTTTGGATATGTCCTTATTACCTGTCAAAACTGGATTGTCAAATGAACAGAACAATTCATTTGAAAGTACCAGAAGGTTGGCCTTCCATTTCTGAACAGAATTTCAATTACCCATGGTGATTCTACCCAGTTGACTGTGAAGATGGATATAGGAAACCCTTCAAATAACAGGAGTGTCTTTGCGCATCAGTGTCCCTGGCCCTGTGAACAAACCAGTATACCTCTACATTTTTAACATTAACTTATAGATGGTTGATAGCTACACATTCCATGTGTAAGTTCTTGCTGTCTGAAATTATGAGACAAATCAAGGCAGTCAGAGTCTTACATGTCAGAAACGATTAATGGAAACTTTGTAAACTTCTCCAATTCTCATCTCACGAATGCCTAGGCATCAGGAAACTGAATCGATTTTGACTTTCTAGTTTCTTTATGCATAAACGATGCAATTGTGAGATAGTGGTTCACATGCAAGAGGTTTTATATGAGAATATTGGACTGCATGTGAAATGCCAATCGTCAGCAAGAGGCAATCTTGACTTCCAGAGTCATGAAATTGGAAGGTGGATGCTGTACTGTAGATGTAGATGTTAGAGCGCTCAGACTTGATCTCCGGAAATTTAGATCGAATGAACACTATGTTGCAGGTTATTGATTTTGAGCTACCCATCACTGTTAAGCTGACTGTGGCTGACGTGGACCCTGGTGTTAGAGGGGACACTGTATCAGGTATTACTTGATTTTCTATTTTTTACTGGAAATCTTTTCTTTTATCCTCTGTGTCCCTTTTTTGTGAGCTTGATGGAGTTTATAGTTATGTGTACACATACTACAAGTCTGCACAGAAGCAGATGCTGACACCAATAAACCTCCACATACTAGGTTCACTTGCATCCCATATCGACACATTCAAACGCATCTATACATCAGGCAAGTGACCCACTTATTTATCTAACTATTGCAGGCGGATCGAAACCAGCAACTCTTGACACTGGTGCTGTTGTAAATGTGCCTTTATTTGTTAACATTGGGGACGAGATATTGGTGGATACAAGAACTGGCCAATACACAAGCCGTGCGTAAATGATGTTAGATCTAATTATTGTCTCTTTCCATTTTTGACATTTTTTTTTTGGTGGTACATTTGAGAAAGTGAATCCTCTGCCGCTAAGAAGGCTATATTTCTGATCTTGATTGACTCATTTTTCTGTTGGCTCTCTTTGTTTTCCACGGAGGTCTGCATCATGCTAGGGCTGGATTTAGCTGACCCACTTAGTGGGAAACAACTGTCGGTAGCTCTCTGTTTAAGGCATCTTAATCTAGGACAAGTTCTGAAATATGAATATTATCCGTAAAGAGTCTTTATTTATACTAATTATGATATTATTAATATTATTTATATTTTCAATTAGATTCATACATTAGTTTTAATGTTGGAATTTATACATACGTTTAAAGAAAAATACAAAAGAATATTTTATGTGAGACATATCATTTGAAAAAAAAATATATTTTTTAGTATTTTACCCTTCTCCACTTGCGTAGCTATCCATCCCCGGTTGTATGGGGAGAAAAAATTTTGACGCTAAAATATGCAATTGCTAGCCAAATTCCGTCATCCAATCCACTTTGGCAATATTCTCATGGATGCACCGATTCTAAACAAAATGGCCCGATGGGACAGTTGAACTAGCTGGATTCTAGCAGCTGCTGATGAATATTATCCGTAAAGAGTCTTTATTTATACTAATTATGATATTATTAATATTATTTATATTTTCAATTAGATTCATACATTAGTTTTAATGTTGGAATTTATACATACGTTTAAAGAAAAATACAAAAGAATATTTTATGTGAGACATATCATTTGAAAAAAAAATATATTTTTTAGTATTTTACCCTTCTCCACTTGCGTAGCTATCCATCCCCGGTTGTATGGGGAGAAAAAATTTTGACGCTAAAATATGCAATTGCTAGCCAAATTCCGTCATCCAATCCACTTTGGCAATATTCTCATGGATGCACCGATTCTAAACAAAATGGCCCGATGGGACAGTTGAACTAGCTGGATTCTAGCAGCTGCTGCTGATTTTCGCTCTGAGATTTCGAAAGTGGCATGTATGTACCATCTCCACAAGAAAATTCTTGAACCCATAATTAGTGAGCATTGCCCAGGAATAATAGCATCTATAAATCTTACACGTTCCGTATACAAAGTGTAATGTATCAAGAATGACAGACATAGTCAATGAAACCGTCTGATCTTCGGACAAGGTAGGGTAGTTCTAAATTGGTATAGGGCTGTTAAAAACAAGAAATGCTCGCAGAAACTGCTTACTTCAGTCTACAATTTGCAGATGGCCCTTTAGAAGCAGCAAGTTTCTGTTATCAAAATAGTATCCACATTACAGCAATTTGATGGAACTTTCTTTACCAAATCCTACATAGCTTTTTTCATGGAGAAATACTCCCCGTTTCAACGCTAATGCATACACCTTGAGAGAATCAGAACGCCTTCCTTGTTGATCGAGCTCATTGAGCAACAGGGTATATGCAGTTCTACTGGGAAATGGACCTCGTCTGTTAATCAGAAGCACCAAAACAAGCCATGCATCATCAGCTCTCCCATGATTACAAAGTGCTTGGATTACAATAGTATATGTAGTTGCACTTGGAGGCTTTCCAGTTTTTGTCATGTGGTGTAAAATTGACAGGGCCCCATCTATCTGTTCTCTAACAGCAAAGGCTTGAATCATCAAGCAGCAAGTCTCAGGTGTTGGACCAGATCCCATTTCCCTAATCCTCCAAAACAACTCCTCAGCATCCCTCAGAAGCTTTTCATCAGTCAATGACTTCCTACAAAGCCTTCTAAGCAGAGTACCCATCACTCGTTCATCAGGTTTGAAACCCGCTCGGCTCATTGTCTTGTACACATCCAGTGCTGTGTAAGTTTTATTCCATTTCACCAGCCCATGCAATAAGGTGGTGTAAGTGATGGAATCAGGTTGGCAGCCTTCCTCCTCCATTTTTCTCAATAAGCTAAACCCGTCCAAAGGCCTTCCTTCCCTGCAATACCCATCGAAGAGAGTGTTGAAAGTAACCACAGTAGGTTTCAGACCCAGCCCTTCAGCTTCTTCAAGCAATTCCATTGCCTGGTTCGAACAGCCCACTTTACAGAAACCATCCATGACCGCAGTGTAAGTATAGATATCTGGCTTCCTTGGAGAATTCTTGATTTTGGTCAACAGCTCATAGGCTTCCTCTATCCGGCCAACAAAACATAACCCTTTAACCAAACAATTGTAGGTCTGGATTGTGGGTTCACATCCAATCTGATGCATGGTATTGAAAATCTCAAACACCTTCTGCAATCTCCCTCTCTTGCAGAAGGCATCAATTAGAATTGTGAAAGTCACAACATCGGGACAGAAACCATTTTCAATCATATTCTGTAATATGTTTCTGGCCTCATCTGGTTCCTTGTTAGCACAAAAGCATCGAACCATGATTGAGAAGGTCCAGGAATTAGGTGATAAGCCATAAGAGGATATATTGGCGAACAAACTTGCAGCAGACTCAGGCCTATTGGCTTTGACAAGAGCAAATAGGAGATTATTGAAGTAAAAAAGAGTAGGGTGCTCATGGCACCTTGCCAACAAGTCATGAACATCTCCCTGTTCCCCCGCAGGTGTTCTTCTAGTTCTGCCAACAACTTTCGTATTTACATCTCCGGCTAATCTTCTGTATTTTCCCCCAACACATTGACAGTCTGATCCAACATTTTCCATAGGAGGAATAACAATTTCAGTTTCTTCTTGGGTATCAAATCCTCCCTGGGTTTTTGCATCACATTCTGTGAATTCTGCTTCATTCTTAGTGGCCAAAAAATTTGCAGTTGTTCCAGTGCTAATGGGGAGACTTGATCTGCCACTTCGATCGACAGAATCTAGTGTTCCTATTGACAATGAAGGAGACCCTCTTCCATTCTGATCAAAACCGAGATGCCCAATTTCATCTTGGGCCAGAAATTCAGAATTATTCTTTACAGAACTGACAACTGCTACTTGATCTTTTGTGGGTATTCTTCCATTTTCACAAAAATCAAAACTATCTACATCTCTGGCCCACCTTCCGCTGTTACTGCTTTCCAAGTTCACTCTTCGACATTCCTTCAAACAGGTGTTATCTATTTCTGAATCTTTGGCAGATGGACTTCCCATGTCGACAGAATCGAGGAATTCTTCTTGAACTTTATTGGGTCCCTTTTCATTTCCCATAAATTTCTCATTACCGACGTTTTCTTTCGCTAGCTGTCTTTTATTCCCATTGAAGGGGTCAAGCTGCTGGCTCTCTTCATTTGTTTCTATGGAACCTGTGTCTATGACGGAACGAAGAGTGTCCTCATGCAGAAAGCTTCGAGATGGACTTCTGGGGCCTCTACCGACGTATGAATTGAAATGAGTGAATGACGGGAAGGAAAGGGGAGAGACAAGGAGCTCACCTTGTTGGGAGTTCTTGCAGTTGAAGTGGGTATTGAGTTTGACAGTGGTTGAGAGGAAATGAATAGGAGGAGAGGGCGAAAGACAGGGAGAGAAAGGAGAATACGTGGAGAACATGAGAGAATGGAGTGTTTTTCAGCTGATTTCATGGAGGCTTCGGGCTGCACATAACAGCAATGATGTGGGCCGTGCTGGCCGCGATGCTTCTTGGTTACAGTCGGGACTGATAGCGGTTTGGAGGAGTTTTTGCAAAATAGACCCTTAAATATGCATAATTCTTTCTTAGCATATACGTGTTGTCATTTTGCAAAATAATTTTTTAAAATTTTAACAGGCTACAGCCTACATGTAATATCTTGCAAAGCTAGAGATGTTGATCGCCGACGCTTTATTTGGCCAATGGACATGGACTTAAATCTAAGCCGTCTCTTTGCTTTGGATGCCATCCTAACCGTGCGGGGAAGGGAAGTTAAAGACCTCTAAATGCCTCTTTTTCTAATCAAAATAAACGGATGCCAATTTCCTACTAACTTTTAAAATAATACCTTAGTTATTTATATGCTATGATTCATATTGTCCGAATAAATGATCCCTATGTTGTTTTTAATTTTCCTTATAGAGGTGTTTAACTGTCAACATCATGACTAATAGTCTATCCAAATCATGGCATCGGCTTCGATGGCTTCTCCGCGATGACAAACAACCCCATAGATTAATCATTTAATTGGCTCGATTTTGAATAGGACCGATCAATGTGAGATAACAAACAACCCCATCAGTCATTGCTCTAAAATTGTAAGTGAAGTATAATTTTTTATGATGGGCAAAACATTAGAGCCTGTTGAGGATAACCCCATTAGATTGGGTAGAATGGGAGAAATGGTATTTCATATTTCCAAAAATACTTTTCAATTTTAATACAATTTCTCGTTTCCATACATAACAGTCTTACATTACATTTTTAATTTTATTTATTTTTTTTCAATTGAATAACTATGAGAGAGAAAGGAACAAACAAAACCAGAAACAAAGAAAAGACGAAGAAGAAGAATAAGATTCGTCAATAGGTCGCCTCAAAATTGAATCAGGACAAAGATCGGGTGAAGGCCTTGCCATCTCATTCATTTAGCTGTTGACCATTTCCATCTGGGACTTTCGACCTTCTCCATTTCTTCTTGTTCATCATGACAGGTTTGATCAGCAGCGTCTTCAGCGTCTTGAGCAGCTTGGAGGGGGAGGAGAAGGGCCGTCGCGGTCGGTTGCTGTGGTGTGGATGTGGAGGGTGCAGTGGAAATGGATGGTGAGGTAGAAGGAGGGGAGAGGGCCTAAAGCGGGCCATGGTAGGCTCGGAGAAGCTTCTTCCCAAGATGGCCTCATTCAGCTGGACCTCGAATGCTGACCGTTCATATTGATCAAAGAGCGAGCTGTGCTCATCTCCAAACTTCCTCTGGATCCTAATTGGATTTGGGGTTGCTGCCATGATAATATATTACTACGACTGTGGAGGAGATCTCGCTCATTAATTCTCCCTTACTCACCTCATCATCAGCAGCTCGCTCCCGCTTTAGGTTGGATGTGCAGACATCTCATGGATTTGGCCGTGATACATACATGAATTGTATGGATTTTTTTTATTTTTTTTATGAATATGTGCATATATGCCTCTTTTCCAAGCATTGAGAAGCAGATGACTAACTTAGATCAGTATGGGTTCTTTTCTTTCCTTTTGCTCGTCGTCCCTAGCAAGCTCTTTTCCTTTTAGAGAACCTTATCCCACACAAAAGCAATAGACTACAAATCTCTTTACGCTATGATTACTAGACTTAAAACTTCAGAGCACTAATTAATCAATTTCAAGTTAATAAAATCCAAGACTTCGGTTAATTGTGGATTGGAGATTACGAGTTGGAATCATGGGAAACAACCATTTACAATAAATAACAGTAAATGTGCATGCATATATGAAGTTATAAACACCCTTTCCCAGACCCCGCAGTTAATGTGGGAGAGCTCGAAGCATACCCTCTTCATTGCCTCAACAAAGCCTGCAGAAAACAAAATCCACTGGGCAATACTAACCTCGAATTTATTGACATATTTTAATTTTGTAATATCAAAAACTTGTTCTTATGTTGAATTGTTTCGAGTTATGATCTTTTGAAGCCGGCTTCACAGTGGCTTCCGTAAAGCCAGCCCAAAAACTTATTTTTTAAAAACTTTTTTTTGATTTTTTTTCATGGGTAAGTAAATCTAGGTGTGTTAAATCTATAAACCAAGTTTTACCATTTTTGGATGTTTTTAAGTATTTATTTTGGATTTTTAAACACAGTGGCATTTTCGTAATTTTTTGAGATCAGAAAATTACGGAAATGCCACTGTATTTAAAAATCCAAAATAAATACTTAAAAACATCCAAAAAGGGTAAAACTTGGTTTATAGATTTAACACACCTAGATTTACGTACCCATGAAAAAAAATTTAAATTTTTTTTTAAAAAAATTTAAATTTTTTTTAAAAAAAATAGGTTTTTGGGCTGGTTTCACGGAGGCCACTGTGAAGCCGGCTTTAAAAGATCATTCCACATTATTTCTGCCCTTACTGACTGTAGCAGTCAATTTTCCCCTGGTGACCTCACGACAATAATGTCGAGTATTAGCTTATGAAATTTAGCAACAAACGGATTTTGTAACTAATATCCCATATTTTATTATTATTAAACTTTCCTAAACCCTAAACCTTTTGTTACTAAATGTTTATAATTAGTGATGGATTATATTTTTCGTTGCAAATCTCTTTTACAATGAATATTAACAACGAACCAGCAAAAGAAATTATATGAATTAATAGTTGGTAACAACAAAATTCTAACCTGTAGAACGAAGTCACGAACTAGGTTTGTTCGCAAATATATATCGTTGACAAAGCGAACATATTGAAAAATGAGAAGGACACGTTGAAGGCTCGGAGCCTGTCATGTTTAGGGGCGCAACTTGGGCGGACTATGCCCAAATTTGAGGAAAAGCACTGTTTGAGTTTACTATTGCAAAGCTCAAGCCCGTGAGCTCGAATTGAGTAACCCAATTTGTAAATGAAATTAGGATTAAGTTAAAGCAAATTCTAACCCCCATTTTCCAATTTATTACTTATTAGATAATATATTATATAATCTAAATATTATTTATCTATGTTTATATCTTTTAAGAATTTATTCAAGTGCATTCGAACAGCACCATAATTACGGCGCAGTCCATGCACCGTAGGGCCCACTTGATTATTAATAAGAAATATACCTCACCCATTGTATTTAAAATTATTCACTTTACTAACATACCAATTTTTATATAAATCAAACGTGTGTATGTACCTCGTCTTAAAATGGTACAAAATCAACATAATAAAATAGTTTAATGTAAATATTAAATTTAAAGTGATATTTTCAACATCTAAACTAGCTAAAGTATAATTTTATATGGATAAATAATTTTATAAATTATTATTATATTTTAATATGTATAGGGCCCATTTTGCAGTGGACTGCACCGTAATATGGTGCAGTACGCCTACACATGATGGGTTTTATATATCTTATATTATTTATATTTATGTTTGAATAAATATTCATCCTATTGAATTATATTATATAAATTGTATTATTTAAATTTACATATATATATATATATGTATTATTTATCTATAATTTTTAAATTTTTATCTTCGTTCTTTTTGGAAAAGATGAAATTTCTTTTAGAAATATATTATATTATTATATTTTTCCTTAATTCAATTAGGCTATGTATTATTATTTACATTTCGATGACTTATTAATTTATATTAGCATGAAATTTAAAACTTGGAACTCTTAACTGAAACTTGCAACCAGAATTTCGATCCAAATTTGAGCCCAAACTGGACTTACATAAATAGAGTTAGACAAATAGCACTAAGGTTTAAGTTTTACCAATAAGATTAAAGTTAGAATGGAGCTAACTTAATAAAGTTTCATAAACCCGAGTTGCTTCCCTAGAGTTGCTACAAGGAAGCACTATGTGTTCATCTCATATCAAATGTTAGGCTCAGCCCAAGCCGCATTTGTAACTGTCTCTCCTGCATGCCCCTTCTGCTAATCGCCACCATTACGTCTTCCTTCAGCGTGCATACCGTTTCTACAGAACGTCGTTGGCTGATGGCTTGGATGGTGTAGAGTAACAGTCGGCAATCGGCACCATATATATGTATATATATATCTGAATAGATATCCGATCAAAGACACAAAGAACACCAGAGTCCAAACGTGTAAGAGAGTAAGAGTTGCATAGACATGAAATTCAACTGAGCTCAGCTCAGCCCTTTGGTGAATTGATAACACTTGACCGATGGACTTGTATAGATGGTCGCATTGCTGTGATAGGGACATTGCTTGTTCCATTTCCAAATTCTACTCATTTTAATATTACTGCCCCACTCAAATAACAGTAATGTCTTCTCATATCAAATTGCCCCCCACCGGCTAAAAGTCGCCTCTAGATCGTGACGTGTGGAGTCTACATCTAAAGCCTAAAGGTTCCAAATGACGAATTAATAAATCTAGCCTAGCTATCTATTTTGAACTACCAAATGGATGGTTCCAAAAGAAAATGCGCAGGAAACTATCAGCAAAAGCAAACGGTCGAACCATGTCAAATGTGGAGAGGGTTTCAACGAATGATAGTTTGGAGTTTGTACCATCGAGAGCTTTCGAATCTTGATTTTCCTGCTCAGGAGGTGGTGGAAACGCCCCAGATTTTCAAATTTAAAAAAGAAAGACGAAAGCAAGGGGGGTGAGAAGAAAAGAAAAGTCGTCTTTATCCGACACCATCATTGATTTCTGCATGCACATTCCATATTCCAGCGTGTCCGTGGCATGCTTTTTTCATTCCCGTATACCTTTTGCTTCAGGGCGCGTCAATAACTGGCCAATCTAGTAGAAGGCGACGGATGATATGCAAACGCAAGTATGCGACGTGCGGGTAAAAAAACAGAACAAAAATTCCAAAAGCTGCCAGAGGCTAAGGTATACAACAGCTGCTTTTTATCATAGCCTTGGAGAATGCGCTGGTGATGGCAATTGGCATCCCCACACGTGATATCCAACGAACATCTTCCGTATCCATCCTAAGAGCTAACTTGGACTCCACTTAAGCATACGTAGTCCCATAAGGATGGTAATCCACAGCAAAGCCAGCTTTGATCCTATAACTCATTGTCCTTTCTCTTTATGGTTGTGGTTATTATAGTTATGTTCACACCCCAATCGAGCACTGCCAAACCATTACCAGGCAAAGGAAATCTTGTTTACTTTCTTCTTTTTCCTACAATAATCAATAATCTTGTGATCTGCAGCAGTTCGAAACCTTCATTTTCTACTTTTTTAAAGAAAAAAAGTGGTAGGTAGGAATTTGGTATATTCACTCATCTGCCTCATTGAATTTTAAGTCCAACTGATTATTTGCAGGCTCTGCTTTCACAATAATCAATAATCAGTTTGAAAGGAGTGCTAAGGGTGCACCAACATACCATTGTACAAGCAGTGCCACTCCCCCTTCTCATAATAGGGATGGGAAATTTGGAATCCACGGTGGAGAAAACGAAAATGATTCCCCCCTGCAAAAGTGAATAATCAATTGATATCTCTAAAGTAGATTCCACTTTCATCCATCATACTTTTACAGGGAGTGTAAATCGTGAACTTTATCAATTTTGTCTCGGACAATGGAAATCCTGACCTTTTTCTTCAAAACAAGGAAGATGACAACATAAACCCAAACTCCCTAGGCTGTTACTTTTAAGCAAGGATTAGTTGGCTTGAAACCAACAGTTCAACCTCCAAAAAATGCAAGCATGTCAAGTCACACGAAAATCTTCCTTCTTCCATTGACAACCACACAATGCCTCCATGTCTTATAATGGTAAACCCTTGTTCCTTGGATTGCCCCTGAAGATGCTGAACTCAACACACGCCTTCTCCTAGAAAATCAGGAAATATTGGGGGGTGGTGGGGTCTGACGAAAAAATGTGAATGGAGTACCCAGGCAATTAAAAAGGAACACGGTAGAATAAATATCCTCCAGGGATCCAAAAAAGGACCCGGTGAAACGGAATCCGGTGACAACAGAAACAGGAGAGAAGTACAAGACTACAATACTGCAAATTGCGGGCGACTCCAAATAAGAAAAAAACAAAGAAAATACATCACAATTAATCATACCTTTCTTCTTCTCAACTGCAAAACTTCCCGGATTCCACTTCGCCGTACAACCCATACCAATACTTTTTAAGGCTTCTTTTGCTATTTTCAGTTTCTAGTAAAGATATAATCAAAATCAACTGAATTCTCCTTACCCTTCAGATGAGGACCTTATCACCTCCAGTATGTTAACAACCTCTGCCATATCGGGCCGATTTGATGGCACCTGTGATATGCAAATCAATCCCAATTTTATCAGTGGTACAGCCTCCTCAGCTGGGAAGTGCCCTTGTAGCCTATCATCAACACATTCGTCCTCCCGTCCTTCCTCCAATGCTTCTCTGACCATGTCTGATAGCACCACCACATCGTCCTCCATGTATTCAACAGGTCTCCTCCCTGTCACCACCTCCAATATCAGGATGCCAAACCCATAAACATCACATTTCTCAGTGATTTTCACTGCACGGCATGCAAATTCTGGGGCCATATACCCAAGTGCACTCTGCATTTTGCTGCTCAGAACATACCGATCAAGAACAGGCAACAGCTTTGCCAAACCGAAGTCCCCAACTTTGGGCTCCCCTGAACCATCAATCAGGACATTGCTTGACTTCAAATTGTAGTGTATCACATTCAATTTGTGCAGGTGAGCCAAGCTCTTTGCAATACCAACAATTATGTCAAATCTCTCCTGCCATGAGAGGAAGTTCGACGTGGATCTCTCATGAAGGTGTTTATACAAACTTCCACCAGAAACAAACTCATAAATGAGTAGTTGCAGAGAAGGCGTCCAGTAATAGCCTTCAAGCCTGATGAGATTAGCATGCTGGATCTTCCCAAGCTTTTGGACTTCCCTTTCGAAATCTTCTTGGGATTTAACCAGGCTTGAGACAGTGAGCTTTTTTATTGCAACAGGGAGTCCATCATGCAGGACAGCTTGATAGACAGCTCCAAAGCCACCACGCCCCAACTCACAGTCCTTGTTTAGTAATGTGTGAGTGCTAGCACTGAAGCTAGGATCACCAGAGAACATAACAAGCTTACCAGAGTTTGAATCAGTGGCAGGTGACTGGCTGCAATCATCATCACCACCAGACATGGCAGTGTCAACAGGAGATTGGGAAGCAGCAGCATGCGCACGGAGGTTTAGTAAAGTGATGGTGACAACACCAAGCACAATCGCTGCAGCAGCACCAATCGCTATGAGGGCAGAGATGCTAAAGATGATTTTCTTGGGGTGCATGTCTGATGGGGAACCTGATCTGGAGAAGGGATCTGAGGAATTTGGGTTCAGAACAATTGGTTTATCACGGATACCAGGGCAGGATCGGTTGACAGCTGAGCCACAGAGAGATGGGTTGTCAGATACTGAGGAGGGTGAGATGGTGTTGAAGAAATTGCTTGCTGGGAGATTTCCTTCAAGTTGGTTGTGAGAGACATTGAAATGTATTAGGTGCCTGAGGTTACCAAATTCCTTAGGAATGGTTCCTGTGAGCTTATTGAAGGAGAAATCTACAGTCTGAAGGTTAGAGAGATTGCCTATTGTTGCAGGAATGGGGCCTGAGAAACTGTTATGGAAGAGGATCCTACACAATGAAAACGAAGATTTCAAAACAATCAGTCAAAACAAACAGATATCCAATTATTTCAGCTTAAAGTTTAAAATGCAGCAAAGAATTCATTTACCTGCACATTAAACATCTCAAATTTGCAGATTACAGGGTCTAAAATTGTCATGTAATTGCTTTCAGAATACAATCTATCAAACTGATTCCAAATGCCAGAAAACAGTTCATACCAAAATTTCGATTTTGCATAAAACATGGTCAAATATAAAAATAAACTCTTTAACTTCTTCACTTCTCGGAGAAGGCCAAAACTATCCACTTAGCAGCTAACACAGCATGTCTCTGGTAGGCCTTTTTCTTTTTTGGTCTTATTTTTAACAGCCCTAGCACAGCAGAATTACATAAAACAGGAAAATCACATCATTTCCACTTTGCAATGATCAAGTGTTTTCACAACTACAGGACTCGAGCAATGGAAGTTTTGCTTGGATTGGTTCAAACGCTGATCAAAGAGGTTGAATCAGGTTTTCAGATGTTGAATGCCACTTTCTTCATCATAAATCCAGAGAATTCATAATTCAAGCAATCACAGGATGGCATGGCAGAAAAGGATCCTTTTATCAAGTCCAATTAGCTAAACCCAATTAGCAGCATGGTCCAACCCAATTTGTAGCATGGTCTCTCACACCATCACCAGCACCAGCTTATACAACTAGAACAATATAACAAGCTATTACTAGCTTCAATGGAAGACTAGCATTGCATCGCTCAAGCTTGAATGAAGGGTATAGATTACCCATATTGACTCTTTTAAGAACCAATTATGCTTGCCATGCAAGCATATACTTAGGCTGTCAAGATCTGTTATATTAAATTTCCCTGACAGCCTGCTTACCTAGTGAGTCATGGTCATTCCATCAAGGTGAGGCTACAGGTAATCTTGTACATTACATAAAAGGATTGCCAGACATTGTCAGCTTGTATTAAAATATCACCACTATATCAAGCTACTTTCATCATGTATCGACTACAAAAGAAACTTTGTTGGTGAATTTAATGTTAAAGGAGCCAAATTTGAAAAGGAAATATTCTGCACACAAAAAATCCATACAAAACGGAACAGAAAGCAACAACAATAGAAAAGGAGAAAGTACTTACAGAGAAATTAAGAAGGAACAATCTCCAATCTGAGATGGAATTCCTCCACTGAGGTCATTGTTACCCAGATTAAGTTCCTTCAAAGCAATCATTGTCCCAACTTCAGCTGGAATACTTCCATTTAAGTGATTCTCACTCAAATCAAGAACATCCGTTTTCTTCAATGTCCCAATGCTTCCTGGAACCGGACCCACGAATGCATTCCGAGACACCTTCAGGACACGCAAGTTGCTTAGATCTCCAATTTCTGATGGAATTGTGCCAGAAAAATTATTATCAGAAAAATCCACAATCTGGAGGTTTTGGTAAGAGGATTCTGAGGGTGAAGATGGAGAGTTTTCTATTCTGCTTGTCAGTTCATTCTGTAGACCCAACATTCCCTGCAAGCCCAATGTAAGAACCCACTTTGGAAAATCACCGGTCAATGAATTCTGACTAAAATCAACAACTATTAGGCTCTTACAATTCATTAATGAATTCGGCAAGCTTCCAGTAAACTCGTTTCCAGAAAAATTCAGCACCTTCAGCAAATTTAGCTTTCCCATGGAATCAGGAATTGTGCCTGAAAATCTATTGCCAGAAATATCCAAAAGCTCAAGGCTTCCCATTTCTCCAATCCATGATGGAAGTTGTCCCACCAAAGAATTTAAGCGCAAATTCAATGAGCTGGATGAAACAAGCTTCTGCATTGAATCTGGAAGACCCCCAGATAGAGAATTCTCACTGAAATCTATTGATTTTAGGAGAAAACAGCCTCCAATTCCAACAGGAATTTGGCCAGAAAATTCATTTTTTCGCAAATTTATCACACTCAGATTGGATAACTGCCCCAGAGAATTTGGAATCTGACCACCTAGAGAATTATCTGACAAATCAAGGGATGTAAGCCCTTTTAGAGACCATAGCCCATCTGGCAACATTCCTGAGAGCTGATTCGAAGAGAAATTAAGAGATGTGAGAGTCCAGCACGAACTCAGACTTTGGGGAATCTGCCCTGAGAAGTTGTTCCTTGCGAATGAGATCTCTCTCAGGGACATACATTGTTGAAAAAAATCACCTGGTATTGGACCAGAGAAATGGTTTTCACTCAGATCAAGAACTTGGAGACTAGGTAAATGGACGAGCCCAGCGTCTATACTACCATTGAAGTTGTTCCTTGAGAGAGACAGTCGCTGGAGGAACTTCAGTTGTAGAAGGCATCGACCAAGCCGTCCAGACAAAGAGAACCCATCAAGGACAAGTTCAGTTACTCTGTTGGTTCTAGCATCGCACTTAACACCCTCCCAGTTGCAGGGATAGTTGTCATCCACATTCCATGAGCTCAGCTTTGAGCCTGGGTCATGGAGATCTGCTTTGAATGCAACCAGTCCAAGAACTTCATCGTTGATACTTGGATCTTGTGATAGGACGGCAACCAGAAGGAAGGAAAGAAAGGCAAAGATCTTCAGCACCTTCCTCATTTCAAACTATTACCTGACCAATTTCTAGGCAAAGATGGCCAAAAAGTATCAAACGAAACCTTCTACCAGAATCGCAGGAGCATTTTCAATATGGATGTTGCTGCAATATTAACAACATTTTTTGGAACTAGCACAAAATCAGTTATTGATATGACGGCATTGCGGTTAAACTAGTAGCGACCAAAGTGTAAAGAGTCAATTTGGTTGAACCAACCAGCACAAAACTTGACAATCAGTTAATAAGAAAACTCGAGTGCAGTGCTAGAAATTGTCACAGGTTCAACCAAATACATTCAAGAAATTCCACATACATTGATCACAAAGCTCTAGATGGAGTAGCAACGAAGGAGAGAAAGCCTCTGAAAATGCTTAAATACCTGAGTAGAAGTATCGCCTTGAACCCAGGTTGAGAGAAGTTCCATGATGAAATATGCAATCTTTTTAAACTGGATTTCGAGCGAGTCGATGCAAAATCGCAAGTATTCACCCCTCGAAAGAAATTTCAGAAAATAACCAGAAATAAAAGTCGGAAATAAACATCCCCAAGAATCACTAAGCGGAAGACACGACCTAGATGTGAGATTCAGAGAGCTTGAAAAAGGCGGAACATAAGGCAGCAAGCCGAGGTATCAGAAGGGTTTTCTAGGAGCTCAAATTTGCAGGTATTTTCGAAATAGAATCGACAATTTCTAAAAACTCAATCAAAACAAACCAGGAAAAAAAAAATCGGCTGACGACAGTGAGATTTCGAAAAGAGAAACAGTAAAAAAAAAAAATCTTCTTCACAGTCTCAATTTGTACAAGACCCCTAAAACCATCATTCTCACAGGAGCTTCACAACATCACTCGCATTTGCGTTTCGAAACCAGATTTCCCACGGAGAACGCAGCCGCAGAAAGCACAGGTCTACAGCTCTCCACAGACACCGATCCCGAGCTCGAGAATAGTCTACTTCGATGCAACGAGCCCTCCGAAACGGCTCTGAGAACCAGAAGCAGAAGCTCCAAGTACTCCTTATCCTCTTTCCGTCCCCCACCCTTTCCCTTCTCTGCCTGGAAGCAGCGTCAGAGTCGGACGCAGGTCCGAAAGCCCGAGAAATCACCGCCTAAGCCCTAGAATTTCAATCGAATGTGGGCGAGAATCTCTGAGGCCGTCGCCATTTCAGTATTTCACCATGCTTGTTATTACGTTTTCTTGCTCTCTGACGAACTGAAAGTGGACTGGCGCCCGCACGCAGAGCTCCGACATTTTTCTTCTTTAACTTTTCACGGCGCCAATATTCGCGCGCGTAAGCCACTCTTAAATTGCAGAGGTGTCACGCGCAAATCATCTCAGCCACTCTTAAATTGTATGCGTTCTCTAAAAATATTTTTGAGATCGCACAAACGTTTTCAAACGAAAAAAAAATTCATTCTGAACATTTTCAAATAATTTTTTTTTCATTTAGTGTATATTTGGCGGATCCAGGCTCAATGCCTCGATGCACCCGGGTGTACTTTATCCATTTTTTAAAATTTTTTTTGAAATTTTTTTTTATGAAAATGTTAATCTAAGTCTATTTAACATGTGTATAAATTTTTACCATTTTTAAATATTTTAATATATTTTTTCGGAATTTTTTAAAATCAGTGGCATTTTTAGTAATTTTAAATTACTAAAAATGCCACTGATTTTAAAAAATTCAAAAAAAATATCTAAAAATCTCCAAAAATTATAAAAAGTTATACACATGTTAAATAGACTTATATTAACAATCGTGTAAAAAAAATTTCAAAAAAAAATAAGAAAAAAGAGGTGAAGTACACCCGGGTGCATTGAGGCTCAATGCACCCGGGTGCATTGAACCAGGGTCCATATTTGACAATGGTTAAAAAATATCAAGTTAAAACTTTTCAATCAAAATTTTTTTACTTTCTACAACTATTATATTTTTAAATTATTTTTTCACATTTTTCGGTACGACTACCATATTTTTCAATCATTTTCACACAAAAATTCACACAACTAACCTAGGGGTGGGAATCGGGGCGGGTCGGGACGGGTCAGGGTGTGCCCAACCCTGACCCTACCTTTCAAAAATCTGGTTTGACCCTTATTTTTTTCCGGGTCGGGACAAGGTCGGTTTGACCCTTACTTTTTTTTGCTAGGTCTCGGGACAAAATTCGGGTCGAGAACGGGTCGGTTTCGGGATGACGGGTCGGGTAAAAACTACGGGTCAAGTAAGAAATTTTTAAGAATTTATGAACATATCAAGTATAAAAACATATCTATATTAAATTTAACTACTATATATTTCAATCTATTATTAATCAGTCAAAGTAAAACATAAATCTTTAAATAAAACATGAATATTTATTCACCTATATAAGAATAAATTAATGAAACATACCTTCGGGTTAGGTTTAGAAAATATATTATATAATGAACTTGAACGGGATTGATTTATACAAATGGGGTAAAAGTTGTGGATTGTGGTGTGTCTTGTTGTCAAGAGAGTGGTCCAAGTGGTTATATGAATATTTAATTATTTATCCAAAGTTAGTCTCATCAATTGTGTAGTGGAGGAGTGACGCCATGAAGAGTGGTCCAAGTGGTTGGACGAATATTTAATAATTTATTCAAAGTTAGTCTCATCAGTTGCGTAGTGGAGGAGCGACGTCGTGAAAAAAATTGCTAATATGAAGAAGTTTTTACGTTGTATAATACCAATAAAAAAAGAATTTTTTAAATGTAAAATATAAATGCAAAAGATGTATGTAGCTTTGATGTATTTTCAGGCAACCATCTACTAATAATGCAATTTAGTATCCCATTATCTTTGTTTTATTATAAAAATTGCTAATATAAAGAAGTTTTCATATTGTATAATACCAATAAAAAAAGAACTTTTTTAAATATAAAATATAAATGGAAAAGATGTATGTAGCTT
Organism: Annona cherimola; assembly: GCA_030490835.1. NCBI lineage: Eukaryota > Viridiplantae > Streptophyta > Magnoliopsida > Magnoliales > Annonaceae > Annona > Annona cherimola. Next base: position 10,127,518 of record CM059977.1, on the reverse strand, counting down.
TGATATATTTTCAGGCAACCATCTACTAATAATGCAATTTAGTATCTCATTATCTTTGTTTTATTGTTTAGAAATAGAAAATATCCCGGTTTTCCTTTGTGGTATTAAAAATGCAATTTAATATACAATTATCTTTGTTTTATTATTTAGAAATAGAAAATATCCTGGTTTTCTTTTATATTCATATTGTATAATACCAATAAAAAAAGAATTTTTTTAAATATAAAATATAAATGCAAAAGATGTATGTAGCTTTGATTTTAGTATCCCATTATCTCTGTTTTATTTTGTTTTATTGTTTATAAATAGAAAATATCCTGGTTTTCCTTTGTGGTATTAAAAATGTAATTTAGTATACCCTTTGTGCTATTAAAAATACATAATTTATAAAAGGAAAAAAATGTGTACTACTGGATTCGAACCAGCGACCTGGCGCGACAATGCATCCCTATTCTACCAACCGAGCTGCGCTAGCATGATACCATACTATCCTTTATAATATAACTTATTCAATAGTTATCAGCGGGTCAGAATCGGGTAGGTCCGCCCCAACCCGTATTTTGTGCGGGTTTTCAATCCCTTAGCCCGCCCCGCCCCGCCGGGTACATAACCTTGACCCACCCCTGTATAAAATAGGGGCGGGTCGGGGCGGGTCGGGGCGGGTCACGGGTTGACCCGCCCCGATTCTCACCCCTAAACTAACCTATCTATTTTAACTTTATCATCTTTAATATTTATTATTATCTTTATTATATCACATCATTTGACAACTTTTACTCTTCATAATTTTTCATCCAAAATTTTACCAATTCCTAAACACACCCTTGAAGTTTTTTATTCTCCACAACTATCATATCATATCTTTAAAATTATTTTTCACATCTTATGAGCAATGTCTTTTTTTAACAATTTCTACGTGATTATTTATACATCTAATGTATTTATTTTAACGTTATTTTCTATACCATTCATCATTATCTATGATATATTATATTATTTTTCTCACTTTATAAACTTTTATGTAGAAAATTTTTACTTTTGATTCCATGCACTTGGGTGCTTCAGGGTACAACTATCCATTTTTCTTTTATTTTTTGAAAAAAAATTATTAAATTCTCGATATAAGTGTATTTAATATATATTAATTTTTACTTTTTTAAGATTATATATTTTTCCGATTTCTAAAAAACATAAGTATTTTAGTCAGTCAAAATATCTGAAATACCACTATTTTTTAAATTTCAAAAAATCTATAAATTTCAAAAAATGGTAAAATTAGTATATAAGCTTCGATTAATAATTTTATAAAAAAATTCGAAAAATAAAAAATTTATTTTTGGATCCAAGTGCACTAAGCTAGTAAACTAAACAACAATCATAAATTTTTTAACCAAAAGTTTCATCGCTTCTAAAGTACATTCAAGTGCAACTAAGGGAATGAGTGTCCCTTAAATAGATTTTGATAAGACATAAATGTTTTATAAATATTTCAAAGTCATTATGAGCATAAGCCCATGGGTAAACTACATTTAAGCTTCTTTGATATGTCAATTATTTTTTGTAGCATGAGCTTAGGAAGTGATAAAATTTTGAATAATGAATTTTTAGTGTAAAATTTGTTAAATTAGTAAAAATTAATGTAAAATGATAGTAGTAATGATGAGGTATGAAGAAAATAAAGTTAAAATAAATAGGTTAGTAGTATAGATAGTTGCATAGAGATAATTTAAAAATAAAATAATTATATAGAAAAATACGAATAAATAATTTTACAATACAGTAGCTGCTGAGAATAAAATATTTTATATTGAAAAGTTTTAGTTTAAAAGTTTTTATTAAAATCAAATATGCTAGTAATTAAAACATAGCACACATTTGTTATAATTTCTTGGTTAGTATAATATATGGCAACCATTCAAACATATATGTGCATTTTTTAATGATTTGTTACAATAACCCTTTTTGCTACCGTTTATGCCCGATTTATTTTATAATTTTCATCTTTCAATTCTCTCAACGGATATTGTCAGATAAAGAGACTGATGCAACCTTGCTCTCGACTGCCTGCACATAAAGCCAAGACTTATCAACTAGGATATGTCCCTGGTCGTACATATGCATTGATTCTTCCGCTAAAAAATTTCTTTTTTATGTGAGCAACACGTAATCTTTATTTATACCAAATTTTATCTTTTCGTTATTTAATTTTTTATTTTTGGAATTTTAAGAAAAAAAATATAAATTTAAAAAAGATAAATTTTAGCCCATGTAAAATTTCACACGTGCATGACCCTAGGCATATTCGGATGGTATCACGTGCAAATTACGTGTGCGAGCATCTGCCTTAAAGGGGAAGTAGAACTCCTCAGTAATGACATGTACACGTGGGGTCATATTAAAAAAAAAAAAACAAAAAGAAGAAGAAGAAGAGCAAAAAAAAAACTCTGAACACCATTTATGTATTTGTTTGGCAAAGTGTAAATAACGAGAAGTTAAAACTTTTTATTTTCTATAATTATTATATTTTTTAATTATTTCTAATCATTCCTCCACATCTTGGTATGCACTATTATACTTTTCAATCATTTATGTTCAATTACCCACTAAAATTAATATATTTATTTTAATATTATTATATTTATTTCTCATCGTTACTCATGTCATATTAGATCATATTAGAACTTTTATTTTCTAAAACTTTTCATGAAATTATCCATTATCAAACACACCAAAATTCAATGCATATATATACATTAAATCATTACCCATCGTGTAAACTATTTATCACACTTGACTTAAGATATTAATATATAAATAATACTTAAGATATTAATATGATATAAAAATTGCTTTGATTTGAGACTTAAGTAGACTACAATAAACTTGCATATTGGTGAACATGTCATTATTGCAATTATTTAACATTTATAAAGGATATTTTATTAATAAATTATCATGCATGTCATGAAAATATATAATGCTAAATACCTTGGATAGAATGGAATTCATTTAATCTAGCCGGCGACATGAAAAACAAAAGGCCAGTTGGTGTCTCCTATGGTTTTGAATCATACACCTTTAGGATACCTTTATTTAACAAAAAGAAACTTTTTGAATAAGTTACAAATATATCTACTTAGTTTGATTAAAATTGTGAATATACCCATATAATTTTAAAAATTACAAATAACCCTACATAATTTAACCATAATTGCAAATCATCTTCACGCCATTGTGACGCCAGTTATTGTATCATCATGCATAAAGTTATTTGTAGTTATTAGTAAACTATGTGGGGTTATTCTCGAAAATAAATACATCACTTAATTTATAAAATCACAAATACACCTATATAGTTTGCATATTTTTGCAAATATACTCACATTGTAGATATGTTATAATAGCATGGAGTTATTTAAAATTATAGTTAAACTATGTAGAAGTTATTTAAAATTTTTAAAATTATGTGACTATATTTGTAATTTTAATCAAACGAAGTGGTATATTTGCAAATTATCCAAACTCCGGAAATCAAAAGTTTTTAAGCTAAAATTTTTTACTATCCACAAATATTATATTTTTTAATTATTATTTTTACATATTCGTACATAACAGTCATACATTTTAATCATCTATATACAATAGCATGTATAATAACATATTTATATTTATTTTATTTTACTTTCACTTTTCACCGTTACCTCTATTATATCGTACCATTTTGTTACGGTTCAAAAATTTTTACACCAAAAGTTTTTGGTCTAAAAATTTATCAAAATAATAATAGGCCATAGACCTATGCGCTGTGATCTCACACGAGGGGTGCGGACTCGGATTTTGGGAGAATCCTGGCCGTGAAAGAGTGCAGTGGTAGAGCCGTTCCCGGCTGTCGGGCTGACGTGGCGAGGGGCAGTGCCGTTGGAAGAGCGGACTGACGAAGCGGCGGGCCCCATTCCCGGCTCCCTTGGTGGGCCCCGTGGCGGTACTATCAGTCGAGAGTTGCTGAAATCACGTCCAACGGTTCAGGACGCATGTTTGCACGCACGGTACGGGGCACAACCGGGTAAGGTAACATTTCCTATTTCTGAAATTGGACAGCTAAAAAGACAAAAGTGGTCCCAAATTCAATATAATTTTACCCTCCCGTCGTATGGACCACAGCGACAGTGCAATGGTGCCAGGGAATCTCCTAAAAGCGATAGAAAGCCGATCTTTCCTGCCATCAATGCTGTTTGATGTTTTGTCTATGAAACCAAAACACGGCAGATGTTCTCCTTCAGTATGTTTATTTAGAACTCCGGAACTAAGTAGCTTGTGGTCATGCATACTGATATAGCTGATGAACGAACCAGATCGTGCTTACGTGGCGGGAATAGAAGTTAGATAGATCGAGGATTCTTGTTGGGGTATGCTGCGCCTATGGATGATAGACAGCAGCACGCGGTTGGCGGTACGGGTAGGCGGCGATGGTAATAGCGTTTCCCAGCATAGAGTATAGACAGCAGCGTGCGGTTGGCCAACCTGAGGGATAGATGGGGTGAGCCATCCACATAGTCGGGCACTTGTGCACAGGCGCACCTGCCAACTTCTGGAATGAGAGGGGGGAAATAGGATGGCATTTGGCGAGAGTCTCCCTAGTGCGGGGGAACAAAAATACACTCTTAATGGGCAATGATTAATAGTTACCACAATCAATGGTTTTTTAATTTCATAATTTTTTTTTCAAAATATAAATTATTTATCATATTCGACGCATCTTGTTATATCATGTTGCCTAAATTAATTTTCATTAAAAAATTATATTTTATAAAAACTAATATCTTTAAAAAGTGGAACAAATGAATCTAGATATATGTATAAACATGGACCGCTTAAATGTCACTAGCTGATCATTACGCTCAGATGAGATTTTTTTTGTCCATGTGTTTGTATAACAGAATTATAATTTAAATACTGTAGAATAAACTATATCCACGTTAAAAGTAGAACATGTAGATGGAAAATTTAAAAGGTCTAATTTTTAAAAAGCTTGAAAATTCATGCTGTCTAATTGCAAATTAAATTTTCTAAATTTTACATTCATACACTTTAAATGACAATTATGGGCAACTATCATTGTATTTTTATCAAACTTTAACGAACATTTGACAAACTTAATTTACAGGCCACTATGCTCTACGAATGCAGGCCATTTTCCCCGAAACTATATAGGCTAGTTATTAATTTACAAACTTAATTTTTCATATTTTAATAAAAATCTTAAAAATTTATTAAAGGCACAAGTAGGAGAAAAAATTTATCAGCATGTCCGGGAATACCCCTCGAGAACCAAACAAAGTCAAACGATTATTCTGCACTCCATCGCTCACGACGAAAATATTTAAAAGAATCGGTACTAGCGAACCCCACGGCAGAAGATTTGCGCTGGCCCTTGGAAAGATGAACACGTTCCGTCCAACCATGCAATGCAACTTGGAATTGTACGGCTCTTCATTCGTTTTTTCTCAGACAAACGTAAAAATTTTCATGGCAATGTCACCATTAAAAATCACAATTCGCAAATTATAAAAAATATTATTCGTTGCTAATGCCCGGGTATAATTTCAAAGTAGATGAGCTGATCTGGAAGCAGTTTGTAATTGCGGGATGGTTGGTCACTTGGTTGGCAGTAGCCTGCCAATGCCAGCCTATATATACTTATATATATACACATGAGCTGGACATCGGTTCTCGTACACAGTATTTCATACTTGTAATTGCATGTCCCGGAAAAGGCGGAATGGAATTTATTCCTGCGAATGTCTCTCATCGAAGATTGTACGTTTAAAAAAGAAAATGTGAATACAGCATTCATGGAAGGAAGGTATTATAAAAGTACTTGACCATCACATGGGAAATGTATGTTTGTCAAACATTGCTACACAGCCCAATGTTCCAGTTGATGTTTGGGAAGTGTTTGGCTTGGCATGTTTCTCTTCTCCCTGCCCAAGGCCTGCAGTGGGATTTTTCTTTTATTTTCAATTTTACGAGTATCCTTTTTGTGCTCTTGAGAATCCTTTTTGGCTCTTGAGATTATAACAAGAATAAAAGCCAAACAACAGAGGGTACGATACAACCCTTCTTCCTCTCTTTTTTTCCACATTAATATTATGTTCAAAAATTTATTACTACTCAACATTTTAACATTATTAGTATTCTTGAGTTAATTCCAAATATGAATACAACTTATACCTATATTTAAATATATGATCACGTATTTATAAAAATGACATAAATAGTTATGGAGCGTGATTATGTACATCATGATGTATTTTAAGCTAAAATACAACATTCGTGTACTTTTTTTATTATTTAATTTTTCTTCATAAATATGTTTTCGTAATTGTATTTAATCCATATATCTAATTTCGCCATTGTACAATAATTTTATATTTGTTTTTTATTTTTAAAAAATCATCAGTTTTAGGGGCATTTAAAAAATCATCAACATACATTTATCACCTCCTAAAAATTTGATTTTTAAAAAATCAAAAATAAATATGTAAAAGCATTGTAAAATAACAAAACTGTATATATGCATTGAATATACTTAGGAAAATATGTTTATGAAGAAAAAAATTAAAAAACATAACTAATTATAAAAATAAATAAATGTTGTATTTTAGCCTAAAATATATCATGATATATAATCAAACTCCAATAACTATATATTTTACTCTAATTCTAAATATAATAATGCTACTAAAACTAATGTTAGAAATGATATGAAGTTACGATATTACCTATATTAAAAAATAAAAAAAGTTCTATGCAGTATGCACTATAAAAAATTCAAAGAAATAATATGAAAAATATAACGTAATAGCGGATTCAACAACTCAGATGTGCACATAAGACCTTTTTTCTCTGGCCAACTTATACACATACGGCCCTTTTAAAAGAAATGATGAGAGTAGTTTTGTTATTTTGGAAAAAAGATAAATTTCAAATATACCCATAAGTATCAAAGTATTCCATATACACCCACTACCTAGACCAAAAATATCAAATATACCGAATTGCATCTCAAGCCGTTAAAGAACCGTCACTGATGAGATGAAATGACAGTTTTGCCCAAAATTTAGGGCTCGGTTTGAAACTCGCTCATCTTCTTCATCTCCTTCGTCTTTTTTATCTTCCATCGCTGGTGGAATTGTTAGAAATCAACGTCTCGACAAGCAGAGATTATTTATTTGTTTGTGGAAATGCTTGTTGGCCCATATTTCTCTTCCGAACTCTTGTCCCTGCACCCGACCTCCACTCCGCTCTTCTACTCCTCTTCCTAGTTCCCGCCATCAGACCTCCGAATAAATTACTCCTTCTCCTCCTACTCCTGCTCCTACACGTCTTCGCAATCTCCTCCTGGAAGAGGGATGAGTTCCGCAACTGCAACCAGACCCTCCTCTTGCAAAAAGAGTTGATCTTTCCCCCTCGTCGCTTCCGACGTCGCCCTCCACGACGGTGACCTCGTTGCCAAACTGATCCCGTTGGCCATCGACGAGGATCCCACACTTTATCCTCTGAAGAAGCTCTCCGATGTCCCTAATGACCAGAAACTATCCACGAAATTCAGCACCCCAGACAAACTAACGGCGTTGAACATCGAGTACCCACCTTGCTGATCTCTCTCCCAACCGCCTCCTTTCTGCCTCTCCTTGGCATTCTCCCCTTCACTGGCGGCATCGTCGCAGCCAAGTTTCTCCTTTTTGAGGAACCTCTACTTCCGATAGGAAATGTCGAGCGTGCAGTCGACGTCCTCAACGACGATGACAAACTTGCTAGACACGATGAGGAGTTTGCGGAGCGGGAAGTTGCTGGTGACGGCGGTGAGCTCGAGGTTATAAATGTCGAAGTCGAGGAAATTGGCGATCGCGGCGACGAGGCTGGTCTTGCTAGTGCCAGGGTCCCGTAGAGGAGGTAGCCGCACTTCCAGGTGTGGCCGATCTGTAGTAGTTCTTGTAGGCGACGAAGAAGGACGAGGAGGATTGGGAGGAGCGGTTCCGCAGCTACACCGACACCCAGCCATGCGGCTCGTAGTCGATCAACTTCGACGTGTCCTTCCATGGCACCGAGTTAGTGTACGAAATCCTTGAGCACGCGCTGGATGTGCTCGAGCTCCGCCCAACGTGGGGGGTCGATATCGACGACTCCGAACCCTATCGCCTCTTCAACTTCGACGTCTTCGAGTATCTCCACGACTCGCCGTTGGGGACCTATGGGTCGATCCCGTTCATGCTCTCCCACGGGCAGACCTCTAGCACGGCTGAAATGGAGATCGACGTGCTTGTGTCGAGGTGGGACGAGGGTGCCGAGGGGCGGAACTGGGTAATTTTGTCATTTGAAAATTTTTGTGTAGCCCAAAAGCGTCCGTCACATGCTTCTCTAACGGTTTGAGACGGAATTGGGTAGATTTAATATTTTTTGGTTTATGTCGCGGGTATATATGAAATATTTGATACTTAGTTGGTGTATTTGAAATTAAGGATAAAGGTTGTGGGTATATTTGAAATTTACCCTTTAAAATTCAAGCAGGATGGAAGAAATGGAGAAGTGCGTCAGGAATTTTATGTGACCGTCGAGTTCCAGTCAAATTAAAAGGAAAATTTTATAAGACTGCGATTAGACCTGCTATGCTTTATGGGGCAGAATGTTGGGCAGTTAAAGAGCAACATATACAAAAAATGAGCGTAGCGGAAATGAGAATGTTAAGGTGGATGAGTGGTAAAACAAGAAAAGATAAAATTAGGAATGAAATAATTCGAGAAAACTTAAAAGTGAGACCAATTTATGATAAAATGAGAGAAAATAGATTAAGATGGTTTGGTCATGTTAAAAGGAGGCCTGAAGTAGCACCGGTTAGGAAAACAGAGTTTATCCAAGTAGAAGGTGGTAGAAGAATGAGAGGAAGACCCAAAAAAACATGGATGGAAGTAATTAAACAAGATTTAAAAATATTACATATTACTGAAAATTTAGTCTTAAATCGCCAAGAATGGCGTAACAGAATCCATGCAACCGACCCCACATAGGTGGGGAAAGGCTTATAATGATGATGATGATGATGATTTAACAAAACAAAGCCGTATTTGGAATTTAGGTGTAACACGTGGTCATCTATGCTGTTTTCATAAATGCGTATCATATACGGAAATATGGGTATAAATTTTAGTTATATTTGAAATTAATCCTTTTTTAAATAAAGAGAAAACTGACGCTATTGTGTTTTTTCTGGTCTGCTTATAACTGAATGATTCAAGAGGACCCAAATCTGGGGCCGCCCCAGGTCGGCCCTGATGAAATCTTTTTCATTATTATGCCAAGCAAAACATATTTATAAGAAATACAAAAAATTAATTTCAAAAATGTTAGCTGCTAAATTTCAATCAATTTTCTAGCGAATAAAACTATTGAGATGATTAGTTTTAGCAGGGTCCTCAAGCATTTTTAATCAAAACGGGTTTAAGTATTATTGTTAATGAATGATAGCGAGCACTATGAATGGGATCAATTTTCATCGCGGAATTGGTTCCAAATGTTCTCTTTTACCTTCCTATTTTTGACCCTATTTCGCTTACGGATTAACTCGAATAAAATATATGTCTAAATCCTTTTTCATATCTACTTTCTCGATCTCGATATTTTTGGGATTAATTTCGCTAGTTTGAGCCATGCTCATTTATTTTGGTGAAATAAGTTTTTATTTTAGTAAATAGATTTTCTAATCTTAGAATGCCTTGAGATGATCAACAACCATACACGAACACCTGACTAAAAGATTATTGCGGTTCATTATTCCAGGTTTGTCTCTACTGAATTTGAATATTTAAATCACTTTTTAAAAAAATTATTCCGGCAGCAACAAATTTAAAAGTAAAATATGCTGTCTTTTTTATGGGCCCGCTTTTGTTTGCTAGCTGCTTGCTCCAGGTCCTCTGAGAACCTAGCAAGCCTGGCCTATAAGACAGACAAATATTAGAAAGTCAACAGCTCAGAATTACTTTAATTAAATTAATATGACTCTCAGGCTGTAGCTTAGAAAATGAATTTCGTATCACTTAATAAGGATGTAACCTCGCCATCTTATCTTGTCAAAGAGTTCCTCCATGTGATTAATTCCAAAGGATACCGTTGTCACTCTCAGGAAGCAGATCCATGCTTAAAATCTAAATCAAGATCCTCACAAGTCATTTCAAGTTTTTAAGTTCAAGCATCATTAGCAGATAAGTTCTTATCCAGTATATTTTCACCAACCCACACTTAAGGCCCTAAACCCACATCCATTTACAAGACACATGGACTTCCAGGCCCATGATCCACTACCCAGTCAAGCCCATTTTCGTATCCTCTCAAATCCCAAGTCCCAAGACTCCCATCCCATTCAAGCAAAGGCCACAGTCATGCTGTAGAAAAAGGGTAATGATTCAAAAAATGAATAAAGAGGAAACAACGTGCGGTAATAAAAAAAAAAAAAAATGATGCGAGGAAATAGAGGATAAAGACAGATAAAAAGCAAAGGGAAAAAAAAGAAAGAAAGAAAAGAAAAGTCCCCAAATAATGATTGAGAATAAAGATAAAATAGATATTTAAAAATGACAAATGATAATTAAAATTCTTGCCATGATTTTAAGAAAAGAGTAAACTTATTAGTAATGGGAACGTTTCGTGAAAGAAAAATCGAAGGCATACATCCGTGGGCTTATCCAAACAAAGATTTTGATGTAAGTGAGCCATAATCCTGTAACCAATTTGGGGCCACGAGAGAAAGCGGAAACACCGAAACAGCTTGTGCTGTCCACTTTTAGCAGTTGAGGACATCCGGGCATCATTGTCATCATTCATGCATGGGTAAACACTAAAAATCACCTCATGTAATTCGTGTCTATGCTAGATGCCTTTTGCGCATGCGTTTGCATTTTTGTATAGATTCTCCATCCATATTCATACATACTAGCTTCCTATTAACATCCTTTGTTTTTTTTTTTTTTCCTCTTTCCATGATTAGTACCTGACAACAGCCTATTAACTTCTCTTTCCATGATTAACATATCGTTTTTGCTGTCAGCTTGAATGGGTGGTTTTCAGATGCCTCCCTTTGAGTTCTATATGAAATGGAGGTGGATCCCTTGTGTGCTCTGCGGAAAAAGACTGCAGTTACAGGATTCAAAATCTAGCCTGTGAAAGCAAAGCTAGTGCAGTTTTCTGTGTAAGAGCTAAGTCATCACATCATGCAAGTCAGAAGCCATGAGGACATCAGCATTGATTAAACATTAGTTGTTGAACTTCCCACTTGAAGAGTTACAGACGATTCAGTTGAACCGTCACCAGGTAGAAGCTGGTCAATGCATGCACCATTTTTTTAAAATGAGTCTTTTGACAATTGAAAGTTTAGAGCTTCCTTCACCTTTTCAAGTCCCCTCATCAAACGCCACCAAGGGTGTACCTTCGCGCGGTAACTCATGCTGGTCATGACTTTGACTTTCTCCTCTCCCATTTAGATGGTGTGAGAGTTTTTCTGTTTCCTCCCTTTGGTAGAAGTATTTGCATTTTTCTCCCAGTGTGGGATGTTATTGAATTTTTTTTTCAATTGTGTGAGGGTTATGAATGTGCTTGAATGTAATATGAATTATTATGATATATATAAATACCCATCTAAAAAAAAAAGTCACCTCATCAAACTATAAGATAATCACACCTATAGAACAGCTTAGTGCAACTATGAACTATCTACTATCGTGTGACTAAACAATTGGGGAGCATTGAAGTTAGAATCACAGGAACGAACTGGATTTAATGATGGATTTTCTAAATTTTAAGTTGCCCTTGAATCCTAATTTTCATGGAGGGATTTAGCCATGTGAATCACATAATGGATTTAACGAAGTTGAAAAGAAAATGCCTGTTGAAATAGGTCCCAAATAAGAGTCATGACTTTAAAGGCAACTCAAATCTTAAGTTTTGCAGGTGGGATATAGATTCAATCTATGAAGAAAAGAAAAATGGTATATTAATATTCCATGATGATTAGGTGATTGGAAGACATTCTTTCATTCTCTCCTTTAGACTGCCTAGTTGCTCCCATTTCAAATTAACACTACCTCAAAGGACATTTCTAGATGCTATAATATTCTAGTCAGAAACCACACAGAGTAATTCCTGTTTCTCTATCACACATGCAGCATATATACAGGATTACTGGCAATTGATGAACTGCCAGTGTAGGTCAGTAACCTTTGTCCGATGATGGAACTAACCTCTTACTAACTGATGCCCTAGTTTCACATCAGCCATTATCACAATATTGACAACAGAGAAATTTCGGTGATTGGAAATCCGTGATCAATCATTTACAGGAGGGATTTCAAGGCCGATGTGTATTCACTGTTTCACAGCTAGGTTTACCCTGGGATCTGTTTTTTGGGAAAATGATCATGTAAACTGGGGGAAAAAAAAGGGAAAGGCCATCCCATTTACCCTGGGATCTGTTTTTGGGGAAAACGATCATGTAAACTGGGGGAAAAAAAAGGGAAAGGCCATCCCATTTAGCAGTTGAGTTTGATATGGCAGGGATGGGCCTCACAACTCACCCATATGCTATGTACCTCATCAGGTAGTTATGCTAGGCTCAGAATTCTTGCTCATCCAACTACATCAAAAGTTCATAAACCTATTGCTGATTATGCCCAAATGCTGCAGTACGTTTGCATGCATCCACTAATTGCTCCTTTCCCAACAAACAAAATTTCATTCGAACATCTCAATAACGTTATTATCTACCACGGCACCAATCGAATTCCAAGGGGAAAAAACACTGATCTTTTCAAGAGAATTCTTGAATATATGGAAGACCAAGCTAGCAAAAAACATCAACATTTAATAGAACTCTCAATGGTAAATGGAAAAGGAAAAACATTAACAAAAGAAATCAGTTTTAATAATGAGAATTCTCTATCGTTGTTTTGAATGTAACCACCTATTTACATTTTCAACCCCAAGTTTCAAAACATCATCCCAATCACACGGAAGAGATTATTCCACGGCCCATGGCTGTGGAGAAACAAATGGAGTAAATAAATCAATCGAAATGCCTATGATGGTGCTGGTGCCTCTTTTTATCCAAATCAAAGCATTGAATAATAGGGTAGCAGGCCACAAACATGCACCTCCCAATTCCTCTAAACAGATAAGAGACTAGAAAGCATGGGCAGCAGCAGCAAGACAACAGAGGATCATCATAGGGACTGTCACTTTCATGGGGGTGCTGGTGGTGATGGTGGCGGCCCATTTCCCCTTCTTTAAAACCTTTCCTAAATGGGCAGAAAACATGCACACAATTAGTTTACCAAATCAAGGACAGCGCTTTGGGAGCACAACAAAATTGCAGTTTATAGTCCACAACCAAAAGCCAATACCCTGCATAAACAATTCCCCAAAGGAAATTTAGCATCAATAAACATTTATAATTGGTATCTCCAGAATATAATTCAAAAAATTCAACAATTGCTGAAGTTTTGTTTTTCTTCTTTTTTTGTGGCTCTGTCTTCAAGGACAACTGGGAGATCTTCAACATTGGAAATCGAATAGCGAAAACAAACAAGAGTTAGCAGAAAGCTAACAAACCCGATTTCAATTCAGCACCACCAGGAATCTGGTCTTCCATTAGTAGATGCAATGACAGTAAAAAACTGACAACGTATCTGATTTGAATCCAATGCCCCAAGCTCCATCAAATAGATAGACATACTACCAGAATCGCATCAAAAGGCCAAGCAAAGCACGGATGGAATCATATCAACTTGAATTTTGATGGGTACCTTGAACAATGCGTGCACTCGAAGTGGCTCGCGAAAACCCGATGGAGATCTCACCCACGGCAGCTTCAGATGGAAAACAGACAAAAAACCAATTGCATACATCCATAATCAATTGGTTTTAAAAGAGGAGTGGTAGATGAAGAGCTGTCACGCGTTGAATGCGCGTGCTTTGCGTGTGACGCTTGCCTACAAGAGCATCCATGAGAGATGGACTAACTGAATATTCTAGTCTTTTTCATCCTTAGATCAGAACCGTCCATCAGTGTCTTTTGTATGGAAAATTTCTACATATGGGTGTTCGGAAATTTAAATTCGCTACAACCACCAAGAAAAGGTATTAAATATATTAGAAAGATTTTGTACGTCCATCTACGGTCCAAATCTCAATGATATTTGAGTCATTTTGTTTGGAATTTTGAGCGTGGGTAAATGGAATTGAAGTTGAACGGATCTGATTTTCACACGCGTTACTACTTCGTGTGTGTTTGGCAATTGGCAATACATGTGGTTTACCACATGCAACAGCGGATTAAGCATTCTCCGAGGAATCCGCCGGAACGCTTCTCCAACAACCGGAAACATAACATGATGCGTGGGCATTTGGAAGACGTTTTGACTAATTGTCCGTTCGTTGGGGTTTGGGTGCAAGTAGCGCTTGTAACTTGAGTTATTAATTTAATTTTAATTCTATTTATAAAATCTAAATCTTAGTTTTATCTGTAAAAATTGAGTTCGAAGTAAGTTTTGGATTAAAATTTAGGTTAATAAATTTATATTTTATTTAAGAGTGATAAATTTAAAATTTTACACGAACATATAATAACAATAAATCATGTAAACAAGCATAACAATACACAGTCAGCCAGACTACAAATTAAAGGAAGAAAATTAATGAACAGAAGCAAAAGATAGAAATATAAATGAAAATAATATACTTTATTTATAATATAATAATAATATGAAAAACATGCATTAAAAAATAAATGTAAATAATATAAAATACGTAATATAAATAAATATTGTTTAAAATACTATATAATATATTTTATAACAAATGTAAAATGGAAAGTTGAGCTATTAACTTAATCTTTAACCTTATTATATTTACAAAGGAAGTTCCTTGGGCGTTCTTTAGGTTGAAGTTGTAAAAAAAATAAGTTTCCACATGATTGGATTTTGGGTTTTGAAGATTGGCTGGGATAAAGCTAGAAAAATGCTTTCCTAAAAGAAAATATAATTGGTATAATATAAAGATATTTTATAATTAGAATAAAATGGTATAGATTATACAAAAATATTTTTTCTTTCAGTTCTTGAAAAAATGGAACAAAGGATATGGAGTGGACCCATTACACCACTTAACTAGCAGGAGTTGATTTTATTGTTAATTAATATATTTCATACACTAGATAACTTTACTTTTCTTGATTAAAAAAATAACTTTGCTTTTAATTTCGGCCTATAGAGGTAGACTCCTATTGAAATTTCTTACTAGTTTTAGAGTATGTTTGACAAATGATAAAATTTTTGAATAAATTTTTTTTGTGTAAAACTTGTTAAATTGGTAAAAAATGATGTAATATGATAAGAGTAATGATGATACATAAAGAGAATAAAGTTAAAATAAATAAGTTCGTTAAAATAATTAAAAAATAGAATAGTTGTACAAGAAGATGAGAATAAATAATTTTAAAATATAATAGTTATGGAAAATGAAAAGTTTTAGTTTAAAAAGTTTTAGTTAAAAACAAACATACTCTTAATGTAATATAATATAATATTTGATTCGGAACACGAAGGTTCACTAAATTAAATGGGACATAAAAGAACATTATTCAAAGGATTTAAGAAGAAACAGAGAGAGAAAAGATAAAAGTAATAACAAAACTAGAGTATAACTTGGGTTAGATAAGTTTAGTTAAAGATAGATCTTATTTTACTTTATTTTTGTATCTTTATATGAGATTTGAAAACTATAATTTCATTATAAATCTTACACAAAATCCTATAATGAACATGATAATAATATAATATTAAAATATATTTATTAAATATAGTAAATAATAGATAAATTAAACAAACTATTTATATAAAATATACATGTTGCATCTTTAAATATATAATATATTTAATAAAAGATATATTAATCATTCGAATAGGTTATAAGTACCCGAACTTTGGAACTTATTACATACTAATTGAATAAGATACTTTTTACTTGTAACTTGTCTAACTAGCACAGAAATAGAAATTTATGAGTCAACTTATAGATTTCCAGCCTAAATTACACCCTAGTATAAAAATTAGAAATGACATAGGAGCAAGTGTTTTCAACATTAGCCAAATCGAATGTTTTTTCATGAGCAAACAACTGTTTAAGTGAAGAAACATTATCTTATTGCGATAAGATATATCATGTGCCATTGCTTCCATGTCAAGCGGACCGTTTAAAAACATCATGATAACTTCACTATTCGGCCATCGGATAATTTAAAGATTGTCAACATTTGATCATTTGAGAGAGTGTTTCAGGTTGCATTTAGATGTGGGTTGCATAATGCATTAGGCGATCTTTTGAAATATTTATAACTATTTCTTGACAATATTTGTAATTTTCATCCTTATGCTGTTATTTTACCAAAACGATACTGTATTAATATGGACGTGTTTAAAACAACTTTATAATTTATTCACATGGAATTTTAGGTGCTTGTGATGTTCAATTAAATGGGAAAGAAATAGAATTTTTAAAGTGGTTTTATGTCAGAGACGTAAACCGTAATTTCATATGGTTCGTTTAAACTTCCAGGACATATTTCACAAAATGCGAAAATACACTGGCCAAAACGCAATTATACATAATTGCAGGGTACTGTTTGCAAAACCACACTTCTCTTCCTCCCTCTTCTCTATCCAGCCGAAAGGCAAAAACAGAGCACTCAAGACTCTTTGTCATGGCGTCCCATCTCGAAACTTTCATCATTCTCAACCGCTCTCTCTTCCCTTCGCCTTCTTATTTCCCTCCCAAACGCCTCTGTCTTTCTCTTACCGCTTCTCCCAGACCATGCCCCTGCTCTGCTGCCCTCGACCCCCCCGAAGGATGTGACCCCGAATCCGAGCTTCAAAGCCCTAGTCCTGCATCTACTACGACTACAGATTATCCCAATGTCCGCAAGGATAGGCGAAGAGTTGTCCGGATGGCGTGGGAGAAGCTGGTGCGGTGGTCTCGCTCGTGGCGGTCCAAGGCGAAGGTGGATGTTCTCGAGCGGACGAAAAAGGTCGTGATTATTCAATCTTTACTTTCTGACACCAGTTGCGGAATTTCGTTTCACTTGCGAAATTCTATCCTCTTGCATCTTTCACTGTATTATATGGGGCATGGTATCTTGCGGCAGATAGTCTATGCTGTTGATTTCGTTGAGTTCCTTGGGAAGAACACTGAAATATCTAATGATTGGATGATTCTACACTTTCAGACTAAGCTATTTTTAACCATTGGTACTGCAAGAGAGCTTGCTGATATTTTTTTTCTTTTGTTCTTATTATTATTATTTTATTATTAGTTCTTTTGTTCTTATTATTATAGATGCTTATATGGTTTTCTTAAGCAAATTTGCTGACACTGATATTGTCGTCTTTAGGTTGTTGTGCTTGGAGGTGGATCTTTTGGAACTGCAATGGCAGCTCATCTTGCAGGCAATAAAGCTGAAATGGAGGTTAATATGCTTGTAAGGGATGCACACATCTGCCAATCTATTAACGAGAGCCACTATAATTAGTAAGTTTCTGGAGCAATCAGTCATTTTCGTACCTACGCAATATCATATTGTCAACCTGATTCTCTTCTGAAGACCTGTCTCCACTGTTCTGTTGCAACAGTGCCATTATTGTAATTTAATGTTACTGTAAATACTTCCATGCATTTATCTAAGATAAGCTTTTGTTGTTTAACCTGGTTAAAATAGTTAAACTGTCAAAGTATTCCGACTGCTACCTGCTATGCACATTTACAATGAGAGGAATGTCGCCGAATGAATATTAATGGCTTAGCATATTTGCATGGGAATGGGCATGCTTGTCTAGCAACTTCTAGTACATGGTGTGGATAACAAATTGCAAGACATTTATTTATTTTTTTTTTTCGCCATAGATATTCACTGAAATTTAATGAGCTTTTTCATAGTTGCTAGAACATAAAAAGAAAAAGGGGCAGCCGAGGAAGGGACAAATAAAATGAGAGGAATGTGGATGGCTTAGTCTATGTGCATGGGAATGATGCATCTCTAGCACTTTCAATTATATGGTGTGGGTAACAAATGGCAAGACATTGATTTTCTTTTTAAAATTTTTTATTTTCGTAAAGGTCTAATATTTACTAAAATTTAATGAGCTTTTTCTTACTAGTTGGAAAATAAAATAAAAAAGGGCAGCTTGGTACATTAAGCTCCTACTACGCGCAAGGTTCGACGAAGAAGGTGTTTACAGCACAAACTAGATACATCTAGCGGTGGTGGAGCCAGGACAGGACCACTTTGACTGTTGCACTGAGGCTCCCCTAGGTAGAAGATAAAATGCCTTCACAATATCGAAATAGAATCTAACCATTTAGATTCTAAATTATTTAGGCTTATGTGCATGCACATCGTTGACATTTGTTCATGAATTGTGGATGACATATAGGTTTGTATTAAGGATAATGTGACATTAAATTCTTGGATTGTTCTTACTTTTTGGTTTCTGTTTTTGGAACATTTTGGTGCAAAAATGACCATTGATAGCTGTTTGTTTTTTTTCCCTTTTTGCTAGCAAGTATTTTCCTGAACATAGATTACCAGACAATATTATTGCAAGTACTGATGCAAAGACTGCCTTGCTGGGAGCTGACTTTTGTCTTCATGCTGTCCCAGTGCAGGTAACAAGAAACATTTGTGTGAATATATACATGATTATTTATTTTGGTTTTGGGGACCATTGTTAGAAAAATTTATATTTATTATTGATTGATGAATCTATGCTGCTATATGGGGGACTTTGCATTTTAAACCCTCTAAGTTTGCGTATTAGCATTTTAAATCCTTTGAAGTTTTGGATTTTGCCTTTTAAAACCCTATCCCCTCATGGCGTTAAAAAAGCTTTGTCTGCCTCTGTAATATGACGAAAATTCCCATGTACAATGACAAAATCAGAAGCTCAAATTGAAAACATGATATTGTTAAGTGAAGGAAAGTTCTAGAACTTATTGAATAGTGAATGACACAATATGATGTTTTGTTTTGGGCTTTTGATTTTGTCACTGTACATGGGTATTTTCATTATATCACAGAGGCTGATGGAGCTTTTTTGATGCCATGAGAGGATAGAGTTTAAAATGCAAAGATTGAATCTTTCAAGGGTTTAAAGTGCTAATACGCAAAGTTAGAGGGTTAAAAATGTAAATTCTTCCCCTGCTTCATGCCATTTTTTGCAAAAAGAAAATGAGATAATAACTTGTTCCAATTTTGTTCCTCCTAATAATTGCCAATGTCTTGAACTGTGTGACATTGATCATGTATTAGATTTTCATTATTGAAGTAATAAAGCAACTGCACGACTTGATTGTTTCATGGCCACTCTCAGATGGATGAAAATATTGCTTGCAGGTAAAAGGCAAACACCCTGATCTTGTCTGTCTCTTTGCAGTTCAGCTCATCTTTTCTAGAAGGCATTTCACAGTATGCCGACCCAAAATTGCCATTCATATCCCTCAGCAAGGGTTTAGAGCTCAACACCTTGAGGACAATGTCTCAAATAATTCCACGAGCTTTGGGAAACCCTGGTCAACCATTCGTTTCTCTATCTGGTCCTTCATTTGCGTCGGAGATAATGGGGAAATTACCAACAGGTGATACAAAATTATCTTCAGAGTTAAGGAATCTTTGCAATTTAAAATTTTGATGCAGCATCAATTCTGGGACTTAAATAGGCATTAGTCTGAATTCACAATGACATCTAGGTGCCATGTTTATTTCTCATTTCATGACTACCTATGTTATGGCTTAAAATAATTCATGACCTGCAGCTATGGTGGTGGCTTCGAAGGACAAAAAACTAGCAAATGCTGCTCAGCAGCTGATAGCATCTCAACATCTAAGGATTAGCTCATCAAGGTAGGATTCCTTGTAAATTGTTTTATATAAATTCAATTCAGGGCAAAAGAATATATTTTGTTCATTTCATTAACCATCTGCATGTTACACTACCTATGCTGATAAAATCTATTACATCTCCTTGAAATCTCTCTCAGAAATAGGGCTTTACTCTTAATTATAGAATCTCACAAGTTTTATGATCTATCGCTCTTCAAGCTGTCTCCTTATCCTTTTAGTCCTTGTAAACTGTTATTTAAACCCATGCATTTTCTGCTGTATAGTAATAGAATAATTTTTTTGGTCTTAGACCTTGTGTTCTTGTGTCTGTACTCTTTAGGATAATGAGTTTGTAAGGATACTGAGCCTTATGACCTAAAATTCATTTGTTTTAAGTGTAAATGTGCAAATTGTAACCTGTGATACTCCAGTGATGTACTAGGGGTGGAGATTGCAGGGGCACTCAAGAATGTGCTTGCAATAGCAGCAGGGATTGTCGAGGGCATGAATCTTGGGAATAATTGCATGGCGGCCCTTGTTGCTCAAGGCTGTTCAGAGATTCGATGGTTAGCTACCAAGGTATTTGAACTTCAGTTAGTTTTCTATATGCAAAATGTTTTCTGAGGTGAGCGTCTTCCAGAAAGTTAGAGATCAGGTGGACTGCTAGGTAGTTCTTGTCCTTGGTGTTTCACGTGGTTGCTGGTAACAAATTTCCACCTGAGAGTCTGAGACATGAGCCAATGAAAATAATGGGGAAATTGAAAGAAAGTGTTAGGCAATGCTGTGATTTCATTTTCATTATTATCTTCATGGTAAAGTTTCATTCATTGCTGTGATCACATGTTCATTATAACTAAGTATTATACAAGCCAAAATTTTATTTAAATGAATCATTTAATGCTAACCCATCTCATAACTGTGTCCTCTTGTCATCCCCTAAGTTCTTCAAGTACTTTCTATACTACCTCTGTCTATGTCCTTTCGTGCCTTCTTTGACCTGCAGTTTATATTGTGTTCTCATTCTGGTAGTGAAGATGGGCGCAAAGTCAGCAACGCTAACTGGCTTATCAGGAACCGGTGACATTATGCTCACTTGCTTTGTAAATCTTTCAAGAAACCGAACAGTTGGAGTACGTCTTGGATCTGGAGAAAAGCTGGAAGATATTTTGAGTTCGATGAATCAGGTTCCTATGACATCTGCTATGTATTTAAAGTTTCTTATGTTAAAAGATGAATTACTTATAACATAGCTGTTTAGGTAGCTGAAGGCGTATCAACAGCTGGAGCTGTTATAGCCTTGGCACAGAAATACCACGTCCAGATGCCTGTCTTGACAGCAGTGGCTCGCATCATTGACAATGAACTGACTCCAAAAAAGGCCGTTTATGAGTTGATGAACCTTCCTCAGGTTATTCTAATATCTGTTGAACTTTATGTTTATTTTTGTGTTCAAGCTGCATGTTAAAGGGGAATTTGACTTTTGAATGGCAGGTTGAAGAAGTCTGAACTCAAGCAGGGACAGAGATTTAGATGCGTCTCAGAGGCACTTCTAGAGCCCCAATTACTCGAGTGGTTAATTGCATTGAGTGAAATTTTCAGAGGAGCAATTCATGAAGTGAAAGATCAAATCTCAATTTCCATGGGACTTTAGGATGTGGCAACAACTCATCAGCAAACCAACTGCACTTGAGATTGTTCCTTCATTCTTCGGGAAAATATTTTAAAAGGAAAACACTGAGATAGTATAATGCCGGGAATCATGCCTACTTTCTGAGAAAATTTCTGCCATTCTTTGTGAGCGTGTTGGTGCTTTAAGAGAAAATCAACACGGGAATAAGTATCGAGTCTTGTTCTCATGTGATGAGCTAATGTTGTTGATGCTTGACAGGTTTTTAACTTTCTCCATTGCCTCAAGGAACCTGTTCTGGATCCTGTTTAAAAAGTTTTGAAGGAAATCCGATCTGTTAGTTTTCACGTAAAAGAAATTAGAATTTGGAATGAGTAAAACAGAATTTCACTTTTAGGAATCAGTTTCCCTATTCCTACAATAAGCAGTTTTCTTTGACCAATTGGGTCCATAGATTTTCAGGTTGGGCCGTCAATATCCAAGACTCCCGTTTTATAATTGGCAATTTTCTGATGCCCATTCCTTATATCTCTGATTTTAATTATCCTGGTGCATTCCAAGTTGAAATGGCTAGCAGGTTGAAGAATGACAACCTAACATTGGGGATCGTTTTTGCATTTGTCAAAAAATTTACGAATGCAAAAGATAAAATTGATAAAATGACAAAGTTTGGTAAAAATAGTCCATTTTGCCTCTTGTCATAAGATACATGAAAAATCTCAGTATGTTCTATGATACGTCTCACACGGTTTCACTTAACAAGTCTTGCCCAACTGCTCCATCTTTCCATTTGGGATGGGCTATTAGAAAACATACTCTTCTATAGAAAAATAGCTGTTAGTAGAGTTATTTTACAGTATTTTATTGCAGTATTTTTTAAAGTTTTAGAGGGGCATTTGCAAATGGATTTATACCTTTTCCCTGTAACACAATTTTTCAGAAAATAGCTGCAAATATGCGGAAAATTTTACTTACGCCAATTTGGGTAGTGAATGTTATGAATAGTAATTACTAATTCCCAAGGAAGAATTTTGCATTTGTTTTAAACAATATTGACTGCAACTAAAGGAATTGGTATAATTGTCATTAAAAAATAAATTTATACATGTATTTCCTAATATTTGATAGTTTATGCAGACATTCCAATTTCCAAGTAAATGAGCAATATTTTGGAGGCGCAGGTACCACTAAAGATTTCGGTGTGTCACCTTCATTTTAGATCCATCTTGATGATGAGTCAAAATTAAATCCAACCTATTCGAACTTGCTTATTTAACCAGAAAACCAAGTTTCTTCAAAATACCTATAAAAAAGTTTCTCCAAAATAAAAAAAAGTGCGCATGGGCCAAGAAAAATATGCAAAACCAATGTAACAAAATGTTGGATTTATATATGAACATCATTCGTACATGTACTAATGACTCCACAAGTTATTATTACAGCACTTTTCTTCTATCGAACTAAACCGGGAATGATTGCATAGATTATCATTACGGGACCGTTTCTCATATGAAATTGGGTCAGGCGTTTCAGGTCGACCCCATTTTTATCCTATCGCCAAAAACTCCTACTTATTTTATTTCAAATTTGGTCGTTCTAAGCATATTCTATCATATTTTTTAAGGTCAAATCAGTTTCGGTTTTGTTTCCAAATTGGTCTTTTAAGATAGTCTTTATATTATATTTAAAAATTATAATTTTATTATAAGTCTTACTTAAAAACCTAAACTCAAGATAATAATATAATTTTAAAAATACATTCATAAAATTTACTGAATAATAGATAAATTAAACAATTTCTTATATATTTAAAGAATATATTTATGTCTTTTACTATTAAAAATTATAATTTTATTATGTCTTACTTAAAAACCTAAAATCAAGATGATAATAATAATATAATTTTTAAAATGCATTCATTAAATTTACTATATAATTGATAAATTAAACTAGTTTCTATATATTTAAAGAATATTTTATGTCTTTTAATGTTAAAAATTATAATTTTATTATAAGTCTTACTTAAAAACCTAAAATCAAGATAATAATAATAATATAATTTTTAAAATATATTCATTAAATTTACTAAATAATTGATAAATTAAACAAGTTACTACATTTTAAAGAATATATTTATGTCTTTTATTGTAAAAAATATTTTATAAAATGTATATTAAATATATATTGATAATTCGGATTGATTTTGAGTACTCAGATCTCAGAACCTATCCTATCCTAATTGAATCAGGTATTTTTTTACTTAAAACCAGCCGTATACTATGGATCTAAAAGTAGAAACATCCCTTTAAGATACTCACTAGGTCTTACCCAAGTTGTACCTCCATGTGCACCCCTTGGGTTTCCAATTCTTTCTAGGTTCAAGTCATATATTATTTTTGAAATAATTTATTTTGTTTAAATATAAAAATCAACATAATCAAAAGCTTTTATAATTAATAATAGGAAAAAAGTTTAATTTTTAAAGAACCTCATGCAATTGAACTTTCTGTAGATTATATACAGATCTAATGGTCTAGTGGTTTTTGACAGCATATAAATATTCGTGAGGAAAAATATCATGCGCGACTTGGGTTAAAGAAAACCAAAAGCAGAGGAGATCTAAGTGGGTGCAATTTGTAACCAGTTTTATTGGAGAAAAGTCCATTGTTAAGTCTTAATATATCGTTCATTCATAACTTATATGGGATTATACACATTTTTAGCAGATACAACCCACCCAAGAATTTAATTGGAACTTTTTTTAGTACAATGTTAAATAAAATTAACAGATAATATTTTAATTTAATATCAAGGTGGTCCAAATGGAGTTGTTTAGAACTATTATTATTTGTAAAGTTTACACGAGTCAAATCAATCTTTCACCCAAACATTCGAAGAAGCTAAAAGCCTAAAATCTATCTTTCACCCAAACATTGGAAGAAGCTGGAGGCCTAAAATCTAGCTAGGGTGTGTTGGGCGGCAAAAGCAGAAAAATTTACTATTGTTAGGACATTCTCTTTCAAACAAAAAAAAAAACACACTTCCGCGGCCAAACAGCTATAGAATTTTCAGCAGCAATGTCCCAAGGGTTGAAAATGAGGGCAGATTAAAGTGGGTCCAATCTTATCTTTACTTTTTTTAGAAATTTTAACTCTAAATTTTATATTGTATCCGGACAAGTTTGGTCCTATTTTCATCTTACTTTACTAGATTTTGAGACAAATTCCTAATTGATACCGAGATAATGACTTTAAAAAATGGGTCAAAATATGATAATTTTTAAAATTTTATGCATACCAATAAGAAGTCACATCCATGATAAATTTAAAGATTAAATGCTTCATTTACTATTTAATAGAGCAAACCACAATTACCATGCGTTAGTAAAATTTTTAATAATTTTATTTGCAATTTGATCTTGATAAATATGCGTATAACTTTCAATAAAAATAAAATAGATGAAAAATTTTAAATTATAATTAAAATTGCTAAATGGTAAAATAATAATATTCGTTTTTGAAATGTGTAAATGACAATGATAATACTTTTTATTTCATTGATAAATCATGTGAAGGATATAACTTCAAAAATGTATATATAAGTAAGAAATAAAAATTTATCTACATAAATAAATTATAAAGTAAACACACAATTATATAAACCATCTTTACATTAATAAATCATAAATTAAACATATCCATCCAACGAAACTGCATTTACATAAGCTACACGGTTTATATAAATAATTTATGACTCGCGGAGCGGGATGGGGGCTGGGACATGTTCCCCGCGCAGCCCCTGAACCCAAAAACAAATCTCAAATCGTAACCCGACCCACCTACCATTAGAAATCTCTGCGTCTATCCTACGTGAAACCAGGACGGGCCGCGGGTTGACTCGACCCGATTTTCACCGCTGTCTGGCGCATGGGCGTAACGCATGGCGAAAATTGCCGTTACTGGCTTGAGAAGGTGGCTTCTTAGAACCACATTTAAACATGAATTACAGCTACGAAAGATTTCTTTGGTTACTGGAGAGTTCGTAGTAGTGAACATAATCCACACTAGATTCTCTTCAGACATTAAAGCGCAGCGATAATGACATGCTTTCCAATCTTTCTATCCTTCGCAAATTCTCATCTTTCTGTGATTTGTCTTCCCTTAATTCGAAGATCAGGTCCTCTGTCCAGCTGGGCTTCTATGAAGAGGCTCTGCATCTACATTCTACCGTCATCTGCTCTTCCTCCATAAAACCCCACAGAATCACATTCCCTTCGATTCTGAAGGCCTGCTCTGGCCTACTCGATCTAAGACATGGAAGGAAAACCCACGCGACGATCATCCCGATGGGTCTTCAGACCGATCCTTATATCGCGAGTGCACTGATTACGATGTACGCGAAATGTGGGTCGTTAGACGATGCCTTCCATGTGTTTGATAAAACACCTGAAAAAGATCTAACCATTTGGAATGCCATGATTGATGGACTCTTTTCGGGTGGCTGTAACGAGGAGGGAATCTCTCTGTTTCGCCAGATGCAGTTGTCTGGTATCCAGCCGGATGGATATTCTCTAAGTATTATGCTCGGAAGCTGTAGTGATTATTTAGCCCTGCACCATGGGCGGCAGATCCATGCATATGTAACTAGACATGTGCTGACCGATGATCCTTTTCTTCAGACTCCTCTAATAGACATGTATGCCAAATGCAACCGGCCATTTGATGCGTGGAGAGTGTTTGATGGGCTTCTTCATAAGACAGTTGCTGCAAGCAATGCATTGATCGGGGGGTTCTGCCTGAGTGGCTGCTGGGAGAAGAGTTTGGAGCTGTTTGTACTAATAAAAAATGAGAGTCTCGTGCTTGAATATGTTACATTTTCAACTATTTTGGCAGCTTGCTCACAAGGACAAGCCGTGGGTTTTGGTAAACAAGTTCATGGTGATGTAATAAAGATAGGTCTAGATTCTCACCCCTTTGTATGCACTTCTATCTTGTCTATGTATGCAAAATGCGGGTTTGTTGAAGAAGCAAACAACATATTTGATGGAGTTCACTTAAAAGAAATTGGGTTCTGGAATGCCATGATCTCAGCTTATGTGGGCAGTGGACATGGTGATGATGCTGTCCATCTTTATAATCAAATGAGGTCAGGTGGGCTGAGATCTGATTCTTTCACAATTTCAAATGTTTTGTCAACTGCTAGCATGACTGGTGAATTCGATTTGGGGAGAACAATTCATGGAGAGTTAATCAAAAGACCCCTCATGGGTAACGTGGCAGTGCAGACTGCATTGCTGACTATGTATGTGAAATGTGGAAGTATTGAAGCTGCTAAGTCAGTATTCAATATAATTGAGGAAAG
The DNA here is from genome assembly GCA_030490835.1 of Annona cherimola. Taxonomy (NCBI): domain Eukaryota; kingdom Viridiplantae; phylum Streptophyta; class Magnoliopsida; order Magnoliales; family Annonaceae; genus Annona; species Annona cherimola. The sequence continues at coordinate 10,100,555 of CM059977.1, read as the reverse complement.
AGATGTTATAGCTTGGGGTTCCATGATTGCAGGCCTGTGCCAAAACGGGAAATTTGTGGAGGCTCTCAACTTATTCCAAGCCATGCAGGTGGAACAAGTCGTGCTAGATTCCACTATCATGGCGAGCATAATTAACGCTTGCAGTGGGACAGAAAATGTCGAACTGGGTTTTCAGATACATGGGCATGCTATTAAGAAAGCGAGTGCATTGGATGTTTATGTCAGTTGTGCTCTGATAGACATGTATGCAAAATGTGGGTTATCTGGACTGGCCTGGAGTGTATTTTCCAGCATGGCATGTAAGAATATTGTCGCCTGGAATTCAATTATCTCCTGCCATGCCCAGAACAACCGGCCAGATCTTGCCATTGAGCTATTTGTTGAAATTCTAAAACATGGTTTAATTCCTGATTCAATTTCAGTGACTAGCGTAATTGTTGCCGTATCCTCCTTAGCAGCATTGCTAAAAGGAAAGACAATCCATGCTTTCTACTTGAGGCATGGCATTCAATCAGACCATTGTGTTGATAATGCCCTCCTTGATATGTATGCCAAGTGTGGGTGCTTAAAACTGGCTCAGAATTGGTTTAATATCATGCCTCAGAGGAGTAGTGTGACATGGAATTCAATGATTTCTGGGTATTGTTCTCATGGCTATTGCTTAGAATCAATACTATTATTTAACAAGATGCAGAAATCAGGTGTAGTACCTGATGACATCACTTTCCTTGCATTGATCTCATCCTGCAGTCATTCTGGGTTGGTGGAAGTGGGCCACAGATACTTCCAATCCATGAGCCAGGACCATGGTATCACTCCTACAATGGATCACTATGCAACTGTGGTTGACCTTTATGGCCGTGCAGGACGTTTGGATGAAGCTTACAATTTCATCCAGAGCATGCCAATTGAACCTGATGAAAGCATTTGGCTGTGCTTGTTAAGTTCATGCCGAGCTTATAGTCAGATTGAACTTGGGGAATTAGCTGCTAATCAGCTCCTTAAAGCAGACCCTGAAAGAAGCGGCTACTATATTGAGCTTCTAAACTTGTATGGAGAGGTTGGATTCTGGGTAAAGGCAGCTGATTTGAGGGTGATGATGAAAGAAAGAGGACTAAAGAAGAGTCCTGGGTGTAGTTGGATTGAGGTCAAAGACAGGGTGCATGCGTTCTCTTCAGGAGATTCATCTTCTCCATGGACAGTGGACATCCATTCTATGATGAGGAGTCTGAAGCAGAACATGGAGGATATTTCGCACAAAATGATTGCCTCGAAGTCTCCTGATACAGGAAGTGAAGAGGCAGTCCTAGATATGGCTGGATGAGCTGACACATGTGGTTACTGTGTTGTCCTGGGTATTCTCCTTTCTCTGCACTGGAGAGATCCCTTCTACATTGAAAGTGTAGGAGAACATGGTAGACTTCTGTCATGAAATTTTTGATTTTAGATCTATGAACTGCTGTGAATTTATTTGGCTAATTAAGTTTTTGGTATTGGGTCTTAGAGAAACAGAAAGACCTCATATTCGAATAGGCGACTGAAGCACTGAGGATTTGTAGCCCATATTATTATTAGGAGTTTGAAAGGTATTTGTTGGAACCGAATTGTAAAGATTTCAAAATTGATCTTTAGTGATGCATAAGGAAACATCTAAACCATTTAGGGTGTGTTTGGTTGGAGGTAAAACTTTTGATGAAAAGTTTTAGAGGTAGAAGTTGTCAAATTGATAGAAAATGATGTGATATAATAGGGGTAATGATGAGGAGTAAAGAGAATAAAGTTAAAATAGATAGGTTAGTTGTATGGGTAGTTGTGTAGAAATGATTGAAAAGTAGGGTAGTTTGTATAGAAAAATGTGAAAAAATAATTAAAAAATAGAGTAGTTATGAAGAGTGAAAAGTTTTGTGTTGAAAAGTTTTAATTGACAAGTTTTGGCCCCAAACAAACATACCATTAGTAGTCATGGTTTTCATATTAAAATTGCTATAAGAAAAATCAAATATGTTGGATGTGTGCATGATCAGTAATAACTAACATCCTATAATGAAATTTAGACCGTTAAATGCATATACACTGCTTTTTACAATATTAATTTCTTATTTTTCAAATCAAATCCATACATTATGTTCAAAACAATAAAATATATTCATATACATAATCAAATTTTATATTGTGGTAGTAAATTTTAACTAAAATGCATTTAATGGTTTAGATATTAAGATAGATTATATTAAAAAAAATATTTTCTAAATGCTTCACCTGTCAGAGAGAGCATTGTGCTTTCTCCGATACCCGCTGGTTTTTGTCGGGTCTGGATTTAAAAACTAAGAACCGTGTCTGCTCGTTTTGCAGATCAGCCGGCCAACTAGTTTAAAATTAGAAAACCAGTTAACCCATTCCATTCCACTACAATCTGAATCCTGAAACCCGGCAGCAAAGCAGATGTAAGTGTATGGAAATTACTCAAGAAAAGTACAACACAAAAAAAGCTTTCTAGAATCTCCACGTATTGCCATCCCTTGCGTGCTCTAATTATTAATAACAGTAATCTTCATATGACCGCGGATCGGAAAAAAAACAAAAGTTTCGTTCTTTTGACTGTGGTATTGATTGTTCAGGGGACCTTTTAGATACTCTAGAAGAGATCACGGACGGTCAGAAATTTCGAGCGAATTTTGAACTTGGAAGCGAGATTTATCAGCGACAGACAGGACGGCTTTCAGGGGCAGAATTTACAAACTGACAACACCGTGACACAAACACAACAAAGAAAGGAATGTGCATTTGTAACTGTCGTAAGTGGGATCAACTGTGTCTTTGTTTTATATTACTTTTTAAACCGGGTGGTAGTTAGAACCGAGGTGCAATTTGGGCTAATGAAATTGAAGTTTACTTCAATTCTAACCTTAACTCTAACCTTATTTACAAAAAGGGGCGATCTCATGCATCCGGGTGTATGTAAACTCCTGTGTGTCCGGCCATGTGACCCCTCAAAAATATTATTTTTAATTTTCTTAATAAACATGTAGAGTTAGATGTATTTAACCTATAAACCGAATTTTACTATTTCTGAATGCTTTTAAATATTTTTTATTTTTAAACACGGTGACATTTTTATAATTTTTTAACTCAAAAATTACAAAAAATGTCACTGTGTTTAAAAATAAAAATACTTGAAAGTATCAAAAAATAGTAAAACTTAGTTTATAGGTTAAATACACCTAACTCCACATATTTATAAAAAAATAAAAAAGAGTCCTATGACCAGACGCATGGGATCAACCCTCATTTACAAAATATTAATCCTATCCGTAATCAGAGCCCTATTTGTAAAACTTAATCCTTAATCTTTTTTTTTTAAAAAATCAGGTTTGGGTTGAAATTTAGATTTATGAATTTAAATTTTATTTAAGAGTGATAAGTTTAAAATTTTTATGAATATATAAAATAACAAATCATGTAAGTGAACATAATAATATATAGTCAAACTATAGATTTTTAAAAAATATTGCAATATAAAAAATATTTCCAGAAAAATTTAACATAAAAAGAGATAAAAGAAGAAAATTAATTGATGTAAAAGTATATGATATAAATAAAAGATAAATATAGATGAAGATAATGTACTTTATTTATAATATAATTATAATATGTCAAATATGAATTCAAATATAAATATAAAAATATAAAATACAAAACATAAAGAAAGATTATTTAGATATTATGTATATAATATATTTTATAATAAATATAAAATGTTAAAATTGGGCTTGGGTTCACTTAAACCCCAACCATATCATATTTACGAGTTAGGTTTGGGTTCTTCAGGTAATAAAAAAGTAAGTTCTAACACCGTTGGAATTCGTGTTTAACGGGCCGAATTCAGGCTCAACTCGGCTCAAGTTGCCCTTTGTTACAAATATAGAAGAGTATATCATATATACGTGAGAAATTTGCAAGTGTAGCGCTGCTGCAGCGTAATTACGATGTAGTGGTCTGAAATGGGCCTCACATGATGATAAAATTAAAATTTACGCCACATATTGTATTTAGAATAATGTATTCTATTGCCACATTAATTTTTATCTCAATTGGATATGTGTATGGACCCTATTTGAAAATGGTACAAATTCAACGTAATAAAATGGTTTGATAGAAATAATAACTTTAAAGTGATTTTTTCAACATTTAAATCATTTTCTATAAAACTTATATATGGATAAATAATTATATAAAGTTTCGTTACATTCTAACATGTATGGGACCCCAAAAATGGTCAAATGTACTGCCGTTCCGGTGCAGTAGCATTGCACCGCAACAGCTCTCTCCTTGTACATCAAACCAATCTAGGAAAACAAATTTTCTGAAATTTTCTTTTATTTTGTGAATCAAGCCCATAGCGTATATAGTACAGTTTTATTTTTTCATGAGAAAAATTATTCAGATTCCACATTATTCGGGCACACTATACCAAAAACGTAATGTCCCAGTATGCCATTTATTTAGTCGAAAACATATATTTAACTGCGAAATAATGTAAAAAAAATAAAATAGAAGGCTAATAGCTATATAATAATTTCAGCAAGAAAAACAATACTCTTTGTAATATTTCTTGAGTGTTGTCTGGCCGCACACCTTAGAGCCAAATCTAGATGATTCTAGAAAAGAAAAAGAAAATCGCATTACAAATTAAAAACGCATGGATGATGCGGTATAAATGATGCATTATTATGATAAAACTATAATAACTACATAAGAAAATAAGGAATAGCGCTAGAGGGTCCCGCTTTAACAGAGCGGACAGCAGAGCATACGGAGAATCCGGACCGGTTGTGTGAAAAATTGAAAATGTGTTATTATGATAAAACTATAATACTACATAAAAAAAAAAGAGGAATAGCGCTAGAGTCCCGCTTTAACCGACCGTACAGCAGAGCATACAGAGAATCCGGACCGGTTGTGTGTGAAAAACTGAAAATGGGGAACTGGTGGTGGGGGGTGGAGGGGCCGTGCGTGAATCTCATTCATGCATGGGTCCCACGAATTAGAGGGACGGATTATGGATGGATGCTTCGATAGTGGAAGAAGAACAAGTGCATATTCTTCTTAGCCGTCGTAGTTTTGCTTTTCTTCTTAAAAAGGGCAAAAAGATAACGACAGAAAACGGCTACAGGCCAGATTCATGTCGCACCGGCATGGATGCATGCTTGGCCGGTGGATTAATGCCACGGTTCATGTAATCCATCCACGTTCAATACCTGGGCATATAACACAGGCCATGTTCATTAAGAAAGCCTGTTCACATTTAAGTAAACATTGAACCTCTCATCAAAACAAAACAATGATTCAATTGAGTCTCATTGGCACTGCTGTATTATATCAATTTATGAAAAATTCAAAATTTCACTTCTACTAGTCATGTTCAAATCATTACATCAAGGTACAATTTTTTTTTTTTTTTACAAATCTAACGTTCTAAATACATGCCTTTGAAATAATTTTAAATCAAATAAAATAACTGTTGTTGAAAAAAATTCTTCAAGCAACCCAACTTTTAGTGTCCCACTTGATTTGGTCCACCAATAAAAATAATAGGTTAGTTCCAACATGACTAGCAAATAGAAAATTATTCGAAAATAAATAATGACCCAAATAAAACTTAATTAAATGATAAAAATAATCGTTTAATTTTATAGCTTAAAAATTAGGCCTCAAATGAAAAATTGAACTTTTCCATTGAGTCCAAAAGCATCAAAAGTATAAAAATGGACTACTTTATCAATCAAATTGAAGTTCAAATGGACAAATCATGGCCTAATGAAATGGATGGTCCACATCTTTTTTGTCTTTCCTACGGATGGGCCCCACCTGAATCTCTCTCTCTTAGTTCATATTGCTGTGCTGATTGTACGTCAGTTTTTATCCAAAACCCAAAATCAAATCGGACGTTAGAAGCATCAAAACTAAAAAAAACACATCAAAGTATTAAAGGCAACAAGAAAAACAATGGTTGCTTTTAACTCAATGAACTTGAGCCCCGGAGACATTTGACGTGGGGGGAGGAAATTGGGGCGAGTCATACCGAGTCAAGGTTTGCCCAACCCTGACCTTACTTTTTAAAAATTGAGTTTGACCCTCTTTTTATATCGGGTCGGGACAAGGTCGGTTTGACCCTTACGTTTTTTTAATACGTTCCGGGACAAACTTCGGGTTGGTATTAGATCGATTTCAGCATAGCGGGTCAGGTCAAAATGCGGGTGAAATAAGATAATTTTAAGAATTTATATACCTATCAAACATAAGTATATATCTATATTAAATTTAAATATTATATGCTTCAATATTTCACTAATTATTAAAAAAATATAGTTAAGAAAATAAAACATTTGAAAATATAGTATAATTTTATTAAAATAGGTTAATATACAATTACACATGAGGGTTATTTATGTACAAATTTTTTTATATTGATTCTTATATTGCTTTTTGAACAAATTGATTCTTCTATTCTTGATAAGTTGAATATAAAAAAGTGAGAATTTTGAAAAAAAAAATAATATTTAAACATATGCTTATAATTTTTAATAAATTAGTATATGCGGAGCGGGTCGGACTCTTCGGGTCAGGATATGGTTGACCCACTCTGACCCTATTTTTGAATTCGAGTAAAAAATATATTGGTTTTACCCGGTCAAAAACGAGTGGGGTTAAAGCCGAGTCACAGGTCGACCAACCCCAATTTTCATCCCTAATCTGACGTGATTCTCCTGCTCGGACACATTCATTTAATGGCTCAAAAGCAACAACTGTTGGTTGTTAAAAATGACATGAAGTCAAAATCTGGTGACTTTGCGCATGGTTCATATTTGTTTTAGGGTGTGTTTGTTTGGGATATACACATGTCAATCAAAACTTTTCAATCTAAAACTTTTCACTCTCCATAACTACTCTATTTTTTAATTATTTTTTTACATTTTCCTATACAAACTACCATACTTTTCAATCATTTCTACACAACTATCTATACAACTAACCTATCTATTTTAACTTTATTCTCTTTACTTCTCATCATTACTCCTATTATATCACATCATTTTCTATAAATGTAACAACTTCTATCTCAAAAACTTTTCATCAAAAGTTTTACCCCCAACCAAACACACCCTTAGAATCCGAACTCTGGTTTAAACGCAAATTCTTGTGACTATAATACCATCCATGTATATTTCACAAAAGTTAAAATAATTATAGCCGCTACAGATACATATCTGGTGACTTTGCGCATGGTTCATATTTGTTTTAGAATCCGAACTCTGGTTTAAACGCAAATTCTTGTGACTATAATACCATCCATGTATATTTCACAAAAGTTAAAATAATTATAGCCGCTACAGATACATATATGAAGGAAAAACAATTATATAACTAGTAATATTTGGTATAATTGTACTAAAAATATAGAAAAATAATATTTAGCATAAATCCATTCATACAACTTTATATTCCTATAATCCATGGACATACAAAATTATCTATGCTAAATAATCATCCATATATATCATAAAATATCTATGAAATTAATTCAAAAATAATTGTATCAATAAATAAATTCAACCAAAATTATTTATTGAAACCCAAAATTAATTCCCAAATAAAATTCTACTTGCTACTTTTGAAGAAAATAAATTCATCAACTCTCAAAACCCTTTTATAAAAGAGATAGGGGATAAGATAATTTTTTTTTTAAACTTAAATTCTATCTGTTGGTCCTGTCCCGAATTTATGGCAAAACTCAAGAGGGGAGGGTGGAATTGGGTTATTGAAAATTTTTTTGGCAAATTAAAACTTAACCCATTGTAAGTTTAATCCTCTTAATGAAACGTGTTATGCGATAGAATGAGAGAGTTTAAATGGAATATAAAAAGTAAGCAATTAAACCACACAAGAGACAACGATATATAGTAGTTCGGGCAACCTTCCCTACTCCACTCTTCCAAGCATACACCCATTGTGTCTTGGGTTCCACTATTGTATATTCAATACAATATAGAACACCACTCTCTTCTAGATTCTAGCTCTATGGGGCATATACAATACTTACTTGTTGGTGAGACCAACTCCAACCAACCAACTCTGATTTGTTGGTGAGACAAATTCAAACCAATCAAGCAAAACCCGTTAGTGAGACAAACTCAAACCAACTCTCCATTTTGTTTCTTCTTGAATTCGGTCTCCAACAACGATCCAAGGCAACAATACAAAACAAAATAGACAAAAGAGAATTTATATTTTACAATGTGTAATCAATCGACTCCAGAAGTTCCTTGTTATTTGAAAAAGATAATCTTGTAAGCACGCTTGAAGTAGTAGCACTTGAAACTTCAATAATTATTCAAATGACTTCAATACTTTAGAATAATGGAAGACATAAGCTCATCTTGTGTTTCTCTCTTCTCTTCACGTTCATACTTCAATGATATTTATAGAGAAAAAGAGGATCTTACCGTTAGAGTGGTGGTGGGCATGCGTTTAATGCCCAAACATTCAAATTTCCGACTATTATAGGTTGAAGTTGCAAGTGGAATGGACTTGGGGTGAGTGGAGTCAACTTGTGTTACAACTCCACTTCAGTTAAAACTTACAGTCCACTCGCTGTCCAAAATTTTGCCTTCAAAGTCGTGAGCGAAGCCGACTTAGGTTGAGACTTTACCCAAGTAGCAAGTAAAGTCAACTTGGGTTGAGACTTCACTTTGCTATCTGTCCAAAGTTGCAGGCGAAGTCAACTTGGCTGTGAGACTTCACCCAAGTCGCAAGTGAAGTCGACTTGGGCTGAGATTTCATTTTGTTGAACTTACTATTCATGAACTTGAGCTCTTGAAACTTAAATTATTTCACATTTTCATTTCCATACATATAATTGGAAACAAAATATCTGCACACACTTGTACAAATTCATTAAAATCTTTTTAATGATATTTTAATTATTTGTTAATCATCAAAATCAAATTGATCTTTCTTAAAGCAAACATATGATCAACACTATCTATTTCATCGTATCTTATCCTATGGGTCCCACGGACCTAGAAAGGCAAAAGTGCAAAAATTAGTTAATTATTCTGCAGAACCTCCTACTTGAACCATAAACCTATAAGACCATTGAACCTCCTGTATGCCAACTAAGCTATACGAGTTGTTGAAATAATATCCAAAAATAAAAAGAAAATTGTAACTCATAGTTTATTTAAATAATAATTGGGCAAAACTCATTATTAACCATTAGACCCATTGGTCAAAGGGTCAACCCTTTCCATGTAGGATATCCTACGTGACTTGACCGGTTAACTTAAATATTTATTATTATTTTTAATATTTTACAATATTTACTCTTAAACTATATTTATTTTGCCAACCTGGAGTCATCCCAGTTTGTCATGGACTATGATAAATATGATAGTGAACCCCCCTTGGAAGTCCAACTTATGGTGGGAAGTTGGGCTCATATGTAGATTGGTGGGAGCTTGTTGTCTCTTGTAAATAAGTTATGGTTAAACTTGATTGTAATATAAAATGAGGTGTAACATTGTACATTCAATAAAAAAAATTATTTATTTTGCACTTCATCTATATTTATTTTAAAATTAAATTAGTATTTTTAATCAAAGCGGTATTTGTTTACCCAAAAAACTTTTTAGTTTAAAACTTTTTACTTTTTACAATTACCTTATTTTTAATTATTTTTTTAATTATTTTATATACAACTGTTTGAGTTTTTAATTATTTCTACACAACTACTTATATATAAACCTATATATTTTAACTTTATTCTCTCTGCTCCTCATTATTACTCTTGTCATATCATTTCCTTTTCTCTTATTTAAAAAACTCTACACGAAATTTTTTTTATTAAAAATTTCATCATTTTCCAAATGCACCCAAAATATAATATTTTAAATATAATGAATAAAATGAATTTCATAAAATAGTAAAAATGGGCCCCGCTTGAAAGTGCACTGGCTTTAAGTCAAACACTGCTGTATATACCTATGACTGATAACTTCATGCAACAGGTTCATTTTGGGCCTAGCTTAAATATTGGATGAGATCTTGTCCGTCTATTGCATCTATCATCATCATTTTATTTATTATAATTGAAATCATTTAATCCGAAGTTTTTATAGTTGATGTTGTTTGGCAAAAAATTTAGTTATTATATGTTTTTATAAAATTGAAAATAAGAGAGCTTAAACAAACCAATTTGGGTATGTTGCAAAACAGTGAGAAAATGAGAGAAAAACCCAACAAGAATAAAATAATTAAACAAGATAAAAAAAATTACAAATTACTGAAAATATAATTTAAAATCATAAAAAATAACACAATAGAACACACACCGCTGATGCCACCCCCCCACCTCAAGCTCGATATACTGTTGGATTAACGGCCAGGATGGCATCGATTACGACGTTAAAGTCGACGAATTCTTTTATCGTCGAGCATGAATGCCGAGCATTTTGGATGCATGTTCCTGATGTCGCCCCCTCAAGCCTTCTTTGTTGAACTTTGCGGTTAGTCGAGGAAAAAGATAAAAATTGTGCTTGTCCTGATATACTTGTCTGTATATCAGGAAAAGTGCTTTTCCTTTATTATTACGGGAATGCGCAAGGAAACTTCGGTCGAAGGCAGACATATACAAGCGGCTTGTGTGTTGGATATTGAAGGAAGAATGGAAGATGCGTGGAAGGTTCAACCTTGAAGAAATCCAACCTCTTTTGTGTGTGTATGTGTGTGCGCTGGTGAGGTGGGAGGAAATATACATGCAAAGATATGGTTTTTGTGGTACAAAACACGTCAATCTCATTCATGAGAAGACTCTGAGAAGATCTCCATAGACTTTCATGGCTGGTCGTTATTGGAACAGAGATTTACCAAAAATTTCATGGGTCGGTAGAGGGCCTAAAAGTCTTCTAATGCTGTGCATGTGCTACGGAATCATTGGACATGAGACTTAAAGTAGCATTGGATTCCATGATAGGTTAATCTTCATCGAGCTTCGTTTCTAATTACTCAAAAGATTGATCATGCCTTAAAGAGTGTTTCGTGAATCTCGCAGAAATGTTCTAACCGGGTTTTGCTTGTAGAACCAGTTTTTTTTTTTAAATTTTTTTTTTTATGAGAGTAGAACCAGTTTTATAAAAGTGAATCCATCGAACTTCTTTGGTGGAGCCCACCTTGATGATTATATCAATCCACTTTGACTGTTGCATTTAAAATTACTTATTTAATTTGGAAATCAGTTGTTTCATCCAAGCGAAATATTTACAAAAGCATTAATTAATAGAAGTATAAAGCCAATACAGTAAAACTGTGTGTTGATATATCAGTTTTAAAGCTGTAAATTCAAGTCTATACTATTAAAACATTTTCTTATGTAAATAAATATATGATTTTATAATTTCTTATGATATATTAGCATATGGAATTTTACATGCATATAAATATTTTCGTATTTTACACATAGTTATAGTTTATGCTTTTAAGCACATCACTCAAAACTCGTATTGCAATAATTATTATTACCATGACAAAATAAATAATTTTAAATGAAATGATTGGATTGGATTTTAATTTTATCATAAAAAGTGTCTTGCCGGGAAGGTTATATGAATTCATTTTTGTAAAATGGATTGCATAGAAGCCAGAGCTACCTGACACATTTAAATATAATTAAAGATGCCCGATGATCATCTATGACCGATCGAGAAATGCAAAAATTGTGCCTTGCCAACAAACATATTTTTTGAAAAATTTTATCCCAGCTTTACTTATATTTTTTCTGTATATCAAATTTGAAAAATTTTAAAAATTATTTAGTATTTTGTTTAAAATATTTTAAATAGATAAACTAGATATAGATATATTTGCTAAGATCCGCATATGAATAAATTTTTTTTTTCACAGTAGGTTTGCTAGCCGAACACAATTTCTGCATTTTTTGACCGGTTGCAGATGATCACCTCCATCAGAGGTTGCAATAATTTAACAATACTCATGTAGGATATAGGAGACAGTTAACACCAATGCCCGAGAATTATCAATTGGGCTATGCCTTTATTGGCAGCTGAGATTTAATTTAGCATAGATTTGAAACACGCATGCAAATATATTTTTTTGTAAATTAAAAATAGACGCGTACACACACAAAAAGATACCCACTAATATATGTAATAAAAAAAAAAAGTACCCACTGATATCGTGAAAATATGCCCACAAAAAGAAACCAACCACAATATTGTCATAGCTCACTACAAATCATCGATCAGATGGCTGATTCCTGACTTGGTCAATCTAGCCCCACTGTTCAAAACTTCTGCTACTCTTGAAATTTGTAGATAGAAAAATCAACCGGATTTTGAATTTTTGTTATATGTTAGAAAGTGCCTACTCCTTCGGTCCTGCCCTGACAATGCAAATTTTCTATATACAACGCACAATTGTAAGCTATATATAGCCAATATATACATTAAAAACACGGCTTATTAATTACTATAGCTCAATCCACGAATGTGGTATAAATAATCGATATGGAATTTAAATAATTTAATTTTCCTTCTCTTTGGAACAGAAATTAATATTTTTTGATTGATTGTGTAATATTACAATTCATCATTCCTCACGCGGGAGACGCAGCTACTGCCATGGGAATGAAGGACAAAACATCAACGGGGCTATGCCCCATTGGCTAACAGAAATTAATATTGACATAAAATTTAATGTACGTGTCTAATCATCCTAAGCAATATTGAAAGTAAACGAATCTTCTGAAGAACTTTGCCAACAAATATGGTATGCAATGATAATGAGCTCCGTTTGATGGTTTTAAAGAAAAGTAGATATCATGGCAGCACGCAAAACCATATATATATTGGAGATGTTTCACACTTGTTAACTTAAATGAAATTATATAGTAAATGGAATGATTTACTAAATAAAATATGAGACCACAGCCTATGTGAGTAGAGTAGATGTTGCCATCGTGGGCGACTTGATTAGTTAGAAGACATTCGATGTTTTTAATTTCTCTTTTGGCTGAATAATAAATTTATTAAATATAATGACTTGGTGATTTACTTTGCTTTTGTACTCTAGCTAGTCCTTGCGCCTTTATATACCTCACAGGTAGCTTAGACCGAAGGGGAAAAAGGTCATATTTTTAAATTTTAAAAGGAAAATTAAGCTCAAATCCATAAAAAAAAAATGGCATTTTGCTTTTTTTTTCTTTAATAATGGATTTAAAGCTAAATGTTAAACAATTGGCATCATACTTTTTTGAATTGTGATATAGTGCATTTGGGTGCACTGAGCTTTGGTGCCCCCGAGTGCAAAAACCCATTTTTTTAATATTTTTTAATTTTTTAATAAAATTATTAATCTAGGTGTATTTAATATACGCATTAATTTTTATTATCTTTGGAGGATTTTAAATATTTATTTTTGATTTTTTGAAATTAGTAACATTTCGTAATTAATGAATTTAAAGATGCCACTAATTTTAAAAAATAAAAAATTAAAAATTAAAAGTCTCCAAAAATGATAAAAATTGATACACATATTAAATGCATCTAGATTAACAGTTGTATAAAAAAATTTCAAAAAAATAAAAAATGTGAAATGCATCCTGGTGCACTAAGTCTAAATGCACCAATGTATATCCAGTCACATCCATACTTTTTTAGAGTTCATTGACATGATTCCTTACAATATGTCTCCACCTAACAAACAAAAAGAACTCTCAAATGCGTCCATTCAAGCAATCCATTCAATCAAGACATATGTTAAAATTAAAAAACATAATTAGTACTATGCACGTTGCAGAAAACTCACATCCGACATTTCGCATGCAAGGTCATGAGAAGGCTCAAGAGTATTTGTCCATGGACAAAAGCAACTAGGAGCAACTTTTTATAATTTTTTTAAAATGAAAACTTCTTATAATCTTTGATGTATTTTTATACAACAAGACATTTGATATTACAATTAAATACATGCGTAATCCTCACAACATGGAGAAAATTCTTCTACAAATTCTCATTAGTCGGGGAAATTACAACCCCTACAACATGGAGGGACTAATTTCCAAACTCCCACAAAGGGGAGAACTATTACATACTCTCACAAGGGGAAGAGTTGAACACGGGCCGGTTGGCAAGCTGCCACCACTTGTGACTTGCCCTGTTGGCAAACTTCTTATAATCTTAGCTAGACCGAACTATGTCATTTTTCAAGTGATCCAAACTCGAGGAGCATAGTTCTTGTTAGTGGGGGGATAAAAGGAGTTCCACATTTTGAAATGGTTTACAAAGTTTCTAATTTATATGAATAAGAATAGACTTCTTAGCGAGATTAGTTATTTGAGGTGTGATTTAGTTAGCCCAACCAAAAAAACATATTTTTAAAATTTTTTTAAATTTTCATTAACATGTGTATTTAACCTATAAACTAAGTTTTACCATTTTTGGATAATTTTAAGTATTTTTTTCGGATTTTTAAACTAGTGGCATTTTCGTAAATTTTTAACTATGGGTCAAATGCACATGACATTGCATGTTTATGAAAAAACTGAAAAAAAATTTTAAAATATGTTTTTTTTTAGCCGGGCTAGTTTAAATCGGGCCTCTATTTATTTTGGGATAAAATTTAACCATTTTAACATGATATTAGAACCTGCGGACTGAAGCTTGTCTGTCTCATTTTGCGGTAGAATACAGCAATGTACCAATAATACGGTCGAATAGAGATACTACTTAGTCGCCTGGCTTTCAACATCAAATTACCTTTGGATCTTGCATCATCCTTATGGATTTGAAGATTTAAAAACCATGCATCAGCCCTTTATCATTTTTTCATTTGCAATGGGAAATAATATGATTTGAAAATTCTTCATCTACAGAAAATTACATTTTATCTCCTCTTAATAATTATTCCCCTTCTACATCAAATAATAATAATAATTATTATTATTCCTCTTCGTGAATTGTGATGACTTGAAGGATTTTCGGTTATAATCGTGCCATCTTTTGGGATAAAATAATTCGATCGTTTTGATTTACAGACGTCATCAATGATTTGGAGATATGTATCTGCGTCGTTGTAATATATCCTGTGGCCTAAAAATATTGGTTATATATTTCTATGATCTTTTAAACCACAATGGATGAATATAATTAACTCGTATGACCTTTTTTATCTGAAGCAATTAACTCGTATGACTTGAGTGCTGGGATATATGGCCACTGGTTATCTCCAATTGACTATTTAGTCCAGATTAAAATATGGGCCTGATAATTATTAACGTCCTAATATAAAATTGTTGGCGGCCACAAAAAATAACTTTATGTAAGTTATAAAATTTCTTTGTATCTTACCTACCAAACAAGCAAAAGTCTGCCTAAGTACGTTCTTCTCGATTGCATGCGTTCCTTTTCACTGAAAATGATTCGTTTTGTTTGATCAATATCATGTGGGGCTACCTGCCTGCCTTGTGCATTCCAAATTTCCATCACATCAAATAAAGAAAAGAAATTTCCTGGAATTGATACGACTATACCGTACATATCTAGAATCTCATGTATCCATGGATGTTACAAACCCCAAAAGGAAAAAAAAATAATAATAATAATTCTCTCGCTAACGAGGCCTATAATTCTCTACGTCTGCCTTTTTTTAACAAAAAAAAAAAAAAAAATCAACTGCCCCTGAAAAAAACAAAAAACAAAAAAAAAAAACTGAAAATGGATTATTTACTTCTTAATTCCCTAGCCGAATTAATTTAATCAATGGTAGTTGAGGAGTTCTAGGTAGTTGTTACCATCTGCTGGAGAAATTACAAAGAGGCGAATTGCAGTACACGTGCCAATGAGATGCACACGGGCAGAAGTGCCAGGAACTTCAATTCGCACTGGCACGTGTGCGACGATTCGCCTCTCCGACGTCCAAAGATGCATCTCCCCATGCACGCATTTGAGATCGGTAATCCTAATCAGTCTTCCTTTTTGGAAGAGAAAATGGAATCGATGTTGTCGCTACTGCTACCGGAGCTGAACATGAACTTGGCATATTCTTCTACCGGACTTGCCTCCCTCTCTTTGTTCCCACCACCACCTCCCCCATGCGAAGAGGACTCCCCAAAGGCCACATTGCTGCTGATTGCTGAATGGCGCCTGAAGGGAATTTGCAGCTGCGACTCTGACACAGGCGGGGGGTTTCTCTCGCTGGCCGCCGGCCTTTCGACTTCCATGCCTCCGCCCTCGAGCTGGCTAGAAAACCAGCTGGACAAAGCAATGGAGGTAGACACAGCCGAGTCTTGAGGCGCGATGAGCATGGTTTGCTGGGTCTGTGAAGTGGGCGTGAGGCCGAGAGGAGCCGTCGGTGTCTGGCACGTGTGGTGGCCGCGGTAAGTCACCTCGAATGTTAAGGGATCCTCGTCTAGCCTTTGCACTTGCTTCTTCGCTTGGCAGTTGTAGAAGTTCCGGTGTGTGCACCGAAAATAGCCCCTGCGCCGATTTAATCAATTAATCCATGCATGAAATGAGCAATGAAGCGCTAGCTAGTCTTATTAAATTTTTTTTTTTGATGAAACTAGTCATATTAATTTAGTCTAACTGATTGATTACCAGTTTGAATCAGTCTGATTAGGATAGTCAATTTTCCTAATTTGTACAGTGAGATCAGTCTTAAAGCTAACGAACATATATTAGTCTCTCTTCGAACATTGTAAGCTAAGACAAAATAATGAAATCTTTTAACTTTCTGAGATGTGAACGCGCTAAGTAATTAGCGTTGGGGAAATGAAGTCATTTATATAACATTTCATGATTCAATAGCACAGCCAATAACCTTCACCCACTATTGCTGCCAAACCAAGGGAGTGCATGCAGCTATCTATATGGTGAGGATCTCTCTCTTGTAAAATGGTAAAAATAACGAAGGAAATAAATAAATATAGTCTATTAGCCAGGTCTAATGATGAGAATGTTTACTATACGTTCTTGCTAGCATATGATGGCCCTAAAATCCACATTGTGCAATAGTTGCGACCAAAATTCAGAAAGAAGAAGTACGTGTGATCTTAACAGGCATATGTAGTAGTCTTGGACGAAGCTGGGGAAGCTTGAGTAGGAATTTGTAACTTGCCTGGGAAATCTGGAATTGAGAATTTCCTTTTGTCCATACTTCCTCCAAGTGAATCCATCATCAGGTGGAATCTCCATGTTTCCTTCCCTTGGTGCTGGCACCCTTATTATCCGTTTCTCCCCTGCCTCCTTCCTGCATGTACATTCTCATTGCACCCATTAAGGCATTAACAAACATTAGTTAGCATATATTCAAGGCAGGCTTCTTGACTAATAATTACAGCAATAGCACCTGCAGCTCATCAGATGGGTAGACTTCCATATATATGCAAGAAGATTAAGCTCGGCCCACACAACAACAAAGTTAGGATAGTGATATTAAAATTTGGTAACAATATGATTGCTGTTGGGCTATTGCATGTACCAAACAACAAAGAAAATCTAATTTTCGTTACTTTTGCACATTTTAACTATTGTGCAACCCAATTTTGTCACTTGTGCTTAAATTTGCTGTAGTCCTTCAAAAAAAAAAGAGAAAAAAACATATGATAAACCCTTTTGCCATGGTCACAAACTTAGTAGCAATCCCATCCACCCAAGAAAGGCGGTGGAAGACTTCAATTTTCATGATCAGCATCAGCATGAGCTCAAGAAAATGAAAGCAGAAAGATGATCTAGTGGATTTGAATTTCACCTGGTCCTGGAAGATCTTCCGGCCGGAGGAGCCCCTCCCTGAGCACTAGTCCCAGCGTCCCCCACATCCCTAATGCGGAATTCACCGCTGTCGCTGCCTCCACCGCGGCCGCCAACATAGTCCACCATCCTCGAGGTGCCCGGCAACCCCGGCACCGCCTCCAGCGTGCCCATGCTAGAAGCATCGAACTGGGTGGTTCCACCCACAACTTGGGGGGTGTGAAAGAAATCCATGGTTTCTGAGAGCCCACTGAGGATGTGACCATGAGGACTTCGCGATGACTCTCCTCCTGTTCCCAATATCATACGCTGGCGTTCGAAGCTTGAATTCAGCAGATCGGTTGCCTTTTGGAAGGCGCTTATGATTTCCACGCATGAAGAATAGAGAACATGAGGCTCGTTTTCCGAGTACGGCAACCTCTCTTGAAGTTCCTTGGCTAGTCGGCAGCCTCGCCGGATGTGAAGCATGGGGTCATTTGCGTCGTCCATCGAAGCTACCAAAGCTTGTGCTTTCTCTTTCTTTTCCTCCCCCTAACTCTTCTCTTGTCTTGGTCCGGTGTGGTTAGAAGGCAAACGAAGATACTTAAATGGATGACCCAGCTTTTTGGTAGGCTTCTCCGTTTTCGCACTTCGCAGGAAACGACATAGAAATAGGCTGTCTTTCTGGTAGTCCGAGCCACCACTTAAAACCAATATACCTTTTAATTTTCTTTCCCTACACACAGTGCAAAAATATCATCCACACCGTTTATCTATTCTTTGTAATCCTAGATCTCTCACAAACATTAGGAAATTAATCAAGGAATCAGATTATAATGTCTTAAACACACAATTTTTTTTTTGGGGTTTTCTCATTTAATCATGACGGTTTGTACGTAAGCCCAATTAATTGATCTAATTTATTTCAAAATCATAAATACGCATGGTGGGATTGGATGGTTGATGATGGGTAAGGTGTTTGATCTTGGAAGGCGGAGTCGCCTGTGAAAATGATGGTGAATGAGAAAGGGACCGTGGTCTCACAGAGCATGGATTGATTTGAACCTTAAATTTTCCATTACGCAATTTAGAAAGTTGAGATGGGGAAAGAGGAGGGACGACTGGGTCTTTGGTCCATGTTCGTTTTACACTTTTTCTTGAGTCCATGGGAAGACCTGAGATGCCCTTTCTCGCTTTCCCTCTCTCAAATCTATCTTCCCTCCTTAGAAGGCTTGAACGTTGAAGGCAGAGTCTTGCTCTGACGAGTCTTCCTTTCTTCTAGTATATTTATTTTAGAAGACCATATGAATTGAAGCCACTAACCCACACACACATGTGTACCTCCATGCAGTCACAGTCCACCACAGGTGAGGGTGGATTGAGACTTTTTCTAGTCTCCTTGCCCAAATTTTTTTTTCATGAATAGTCTCCTTGCCCAATTAATAGTGATACGTATTCGTTTTTTAATTAGGGTGGATGAAAATAACTTGTGATTTCTGAGGAATTTTTGTCCGGAGTACCTTGTTTAGTGGCATTCATTGAATAACGGATACAGATTCTGGGAATTCCCACCAAAACTAAAGAAAGTAAGGAAGCTAGGGAATCCATCATTTGTGGCCTCCCAAGATGGTATCATACTTTTCGACAAAGTGAGATGTTGGTTAGGATAAATGAGAAGGGTAGTTAAAATCAATGTTTTTAAAAGTGGATGGGTAAGGTATCGTAAGATCGGTAGAATATTGTTTTCCTATTTATAAGGTAGGATAAAATTTAAAGTAAAAAAAATACCAAATTCATTTAGGTTAAGATAAGTTTCAATAGGTGCTGAAACTAACCCAAATTTTAATATATATTAAATATATCTTTTATGAAATAAATTTTATACACAGAAATATAAAATGTATTTTTTAAAAAATAAAAATAAGTTTCCTTTATCTATTATTTAGTACATTTAATAAATGCATTTTTTGTTATAAAAAATGCATTTTAAAACTATACTATTATTGTATTGATTATTGAATTTTAAGTAAAAATATAGTGAAATTATAATTTTTAAATATAATGTAAAAAACTAATTCGAAACCAAATCAAAATCAATTTAATATTAAAAATAGGATAGAATACAGTACTTCAAATTAATTCAATGTAAAATAGGATAGAATAAGAGTTCTTGAGAAGAATAAAATTTGACATAGAACTAAATTTATTAGACTTAGGTTGCAACCCTAATTTACCTCTCAATAGAGTATTACACTTTTCAATAGAATAGGATTGGTTAGTTTTGTTGAATGAGATCTTTAGTTAAAAGTATTGTTTAAAAAACAAATTGGACTTGGTAGTCATACTAGTTGGATAGTGAATCAATCATACCACAGTCTGATGGTTTGGTAGTTTAATCTGTTAAATTGTGATTGAACTAAAAGTGATACGCAAAACCATTCAGCCCTTAGTTTGATTTCTAAAATATTGATTAAAATAGACATAATAATAATAATATAGATAATACTAAAAAACTAACATTATTACCATAAAAAATAACATTATTACTTAATTTGCACGATAGTGATCATGTTAGGGTAGCGCAAATTGCTTATAATAAATTGATTTTTGAGTCTCGGTTGATTAAAGTGCATGTAAACTCAATATTGATGGGCTAAAGCTGGACTAGAAGTACCCCACAATAACCAAAAATGGGTTGGCTTAGGCTGGAAAAACAATATATATATATATATATATATATATATTGGAGTGATAAAATCATTTTCAACTTCATTTGTGTAAATTGAATAAGTTTAATTGAGTTGAGGATCTAACAACCCAATCCGACCTTACTAATTACTTAAGTTAATTTCTAGCTTTCACACGCTCACTAATTCTACGTATACAGATACTCTATTTCTCTTACATTGTAGTATTTACTTAAAGGGTCTCACATTGGTGAAACCAGTTTCGCTAAAATATTTGAGTGAAACTTGTTCATGTGGCCCATTTTGAGCATTTATTTAACATTAAATTTTCAATTATGATACCGAACATTATTTTCAAGTAAAGTTTATATATCGTGGGCATTAGAAAATAAAAAGGACTCAAATACTCTCACGACGATATATAGAATCATTTAGGATGAATAAGAAAGTCAGAAACCAAGCGAAATAGCACTAATTTACCTATCTAATACAAACGCTAGCACTAATTATTCCAGTTATAAACGCAATCCAAACAAGGGAAGATTTTTCATACTATTTTTCATCTTTTTCTTTCCTAACTGCGAAAGCTTATTTATAATAAATTCCAGCATCGGAAACTTTTTTTTTTTTTAAAAAAAAAGAACATTCTTTTTTTTTTTTTGCAATTTCCTAATTACGAACAAGCAAGGAGATATTTTCTCAGAGCGTCATGCAAATTAAAAAGCTACGTAGGCTGCTATAATTAAGCCTCTAACGTGCAAAATCCTAGATTTGGTTAATCGTGACTAATGACTCGCTGCCTTTTGCTAATTAATTTAACAGCTTTGTTGTTGAATTGGAACCCCGAACTGAAGGGAATTTAAGACGACCACGAAGATCAACTGGAGTGGAATCGATCTCAGTCCAAAAGATGGACCATCCCAATTCACAAAAAATCAAGAGCTGCCGTGATCCACGACCCACGTGACAGATAAGATCTATACTAACATTTAAACCCTTCACTTCCCAAATTAAATTCCATTGCTTTTTAAAGAAATCAAGAATCAAGAAATGGGACCTGACATTTTTACCCTTACTTTTTTTTTTGAAAAAAAAAAATAATAATAATAAAAAATTCCAGCCCACTACCTTAGCTGCAAACGGACGAAATTTTCTCCCACCCCATATATCCACAGAAGAAGAAGACCCACCTCCACCTCCTCCTTGACAAAGTCCAGTCCCAGGAGTATAGACCACCTGACATTATTTCTGGTGGCAAACCGTGAGCGAGCGAGCAAGCAAGCCAGGCCTGACACATTTTCACGGGCCCCTCGAAAATAGTTTTAAAATTTTCCTAGGGCTAATAATGACGTGGAGAATGTCCCGCCTCCAATTCTTCTTTTTATATTTTCTTTTATTCTGTATGTCTTAGATTTGCAAGGACAACAACGGGCGCGTTTTTTTTTTTAGATCGTGCCGCTTAGAATATTGTGCTAATAGAATAATAGATACGATTGTTTGAATATGAATATCTTGGTCTTAGATGACGAATTAATTAATTAATTTCGCACCGCTGCTCGGGCAACACGTTGAGAAAAAACCAATTCCACGTCCCACGAAAGAGAATAAGGCTCCTTAAATAACTAAAAATCTTTTTTAAAAAATGAAAAAAATTCATGTCATGCTCATTTGTCTTTAATTCTTTATGTACCTAATGTTTCATAAATTTTTATCGTACTTAATAAAATTTTATCCTCAATTCTTCTAGTTTCTATGATGTCAATACAACCATTATCTACTTTATTAAAAAGATGATTTTGCCTATTTAAAATTCTCTAATTAAGATAAATTAATCATAATATAACTCAATTAATGATAATAAATTATAAAAATTTGGCATTAAATGATTCAAGAGTTATTTTAAGGTTGAATTATTTAATTTAAAAATTTTTAAGGA
This sequence comes from Annona cherimola, assembly GCA_030490835.1. NCBI lineage: Eukaryota > Viridiplantae > Streptophyta > Magnoliopsida > Magnoliales > Annonaceae > Annona > Annona cherimola. Next base: position 10,078,131 of record CM059977.1, on the reverse strand, counting down.
CAAAATTATCTTTTCAATGTGGTGGATAGCATAATAAAAATTTATGGTGAAATATTATGGGTATAAGAAAAATTTGTAAAACGTTGTGAGAATAATAAGAATTAGATAAAAAAAAAAAATTCATGGGTATAAAAGGAATTCTCCCTTAAAAACATATGCAATGTTTTTATTATTTCCTTATACATTCTAATATTTTTATATTTTTTCATATAATTATCTTATCTGTTTTATTTTTATTTTTTCTCTTTTTTATTACTTCTATTGTATCACACAATCTATTTTTTTCAAAAAAATTTCTAAAAAAATTTCTCCGACTTTTACTAACCTGACACTAAAAGGAATCATGTGGGTTAATTAGTACGTATATTCTTGACTAGTAGAGTGACCACGGGATTGAGACGTTCTTGCATTTGATGCGCAGGTATAATCATGGAAAAATGTTGCCACAAAAAATAAAATTTTTAAGGAAAATTATTTTTGCACAAAAATGAAAGCTCTGAAATAAAGGCTTCCACCAAAATAATGGCTACATTTGAGGACATTTGTTGGTGCGATGCGTGCCCTTTAAACTTGAATAATGAGAATATTGTATCACTTGGACTCCACCTTTGATTATTTGGTCATCTTACCCATCGGATGCGCATTGCGAATGGAACGTTTGCTATTGCTTGGCATACATGCAAGCAAGTAGTCCACATCTATGAGTCACAACTTTGATTTTTTGCGTACCTAGATAACTTCTCTCGTGGGTTTTTTTATACTAATTAATTAACCAAGATTGCTAAGTATGTAATGATCATATTACGTTAGGTGCACCCAACATTTCTTGTGAAGTCACAATCTGTTCGTTTGCAATTAAAGATTTGGAGATCAGTGCGGCAGCATGGAATTGACTGGAATTCAATGGATTTGTTGCCATTTTAAAAGTGTTTCTTATATTTTCTATCATTGTCTCTTCATTAGTATTTTTTTTATAAAGTCTTTTCATTAGTGTTACTTCTATAGTTAATATCATCTTTTATTTGATTCACTATATCGATTATCATCATCACAACAACTTTCGTTAAATTAATAAAGTTAATTTTTTGTCCTCGTTTAATATTTATTTGACTATATTAGTGGTGTAAATAGATCGGGTTAGTTTGGTTGAAGCCTAAACCTAATCTTAACTCATTTAAAAAAATTCTAACAATAATCTGTTTATTAAGCCTTTTACAAAATCTTAACCTTAATCTATTTATAACTCATGTAATTAACAGGTTAGGAAATTATCTAAATATATTGTTAATGGGTTGTCTAAACAAACTAATTGTTAAAACTACATAATATAAAGCAAAACTAGGCTCATGAATAATAAAAAAAATATTAATAGCTTACAAACGTATCTAATAATCCTAAATATCAGCATATAGTTGGTCCAATCATGATTTATTAACAGTTGGATAGATTATACAAGCTAAATGGATTAATAAACGGGTTAGCATGTAACTAACAGTCAATCTTAATCCGTTTATTTAACTTAAATAAGTTGTTGGATTAACGGGTTTCAACCCATTTAAGTAAAAAAGGTCAACTCTAACAAGTTTATATATGGATTGGATAAACGTAATGGCAGGATGACCTGTTTATTATGTACTCCTACACTACATTCGATGTACCTCAGTTATAATGAATTATTTAACTACAAATGCTTAATTGTTTTAGAGCAGCAAGATTTGATTAAATACAGTTTTTTCATCAAATGTAACAAAAAAATAATATTTAATGCAGCTATTAAAATTTGGTTACAAATAACAATAAAACTTTTGCTGATATTAATATAAGAGTTAGCCACCAGTAAGAAATTTTGATACAGTGTATAAAAACTTAATTTGATTTTTACCATACAAGTTTGTCATAGTAAGTTAAAATTCAATTGTATATGCTTCATTTAATATACTATCTAGCTAGCAGACCTATGGTGTAATCTTACGCACTCTAGGGGGAAAAAGAATTGGTTGGAAAAGGTTGTTTACTGCAGGAACGCAATCTTTCCTTTGCCAATAATCATTGCTCGCTGTCAAATACTATTGCATGTATTTGTAAATTTAAGTCGTAGAAAATAAATTTTCTTATCGTCTTGGGTTTTCATAAATGGGAAATGATCATATACAACAAAGTTTTACTGAATTACGCAACAATATCTTGCTTTTATAGTAAATTTTAAAAAAAAATCCAAATCCAAATCATTCACAATATTCTTCCATATGTATATATATTTTTTTGGACATACGTATATATTCATGACACCTTAAATTTACTTTGATTGGTCACCACTTGGATGACCCATCGAGCCATGAATCGACCTCCTAAACTTTTCAATCAAAGTGTATTTGGTATCTTAAATATATTATAATAGGATATTATAGATAACTCAGATTTAAAAATATTTTCTAAATATAAAAATAAGGGGTGATTGTATACGAGCACTACCTTTTATAAATTCCTATTTTCACACAATAGGAGTATAAATAAATAGATTTAAAAAAAAAAAAAACGTAAAACCCTCACAGTTTCTCTCTTTTTTTCACAACTAAAGTTAAAAAATATCTAGTACTTTAATTTCCACTGAATATACGTGGTCAAACATGTGAAAATTCTAGTTGTATAACATAGGTGTACGCGGTGGACTGGTCTTATATATGCATGGTATGCACGCTCTTTGAAAGTGTGTTTCATGTAAAGACTCTACAGACAGACAGACATACACATATATATATATATATGGGTTTCGCATAGTTGTGTTGTGTGGACCACCGACCTTAGCTCTTCCAAAGCATGAAAGTTTAAAAAGAATAGCAATAATAATTACAGGTGCGGTCCACGTAGAATGGGCGTAAGTATGAGATACGGTGTATGTGCACCTGCCCGTGTGCCACAACTCAAGGGTCACAGGCCCAACGTATCCGGAAGACAATTCCCCCATCTGGTGGGCGCCGCATGCGACCCGTTTGATGTAGCTTATGATAGGGAGGGAATGTTGGAATGCTTCCGCAGTTGCAGCCTTCCTGCCGCTTTCCTTTGGACCATTTCTCACTAGGCAGAGCATGAAGGAGCCATGCATTGTCCTGCACCCCAATTTCCGTCATATGTCAGTCGTTTCCTTCTGATAATTAATGGAGTTCCTTGGGAATCCGTTGCCTTAAAAAAATATTTTCCAATATCATGTAATGCATGCTTGATTTGCCAGTAGGGCGTTAGCATGGTGTAATGCCCGCGGCTTCATCGCTAGTGAGTGAGCGTGTCGATTCTCCCAGAATGCGTGGGAGTTTTAGGCTCGTGGGAGTTTTGTCTTCGAAAACTACAGGTGGGAGTTTAGTGTGCTGTGAGGATAGGTGAAAACTTATTATCTCCCGAATGAATAAACTTCGTTGTAATATAAAATGTCATATTGTATTATACCAATCAAAAAATGCATGCTTGATTTATATATAAAGAAAAAAATCCAAGGAAATATAGATTGCACTCAGTTTCATGACAGCAAAGCACTTTTAGATATTACAAGCATCAAATTTTTTGTAGTCATTTTTATGTGAAATTCATGTATTGACAATTTTTCTTTGTATACAACCAAAACATTAGGGGGTTTAATGAGATTTGTTGGAGTGTTATCCAGTGCATATAACTATACCATGCGGTCTATGCATTGTGGGACCCACTTGATCATAAATAGAAAATTCATTTCACTAATTGTATTTGAAATTATTCACTTTATTAGCATACTAAATTTCATCCAAATCAACACATATGTAGGTCTCATCTTAAAATATTACAAAATTGACATAATGGAATAATTTAATATAAATATCAAGTTTAAAGTGATATTTTCAACATCTAAATGATTTAAAATATATTTTCTATGTAGATAAACAATTGTATAATGTATCATTATATTTTAATATATGTGAGGCCTATTTTGCAGTGGATTGCATAGTAGTTATGGTGCAGTCTATTTAAGTTGGATCATATATATAGGATTTTAATCCAATGAATGTGACAACACCGTGCAATCCATGCACTGTGAGGCGCACTTGATTATGAACAAAAAATCTACTCCACATGTTTTATTTATAATTATTCACTTTATTAGCATATCCAAATCAAATATGTGTATAGGCATCGTCTTAAAATAGTATAAAATCAATATAATAAATAGTTTAATGTAAATATAAATTTTAAAGTGGTATTTTCAACATCTATACTGTGTAAAGTATAGTTTTTATATGGATAAATGATTATATAAAGCATTATAATATTTTAATATGTGTAAGACTTATTTTTCAGTAGACTACATCTTAATTATAGTGCGGTCGCATGTATTGTGGAGCTTGCTTGATCATAAATAGGAAATCTACTTTACTCATTGTATTTAAAATTATTCACTTTATTAACATATTAATTTTCATCTAAATCAAACATGTTTATAAGTGCAAAATTAAGGTAATAAAATAATTTAACTTGAGTATCAAGTTTAAAGTGATATTTTCAATATTTAAACCATCTAAAATATGTATTTACATTAACAAATGATTGAATAATGTGTAACCACGTTTTAAGATGCATGGGGCGCATTTACAGTGCAGAGCGTCTACACTAGAACACACACGCACGCGCACACACGCACACACACATATATAAGAAACGGAGACGCTTCCATAAAACTCCTCTTTTACGAAATTCCTTCTATTTTTAAAATCTTGATGGTTGATAAAAAATCCACTCCATCCATTGTATTTAGTATCATTTATAGTATCCTGAAATTTTTTTTATTTTTTTAATTTCAGTGTATATGGGTCACATCTATAAATGTATAAAATCAACGTAATAAAATAGTTTAATATTAAAATATCAACTTTAAAGTAGTTTTTTCAACATTTAAATCATCTAAAATATCAATAACATGTAGATAAATGATCCTATAAAGTATTGTTACATTCCAATACATGTGTGAATGGATTCAAGTATTTTTCATAATTTACACATGAATGCACCTATTTTTGAGCAAATGTGGCCTATTCACATATTGGCTTGGGGTGAAATCTAAGTTTCCTAGCTAAACAAATGGTGATAAATATAATAAATAGATTAGATTTTCCATCAATGATCAACATTTCAAAAATGAAAAAATTTCACAAAATCACTCCTATAAAATCCAGTTTCACAGAAGTATTCCCGTATAAGAAATCTTTTTTACTCCCGTGCATGGTCTTTTGTTTTTTTTTTTCCTTCGTTTCTTTTCCCTGTTTATTCATTTTAATGCAGGGAATTAAGTGCAGTGTTTGATAGACATATAAGAGTCTGCTCATGCAGATTTGAAGTCATGCAAAGCCTGTACGTAATTAGCAATTCGTATATCCTTTGGGGAAGATGGATGAGCTAACCCAAAAAAATAAGTGGCCTGGAAGCTAAGAAACTTGTCAAATAGCCATAGGTGATGCACGTAGATGACCAAAATTAATGTACAAATCCACTGGTTTTTTATTGATAACACTGGGCAGTAGAAAGAATCCACAGCCAATCTTTAGAAATTAACTTATACAGTCATTCCCAAAAGCCCATCGTCGACATTGACAGTCTAACCGTGGGTGTTGATGCCCATTTCTTTACTGGTAAACCGTTTTGATCAGATATTGTCATTTCCATCTGCTAATTAGGCGATTCCTCCTAGCTGCAAACCGTTTAGCTATGAGATTTTTTTTATATAATGATTTTTATATTAAATTAAAAAATTTTAATCTAAAATTTTTCACTCTTTATTACTATCTTATTTTTGTAATCATTTTTTACACCTCCCTATACAACTACTCTACTTTTCAATTATTTCTATGCAACTTATTTATCTATTTTAATTTTCTTTTCTTTACTCCTCATCATTACTCATTATCATATCACATTGTTTTATATTATCTAAAAATTTCATCCTAAAATTTTATGACTTCCCAGACGCACCTTAATTAATTATCCTCAAATTAACCGGTCGATTCGATCTTATATAGGCAATGTTAGGGCGGAGCCGCAGGAGTTAATGCGCGCGCGAGAGAGAGAATGAGATTGACGCGTATAGCACTATAGCTGTGGAGCTGATGGGGTGGGGGGAGTGTTTGTGGGAGGATTTTTAGAAAAAAAATAAATAAATAAATAAAAAATCAATTGTCAACTGAGCTTCCCATGATCAATCAAAGCCGCGTAGCAGGTGATCAATATCTATATACTAGCCAGCTTGTGTTTACAGCTTCTACCCAGAATACTAATTAAGAAATAAACTTTCATTAGTTACACGTTAAAGAGAAAAATAAGATACATTTAGATTCTGGAAGAACCAAGGATTGAAAGACGACAGCGCACATACGCGCGCACGCGTATATACTTTTTGGAGTTTGGACCACCAATTCGATCATCAGAGTCTTTGAAAGTGTACATAAATCCAAGGAGCATTATGCACGCAGTTAGCCCTGTCGGGCCAGTTTCCAAAAATTCGTCAGAAAAGAAAAGAGAAAAATCTTATTTGGATCTTAGCGTTCAGACTCTTGCATCCATTAGCTAAAAACTTCAGATCAAGCAGTAGAGTCCTGCAAATTACTGCAACACAAATCGCTGAAGCTCAGTTTTCGTTCATGCATGCATGTGCTATATAATACTGAATTAAGAAAATATGAGCTCGAAAAAGCATAGAAAAGAATATAATAAAAAAAAGAATGTGAATAATAATAATAATAATAATAATAATAATAATATGGGTGATCCGATCCCATGCGTGACCCCCCTATGCATCCGGCCATGGGACCTAAGAGTGCAACTTAGATAAGGTACCCGTTGGTACCTACTTATCCGACCCTAAATTAGGTAAGATAGTGTACGAGTAGGGTAAAAATCATTATCGAATCCCCTAAATAAGATAAGAGTATGGTACACACGCTGGGTACCCAGAACAGACTCGGATGGGTACTTTAATTTGTAAATAACTATAAATATGTATATATAAATAAAAACATAATATAGATCAAAATATATATATATAATAGTTTCTATCCCTCATTCACTAATAAATTATTGTTGGTTTAATTTTCTTATTTATTTTTTTATAAATTGTATAAGGGTTATATTTATAATAACGGATGATCATAACATGAATGTGGATGATGATGTTAATGTAATTATTAATATTGATAACAAGGCTACAAAGAACGTGAAAAGAGATGTAAACGACAACAAAATGAAATTAATTATAAATTGTAAAGCCTAAAATGTAAATGATTATTGTTTTATATTATTTAAAACAAGACAAAAGATATTTTTTCATATTTCATCATTAGTTATTTTAGGAACCGATTTGGAACCGAAACTGACCCCATGGGTAATGGGTACGGTAAGGTGTAATAGGAACCGACCCTACAAGCGAGTAGGGTATGATAGATTTTTTAAAAATAAGATATGGGTAGGGTAGACTACTACCCAAACTGAACCAACTCGCACACCTAATGGAAACCCGCTCCCCTCCCCCCCAAAAAAATATTTTTTTGATTTTTTTAATAAACATGTAGAGGTAAGTGTATTTAATTCATAAACCAAGTTTTACCATTTTTTGATACTTTTAAGTATTTTTTATTTTTAAATATAATGACATTTTCGTAATTTTCTGACTCAGAAATTATAAAACATGTCACTGTTTAAAAATAAAAAATACTTAAAAGTACTCAAAAATGATAAAACTTGATTTATAAGTTAAATACACTCAGTTCTACATGTTTATAAAAAATTTTAAAAATAAAAAATGGGTTTTTTGGCCAGACGCATGGCTGCCCCCATGCGTCCGGCCGCACCCAATTATCCCTCAAAGAAGAAAGATATGATATAAGTAAATAAAACTGGATTTTTTTCATTTTCCTCCCATCTTTTTATGATTTTGTAATTTTTACTTATGACTAATGATTTTGCAAAATCGACCCCAACTTCAGCTTCGCTTTGGAAGGCGTCCCTACTGACAATAACTCTTAAGATTCACGGCTGACTCAAAGAATGATTGGTCAAATGTAACCCCACGTAACATCAAGATCAAGTAAATCACGATGTAATAATATCATTATATGAATTTAGTATATCATTAAGAATATATCAAAAATAGGGGCAGTTTTGCAAAAATAATAATTGTAAAGAGAATTGTGCAAAAATCCAAAAAACTTGTAGGCAAATGAAAATTGCGCAATAAAGGGTTACAAGGCGTAATGGTTTCAAAATAGTTACCAAGTAAGAAAAGTATCGGATTATTCAGATAGTTGTATCAATCACCTGTGCAAGAGAAGAGATTCTCGTGGTGGAGAGTATAGATGGTAGGCTGTCATGGAAGAAATAGGCAAGGGAACGAAACAGCTGAGGTGGGTCCCACGTGTGCTCCCCTAAGTTCATGCATCCTGCTTGGACGTTTTTATTGACGCATGCATGTTTTCACACACGAATTAATCTCCCTCACACATACCAAGTCTCTGGTCAGTCATTATACTATACATATTGCAAATTGCAATTGCTCAAATTGACCTTCCACTACCCTCATAATTATTGTTCGTGTTCTTGCCCCTGCATCGCAGTCTTATAGTTGGCATTTTTTCACCGTCCTTGCACAACATCAAAATATCTAAATCGCATTGTATGACCCCATAAATCCCACAAAATGCATTGAACAAGTGGTATTATCTGCCTAATTTTCCTTGACCACTCCATTTATTTCGCATGACGCCTTCCTAATTGGGAGCGAGGGGAATATGATTGACACATTGGAATGAAATCATGAAAGACGTGATTTTAAAAAATAAAAAGAAATGAAAAAAAAAAAAAAAGAAAAATGCTGCACAAGGCTATCATTATTGGAGTTGATTTGCAGATTCTCACACCAAACCATGTTGTTGTTGGAATTATTATCTAGATGGGCATGCAATCAAAACCCAAGTTGAAAGAGGTGGTGGACGCGCCACAAGGAAGGTATGCATAAAATTAAAAAGAAATTCACAGTACTCCTAGCTAAGCAAATAAAATATTAAAAGAAATGATTCTTTGGAAATTTTCAAATGAGATGGGATTCGACCCACTTTTCATGTGTGACTCCAAACACAGAATTTGCGAGTTCACATCAACAAAAGGCATCCGAACTGAAAAAATAGCAAATAACTATACAAATGTACTATTACGTTTTTATTTTTCACCCAAGAGCAAGCCCTATGCTCCACATTGAAGCATTTTTACTCAATACCAATGATCATTACCTTATATATGCATACATACAGATATATATACTCTGCTCCCACCCTCCTTCATTAACCTTTTCCAAGCAAATATTAAGACAATGATTTTGTAATTTTCCCACCCCATTAGATGGGGTGAAGTAGGTGGACAACGGGCTCAATTAGTTGCCCACCAGACCAGATGGTCGATCGATAAGGATATGTAGCTGAATTGGGAGAAGCGGGATTGATGAGACCGATTCCAAGGGACACAGCAGTCCCCATCACCGGGTTCAACTCAGCAGTCAAGCATCATGCAAATGCATTCTTGGCATTTAAGAATCAACGCTTGTCAATTTTTCAAATTTCTAAATATGCACGGGCCCTTAATGCTGCTAATTATTCAGGTGGGCGAACCCTTGAACCTTTCTTTGCCCACCCACCTCGCAGGCACATCACTCGTCACTGCCAATGAAAAGACACAGCTGAACGTGCATGCACGAACAATGTTCGCACCATGTTGATCGAAAGCAGAAATTAATAATTTTTCCAAATTTCTTGGGCTTTTTGCATCAGCCCCCAGCTTTTGTCAATTTAACTTCTTGAATAGCACAAATACACCCTACATTAAAATATCTTGCGTCAATGCCCTTCAACAGGGTCCACTAGAAAACGACATGCTCTCCCACGCGTTTGTGCTTCCTGCACGGCGGGATGACCAATCCAACTCCTTAGCCACTTATTTACAGAGCTGGACAGTATTTTTTAAGGTGGTGTTGCCCTTAAATTTTTAGGCCCACTATACTTTTTTAATGAAGTCAATGCTTTTCATTATATTTATCTTTATACCTTTACTTGACATAAAAAAATTATCATATTTGCAATTTAGATAAATCACTAAATAAAAACATTTAAAAGTGCATTTCCACCATTCAAATAATTTTATAATTTCGTTATCCAAGTATAATATTCGATGAAAATAATTTATGCTATTTTCACGAAAGATAAAATCTTAGCATATGATGAATGACTAAGATTCAAATGAAAGAACCATTATACATTGAAAAATGAGGGCTGCATCCGTGCTTCAGTGCCTACAGGCAGCATTGATTGATGACCTAAAGATTAGGGATCCATGTTAACAGAGATAGAACTAGGGATCCAAGCAGATAACCCTACAGGTGGGTGATGATGATGATGATAGCCAGGATGCAATGCACTCTGGAAGCAAAAATTGCAGCAAATCGTCATGGTCGTTTTACCAGTGGAAAAATGTGTTCTATATTTATCGCAAGTTAAGAGTACATTTCCAGAATCCAAGGTTATGGAGTCAAAAGGCCCCTGATTCTGTTAGCCCGGGTACATACTTTCGCTTTTTTTTTCATGAAAATGTTGGCCTAGTTGCATTTAATTCACTTATTAAATTTTATAATTTCTGGATGTGTGTGTATATATTTTTGAATTTAAAAATCAACCATTTTGGAAGGTATTTAAGTCATTTTCAGCCCCAAACTGTTATTTTTGAAATTCAAAAATATATATACACACATCCAAAGTAAAATATTTGAATTAAATACACTTTAGCCAACATTTTTACAAAAAAAATATATACACCTACTCGCCCAGGCTGACAGGAGCTCTCTTGTTAGCCTGGCTAACAAACTCAGAACTCAAGCTAAAATTGGAAGTCAAAAAAATTGCGGGGTGTAACACGCGCGCACACACACACACAAAAACTTGTATGGCATAGAATACTTTTTGGGTTGTTTTTAATCAATTTTTAAATTTTTTATTTATTTTATGTTATTTGCCTTTGCCTTTGTGCCAACATCCACAAGCCAAGAAGGCAAAATGGGGACGGTAGCAACACCAAAAGGGCGATACAACTTTTGACCAGAGGACTATAGGAGAATCGGAATATTGGGGCAATTAGCATCCTTGTGACAATAAGAATCAATGTCCAACGGATTGAGATAAGACACTTTACCAGAGCTTCCAATAGGTCTGTCCTTCCAAATTGAGGGCTAAAACAAAATATGGAATCAGGGCCCAAAATTAAAAGTCATGCCAGGATCTTCCCACCTCAGCAACTATCCTGGAAGTCCACAACCTTGGACAGAAGAATGTTGAAAAATGTTCAGTTTTCAGCGGACCCAACTCATTTAGAGTTAGGAATAGCCAGAGGTAACATACACAACGGTTGCAAATCCAGTAAATTCAGCAGATGGTTCTTTTTCATAATGAGATTAACATAAAAATGGCTGTCGGTTAGTCCACTTTCAAAGCTATTTTCTCCTTTATACAGAAATTATGTCATAGATGAATTTTATAACAAGTTCCAAGGCACAACTACTAAATGACAATTCATTTTTTTGGATAAGGGTATGTTTGGCAAAGAATAAGATTTTTCCAACTAAAACTTTTCAATCTAAAACTTTTTCACTCTCAACTACCTTATTTTTTAACCATTTCTTCACATCTTCCTATACAATTACCCTATTTTTAATTATTTCTACACAACTATTTATACAACCAACCTATCTATTTTAACTTTATTCTCTTTACTCCTCATCATTACTCCTTTCATATCACATCATATCATTTTCTCCCAATTCAAAAACTTTTTATCAAAAATTTTATTACTTCCCAAACACACCTATGAAAAAGTTTGATCGAGGACAATATCAACCAAATAGACTTTTTAATGGAAAATTATTGAAATATAGGTAATGATAAGAAAATATAAGGTTGTTAATTAAATAATTAAAGTGTCACATCAATATACCTTTACCTATTGCATCATTTTTGGGCCTTTCAACTATTAGCTTGTCTCCTAATTCTCTTCTACGCCATCTAAATATACATCGGAAAACTATTGCATGCTAATGTAGCTGAACCCATGTTCTGCACATCAGTCTCCCATCTCTGTACCTATCCCCAAACCAACACTACTAGTATAAAACATGGGATTGCTCCACTCCCAGGTGAGTTGCTTCAACACGGACGGAACATGATAATTTTGCCTCTTTCCAGGTAAGGCTATTCAAGAAATAACAACTGATAAATGATCCAATAGCTGCCATATGAACAATATGGATGGAACCAAAATGCAAAGAAGCACCATGTGGGATACGTGTTAACAGTAAGGGTGCTGATTGCAGATTTTAAAAGAAATCAGCTATATTTCACTAGAAAGGCACATCAACAAAGAAACTACAATTAGCTGAAAGGGACCACATATAATGAACTTACAAGGTATCTTTTGCTGATTAACAACATGTCATAGAATGCCCTCATTGCAATGCAAGGCAACCCCCAATCAATTTTCAACAATCTGCAGAAGAAATGAGCCATATCGCCTACCATGAGCACAATACAACCTGATAGAGACACACCAAAAGCATTACAATCAACCCTTAGGTCCAATCAGCATTTTTGCTTGGTAGAACATCCATGTGTAAACAAAACATACAGGTCGGCACCTAGTTCACTAAAATTTAGTAGTTCAGTTTCGGTTCAGTTTGCAATAAACAACTCTCAAGATGATCTTAGATATGTAAATATGTCAACACAGGAATAGAGGGGAACCACATGGCAAGGTTTTTGCAATTTTACAAAGTTTCAGTAGCAGAAACCAGAGAAACAGTCAATATTCACATAGTATAGCCAATGGTCAAGAGGTGTGCTCTTCTGATATGGGAGATTTTTGAAGAATCCAATCCACATTGAGACCCATCAGTTTGACAAATTTGATTGGCCATCCACAGCTCAACATGACACATACAATGCATGATGCATCGGCAAAGAGAATGTTTCTTCGAGCACAGCATATATTTTGCTACCATAAAACTGCACAGTGAATTTGAAAAGTGCCCATATAGCTATCAGGATAACATTGAACTTACCTAGTATGATGATAGCCGGTACCCTGGAAGTTAGACGCAGACATGGTTAGCATGACTGGAAGACGCTGCTTGTTCAGTCATCCCAAGCATCATCAGCAGCACCCTCTTTCTTGACATTTGTCGGTGTGAGCATGTATTTGTACTTGTCTTCAACATTTATTGCTGTGGGTCCATTCAAAGAAAGCTTTGAAAGGGCAATCCTCGCTTCCCTCTGTGCAGCTGCTGCCTCTCTTTCTTTCCTCCGGGCAACCTAGCAGATAGCACTAACTTTCAGGTGGGGCATACGTGAACAAAAAAAAAATTGACAAATAGTGTGACTATGGTAAACCAGCCAACAAATCATGTGATCTTCAAGCCTGCCACCATGTTGGAAACTAGAAAAAGTAGGAACCTCAATAATATATATTGTTACTAATTGCCTGGTAAGGAAAAAAAAATACTGAAATGAGATGAAATCTGAGCAACTTACACAAGGCAAGGTGAAAACAATAAAACACCTTTCAAATTGGACACATGGAAAGCAGGAAACTGCTCTGGTCATTTCCAAATAAGCAGAAAAGGTCAAAATGAGATAAAATAGGAACTGCCTTCTTGAAAGGGTAACTGAAGTCAGAAAAAACATAATTAGAATTTAGAAACATGACAGGAAGGGTGCAGTTGTAGTGTGTGGGATGCAAATATATTCATTTCCGCCATGCAGAAAAGAAATTGGTAGGTGAGAAAACATACTGAATGAGAAATATCACAGGCAGGACTGTTTTCTGGGAGTCATTTATTTGTCGTGACATTGGTAGTTCACGAAAGGTGTAGTCACCGAAAATGACAGTCAGAATCATTTTATTTGACCATTGTAAAGTTCTAAGATTTATACGACTAAATAATTCTTTCTGACAATGTTTATTTGACCATTCTAAAGTTTTAAGATTTATATGACTAAATAATTCTTTCTGACAATGCTTTTTCACATTAATAAGATTCATAGTCATGAAAAGAATTAAACGCTGAAAAAAGATTAAACGCTGAAAAAAGAACGTACTTTTCCAGTTGCAAATAACACAGCGTTTCCAGTCTCTGCGTCTGTGATTGCCTTACGTATATGTGCCACAAGGAACTACACAATGTGATCAAGAAAAACCAAATGGGAAAAGAACTTAATTATCATGATTCCAGAGATGCATGAAAAAGGCCAAGACCAATAAGGCAATGACATATGCATTATAGGTTATGTACCATGTCACGGTCAGTATAAAAAGAAGTAGCTTGGCCTGTGGATCCTGCACGCCCTGTTCGGCCAATCCGATGCACATAGTCCTCCATTGTCTGCCAACATAGTATCTCAAGGTATCACATAACTACATAAGTAGTAATTTTTTTATTTCACATCTTCAATTTTATTTTTAAATCCAAGAAGCAGAACATCTACACATGTGTTTCATTTCTTACATTTTCGAAATCCAAGAAGCAGAACATCTACACATGCATTTCATTTCTTACATTTTCGGATAGGCAACACTATGGTCATAATTTACAAGTAAACAAAAACAGCATACAAAATGATGAGGGATTTGTAGAACTAGTGCTGCTTTTGTTCTCTGCAGACGTGACATGGTCCTTTGCAGAGAAAGATGCCTCTCTTTCAAAGCAAATAGAGGATAAATGTCACATCCTTCTATTTCTGCACAATGACATGCTTAAGAAGCAAGTTGAATCAGTTGGGAAGAAAAAACTTGTTTAGATAACAGAAGTTTGATCAATAGCACACAGAAGTATAGGTGCCAATATAGCCGAATCTTCCAGCATGGTTTCTTCTCCTTTCTTGTTTCTGACAAAATTCATATTTTGGGTCTAAGTAGTTCTTGTGAGCTCATTGCTTTCTAAACAGAACAATCAACTATTGACAGCTGATAAGGACTATCGGGACTTCCGTACTGTTCACTGGCATTGCAAGGCTGAGAAATAAGGTTGTTCCGTTCACTGGCATCACAAGGCTCAGAAATAAGGTACATAGAAACTGCAGATTGGCAGACCTCTTGACCACAACCACAACTTGTAAAAACTTATTGCAATTTAAGAGATAGCAATAATATAAACATACAATATGGCACCAAAGAAGCTTCATGAACCATTCGTTCCATTTTTCACCTGAAAAAACATGCATGGACACTGGAAGCAATCTAGTGTGCCACAAGAATTAATGGTCATTAGCCCCAAAATTCAAAATAAAAATCTGTCCACCTGATTGGACATCTTTAAGGATTGAGTTTAGACAATTTCTTTCTTCGCTCAAGCGTTCATTGTTTCAGGCCAATGAACAGAGATATGACAAGTCCAACCACCATGTTTCCTAGAATAGCCAGTCCCATAGTAGAAAAACTATCACATAAAGTAAAACAGCCTTCATGTGCATCATGAAGCTTGATGAAGTGCAAGTACCTATATCATTCTTTTTCCTAAAGAGAAACTTGTTCCGAAAAGAAAATGGAAGGTCAGAAGACAAGATATCGAAGAAGGGAAATATGAAAACATTCAACAATGTGCACTTGGAAACAAGAAGGTCAGTTATAAGCACCCACAAACTTATTAAATGTCAAGCCTTTGGTTGTGGGATTCAAAAGCATGACCTTTTTGCCTTTACAAAGACGACTGCTGGCGTCTTTGATTTGTTCAATGTCCAAATACACATACCTTTGGGAGATCCAGATTCACAACATGAGCAACTCCTGTAACATCTAAACCACGCGATGCAACATCTGTAGCAACCTAGACCAAATAAGATGCGAAATTCATCAATCTTTGATCTTTGAATAATACCCAAACCTACAAGAGTCATATTTAGAATATCAAAAAGCAGCAACAGTTCATTTTATACAAAATACCAAGATGTTGGTAGAACCACTCCTGAAATCACGAAGAGCAGCTTCTCTCTCACTTTGACTACGGCCGCCATGAAGAGCAACTGCATGCAGACCTTGTGCCACCAATGCTTCTGCCACCTCATCACACCTAGTCTGAAGGTGCATGTAGCATCTGTTTTAGGATTTCTAGCAAAAGAATATTATTTGTTTTTCTTTTTTTTTTTCCCTTATCCTTTTCAAAGAGTAGATGAATTTCAATATTTTAACATTAATAACAACAGCCTTGACCTGGATCTTCTATATTATCTCATAGGATCTTGTGTAGAGAAAGGAATCAAAGAATGTGATGCTGCGGCAGTAGCAATCTGCATAGCACATTCAAACTAATGCTCCTCAGCACAAAGCTTTGAGATCTCGATGATGGTTTTAGTCTGCCACATTGTGTTCTTTAATAATATATTTAGGGATTAATGTGTTCCTTAACTCTTTATACATCCAATATTCTCTCTTCTAACTCTTTATATATCCAATATTCTATCTTTATATGTCTAACATTTATGATGCGCATAGCATTCAATGAGTAATGTTTCAATGCATCAAGGTGCAAAACCCTGTTTTTCAAATTTTTTCGAAATTTTTTTATAAATTTATTAACTTAGGTGTATTTAACATGTGCACTAAGTTTTACCATTTTTGGAGATGTATATATATATTTTTACACACTCCAAAAATGGTAAATTTTGGTTTATATAAAAACGTTTTCAAAAAAAATATTTTTAAAACATGGATTTTGCACCCTGATGCATTTAAACATTACTCGCGTTCAACTGGTAATATTTATCACTTCAAAATTTTTATTCTAATACCAGCACTGAGCAGTATTTTTTCTACAATATATTTTAATCTAAGATGTTAAAGAATACCATAAAAAAAAGGATGATGTTAAAGAATTTTTATTTTGTTTACTTTTTCATACATCAAGAGACTTTTTTTGTGGATCCTTTTATCTAGGAAAGATGGTTAATTTGAATGAGTTTGCATGAATGAGGTATAACAGGCCTCCATCCAAATCAAGGTTAGCCATTCACTTTTGACCTTTTCTTCTATGATCAATATAAATTTCCAGTTGAGCTAATTTTTTTCAAGCACCTAAATAAGTAAAACAACACACTTTTTAAGACTGGAATGGATGTTAATAAGTAACATGTTATGAAGTGTTTACTCATTTATTGCTAGGCGGGTACAAAAGTCAATGCATAGGAGGTTACAGTTTGCAACATGAAAAAATGCAGATGAATAAGATTTAAGTATAATGCAAATGTCCAATTGAGGATATATGTACATCCAGTTCGATTGTACATATTGAGTTCATAGAAGAGAACTGTCTAAAATATGATCAGAGTCATTGCAAATGGTCAATGATCAATATGAACAATATCTTTTCAATTTACTATCCTAACGTTTGGATATGTTAATGGTAGATAAACAGCTCAGAGAAATAATTCAACAGATGCCTGCACTCCAATGGTAGAAAAGGCCATTACTGGAAAGACAGGATAGTTAAATATTAGTTAACTAAAGCATTGCCCATCTGCAATATTCCCATCTGCTGAAGACAAGAAGTCTACATTACTGGAAATAGGTGGCACTGTTCAGAAAGCCTTTGCTTGTTTCATCTGGTTGAGTCATGACAAAACCATTTTTTTAAAGAAATTTATAGCAAAATTGTACAGATGCAGCCTCCATACCTTCCTTTCAACAAAAACAATAGTTAGGGGAAATGGACGGCCAGATTTTTCAGCTTGACAAGCCTCCTCCACAAGCAAAGCGAGGAGCCGATCAATCTACAGAAACATGTGATTCCACACATGTAGTATTAGATAATGAAATGCTCGCTCAGATGCAAAGAAAAATAAATAAATTTCCAGAGAAATTAAATAGGCGTCCTATGGTATAAGAGAATGGCATGGTTAAATTCATGGAGAATATACTAATGAGAAGCAACAGCATGAGTCCAAATATAAAGAGCCTATGTTGTCCAAATTCAATAAACATCAACACAAGAAAAACATTTTGCTTGCCAGCAACAGCACAAGCAAAGATTCCAATCCAAGAAGCAACGCTTCTGATGACAAAGCCCCAAATTTTCATACCATTTATATTTTACACAATAACAAGAACCTTGAAAGTAATTTTAATATAGTCTGAATTCAATACTAGAATAGAAAAGTGAACAAGGGATAATGCCCAAGAGCAGGGCAAACAGAGAGGGCAACCAAATAACCGCAAGAAAACACACGCCATTCTACCTGCTTCACCTATTAAGACTGAAACCACCAAAACCCAAAAATATCAGCAGAAAAACCTAGATTTACAAATGGACCAGCTCACTCAGATCAGTAACAAAAACTTCATGGACTGGCAATATAAAACGAGGGCAAGGTTGCATCAGGACACAGCTGAAGGTTGAAGAGCACAAATTTTAGTATAGATTTCTGGAGCCAACAACTAGATTTATCAGCTGAATTTCTCAAAAGTAAACTGAGGGCAAGCTCCATCAATCCTATTACGTCGAAATATCAACCCCTAAGTACATAACATACGCACTAGGCCATGTCTCCTAAAATCTTTTTCTAACACCCTCCAACCTTCCAGCCTATACCTTCCACTTTTTATGGCCTTCAACTTGAACAATGCTTCAAATTCTTCTAAGCAGCATAGTTCTGGACCTCTGTCAGGAAGATTATAAAACCTATACAGCTACACCTCTATTCATGTCTAATTACTTCTTAGTCTTGCCACTCGGCTGTCCTAACATCCTCCATCCCACCGCATATGCAATGAACATGTCATTCCTTGGCCACTGACCAGTCCAACCATCTCATCAACAAAAAACAAAAAAAAAAAGTCCAACTATGAAACCATATATTTATACATGATCCATCTCCCCCTGCTCTAACCACCACTATAGGTCGGCTTAGGGATGATATAAATATATACAATCCTTCATCATAGGTTTATTTTGGAGTTGAAAAGACATGAATCCACGAAAGTAATTTAGTGTATATCCCACACATGCCTGAACTAGATATGCATATAGGCATTTTCAGGCAACTATGTTTTACAAAAAGCCTAGGTGAGAAATGCCTGTGTTTTACAGAAAGCCTAGGTGAGACTTTAGCTCTGAGCAACCACTTTTTTTTCTAACTATCCAGTGGTTAATTACTCTGGTTAATTACTCTCACATTCCAACAATATTTAACCCGTGTTACAATATCACCATCAGCATGGCATATTACAGAATATCATCTCAAAAAGTAAATTCTAAACGCAGCTCTTTGCCCCAAGCATCCAAAAATGGACCTAAATCCAGCTCTTTCTCCTAAAGCATCCTATCATAGCCATAACCTTTCAGAATCAAATCCTCTCAATTAATTTAGTCTTGAAACAATCATGGATAGGGTTCTTTGGTTCTTATGGGGACTTTCTGACAAAATTTTGCAGATAAGAAATCCAGAATGGAATGAGAATGACTTTCGACCTTTCTTCCCAACAGAACCATCAAAGTTTATAGATGAATATAGTTTTTTATTGGATTATGTTGGACAAAAAGAGCTTAAGATTTGAATCATCTTAATGGAATTATAAACACATAAACGTTAACACAACTGTATATTCTACCAACATGCTTATTGTTTTTAATAAACCGATAAATAAAGCTGAACCAAAATACTTATCTATAAAACAAACAAACAAAAAAAAACTCTGGGCAAACTCCAGGTATCTTGGCAGACACAGGGTGTGTGTGCTAGTGCCTTTAAATGAGGCATATGATTCATAGATACATATATAGGAAATATATTTGGACCAATGGTTCAGAAATCTTTCCTCATCTCCTAATATATCCTAAGTCATCTTTAAGCAATATCCAAGCAACAAAAAGTGGCTACCAGAATGCACAAATGGTATAGGCATGCCTACGTGGAAATGACAACAAAATCCACAAATAGTTCTACAGAAAACCCCCCTCCCTAGTTATTTATCCACTACCATCTTTGATCTCTACATGTCTATAATTCAGCAACAATCAAATTTACAAAACACGTGAAAGTACATATGCTGTTATCTCCTGTGCACCCAACTCTAAGAATATTGTTAGCTGTCTTAGAATATTGTAAGAAATTTGTAAGAATGTCTCCAAGCTTATTTGGAAAAATATCAGTTAAGATGATTGTAAAATACCCATCAAAAATAAAAAATAAAAATAAAATACTCTAAGCAGGTTCAGATCTATGCCATGATGACAAGGTTGTTTTAGGAGTCTCAAAAAAAAAATGAGGAATTGGGTGTGTTTTTTATGCCTAATTATCCAATAATCATAGTCATTTTGATATATACCACAAAGGCCACCAAGAACCCAATAAATAACATGATTCCGCTTCAGATAATCATAGAAATTTACCCCAGTATAAAAAACAAAAAATTAGGAAAAAAATACTCAGCCTTTCATTAAAAATTATCCAAAACAAAATTGCAATTGATACATCAAGAACGACATTATTGACTTTGAGCCACAAATGAATCAAAAAATTAAAACAGATATTTCAATTTAGACTGGAAGCCTGAAGACAGTTAGCAATCATAAACCAATATACTACCCCTTTCTAATAAGCATTCAAGCTAAGCCACTTCTTTCTCATAAATGTCTAGATGATCTTACCTTCTCAGTTTCTGTAACCTTCTCCAGGACCTGTGATACATTTGCTGTGGGGCTACTAACTTTTCCCACCTTAACTTGTACAGGATTGTTCAGGTATTCCTTAATTCAAAGGGCAAAAGCTAGTAAGAAACAAATATGTCCCTAATACTTGGGAATGAAAAAGAAATAACCCACTGAGAGAAACCAATAAATTCTTGACACATGAATTGCTTCACCAAACACTCATAAACATAACTTCAGCTTTGCACAAAGAGAAATTATAAAACAGATAGTAACCAAGAAAGAAGTATTTGCAATTGGATATTGAATGATGCCAGAAATTAACAAGAACAATTGTACTGTAGTTCTCTCTGGTGGTGGCATTGGAAACACTAAATTAGACATATGCATTGAATTAGCATTATAAAATGAAAAGAAAACAACTGATACTATAACATGTTTTAGCAATTAAGCATATGAATAGTCTCATATAACACCAAAATGCAGACAACCAATCAAAAGACATATCTCATCAGCCAATAAACCAAGCCCCAGAATTATTTCTCAGGAAAGGAAACAATTGAAAGGGAATGCAGAATGCCCATTGAAATGGCTGAAAGGAGAAACTCCACCAACTTTCAAGGCTTCATTTACTCCATAAAGCCAAAAGCACAAATTACTGCTGTCAGGCAACTCATCAGAAGATAATGACTGTGTATCACAAAAAGCATAAAAAGCAACAAAATTCAATGCGCTGATTGGTAAAATGGATTGGATTGGAATGGAATGAGATGAAAAGAAGAGGATGTTAGCAAAATATGGAATATCAGTCATAAAGCAATAAAGTAATTTTCCAAGAAAAATCCACTCCATTCCAATCCACTGATCAGGCCCCAAACAGATAATCTAAGTACAGGAGTGAGGAATGCTTAGAATGTGGAATGACTGTTTAACAAATCCTCAAACCGCATCATAAGGGCTTTTCCCCCTGAAAACAATATATTTCACACTCAACCAGAAAGTATCCGTACCTGTGCCAGTGCTTCAATCTCCGTTGGCATGGTTGCACTAAACAACAATGTTTGGTGCCTTTTTGGCAGTTCTCTCATTACCTAAGACAAAATACAGAAGACATTGAGAAAATCTTATTTCATGACTGCATCCATTGCATGTATTGGAAGCACAGGTCACAAAACAGGGCAAAAGTTTAAACCACGAAGTTAACTTTTAAGTTAAGCGATTAGAAAAAAAGAAAATGCCAATCAATTATCACCTCTCTTATTTGAGGTTCAAAACCCATATCAAGCATTCTGTCAGCCTCATCCAGAACAACAAATGAGACCCTTGAAAGACATGTATTCCCTTGTTGTAAATGATCGAGAAATCTTCCAGGAGTAGCAACAACAATATGAACCCCAGCACGAAGCTCAGACCTCTAAACGTTAATAGCCAAAATAATCATCAATATGAGGATCAGCTGCTATCATGAACATAGCAAGTAGTCAAGAAAACATGTAGCAGAATAGAAACTAACACTATATTTCCTGCTAATTTCATTGAAATGTGAGGATGAAAAGCTTCAAAGAGGAAAAAAAGGAATCCGTCAGATGAACAAGAACCCGAGGTCAGACACACCACCAAAGCAGTTTGAAGGACATGAGCGATAATCAAAATCTCTAAAGATATCATTCAAGCATTCAATGGCCTAAAAGATTTTAAGATACATGGAACAGAGTCACAAAGCATAGACAGCGCATGAAACACCTTGACTCTCAAATTGCAAGTCAACCTTTACCTCAGAATCATTTTGAGTTCTCAGATTATAGTGCTCAAATCCTTCCCTATGTTGATCCTGTCGACAAATATCCTAATCATCCAATACTCACAGAGGGGTCTTATTTCCAGTCAATGCCATGGCTTGCGTTGAGGGATCAATTCTTGAGCCAGCCAATCCACCATGGCTCACTATGTAACTTTACAATGCCATTCAATTTTCAATTATGTGTCTATTGGGCAATAGCATTATGGGCTCAAAATCATGGTCAATGATTTTAACCAATGAATGGAGAACTATTCTAAGGTTACGATGAAATTGCAAATTATAACAGGCAAAGTGGAAGAAATAGGTAAGGGAGGGAAGGAGAGGCAGAAGGAACAAGAAAAACAACAAAACAAGAAAGAAAACAAATAAACAGAAACCACTTATGAGGTTGTTATCATTATCATGGATTCTAAGTGGTACATCCTCAAGAAAGAGTGTTACATCTAAGATGCGACCAGTTTGTTTATATCGACCTCCCCTCAAGAAAGATATGAATATGGCATTCAGGGAACATAAACGAAGATGTAATAGAAGAAATAGCCAATCCATGGAAGAGAATTGTGGAGGCTCAGTTGCAACATTTGCATGTCAAACTACTTAACCTGCTCAGAGATGTTTGTTCCTCCCACAACAATAGCAGTTTTGAAGGACTCCAGTGAGCGACTAAATGCCTTAACCTGTGAGGACACATAATAAGATGGGAAAACTTGATGTAAAAGTCATTTAAATTTCAAATACAAATCAGAAGCACCACAGTGTCATGCTACCCCTGCCCCCAAGAGCAAAAAGAACATGGCTATAAACACAAAGAGGAAGGATTCATAAGGAACAACTCGAATCATCCACAAGGTCAGAAATACATTAACACAAGCATATGGTGATAAACGACTTCCTATATTGATTCCTAAAACTGAATGATGGGGATCGGGCTAAAGAGCCAAAGCCGGAATCAAGCCACTCATATGAGCTTAGGCCGAGGAGCGGGATTAAACCCAGATCGAGGTGGAGTCCAAAAAGGATGGTGAATAGGAAGTAAACTAGAGAAGGCCGAATGGGTATGTGAGGCACATGCTGTGAGAAAAGGCAGGATCTGTGATCCGCCAAGTTTAAAAAGGAGGGAAGCTAGCTAAGAGGAAGTGGGTTGTTTTTCAGTTGTTTCCATTTCATTCTTTTCCTTTATGCAATCTGGTTGTCAGCTTTTCTTGAGAATTCCGTAATTTGTAATGAAAATTTTCATAGCAGTAATAAGAAGCGGGATCTGTTTGAGAGACGGATCTCATCAAGGTATCAGAGCTTCGTTCCAGGACAGTACTAGTTATGGGAGGAACCAAAGCGCTAGAGGAATGCATGGGGCGCATGGAGCAAGAAGGCGATGAAAGGGCTTCAGAATTAGAGTAGAGGATAGAGGACATGGAGATCGTGGTCCGGGACTTAGGGCATGACCTCTATACGATCAGTGATGAGGTCCGATCTTAGGGGCCCCGGATGGAGGACCTCAAAAGCAGCCTTCAAGCCATAATTACAGAGGCGGTGCAAAGAGTGGCGCAAGGGATTGCTGGATCTAGCCAGCCACCGACGCCTAGATCTGTGGAAGTAGATCGGACAACGATTCTGACTGCGTCGCCAAGCCAAAGGCCGGTCCGTGGGAATTGCTCATCACCTAGAGAGGAGATCTGAGGGCCACAGTCGAGGACAGATCAAGATCCTTCCATTCCACCTGGGTTTGACCTGCGTTGAGGCCAACCACGGAAACAGGAGCAACAGCCGCCACTGCAACCGGGTCTGAATCCACAACAGCTACAAGGGCAGAGCATCCCACTCCGGGCCAGCCATATTAGCCACATAGGATGGACGGAAGGGTGATAACTCCCTACGGCAACCGCCACCAATATATTACCAACAACAAAACCAATGGCAGCAAGGTGCCCTGTCTCCATAGTTCAGACCTCCAGTGCCACCAAGCTGGTTGGGCCTTACCAATGAGAGCTCATGACATCAACCAGGTCTGCATCAGGGGGAGGAACTGCACAACAATAGCAAGTGGGACCATGGTAAGCTCGAGTTCCCCTCCTTTTCATCGGGAGATCCACGACAGTGGATAGTGAGAGCCAATAACTATTTCGAGTTGTATGAAACTCCTACATGGAAGAGGGTCAGGTGGCAACCCAATATTTGGAAGGTAGTGGATTGGAGTGGAGCCAATGATTGAGAAAACGCCGGCCAGGCATTCGCTGGCAGGATTTTTGTGAAGAGATGAAAGAGCGATTCAGCACTGTGGAGGCAATAGAGGTGGATGTTTAATTACCAAAGATACAACAAATGAGTCCCTTGGAAGACTATGTGCAGGAGTTGGAGCAGCTTCACAACAGGGCTAACGACTTGTCTGACAAAAATTTCAGGGGTGTATTCATTAGCGGGCTTAGAGGGACCTAAAGGCGGAGGTATTAATGGCAAAGCCACAAATGATAGCACAAGCAATCCAGTTGGCTTGGCAATTCGATCACAAGAAAATACAGATCAAGTAGTGGTATACAAGCAATTCCAAGGATAAAGGCCGTGGGCCATCCACGAATCTCTCGACAGACAAGCTAGGTGGAAGGCCAAGCGAGTTATAAGGGAAAGGCGCATATCCAGCGCATATCCATACAGGGCTACATCACCGATCAAGCAACTCACTCTGGAATAGATCCAGGACCAGAAGACTAGGGGTCCATGCTTCTCCTGTGATGAAAAATTTACGAGGGGCCCCATCAGCAAAGGAAAACAAGTATATATGATAATCCAAGAACCGGTAGGGGACGAAGGGATGGAAGAAGCAAGAGTCAATTCTAATGAGCCATCACTACAGCAACCCATTCTTATGGATATCTCCTTGCAAGCCTTATCTGGCTCGACAACTATGCAAATACTCAAGGTAAAAGGGAGGATCAAAGTAAGGGAGGTGATAGTTATGATTCACTACGGGAGCACTGACAACTTTATTAATCAAGACATAGTCAAGCAATGCAACTTACCTATGCAACCAATTAAAGGATTTGCAAAGCAGGTGCCAAACCAAGCACAAATGCCTTGCTTCGGAATCTGTCAAGAAGCCAATCTCCAAATGCATGACTATTCGGTGGCGTTGGACTTATATCCATGGGCATTGGGGAGTATTGACGTAGGGCTTAGAGTAGCATGGCTCAAACAACTGGGAGATATACTTTCCAATTGGAATTCCTTGTGGCCTAGTTTTAATGTTGGGGGCAGACACTACAAATTGCAGGGACTTAAGAAGGATGCTGTCATCCCCATTGGCCAGGGCAAGCCGTGTAAAGGAGATTGGCAGGGAGCGCAAGTTCTAACAAGCGTCCTAAACCGGTCAGGGTCAGCCCCAAAGGCATGGCCGGAGCAACTAGCGTCCTGGCTAAAGAGGTTCCTCAGTTTTTTTTGGAAGGCCTTCTTTCAGATGCATAACACTGGCTTACATTACAGCACAGAATACCGTCTACAGATGTGTCACTTCAGAGCTTCCACCTACAGATGAAGAAGATCAGCCTACTACCACACCTGAAGTCGTGTTGGCTACCTGCACAATTTTGCAGGGGAAAAGGCCACATCTGGAGGTGCTTGTCAAATGGCACGACATGCCGGAATCTGACAATTCATGGGAAGTTGTTTACAAGCATCGTTCTTTATTTCTCCATTTTGACTTGGAGGTCCAAATCGATTTTCAAGGGGGTGGAAGTGATGGGAACTGGGCTGAAGAGCCGAAGCCGGAATCAAGCCACTCATATGGGCTTAGGCCGAGGAACAGGATTAAACCCAGATCGAGGTGGAGTCCAGAAAGGATGGTGAACAGGAAGTAAACTAGAGAAGGTCGAACGTGTATGTGAGGCACGTGCTGTGAGAAAGGGTGGGATCTGTGATCCACCAAGTTTAAAAAGGAGGGAAGCTAGCTAAGAGGAAGTGGGTTGTTTTGCAGTTGTTGCCATTTCATTGTTTTCCTTTACGCAATTTAGTTGTAAGCTTTTCTTGAGAATTCTGTAGTTTGTAATAAGAATTTTCATAGCAGTAATAAGAAGCGGGATCTGTTTAAGAGATAGATCTCATCACTGAAAAAATCACCCAATTGTGTGACTATCTAAAAAACTGCTTCAACAATGCACAATATAGCGAATAACCTACTATCAAATTTGCAGTATTTACGTAAAAAATTAAATCAATCACCCCCAAATTCCCAACCTAATCATGCAAAATTCATATTACAGTTCGGTTGATATCCACACTGCTGCATTTTCCTAGCTTCCTAGTAAGATAATAAGTTCTAACGTAAATTCACAATGGTAAACACAGAGCTTTGTCATGTTCTGCAAAAAGTTAAATCACTAAATACAATATATAGTATATAAGCAAAACGATATTTGTTATTTCTATATAAAACAATATTTTTTCTTTAACAAAAAAAGCTGTTGAGTGACTAAATTGTAGGTATTTCATACTATGGAGAAGAAACACAAGTTTGACATAATACCCATGTAAGACATGCACCAAAACAAATCAGTCTATGTAACCTATCCTTCATATGCCACATTGCCAGATGACAACTTTTTGTCGGAGACTGCCTATAGCTGCTTTGAAAATGGCCATTCCACGCACCAATTTTTTTTAAAATAATAATAATAATAAAGAAAAAAATTTCTCAGAAAAAGAAAGAAAAACATAGGTACCTCTTTTTCTATTTGCTGGGCAAGTTCTCTTGTAGGAGCCAAGACTAGAGCTAATGGTCCATCACCACGTCGCAACGGTGGTTGAGCCAAGCAATGCTGTACAGAGATATTTGCAGCACCAGAAAACATGTCATTAAAATATCAAGATGTGTTTAGGTTTTAAGATGGAAAGAGAAAAACACAAGTACTCAAAATAGAGGCATTAACACAATCAAGAAGGCATGTACCTGAATCATGGGGATTGCAAATGCAGCAGTTTTTCCACTACCAGTCTCTGCACAGCCTAAAAGATCCCTCCCACTAAGAGCAACTGGCATGGCTTGTGCCTGAATGGAAGTTGGTCTGGTATATTCATGGAAAGCAATATCCTGCATGATGCTTGTGTGCAAACACTGAAATGCAGAATAATGCATATTATTTAAGGAAAGAAAACAAAGTAAATCGCTTGTACACATGGCAAATAAAGAGTCGAGGGAAAGTAATAACAGTTATTTGGATTCCTGACGCAAGTCAACACATGGAGTGAGGGACATGGTTCAGTAAGCCAGACCATTGATATGATTCCCATCATAAAAATCAAATAATCAATAGCATTTCCCTGACCCATTACAAATTCCTGCAATTGGTCTTCTCTATCCGAAGGCTTCTACTAAAATATCAAGGATCTTCAGGTTGGAGATTTTTGGGATTCCTCTTGAGTGTGATGCCAATAAGGTCTACTCTACGGTCAGAATAAGGGTGCCTTTCACTCTTTTGCAAGTTTATAATCTCACTATCTGAAATTGAAGCAGCCAAATGTACCATATCGGTAAATGATTCAATTGGTGCAGGTGCAGGAGGAGAATCTGGAGCAACTGTAACATCTACATTTAACCGCAAGCGAACCTCTTCAATCTGCACAAGCACATGTAATATTTTAGTTCATTGAATTTATTGGAGTAAAGTATCAATATGTGAGCAAGCAACCATAGAACTTACTGTCCTCGCAAATAGAATAAATAGTTAGAGACCAAATCAGATAAATTTCAAAGTATCCATCATGCAGGGATCACATTCAAGGTAGGCTGGATTTCTGTCCCCACTTGGAGACCCTTCAGCACAAAAATCTAACCTTTTCATCCTAAATAGTTATTAGGAGGGCCAAAATATCTTTTAGCCTATTTAGGAAATGCAAGTGGTACTGCATAATCACTCCTTTTCTACTTTGGAAGGAACCTCATGCTGCGGATGATACGACCGGAGATTTGGGTAGAACGTAGCAGCGAATTTGATCCACGACTAAAATTTCATCGCAACATCTTTCAGTTGCACATTTACCATGCCCTGCACTTCATAACCATCCCTACGATTCTAACTCCTCATACTCCTTTCTCAGAAATAGTGCAATGAACAACTACACCAATTTCCTCAAATACAGCATTCAGCCAATCTAGCATTGTTTTGATTCAACACGAACTGTTCCTACAGAAGGTAATTCAGACATTCAGCCGGTTGGAAAAAAAAAATCCAACACGTATTCACGTCCGTCCAGTATCCAGACATCTTGAAGTCCCGCCAAGACCACCAGCTGCTCTTAGCAGCATCCCCAATCAAAAGTGAGGGCCCATCGGACCAACGATCTGGATTACTCCAGCAGAAACCGGAGTCCCCAGCATGCATCCCTCTCGATTGAACAATGGTGGAGCTGCACTTCCCCAGCCGCCATTAATCCAAAAACCCGAGGGGCACGCGCCAGTCCAACTCTCGCAGACCACCACACAAAAAATGGGGAAGAAACAAAAGAGGGGTCCGGGAACTTACTTGCTCGGGTTTGAGTCGGAAAACGCGGTCGGAGGGCTTCCATTGCAGGAAGACGGGGTCGGGAACCGGCAAAGAGCGGGAGCAGGGGAGACTAGTGGCCCTCCGAGGAGCGCTGGAGAAGGACGAAGGCTTGGAGAGGGAGGGAGGGAGCGAGGCTTGGGAGGACAGCTTGGAGGGATTAAATTCTAGGGTTTGCGAGGAGGGGTTGTGAAGGGCGCGGCCGGGAGCGCCGGAATTCCGGAGGTGTGGAGGGACGTACGACATTATTCTGGCGTTGCGTTTCTTTCACGAGCGAGAGAGGAACGAAAGAGCAGAGCAAAACAGAACAAAACAGAGCAGTGAGAACTGAAACAAAAAAAAAAAAAAAAAAAAAAGATCGGCGAAACGGGATGAGAGTAGCTCTGCAGTATGCCTCTGGTCTATCGCCTTTTATCCAAACGGTGGTAACTCTTCCCCGGTTCTCACTTGTGTGATTGGTGCGAGGAATCCATACCGTTGATGTTGTCACGAATTCTGTGTTATTATTGATCCATGGTTATCTTTTCTTAATTCAATATAGTTACCCAGATCCAATGAACGGAGATAAATTGTTGTCTCGTATATTACCAGGTACAAAATCTATTTTTTAAAATTTTTTTATAAAATTGTTAATTTAGATATATTAATATATGTATTAAATTTTAACATTTTTGAAGATATATTTATATATTTATTAAATTTTGATATTTCTGAGATATATATTTTTTTATTTTAAAGATAATGGAGGTTTTCGTCATTTTTAAATTACTAAAATACTTTTGTTTTAGAAAATCAGAAAATATATACCTCTAAAAATAATAAAACCTGTCTCATAAATTAAATACACCTATATCAATAATTTTATTTTAAAAATTTCACAACATATCTCAAAAAAATTAATTTTGCACCCATATAAACTTAAGTTTCAATACACCCTCGCATGCATCCCATATAGTAACACTGTTTTTAATAGGATTTGTTTCAATATATCTCACCAGAAATTTCATTTTTATTATTTTTTCGAAAATCTTTATAAAACTCATCGATTATATGTAGTTTTTAACCCGAGTTTTAACATTTTTAGAAATGTGTATATATATATTTTTCTATTTTTGAAAATAGGGATAGTTTAGTTATTTAAAAAGTACCAAAATCTTTCTATTTTTAAAAAATAAAAATATATATACATTTTCAAAAATAGTAAAATTTAAACTATAAATTAAATACATCTATATTAAGAGTTTTATTGAAAATTTTACCAAAAATAATAATAATAATAATAATAATAAATGAGATTTTCAATGCATCCGCATTTAAACATTCTCCATTTAGAATAGCTTATTTAAAGGTTCAGGGAGACTGCTTCACTTGGACAAAATGATGCATTTTAACTTTTAGGAATGCGGTGAACCACGAGAGAAGAGGAGGCAATGGGGTGAATTCTCTTTGGGAGTCTATCTATGAAACTGGGGGAGTAGACGGTACCTCATACCCATAATTTTAAAGATTTTAAAGCTCGGAATCTGGGATTTGCTTGGGGTAAAACAAAATCCACACGGCTGGACTTTTGGAACATTTTAATTTATTTTAAACCAAAAATTTGCGTTATATGCCTTGGACGTCGATGCTTAAAACAGTCACCAGCTTGGATTTAATAAAAACCTGTGCATAAGAAAAATTCCTCTATTTGGATAATTTTTAGGAATTTTGATCATTTTTGTTATGTCGAACTCAGTCGAAATGGTCGCTTACAAACAGCCTACCATTTTTTATTGTGATCTTCCATTTTTCTAAGTACGCCTATTTGCATTTTAAATATAAGATTTGCACATTTCAGTTTCGATTTTGTAAGTTTCTTTTTGATGCATTTTAAACCTTTTTTTAACTACAGTTGCTAACGTTGGATTTATTTTGCAAGTACACACTCTTATAAGATTCAACGTCTAAAAACAAAATTTTTAAGGCTTAGCTTGCCAAAAAAAGAAGCTATAATTTCTAAAATGTAAAAAATAATAATAATAATTCTGCATATAATAAAAGTATAAAATATCAAAAAATTTATATATTCCTCAAAATAAATAAATTTTCAAATTTTATAATTTATTGTGATAAATAGTATTAGATTAACACTTCGTTCTATTTAGAAGAAAATTTTAAAAAATCATTAGTCTAGATATTCCTAACATCTTTTGAGGTTAAATATTCCTAACGTTAAATAAGTTAGTTAGGTGTCAGCAAAAGCTATGCTTGACCATCGAAAGTTGGTTTGGGTGTAAATTCCATCTTTATTATTTATTTGTATTTGGTATTTAATAGAGCTTTTAAAAGAAATTTTTTTTAGATATATTTGGAAAATAATAAAATTTTTAAATGAAAATTTTGATGTAAAAGTTTTAAATGGAAAAAATAATGTAATATAATAGGATTAATGATAAGGAGTAAGGAGAATAAAAAATAGGTAATTTAGTTGTACTGATAGTTATATAAAAATGATTGAAAAATATGACAATTGTATAAGAAACTGTGAAGAAATAATTTTAAAAATGGGATAATTATGTAAAGCAAAAAAATTTAGTGTGAAAAGTTTTATATGTAACCAAAATGCTCTTTGTATAAAACTTTTTAAATTTAGAGAAGTGATGTGATATAATATGGGTAACAATAAGGAATAAAATAATAAAATTAAAAAAGATAATGTAGTTGTTTAAGTAGTTGTAAAAAAAATCAAAAAATAGATAATTGGACAGGAAAATATAAATAAATGATTAAAAATAAGATACATATAGAAATTAAAAAGCTTTAGAACAAATTTATAACTTTAACATCTCTTGTTGGGGATTGTAAAAAAAATAAAATTATGGGCTTATTTTTAAAACTTTTCCATTAGAAAACAGACATGCGATATCTCTGTTTGGTATATCTTTTTACAACTTAATTATGCTAATAATTTTTTCCATTTTTGTAACTGAATTATAAACCCTGACCATCCGAAGCATAGGCAAAGACATGTACCAATTGGGTTATGCCCGTGGTCACCACGAGCATATATATTTATTTACAGAGACAAAGGTCATAATATAGCGGGACGCAATTCACAAATTAGCTTGAATTGATTGGATTCGAATTCACCTTTTTCCAATGTCCTTGCATGTGACGAGGGAAAGAAAGAAGAAGGGAGAAAAAAAATATCCATTCCAAGGATCCTACATGTGGTTATCAGGCCTCATGCGAGGTGGAGTCTGTGTTGGGCTGGTGCGTTATCGCTAATACTCTGTGCACGTCCACCATCCTTGCTAGGTAGAGTCTGTGTTGGGCTGGTGCGTTATCGCTTAATAGTCTGTGGACGTCCACCTGGCATTGGACTTCTAGCCAAGCCATTTTTGAGGATTGGATTGGTTTTCACTCTCGTGGCTTTCGTCTCTTATAAATAAGATAAAGCCTACCATGTAAGGCATATTTTAAACTATATAAAATTCTCAAATTGAATTTATATTATTTTTAAGATAATTTCTTAATTTTCAAAACAACTTTTTTAATTTCCAATCTAATTTTACCTATTTTCACTATATTTTGCTCATTTTTAAATACACATCATCACATTCTCATCTCAGGTACAAATTAAACCTAAAATCTTGTACGGGTTAGAACTTATATGGGTTGGGACAGGCCATTAGTTTTTGTCCATTGTTCGATGAGTTGAAACCCTAGAGAAGTTGAGATGTAGAAGAGTAGAAGATTAGTACGATCTTAACGAGAATTTGATTCTCTAAACCGGTCAGCGCCTGTTGCCGAGGAAAAATTCAATAAAAAAACTCTTCAGAATTTCTCGTCTAGCTAGAATCTATCAAAAACTTTCTGATCAATGTAATTAACTGGCTTGCTGATTTTTACACATACCCACAAGAGCTTTCCATCTGCTCCGTCATTTCAATTACTAGAAACAAATTTCAGCACCAATTCGACGCAGGCAATCCCTTTTTGACCCCATGGCCGGTGAAATCGAGATCGTAAAGAAACAAGATCAAGGCAACCGATGCAAAAACCATCGGCACTGGCCCAATCATCCACAGCAGCAGTGGGACGGTGATGTACAGCATACGGTTGCCCACAGAAGCTAGCAAGGACCCCCGCTCGATCGTGGATTGAACAGATCCAGCTGGTGACAGATTCCCGGGCAGAAAGACAAGGAAACCGGCATCCGAAAAATTCCCAGCAGCCATGGAATTGAAGAGGAAGCCGAGTAGCAGAAAGAGCGATGCAGATGCCCATTTCAATAGCTCCACGGATCCTGCTGAGGAGGCATAGAGCATTTCATGCAGCAATTGGCCAGCATTGTACGCGTTGTTGGCCTGGGCAGCCAAGGAAATGTTCAAGAGCAAAGCCATGGAAGAAATGAGTGTGGCCTTCATGATGGGGTTTCTTAGGCTTTGGACCACCAAAATGGAATTCTTGTCTTTGTCCTGTGGGTCATATATAGCAGTAAGCTATCAAGCCAAAGAGACTGGTTTGAAATTTTTTTTTTGGCCACTACTTCCATTGAAGACCCATAATACATTTTATTTTCAAAATCCAATAGTTACACATTCACTCAAAAAGACATTACATTTTCTACAAATTAAAAATTCTTCAATTAAAGTGATTGTCGACATTATGGATAAATAATATAGTTTGGATTTTAAAAATATATTTTAGAATAAGAAAATTCAAAGGGTTCATGCATCCATGCAACCCGGCTATATAATTATTACTCCATCTGGGACAATGACTCCAACAAGTTACTAAAAATGATAGAGTTATCTATGAACTATATACAGAGAGATACGAGCATTTGCCTGCATGGTAATTGACGGTGCAATTTGCTTAAAATGGGATCCACATATAATTAAATGTATTGATATTTTACACATTCATTTATTCATATATAAATTATGTAGGAAATAGTTTAGCTGTTGAAAAACAATTTCAAAGTTATTATTTATATCAAATTATTTTATTACGTTGAATTTGTATTATTTTCTGATAGAGTCCATAAACACGTCCAACTGGGATGAAAATTGGTATGATAAAAAAAAATATAATTCTAAATACAATAAGCGAAGTAGATTATAATTTTATGATTACATGGAGCCCGTTTTGAGGCAACCGCATCATAAATTATGGTGCAGGTGCTTGCACCTGAATATTTCTCATATATATATAAAAATGATCTCCATGGAGTTGTGGACCCTACTTGATCATAAATAGAAAATCTACCACATTCATTGTATTTAGAATTATTCACTTTATTAGCATACTAATTTTCATCCAAATTCAACATATTAATAGTCCTCATCTCAAAATACTGCAAAATCAACGTAAAAAAATAGTTTAACGTAAGTATCAAGTTTAAAGTAGTATTTTCAACATCTAACTATTGAATAAAGCTTCATTACATTCTAATATAGGTGTAACCCATTTTACAGTGGACTCCATCGTAATTACGGTGCAATCTATGTGCACATGAATGATTCTTATATATATAAAGAACAATTGTATATATTGAGTCAGTTTAGTTCTACCGGAGCTTATTGGTAGATAAATGATTAAAGTAAAAGATTTAGAGATTATTTTATACAATCGAAAGAAACGACTTAAAATTTGTGAAGTTTATTTGACGCGTATAGCTGAAGCTTAATTAATTTGAATATAATTATATGCAATAGTGTGTAAATTAGTTAACTTGCATTGCAATGATACAGACCCCACATATATTTTGTTCTTAAAAATTTTCTTAGGGCAACTCATGTACGGACACACTAGCCTTTAAAAAAAATTCATTTAAAAAATTCAAAAGATACATCTAAGTGGGGCTCATATATGCGTAAGATATATGAAACCTACATCATTGCAATGTAATTAAGTTAACAAACTTGCATACTGCTGTATATAATTATATACCAATTAATTAAGACCGAAATGTTCTTATAAGTCGCGAATTTAAAAATTGTCATTAAGATAATACAATAAAAAACTTTAAACTCCGATTCGACAATTAAATATGTAGACTAGCATGGATAAAGGTTTCTCGTGATTTCATTTATCAGAATAGGTAAATAATTAGTTCTTTGCCTATGCAAAATCAAATATGGTTTTTTTTCATTGGGCCCTTATTTTCAAGAAACAAATCACAAGATCAAGATCAAGATCAAGCAGTTGCATACCTCCATCACCCTTCCGATCCATGAACTTCTCCTAGTTTTGGTGGCCTCCATGGAAGCTGTGAGAGAGCGGTTGTTCTTGAAGCTGCGCCATAAGAAGAAATGGTAACCTGCGGTTAGGCATAGGCCCAAGGGCACCAAGATCAGATCCAAAGAGACCCTCTTCAATTCCATCCTCAGTGAATGAAAATTGCATGAAGAACCGTGGCTTGTGGCCTAAAAATTTGAGGTTATTTATAGAGGAACATGGGTCCAAAAATAAATTTGAAAGTATGACGTGGTACACTATCTTGGTTTCAGTAGTCTATTCGTAATTTCGTATACAGCAGAAATGATGCAAGAGTGAGATTGACGTGGACTTCCACTCCTAGCTTAATATGCCACTGCAAAAAATAAAAATAAAAAAATTCTCTTTTAACAAACTATTATTAGCAATAAAATAAAAATATACATGACTGTGGCGTGGTGAAATTGCCGTGGACGAGGCTTGCACATGCCCTTGAGGTCATGCAGGACATATTCAATTATCCCCGTCAAGCATAGCTTATGAGAAGGTCATGCAGGGACTAAAAACCTTATCGTATGTAAGGCTACATTAATCAACCTTAAAATTCTCGTGGTAGTGTTTTTATGTCATTTAAGTCATCATGCTTTTACCCCTCAAACACCACATCTGGCAAAATTTTACTTACACTAGCAAAACCACCCTTCTGACTACTCAGTTAACAAAATTACTTGAATTTATCATTTCATCTGGTCCTATAATCAAATAGGCTCTCCCATGTAGAAGATGTTGGCCAATCTCAAGGAAGAAGCCTGTATGAAAAACACTTGAAAAATAACAAAAGGAGAAAATTTTCTTCCCTCCACTTCAATTGATCGGCATTAGCTAATTTCACCCAGATTTATGTGTAGCTTAGGATGCCTTTGTATCAAGTATTTTTCTTCACTTAGGATGTGTTTGTTTACGGCTAATAGTTTTCAAATTAAAATTCTTTTAATTTAAAACATTTTATTCTCTATAGCTATTTCATTTTTAATTATTTCTTCATATTTTCATATATAACTATCTTACTTTTTAATTATTTTTACACAACTAGCTATATAAATAACTTATCTATTTCAATTTTATTCTCTTTATTCTTCATCATTATTTTTATCATGTCACACTGTTTTTAAAAACTTTTATATTAAAAATTTGTAATTAAAAGTTTTATCACTTCCGAAACACACCAATAATGAAATCTTTTCCTATGTGGCTTTTTAGGAAGGCCTTGGTTCCATCAATTTTTTATTTTTTCACATGAAAATTCTTTTTCTTCTTCTTTTTTTTTTTTTAACTTCATTGAACATTTGCTATGTAGTGGGACAAAGAATTTCATATCTTTAAAAAATACTTTTTTATTCTCAATACATGATACTATCTATCTCATTTTCAATATAGGGTGTGTTTGAGAATAGATAAAACTTTTGATGAAAAGTTGTAGAGAGTAAAAGTTTTCAAATGATGTGATATGATAGGGGTAATGATGAGGAATAAATAGGATAAAGTTGAAATAGATAGATTAGTTGTGTTGGTAGTTGTGTAGAAATGATTGAAAAGTAGGGTAATTATAGAAAAATGTGAAAAATTTATTAGAAAATATGATAGTTATGGATAGTGAAAAGTTTTAGATTAAAAAATTTTAACTTGACAACTTTCACTTGCTATCAAATACACCCATATTTTTTTCAAATACCAATATACAACTACATTTTTTCGGTCTAGCCTCGTTTTTTTGTTTTTTTTTTGGGGTTGGGGGCCAGCGCTCAACAACCTTGCTTTTCACCGGAATCCAAAGATTCCAAACCCGAATTGGGGCCATGCATGCCCATGCTTGAAACCAACCACCCTAAAGGAGGTTCACTTGGTCCAGCATCTTTATATCTTTCTCATCCCATCCCTCATCGACCGTCGATATACCCAAAATTTTAACGAGTCATAAAATCAGCATCGATTATACGTAACCAGATATTTTGTTGGCATGATGATTATTGGCAGCTGGTCTATCATGAAGCTTTTGCAAAAGCATTTTATAGCGTGCACTATTTACAATTTTTTTAAAAAAAAATTATTTGGTTGTTATGCACAGAGCCATAGATGTTACAAAATGTTTCAACCAAGCTTTTTTAAAAAATAAAAAAATAAAAAATCTTTAGCAACAAAAAAATTGCCGTGGAGATCAAATTTCATGCCCTTTTCCGCAATGGTAATTTGCTCCTATTTTTAAACGGGATCGTCGGCGGTTTTTGAGCCATGGTTGTGAAGTCTTAAAGATCAGTTCAGGTTATAGTAAAATAATTAATTAATACAAATCATGTGGTATTCATTAATGGACTGGGTTTCGATGCATCTTCATGCAGCCCCTTGATTTTTAATTTAAAAAATCTTCAGATATAAATCATTTATTTTATTTAATTTAACATAGTTTATTTTATCAGGTTATCAAAAATTACTTTCATTAAAAACTTATATTTGTAAGAAATTAACATTTTTCAATACATGTAATTCTTTGAAGTATAAATAAATGAATATAAATAAACATGATAAATGGTTCGGATTTGAAATAAGAACATTTTTAAATATATAAAAAAAATCCATACAGTCTGCTGCATTGAATCATGATTGCCCATCATTAATTTATCGTTGGATCCACAAGAATTCGGTATTGACTTTTGATCAGTATTTTTTTAAAGACCTTTTGATTAGTACTTTAGTGACATGAAAGGGAGGCCGGCGGGTCTGGGTGCCCTGCCCACTAGTACCATCGTCCATTTATGCTTGCATCAGCATCGTCGCCCATGCCATACTTGCCTCTGCCGGAGCGCAATTCAGTGCACCCGGGTGCATTCAGCCTCAACGCACCCGGGTGCACTGTACCTATTTTTTTTTATTTTTTTTTGAAAATTTTTTCATGAAGCTATTAATATAAGTTTATTTAACATATGTATCAATTTTTACTATTTTTGGATATTTTTAGATATTTTTTTTAAATTTTTTAAAATCAGTGGCATTTGGGTGCACTGAATTGCGCTCCGCCTCTACCTACCCACCTGATCAAACTTTCGAAGATTAAATTAGGAGCCATCAAATTTTTTTTTTTAAAAAAAAAAAGATATTGCTTTTCGCAGCTTGTGTGTGGGAGGACAATTGGACAAGCTCACTAAGGTTGTTTATGCGGCATCATTCGAAGTGCCTAGTGTTTAAAATTAGATGCTGAGCTGTAGTGCATGCATATGGTGTAATTTGACAGCGATGTGTCCATGCATCCATTCATGGGCCGCCGCGAAATTGGTTCCTTTACCATGAGTAGACCAAAGTAAGGGTGGGAATTGGGGCGGGTCGACCCGTGACCCGGCTCTTACCCTATCCTCTTTTGGCCGGATAAAACCAATATATTTTTGACCCGGTATAGGGACGAGTATACCGGGTTAAAAATATTGACCCGAATTCAAAAATAGGATCGGGATGACCATGTTCCCACCCGAAGAGTTCAATCCGTCCCGCATATATAAATTTATTAAAAATTATAAGCATATATTTAAATATTATTATTATTTTCTTTCAAATTTTTCATTTTTTTATAATCAACTCTATCAATAATAGAAGAATCAATTTATTCAAAAAATAATATAAAAATTAATAAAAAATTTGTACATATCTAACCCTTATGTGTAATTGTATATTAACTTATTTTAATAAATGTATACTATATTTTCAAATGTTTTGTTTTCTTAATTATGTGTTTTTTAATAATTAGTAAAATATTGAAACATATAATATTTAAATTTAGTATAGATATATACTTATGTTTGATAGGTATATAAATTTTGAAAATTATCTTATTTGACCTATATTTTGAACCCGACCCGCTATCCCGAAAAACGGTTCGATACCTGCCCGAATTTTGTTCCGAGATATAGTAGAAAAAAGTAAAGGTCAAACCAACCTTGTCCCGACCCGGTATAAAAATAAAGGTCAAACAAGATTTTTAAAAGTAGGGTCAGGGTTGAGCAAACCCTGACCCGTCCCGACCCGCCCTGATTCTCACCCCTAGACCAAAGTCACCTTGCAAGGAAACCAAAGTGGATGATTCTACAGTGTTTTTTGCATATTTTCTAGTTTTAATCCGAATAATTGGTGTGCCGTTCATAGTTCCCTCGGTGTCTGTTTGGTTTTATCAATTATATTTTTTATATTTTCCTGTTTAAATACATTAACGGCATGTTTGGTAACACATAAAAAAAAACTTTTGAACTGAAATTTTTCAACCTAAAAGCTTTTATTTTTCATAATTACCTTATTTTTAATTATTTCTTTACTTCTTCTTATACAACTATCTTACTTTTTCATCATTTGTACACAACTACTTATACACATAATCTATTGATTTTAACTTTAATTTTTTTATTCCCCATCATTACCCAATCATATTACATTGTTTTCTCGCATTTCAAAAACTTTTACACCAAAACCTATAAAATATTATCCACTTCCCATTTATATCCTAAATATTTTTTTTATTTCTAATTATTACCTAGTCAAATTACTATCTCACCTTTAAAATTTTTTTTATACATTTTTCACTTGTTTTACTTATTACTAAAGACACTGTTTATTTTCATGGGTGCCCCGCCCCAAATTCTCATTATCTGAAAAAGGCAAAATGCACTCCGATACTTATTTCATCTTTCATGAACGATGCCTCATGTTGCAATCCTTTGTAGTTTTAGACTCATGAAAATGTTAATTTAGTTATATCTAGTTATAATCGCAGTTTTACTCTTTTGATATATATTTTTGTATTTTTAAATATAATGTCTCGCTTACCTCACCTCAAAAAATTTATTTACAATATTTTTTTATTTTTTCATCATACACTTATTTATCTAAATGTATGTAACATATAAACCAAACTTTACCATTTTGAATATGTTTATATATTTTTTAAGATTTTTAAAAATCTTAAAAAATATACAAAAATAATAAAACTTGGTTTATATGTTAAATATACTTAGATAACACAAGTGTGTAATGAAAAAAGTAGAAAAATATTGTAGATGGACTTTCGAGAAGGGCTAAGCGAAACATTTGCATAATCCAAACTAACAGAATCATTACTTTTTGAATATAAGAGCGGTTGATTATGTTTCAATTATTTAAAAGGACCAAAATACCCTATGTTTAAAAATTCAAAACAAATATATATCTCTAAAAATAATAAAATTTGATTTATATATTAAATACACTTAGATTAATAGTTTTATAAAAAATTTTGAAAAAATATAATTTTTTTAGAAGAGCCTAAAATAGCCCTTGAAATGATCACTTGCCAATATAAAAAATAGGTGTAAAAATAAGGATAATTCTAAATATAACTATTATATTTAAATTGTATTCCAAATAGAACCCCGACCCCTGTGGCACATAGCTGTTAGAAGCAACTTTGGCCGAACCACATAGGACTCCTTTTTAATTTTTTTTAATTTTTATAAAATCGTTATGTGTATTTGATATATAAATCAAATTTTTACTATTTTTTGAAATGTATATATTTTTAATTTTTAAATATAAAATTATTTTCGTCATTTTCACATTTCGAATAAAAAAAGGACGGAATGTGGATGTGATAGAATCTTTCGTTTCCAAAAAAAAAACTTTTTTTATTTTTGAAATATTATAATTTATTTTTCGTTTTCCATTCTCAATCCAATATTTTTTCCATTGTTATCACATAATAACACTTTTTTCATTTTATATTTTTATCATATCCTTATCTCATCCATGTTGGGAACAAAATTAATAATTTTTATAAAAAAATGCCACATTGACCAACCAAAGTTGGCCCCAACAATAACCGGCCATGTGAAATCATGCTTCTTACAAATATATATATATATATATATATATATATGTTTGGCATAAAAATTATAAAATGTTTCATGTACTTTTCCATACAATTAATTTACTTTCTAATTATTTTTACATATTTTTTCTACATGAGTACTTACTTTTCAATCACTAAGGGTGTGTTTAGTAATAAGTAAAAGTTGTCAAGTTAAAACTTTTCAATCTAAAACTTTTCGCTCTCCACAACTATCCTATTTTTAATCATTTCTTCACATTTTTTTATATAATTGCCTTATTTTTCAGTCATTTCTACACAACTACCAACACAACTAACCTATCTCTTTCAACTTTATCCTATTTATTCTTTATCACTACTCATATTATATCACATCATTTGACAACTTCTACTCTACAACCTTCATCAAAAGTTTTAGTCATTCCCGTACGCATCCTAAGTATCGTGTTTTTATATATAACAACTCTCTGCTTCTCAATCATTACTCCTATTTTATCACGTTACTCCCGTACCTTTTCTAAAATTTTTCCTACACTAACTTTTCCACGTTTTTTTTCAAATGATAAAATTCCAGCAGTGCCTCATAGGTTGTCGACTGTCAGTCCACATGCACCGGCAAAGGTCGGGGAATGGTGATGCGAAGAGCGAGACCAGGTCGCCCTTCCCTTTTGCACGAATGGGTTGAAAGAGCAGATCATTGCCATGAAATCTCATGCCTCATTCTTTGCGAAGGCATTTCAGCCAATAAAATATAAATTGACAGCCATTTTTAACTTCCCTGAATAGGTATATGTGTAACACCATCGGTGCTGATTGTATAGTGTATACACAAAGTATTTTTGAGACCTAGTGCTTACAATTGGAAAATAAGTCATTCGTAGTGGGTCTAATTAGGATTAACACTAAATATAATGACAATATTTCTCAAAAACTCATGAACAAATTAAAATTTAGGCTTTCTAAATTTTTTTATTAGGCTATTTACACATTACATCTTAATTCATTTTACAATCAAACTTTAAGACAATTCTTACAAGTTTCAATAGAGAGACAATAAGTTCCTAACTACCAATTGTGGAGGCAACATGCTTCTAAATATTAAAGGGAAGACAAAGCTTCCACGTTGGATTTCGAACTCGGGTATTGTCAAATATTGAAAAATAATAATAATAATTTAAGTTGACTGGTCAAAATACACGTAGGACACTCTACGCGGCAAGGGTAG
Source organism: Annona cherimola (assembly GCA_030490835.1). Classification (NCBI taxonomy): domain Eukaryota; kingdom Viridiplantae; phylum Streptophyta; class Magnoliopsida; order Magnoliales; family Annonaceae; genus Annona; species Annona cherimola. The sequence continues at coordinate 10,035,744 of CM059977.1, read as the reverse complement.
ACTTTTTGAACAACTGAGCCAAACGAGTAATAATGTGCATTAACCAATTATTATTTAAATATGTCATGGGTTGTACTTATATTTTTATTTTTAAATATTATTTCAGCAACCCGTGTAGCTCGGTTAGCATACAGGTGGTTCAAGTGGTCTTAGAGGTCTAGGGTTCGAGTAAAGGGTTTCGCAGAAAAATATTAATTTTTGCACTTTTGCCTCCCCAAGCATGTGGGCCCCACAGGATAAGATATGATGAGATAAGATTAATTTAATTGAAATTTAAGTTTAAAAGGAGTTTTATCTCTTATTCATTATCTTAGCTACGGTAGTTTTTATAAAAGAATTTAGTGAGTTGGTAGATGAAGACATCCGTAAAAAAAGTATGGGGAAACTAGAATCGCAGAAGGAGGGAAAGTTACTTAAAGCAAGTAGTATCTTATTTGAGATTGTAAAATGGTTTCCAAATTAATTATTATTGTTGTAATTATTTTTGAGCAATTAATTAATTAGATTATTTCAATTAATTGTTCATGATATTTATAATACATATTTTGATTTTAGACTATAGATTTTATATATTTGGTATAATTTAATTTTATATTCTTACAGATGTTCAAGGGTATAAAATTATTGTACTTTAGACTATGCTTAAAATACATGTTTTATTATGCATTTTTTAATAAATGCATTATGTCAATTAATATGCAATAAATATATATATGAACATTAGAATTATATATTAATGATGTGGGCTAATTACAGTATATATATAATGATAATATAATCTGCACAAATCAGATTATATATAAGCCAATTTCGATTTTCTCGGATGTCCAGCGAAGGAAGAGAAAAGAATTTCGACGAGCGTGGAATTTTGAACCGGAAGAAATTCCGTGAAGAGATGAATTTCGTCCAGAGCATGTGAATCATCCTTTTGCAACGAAAGTTTTTTGTTGCTTTTGACATTTTTAATATATTTAATAATTTTGAAGCTTCTGATGTCCGGGTATTTTTAGAAATTGAAGTGTAGCACATTACAGCAATAAGGGCTGAGTAAGAGAGGTCCTAGTTCGGCCCACCTGCAGTAAAGGCCATGATGATGTAGCTTAATATGAGTCGTTCATTCCATTTTGATATGTTTTATTCATTTGAACTCCGATTTGAATAATCAAATAGTCTATTTCTATATTTTTGATACTTCTGGACTCAATAGAAGGGTCTGATTTTGCATTTGAGGTCTAATTTTTAAGATATTAAATTAAATAATTATTTTATCATTTAATTAAGTTTTATTTGGTTCATTATCCATTTTCTAATAATTTTCTACTTACTAGTCATGTTGAGACTAACGCATTATTTTTATAGGTGTACTAAATCAAGTGGGGCCCTAGCATTTTGGATTTACGTGAAGATTTTCAAGAACAATTATTTCTATTTATTTATTTCGAAGGCATGTATTAAGAATGATAAACTTGTAAAATTTCTTTTTCTTTGTGCCTTAATATAATAATGGGAACATGCATAGTGAAAGTGAAATTTTGAATTTTTATGAAATTATAATAATTAATTTCGCCATAAATGTGTGATTGATCATGAGAAATTGCATTAAATACATGACCCAGAATCACTTTTCTGGACCGGTATGTTACAAGTATTTTAGCTAAGAAGACACGTCCTCTCCCAGTTACGCTAACCATAGGTAGTTAGGCTTTTTTAACTTAGAGTCTAATCATTTAGACTAATTTGAAATGAGGTTGTCCAAAAAGCATACTTTTTAAAATCTTGTTGTAAAATTGTTAACCTATATATTTAATCTACAAATCAAATTTTACCATTTACAAGAGTATTTTAGTCGTTTAAATTGTTGAAATATGACTAGAATACAGTTGTGTTTAAAAATTCGAAATAAATAAATAAATATATCTCCAAAAATAGTAAACCTTAGTTATAAATTAAACATATCAAGGAGATGTTTGTTTATCTAAAAAATTTTCAAATTAAATTTTCATTATTTACAATTATAATATTTTTTAATTATTTCTTATATAACTATTGTATTTTTCAATCATTTCCACACAACTACTCATATCTAACCTATTTATTTTAACTTTATTCTCATTACTCATCATCATTACCTCAATTATATCACATTATTTTTTCCTATTTCAAAAATTTTTACACAAATAATTTTTATCAAAAGTATTATCCATTTTCAAACACACCCCAAGATTAACAGTTTTACAAAAAATTAAATTTTTTTATGAAATGATTATTTCTCTTCTAATATATCTCATCACTTTCAATTTCACAAATGACAATTTAATTAAGGGGCTTTTTGTATTCTCAAAAACAAAGACTTTTCATCTAAATTTTTTTTACTCTTTAATTATCTTATTTTCGATTATTTATTTTTTTTATATGATTATTTTATTTTTAGTCATTTTCACTACTATTCATATCACTATCATATATATTTTAATATTATTCTCATTACTTATATCGCATCATTTATTCTCATTTTGAAAATTATTATACCAAAATTTATGATCTAAAAAATTTTCAAACTAAAACTTTTTAGTATAAAACTTTTTATTTTCATAATTATCCTACTTTTTAATTTTTTTTTATATTTTATCATACAGCTACATACTCTTAGGCATTTATACACAACTAGTTTATTTATTTTAACTTTATTTTTTTACTCATCATTATCATTTACCTATCATATCATATCATTTTCTCGTATTTTAAAAACTTTTACATTAAAAACATTTTATCTAAAAAATTTTCACTTCTCAAATATACCCCAAAACCAAACACAACCTAAGTTTATCGTCCAATTAAAATTTTAAAAATAACAGTTTCCACTGCCTTTCGTTAATTAACTACATTAGAACAAAATTGTCAATTAATAATATTTTTTTAAAACTATATTTTTTCTCTTGAGAATATTACTGCGTTTCATTTTTTTAATTGTTCGTGCCATTCAAACAAGTTAACCTGGTCTTATTAAATTATTAGGAAATGATCATGAGTGATAAAACTATAATTATTTTGCAGGGTGTAATTTATACATAAAAAAGAATTCACGACTTGTCTAATTAAAAGTAAGTTCATAACTGGGAGATCACTTGCAAATCTTTAGTTCCCAAGGGATGGGTGCAAAATTGAATAGGCTTTGGGGGTTATTTAGAAAAAGCCTTTAACTTTCAAAAGCCAACTAAAAATCAGTTTTTTATTTTTAAATTTGTAGTAAATAATTTCATTTCGTGCTTCGCGTTGAACTTTTTTAAATTTTATGACTTTCTAGTATGATCTATGGATTTACTTGATAGTCATTTTCTAACGTATCATGAAATGCAATTTTATCAAATGAGAACTATCCCCACGGTTGACTTGATTTATGCTCTGTATAATGCTAAAAAAATTTCATTATTGTCTATTTTTTTAAAAAAATATTATTCATTCCAGAGTTGATATTATGATCTCCGTGTAACTAGCATTTATTGCTTTTCATCCGATTACTGGAAAGCAACGTGGATAATGTTGCTAAAAACAGGCATTTTGCTGATGTTAAGTGTTAACCGCTTTAAGTGGAAAACATACAAGCATGACAATAATGAAGACAAACAAGGAACATTAGGAAAAATTAATAAGCAGGAATGCCAGAAAAAGATTTTTAATCCATGTTTTTCATCAATAGGTCATGGGAATTGAACGAAATCTCTCAATTCTATCCGGCTGCTCATAAATTAGCCCATAAATTGGGTGATTTGCAGGTGGTCTGAAGATATATTTTTATTTTTCATATATGCGGAGGCTACACATGCGTGAAATTTGATAATTTTTGAGTTTATTTGAGGTGTTTTTAGGAAATAATAAAAGTTTTGATGAAAAATTTTTTGATAAAAAATTTTGAATTGGGAGGAAATGATTGATGAGAGAAAGATAAGCCTTACTCTGATTACAGCGTAGTAAATTTTGAGAGATAAAAATTATGCGATTACATCAATGGCCAAAATTATACAAAAATTATAAATGGCTGAAATAATAAAAAAAGAAAAAACCTGACGGATTGCAGCAGAAGGCAATCGCGTTGTTGGTGGCCTTGAAGTTTTTCAAAGATGTGGAGCCCAATTCTCATTCCCTGCTTGAGAACCTCCTTATGACATCTTCAAGTCAGCGACATGTCATGCTCTAATTATCTTAATAGAGGTTACAATAGGAAACATCTATACAGTTATAGAAAAATCATATAAATACTAGAGTGTTCTAGAAAATTCCTACATGGTAGAGTCTATAGAATCCTAAAATCTAGTCTTATGGACTTCTATTCAATCTTCTAAGATCTACAAGAAGATTAAGATAATTTGAGAGAGATTTAGAGAATTTCAATGAGAATATTCTACAGAGCAATCATAACCATCTATTAAAGGACACATGTAACGATTCGGAGAGCTTAACGAGGAGGGTAGAGCCTATAAATAGGGGAGCTGATTCATTTGATTCATCCAACCTCTAAGAATGAGTTTTTTTGTAGCCTTCTAGCTCTCTTGTAAAAACCTTTAAGTAATACGAGTCATTTTTTCCTAAGTGCTTTCTCCTCTTTGCCCACTACTCTCTACCATCATTTCCTTAAGTGTGTGATTCAGTTTTAGGCTAACTTAGTCTTCACAAGGGCATTAGTAAGCTAAGTGCCGCACAAGTTCCGAATTGTAAACTCCTAACTTGTGGCAATTGGTATCAGAGTCACGCTGCATAAAGGAGATGATGGACCCCTTAAGCCTGACTGATCTAGAAGCCCATATAAGCAATACCAAAAAGTTATCATCCAAGGACGTTATCGTAATCATGGAAGGAAAGATGGAACAGGTAGAGCAAGTCATCAAGGTGATGGTCTTGTAGCTCAACCGTATTATCCCACGTCTTGACGAGCTTACATCCATGAGGGATAATGGAGATCTCGGAGAAGATACGATGGAAGTCATCAACTCTACTGCCGACATGTTGTATCAAGAGATGGATGATAAACTTGAACAACTACTTGAACGGGTCAAAGCATTAGGAGATATGGATGCCCGAGTGTCCAACTTGGAGGCTGACATGAAGGCTTAAAAGGAGGATGTGACATTGTGTAAGGCGGAGGTCGACTCTCGGGCCACGGGGACCCCAGAAATAATAAGGGTGGATGCTCCCAAATTCAATCCTATGCCAGAAAGAGGGATGCTACGAAGGTAAACAACTTCCTATGGGGACTAAAACAATACTATGAATATTTAGGAATTGAGGATGATGGAAATAAGATCCGCACGACAGCTTTCTTCCTCGCCGATTTGGCCAAACTTTGTGGAGATATCGAAGGGAAGACATCTAAAAAGGTATGGTTCGTATCTCCACTGGAGAAGAATATAAACATGATTTTAAGGCTCAGTTCTATCTTAAGGATGCGGAGGATGGGGCAAAAGCCAAGTTTTGAAGGCTTAAGCACACAGATACGATCAGGGACTACGTTGATGAGTTCACCAGGATATCCCTTAAAATCTCTTATTTACCTGAGGAGCTTAAGAAGTTCTTCTTTATGGACGGATTACAACTATGGACGAAGTAGGAACTAATACATCAAAATGTATAAGATCTTGTTTCAGCCATAGTCGCAGCCAAAAGCTTGGTTGAATGCAAGAGAGGAGAATCCTCTAAGTCTAAAGATAAGAAAAGCTATAAGAAGAATGGTGGGGGAGAGAAGAGTGATAAACCAAGAGCCCTAACTCAAGGCAAACAATATGACTCAAAAAACAAGGGCAAGACAAAAAGATCCTTCAAAATGGTCAACCGCTTCATATGTGATGGTGTCCAAATAAAACCATTGTGTCAATTTGCTGTGTTGCTGAAACAGAATCATGATTGATGTAAATAGATCATATCCTTGCTATAACAAGAGGTTTTTATAGTAGACCTATTGCTAGCACTTTATCCTCATTTGGAGAATACGAATGATCCACATACCCGCTAGGTGTTAGCAACCTATGGACATGCAAATTCAAAAAGAGGAAGATGTTTTGCACTATAAAGCCATGAAAACTCTCTTCTTAAGCCATGATTGATTGAGAAATTATAGATTCATTGCGATCTGTACACGTGTAAATTCTACTCAACTTGCATTTGAAAGCTACTTCTACCCATGTCTCTTATTTGGACCCAAAATCTTTCAATAAGCTTAAGTGGGCCCAAGATCTTTCGACAGACCTAGTTGAGCCCAAAACCCTTCAATAACCTTATTTGAGCCTAAAACTTCCTAAGGTGGCTTAGAACATCCTAGTTTGACCCAAAAATCTTATCAACAAGGCCAATTAGGCCCAAAGACCTTCAGATGGTCCAAAGTAGGCTAAATCTACCAACAAATCCATTTGAGCCCAAAAATCTCTAAGTAATCTAGAATGACTTCAAAACGTCCCAATGAGCATACCCGGGCCTAATATTTCATGTTTGGGCCCATAACATCTAGTTGACCAACCTAGACTCAAAACAACTTCACTTGGGCCTAGTCTGGCCCACTTGAACCCATTAGAACCAAAATTCCCCAATATACCCACTTGGGCCCAAATTCGTTGAGTCAAGCCCAGTTAGGCTCAAACTCCTTTCAATAAGCCCAGTCCGGCCCAGACCTTCTATTTGGTCGAAATTGACCCAAACATGTTTCTAAGATTTGGTTAAACTCAACTTTTAGTAAAATCACCTAAATTTCAATTCAGAGGCTATATGCGGAACACACTAGCCTGCTGTGTAAATTAAGAAACTGAATGCGAGACACGCTGGCTTATTAAGCTGAATGTGAGAGACACTGTCTGCTCGGTAAATCCAGAAGTTGAGAACACACTTAGCTTGGTGTGTAAGATCGTTAGTGTAGAAGACGGACCCCTCACTAATCCCAAACCAAGTCATCGTTGGTCAATAAGCTAAGCGTAAACTCACATTTGAGTCATGGCACGTAGCATCATGTACTCCCTCCTTTTTCGAGTCGATGCCCGTGGCATAGTGTATTCACCCTTTTAAGGCATGACTCGTGGCGAAGTGATCTACATTTATTTTTGTCAGTCATATTGTGTGGTCGATATGTAACCCACTTTAAGTTATGACGCATTTTGTTATATATTACCTATTTTTGAGTCACACCACAGGGCAAAGTGTACTAATTTATATTTGTATTTTCATCAGACACGATTATCAATGTACTTGTAAAGTCATAGAAAGACATTCTGCACATTTTATCATCATTTCAATGAAATTATCAAAATTTTTAATAAACTATGGTATTTAGCTTTTTTAATCAAGAGTTTTCTCATTAGAGATGTAAAATCAGAATGTGAAATACAATGCAAAATATTTCTATGATATACTTTTCAGACTCAGTTAAAAAAATTTAATGCTTTAAAAATCATTAGAGAGTATAATTAAGTATTTATTTTCTAAAAACCACCAACAAGAACGGGACGACCCGAATGAAGCCGAAACAATGATGTGATATGATAGTAATAACGATGAAGAATAAATAGAATAAAATTCAAATAGATAGACTAGTTGTATATGCAGTTGTGTATAAATGATTGAAAAATAGGGTAGTTGTACGGGAAGATATGAAGAAATGCTTAAAAAATAAAGCATTTTTTGAGAGTGAAAAAGCTTTAAATTGAAAAATTTTAATTGGAAAAAGTTTTATATTTTGCGAAACATACCCAGTATTTTATAATTTATACCATAAAATTTTTTATTATATAATTACAGTATCTCATTTGGTAGTATAAACAAGTTCAGAAACATTATTACAAGTATCTAATCAAGAATCTTAATTTTTCTAATAATAATTCCTAAAATACCCACTTAGTGGACACTCTCATAGAAAATTTGAGGAGAATAAACACCACTATTAAAATTCTTCAGAAACTACGGATGTAAAGATTCAAACTAAGGACGCCCAACTCATTGGGGCCAATCCTTAACCACTGAAGCAACACCTTAGTAGCATTTGTACCCTAAATTTAATCTTCACAAATCGAAATAAAATTTGAAATAAATCGAGCAAATTAAATTTCATAATATTAAAAGCTAAGAAAAACTTATAGGCGCAGTATAGAAAATCAACCTATGAACTTGAACGAAGGGGATTAGGACAGTGCATTGTGATTGGGTAACTTCTTTTGTGCCACGTAAGGGGGGAAGGGCCTAAACACAATTTAGGCCGGGGCTAAGAGCGCAGGTGGCATATGGCGGGCTCCCACTTTGAACAATAGGAGCCCTGTTCCAAATCCCAATCCGCTTCTGGCGATTGAGTTGGTAATGTATGGACGTCGATATCTGAATTGTGCAGTCGTTTTATTGTAAAATTCAAAATGCAAGGAGCAAAAATATTGAATAAAATGCGCATTCTCATATTAGAATGTGTACTTTGATATATATATTTAAACACACACAGGAGTTAAATTATTAACACCACGAGTCATGATTCACGATTATATAAAATTATATTTAGAGTGTGTTTGAGAAATGATAAAACTTTTGATAAAAAGTAGCGTGTTTAGGAAGTTATAAAACTTTTGGATAAATTTTTTTGTATAAAAGTTGTTAAATTAAAAAAATATGATATGATATGATAGAAGTAACGATGAGGAGTAAACGTAATAAAGTTAAAATAGATATGTTAATTGTGTGGATAGTTGTGTAAAAAAATTAAAAAGCAGGGTAGTTGTATAAGAAGATGCAAAGAAATGATTAAAGAATAGAGTAATTATTTTGAGTCAACAAATTTTTTCTTAATTGGGGCATATTTACATAACATTTCAACTCATATTGTATTAAAGTTCTAAAACAATTCTTACAATTTTATAAAGTGAAACAATAAGTTCCCAAGTAATAAGGGACAGACTCACAAATATTAATGGAAAGATAAAACTCCCATACCGCGAGCACTTAGATTTGATACTAGGACCTCCACTAATTGAGGCATTGTCTTTAATCATCTGCACTATTTGTAAGTAATGAGAGTAAAAAGTTTCAGAGGGTGTTTGGTTTTAATAAAACTTTCCATATAAAAGTCTTTGATCTAAAATTTTCTCTCTCCACAACTATTTAAAATTTAATTATTTTTTCATTTCTTCATATACAAACTATACTTTTAAATCATTTCTACATAGCTATCCACACAAGTAACATATATATATATTAACTTTATTCTCTTTATTCCTCATCTTTACATTTACCATATCATATCATTTCCTCTCATTTCAACTTCTATACTAAAAAATTTTTATTTAAAAGTTTGTCACTTCCCAAACACATCCTTAGATTGACTTTTTTTTACTATTTACCAAGTAAGTATAAAAGTTTTTGAAATAAAAGAAAATAATACGATATAATAGAGATAATGATTAAGAATAAAGATAGTAAAGTTAAAATAGATAGGTAAAGTGTGCAAGTAACTGTGTAGAAATGATTAAAAATATGGTAGTTGTATAAGAAGAAATAGATAAATCATTAAAAAAAAAGATAATTGTGGAAAGTGAAAAATTATATTTTTAAAAATTGTTAAATTTAAAAGTTTTGGAGGTAAAAAATACCCCCTTAAGCTTGTTAAATTAGATTAAAATTAAAAATTTCAATAAAACATTCCCTTTTGCCTGAATATTTCATTTACTATGAAATATCTGAATAACTTGGAAATTAGAACTATATTTATTCCAAATTTGTTCACTTTATTATTAACATTATCTGGATATTTTTCTTTTATTTTCTTTTCCACAAGCAAAAGACTTCCCTCCAGGTTAATATAAAACAATTTGCGCCCTTAAATCAACGAGCATCAACATAACATCAAACACCAATAATTTTCTTTCTTTCTTTTTTTTTAAAGGGAAAAAACCTTGAACATGGCCATATTATATTTTAAACCAGACTCGTTTTCATCCAACAACTTGTAGCTGAAACATCCAATCTGAATTCTTGTATTCCATTGGAAGATTCCCCTTTCAATGTGCTTGGCCTAGGTTTTTGATCAACTTTCAACATTAATAAAGATAAAGAGATTAGCTGCTTACCAAACGAGCGCTGCTCGTTTGGTCGCCGGGTGCGGAACGAAGCTTTCGTTCCCACCGGCGTGTGTTCGAATCTCAGGTGGAGATTTCTAACCAAATCTCTGTAGGGGCATGTGTGTGGTCCTTCTTATTTAGTTGGGAGCTGGTGGTCTCCCCTGTTGATATTTAGGAGCTTGTTGTCTCCCTTTGGAAATATTGTTAGAATTATCTTAGAACTTTGAATGTGATGTTATTTGGGAGTTTGTTGTCTCTTTTTGGAAATATTGTTAGAATTATTTTAGAACTTTGAATGTAATATGAATTGAGATATGTTGTAAATATACTACATCAAAAAAAAAGAAAAAGAAATTAGCTGCTTTGGGGCTTGTTTCTTGCTCGGTTCAATTCCCGATAGTTGCAAAGATGATATTACAATTCCTCCCATTACACGGGGTTTTTTACATATTCCTTCCATGGGTCAGGGCATTTGTTTTTTTTGTTTTTTTTTTTTAAAGTCCCTCCAGTCATTGTGTGAGGGTTAAAGAAAAAATGTCTTTCCATGTACGGCGGCTGTTAAAGGTAGTTAATTGTAATTTCAGATGTCACGGTATATGTTACAAATTAAAAAAAGACAGAGATTAGCCCATCCAGGAAAAAAAAAAAAACAAAGGAGAAAAGATACGGAGATCAAAATAGTAACTTGCATTCGATGCAAACAATTTGTCGGGAAGCTGCTCGAGCTCGACTGTGCTGTGCTGGCTGTTCTCGTCCAACAGGTTGCACTCGACCCTCCCACCTTCTCTCATTTTCCGTCGCCCTCTCGCTCGCCGGGCGTTGGCATCTGCGGGAAATCTCAGCCGATATAAAAAAAAAAAAAAAAGGAAAAGAGAGAAATGCGTCGCAGAGACGACCTTCGTCTTCTTTCTGTCAATATAGGGATTTTTCTAGGGTTTCTGATATTCTTCTGCAGCTCTTGCTTCATCGTTCGCGTCGAAGCTTCAATCCACGAGTACTTCAATGAAGCTTTCATTCCCAAGCTCAACTCCTCCTTCTTCCACGGCGGCAGCGAAGGTCTCTATGCTTCCAAGGTCCGGGATAGAACCGGCGGCAATAGCAACGAAACTGCTTCCTTCTCCTCTTCCAAGGGAAAATCCTTCATTCGGTCAGATCTCGACTTCTGTTCTCTGCATTTCGTCCTCGTTCTGGATTTCATGCACTCTGCTTCCTATTTCTCGTGAAATTAGAAATTTCAACAGTTCGGGACAAGTTTCAGCTTCCCTTGGTCGACTTTGGAGGAATTTTCTTCCTGTAGGCATAGTGTTGTTAGAACTTAGAAGAGAGAACCGAAGAGAATATAGGAATTGGTGGTGTCTTTCCCAGTCGTTGGCTTTTGGTAAGAAACAGATAGAAAAGGAAAAACAACTGCAAATTGGAACTTAGCTACACTATTTGGACTCCCTAAGTTCATTTCTGTATTGTAAAATTCCTCATTTCCTTTTTCCCCGATGTTTGGGAAATTCCGTTTGATGCATAAAAACTTCAGCATTATAATTATCCTGAGACTAACTAATTGCAAGTCTAATATGTGACTGGTAAAAATAGCAGGTCAATTCTCTTATCACAAGCTTAGTAGTTCTCATACGTTGCATCTGGTCTCTCTGATTCTCTGCCTCAGATTTGAATCTGTTACCTTCCGGAGGACAAAAGAGGCAGCTTCTCAACATCATCGTATGCAGCAGAAGAGTGGCTTGGTGGAGGCTATAATTTTGGAGATCCAAGACAAGGACAGGATTGGTGGTGGTTATCTCAATTCTGATGAGATATGCTGCACTCCTGAGCTTGCCAAAATTAGTTCTTGTAAGTTGGGAGAGGTAATTATTAATCGAAATCTAGAAAATCCTGAATGGCCAAGACGCATTCAGACCTTTTTTGAAGGAAACACCGAAGAAGCCAAAATGATTACACAAGCTGTGGAAATAGAACGTACAGGGATGTACTACTTATATTTTATGTTTTGTGATCCAACACTGAAAGGTACAACGATAACGGGAAGAACTGTATGGAGGAATCCAGAAGGGTATCTACCCGGAAAGATGGCACCATTAATGACATTCTATGGCTTCATGTCTTTAGCATATCTTGTGCTAGGTCTCGTATGGTTTCTCCAGTTTGTAAGATTTTGGAAGGACATATTACAGCTGCACTACCACATAACACTGGTGATTGCTTTGGGAATGTGTGAGATGGCATTATGGTATTTTGAGTATGCAAACTTCAACTCTACTGGGAGCAGGCCTATGGGTATCACTTGGTGGGCAGTTACCTTTACTGCTGTCAAGAAGACTGTATCTCGCCTTCTTTTGTTGGTGGTTTCAATGGGCTATGGTGTTGTGCGACCAACCTTAGGAGGGATAACCTCCAGAGTTGCTCTTCTTGGAATTGTATACTTTGTGGCAACAGAGGCACTTGAACTGGTTGAGCATTTGGGAAATATTAATGACTTCTCTGGCAAAGCCAAGTTGTTTCTTGTGCTACCTGTTGCAGTCTTGGATGCATGCTTTATTCTATGGATCTTCTCATCATTATCTAAAACTCTAGAAAAGCTTCAGGTGATTTTCTATTCATGGTCATGGCACATTCAGAATGCAGTTGCAGATTTGCACTGATCATTTCATGCTCCTGATGTTGCTAAGTTTTTACCTTGACTTGAATTTCACATGCATTGTTAAGTTGTCAGGCTTAAAGAAAGTCGTGAGTCGCTAAAATTGGGAGAAGCACAAGTGCGTAACGTTAAGCATAAAAACTGCAGTACCCGTGAATCCTGAATAACCCATCTATAACTTGCAGTTTGTCTTTGTTCAATCTGTCAAACCAGCAGAGTCTATAGAAATCCGATGCATAATTGGTTGACAAATGTTCATAAGAAGATTGTTTCTAGAATGTGAGACAGGTTTTTTGGTGTCCTTTGTTTATATTATAGAGGAATTGGATTGCAAGTGCTATGAGAAAGTTTGGTTCTTCAATTCGTTTTCTTTCTTGTCAACAGAATTATTTGCTTCCAACTTCATAGAACAGAAAAAAGAATATAGTGCAATAAGCTTCTTAGAGAAATATTTTTAATCAATGTCATTTCTCAATTTGATATACCCTCAGCTGATTGACAAATAACCAGTGTGTTGGGAACCTTATCTAGTTGCACATACTTGAATTTTTCCACAGGATGGATTGATTCAGGGACTGAGGTTTTTTTCCTCTGGTAAATGTATTTCTTGTATCAAAATCCAGAACATGACCTCAGCAATCTACCAGTGTCCAGCATCATTGTTGTTTATGGATGAGATATTGTTAAGGAGGCACACAATTGGCTACACTGTCAGAATCTCAGGCCATGGGACTCTATGCAGACCGGCAAAATAGATGCATGAGTGAGCAGAATTTATAACTTTTGGATTAGACGATACATGTAATATACAATTGGGCTGCTTTTTAAATGGTCATCTGCACGGTGACAGTGAGTTACTCTTCAAATGGTTATCTGCAAGGTCACAGCGAGTTACTCTTCAAATGGTCTTCTGCAAGGTCACAATGAATTATGTCTCTAATATCCCTCGTAACCTTTTGATGAAATCATATGCTCCACAATTGGTGTTTAAACTAAGGGATATACTTTTCAGTCCATGTTTAATATTATCTGGATGGTCCATGTTTGTAGTGTTAGCTCAATGTTAGAACTGCTCTTGAGTTTGCTCTGTGTATTAGATTATTTCTCTCAGAAGCTTTGCATATTTCTGCAGAAAAAGGGCATTTGATGCATTTCTTCTCTTTGGAATTTATAACATCATCCTTGTAGCTTCCTCTTTTTCTTCATAAACTTAGGTGCTGGTGCTGGTAATGATATGCATTTATATCAACAAAAAGTTCAGATTTTCTGATTTTGCATTTTTTCAATTTTTATTTTAATACGCCAGTTTCATCATCTGATCTGCATCTGTTTTTCTCACTCTATATTTTGGGTTCAGATGCGGAGAAGTGCAGCCAAACTAGAGCTCTACCGTAAATTCACTAATGCTCTTGCACTGTCTGTGCTGTTTTCTGTTGCTTGGATTGGCTATGAGGTTGTATTGAATTCTTTTGAGTTAATAAATTTTTCCTATCTTAGCCTCTTTGGTTGAGTATTTGTGAATAGATATTCCTATCTTTTTTTCGCTCTATCTTAGCCTCTTCGGTTGAGTATTTGTGAATAGCTAATGTCTTATATTTCTACTATGACATTGGTTTTGACACTTAGAAACCATTGTTGATAAAATTTGAGTAGTTATATCATATACTTATGTAAAAGATATTTACAAGTAGAAATTTGACTTCCATATAGTATCTTATCCAATGCAGGCTATCATGCATTGACAAAAGGTACCATACTTTGTGAACTTAGAATTTCCACTAGCAGAGGTGGTGTTTATATGCCCAAAGACTTGCCCCATGTATTATTCAAATGACGCTGAACATGGAAGATATTTCATTTCCATGTTTGACTTGGCAATGTAATCCAGTGCTTTGTTTTCAGAATCCTGACCCTATCAGTAATTAACTCAACTGACTTATTGTGAAGTTCTGAGATACAATATGACTAGCAACTGACTGCTAAATGCTGATCAAGTCCATTGAGGAAGGCTTCCTAGTTGAGCCTGCTTCCACATTTAGGGTGTGTTTGATAATAAATAAAACTTTTGATAAAGAGTTTTGGAGAGTAAAAATTGTCAAATGATGTGATATGATAGGGGTAATGATGTGTAGTAAAGAGGATAAAGTTAAAATAGATAGGTTAGTTGTGTATAAATGATTGAAAAGTAGGGTAGTTATGTAGGAAAATGTGAAAAAATGATTAAAAAATATGATGGTTGTAAAGAGTGAAAAGTTTTAAATTGAAAAGTTTTAACTTCACATTTTTCATGGATTGCCAAACACACCCTTAGTTGTCTTCTTTCAATCTCCTGTGCAATACCTACACATGAAGGCTCCTATTGCCTTTTCCCCCTTAGGGCAGAAAAGGCAAAAGAAAACAAATGTGCTGTAAGATTTTAGGCAACGCCGGTTACACAAATAAATTCCCCCCCCCCCCCCCTCCCCCCCCCCTTCCCCTTTTGTTAACTGCTTTCTTGGATGTTGCATCCATTGTTCCCATTCAACCAGACTTGCTGACGGTGAACCAGGGCATAGCCTAATGGTTTCATATTGTGAACGTGTGCATCTGGTCCCGGCTTCAAGTCTGAATGGGAGCAAATAGCTCTTGTAGTAGTAGTAGTGGTAATAAACTGGACTTGTTGACAGACTGAAGCTACTTGCTGCTCTTGATCTACGTTCTTTCAAGATTTAGAAATTTAAACTCACAATTTGAGGGAGTATGTATTCTAGTTGATTCTCCTAATACTCTTTGAAATTGCAGTTGTATTTCAATGCATCAGATCCCTTGAGCGAGCTGTGGCAAAGAGCTTGGATTATCCCAGCCTTTTGGAACATCCTTGCATACCTGTTACTTGTTGTAATCTGTATCCTATGGGCCCCATCTCAGAACCCGACTAGGTAATCTTCTTCACCATCTTTGTCGGTTAAGTGACACAGTATAACCTGGTAATATCGGGAAGCCTTTTCTTTTTTCTGTCAACCTGCATACTGCTTGTTTGTATGTTGGTGCCTTCCTCTTCTTTACGTCTTAGAAAGATGCCAGAACTTTTTGTTTTCTATTCAGGGCACCAAAGCCTTATGCTCCAATTGATTGAAACTTTATTGTGTGAGTTCTTAGTGTTTGCCTGTTAGGATTATATTTCGGATGACACCCAATACACACTCAAATATAGATCTTTATAAAGACTTGGATGTTATTACTTGCAAGCAGGACCCTTCTTGTCTAGCCGGACTATATCTAACAAGAACTAAAAAATTATCTTGGAGGATTGATATTGAATCTTCCTTTTGAAGGTGGAATCCAGGCAGTTTACTCCTTAAGCATTGGGATTTCCACATGCTTAATTGATCTCTGCAGAAGCGGAGGCATTACAATTTATTAAGTTTCTGTATTGCCTTTGTTGTTACTTTTCAATTGGTTTCATTTCCTCCAGGTACGCATATTCTGAGGAAATGGGAGATGAATTCGATGAGGAGGGCATTTCATTGACAGGCAGTGTTGCCAAGGCAACTGTGGAAATGGTAAGCAAGCTGGACAGGAAGGAGAGGAAGGCCACAAGTACCTCAGATCATGTTTTTGGGCTTGGAGAAGCTGAGGAAGACAAACGGTTGTAAGAGCTGAAACAGCTTGTCATCATGATTTTGTTGTTGCTGCAACCTGCCCCATGTTTTATATGTACAAAACCAAGAAACAAACATCGAAAGAACAGAAAAGGAGAACAATCGACTGGACATAATTGCATTGGAAAAAAAAAAAGCATACGTCAAAAAGTAGTAGATGAGTCGATGGTTGGGCACAAGTTTTTCTTGTCCGTTCTTCCTTTCTGAAGCCACTTATCCGCCTTTTTTCATAGGCAGGGAGATCTCCATATAAAGGCAGGGAAGGATGGATGCGCTTCATTTTCAACGTTGTAAATGGCGATCCATGCATTCAGACAGAATAGTAATTTGACTGAAAAAAAAAGGGGACAACCAGATACATCTTGTGTGATTAACTGGAGGAACTGCTGGTATGTTACATTGCTTTGGACTATGGACGCTCTAGGTTTCCTAGTTAGGTGAGGAGCTTCTTGGCACCTCATACCTCATAATCTCCAAGGCTTTGATTTCTCATTGAGTTTTGTACTTTGGATCCTCCTACCTCCAATCGCTTCCCTGAATTCCGATAATGTAGAAAGAATAGGTTGCACTTTCTAGAGACTAGCGGTGTATAGTCAACGGACAATTGGGTCTCCGCCATCAGCGGCAGGAGTTGGCCAGGCTACGGCTGGGTTAGAGGATGCGAGCTCGCAAATCAAGCTTCAATCTTTGTTTGTGTTACAACTGTCATTCCAACTCTTTAAATCACAGGGAATGATGAACGTGGACTTCTTCCAAGGGGTTGGATGTGTGTGGCTTAGCGGGATTCGTTGCCAATTTGATTAATTTTTTGATTATATCACCCGGATGACCAGGCAACTGACAAAGGACAACTCTGAAGGACTATTTACTTAGTGGTTTTGCAAACTTATTTAATCAGCCTTAAATTGGTCCAACGCCGAACGTGGATAGACTGATTCCATGTCTCTCTTAGCGGCGAACTTATCCAGTCTGATTAAAGCCCCAAATAAACATGGTTCCATGAATTTATTTTATTCCAATTTTTCTCTTTTTTTTTTTCAGCCAAAATTTTATATATTATCCCGACTGTCTATATTTATCCGATTGAATGCACGATTGATGCGGCAACGCGTTTCGTTGGCTGAGACCACGGGATCTGAAGCTCTAGTATGCCCCAAACTAGGGCTTGTTTGGCCACGTTCTCCAAATAGAAGACGGAGAATCTTTTCACCTCCTGTGCATGTTTGGTTACCGCTCTAAACTTTTCACCTTCAAGCATGGAAAAAATTACTTCAGAAAAAAAAAAAAAAAAAAAACGCCAACCCAAAAAACTCATCCAACCTTTTTTTGGGCCTGTTTGGCTATGCATTGCACGATACCTTCTGTGCTTTCTAAGGAGTTTAATGTGCCTGGCCAGAACTGAACGTGCATTCGGTGAGATTTTGCTGTCTTTGAACGCTGGGCCTGCTAACTTTTGTCAATACGATAAATGCATTCGCAGTTGAAAATATATATTACAACATAGTAAACAGTTTTGACTCACACAAATTTTAATCGATTGAAACAGAATATTCCATCAAATTTTCGAAGTTACAGATTCGGTTAGCTGGGTTCCGACGTTTAGTATTAAATGTTTAAAGTCACCTTGGCGCAGTCCTGTGACCCAGGTAAACGTCTAGGCAATTGGATTGCTGGTGGGTTGTGTTAGGTAAAACCCATAATCAAAGCTGGACATTACCCAGAGACCATGGACCTTTTTCGTAAGATGCAATTCTTGGTAAAAACCAAAAAGGCAACAATGAAAAAAACAGAGCCCCGTGCATCTAGTCGATGTCTTTCTGATGCCTTGGTCAGCACATATAAATCACGGACGCATCTCGTCCGACTTCTGAGTGCAATTGAAAATTTGGACGCACGGCTTCTCAAGAGGAAAATTTGTGCCAATTTTTTTTCTTCTTTTCTGTCATCAAGTTTCTGCTGTTTAGTGTCTTGAAAACAACCACACAGGGTGCTAAACAATGGGAAACAAAGAGAGCATCTTATTCTTCACAACTGCCACCCGGAGCCAAGAGCTATACATGTTGGGGTCTTGATGGCACAAACACAGCATTCACGCCTGCTGCTCCTTCCCAAGGAGGCAAGCTCCAGCATCTATACCAGGAAGATGAGAATACTCTCCTACCTGGTAGGATTTTAGGGATGGTAGCAAGATGGCTGGTAAGTGCACAAAATCATTAGAAATCCATCCAAAGCTTTCTGATCAAGGACAAGGGCTGATCAGTGAAAACCCTAAAAAAGCTGCATGTGGGAATCCATCTCTTAACATCAACCTAATTCAGGCTGCATAATGCTTTCCCACTGAAGAAAGGTATCGCTTTCCTCCTTGAATTCAACAGTAGCCAGAAGCTCCGTGTAAGGATTCCACGTCTGTGTGGCCATGATTTGCAACAAAGTAGAACTCTGTGTCATACTCCACCAAAACAACGAAACAAATATCCGGTATGCAATATTCCTCAGCAGCAGGCCCTCCTGTCAAAGTACACCAACATATAGGACCCACACACACTTCATGTTTTGTATCCACAAGTGCTTTGACTTTACTAACCTCGGAAGTTACAAGGCAAACCAAAAATGCTCTCCCTTCCAATGTACTTTTTTTCCTTCATATTGAAGAGAAACAGCACATGGAACTATATTCATGCCTTTTTTCCTCTATAATGCATCCACCCACACTCACCTGCTTGGTGGGTCGCATATTTGCACAACGGAAACACCCACTGCAGTCCTTTAAGCTGAGGATGTTGCCTTTTGATGTGGATAGCATTCCATCTTCCAGAGCATCTCCTTGGGTCCAGCATTCGTCCCAGTTCGCCCATCGGTTCCTGAGTTCTCTGTCCTTTCATAATCATCCTTTCCTTCCCTCTGTTCTTTGAAATTTGTTCTTCAGTAGAATTCACAGGCCTGCATTTCCTTGCATTCCAGGTGTGGTTGCCTTGATGAATAAAGTGGAAAAAATTGTCAATGAATTGTCAGATAAATGTCAGAGAGCATATGCCACCATGATATTAAAAAGAAGATTTGCTAGTTTAATGATCTCAAAAGAACTCGAAGAAATTAAAAAAATAAATAAAGGCTCTATTTTAATTTCCAAATGCATGAGTCTGAACATGAAAATAGACAATCTGCGGAATGTCAAGCGGGGCCAATAACATATCAGAGAAATTATTGAGCCATTTTTAACCAAAAAAATGCATTTCTTTATTTATTGGAACAATGAAGAACTTAAATTTGATTTTATCACCTGAAAATATTGTTTGTTGCAAGCCCATTCAATGATTAGAAGGATCTGTGTTTCTACCCCTCCCCTGGCCCCGGGGGTGGGGGTGGGGGTGAGAGAGAGATCTGAGTATAGATCTACATTTTTACTTCACCTAGAGTATTTTAATAGTGTTCCATTCAGCCACCTGTTTAGCAAAGAAACACTAAAAAAAATTGTTATGATAATCTCAACACGTTTTTTTTATCTTGAAATTACTTAATGTTGTTGACAGAGATCTACCTTTTACATACTTTTCCAATGCTTTGAGAGCTGAATTTCGGGTTTCTTTCTGACTTGAGGAAGAACACTGCATTTTGGTGGAAACTTCAAATCATTTGATTTAACCAGAATTTGTGAGATTCTGTAGATTACCTTTGGGATAATAGATTTACAATACAAATACAGATTCGCAAAATTAATTTGTGTTTAATTAGGGTTTTGAAAACTTTGGGATGATTGGGGAAAAAACAATTATCTGAGCTAATGTAAGCAATTGCATGAATATTTAATCATATTCGGGCTTGTCAACATAGATTTTAGGAAAGAGAAGACAATTAATTAATAATTAATAATTAATGTGAACTTTAATAATTCTTAGAACATCTGATCATGGAAAATCAATCCTAGAAAATCCAATTGGCACCGAATGTAATTATTCTAGCTAAGAGGTGAAGTTTAGGATATCAAGGCATGACAAGAGTGCCTTTATGGACTTAGAAATTGTCTTAAAGGTGACTCAAATGTGAGACCCATGATGAATTCAAACTATTCAAACAAGGGATGAGATTTAAGAAGGATCACAAGTAGCAAATAAAACAATTGCAGAGAAGATAGGTGGGTGTCCTATAATATAGGTATTGACGAGGATGACAATGATTGGAAGCAAGCAACAGATGCCAGAATGGCTAGGCGGCCGTGGATGGGCAGATTTGAAAGTGACCTACTTTCGTTGGTCTAAGACGGAGATTGGTGATAGTGGCCAGAGTGGTTTAAAAATAAAAATAAAAAAAGAGGAAAGCACAAAGGAGAAAAAATGATTTTTAAGTTACGCTGTTTCCCCAAGGGCCCAAACTTTACAAGCAAGTTGGTGAAATGCAGGAAAAAAATAGAAAAATACCAAAAAAAGGATGATAGTTTTGGAGGTATATTATAGTTAGCAGTGCTGTTGATTTGATGCATTTAAAAAAGTTTACTACAGTTGTCAAAATATTAGAGAATGTTGTAGCTGAGACATACATAAGGGTTAGTCATCATTGTATGAAAAGCACAGCCCAAATATTTATGATTAATTTGACAATATCTTGCAAGGATAGAAGTTGCAAATGCATTGAGAGTCCTAGACATGTTAAAGAAATTATATTCAGAAGGAAATAGAAAAACATATTTTGCGGATAATATCATGTTGTCAAAACTGCAACTACTAAGATTGGTACATCTAAGAAGGTTGGTAAGCTAAAGATAAAATCTTATCAATCAAGTTGGCTACATGATTGGTGTAAACCCATCCCATAACCACCATCACAAAATTTCACTTTTATCAACTGTGAGCCATATGGGTACGACTGCACAATTTCTGCACTTCACTTGGATGTGGAGTTTATTTTATTTTTCATCTTCTCATGGCTAATTCTTTAGTTTTGAAGAGTCACCACATCAATAGGATGATGTAGATCTTAAATTATCTGTATTTACAGAACTAGCTTCTGAAGACATTGAGCCATGATAACATGTTTTCGAATTGTAATAATAGTTCAACTTTGTGTAAGACATAAGATCAAGTGTCCAATATCTGCATCTAATTCACTGACATTTGCACTTCGGAATTGTAATAATAGTTCGACTTTGTATATAAGATTGTCCAATATACGTAGTATCTAATTCACCAACATTTGCACCTTGGAGTTGTAATAATAGTTCAAGTTTGTGACTTAAAGATATAAGATTGCGTCCAATATATATATCTAATTCACCAACATTTGCACTTCTTCCTCACGCACATATACTTATTGCTCATATGCATCTCCATTGTTTATTAATCTTGGCACTCAATGTTTATCAGGAAAGGAAACTGGTCAAGAATGCAGCCATTCAAGCATATATATCTTGGTTACAAAACTCCTATGGAGTAATTTATGCTGAAGTTTCTCCCATGCAGCAGTTAGAATCAAAGTGAATCAAGGGATATTGCTCATTTAAGGAATCGCTGCAGTTGAGAGGAGCAGCTAGGATTGTTCAATGTGATATTGCTGCGCTGAAGGAATTACCAAAAATAACTAACAATGAACACATGAACAATTAAACCAAAAAAAAAAAAAAATCAAATATGCGAAAAAAAATTATCTCGAAAATGTTTATGCCCTCCTGTCAGTCAAAGGGTCTGTTTGGTAATAAGCTTAGGTGGCAAAGCGGTCTCCCACCTCTCCCCTCATATTTTTCAAAGATGATTTGACATCTTAGCTCCTTAACTACCCTATTTTTTTCCCATTTGTACCCATACATTTCAATCATTTTTTTAATAAAACTTCAATATTTATTCCCACTTTATCCCTATTATATCAAATTACTCTCACACTTTTCAAAAAAATTTCCTTTCCCACTTCCCTCCCTACCTACATTACCAAACACCCCTAAATTATGTGGACCATAACTTTCTGAAACATTGTAGGTATGTAACATTAGGCCTGATGCATTACCAACCTAACAAACAACAAAATAGTTTATTTTAACGCCTATTGGGCTTTGTTTAATGACTTGAAAGTGACCAACAGAGAAAATAATAAAAATTACAAATAACATTAGCCAATAATTCATAACATAAATTATGCCTAAAGTACCTAAATCCTATAAAACTTTAATTTTCGTTTGCTAGATATTTGATGAATGCAAAATATTTCTGAAGCACAAAGCTAATTTTTTTTCTAGTCAGCTTGAATTTTGTGCATACATGCTAGTCAATCTCAATTTCCATATATCAACATTATCTCAGTTGAAATAAGCATTTTGCAGTCTTACTTGACTAGAGATTTTAATCAACCCCTCTTTACATTTCAACCGTTGTTAATATTTCATCTCATAAATACAATTTTAGTTAAAATACTTCCAAAGTCCTCAATCTGGAAGTGGTTCTACATATCTAGCTTTAACTTGTATCATCCTTGTTTAACGAATCGAAGCTATCAACTGCGAATGCTAGGCAATCTCTGCCATATTGATGCTGACACTCAAAGGAGATTCTAGATTCTACATAAGATTATTGAATGTCATCTATATAAATACATCCATGATCTAACACTGCAATATTAATTTTAAAATAATGAGTATGTTGCAGGAATGGAAAACACAGGCCACCATTCATCAGAGAAGACATGAACTAGAAAAGATCTGCAACCATGTGCATACCTCATCTTACTAGTTGCAAACTCCACAAGGAAACATGGTGGTCGGACTCTTTCAGGGAAATCATATACTGAACAATAAACATTTCTCTACAAGCAAGCTTTACACACATTAACTAGAATCTTGATCAGGCTTCAAAACTGACTGATTGGGCAATTTCCTTAATATTTCAGCTTCTCTGGCTATTTGAATATCTGTTGGCCAAAATGATTGTTGCACAACTTTGAAAAGAAAGCGAGGAAGCAATGCTACAACTATAATCAGAAAAATTGTGAGCCAGTATGTTGGTGACTGCACCAAATGGTAAATAGTCCTGCAATTGCCAATGCGAAGTATTAGAGAACAAATAAAACCCCAAAAAATGCAAGAAATTTAGCTGTTCTCTTTCTGTCAAAATAATTGTGCAAGCATGGACCCACCTGGAATAGTAATAAGATTTTTTTTTTCATTGTACTTGGTAGGAAAGGAAAAACATTCACATAACTTGCTCAGCTGTTGGACACTACCCACACAAAAAAACAACCACATTTAGAACCAACGGAAACACTTCAATGATTTGGATTTACATATCATTCTGCTGTGTGTGAATAGAGCATTATTATCTCTACATTTTGAACAAAGATTTGTTCCCAGGGTGGACGGTGAACATGCTGAGTCATAGAAAACATTTGCTCATGCAAGAGCCCAGGTGCAACAATAAGTTCCGAGCATGATTTACTGCGAAAGAATGTTCTAATTGATAATATTTCAGTTAAAATGACAAAATAGAAAATATTATTATAAAAATCTAATAGAAGAAGAAGAAAAATGAATGGGATCTAGGAAGTAGCATCAAGCATGTCCTTAAAAAGGTGACATTGAATATGTCATGGACCACAAAAATTAAATGCCCGTGTGTACTTCAAAAACTGTCAAGAAACAGGTAATGGGGCTAAAGGGCATACTGACCAATAATTGGGAAAGACAGGAATGGAATCCAGTATCATTATGCAGCCATATGTGATAGCTATAGAACCCCACGCAGCAATGTGAGTAATCAGCACCCAGCGCTGGATGTCCATAGCCAAGTGAAAATTCACTAGCAAAACAACTGAAACTGTCCACAAGCTACCCAAGCTCCAGATGTCAATCTGACTATTCCTGTAAGTAAATAGAGGAATATAGAACAAAACTAGACTTTGCCATACAGTGTCGATCATTGTGATCCAAAATAGATTCATATTATAACTCTCTTGTCTAAGTCCAGCGCCATAGAGTCTTGGATACTGGAGGAGTGTCTTGTGACTCAAGTCCTTGTCCAAAATGCCAACAACAATTGTAGGAACAGAAGTATAGATGACAGAGTAGAATACACTACTCCAATCTGTCAAAGCAGAAGTTGTAGAAAATGCTGTGCACAATATATACCTGCAAAAGAAACAAAATGTATCAAGTGGAGTAGATTTTCAATATTATGTGTAATTGGATAATAGACAGCATGCCAAGTCTCAGAAAAGTGGTTTCCTTCCTTGAAAATGTGACCTACATAATCCGCTTAACCAAACTAATCCAACCAACAAACTAAGGGTGTGTTTGGGAAGTAATAAAACTTTTGGATGAAAAGTTTTTAAAATTGTGTAAATGATGTGATATGATAGGGGCAATGATGATGAGTAAAAAGGATAAAAGTTAAAATAAATAGGTTATTTGTATGGATAGTTGTGTAAAAATAATTGAAAAATAGGGTAGTTGTGTAGGAATATGTGAAGAAATAATTTAAAAATAGGGTAGTTGTGGAGTGAAAAATTTTATTGTTAAACAAACACACCATAAGAAAAAATGTTCCACCATACACCAATCCAAAGGCTATTAAGTCAGAATCAAAGCCAGACAGAAGTAGCAACTAGTGAGTGTCACTGTCAGGATGCTACACAGAAACAAATTTCAATATTCATGAGGCTGTTTCATTTCTTGATCAGCCAAAAAACGTTGAATGATGCCAACTCTTACTAGCAACAAAATCATTCAAATGACAATGTTTGTGAGGATGAGTGGATGACAATAATGATGACTACGAGTACAACAAAGGCGATCATGACCATAATAACAAATAACAGTCCAGGTAAACAACCAAGTGTTTTTGGATAGGTGCAGTGGTGCAGTAAGTGCACAGACAACATGTCCCCAACTAAGTACACCCTTCTATTGCAATACTTCCCATTACCTCACACAAATTCCCTATTATCTTTATTTTCTACCATTACTACTACAATCTAATCATTATCCTCATTTTTCAATCATCGCCTTGGCATAATCATTACACTTTATATGCATTTGTACTGACTGAATGAAACGACATCAGAGAATGTTTTTGTCTATTATAGTAGATTATGGATGGACACCAAACTTTGAAAGGAACCTGGAGGAAAGAGAGGCAAGTGAAGTAGCAGCGTGAAAACTGCTTAAACACTCAATCATCCAAGGGAGCAGGACGTGGGATTGGACGAAGGGAAAGATTAGAAGTTCTCCATTCAGGTCCTATTACCAATATCAGCTGAGATATGTGAGGAGAAACAAAGAGACGCAATGAAAGATAACTGGAGAAGTATACTTCTGAAGCAGGCATGCTGACCGTGCGAAGAAGAGCTGCTTTGTTCATGTGTAAGTTTCATTCCTAGCTAAAGACCCTGAAAGGGTGAGGACACAACTGTGGTGTAAATTTTAATGACCCATGTTTCAGGATAGTACACAGTACAGAGAAATGGGAATAAAAATTTTGCACAAATATCTGAAAATCTTGAACTTCGAAATATAAAGACCAGTCCTAAGATAAATATAAGAGCATACTGAGCATAGTAATAGACAATAGTGAAGAATAACAAGCTTGGTTCCATTAGAAATGCCATGGAATCGAACTTTACATACCAGAAAAGCATCAAAACAAAGACAGCATTTCGATAGAAATTGTATAGAACCAGATAGCCAATGCGCTGATAGTTCCAATGCCCATGAACAAGAAGCAGCCTTTTCAGAAACCGGAACTGTCCCATAGCAAAATCTGATGCCATAACTGCTTGGCGTCCTTCTTGACCACATATCCCAACACCAACATCTGCCATTTGGATCATGGAAACATCATTTGCCCCTGCCAACCCAACAGTTAGTAGGTTAAAGACAAGGTTGAACAGAGTCTAGGACATTGGAAAACCAAGAGATGTTAGTTATAACATTACCTTCCTCAAATCATTGCTATACAGCAATTCGGACAGTGATACAAAACATCTGTATGTGATCTTACTAGTGAAAACAAACACTTCAATACAAAACTACATTGGACCCACTGCAGGATATATTGATTTATTCAGGACATGAATAAAATTTGCAATTCTCGAATTAAAACGATGGCACGAGCAAGTCACCCAAACCACAACGACATGGCCCCATTAATAAGGAAGCAACCATATCCACAGATAGACAACAAGAATAATTACTCACCATCACCTATGGCCAATGTCATGTCATTTGTCCTGCTTTTGATCAGATCAACAATTCCAGCTTTTTGCAGTGGAGCAACCCGACAACAGATAACAACTTGACATGCAGTTGCCAGATCAAAAAGCTGTAGAAAGAAAAGTGTTAACTACTAAAAAACATGTAACTATGCATCCTAGAAAAAATCCATAAGATCTTATGGATTGTGATTAAACTATACTACAAATCTCAAAAAGCTAAAAATATATCTGCACAAGAAATCATATTGACACATTTTTGGGAGTATTTTGATGAATGCTTCCTTAAAATTGACTATATGAACAGATAAAATAATTGGCCATGGCAACAAATTTGACAATAACAGACACTTGCACAGGTGGACAAGAAGTCATCATCCCACAAGTAGATAAGCCATCACTTATGATGCATGCTTAGCATCCAACCATCTGCAGGTCATTCATATCAATGATTTAGGCAACTGTTTGCAATGTGCTGGCATAACACAGAATGCAGAATCAGCTAAATTTTTCCAGAAGCTCTGGAGAGTTGGGCCCTTTTCACACAGTTTGGATATCAGACAGACATGAAAAAAGGAACATTAATTACAGCCATTTGGAAAAATAAACCAAACCAGTCTGACAAGAGCAGCTTGTACTCCCATCTGCTGTAATTGCCTTCACTCTCTCCTAAAGTGAAAGTCCATTGTAACTATTTGCCCTGGTGCCTATTACAAGTCAGCCTCAGAGAGAAATGAATCTGCATATGCAATGCAGGACCAAAAATCCTAACTATGATTGTTACCCCTCAAACAGGATTACATTAGGAATAGCCATCTGAGGCATTAAAGCCACAGTTCTGCTAGTAACTTACACTAAGTATCCCCCATGAATTAGAATACATGGGAAACTCTCCTACAATCAGTGATCTATCTAATATGATGCATCATATTAAAAAAAATGATAGCAAGCCACAGGCAGATGCTTTAGTCAAAATGGATGCACTCTTCTCAAGCATCATGTCTAACTCCTCGTAGAGGACATTCCAAATGTCCCACCTTTATTTCAGATTGTTTCCTTGTGATCAAACCACATGTATTTGACCCCTAGGAAGATTCACTGTTGGGATCGAGCAGGCATCATTGGGCACTCAATGATGGGAAATTTACTCCATCTACTATATTTAGCATCGTTTGTTTAGCCGGGAGATTAGTTTAATCCAAATCAAAGGCGCCCATGGCCCACATCTGCTTAAATATATACATATTCCTGTGTAAATTAAGAAAAATGCTTAGATCTATTCTCACGTATATTAGAATGTAACTATATATGATCATTTAGTCGTATAGCAATGATATTTCGGATAGTTTAGATGTTGGAAATACAATTTTATTATTAATATTTAGCATCAAATTGTTTTATCATATTAATTATACACATTTATAGATGAGGCCCATGCACAATGATACTAGACAAATGATAGTGTTTCTGTAACAATATAAATGATGAAACACAATGAGTGGAGTGGATTTTCCATTAATTATCAAGGTAAGAAAAATGGATTGAGCTACATAGAAGAGGGGTTTCATAGAAGCAGAGCTTGTAAATGATATCTGCAATGCCTAATCATAAATATAGTTCACATAATAGGAAGTAGGGCAGGCGTGGAACAAAATTAATAGATCGCGGAAGTGTACGCACCATCTTGATATCTCCATTCAAAAATACCACCTTCTAATTTGTGATTAAATGATCCCATTTGGTAAGATGTAAAAAATAAAAAATTCCAAATCCTTCTTACACATTTTTTGATATAATTTGGCAGTTTACCTACCTAACCACCATACTTTTTCTATTACTATCTTTGTATTTTGATCATTTCAAATTTTCCATACAATTGTCCTGCATTTTCTTTTTAATCCTAATCATTAGTCCTATCATATCGCATCACTCTTTTTACTTTTTCAATATTTTTCCAACAAATGCTTTCCCCACTTTTTTTTTTTTTAACCCCATACTAAGTTTCATGTTCTTTTTCAGCAATTAACAATGCAATCTATGATTTTTCAGCTTAAATGCTACCCAACCAAATGGTCTATTTTTACCCCAAATTTTACCCAAATCCTGTATGAATTTAGTTGATGGTTGAAATAAAAAAAAGAGCCCTTTGTGTCATTTAAAATCTTTGGAGACATTGCAAAAAGACACAACTTTCAATAGAGATGTTGACAAATTATGAGTTGCAAACTACTTGTGCAATAAATAAATGCCAGGATTTACTGGGATATTGAAAGCCGTGCCTCAGGTTCTAAGTCCTTCTCCAAGATGTACACAAGGCTGTTTCCATCAATTATGAGTGCCAATGGGATTATGCCTGCCACTCTCCCTGCATCTTCTTTTGAGGCACTGCTAGCACCTCTGATGTATCTTGCTACTTGCAATCCATTTACAGATATTGACACTTCAGGTGCTCTTATGTCATCAGGAATCTCAACGTACTCACTGTCAACATTCTTTCTTCGTCTATGATTCTTATGTTTGCATTTGGCTGGTATTCCATATTTAGCTTTTGCAGTAGCTAACAACTGTCTGCATTCCTCCTCTGAGCTTCCGTTGATAATTATCTGCTGCATATTCTGAGTCAAGAGTTTGCATGAGAGACCAATAGAAATTGCAGTCTCTTGCTTATCTCCAGTAAGCACCCAAACCTGGATTCCTGCTTGCCTGAGGGATTCTATCGTTTCTGGAACACCATCTTGCAATTTGTCTTCAATAGCAGTAGCACCAAGGAGTGTTAACTCATGCTCAATAAGACCAGCTGTCTGGCGGAGCTTGGTTGATCTATCTACTAGTGAAGTGCTTGCTTCTTCATATCTGCACTGCCACCCTTCGAGTTCAGAATCAGCAAGATCCCTTGCTGCAATGACAAGGGTACGTAAACCCTGTGATGAATATTCCGTCAGATGATTCTGTGTTGCATTTTGTATATTCACAGATACAGCATCTCTGAGGTCAGAATTTTCAAGCACTTCAGCAAGGACACTGAACATGGAAGTATCAGCACCTTTTACAAGGACTTTCACCGCATTATTAGGAAACTTTATAACAACTGACATCCTCTTCCGCACACTATCAAATTCATGCAAGCCCAACAGCTCCAACCTGCATGAAAAAGGGAAAAAAGATGAAAAATAAAGAGAAAAAACAACCAATTTAATTTCCAAAAAAAAAAAAAATGTTGCACATTGTGATATATAAAACAGGACAGCATGCATTATTCAAAAATCAATGTCATAGCCCTAACAGTTGCCATGCAATTTTAATGACCAGCTCTGTTACCTGTTACAAAGTCACAATAGTTCTAATGTTCCCTCTTTTCCCTACTTTCAAATATTTCAATTCTTTATCCTCCTCTTCCCAGAAAATACCTATTTTCTTTGACTTCAGCTAAAAGAGAAATAAAAGATGAGCAAATGTAAAAGGTATAGAAGATATGGACACTTGGTTTTACATCCTTTTGCCACAAAGCAGACAAATCTTGTGCATTCTTGGCTTGAACTTGTCCATTCTTTGTTCGGACTTCAAATATTAAAAAAGTAAAACTTGAAGTGTATGCAGTCCATCAAAGTTCTGACTTCTGGCATCCATTTTGATAAAGAAATTCGAGACCTATTAGTTTTTTTAAAAAAAAAAAAAAATTAATTTGTATAAAATTAATGAAACTGGCTATCACAGCTAACCCAGCCAACATCAAGCGCTAAACCAGTAAAGCACCCTTTTTAACGATGTCAGTTTTATCATTGCAAAAGCTTTAGGGACAGTGAAGAATTGACAGTTGATTAGTCACAAATAGAAGAAAAGAGAGGTCTACCTTAGCCTCTCACCATTAACATCAACCACAATGTGCCCTGACGTGCGTTCAACAAGAGTGTAACCATAAGCAGCGGCTGCAGCAACTAAAGCTTGTTCATCAGGTGATTCCCCCTGATAATCAATGACCTCAACATCCTCATCCAATTCACCATTAGCACAACTAGCAAGAGAATTATGTGTGACTATTGGAATTACAGTGTTACAAGCAGCCAAAGTAAGAAAAAATTCATGTGCTGCAATTCTTTCAGCACCAGATAGATCATTATTCAACAAGCTAAGAAGCTGGGCATCAATATTGATTTCTGTCTTGATTTTCCATCTCCGTCTTTTAGTTATCCCTGCAAAAAATTAAAAATATGTCAGAAAATGCTGGCTCAGATTCAGAACGATCAATGGCTTCATGAGCCTATTATGAAATATGTTTATCAAAGCTTCCTCATCCCAGAAAACAGTTTTAAGAGTGATGAATCTTTCTCATTAAAGATTTTTGCTAACTATAGGATTCTAGCTTCCTGCAAAACTGAGCCCTCTAAGAAGCAAATTTCTAAAAATTGCAAGAACCAAACTTCTCCCATTAAGTCAGACCCTGACGAACACAATTTCGAATATAAGCTCATAAGATATGGCCCTATCTATCATATATTTGTTGCCCAAGACTGATACAAGATATCGAGGTGTATAAGGTGGCATCTTGAAAATACAGGTTTTTTTTTTTATTTCGTGTGTATATCAGCTAGTTTAGCTTGAGGAAGGACTTATAGAACAATATTTGTATGTGTTAAAGATAAAATAACAATATATGATTGCATTTTGCAATTTTTTGAGATATTTTATTCATATTGTTTGGCTTTTAAAAAAAATTCAATGTAGTCCAACACTGATATAATACACCATATAGTATAGGCTTGGTGGTGGGCTGATACACCCCCAACACCAATATTCAGAACCATGCTGCCGAATGGTTTTCAAAATAATTCAAGAAATCACCTTTGATCATCTCTTTAATAAAATAACCTTCGATAATACTTGAACCTCTCCCTGTTTCTCATTGTTTGACATATAAAGTGGCATCTTGTCAAACAACTACTTTGGAACAAGTTTTTAGTCAAGAAATTACCGTGATAAAAGGCTTTCTTATAATTTATTTTCTAAGGGAACTTTTGAGAATATCGAAAGGAGTTAACTATGGCAAATATACATAAAAAATTGGAGCACCGTCCACAGTCCAACAAAACAATGAATATCTAGAAGCATAAAGAATTATGGAAGTACATGTAATAATTGGAATTATGGAAGTGCATGTAATAATTGGCTTCAACACAAGTATAACATGACAAAAGTATTGCTATTTGTCTACATGACAGTACTTTTGAACATTTGTCAGAAATACGGCAGTATGCAGTGCTTGTATAAAAGACATGAAGCTTCATTAAGTGCATTAGTACAGTGCTTCCCCTTCTTTTTCCTAAACTTGTAAACTAATTGGAAACTAATGCCAAAATCTGGACTGTTGAGCATTGAAACATAAATAAATCCTAATCTATCTTCTAGAATATATAACTATGTGATCAATCTTAGCTGAGACCATGTTACTACTAATATGAATGATATATGAATGTATATTTTAAATAATATGTTGCTAGAAAATGTGATGAAATTTTATTTTTTAACAAAGCATTATTTGTTGCTTCATTTACAAACCCTTCAAATGGCTTTTTGAAAGCTTTTACTACACAGTTATTGAATTTATATTGGGAAGACTAAAAAATATTAGTGTAGGTATCAGAATAAAGACATGCTTGTATTTATCTACATAATGTCAAGATTAGCATTAGTCCAACTGGGTTGCCATCGCCCTCAATCCAATTCACGCAACCCCCTTATTTCAAAAGCAGGCAAAGTAACTCTCGGTGTCTTCATCTCAAATGTATAATGCTGTGTTTGGCCATGTGATTTCATGCCTCAATTGGGCTTTTTTTATTGAAGTACGGTTTCATGCTATAAAATAGGTGTTTGGCTAAAAAATTGGCATGACTTTCAAGAATGGCATTTGCAATATGTTGCAATTGAGAATAAGCTCAAATTTGTTACTTATCTGGATCGCATAAGCCCATTGTGCCTAGTTATATCTAAAAGACAAAAATGCCCTTAAAAACTGAAAGACAGTTCTTCATATTCGCATGAATGCTATCCACCCAAGCACTCAAGTATTACCATAAATGATAAATAAGCATATCATTTACCAACTCCATTTAAATAAAATTAATATAAATACAAAATTAATATAAAACTATGATATAATCTTTTCATATGAGCGTAATTTTTCAATAATTATTTATTTAGTTAAGATATTTATTTTAATCATTTACGTAAAATAGGAAAATGTTTTGATGCACCCTTATTTTTATATATATATATTTTTGAAATTTTTTTATAAGATTATTAATCTATATGTATTTAATCTATAAATTAAATTTTACTATTTTTAGATATGTTTATATTTTTTTATTTTTTAAAAACAAGGGTACTTTAGCCATTTTTAAGCAACTAAAATACTCTTGTTTTTAAAAAAGCAAAAATATATATTTATATATCTCCAAAAATAGTAAAACTAAATGCATAACTTAAATACACCTAAGTTAACAATCTTACAAAAAAAATTCAAAAAATATATAAAAAAGGGATTTTGCACCCTGATGCATTGAAATTTCAATGCATTAGGGTGCATTGAAACATTTCCCGGTAAAATAAGGGTGGTAAATCAGGTAGAAATTTGTCTCAATAATTATTTTGAAAATGCTTAATTTAATAAGTTAAATTAATAATCATTTATTCATATCTAATCTGGTAATTTTGTATATTAAAAGCATTTCGATTTTTTTAAGTCCAACACATATTTAACATTAAAAGTACTTTTTATATGATACTGCCAAACACTTAGCAACTTTTTTCAACAATACTTTTCAAAAAAATTCCTAAAATAAAAATGTTTTTCTTAACTAGTAAAATCTTATCGCTTGGCCAAACGGAGCTTAAATCTAGTTTGCCTAACAACACACGGAGAAACAATATTTGGATTAATGAATTGATCCCAACCCAAATCGCATGCCTAAGAGACACAATGAAAATCCCTCAACCCCTCCTTTCATCCTATCATCACCAACACCATGTCACCATTTTATCACCAAGACACCATCTCCACCATTTTAACCACAGAACGCCACGTCATAACCACCATTATCTCTCACTTCTCCTTTCTTTTCAAACTTGAACACTCCCATCACCACTATTGCACAACTGCTATGGTCTTCCTCTTCTTTTTTGATTGCGTTTCCACAAAACCACCATTTTCACTTACTGTAATCAAAGTTAAAACTGATACAATGTCACCACAGGCACCATCACATACCACTATGTCATCCCAAAAGGAAGACACTACTTTATCCTATTGATTTAAGATTTAAGTAAGGGTGGATAGCATACAAGGTTAACTTCTTTAATACTATCCCAGAATTTTGTTATGACCCACCATATTACATTTTCTTCCTCCACTTTCTAAATGTCAGAAAATATAAGAAAATTTTAGCTTCAAAAATGACCATGTCGAGCACACCAAACAACTTCTACTCATAGTTGTTAAAAGCACAAGGCACACTTAGGCATATGAGCATTAACGGTTCGGGTTAGAACTTGATCCTAATCCTGATCCATTTAAAATATTTCAATCTTATTCCGTTTATTAACCCATTTAAAAAATTTCAACTATTGTACGCAGACAACTTGAAGGCCTAGACTTTGAAAGACGATGATTTCGCAGGGAGAGATGAGAGGGTGTTCTTAGCGCAAGGAAAATGAAAATATGGCAGCAATGAAAAAAAGGAATTAGGATAGCAACAGAAATATGAAAATTAGGTGACAGGAGGAAAATTTAACGTAGAAAAACAACTAAGTGGTTTACACTTATATCTATTTATATATAACTTCAATGGGTTAAATGGGTTAAGCAGGTAACTAAACGGATTAATGAGTTATAAAATCTCAACCTTAATCCGTTTATGTAATTAAAGGTTTGTTTTTTATACCACGAAACTTTTCAATAGAAAACTTTTCACTCCCCACAACTGCCCTATTTTTTAATTATTTCTTTACATATTCCTATACAGAATACCATATTTTTCAATCATTTATAAACAACTATTCACACAACTAACCTATTTATTTTAACTTTATTCTCTCTACTTCTCATAATTACCCTTATTATATCGCATCATTTTTCCACATTTAGAAAACTTTTATAATAAAATTTTTCATCCAAAAGTTTTATGAATTCCTAAACACACCCTAAATGGTTGAATGGGTTAATGGATCAAAACTCATTTGTTCAAAAAATTCAACTCAAACTCATTTATAAACGGATTGGATGAGTGAGTTGACGGATTGACCATGACCATTAATACCCCTACGTAGGCACCAAGGACCCTTGGGGACTAGAGAGCACACAAGCAAGGCGCACGCCGAATTGAAGCAAAACACATATAACATAACATTAAATAAATTTAATGATATATATATAATTATAAGGAAATATTCAACGTGGTCCAAAATCATAGCCATTATGAATAAAGACAATCTCAAATTTTACTAATCTATAATTGAAAAAAGGTGAAACTCAAGAAGTCAACTCCATTTGACTACTAGAAATTTGTATAGTTTGAAGCAAATTAAATAAGTTGCACTAGAGGCAACTGAAGGCTCAAGAGGTGGGCTTGAGTGAGCCTTGAGCCAAGGTAAATGCAAAGCAAGCCTTTAACAACTATGCTTGTACTGACAAACCATAACAACCATTAATAATAAACAATGGGTGATTCCTTGATTGCGTCTCACATTGTCAAGAAACAATGGAGAAATATATAAATGTCTATTTGTTTAGTAGTTTAATTAAACTATATGGAATTACAATCAATCAATCGGACAGTTTAATTGCCTGTTTTAATTGATTTGAGGTAATCAGTGTATAAACAAATGTTTGATGAAGGATGCAAAAATTTCATGGAGACTAGCAACAGATGTCTCACACATCCAAAAGCTCAAACACTGATTTCCTAATTGAAATTGATACTGCTGTTCTTAAGAAGACTCATCCAGAAAAAAACAGGGAAGACGGAAGAGCAAACCCGAAATTTCCTGTGTCAACCGATTAGCCATACACGAGGCATTTGCATAAGCCTTCCCATAGATGCTGGCTTTCCGAAACTCCATCTTGTTCTCTGTTAGGGTCCCTGTTTTATCAGAAAATATATAGCATACTTGACCAAGGTCTTCATTAATGTTCAACGATCTGCATTGAAACCTTGAGTCAGAAATGCTGTCATACATCTCCGCATCCTCAATCATGAAATATGACTGCCCCAAACGAACCAACTCCATTGTAATATACAGAGATATTGGTATCATAATCTGAAAAACAATAACAGAACTCAAAAACGAGAAAAATATCTCCATTGAAAGCCCATAATACTTGTACTTTCTGCCATTATCAGGGCCATTTCTGAAGTATATCCTCCTGTAGTAGGGCAAAGTATCAAGCTCATCCTTGTGGCGGTCAAGCCATAGACCCATACCAAATGCCACTACAGCACACATCACGAAAAGAAAAACCGACAACCACATGGTTTCACGGTTCATGTAAGTTTCTAATTTGCTTCTTTTAGAAGGAGACATTGCACTGTTCAACATTGCCTTTGTTTCCTGTCCAGCATACACAACCACTCCAACAACCCAATCCGTGTTCTTCAGCTGACAACCACGCAATATGATGTTTGATTGGCTGAGAGGAATTCTATGGCCATTAAATTCCATGTTTCCCATAAACTCGTAAATATTTCTATTTGGCTGCTCGCATCTTATAAGCCCTGAAATGTTACCCCCATCGAAATCTGTAGATATTGTTTCTTGCCTGGCGTACCTTGTCTTAAGGTTCGATTCTCCATCCAAGTTCATTGTCTGAATATATGCTATTCCACTAGGATCACTTGTGCCGAGCAAAACCATGTCACATGGAATAGTCTCATCCATGCAGATTCTCAAGACCTCCCCAGCTTTTATCTTCTTCCATTTCTTTGGCACAAATCGCCCAGATTGATGCACTTGGGCCTCTCTATTGTTCTCTTTCCTGTCTGATCTATGTCTCCTCCAATCTTCATACCCATCCTTAATGGCAGTGACAACAAGAACAAATAGAAGAGGGAAAAGAGACACAGTCCTTCCAAAAACAGCAAGAGGTGGGAGCTGGTTCAGAGCAGCAATTGCTAAAAAATACAAATAAGCAACTCGATGGAATTGGATGAATAGATTTTTCGGCAGGAAACTAATTATGGTATACTTGCTCGTACGGATCTCATTCCCTGTGAATTCATACTTATCATTAGTTTTCTTTGGATCATTAATATAAACCAGTCTTGGGTTATCTTCTGATGAAAATGTGTCCTCGAATTGCACGCTTTTGTGGCGGACACGATGGGGTTTGCTGACTTTTTCTTGTCCTCTAGCAGTAGAAATTTCCAATGCCGCGGGCTGCGGCTGCGAAGGCACTTCCATTTTATTCCCTGATTGGGGCTGATTCCTAACCACGGTAGGATAAGAGTCTTCTAAACTTCTGTGACTACAGCAGTTATCTCCAACAGAGGCAGTACCCTCCTCATTTATATCAATCGAATGATTTTGAGCATCCTCAAAATTTGAAGAGGCAAAGGAGCTAGTATGACAGAGACAGTTAAAAGAGCCAACATTTGAAGAACCCCGCGGAACAGATGTTGCATTGGAAGCAGATGAAGACGATTGCAGCAAAGGATAACTTGATGACATCAATAACCGCTCAGTGGACGCGTTTGAGGAGAGCAAACAAGAACTCTAGAATGCCCCTCTCAGAAACAGAGAATGATCACCACCAGCATATCTTTTCCCTTTCTGTCCTCGGCCAAAACAAATAAGCCATTGGAATTTGAACTTCCTTTGGCTGGAAAGAAAAACGCGGCCCATCTAGAAACCCATAGTCAGTTGATTCTCGCCATTCCTCATAAATCACTCCAGATTATGGAAGCCTGACATTAAGCTAGCATTTGGAGAAGTTTTTTTCTTCCAAATTACCCCAGTTGGAGCCGTGAGCTACCCAGATTCAACTTCTAAACAAAAGATCCATAAAATATAATACCGGCGCAGGAAAACCTACCTCTGGAAATCAGTCACAGAAGCCTCTAAACTGCCGAATTTGATTCTACGGTTTCAAACACATTCTTCTTAAATCAACAAGAAACATTCTCCAAAATCACCAATTCCAATCAGATCGAACAAGGACACTCCAAAATTCAATCTGATCCCGCGTTTAAAGGACACAAAACCATCAAGATCGACGAACTCGTTCCCAGAGGTACTAACCTCTCAAGAACCCTAACGGAAACTCGATCGGACGGTGTTATTCGATGCTCCTAAACCGAAAATCATCGAGAGAAGCATGGAATCCGCGATCCTGTATCAGTTTTCCGTATCGGATCTGACGCAGATGGTCTGCTTTTTCCCGATTCCTGGATCTTCGAGGAGCACAGAGAGCGCGAGGACTTGGATGCAATGC
Source organism: Annona cherimola (assembly GCA_030490835.1). Taxonomy (NCBI): domain Eukaryota; kingdom Viridiplantae; phylum Streptophyta; class Magnoliopsida; order Magnoliales; family Annonaceae; genus Annona; species Annona cherimola. Next base: position 9,997,725 of record CM059977.1, on the reverse strand, counting down.
TGGAAGAGGGCTTGGATCCAATGCTGGAAGTGCTCGAAAATCGCAGAAGTCGTGCGGGGCGTGTTGTGATGAGAGGCGCAGCACGAATCTTGCTGCCTTGTTTTTGCCCTTGGCTGGTGAGCCGGTGAGCCTCGTTCCGTATTCCACCTTTCATAGAACTGAGCTTCATTGCGAGTCGAACCACAGAAATCAAAATTCTAGTCGCGCCGCACGTAAGCACGTGCGAATCGAGCGCGGAACGGCTAGCCGGCGGGTTCTGCTCGAATGGAAGTATAGAACCAGCTGCACGTTCATACTTTCGGACGCCCCGGAAACGGCGGATCGTGAAAAATGGGTTCTACTTCGGGCGAGCTGGTTCAATCGATTCAAACGTGGCCGGATGCATTATTCACTTTTTAGCGATAGAGCTGAGATTCATCCAAACAGGTGACCGAACCTAAAAATCGTGTAAAATTAATTTGATAAAATTATTTTATTGGCAAATGATCGTTTCAATTCAGATCGACCCAAACAAATATTTTTATTTTTAAAAAATTATATAATTATTAACCTAGACATACTTAATTTAAAATTCAAGCTTTATCATTTTCGAAAAAGTGTACATATGTATTTTGGAATTTCAAACGTATAGATATTTTAGTTATGTTTCAACAAGTTAAATGGACTAAAATATTCTTATATTTAGAAATTCAAAATAAATATATATTCGAAAATAATAAAACTTGATTTATAAATTAAATACATAAAAAGTTCATAATTCTATAAAATATTTTGAAATAACAAAAAATACATTTTTTGACCTGGTCTAAAATGATAACGTCCCAACTTTATTCGTACGTCAACTTCATAACTTATAATTTTACGTCTGAATCTTCTAACGTCTAAATCTTCTAAAATGTTCCCACTTTTTGAACGAGTAATTGTATAGATTACTAAAATATTTCAATGTATGTGAATGAATCGGTGTTATTTTCATAATTTAGAACAATTACATCAATTTTTAAGTGGACAATGATTCGATACTTTTTTGAAATTAATAATGATTCAAAAACTACTGTAATCATGAAAACTACACCCACCGGCTTCGTTTTTAGTTGTGAAATATTTTTTATTGTGAATAATATGGCGCCTCTGTCTCATTAAAACTATTTTAACATTCAAGGCATGTTTGTTTAATACAAAAACTTTTCAAATAAAAAATGAATTTTTACAAATATACTTATAAAATTTAACTAATATTGTATCTGTGTCCCTGAGTTTACCGATATTATAAATATGACTACAAAGTTTGCATAAAATTGTAAGTGTGTCTCTTTCATTAAGACGCCATTAGAATTTTCTGTAAAATGAGAATAAAGCCCTTTGAGCCAAGTGATACACTTATAAATTTTCAAATATTGTAGATGTATTTTTATTTCATTATTTTATATATTTTATACATATTATTATTTTAGACTTTTGTGCAAAAATACTTATAAAATTTGCAAAAATTGTAAATGTATCATTTGTTTGAAAGGATATTATTTCCATTTTACAAAAAAATTCATCGGCGTCATAATGGAAGAGACATGCTTGCAATTTTATCCAAAATTTATGAACATATTTACAATATTGGCAAACTTAGGGACACATGCGTAATATTAGTCAAATGTTGCATGCATATTTGCAAAATTTTAATATAAAACGTTTCGCTCTCAACATTACTTTTTTTTTAATCATTTTTCACATATTCCTATATAACTAAGTATCTTATCTTTTAATCATTTCTATATAACTATCATTGCAACTAATATATTAATTTTATTTTTATTTTCTTTATTTTTCATTATCATTTGTGTCACGTCACCTTATTTTCTCTTAATTCAAAAACCTTTATGCTAAATTTTTTTACCTAAACGTTGTATCACTTATCTAGCATACACGTGAGGAGAAATGGGAAAAAAGTATGCTTATTATTATTTATTTAAATTAGAATCATCCTTATATATTTGCAATTTAACAACCGCCAATTGTGATAGGATAAAATAAAATTAAAATAAAATGGAATCTCTCATGCCCAAAAATATTCGTCCTATTTTAAAAAATAACAATACATTCTTTCCATTTTTAATACAATTTTTTCATAATCCCAATAAATCTTTTTTCTTTCTTAGTATACTTTTTTAGTATAAGCGGACTTCAGTAAGGATTGAATTGCATTTTTGATTCTAGGGTGTACTTGGAAAGAGAGGAAAAAAAAATAGAGGAGGAATTTTGATTTTTTTTTTAAATAAGCAATGAGGTGATATAAAAGGAACAAAGATTAGAGTAAATAAAACAAAATTGAAATTGATGTTGTAATAAAAATGTAAACAAACGATTGTAGAATATGATAATTGTATTAAAAAATGTGTCAAAGTTGGGAATTTTTTTTCTCGTTTTGTCCTTTGTAATTTTTGTTTTAAACTCTACGCATGATCTCTCTGTTCTTTATTTATCAAAGTCATACTTGTTGCTGTAGTATTATTTTTCTTATTTTTTATATAATGTGCCGTCCAGGTTATAGATAGGATAAGAATAAAACAAGGTGTATTGAGATTAAAATAAGTTGTATAAAAAATAGAAAATAAATTACTATTTTGACAATAAAAAACATTTTTAGAAAACAAAAATTTTCATCTGAGAATTATCCTATTTTTAACAATCAATGTAAGAATCCAACAGTGTCTACTCTTCTTATCCAATACGGGGAATTTGAGTCATAAACTTTCTAACTATTCGTGTTGATATTTTTGGATTTCGAAATTTGCGTATCAATATGTTAAACCGTTGAATTTTTTTATTTTTACATTTTAAACTATCACTTCTTAAGGTGTTAAGAAAACCGTTAAACTCGTGTGTAAGTCAAAAGTACCGTTATACTTTGACAAAAGCAAGATAACCATGACAAAATATCGGTACCATTTTCTTAAATATTATCACCTCCTCAAAACGGTAGAGCTCCATCACGCAGATGATGTTGGTTTTTAAGCACAAGTGTCTTCTCTCTTACCAACGTAAAAGTATTCTTGACATTACAAGTAAATTTAACATTATTTTTTTAACACCACAAAAGGTGAGAGTTTAGTTTAAAATACAAAGGTCAAAACTTTACATGACCTAATATGTTAATATATAAACTTTGGTGTCCAAAATACTAAAGGGCAAAATTAGAAAGTTTACTTTACAAATTCCCTCCAATCAGAAGGTAAAAATAGGGGTGCAACTTGAGCTCGTAAAACTTGAGTTCGCTTCAACCCTAACCATAATCATATTTCTAAAACTTCAACTTCAACCTTAACCCTATTTTCAAAATTCGAGCTCGGGTTGAGTTTCGGGTTAGATTTCGGGTTGAAATTATTATATATATTTGTTATTTATCTTATACTTATTCAACTTTAAATCTATTATTAAAAAATAAAAAAATGATATTTTTCTATTTTTAAGCAAAAATTCAAGAGTGTTTAAGAATATAAAGAAGAAAAATTTCAGTTAAATATTCTCTTTATATTAAGTAGACTAATAGTCATTTCTCAAAAAAAAAAAGTAGACTAGTAGCCTGTGTTTAGAAAATGAAAAGGTACATTATTTTTTTATTATGCAATTTAATATTAATATCATAAACATATACATAAAAATTAATATATAATTATAAGAAAAACCTTATAATGTCAATCATAAAAAAATATTCAACAATCATAGTATTAAGTCAAATAAATTAAAACAAATTTATTTCAATTAGAATAAACATCTAATTACTAATATCATATTGAAACGACCAAATGATAACATCCTATATAAGTAGTTAAGTTAAAACACCAAATAAAAAATTTCAAGTTTTAAAAATAATTTTCATTTTTGTTTTGAAACTACGAGTGAACCAAACTTTTTTTTCCCTCAAAGAAAATATACAAATATTATATTATATATTGAACTTAAGGAGGAATAATGTTTATATATGATATACAATAAATATAACATATATGAAGAGAATGAAACTAGATTTATATGGAATATAAAATAAATATAAAATATATGTATTATATATAATTTGGGTTCGGGATTAGTTCAACCAAGGTTTCAGTTCTTTTCAATTTTGATTTGGGTTGAACATGGAAAATCAGGCTTGAGTTCGGCAGTGTCAACGCAGTTTCAATTCAGGTTCAATGGGCCGAGTTCGGGTTGAGCCCGGCCCAAGTTGCACGCCAGTAAAAATCTCGAACTGCAAATGACGTTAAAGGGTGTGTTTGTTTGGGATATAAGGATGTCAACCAAAACTTTTCAATCTAAAACTTTTCGCTCTCCATAACTACTCTATTTTTTAATTATTTTTTCACATTTTCCTGTACAAACTACCATACTTTTTAATCAGTTCTACACAACTATCTATACAACTAAGGATGCGTTTGTTTGGCACAAAAAAATGTCAACCAAAACTTTTCAATCCAAAACTTTTCACTCTCCATAACTACTCTATTTTTTAATTATTTTTTTACATTTTCCTATACAAACTACCATACTTTTCAATCATTTCTACACAACTACCCATACAACTAATCTATCTATTTTAACTTTATTCTCTTTACTCCTCATTATTACTCCTATTATATCACATCATTTTCTATCAATTTGACAACTTCTACTTCAAAAACTTTTCATCAAAATTTTTACTCCTAACCAAACACACCCTAACTTATCTATTTTAACTTTATTCTCTTTACTTCTCATCATTACTCCTATTATATCACATCATTTTCTATCAATGCGACAATTTCTACCTCAAAAATTTTTCATCAAAGGGTGTGTTTGGTTTGAGGTAAAACTTTTGACGAAAAGTTTCTGAAGTAGAAGTTGTCAAATCAATAGAAAGTGATGTGATATAATAGGAGTAATGATGAGGAGTAAAGAGAATAAAGTTAAAATAGATAGGTTAGTTGTATGAGTAGTTGTGTAGAAATGATTGAAAAGTAGGGTAGTTTGTATAGAAAAATGTGAAAAAATAATTAAAAAATAGAGTAATTATGGAGAGTGAAAAGTTTTAGATTGAAAAATTTTAGTTAACACTTTTTTACCATAAACAAACACACCCAAAAGTTTTACCCCGGCCAAACAAACTCAAATAAAATTATCTCTGGCTGCTCATCTTCGCACGCACACAAACCGAGTGCGCCACGCATGCGTGAATAAGGAGCCGTGGATTCAGGTCTGATGCTCTGACCTGCTGAAAGATGGCTGCGGATTTTGGAATTGCACGGATCATGCTTCTCAGCCCTTTTATTTGATCGCCATCAGCCTCCGTTAGCTCTTTTACTCAGTCTCACCGTTCTATCCCATTGTTTCCAGGCTTAATCGAGGCGGAGAAACCGGCAATCTAGGGTTTCTGGAGGTTTGATCTTCTTTCTGGCTGATTTCCAGGGTTTCGATTCACTGCTCTTCCTTGTCATACTTTTTTCTCCTCATTGATCTCTGAGCCGCAGTTCCTACTGATATCTTCCCAGATTCGGGCAGTGTTATCCATGGAGAATGACCTCGTGGAGTTATTCGAGGCCGCGAAAAAGGCGGCTGATGTTGCAGCCTCGTCGTCATCAGGAAGTGCCGAGGAAGCCCGTTGCTTGGATGCCTTAAAGCAGCTGAGGGATTTTCCTACCACGAGGAAGCTTCTCGTGTCCACGCAGGTTGGTGCCGAAATTAGTGAGAATAGAGAGATTTTTTGCCAATGAATTCGTATTCTTTCTGGTCGAAATTTATTTATTTGGTAGGGTTGTGTAAATTCTTTAATCTGGGGACGTTCTTTCGTATCGATTGATTTGTTTTGTTTTGTTTTGTTTTTATCCTCTTCCATTTGTTTCTTGTCGTCTCCTTAAAGCTAGAAGGGTAAGGGTACGGCGAAAATGCTTTGTCACTGAAATCTGATGGCTTTGATTGTTGGATACTAATTCTAGGGCTTGCCCCATTTCATTCGCAAAGGAAATAAGTTGTAGTCCAGCGGCTGGTATGGGCATCTTCGATATTTTATTTGAGGTAATGCAATTGACAATTTGAAGAATACCCCAGGAGCACACGTTCAGGTTGTTAATTTCACTGCGTCAATTTTAATATTTGAGCAGGCGCCTCTATACTTTTTCATGGTTCACATGCATGCCTTGCGCATGCTGGGATTTGTTGCTAGTTTGACTGTTGTTTTAGCTGGTAGTGTTAACTTGGTTGATAGATGTTTTTACAGTTCTAGTTACCATTCCAGGAATGATCTTAGTCTATTGCCGTCAATCCTGTGATAAATTGCCTTTCGTTGAAAGCCTTTGATAAGTGGGACGATAATGGACAGAGGAGGATGGATGTTTGTGCATCATAGTTCCTTCGTTTTTCATTGGGTTTTTTGTGTTCGTGATGCCAATTTATAAGGATGATTTTTTGGACCATTATAAGAGGACTGTGGTGGGTGTATTTAACTGTAAGTGAAAGAAACTCTCTTTTTGGGTAGTAAAATCGATATTAGCTTGTTTGTTGTGTGATTTGAGCGAACATGATTTATTCCTTTTGACATTTCTTTCAAGGTCTGTTTGACATTTTGTAAATGGAAAAATAGAAAAATCCCACCCCTTTCTACATGCCTTTACATATGATAAATTTTCTACTATTACCTTAACATTCGAATCCATTTTTTCACATTTTTCTATACAACTGTCTTATTTATTTTATGTTTGTTTTTTTTACCTCTAGTCGTCACTTCTATTACATTTTATCACTCTTTCACTTTTTCAAAAAAATTTCCCTCAAAATTTTTTTTTCTCATTATCAAATACGTCTTCAGTGAGAAATCTGAATTGTTTTCTCCTCCGTCCTCGTCTGTAATGCCCTGGCCCAAACGCTACGCGGATTGTACCATGATTATTCTTCCCACGCGTATGATCCATACTTTTTAACATGGTAGGTAAACTCAATCGCTTTCAAACAAACAAATCTTGTTATTAACTGGACAAAAACTGAGATATTTGTTATAAACACGATCCTGATCCAACCACAATGGATCTGGGAACCGCTGCCAAGATATCATTCATAGTTTCCATTTGTTGTGATTCAATGTAATCTATGATCCTGCTCATTACGCATACATTTTATAAATAGTATTGTCTCAGAAAAATAAAAATAAATAAATAGCTTTGGAAGGACAATGTCCACTTCCATGCGAAAACAGTAGCCTGAAAACCTGACTTTTCTCCTGAACTCTAGGATTTATTTTATTGCTTGGTGGCTTATTCCACCACCCAATGTATAGATTTATGAGGCTTTAATGCAACTAAAATCCTACTTAAACTCACCGCATAGGCTAACTTTCTGTCTTAGTTACTTTCACGACATGATAGTTTGTAAGTTCATCCTGTTTTGGTCCAAATCTTCTTGTTTCATTGTTTTAGTTGTAATTGGATTTTGTTGATAATGCAGGCATTTGTTCATGACAGTTACTTTGTTTTGATCCCTTTCTTTCTTTCTTCTTCTTTTTTAAATTTCTCCTCCTCCTGCTGGTTTGTGTGATTAAACTATACTTTAGTGGACCAAATTGGAGACAAAAACCAAAAACAAACACCTTAGGAATGTAGTTATGGCTGAGCGATATACTTGTATATAACTTCTTATCATTAATTTTTGAGCATGCTATGGTATTTGTATACTGGGTTAGCAATTCACCTACAAGGTCACATCAAATGCTGCATAACTGGTTGGTGCATGTATGCTGTCACAAGTTTGTCAGTTTTGCTGGTGAGAGCCTCCTTGTAAAGGTCTCTTTCGAGAGCAGCACACAGAGGAAAGTACCAGCAAGAGAATGCGACCATTGGCTTGAAGGGTTGAACACAAGTTTGGGGGATGAAATATTGTCAATCTATATTAAGATGAATTTCACCTGCCTCAGCCATATCTAGGTTATAATTAGTCCTGTGCTGATTGAACATCTTCCTAGCTTTAAAACTATGGAGATTGTTGCCAGTTGAAGTTTGTGATTATCCTCTATATGCTCAAAGAGATCCACATTCTCATGGTGTGCCATGCTTATGCATTTTCACTTGCACTTTGGTAAGACTTTTCTCTTCTTCCCCCAACAGTTAGTTTAGTATCACAATGTGACATAATCTACGTAAGCATGACACACTGACTTCTAGAATCACTTCATGATAGACATCCACTTCCACATTAAAATTTGCCTGAAACTCTGGATTGTTATTGTTTACCATACTTTACCTTGTTACTCTACATGTTGCAGATCTGATTCAATGTGTGATATATCTTGAGCATGGTGACTTCTTAAAAAGGATGAATGTAGCAGAAATGAGAAGGTTAAGGTGGATGAGTGGTAAAACAATAAAAGATAAAGGGTGTCTTTAGGAAATGATAAAACTTTTTGGATGAAAAATTTTTGATATAAAAGTTGTTGAATTGAAAGAAAATGATGGGATATGATAGAGGTAATGGTGAGAAGTAAAAAGAATAAAGTTAAAATAGATAGGTTAGTTGTATAAGTAATTATGTAGAAATGATTGAAAAGTAAGGTAGTTATATAGGAAAATGTGAAAAAATAATTAAAAAATAAGATAGTTATGAAGAGTGAAAAGTATTAGATTGAAAAATTTTAGTTTGATTTTTTTTTTAACATTGCCAAACACACCCAAAATTAGAAATGAAGTAATTCAAAATAACTAAAGGTGAAGTCAATTGTAATAGGAAAAACAGAAACCTGAAATGACATTGGTTAGGAGAGTTAGAAAAATGAGAGGAAGACCTAGAAGAATGAAGATGGAAGTAATTAAACAAGATAGGAAAATCTTTAAAAATTATTGAAAACTTAGTTTATGACCATCAACAATGGCACAATAGAATCCATCCATCTAACCTCACATAGGCGGAAAATGTCTGATGATGATGATGGATGTTGACTTCTTCAAACTAACAATCTCTTCGGGATTCTATGTTATCATTTTAACAAAGATGCCATCTAGGACAGTGCCGACAAAGTCCGTTTTCAAGTTAAGACAAGATGATTCAAATTTTTTTTTTTTTTTGTAATGATTCTAGAGTTTGATAATGGCGTGAACTGAATGTTAATAATTATATAAGGCTGCACTGATAGGATGCCAACTCTCCTGAGGAGTGGACGGACACCCTTGAGGGCAGGCCTTGGGTAAGGGTTTATGGCTATACAACCAGAGTGCATCCCTTGAGGGCAGGCCTTGGGTAAGGGTTTATGGCTATACGACCAGAGTGCATGTTTCAAGTTGCAAGAAGCAGCTCTTTGTAAAAAAGGGTAAGGTGTAGATGGATGCTTCTATCTGGAGCGTGCAGTATATGGGAGCTTTTATGTACTGGGCAACCCTTTTGTGTTCTGACTACCCTGTCCTACACTAAGGAAATGATTTTTCTTCTTTTCAGTATTTGGATGAATAGCATATCTACTTTCAAAAGAGTTAGTTTTGCAGTCCTAACTATCGTTGTCTGGGAAACAGTTCATTGTGCAGGTCATCTTCTTTCAAATCTGAATGCCTGAATATTTCATTAGAAGCTTCTTTATGGTTTTTGATCTGCATCTCTTGCATTTACGACGTTTCAAAATTCCAGGTTGGGAGGTCCCTTCGTAGTCTCACAAAGCATCCCAGACAAAATATACAGGCGGTGGCTTTAGATTTGCTTGAGCATTGGAAGAAAGTAGTCATCGATGAGGTGGCTAGGGACAAGAAAAAAGGAAACACTGATAGTAAAGATTCCATGAAGGTAGAGGCAAAATCTGAGAAGGTTCAGACTTCCAGGGCAATGGATATAGAGAAGGCTTCAGGATTGGAATATGTCAAGGTTGAGAAGAGAAATAGGTGTGAGACAATGCAGACTGAGAAGGTTTCAAGGGCAGAAACTGTGAAGGTTGAGAAGATCAGTAATGGCAGTGCCCTCCATGTGGAGAAGATTTCTGGGGCTGAGAATGTGAGAGTTGAAAAGATTCAAAAGGAAGAGAAAACTGGTGCTGCTAGGAGACCTCCATCAGTTCCTGTCGGCCCGCCGAAACTGACCTCAATGATCAAATGCAATGATTCTACTCGTGACAAGGTCCGTGAAATTCTTGCAGAGGCCTTTTCCAAATGTGCTGTTGAGGCTGATGAAGATTTGGAGGAGGAGGTAAATGCATGTGACCCAATACGAGTAGCTGTCTCAGTTGAGTCTGTAATGTTTGAAAAGTTAGGAAAATCAACTGGCACCCACAAACTCAAGTACAGGTCCATCATGTTCAACCTTAAGGATTCCAACAACCCAGATTTACGGAGAAAAGTACTCCTGGGGCAAGTTAAACCGGATAGGCTTGTTACCATGTCACCTGATGAGATGGCTAGTGATAAAAGGAAACAGGAGAACAACCAGATCAAAGAGAGAGCCTTATTTGATTGTGAACGTGGAGGTGCACCCAAAGCTACTACCGATCAGTTCAAGTGTGGCAGGTGTGGACAGCGGAAGACAACGTACTACCAACTACAGACCCGGAGTGCAGATGAACCAATGACAACATTTGTAACGTGTGTAAACTGCAATAACCATTGGAAATTCTGTTAAATGCCTCCCACCAATCTCCTATTTGAAAGAATGACGTTAGATGAGATGGAATATTTAGAACTCCATTCATGATTTAACAAATTTGCTCATTCACCTTCGATGCCCGAGAAACATTTCTTTTAATTTATTTTCTAGTTCGTTTTGTTTTTTTGTTTTTTTTTAACCCCTTGTTCTTTTTCACTTGTTTTGAGCTGTATTCAGTAGCCAAGTTGTATTTTGACTTGATAGTTGTTAAAGGTTTTTTTCGTAGTGAGCAGAATATGAGTAGTCGTTTATTTAGTTCTATTCCTAATGTTAAGTTGGCGACGTTGACCTTGATCATCATTGTGGAAGATCTCGATCCTGTGGGCAGGCATGTCCTTGGATAGTGTGAATGATCGGGGATATGAAAACGCATGGAAAGTGGAAACGTGATTTTTTGCCGAGATTATGCACTTTATTGCATTATTTATTTGCAAATTTCAAAATCCTTCTCCACAACTTGTACAAATGTGTCCCCTATCTCTTCTGCTTTGTTGGCACAAACGGCGTTTTTTTCTTGAACCAGAAAAAGTAAGGTACTGTTCTCGTTTCTTTCTTTTCAATTATTGTTTTTTTCCTCAGTTATTAATCGTAATAGCGTATCCACTACATATTTACAGGGTGAGCAAAACTAACATCTCTCTCGCGCGCGCGCGTAAATCCATTTTCCATTTCCCAGCCAAGCAACGGCCTATTGATTTCTTACTCCATAGCTTCCGCCAATAAATGTTGGACGACTTAGATTTGTTGGTGAACAGTCGCTTTTGGTAGAGACTGAAGGTGGTTAGCCCATCAATTCTGTGGTAGAGACTGAAGGTGGTTAGCCCATCAATTCTGCGGTAGCTGACGGTCACTTGGCCAAACCGAGTTCTCTGGTAAGTAGAGATTGATTTTGTTGATGGGTTTGTTCAACACAGATTAACAAGAGAGGGTAAATGGAGGACAAACACCATGTTGGTTTCTGAGAGGGGCAATTGCATAAATTTACGTAAGTTTCTGAAATTTGTATATTTTAACCTTTTGAGTTTCATATTTGCAGCAGACGACTTGGAAGTTTCTAAAATTTATATATGTATTTTGAAGTATGAAAATGTATATTTTTGATTCCTCCATTATCGTGAAACCCTGACACTTTTGTTTTTTTCAACTTTAATGACCAAAATGCCCTTTTCACATTTTGAAATATTTTCTATTTAAAAATTATAATATTTTTAGCAAAAAATCAGTAAAAATGACCCCGAAAAATTTCAAACAAATAAAGTAATCTAAGGTTTGAATAAAACTAAATAAAGGGCATCTTGGTCATTTCAAGTAAAAAAAAAATTTAACAATGTTAGGACTTACGATTTCACGGTAGTGGAGGGGCCAAAACTATAGATTTCCAAAACTTTAATCCTTTTGCTGCCAATATGAAACTTAAGGGTTGAAAGCGTAAAATGAGGGTCCTATGTGCAAATCCCCCCTTTCTGGGTACGTAAAAAATAAGAACGGGAAACATCTGATAGAGATGCATGGGCATATAGGACTCCAACAGTTGATAATAATGCAGACAGAGAGCGTGCTGTGCCCCATCATTTTGGCATGTGGGCTCAAGGGGCATTCTTCTTATATTAGGAGAATTTTACATGAAAATGCATTCTAAACAACCAGAAATTGGTCATCAACCAAAAAAAAAAAAAAAAAAACTGAATTTTTGTATCTTGTATTATATGAGAATCATAGTTGCAACAAATGTAAAAAGACAAATGGATCCATTTGAACAATCTCCCTAACCGATTGATAGAGTTAGGGAAAATAGACCCGGGGCTTGTTTAGTTAAGCACCTTGGCAAAAGGTTCCTAAGAAAGAGGTTTTCAAGACTACCTCTGTGGTAAGTGCTTCCCACCTGATGAGATAATTATTTAGCAACAAAATTTCTCGTACCAAAGAATGAGAAAGGAAGTGACTGAATGTAATATCAGATGTAACATTGTATAATATCAAACAATCAGGAAAAAAAAAAAAAAAGAATGAGAAAGGAAGTTCTGGCTTTGTTGCCATTGCGTCAGAATGGCCAGGCATCTTTCTTTATTTTGCTACTAACAAACAGTTTCTTCATCCAAAGATTGCTATTTTGGTGCTGGACATGGTGTCCTGGTAGCGAGCAATTGCTCTTAGAAAAGGGTGCTACTGTTGTTTCTTCAAGTCATTAACATCTCCTGAAATAATAAATAATCTTACTTTCTTAACAGTTGAATTAGCAACCACTTTCGTGGATAGATTAACTTTGTTCAATGATGATTATGTCCTAGAACTGAGAACGTGTGCATTTTCTTTATGGAATGGTTCAATGATGACTACTTGTTTTAGCTTAGTTCCATGACAACTACTTGTTCAGCACTGAGAATGTGTGAATTCTCTTTATGGAGAGGTTCTAATTTGGAAGACTAGATTTGATTTCTTTTACAGTTGGGTTCTCTTTGGTGTTGTTTATCACCAGCAGAAGAAATTTTTTATTTTTTTTTTGAAATTTGCTTGGTTATTGCTCCTAATTCAGTTGTTATATGCATGTGGATTATTGGCAATATCCTGCTTCCTTATTGTTTTGATGCTGAATTTTGAGGTGTTGCAACTGCCGCATCAAACTTCAACAAGTGCCAGAAGTAAACACTAATCTTCACAATGTTTTTGATTATTAATACCATCAATCATGTCTGGATTTGGCTTCAACTTTTATAATTTAATTATTGAAGAAAAGGTGGTCTAAAGTGCTGGGATTTACCATGATAGATAATTGTTGAAATGATTGTAGTAGTTCAAAGCAGTATTATGGATTCCCATGCTATGGTCAAAATTGTGTTTCTCGTGCGGGCCTATTTTTCGTTTTATTTATCACATTGCCACTGAGGATTGATCAAAGATCCACAAATTGGTGGCCACCAAATCCAACTTGTGGCCGGTGTTCCATTCCATTTTATTAGTGTGGCTGCCATTGACATATTCCAACAAGCCCATAATTCTGTCTGGGTTTTGGCGATGCAACCTTTGACTTATGCCGGTGTGAGGCGTTGATTAATAACTTTTCGGATTTCTTTTTCTTATACTTTTGTTGCTCCTCTTGCAACTAGGGCCGTGAATTGAGGTAGGACAACAGCTTGGGTGAGAAAGGAATCGCTATTTTCTTGACAGTAGCTTCAATGCTGACAGTTCCCGGATATTTTACTATGAATTTTAGTAAGGTGTCTACTCTTAACTTAGCTTTTAGATCAAGGCATATCCCGATAACATGAAACTCTCTCAATCAACCTACTCAGCTTGGAAACCTTTTTTCACAATGTAACCATCATGCTGGCCCTCTGTAATTCTATGGGAAGAATTATCGCTGCTGTGTACCTGAGTTTTGCATTGTCTCGTGCTGGGCCATCGTCCTTGCCAGCAAAACTGATGCATAGACCACAATAACGACATTTTTATAACGGCATCACAAAGCAACGTCATGACTATGAATTGTAATAAATGAGTAAAATGACCAATTTGTGCTATTTTTCTTGCAAACGAAAACCACTATCAAGTGGAGAACAATGGCCATACAAATATCCATGAGTAAAATGGATAGTAGGTATTGATAAAAACAGGAGTATTTGTGTTTCATAGTATAACAACACTTTCACAGCGCCAAACTCCTCCAACTCGATGATGGTTCGACAGTTTCATCTATTGTCTTTCCCTTCTCTATACTCGCTTCTTTTTCTTGGCCTTCTTCATCTATCTGATCCAAAAACAAATAAAAGAAGGTATCAAAAATTAATGTTCGGGTGAATAAAAGTCCTTCCATTGCGACATACTCAGATGTGCTGGTGCTTGCGATGGTTTTGGTTAGGACAACTCTACCCTTTTCGGGGTTTGCAATGATTTGTGCAAGAGGCCGTTACAATTCATTAAGATGGGATTTGCAAAGATTGGGAGCAAACATCATCGTACGAATGTGGCTGAAGAATCTCGACTGGCAACTGATCCAGGATGTGCTACAGCTACCAAGTAATACTATTCTTGCCAATCGATTCGACTATTCAAGCATTTTGAAATTGAGTTCTCCTTTAAAGGGTGGAAGCCAGCTACATATTGATACCATCAAAAGCTCTGCAGGGTCAAAAACTGGCAGTTAGCACGCATAGAAGAGAAAGGGCAAGAGAAGAACTTGCCTGCTGTTGCTGGGCTGCCTTTGCCTTCCTTTTTCTTTCTATTTCTCTGAGAGATACAAAAGGAGGTATTATCTGGTAGACATGACATATCAGAGAAGTGGGTGTCAGCTATCAAAATCCCAAAAAAAATCGAACAGCAGTCATCTGAAAATATTCTACTTGGGAAGCAATCAAATGAGTTATTCCCCACTTGTGAAAATTTCAAGCGTCGGAGTATCTTCCATCCCACGCTGCCAAGATATCAACGTGTCTGTAGAGAAAGCGAGAGGAGAAAAGATGACGACTTTACCGTGCAGGAGTCGTTGAGCTGCTTTAATCTCCTGATTCTGTCCACCTCTATTTGGACAGCTCGCTGCTCCGTCCACCGCCTCTCCATTTCTCTCATCATCTCATCCAGCTGCCGCTCTCGCTGGCTCAAAACCTCCTCAGTCTTCTCCCTCTCCTCTCTCAGCCTTTCCATCTTCCGCCGCATTGCCACCAGCTCCTCCGCGAGAGACGCATCGAACGATCCCGTGGTCCGGCGATTCTCCTTGTTGTCATCCCCGGTGGGCGCGGACGGCAGCGGCAGCAAGATCTTGATCTTTTTGGGTTTTTCGTGGGTGGGAGTGGGGGTGTTGCTGGAATTGAAATTCTTGGGTTGGAGGGGCTTCCGGAAGTGGGCCCTCTGATCGAAGGCTGGGATTGAAGATTTCGCCGTTGTGGATTTCATTGATTGCATTTTGTTTTCTGTCTCTCTGCTTGTGTGTGAGCGACACAGAGTGGGGGAAGTGGAGAGAGTGGGGAGAAACGGGGAGTATTTGAAAGACTCGAGCGGGAGGAGAAGCAAGGATAACGGCTACGGAGAGTGGGTTTTATTGATATTTGATGCTCCGGCGGCTTGTCATGCTTGATAAGCATGCGAGTGGCACTGTTGTTGGATTAATTGGACAAATATGGCAGTCTAAAACCTACCAATGGAACCTATGCACAAAAAATAAGAATATAAGATTGGTTGGAATCTTGGACACATTTTAACTTCTTGGTAATGCAATAGGGTATGTCCACAACCTGTATTTCAATGGTCCGACGGTTTGTTCCCAACAGGGAAAGTTGGTATATAAAATAAAATAAAAAATTTAAATGTTGCTTGTTTAGTCATGATCCATGAGGCCGGCCCATGTAAATGTTTTATTATTATTATTTTTCTTTTTTTGTAAAACTGTTACGTTAAGTGCATTTGATTCATATACAAGTTTTATCATATTTTACATAAAAAAAAAGTTTTTATCATATTTGAAAATGTATATTTTTAATTTTATAAACCAAGGATATTTTAGTCATTTTAAACTTTCAAATAACTATAATCCCATTGATTCTAAAAATTCAAAAATGATAAAATTTGACATAAAATAAAAAACACTCGGATAACATTTTCATGGAAAAAATACAAAACTAAAAAAACATGAAAATGTTCCGACTTTACAGGATCATCACTCTTACTTGCTTTTAGGGTTTGTTTAGCAATGTGAAAATAATTTTTTTCCAA
This sequence comes from Annona cherimola, assembly GCA_030490835.1. Lineage (NCBI taxonomy): Eukaryota > Viridiplantae > Streptophyta > Magnoliopsida > Magnoliales > Annonaceae > Annona > Annona cherimola. The sequence continues at coordinate 9,981,396 of CM059977.1, read as the reverse complement.
AATTTATATACATTTTTAAATATTTAAAACACTTTTTATATACTTATCCTATTTTCAATTATTTCTTTACGTTTTAACATGCAATTATTATATCTACTTTAATTTTATTTTTTACTCTTAAATATTACATTTATTATATATAACTCTTTTACTTTTTTAAAAAGTTTTCCTCTTTTTTTGGACGTGTATGACAATTACGAGGACTTTTCAAGTTAATTTTTTTTTTACTTTCTACTATTATCTTATTTTTTAATCATTTGTTTACATTTTTCTAAAACAATGTTTATTTTTCAATCGTTTCTCTACAATTATCTATACAATTAACTTATTTATTTTAATTTTATTCTTTTTCTTTTCATTATTCCCACTATCACATTATGTCATTTCTTTTATTTAAAAAAGTTTTATATCAATTTTATCAAATACGAAACATACCGTTTGTTTACAAAACACAAGAGTAAACATGGTATCCGATCTTGTGCACCCGGGTGCATTAACCCATTTTTTAATTTTTTTTAACATGTGTATCATTTTATAATACCACTGATTTTCAAAAATAAAAAATAAATATATAAAATACTCCAAAAATGGTAAAAATTAATATACATGTTAAATACATTTATATTAATAGTTGTATAAAAAAATTTTAAAAAAATTAAAATAGGTTAAATGCACCTTGGTACAAAGGATCGGGTTCCGGGTACCGTGTAAACATCCAACTTCGCAAGAGAATCAAAATACATCAAAATTTCTTTTCTTTTCTTTTAAAAATCGCGGGGCGAGGCAGATCAAGGGGTGCAACTCGGGCTCATGAAACTCGGGTTCACCTCAACCCTAACCCTAACCCTATTTGTAAAACTTCAACCCTAACCCTAACCCTAACCCTATTTGTAAACCTCAACCCTAACCCTATTTTTGAAATTCCGGCTTGGGTTGAGTTTCGGGTTGACATCTTCTATTAATATGTCTTTGTTACTCATCTTATATATAATTTTTTTATCACAAATCTATTATATAAAAAAGTTTAAAAAATAATTTATTGTATGAAATTAAGAAAAATTCAAATACCGCTTAAGAGTAGAAAGAAAGAAACTTATTTTAAGCATTCTCTTTGTATAAAGTAGAATATGGATTATGTGTAAACGTTGTCAATAAAATTGTATTATTAATCATTAATTGTATTTTTTTACTTCTCTATTGTTTTAAGCTTATTTACAACTATAATTTTAAAGTTCTTATAAATTTTCCCGTTGAAAAAAAAGATCTCAAAAAAATTTAATATTTAGTATCACTGGATTTCGTTGGTCAAAAGGCTTCAGTAGAAAAGTCGTGAAGAGTAATTTTTTTTTAAAAAACTGTTGGACCTGTATTGTAATGTAAATTGGGAATAAATATTTTATTGAAATCACTTAAGACGTTAGATTGTCTCGGCGATGAGCTGTCCATGCCTGTTGTCCATCATCCATCCATGAGTAACATGTTATTATTATAATATATTATTATTATAATATAAATTATATATTTTATATAAATGCAAATTCGGGTTCGGGCTTGCCTGAACCCGAAACTGAGGCCTATTTGAATTCGGGTTCGGGCTCGGGTTGAAAACAGCAGAGTTTCAACAATGCATTTTTTGGGTTCGGCGGGCCGGGTTCGGGCCGAACCCGGCCCAAGTTGCACCCCTAGGCAGATGGTCATTTCCTTCCTCCCATGATTTTTTTTTTTTTTTGGATAAAATTCTCTCATGATTCTTTATTCTGTTTTATGTGGTGATTTGCATAAGCTTTATTCATCCAAGCCATTTTAAAACCATTCATATTTATGTTGGAGGAGGTGAAAAAATATAAAATATTTGACCTCACATCCCGTCAATCAGGTACTGCACATTTTTTCCATGGATGAGCATGAACCTTTGTATTATTTATTTCTTATTCTCATAAAATGACAGAACGTTTTCTGTTTGTAAATCAACCCGCCGGAAGAAAACAGATCAACGGTCTGGATCTCTGCAAAATGGGCCTACTTGTAAGAAATTAAAACCTGAGTATACAGTGCACACCATCCGGATGAGTATCTTACCTTCAAAATTAATATATCATGACATTGGTGGTTGGAGGTTTGAATTGTTGGAGAACCGTGACGGCATCACATGTGGAGTACAGTCTGTCCAGATGACTGACATTTGCAGCAAGATTCCGTATGTCACTGATTAGTAATTTTACCTTTAGTAATGCCTTCATCCCCACAATACACGTGTAATCCACCGCAGATCTACACCGCGCAAAATAGTGGGGCCGTTTGTAGATTGTCCATAAGCCGAAATCTGGATTGTTTTTTAATCATCCAACGGCCATGGAGGTTATTATAATTTATTTCATGTCACCAATGGCATTGTGGCTTGCGAAGTGCCCAAGTAAAAACTAGGTTTCCTTTTAGTTCTTCGGTTCTTCCTCTATATGGTGACAGGGCAATGTTTGCAACTGCTAGATTATTCATTTGTGTAGCAGCAGGAGCCCACTTCGACAAATGGCAAGTAGCATGAAAATAGGGGCACATAATTCTAAAAAAAAACAGTTAGATGCACCAGTATCAACTTCCGAATGTTTCCATCAGCAACAAGAAAGACACATTAAGGAAGACCTCAAAATCCAATCTACATGACAAGGTGATTTCATCAAGGACGGATATCAAATCAGTCAGTATTCATCCATTAGAGGAAGCGTGCATGGAACGCGCATACCAAATCCACAGCCTAATTTCTCAATTCTGCAAAGAAGAAACAGTTCTAGTTAGTTATTTTGATCACTGTTCCAACCAAATTCATCCAAAAGACCAATACATTGATTTCATAGTTAAGGCGATGGCACTCATTTGAAAGAGGTTTCAAATGCTTTAGCCATGAAAAAAAATGCCATGGTGGCTTTTAGCTTCCATGATCATCAAGTACCTGCGAATCATTCAAGGATGCTAAACATGTCATTCCTCTTGCAAAATTCATCCACTGGATGAGAATCACGGATCCTACAACGGTAGCTGCATATGTTTTCTGTATCCAACACTTGAAAATGAGGTGATTGGAATTTTTTATTATTTTTTTATTTTTCCTTTTGCTTCCTCAATGTTTCTGAGTTCGGATAATGAGGGCCGTTATAATGCATACAATTGCATGTAGCATGGGTCAAACCAAAACTTGACCCTATAGGATCCATTGATAAAGATGAAGAGACTAACAATATTTTATTCTAAAGCATCTATTTATGCATAGAAATGTAACTATCAACTCACGTCGGTGCAAGCTTGGCGACATTGTATTGTTCTCCTGATTCCTCGTCAATTACTCTTCCCTCAAATTCAATAACATATGCCCTGTTCTTTCCAGTTGGCAGCCCCCTATTAGCAAGCAAATCGAGATCCTTCTGATGAAGCTCTCTCCCATTGACCAAGATGCCTGTACTCCCACCAGCACAATCCTTTCTCATAGGGTACTTGAACTCTTCAATAAGTGGCTGCATTGAAGATTTTGTCATTTGTCAAGTGACCATACAAAAGAAGGGTTACCGACATTTCCCAATGTATGCATGCAGATCATTACACCTCAAGTTCACAAACAAGCTAAAATCCACTTACAGGAATAATCCCAAGACAAGCTTGATCCATTACACCCCAGAAACCTGCTCGTGAATCGTACCTAATCATCAAAACGTGAATAAAATCATCACCATCACTTTTCTCTCTAAATGCCATACTTTGTATTTTTCAAAAATAAATTACTTGTATTAAAACATAACAATTTGAGGGTATGTTTCAAGCCATACAAGATTTTGAATTGAATCTGCATCACCATTCCCAAGACAGCTTTCTAATTTCTGACATAAATTTTTTAATTTTTAATACAGCTTTACCCATTCTAAATACATAACAATTTTAGGGTATGTTCCAAGCCATACAAGATTTTGAATTGAATTTACATCACCATTCCCAAGACAGCTTCCCAATTTCTAACATAACTTTTTCAATTTTTAATACAGCTTTACCCATTCTCAATGCAATTTTACTTATTCCCAATACACATAATTATATTATCATTCCACTTACAGATACGATCTAAGAATCTTGTATGATTTAGAATATGCCCTTATGTTTGCTCCAACAAGAAATTCAGTAATTATGAGAAACAACCTAACCTTGGGTATGTTTGGGAAGTTGAAAAATTTTAAGTTTTTAATGTAAAAGTTGTTAAATTAGTAGAAAATGATGTAATATAATAGAAGTAATGATGATGAATAAAGAGAATAAATTTAAAATAAATAGGTTAGTTGTATTGGTAGTTGTGTAGAAATAATTGAAAGTAGGGTTGTTGTACAGGAAGATGTGGAAAAAATAATTAAAAAATAGGGTAGTGAAAAGTTTTATATTGAAAAATTTTAAATTGACAACTTTTGCAAATTGCCAAACACACCCCTTATAAGGAATTAATGACTTACGATATAAAATTTTAAAATTTGGAAAATTTGAACTGATAAAAAATTACCAAATACAAGTAACAAATGGACAGTTCTCATGTTAGGTGGGTTCATGAAATTAAAAACTAAAAATTGGAAATTTGGAACTGATGAAAAAGTTACTAATTACAAGTAAAAAATGGACAAGTTCCCATGTTAGATGGTTTCTCTCCCCACCCACACGCTTGTTTACTCTATCTTATTTTTACAGAATGAATAAGTCTTTGCAAGTTGCAGCATTATCCGCAAGTAGCATTGTCGAAAAATAGTAGAGTTAATTACTCACGCTCAAAATGATGTATCTTGATCATCAATGAACTTACCAGTAATTTCCAGGTTGTATAGGGCCTGCTTTTTCCTCAGCTTTTTTAACTAAGTGATCGGGGATAACTCTTCCATTCACAGATACTTTCACATTGTCCAATCCATCATTAAATTCCTCCACTCTATTCTTTGCACGTGGAAGAAATGAATTGCTTCTGTTATAGGTTTCATCTTCTTCGCTCAATTCGGTTTGATATTCCCAACTCAATGAATCAGATAGAATTTCGATATCTAAGCCGTCAGATGCATTGACTCCATCTGGTAGTCCATATATCATTTCCATGGGAGAAGAGTATCCCATAAGTTGATGAAGTGGCGAACCAGTAAATTGTCCTGTAATATTTCCTTCAAAAAATGTTTGCTCAGGTTTGGCACCATCCAAGGAAGGACTGACAGATTGGGGTGCTTCTTTCTCAGATCCATTTCCATATAGTTCAATTAATGGCTTCATTCTTTCTTCAGCCTGCTCTAAAGAGCCACTAGAAGAATGCTGTGCATCCGCCAAATTATCAGTATGGAGAAGAAATGATGGGGATAATGCTGCAGGCTCACCCTCTGTAAAATAGCTTTTTGGGATTGAATAAGAAGAGTCATCTGAATATGAAATTGTATCCCTGCGATGAAAACCATCGGCATCAGCCATAGATTTTGTGTCCATCGCAACAGCATTTGTTCCACCATTTGTCTCGCCTGTTGGACACGTTACTCGGGTAGGACTATAAGGAGAGAGGTGAGTATTGTTATGGATAGAAAATGTAAGCAACTTAGAACAGGCACCACACCGGAGTTTATGGCGTTTCCCTCTGGACAGAATAAAGTCTGCAGGTAGTTGCAATAGTTTAAAACATCTATAGCATACTACAAATGGGGCAGCACCTGCTATGGGCCGGCAATGACGCTTCAATTGTTGCTTCTCCTTGTGATGTTTCACCATGTTGTGGTCCATATCCATCAGTTGGGGGCTGAGACTAAAGGGATGGTAGGGCAAGGGACCAGCAGAAGACGCGCATAGCCCTTGGCTGGGCCCTTGGCTGGGCAAACTTGTAGAGCCGAATTGGCTGGAAAAGTGCCAGCCACAGGGATGGCAATTTAAGCAGGCGTAACCAACATGGCGCCAGCAGTTGACAGCACATTCTCTTGAGGACCCTGACAGTCGGGATACGGATTTCCTTGGCCTAGACATTCCGGACGGATCCCATGCACCACAACATTGTAGGTGTTCTTGCTGGGGTTCATTATCATAGGATGCAAGCTGCCGATTTTCCTTCCCATTTCCCCCAAGATTACATGATTTGCTAAGCTGATCTCTCAAGTCCTCCAGGTGCCTCAAAAGTTCCTTTTGGTTGGGGTCATGGTCTTTTTGGTTTCCTGGTGCACATGAATTGGGGGTACGTGAAAAATCCAGATGCCTGTATTTTAACGGAAGTTCATCTCGACAAACATTGGTTGGTTCCTTTCTGCGGCCCATTTGGGAATCCATCCACTTCTGCACTGCCTGGAATACCTCAGAATCATGCATTTTTACTTGCTTTGGTGCTTGTTGCTCACATCTGTCAATTTGCGATGATTTACATGGTTCTGGATAAACATTTTCCATAACATACGGGCAATTACTGTCTCTCAATGACATTGCCACAGGGTCCTCTTTTTGAGATCGAAATCCCCAATCAGGTCCAATAGTATCATTCAAGAATATCTCGTTCTCTGTAGGTTTTTCTTTGGTCCCAGCAGAACCCACAGACCTCTGTTGCTTGGGAAGAGTTCTTTTTGACAGGGGTGGTCGTGGAGGGTGGCCATTAACCTCATGGTCATCACCTGAAGATGATACGCTACCGTCATGGGTATTTGAGCTTCTTCCTGTTTGAGATTTTGCAGGACTTCCGCTCGTGTAGAGAAGTTTTGGATCGGACATATCCTCCTCATAAGTAGCATTGAGACGGCTGAAGGGTGCGATTTCTTCCATTTCATTTTCTAAACTCCTCAGGGAGTCAGAACTGCATTGGCCAAGCTGCTGAGATATCTTCCCTTGTTCGTCCAAAGACTTATCCACTTTCAACCGCATGCTATAGTTAGATTGAATCTTAGCTGCACATACCGAGCTACTTCCCTTATACTTGAGTTTATCATTGGTCCATGAGTTTCTGATGTTAGAATCATTTCTTCCATACCCTTCTCCATTTTCTCCGCTTTCTGACAGGTCTTTCTTCCAGCAAGACTTAGAGTGGCCTGTAGAAGCAAGAGCACTTGGATTTGAATTGCTTTTATCCTTTGGGTGCCAACCATGGTTTCTTGATTCTTCACTGCGTACTTCGGAAAGATATGCATCTGTTGAGCAAGCCAACTTGCTCGAGGATATAGAGTCGTTATCTTCATGATCTTTTCCAGCTTGGTCCTTCTCTATGCGGGACGCCTCATTGGCTTTAGAGGGGCCATTTTCCGCATCACTGCTACAACTTTTTGCTGCGACACAAAACCAAGTATTAGTATCTAGTGAAAATGCAAAAAAATCCAGCCATTGAGGATCTTCTTTTTTCTTTTTTAATCGACACTAGAAAAATGCAAGAAAAACGTTTTGAACAGGGACTCACAGTTTTGTCTGGTGAGTTATCAGCACCCTGATTGTGTTTTGACAGCAAACTTGCAGACTTAGTGGATAATCAGTGTCCTAGATTCTACTATTTTGTCACTTCTGAATAACGAAATTGGTACAAGTAACATATAGAAGAAGTTACCTTTGAGAATGGTGCCACATCCACCACACTTGTAAAATGGAATATAGCTGAACTCTGTTAGAAGCTTACGGCATTTTGGACAATAAACAAACCGCACTTTTGCAGTTTTGCTGGCCATGTTCTTGAGTGAAGTATCTTAGTATTTCAACCTTTTATCAGTTTTAATTTGAGAAGGGACAGCTCCTAATGCCATAAAAGAATACGGATTAATTAGTTGAGGAAAGGACAACCAGCAGCATTTTCACTTTTCAGATTTCAAAACTTCTCTGTTGGAAGAAACCATTATAGACTTCCATGAATCATTAATTACACTGCAACCGAGTTCACTTAATCATGCTGCACGCAATTTTCAAAGTGCAATGGCGGCTTATGCAGATGAAAGGTGAAAGCAGGGATATAGATGTTATGATACCTTGGGCGCCAAATCAGAAATCCACAGTTTTGAGACACTTAAGGAATAAGTTCATTGAAGAATGCAACTTTAGAGGTTTTCAGGTACAATTGATGTTGGAGCTTCATTACAGCATCTGAGCTCCATATCGTCATCGTTCTGCAACATTGTAATTAGCACATAAAATTAAAAGGAATGAATTATTTACAAACATAGAGGTTATGATAGGAAAATAACCAGAGATTCGCAGATTGTGCAACGTATGCTATTGCTAAGACAGAAATCTGAAACTAATTATCACCCACATAAAATAGTCTCAAATCCAATCTATCTCAGAGAAGGAAGTAAAATGTAAATAACTTTTTGGGGGGCTTTTGCATTTATCCACTCATCTTGTTACTGTTTTACAATTTGACTTCATAATTAATGATTTTGCAAAATACCTTATGAACTTTTTTGCAAATAGACGTTATCATCAACGTTGATTAGATTTTATGAGCAAGCTAATAAAATCAGATCTAAGAATCAAATAAGAAACAACAAAAGCTTAGATCGTGTCCCACCTGACCTTGATCACTAGTGCGTCAAAAGACATAAAAACTCCAATTGCCGTTGTCCGAATGAGCATCTTGTTGAACGGATCTCATAACTGGGATGCAAAACACCTTTTTTCATATAAAAATACATTCAACGGATGCTGATGCGCCGAAACTCTTCAATCCACCGGCAACGCTGGGTCATCCATTCACAGCATTACTACAGGAGCTCCAACAAGCATCCGCCTTGTTTAGAAGATCTTTGATCGCTTCTCTTGGAAAATCAACTGACCAATATATTACTTTTACCACCCATCAAAAATATATATATGTATACTACTTTACCAGTACCGTAAGATTTTCAAAGATGTTGACGCTGTCTAGGATATTAATGACAATAAAGCAATGTTAACCCCAAAGTATTTTGAATTCGAAGCATTGATGACAACAATATGCATTAAAAAAAATGATTTTAGTTTTTCAGCAATCTTTTCCATAAAACAGAACAAGGTTCCATAAGCCGGAATGCAATTTCACTTTCGTCATTCCTTTGAAAAAAAAATCTTGAAAGAATTAGAATCGCATCTTCTCCCAACAGTCATTTTTCCAAAGCAGTGCACGAAAATTCCCAAATTTATCCAATCAAATCGAAAATAGCGAGGTAAAAGAAATGCTCGCGAAAGGCTTTGAGAGAAGCTCTTTTATGTTTGCTTGTTTCATACCTGCAACGGAAGGTAAGAGAAATGTACGCAGCACAGCAGGAAAACGTCAATGGCGCAAAGTAACTACTTTTCCTCTGGGATGCACCGAGTAGACTGCTTGTAGGAGAAACGACAGGTGAAATCCAGTGCTTCGATGCCGGGACGGGTATGCTTGCAGCAGAAGACAAAGAAAAGGCTAGCGCTGCTCTGGATGCATGGAACGGATGATGCGCTGTCACATGAAAAATTATACAAAAACTGCATTCCGAACGATTTAAAATAAACAGAAAATGACTTATTCTATAATAAAGACGCTCATTCTAATTCGTCGGTTGATCGTAATAGGGAACGGTCGACGCCGGAGCACCAAGCTACAGCCAATGCCGGAGTATATCATACCAGCTCAGATAACGGTAGGTTGCAAGTAGTACTGCAATTAGGTTTGTGCCAAGTGTACTCGCAGAAGCATGTGGATTCAGGGTATATCAACGGATCTGGCATCAAAATCGACTGGTAAAAGTAGACCATCCAAAATGCTAAGATCTCTTGCTCATTGAAATGGACGGCCAGATTTGGATGTTTGGTTTTCGCACAGAGCAATCTAACCCGCGCGAGTAGTTCATTATTCCTCGCGGGTACGCGACAGCATCCAAAAGTAACGGCCGCTGAAGCCGTCGCGTTAGGAGCTGGGACTGAGCTGGCGCGGGGGTCAACGGCGAGGAAACGATCAAACTTACGGATGGGATTACATCCTCAATTAATAACAATATTTTTATCCTTTTCCTATTATATCTCATTCATTTTCAATCATTTCTCCTTTTTACTGTAATTCAACTGCTTTATTTATTTCATCTTTATCCTTATTATTTTATATTAATCGCATTATTCTCAAAAATATTATATTTTTCACTTTCCACCTCCTTCCAAGTTTCCCACAACTTTTACATTACAAAACAAACTCTAAAGATTCCTTCAGATTTTTTTTACAAAATATATCCATAAATTTATTTAATTGCAAAAAAACCTATGGTTTGGTATTTATAACCACTTTTCAAGTTCCAAAATATTGTAAAATATATGCTAACATTGAATGTGTAAGGTAAATTTACATGTGCAATGAGTTGATTACAATTATTTAGATATGAAATGAGTTGATTATAACTTTAAATGCATTCATAGATATTAAAATAACATATTTTTAACACTTTTAATGTTTAAAACTACCTTATAACATCGATATCTCTAGTAATTTTGCAACAATTTTATTAGTGATCCTTAACTAGTGGGGGCAACTTAGGCCGGATTATACTGGGATTGGGTGAACCTAAAACTCTAAGCGTACCAGATTTAGGTAAATTCAAACCCAAATATTAGAGTATGGGTTCGAGCCGAGTTCGTACTAGGTCGACATTGGTTTCAAGTTGAAATTCAGGTTAATCTTAAACCAATAGAATTTGAAATTACCGGTAAAGATAATGAATTTGTTAAACATTATTGTATTTATATATGAATAATTTACACGTGAATATATTTATATGACTTATGATATCTTCGATTTTGATAAAAGTTGGTCTTTTAATTAAAAAATAATTCTGAATATAATGAATGAGATGAATTTATGCATAACAATCAAGGTAAGAAAAATAAATGAAATTACATAAAATTATTTTCTAAAGTTTGATGAGACTTATATATCTCGTAGTTAATTAGTATATATGCAATAATTTTAAAAAGTTGGTGTATTTATAATTATTTATAAATAAAGTTAATTTCAATATAATATATTCTTATGGACAAATGCATATGAAATTTTTTAGAATAAATGTTGTATGATTTAATTAGGCTATGATTACATAGAATAACTTTTTATCATAATTATAGTTGAAATACTTAATGTATAAATAAATATAATTATTTTAATAAATTGGGGAGAATATCGGGTCCGGTTGATACAAGCCAGGTATTGATTTCAAGTTTTCTTGGGTAAGATTGAAACCATATCTAATTAGAAAAAAATTTTAAAAATAAAATTCAAACTTGATTTTAAAATCGGGTTGGATCGGGTGGATTTGAACTGACTTGGTATCAAGTTTCGCCCATATCATTAACATGACTACCACCATCATCAAAAGCATGTTACACCTATGTTGGTCAACTACAAGGATCTTATTGCATCATTCTTTACTAGATAAGTTATATTTTTAATTTGTAGTATCTTATATATTTTTAATTATTTTTATCCACATTTGCTTGGTCTTTTTCTCATTTTCTTACTATATTTTACTTTAATAAATTCAACTTTTTTACAGGTCTTCGCTTAGCATGCCTGAACTAATTGAATATGTTTTTTCTTGTTTCATTATATATTGCTTTCTCCTTTAAGTTATTTTTAATTAATTTAAATCTTTTTCTTATTCATCGCTTATCTACTTTAGTGACCTCATTTCGGTTACATTCACTTTGTATATTTTTTCAACTATAGTATATTTTGTAACATAACATAGCTGATCAGCTTATTGTCTTATAAAAGTTTTTTTAAATTTATTTAAAAATTGACAATTACATAAAATCTCTAAAGCACTCATTCACTTATTCCATTTTAGCCTTCATTTGGCAAAGCCTATCCGAATAACTATGCACTTTTCGTACCGTTACAATAGTTTTATCTTGAGTTGCACTTAAAATTCAGTTGGGTGCAGTAGCCAAAAGAACTTATTTGGGGAGGGTTTGTTTACATAAAAAAAATTCAATTTAAAATTTTTTAATCTTCATAATTACTTTGTTTTTAATTATTTTTTCACTTCTTCGTATATACATAACCTACTTTTCAATTATTTCTATACAACTAGTCATAGATCTAATCTATTTATCTTAACTTTATTTTCTTTAATCATCATTATCTTTATTGTCTCACATTATTTTCTTTGATTTTAAAAAGTTTTACATTAAAAATTTTCATAAAATTTTTTATCACTTCCTAAAGACACCCTTCATAAAAAAGTTTGCTTCTACATTATCTTTTAAGATAAATCAGCTTTTATACGTTCGTCAAAACAAATTATAATGAAGTATTATTTCTTTTCTATTTATAATGTCGTGCTCAATTTCTCAAACATATTTCAAAAATGGTGTAATTAGAGAAAAATAATGATAAAACTAAATATACATGAGTAAATTAATTACTAGTTAAATAGGACACCAAATTATATTAAAACGAGAAAAATATTTAGAATTTTCGAGGCACAAGTGCGCCACCTGCTACCGTCGCCAGTACATTTAGAGTCAAAGCAGCATCACAATGAATGGCCGACCGCCGACCATTGCAATTTAAACCTCCGCCACAGTTGTCGGTCTAACGAGGCATCAAGTTACTGCTCGGCCCTTCAACCCTTTTCAAAAACGGTTCGACGCGTGGCGGTAGTAATGCTTGTCGGCAACAGCAGTGGAAAATCTGGAATCCCCTCCCTAGGGCAGTGATCTCGGTCCGGATCTTAGACCTGCTCCCTGGTTCCCTCTCTTGATTTCCAATTTCAGAGGCTATTCGTAATTATATGTGGGGGGTTCATGTCTACTAATATATAATTATTAAGAAAATATATTATGTATACGTAAAAAAAAAAAGAAATCTATTATGTATTATATCGATATTGAATAAGCGCTGAAGTTTATTTTTGTTCTAATTACTCTGTTCATGATGTACATAAATTCTTTATCGTTTAGATTGTCATCTATTTTACCCTACTATTTGTCTATCTAACATTTTTCTTTAAACATCCTTCCGTAAAATTTATAATTTTACTGAATTGACTTCTGGTGAAAGATCTACTCCTCATGGGCGTTGGTAGCATTTCCTCCGGTCGCGTGTTGACTGTTGATCCCTCATATGTAAGAGTTTTATAGATTCCTCCCTTGAGTGGGGTATTACAAAAATTTCCCTTCATTATATAGGGCTGTAAAAATACTTAATTGTAATATCAAATGTTACAATATATACTACCAATAAAAAAAAATCTACCATCACAACCAACCTAGGAGCAATGGCTGACAAGTCTCTCACCAGAGTTTGAATTTTAGTTGACTTTGTATCTAGATACAAGAGCAATAGTCTCATATATTAGGAGCTTTAGTTTCCTTCTTAATATTATAAAGGAAAGTTTTTAAGTATTTATGAAATTAATTTGTAAAAAAATGTACAAAGATTCTCGTAAGTTTGATGTGTAACAGTTAGATGGAGAAGATGAGATATTATAAGTATAATATCATAATATAACAATAAAAAAGAGTTAACTTGACCAAGATAAAATCACAATGTATCAATGAAAGCAGTGTGGTGATATGTTATAAATAAGAAAAGTTTATGAGAAATTGAAAGAAATTGTACATAACATAAGAAAATTAGATTATTTTTTAAGGGTTCTGATCCAATGCACCCGAGTGCAAAAATTTATTTTATTTCTCTAAAATTTTTTTATATAACTATTAATCTAAGTATATTTAACTTGTGTATCAAGTTTTACTGTACTTTGTGAATAATGAAAATGCTATTAATTTTAAAAAAAATTTAAAAATATTTACACATCTCCAAATATGGTAAAACTCAATATATACGTTAAATATACTTACATTAATAGTTGTATAAAAAAAAATTCAAAACAAATAAAATAGGTTAAATACACCCGGGTGCACCGAAGCTAAGTGCACCTGGATGCATTTAAAAATATTCCATTTTTCAAAGAAGAAAAATATTTTTTTTAGAAGTAAGTTGTTAACAGGCACTTCAACTTGATTGACACATGCATCCGCCCTTAGTGCTGTTACCCCTCCCACTTCCGGCCAGCCTTTAATATTCACACAGACCCGTTGCGTGTCACGGCATGGGGTCTGGAGTCAGAACGTTCCACGCCCTGTTATCAATCCGGCTCCAATGAGAGTCAGGGGACGGCAGTGAGGTGGGTGGGTACCCTTCCATAACACGCTCGGATCAGGAATATGCGGCGCCCTTCATTTGGAGTTTTGGACAGAACGTTAACATGATGCACGTGAAGCAACCGTTGCTTTCCTACGAATGGATGAATATTATCGGTGATGTGGATTTTACAAAAGAAATTCTTAGCCACTTGCTTTTTCCAAAGATGACAATGCGTTGGCCGATGGCGATGGCCGACGGGATGAGGACCTATTGTTCTTGTTTTGAAAATGCACAAACAACTGCAATTAAAAAGGAAAAAAAAAAAAAAAACGCCACTTGGCTCTTGCCTCAGTGGTCGAGTTCGTTGGGGTTATTGCTAAACGACTAAAGAGGGTTCAAATTCTGCCAAATGCAGGTGTATAAAGGTTGTCAAATACTTGATTTTTAATATTAAAAAATAGAAATTTTTTGAAAAAGTTAAAAAAAATAATGTAAAATGATGAGGATAATGACTAAGAATAAAGAGAATCAACATAAAATAAATATAGTAATTGAATAAAACTAATTTAAATACCTAAGCAATAATAAAAATAATTGAGTCCTCGCTGTACCGGACTCATTGACAATTTTTACTTTTATTTTAATTTTATAAAAACTTAGGCACTATTTCGATTTTCTATGAATTTTAATAAATTTTCAAAATTTATTTGATATTTTATTTTTGGCAATTAATTTTTTTAAAATGCGCCAAATTTTATGAGGCGAAAAATCTACAAGAGCCCATATATTTATCCAAAAAATTTTAAAATGGCCGATGCATTTGAAGTACCAAGAGTCTATAAAAAATATAAGTAGTTAAGATATCTAATCAAATCAAAAGGAGCCAAGAAAACTAAAAATTTATTTTACGTCTTGTTAATTAGTTCATTCATTTTTATGCATCTGTTAACGTAATTTGGCATCTAAACTGTCTAAATACATTTCATTTTTATTGATATATCTATATTCTAATGACTTTTCCATTTTTAATCTAATTATCTTATCTATTTTATTTTTATTCTCTTTGTTATTGATCATCACCTTGCTTTTTCTAAAATTGTATTCTCCCTTTTTTCACCTCTTACCAAGTGGGGGCCATAAAATACAAAATAATTGTAGTATTTAACTAGTGTAGTATTTTAATAATAGGAATATTTCAATGAAACCGGGTTTCATAGAAGTGATTTTGAAACTCTTTTCATTTTTAAAATGTTAATCCTTAATGAAAAATTTAATCCACTTATTGTATTTCACACTATTTATTTAGCTAGGAGACCAAGTTTCATCTAAATCCAATATATGGATAGACCACATTTGCTTAAAAATAAGTACATTCATGTGTAAATTATGAAAAATGCTTAGATCTATTCACACATATATTAGAATCTAACGATGCTTTATAAGATCATTTATTTACATATTATTGATATTTTAGATGGTTTAGATGTTAAAAAAACTACTTTAAAGTTGATATTTTAATATTGAATTATTTTATTATGTTGATTTTACACATTTATAGATGAGACCCATCTACAGTGAAATTAAAAAATAAAAAAGTTTTAAGGATACTATAAATGATGCTAAATAGACTTTCTCGTGTGATTATATATAAAATATTGCGCAGCCAGTATACATGTTGTTATAATCATACCCTAGCAACTTGGTGGCAAATTAGTTTGGCAACAACTATTTAAAATTGTCATCATATGTAAAACAATTTTTAGTGATGTTGTCAACATGAGCATGGCCCGGCTAGTCCTCATCTTTGGTGCAAGGGAGTCTGAGTTAAATTTTACGATAAACTTTGTTTCCCATTTGAGGAGCAATATTTCTTGTGAATATGTTATTAGATTTATATTATTTTCGGTAACATTTTTTATAATATTCTTTTTAATTAATTAGCAACAAAATAGTGCACAGACTGTTGGTGATGTTAGTGGTTAAAAACATTTTAATTTTTTTTACATAACTATTTTTCTAAATATATTTATTTCATATGTCGAATTTTAGCATTTCTAAGATTTGTAAGTATTTTTTTTTAATTTTAAAGTAAGATATATTTTAGGTTAAATGCACCGAAGTGCATTCAGTGTGTATTCAGCTTCAGTTCACTCGGGTGTATTTAACTCATTCTTTAATTTTTAAATTTTTTTTATATAATTGTTAATCTAAGTGTATTTAACATGTGTATTAAGTTTTATTATCTTTAGAGATTTGTAGGTATTTACAAATTTTTAAAAACGGTAGTATTTTAATAATTTAAAATTTACTAAAATAAATATATTACTAAAATGCCATTATTTTTTAAAAATTTAAAAATATTTACAAATCTCCAAAAATAATAAAATTTCATACACATACTTAGATTAACAATTTTAAACAAAAATTTAAAAATGAATTTTCGAAAGCTAATTGACCTAGGGCACAGTATCGACGTATTCTTTTCAAAAATGTTAAAAATTGAGATATGAATTAAATACATTTATAAACAGTTTTAAAAAATAATTTTAAAAATATATTTTTGAGCCGACCTAAAAATATCATGTCTATCGGTATATCTTATGCCCCATTCCGGATGCGGATCAGGAGAGTCGGTGACTGCAATGCAACATGCATGCCTGCTTGCTTGGCACGCTCGCGTAGTGAAAGTTGAAACGCGCGTTTTGTAGACAATCAACTTAGCATATCAATTACACTTCATTACACGTGCCGTCTACCTCTCGAAACTTCACACTTCACACTCAGTCGAAATCCTCTCTCTATAAATTAACTGCAACTCAGGGAACCCAAAATTCTCATTCATCTCTGGATCCTCTGTAGGCGAAATGACTGCTACTAACAGGCACTTCGTGTTCGTGCATGGCGCCTCGCATGGCGCCTGGTGCTGGTACAAGATCCAAGCTGCGTTGGAGGCGAAAGGCCATACCGTCTCTTCCCTGGATCTCGCCGGTAGTGGCATCGACCCTGAGGATCCCAACAAGGTCGGGACGTTCCACAACTACACGAGGCCGCTCCTCGATTTCTTAAGTGACTTGGCAGATGACCAAAAGGTAATTACAAATTTTCGACCGCGGTCTTTTTTTTTTTTTTTCTGATGATTTTGGCGTCTCTCTTTCTTCTCGTTCTTTCTGAGTTCTTCTGATCTACATCGGCCAGGTGATTCTAGTTGGGCACAGCTTCGGAGGAATGAACGTGACGTACGCCATGAACAAATACGTGGACAAAGTGGAAATGGCTATCTATGTGAACGCGGCGATGAAACCAGAATTGGGGTTTATTTCAGAAGTGCTGCCATTCAAAGATAAGCACGTTGTGAGTAATTGTTATTGACTCCTCCAATATCTAGTTCCCCGTTTGCCACCCAATCCGGCCAGCAGCCTTACAAGAGTCGCGATTTTAATGTGACATTGTGCATCATCTGTTAGCTTTCTCATCTGACTCGTCCACTCAAAATGTACAAATTTGCAGCTTTCACCCACTGGCATTTACATTTGCACCGGGGTGAACCCTAAATCTTCAACTCCTGGGATTTTTTCGTTGCAAGAGGGAAACCCATATTTCTGGTCCCGTCGCAGCTCCCCTTCTCCTTTTCTCATACGTCGTGTTTTTTGGATTTTCCTGCCATGGTGAGGTGAATATGTAAATAACGTGGTGGGTTTAATTGTAAAATGCCCAGCAGGCTGAATAGACAACTGAGATGAGGCTACGTCCAGCTCGACAGCAGTTGCGCGAGGGCGCATCGAATCGGCGCGCGCCTTACAAGTGCATGCTAATTTATTTACTAGAAAAGAGCTCAATTTGGTGGACGGATGTTGGGGGAGCATGATATGATGCTCCCTGGTGTTGGATGCTCCGAGCGTATATATTTTATTTTTTTTATTTTTTAAATTTTTTTTTTATAAACTTGTTAGCCAAAGTGTATTTAACGTGTTTGTAAATTTTTATTATTTTTTGAGTATTTTAGATATTTATTTTTTATTTTTGAAAATCAGTAGATTTTTAGGTAATTTTAAATTACTAAAATGCCACTGATTTTTAAAAATAAAAAATAAATATCTAAAAATCTCTAAAAATGGTAAAAATTGATACATAAGTTAAATACACTTTGGCTAATAAGTTTATGAAAAATTTTTCGAAAAAAATATAAAAAATAGGTGTATGCGCCAGGGAGCATGCAACATTGCATGCTCCCGGGAGCATAGGAGCATTGGGTACTAACATATAGAATCTTGCCAGCATAGGTGTTAATCCTGGCTAAAATTTGCATTTTTTCAATTTTTAAAAGTTTTTTATAAAAGTATTTTCAACTTATTTGATTGATATATTAAATTTTATAATTTTTGAGTATTTATACATATTTTTATTTTCAAAAATCAATATTGTAGGCCAAAAATTACTTTGAATACCCAAAATGTTGATTTTTGAAAATATAAATATACATATTCAAAAATTATCAAGTTCGGTATATGAGGTGAAGACACTTAGAAAATATTTTAATAAAAAAAATTCTTAAATACACCTTTTAGTGTGGACTAATATTATAAATTTATGTTAAATGGCTAAAAAGATTATAATCGATTATTATTTTGTTGGCATGAACTAATAGAAACTTCTTTTAGTTCGATGACATGTATATATTTTTAATATTTTCACGAAAATGTGCACCCAAATATATTTAATTTAATAAAATTTTAATTTAATTTGACATCTTAGTTATCAACTATCGTATTTTTATTATTGCCTATAATTTAATTGTTTCTATATTTTTCATATAATTATATTTTCTATTTTAACTTTATTTATTTTAAGTTAATCATTATCGGTATTATATTATGATCATTTTTTTTACTTTTTAAAAATTTTTTATTTTAACTTTTCCACTTTTACTTTTACATTTTCCTAAAAGGATCCTATATATTTATGCGCATTTTCAAGAAAAATAAAAAACACCTATGCACCTAGACTAGCTAATTGGAGTTTGCGTTAAACCATGCTAATAATATCATTACCCTACAGGTATTTATGTATATACGTTTCCAATAAAAGTGAATTTTAACATCATAGATGTATATATGATATTATAAATGTTTAAGGGCATAATATTTGGACACGTTTACTAAAATTTTCATTTTTCATAATTATCTTATTCTGTAATTATTTACTCACATTTTTTTATATAACTATCCTACTTTTCAATTAAATAAGTTAAATGAAAATTGTAGCTACCATCATTTGAACCAAGGGTGCCTAGCAATAGAGGCATATCCTTGTACCACTTACGTAATGCTTTGGTAGCACTAGCTTGTCTATTTTAATTTTAATTTTTTTATTTTTCATTATTATCTTTATCATAATTTATCATTTTCTTCAATTTAAAAAAATTGTACAATAAAAACTTTTGTCTAGAAGTTTTATGACTTTACAAACATACCTTAAGATTTAAAAATATTTTCTAATTAAATCTAGAAATAAAGGTTGTTGCTTAATTAAATAACAATGATATTTTACCCCTCTCTCTTTCTCCGTATATAACTTTTCGGCGATGGTGCAGGTGGACTATTCGGGATTTTTAACCAAATTTGACATGTGGTTCGAAATATTTCCATATATAATTCCCTCAAGCATAAGGCTGAAGAAGGAATATCAGCCGAAGCTCCTCTACAATCTAAGCCCAACAGAGGTAATCAAGAAAGACCTATAACTCGAATGTTCGAGGTTCCTGGCGACCACTGCATCTCTTCTCTCTCTCTCTCTCTCTCTCTCTCAAAAAACGATGGATATGATGATCAGGACTTAACGCTGGCTGGAACGCTGCTGCGGCCATTCCCAGTGACTCTCCCCTTCTTCGAAGTTGGAGAAGAAGTGAACCAAGTGCCACGAGTATGCATACGCAGCACGGACGACGCTTTCTTCAGCGACGAGACGTTTGAGAATCAGGTCAAGCTGTGGCCACCAACCGAAATATTCAAGGTCTCTGGCGACCACTCCATCTTCTTCTCTGCTCCAACTCAGCTCGTCGAAAAGCTGCTAGCAGCCTTGGCGCTACTTTAATTGTTGCTTTCTGCTCTAGCTAGATACTTGTAAGCTGTAGCGACGGATTGACTCTACTGTTCTACAAGGTTATTGGCAGCTGCCAGCTAGCACCGAAATAAAATCCGATCAACTGCTCGAACGCTACAGAGAGTTGAAACCCAGTCATTTTGCAATGATTGTTGTTGAATTCTGTAATTGGGATTTCTAATTATGACTTAATGAGCATTTTAATGTCACTTGAGATTCCTAACGTCGAAACCCACGAAATAAGAAAACGTACTTTTAATGACGCTTAAATTTGTCATTACATGTATGAATTTGAACAGAGCATGTAGGTGCGCCTCGATAATTCAGTCCCGTGAGTATTCTAAAAGGCTGTAACTACTACTATGTTTTTATTTTTCCTGAGATTGGTGCCGAACAACTTTTAGGGACAAATCTTGTAGTTATGGTAATTTATCCATTTTCTAATAAGTAACGATTAATCATTATAGTAAACATAGAGGCTTCATGCTTATCTTTAAGTCTTTAATCTTTTAAGTAAATTTTCTTAAATTTAGAATATTTATCTTTTTTATCTATATGTATTTATCTATCGTTCCAAAAAATTAAATATATTATGAATTTTCATATCCCGTATATGCTATATATTTTTCAAAAATTTTACTAGTTACATCCTCAAGATGTTATTTTTTATATAACATATATTCTACATATTTTTGAAAAATTTTAATAGTTATACATATTAAAGATGCTATTTTTTATAAGATATTAGTTTTCCGTGAAAATTATTCTACTGTAAGATTGAATTATTCATCATTCAAAAGCATTAAATTATTGCTTTTTTTTATAGATTGTTGTTGAAAATGAGCCAGCTCCATTCCAAAATGACTAACCAAGTTAAAAAGTTTATTCCTATACATATAAACCAGAAATTCTTTAAGCCTCTTAACAATATGAGATTTTTTCACTACTTAACACTCTCCTTCACGTCTTGGGCTAGAGACATGAGCACATATCTGACGACAAACATAAACAGGCTAGGGTCTTGCTATGATACTATGTTGAAAATAGGTCAGTTTTATCCTAAAATAACTAACCAAGTTAGGAAGTCTATTTCTATACATGTAAACTAAAACTCTTTAAGTCTCTTAATAATGTAAAATTTTCTCACTATTTAATAATTATAATATCATACATGTTCAACCACCTCTACAACTAACTCCTGTTTTTATAAAAACTCATTTTGGTGCAAGCATATCAATTCTAGCCTACCTCGAAGGGAACAAGAATTTCACATGATTTGTTTAGTTAGAAAATTTCATTATTTGTTTAGTATTATTGTTGCCTCATCCATAAAGTGTAAAAAGTGAATGTGATAAAAAATTTCGACATTAAATATTAATTTTAAAGTTATTTTGAATAATTAAACCATATAAAATCATTTCGTTTTGAATAAATAATTTCATACAATATTATTATATTATAATGTACAAGTGAATAAATTCAATCATTTTTTATAACTCACCCGTAAATATATATTTTTAAGCAAATTTTTGCATATACATGCACATCTTTGATTTGGATAAAACTTAATATTTTTAATTAAACAAATTATGCAAAATACAATTTATAGAGTGAATTTGTCATCATTCATAACAATAAGCTAAAAGGTATGAAATTTCACAAACCACTTCAACCGAACTACACTTTTATGCATGTTTTTTCTTCTTTTTTTTTTTTCTTTGATTACATTGAGGGTAAGGGTCGAACCCTTGACTTGTGGCATGCAAGCCACCATATGCAACCATTAGGTTAAGTGTGGGTTCACATTATGCATTTTTCAGTTACGATGTGCATAGAGTTATGATACTATACAATGGGTTGCTACTTAATTAGCTAAATAATAAACTTATGTATTTTTTATTAGTTTACTTTTATGTGGGCCCAAGTGTGTTTAGATCACATACCAAATTTTATTAATTTTAAATTCTACTATATATTTTTTAAAAATAAAAAATTTCAACCATCTCATGCTCCCCACACATAAAAATATAAATTTTTTATTTTTAAAATTTTGTAAAACCAAAATAATAAACTTTGGTATACTATCTCAACGAGGCCCGCATAAAAAAGTAGGAAAAATAAAAGGACATGTAAGAAATATAACATATATGATATATTATTTAGCTAAGTAACAACGCATTGTAATGTATCATTAGCCATATATAGGAAGAGCTTATCCAATGTATTTAATTGTAACATAACTTACATTACAATTAGCTTAAGATAATCATCATGCACTTAAATATATTAAAATTTTATATAATTTATCCAAATATAAATTGTATCTTAGATAGTTTACATGTTAAAAAATAACTTTAAAATTTTTATTTATATCATGTTATTTTATTATATTGAATTGACACCATTTTTAGATAAAATTTATATACACATCTAATTTGGATAAAAATTGGTATACTAATAAAATAAACAATTCTTAATATAATTTAGATTAGTAGATCATCATTTACGATCATATCTAGCCCATTTTAAGCTAATCATACCTTAAATTACAGTACTGTTAACTGTACTTGAATATTTTCTTCCATATATATATGCATTCCCGTATCATCTTACAATATACAAAATTTATATCTTTCGTTATAATAATTTATATTTTATATGTCCACGGTAACAACTAGTCTACTCTTACAAATTTTTGGAATCTTTTTCCATCCGGAATTCCACCAACCGATCAGCCAACATGCAAGGGTTGCTGAAAGCCTGAAACTTGTACTAGGTCCTACGTGTCACCATCCTTGTTTGATTGGTCTCGGACGATCCATGTGGTCGCCGGGATAAGGCGACCATTAATTCCCGCAACTTTCGTCCCAACTCAGCTTCCGAACTTGGAAGTTGAAATCCGATCATTTTATCCTTCCTTCTCAAACGCAAACGGTTGCTACTTGCTAGCAGTGCTGATTAATTTCGACTACGACCATGCAATCGCCGAGCTCGCCCCACTTCGTGTTCGTGCATGGGGCCTCTCACGGCGCTTGGTGTTGGTACAAGGTCAGGTATCTGCTGGAGAAGGCAGGCTGCAGAGTCACTTGTTTAGACATGGCAAGCGCCGGCATTCACCCCTCCGATCCCAATACCGTCCTCACATTCGATGAATACAACAAGCCCTTGACGGACTTCATGGCCGCCTTGCCGCACCACCAAAAGGCATGCTACAATCTTAATTCTACTCCATTCCACCCCGAGTTAGAGGTTTGGTGGTGGTCCTTTTTCGTTCTTGTGATCCATATTGACCGGCCGCACCCAACTGGTTATTGATGATAATAA
The DNA here is from genome assembly GCA_030490835.1 of Annona cherimola. Classification (NCBI taxonomy): domain Eukaryota; kingdom Viridiplantae; phylum Streptophyta; class Magnoliopsida; order Magnoliales; family Annonaceae; genus Annona; species Annona cherimola. The sequence goes on along the minus strand of CM059977.1, from coordinate 9,957,878 downwards.
TAATAATAATATTATTATTACTATTATCCTCCTCATTATTATTTTGCGGTCGAATTTCATTCATCAGGTGATTCTAGTGGGCCACAGCCTTGGAGGGCTGAACGTGACGGATGCAATGAACAAATTCGTGGAGAAAGTCCAAATGGCCGTCTATGTGAATGCAGCAATGTTCACGATGAAGGACTACGACGTGGGTAATTCTGTAAAAGCTTTTCTTTTTTCCCCTTTCCCTCAAGTTGATCTCCTTTTTTCAAAAACTTTTTCCTCTTTTATTTCTCTTCGTTCGGTTTTGATAATACCCGGTTGAAGTTTTTTTTTTTTTTTGATATAAGAACAATAATGATAAACAAAAGAATGTAAATGAAATCTTTGTACTTTGTAATTACGAATGACGCCCTTCGTTTGAAATGAGGAAAAGAAAATATGAAAAATGAGAAATAAAATAAAATAAAACAATGAGGCGAGCCAATACAATAGGAAATAATAATTACAAAAAGTTATATAAATAGATGTAAATTTTATTTCAAAGCATAGATAATCAATAAATAGAAAAAGTAAAATGATCTACTAGAAATGGGTAAAGAAGAAGGATAACAATCGTGGAAACGTTTGACTTCCTTTTAAGTATAAATACATGATTTGTGCCTCGTGATTTCCAAATCACCTAACATTTATATGTATCGTATTGTGTTTGATATTTCATCTAAAATATTTGAATTATTCAATCTATTTTAATTTTATTTTTTTTACTCCTCATTATTATCCATATTATATTACATAATTTTCTCTCAATTCAAAAAAAATTTCTCTAAAAAATTAACTTTCATAAATTTTTACCAAATACAAAACACACTCTTAGTCAAGAAATAAAAATTTTACTATAAAATAACCACAACACATCATAAAATTAAAATATTTGATAATGTATATAAACTTGTTAGAACTTTAAAAATCAAGTTTGATACCTGCGTATATTTTTTCACGTAATTTTTATCTACAATACATAAAAAATATTTCAAACAAGTTGAATACTTTAGGTTTCGCATGATCACATCAATGGGCCCAAACTAAATATTTCTTTTTTTATAGAGAAATATTTCTTCTTTATTGAAGCATAGTAATTAGGTGTGTTTGTGAAGTTAGAAAAAATGATGAAAAATATTTTAGTTGAAAAGTCTTTGAAAACAAAAAAATTTTTGAAAATCAAGGGATGTGATAGGATAATGATAAGAAACAAAGAAAATAAAATTAAGACGAATAGTGTAGTTTATGAAAAGAGGTGAAGAAATAACTGAAAAATATGATAATTGTATAGAAAAATATAAAACAATAATTAAAAATAAAAAAGTAAAGGAAAAAAATTTTGGGTGAAAACTTTTTTTTTTTGTTTCCAATATCGAAGTTGCAAGGACATTTGGATGCACCCCCTTTATTTTTATTTTAAATTATTTTTTCAAATTTAAATCATTTATTGTGTCTATTAATATATATTTATTTATTCATGGTGCCAAAAATACTTTAATTGAAACCTTGCATACACTATATATATAATACATTATTTTTAAAATCTAATATTTATGTATTCATATATACTATATATTATTTTAAAATCTAATAATTATATATTTAGTCCTAAACGCTGTTAAAATTTTTACAAAATACGATTTTCCAATCATGATAATTTTTAACACCATAAAGAAATATATATATAAACATTTCCAATAAATCTCTGCTAAAAACGTAATAGAAAATGATTGAAAACTTTTTCACCTTTTAACAAGGAACCATTAATAACAATATCTCTTCCCCTATCTTATTAGCTACTTATATCGTTTTAATTCTTGCACATGTGCATATATAGAAGGATCGCGAAGAAAATTACAGACAGGCTTTCCAGTTCTGGTATGGATTAGGCCCAGACAAGCCTCCCACGAGTGGCCTGATGCGTGAGGAGTATCTCCGAGAACTCATGTACAACACAAGCCCAGGAGAAGTAAGGATATCAATATTCAATACCAGAAAATCCACATTTTCGAAACATGGTTTTAGTCTTTTTGTTTTTTTCTCCCTTCAAAAGATACTAATTATTTTAATTGCATTTTCACCACATACACATATAATTTGTAAGGAAAAAAAAAAAAAAAGAAGTTCGCAGAAATAAGTACGAGGCAAGAGTAAGAACTGATGAAAAGAACACGGCACTCACATGCGTCTGGTTTTTTAGGATGCGATGCTGGCTGCAATGCTGCTGCGTCCATGTCCGAGCATGGCGGCTGCGAGCGCGAACATTCAAGTCGTAGACGGCCTTGACCAGGTGAAGCGCGTGTGCATATGGGGCACGTCCGATGCCTTTTTGAAGCTCGAAAAGTTCAAGGCGATGATCGAAAGGTGGCCGCCTACCCAAGTGCTCACCATCGACAGCGATCACAGCCCTTTCTTTTCTGCCCCGCAGCAGCTCTTCAACTTACTTATTCGACTCACTTCTCCAACATTAATGTAGGCGTTAGTGATTCATAGAATCACAATGGAGGGGAGAACATGCATGTATCAGCATTGGCATCTAATAGTCAATGCATTGTGCTACTAATCCAATTATTTTTATTACTATTTTGATCCTCACTTTTATTTCTATTTTACCTAAAACTGATGAATTTATTTCTAGTTTTATCTTGAGCTATCGGCATCACCTCTCCATCTTTTTGCAAATTTGCAATTAACTTATTTGCAAAAATAATTATTTATATTTTCCTAATTGGATTTTTGACAGCGGAACTTAATTGCTGTTAAATACGCTCTTAAATAATCGACTCCAATATGAAATCGACCACCTATACCTTACATGAAGTTAACAACATATGGAGAGTGCGCTCCATATTGAGCCGACTACCTAAAAAAAAGTTCATAAGAAAGTTCATGAGCGCAGTTGATTGCTTAGTAGAGTATTTAATGCTTGTTAAGTTCCATATGACCAAGTTAGGAAGGTTAGGATTATCTCGTAAACCCGTCGATCAAATCATTTTAGGGTGATTAGGGTTGAAAATTTTCCCACCTGCCAACCTATTATATAACCCATTTAAATAAGAGAAATGATCTTGTTAGACCATGTTCAGCAAATGTCCCACTTTAATCCACCTCAAAAAATTCATTTACAACAACTTTTTGTTCGTCTTCATACACTTGTTTATCTAAATGTATTTCACATATAAATTAAGTTTTACCATTTTTTGAAATGTGTATATATTTTTTTAGATTTTAAAATAAGAGTATTTTAAATACATATATACACAAAGATGTTTAAAAATCTCAGAAAATATATAAACATATTCAACAAGGGTAAAAATTGATTTATATGTTAAATATGCTTAGATAAAAAAGTGTATGAATACGAACAAAAAGTTGTTGTAAACGAATTTTTCAAATGGGCATTTACTTAACCCAAGTAACAGAGTCACTCATCTTTAAATAAAGAGATGATTCTTTCCGCCCGGCTAAGTCCGGTTAACTGCGTCCGCCGAAAGGGACGCTGCCCGGGCGCTGTTGGATTGGGTGGGATCAGTCGTAGCCGTTGGATGGAAATATTGCCTAGACGTCCCGCGAGCAGCGTAAAAATTCAAAAAAAAAACAGCCTACCCTATTCGAATGACCTCGTTCCACATGCCTTTCTTTCTCCCTCTCCTCACGCACTCCAGTCCTTCCACGGCGTCGAGTTCCCGTGAGTTCTTCCACGTTGTTCAGTTCTCCTCTTTGGTCTCTCTACACCGACAATCGGCGGGCAGGTCGCCTCTCTCCTCTTCGGTCTCTCTGTGCCGATCTCTCTGCGCTGGTCGTCTCTCTCCTCTCCGGTCTCCCTGCTTTAGTCCACAGATCCTGGCATTTCCATCTCCACACTTAGTCTATCAGGATGGTCAATCAATCCCAGCTGCACCAGTCCAACACCTGAAATTTCTAGCTATAAAATGAAGCAAATATCAAGTTGAACTCAAATCTAGGTTCTGAAATGTGTTTTGGCAAATACCACCTGTTCTTATGTTCCTCCTCCCTCCCTCATGTGAACTTCGCATATGGCATAACCTGTGAGAGTTATTTTTTTCCAGAGATTAACATATGGAAATTTCATTTTGTTTCCCTTTTCCCACTATTCGTTGATTTGATATTATCCAACAGGCTTTGGCATGCCTCTTCTGTTTTGGGCTGAGATACACTCTTGCTGGTTGGTGCAAATAAAGAAAGCAGGAATTCAAAAGCCTGATGTGAAGCATCGTTGACACGGTTGGAGAAAGAACTATTTATGTAATCCGGAGGAGAAAATTATTTTCGTCGAATTTGCAGTTGTTTGAATTCTGAACAGGATAAATTTTCAAGCTGCAGAGAAACTATCTATGCCCACCTTCACAATGTTAGCATGGATAGGAAAAATGAGCACAACTAGTAAAAATAGTCTGCTAGATTAAGCCAATTGTTGGACTGTTTAGTTCCTTATTAATCTGTTTGTAACAAGGAATATTGCATTACTGTATTTACAGGAATTCCTTTGAAGGAAATTTTCTAACCTTTTCTGAATGCAATATACTAAAGCTAAATATCTGTACTCTATGGAATAAACACTATCATCTCCCTCTTTGGAAGCATACTTCCGCAAAACTGGGATAACCTTCTCAGCCATCATTAATCAAAATCCCGGCTCTTCTTCTTCTTCTTCCTCTTCCTTGGACAATCACAAAGACGAAAACTCAAAACTAAGAGAAATCCCCATAACAGAAATTTGTCATTCCCGATGTCTAACTACAGGAAAATATATGAAATTCTCTTAAACTGGAATCATAAAATAAAACCGTTGCATGGAACCAAGAGCAAGTCACTGACTGAGGAGAAAAATCGAATCTTTGGGGAATAAGGTGGGACAACTTTCTTGGTCTTTTTTATCCCGGTGGGTGCGTACGCTACATCTCTATCATGGCCATGGCAGGCAAACAGCATGCAACTCACACGTGGAGTTGAGAGACGGAAAGAGAAGATGAAGATGATAAAGTGCTTGAAAAAGTTAGAGGGAGACGAGAGAGCTTTGTGAGTGTTTAAAAGAGGGTTCATCACCGCATTGAAATGTCCGCCCATTTGCATAAATTTCTCCATCCATTATCTTGAGGAGTTAAAGTTTCGCCAATTTCCGGCGCAGGGAGACCGTAGAGGAGAGAGGTGACCGGCGCAGAGAGACCAGCATAGAGAGACCGGAGAGGAGAGAAGAGACCTGCCCGCCTATTGCTAGCTCAGAGAGACCGGAGAGGAGAACTGGACGCCGAGGAAGAACTCACGGGAACTTGACACCGTGGAAGGACTAGAGTGCGTTGGGAGAGGGAGAAAGGCACGCGTAAAAGGGTGGATCCTGGTTCAATCAGTGGCATTTTTAATAATTTTAAATTACTAAAAATATAATTTAAATTACTAAAAATGCCACTGATTTTAAAAAAATTCGAAAAAAATATCTAAAAATATTTAAAAATGATAAAAATTTATACACATGTTAAATAGACTTAGATTAACATTTTCATAAAAAAAAGTTCAAAAAAAATTTAAAAAATGGGTAAAGTACACCCGGGTGCATTGAACCAGGGTCCAGAGAGGGTAGGCTGTTTTTTTTTTTTTGAATTTTTACGCTGCCCGCGGGACGACTCTGCAATATTTCCATCCGACGGCTACGACTGATTCCGCCCATTCCAACGGCACCCAGGCAGCGTCCCTTTCGGCGGACGCAGTTAATGGGACTTAGCCCAGGCGTAAAGAATCATCTCTCTTAAATAAATTGGTAGAGTACGAGTTTAGTCTATCTACCAAATCAATGAAGAATTAGAACCATTTAACCTATCAACCCATACAACTCATTTCCAACATATAAGTTAACATTTTCTTGATTTTTATTTTATCAATTATGAATAATTACTAATACTAGGATCAACCTTTTAATTGAAAATCAGTTTAAAAATTGTATTTAAAATTCAAATAAATTAAGTATTAGAAATCTTTATTGATGACTGATGATTAAATTTTAAATAGTTCATGGTTCTTTATTATTATTCATTTCATTTTACGAACTCGTTAGCAATCGCAAGCTAATACATTTGTTAGAGTTGAGGATTTCAAAACTGGATTACAAAATGACTACCGTAGAGGTTTTTTTTAAAGGTTTAGAATTATCTTCCAAAGTATCTGACTTCGTCCAATTACATATATAACAGAGTTGAGATGGATATAAAATATTTTAAAAATCGATGCCATAGAAAAACCTAATTAGAATAGATATAATTATTTTATTGTGAGCTGACATGAACACAAATTATGTAACACCCCTTAGGTGTGCTTGCTTTCTTTTTCTTTTCTTTTTTTTCGCCACCCCCCCAAGGTTAAATGGTTCTAATTCTTCATTGATTTGGTAGATAGACTAAACTCATTTCCAACATATAAGTTAACATTTTCTTGATTTTTATTTTATCAGTTATGAATAATTACTAATACTAGGATCAAACTTTTAATTGAAAATCAATTTAAAAATTGTATTTAAAATTCAAATAAATTAAGTATTAGAAATCTTTATTGATTACTGATGATTAAATTTTAAATAGTTCATGGTTCTTTATTATTATTTATTTTAAAATTTGTATTTAAAATTCAAATAATTAAGTATTAGAAATCTTTATTGATTACTGATGATTAAATTTTAAATAGTTCATGGTTCTTTATTATTATTTATTTTAAAATTTGTATTTAAAAATTTGTATTTAAAATTCAAATAATTAAGTATTAGAAATCTTTATTGATTACTGATGATTAAATTTTAAATAGTTCATGGTTCTTTATTATTATTCATTTCATTTTACGAACCCGTTTGCAATCGCAAGCTAATACATTTGTTAGAGTTGAGATTTTCAAAAATAGATTACAAAATGACTACCGGAGAGGTTTTTTTAAAGGTTTAGAATTATCTTCCAAAGTATCTAACTTCGTCCCATTACATATATAACAGAGTTGAGATGGATATAAAATATTTCAAAAATCGATGGCATAAGAAAACCTAATTAGAATAGATATAATTATTTTATTGTCAGCTGACATGAACATAAATAACTCCTTTTTTTTTACGTAACACCACCTTTAGTTGTGCTTGCTTTTTTTTTTTCGCCCTTCTGTACAGAGACGCCACCATCCATTTCTTTGTAGTTTTCATATCTTTTTCATTTACATTTTCAAAAAAGATATCAACGAGCCGTGAATTAAAATAAAACCACATTCTGGCCTATGCAGGTTTCGAACCTGCGACCTTCGCGTTATTAGCACGACGCTCTAACCAACTGAGCTAATAGGCCTTGAAGAATATTTTAATTCTATATTATATTTATTTCAATACATTTAATTTACCCCCTCCTTTTAGAAAATTATATATTGCCCATGCACCTAGCTTAGCTGATAGACCTTGATTTAACTTATAAATATATACACAAATAGATTAAGAATAATGATCCTGTTAGTCCAAATTAAACAAATATTCCACTTAGCTCACCTTAAAAAAATTATTTAAAAATATTTTTTTTGTTTTTTCCTCTCTACACTTGTTTATTTAAGTATATTTAATATATAAATCAAATTTTACCATTTTTGAATAAATATATACATTTTTTTAAAAAATTTTAAACATAAGAGTATTTTTAACACATATATAGAGATAGATATTTAAAAATCTCAAAAAAGTATATATACACATATTCTAAAATGGTAAAAATTAATTTATATATTAAATGCACTTATATAAATAAGTGTGCAGAGAAAAAAAAAATATTTTTTTAAATAAACTTTTTTAAGATGGACTAAGTAGGACAATTACTTAGCCCAAGCTAACAGGATTACCTAATTATTATCCTTTTATCTACTAAAATTTTATTTACCTTATCTTAATCAATGCCTTACATAACATTAAATCATTTCTTCTTTCGTTCTTCAACTTTTTAAATTCCAGTTTTTAACATCTTTTTCCATTGAAAAAGTCACGAACACGTCGTCTATGGCTGGCATCGGGTATATCACTGGCATCATCAGAACTACAGATTCCCCATTTCCGGCGCCCCTACCATTCCTACGAGGAACCTTGTACACCCACAAGATTTTGCATATCGAGCTCCTTTAATCATTCTTCGCAAATAGAATATTAACCAGCCAATCCAGATACATCTTATTTCCAAGTGCAAGGTGAGAGACGTACAAGGAATTTCTAGGTCTAGAAACATAGCCAATCATCATCCATGACTTAGACTGACAATCAAAATTTGTTTTTTATTGGCATATGTACAAAACCAAGGAGAAATGAGAAAGGACGCATTGTTAATAGTCCATTGGAAGGTCCCAATCATCAACAGCTTCTCTCCCTCCTCGTCCAAACCTTTGATTTCCAAAGTTCTTCTGCCTGTTTGGATGATGACCACCTCTAACATGCCACCTTTCAAAGTCAGAATATTCCTCTTGTTCATCTCTTGTGACATCCAAATTTTTTGGATCCCAAAAACCCTGATTGTGCAAGCAAATTTCCAGACATACATGTTAGAAGAAAATGTAAAATGGTATAAAATATATGATGCGTAAAATGACACACTCCAAGACAAGATACATGTTCAACATTATCATTATATGGAGTTTCCCACTTAAATGGATCTATTAATGAGTAATTTCTTAACATTTTTATGCTAATTCCCTGGGAATCTTATCATCTGCCACTTTCTAAACTATAGAACAACGGAAGGTTCTTTTTTTACCTCTTGCATTTCTCCCTGACTTGACTAAGCAAGAAATTAACCTCAGCAGCTGATTTTCCCAGCAAAAACTAAATAAATTCTATACTACATTTATTTCATGCATTATTGTTTGCTCAATTACCCTCATTTATTTCATGCATTATTGTTTGCTCGATTACCCTTTTGTAAAGGTTCATGGTATGTCTCATAGGCCTATTTTATGATAATCAGCACAATTTTAAGTATCCTTCATTCTGATAGATTGGTGCAAAAATAGGATTCCTCCATTCACGTGACATTTTCTTCCGATAATTTAATTAAATAAAATCATCAACCAATTTAAACGCACATGTCATGCACTTCCACACTTAGGGCTTGTTTTGCCCCGCAATAAAGTTACCGACAATTGCACATCAAGCCATAAGCACCAATTTGGAGCTTATCCTTATGGTACCTAGTCCAACTTTTACTGCAAAAATTGTGTGAAACAGATACTTGAGCGCTTTTCACCTATGATAAGCTCGGCTAAACGGACCCTTACTAATTCTCACTCCACAGCTTTTCCCATCCTCACTTTTTAGGACTTTTTTCACATAGGACACTCAAATTTTACGAAAACGATTAATATTTTTATTTTTTTTACATATATATTTTCATCTAACCTTATAGTTTGCAAAGAATCACCATTTACTAGCTACTGAAATAATTATTTTTCATTTTACCGTCCTTAATCAAACCCAATACCCATGGTAGGAGAATGAGAGGAAGACCTAAAAAAAAATGGATGGAAGTAATTAAACAAGATTTTAAAATATTTCAAATTACAGAAAATTTAGTCTTAAATCGCCAAGAATGGCGCAACAGAATCCATGCAGCCGACCTCACCTAGGTGGGAAATGATTTATGATGATGATGATGAATCAAACCCAATACCCATTCAGCTCAAGACGAAGATACTTTCTTCCACCTAAAACATAATAAAATTTTAACAAACAAGACCAGTAATAATATGAGAAAGTTGTGCACACCTTAGTCAGTCTTTGTAAATGAGAGATTGCATCCTCGTGCACGACCACTGTGTCAGATGAGACTTCAAGCACATCGTCAACAAGTAAGCCATAGGTGCTTACCTACATGAAATAGGATGATAGCATGAGGTAATCATGCAACCCATTAGGGGCTCCTTTCACAAGCACAGAAAAATGAACCAGAAGATTCAACAAACCAAGCTAGATGGAATGATGGAAATCCCAAAAGAATCAAGCTCAAGTAATTCCACAGCTCCTGAGTTAATGTTAAACGTATATCCTCGAACCTTTTGGAAAAACAAAGGAGAAGAATCATTAGCTTCTTCGTAATATTGTAGGCGTTGATAATGAGTATGACTTGACAAATGTTAGTGGCAACTAAGTTAAAGCTGGATCAAAAACATGAACAAAAACATGAATCTTTTTGGCAACTGTGGCTTCTAAAGTCAGATAGCTCACAAGTACATGATGGCTGGCAGTTAGCAATTGATTAAGTTGTGACATGTTGGTGTGTCATCAATGCTATCCTGGATTTACCTTCCCAACATTGCGGCGGCCAGGTGTTGCAACATTGTATCCCACCTAGCAAACAATCCAGTGTCAATATTAGATATAGAAAAAAAACGACTGATTAGCCAGAATAAATGGAAGTTACAAAGAAACAAAAACTTCTCTAGCTGATGAAATTGATTTTAAAAGAACGAAAGAAAAAAAAAAAAAAGATAGTTTGTGGTCAATGTACAATTCTATGGCTGACAAATGACAATATAACCAATTAGCAAATCTTGTTCATACTTCAGAGCCCATCAGCAGCTATGACAATATCTGCTGATTTCTTAGCTAGAATCAAGTTACTAGTTCAATTGATACTTGCAGGAATCCGACAGCAGTGTAGCTTACATAAGGTTGCATTTGCACATAAAAGGATGGGTAAGCACATCAGCTTGGCAGGCCTCGCTTGTAACAGTTACTTTTCAGGTTGATTTTGTGTTACGTTGGAGTGTCTGGGAACATAAGATAATAAGGTCCATTTGCCATCCTTTTTAAAGCATCGATTGTTCTCATACATGTGTGTCAGAACTGCAGAGTTGATTGCCCAATCTGTAGGTCAAACAACAAATAAGGTGGGCCAAAAATTCGTAGTTCATTTAACCATAAATGCCAACTAGAAATTGTAGCCACTGGTTTAGTTGTCTAATTTGGAGTTCTTAATTTCATAGAAGAAAATAAGGAGCAAGTCATTGAGTATAATGTGGCAGATTAGACTCATACCAAAGTATCTAGGCCAATCATTTTAACTTCATTCTCTACTACACTCTCATCCTCAACAAGCACAACATCTCCCACCTGTGAAGTAAGGATTGCTTGAATTACAAGAAAGAATCTGAAAGTAGACAGTTAGATGCATGTCTATGGCAAAGAGAAAATAGAGTACGTGGCTAAGCATGGCTTTGTCAACATCACTGAAAAATAAAATAGAGCACAACTGATTTCTACCATCCATGCTGCACGCCTCAACAAAATCAAAATAAAATGAAAGTCCTTCAGGAGAAAACCGAAAAATAGATGAGGATATCAAGTGGGTGCTTGCTGATGGCCTGAACTTTTCCTAAATAGAATTGTCAAACACCATTGCCCATGGTTTTGGTGGATTATGGAATCATGACCCATAACATAAACTAAAGCAAGACTAAGATGAAGAGTGGAGAACAGAGAATTGATAGTTTTGTATCCGTCCTCTATTTTCCAATGCTTCCAGAAGTGGTCTCAACTTTTGTGTCTAAAAGGAGGTCGCAAAAGAGTCAATAGCTTGTCAATGGCAAATAACAATACATGAGAAATCAGATAAATTTGGAATAATAGGGGATCAAATTGGAGATTATATATGCACAATCACTGTTCAGTCACTGCAGTGCATAACATTGCAGTATTGCCGAGAGGGATTTTGGACATCTATGGCACGGGAATCTTCGATCAACAAAAAATGGTACGGTACGTTATTCAACATGCACATTGCTTTTTGTGCCTTCCACTATTACTTAGGTAACCAATGCAGAATCATTTCTGTAAGAATAATGAAAAGATATGATGGATTAATTGTTATGGAAATTTTACACAATCGCATGTCCATTGTAAACCACTGCACTTCTTGAGCCACATAAACATGATCTTTTAGAGAGAATGCTGCCATTACTTTCATACATAACACTCGCATGGTGAATCATGGCGATTTTTAGATGAAGATAAAATTTAAGGGAGTACATCTTAATGGTAGAGTAGATAGAGCAAATATCGAGCCACTCGTTAAGTCGTCAGAAATTGATCCCATAAATAATTAGCAATGCAAGCGAGTGTTCACCACATCCACCATCCTACCCCAATACCTGCTCTCTCCACCTCCACATGCACCAAATGTGTTACTTCCCTCAATAAACATGCAAAATACTGCAAAAACAAATTTAAAGATACTTCGTACCTGATGTATATCATCCAAATGAAATCTTTCCATGTCTCCGGATAACATGCTAGGTCTCACCTCAACCAGAATTACCATCCACTGGAGAATGATTTTAGAAATTAAAAGAAAATGAGAAATTGAAGATCTTGACCAAAATATCAAACACATTCAATCGATAATCATAGGCATCTAACAGAAAACATTTGCAAGAAGTAATTCATGGACGTTGGCATGAACAGGGCCTTGTGAGAGTTTTAGAGTGTCAAATTATGCAGTGGAGGCCAATGAAATTCATGTGAATTTTTCTCATGAGAGAACGCCAATCTATAAAATAACAAAGAAGAAAATAGACATCTGAATGATTCTCTCCTATATATGGTTGTTCAATGTTCATAGACAGTCAAAAAAGAAAACAAGTTTCTTCTACTATCTAGTTTCTTCTACTATCTTGTAGATTGAATGTCCTAGTTCTTAAGATCATGATTATGAGAGTAACAGCAAGTAACACAACAAGATTAGAGAGACTTCATGAAATTTTCTGCTTTTCCCACCATTTTGACACATGCGAACATGTCGTCTGTTTCGGTTACTAACACCATCTGAAAGACACACACCATGAAAGTTACCAGGGACAAAACTAAGCCAGTGATCTAATCAAACTGATTGCCACAAGGGAAGATGGTAAGATTCAGTTCACCTGTGTGGCCCACCTAATGAGCAGACTGGCCTCAATTTTGCGCCAAATGATCTTCAACAGTACAGTCATTGTGTCAGATGTCATACAAATAAAGCATGTTGGCAAATAAAGCATGTTCCATTTATACAACAAACACCCGGCAGCCAGCAGGTTGAAGGCATCCACGCCTTTTTGTCCAAAAATCCAGTAACCTCTTTCTTTTCAAGAAATCCAATTATTTTTTCCAGATTTTTCTTAACAATTGCACATCATCAGCAAAAGTAACATGGATCACCCAACTATCCAAGTAAACCACAACTCTGGAAAGTGCAATACTTACTGAGTTGGTGTCAACCCAAAGTTGTGAGACAAAACCCAAACTAAGTGCAGATCGCATACTGATTACTTGCTTAGCAAGAATGTTGGATCTTCTCATCACTTGCCTCTGGCTTCTCAAACGCAAGTGAGCATTCCCCGGTTCAGTGGTCTCCCTTCTAGAACTGTCTGAAGTAACTGAATTATTGTCTTCTTCAACTGCGGAACCACCTACCTTCTGCTCATTTTCTGCATCTTTCTTCAGCTCCAGAAAATCAAAACTTGAAGAGATCGATGAGCCCACAATGCTGCCTTTTGAATTCTTCACCTTCATATCAATTGTTTGACTTTCCAATTTTGCATTTTTACTACTGCTTTCAAATTCGAAACCTTTCTTCTGTCTCTCAATTCCCACCTCATCTACGATAGCAGAGACCCCAGGTATCCCTACTTTTCCATCTACCTCCATCTTTTTCAGTCTCAAATCATCTCTTTCGCCCCTGTCTTTATCAATGCCATCTCCACTTCCAGAATTTCCGACTGCTAGAGATTTCAAAGAATCCCCAGAATCAATATTTCCCAACATCTCACCTATGTATCTTCTTGAGTTCGAATGACATCCATCAGCATAACTGTCCATCCAGAACCTGCCTGACTTTCTACTAGGCTCCTTATGTCTCCCAAAACCACCTCTAGCAAACTTCATTCCACCATTATGACCACCAATCCCATCCAAGCCACCATAATTCTTTGGTCCCATAAAATCTTCATCGTCTGTCTTTCCCAGCAGTTCATTCCAACCACACCCATCATTCACTTCAAAACTGCCTCTAATAAACCCAAATCCACCATTCTTACGGCCCACACCATCAAATTTACCACGATTCCATGATTCAAGAAAATCACCGCCATCAATCTTTCCAAACACCACATTTCTCCCCTTTCTGGCGCACACCATCAGTGGTCTCTTACTTAAATTCTGGAAAAAAGCACTATTCCTATCCGATATCCATAAGCTCAACGGTTTTGGATTATCTGCATCGTTTATCCTTCCAAATAGTCCATTTTGCCGGCCTTTACGCCTGGAACCGCATTTGAGAAACCCTGTTCTGCCCGCTTTTGACGGGGCATCAGGCAGATTGCAGTTCGAAAGTGAAGTTAAAGCATTCGAATCTAACATAGTGAAAAACGCGAGACCAAAGGCTTCAAAACTCGGGGAACTGGAGAGTGCTCCGCCATGAGGCACAAGCGAATGTGGTGTCTACCTGACAGTTGCTCCAGACAGTTGAAATGGCGGGCGGCAGCATAACAACAAATCGGAGGATGGAGGGCTGCGGAGAAGAACGGAGCTATCGAATATGGCGGACAGTGCGGAGATCGACAAGGGAGAAGCGGCTCCCAGTGCGAGGCAAGTCGGATGTGGTTCGGTTGGCTGTGACTGTTAGGACAAGCGCTTCGCCGAAACGCAGGTCCCGAGGCACGTGTGCAGACATGATGCCGAGCGTGGGGGCAATTTGCGTTTGAAGCCCTTAAACTATTATTATTTGTATTTTAAGCTCGAAGTTTGGCTCTTTCGAACGCTATAAAGTTTTATTCTTGCATTTTAAACCCTCAACTTGTTAAAAAACACCATTAAATTCCTGTAGTTCCCTTACACTTTAAACCCTTTAAATGTGTATACTTGCATTGTAAATCCCAAATTTTGCCCTTGCATGTACATCATTTAATATACATTACTAGAGCACTGGTTTAAATGGTCAATTATTAATAATTTTCATATTTTCATATTTATTCATACAGTATTATTACATTTAAATTTTTTCGATGGGATACATTTAAATATTTTAATTTAAATTTTTATTTGAAATTAATTACTATTGAAATTTAACTTATTTACAAGCATGTAATGGGTTTTCTTGCATTATTTTTTTAAATATAAAGGGCGTGTTTATTTACGACAAAAAAATTTAAAATCAAAACTTTTAACTTTCTATGGCTATCATATTTTTCAATTATTTTTTTTATATTTTCATGTACAACAACACACCCAAAATAAAATAATTTCATTAATTTGGAAAGAAAATGGAATTATACAATCAAAATGAAATCAAACTAGCTCAAAATAAATAGACTAGATCTATTAGACTAATAGAATCCATGAATCAAAATTACATTACGATTTAATGAATCGATTATCACAGTAAGATGTTGTGTGTATAGGTTTGGGTACACCACTGAGAACCATTTTCGGTGATCCATCGTCTTTCTCCGTTCGAGTAGCAGTCGTGGAAGCTGCTAAAGCTTCAAACCCAAGTGCGGATTTACATTGCACCATCACTCCCTGTTCCGGCTGAGAACTGACAGCCCCCAATCAGTCTCCCGCTGTGGCTTCATACTGCAGATCTAGTGGTTAGATTTTAAATAATATGTGTGGTTAGATTTTTAAAATAAAATTAAAAAATTAGTTTTTGGAAAAGGGTTCCATTAAGATGGTAGGATCTTGGTTCTCACGGAAGCCGTTCTCCCATCATAGACACTAAAATAACCATCCTTTTCAAAAGCACAGTCGTCCCCTTTGGAATTGGAACACTATACACTACCGTCCAACCCTCGTCTCCAATTGCTCTCTTCACTACCCTTTTTTTCATTTTCTGCTTTATCAGTCAATAAACTCCCAGACCTTGTTGTCATCGTGGATTTCCAACAGGAGAAACCCAATTTTCTTCAGGATACTTGGTGCCTAACTATCATCAAAGAAATGAATGCTCTGCCAATTTCCTAGTTTTCACTTACATCATCTTTTAGTCACATATAAGAATCAATAGATTTTGCGTGGCTATTCTATATTTCTCCATTTGAGAAGTATCTTTATTTTAGTATCCTATGACCTAGAGAGTTCTGATTGATTGCTATCCTCAGCACTTGTTTTGCTAGAAAAGCTAAATTGAAAAGCTTTAGCCTCCTAAACCCCATTCCAATTTTCACCCATATCGCTCGGGTTGCACACTTGCACATCTTGTCCTAAGCCGCCCAACTCACCTTTCATTTTCCTGCTTATTTCCCTACTAGAAGCAAGTGGCTTACGCTTCAATTTCTCTACAAATCTCCGTTAAAAGAAGAAATAAGCTTATGACATAATTAGATATGGCCTGAGCTACAACTTTTATCAATACTTCTTTTCTTCCTTGTGAAAGTAATTTTCCTTTTCAGCTTTGGGCCTTCTATCGTACCCTTTCTTTGATATATCTAAAAGCCTAGGTCCTAAATCTACCTACTCACATAAGCAAGCCTAAATAACTCTCAATCCGCTTGTCACTTGCCCCTAGCAGACCTTCCACTTGAAGATTCATTCTTAGGTTAGTGTTGCCACTAAACATAAGGCTAGTTTTATTGATGTTTATTTTCTACATGAGGAATGCTCATATATGCTTATCAACTCCTTTAAATTTGAGACTTCTCTTTGATTAGTTTGCAAAAACAAAGTGCATTATCTGCAATAATAATAATAATAATAATAATAATAATAATAATAATAATAATAATAATAATAATAAACGAGTTAGAATTTGCCCTCTCTTGCTTAGCATAACCTCATTCAAAAGTCTCCATGAGTGGTTAATTGCATTAGGGGATGGTGTTTTCGTTTCACATAAACTAACGACGTTTGGCGCGGTGAGTGTTTAAGATGCAAACAATGGAATAAATAAATTTGCAAAAGTTTTTTGTACAGCTAAACATACCCTTAATACACAATTTTCATAGTTTGAAATATAAATATGCATAAATTACTCTGAAAAGCCTGTACCATTACACACATGCAAACATGCCAAGCGTGTGAAGAATCTAAAAACTATGCAGGTCATCCACCTTATTGATTAAAAAAGGCCAAATGGCCTAGTTGGACTAACCCAACCACAAAATATCATTTTCTATTCCGCGCAGTTCAATTCCCATAATATTTTGGGGATCATTTGCAAATTTTTTTATTTTATAACTCAGGCACATGAATAACATTTTTGTAATAACCTCTCACTTTTGAAGTTTATTTATAGGGATGCAACTCAATCTAAGTACCTGAAAATTGACCCAATGGGTACCTTAAATTCAATAGGTTTCATTCTCATATACTTACTTCTAAGGTCGATTTGTTTTTGGATATAAAGTACCTGCTAAAATTTAGATAGGGTTGGTTTCGAGGTTTAAGTATACAAAATCAACTCAAATTACATACGAACTAGAGTTTCTCACCCTCCCTTCTTAGCCTCTTTGCTTGGAAGGGAGAGGGAATCTCAATACTTAGATTAAAACATAAATGTCTTTACACATAGCTTGGGATATGCAAGTAAGAGACATATCCAGCCAAGAACATGTGGATATACCCTAACATAGTGCATAATCCGCCAATATATGAGCTACATCGATACCATCTCTTGCGGTACATGTCCGATTGAAGAGCAAACTAGAAAAGGATTTGTCAAAAAATAATGTGATAATAGCAAGTCACTTTCAAAAACAACATCAAAGACTATAACTAATACTCATAGACGATTGACGACTTCCATTCAATCCTCTTTCTCATGATTTTCTTCTCCTAAATTCCAAAACCATAACAGTCGCCTCTGTCATCGTAGCCACTGCCTGCAGTCATCACTTGCCGTATATATCTTCAATCCCTCTCCCTTCTTGCGCCTTTACTAGAAAGTCTCCATGCTCACTTTCTATAAAAAAAAAAAGGCCCACTATCACATCAAGGGATTTCCAAACCTTTATTCATCTTATTCTCTTGGGGGAGCTCGCCAAGCATGTCGTGTTAGAGGAAACCAAGGCAATCACTAAATTCACCAACAATTCTTCTTTTTCTTCTTCGTTCATGCCGTCTTACTTTGGTAGCCTCCTTTCTACCTTCAGCTTCTTCCTAGTGAGAGCCTTCTTGGTCTTCTCCTCAATTGACTTGTTATCAGCAAGCTTTTTCTCAATCTTAGCCGCCATGATTGAGATCAACAAATAGACGATAAGAAAGGGAAAAAAAATGAATTTTCTCTCTTGGCTTACTAAGGAGTAGATGGAAAGTTAGGTTTTGGTTTTTTATTTACAAATTTATCCCTTCTTCCCTCCAATGCTCCTCGCCCCTTTAGTCCCCCTTCACTCCAATGCTCTTTCCTCTATTCCAATACTCTTCTTCTCTCTAACCCCTCTTCCCTTTCAGACTCTCCTCCCCTCTAGCCCTAAATCCCTAACTTACATGCCTCCAGCCCCAAATCATTCTAGTGAGGGGTGCTTGGTTTCAAATCTACTTCAAATGAGTCCTCAAAGCTATCTCTCGATCTGTTTTAAATTCACTTCGAGTTAAGTCCTCAAATCTACCTCTGTGTACCCTTATTAAATGAGTTTTGGTTTATGGCTTTTTGATAATCATATTCATTATTATGCTTGTGATTGTTAAAAGTTGTGAATGGTGAATTTCTAGTATATGTTAAACTGTTAAGTGTGGCTTAATATTTGAATAGTTTCTGCATCTGTTTGGCAGCATGTATTTTTCCTTGTGATTTTTTTACTACTTGCAATGACCAGATGATTCTTGTCAGGAGTTTAATGCATCTGTTAACTGTTTTATGATTTTATTGCAATTGTTTGTAACTGATTTGGCAGATTATTTATTTTCGGTTATGATTTTTTAACTGTTTAAGTATTCAGCCTTGTAAAAAACCAGATTTTGGCAGCATGTTTAGATTTTTTTTAAGGGAAATAGTTTGGAACCAAAATCAGAATCCATCCATCCTTAAAAAATAAAGTAATGTATGTTTCGAACCACTCCAGCTTAAAATAAAGTAAGATATGAACTTTTCAAAACAGAATGCCCAACCTGCATCTGGCTTTATTTGTATAAAGCTCTGTCACTAAGATTGCGCTGTATTTCCCGCCAAAATTCAAATGTTTCTTAGTCAGACTTTTGACCAGTTTATTTTACTTTTATTGTTATCTTTGGCTTATCTAAGTACAATCACATTAATGTAATGCTGCCTTAGATTACTCTTACCAAATCTTGCTAAATATCTACTTCTTAGTTAATGCCAATCAACGATCGAACGCCAAAATCACGAAAAACGTGATTCAAGAGCACTATTACAAAGCTTTGATTATATTTTGATGAGTCAAAAAATTCAATTAAACTTGATGGAACAAAAGTTTTATTGTTCAACATTGACTTCCGTTAAAAAATTGGATGACGGGTATTACATTACAAAAGTATTGTTTGCAAAATTAAGTTCTACAAATTTGAAAATTTATGGGGCCAATTTGCAAATAATCTATTTGGAAGTATTGTTAATATAATACATATATGATTGTAAGAGTATGTTTGGTAACAAAAAAAATTTCATAATCAAAACTTTTTTTCCACTTTTATCATATTTTATAATCATTTTTATATTTTTTATGTAACGATCATATTTTTAATTATTTTTTCAATCTTTCCATACAAATATCTTATTAATTATAACTTTATTCCTTTTTACTCCTCATCATTACCCTTATTATATCGCATTACTCCTTCATTTTAGAATTTTTCTACTATTTTTTTCTTACTTTTTAAACGCATCCTAAAATGCTTTATTTGAACTGAGATCTACATATCTTCCTTGATATAAGGGACTAGTAAAAACATTATTATTTAGACTTTTGTTGAGGAGAACGGCTTACAAGGGAACCTACTCCCTCCGACCTCAATGAGAACTCTCCAAATGACCTGTAATTTTATTTTATTTTAAAAAATCAGTGCAAATATTATTTAAAATGTAATCTTGAATGTTCGCAGTGAAAATTAAATAAATTAGATGTTAGTATAATTCTAAATAAATAAAATTTATAAAAAATATACACTTAGCATATAAAAAATGATAATTTTTTTAATAACATAAAAAGAATTTTCTAGAATCATAGTATAAAATACATGCAAATAACATTTTGATTGTTCACAATCTAAAAACATATATCATTCATATTCATTTATTGCAATTTTTTAAGTGACACCATTTGATTTTTATTATTTTTACTGTGAGCTGTCAAAATCACATTTCATTCGAGGGAATGTGTGGGGTAGCATTTTTAAATAAAATAAAAATACAAAATTTTGGGAGAGTTTCCGATTCCCATTGAAGGTGTAAATTAAGATACCACTGAAGTTGATCTCTGGTTTTGGTATGCAAACAGGCATGTTTCGGCTTCCGAGAATCTCTCTCATCACTTCTAAGATAAGTGAAATTTTGTCTCTATTTGACCCGACGAAATTAAAATTGTTTTTTTTTTTTTTAAGGAGTTCAAATTTTAGGCTTTTTCATTAAGCGCTTCAGTGTTAGCAAGAAATTTTTTATGAAAATAAAAAGCAGTGCCAGGCACCCAGAAAATAGGAAGAGGCCCAAACACTTTCTAACTCTAAGATCTGTTTGGCCAAGCAATTTCAACATCTCACCATCCGCATATATACCTTGTATCTATACTCTTTTACTCTCTTTTTTTTTTCTCTTTTTAGATATGCTAAAAGTTTAGGTCAATGTTTTGTAAAAGCTTAGATACCTTACCTTTTATATTCTAGGTATGTTTAGAAAATTATAAAAAAATTTGTATAAAAATTTTTAAAAATGAGAAAAAATATAATATGATATAAGTAATGATGAAGAATAAAGAAAATAAAGTAAAAATAGATAGAATAAATATAAGTGTAGTCGTGTAAAAATAATTAGAAAGTAGAATAATTATATGAAAAGAAGTAAAAATAGTATAATTATGAAAAGTACAAAGTTTTAAATTAAAAAATATATTTTTTAATCTATGGATGAAGTCCAGCACTCTGGAGACCATTCCTCAATTGTTGGAGCAAGTTGCTAGGTGCGAAACCAACTGCCTTATGACAGGTTTACTAAATTAAAATATTTTTAGTATAAATAAGCACCTCACGAACCCTTTGAAGTAAATAAAACACTGAAAGTAAAAGCTCGCGTCATTTTTCTAAGTAGAATTTGAATGTATCATGTTAGCGCGTAAAATACACAACAAAAACTTAGCCAAATCAGACTGTTCGGCCTGCTCGCATCATTCAAGAAGTGCGGATTTCTATTTAGGGTGTGTTTGGCATTGGTTAAAAAATGTCAAGTTAAAACTTTTCAATCTAAAACCTTTCACTTTCCACAACTATCATATTTTTTCACAATTTCCTATACAACAATCCTATTTTTCAATCATTTCTACACAAATACCCACACAACTAACCTATCTATTTTAACTTTATCCTTATTACTACCTATCATTACCCCTATCATATCACATCATTTGACAACTTTTACTCTCCAAAACTTTTCACCAAAAGTTTTATCCATTTCCAAACACACCCTTAAGTACTTCGCGTTTATGACTTCTTAACCCAAATCTGCGGACTTCATATATGAGTCTCTTTTATGCAGGATGAGCGAGCCCAATCAGGCCTAAGTCTTTAGTCAAATCGAATCCTTATTGTACAAGGTACGCCCAAAATTAGTGCTTATCATATGCATTGACACGTGTTTAGAAGCTTACACGCGAACATATATAAAAAGAAAATAATATTAAAAAGAAGCTGAAGAAGGAACCATCTTGGAAAATAGGTTGGATGATCCTTATCTTTTAGGGAATATCTTTAGTGATTGTGGCCGCCGCGGTGTGTGAGTTTGTGCGGTCATTCGGCAATCTTCTCTTAATTCAAAATTTTCAAACTTTTATCCGTCGTAAATTCCTGATTTGAGAATTTGGTTTAATCATGGTTGAAAATGTATTCAAAAATCGGATTCCAATCTCAATTATATCACTGAAATAGAGGCTCACTGCTCATTGGCGGATCTACGTACACTTCAGAGAGGGAGGGGGGCTGCTTATTGAAGTTTCAAAAAGCATATAAATTTTCTACGGATGATTTGCTCCCCTACCCGAATAATATTATAATCTCTTTCAGGCGAAATGGCCGCCACCGGCCAAAGGTGAAAATCCCGCTGCCATTGCTGGATGGTGAAAGCCTATTCCTAGCTGAAAATAAAATCACGTGCGGGGAAAAGGACCGAAGGGGTACACTCGTTAATCATAATTAAACTGGAAGGGCAATTTCGTCAACTGCAAGGAGACGGGTCTATCCTGTCGTTCTCGAGTCTGGACTCTGGACGAGTCAAAGCATATTCCCGGAACATAAACCGAAAGTTCTCTTCCCTCCAGCTGCAAGCCAGTAGGCGGCATTGCCACTTGCGAGAGTTCCGTCTCCCGCACCGTGGGTACATGCACCGCATTTGAACGAACGTGCTTAGATGCACCCGATGCAATAGGTTCGGTGTACTCTCGGACATTTAACCTATTTTTATTTTATTTTTATTTTTTAAAATTATTAAAATTCTGCTAATCTTTTTAAAAAATAAAAATATTTACTAATCTTTAAAAATGATAAAAATTGATACATATGTTAAATATACTTAAATTAATAGTTGTGTACAAATTTTTAAAATAATAAAAATTATTATTTGCACACAATTGTATACAAACTAAGTGCATGTGGCTGCACAGGATCATGATCTCATTTGTACACAGTGCATCCATAACGGGCCCATCTCCTCATCAATCAATTGGGGTCGTACTTTCTTCCAATGATGCTTAATTAAACCTGCAATTTAAACGTAAAAATCTTAAGTGCCTGTTGTGCATACAACAACAATTGGCTACAACTAAAATTTTCATAGTATATTTGCAAGGTAATAAAATTTTTAAATGAAATATTTTTGACGTAAAAATTTTAGAATTTAGTAAAAATTATGTAATATGATTTAAGTATGATGACGAATAAAAAAAATAAAGCCAAAATACATAAGTTGTTAGTTGTATTGACAGTTGCTTAAAAACGATTGACAATTAAGATAACCTGCAAAAAAGATTTGAATGGATAATTAAAAATGAGTTGTTAAACAAACATGCTCTAAATCAAAAAATTTTAATATAAAATGTTTCACTTTCTATAATTATTTTATTTTTAACTATTTTTTCACATCTTCTTATATAAATACCATAATTTTTAATAATTTCTATATAAAAATTCATACAATTAATATATCTATTTTAGTTTTATTATCTTTACTTTTTATCATTACTCATATCATACTACACAATTTTTTATTTCAAAAATATTTATATTAAAAACTTTCCATCCAGAAATTTTATCACTTCCTGAACGCACCTTAAATCAACAGTTGTATATTTTGTAATGAGTTAAAAAATTGGTGAAATTACGTGGGGATTTTTTTCAAAAAAAGTGTGATAACTATGGTGAAAGAGACTTTATCACAAGTAAGGGAAATAAAGATAAAATAAATACATTAATTATATAAAAATTAAAAAATTATGAAAATGTAGAAATAATAATAGAAAAGGTAATATAGTTAAATAGTTCGGATATTGAATTATATCAAAAGATGTCCAGTAGAGATTAAAAAAAATTTCGTTCGTTGAATGTCATGTGAACCACTAATTAAAATTATATTCAAACGCTGTAAATCAAATATAAATTCAATTATCTCATGAAAAGTATAAATTCAATTAAATAAACAAGTACATAATTGTACGCAGCCCAGAGGAATACACTTCAATAGTATATGTCCATTGGAAGGTCCATTTGGAAACAGATAAAAGTTAAACAAAAAAATCATTCATCCCTGCACACTATTTTATATCGTTTAATATTCAACACCTAACAATCATATTTTTCATTGCCTCTACATTCAGATTATTTTTTATATTTTCATACAATTAACCTGCTATTTTAATTTCATCCAATTATTACTATTATTATATCATTTTACATTCTCGTTTTTTATTTTTTTTTTCCATTTTTACTTTTACATCTTCGTTCCAATCATTTGTTTAACTAATAGATTAGATTTACGTTAGCAAATATAAATCTAATCTATTGGTTAAACAAAATGGTACGAATGTCTATATGGGAAAATACATAGGGTACATTTGAAACATATATATGCAATTTACATATCAATTTAAAATTTGTATGTTTAATATTTAAACCATTTACAATAAAAAATATTTAAACCATCTAAGACATTACTTCATATGGACAATCGATTATACAGACGATAGTATTATGACATTTTAATACATTTGTGGATAAACTATTTTTTATTTTACATGTAATAAGTTTTATTTTAAACAAATATGACTTCCTTAAACATTTTATTAAAATAACTTTTAACATCTAGATGTAAACTATATGACTAGCTGGATTTTAATTTCATCACTGATATAGATTTAAAATCTTAACGACATGAGAAGTATTCTCCAATGTAAATTTTATGCTCAATATAATATAAAAAGGAATAAAATAAAATGTTGAGAATTGAAAAAAAAAAAGTGAAGATAAGATGAATAAAATTAAAATGTTGTAAAAAACATGTAGTATAATATGTAACTTCCGTAGAAAATACATTAACAAGAGTTTTATATAGTGCTCTATTTTTTGGCTAACTTTATCTCTTTATTGCTGGTTTCATAAAAAAATTACATTAAATTTTTTTTTTTTGCGCTAGTCTATTTAATTCAATTTCAATTTGATGATTTCCGTCCACAAGGGCCAAACCAAAGTCAACTCTCAACAAATAAAGCCATTTCAAATTATTAAAAGTTAAAATATTTACTTGAATCCTCGGGTTCTTGCAGACATACCGTTAAAATCAGTGGCTTGGCGCATTCTAGATTATTTCGTTTGCTTTTAGCATCTGGTGGTTATTCACTAATTTCCGATTATTTTCATCAGTAGCTTTGCACGGGCGAACGCGCAGCCCGCCAGACTATGGAACGCATTTTTTGAGCATGTGAACTGGCAATCTCGTGCATGCGGGTAGCCGCTCGCGCTCCACTATCCTGGTGGCAGGCTGGGGAGGTTGCGTAACAACCAATACTTTCCGGACACGTGTCGGTAGTCCAGAGCGGGCATCTATCAGCGGAATATTTAATTAAGCGACGGGGCGAAGAGCTCGTTAAAGCGAGGAAAACGCTCGAAAAGGGCATTCGTTTGCCTTCCCGGTCTCTCCTTCGCGCGCTCCCTCGGTAGCTCAGGCAAGTGATTTTTCTTTCCTTCTCTGTCGTTTATATCCGTTCTCTATCTCATTTTTCGTATTTCCTGACCTGTAATTTGTATGTTCTCTCTTTCAAGGTTGTTCGTTGCATTAGATCTGTGATCCGCTGAAAATTTTCTGTATCTTTGCATTTCTTGTTTATTGTCTGCTGCTAGGAAGTTATTGGTTTTGAATTGTTATGATTGAGGTGGGATCGCAACCATCTGTCGTTTTGCGCTCATCCGATTTCTCTCGTCCCTCTATGGCTCTATCGATTTATTTGTTTTGGGGCTTTTCTCATGTTTCCTTTGTTGGTAGGAGATGGTTTCTGTTTCTGCTTATTCGAGGAAGTTATGAGAATTGGACGGTCGATGAGCATAGCAGTTTTGTTGCGAAATGTTCTTAATCTTTTCTGGAATTTCTGTGTGGCAAGTCTAAATAGAATTGTTTTCGGAATAGTTTTTGGGGCTTACGGAAGTAGGAACACTGGATGAGTGCTGAATAAGGTTTTCTCTAGAAATTAGGGGCGATTCTTTTCCTGGCCACGAATAGAAGTGATATGATCCAATCATCATATTCCAGGTCAATTGCAAAAACCTAGGAATTTTATTCTAGGAGCTGATGAATTACAAAAAACAAGATTCAAAAATCCATTACGGTAGCTAATTACTCTAACCTAGGAATCTAAAAGCGAATGGAAGAACATTATCCCAAAAGTCCCCACTCAATCGGTTCCTGGGTATATTTATAAGCTCAGGCCCGAGCCCACTGATTGCATTGCTTTGATACACCGTCACCTCCTTTCATACACTGCCCTTCCCACATCCTCCTAATACCAATCATATCATGAAGACAGTACGGCTCATCCTGTGACTTAGGAGTGATGTTTTTCCTGGCCATGGATTCAAGATAATCAAGATCATCCTGTCACTTTGCCTTTGTTTGGAATGGATGATAATTCCTTGGTAGTTGCATTGCACCCGATGTGTAGCCTAGATTTGCTGCAGTTTTGCAGATGGGTAGTGAGCATGTTTGGTGATTGGATCATTACAAGGAAGATCCTTTTGTTAGTAAAAGAGAAATTAGAGACGTGCTGAATATGTTGGAAGGATCATCCAGATTGATCATGGGATTTTCTATTCAGGATTTGTTTGATGATTGGGTTATGGAATTTTCTATAGAAGGGTCTGTTACTACTAGTATATGTATTATTGTTGCTGCTGCTGCATGCGGCATCACTGCTTTTGTTAGCTTTATTTTTTCCCCATGATATGGGTTAATGCGTCCTATAAGTTGATGTTAGAATGTTAGAAAGAACAGTTCATCATCTCTTCAAACAATAGAGATTAGGAATCAAATCCTAGAGGAACATCATACGCATCTGTTGTAGGGATCTAAATCCAAAAGGGAATATCATATACATATTATTAAAGGAACTGAAACCTAGGAGCGAAGAGGGAACCCCTGTAACTAGTTTTTGTGGTGATTGAGAGCTTGTGTGAAAATTCTCTATGACTCAAAAATAACAACCAGACAGCAAATTCGCCTCCTATATTGGGGGTGTCTCCACTTGATAGCATATGGGTAATTCTCCTGACACTGGTAGAGTGTAGATTTTTTACCTTTAGTGGTTGAAATAAAGACACATATGAGTAGCGGTGGTATTTTTAACTGTCACATATGTTTGCTCCTGAAACACTGTTTCTTCTCAAAAAGCCTAATGGAGCTAATTAATGAGATGATATGTTGCTTCTGTAACATGGAAGAGAAAATGATTCAAAATAAAATCTAGAAAATTGTTTTTGCCACTGGTCTGTTCATTTCATTTCTTATCACATAGGGTTATTTTCATTAAGTTATGGCTTGGCTTCTTTTTCTGGTAATTGCATTCCCCCCCCCCCCCAAAATTCTAAGTATTTCAAAGTATCTGTGCTTTTGCTTTTGTAAAAGTCTGGAAGAGCCATCGTTCGTTCAAGTTTGTTCACTGCTTCATTTTGTAGATTAAGCAGTTAATTGATTGGCTCGATTCTTCTTATTTTGTGTTGGGTAAGCTACTGATCTTTTTTCTTGAATCTGTATACAGTTTTGGACAAATTAGTTCTTCATGAATTCAAGAAGTACTGCAGCATCCGTTGTTTCCTGCAAATCGGGAAACAAGAACAGCTTCTTCTTCTGGATTTTGGTTTGTCTTCTCCCAGGATTCTTGGGAGTTCCAGTTGTTGTCGAGAACTTCCAATTGTTCAAGGCCATTGTTAGGAATCCTGCTTCATCTGTTTGCACTGTCAGGGAGCTTTAGCTGTAATATTGATCATTAATTTTGTGAAAGATTATTTCCTACTGACAGAGATGGTTTCTTCTCAAGCATCCAATTTAACCAGTAATCGCCCTTGCAAGTCATTACAAAGACAGTTGTTTATTCGTGTGGATCCCCCTGATGCTACTTCTGAGTACGTGGAATTTGATTTTTCTGATGTATTTGGTCCCTCGCCAGTTCAACCATCAGTGGATGTGAATTTAGTGAGCCCAGGTAACTGTTTGTCAGTGTTCGACTCAGGTGAAGTTGTTTATGATGAACCTGCAGTCATACACAATCGATCACATTCACTGGTTGGGCCTACCCCTCGTGCTAGTCACTCATTGCAGTCGCAGCTCAGCAAGTTCACCTTACATGAGACAGAGAGTTCACTGGAGCTTGTTGATTGTGTCAGCGGTGAGAAAGTGTCTGAAATTGATGAATCACCCGCAGTGGAAGCTGCAGAGAAACCTTTGGAGGATGTCAACCTTCAATCAGCAAAGAGTCAAACCGTCAGTCTTGATGATTTTGAAGTTATGAGGCTTGTTGGGCAAGGTGCTTTCGGT
The DNA here is from genome assembly GCA_030490835.1 of Annona cherimola. Taxonomy (NCBI): domain Eukaryota; kingdom Viridiplantae; phylum Streptophyta; class Magnoliopsida; order Magnoliales; family Annonaceae; genus Annona; species Annona cherimola. Next base: position 9,929,643 of record CM059977.1, on the reverse strand, counting down.
AAAGTATTCCAAGTGAGAAAGAAAGGTACTTCAGAAATATATGCAATGAAAGTCATGCGCAAAGATAAAATTATGGAAAAGAATCATGCAGAATACATGAAAGCTGAAAGAGATATTTTAACTAAGGTGGATCATCCCTTCATTGTTCGGCTCAGATATTCATTCCAGGTAGGTTCTCAATGCTTTTAAAAATTTCTAACTGTTCACATTGGACCAGCTGTTAATTTTGCATGTGCAACTTTCTTTTGTCCCACCAAAGGGTAAAATTTACTGGTTGTGTGCAGCTTGTGAATATAATCTGTGTCACTTTTATCATTAGCTTAGTTCCTGAATAATTGCAATTTCTTGCAGCCCCAAGGTCTTTTTGAAACCTGCACTTTTTTTTTATTTTTATTTTTGGCCGAGGATGAGGTATATAAGTGAAGAAAGGCTACAATTAGTTCATTGCTATTTCAGGCTGTAATAATTTGATAAAAGTGGTTAAGAACCAAGCACATGCAGTTTGCACATGATTCCTTGGGCAGTTCAGGCAAGTCGCCAGTCATTAAGCAAGTTCACTGGCCAATATGTATCTAATCCAGAGCCAGATGCTCCAAGTTACATGCAACAATCTTTAGTGCTGTCAAATGGTCTTTCTTTCGAAGAGCTTACAATTGAATTAGAAGCAGGAGAACAAGCATATTGTCTACAGTCTAAAGATAAATTGAAACAGAAATTTGTTTCACAATTTCTGGAATGTTGTGATGGGATAATGGAAGCCGGTCAGAAATCCGATGGTGTTGGAGTCCCTCTAAATTATAGTAATGCCTTCCAAATAAACATGCATTAAAGTTTGGAATGCCTTTCCTCTAGCTTCCCACCTTTGTCTAATGGTTATATTGTTTACTGTTGTCAGACAAAGTACAGACTGTATCTTGTGCTGGATTTCGTCAATGGAGGACACCTTTTCTTTCAGCTTTACCATCATGGTCTTTTCAGGTGTGGCCTTTACTGTTGTTGAATGTGTAATGTCTCCAAAGATGATCTCAATGCCTCATATTGGCGCTAGTCTGATTTGCTTTATTGCAGGGAGGATTTGGCACGTATTTATGCTGCTGAGATTGTATCTGCTGTTTCCCACCTCCATGCAAATGGTATTATGCATCGAGATTTGAAACCTGAGAACATTCTCCTGGATGCTGATGGCCATGTAAGATTCTTGTTACATCTACATCTTTAGTAGTCTCTAGTGGGAAAATGCAATTTGCTCATGTAAAACTCCCTTGAGAGATTGAATAGGTGATCCATTGGGCCATATTTTATTATTATTATTTTTTATATCCATTGCGACCTGAAAGCAGGGTATTTTGTCATGATGCATGTAACATGTGCAAAGACGGATGTTTAAGAAGAGCAACCAAGGAATAACTCTCATCCATTGATGGTAACCTATATGGTAGCTCGTCTTGACATTTGGCTTCCAACCGTTGTATGATGGTAGCCTAGATCCACTTCAGATGCCACCTTGGCCTATGATATATAGGTGATAAGTATTTGCTGATTTGGTAGTGTAATACTGTCAGTTTGTCACTTGTAAGAATGACCAGAATTTCTGATTGCTTTTCACGTTCCCTTGAATGAGAGGTAGTCAAAAGTCTAATCTCATTCGTGATGCACAGTCTTCCTTTGTAGTAGTAATTGCTTGCTAAATTCTCCTGTTAATGGTAATTATTGTATTAATTTATTGGTCTCCATTATTAATATTTTCTTTTCTTAAAAAAATTATAGGCTATGCTGACGGACTTTGGCCTGGCAAAGGAATTTGAGGAGAACACAAGGTCAAACTCTATGTGTGGAACTATAGAATATATGTCACCTGAAATCCTTCTTGGTAAGGGACACGACAAGGCCGCTGACTGGTGGAGTGTGGGAATTCTATTTTTTGAAATGCTTACTGGGAAGGTTGGTTTCTCTATTTCACCTCAAGATCTTGCCATCATCTCCATGTCAATGAAGCCTGAGAATCATGCGTGCGATATTTGCACATATCAGCATTTGTAGTTAATAGTTGCATGCAAGATGACAACTCATTTAGAGAGGGTACTCCGGTGACATGTCAGCTGTGGCCTTCCTGCCTAGGGAAGCTGATGCATGAAGAGGCTGTCGTTTCCTCTTTCTAGTCTTGACTTTCCTATTATATTGTCTAGTAATGTTTTTAATTAACTTGATTACAGCCGCCTTTCATTGGTGGTAACCGTGAGAAGATTCAGCAGAAAATAATAAAGGAGAAGATCAAGCTACCTGCGTATCTATCCAGCGAAGCCCATTCTCTATTAAAGGGGGTAAGATAAAAAATTTCCTATTTGGTTCTGTCTCAAACATATGGTGTTCAAAGTATTGATGCTTTACTTTTATCTCAGCTGCTGCAGAAAGAGGCGAGCAAGAGGCTGGGTAGTGGAGCAGATGCCAGCGAGGAGATAAAGCGCCACAAGTGGTTTAAATCAATCAACTGGAGGAAACTAGAGGATCGGGGCATCCAGCCCAGCTTCCGCCCCAATGTTGCTGGGACGCACTGCACTGCCAATTTTGAGGAGCGCTGGACCAACATGCCCATCTCTGATTCTCCAGTGGCCAGCCCCGTTGCAGGCGACTGCAACTTTGTAGGCTTCACATACGTGAGGCCTGCTTCTTATTTCGGAAGGACGGACTAATTCCTTCAAGCAAACAGTCCGATCTTTCTTTCAACAACATGCGCTGCTCCTACAGCAGCAACCATTATCTCAGCATAACGTGCTTCTTTTCTAAGCCGTGGTTCTTGGATGATATTCCCCGACTTTTTTTAACGACATGTCAGGATTATTTTTCTACATGTATCATACCGTGTTGCTGTGTGGATCGTACACCAGTATCTTCACTGTGCACTGGGCCATTGTATTTGTTTAATCTAAACGAATATATGATCTATGCAAACGCGCAGCTACTTTGCTCTTCCGGATCTGTTGGAACTGATGCTTTAGGGATGATCAGCAAAGAGACATTCTTAAATCGTTCCCTTGCACGCAGTTACAATTGTCAGTGTTCGCCTTCGGCCCTTTGTTTTACATGCTCAAATTTTGTAATTTGTTCAGATGACCAACAAAGAGAGATTCGTGTTACTTGTAACCCGTACAAAATTTGTCCAAAATAAGCTTTTGAGCAGATGGAGAAAGCTTTTGAGCAAATTTGTCCAAGGAGGAGGAGAAAGCTGCTCGGCGGTAGCTTCGTTCTACATTGCACTTAGTGTGACATCCGAAGAAAATTTGTCTAGACGATGGTTTTCTAATCCCTCTAAATAAATAAATAATACTCATGTGGGTCCCAAAAAATTGTGCAGTGCAAACAATAACGTAAATCATCAAAAGAGAAAGGGTTTTGTACAGTGCAAACAAATCATTGTAATCATCAGTGATCATCGGCTTTTTCCCCCACTTGGATTAGCGGAAAGACAACTGATGATTCAAACTCAAATCACCGCCCCACGAACAATCCAAACTCTCGCTGTCTCTCGTCCCCAGAGTGCATTAAACGGCAGCTTACCACTACGTATGAATTTCTCTTCCTTTGCTAAGATACAAGATTCGCATGCAACCTCTCTTGATTTCCTTATTTTCCCTGTCGTGCTGTTGTCGTTATTCGTAATTTACCTTGACAAGTAGTTCTATTTAAATTTTGAAAAATGTCACGAACAGCAATCACCCGTAGTCGGTAGGATCCACACATTTGGGAAATTTGGATGCACATCAGTAGATATAAAACTGCCGCTCTTGCCGGTGCACAGGACCTCTTAAATGACACTCATGATTTCATCATGCCATTTGCTTACCTAGTACGAGCACAAGCCAAATATCTAATGTTGGGGAAATGGAAGATGTGAACTACATCAAAATGTCATTTCCCTAAACACAAGACGTGATCGACATGATTCAGATCTCAGGAAAGAAAGGGTAAAGACAGGATAAGAAGGCAACATAGTTCAACCACACTGATATTAAGCAAAAGGCAATTCCATTTAAGTCCCAGCCTTGCAACGACCAACACGAGCAACAAAACCAGCCTTGATGGGTGCAACTGACAGCGAGCAACCACACTGGGAATAAGAAGACAGTACCAGAGATTTTGAGTCCTCTTCAGTTAAGAATGAGGCTATTTCCAGTAATATTAATCTCGTTATACAGATGATTTCCAAGACATTCTACGCCCATTTGTGTTAATGGTACAACATGAATGAGACATCAACTTATGCTAAACTCAATTTTACTCAACAATCTCTCATGGTTGAAAATTCCAATCAAAATAATGTACCTAAGTTCTGCTTTCCCAGATTGCATCTCCCATTTAACATCTATCCCAAACCAAACACAATTCTTACTTGATTATTTAGCTACAGTGGATTTATAGACATCTACTAGACAAACTTAAAATGAGCTACTCAACTGATAATATTAAAAAGTCAACTAATTACCTGTTCACATCTGAGGAAGAACAGACGATTTTCCTTCGACAGTATTGTGTCTGGACTTTTACACCCATTGCATATGACATACTCATCTACAAAAATAAAATAAAATAAAATAAATTCTCACAGCATTTAGTAGAACAAAAAAATTTCCACATCTTACAACATTGTGCAGCAGAATGCAAAGATGTGTTTTATGGAATGAATATAGATAAAAAGAACTTCCACTCCAATCCCTTGGAAGCGAATACATGAGCACATCTAGGCTTAATAATGTGCACTTTGGAAGAGCAGGGAAAATCCTTATCCATGGGATGGCATACTCAATAATCCAATACATTGTCGAAAAACTGAATTGGAATTAGAGCCAATACATATTACAGAAATTTTATGTGGTTACCCAACATCAGCTGATTCACCCAAACACTAGATTACTCGAACTCATGGGAGGAAGCACACGATTCAAAAAAATGTCACATTTATAAGCAAGATGGGAATCAGGTGCACGATTCTGAAATAAGTAAAAAGGTTAATACAATGTCAGGAATTCTCCAGTGGCCTCTTTTCTTTTTCGAACATTGCATGAAACTTACTGATATATCTCCATAGGATACCCTCAAAATTCTTAGGAGCAAATCCGCCCTTAACAAGCAGCCTGTGCCATCCATCAAGAGATCCATTTGTTCCCAATTCAGCAAGTAAGAAGGTCATTACATGCTCTGACTGCCTATGCGTCCTGTAAATTGAGACAATGATGCAAACATTTTTGCAAAAGGATATTAATCTAAACCTTTTATTAAGAATTTTTATGTATAAAATCAGAAAGGCATGTTTTTTCTGCAAGCCAAACATGAATTAGGTCAGAACAAGCACAGGACGGGGTAGACTTCTCGTGAAGAAGCATGGGTACATGAATTAGCTCAGGTGGACTCCCAATGCCATCAATTAAAACAAATTAAACCATTTGTGGATCCATAATTTAAATTCCTGATAGAAAAATCTTCATGCCATCTGCACTGATTTCAAACTCATTTCTATTACATTAAGGATATGTTTTAGCTAGGTTTTTCATGTGTTGTCCAACCACTGAGTTCCACCTAGCATTTACTTAAATTCTTCAGTCAAACCACTGGTATCAACTTTGTTCGCCTAATTAGAACTCGAATCCGTAAATGACAAAAAATCTGAAAAAGGATAATTGTTCGGCCTAGGCTCCGTGACACATTCATTAGCTCCAAATGAATGGACTTCGGCCAGTTTTCCGTGCATTCAATGTTTAGATTGGGGCTCATTCAACTGGATCAGATTGCATCAATGCGTTAAGTATTACCCCAAAATTCTAAAAAAATGAAATATCAATATGAGGTTAATCACGTCATTTGGTGCAGATTCATAAAAAGAGAGATTTCAAATCAAGTCAATTTATTTTTGTAATAAATCTTCCCATTATTCAGCTTTTAAGTGGATCTAAACTTCCAGTAAATGATCAATATAGCCTGACAGCTAATACTAGACATGGGAAATTTTTAATAAAGATGACAGCATTTCCAGGAAGATGATATTAAACTGATTACGGAGGAACATAATCAGAAATTAAAAATTGAAATGATAAAGTATGGGTTTTTTCTGGATTTAAGAGCTTAGAGTTCTTTGTTTTCGAAGCTTTTCAGTGGGTTTGGTGATTATTGGGTTTTGTGATTATTGACCAATCCAAATTTTTTTTAAAAAAAAGGAAAGTAAAATTGGTTCACAAAGACAGTCTTTTTGGTCCCTTCTCGGAGGATTTGTGGTGGCCTCATAACTGTTCTCCTCCTGTCTCCAGCAAGCTCTGGATTATTTTCACGTAAAATATTGAACACTATCTAGATGCTGCAAAGAAGTTAGGAAAATTGGTATCATGGTCAACCACTGCACATCTGCTGCGTTAAATTAAACTGTACCCACGTAAGAGAGAGAGAAAATGATAGAAACAGACAACATGTGTATTGTGAGAAGATCATAGGCAAATATGTCATGGGAAATCCTTGCCTTTATGAAAGCATTGACATAACATAGAAACAGACACATTTAAAATGAGACAATGGCAGGCAAATGAGTCAAGGGAAATCCTTGTTATTATAAGGGCACACACAATGGAAAATCATCAATCCTGATTGTTGCCTATTTCCAACCAACCAAAAACATTTGAAAAAGGTAACGTTGACCAGAGGGATCCAAAGTCAAGCCATATATTTTCATTAGTAATTACTGCGAGGAGATTCAGAAATGCACACCTCTTCATACTCGTAATCCCAGTCAGTACCTTCCCAAGGGTATTGAGATAGCAAGATGATTCCCTCCCCTTCTTCATCTTCCCCTATATGATCACCTGGAAGATCAAAAAAGAAAATATATACAACTTTTTCTTAGGAATTAGGGAAACTTCTATAATTATATTCCATACTAAAATGATGAACAAATGCATCTAATCAGAAAAAAAAATGATGTACAAAAGCTTAGGAGAAACTACACCTTTTTAATTAATCTAAAATGCACATAAAAAGCAAAACAATGATTTCAACTAGTGAGACTTCTTACCATCAAGGTCATCCCCGGGATCTCTATTCTCCTCATTAAGGAAGCCAGTCTCCACCTGAAATTACAAGGCGCATCAGGATTTCAACATTCATAAGTCATGATCAAAGATATTCTTTTAGTGAATAGAAACTCGTTCATGCTCATTAACTCTCAACATAACCAAAAAAGGATAGGGTTATTGACAATGACAGCCTCCCTACCGGTTTTTTCTTCTTTTTCTTCATTCCGACAAACATAGGTTGTTCAATTCCTTCAGCAACTGCAGGAACAATAGACAATTTCCAAAACTTAATTTGATTCTTTTGCAAGAAAAACACAGGTTTAGTGGTATGGATATCCACAACAGCAACAACAAAAAAAGGTCCTAATCTTGGTCACAGAATACCTGATAAATCCCCAGTCTTTTCAGCCAATTTATCTATAGCAGCATCCATAGGTTCCTGAATTACAACTTTCTTCTTTTTCTTCCTCTTTGTACGGTCAAATGGAGCAAGCTGCAAAAATTCGTTTACAGGAAATTTAAATCTAGGTTGCTTATAACAAATGACTAAAAACACCCAATACCTCAGATGATGGTACATCAACAAAGACGAATGATTTAGAACATACAGCCCCTTTTTAATTTTAAAATATTTCTTTGAATCTAAACCATTTATCATGTTTTAACACATGTTGTTATATCATACTACTAAAAAATTATTTTCATTGTAAACTTATATTTTGTAAAAAATAACATCTTTTGGGAGTGTATATAACTATTAAATTTTTTGAAAAATGTATACTGCATACATAGTATAAAAATTTTGAGGAATGTTTAAAAACAAACATTTGTACACATGGAGGCTCTTTTTCATTTTCCCATAATGTTTTTTAATATGTAAAACATTTATAATGTTTGTCTATAGTTAGTTATGATACCAAAAATTAAGAGTGTGTTTAGCAATCACAATAAGTTGTCAATTTAAAATTTTTCACTCTTAACAATTATCATATTTTCTAGCTATTTATTCATATCTCCATACGCAACTATTCCACTTTTGAATCATTTTTCCACAACTACCCTATCCATTTTGACTTTATTCCCTTTACTTCTCATCATTGCCCGTATCATATCACCTCGTTTTCTTCTATTTCAAAAACTTCTATAGCAAAACCTTTTTTTTTTCAAAAATTCTATCCATTCTCGAACACAATCTAAATATTTTGAAAACTTTTACATGCTACATCTTTATTTAAAAATATTACATATAATTTTCTAATCCAGGTGATTTTTAGCATCGCAAATGCACACATTATTTTATATTTTGACTAGCTTAGATGTGAATGTATATATATAAATATTTAAAAAAACCCACTTGCATACACAATTTTTTTTTTTTTTTAAAAAAAGAGCCAATCCTGAAATAAATCCTGGGCACATAAGCCTATTTTCAGATCTTTTCTGACAACTTCTAGGATATGGCTAGTGTCATTGGGAAAAACATGAAAACGCTCGAGGATTACCAAGGACGGAGAATAAGATGGACAAAAGTGATGAGCTTGATGTGCAGAATATTTTAGAAGACAGAGGAAAGATTCTGTTGACAGGGAAAAGAAGGGAAGAAGGGATAGAAAAATAAAAGAATTAGAAATTTAGAGAGCGAAAGAGAGGTAGAAAAAATATTAGAGAGATTTGGCATAACTTAACTACAATAACACTAAATTAAATATCCAAAAATTGCAAATAAGTAACATCTCCCTATTTTTAGTAGACTGTAGACTTACTATTTTGATCAATTGATACATCAAATCCTGAATAAATGATTAAATACTAAAATCCTAGATAAATCATCTCTAAACATGCAATAAACAAGGCATCATAAATTCTCTGAATTAAAATTAATGTCTAGTAATTCACCACTTAGGCAGAAAACAAAATATTCTGATGGTGCAGTCCAGTCACATTTTCCCCTGAATTCCTAGAATCATAACTAATCACCACAAACATTGATCAGATTAACTTACCAGAACACAAAAAATGATCACTCGGCTCAGCTATGACCAGTAATCATGTGTTTTAGCTGCTCCTTGACTTTTGAAATGCAACAATCTAATTTATTGAAATTGTCTAAGCTTCTCATTAGACCATTATCAAGAAAACTTAACAACCCCGCTACGACATAATGGTTTACATCACAGGCAACAGGTAAGGAAGATTTAGATCCACCATCAGCATTATTAATATTCTCTAACAATCCAGCTAAGTTGTCAAAGAATATTGAAGTCCTAGAAGAGGCCCAACTAGCCAAAACTGCAGTTGCAAAATCACTGAAGTGATTAGGTAATGATAATATTGTGGCAACAAGTTCCTGGTCAGGATAACAACTCCTCAGCAGCTTCAAGAGCCCCTCTACAGCCACAGAATTCTCACTGATATATAAAAGCCCTGAACACAAGTCCGAAACCATCTTTTCCACATGAAGCTTGGAAACAGTCAGCTCTGATATTAATAAACCCCAGAATTTCTGCTGTTCTGAAAAATCCCAATAGACAGTGCTCTTAACTAAGTCAGTTACAGCTCTAGGATCCTCACTGAAGATGGAAAATCTCTTCAGACCAATCTCAAACTGTATCCTGACAAGATCAACATGATCCAGCACATCAACAAGCAGCCTAATGAAATCTTCTCTTCCACTAGATAAATCAGAAAGATGGGAAAAAACACTGCAGAATATCAACTTTCGTTTTTTCGCCTTCCACTGACAGCAATGCTTTAGATCAGACATTAGCAATGCTGATTGAATTGGACCAATATCTTTCAGCCCATTACACGCAATGCTACTTGAGTTGCCACCGACTTGATTATTACCTTGGGATGCAAGTGATACTTTCATGCCAAAAAACTTAAGAAATCCTCTATAAGCAATGAAAGCATCTTCAACCAGATTGCAGAAAAATTTAGAGTGTGTCTTAGAAAGGAGTGGGTTTGGGGGATCTTTGCCGATGCTTCTCAAAAAGGAAATGTAGCCATCAATGTGGCATTTCACTAATGACTTTGTTGAGTCAGTAAGCTCATTATTGTTATGTTCCCGGTTCTTCCACGTTGCATCTCCATTTGACAAATCACCACCATGGAATTCATAGCTGAGTTTTTTAGCATTAGTTGGATTCATTAATCCAACAATAAACATTGCCCCATAAGAAAGCGTTGATACATAAGATAGCAAGCATGGCCCAACAGCATGCCCTTTTCTAGTCCAGGACAAAAGCAAGTCATTCATCCTCTCATTTGGAGAAAAGATGAAGATACGAATAATAACAGCTGTTACCGGCTGAAATTCATCATCATAATCAAGCAAAGTTGAATGACCATCAAGACCATCAAAAACAAACAACTCACATCCATTCGATTTAAACATGTCTGTTATATGACAAGCTAATGCATCAGAGCTGAAAACTGAGTCACATTGTTTTTCATTACCATATTCTTGATCATCATTAGCTGCATATGAAAACAAGATTTTCTCCAAGGTAATCAATCCCTTTTGTATTGATTCTTCTAGAGCCGTTTTCAGTTCTTGGATGGGATTCTCTAGAATACCAATGACATTTTCATTAGTTTTTACCACACTGATGTTATAAGCTGTATTATCCAAAACTGAATTAGAATGAAGTTCACTCATTTTAAGCCCATCCTTAAACTGTGTTGGCCTGCTTTCAGAATTGGATTCACTCAGTAAACCCATTGTTGCAGCATTCTGTGCAACACGAACTGATGCATCTATAGTGGCTTCTTCAACTGCAGCATTTTTGTCTTGTTCTGAAGAACTCTGCAAATCGGATTGTTTCAGATTTTCTAATTGAGAAGCTGAGGCATCTTGAATGGTATCTTTGACAGTAGCATCCAAAGTTCCTGTGCTGCAAATTGAGGGTCCTATATCTCTTAATTGTGAGGACTTTCTGACAGCGTCAGATAGACTTGTTAAATCTAACTGGACAGCATTGCCTGGTAAATAAGCTGATTCATGAAGAGGAGCTGCAGTAAGTTCACTACTTCCACGACATGCTGAGGATTCCAAATTCTTAAATTGCAAAGACCTACTAGCAGCATTACTTGGACTATCTAAATCTGATGAAGCAGCATCAACTGGTAGAAAAATTGATACATCTTTAACAGTTTCTTGAATGGAAGCATCAATAGCTTTTCCACAGATTCCAATTCTATCATGGCAAAGAGAGTGCCTGGACTTCCCAAAATGCAGTGGCCTGCTTTCAACATCGGCAGAGCTTGATTGATTAGACAGGATAGTATGTTCAGATGAATGATCCATTCTATTTTGACCAGCTTCCTGTATGGCAGCGCCAGATGCTTTTGTATGAAGCTCAATACTTTCATTTCTCATGGTGGGTTCCAACTCCATTAAACATGATGGCTCCATCTCAACACTAGTAGGAGTGGGAAGATCGAGTGAGGGGGCATTTCCATGAAGATGAGAAATTGAGTCTTTGACAGCTTTTCTGACAGTAGCATCAGCCAGTTTATGTTGAAATCCATTTGTCTCACTGCACTTGGAGGACCCTAGCTGCCTAAAATGCTGAGGTCTACTTTCAACATCAGATAAACCTGGTAAATTCAATGGCTGAGAATTTTCCAAAGATGAATTTTTAACAGCAGCATCAGAAGCAATGTGACGCGGTCCTTTTTTTTCGCAGCTGACGGGCAGTTCCAATGCCCTGCATTCTGATGCACCACTTGATACCTTTGACGGGGTGAGCAAATTAGATGGGATGGGTTGCAGAGGAAGATAAGTTGGTGCCGCGTTTCCAACTCCAGGCTCTAAGTTTCTAAGGAAGGTCAAGAGCCTCTCCTTAAGCCGAGGAGAGAGAGACTTACAAGAAGTCATTGCTTCAAAAGACTGAACAACTCCTTTCTTAAGAATCACACTGAAAGAAGTTGAAATTCCCCCAACAATCATATCCCTCCTAATAACATCATACCCATCTACAAGCAGAAATAAAAACTCCAGGAGAGTTTCAGTCATGTCAATATACTGCGGAATGGAATGCACCATTAGAAGTATTGCAGGCTCAATGTTCATGACATTGTCAACCTTCTCATCAAAGAATAGCCAATCATAAAACAATGCCAGTTTGGAATTTGCCTCGAACTGGTTCTTCCTACAGCACTTGAGGAGCCACCCAATCACAGCCCACCTAGAAATGACATTTGACTGAATAATTTGATTGGGAGGATGGTGGCAGCAACAAATAAATCGAATAATGTCAGGAATAATCGCCTCCCGCTCCGGCACACAGAGGAATTTCTTTGCAAACCAGACCTGGTATCTCTTCTGACTTCCCCATTTCACATGAGTAAGCAAGAAACGCAGCTGAGTCTCCATATCCGGCCTGATCCGAAGCAAAAAATAGCGACTTGACGTCCTCAAATTGTAAATATGCTCGATATCTGAAAACCCAGGAACCCGAAACGCGGATGGATTACACAGCAAGTCATTCCACAACTCTCGAAACTCAGGGATGTGAACTAAATCCTGGACAACACGGAGGAGGTCCCTTCCAATTTTCAAACACACCGCAAAGCATTCCCTCAAAATCCGAATGCAAAAATCAATTTCCAAACGCTTTAACTTATCTATTTCAACCCCAGACACCCTACAGTGATCGGACAACAGCCGCAGATATGTGAAAAGAGCGCTTGTGAGGATGGAAGGCTCGGATGACACCCAATCCCACTTTTCCATGAAAACCTTCACCAGCTCAGCAGACAGCCACAAATTCGCATCACTGAAATCCCCACCATTAATCTGCCGTAGCAGAGACACGAGCAAATTTTCGACGCCTACCGCCGCGACATCCACCAGTCTGGAGGAGACCCAAATGAGCTGAATCCGCGAGGGTCCTAGGAGTTTCGGGAAGGCTTCGTTGACGAGGTTGGCGAGGGTGGTGGCGAAGAGGTTGTAGCCATCGGTGACGACGGCGACCAAGTGGGTGAAGTGGGTTTTGGCGAGATGGGGCTGGGTTAGGAGGGCGTAAGCCAGGGCAGAGATGAGACGGGCGTATTCTGAGGGAGAAGGGATTGAGAGAGAGAATGGTGGCTTGAGAGAGTGGTGGAGGAAGGTGTATGATTCGCGGAGAAAGAGTTCTGTTCGACTAGCAGCTTCGAAAGGGGAAGCGTGGAGTAGCTTCGAGGTCATGCTGAAGGCATCTCTGGAAAGCATATGGAAAGAGAATGGCGAGAAGGAAATATGGGTGAATAAAGTTGCCAAGATGACGGCTAGCGTTGGTGCGGGAAGGCGAGGCCGCGGCAGAGAATTAGAGACGGTCGGTCGCTAATTTAAAAATTAAAAATTAAAGAGAGAGAGATATGACCGTGCTGCCATACTCCGATAATGCTGAATGCACCAATTTTTATTTTTAAATATTTTTTTACATAATTATTAATTTAATTGTTTTAATTGTGTGCATTAATTTTTACAATCTTTTTAGATTTTTTAGATTTTTTAGTAATTTAAAATTATGAAAAATGCTACTAGTTTTAAAAATCTAAAAATCTCCGAAAATCATAATAATCGATATACATATTAAATTTATTTCGATTTAGACTTGTGTAAAAAAACTTTTCAAAAAATAAAAAATAGGTACTTACCCGAGTGTACCGAAACTAAATTCACCCCATTACATAAAATTCTGACCTGCTGCTGTTTATGATAAGCATTTAATTTAGGCATCAAAATAGAAATGCTGCGTGGCCGATTAAAAATATTTGCCACTTAGAATCCAAAAAGAAAAACAAATTTAAGAATTCAAAAAAATATTTGCAATTTTCAAAAATCATTTATCTACTAAAAGTGAATTTTTCACGTATGCTTACAAGGTTTGATTAATATTGCATTTGTTTCTAAGTTTACTAAAATTGCATATTGCATGTATTTTTAAGTTTATTAAAACTACAATGTGCTTATAAGGTTTGTACAAGTTGCGTGTTTTGGAAATAATTAAACTTTTGTATGAAAAAAATTTATTGGCATGTAAGTTTTTGAAATCTAAGAAAATGATGTCATATAAATGGGCTAATGATGATTGATAATGAGAAAAAAAATTAAAATATATTTACTATATGAGAAGTTGTTTAAAAATGATTGAAAAATGTGAAAGTTGCAGAAGTTATGGGTCCACTTAAAAAATTTAATAAGTAGTTTGATACACCTCATATGTATTAAAACTTCAATGCATGTAATGCATAAGCCCATAAAATTGATCAATAGCTCGGTAAGTTATGGGCCTCACAGTACGATATTGTTTATTATAACATAGTAGTTCAACCGTGCAATTTTAAAACACATCACACTATATTTAAACTTTCTTATAAACCATTATAAATTTTCTGTCGTTTTTGGTGTGGAATTTAATTATAGGTCGCTATAGCACACCCACTTGAAAAAGCCCATTGATTTTTTTTTTTTGTAAAACTTTTTACTTAGGGTGTGTTTGGTTGGAGGTAAAGATTTTTTATGAAAACTTTTCAGAGTAAAAGTTGTCAAGTTGATAGAAAATGATGTGATATGATAGGGGTAATAATGAGATGTAAAGATAATAAAGTTAAAATAGATAGGGTAGTTGTATGGGTATTTGTGTGAAAATGATTGAAAAGTAAGGTTATTTATATAGGAAAATGTGAAAAAATAATTAAAAAATAAGGTAGTTATGGGAAGTGAAAGGTTTTTGATTGAAAAGTTTTCATTGACATGTTTTGTGTGTAACCAAACACACCCTTAGGATGTGTTTGGTAATAAGGAAAAATTGTCAAGTTAAAATTTTTCAATCTAAAACTTTTCACTCTCCACAACAACCCTATTTTGTAATCATTTATTCACATTTTTCTATACAACTACCCTATTTTTCAATCATTTATTCACAACTATCAACACGACTAATCTATCTATTTCAACTTTATCTTATTTATTCTTCATCATTACCCCTATCATATCACATTATTTGACAACTCGTACTTTCTAAAACTTTTCATCAAAAGTTTTATCCATTTCCAAACACACCCTTAAGTGTATTTAACATGTTTATTGAAATTTATGATTTTTGGAAATATATATTTTTATTTATTTTTTAAAATAATAGGGTTTTAATTGTTTTTAAATGACCTAAATATCAATTTATTTAAAAATAAAAAAATATATATATATACATTTCTAAAAAGGCAAAACTTTGTTTATAGTTTAAATACATTCAAATTAAAAGTTTTATAAAAAATTTCAAACAAATTATAGAGTATATTTATTTACACAAAAAATGTGCAAAATAAGAATTTTCAATCCACAATTTTTTTCTCAGCAATTGTTCTAATTTTCAATTATTTTATAATATTTTTATATAACTGTCATACTTTTCAATCATTTATTTATAATTTTTTATATAACTATCTTATTTTTCAATTATTATTCCTATTATGTTACATTATTGACCTCGTAGCAAAATTTTTTATACAAAATTGCTTCTTAAAAATTTTATTGTTTTGCAAAAACACTATTAGCAAATACATTTTTCAACTAGGTGCAGTGAAGTTTTAATGTATTCGAGTATATTGAATTACTTTTCAAAAATATTAGATTTATTTCAAGTTACATAGGATTATTGGGTAAAATCTATATACTTATTCTTAGTAAAGATAATTTTTTAATTTTTCAATATATATTATTATATTCTCATTAGATACGATATAATCAAAAATCTTACATGGCTTAAAATGCCAATATATTTTTTAGTATCTTTGCTTCATGTTATATATATATATTTTTTCTCAAGTGGCAAACATATCTCACAAATTTTGTGCAATTTTATGGAGTTATGGGATGACATGGGAAGCAAGAAATGAAATATTTTTGAAAATCTATAATTGACAAGAAATGATATAAGTAAAATTAAAATAATAAGTTTGTTTGAAATGTAAAGATAAAAGTAAAAAAATATGATTATTAATTAAATTATTGGCGTGCCCCACTAAACGTGTCCTTACTGTTGAATGCTTTCCCAGTTCCCGTTCCCACAGTGGTGGCCTACCTATCTGTTTCGTGGCTTGACTTTCAATTTGGCCGGGCTTCCTTTAGAGGCAGGGGTGTAAATATGGTTGGGTTCAACCCGAGCCCGCATCAACTCGAACCGATTTATACCATTGTCGGGTTGATGTTTTGAAAAATCGGGTTCAACCCGACCCGATTTTAAAAATCGGTTTGAGCCGGGTTGGCGGTTGGTCGACCTGAGCCGACCCGATTTGCATATGCATTTTCTTATTAATAAAAAAATTTGGATGCTAATAAAAATTAAAAAAATGTATCATCTTGTAGTATTTGCTTGCTAATATTGACTTTTTTTTTAAATTCCTACCTTGTATCCTATACTCTTATTTTTGCAAATTATATTCCACTGAGCAAGGGAAAAATGTATGATAATTATGTGTTAAAAATCAGAAATAAGTTTTTAGGAACGAAAGATTTCATTTTATTTACTTTCCATTCGAGTCCCTTATTGTTTTTATAATTATCATTACTTTTGTTATTTTAGAAATTTGTGCGAACAAAAGCTTCACTAGCATTAATAATATGCGTAATTTATTAGCCCGATTTCTAACCCGAACCGAACCGATTTGAGATGGGTTTAAATAAGGTTAGGTTAATATGTGAAAAGTAGGGTTGAAAGTAGAGTTTTGTTGAGATTTTACAAGGTGAATTAAGGTTGTATTTATCTAAACCCAAGTCAACCCGACCCGATTCACACCCTATTTGGAGGTGCACTAAAGCCAGGAATCACGCGCCATCATTAATTCTCGCGTGAGTCCGAGCAGAAAACAGAGCCAACTTCTCCCGCCACTCGGGAAATAAACGCCGGCTGCTTTCACCGTGCGCGGTCGAAGATAACCCGAAGTTAAAAATCAAATAGGCAGGACACTGGTGCCTGGGAAGGAGAAGTCCAAACAAACTGCTGCTCCAGAAGCTTTACCTTTGCGACGAATAAAGGCAACCATGGTTGATTTTTCCAAATCTAGACATACCGTAATTACAAACGAAATGAATTTTTTGATGGGTGCATTTGGTTAAGGTTAAAAGTTATCAAATTGATAAAAAGTAATGTGATACGATAGATAAAAGTAACGACGAGGTTAATTGTACTGTGCGAAAATAATTAAAAAGTATAATAATTTATATAAAAAATAAAAAAACAAAAAACATAAGATAATTATAAAATAAAAAAAATTTAATTAAACAGTTGTAGTTAACATTTTTTCGTTCCAACCAAACGCACCTTCATTGGCAGAAAATTAGAAAAAAAACATATGAATGAAATCACGGAGGTGAAGCCCAATCAGGTCCACTCGTTGGCCGGTTTTGATAAAATACTCGGAGATGCTCATGCGCGGAAGTCCGTCGGATCGGATGGAAGCCTCGAATGGCTCGAGTCGCGGCGGGAAAGACAAGCAGGGAGACAATGAGCAGTGCCGAATCAAAATTACATACCACGGCAGACTACGATGGCTGATACGCGGGTTCGGAAACAGCCAAACATCCGGTTATATGTAAGAGCTCAAATAAAATAAAAATCCTGAGGTTGTGCACGAAGAGGCAGCAGAAGGCGGAGTACTGAGTAACGCCCCCGAGAAAGAAAGGGCCGGACCATACAAAGGAAGAATTGCGTTCGCATGGACAGGCCCAACGGAAAAGGGAATGCTCGAAAGCGAAATTTCACTGCACTACTGCAATTAGCATTGGTCTCCTACTCTCCTCTCCCCGTTCGGATTGCCGGGGGACGGAATGGAAGCCCTGACAGAGCTTTGTGATCTGATAGCTCAAAACCCTTCCCTCTTCTCGGAAAAGCTCTCGTGGATCTGCACTCGTTGCCCTCCTCTTTCCCACCACAGCAAGGGCCAAGCGCGCCTCACTAGATCTCACATCAATGCCGTCCTCGCGACTGCAAGGTTCTTGTCGAAATGCCCCAACGAACCACTCGTCGATGGCAATGCATCGTCACGATCTCCGCATTCCGCCGCGGTCGACTTTCTCCGCTTGCTCTATGGCTCTTCATTCGCCCTCTCCTTCTGGCCGCCTTCTTACCCGCAGGAATCTATTTCCTCTTTCTTGTCCGATCTCTTTGGTTATATTGCTGGCGCGGCTGATAACAATCCGGATTTCGCTTCCTCGGCTGGCCCGATTGTGGCGCAGATTATTATCGCTGCTGTACTCCGCCACAACGAAGATCCTTCTGGGATCGCCAAGTCCTTCCTTTCCGCAATTTCCAAGAACTGCCCTTTGATACCCGCTCCGGCTGCTGATAACGTAGTGGGTTGCTTGCTTGATGAGTTCGTTGCTGCGGGGGAGACGTCAACATCAGTGCCTGGGGTTTCAGGGTCTTCCATGTCGTCTTCGCTGCCTGGGTTTGCTCAGTCGGAGGCATCTTCATTGTCTTCGCCTCACGTTCAGACGAATGGGGACTCGAGCCCCGTAAGCGAGATGTCGGTGACGTCATCGCCAAGCGGGGTAGTTGCTCATTCAGGGTCCAAGGGGAAAGGGGAGTATAGGGAGAACAGTACAGACGATGATGGAGGCAGTGCTAGCTCTACTGCGAAATCTAGCGCCGGGAATGGTAGTGTTGCGGCGAGGAGCAGCCTTGATCAGTTTGGCGGACCTTATCGCGGGCTAGTTGATGGTTCGGCGGTATTGAAGCAGAATGTTGCTTTGTTTGAAGGGGAATCAATCGAGGGGTTGGAGAAGCAAGAAATTGCATTTAGGCTGTTCGCGCATGTTCTGGAGAAAGTCCCTGTCAAAGCTGGGTATGTGGAGCAGGTCAGAATGGTGGCAGCTAAGCAGCTAAAATCTTTGCCAGCTTTTCTCAAGGTACATTTCAGCATGTCTCCTAAATTCTTCTCTTGTTCTTCTATTTTTCCTTGAATATGATGAGAGGATGCCTGAGCACTGCCGATAAAGTTCTGTTTTGTTCTCTATGGACAGAAGATCTGTTTTTCATTTTGGTAAGTATTCTCTAACCGCCCGGATCACTTTTACTTAGAGGAAAATCGGCAATGCTATATGACTGCCACCTTCCCTAATTCAAAAAATCTAGAACACAAATAAATTTATCAAGAGAACTCCTAGGTACTTTCTCCTTTAATTCAACCTATATAATTCATCTTCGTAAATAATTGAGAGGTGGTTTGATGGAATGATTTTCTTGGAATGGAAGAAAGTTTGATGTCAGTATTATGGGGTTGATCTTAGCAGTAAAGTGAAGAAGATTAAAATAAATAGAAGATGGTGATTGAACCACTAAGTGACAATGAAAAGAAGTGTTGTTATAGAGAATACGTGTCAACTCAACAACTGGGAAATTAAAATTCCATTCCATTGAATTTAAATCCATTCCAACGTTTTGCCCTTTAATTGAATTCTCTCTCTCTCTCTCTCTCTGTTTCACTTTTAAAAATTTTTAAAATTCCAACTATATGCCTCTTAATTTTTCAAAAGAAATTTGGTTGTTATGTGGATATCTTTTGTTTCTTTTAGCTACTTTTTCATTATGCACAGAAGCTTTGTCTGCTGTAGAAGCAATAAAAATTTGCATGTTGGATGTGTATCATATAATTTATTTTATTGTTTCCCTATCTATTTGGTTTGTATTCTATATCCAACCCAGGTATGCAAGAACATGAGCTTTGGAGCATTGGCTGAAGCCATTTTTTTTTCTTTCATATATTCATACCTTAAAATCATCTCACATAACATTGTTGGAGGTGATTTTTATTATTTTTTTCAGAAAATTTATCTATGGGGACGTTTGGTAATGTGTAAAATTATGGAATTGTGGGAAATAGTAGGAAATAGAAAAAAGAATATTTTGAGAAATGTGTGATTGATAGGAATTGATAGGGGTATAGTTGGAATAAATAGGTTTGTTGTACATAGTTGGTAGGAAAAATGATTGGATATAAGGGTAAAAGTGGGAAAAATAGTGTGATTGATGGAGCAATGATTGGCCTTGGGAAGCCAAATCCCATAGGTTTCTTATGGTTCCCACACTTGATGATTAACAAACGTCCCCTATGTTACAAATTAGTCTAGATTGAAGGGCAAGAGATTGAGAAACCAGAAGTTCAAAGCTTATGTTGTGTTTGGTGGGTGAAGTAGGGAGTGGCCATTACTATTTACTACAAATGAATATGCACATTTGTGATACGAAACTGTTGCTTGACATTTCTCAAATTTTGACATAATTTAGTTTTCTGGCTCTTCTTTGCAGATACGGAAACGTGATTGGACAGAGCAGGGTGCGTCACTGAAATCAAGAATCAACACAAAATTGTCTGCTTGTCAAGCAGCAACATATGTGCAGATTAAAAGTCTTCTCTCTGTTGATGCTGATGCTAAAACGTCAAAGATGATGTTACGTGGGACTCTTGCTCTGCTTTTGGATGCTTCAGAAGCTTGTATTCTTTCTTCCTGGCGGAAGTTAAGGATCTGTGAAGAGCTTTTTGGTTCATTGCTGAGTGGGATTGCACAAGTCGCTATCAATCGAGGGGGTCAATTGTTACGAGTATTACTTATACGCCTTAAACCTCTTGTTCTAACCACCTGTGCACAGGTACATATGTCTAGCTCTATATTCAAGTCAATAATGTTTGACTGCATGTATGATTTTGTGTTGCTTCCTGATGGTGAGCTTTTCTGAAGCAGGCTGACACTTGGGGCAATAATCAGGGAGCCATGTTTGAGAGTGTCATGCTGACGAGTTGCCAAATAATTGAATTTGGTTGGGCTAAAGACAGGGCTCCTGTAGACACATTCATTATGGGTTTAGCTTCAAGTATTCGTGAACGGAATGATTATGAGGATCAGGTCTGTCTTTGTTGCTCGTGACTTATAAGATGCCTCACGACTGTCTTTCATTGCCAACTATTAGTTTATGTAATGAAATGGATAATTATGGTGATTTCTTGGTTGATTTCTAGACTTTGTGACGATGTATGAAAAACCTCTAGCAATCATCTACTAAAAAGAGATAATTTTCTTCAAGTCACTAATCACAGAATTATAACTGTTCAATTAATGTGACCTTTGAATCTTGATGGATGGTAATGTGGAACAGTGAAATGGATTCTCCTGAATTCTTGATGGGCCGGTTTAATTAACGGGCCTGTTTAATTAATTTACTCATTACTGATTTCCAATTTTATGAGGATTATGTTTTCATTCAAACTAATTTCATTTCTGATGTTATGAGGATTAATGTTTTCATTTGACTGATTTCATAAGCTCTAAAAATCGTACAATGTACTTTATAGTATTTAATTTGTTTATTCATATTATTTAGGCATTTGGGTCTGCTGGAACTTGCACAGAGCCATTTGCTATTGCTATTATAGTTGTTGTCTCAATGGTGTGTAATTTTTGTCCTCTTTTAAAAAATGTTTTATTGCTGTCAGATATCTAAAATAAGTATTTACATATTTATGCATTGGTAGAGTTATTTGATTATTGTTGGTATTTGCTACATAATCTTTCAATCTAGCTTCTGCTTCAACTGTTTCTTCTTCTTCTTCTTCTGCTTTAAAAAAAAAAAAAAAAAATTCTCCTGATCGGTTAGTCCTCACTTTTTTTTCCCCTTTAATTTCAGGATGGGAAAGAGAAACAGGGAATCCCTGTCATGCAGCTTAATGTCATTCGCTTGCTTGCTGACTTGAGTGTTTCAGTTAACAAGATGGAGGTGGTTGACATGATTTTGCCTCTTTTCATTGAAAGCTTAGAAGAAGGCGATGCTTCATCTCCTAGTTTATTGCGCTTGCGTGTACGGAAATCATTCATCCATGCGATGTTTCATAAATTTGTTTCTTTTGTACAAATTTTGACTGTATCATTAGCTAAGGCGATTCATTTTCGTGCAACTTGCCTGATGAAATGATACAGCTCCTTGATGCTGTATCTCGCATGGCTAGTTTGGGTTTTGAGAAATCTTACCGCGAGACAGTTGTCTTGATGACGAGAAGCTATTTGGATAAGCTTTCAGCTGTAGGCTCTGCAGACAGCAAAACGTTGGCTCCAGAAGCAACTACTGAACGAACAGAGGTGTGTATGTTTTATGCCTTGTCTGTGCAAAATGTTTTTATCTATTACGTTTAGGATTCTGCAACAGTTCTTTTTTCCTATAACTGAGATGCTAACCAATTCAAGTTTTTAGACCCTTCCTGCAGGATTTCTTTTGGTTGCTTCTGGACTCACTAGCCCTAAATTACGGTCAGATTACCGTCATAGACTTTTGTCATTGTGCTCTGATGTAGGATTAGCGGCAGAATCAAAAAGTGGGAGGTAAAACTTTCTCCAAACTGTTTCGGTCGGGGTTTGTCTATTTGATGGCTTTTCTATTGTCATTCTCTGCTGTAGAAATTCTAGAGAACTGTATGCAGAAGATATTTTTTTGTACACATGGGGCCTGTTTGGCAGTATACAAAGGGCTAGAATGGGTTGTGGATGAGATGAGATTTCCTATTTTCAAAAAAACTTTGCTCTCATTTTCAATGCATCTTTGATTTTACAATAAATAACAACCTTTCTCATTTTCAATATATTTTTTTTTTCCGATCCCAATATAATTTCTTATTTCCCAATTCACAACAATTCCTTCTCGTTCAATCTCCTCATCCTGTTCACATCCCGTTCCATCTGTTTATATACTTCTGAATATGCCCATATATTTTATTGCACATGCCCACTTTGATGATAAATCAAAACAAAATCCAGTCTGACCATTCGAGTTACACCAAAAATGATGTTTTAAATACACTTAATGAACCATAATACCTGTTCGGTAACCTTACACTTCATGTAGGGGTTAAGCTACTGGCAGGTTTTTATTGTGATGTAGGCTGTGACCTGTGAGTTCCTCACAGTGTAATGGGGGTTAAACAGGAAGAATTAGAGAGGCCGTTGCTGCTGTGTCTACCTTTACAGTGAAAAAGAAAAACAATTTCTGCTCAAATGGTTTTGTATCTGATACTTTAATTGTTTCAGGAGTGGTGCAGATTTTCTTGGTCCCCTACTTCCTGCTGTTGCTGAAATATGTTCTGATTTTGATCCTACATCGGATGTAGAACCTTCACTTTTGAAGTTATTTCGGAACCTTTGGTTTTATGTTGTTCTGTTTGGGCTGGCACCTCCTATTCAGAAAAACTCTTTGCAGCCAAAGTCAGTCTCCAGCTCATTGAACAGTTCTGGAAGTGTCAGTGCAACAGCCTTACAAGCTGTAGCTGGACCTTACATGTGGAACAGTCAATGGTCTACAGCTGTTCAGCATATTGCTCAAGGAACACCACCCCTTGTAAGTTAGTGTTAAAATGTCTATGTGCTTGAATTTTTCCGTTGTTTTTTATATGTAAGTCTCGGTATACTCTTTATGCCTTCTGTGGTATTTTGTATATCATGTAGTTTTTCAGACAACTTCACGCAGATGAAATACTGCAACTTCAAATTGCGTTTTGGTTTCCATTTGGTCATGCATGCGAGACTATTTTAAGACGAAGAGTCAATCATTGATCTGAAAATTGTATTTTTGTCGCTTCTGTAAGAGTCTCCATGTGTTGAAGTATTTCCTATATGCTTTCTACAGTGAGTGTATTTACCTCTACCAACTGGAAGATGTTTCAATGCCACCGGCTAGAACTTCCATTTTTTAGTGTTTTTTGATTTTTTAAATAAAACTCTTAATCTAGTTGTATTTAGTCTATAAACTAAGTTTTATAACTTTTGAAAATATGTATATATATATTTTTGATTTTTAAAAGTAGAGGGTTTCAGTACTTTTTAAATGACTAAAATACCCCTATTTTCAAAAATAAAAAATATAAAAATTTTCAAAAATGGCAAAACTTTTACATAAGTTAAATACACCTAGATTAAGAGTTTTATAAAAAAAATCAAAAATATTAAAAAATGGAATTTCTAGCCGGATGCATTGGAATTTCGATGCATCCAATTGCATTGAAACAAAACCTTTTCACTGCACAATTGTGCCTGTCTGTATTCCTTAAATACCACCATTTTGGTTTACTATCCAATTTATTGTCTTTGCGCTTTGTGGTGAATGTATCCCCATCCATGTTCCTTTCTTCTGTATTTCAACAAGTGCCCTTGATTATGGATATATGCAGGTTGTTAGCTCGGTGAAATGGTTGGAAGATGAATTGGAGCTCAATGCTCTCCACAATCCTGGCAGTCGCCGAGGCAGTGGCAATGAAAAAGCTGCTTTAGCACAAAGAACTGCTCTTTCTGCTGCTTTAGGCGGTCGAGTTGAGGTGGCAGCCATGAGCACCATTTCTGGTCAGCTGAAATTAATATTTGCTTACTTTATTCCTTGCCAACACTGTTGTCCTTTCTGTGGATCTGTTTTAGTGGTGGCCTGACTTCTGTGGTTCTCTTCCTGGCTTGTTGATTTTTACTGCGCCTCAGTCTAGCCTGAATTTATCAGTGCAAGAAATTTTTTGCATCTACAAAATGCATGTATAGTGTTGATTATCATTGTTTTGTGATATCTAAGTTGTTGAATGATATTCTTTGCTTCTGTTTGCAGGTGTTAAGGCAACCTATCTTCTGGCAGTATCCTTCCTGGAGATCATACGTTTTAGTTGGAATGGTGGCATCCTAACTGGCTCAACTCCATCTAGAAGTGCCTTCACTTGTGTGTTTGAGTACCTTCTCACTCCAAATCTACTACCAGCTATATACCAGTGTTTAACGGCAATTGTACATCGGGCTTTTGAAACATCAATGTCATGGCTGGTACTCTCTCTCACCACCCTCTGCCCCTTGTGCTTTCTCGTTTGACAACTACATTCATTGTAACAATGCACTCAAGCTGATGTAGTACAAGTACAAAATTACAACAATTTATGATGGGAACATGGGAGCAGTAAACTTGACTGATAGAATTTGGGGTGTATTTTTTGTGGTTGCTTTATTTGTTATTCAGTTATTTGTCTAATTGGGTGTTGGATTTGTGCATCAAGTGATCTAAGTTTATGCCATCTTGATGGATGGTTTAGAGTTGTTTTGTGTTGACTTGCTTTTCTCTTCTATTAATAGGCTGCTTTGTATCATATCAAGTACAATGGAAGAGATGGTTGTTGTGGTATATGCTGATGATAGTGGTTGTTGGTGGTACATGGTAGAATTTGTTGGTTCTAGTGGTAATTATGGCAAGAGAAGACCTAGAAAGACGAGCGATCCTAAAAAAGTTGTTGCTACTATTGCGATTTTCTTTGTAAAGCTAAAATTATGATTCATGACTTGGTATATTGGCATGATGGGCCATGGCGCATTGTGGTTTTGGTGGGGGATGGTGGTGTTGAAGGAAGAAATCGTTGGGGAATATGTTGGTGAGAGTGGTGGTGGAACTTGTTGGTTTCTAGTGGGATATTAGGGGAACAGAAACAACTAAAAGAAAGATGAATGATCCTCTCAACGGATGGAAATTGAAGAAAAGGGGAGAAAATAGATGAATTTAAGAAATATAATTTAGAATTCAAAAACAATGAAATTAGAAACTGCTTTTCTAAATAATTGATTTTAACTTCGGACAATGCAGTGCTACCTTATTTATAAAAAAACTCTCCAGAAAACAAACCTTAATTTAAGCACTTACGAATAAAAATCTTTATAGAATAAATAAGATTGTAATCTAGCCCATCTAACTAGTCGACCTGTTAATCTCTCTGTCGAAATAAGTTATTAAAGATCTAAAATCCCGTATATGTTTACATGAGATAAATCTATGCATTAATGATTATTATTATTATTATTTTACCATATTCCACATCATTCTTCTTGGATTGAAAGAAAACTTGCCTTTTGAGTTTTATTGGGATATCTGTGGATTCTCGTCTTAGTTGATTGATGGGAAGCAGATAACTTGGTGATTCTTTTTCTTGAGTTTCTAAACTTTTTCTCCATGAAAAGTATGATGAAAGAAGCAGAAAATCCATAAGAGGTTTTTATTCATTTGCAGTTTAACATTCCAGTCTATAGTCATGAGCTTCAGACATTTCATTCATATGGACGTCTATATGCTACTTTAATCTTGCCATTACACCACAGGATGAGAGATTATCTGATATTGGCAGCGGAGCAGACATGAGGGAGTCCATTCTTTCTGCTCATGCTTGCTTTCTCATAAGAAGTATGTCTCAAAGGGAGGAACATGTCCGTGATGTCTCTGTGAACTTGTTGACTCAACTTAAAGACAAATTTCCACAGGTATACCTGTCATATGCTCTTGTTTTCTGTTGTTATATACTTATCATGCTCTATGTTTGACACAAATGTTTTCACACATCTACAGGTATTGTGGAATTCATCTTGTTTAGATACATTGCTTTTTTCAGTTATGGATGATTCACCTTCTGCTCTCGTTAATGATCCTGCTTGGATAGCTACAATCCGCTGCTTGTATCAGAAGATTGTGCGGGAGTGGATTACTAATGCGTTATCATATGCTCCCTGCACTACTCAGGGACTCCTTCAGGTATACTAAGACATCAACTAATGTCCATGTGTATTCTATTGGATTTAAACTGTTCTGTTACTCTTTGTCAAAGGTAAAAATCATTTTCGTTACAAATCAAGTTTCAAATTATTATTATTTTCTTATGTGGGCTACTTTTGGTTAACATACTCTTCAATTATCTTTTTGTCTTCCAATACTAGCTAAAGAAAACTATGTGTAGGTCCTACAAAGGTCCTTATTCATTATGTAGCTGTGTTACCTGCTTTGTTTGTTAAGCCACAGCTCTCCAGAAGTCAACATGTGTGTCTTAAACTCATCTTATTGGATCTCATGACTATGGATCTGTCTGTAGAAAGAAGAAGAGCTAAGAGGAAGAAGAGAAGACGATGCCCAGAACATTAGACAGAATGTGTTACTTTGTGGTTAGTTAGAAAATTTCAATGAAATATGACTTCTGAAATGGCTATTGTATCCTCAATTGTTGTACTGGGCCAATTATTCATCCACTAATTTCTCACCATTCTATAGAACAGGAATATTGTGTCCCAATTATTCAACACCTTACTCATTGGAACAAATGCTAGAACCATAACCTTGACAAGTTCATGTGCTGTTCTCAAGACTCAAATGGACCTGTTCAGACTTCAGAGATTTATGTAGAACACGATTGAGCACTTATTCATGTTGTAAAGCAATCCAAAAATTTTATTCGTTTTATTCATATTTGGGATTTTGAATATTTGATTGTTTAATTTGGGATTTGACATATGCATTATGGAGGATTTGTGGTTTGGGGGAAGATAGCGTTGTGGGACCTGATGATATTAGCAATATAGGTATTGATACACTTGTTTAGTTACACGAGTAATGATTGGGAAAAAAATTTGATTATTGAGAAGCTATCATTAGATGTTCCAGTGGTTTCTGATGGGAAATTATTTGTTGACCAATATGAGATTACTGAAGAGTCTACTATGTTGGAAATTCAGGTGCTGAGAAAGTTGAACCTTTAGAAGATGTTACCATTAGATGTTCCATTGGTTTATGATGGGAAATTATTTGGTTGACCAACACTGAAGAGTCTACTATGTTGGACATTCAGCTGCTGAGAAGGTTGAACCTTTAGAAGATGTTACCATTAGATGTTCCATTGGTTTACGATGGGAAATTATTTGTTGACCAATACTGAAGAGTCTACTATGTTGGAAATTCAGCTGCTGAGAAGGTTGAACCTTTAGAAGATTTGAAGTAGACAATCAAGTGTAGTCTATTTGTTGAATTGACTAAGAAAGTGAAAGGATGAAGGGAAGAAAAAAAAACAAAAGAATGTTAATCATTGGTTGTTTCTAGTGCTAAAACTGCTTTGCAACCAGAAATAATTGTTCTTTTGACAAATATACTAGAGAATAATCTTGCTTTTGTTTCAATTTTTTGAAATTATATTTTTAATACTTTTTGCATAAGGAAATCTACATGTAGTTACAGATAATGTACTGTTACTCAGGTAATCTGTGGTAATTAGTTTTGCCTTGGTTGAGCTAAAACTCATTGATTCTGGTATATAAGAACATGGGTGCTTTATGATGATCAGATTCATCATTCTGCAGGCTGTGGCTTCAGTGTTAATTTCATGTATATTTCGAACCAGAGAAGTGATACAAATTCATTTTGGAAATAACCCTTGCATGTTACCATTTGTTTGTTTTTTTTTTTTTTTTTTGCCTTTCTTTCTTTACTTGTTTGCCTTTCAGGAGAACTTCTGTAAGTTAAATAGGTGGCAGACAGCACCAAATAAAACAGATATTGTCTCTGTTTTATCTGAGATTCGTCTTTCCATGGGGAAAGATGATTGTTGGACAGGAATTCGGGCAGCAAATGTTCCTGCAGTTTTATATGCAGCTGTAGCAGCTTCCGGCACCAACTTAAGGGCAACTGAAGCATTTGTTTTGGAAGTGCTATCCACAGGCATGCTTAGTGCTGCTGACAAGGCCAACTGTGTAGGGGAGATTGCTGGTATGAAACGTCTTTATGAGAGCATTGGAGGTTTCCAAACAGGCACCTCACCATTTGGTTTTGGGTTGGGTCTTGGTACTCAAAATACAAATGTTGGAGCATCTTCTCAGCATTCGAATGTTGAAAGCAGTTCATTTAATGATATTCTTCTTTCAAAGTTTGTTCGACTCCTTCAGCAATTTGTCAACACTGCTGAAAAAGGTGGATTGATAGAAAAGGCGTCATTTCGTGAAACTTGTTCCAAGGCAACTGCATTGCTTCTATCCCACTTGGTAAATTGATTCGTTTTTTATTCTGTCTGAACTAATTTCCCTAGTTACTCACTTTTAGGTGAGATTGTTTATGCATCTTATTTAATGAGTGTAGTGAGGCGCTGTTTTTTCAGGGTTCAGATTCCAGATCAAATCTAGAAGGCTTCTCGCAGTTGCTACGTCTTCTTTGCTGGTGTCCTGCGTACATTTCAACACCAGAAGCAATGGAGACAGGAGTATTTATCTGGACATGGATTGTTTCTGCAGCACCTCAGCTGGGGTCTCTTGTCCTCGCAGAGCTTGTTGATGCATGGCTATGGACAATAGATACAAAACGTGGATTATTTGCAAATGAGACAAGATTTGCTGGGCCTGCAGCAAAGTTGAGACCTCAGCTTTCACCTGGGGAACCAGAGCCACTCCCTGAGAAGGATCCTGTTGAAGGAATAATTGCGCATAAATTGTGGCTTGGATTCCTTATTGATCGTTTTGAGGTTGGTAGCAGTAGATTGTTTACTTATTCAATATCCTTTCCTAATGTGTCTAAATTATTTATATATGCTACTGGGTCTGTGCTTTAGTTTATCTTGTATGTTGCCAGGATTGCATTGATGTCTTACTGATGCCAGCATATTTTAATTGTTGTATTTGTTCCCGAAGTTAGATGCTGGTTGGAAAAGTAAAGAACTTCTCTATTACATGCTGAAGCTTTAAAAATTTAGTGTAATTGAAATTGCTTCATTTGCTTCAATTGAGCATGGCATATTTGCAGCGTATTATCGTTACTCATGTGCAAAATTATGGTTACCTCTTCTGGTCATGAACCCGAGAGCTATTTTAATGCTTATGCTAGTTAATTAGGTTCACTATTTCATTTTAGACGATCCTGTCTGAAAAAATTCTCAGCCACATAGGCAGTCATTTTCAGAAGAATTCACAAACTATATCTGAGATTATCCATTGGGCCTTTAATTTGCATTTCATAAGAGTTGATCTATTCACCTGCTGCTCCTTCCCATGTGCTGATATCTGAGCATAGATTATTAGTGATGGATATATATACACAAAAAGAGTCAACAAAAACTAAAGACAATATAATTCTAAAAATTAAATGATGGAATTTAAAGGGAACCAACATAGAACTTTTTTGAAAGAATGATAGAAGAAGGAAAATGAGACACACAAGAAGATGAAGTAGAATTAATGTGGGATAAAATAACAACTAACATAAAAGAAGTAGGACAAAGTATTGTAGGTATATATAAAAATCGTAGATCCTCACATAGAGAAACTTGGTGGCGGAATGAGGATGTTCAAAAAGCTATAAATGCTAAACAAGAAAAGTTTAAAACATGGCAGAGAAATAAAAATGATACAAACTTGTAATAATACAAACTATAAAAAAAAGCTACTAAAAAGATTATTAGCGATGCTAAACACAAAGCTTATGAGAACTTATATGACAGATTAGGAACTAGACAAGGTGAAAAAGATATTTTTAAGTTGGCTAAATTAAGAAAAAATAAGGGCAAAGCTTTAACACACGTTGGATGTATTAAAAGCGGGGACCAAAGAGTTCTAGTCAAAGATGATGATATTAAAGAAAGATGGAAAACTTATTTTTATAGTTTACTAAATGATACTCCACACGAACATTTAACATTAGATGTTAGTTTAAATAGAGAAGAAAATAGGAATATCAGTTATTTCCCAAAAATTCGAATATCTGAAGTGAAAGAAGCTCTAAGGAAAATGAAAACAAGAAAAACCTTAGGCCCAGATAATATATCAATTGTGGCATGGAAGTGCATGAGAGATATAGGTGCAGCATGGTTAACAAATTTTTTTAATAAAATTATAAAAACAAAGTTAATGCCAAGTGAATGGAGGAAAAACATTATAGTTCCAATCTATAAAAATAAGGGAGATATTCAAAATTGTACAAATTATCGTGAAATAAAATTAATGAGTCATACTATGAAATTATGGGAAAAAGTAATTGAACATAGACTAAGACAAGAAACTAATGTATCTGAAAATCAATTTGGTTTTTTGCCAGGAAGGTCAACCACCGAAGCTATTTTCTTACTTAGACAACTATTTGAAAAGTATAGAGAGAAGAAAAAGAACTTATACATGATTTTTATTGATTTAGAAAAAGCTTATGATCAAGTACCAAAAAAGTTAATATGACAAGTGATAAGAAAGAAAAGAATTAATAACAGATACATTGATATTATTAAATATATGTACGAGGGGGTTGTCACGAATATGAGGACCATTAGTGGAGATACTAATGTCTTCCCAATTAAAATAGATCTACATCAAGGCTCAGCCTTGAGTCCTTACTTTTTTACCTTAGTAATAGATGAAATTACTAGACATCTCCAAGAAGAAGTACCTTGGTGTATGTTAT
This sequence comes from Annona cherimola, assembly GCA_030490835.1. NCBI lineage: Eukaryota > Viridiplantae > Streptophyta > Magnoliopsida > Magnoliales > Annonaceae > Annona > Annona cherimola. The sequence goes on along the minus strand of CM059977.1, from coordinate 9,898,364 downwards.
TTGCAGATGACATTGTTCTAATAGATGAAACTAAAGAAAGACTACATTTAAAATTGAATAGGTGGGTAGATGCTTTAGAATCTAATGGTTTTAGAATTAGTCGCGCAAAAACTGAATATATGAAATGCAATTTTAATGATAGTGAGAACCCGGATGAGGAACCAATTAAGATTTTAAATCAAGTAGTAAAAAGAACTAATCACTTTCGGTACTTAGGATCGATAGTTCAAGAGAACGGAGAAATTGAGAAAGACATAATACATACAATTCAATCAGGATGGAAGAATGGAGAAGTGCGTTAGGAATTTTGGGTGTGTTTGGGAAGTTGTAAAACTTTTGATGAAAAGTTTTGTATGTAAAAGTTGTCAAATCAGTAGAAAATAATGTGATATTGTAGGGGTAATGATGAGGAATAAACAGAATAAATTTAAAATAAATAGGTTAGTTGTATTAGTAGTTGTGTAGAAATGATTGAAAAGTAGGGTTGTTGTATAGAAATATGTGTAAAAAATAATTAAAAAAAGAGTAGTTATGGAGAATTAAAAGTTTTAGATTGAAAAGTTTTAACTTGACAACTTTTTCAAATTATCAAACACACCCTTTATGTGACCGTCGAGTTCCAATCAAACTAAAAGAAAATTTTTATAAGACTACGATTAGACCTGCTATGCTTTATGGGGCAGAATGTTGGACAGTTAAAGAACAACATATATAAAAAATGAGCGTAGCGGAAATGAGAATGTTAAGGTGGATGAGTGGTAAAACAAGAAAAGATAAAATTAGGAATGAAATAATTCGAGGAAACTTAAAGTGAGACCAATTTGTGATAAAATGAGGGAAAATAGATTAAGATGGTTTGATCATATTAAAAGGAGGCTTGAAGTAGCACCGGTTAGGAAAACAGAATTTATCCAAGTAGAAGGTGGTAGGAGAATGGGGGGAAGACAAAAAAAAAAAAGGATGGAAGTAATTAAACAAGATTTAAAAATAATACAAATTACAGAAAATTTAGTCTTAAATCGCCAAGAATGGTGCAACAGAATCCATGCAGCCGACCCCACTTAGGTGGGAAATGGCTTATGATGATGATGATGATGATCTGATTACTGTCTCAAGCTTGTCTGAAATACCCTGCCATTCCTTGACTATGAGCATACAACAAAATCTGTGTTGCTCTCTCTCTCCCTCTCTCTCTCTCTCACACACACACACACGCACGCACGCACACACACGCTCACACAATGGGTAATTTACCTATTTCCAGGTCTGCTCAGTTTTTTGGCCATGCCATTTACTGCAAAACTGAACTCCATTAGAAATATGCATGAAGTTATTGCAGATATCCTGCCCATTTTAAACCTAGTTTCACCAACATACCGTATGGACTATGGATACTGCCCACACTGTCAGCGCATCTCTCCTCTAGCGTTTCTTATAAACCATATGACCCACTTGTGTTCGTAGACATGCTCTACACTCTTCTAATCATGTCAGTGCCTTGTGGATTATCACCATTAATAACCAATTCTGAGCTTGTCTCACCTGCACCTCCTGAACTGCATCCTCATCTCTGTCAACACTAGGTTGAAACAAGGGACAGGCTTGTGTTTGGTAACCAAAATTTGCCCATTTTCTCTATTTTGGCTGCTATCTTTGAATCATGGAACTGCCTTGTGCACATGACTTCTAGTAAGCAATCTTGGGTTTGTCTCACTTCTTTATTTGAACTCTAGTCGTCATTGGAGTGGTGCTAGTGGCTATTTCTGCTTGTCTCCTCTTTGTTGTCCTGTTGCAACAACTGACTGCCACCGTTGCAATCTTTAACATGCATCCTTGTTCAGTGGTTTTACCAAATTCTTTCATAATCTTTAATCACCTTTCAAATTTTTTTGAGGAAGAAACGCCTCCATTTTTTAAAATTGATTTTGCAAAAGAAAAAAAACTATACCGTCCTTAGGAAATTAATGTTACCAGATTTCAATAAAGGAAAACATTACTAGGAGATATTTTGAGTTATCGTTGATATGTATAATGAATCTATAAAAGTGCAAGGAACATGAATTAAGAAAGAAGCAAGTTTTTGATCGAAGTAGGTTTTTATCATTTTCATTATCATCATCATCATAAGCCATTTCCCACCTATGTGGGGTCGGCTGCATGGATTCTGTTACGCCATTCTTGGCGATTTAAGACTAAATTTTCAGTAATATGTAATGTTTTTAAATCTTGTTTAATTACTTCCATCCATGTTTTTTTGGGTCTTCCTCTCATTCTTCTACCACCTTCTACTTGGATAAACTCTGTTTTCCTAATCGGTGCTACTTCAGGCCTCCTTTTAACATGACCAAACCATCTTAATCTATTTTCTCTCATTTTATCATAAATTGGTCTTACTTTTAAGTTTTCTCGAATTATTTCATTCCTAATTTTATCTTTTCTTGTTTTACCACTCATCCACCTTAACATTCTCATTTCTGCTACGCTCATTTTTTGTATATGTTGCTCTTTAACTGCCCAACATTCTGCCCCATAAAGCATAGCAGGTCTAATCGCAGTCTTATAAAATTTTCCTTTTAATTTGACTGGAACTCGACGGTCACATAAAATTCCTGACGCACTTCTCCATTTCTTCCATCCTGCTTGAATTCTATGTATTATATCTTTCTCGATTTCCCCGTTCTCTTGAACTATTGATCCTAAGTACCGAAAGTGATTAGTTTTTGTTACTGTTTGATCTAAAATCTTAATTGGTTCATCATCCGGGTTCTCACTATTATTAAAATTGCATTTCATATATTCAGTTTTTGTGCGACTAATTCTAAAACCATTAGATTCTAGAGCATCTACCCACGTATTCAATTTTAAATTTAGTCCTTCTTTACTTTCATCTATTAGAACAATGTCGTCTGCAAATAACATACACCAAGGTACTTCTTCTTGGAGATGTCTAGTAATTTCATCTATTACTAAGGTAAAAAGGTAAGGACTCAAGGCTGAGCCTTGATGTAAACCTATTTTAACTGGGAAGACATTAGTATCTCCACTAATGGTTCTCACATTTGTAACAGCCCCCTCATACATATCTTTAATAATATCAATGTATCTGTCATTAATTCCTTTTTTCCTCATCACTTGCCATATTAACTTTCTTGGTACTCGATCATAAGCTTTTTCTAAATCAATAAAAATCATGTATAAGTTCTTTTTCTTCTCCCTATACTTTTCAAATAGTTGTCTAAGTAAGAAAATAGCTTCAATAGTTGATCTTCCTGGCATAAAACCAAATTGATTTTCAGATATATTAGTTTCCCGTCCTAGTCTATGTTCAATTACTCTTTCCCATAAAAATGATAGGTTTTTATCATTTTATTTTCCATAAAAAAACTTTATCATTTAATTTTGGTTATAGACAAGTTCATGAAACATTCCAGTGACAATGAGCCTTCATATATGTTTTTTGAAAACAATACAATTTCAATATAAGAGATGAGAGGAGGCAAGAATTCGAAGTTCAATAAATAGCAAGATGCTTTAGGATCTAAGAATTTTAAAAATTAATCAAATGAATCTAATATGAATAGGAATATGAATGAGGAACTACTATATTTTGCATTATTAGCTAGTACTACAAAATGATCACTTTTAAAATTTTGAAATCAGTAATTCGGGGAAGTGAAGAGATTAATAAATGTATTACACTATTACACATAGTTTCAAGATGAGTGATAGAAATGATGATAGGCATCTGGCATTTCATGTAATTGCTGACAGTCAATTATATTGAAATGGAAATTCTTTGTATAATAAAAAAAGGAACTTACTTTTCTTATAAGACTCATCAGGTGCAATATTAGGCAGTTAAAGGACAATATATACATAACATGGGTACAGCTGAAGATGTTGATATGGAGTTTGGTCATATGAAATGGAATTTTGGAAACTGTAATAGTTAAAAAGATGAACTTATTAAACTAGGAGGTCATAGGTAAATTACAAGGCTAATTGAACACGAGTAGAGGTCATTAGTGAAGTGCTCAGGCTTGTTGAATGCATAGCTCGTGTTCAATAGGAAACAACTGGTAATGATGAGAATGATGATGATGAAACTGCCCCCAATATTGGCAAAGAAAGTAGATTCTCTAGCATTGTGTCATCAGCAGCATAATTCTTCTGGTTTTTTGATTACTTATAGGTCATCTCGATGTTCTCTTTTTTTTCCGGTTTTTATTTTATTTACTGGTCTTGCAGGTGGTTCGGCATGATAGCATTGAGCAACTTTTACTCTTGAGTCGGATGCTACAAGGGACTATGAAATCACCTTTTCATTTTTCATGCCATCCTGCAGCTGTTGGCACCTTTTTCACTCTCATGCTTCTTGGCCTAAAGTTCTGCTTAGGTCAATCTCAATATAATTTGCAGTACTGTAGAACCGGGCTTAATTTGCTAGAGGACCGGGTTTATAGGTGATCACATTCCCCATTTCTTCCCAATCTCTTGTGGTTTTGAAACGTTTCAAATGCCTTTTTAACTTTTATCTTGTCTGATCTGTTTTGCCGACAATCAGGATTTTGCTTGATAATTTACTTGAACATTAGCTTTTAGCACTGTGTTTTTCATCTATTTATGTACTCCTTCATTCAAAGTGTATGGTCTATTGTGCAATCTCAGACCTACTGAGTAATCTCTTTTTCATTTTCCAGAGCCTCATTGGGTTGGTTTGCAAATGAACCTGACTGGTATGATAATAATGATAAAGCCTTTGCTCAAAGTGAAGCGCAGTCTGTTTCTGTATTTGTTCATTTTCTTATGAACCAAAAAGCAGATTCTCCTCAAGTGGATTCATCAGTAAAAGGCCGGACACGTGAAAATGGCAGTACTTTGCGCAGCACGGTATGTTGGTTGCATTTGTAACAAGAAATTTACCTTCCAGTGCAAAGTGATGCACACGTGAATATAGTTGCATCATCTCCATAATTCAGTGCTTTACGTTGGTATGATAGTTTGTGGCATTTGTTTGAAATGTACTTCATATGACACAAAAGCATAAGAACTAACTTAAGAGAGTTGTTTTAACTTTTCATTGAAATATTGTTTTCTTGCTGGTTTGGCCTGGGATCCAAAATTGAGATCTGATAGAATCATAGGTTGGTCATACTGCAGGAAATGGGTATTTTATGTCTGTCAAATGAAAATTGGAACAAAATTGCCCTAGTTTAACATGGACAGCCTATTTGTGACTGAGTAATTATGAAATAGTGGGAACCTCAAATAACCCCCAATAGTTCAGTGTTAGATGCGCCACCAGAAGGTTTCTTTAAAAACTTGAAAGGCCTCCCTCAAATCAAATTTTTTCAAAATAACAGCATTGCTGCTCTTTTTGCAAATGAAAAAATTAGCGTCCACGACCCTATCAATGTCATACACAAATTTTGTCTAGTAACTTGTTTTATCTAATAATTTCAGCTGTTCATTAAGAATATCATTTAGGCAAAATATGTAATGTGGCTGAAGAAATTTAAAAAAAATTAGAATTTGTACTTAATCCGATAAATTTAATTCATTTATCCTGTAGGTAAATTGTTATGTTTTTATCTTGATTAACATAAACACAAAAAATATAAGTTTATCTATTTCTTTATTTGTCAAAATTTGCATTTGCTAAGAAGGTGATTAGGGATAAGGAATAACAAGGAAATTTCATTCCTACTGGGGTTGATTTGAATGTATCTTGCATGACAATCATATCTTTTTGGTCATTTCCTATATATATATATATATCATTATACCCATTTATTCCATTTCCCAAGAGATGATTTTGACATGTACCTTACATAAAAATCTCAGCCGTTTTTGTCAAATTATTCCAACCTTATTCACTTTATAGTTAACATCATTCTTTTATTGCTCAAATCATTTCCCTTTTTGTATTTTCTTTTCATTCCTTTCCATTCAAGTAATTACCTTGAAGAGAATTTAAACCAATCAATCTGTAGATGTATTAAGTTGTCTGTCATTCAATGTTAGAATCTAATGAATCAATAAGATTTCATGGCTGAACTTTACACAACTCAATAACTTTTTTTTTTTTTTGGGGGGGGGGGGCAGGCAGGCAGGCAGGTGAATTGTTGGGTAACATTGTCACTTTGGAAAAATGTTTTGAATTGAGAATGGGCATTTGAGGTTTTCAAACACACAAAAATCAGGGCATTGAGATTGAATTTGTGTTTTCCACTGTAGGAGTGATTTTGGTGGGGGCCCAAGTTACGAAACCTAATGTTTCCCTATGAAATTAGTGGCAGAACGTTCTCAATTTCTTTCTGCTCCTATGATTAATTGTACTAATATAATGAGGTTTTCTTGCATTCATAAGTAATTGGTGCTAGTTACCACATCTGGAGTGAATGTAACAATTGCATTTGGGTGCATACAGATCTATACATATGCATATGTAAATTATTGGAGGATTTTTGTTCAGCATATTTTGATGTGTGTGTAAGTTCTCCAAGGATTGAGCTTCTTGCCACAAATTTGGGTGCACGTATGGCAACATAAATGATAATGAGTTGAAACTGAATTCCTCTCCATTGATTGAAGATGATTTGTTTGAATAAATTGGACAGGTTGTTGCAGCTTGGTGGATGTTCATTTTAACTAAATAACAGATTCTCAAATATTTCATGAGTGGTGGCCCACATGAGGTTTCCATTTGACTGACTTCATGGCACATAGTTTTACTAGTTCAGGGCTTCTTTTTCTTATCTGAATATATGCAAAGCTAGCATTATTATGGAACCAACAATTATCGTGGAAAATTTTCTGTGACACATATTTCATGCTCATGCACTGTTGACTTGTGGTTTGCAATATAGTATCTCTACTTATTTGTCATCTGTTGAGGCGTTTTCAATTTTGTAGATGGATCAATGTCATCCAATTTGGGGACGGATGGACAACCATGCAGTGGGAGCAGAAAAACGTAAACAATTATTATTGATGCTATGCCAACATGAGGCTGATAGGCTTGATGTGTGGGCACAACCTGCAAATTGCAAGTATGGTTCTTCTTCCAGTTAATTATTTAAAATTTTAAGTTCTCAGCCAAAGCATTTCTGAACTGCATTGTTCTAGGCCCCACAGAATTTCTGACATCATCATGTCTTTTCATAGGGAAGTTACATCCACTCGACCAAAAATCAGCTCAGAGAAGTGGATTGAGTACGCAAGAACTGCTTTTGCTGTGGATCCCCGGATTGCTTTGTCCTTGTCATCAAGGTTCCCATCTGTTTCTTCTCTAAAGGCTGAAGTAACTAATCTTGTTCAGGTAGGTTTCTCCTGAAAATATTGACTTGATGAGGTGGAATGTTTTTTAATGCACATTTTTGTATTGCTGGGATTTGGGAACTTAAAAAGAGTTGATTTAAGGATCTTGTACAAGCTACATAACCTTGTTGTTTTGAATCATTTGTGGTATACAACTTGAATCTCATTCTTCATCAGCTAAAGTCACTCTAATGCTTTCCGGTTAATATAACCTTGCTGATTACCACCACGAATTCAACATGCAATTCACAAAATTTTTCTTCTTCTTCTTCTTCTTCTTCTTTTTTTTTTTTTAAATACAAATGATACCCTATTGTGAATAAAGAAGGATTGTATCAACATATCAGCTAACGGAATATTTTTCTTTTCTTGTTCTTGAAATTTTTTGTTGCTGTATTAAGAGTCATTTCTCATTGCTTGCTAATACTTAATGCATTTTTAAAATTTATTTTGGTCACTAATGAGACCGGTGTATCTTGTGCAGGTCCATATATTAGAGCTTCGAACTATACCTGAAGCATTGCCTTTCTTTGTCACTCCAAAGGCTGTTGACGAGAACTCAGTGTTACTGCAACAATTGCCCCATTGGGCAGCTTGTTCAATTACACAAGCTCTTGAGTTCCTAACTCCACCCTATAAGGGTCATCCACGAGTAATGGCCTATGTTCTCAGAGTTTTGGAGTCGTATCCTCCTGAGCGGGTTACTTTTTTCATGCCACAGCTTGTGCAGGCTCTTCGGTATGATGAGGGGGTGAGTAGTCTTTTGTTGTTGTTGTTGTTGTTGTTGTTGTTGTTGTTGTTGTGAGAAGCATTTATCAAAGTGGTATTTATGTTTTCGTGCTGTAGCTTTTTTTGGGTTAGTTGATCCCTATTTAGAGATCCCAAATTACTCTTCTCTGCAGAAGCTAGTGGAAGGATATTTGCTTGGAGCAGCTCAAAGAAGCAGTGTGTTTGCTCACATATTGATATGGCATCTTCAGGTATAAAATTACTTGAATAGCTTTTATCTGGCAAAGTCCGAAAATTTTGGCAGTCCAAAAGGTTTTAGTGGAACCTGCTCGTCTATTGTATCTCATTCATTCTCATTTGTCTTTTTTTTTATTATTATTATAACCTGTTCTTTTTTCATTCCTTATAACCTTTCAGCTTGAGTGATGATGGATGATGTTTTTCTGGCTATGTTTAAGCAATAATGCTGATGAGGTTATTCTAGCTTCTACTTATGATTAGTAATGTTTTCCAATGGCAGGGAGAGACATTTTCTGCAGAACCTGGAAAGGATGCAACTGCTGCAAAGGTATATGTTTTTTCTCTTACAATCTAGTACAGCATTTGTTACTTTAAAACCCACTTTCTATTCTGTATTATGTTTGATTATTTCTAAATGTGTGTTTACTATCAATAAACTGGAGCAATAGTTTCCTATCTAAGTGACTTGCAAAAACGTATGCGTGCTCCATTACATAACCAGTCATAATTGTTTTATGTTAGTCAATGAGTCCATGAAAACATTTCCTAGAAACTTCACCTAGAAATGCTTCTTATGAGTATAGATTGAAGCTTGTGTGAAACGTCACCACTTGGATGACCAAGTAGTTCACGTATGTAATGGTGTGTAGGATGGGAGGTATGAGGTTCGAAGTACTTTTTCCCTAGAATTGTCCTCTGTTTGTTGCTTGGTTATCCAAGGGGGTGATACCACGGAGAAAAAGTTCGTGTGAAACTTAAATCCAACTAGTAAATTCGTTATTATTAATTAGTTATATGTGAGTGCAAAGAGACGCTAATTATTGATTTTGTGTGGGTGATGGGTCCATCGAAAGTTTCCAAGTGTCTTATTGGAGGTGAGATGTTCATTTTTAATTAGCATCCATTTGTCCCAGTATACTGGTTGATGTGATTCTTGCTTTATGTGCATCTTTTTTTATTTTTGTTTTTTAAATTGGGGTGCTGATCCAAACTAAGTGCATTATGTGTAGAAGAGACGTAGACACTTGGGAGTTACAAGGCATAACTGTTGTCTAGTGAAGGAAAGTTAAAGATAGGAATTGATGACCTAGAAATAGATAGAAGCTATAAAGGGAAGCCCATGTTTTAGCTGATGATGTGGGTACTTAGTTTTATTGATTGAGAAAAAATTGATTGATGTGGACTCCAAAAAGAAGGCTTGAGCAGTAATGAAGAATTGTTTGAACAATGGGGAGAAATGGTCGAGTAATTCCTCTCCAGGAATATTAATGTTATGTAGAAGCCAGAACAGTTGTCCAAGACAGACAAATTGTTTGATGGATTCAGCTTTTGAAAGTTTTGTGGTCTCTAATGTCCTGAAACAGTTGACTTATCTCAACGAATTAATTTACTGACTTGGCTAATTTGATTCTTTAGAGTTCAGTTGTTGCTGATGCTCCATAATATTCAATTGATCAAATGAATCAGTTGATATTATTTGATGAGTTGCACATGGCATTGAACTCTAACAAACCATGCTCCACAGAATGATGACATTCTCATCCAATAGCTTTCAGCAAGTATAGAAGAAAAGTTTGCATGATGGCATTCTCATCCAAATAGCTTTCAGTAAGCATAGAAAATAATTTTCCTTGTTATTATTAATTGGGAAACTCTCGGGCTCCTATGACTGATTGAGGAAGTCGTTATGGAAAAATCCTCCTATCAGCCATACCTGAAAAAATCAGTGTCTTAATTATGGGGTGGGATGAGTAGCCTTTTCAATTTTTTATAAAAAATTTACTACTCTTTTTGTCAAAGTTTTGGTGTACCATGCCTATGCTTCTTGCTCAAATGAATTATGTTGCTGCTATTTTTCAGAATGCCTCTTTCCTTGCCTTGCTACCAATTCTCCGACAAAGGATAATTGATAGCTTCACTCCTGAGGCTCGAGACATGTTCGAACGAGAATTTGACTTCTTTGATCGAGTGACATCTATTTCTGGTGTTCTTTTTCCGCTACCAAAGGAAGAACGTCGAGCTGGTATCCGAAGGTATTGTCAGATATTTAGAATCTCTTGGTAGTATTCCAGCATACCAATTGAAAAAAATATGCAATTTGCTCTTTGCAGGGAATTAGAGAAAATTCAACTGCAAGGAGAAGACCTTTATCTGCCTACAGCTACAAACAAACTTGTTCGTGGGATCCAACTTGACAGTGGAATTGCTCTACAATCTGCAGCAAAAGTACCAATTATGATCACATTTAATGTGGTAGACAGGGATGGAAATCACAACGATGTAAAACCACAAGCTTGCATCTTCAAGGTGAGCTTTCCTCTTGGCAACGTGTTCTAGTAGGCAACAACATTTTATTTAAGAAGAATATCGATTTTACGCCTGTTTTCTTTAAATTACTTACCCAGTGTATAACTTATTCAAGCTTTCTCAAGTGCAGTTGTGGTCGATTAGTTGTGGTTGATTAATTATCTCCCTCTATAAAATAGAATTTTCATGGATGTCAGAAATTTGTGCGTCAATCCAATAGAAATTTCTACCATCAACTACTTAAGTAAACAGATGGTTTACTAATTAAATCTCTAATTATTGGTGGGCCAATATTTATGAGAGTTACATCTGACCTTTGTTACCTTTGAATAATGGACCTATTCAATGCTCTTAAGTCATAACAAACCCTTTCGTTCTTTTAGTCTGATATATATCAATCACCCATGTATCATACATGGTAAAATTACATTCGCAACTAGATTTGTAGTATCCGTACGGCCATACCAAATCATGTTATCAACATTCCTCCAACTCAATTAAATTTAAAGCATATCCATATAAAATTTAAATCACCAAATTCATGACAAATTCCTCCATAAGTTCATGACAATTCCTCCATACCCTAAAATTTATGCAATTTATTGGCCCCTCAATCATCAATTACTGTTAATCATGTTCCGCACATTTGAATTATATTATATGCTTATTTCAAACATCCTATCCATCAAGTGTTGATTCATATAATTAATCAAGTCTGTGTGGGTGGGTGTATAAATAAAATAATATAATATATATTAATATTTTAATATATGAAATTGGGTTGACCGACTGCCTAAACTGCACAAACCCAGGTCGAACTTGATTTCAGCAACCCATTTTTTCGAAAGACTTATCCTAACCCTAATTTAAATTGGGTCGGGTCAGTCTCATTCATGTTGAACCCAGCCCTATTTACAACCCTAATTTGAATTTCTAGATTCAGATCTAGAACCTGAAGTTCATAAGCTGTGATCTTGGGTTCTATATTATGCTTAGCGGCATATTTGATCTCTCATCAATTTTAATTGCACATTTATTTCTCTATTGATTATAAAAGATAGCCTTGTCAACTTACATGGTTTAAAATGGAGCATTTCCCTTTTCTAGGTTGGCGATGATTGTCGACAAGACGTCCTTGCTCTTCAAGTGATTTCACTCCTTCGAGATATTTTTGAAGCAGTTGGACTTAATCTCTATCTCTATCCTTATGGTGTTCTCCCTACTGGCCCTGAGAGAGGAATAATTGAGGTGTGCATTGTCAATCTACTAGTGTTCTCCCCTCTAGTGTAGTTTTTTGTTTCTACCCTGCATGACCAATCAGTAAAAGTTTCTTTCCGTAAGCACTAAGGTGCAGAAAAAATGTTATTTAATGGCTGTTGTGTTGGTCATGGTGCTAGTGGCATTAGCCATTAACAGGCCAAGGGGCGTAACATCACAGAATATTGTTTGCTTTAGAGCAATACTTGTTTCTGGTGTCTTTTGATTCTCATTCCAGTAGGCATACTTTTTTTTGTCATATAATCTTGAATCCAACTACATAATGTAGACATTTATGTGCATCTTTTTTTTTTTTTTTTGTTACCAAAATTTCTGCATTCTTTTGACACTAATTGCTCTTCAGGTGGTTCCTAATACACGAAGCAGAAGTCAGATGGGTGAAACCACAGATGGTGGTCTGTATGAAATTTTCCAGCAAGACTTTGGTACAGTTGGTTCTCCTAATTTTGAGGCAGCCCGTGATAACTTTATCATAAGCAGTGCTGGTTATGCAGTTGCTAGCCTTTTGCTGCAACCAAAAGACAGACACAATGGGAATCTTCTGTTTGACAAGTATGCAGTTCCATCATTACATGAGTTGTTAGTTTTGATAAACTTGCTTTGCATGTGTCCGTATCCAACTCTAGTTATGGCCGGGGGTATTGAGCTATACTGTGGTGCATTAATAACTGCAGGCTGCAGCTGCTGGATGTGGATATGACTTGAACATCAAAATTCAATGCAGGAATCAGCTTATTTTGTTATTGAATTGATATTTTATTAATTTTGCATTGTAGCACCTGTGGTTCAAAGGGCTTGCTGTAATATAACTAAACATCTACAGAGCCGCTTGGATGATATGACAGCAGACAGCCTATTGGCGTATGTGGTTTGTTTAAGATGATGCCCGCAGTTTGAGTCATTGTCAACTGAACAGTGGTTGAGTTAGTCTTAGCACTAGCCCTGTTCTAGCCAGCTTGACCACCTCTTTACTCATTTTGATTACATTATTGATAAAAATTAGGGTAAAACATAAATTAAAAGTGTGCAAATTTGAACCCTAGAACAAAGGACACAAATTAAAAAACTTAACTGCCAAGTAAAATCAGTTATCTATAGAAGTAATTCGAAATGTGTATATTTAAACCTGTCCAACCAGCCACAGTTCCACTGCTTTTTAAAATATTTATATTATAACTGTTCATGTCTTTGAGCTGGACTGGAATGAATTTCTATTTGGATGTGCGAGTCTGTTCCAGCTCTCGCAGCAATTGAACAAATAATGTACGAGTCATCATTACCCTTGCACATATATTGGGTGATCATTTCTTATACTATTTATAATAATGATGAACTGACCTGAGTTCCTTCTATGTTGGGGAACCACGTACTGGTTGTATGTGTGACAGGAAGTAATACATGCTTCTTATTCAGAGGTGGATATTCGAGGGCTAACATGTCATGTTTCTAAATTTACAGCGTGGGAAGGCTTGTCCACATTGATTTTGGTTTCATCCTGGAGACATCGCCTGGAGGCAACATGCGATTTGAAAGTGCACACTTCAAGTTGAGTCATGAGATGACTCAATTACTTGATCCCTCGGGAGTTATGAAGAGCGATACCTGGCATTATTTTGTAAGGTGAGTTTCGACCATCCGAATTGCTATACGAAATGTATTTGGATGCATGTGTGGGTTCAACCATTTGTCCATGTGGTGTGTACCTTCTCTCACTGCTGGTCTTTATCTTTGTTATGCATTCTGAAAGGGCTTGAGCATTTCACTGTAAGATTTTTGGCTTTCCATTCCTCTAGGTTGGTTCTTCAAACAATTCATAACCTGTCTTGCTTGAAGTTTTGTTCTTTGAGATCTTCATTGAACTAGGTTCAAGCTAGGTCAAATACTAAAAAAACAAATTACTTTGTCAGCAATCAATTCCATGACCTCCCAAAAAATTGTAGGCGACTGTACCAGCCCAACTGATTTATCATACTTCAATATCTTTCCTATAGAAAAAATAATTCTAAGCCATGGTGTTACCAAACTGGAACAGCTGGGTTATGACTCTGATTGAATCAGTTTTAGATGATGGTCCTGTCTGGTTTGCATGTATAGAATGGATAGCAATTTACTTGCATTGATTTTTTGCTGGTGCAATTTTGCTTTGTCATGGGCTTGCCTGATCAAAACCTGATGTGCATTGTGGAGCAAGATTTTTCAACTGTTATAGTCATTATTTTGATACCATTTTTTTTTAAAAATGAACTCAGTGCTTTGATAATTTATCCTGATTGAAACAAAAGATGCTTGTTATATGACAAATATTTTTTGGGCATCCGGATTTTTGCTGAAATTTTTGTTGTATGGTTGTTTTTGTGATACCACAACAGCCTGTGTGTGAAGGGGTACCTTGCAGCTCGGAGGCACATGGATGGCATAATCACCACTGTGCTGTTGATGGTTGACAGTGGCCTCCCTTGTTTCAGTAGAGGGGACCCTATTGGAAACCTTCGCAAGCGTTTTCACCCTGAGATGACTGACCGCGAGGCTGCAAATTTTATGATCCGCATTTGTGCCGATGCCTATAACAAATGGACAACTGCTGGTTATGATCTGATTCAATATTGGCAGCAGGGCATTGAGAAGTGACACCATTCTTTTGGAGAGAGAATGTTCGGCTTCTTTGTACATCATGATCCATTGTAATTGAAGTAGCAATTTTATTTATCCGAAAGTCTGTTGCCTTCTCCATTCTCTTTTGTGTGCGTGAGGGGGCGGGGTGTTTGTTTTGAGGTGAGTGGACAGAGTGGTAAACATGGCAATTGGCGAAGTTTCAAGGGAAATTTCAATTTTCGAAAACGGCAGAAACAAAGACACACCTGTTGCATTGGTTACTTATTTACAAAATTTAAGGGGGGATTATTTCAATTTTCAAAAATGGCGGGGACAAAGGCACCTCTTGGCTCATGCTGGACCCAATTCATAAAACACTCAAATCCTCAGAATTGTTGGGTTCGATATTTTGAAAATTAGTCAGGTACGCAACAAATGGTATTGGCCCTATTGGCCTCCATGTTCCAAGGGTCGATGTAACTTGAATGGATGGATAACAACAATTGAGAGGGGAAGAGGGCATACCGGGAGGGGTAATTCCGGTCAGCTACACATGCAATAGCATTAACTTTTGTATATGACACTGAGGAAGGAGGAAATCATTTCCCATTTGAGGAGGGATGGCATTTTGTTAGCTTTGAAGAAAATCTTCCCAGATGTTGGCATTTTCGGTACACAAATGGGGTGAGAAGTGAATAGTGGGTGCTTTTTAAGTCGTTTTATGTAGAAAGAATATATTATGTAGTGAATTAAGAAGTCATCCTTTCCTTCGGAACAGGAAAAACAACAAGAATAAGCGGCTTTTTCTTTAGAGTTATCCTTTTTTATCCTTCAACCATCGACGGAGGAGATAAACAATAGGAAATCACTACAGATGAGAAGACAACGTAAAATGCTCAGCATGTGATGACAAAATGCAAGAAGCTAGGATGAGCCTTTGAGGAACTTGATTTACAATTTCTGGTAGATCTGTAGTATTTTGTTTCTTATTACCATCACAGACACTGATCCATCTTTTCTTTTTTCTTCTCCTTCTCCATCCGGGAATGCTAAACTCGAGGGCTTTGGTATGAAACAAGAACCGGCCTTCTGCCTGAACAAAACTCTGGGAAGTTGACTCTCCCTCCCAGCTGGTGATTCACTGGACTTGCAATTGAGTTGACTGGAAATGGAGGCGGAAACTACGCCGACAGCGTAATTGCGGATTCCGTTAATCACATGCCTCCACATTACTGGTAGAGCTGCCGAATGCAAAGGAGAACCTTTGATTAAAAAATAAATAAATCTAGATTTAGATCTAAACCGTTGATTTAGTCCACGGAGGTGTATTTTGCCTTTGCTTAGGCCCCTCCAGTCATGACTCTTTTTTCTCTTTCGCGAGCTTCCGTTTTTGATTTCTTTCTCAGTTTCTCTCCCTCTCGCTCTCTGTACGAGGCTTTTCGCCTTTTCCGTGTATCTGATATGTTATTTTGGTTCCATCCAGCGTTGGTTTTCTCTGAGATAAAACGTCTTGCTGGCGAAGAATCTTAACTCTGATTGAGCTGCATTTCTCCGTTCCTTGTTTCGATCTCATCGAATTTCTCCTGACGCGGCGCTTCATGCTACCGAAATTTGCTGAATTTCAGATTTTCTCATCTGCCATCTCGATGTCTTTCTGCATCGCTGCTTTGCTTTGATCTCCTTAACGTTATGGCTTCTTGATTCCAATGGCCAGCAAGGGCAATCTCTCTCGCACTGCAGCAGCCCTGCTCTCTCTTTTCTTCTTCTATGCCATCTCTGCTTCTGAAAGCAATTCAGCTTCGGTGCCGTACAGCCCTGCTGAGGTGATCCTCCTCAGCTGTGGCGAGCATTCACAAACAGAGGATGACACAGGTCGAATCTGGAAAGGGGATGCCGCTTCACGATTTCTACCTTCTCAAAACACGACCACTTCCTTTGCCGATTCCCAAACCTCTGCGCCTCAGGTTCCTTATAAGACTGCTCGCATTTTCGTCTCCGAATCTACCTACGTCTTCCCTATCAGTGAAGGTTGGAAATTCGTTCGCCTCTACTTCGACCCTGCGAAATACGTCCGCCTTCTTGCTTCTAATGCTATATTCTCTGTCAGCTCCGGCTCTTTCACTCTCCTTCGCAACTTAAGCCCATACATTACTTCGAAAGCTCGGAACTTGGATCATCTCATATGTGAATTCTCCGTTTACGCGGGGGATGGGTTCTTGAGCTTGACCTTTACCCCATCCGCCCACGTCCCCAATGCTAACGGATTTGTGAATGGGATTGAAATTGTCTCAATGCCCAATATCTTCTCTGAACCAGCCAGAGTTGTCCTTGATGATAGGCTGCCTCCTCAGACATACCGGGTTTCGAAAGAGAGTGCCCTGCAGACAGTCGTCCGGCTTAACGTGGGCGGGCGAGATATCTCGACTGTGGAGGACTCTGGCCTGTTCAGGGCATGGTATGATGACTCCCCGTACATACATGGGGCAGCATCTGGAGTGGCTTTCTCATCACAATTGAGCAAAAACATTGAGTTCACAGCTGGTGTTCCACCCTACATGGCACCTTCTCGAGTCTATGCAACTGCACGGTCAATGGGGCCAAGCCCTTACATTAACCAGTACTATAACTTAACTTGGATTTTACCAATAGATGCTGGGTTCGATTACCTGGTCAGGCTTCATTTTTGCGAGATTAAACCCGTTATCTATAAGCAGAACCAGAGGGTGTTTAAGATCTTCCTCCATAATCAGACTGCAGAGAGAGGGGCTGATGTGATTTTATGGGGTGGTAAGAAGAATGGGGTTCCAGTCTATCGAGATTATTTCGTATTGATGAGCTATGACGCTTCCCCAGAGCTATGGGTTGCTCTCCATCCAAGCACCGCAAGTGGGTCACAGTACTATGATGCAATCTTAAATGGCATCGAGATCTTTAAACTGAGCGATCATAGCGGCAACCTTGGTGGAACAAGCGCTGTTCTTCTTCCACGTAACAGAGCAACACAGCCGAGGAATTCGAAGAATGGGAAAGCAGCTGCAGTTTTGGTGGGAGCTGTGGCCATTGTCTGTTTGGCCTATATTGCTTTCATTGCTTTCCGTCGCTGGGCCTGGTATGTTGATGCACAGAGGCTTCCAATCACTGAGTTGAGCCTAGGCAACAATAAAAGGAAGAGACCAGTTGTCATTTCTAAAGGTTGGGGCCCCTTGTCATCTGGAGAAGCGAAGTCCTCCTGGCGCTGACAGGCACAGCATTGCGTCAGAGAAATTAAGAAGTCTTACGTATGATGGCAGTGGAAGGACAGTGTGATCAACAGTTGCAGAAATTCATGCCGAAGTAGAGTTTTCCTGCCTCTGCCTAATCACTCGCATCCCTGCTACTTTGTTGGGTGCAGCTTGTCTGTAACTCGAATTGTAGAATATAAAGAAGTCAAGACTACGCGAAGATTGATCTGATCTGTTGAAACCATCTCAAGGGTTTGTTCGGATGTGAGAAAAGTTAGTTTTTAGTAATAGAGCTTGTGCAAGAGGTGTTGTAAGTGATCAAAATCATTTAGTGCTTTAGTGCTTCTTGAAATCAATTCAAAAGTGCTTTCTGATATGTTTGACTGGAAAATGTTACAAGTACTTATAGTTTTTCTTTTTTTCTGGATACAAGTAGGGGTGCAACTTGGTACCGGATCGGTCCGAACTCACCCGACCCGACCCGGTACCAAAACTAAAAATGGTTTTATTTTTTAGATTTTTTTCAAAATAGACCCGGTTTCAACCCGAAACCAAAACTGGGTTCACACCAACCCGGTACCAAAACCCGACCCGGTGTAATTTATATAATTTTTCATAAATTATATATGTGTTTTGTAATATTAATATATAGGTGGCTAGTGTATCAGTAAATCGTGTAACTTGAGGTAACTTAATTTCTATGATGATTTTTTATGATTATTATCTTCTTATTGTTAACAGTTGCATGCATTTTTTTTGTCTAGGTTGATGCATATTATTTTCGAAGATGTAAATCGAGGAGGAAGAACTTGACATTAGTTTTTTTGGAAACTTTGGAGACATGAACTCATTTGAATTTTGAATTTGTTTAAAAGTGGACGTAAACTTATTTAAACTTGGAATTTGTTTATATTGTCATTTTAAATTTGGATTGCACTTAAATTAGATTGAAATGTTGAATAATTATGCTTAGTTTATTTAGATTTAGTTGCTTTGAATAACTGTTATATGGATTATGTTTGAATTTGAGTTGGCATGATAAATCTATTTCATATTATACTTTGTGTTAGTATGAGAAATCTGTTAGTTTGAATTTCGGATTGCAGTATAAATTTGATTCATATTTTAAGTTTATTGGTATGACAAGTGGTCAATTTCTATTTTAGCAATTTGTATGATAAATATTCAGTTTGAATTCAATTTCAGCAATTTGTATGATAATGTTTAGTTTCAACTACAATAATTGGTATGATATGTTCATTTTCTATTTGCTACACTTGAGTTATTTCCATTAGCTATTAAATAGAAATGACCAACTAGTCATAAAACTAACTAATTTGTCATTTATTTATGCCTATAGGATGCTGAAAAATTGCTTGCAGAGTTCATTCAAAGAATATCGCAGGATTCAGCATGATTTTGCAGAATTCTTTGAAAGGACGTTGCAGAATTCAGCGTGAGGCTTGAATTCATAAACACAGATATGTATATTCCAATAATTTTCTTTTAGATTACAATTAAATTTGAAAAAAAACAGTTTATTGATAATCCGAATTCTAACCCGAAACCAAACCAAAACCAATGCGAACCCGGTCCTAACCCGAATTAAATTCTTAGGGTTTGGGTTTGGGTTTACTCCAACCCGGTTGACTTAGGGTTTGGGTTCACTCCAACCCAGTATAACCCGACCCAAGTTGCACCCCTAGATACAAGTACTTAATAGTTGATGCTACTTAGAATTATCATAACAGTACTAAATTTTATATTTTTAATCATCGATCTTTTTATTTTAAAGGTATACGATTTTATTTCAGTGTTATTGGGTGTGTTTGGCAATTAATAGAAAATTTCAAGTTAAAATTTTTCAATATAAAATTTTTCACTCTTTACAATTATCATATTTTTTAATCATTTTTTCACACTTTTCTATACAACTACCCTACTTTTCAATCATTTCTACACAACAATCCACATAACTAACCTATCTATTTTAACTTTATCCTTTCTACTACTCATCATTATCCATGTCATATCACATCATTTGACAATTTTTACTTTTCAAAACTTTTTATCGAAAATTTTATTAATTATCAAATACACCCTTTGTTTCATCATTTTCCTTGACAAAATTTCCAAATTTCCGTATTTTGTTCCCCTTTTCTTAACCGGAATCAGTCCCCAAAAATGCCCAGCTGCAAGGCTTGGCTTCGGAGGAAAAAGCAGTGGCCTGCCCAGACAAAACACTTCTCTCAGTTGGAAGTGATTTGACTGGGTCCGACGTTGACTCGAAGCTATGCCGACGCAAAGTGCTTGGCAGCTTGAGCGACTATGAAATCTTGAGTGGGTTCGGGTTGCCTGGCTGGCCTCTCCGCGTGGGCCAGGCCTCTGCCTTTCCTTCTTAAGACTTTTCTCTTCTCTTCTCAACCTCACCAGCAAAACGTTGTTCTTTCCTCTCATCTGTTTCCAATGTTTTGAGGTATTTTTCTCACACTCTCCATCCTCTTTCTTTTCCTCTATATATTTGAACTTCTAATAGAAGATTTTTCGTGCTATGTGGTATGATTTTTTTTCTTATGTCCGATATATTATTTCATCCCCGAGTTGATTTTCTCTGAGATAAGGCCACACTGGTAAAGAAGCTGATTTTGATTGAGCTGTGTGTCTCCCATTAGTTTGAGTGATTTGGATGATTTTGGGTTTTTTTTGTGGGGTGATGGGATGGTTGTTTAATTCTTCTGATCTGGGGTTGTTGCTCGTGCTTTTTTTTTTTTATCACCCGACATTTGCGGAATTTGGGGATTTTCTTGTCTGACGTCTGAACCTTTCTCTGTCATAGCTCTATCTCCTTCGTCTGCGAATTTTGTGCTGAAATTGCTTCTTTGGCTCGTTAAAGGAAACAGATTAAAGGGGGAAAGAAAATTATTCGTTGGATCCTTGATTTCAGTAGCTAAATGGGAAGGGCCAGCAAGAGCAGCCTCTTCCACACGGCTGCCCTTCTGTTTTTTCTCTTCTTCCGTGTGATCTCTGCATCTGAGAGAAATCCATCTGCGGCTCCTTACAGCCCTGCTGAGGCAATCCTCCTCAGCTGTGGCGAGCATTCACAGACAGAGGATGGCAACGGCCGCATCTGGAAAAGCGATGTTGAGTCAGGATTTCTAGCTTCCGATAAAACGATAACTTCCACTGCCAATTATCAAGCCTCTGTGCCTCAAGTTCCTTATATGACTGCTCGAATTTTCACGTCCAATGCCACCTACATCTTCCCTGTCAGTGACGGTTGGAAATTCGTTCGCCTCTACTTCTACCCCGCGAGTTATAGCCATTTTCTTGCCTCTTCTGCTCTTTTCTCTGTCAGCTCTGGCCCTTACACTCTCCTTCACAACTTCAGCTCTTATATCACTTCAAAAGCTCAGAACTTGGATTATCTTATATATGAATTCTCCATTCATGCGGAGAATGGGTTCTTGAACATGACCTTCAGCCCATCGCCCCACATCTCCAATGCTTATGGCTTTGTGAATGGGATTGAGATTGTATCCACACCCAATATCTTCTCTGAACCAGCCAGAGTTGTCCTTCATGGTTGGTTGCCTCCTCAGACATACCAGATTTTGAATGAAAGCGCCCTTCAGACTGTCTTCCGACTCAATGTTGGTGGACGATACATCTCGCCCGTAGAGGATTCTGGCCTGTTCAGAGCGTGGTATGATGACTCCCAATACATATATGGGGCAGCATTTGGAGTGACTTTCTCATCACAGCTGAACAAAAGCATTGAGTACACAGCTGCTGATCCGCCCTACATGGCACCTCAGGAAGTCTATGAAACTGCACGGTCGATGGGGCCGGACCCTTACATAAACCAGAAATACAACTTGACATGGATTTTTCCGATTGATGCTGGGTTCAATTACCTTGTCAGGCTTCATTTCTGTGAGATTCTACCCATCATTTACAAGGAGAACCAGAGGGTGTTTAAGATTTTCCTCCATAACCAGACTGCAGAAGCAGAGGCTGACGTAATCACGTGGGGTCACAAGAAGAATGGTGTTGCAGTCTATCAAGATTACTTCGTGCTGATGAGTTTTGATCCATCACCGGAGCTTTGGGTTGCTCTCTATCCAAACTTAGCAACTGGAACACAGTATGTCGATGCAATCTTAAATGGCATTGAGATCTTTAAATTGAGCACCTATGATGGCAACCTGGCCGGACCAAATCCCATTCTTCCTTCGGATATTGCAGTTAATACCGGTCTGGCTTACAGAGCAGCACAGCCCAGGAATTCAAAGAATGGGAAGCTAGTTGCAATTTTCGTGGGCATTGTGGCAATTGCCTCCTTGTTGTATGCTGCTTTTGTTGTTTTTAGTGGCTGGGGCTACCATTCCGATGCACGGAGGCTTCCATTCACCCAGTTCATCCAAGGCAGCAACAACAACAAGGGACAGACTGCCACTTCTAAACATGGGCGCCCCTTCTCACTTGCAGAAATGAAAATGGCCGGTGATGATTATGATGGTGTTGACAGGCACAGCATTGCTCATGAGGATTCAGAAGAGCATAGTCAACTTCAGGGAGCTGTCTTCCCTTACAAGATGGAAGTAGAAGGGCGGTGAGATCATAAGTTTTGCTGATCACAGCACAACAGCATAAAAACCTATTTGGTTGAATGCAGCTCATATTGTAACTTGGATTGTAGAATAATAATTTAAAAAGAACAGGCATATGCAAAGAGGTGTGAGGGTTTGTTTGGCTCTGTGAAATTTTAGCTGTTGAAGTATTGTTGGTACTAGAGCTATAGGAAAGTATGGATAGAGAGAGCTTCTACAAGAAAAGCTCAAGGTGAGATATTGTTTCGTCATATCATCAGTTGTGCTTTTAATGCTATTTTGTGAGGTTAGATGTAAAATGTTTGAGCGTTTTAAGTTTTAACTTATAAAGGACAGACGAAATATTGGAATATTTAAAAATGTTGGGCGTGTCTTGTATTTCGCTTGGAATCATGTATGAAGTTATGCATGTGTGTAAGAGCTATAAATAGACACGTTATCTATAAAGTTATTATATAGAGTAAAGAAAGTCTTGGTGATAGATTCTTTGGAAGAGGCCATACGTTGCCTAAAAGAAGAAAGTTGTAATTATTTGTGATTAGTAAATTACTTTTTGCTCTAGTGGAGTATGCTTCTTACCAAACTACGTAATTCTCCTTCTTTTATGTGTACTTGCTTTATATTCTTAACCCTAACAAAAATTAATGCCAGTAATAAAAATAAGTAGAAAATAATAACTGAAATGTAGTTAGCTAGTTAACGTAAATTGTAATACAATTGTTATAATAAAATATTTTTTGTCTGTGTTGGTTAATTATTCCGGTTCATTATTCCATCTATCAGTAATTCTCCTATTTTCATATCTTTATTAATCATTTTAATTATATTTTTAGCACTACTTTATTTCTATTCTATTCTAAGTCAGTTTATTCACACATTGATGACTGGCTAGTATATTAAAGTTAAAAGGAAAAAAATAAGGGTTGTTTTTAAATATATTCATTATGTTTGACTCTAATTTCAAATATACTCCCCACGTCTTAAAAACTCAAGATATACCTGTTACATCTGCAGTTAATCTGAAAAATAATTAAATATGTAAGTTCACACTGTTTGTTAATATATGAAATTACTAATATGCTCATCAAGTTTTTGACATAATTGAAATTTTGAATCTCATAATTTACCAATGCTCTAATTGCATATGATCTCTAAATTTAGAGAGTTTTAATTTCATTTTCTTTATATTTTATTTCTTCTTTTATTATTTTATGATGGGGGTATTTTGGACATTTACAAAAATTAACTAATGATTTTTAATGGAATGGACATTTTTGGGATTAACAGTAAATCTAGTGGATATATCTAGGATTTTAAAAACGTAGTAGGTGTATTTAGGATTAAGATAAAAAATAATAAATATATTTGGGGAAAGTCTAAAAAATAAACTTAAAAACTTTTTGTTTTGTTCTTTTGAGAGCTAAAAAAGATCTCTCAGATAAAACCGCCTGTGTCCAAACATGTAGCCTTCACGACTCACGTTCAAAGGAACCGTTAGGCTTTGTTTGGCATTGATTAGCATGGGTGACTTTAATTTCTGCCAAATTCTTACATGTTCCCCTTGAGAGATATTTTATAGCTTTTTATTTGAAATTTCCAAGCATAAATTACCGAAAAAAGCATTACAGCAAAAGCAGCGATGGCCGTCTCAAACGGAATTGTGCTTAACATTCATAAAACTTTTGAAAGAAAATTTTTTTGAGGCATGTTTGATCATGTATAAAATTTTTTAATCTAAAGTTTTTATTATCTATATGTTTTCTATTTTTAACTTATTTTTTCACAGCTTCTTTTACAACTTGTTTACTTTTTAATCATTTTTACATAATTATCTGTACAATTAACTTGTTCATTTTAATTTTATTTTATTTATTCCTTATCATTATCGTTATGATATCATATTATTTTCTCTTATTTATTAAATTTTTTTATTTAAAAGTTTTATCGCTTACTAAACGTACTATAGTCTAAACTTTTTAAAATAGGAGAAGTAATAGTATTATAAGGGTAATTATGAAAACAAAAAGAATAAAATTAAAATAGATGAGGTAGTTGTATGGATAGTTGTAAAGAAACTATTAAAAATAGGATAATTATATATTAAGATATGAAAAAATGATTAAAAATAAAGTAGATATGGAGGGTAAAAAATTTTAAAATAAAAAGTTTAGGTTAACATATTTTCATAAAATTGTAAAACACACACGTGATGTTTTTGGGTGTAATTCATGCATAATAAATAGGAACTCAATCTAGTGCTCTTGGCTTTCCATTTGCCCAAAACTTGTCAATTAAAACTTTTCAACACAAAACTTTTCACTCTTCATAACTACTCTATTTTTTAATTATTTTTTCACATTTTTCTATACAAACTACCCTACTTTTCAATCATTTTTACACAATTACCCATACAACTAACCTATCTATTTTAACTTTATTCTCTTTACTCCTCATCATTACCCCTATTATATCACATCATTTTCTATCAATTTGACAACTTCTACCTCTAAAACTTTTCATAAAAAGTTTTACCTCCAACCAAACACACCCTTAACTTATATACTAAGTTTTACAATTTTTGAAGATGTGTATATATATTTTTAAAATTTTAAAATTTAATGGTTTTCAATATTTTGAAAATGATTAAAAGTCTTTATGCTTAAATACATTTAGATTAATAATTTTATATAAAAATAAAAATAAAAAATAAAAGAATGAGTTTTACATCTGGACGCATGGAAAGCCCATTGCTCCCGGGTGGATTAGATCAAAAACCCATAAAGGATGAGTAATGATTTGATATTTACGCTTACCTTTGGTTTTTTTTTTTTTAATTTTAAAATTTTCAAAAATTTAAAACATTATATAGATATTTACGGTTCCAGAAAATACATGTAATGCAAGCTTTTATATACTGTATTCATATTATAAAATTTTCAAAATTTTTAATGATTATATATATCCACTTTTAAACGATACTAATTTTATAACATATAAGTTTTTAATACAATTTATTTTTGGTAGCATGATAAAATAAAATGTATTAAACATGATAAAGGATTTAAATATAAAAATAATAAAGTTTAAAATTTTAAAATCAATTGCTTAAGTAAGTATTGAATTATTATCCAAGACAGACGGAAGTGCTTTTGGAGTTCCGGTAGAAAAGTTTTGGTGAGTGAAAGACTCAATTACAATCTGCACCGTTGGTCCAAACTACTTTTTTGTTTGAGATGCTTTGCGAAATGGCCACTGATCAACGATACGTGTGATTAGCCGTATTCTCTTCCTCTACTTTACCAAAGTTAAATGGAACACCACAGATAATGACGTGATTGAGAGAGAGAGATTAGAAAAGCATTCGAATAAAGCTAACCGATAGTGCATCTCAAAGTTACAAAATACAACGGATCACTTATTATTATTATTATTATTTTTGATAAAGAACTGATCACTTATTTAAAGTAGAGAAAAAGTAGGAAAAGCATGTAATTGTAGCCTTCATCTTTTTTAGAGGGCCCAACCCCTTTCCATGTGTTTGCTTGTATGAATTTTCTGGTTCACCTGCTCACGGAGCCCGACTGCACATCTGACGATGACACATTAATACCGGTTGAATGTGCCAAGCGTGAGAAGAAGCCTTGAAACTAATTTTTAGAGTCGAAAAGGTCATTAAGTAATAAAAGAGCATCGGAAGAAACAACTCTGGATTGGAAATTTTATTCATTATTGTGATTTTCATGTTAAATATAATTTTAAAAATTTTATTTAGATTAGATTTTTTTATTAGGTTAATTTTATATATTTTTAGATAATATCATTTACATTTTCAAGTGTGAGAATTAGTATGTCATTAAAATAAATAATTTTAAGTACAACTTTGTGTTTTTATGATAAACATGGGCATTATCAGCGGACTGCGCTGTCTTGGATAATTCGCCAGTATATAAGTTCATGTACACTGTTCTCTGTCACTGAAATTAATGAGATATCATTAAACACTCGACCCCACTGACAAAAACGCAGTCGTAAAAGTCGAGAAGACTTCGTTGTCAAGTCGCTCGAGGACAACACTGCGTTTCCGAGTGCCAAAGCCCAACTACCGCACTTGCGTCTTCACGAGATCCCAGCCGCTGTGATTTACAAAAATTTTCATATACCCGTCAACTTTTCGAAATTGTAATTTATGCATATAATTTTTTGTTGGTACTCTATAATGTGATATCTAATATTACACATTATTTATACAGGAGATAATAATCTCTTATTTATTATTAGGGGAGATAAGAAGCTCCTATTTAGGGGCTGAACTTGGACTGAGAATCCATAGGTAGCTACCGACCCGACCTGACCTTAATTCGGATAGAATTTGGTACAAAAAATTATCCATAAATATGAATAGAGTATAAATTATTATCTGTCCCCTCAAATAGGGTACAGGAAGGATAGATACGTTGGGTACTAAGAAACAACGCACGTGAATATAATTATATATATATATACACACACGATAAATATTGTATGGTATGTGTTATGTTTTGCTTGTGACATTTTATATGCACATCAATTTTAGCAAATTTAAATTCAAATAAATCTTGTGCATTATGGAGTTGTGGATTGTGAAGTAAAAAATTAGTTTAGTTATATATCTATGTCATTCACTTATGAAAACTTTTTATAAATAAGCTTATGAATTATGATTAATATACTAACAGTTTTAATAATTGGATTATGACAATTTATATTTTATATTTTTTATATAAGAATATAAACAGAAACATATGTACTTATGATTTTAAAATGTAAATAAATATTGCTTTATATTTTTAAAAATAATATAGAAATAATTTTCAAAAAATATTGTATTTTAGTATTAAAGGAACCGATTTGGAACCGAAATTGGAATCAATCATGTGGGTAATATATAGGGTAAGATACATTAGGAATTGAACTAATAAATGGGTAGGGTAGAATAAGTCTTTTATCAATAGTGCACAAGTAGAGCAGATCACTATCCAAACCGAACCGAATCAAACTGATCTGAATTGCACATTTACTCTTGTCTATTTACAAGGAAGACAATTAGCTCCCATCTTTTATTTTTAAAAGAGACAATTGCTCCCACACAAATTTGACACCTCCTGCGGTTGAACCCACGTCTACTAGGCATTAGCCCACAGTTATGACCAACCTGGCTAATTCTAATTGGTGAAATTATAATTTATATTTAAAAATCTTAATTTTGCTAAGCACTTCCTTTGCACAATTATCTACAAATAACGTCCCCCTAACTCCAAATCTTCATGGAACTTTGCTTTTTTTGTTTTTTTGCCTAAAAAAATGCCAAAACAAAAGTGCCAATTTTTCCTATCGTTTATTCAGTTTAAGGGTGTGTTTGTTTAGGGCAAAAAAGTGTCAACTAAAACTTTTCAATCTAAAACTTTTCACTCTCCATAATTATTCTATTTTTTAATTAATTTTTTACATTTTTCTATACAAACTACCCTACTTTTCAATCATTTATACACAACTACCCATAGAACTAACCTATCTATTTTAACTTTATTCTCTTTACTCCTATTATACCACATCACTTTCTATTGATTTGACAACTTCTACTCTAAAAACTTTTCATCAAAAGTTTTACCTCCAACCAAACACACCCTAAAGATATTTTAGGCCCGCCTCTTGTGATGTGAAAATGCAGCTGGACTTAGCAAGTGAGACCGATTGATAAATGTCATTCGTTGGGTGATTTTACAAAGAAAGTGCCTGCACAGAGTTATTTATAAAATCTTTTTTTTAAGTTTTGGTAGGGCTGCAGTTGTATGCACCCGAGTGCATTGAGCCTCAATGCACCCAGGTGCATACAACCATTTTTTTAATTTTTTTTTGAAATTTTTTTACGGAACGGTTAAACTAAGTGTATTTAACACACACACGCACTCACACACACACGCACTCACACACACACATATATATATATATATATAAATTTTTACCAATTTTGGAGATTTTAAGATTTTTTTTAGATTTTTAAAAATTAATGGCGTCTTAATAATTTTAAATTACTAAAAATGTCACTGATTTTTAAAAATCTAAAAAAAATCTAAAAGTCTCCAAAAATGGTAAAAATTGATACATATGTTAAATACACTTAGATTTGTTAATCTGAAAAAATTTTCAAAAAAAAATTAAAAAAATAGGTTTAGTACACCGGTGCATACAACTGCAGCCCGCTAAAGTAATAGTTTTCACTGAGGTGCCTATTTAACTCAACACTTTTCAAATTAAAAATTTTTAATTTAAAACTTTTCATTCTTCATGATTACTATATTTTAAATTACTTTTTCATTTATTTTGTATAATTATATTATTTTTTAATTATTTCTATGTAACTATTCATACATTTGACGCAACTATTTTATCTTTATTCTTTTTACTCGTCATCGTCACCCTTGCTATATTACGATATTTTTTCTTTTTAAAAAATTTTATACTAAAAAATTTTCATCATACGTTTTACCACTTCCCAAGCCCACCCTACAGTTAAAAAAATTAAAAAATCGGAAGAATATTCAAAATTATAAATGAAAATAATATATAGTTTTTCTTTGGCCGGTGGCACCACGTTATCAGGTGGCACCCGAGCCGCCGTCCAACTTCACATGCAGACTATAGAGGCATGCGGGCTTATCCCACGCGATGAGAATGGCTGGGTTTTCTGGTGTGAGTGAAAGCTTTACCTCTTCAGCTACGTTTTGGTGTTAAGAAGACGAATGAGCACCTGTGCCAGAGCATAGAATGAAACAATCCGAGCCTATGACGAAAGCTGTGGAATTTCTATCGACTTGCTATGCAACTTTTTCTTCACCCATTGTTGATGGTTAGTCGTCGTTTTCTAATTTTTTTTAAAAAAATTTATTATTGGAAATTTCTTAGTGCTAGTCACTCGTTCGCCTCACTCTGGAATTTAACACTGATATTTGCAACTTGGGTTTCAGAGATTCAGTTCTTGATCTCCAGTTCACATGGTTACAGAAAAGGCGCGCACAAGGGACGCTAGATCGGCTCTCGGGAGGATGGCTTTGCTGAGTTTTGCTCGACGTGCTTGAACGCTTTCTGATTTCGAGTTCCAGGAGGTTTTTTTTTTTTAAAAAAAGTCGCTAGTTCTAATATGAAAAACGCCTCCTGATCGTTCCTGCGATCGAAATCGCTTTCGGAAAAAAAAAAAAAAAAAACTTCTCTTTCGTTTTCCAACATGATTCCCATGGATTCAACTGAAAACAGCCACCTCCGCCAGATCTCCACTTTTCTCTGCTACGTCTTCATTTGCTGCTGCTTCTTCCATCTTTCTTCCGCCGCAACCCCCGCCAACAATTCATCTTCCAGTGACTCTAGTTTTGTCCGCATTATCTGCGGCAACCACGAATTTCGAAATGCCGAAGATGCCAACGAGCTGGACTGGGAATCAGATGAGTTTTCAGGATACCGTCCCAACTGTGACAACACAAATCTCTCATCCAACGGGCAAATACCCTCCAACCTCTCGATTCCTTACGGCACGGCCCGCATCTTCCATTCCCGATGCTCTTATAAATTCCAATTTGGAGCTGGCCGGAAATTCATCCGCCTCTACTTCCATCCTGCCAATTACAGCGGCCTTGGTGAGTCGAATGCCATATTCAACGTCACGTCTAACGGCTACACCCTCCTTGGCGATTTCAGCATCTACAACGCCACCAAAACCTTCAAAATGGACTACCTCGTGCGCGAATACTGCATTTACTCGGAAAAAGGACTATTGAACATCACCTTCGCTCCATCTCACAAGATCCCAAACGCTTATGCTTTTGCCAATGGAATCGAAGTCGTGTCGATGCTCGACATCTTCCCTCGCACGTACAGAGTCGTCCTTGATTCGGAGCAACCTCCTCAGGCATTCATGCTTAATAAAGACATAGCACTCGAGACGGTCACGCGGCTGAATGTGGGCGGCCAAGAAATCTCACCCGCCAACGATTCGAAGGTGTTTCGGAACTGGAGTGACGATTCCATGTACCTGTCTGGTGATGCGCCTGGGGAGACAGTTAGATGGGAGCTCAACAAAAGCTTCAAATACACATCCCAAGTCCCCTCCTACATTGCCCCCGAGGAGGTCTACAAATCAGGACGGTCGATGGGTTCCGATTCAGATTTTAATCTGAAAAACAACCTGACATGGGTTTTTCCCGTTGCCTCCGGATTTCAATACCTGATAAGACTTCACTTCTGCGAGATCCAAACATTCATTTTCAAGGCAAACCAAAGGATGTTCTCTATTTTCATCAATCGCAAAATGGCTGAACCGGAAGCTGATGTGATTACTTGGGCTGAGCAGGATACAGGGGAACCGACGAATGGCGTTCCCGTGTATAAAGATTACACCGTCATGGTTTCAGACGGAGAGCCCCAAGAACTACGGTTGGAGCTGGGACCAAACCCAAATACCAAGCCAGAGTACGACGACGCGCTCTTAAATGGCATCGAGATCTTTAAGTTGAGTGATCAAAATCTCAATCTTGCCGGGGATAGTCCAGGGAACCCATCTCCGACTGGGAAGCGAAGAGGGAAGAGTCCTGTTGTAGTGGGAACTGCAGCGGGTGCTGCTGCCGCCGCCGTTGTCCTTAGCAGTCTTGTCTGTTTTTTTGTCCGTCGTCGTTGCCGGAGCACCACGGGCTCGGGCAAGGCGAACACGGCGGGGAGCTATTCGTCGTCGCTTCCGTCCGACGTCTGCCGGCACTTCTCCCTTGCAGAGATAAAAAAAGCTACCAACAACTTCGATGCGGCCCTCTGCATAGGAGTTGGTGGCTTTGGCAAGGTCTACAGGGGAGCCATCGACAACAAAGCAAACGTAGCCATCAAACGCGCAAACCCTTCATCTAGTCAGGGGTTGCGCGAGTTCCAAACGGAGATCGAGATGCTCTCCCGGCTACGCCACCGCCACCTTGTCTCCCTTATTGGTTTTTGCCATGAAAATTCGGAGATGATCCTCGTCTACGACTACATGTGTCGCGGGACCTTCCGGGATCATCTCTGCGGCTCTCTAAAGCCACCCCTGCCTTGGAAGCAGAGGCTGGAAATCTGCATCGGGGCTGCCCGCGGCCTGCACTACCTCCACAAAGGGACTAATCTCTTCATCATCCACCGCGATGTGAAAAGCACGAACATCCTCCTCGACGAGAAGTGGGTCGCCAAGGTCTCGGATTTCGGCCTGTCGAAGATGAGCCCCACCGTGGACGACACCCATGTCAGCACCATGGTGAAAGGCAGCTTTGGGTATCTGGATCCAGAATACTTCCGTCGCCATCAGCTCACCGACAAGTCGGATGTGTACTCATTTGGGGTGGTGCTGTTCGAAGTCCTCTGCGGGCGCCCAGCTTTGAACCCTGCATTGCCCGAGGACGAGATCTGCTTGGCCGATTGGGCTCTGCACTGCAAGAAGAAAGGAACGGTGGAAGAGATCATTGATCCCCATCTAAAAGGGAAGATCACGTCGGAGAGCTTGAATACCTTCATCGAGACTGCCGAGAAGTGCTTGTCGGATCGTGGGGTGGACCGGCCATCCATGGAGGATGTGCTGTGGAACCTTGAGCTCGCATTGCGGTTGCAGGAAAGCGCGGATGAGGCTGCCGTCGTTGAAGCAGCGGCAACGAACCATAATGAGGAGTTCTGCCAAGCAATTTCGACCTCAGCGCAGGAAGACTGGGATCTGACGGCGTCGTCGTCCCGCAGTAGGAATTTTACTGATTCAAGGAGCTCGAAAATGTCAATCAGCGTCAGCAGCATCACAAGCAACGAGTTGTAACAGACGGTGAGCATTGCAGGTAAGAGGATTTGTTAATTTGCTTATATATTTTCCTTGGTTCAGCTGATTTACTCCGTCTCTGTGTTTGGAAAACTCAAGCGTTCGACGTTTTTTTACCTCTATCTTTTTTCCAAGAGGGGTTTGATTGAACTTCTACAACAAACGGGCTGTGAAATCTTGATCTCTAGAATTCTATATTGTATTATTTGGACGGATGTGATATAAACAGACGAAGATGTGTGGTTCTGACATAAACAAATGAAGATTCCGTGTTTTCCGTGAGCTCACCTTATCATACGGAGTTTTGTGGTTTCCATAACATCGATGGACAAAGGTAAAAAGGGGAAAGAGTGTCAAGAATGGAAATTGTTATTCTTTCCCAACAAGGCACGTTTCAGCATCATGCGTGTTTGGAAAATGGTAAAATTTTTATTGAAAATATTTTTTTGTATAAAAATTTTAGAAATAAAAGAAAATAATGTGATATAATGTAGTTAATGATGATGAATGAAGAGAATAAAGTTAAAATAGATAGGTCAGTTGTTTGGTAGCTGTTTAAAAATAATTGAAAAGTAAAATAATTTGCACAGAAAGATATAAAGAAAAATTAAAAATTTTATGTGAAAAGTTTTATTTTTTAACAAACACATTCTAGGACAAATTAAAGTTTTCTATTGTCATTTAATTTCCATTTCGAAATTAAGTACATGACTTGATTTATATATATACATTAAATGGTTTAGATATTTGTTCCACACCATACTTTTGTTGCATATAACATTTCCTTTAAAAATTTGGAATGAGAAATTTTAAAATTTATAACCGAGTAGCACTTCAGTGGAACCGGCCCTCCCAGATGCTCCCTACGATGATAAATCAAAATTGACATTGTTTATAATTACTTCTTATTATAGTATCAAAAATCATTTTAATCTAAGGATTCATATTAGGCCGGCTGTTTCAGCTTAAAGTGTCTAATTCTATGTAACTTATAAAATACACATAATCTGGCCGCAAATGCAATAAAATGTTATAATAATTTATAGTATCATTCGTCTGTAAAATAAGAATACTTTAGATAGTTTAAATATTGAATTAATATTTTCTAAATTAATATATAAATTAAATAATTTTATTATAGAGTCTCGATCTAGTGCACTCGGGTGCACTGAGCTTCGATGCACTCGGGTGCACAAACACATTTTTTTATGTAACTGTTAATTTAGGTATATTTAATATGTATATCAATTTTTACCATTTTTTGAAACTTTTAGATTTTTTATTTTTTAAAATCAAGGTATTTTCGTAATTTATGAACTAGAAAAATGCCACTAATTTTAGAAAATAAAAGTATCTAAAAGTCTTCAAAAATAGTAAAAATTGATACACATATTAAATACACATAGATTACCAGTTGTATAAAAACAATAAAAAAAGGTTAAAGGCACCTAAGTGCATTGAGGCTGAATGCACTTGGTGCATTCGGTATGAGCCATTTATTATATTGATTTTACACATTAATCAAATACAACCATGTAAATCTTCAATTTGGATGAAATTTATGACTCTAAAGGCGATGAATACAGTGGATTTCACATTTTTAGACAATTCTGATTCCCATAATGGAACCTTAATAATGAGTAACACAAAATTTAATTCATGAACTTAAATAAAAAATAAAATAAAATATTTTTGTAATATAATGCTAAAGCAGTGGTGAAGAAATAATGATCGTAGTCATGAAATGTTTATTCATGAGCCCATATATAAACAATAATACTTGTAAGCACTTTACGTTAGAGCTTAGAATACTTGTCCTTCCCACTTTGATAACTAAAATTCAGCTCGTTGCATCTAAGATTATCTATTTAACTCAAAACATAAATCTAGCCTACTCAAAACTTTGATCGAAATAATTTTTGATATTTAAAAATAGAAGATATTAAATAAAATAAGAATGAATTTTAATTTAATTATTAATGTTAGGCCCTATGGAATTGATAAAAGAAAAGGACAAAAGTGCAAAGAGAGATCTAAGAAAGGATAAGATAAATTGCACACACTACATAAAATAACCCAGAAAAGATACCACAAATTATAGTTGTCACGCCTTGGCCAACAGTTGCAGGTATTGTCTGCTTTGGGCATTGTGCCTGCACGGTTTTGTCCTTTTAGGCTCACCCCAAAAGGCGCCTCGACCATTCAACCAGAACCTTCACTTATAGCCACAACTCCCTCCTTCATCCTAAGCAATGTAGGATATCTTCAGTGTCCTTGCTGGATGAGTTTCCACTGGACACACCAACAGGATATCGAGAGTCGGCTCTGATACCGTTTTTGTCAATTCTAAATCATGCATTCATACTGTAGACATTGTCATCTGCTTGTGCTTGCGTGCAGCTGTGCTACATATTCATGAGCTGATTCATCTTCTTTGGTAGTCTTGAGGTTACCACACAGGTACTACAATAATGCTTTACTGCTTAATGGCAAACTCAATGTGTAATTATGCATCATATTCATACATTATGATTAATGCACTACTTAGATTTACTGCTTAACATGATTGAAAATATTTTGAAATAATCATGCTCATATTTGAATAAACTAACTTAAAAGAAAGATCTAAACTTAATAAATAATCATATTTTATAATTGGTCCCGCTTCTATGTAACCGGATTACATAGAATTAGACCCTTGTAATCTCTTAAAAGTCTAAGATTTTGATTCTTAATGAAAAATTCAATTCATTCATTATATTAACATCATTTGTTTATCTAGAAGACCAAGTTTCATACAAATCAAATATGTTTTGGGCTACATTTGTTCAAAAATATATATATTCATATGTAAATTAAGAAAAATGATTAGATCTATTTACGCATGTATTAGAATATAATAATATTTTATAGAATCATTTAGTCACAAAGAAATGATATTTTGGACGATTTAGATGTTGAAAATACTACTTTAAAATTGATATTTTTGATTTTGCATAATTTACACATGAATATATACATTTGCTAACAAGTGTAGCCCATAAACATAGTTGCTTTGGATGAAATTTGATTCCTTAGATAAACAAATGATGTTAAATACAATAGATTGATTAGATTTTGAAGGGGTTATATGAGTCCGCTTTTATGTAACCCGGTTACATAGAAGCGGAGCCCTCTCATAATAAATCATAATATCAAAGTTCCAAACTTAATAAATAATCATATTTCATAATAAATCATAATATCCAACATAATATTTTCGAAACGATATTTAGTAAAAATTTACTTACCTCTAAGTAAGCTTTAAACTTTTTTTTTCAATATCTTGGAGTAGCCTCAAGTCTTTCTCCTGAATTTTCATCACAACACATTCATTATTACATCTCGTTTTTCATAACTATTGTTTATAATGACTTTTCTAAATTTTTTCATAATTTTATTTGGTCAAAATTCATTTTTTCCCTTTTTCTTCTTGGATTATTATACCTTAAAATAACTTTATTTCTTATTATTTGTAGAAAAATATAAATTTGAACTTGTATACTTCTTTAAATGCTTACTTTAAAATTTTCATAGTTTTTTTAGTATCATACCTTTAATTAATTTCATCACTCTCTGGCTAATAGTTACAGGTATTGTCCACTTTGGATTTTGTGCCCCACGGTTTTGTCCTTTTGGGCTCACCTCAAAAGACGCCTCAACCATTCAACCAGAATCTTCACTTATAGCCCAAGCTCCCTCATTCATCCTAATCGTGTAGGATATCACATCCACCCCCCTTAGGGCTCCAGTGTCCTCGTTGGACACACTAGCAAGATATCAGGTGTCGGCTCTGATACCATTTTTTATGCCCTGACCAACAGTTGAAGGTATTGTTCGCTTTAGGCCTCGCGCCCACACAGTTTTGTCCTTTTGGACTCACCCTAAAAGACATCTCAATCATTTAATCAGAACCTTCACTTATAGCCCAAGCTCCCCTTTTCATCCTAACTAATTTAGGATGTCACAATAGTGGTTTAGTTAATGCACCTATTTCACTCTTCAACTCAACACTTCGACTTGGACTTCCACTAATCGACTTAGAATATCAAATTACAGTGATATGATCTCAATCGTCTTTTGAATTATACAAACGGTTCCCGGTGACACATGAAACTTTCCATATTTTATAATGAAATCTCTCCTTTTGAATTGAACAACCTCCAATTCAAGATAAAATAAAGCTTACAGCCAGTTACATAGCACAAAAGCACATAGACGAAGCTCTTATAGGATGGTCACGACGATTTTCAATATGCTACTTCTGACAAATTGACAGAGGATCAAAGAGAATGCCTTGAAACAGATCTTCATTTTTAAAATGATCTTCTTCGAAATGAATTTCTAGTTGAAATTTAGTTTCTATTTATAGCTTGATACAGATTTTCTCTACCAAATACATAACCAATTAAATTTTTCTCAAGAACTTATAAGTTAATAAATCAAGATAACTCATCATAACAAACTAACTGATTTTTCTATGTCATCGTTCAAATTAAATGTCCATTGGTTTTGCTAAAAAATTATCGAAGTTTTTACAA
The DNA here is from genome assembly GCA_030490835.1 of Annona cherimola. Classification (NCBI taxonomy): domain Eukaryota; kingdom Viridiplantae; phylum Streptophyta; class Magnoliopsida; order Magnoliales; family Annonaceae; genus Annona; species Annona cherimola. The sequence goes on along the minus strand of CM059977.1, from coordinate 9,861,640 downwards.
AACAACCTCAACAATTTTGCATACATAACACCCATGCTTACAAGTTATAACAGTTCATCTTAAATCATATCATGGCAAACAATACAATCAAACACATTTCAAATATTAAATTCTTAACTAGTCTATCATCAAAACGCTATAACTCAACCATTCTCTCCCTTTTTGATGATGACAAATCACAAATTGCATGTTAAGAATAAAATATATTCTCCAACCAAAACTTCCTCTATTTTGATTCTCCTAATTATACATGTCATTTCTCTCCCTTTGTCATTAACAAAAAGCAACAAATAAACAAATATTAGAAAACCTCATTAAAAAATAAACTAAAACATATGAATTTAAAATAAGTCTATCTAAATGTAACAATATACATAATATCATGTTCATGATAAAAATAGACTATATAAATATTTGCCAATTTAGGTGTCTGCTATAAAAAAATAAAAAATTGAAGTTCGCCAAAACACCATCAAAGCTACTCTTCATGTTTGTCAACATATGGATTAGGGGTGGGAATTGAGACAGGTCGACTTGTAACTGGGCATTGACTTGACCTATTTTTGACTGGGTAAAATTAATATTTTTTTAACTTGGTATAGGGATGAATTACAAAATTTGACCTTAATTCAAAAATAGGGTCGTGGTGAGTCAACCATGTCCCGACCCCAAGTCCGACCTGCCCCGTATATATTAATTTATTAAAAATTATAAATCTATGTTTAAATCTTATTATTATTTTCTTTCAAAATTTTCACACTTTTTTATAATTAACTATTAACAATAGAAGAATCAATCTATCCGAAAAACAATATAATATCAATAAGAGGAATTCGCACATATATATAACTCTTACGTATAATTGTAAATTAATTATTTTAATAAATTTATACTATATTTTCTCATATTTTATTTTAGTAATGATATGTTTTTAATACTTAATAAAATATTAAAGTATATAACATTTAAATTTAGTATAAATGTATATTTATATTTGATAGGTATATAAATTTTTAAAATAATCTTATTTGATTTGCATTTTTTTATCCTACCCGCTATTCCGATATCAACCCAAAGTATGTCCCGGGATCTATTAAAAAAAGCGAGGGTCAAACCAACATTGTCCTGACCCGGTATAAAAATAGGGTCAAATTGAATTTTTAAAAAGTAGAGTCAAGATTGGGCAAACTTTGACCCGTTACGGCCTGCCATAATTCTCATCCCTAATATAGACTTTAATCATTTGTATGAAAGTTAAGCTTTACTCATCATCAGAACCAGACAAATTAATACGAAATAATTAAGATTTTGATGATTGATCCCTGGTTCTATTGAATTTGGAAGGTTTGGATATTCAGAAATGAGGTGGAACTTGGAATTTATAAAGCTCTATTCCTGGAGGATGTTTTTAAGATGGTGGTTCAGGTGGTAAATCCATAACATGATGACAGTTGTTACCAATCTCTTGAAGAAGATCATTTAGTTTAGGTAATCCAGTAGTCAAACATATTTTGTCAGTATTATCCTGTAAATTTCTCATGGTAGTCTCACACAAGTTGTCAATAGCAAAGTCAAGTTGTTGCATCATTATTGAAATTTAATTTCTCATTATTGATGTGTTAGAGGGAATAGTGGATGCAATTGTTGTGATGATTTTTTGTGTATTAGAAAGAGAAGCGATAATTTCCTGCTTGAACTCATGAAAATCATGAGTTAAATTATCTAGTCTAGTTTCAACAGTACTTGTTCTAGAATTTAATAGCTAGAAATAGGGGTAGAACTCAGGCTTATAAAATTCGAGTTTGCTTTAACTCTAACTCTAATTCTATTTATAAAATATTAATTCTAACCCTACTCATAACTCTATTTATAAAACTTAAACCCTAATCCTATGTACCAGCCATCATCCATCTGTTTCTAAGAAATGGATGGAAACGGATGGGATTGATGGGCCATGCACGTTCGTTTCAAATTGATGGCAATTAATCCCAGCCGTTTAGCAAATGGATTAGTATAAAAAGGGGCAAGCATGAGATGGGTTTCCGCCATTTGATCACGCAAGAGATAGACAAAGGAAGAAGAAATAATTTTTAAAGGTAAGCTGCGTTGAACCATTTTATCTGTTAATCACGTTCATTCTATATTATACACCAGTTATTTCATAGATCTAAACCATTCACGACATTTCTATCATGACTAATTATTCACAGGAGTATTATTGAAATGTTTGATATCGAAATTTTACTTATTTAAATGAGAAGTACCAAATTAAGGGTATGAAATGATATATGATGAAATAAACATACTTCTGAGCAGAACCAGAGAATTGTAACCGTATAATAATAAGATAATTATATGATTAGCTTGCCTGCAAAATTTTAGATTGATCAGACTTATAGATTTTTAGATATAACGATTTTTACATATAATATAGAGTGATAAATATGTATTTTAAGAGAAAAACATAAAAAAATAATTACAGGAAAATATAGATACAAAAAGAATAATCTGAACCATTACAAACATTATTTGAGATATTTTACAGTAGAGCACCGATCTTTTCAGACCGGTCGGAAATCCGGTGATTTCCGACCGGTCAAAAAATATATATATTTTTATTTTATTTTTGAAAATAATTTTATAAACTTGTTAATCTAGTTATATTTAATTTATAAACTAAGTTTTATCATTTTTAGATATGTCTATATATTTATTTTGGATTTTTAAATACAGGGGTATTTAAGTCATTTTGTCTTTACAGTATATGTGATGAATTAGTTCTGTTAAAAATTAGTTTATTTGGCTATTTGAAGTGATATTTAATATTAACCCTTTATTAAACCCTTTATATTAAATCCGATGATAGAGATGTTATTTTGAAAAATGGACTGTCCAGATTATAAAACATAATTTTATAAGCTTACCCCTAAAATTTTAGATCAAACAGATATGTATATTGAGAGATATAAGTCATTTTAGTTGGAAAATATAGACCGTTGAAAATAAACGAAAAAATGAATAAGCTTCTGGACTAGTGGGCTAAGCCCATCTGAACAGGCTCAGTGAGTCAGATGCCCAGAAACTAAGCTTAAGCCCACAGAAACAAAAGCTCAAGAGCTTAGCCCACGTAAACAGAGCCAGCCCACTATCTAGTCTAGCCCAACTTCCAACAAAGGATCCAGCCCACTAGCCTGGCCCACTGTTCCGGCCCGCCAGCGCAGCCCACCGGCGACTGGCCGACCGACGACGGAAAAAAAAACTTAAATAAATACTGAAAAATCTGAAAAAAATACAGAAAATTATGAGAAATACCAAGAAAATTAAAGTCAATATTTAGAAGCTTAAATGAGTTTAAAAATATAAATTTATTAAGAATGAAAGTTTATAAAGGTGTGATAAATGGAAAAAATATGTATATATAAAATTATAAAAAATATGAGAAAAATTAAAGGAAAATATTTAAAGAAGTATAAGTCCAAATTTATTTTTATATATAAAAATAAAGTTGTTTAAAGTGAATTAATATAAGAATAAATAGAAAAAAATAGGATTTTGACTGATTAAAATTATGAGAAAATTTGGGAAAGTTGTAAATGAAATTTTAAATAATATTTGTGAAAACCAAAGTGAAATAATGAACATATTGTGATGAAAATTAGGAAAAGAGCTTGAGGCTACTACAAAAAAATTAAAAAAAAAAGAGTTTTAAAGTCTACTCAGAGGTAAGTAAACTTTTATCAAAGCATATCTTTGAAAATATTATGTGAATATTATGATTTGCTATGAAATGTGATTATTTATTTTCTTTCAAATTTGTTTATTAAAAAATGAGCATTATTATTTCAAATTCATGTTTAGTAGTGAATTTAAGTGGTGCATTAATTAAAATTCATGAGCATGATGCATAATTGCATATTGGGTTTGCTGCCAAGGAGCAAAGTAGTATGGTAGTACCCGGATAGCGACTTCAGGACTATCAAAGGAGATGATTTAGCTCACGAATGTGTAGCACAGCTGTACGCGAGCACAAGTAGATGGCAATACCCACAGTATGAATGCATAATTTAAAATTGACATATGTGTGCATATGTATTAAGATGTTTTTATTACAGTTTGTTGTGCATAAAAGACAATATAGATATTCTATTTATTTTTGAAAAAAAATCAAAATGATTGAAAAAGAATTTTTAAAAAAATAAATGTTTACTTACTGAGCTTTCAGCTCACATAGTTTTTGTTTTCAGTGGAAAAACAGGGATACAGTGCTATACTAGAGCCTTTATCAACACGGGAAAAAGACGAACCTAACAGAGGAAAAGACAAAGAAGTTTAGAACTTTATTAAAATTATCTTATAATGCTTGCTTATTTTGATTTTAGACACTGAAAATTGTATAATAACTCCATAAGGAGCAAACTTGAGATGTAATAGTTAAAAGTTTTTTTTGATTTTGCACCTTGGTATCTATTTCCATCTTGGGAGATCTTATTCTCAACTTTGACATAGTAGACCTTATTCAGAACACCTCAAGGGTGAGGTGTTACATCCTGTTTTTGAAAATCAGGTTTGGGTTGAGTTTCAGGTTGTAATTTTGATTGTTGAATTTACATTTTATTTAAGAATGATAAGTTTAGAATTTCATATGATATATAATAATAATAAATAGTATAAGTAGACATAATAATATTAGTCAAACCACATATTTTTAAAAAATATAATAATATAAAGTATATTTCTAGAAAAAAATTAACCTAAAAAAGATAAATGAAGAAAATTATAGAAATAAAAGATAAATAAAAATAAAAATAATATACTTTATTTATAATATAATTACAATATATAAAACATGTATTCAAATATAAATATAAATAACATAAAATGCACATAATATAAAGAATATTATTTAGATATTATGTATATAATATATTTTATAATAAATATAAAATGGAATCGAGCTTGGATTTTTTGAGTTCGAGCTCACTTGAACTTTAACCATATCATATTTACAAGTTGGGTTCACCTGGTTCGGTTGCAGGAAAGGAAGTTCTAACACCGTTAGAAATCAAGTTTAACTGGCCAAGTTTGGGCCGAACATGACTCTAGTTGTACCCTAGTTAAAGTTTGATTCCATAATAGAATGGAGAGAAGAGAAATCAATATTAACTGAAATATGATTGAAAGAGTATACTTGCTGAAGATAGTTAGAATAGGCAATACCGTTGGAGATTTCAGTAGCATTAGCAAGATGGATTCCATTGTGTTATTATTTGCTATCATGAACCATGTCTTTAGTATTCTTTAATTTTTATATCTTATTTAATTACTTTTTATCTATATTTTTGAATTTTCTTATCTTTCAATAAACTTAACTCTTATAAAAAATGTTATTTGGGATTTCTTTTTAACATGTCCCACTATCTTAATTTATTTTTCCTCATTTTATTATCTAATTAGCTTATCTTTAGATTAATCCCAAATTCTACACTCATTATATGTATACATGCCTTATAAGCCTTACTTTTATGTAACAAAATTATATAGAAGCAGTTTTGCATAATCCTCTTAATTTCTAAAATATTGATGATTGATACAAAATTTTATTTATTTATTATATATAACATTACTTGTCTAGTCGGGAGACCAAATTTCATCTAAATCAAATATATGTATGAGCCACTTTGCTTAAAAATAGATATATTTGTGTATAAATTAGAGAAAATGATTAAATTCGTTCAAATATATATTAGAATATAATAATATTTTATAAATTATTTATCCATGTATTAATGATATTTTAAATGGTTTAAATGATAAAAATACTAATTAAAAATTAATATTTATTAAGTTGATTTTATACATTGTAGATAGGGCCCACAGGCTGTGATATTAAACAAAGGTGTTTCCATGAAAAATTCCTCATATCCACAACATTCAAAAAATTCCTCCTATGTCATCAATTTGGACTCAAATAGATGTCCAGTGCATGTGAAAATGTCGATTTTGCATCACATCATTATATAAATAAAGCTGAAATAAATTACGGCTATGTTTTAATTTTTATTTGAATGAAAAATACATCAAATCTATTTTATAAAAAATATGACCAGGATTCCGTTTGGAATCTTTATTTATAAATGACGTGAGATAAAATTGACATTTCTGTATGCGTGCACTTAAGGTACATTTGGGCTGAGACTGACATGCATAAATTGAGGGTGAAATGGTGTGAACATCAAGAGAATTTTCGAAGAGAAATGGGAATGAAATATTGTGATTATTGAGAGAATTTCTGGAATGTAGTAAGTATGAAAAGAATAATGACTAAATATTGTAGGTACAGGAGGAATTTTTTTCAATATAAATTATGCTAAGGAAAAGGATTTCTTAGAATGGTAGGGCCGTATGTATAAGCTGGAAAACATTCTTTGTCTCATCGCCAATTTAAAAATCGCCTCGAAATTCACGATTCTTTCTTTCTATCGATTTAAATTCCAACCACAACCACTCAAATGAGCTTTCCAAATTCCACGCGCCGCCCTTGGCCAGGAAGTTGACACTTCCAATCCCACCACTTAGACCGGGAAATGTTTCGTGCAAAATTCCTTTTTTTATATATATATTTTTAAAATTTTTTAAAATATTTTTAACTTAGATATATTTAACTTATAATTAAATTTTACTATTTTTGGAGGTATATAAATATATATTTTTAATTTTTTAAAAATAGGAATATTTTAATTCCTTAAAAATGGCTAAAGTATCCTTGTTTTTAAAAAATCAAATATATATATATATATCTCAAAAAACTATATAAAAAAATGAAAATTTGCCTCCTAATATATTAAAATTTTAATGCATGGGCTGCATAGGAGCATTCCCCACTTAGACCTGCCACAAACTAGGGGTGTTAATGGTCATGGTCAACCCGTTAACCCGCTCGTTCAACCCGTTAATAAATGGGTTTGGGTTGAGATTTTTGAATAAATGGGTTATGATCCGTCAACCCGTTCAACCATTTAATTAAATAAACGGATTAGGGTTGAGGCTTCGCAACCCGTCAACCCGTCCAACCCGTTTATTTAACCCGTTCAACCCGTATAACTCATTTAATATAATATATTATAATATATATGTAATATTTATAACAAGAATTGGCATTAAAGAGATGCCTTGAGATTGGAGCTGATGTTTTTAAGCCAAAATAAATTAAATTCAGGTATGTTAGCTTCGAATTATTTAATTTATTTAAATTTACAGACTTTATTAAAGATTTTTAGTATGAAAATTAGTAACAAACACAACCCGTTAACAACCCGTTAACCCGTTTATTAAATGGGTTGTAAATGGGTTAGGGTTGAAGTTTTTTAAATGGGTTAATAAATGGATTAGGGTTGAGATATATTAAATGGGTTAGATTTAGGATTAGGCTCCAACCCGTTCAACCCGATCCGTTAACACCCCTTATCTGAGTTTCGAAGAAAAACGAACATGTTCGGTCTTGGCTTTTTTCGCTCTGTGTCAACACCAAAACCGCTTCTGCCAAATCCTACCTTTTCGTTCAGGTATTTGTTGTCATTTCCTACATCTTCAGAAGCTTTGGACTTTTAGCTTCTGAAGAATTTTCTTTTTCTATCGATAGTCGTTAGGGATTTCCAGGTTTCTAAAGTTCTGCTCCAGGCCGGAAAGTTTGCGGTGCTCTTCCTATTCACTTGACTCCTATGATTTTAGACTGATTTTGGCCTGTTGGGGTTGTTCTGAGATTCGATACTTGAGCTGGCGATGCACAGATGTTAGCATCAAAGAAAGAGAAAGCTATGGATGAGGGATGTGAGGAGAAAAGATATAATCTTTTTTGCAGTAAAACGTAATCTCTCGCTATGGTTTTGCTGAGTTGTCGGTCCTGTGCTTGAATACTGTTTCCGATTTTGATCCTGCTTCATTTCCCTAACATGGATTCGAAAGAAAATAATCTTCTCCCCCGGATCTCTACTTTTCTCTGCTTCTTTCTGCATCTTACTTCCGCCGCCGCCACCGACAATTCATCTTCCACTTCCAGTGCTTTTAGTTATTTCCGCATTAGCTGCGGCGCCATATGGGCTGACGCCACGGATATGAAAGGCCTGTATTGGAAATCCGATGAGCGTTCTGAGCACGCCCCCAACTGTTCCAACACAAACATCTCATCCATCCAGCAAAAATCCGACGAGCTTTCGATTCCTTACAGCGCTGCTCGCATCTTCCATTCCTCATGCTCCTACAACTTCTTAGTCGGCGCTGGCTGGAAATTCATCCGCCTCTACTTCTATCCTGCCAACTACAGCGGCCTCGGTCAGTCGAAAGCTCTGTTCAACGTCACTTCCGGCCGCTACACCCTCCTCCGCGACTTCAGCGTCTACAACACCACCAAAGCCTTCAACTTAGAGTACCTCGTGCGCGAATTCTGCATCTACTCGGAGGAAGGGCTCTTGAACATCACCTTCGCTCCATCTCGGAACATCCCAAACGCTTATGCTTTTGCCAATGGAATGGAAGTCGTGTCGATGCCCGATGTCTTCCTTCGCCCTTATTGGGTCGTCCTTGATAAGGGGCAACCTCTTCAGCAATATTCGCTCGAGCAAGATACAGCGCTCGAGACGGTCACGCGGCTGAATGTGGGCGGGCAAGAAATCTCACCTGCCAACGATTCCGGCCTCTTTCGGACCTGGATCAACGACTCCTTGTACCTGTTGGGTGCTGCAACTGGGGTGACACTTGGATGGGAGCTCCACAAACGCTTTGAATACACAACCAAAGTCCCGCGCTACGTTGCCCCTGAGGAGGTTTACCAATCAGGACGGTCGATGGGTCCGGACACCATAGCTAATAACAATTACAACCTAACCTGGATCTTCTCCGTTGATCCAGGGTTCAGATACCTGTTCAGGCTTCATTTCTGCGAGATCGTACCTTCCATTGACAAGGAAAACCAGAGGGTGTTCGAGATTTTCATCTATAACAAGACGGCCGAAACAGAGGCTGATTTGGTTACTTGGGCTAAGGTGGACACTGGCGTCCTACAGAATGGGATTCCGGTCTACAGAGATTACGTGATTATGGTTCCCAAAGGGGAGCCTCAACCCCAAAATCTGTGGTTGGAGCTCCATCCAAGCACAGCAGTGGGCGTAGAGTACAGGGATGCATTGTTAAACGGCATTGAGATATTTAAGTTGAGCGATGGAAATAACCTTGGTGGTCCTAATCCCATCCCGGAGGATAGGCAAGGAGATCCTAATCGAATTTTGAAGCGAAAAGAAAAGAGGATACGTGCTGTGGTAGTAGGAGCTACAGTGGGTTCGGCTGCCACAGCTATTGCCATTTGTTGTGTTGTTTGTTCTTTTCTCTGCCGCCGCGGTCGTCTCAGGAGGGAACAACAAAAGGATGCTGGGGCCTCCAAGGCCAACACGACAGGCTCAGGCAAAGGGAACACGGCAAAGAGGAATCCTTCGTCGCATGCATCGAGCCTCTGCCGCCACTTCTCCATTGCCGAGATTCGTAAAGTTACCAATGACTTCGATGAGGACCTCTGCATTGGAGTGGGCGGCTTCGGCAAGGTCTACAGGGGAGCCATCGACAAAGATGCCACACAGGTGGAGGTGGCCATCAAGCGCGCCAACCCTCAGTCCGACCAGGGGCTGCACGAATTCCAGACGGAGATCGAGATGCTCTCAAAGCTGCGCCACCGCCACCTTGTCTCCCTCATCGGTTTCTGCGACGAGAACTCGGAGATGATTCTCGTCTACGACTACATGTCTCGCGGGACCCTGCGCGAGCATCTCTGCAGCTCCCTAAGGCCTCCTCTCCCTTGGAAGCAGAGGCTGGAGATCTGCATCGGTGCCGCCCGCGGCCTGCACTACCTCCACAGAGGGACCAACCACTTCATCATCCACCGCGACGTGAAAAGCACAAACATCCTCCTGTTGGGTGGGTTCCTCCCACGTGAAGTCAAAAGTGGGGGGCCCCACCCATTTGGCATTATTGATAATGCCTCACCCACTCTTGTCCCCTTGCCTCCTTTTGCTTTCGGCGCATGTGAGAGTATCTCTCTCTCTCCTCTCCTCTCAGCGTCTTCTCTCCAGGCAGCGTTTCTTCTCTCGGCAGCGACGAATTTTTTCGTCAGAGAGAGAGTCTCTCTTCCCCTCTCAGATTTCAGAGAAGCAGCAGCAGCAGCTCCGGATTTTTCGTCATATGCTCAAGGATTCTACGGCAGTTATCTCTTCCAGCCATCAAGAGAGAAAATTCTGCCGTCATCTCAGATTTGGTGAGATCTACCCTTGATTAATTTCTGTATTGAAATCCATCCTTATTGTGATGATGAAATCCTCTAGTTTTGACTAGAGAAGACATTGCGTTGTAATCCCATTATTCTATAGTGGAAGATTTACCTGGACTGGGTCCCGTGGTTTTTCCCCTTTGGTAAAGAGGGGTTTTCCACGTAAAAATTGTGGTGTGTTTTTCCCGTGGTTTGATTGCTTATTATTTGCAATATTTATTGTCTGTGATTAATCATTCCTATTTAATCTACACAAGAAGGGGATAGCCTAAAATCCCAACAAGTGGTATCAGAGCGAGGTTTTAGTAATCTTGTGCCTTGTGTTGAACGATGGAGGTTAATACAAGTAGAATGATTAATTTGAATGGTTCAAATTATCATGTGTGGAAGGGAAAAATGGAAGACCTGCTATATGTCAAAGATTTTTATTTGCCTGTGTTTGCGGAACAAAAACCCGTAGAAAAAACTGATGCTGAATGGACTTTACTTCATCGTCAAGTATGTGGGTATATCAGGCAGTGGGTGGATGATAATGTTTTAAATCATGTCAGTGAAGAAACAAATGCACGTTCTTTATGGGACAGGCTTGAACAGCTGTATGCTCGAAAAACCGGGAACAACAAGTTGTTTCTAATAAAGAAGTTGATGGGCTTGAAATACAGGGATGGAACTCCTTTATCAGATCACTTGAATGCTTACCAGGGAATTCTTAATCAGTTGGCTGGGATGAATATCAAGTTTGAAGATGAGGTGCAGGGGTTATGGCTTCTAGGCACATTGCCGGACTCGTGGGAGACGTTTAGAATGTCGGTATCTAACTCAGCTCCAAATGGTGTAATCACTATGGATTTGGCTAAGAGTAGTGTTTTAAATGAAGAGATGAGAAGAAAGTCACAGGGTCCGTCACAGTCAGATGTCTTAGTCATGGAAAAGAGGGGGAGGAGCAAGAGTAAAGGTCCGATGAACAGAGACAGAAGCAAAAGCAAGTCAAACAGGTTTGCCAATGTTGAATGTTATCACTGTGGTAAAAAGGGGCATATAAAGAAGTATTGTCGACAACTCAAAAGAGACTACAAAAATGAAAAAGGGACAGTAAAGGAAACTGATGATAGTAATGATGTTGATAGAGTTTCTGCCGTCACAGATGACTTCCTTATTGTGTATGATGATGATGTTGTCAACCTTGCATGCCATGACACCAGTTGGGTGATTGATAGCGGTGCCTCCGTTCATGCTACATCGCGACGAGACTTCTTTACATCTTATACATCCGGAGACTTTGGGGATGTTAAGATGGGTAACAATGGTGTAGCTAAAGCTGTCGGCATGGGAGATGTGTGCTTGGAAACCAACAATGGTACGATGTTGCTTTTGAAAAATGTTAAACATATCCCTGATATTCGCTTGAATTTGATTTCAGCAAGTAAGCTTGATGATGAGGGGTTTTGCAACACCTTCAGTAATGGTCAATGGAAGCTTACTAAAGGTTCTATGGTTATGGCTAGAGGCAAGAAGTGCTCCTCATTGTACTTCATGCAGGCAAAGGTTTCTGATTGTATTATCAATACAATGGAGAATGAAAGTACAACAGAGCTATGGCATAGAAGACTATGCCACATGAGTGAGAAGGGTTTGATGGTTTTGGCAAAGAAAAATCTTCTTTCTGGATTGAAGAATACAGTATTGAAGAAATGTGTTCATTGCTTGGCAGGGAAGCAAAACAGAGTTGCCTTTAAAACATCCCCTCCTTCAAGACAGCCGGGTATACTTGACTTAGTATATTCTGATGTTTGTGGTCCCATGAAAGTAAAAACACTTGGTGGTGCTCTCTATTTTGTGACTTTTATAGATGATCATTCAAGGAAGTTGTGGGTCTATACCTTGAAGACAAAAGACCAAGTGTTAGATGTGTTTAAACAGTTTCAGACCTCAGTTGAGAGACAGACTGGGAAGAAGTTAAAGTGTATCAGAACTGATAATGGAGGTGAGTATTGTGGTCCTTTTGATGAATATTGCAAACAGCTGGGCATTAGGCATCAAAGGACACCTCCGAAGACTCCTCAGTTAAATGGGCTAGCTGAGAGGATGAACAGAACACTAGTTGAAAGGGTAAGATGTTTGCTTTCATATGCACAGTTGCCAGGATCTTTTTGGGGTGAGGCTTTGAGTACCGTTGTACATGTGTTAAATCTCACGCCTTGTGTTCCTTTAAATTTTGATGTTCCAAACAGAGTTTGGTTGGGAAAAGATGTATCCTATAGTCACTTGCGTGTCTTTGGATGTAAGGCCTTTGTGCATATTCCCAAAGATGAGAGGTCTAAACTTGATGTCAAGACAAGACAGTGTGTATTTATCGGCTATGGCCAAGATGATTTTGGTTACAGGTTTTATGATCCAGTACAGAAAAAGCTTGTAAGAAGCCGAGATGTTGTGTTTATGGAAAACCAAACCATACAAGATATTGAGAAAACAGTTAAAACAGTTTCTCAATATTATGATAATTTAATAGACTTAGATCCAATTCCTCTGACACATGTGCCAGTACAGGTTAGAGATGAAGTTCAAGATGACCAGGATGGTACAGTTGATGTTGATACTCATACACAGGTTGAGATTAATGATGGCATTGTTGAGCAGTCACCAGTACCAGAAGTTCCACCAGATGTTCCACTCAGGAGGTCTACTAGAGATCGCCATCCTTCTACACGATATTCTGTTGATGAATATGTGTTACTGACTGACGGGGGAGAGCCCGAATGTTATGCAGAAGCCATGGAAGATGAACACAAGAATGAGTGGGTTGAAGCCATGAGAGATGAGATGAAGTCACTGCATGAAAATCATACATTTGAGTTGGTAAAGTTGCCTATGGGCAAAAGAGCTTTGAAGAACAAGTGGGTATACAGAGTGAAGCAAGAACAAGTTACCACACAACCTCGATACAAAGCTAGATTGGTCGTCAAGGGATTCAATCAAAAGAAAGGTATTGATTTTGATGAGATTTTTTCTCCAGTTGTTAAAATGTCATCTATTCGTGTGGTTTTGGGTCTAGCAGCTAGTCTTGATTTGGAGATTGAACAAATGGATGTAAAGACTGCTTTTCTTCATGGTGAACTAGACAAGGAAATTTATATGGAGCAGCCAGAGGGTTTCGTGGTAAAAGGAAAAGAGGATCATGTGTGCAAGCTGAGAAAAAGCCTTTATGGATTGAAGCAAGCACCAAGACAATGGTATAAGAAGTTTGAGTCGGTTATGGAGAAACATGGCTATCGAAAAACAACTTCTGATCATTGTGTCTTTGTGCAGAAATTCTCTGATGATGATATTATTATACTATTGCTTTATGTCGATGATATGTTGATTGTTGGAAACAATTCTTCAAGGATTGATAGGTTGAAGATGCAACTAAGTCAAATTTTTGCTATGAAGGATTTAGGGCCGGCAAAGCAAATTCTTGGCATAAACATTCATCGTGAGAGGAATGCCAAGAAGTTATATCTGTCACAGGAGAACTACATTGAGAAGGTACTTCAGAGGTTCAACATGGACAAAGCTAAAGCGGTTAACTCTCCTCTTGCTACTCACTTTAAGCTAAACATTGAGCAGTGTCCCTCTACAGATGTAGAGAAGAAAGACATGGAAAGGGTTCCATATGCTTCAGCTGTGGAGAGTTTGATGTATGCAATGGTATGTACAAGGCCAGACATAGCTTATGCAGTTGGTATTGTTAGCCGGTTCTTGTCTAATCCTGGGAGAGAGCATTGGAATGCAGTTAAGTGGATTATGAGATATCTACGAGGTACTTCCAGTTTGAGACTTTGTTTTGGCAATGAGAAACCATTACTAATTGGCTACACAGATGCAGATATGGCAGGAGATGTGGACACTCGAAAGTCTACATCTGGTTCCTTGATTACTTTTGCAGGGGGAGCTGTAGCTTGGCAATCAAGGCTACAGAAATGTGTTGCACTTTCTACAACCGAAGCAGAATTCATTGCAGCAACTGAAGCATGCAAAGAAATGTTGTGGATGAAGAGGTTTTTACATGAGCTTGGCTTCAAACAACAGAGATACATAGTATTTTGTGATAGTCAAAGCGCAATTCACCTTGGTAAGAATTCTTCCTTTCATGCAAGATCAAAGCACATTGATGTGAGGTATCATTGGATAAGAGAAGCTATTGATGACAAGTTATTTGAACTTGAGAAAATCCATACCGATTATAATAGCTCTGATATGTTGACGAAGGCTCTACCAAGGGAGAAGCTTGAAGTTTGTCGTTCTATCGTTGGGATGGCAAATCCCTCCACGTAGTCGGAAGGGGGAGATTTGTTGGGTGGGTTCCTCCCACGTGAAGTCAAAAGTGGGGGGCCCCACCCATTTGGCATTATTGATAATGCCTCACCCACTCTTGTCCCCTTGCCTCCTTTTGCTTTCGGCGCATGTGAGAGTATCTCTCTCTCTCCTCTCCTCTCAGCGTCTTCTCTCCAGGCAGCGTTTCTTCTCTCGGCAGCGACGAATTTTTTCGTCAGAGAGAGAGTCTCTCTTCCCCTCTCAGATTTCAGAGAAGCAGCAGCAGCAGCTCCGGATTTTTCGTCATATGCTCAAGGATTCTACGGCAGTTATCTCTTCCAGCCATCAAGAGAGAAAATTCTGCCGTCATCTCAGATTTGGTGAGATCTACCCTTGATTAATTTCTGTATTGAAATCCATCCTTATTGTGATGATGAAATCCTCTAGTTTTGACTAGAGAAGACATTGCGTTGTAATCCCATTATTCTATAGTGGAAGATTTACCTGGACTGGGTCCCGTGGTTTTTCCCCTTTGGTAAAGAGGGGTTTTCCACGTAAAAATTGTGGTGTGTTTTTCCCGTGGTTTGATTGCTTATTATTTGCAATATTTATTGTCTGTGATTAATCATTCCTATTTAATCTACACAAGAAGGGGATAGCCTAAAATCCCAACACCTCCTAGAAGAGAACTGGGTTGCCAAAGTATCGGATTTCGGGCTGTCGAAGATGAGCCCGACGCTGGATGACACCCATGTCAGCACCATGGTGAAAGGCAGCTTTGGGTATCTGGATCCAGAATACTTCCGTCGCCATCAGTTGACGGATAAGTCCGATGTCTTCTCATTCGGAGTGGTTCTGTTCGAAGTCCTCTGCGGCCGCCAAGCTCTAGACCCTGCATTGCCCGAGGATCAGGTCAACCTGGCCGAGTGGACCCTGCATTGCAAGAATAAGGGCATGCTGGAAGAGATCATCGATCCGCATCTGAGAGGGATGATCATGCCGGAATGCCTGAAGACCTTCACTGACACCGCCGAGAAGTGCCTGGCCGACCGTGGGGTGGACCGGCCGGCAATGGGGGATGTGGTGTGGAACCTTGAATTGGCACTGCGGCTGCAGGAAAGCGTGGAAGGGGTTGGGAGCATCGAGGAGCTGGGACAGGCCAACGAGCGCATGACTACGCCGTCGTCAAACAGCATGAATTTAACTGATTCAAGGAGCTCGAGAATGTCAATTAGCATCGGCAGTTGCACAAGCAACGAGTCTGTGGTCCGGGCTAACAGATTGTGAGCTGGGAAAAGGGCAGGCCGGAGAGATCGATGGTTCTGGCAGTTCATTATCAGGTTGGCTTTTTCGGTGATCATACTTCGCATTTGTCTGTTTATTAATTATAAAGTTAAAAGTTGTGAGCACGGATCCAATATTTCCGTTTCCACGGAAGTATTCCCGTAGGAACATGGGTAAATACGTCACACGAGATGGCGTGTATATCTTCCGTGAGACCATTGTGTCATGTGATAATTGATAAATGATTGATACGTTGTTATGCTTGGTGATTTTATAGAGCTGCTTTTGAGATTCTTTATCATCCAAATATAAATGAATTATTAATTAAGGGTTTCCCTATAATCTCTCTCTCTTTTAAGACTATGATGTTTGATGGAATATTCAATTTATTTACTATATTGAATACAATTTGTTTAGTTAGGACATCGAAATCAAGTATGTGTATGTATTATATTTGTTGAAAAATATATATTCATATGTAAGTTATGAAAAATACTTAGATCTATTTATTTATGCATTTAGAATGTAATAATATTTTATAAAATTATTTATCTACATAATAATAATAATAATAATAATAATTTAGATAATTTAGATATTAAAAATATAACTATAAAATTGATATTTAGCATTAAAAATATCTTATTACACTAATTTTACATATTTTAGATAGAACTATTCATATTGATATTAGATAAATGAAATTTTTTTTTATGATAATCTAAATGATATTAACTAGAATATATAGAATAAATTTTTCATTAAGGATTAAGTTATTAAAAATAATTGTAGTATATAGAAGAGAGGTTTCATTAGAAATAAAACTTTTATATATTGAGGTAAAAAATAAATTCTTATCGAATAAGGTTAAGACTTTCATGCATCAAGGCCAAAAATTTCTTTAACATGGCAAACTTTAGTCTCGTTCAACCTGCTTTTGCATTCTCCATTTGATTTGATGGTGCGTCCTATAGTCTCGCTTGCTCCCAATTAAGGACATCCATATAGGCCACGTCCCTTCCCACGCAAGATGGCACAAAACGGGTAACAACTTCGACTCCCTGGATAACCGGTACACTCTCCTCATCGGGCATCCTGTCCACTTTTAAACAAAACCACGTTCAAAAGCCATCAGCTCTTACAATTGTACATTTTATAATTGCGAAAGTTTATATTCATCTTGTAAGTTTTGGCAACAGTTTTATACATGACTATACTTGTCCAAACCAATTTCACTAAACGATGATTTATTGAATCAACTGAAATATACTCATTCAACCCTCAAAATGCTTCATCACAGCAGTTATACTTTCTATTTTAACCATCTATATTGATCCAAACATTACAAAAGTTGTAAATTACTTATAATTGTGAATAATCGAATCAGGATTAGTTGGACCTACCACAATGATTTTGTGTTAATGCCAACGTACTCTCGACATAGTACATTTTTCTTATGTAACAAAATTAATATTTTTCGCTCACTCACGTAAGCAAAACATGTTAGAATGAACAGGGTAGTTATAAAAATAGATAAGATAATTATAAAGAAAAATATAAGAATTAAATTGTTAGAATACATGAATGAAAAAAGTAAGATAGTTGGATAATTATTACTTTGTAACGCTTCTCATTCTCCTTTAAATAAGCGCACTCTTAATATGTAAATTTTTATGAATGTGATATTTGCTTTCCTAATTTTTGTTTGGAATGATGGGGATAGGAATGAGGAATGGTGAACGACAAAGTAAACACTTAACTATTTTTTTAAAAAAATTTATTCCTATATTATATTCATTTTCTCATATTTTTAAAAAACATTTATATACTTTTTATATAAATATCCCATCTATTTTTTCTTAATTTTCACTTTATCTTTTTATATTCAAGGTATGTTTGAAAAGTGATAAAACTTTTTATGAAAACTTTTGCATAAAAATTTTTAAAATAAAAGAAAATGATAAGATAGATTATGGATTATAAATGGATTTCGCGATTTAATGAGTTAAATGGATTGGAGTATCCATTTCGTGAGGTGGATAAGTTCAATCCATCATCAACTCATTCAATTAAATAGGTTAAAAGGGTCGCGTAAAACATGTTGATGGATTGAAAATTATTAGAAACTATCACAATACAAAGCTTACTATACATAGGAATGCATATACAAATAGCGGTCTAATAATACCCAGATATCCCTTACATTGGCTGCTTCTTATATGTAGAATTTAGGGGTGTGATTGGATGGTCAACCTAACCTAATTTTTGATGGATTATCAGTAGAGCTACTAATTTTCAATCCATCAAAAAAATTAATTTTCAATCTACCAACACATTTTACGGGACCCTTTTAACATATTTAATTAAATGAGTTGATCATGAATTGAACTTGTCAAACTCACTAAATTGATACTCCAATCCATTTAACTCATTAAATCGCAAAATCCATTTATAATCGATAAAAGAAAATGATGTGATAGATTATGGATTATAAGGGTAATAACGAAGAGTAAAGAGAACAAAGTTAAAATAATATGTTAGATGTATGAATAATTTTATAAAAATGATTGAAAAGTACGAGACTTGTATGAAAAGAAGTAAAAAATAATTAAAAATATGATAGTTATAGAATACGAAAACAAATATACTATTTTTTAATTATTTTTCACGTATGCTTATACAACTATCTTACTTTTCAATTATTTCTGTATAATTAACTTATTAATTTTAACTTTAGTCTCCTTATTCCTTATCGTTACTCCATTATATCGTCTTATTTTTTAATTAATAACTTTTTATGTTAAAAATTTTTCATCTACCTTTAATTTGAAAAGTATTCCGGGCTAAACAAACGCCTCCTTATTCTATTCCGAATTTTACATTGCGCGTTTACTCCATCCAGACAGATCCCGACAAAATAATAATAAGATAAATAAAGGTGGGATTTACAGTTTACACCACGCTCTGCTGTCAGTTTTTTCTTTGGAATCGCTGTAGCTGCAGCATTGGATTCCGTTGGTTTACGGAACGTCGCACGGTGCACTTAGTACAAAAATCAATTTTTAAATTTTTTTCGAAATTATTTTATCCAACTATTAATCTAACTATATTTAACATATATAATAGTTCTTTTTATTATTTTTAGATCTTTTTTAATTTTTTAAAATCAGTGATATTTTTGTAATTTATTTTAAAAATAAAAAATAAATATTTAAAATATCCAAAATTACTTAAAATTAATACGCATATTAAGTATTCTTAGATTAATAATTATATAAAAAAATTCAAAAAAAAAAAAAAAAAAAGAAGTGAAATGCACATGGGTGGCCTGCGGCTGAATGCGGCCTAGTGCATTCGGTCAGCCCCTTATGGTTGGTTTACAGCTACCTACGTTCAGCCACGAGCGAAAGCAGAAGAGTTGGCTGCGGCGTGCGGTGCTTTATCGCTCGTCCATCTGATGCCGTTGCTAAAGAGGACAGCGTGGAGATATGGACCGTGTCCGGGAGATTGGAGCCAGAATTTTATTGCGTAACATGCCAAATGTTTGCCAGAATTTTATTTCGTAACATGCCAAATGTTTGAACCACAATTAATTGCAATTTGCATCTCTACCTGAGATTAATTAAAATTCAATGATTTTTGAGGGCTTCTCTTTTTTTTTTTTGGATGAGAACTTGTCGTTGTTCTTTTATCTTCAGCTTCTTTCCAAATTCCCCACCATCTTTTGTCGGCTGCCGCAACGCAAAGTGCCCATGAAATGAGAGGAAATTACAACGAACGTGGTTTGTGGTCATTTGGTGATGCCAGCAAGCAAGCGCGTGCAAGTGCGAAGACAAGCTGCCGAGGGAATCCCGCGGAGGAATCAATCATTTCTGAGGGAGCTTCACCGCTTCGGCCTCCCTTCTCTCCATGCTTGCCTTTTTTTCCACATAGAGGGGAGACTTCAAGTCTCCCCCAAGGATTGATGGATAGTGAAGGTAAGCATTCAATCCATGAGTTTCCGCTCATGAACCTCCAATCTTTTTTGATTTTTCCCCCAGGGCTACTGATGTAGATATATCTTTTATTCATGTGTAGCTTCTGCTGTTGAGACCGATTAAGCTCATGCATATGGTCTCATCCCCAGTCCTTAATTAGCTCGGTGAATTGGCTTCTTGGTCTGATTTAAGGTATTGTTGCCCTGTACTCCATTTTATGCAATCTTTCCTGCTTAAACCCACATGATCCGCCTAGACTAGCTGTGTTTACATGCATCTGGTATGCTTTACTTAAATTTCGAGAACCAAAATGGGTATTTGCAGTTTTGGGTTTCGTAGATCGGAGTTTGTTTTGTCGTGTTGTCACATCATTAGACTCATCCTTGCCGAATCTTTCGTTTGACACAACCAGAGCTTTGGTTTTGCTATGATATCTCTTAAGTCCTTATTCTGATCATCTAAATTAACCTCAACCTCTTCCTAATCCTAACTAGGAGGACTAGTATTGTTACTATTTTTCTTAAATCTTCAAAAATATTAAGTCACATGTTGTGAGCTCATCATCCATATCTGTATCCAAATATTAGTGATGGAGAAAGTGGGGCTATTAGCTTGTATTGACAAAGCACCGATGTCATCAGACTGGAGTTGGATTGTAAGCAGAAATTTTCCCGAATAAATAAGGAAAATATTCTAGTGCATGTAAATGTACCATAACTTACAGTACATTTGGTTCAAAATAAGTCCTATATGATCATAAAAAATGCATCTACTTCACCCATTGTACTTAGAATTATTTTTTTATTATCATATTAATTTTCATCAAAATTGGATGTGTATAGGCCCTATGTAAAAATGATACAAAATCAATGTAATAAAATAGTTTAATGTAAATATCAATTTTAAAGTATTTTTCTCAACATGTAACTGCACTGGAACATATCTTGATAAATAGGAAACAATATTTCAAATTGTTTTTTCTAAAAATATCAATGAGGGCATACGCAACAAAATTTGTTGTCGACAAACTTTATGTAGAAATATCAATATTTCTTCTATTAAATTGCAGAAATATTAAAGTACTTCGGATGATTGTTGGGCAACTATTTTAACAAGTATGCAATCGAATCCTTTTCCCACGCTATAGTTACTGGTTTGTAGGTTTGGACTTGATACTATATTCACGATCCCTTGCAAGGGGAATTTTAACTCAAAACTCTCTTCAACAATTGAACTATGGCTATGGAGACTTCTAGTGCTTACCAATTGAACTACAATAGGGCATTAAAACAACTTTTTCATTTAGGGGTTGTTTGCGAAACCATAAAATCTTTTCAACTAAAGCTTTTTACTTTTTACAACTACATTATTTTTTTACATCATCTTGTACAACTATACTACTTTTTAATCATTTTAGCACAATTATATATACAACTAACTTATTTATTTTAAATTTATTCTCTTTACTTGTCATCATTACTTCTATCATGCTATCATGTCACATTATTTTCTATCAATTCAAAAACTTTTATATGAAAATTTTATATCAATAGTTTTATCATGTCCCAAATACATGAATTATTTATTAGTTGCTTCCTTAAGTTTGTGTGAAGTGTTCTAAGAATGCTAAAATCAGAAACAGAGCACTGCATTCAAAAGTGCTAGTTAAATATAAGGGTGTTAATGGATCGAGTTTGATGAGCTAGAGCTTAATCCTAATTCATTAAAAAAAATCTCAACTCTAATCAATTTATTATTTCTTTTTTAAAACGTCAACTTTAACCCATCTACAATTCATTTAATAAATGAGTTGGTCATTTGTTAATGAGTTGTATATACGTTATAAGCAAATAAAAAATAAGCTAATGTATGCTATTTATAATTGTTGCGGTGAATTGATTTATACTGACGGAATACATGATATGATTATATCTTCATCGAGAGGGGGGAGTACATTTGACGCGCCTGCAGAAAGAAGGATGGTAACTCGGTGATACAAAGAGAGAGAGGACAAAGATGAAAAAATAGTAATAATGTAGATGGGAACGATTGTACAAGAGAGAGAGGAAGGGAAGGAGACAAAGGCGAGAAAAATGTGGAAGAAGGAAGAGAGATGGAGAGGGAGAGAGAGGCAATACTTGCATGTGGTGGTAGAGATGATGATAGCCATACCATAGCACAACAGCAGAGAAGACACTATAAAGTCGTAAATAAAGGGAGAAAAATAGGAAATCAAAATGGGAAAAATAGATTTATGGTTGGGGAAATATGTATATCGTGCTCCTTTTTAATAGGTTATAAACGATTTACTAAATTAAACGGGTTTAATGAGTTACTAAACGGGTTGATGAATTATAAAATCTCAACTTTAATCCTTTTGTTTGTTTAAATGATTAAATGTGTTGGCAGATTATAAATATTTATTTAAAAATTTTCGTATGTGGCCTTGGGAAACTGTAAATTTGACATTGGCCTTGGGAGTTATGTCATAGATCCATAAATAGCTAAATCAAAACTAAGGAAACCCATTTCAATCAAAAAAAAAAAAAAAAAAACTAAGGAAACCCATGTGGAATAAATATAACGAGGTTGTGCAGCCAAATATCTTTCGGAAAACGTTTTGATCATGTGCAAATGTCAGGATGAAATGACGATCCAAAAACCAGTATGCGCAGAAACTATTCTGGATCACATCTAGCATGCTTAGTGGCTTAGTCGCGTTCAACCAAAGTTTGAAGATATGAAGTGAACCAAAATTCTTCTAGGGATTGGATGCGTGATAGACTCCTCAGCTGTGGATCCTTTCATCTAGTAATAACAAAACACAATTATGGGTGGAAATGGAGCGCCTTTGGTTGCCCTGTTGTTCCTATACCATCCCAAAGATGAATAGTCTTGCTCTAATTTATGCATGCCATACCAAATAGTCATGCTTTAGAATGAACAAAACTACATTTTCGTACTCAAACATCCGAACTTCTCAATCCATGTGTTTCTGCCGTTTTTACAGAGCCTCTTACTGCCTAGGTGGGCCTCACCAAAACCTTTATCAAATAAGGATTTTAATTATTACAGGTATTATTGTTTCTGGCTTTCTGGAGTCTAGGCAATGGAGAGGCTCGGAACCTTTACCAAATAAGGATTTTAAATGGTATAGACATTATTGTTTTCTTGTTTTCTGATGTCCAGGCAATGGAGTCAATTGTGGCTTCGGTCCTCGAGATCCTCAAATCTTTGTGGGTTCCAGTCAAGTCATATGCGAGCTACACCAAACATTTTCGTGAAAATGTTGAACAACTGAGCGAGCAGGTAGCAGATCTAGAGGCAAGGCGAAAGTATCTTGAGCAAGCAGTGAGCTACATCCAGGATGAAGATCAAATCAATGACGTAAGGAAATGGATACAGCGAGCAATGAAACTGGAAGAGATTGGAAGGAAGATCGAGCAGGAAGCAAAAGAAAAGAAGAAATGTCGATACAGTGCAAGCAAGCAAGCAAAGAAGGAGGCAGTCACCATTGTCCAGCACCGCCAGGCTGGGGAATTCGAGAGGCTGTCATTTCCTTCACTCACCCCGGTAGTCGTTCCTGAGTCGGCACCATCAATCAAAGGCCTATCATCAGTGGAATCGACATTAAAAAGAGTCATGGCTGCTTTGGGTGATGAAAATAACAGAATAATTGGTGTATGGGGTATGGGTGGGGTAGGCAAAACCACTGTGGTAAAAAATCTGAACAATCAGTTGATGGGGACTCAACATTTCACCAAAGTCATAGTGGTGGTTGTTTCCAAAGATGTGGATCTAAACCGAGTCCAGGATGATATTGCCAGTAGACTTGGGTTGATGTTTCATAATGGCTCTTCCAGAGCAAGTCAACTATGTAACAGATTGAAGAGGGAGAAGTTCCTTCTCATCCTTGATGATGTGTGGGAGAAGCTTGATTTGGATGACATTGGAGTTCCCTCTGGAGACAATCTCTTGGTTTCTAAGATCATTCTCACCACTCGAAAAATAACTGTCTGCTACAAAATGGAAACACAGACTGAAATTGAAGTAGATGTGCTCCGGGATGATGAAGCGAAGAAATTGTTTACAGAGAAGGCAGGGAATGTTTTTGATGATCCTGCCCTACATTACATAGCAAACAAAGTTCTTGAAGAATGCGGGGGTCTCCCTCTCGCCGTTATAACCGTTGGAACAGCACTAAAAGGGAAAACAGACGTCCAAGTGTGGGAAAATGCACTGGTACAGCTTCAGGAAGCCGCACCAGTCGACATTGAGGACATGGAGGACAAGGTGTACAAGCCAATCAGACTAAGCTATGAGCTTCTGCGGGACGAGTTGAAGCCAGGCTTCTTGTTCTGCTGCCTCTACCCAGATGATTATGATGTCCAAATTGATAGGATGATCAAGCAATGGATAGGAGAAGGAATTCTTGAAGACGAAGGAGACCTAGACAGAACAATAAACAGAGGGCACTCTTGGGTGGCAGAGCTCAAGGCTTCCTGTTTGTTGTTGGACGGAAGGGTAGAAGGGTCCGTGAGGATGCATGATGTGGTCAGGGACGTAGGCATCTACATTGCATCGAAGCACCACGCTTACAAATCTGTGGTGAGGACTGCAGTGGGCCTGAAGGGTTTGCCAAGAGTGCAGTGGGGAGCATACAAGCGGATATCAGTAATGCGAAGCAGAATCAAGGAGCTCCAGGACACAGCGCCTTCCCATGATTCTTTGACGTTGATGCTGCAAGAGAACGAGGAGTTGGAGAGGATTGATGGGTTTTTGCAAGGGAGAGAAATGCTCCGGGTCTTGGATCTGAGCAGCACGAGAATTTTGCCTGTCCCAACGCCAGTATCCAAAATGGTTAGTCTACGGGTGCTGTGCCTAAGGAACACCCGATCCATAAATTGGGATTTGTCGCCATTGAGGAGTCTGAAGCAGATTGAGTTCCTGGACTTTTCGGATAACAAGGAGTTGAGAGAGCTCCCTACAGTAATCGGGGAGCTGACCAGCGTGAGGAGCTTGGACTTGACTCGAACTCCTCATCTTATCTTGAAGAAGGGAATCTTATCAAATCTGGTTCAGTTGGAAGAGCTGAAGATGTTGCAGAGCTTCAATAAGTGGGGGGGCGATGAAGGAAGTGAAGGTGGAAGCAATAGCAGTGGGACGGCTTCCTTGGCGGAGCTGGCTGGTTTGGAGAATTTGTCTCGTTTGTTCCTGGACTGTGTGGATGAGGACTGGACGCCGGAGTCGTCTTGGCTCATGCACTCGTCCGGTCTAAAAAACCTGAAGAAATTTCGCATCCGCCTCATTCAAACGAGGCTGGCAGAGAACTCTCTACCCCTTGCAGCAGCTGGCAGCCGACATTCAGGTAAGAGCATGGACATCATCGGCCACACGTTCTTTGCCGCCTTCGCAAGCGTCCTGTTGGAGAAAACAGCGGGCTTGACATTGATAAACTGCCGCTTCTCTTGGATATTTCTGACGGATGAGTTCCGGACTCTTGAATGTCTCTCCATTCACAAGTGCAACGAGACACAGTACGTTTTCAAGGAGTACACCTCTGCATGTCTGGACAATTTAAGGTGTTTGGAATTGCAAGACCTTCCGGACCTGAAGGAAGTGTCAAGGGAGGAAGAGGAGAGGCCGCTTCGGAACCTGACGGACGTGCAAGTGTCTCAATGTGGCAAGCTGGGCTATCTGTTTCCCGCCGGTTCGTGGCGGACGATGAAGAACCTGACCTCGGTGAAGGTGGACAATTGCCGGGGGATGAAGAACGTATTTCTTGCGCCGTCAGAAGCATTGGAAACTGGGAACGGAAACAACGGCATGCTTCAGAATCTGCAAACCTTAATTCTTTCGTATCTGCCATCCCTCGAGAATGTTTTCCCCAAGGGACAAGCGGTTTCGGTCCAAAGGCTCACCACCCTGTCTGTCACCTCGTGCGGAGGTTTCGGGAGGAGCGTGTTATCGCGGAAGGAGTTGAAGGACGGGCTCCCCAATCTTGCGGAGCTCAGCGTCGTTGATTGCGCCCAAGTGGAGGTCGTGATTTCGGACGTGGGGGACAAGGAGGGTCTGCTGCCAAGGCTGAGAAAGCTCAAACTGCAAGGCCTGCCAAAGCTGCGGAGCATCTGCGAAAGGGGAGGTGGAGGTGGAGATCATCGTCAGAATGCAGGAGCGGGAGCGGATTGGCAATCACTTGAGGAGATTCTGGTGCGGAGGTGCCCTCGTCTGAAGAAGCTGGAGCCGCTGCGAGGCGGCCCAGCAGGCGTGCCGTCTCTTGGAAAAATCGAGGTCGAAAAGCAGTGGTGGGATGGATTGGACTGGGGTAACACCGGTTCCAAGTTCCAACCCTTGTTCATCTAAATTCGGAACTGATGCTTGCATGCCATTCATCGCTTTAAGTTGGAGTTGCTGCGGAACCCAAATAACTACGGTTGATTGCGTTGGGTGGAGCTGTGTGGAATAGTTGTGTTGGATTTTTGAATTTTTGCTTATTTCATTCATGTTGATGTAAAGATGGAAGACGTTGTGTGCAAATACTGCTAGTTTATTAAATTCTTTGGAAAATATTGTGAAAAGCTTTTGCGAATAACGCTGTAGTTTCTTAGGTGGTTCATTTGGGCTGTTTAGGACGGTGGAACGAGATGAGTAGATTCGACGAGCAACGATGGATATATACTTTGATGTGAAAAATAATATCGGAATTGAGAAAAATAGCATGAGAAATGAAAAAAATATAATATAAGAAATAAGAAAAATGAGTTGTTATGTGTTACTGAAGAGAGACTTTCTTTTGAAAATAGAAAATTTAATTCATTCCTATCCCCTCTTCATCTGAATCCACATCCTGAATTCGATCTAATCGTCTAACAAGGTAGTCTGCGGAAACGTAAGATTCTTTTTTTAAAAAAAATTTATTTTTTAGGAAAATATTAAATAATCTAGGATTTGTATTGACTATCATGAAAAAATAGATCAATTAACTTGACCCTATCACAATTTAGGTTTTTGGTGGTTGTCTTATTATTGAGACCACTCTCTCTTATAAAACTAATGTAAGAATTTTTATTTAAATTTCGTCTGACAACCGGTCGTCGTCGTTCCTATGTTTTCTCCCTTTGTCGGGCGTCTCCGTCGCTTCACAACAAATCAAGACATGAAGTAAAATGGGCTGTTCCTAGATAGGCCCATCTACCCACAGCAGCAAAACATCCCTAGACAGGCTACAGCATATTTATATTCCGAGAGTAACAAAATCAGGCGTTGCTAGAATACCTTGTAATTTTTATGTATGACTTAAATCCTCACTTTTTTAACAGACATTATAGGTCTTTTTCTACTCATTTCTCCTTAGTTTGAGAATAAGAAAGGAGGCCAGAAAAAACGAAGTACCAAGAATAATTAAAAAAAGAAACATCAAAATAATGAATTTAACCTTACATGAAATTATGTCGAGGAGTATTTCTTGTTCTTCAACGACGGTTGGAGTTTGCTTCATAAACCAAAATCATATATACCAAATCATTCAGAACTACAATGTTGTTTTGTTTTCTACATTAGTCGCATTGCAAAATCAATATCTTTAGAGTCTGCCGTTCGGTTGCGTCATTTGCGGATAACAATGGTCCTGATCATGATCGTCCGTGATCATTTCATTAGATGGATATTCCATTCCATACATGGTTTCCCAAGCACGTCTGCTTCATTAGATTCTACATCTTCTGGGCAAGTAATTCAGCCGACCAAAAGCCGGACTTCGGAGACGACAGCCAAACTTCTAATCTGTGAAAGACCATCACATCGGCCATGGGGACGAGAATTTTACATCCAATTCCAGCCAGAGCCGCCCCCCATTTTTCAATTATTGGACGAGAAGAAGGGTTCATGTGAAGTGCACGTGCGAAACGAAGCCGTCAAACTGCTTGTGTTGGCCGTTGCTTCCCACAGCTGAGTCAATCAGCGAGCGTTGCGTTTTTTCCAAAAGCTATCCGATTCCTGCTTGTTCATCTTGGTATGTTCTTCCCCTTCCTACTCCTCCAATCCGTTACTTCCAGAGCTAGCAAAATTTCTGGAATTTTACAGTTATATATGTAACGTATTGGTCTAGAAAAGTGATAAGTGATCTTGGCTGTATATTTAATACAAATTCCTAAGATCAATTTCACATTTATGGCAAAATTAATTATTATATTAATTAATGAAAATTTTTAAAAATTCCGCTAGTCATGTTTTCATTATTATATCAAGGCACAAAAAAATTACAAGTTTACTGTTCTCAATACATGCCTTTGAAATAAATAAATAGAAATAAATTTTCTTGAAACTTTTAAGAAATCCAAACTCTAGTGTCCCACTTGATTTGATACACCTATAAAAATAATGGATTGGTCCCAAAGTGATTAGCAAGTAAAAAATTATTTGAATATAGATAATGACCCAATTAAAACTTAATTAAATGATAAAAATAATCATTTAATTTAATATCTGAAAAATTATACCTCAAATGCAAAATCAAACCCTTTCATTGAGTCCAGAATTATCAAAAATATAAAAATTGACTATTCAATCATATAAATCAAAGTTAAAACGACCAAATCATGGTGAAACAAAATGGATAAAAACTGCCACATCATCATCATCATTTTATTGCTAAATTTTATTTGAGCTTATCTAAGCGCTAGGTTTGGACCAAGTAATTGCCCAAGTTCACAGATCATGGCCAAAAAGTAAATTCTTTTTTAGCAGGTGTACCTATAATAAATAAAACAAACTGTCCTTTATTACATCATATCATAAATGAGTCTTTTTGCAAAATTTTCCAAAAGCACACTGGTCGGAGACGTCAGCAATAAGAGCAAAATAATTCTCCATTATGATTTACCTCTATTAATATTATATTCATACATAAATATATTAGGAAATAATCCAGTGCATGCGACTACACCGTGCAGTCCATGCACTGTGGGCCCCACCTGATCATAAATAGAAAATCCACCCCACCCATTGTATTTAGAATTGTTCACTTTATTAGCATACCAATTTTCATCCAAATCCAACATGTGTGTAGTCCCCATCTTAAAATGGTGTAAAATCAACGTAATAAAATTGTTTAATGTAAATATCAAGTTTAAAGTGGTTTTTTCAACATCTAAACCGTCTAAAGTATGATTTATATATGGATAAATGAGTATATAAAGTTTCATTACAATCTAATATGTGCGGGGTTCATTTTACAGCGGACTGCACAGTAATTTCGGTGGAGTCCGACTGCACAGGATCGGATCTCATATATATATATATATATACGGACACATGTATTTGGTTTTATTTCCTATCCAACAAAAGCAACTACATATGATGGTTGCTAATGGCTTTTCACATCACAAAAAAGACAACGTGCCGACACATTTCCTGCACCAGTTAGGCTTTCACAAATGCATGCATCCTATCCTCGGTGCATCTCATGCTTTCGATCATCTATTACATATATACATCCATATGAGTCCGGCAGTTTATATTTCATATTGTCTTCCTTTATTTGCATTCTTATAAACTGAAATTATTTACCTACGTACCACTTGATTTACGTAAATATTCATTTCCGTGTGGAACCAAAATATATATATTTTTATTTTTAGGTCTCTGCCATCAATTAACACCACATACAACTAATAAATATTTGACCACAAAATTTCCATCATTATATTATTTTATACCCCTACAATTATATACATATAAAATTATTTATGCTAATTACTTTACCCAATTATATCAGATTATAAAATTTGTGTATAATTAATTAAATAATTAACTATACCGAAAGTAATAACCAAGACATGAAATAATTAATTTTGAGCCTAAAATTAATTCCAAATAAATCTACTTGCATCATTAGCTTCTAAGAAATAGGGAGATAGAGAATAAAGTAAAATTTGGTTCAAACTTAAATTCTATCTTAACCAATCTAAAATTTGGTTCAAACTTAAATTCTATCTTAACCAATCTTATTTATGAGAGTTTTTATCTCATTTTATCTTATCCTGTGGGGCCTACAAGCCTGGGAAGTCAAAATCGTAAAAATTAATTATTTTTTCTATAGAATCCCTACTTAAACCTTAAATATCTAATACTGCTGATCGCCTGTATGCCAATCGAGCTACGTGAAATACTAAAATAATATTTAAAAGTAAAAATATAACCCGCAGCTTATCTAAATAATAAATTGGTTAAAATGATTAACTCTTGTCATGTAGGATATCCTGAATGGACTTTCACTGGTGGACTTAAATATATATATATATATATTTTAAATATTTTACAATACCACTGGTAACTAATTCTCCGCTTAAAATCCTCTTTTTTTTCATTTTCTATTTTATTCCCACCTATTCATGGGTTTTTTAAATTAACCTTGTTCTAGGAATAACATCACTATGTTTTTCACCTGTTTGCTTAATTCCCGAGAATTTCAACCCCAAGCTTGGCCTGCTGGGGTTGGCGTTCAAAGATTTCCGCGATCGATTTCCAGTTTTACGAACGGCGATGGGCTGCTTGACTAGTGTTTGTGTTTATGATTTTAACATCCATCCTCTTGAAAATTTCAACTGCGGCAGTTCGCTCTTCCCAAGGATCGGAGAAAGAACCAGGTCATTTGATTTCCAAACGGCCGCTAATTCCTCGTCAGTCTGCTTTTTCTTCTCTCCCCCTCTTCAGTTCCTGACATGGTTCCCATGTATTCGTCGAACAGACACCTCCTACTCATCTCTGTTTTTCTCTGCTCCACCTACTTCCTCCTCCTGATCTCGGCAGCTACAGACAGTTCCTTTTACCACTCAATTGAAGTTTTCCGCATCATCTGTGGCGGACCGACAACCGGTCTTACAGACCTCAGCGGCCTGAAATGGACGTCCGACGATAGGTCAAAATTTTTGCTCTCCTCTTCCAACACCTCCATTGCTTCCATCCATACACCATCGGGCGTGCCTCCTATTCCTTATGGTTACGCCCGCATCTTCCATTCCCAACATACCTACGGCTTCCCCGTCAGCGCCGGCCGGAAATTCATCCGCCTCCACTTCTACTCCGCAAATTACACCGGCCTCAATGCCGCCGACGCCCTCTTCAACGTCACTTCCGGCCGCTACACCCTTCTCGGTGACTTCAGCTCTTATAACACCACCCAAGCTGCGAACATTGACTATATCCTTCGCGAATTCTCTGTCTACGTCGAAAGCGGTGGCTTCCTCAACATCACCTTCACCCCATCCCGGAAAATCCCAAACGCTTATGCTTTCATAAACGGGATCGAAGTCGTGGCAATGCCCAACCTCTTCCCTAAACCTTACAGGGTCATCCTTGACGCGGGGGGTGCTCCTCAGATGTATCCCCTGGGGAACGAGACAGCACTTCAAACGGTTGTGCGGCTCAACGTGGGGGGCAGAGATATCTCGGCTGATCAGGATTCGGGCCTGTTTCGAACCTGGCAAGCGGACGACAAGTACGTATACGGTGCTGCAATGGGAGTGCAGTTTGGGTGGGATCTCAACAAGAGCTTCGAATACACAGAACAAGTTCCATCATTCATAGCCCCCCAAGAGGTCTACACATCAGGGAGGTCGATGGGTCCTTCCATCAACGTGAATCAGAACTACAACCTCACGTGGTTGTTTCCCATTGATTCTGGGTTCAGATACTTGGTCAGGCTTCATTTCTGCGAGATCCAGTCAATCATTTACAAGGAGAACCAGAGGACGTTCATGATCTTCATCAACAACCAGACGGCTGACGACATGGCTGATGTGATTGTCTGGGCTTCTCTTGATACAGGGGTCAGTCAAAACGGGGTCCCCGTCTATCGGGATTACACTGTCGTCGTTCCCCAAGGGCCGCCCCAAGATCTCTGGCTGGCGCTCCATCCGCAGCTGGCAACTAAGACTGAGTATGTCGACGCCCTTCTAAATGGCGTCGAGGTCTTCAAGCTCAGCGACAGAGCTAATTTCACCCTCGCCGGTCCGAATCCAGTCATCCCAGAGAGAAAAGAAGGCGACCCTGATCCAGTCAAGAGACCAAGTGGGAAGAATAGTCGGACGCCTACTGTGGTGGGGGCTGCGGTGGGCGCCGTTGCGGTGTTTGCCCTTAGCTTTCTTGCGTGCGCTGTTTTCTACCGGCGGTGGAGGCAGCAGAAGGACGCTCAGGCCAGCAGCGACGGGCTGTCTGGGTGGGGGCCCTTCAGTCCGTACGCAAAGTCCCGCAGCGCAGTGTCCGCGAAGACGGCTACCACCACGAGGAGCCACACCTCCTCCCTGCCTTCCAATCTCTGCCGCCACTTCTCCTTCGCGGAGATCAAAAAGGCCACCAACGACTTCGACGAAGCTCTCCTCCTCGGTGTTGGCGGCTTCGGCAAGGTCTACAGGGGAGCCATCGACAACGAAACAACGCACGTAGCCATCAAACGCGCAGATTCTTCATCTAATCAGGGGTTGCGCGAGTTCCAAGCGGAGATTGAGATGCTTTCTAGATTACGCCACTGCCACCTTGTCTCCCTCATTGGTTTTTGCCATGAAAATTCAGAGATGATCCTCGTTTACGACTACATGTCTCGCGGGAGCTTCCGAGATCATCTGTGCAGTTCTCAAAAGCCACCCCTGCCTTGGAACCAGAGGCTAGAAATCTGCATTGGGGCTGCCTGCGGTCTGCACTATCTCCACCGAGGGACTAATCTCTCCATCATCCACCGCGACGTGAAAAGCACCAACATCCTCCTCGATGAGATGTCGGTCGCCAAGGTCTCCGATTTTGGCCTATCAAAGATGAGCCTCAATGTGGATGACACCCATGTTAGCACCATGGTGAAAGGCAGCTTTGGGTATCTAGATCCAGAATACTTTCGTTACCAAAGGTTGACCGACAAGTCGGACGTGTACTCATTTGGAGTGGTGCTATTCGAAGCTCTTTGCGGGCGTCCAGCTTTGAACCATGCATTGCCCGAGGACGAGGAATGGTTGGCAAATTGGGCCTTACATAACAAGAACAAGGGCATGGTGGAAGAGATCATAGATCCCCATCTAAAAGGGAAGATCAGGCCAGAGTGCTTGAATACCTTCATCAATACTGCCGAGAAGTGTTTATCGGATCGTGGGGTGGACCGGCCATCCATGGAGGATGTGCTGTGGAACCTTCAGCTCGCATTGCGATTGCAGGAGAGCCCGGATGAGGCTAGCATCATCGAAGCAGCGGCACCAGATCTTAATGTTGCAGTGTAGATTAGGAGCAAGTGGGTGGGGGTAGTTGTACATGTATGCCAAGTTAGCCGTAAGCGGGGGTATTCTGTTGTACGATTCAAGGTCTATAAAAGGGCCATTGGCCGGATGGCCCAGGTAACTTTTATGATTGAGAGCTTAAGAGGAGAATGCTATGTTACTTGATCCGGCAATTGGCCAGGATCATAATAAATGGTGTTAGATCTAGGTTTGCAAATCCTAGCATACGGAGGACAGACATGCTCATAGAAGGATTCAAGTGCTGGCCATAGCGACGATGCAGTCATTGACTGTTGGCTCCCATAACACAGGTGCGAAGGCTTGCAGATTGGAGTTGCTGAATCGGTGATGGAAGCCGACAGAACCGAACTGTATACGAATGATTTTATTGAAGATAAAAACAGGAATTACAATTCCTGAAGCAAAAAAGGCCTCAATCGAACAAACAATATCATGCATATGCAAGGAAAACTAATAGATAGAAAAAAACAGAGATTAACTCGATTCATGATTTCCCACCCCCCCGACCATTACCCAATCTTCCTTTATTTACAGTATTTTACAAACCTAATCAGAACCGAGCCCCGGACTGCCTGTTGGCAGATGTAATCAGCCAAAGGGAGAGGCCCCTCGAGGGCGTGGTTAATAGATCTCTCAAGCGGATCTTATCATTCCCGCGCAGCCTAAGAAACAGCTTGGCCCACCAAGCCGTTGTTACCAAAACTGCAAGAATAAACATGACATCTCTCATTCTCGTTTAATATCCAAAATAGAAGCTGATCGAAGCTTCATTTGGGAATCCTTATAAACGGCAACAATTCAAAACACAATAGCAATTGCTATAAGGTGCAGTTTAAAATTAGGCATATCCCCGGTTCCACACAAACCTCTGAAGGATTCTATTTGTAAATCTGCCTCATTCTACTTTGATCTCTGACCAAATTCAATTTCATTCTTCCATCAGCTGCTCCCTCTTTGTTATAATTCAAATTAGACAGCCCAACTGGATCCCAAATTAACCGGGAATAACTAACCTTTATTTCTAGCCCTCCCAACCACATTCCACCCCATGCACAGCTGCTCATAATCCATTCAGACATTTTTCCAACAGATGAGAGGCAAAATTGTTACCCGCATGCAGCCAAATGGTGACTAAACATCCCTAACCCGTCCTTTTATCTGAATAATGCCGGCTATGGATTTCCAATTCCATGAAGACCACTCTCTTGTCAACTGGAATGCCTCTCATCCATTGCCTCCTTAAAAAATGCGATTGCAGATTTCAAGCTGCAACTCCTTTCTGAATTCTTCATAACATAACATTCCGCCACAGCACATTTGCGAATCGGTGATAGCCATGTCTGCGCACACTCTGTCTTGCTTCAACAAAGATGTTGAGTTCTTTGCTCGATTGATTTCTCACCATCTACTTTGAATGCAAAAGTAAGATCAGCTGCAAAAACAACCCTCTTCTCTGCAAACTCAATCGAACCGGAAAGAATAGTATAGCAATCAACGTCAATATGCCTCCCATCTTGTTGATCCCAACTCGAGTTTACATCAATCCGAACTGATTCGTATAATGGTTGAGTTGAGAATTTTAAAAATAAATTTTCAAATTCGGGTTCGACTCGACCCGATTTTCAAATTTGGTTTGAGTTGGGTTGGGGTCGGTTAACCCGACC
Source organism: Annona cherimola (assembly GCA_030490835.1). NCBI lineage: Eukaryota > Viridiplantae > Streptophyta > Magnoliopsida > Magnoliales > Annonaceae > Annona > Annona cherimola. Next base: position 9,826,833 of record CM059977.1, on the reverse strand, counting down.
CGATTTCATGCCCCTCTTGATATTAAAAAATATATTTTATACAATATAGAACTTTAGGCAACCTTAGGGCTTTCAGCTTTCTTCTCCTCCCATCTTGTTCTTGCAAAAGCGATACATAACACCCGTGCCTCGGTCCATCTCCGTCGTCCCTCACTCTCATTACAACGCTACCAGTGTTACTGCCCTCCATGATTTTCGGCGTCTTAGCTGTCTGGTCTCTCCTCCCTTTTCTTCATCCAGTCCTCCTGTAATGCCCTGATCCAACTGTCGCAGGTATTGTCCGCTTTGGGTACCTTGAATATACCCCAAAAAACGCCTCGACAGAGTTACCAGCAGCCTCCATTTATAGCCCAGGCTCCCTCCTTCATCCTAACCGATGTGGGATGTTACATCCACCCCCCTTGGGGCTCCAGCGTCCTCGCTGGATGAGTTCCCGCTGAACACACCAGCAGGATATCGGGAGTCTACTCTTATATCATTTGTAACGCCCCGACCCAACTGTCACAGGTATTGTCCGCTTTGGGCCTTAGCCCGCACGATTTTGTCCTTCTGGATACCCTGAATGTATCCCAAAAAGCGCATCGACAGAGTTACCGGCGGCCTCCACTTATAGCCCAGGCTCCCTTCATCCTAACCGATGTTGGATGTTACACCTCCATGTCGGACGCTATTGACCATGCTACCCTCTATGGTTGATGCCACCAGCGCTGCTATCCTCCATGATTCCCAACAACAAGGCTCTTTATCATCTTCTCCCTCTCATAAACCCTCCTGCGCAACTTGGTCTCCCAATATCCCTCTCCTACCAACTGCTACTGCGCTTTGCCTCATGTGTTGTGTCCCTTTAGATGAAGTATTGCCATTTTAATTGCGAAAATAGATATTCTATAAGTTGTTATTGTTTCTGTTTATTTTAGAAAATTAAGTCAACAAGAGTTTAACTATTATCAATAGTCTATTAATCCAATTTTTAACCCAAATCAAGACGGATTTCTAGGGTTACAATATGGTTGGGTTAAAGTGTAAAAAATATGATTGAAAGTAAAGTTGGATTGATATCTTTACAAAGTAGGTTAAAATTAAGTTTACCTTAACCCGAGTCGACCTAACACGATTTACACCTAAAATTAGCCCATACGGTGTCCCTTCGCTTTCAGCTGTTTGCGTTTAAAGTCGATGCAGACTCCAGGTAAGTCTTCCGAGCCATGCCAAAATCGTAAGTCTCAAGTCCCAACTTGGACATGCGAGATGATGACCCTTCGGCGTCATATGCCTGCCACACCCAAAATTGGCCCATACGGTGTCCCTTCGCTCTCAGCTGTTTGCGTGTAAAGTCGTTGCAGACTCCAGGTAAGTCTTCCGAGCCATGCCAATATCGTAAGTCCCAACTTGGACATGCGAGATGATGACCCTTCGGCGTCATATGCCAGCCACTCAGCCATGGTGTTTGGTAGTACTTGAATCTCGACCGTTGCATATTTCTTCGGCTATCGCATCCTCATTTTAAAAGGCGAAAATTTTCTTCCGCTTTTTCTTAAAAAAAATAAAAAAGAAAAAAGAAAAAAGAAAAAAATTGTGATTGAATCGAAATCCGGGACATGTTATTCAAAGTAATCAGCGGTTTGGATGGGACCCAACAGACGAATATTTGGCCTGTATCTCTTTCCCCCAACACTAGTTTGTTTCATACAGATTGACCATGCTATTTCACATTTTATTTTATTAGTATCATCCTTTGTTCCACTTTTGCTCATCCTTTCGGTCATGTTCGTCCTAAATTTTGTACAATTATTTAAAATCATTTAAAAGATCGGTTTCCATTCAAAAAAAAGATCGGTACTTAACATTCCTTCTCAGTTACCGATAAAAAAGAAATTATAAACGCTCAAGGCATTTCATGTAGTCCTTTTTAATTTTAAGATTTTAATATTTTGAATAATATTTAATCTTTTCACTGTATTTAACATTATTTAATTAGACAAAGGAACAATTTTCATCTAAGTCTGGTTTGAAGAATTTGTCCCGTTTGTTCCTGGACTACATGGATGAGGACTGGACTCTGGAGTCATCCTGGCTCATGCACTCGTCTGGTCTCAGAAACTTGAAGAAATTTCGTATCCGCCTCTTTCAAACGAGGCTGGCAGAGAACTCACTCCCCCTTGCTGCAGCTGGCAATCGACATTCAGATAATTAAGAGCATGGACATCATCGGCCACACGTTCTTCGCCGGCTTCGCAAGCGTCCTATTGGAGAAAACAGCGGGTTTGACATTGATAAACTGCCGCTTCTCTTGGATATTTCTGACGGACGAGTTCCGGAGGCTCGAATGCCTCTCCATTCACAAGTGTAACCACACGCAGTTCGTTTTCAAGGAGTACACTTCTGCATGTCCGGACAATTTAAGGTGTTTGGAATTGCAAGACCTTCCGGACCTGAAGGAAGTGTCATGGGTGGAAGAGAAGGGTCCGCTTCGGAACCTAACGGACGTGCAGGTGTCTAAATGTGGCAAGCTGGCCTATCCGTTTCCCGCCGGTTCGTGGCGGACGATGAAGAACCTGACCTCAGTGAAGGTGGACTATCGCAGGGGGGATGACGAACGTGTTTCTCGGGCCAAAGCTGCGTAGCATCTGCGAAAGGGAGGTGGAGATGAAGATCATCGTTAGAATGCGGAAGCGGGAGCGGATTGGCAATCACTTGAGGAGATTCTGGTGCGGAGCTGTCCTCGTCTGAAGAAGCTGGAGCCGCTGCGAGGCAGCCCTGCGGCCGTGCTGTCTCTGGGAAAAATCGAGGACGAAAAGCAGTGGTGGGATGGATTGCGGATAACGGCGGTTCCAAGTTCCAACCCTTGTTCGGAACTGATGCTTACATACCATTCACCGCTTCAAGTTGGAGCTGCTGCGAAACCCAAATAACTATAGTTGATTGCCTTGTGTGGACCTGTGTGGAATAGGTGTGTTGGATTTTTGAATTTTTGCTTATTTTCGTTCATGTTGATGTAAAGATGGAAGATGTCGTGTGCAAATACTGCTTGTTTATTAAATTCTTTGGGAACTATTGTGAAAAGCTTTTGGGTATAACGCTGTAGTTTCTTAGGTGTTTCATTTCATTATTTGGGCTGTTTAGGACGGTGGAACGAGATGAGCAGATTAGAAGAGCAACGATGGATGTACACTGTGATGTGAAAAATAATGTTGGAAATAAGAAAAATAGCATGAGAAATGGAAAAAAAAATAATATAAGAAATAAGAAAAATGAGTTGTTATGTATCACTGAAGAGAAACTTTCTTTTGAAAATAAAAGGGAAAATTCATTTTATATTTATAACATTTGCACCAACTTCTAGTATACCAATAACGTTATACTAATTTTTTCTTATGCCCATAACATTTGACCATAAATTCTTATTACGCCTATGTCATTAATACAACCGTTAATTACCAAAAGACAATTTCGCTGCTTTAAAACTTTCTTAATTAAAAGAATTTAATTTTAATATGATTTTTGAGTAATTTATTACAATACATTGTTAATTTATTATCATCAATTGAGTCATATTAAGATTAAATTATCTCAAATAGTAAAGTTTAAAGAGCATAATCATCTTTTCATTAGCGCAAATAATAGTTATTTTGATGGCACGGGCATAAGGAAGATTTATGATAAAATGATATGAACAAGAGAGGAAATTATGAAACATTGTGGATACATAACAAATTAGAGGATTTTTTCCAAAATAAAAAATTTAATTAACTCCTGTTCCATCTTCATTTGAATCCATATCCCGAATTCGAACGAATGGTCTAACACGGTAGTTGACGGAAATGCGAGATTCATTTTTTTATTTTTTAGGAAAATATTAAATAATCTAGGAGTTGTAGAGACTATCATGAAAAAAATAGACCAATTAACTTGACCCTATCACAATTTAGGTTTTTGGTGGTGGTCTTATTATTGAGACCACTCTCTCTTATAAAATTAATGTAAGAATTTTTATTTAAATTTCGTCTTACAACCGGTCGTTGTCGTTCCTATGTTTTCTCCCTTTGTCGGGCATCTCCGTCTCTTCACAACAAACCGAAACATGAAATAACATGGGCTGTTCCTACATAGGCCCATCTGCCCACAATAAAAGCAATGAGTCGGGTAACTCATGATTCTGGAAGAAGGAACCCAATGGCATTTACAGCGTTAAATCAGCATATCAGATGTTGACTGCTGAACTCATTTGCTACAAAATACAATCTTCAAAGGAGAGGTATATTGTTGAATCCATTGTGTGATTTCTGCCAGATGTGCAGAGAAGACTTCAAGCATCTATTTGTATGGTGCGACAAAGTAAAGGAGCTAAAAGAAGACAGCTGGTTCTAGACAGATTGCTATGGACTCCCAGAGGTACAGTAAAATGTATCTTTAGAGTTTTGGCAGGAATGCGGAAGGATGAGCATCTTTGCCTGTTTGTCATTCTGTGCTGGAGAGCATGGAACATTTGGAATAGGCTGTGAGAAGAGGGGATGCTACCATTGATGGATAATATTCTAGAGTGGAGTAGATCTTTCAGAGATCAATGCACAACAGCAATTAGGATGATGACCTTGGGTGTCTGTTCCACAAGCCTTCAGCCAAGATGGACTCGTCCAGCACAGGAAACCACAAAATCAATGTGGACGGATGCAGAAATGAAATGGACAAATGGACGGGGTTTGGAGTAGTTATTACTGCAAAATGCTGGAGATAGGAAGACATCACTTATTTGCTGCAAATGGAAGCTATTGCCACTAATCTAGGTACAAATTGGGGTTCCAAAATGCAGCTAGAATCGATCAACTTGGAAAGTGATTCCCTTATTCTGGTGACTTTGCTTAGGGATGGTACTCTTGCTCGGTCTACTTTGGGGATTTAGCTTGATGAAATCAGGTCTTGTGCTAACTCGTTTCATTTTGTTGAGTTCACACGTGCTACGCAGTGGAAATTAAGTTGCTCATTTCTGGCTAAGTATGCTTCCTCGATGTCTGACTTTCTTAAAACATGGTGGGAATGCCCACCGAATTGCATTGTAAATAATCTCCTTTTGGACTACTGTGGGGAGTAAATACAAGACAATCCTGGTATAAAAAAAAAAAAAAAAAGAGGAATGAACTTATTAGCCGGGCTAAGTAAATATCTCATTTAACCCACCTTCAAAATCATATTTAAAACAATTTTTTTTATTTTTTTCTTCATACACTTGTTTATCTAAGAGATTTAATATATAAATCAAGTTTTACCATTTTTGGATATGTGTATATATTTTTTTAGATTTTTAAAAATAAGTGTATTTTAAATACATATACACACATAGATATTTAAAAATCTCAAAAAATAGATAAACATATTAAAAAATGGTAAAACTTGGTCCATATGTTAAAGAATAATGATCCTGTTAGTCCGGGCTAAGTAAATGTTTCACTTAGCCCACCTCAAAAATCCTATTTAAAGCAACTTTTTTTTTCTTCATACACTTGTTTATCTAAGTGTATTTAATATATAAATCAAGTTTTACCATTTTTGGATATGTGTATATATTTTTTTAGATTTTTAAAAATAAGGATATTTTAAATACATATATATACATAGATGTTTAAAAATCTCAAAAAAATACATAAACATATTCAAAAATGATGAAAATTAGTCTATGTGTTAAATACACTTAGATAAACAAGTGCACGAAAAAAAAAGTAAAAAAAAAAGTTGTTGTAAATAGGTTTTTTAAGGTGAAGGCTAATATGATCACTCTTCTATGTTAATACACTTAGATAAACAAGTGCACGAATAAAAAAGTAAAAAAATTTGTTACAAATAGGTTTTTTAAGGTGAGCTAAGTGGAATATTTACTTAGCACGAGATGACAAAATCACTCTTAAAAAAAGGTTTAAATCATATAAAACGTATCCTAACAACTATCACGACTCATCTATTAAAGAACAATAGTTGAATGAAAGATTTTTGCCTAGTCTATTGTAAAACATAAAATTAACTGAAGATTTTTAATATCGGTCAACATGAGCGTTTAGAATTTTCCATTATTTTGGCAGATATGATTTTTGATAAAAAAAAATTTATTTATTTACGAGGGTAATTTTGATAAAAGGGAACAAGAAAAAATTTCACCGCTTTTTCTGTCTTTTTAGTATAATTTAACATTTTAACTCCTAACAACCCTATTCTTCAATTATTATGTCTATTTTCAATTATTATTTCACATGTTTTAAACAACCATCACATATATTTTATTCTTATTTTCTTTACTTCTAATAATCACTTATATCATATCACATTATTTTCTAATTTTTTTAAAAAAAATTCTATAATTTTTTTTTTCATTCTTAACTCATTATCAAACGTACCCTAAGTGCATAAAATGGACATGCATGGTATAGGGTTATCTAAATAATCATAAAGACACGAAAATAAGTGCGCAGAACCAAAACTAACGCCACAGCCTGGCATTTTACTTGAATGACGTGCGTATTGTGTATGCCGAAATAACAAAAATCAATTAATAAAAAAAATAAAGAAAAACAAAAATCTCACTATACACATTATTTAATTTATAATATTAATAGTAAATTTTGAAATTACCAGATCTACAACAAACTTTTTTTATATATAATACGCCAAACTTTATATAATATGAAATATATTTTTTGATGAAAATATAATATGAAATATAATATTCATGTATTTTGTCTAGATAAGCTTAAACAAGTCTTTTCATTTGCTAAAAGTGATGAGCATTATTTCACAAAATTGTTCAAAGATGCGATAGGATGCGATAGAGATGAGATGAGAATTTGCAATAAAAATGCAGTGAGAATAGGTAAAGTTGTATTGAGAATTAGTAAATGTGTATTTGGAATAAGTAAAAGTGCATTGGAAATGTAGCGTCTCATGTCGTCCCATCTTTGATTTAAGTGCATATTTGGCCATACTAAAATTTTTTCAAAAAAAAATTTTTTACTCTAAAACTTTTTACTCTTTATAATTATCTTATTTTTTTAATTTTTTTCAAATATTTTTATACAATTACTCTATTTTTTAATCATTTATACATAATAACTCGTACAATAAACTTATCTATTTTAATTTTATTTTTTTTACTTCTCATTATTAACTCCGTTGTATCATATTATTTTTCCATTTTAAAAACTTTTATGCTAAAAATTTTTTATCCAAAAGATTTGTTTCTTCCCAAACATACCTTAAATGTAAATAATATATAATTTTTTTTAAAAATTACTTATTTAATATTATAACAATTTCCAATTCGTAAGATTTTGCCATTGCCATATTGTCGCTGCCCACTCTATCTCCGACGGATCATATCAAATTTGGGCCCGGGTATCATCTGGCTACAAGTTCTGAATCGGGAGTACCCGAGTTCCCTTCATTATCAACGCTTTAGATGACACCCACGTGCACCAACCACCAGGTGGGCGGAGACGAGAATGGCCCACCGTAGTGCGCTTCGCACAAGCCATCACAAAAGAAAAATAAATAAATAAAAGGAAATAAAAGAGAGAGAAAGAGACAGAGGGAGAGATAAAAAAACGGACGTTGACGTTTTCTGACCTCTTCAGTCTTCAACGAACTTGCACGGCAAAAAGCGATGCATCGTATTTGCACGGGTAGCTTAGATTGCGCCGCACATCCTCCTTCAAAATTTCGAATAACTCTCTTCAAGATGATTTCCAGCTGGGTTTTAGATGGATTCCGTAAAAGAGATGATCGAGATAAAATCCATTTTGGTTTCATGGATACCAATCCTCACATGGACCATAGAAATGTGCGCGGTTGGAAGTGAAGATTAAAGGTCCGGTGTATCAGGTATCCCTCCCCTTTCTGCTGTTTGCGTGTAAAAGTCGAAGAAGACTCCAGGTCAAGTCTTCCGGGCCATGCCAAAATCGCAGAATCCCCAGTCGCAACTTGAATATGCAAGATGATGAGGCTTCAGCGTCACATCCCAGCCACGCGGCCAGCAGCCATGGTGTTTGGTAGTACTTGAATCTCGACCGTTGAAAGTTCGTTCGGCTATCGCATCCTCATTTTAAAAGGCGAAAATTTTCTTCCGTTTTTTCTTTTTTTTTTTTTAAAATAAAAAATGAAAGAAAGAAAAATTTGTGATTGAATCGGAATCAGGGAGTTGTTAATTGTTATGCAAAGTAATCACGCGGTTTGGATGGGACCCAAGAGAGGAATATTTGGTCTGTATCTCTTTCACCCAACACTAGTTTGTTTCATACGTACTAATGACCCTGCTATTTCACTTTGTATTTTATTAATATCATCATTTGTTACACTTCTATTCCTCCTTTCGGTCACGTTCGTCCTAAATATTATAAAATATCATTTATTACTTTCGACTTTGAAATCATTTAAAAAATCGGCACTTAACATTCCTTCTCAGTCAGCTATAAAATAAAATTTAAAAATTATAAACGCTCAGCCAAGCAATTCCATGTGACCTTTTTTAATTTTAAGACTTTAATATTTGAGTTAATATTCAATCCTTTCATTGTATTTAACAGTATTTGTCCATACACAAGAGAAATTTTAATTCAAATGAAATATACGTATGACAATATTTGTTTAAAAATATGTGTAAATAATAAAAAGTTTAAATCCATTTGCCTATACAGTAGAATGTAATAATATTTTTATTCAAGTAGTAATGATATTTTAAACATTGAAAATATAATTTTAAAATTGATATTTATCATAAACCATTTCATTAAATTAATTTTATACTTTTTACATAAAGCTCGTTAACGATAATATTAGACAAATAAAACGTTTTCTATATGATTTTTTCATAAGCATTATGATATTAAAAAATGAAAAGAGTTTCGGAGAAACATAAGCCAATCATAAATTCGATATGTACCATAGTTTAAAAGTTAAAAGTCCTATAAATTTTGCAATATTATGACAAATCAACAGGCATTGCTCTATTTCATAAAAAAGAGAGAAAAAGGCATTGCTCTAAATTTAAGACATTTGATGAAACCCACTATATATCTAAAGCAAATCAGAAGACGTTATCCTAAAATTCTAACCCAGTATTTAATCTTATTATTATTATTATTATTATTTATTACTGAACTTGCAAGCTATTTTAACTGACTCCCTGAAAGTTGCAAGTTCATGGAGTTTCTCAGAAAGAACGAAAAGAAGGGTTTAAGTGAAGTGCACCTGCGAAACGAAGCCGTCAAACTGCTTGTGGGGGCCGTTGCTTCCACATCTGAGTCAATCAGCAAGCATGGTGTTTTTTTTGAAAGCTATCCAATTCCTGCTTGTTCGTCTTGGCCGTCTCTCGATCCGAACTTCCATTTGCAGCTCTTCCAGGTATGTTCTTCCCCTTCCTACTTCTCCAATCCGCTACTGATCATTTCCAGAGCTAGCAAACCCTCTGGATTTTTACAGTCATACCACTGGCAGCTAATTCTCCACACAAAATCCTCTTTTTGCATTTTCTATTTTTTCCCCACGTATTCATGGGTTTTGTAAATTAATCTTGTTCTAGAACTGGAATAACATCGCTTTGCTTTTCTCTTGTTTGATTAATTCCCGAGAATTTCAACCCCAATCTTGGTCTGCTGCGGCTGGGGTTCAAGGATTTCCTCGATCGAGAGCTGCTTGACTGCTGTTTGCGTTTGTGGTTTTAACATCCATCCTCTTAACAATTTCAGCTGCGGCAGTTTGCTCCTTCCAAGGATCGAAGAAAGAACCTGCTAGTTTGATCTCCAAACAGCCGCCGATTCCTCGTCAGTCTGCTTTTTTCTTCTCTGCCCTCTCCAGTTCCTGACATGGTTCCCATGGATTCGGCGACCATACCCCTTCTCCTCATCTCTGCTTTTCTCTGCTCCACCTTCTTCCTCCATCTGATCTCGGCGGCAACAGACAATTCCTCTTACCACTCACCTGAGGTTTTCCGCATCACCTGCGGCGGACCGACAGCCGGTCTCACAGAACTCAGCGGCCTGAAATGGACGTCCGACGTTCGGTTAAAATTGTTGCCCTCCTCTTCCAACACCTCCGTAGCTCCCATCCATACGCCATCGAGCGTTCCTTCGATTCCTTACGGTTACGCCCGCATTTTCCATTCCCAGCACTCCTATAGCTTCCCCGTCAGCGCCGGCCGGAAATTCATCCGCCTCCACTTCTACCCCGCGAAATACAGCGGCCTCAACGCCGCCGATGCCCTCTTCAATGTCACTTCCGGCCGCTACACCCTCCTGGACGACTTCAGCTCCTATAACACGACCCAGGCCATGAACATCAACTACCTCGTCCGCGAATTCTCTATCTACGTCGATGGCGGCGGCTTGCTCAACATCACCTTCACCCCATCCCGGAAAATCCCAAACGCTTATGCTTTCATAAACGGCATTGAAGTCGTGGCAATGCCCAACCTCTTCCCTAAACCTTACAGGGTCGTCCTTGACGCGGGGGGTGATCCTCAGATGTATCCCCTGGAGAACGAGACAGGACTTCAAACGGTTTTGCGGCTCAACGTGGGGGGCGGAGATATCTCGGCTGATCAGGATTCCGGCCTGTTTCGAACCTGGCAACAGGACGACAACTACATATACGGTGCTGCAATTGGAGTGCGGGTTGGGTGGGGTCTCAATAAGAGCTTCGAATACAGAGAACAACTTCCATCCTTCATAGCCCCCCAAGAGGTCTACAAATCAGGGAGGTCGATGGGTCCTGACGTCTACGTGAATCAGGCCTACAACCTCACGTGGCTCTTCCCCATTGATTCTGGGTTCACATACCTGGTCAGGCTCCATTTCTGCGAGACGCAATCAATCATTTACAGGGAGAATCAGAGGATGTTCACGATCTTCATCAACAACCAGACGGCCGAGGCCCAGGCTGATGTGATTGCCTGGGCAGATGAGGATACAGAGATCAAGCAGAACGGGGTTCCCATCTATCGGGATTACACCGTCTTCGTTCCCCAAGGGCCGCCCCAAGATCTCTGGCTGGCGCTCCATCCGCAGCTAGCAACTAAGCCTGAGTATTTCGACGCCCTTCTAAATGGCGTCGAGGTCTTCAAGCTCAGCGACCTAGCTAATTTCAACCTCGCCGGTCCGAATCCACTCATCCCAGAGAGAAAAGAAGGCGACCCTGATCCAGAAGGCGACCTTGATCCAGACAAGAAATCAAGTGGGAAGAACAGTCGGACGCCTGCTGTGGTGGGGGCTGCGGTGGGAGCCGTTGCGGTGTTTGTCATTGGCTGTCTTGCGTGCGCTGTTTTCCACCGGCGGTGGAGGCAGCAGAAGGACGCTCAGGCCAGCAGCGACTGGCCGTCTGGGTGGGTGCCCTTCAGTCCGTACGCAAAGTCCCGCAGCGCGGTGTCCGCGAAGACGGCAACCACCACGAGGAGCCACGCCTCCTCCCTGCCTTCCAATCTCTGCCGCCACTTCTCCTTCGCGGAGATCAAAAAGGCCACCAACGACTTCGACGAAGCTCTCCTCCTCGGTGTTGGCGGCTTCGGCAAGGTCTACAGGGGAGCCATCGACGGCGGAGCCACCCCGGTGGCCATCAAGCGCGCTAATCCTCAGGCGGAGCAGGGGCTACATGAGTTCCAAACCGAGATCGAGATGCTCTCCAAGCTGCGCCACCGCCACCTCGTTTCCCTCATCGGCTACTGCGACGAGGACTCCGAGATGATCCTCGTCTACGACTACATGGCTCAGGGGACTCTGCGCGGCCATCTCTACAAGTGCAATCACCCTCCCCTGACTTGGAAGCAGAGGCTGGAGATCTGCATCGGCGCCGCCCGCGGCCTGCACTACCTCCACACCGGGGCCAAGCACACAATCATCCACCGCGACGTGAAGACCACCAACATCCTCCTCGATGAGAATTGGATCGCCAAAGTCTCGGATTTTGGTCTTTCCAAGGTGGGGCCGACCATGGAGAACACCCATGTGAGCACGATGGTGAAGGGTAGCCTGGGGTACTTGGATCCCGAGTACTTCCGCCGGCAGCAGCTGACGGACAAGTCGGACGTGTACTCGTTCGGAGTGGTGCTATTCGAAGTCCTCTGCGCCCGCCCAGTGGTGAACACTTCGCTGCCCAGGAATCAGGTGAGCTTGGCCGACTGGGCCCTGCAATGCCAGAAGAAGGGCATTCTGGAAGAGATCATCGATCCCCACCTGAAAGGGAAGATCACGCAAGAGTCGTTGAAGAAGTTTGGGGAGACGGCTGAGAAGTGCTTGGCGGATTCTGGGTTGGAGCGACCAGCAATGGGGGACGTGCTGTGGAGCCTGGAATTCGCAATGCAGTTGCAGGAGAGCGCGGAGGAGGTGGGCATTGAGATGGAGGAGAACGAGGAGGTTCCTCTGTACGGTGGGAACGGGAGGGTAGAGTGGGAGACGCCGGAGTCAGGTCAGAGCAGGAATTTTACCACGGATTCGAGGAGCTCAGGAATGTCGATGAGCATTGGGAGACGGAGCCTTACAAGCGAGGACTCGGAAGGGGTCACTCCCAGCGCCGTCTTCTCGCAGATCATGAACCCAAATGGCCGGTGATGAGATTAAGAGGGCTGGCTTGGCTGCAGATTCATATCATAGAATATGGTAATGAATTAAGGGGGATTGTTTGATATCGTTAGTGGAGAGCTTATTTCCTGGGCTGATTGTATTTCTCGAGTGTATGAATTCCATGGCTTTCTCCTCGCTCTGGAGATGCGTTGCCTTGCGTTGCATGCTTCTTAGTTTCCCAGAAGAGGATGCAGGAGAAGCTTCAGTAATGTACTCTACCGACTAGTTACAAATATCTGGTTCAACTGAGAGTTGTAAACTTCCCAGTGTAGATGGGGATTAGAATGGAATAGAATTTTTATTTTGAAAAATACTTTTTTGATTTTCAAAAAATAACAATTTAATTTTTTTCATTTTTAGTATATTTTTTTCTTAATCTCAAAACATCTTTTATCATTTCAATATACAAGAATACTTTTTTCATTTCATAAGCTCATTGCATCCTCGTTTCATCTAAACTGTAAACAGATAATGAGATTAATTTTCAACTCTGATTACGATCCATGGTTATATATGTAGTAAATGGTAACACGGGGTAGCGCCGGCAATGGTTTATCATATACTTTCCTGAAAGATGTGTAAAAGTGTGAAAGCCGGGCGCTACTACGTGCATATGTGTCCAATCGCTGAGCAAGGGAATCCTCGAAGACTTGGATCGTTGACGAAGGCAGTCGAAGTTGACCTGGGACTTCAAACGATGCATATGGACGAGACCATCATGCAAATCATGGAACCAATTTCAAGAGAAATGATCCTGTCAACTTTGCTATGTAAATGTTTTATTTAGCATCATTTCAAAAAATTCATTCGAAATATTTTTTTTGTCTCGTAAACTTATTAATATAAATGTATTTAATATATAAATCTAGTTTTACTATTTTTTAGATATGTGTATATATATTTTTTAATATTTTTAAACATAATTTTTGGGATTTTTTAAGCATAAAATTATGTTTAAAATTTTTTAAAATATATATACACATATCTAAAAATAGCAAAATTTGATTTATATGTTGAATGCATCTATATTAACAAGTTTACGAGGAAAAAACAATAAAAAATATTTTAAATGAATTTTTTTAGGTGTGCTAAGTATCTTACTTAGCCCAAACTAATAGAATACATGATCATTTTTCCATTTTTAATATAAATTTTCATTTTTTTTTCTTTTTCCTGTCAAACAACCTTTTATTTTTTTTAATGAAAACCAATCAAACCTTTTTTTATTGTGGACACTATTTTTTTTAAATCGAGCCACCTTTCGGTTGGTCAATGCTATTTAGTATCTTCTTGAACTTCTAAGATTTTATGAGCTAGATATGTAATATAAAATAAAATTTGTGTAACATTTTAAGTAGAAAAGGAGAAATTCTAATTGAAACAATATAAAAAATAACTACCTTTTTCTTTCATCGTATATTTTCTCAATCACTAATATACAATAAATCCGCGTCTCTGTGTTTGATTAATGGGAATGGATCCCCCTAGAGCGGCCGCTATATGTAGCGATAAATGTGCGGCCTAAAATTTTTTTTACAATTTTCTGTTAGTAAAAATTAGTTTTTATTTTTAAATTCAAAAAATATATAATTTAATATGTAAACTTATTTATATAAGACCCACACAGTGATAAAAAAAAATTAATTTTAAAAATAATATATTGGCCGCCCTAGTAGACTGTTCGCCTTGATTAATATGTGAATTTATTTAGCGTGTGGAGTCCGGTAGAAAAGGACGTGAAAGCCTTGACGGCTTCTCTTTCCCTCGACTAGTCAACAGGATGGAGTCCCGTAGAAAAGGACGTGAAATCCTTGACGCCTTCTCTCTCTCGACTAGACAACAGGATCCATTCCACGTACATTTTCTTTTTGGTTTCCTTGTGTATCTTTTTTTGAGATTGCCTGGTTAACACGAAACAAGGTTCACATATCCGGGCTAATGACTACTTTAACGAAAGGATATACTAGCATTAAACGAAAAAAATAAGGGAAATTACTTTTATGAAACTTCATTGGTTAAATTACTGTCCCTCTTTGAGATTTATTTTTTAATTAGTTAGACAAGTTAACTACCATATGGCTCATCCTTTCGGTGATGTTCGTCCTAAATTTTGTACAATTATTTAAAATCATTTAAAAGATCGGTTTCCATTAAAAAAAATATCGGTACTTAACATTCCTTCTCAGTCACCGACAAAAAAGAAATTATAAACGCTCAAGCCATTTCATGTAGTCCTTTTTAATTTTAAGATTTTAATATTTTGAATAATATTTAATCTTTTCACTGTATTTAACATTATTTAATTAGACAAAGGAACAATTTTCATCTAAGTCTGGTTTGAAGAATTTGTCCCGTTTGTTCCTGGACTACATGGATGAGGACTGGACTCTGGAGTCATCCTGGCTCATGCACTCGTCTGGTCTCAGAAACTTGAAGAAATTTCGTATCCGCCTCTTTCAAACGAGGCTGGCAGAGAACTCACTCCCCCTTGCTGCAGCTGGCAATCGACATTCAGATAATTAAGAGCATGGACATCATCGGCCACACGTTCTTCGCCGGCTTCGCAAGCGTCCTATTGGAGAAAACAGCGGGTTTGACATTGATAAACTGCCGCTTCTCTTGGATATTTCTGACGGACGAGTTCCGGAGGCTCGAATGCCTCTCCATTCACAAGTGTAACCACACGCAGTTCGTTTTCAAGGAGTACACTTCTGCATGTCCGGACAATTTAAGGTGTTTGGAATTGCAAGACCTTCCGGACCTGAAGGAAGTGTCATGGGTGGAAGAGAAGGGTCCGCTTCGGAACCTAACGGACGTGCAGGTGTCTTAATGTGGCAAGCTGGCCTATCCGTTTCCCGCCGGTTCGTGGCGGACGATGAAGAACCTGACCTCAGTGAAGGTGGACTATCGCAGGGGGGATGACGAACGTGTTTCTCGGGCCAAAGCTGCGTAGCATCTGCGAAAGGGAGGTGGAGATGAAGATCATCGTTAGAATGCGGAAGCGGGAGCGGATTGGCAATCACTTGAGGAGATTCTGGTGCGGAGCTGTCCTCGTCTGAAGAAGCTGGAGCCGCTGCGAGGCAGCCCTGCGGCCGTGCTGTCTCTGGGAAAAATCGAGGACGAAAAGCAGTGGTGGGATGGATTGGACTGCGGTGCGGATAACGCCGGTTCCAAGTTCCAACCCTTGTTCATCCAAATTCGGGACTGATGCTTACATACCATTCACCGCTTTAAGTTGGAGTTGCTGCGAAACCCAAATAACTATAGTTGATTGCCTTGTGCGGACTTGTGTGGAATAGGTGCGTTGGATTTTTGAATTTTTGCTTATTTTCGTTCTTGTTGATGTAAAGATGGAAGATGTCGTGTGAAAATACTGCTTGTTTATTAAATTCTTTGGGAACTATTGTGAAAAGCTTTTGGGAATAACGCTGTAGTTTCTTAGGTTTTTCATTTCATTATTTGGGCTGTTTAGGACGGTGGAACGAGATGAGCAGATTAGAAGAGCAACGATGGATGTACACTGTGATGTGAAAAATAATGTTGGAAATGAAAAAAATAGCATGAGAAATGGAAAAAAAAAAAGATAATATAAGAAATAAGAAAAATGTGTTGTTATGTATCACTGAAGAGAAACTTTCTTTTGAAAATAAAAGGGAAAATTTATTTTATATTTATAACATTTGCACCTAATTTCTAGTATACCAATAACATTTGACCATAAATTCTTATTACGCCTATGTCGTTAATATAACCGTTAATTACCAAAAGACAATTTTTCTGCTTTAAAATTTTCTTAATTAAAAGGATTTAATTTTAATATGATTTTTGAGTAATTTATTACAATATATTGATGATTTACTATCATCAATTGAGTCATATAAAAATTAAATTATCTCAAATAGTAAATTTTAAAGAGCAAAATCATCTTTTCATTAGCGCAAATAATAGTTATTTTGATGGCACGAGCATAAGGGAGATTTATGATAAAATGATATGAACAAGAGAAGAAATTATGAAACATTGTGGATACATAACAAATTAGAGGATTTTTTCCAAAATAAAAAATTTAATTAACTCCTGTTCCATCTTCATTTGAATCCATATCCCGAATTCGAACGAATGGTCTAACACGGTAGTTGACGGAAATGCGAGATTCATTTTTTTATTTTTTAGGAAAATATTAAATAATCTAGGAGTTGTAGAGACTATCATGAAAAAAATAGACCAATTAACTTGACCCGATCACAATTTAGGTTTTTGGTGGTGGTCTTATTATTGAGACCACTCTCTCTTATAAAATTAATGTAAGAATTTTTATTTAAATTTCGTCTAACAACCGGTCATTGTCGTTCCTATGTTTTCACCCTTTGTCCAGCATCTCCGTCGCTTCGCAACAAACCAAAACATGAAATAACATGGGCTGTTCCTACATAGGCCCATCTGCCCACAATAAAAGCAATGAGTCGGATAACTCATGATTCTGGAAAAAGGAACCCAATGGCATTTACAGCGTTAAATCAGCATATCAGATGTTGACTGCTGAACTCATTTGCTATGCAGGGAGAAGACCGACGCATGCTACCTAGATCAATTTGGAGAAAACAGTTTTTCAAAGAATTTGGAGAATGCTAGTACCAATCAAGATCAAGGTGTTTGGTTGGCGTTTGTACAAAGACGCTCTCTCTACAAAATACAATCTTCAAAGGAGAGGTATATTGTTGAATCCATTGTGTGATTTCTGCCAGACGTGCAGAGAAGACTTCAAGCATCTATTTGTATGGTGCGACAAAGTAAAGGAGCTAAAAGAAGACAGCTGGTTCTAGACAGATTGCTATGGACTCCTAGAGGTACAGTAAAATGTATCTTTAGAGTTTTGGCAAGAATGCGGAAGGATGAGCATCTTTGCCTGTTTGTCATTCTGTGCTGGAGAGCATGGAACATTTGGAATAGGCTGTGAGAAGAGGGGATGCTACCATTGATGGATAATATTCTAGAGTGGAGTAGATCTTTCAGAGATCAATGCACAACAACAATTAGGATGATGACCTTGGGTGTCTGTTCCACAAGCCTTCAGCCAAGATGGACTCGTCCAGCACAGGAAACCACAAAATCAATGTGGACGGATGCAGAAATGAAATGGACAAATGGACGGGGTTTGGAGTAGTTATTACTGCAAAATGCTGGAGATAGGAAGACATCACTTATTTGCTGCAAATGGAAGCTATTGCCACGAATCTAGGTACAAATTGGGGTTCCAAAATGCAGCTAGAATCGATCAACTTGGAAAGTGATTCCCTTATTCTGGTGACTTTGCTTAGGGATGGTACTCTTGCTCGGTCTACTTTGGGGATTTAGCTTGATGAAATCAGGTCTTGTGCTAGCTCGTTTCATTTTGTTGAGTTCACACGTGCTACGCAGTGGAAATTAAGTTGCTCATTTCTGGCTAAGTATGTGTTGACACCCCACCTTTGGGCCCAAAAATGGGTAAAATGGAAAAAAGTCTCAAACTCAAACAAACTCAAGGCAAAAGGAGGTTCAAGCAAGCTAAGCAGGCCCTTCCAAACACAGCCCACGGAGCGAAGCTCCACCAAGCCTCGAAGCAGGCTTTTCAACAAACCAGATCCGGCCCACACGAGCGAAGCTCCTACAGGCCACCTCAACGGGCTCCACAATGCAGCCCACCAAGCCTCAGAAGTAGGCTTCTTTACAACTTTGGGCCTCTACAACGGCCCACCCAAAACGACGGGCTTAGCCAAGCTCTAGCCCACCAAGTTCCAGCCCATTATGGAAGGAGCCCGCCAAGCTCAAGCTCATGGACCAAGTCCAACACCTCTCAACCAAGCTCAAGCCCATGCTCTCAACCAAGCTCAAGCCCATGCTCTCAACTCAAACCCAAGGCCCATGCTCTCAACCAAGCTCAAACCCATGCTCTCAACCAAGCTCAAGCCCATGCTCTCAACTCAAGCCCAAAGCCCATTACCCAAACTCAAGACCAAGCCCATGGATCAAGTCCATGATCCCACTCAAGCCCAAGTCCATGGACTAAGTCCATGACCTCAAGAGAGCCCAAAGCCCACTCCTACATCTATAAAAGGAGAGCACCCCCTCTCATTTGGGGGGACTTGAAGAGAGACATCCCAAGGGGAGGACGAGAGTCTGCAGCAACGCCCCGGCATCCCGGTTTTCCCAGTCTACACGCTCCACGCCTCTCTTCCCCATTTTCCCCTTTCCATCTCTCCCATTCTCTCAAATCTTTCATTTTACCCCCTTTCACGCCGTGTAAACCGCCTCGGGTTGGCAGATTTCTCCATATTTGCTTCAATCCGTAGGCCGGAACCCGATCTCTGTATTATTAGTGCCTTATTTCTTTAAACAGGGTCTGATCTCCCTTTAAAGATCAGTGGCGACTCCGTTTTTCTTTATTTTTGTGTATGCGTGTTTGAGTTAACGCCCCGGCAAGGTGGGTGCACGCGGGTCCACGGATCCCAGCATAATACGCTGCCGTTATGCTGCCGGATTTGTGACTTGACCCGTGTACGGAAAGCCCCGTCTTAGCCGTTATGCTGCCGAAATCACGAGAAAATACTCACACGCCAACTTTCCTAAAAGATATGAAGCCTAATGCGTTTTACCCCATGTGAATGCAGGAAATCTAAGTCCACGTTGCTTTTCAACACGATCCACATTTTCAAGGCCCGGGAAACCATTCCGAGCCCACCGTAGTGCTCACGGCGGGTGCTACAGCTTGGCGACTCCACTGGGGACGGCATTGTTGGTCTACATCAAGCGCAAGGGGGTGAAAATCGGGAGAACGGAGCTCTGTCCACGCTGGACAGCGAGTTGCAGGGGAGTTTCCGTCTTCTGGCAGCGTGTTTCTGAAGTTTCTGCCCAAATCGCGCAGAGACCTAAAAAGTTTTTAGGTCCAGAGGCGTCCAGCTCAAAAAAAACGAGCAGAACTCGTGAAGACCTGCTGGATACCGCCTTGTGACTGTCAAGGCACCTAATACGAGCCAAAAGGAACAACTTCCAGCAAGAATGAAGCTAATTAATGTTAAATCCGGCGTAAAAATCACTTCTTTTCCATAACCTGAGTGTTTTCTGGTCACGCTTCCAGACACGCTTCAAGCGAACTGGTCTTTCTCCAGACACTCTTCAAGCGAACTGGTCATTCTTCCAGACACGCTTCAAGAGAACTGGTCCTCTTCCAGACACGCTTCAAGTGAACTGGTCACTTCTCCAGAGACGCCTCAGGCAAACCCGAACCCGTGGACCTTGAACATTCTCACGCGTGGAACTTAAAACACATAAAATTGGAAAAGAACACAAAAGGACGTGGACTTGCAAGCATTCATCCAAAGGTTGATCTCCTTATTATTTGTTTACAAGTACTAATCACTTTTATTGATTGCTCAGGTTCTTCACCATAGTTTGAAGGCGAAGCAAGTCAACCGTGGATCGAAGCGCCGTGGTTACCAGATAGAGAGCAGCTAGGATGGAGTTCGAGCAATCCTCACGCCACGAAGATCGGGATCACCAGCTTGAACAGTCCATTGAATCTTATATGGCGGCCATGGACAAGAGGATGCAAAAGTTGGAAGAAGCTCTGTCAAACATGAAACAACCTCTAATTGGTGTCCAGAATACGGCTACACCACCATTTTATTCTCAAAACCCGAACATGGAGCAAGATGGAGGACCTCAACAATCTTCCCACAAGTCAAGGAATGATCATTATAAAGAAGAGGAGGTGGTCTTAGAACAAGGCCGCGATGAAATCCAAAACCTCAAAGACCAACTCCAAAATCAACTAAAAGAAATGGAGGAGCAAATTCGACAACATCAAGGGGAGGGCCTACCCTCGGCCAAAATAGAAAACCTATGCCCGTTCCCCGACATCAAGTTACCCGAGAAGTTCAAAATCCCAGCTTTACCCGCATATGAGGGAGACTCATGCCCAAGGGCTCATCTCAAGGCCTTTTGCGGTATCCTCTACCCCTTGGTAAAAAGCGAAGAAGTTTTGATAAGGCTATTCCAACATAGCTTAAAGAAAGACGCCTTGGAATGGTACACGTCACTTGATTACCAGTTAATTAAAACATGGGAACAACTCTCCTTAGCCTTCATGGACCGCTTTTCATATATGCTAAACACGGCTCCCAAAAGGGCCGATCTCGAAGCACTCAAGCAAGAAGAGGATGAAACGTTCTCAGAGTACGTGGCTAGATGGCGTGCCTTGGCGGCGAAGATGAAAAGCCCATTGCCGTTGGATGAGCAAATCTCCATCATCATCAACTCAACACACCCGAGCATCGCGGGCTACCTCATCTCTCACCCTTATGTCAACTTCACTCAACTCCTACAAGCCGGGGACCAAGTAGAGGCGGGAATCAGATATGGCTCCATCTCCCCATGGCCACAACAGGGGAATGCTATTCATCTTGAACAAGCAAGCCGGACATCTCAAATGGCGGACATCGGTATGGAAGTCAATTTTGTCAAGGGTAATGCCAAAACCTTTGACCCCTCTATATTCATAACAAAAGTCCAACCCCATGATGCTCCTGTCACTTTACAAGGCCGAAATGCCAACCCGATCACCCTTCAAAAAAAATGGGTTGAGCCAGTCATTTTATTGGGAAAACCTGTCAAGCCTATGCAAAAGGATCTTATTTCACATAAACCTCCTATTGTCCAAAGAACATCCTCAAATACTTTTCCTACAAACCCGGGAGCTCCACCCAAAGTAGTGAGTCAACCCACTTTGCCTCACTTTTTCTCAGAAAATATCTTCATCCAAGTTAACCAACCAACATGCCCGCAGTCTAAAAATGCAGAAGAAAATCTCAAAGCTCCTTACACTTCTCTAAAGCAATCATTGTCATCATCTTCTACACAACCATGCCCGGCCACGGAAGGTGAAATATTAATCTTATCGACAAAGCATACAAATACCTCAGAAAAGGAAGAGCTAGCCAAGGAGTACAAATTTCAAGAAATTTCTGCACAAGAAAAGCCAAATGGAAAAGATCATCTACAAGTCACAAATGAAGTTATCCCTCACACAGACAATCAAGCAGAGGCATTTAAAATGCCTCAACAAACCGTCATCAACACAGGCAATGTCGACGAAGTCGAACAGCCAACAAGGTTAGCCCCGGAAGCCGCAGAATGCGCAGGGCACACAACCATCATCTATCAACCCACCGTCACAAATACATCTCTGTCAACACATCCACAGGGGATATTTCAAAATGGCTACCAGACAGTCTTTCCATCCAGCTTGGCAGGAAAAATACCAACAACCAATGAAGACAATATTTCACAGGGGGCAAAAAGTGCACAAAAAGCAAAAGACTGGGGGCATGCCAGAGAAGCATGGGGGCAACCTACCAAAGTCGCATGTCAGAGAAGCATTAAGTTCAAGATACAAAGAAAAAATTACAAACGAAGGCTGAAGAGGAAAAGGTGGAGAAAAATGCATCTACATCATCCCGAAGCATGGGGGCAGGCGGTTTTGAAGAAAAAGGACACAAACGACTTTTATATCATGTTCAACCCTACATCAAACAAAGTTTGGGACCCGGGAGGCAAAGCTACATGAGAAAATGGTTCCACAGCGCCCTCGCAAGGCAAACTTCTAGACACCCGTAGCAACCCCGTAGCCTTGAAAGACAAGTGCAGAAAATATGGGAAAGAAATTTTGAGCCGGACGGACGAGAAAATCCAAAAATCGTGCAAAATCTTGAAAGTACGGTCAAAATCGTACAAAATCTGAAAAGTACGATCTTGGCAGCGTGAATCACGGTCTTGGCAGCGCAAAATCTGGGGGGTACGAAGAAATCCCGCAAAATTCGGATTTCAGCAGGAAAATCGCGGAAATCATGGAGGACGCTGACTGACCTGAAAAGTTTTTAGGTCTATGTATATAATGGACGCACAACAGCCCTTATGCAGAATTTCTAATGGCTTACGGCCTACAAATGACCAAAGCATTACAAGGGACGTCAAGAAGAGGAATTTTACAAGATCTATACCCCGCAAAGGCAACAAATCATATAGACACATCCTCCAAAAAAAATGAGCCGGTATTCACACGGCTTTACATTCAAAAAATGGAGCATACAAGCATTCAAGATTTACAAAAGTACAAGTTGGCCAACAAGGAAGCAAAGATGAAGAAAAGTCTTCAATGCGCGCCGCTAGCAACCCTAGCTCGAGCAAGGACGTCGCCACCCGAAGCCACACGACGACCGTCAAAGATGATATCAAGAGCCCGAGCATTACACCCATACTTTGTGTGCCACGGATCATAACTCTCTTTTGAAATAGGTGACATTTGCAACAAGATCAAAAAAAAAAAAACAAAAACAAAAAAACAAAAACAAAAAAACAAAAACAAAAAAAACAAAAAAACAAAAAAAAAAAAAGAGAAAGAGAGAGAAAGAACGAAAGAAAAAGAGAAAGAAAAAGAGCGAGAAAAGAAAGTGTTCAGGTCAATGCCAAAGGGGATGTCAAGTACTTTGCCATTCACCGTCAAGACGCCTCTAGCAAAGGGGGGCAACTGTTGACACCCCACCTTTGGGCCCAAAAATGGGTAAAATGGAAAAAAGTCTCAAACTCAAACAAACTCAAGGCAAAAGGAGGTTCAAGCAAGCTAAGCAGGCCCTTCCAAACACAGCCCACGGAGCGAAGCTCCACCAAGCCTCGAAGCAGGCTTTTCAACAAACCAGATCCGGCCCACACGAGCGAAGCTCCTACAGGCCACCTCAACGGGCTCCACAATGCAGCCCACCAAGCCTCAGAAGTAGGCTTCTTTACAACTTTGGGCCTCTACAACGGCCCACCCAAAACGACGGGCTTAGCCAAGCTCTAGCCCACCAAGTTCCAGCCCATTATGGAAGGAGCCCGCCAAGCTCAAGCTCATGGACCAAGTCCAACACCTCTCAACCAAGCTCAAGCCCATGCTCTCAACCAAGCTCAAGCCCATGCTCTCAACTCAAACCCAAGGCCCATGCTCTCAACCAAGCTCAAACCCATGCTCTCAACCAAGCTCAAGCCCATGCTCTCAACTCAAGCCCAAAGCCCATTACCCAAACTCAAGACCAAGCCCATGGATCAAGTCCATGATCCCACTCAAGCCCAAGTCCATGGACTAAGTCCATGACCTCAAGAGAGCCCAAAGCCCACTCCTACATCTATAAAAGGAGAGCACCCCCTCTCATTTGGGGGGACTTGAAGAGAGACATCCCAAGGGGAGGACGAGAGTCTGCAGCAACGCCCCGGCATCCCGGTTTTCCCAGTCTACACGCTCCACGCCTCTCTTCCCCATTTTCCCCTTTCCATCTCTCCCATTCTCTCAAATCTTTCATTTTACCCCCTTTCACGCCGTGTAAACCGCCTCGGGTTGGCAGATTTCTCCATATTTGCTTCAATCCGTAGGCCGGAACCCGATCTCTGTATTATTAGTGTCTTATTTCTTTAAACAGGGTCTGATCTCCCTTTAAAGATCAGTGGCGACTCTGTTTTTCTTTATTTTTGTGTATGCGTGTTTGAGTTAACGCCCCGGCAAGGTGGGTGCACGCGGGTCCACGGATCCCAGCATAATACGCTGCCGTTATGCTGCCGGATTTGTGACTTGACCCGTGTACGGAAAGCCCCGTCTTAGCCGTTATGCTGCCGAAATCACGAGAAAATACTCACACGCCAACTTTCCTAAAAGATATGAAGCCTAATGCGTTTTACCCCATGTGAATGCAGGAAATCTAAGTCCACGTTGCTTTTCAACACGATCCACATTTTCAAGGCCCGGGAAACCATTCCGAGCCCACCGTAGTGCTCACGGCGGGTGCTACAGTATGCTTCCTCGATGTCTGACTTTCTTAAAACATGGTGGGAATGCCCACCGAATTGCATTGTAAATAATCTCCTTTTGGACTACTGTGGGGAGTAAATACAAGACAATCCTGGTATAAAAAAAAAAAAAAAAAGAGGAATGAACTTATTAGCCGGGCTAAGTAAATATCTCATTTAACCCACCTTCAAAATCATATTTAAAACAATTTTTTTTATTTTTTTCTTCATACACTTGTTTATCTAAGAGATTTAATATATAAATCAAGTTTTACCATTTTTGGATATGTGTATATATTTTTTTAGATTTTTAAAAATAAGTGTATTTTAAATACATATACACACATAGATATTTAAAAATCTCAAAAAATAGATAAACATATTAAAAAATGGTAAAACTTGGTCCATATGTTAAAGAATAATGATCCTGTTAGTCCGGGCTAAGTAAATGTTTCACTTAGCCCACCTCAAAAATCCTATTTAAAGCAACTTTTTTTTTCTTCATACACTTGTTTATCTAAGTGTATTTAATATATAAATCAAGTTTTACCATTTTTGGATATGTGTATATATTTTTTTAGATTTTTAAAAATAAGGATATTTTAAATACATATATATACATAGATGTTTAAAAATCTCAAAAAAATACATAAACATATTCAAAAATGATGAAAATTAGTCTATGTGTTAAATACACTTAGATAAACAAGTGCACGAAAAAAAAAGTAAAAAAAAAAAGTTGTTGTAAATAGGTTTTTTAAGGTGAAGGCTAATATGATCACTCTTCTATGTTAATACACTTAGATAAACAAGTGCACGAATAAAAAAGTAAAAAAATTTGTTACAAATAGGTTTTTTAAGGTGAGCTAAGTGGAATATTTACTTAGCACGAGATGACAAAATCACTCTTAAAAAAAGGTTTAAATCATATAAAACGTATCCTAACAACTATCACGACTCATCTATTAAAGAACAATAGTTGAATGAAAGATTTTTGCCTAGTCTATTGTAAAACATAAAATTAACTGAAGATTTTTAATATCGGTCAACATGAGCGTTTAGAATTTTCCATTATTTTGGCAGATATGATTTTTGATAAAAAAAAATTTATTTATTTACGAGGGTAATTTTGATAAAAGGGAACAAGAAAAAATTTCACCGCTTTTTCTGTCTTTTTAGTATAATTTAACATTTTAACTCCTAACAACCCTATTCTTCAATTATTATGTCTATTTTCAATTATTATTTCACATGTTTTAAACAACCATCACATATATTTTATTCTTATTTTCTTTACTTCTAATAATCACTTATATCATATCACATTATTTTCTAATTTTTTTAAAAAAAATTCTATAATTTTTTTTTTCATTCTTAACTCATTATCAAACGTACCCTAAGTGCATAAAATGGACATGCATGGTATAGGGTTATCTAAATAATCATAAAGACACGAAAATAAGTGCGCAGAACCAAAACTAACGCCACAGCCTGGCATTTTACTTGAATGACGTGCGTATTGTGTATGCCGAAATAACAAAAATCAATTAATAAAAAAAATAAAGAAAAACAAAAATCTCACTATACACATTATTTAATTTATAATATTAATAGTAAATTTTGAAATTACCAGATCTACAACAAACTTTTTTTATATATAATACGCCAAACTTTATATAATATGAAATATATTTTTTGATGAAAATATAATATGAAATATAATATTCATGTATTTTGTCTAGATAAGCTTAAACAAGTCTTTTCATTTGCTAAAAGTGATGAGCATTATTTCACAAAATTGTTCAAAGATGCGATAGGATGCGATAGAGATGAGATGAGAATTTGCAATAAAAATGCAGTGAGAATAGGTAAAGTTGTATTGAGAATTAGTAAATGTGTATTTGGAATAAGTAAAAGTGCATTGGAAATGTAGCGTCTCATGTCGTCCCATCTTTGATTTAAGTGCATATTTGGCCATACTAAAATTTTTTCAAAAAAAAATTTTTTACTCTAAAACTTTTTACTCTTTATAATTATCTTATTTTTTTAATTTTTTTCAAATATTTTTATACAATTACTCTATTTTTTAATCATTTATACATAATAACTCGTACAATAAACTTATCTATTTTAATTTTATTTTTTTTACTTCTCATTATTAACTCCGTTGTATCATATTATTTTTCCATTTTAAAAACTTTTATGCTAAAAATTTTTTATCCAAAAGATTTGTTTCTTCCCAAACATACCTTAAATGTAAATAATATATAATTTTTTTTAAAAATTACTTATTTAATATTATAACAATTTCCAATTCGTAAGATTTTGCCATTGCCATATTGTCGCTGCCCACTCTATCTCCGACGGATCATATCAAATTTGGGCCCGGGTATCATCTGGCTACAAGTTCTGAATCGGGAGTACCCGAGTTCCCTTCATTATCAACGCTTTAGATGACACCCACGTGCACCAACCACCAGGTGGGCGGAGACGAGAATGGCCCACCGTAGTGCGCTTCGCACAAGCCATCACAAAAGAAAAATAAATAAATAAAAGGAAATAAAAGAGAGAGAAAGAGACAGAGGGAGAGATAAAAAAACGGACGTTGACGTTTTCTGACCTCTTCAACGAACTTGCACGGCAAAAAGCGATGCATCGTATTTGCACGGGTAGCTTAGATTGCGCCGCACATCCTCCTTCAAAATTTCGAATAACTCTCTTCAAGATGATTTCCAGCTGGGTTTTAGATGGATTCCGTAAAAGAGATGATCGAGATAAAATCCATTTTGGTTTCATGGATACCAATCCTCACATGGACCATAGAAATGTGCGCGGTTGGAAGTGAAGATTAAAGGTCCGGTGTATCAGGTATCCCTCCCCTTTCTGCTGTTTGCGTGTAAAAGTCGAAGAAGACTCCAGGTCAAGTCTTCCGGGCCATGCCAAAATCGCAGAATCCCCAGTCGCAACTTGAATATGCAAGATGATGAGGCTTCAGCGTCACATCCCAGCCACGCGGCCAGCAGCCATGGTGTTTGGTAGTACTTGAATCTCGACCGTTGAAAGTTCGTTCGGCTATCGCATCCTCATTTTAAAAGGCGAAAATTTTCTTCCGTTTTTTCTTTTTTTTTTTTTAAAATAAAAAATGAAAGAAAGAAAAATTTGTGATTGAATCGGAATCAGGGAGTTGTTAATTGTTATGCAAAGTAATCACGCGGTTTGGATGGGACCCAAGAGAGGAATATTTGGTCTGTATCTCTTTCACCCAACACTAGTTTGTTTCATACGTACTAATGACCCTGCTATTTCACTTTGTATTTTATTAATATCATCATTTGTTACACTTCTATTCCTCCTTTCGGTCACGTTCGTCCTAAATATTATAAAATATCATTTATTACTTTCGACTTTGAAATCATTTAAAAAATCGGCACTTAACATTCCTTCTCAGTCAGCTATAAAATAAAATTTAAAAATTATAAACGCTCAGCCAAGCAATTCCATGTGACCTTTTTTAATTTTAAGACTTTAATATTTGAGTTAATATTCAATCCTTTCATTGTATTTAACAGTATTTGTCCATACACAAGAGAAATTTTAATTCAAATGAAATATACGTATGACAATATTTGTTTAAAAATATGTGTAAATAATAAAAAGTTTAAATCCATTTGCCTATACAGTAGAATGTAATAATATTTTTATTCAAGTAGTAATGATATTTTAAACATTGAAAATATAATTTTAAAATTGATATTTATCATAAACCATTTCATTAAATTAATTTTATACTTTTTACATAAAGCTCGTTAACGATAATATTAGACAAATAAAACGTTTTCTATATGATTTTTTCATAAGCATTATGATATTAAAAAATGAAAAGAGTTTCGGAGAAACATAAGCCAATCATAAATTCGATATGTACCATAGTTTAAAAGTTAAAAGTCCTATAAATTTTGCAATATTATGACAAATCAACAGGCATTGCTCTATTTCATAAAAAAGAGAGAAAAAGGCATTGCTCTAAATTTAAGACATTTGATGAAACCCACTATATATCTAAAGCAAATCAGAAGACGTTATCCTAAAATTCTAACCCAGTATTTAATCTTATTATTATTATTATTATTATTTATTACTGAACTTGCAAGCTATTTTAACTGACTCCCTGAAAGTTGCAAGTTCATGGAGTTTCTCAGAAAGAACGAAAAGAAGGGTTTAAGTGAAGTGCACCTGCGAAATGAAGTTGTCAAACTGCTTGTGGGGGCCGTTGCTTCTAGGGATGCAACTTGGGTCGGGTAGGTCCGGGTATGGGTGGAACCTACCCTTACCCATTTTTCAAAAACCTCTACCCTACCCTATTTTAGACCAGGGTTGGTCTAGAGCCTACCCTACTTAATTTTTTTAAGAGCGGGTCGGTTCCGGTTCGGTTCCGGTTCGATTCCAAATCGGTTTCTAAAGAAGTCATGCATTCAAAACTGTCCACACATGTCCTTCAAAATTGTCATAAATTATTCCCAGCTAAGGCAATTCTAAGGATCCTAGTCCACACAGCCAATCCATCCAAGCCAACTTTCCATCATTCTAAAAACTGTTAGACATACTTCCAAATTCATCTGCTACAATATGTGGGAGTAATTTCATAAGTGGGAGCAAACCATGTTGGGTGACAAATACAAGTTTCTGCTCTGGGCGTTCCTAGAAGAAAGCATTGAGCTTCTGATAAGACAAAACAATCACCTCTTTTGATTCTTCTGGCTTCAAACATCCAACCAATTTACTAAACTCAACAGCCTAGACAGCACAACAATAGAACAAGGTCATATGGTTAGTTGGGGAAAAAACTAGACATTAGAATAAATAACAGAACAAAGTAGTTATACTGTGCATTGAGACAGTCCTAATGGCATCCATATCCGCATTACAATTTGTCCTCGATCATTCAAGCCTTGGTTTATTTCAACAGGCCCCACTTCAGTTTGCTCTACTCTTTTTTTAAACAAATAGAATAATAAATAAATAAATTCAAGACAACAAGAGAATTTTATGACTCTTTAAAGAGTTTTCTGGCACAATCACATCCAAACCCAATCCAGTTCCATTCTCCAAAATAAAGATTCAAGACCTCGGAAAATCATACCTCTTCTTTGTTCTATTACTGGTTCACAGTCTCTTCAATGTCAAATGCTCATTCTCAAACACCAGCAAGATCTACTCATCATTTTCTTATAAACAGCAACAGAAAAAACAGAAAAGAAGAGAAACCAATTTTTACCAATTATTGTCTTCATCTTATCCCTTTTACAGATTTTCCGATTCACATCATAGGAAGTGCTTATCAAAGCTCACTCTAGCACATGAATTAGCATCTAAGTTGTACCGAATTTTCGTGGCAACTGAACATGTGACAACTTATAATTGATTAAATTATTCATTTTTCCAACACAAGCAAATGTTAGTCAGTACCAAATTCCTCTTTTTAATTTCCTTCAATTGATAAATATATTCAGTCTTACAACACATCAAACAGATGATGGTCACTGCCAAATTCCTCTTTCTGATCATTTATATTTCTCCTTCGTGTCTATAATGATACAAAAAGTGAGGGGGGAATTGCTTATCAACAGATACATTTGCCAAACAAACACTTCACAGACAATGCTGTAATACGGAAAATCTAGATTGCTTGGTGATAAAAGGACAACCAGAAGTGAAGAAAAATAGTACCAACCATCTTTTTCTGTTTACTTGTCAGCATTGAACTTTGGTGTCTTTTCACAAATAACATGAAAAAATATAAACGAGTTACCCACTCATTAATCACAGCCTTCATTTCACTAGAAATCCGTAGCCAATATTATCAAACTGAATCAACTGTCAACTCTGTTGTCAGACGCTTTCCGATTGATGAACTCTGGAGTCTTCTGGAGTTGATCCGCCAGTAGCGGAGAAGGCGAGAAGAAGCATGCAATAGTAAGGGGAAGCCGAGAAGGGTTGCAACAACAAGCAGCAAGCCTGCAAGGCAAGTAAATGCGGGATCGGGATTCGTCGCTGCCTGCCTCGTCGCGGCCTCGCGGGATTTGCCGATTCACTCTTCAGTTTCGACTGTCGAGACGAGATCGGGATTCATCACTCTTCAGTTTCCTTGCAGCCTCGTCGCTCTTCAGTTTCATCGCAGCCTCGTCGTTGGATCAGGATTCGACAGTCGAGACAAGAGGAACGGGTCGTGACGGTTGTCTTCACTTGTCAGTTTCTTCTTTGGTACGGCAATACCCAGTAACCCACTACCCGGTTTCTCACTTCCTCTGAGACAAAGTATGGAAGATGGCTCATGGCAGGCAAGCAGGCAGGCGCAGGTGTGAGGGCTGAGGCTGAGACGAAGTATGGAAGATGGCAGGCAGGTAGGCGCAGGCGGCTAGCGTGAGGGCTGAGGCTGTACATGACAGGAGGCGATGCCGCAACAGGCCGACAGCCTGTAAACTGCAAATGATTAAATTTAATAATATATATATTATATAAAATTTGGGTAGGTTCTGGGTACCCGTAACCTGGAACCGACCTTATGGGTAATAATGGTGGAACCGAACCGACCCTATTTAGGTTACCTATCGTGTCGACCCGTGAGTACCCGACCATGTTGCACCCCAATCAGCAAGCATGATCCAATTCCTGCTTGTTCGTCTTGGCCGTCTCTCGATCCCAACTTCCATTTGCAGCTCTTCCAGGTATGTTCTTCCCCTTCCTACTTCTCCAATCCGCTACTGATCATTTCCAGAGCTAGCAAACCCTCTGGATTTTTACAGTCATACCACTGGCAACTAATTCTCCGCTCAAAATCTTCTTTTTGCATTTTCTTTTTTCCCCCACGTATTCATGGGTTTTGTGAATTAATCTTGTTCTAGAACTGGAATAACATCGCTTTGCTTTTCTCTTGTTTGATTTATTCCCGAGAATTTCAACCCCAATCTTGGTCTGCTGCGGCTGGGGTTCAAGGATTTCCTCGATCGAGAGCTGCTTGACTGCTGTTTGCGTTTGTGGTTTTAACATCCATCCTCTTAACAATTTCAGTTGCGGCAGTTTGCTCCTCCCAAGGATCGAAGAAAGAACCCGCTAGTTTGATCTCCAAACAGCCGCCGATTCCTCGTCAGTCTGCTTTTTTCTTCTCTGCCCTCTCCAGTTCCTGACATGGTTCCCATGGATTCGGCGACCATACCCCTTCTCCTCATCTCTGCTTTTCTCTGCTCCACCTTCTTCCTCCATCTGATCTCGGCGGCAACAGACAATTCCTCTTACCACTCACCTGAGGTTTTCCGCATCACCTGCGGCGGACCGACAGCCGGTCTCACAGAACTCAGCGGCCTGAAATGGACGTCGGACGTTCGGTTAAAATTGTTGCCCTCCTCTTCCAACACCTCCGTAGCTCCCATCCATACGCCAACGAGCGTTCCTTCGATTCCTTACGGTTACGCCCGCATTTTCCATTCCCAGCACACCTATAGCTTCCCCGTCAGCGCCGGCCGGAAATTCATCCGCCTCCACTTCTACCCCGCGAAATACAGAGGCCTCAACGCCGCCGATGCCCTCTTCAAAGTCGCTTCCGGCCGCTACACCCTCCTCGACGACTTCAGCTCCTATAACACCACCCAGGCCATGAACATCAACTACCTCGTCCGCGAATTCTCTATCTACGTCGATGGCGGCGGCTTGCTCAACATCACCTTCACCCCATCCCCGAAAATCCCAAATGCTTATGCTTTCGCAAACGGGATCGAAGTCGTGGCGATGCCCAACCTCTTCCCCGGAAATTACAGGGTCGTCCTTCCCGAGGGGGCCCCTCCTCAGATGTATCCCCTCGAGAACAAGACAGGACTTCAAACGGTTGTGCGGCTCAACGTGGGGGGCAGAGATATCTCGGCTGATCGGGATTCCGGCCTGTTTCGAACCTGGCAACAGGACGACAGCTACATATACGGTGCTGCAATTGGAGTGCGGGTTGGTTGGGATCTCAATAAGAGCTTCGAATACACAGAAAAGGTTCCATCCTTCATAGCCCCCCAAGAGGTCTACAAATCAGGAAGGTCGATGGGTCCTGACGCCAACGTGAACCTGGCCTACAACCTCACGTGGTTCTTCCCCATTGATTCTCGGTTCACATACCTGGTCAGGCTCCATTTCTGCGAGACGCAATCAATCATTTACAGGGAGAATCAGAGGATGTTCACGATCTTCATCAACAACCAGACGGCCGAGGCCCAGGCTGATGTGATTGTCTGGGCAGATGAGGATACAGAGATCAAGCAGAACGGGGTTCCCATCTATCGAGATTACACCGTCGTCGTTCCCCAAGGGCCGCCCCAAGATCTCTGGCTGGCGCTCCATCCGCAGCTAGCATCAAAGCCTGAGATGTTCGACGCCCTTTTAAATGGCGTCGAGGTCTTCAAGCTCAGCGACGCTAATTTCAACCTCGCCGGTCCGAATCCACTCATCGAAGAGACAAAAGAAGGGGACCCTGATCCAGACAAGAAATCAAGTGGGAAGAACAGTCGGACGCCTGCTGTGGTGGGGGCTGCGGTGGGAGCCGTTGCGGTGTTCGCCCTTGGCTGTCTTGCGTGCTTTGCTTTCCACCGGCGCTGGAGGCAGCAGAAGGACGCTCGGGCCAGCAGCGACGGGCCGTCTGGGTGGGTGCCCTTCAGTCCGTACGCAAAGTCCCGCAGCGCGGTGTCCGCGAAGACGGCGACCACCACGAGGAGCCACACCTCCTCCCTGCCTTCCAATCTCTGCCGCCACTTCTCCTTCGGGGAGATCAAGAAGGCCACCAATGACTTCGACGAAGCTCTCCTCCTCGGCGTTGGCGGCTTCGGCAAGGTCTACAGGGGAGCCATCGACGGCGGAGCTACCCGGGTGGCCATCAAGCGGGCTAATCCTCAGGCGGAGCAAGGGCTACATGAGTTCCAAACCGAGATCGAGATGCTCTCCAAGCTGCGCCACCGCCACCTCGTTTCCCTCATTGGCTACTGCGACGAGGACTCCGAGATGATCCTCGTCTACGACTACATGGCTCAGGGGACTCTGCGCGGCCATCTCTACAAGTCCAATCACCCTCCCCTGACTTGGAAGCAGAGGCTGGAGATCTGCATCGGCGCCGCCCGCGGCCTGCACTACCTCCACACCGGGGCCAAGCACACCATCATCCACCGCGACGTGAAGACCACCAACATCCTCCTCGATGAGAATTGGATCGCCAAAGTCTCGGATTTTGGTCTTTCCAAGGTGGGGCCGACCATGGAGAACACCCATGTGAGCACGATGGTGAAGGGTAGCCTGGGGTACTTGGATCCCGAGTACTTCCGCCGGCAGCAGCTGACGGACAAGTCGGACGTGTACTCGTTCGGAGTGGTGCTATTCGAAGTCCTCTGCGCCCGCCCCGCGGTGAACACTTCGCTGCCCAGGAATCAGGTGAGCTTGGCCGACTGGGCCCTGCAATGCCAGAAGAAGGGCATTCTGGAAGAGATCATGGATCCCCACCTGAAAGGGAAGATCACCCAAGAGTCGTTGAAGAAGTTTGGGGAGACGGCTGAGAAGTGCTTGGCGGATTCTGGGTTGGAGCGGCCAGCAATGGGGGACGTGCTGTGGAGCCTGGAATTCGCAATGCAGTTGCAGGAGAGCGCGGAGGAGGTGGGCATCGAGAGGGAGGAGAACGAGGAGGTTCCTCTGTACGGTGGGAACGGGAGGGTAGAGCGGGAGACGCCGGAGTCAGGTCAGAGCAGGAATTTTACCACGGATTCGAGGAGCTCAGGACTGTCGATGAGCATTGGGAGACGGAGCCTTACAAGCGAGGACTCGGAAGGGGTCACTCCCAGCGCCGTCTTCTCGCAGATCATGAACCCAAATGGCCGGTGATGAGATTAAGAGGGCTGGCTTGGCTGCAGATTCATATCATAGAATATGGTAATGAATTAAGGGGGATTGTTTGATATCGTTAGTGGAGAGCTTATTTCCTGGGCTGATTGTATTTCTCGAGTGTATGAATTCCATGGCTTTCTCCTCGCTCTGGAGATGCGTTGCCTTGCGTTGCATGCTTCTTAGTTTCCCAAAAGAGGATGCAGGAGAAGCTTAAGTAATGTACTCTACCGACTAGTTACAAATATCTGGTTCAACTGAGAGTTGTAAACTTCCCAGTGTAGATGGGGATTAGAATGGAATAGAATTTTTATTTTGAAAAATACTTTTTTGATTTTCAAAAAATAACAATTTAATTTTTTCATTTTTAGTATATTTTTTTCTTAATCTCAAAACATCTTTTATCATTTCAATATACAATAATACTTTTTTCATTTCATAAGCTCATTGCATCCTCGTTTCATCTAAACTGTAAACAGATAATGAGATTAATTTTCAACTCTGATTACGATCCATGGTTATATATGTAGTAAATGGTAACACGGGGTAGCGCCGGCAATGGTTTATCATGTACTTTCCTGAAAGATGTGTAAAAGTGTGAAAGCCGGGCGCTACTACGTGCATATGTGTCCAATCGCATAGCAAGGGAATCCTCGAAGACTTGGATCGTTGACGAAGGCAGTGGAAGTTGACCTGGGACTTCAAACGATGCATATGGACGAGACCATCAAGCAAATCATGGAACCAATTTCAAGGGAAATCATCCTGTCAACTTTGCTATGTAAATGTTTTACTTAGCATCATTTCAAAAAATTCATTCAAAATATTTTTTTTTGTCTTGTAAACTTATTAATATAAATGTATTTAATATATAAATCTAATTTTACTATTTTTTAGATATGTGTATATATATATTTTTAATATTTTTAAACATAATTTTTAGGATTTTTTAAACATAAAATTAGGTTTAAAATTTTTTAAAAATATATATATATACACATATCTAAAAATACAAAAAGTTGGTTTGTATGTTAAATGCATCTATATTAACAACTTTACGAGAAAAAAACAATAAAAAAATATTCTAAATGAATTTTTTTTAGATTGGCTAAGTAAGATACTTAACCCAAGCTAACAGGAATACATGATCATTTTTTCATTTTTAATACAATTTTTCATTTTTTTTCCTATCAAACAACCTTTTATTTTTTTTAATGAAAACCAATCAAACCTTTTTTATTTTGGACACTATTTTTTTTGTAAAATCGAGCCACCTTTCGGTTGGTCAATGCTATTTAGTATCTTCCTGAATTTCTAAGATTTTATGAGCTAGATATGTAATATAAAATAAAAATTGTGTAACATTTTAAGTAGAAAAGGAGAGATTCTAATTGAAACAATATAAAAAAATAACTACCTTTTTCTTTCATCGTATATTTTCTCAATCACTAATATACAATAAATCCGCGTCTCCGTGTTTGATTAATGGGAATTGATCCCCTAGAGCGGCCCCTACATGTAGCGATAAATGTGCGGCCTAAAATTTTTTTTACAATTTTCTGTTAGTAAAAATTAGTTTTTATTTTTAAATTCAAAAAATATATAATTTAATATGTAAACTTATTTATAGAAGACCCACACAGTGATAAAAAAAAATAATTTTAAAAATAATATATCGGCCGCTCTAGTAGATTGTTCGCCTTGATTAATATGTGAATTTATTTAGCGTGTGGAGTCCGGTAGAAAAGGACGGGAAAGCCTTGACGCCTTCTCTCTCTCTCGACTAGTCAACAGGATGGAGTCCGGTAGAAAAGGACGTGAAATCCTTGACGCCTTCTCTCTCTCGACCAGACAACAGGATCCATTCCACGTACATTTTCTTTTTGGTTTCCTTGTGTATCTTTTTTTGAGATTGCCTGGTTAACACGAAACAAGGTTCACATGTCGGGGCTAATGACTACTTTAACAAAAGGATATACTAGCATTAAACGAAAAAAATAATGGAAATTACTTTTATGAAACTTCATTGGTTAAATTACTGTCCCTCTTTGAGATTTCTTTTTTAATTAGTTAGACAAGTTAACTACCATATGGCTCATCCTTTCGGTCATGTTCGTCCTAAATTTTGTACAATTATTTAAAATCATTTAAAAGATCGGTTTCCATTAAAAAAAAAGATCGGTACTTAACATTCCTTCTCAGTTACCGACAAAAAAGAAATTATAAACGCTCAAGCCATTTCATGTAGTCCTTTTTAATTTTAAGATTTTAATATTTTGAATAATATTTAATCTTTTCACTGTATTTAACATTATTTAATTAGGCAAAGGAACAATTTTCATCTAGAGTCCCAACCCATAGGAAGCACTCCCCTTGGGTAAAAAAAAGGAAGCTGGGCATTTTTGTAATTTTACAGCGAGAGTATAATAACTTAAAAACGTTAGTATGTTTGGTTTTTTGATAAAATTTATATTATATATATACAAAATCTCAATCTATTCCATTCATTTGCTAGATGAAATATTAAAATGTATGTGGACATAATTTCTCATCATTTAAAAATTTCAAAAAAAATTTTTGTACAAAAAATTATTTTTTAAAAAGATTTCATTATAATTGGTAAAGTTAGAAAATATAAATTTTATTAGAAGTTATTTTATATTATTTAAAGTTAATGTAATCATGGTACTCTCAAACATAACAAGTTCTTTTATTTTTCTCGAATTTTTGAAAATTTATTAATATTTTATTATTTTCTGAATAAAATCGGATCTAACGGCATCTAACAGCATCTAACAGCATCTAACAGCATCTAATTTTTAAAATTAATAAGTTAATCCTAATTTAACACCCGTAATATAATCCTAGGTCCCTTATAATGTCATTTAGACCTTAAATTCAGAATTTGAAACTCATATTATATGATTTAATAAAATCATCATAGTCTAACAGCATCTAACAGCATCTAATTTTTGAAATTAATAAGTTAATCATAATTTAAAGCCTGTAATATGATCCTAGGCCCCTTATAAGGTCATTTAGACCTTAATTTCTGAATTTGAAACCCAGTTAATATGATTTAAAGAAATCCAACTTAATCTAACGGCATCTAACGGCATCTAACAGCATCTAACAGCATCTAACCGCATCTAACAGTATCTAACAGCATCTAACAACATCTAATTTTTGAAATTAATAAGTTAATCCTAATTTAACACCTGTAATATGATCCTAGGCCTCTTATAAGGTCATTTAGACCTTTATTACGGAATTTGAAACCCATATAATATGATTTATACAAATCCAACTTAATCTAACAGCGTCTAACGGCATCTAACAGCGTCTAACGACATCTAACAGCATCTAACCGCATCTAACAGCATCTAACAGCATCTAATTTTTGAAATTAATAAGTTAATCCTAATTTAACACCTGTAATATGATCCTAGGCCCCTTATAAGGTCATTTAGATCTTAATTACGGAATTTGAAACCCATATAATATGATTTATACAAATCCAACTTAATCTAACAGCGTCTAACGACATTTAACAGCGTCTAACGGCATCTAACAACATCTAACAGCATCTAACAACATCTAATTTTTGAAATTAATAAGTTAATCCTAATTTAACACATGTAATATGATCCTAGGCCCCTTATAAGGTCATTTAGATCTTAATTACGGAATCTGAAACCCATATAATATGATTTAAAGAAATCCAACTTAATCTAATAGTGTCTAACGGCATCTAACGGCATCTAACAGCATCTAACAGCATCTAACCGCATCTAACAGCATCTAACCGCATCTAACAGCATCTAACCGCATCTAACAGCATCTAACAGCATCTAATTTTTGAAATTAATAAGTTTATCCTAATTTAACACCTGTAATATGATCCTTGACCCCTTATAAGGTCATTTAGACCTTAATTACGGAATTTGAAACCCATATAATATGATTTAAAGAAATCCAACTTAATCTAACAGCGTCTAACAGCATCTAACGGCATCTAACAGCATCTAACAGCATCTAACAGAATCTAACAGCATCTAATTATTGAAATTTTATAAATATTTTACCTAATTTGTGTATTTTGCACAAGATATATAATTAATAATTCATTTCATAACTATGGAAACCTTTCAATAATTTTAAAACTAAATAAATAATAATTAAAAATATTAACTAATTTGAATTAAATAAAATCAAAATTTACGTAAATATATAAAATTGTCAGCAGTTATTATTTATGCCGCTATAAAACTAAAATTGTAAGAAATTATATATAACTGTAATTTATATTTAATATATAAA
This sequence comes from Annona cherimola, assembly GCA_030490835.1. NCBI lineage: Eukaryota > Viridiplantae > Streptophyta > Magnoliopsida > Magnoliales > Annonaceae > Annona > Annona cherimola. The sequence goes on along the minus strand of CM059977.1, from coordinate 9,788,173 downwards.
TATATGTTTCTTTTTGGGATTGGTTAAATAATCAATTTAGTAAATAACTACGTTTAATAGAAATTTTATAATGAAAATTATTTAAATTCTATAATAATATTATTACAAATTATATTATAAAGATATAATAATTGTAATTTTTTGTTACTATTATTAATTAAATTAAACAAAAAATCCAAATTTATTTACTCCAAATGAACTTAATGTGGACTAATAATTTATCTAAAATTTACGTTGAATATAAAATTTATACAAAATTTTATGTTAACACCTCTAAAAATGATCGCTTGTGTTATATCTCATGTAAATTTTCTTTAAAAAACAAAATATTTGTAGAAATCAAATATTCGTTTTTGATTTAAACCCGCGGATTTATTTTAGAAAATAAAACAAATCATTTATGAACGCCCGTGGGACATATATATTTTCAGAAAATAAAATTTTCATTTTTAGGAAGCCTGTAAGTTAGATATATATTTTCAAAAAACAAAATATTCATTGTTTGGATGCTCGGTGGACAGACATATATTTTTAGAAAATAAAATATTCATTTTTGGACACCCGCGCCAAACATGTATATATTTTAGAAAATAAAATATTCATTTTTGGACACCCGCGCCACACATATATATATTTTAGAAAATATATATATTCATTTTTGAACGCCCGTGGGTCAGATATATATATTTTAGAAAATAAAATATTCATTTTAGGACACCCGTGGGAGAGATATATATTTTCAGAAAACAAAATATTCATTGTTTGGATGCTCGTTGGACAGATATATATTTTTAGAAAATAAAATATTAGTTTTTGGACACCTGCGCCACACATATATATGTTTTAGAAAATAAAATATTCATTTTTCAACGCCCGCGGGACACATATATATTTTTATAAAATAAAACATTCATTTTTTTAGGCCCGTGGAACATTTATATATTCTAAAAAGCAAAACATTTATTTTTGGTGGCCCGTGGGATACATATATTTTTAAGAAAACAAAATATTCATTTTTGGAAGCCCGCGGGACACATATATATTTTTATAAAAAAAATATTTATTTTTTGAGACCTGCGGGACACATATATATTTTTATAAAATAAAACATTCATTTTTTTAGGCCCATGGAACATTTATATATTCTAAAAAATTAAAACATTCATTTTTGGTGGCCCGTGGGATACATATATATTTTAAGAAAATAAAATATTCATTTTTGGAAGCCCGCGGGACACATATATATTCTTTTAAAAATAAAATATTTATTTTTCGATGCCTGCGGGACACATATATATTTTTATAAAATAAAACATTCATTTTTTTAGGCCCGTGGAACATTTATATATTCTAAAAAAACAAAACATTTATTTTTGGTGGCCCGTGGGATACATATATATTTTAAGAAAATAAAATTTTCATTTTTGGAAGCCCGCGGGACACATATATATTCTTTTAAAAATATAATATTCATTTTTTGATGCCTGCGGGACACATATATATTTTTATAAAGCAAAACATTCATTTTTTGAGGCCCGTGGGACATTTATATATTCTAAAAAAACAAAACATTCATTTTTGGTGGCCCGTGGGAATACATATATATTTTAAGAAAATAAAATAATCATTTTTGGAAGCCCGCGGGACACACATATATTCTTTTAAAAATAAAATATTTATTTTTGATGCTTGCGGGACACATATATATTTTTATAAAATAAAACATTCATTTTTTTAGGCTCGTGGAACATTTATATATTCTAAAAAAATAAAACATTCATTTTTGGTGGCCCGTGGGATACATATATATTTTAAGAAAATAAAATTTTCATTTTTGGAAGCTCGCGGGACACATATATATTCTTTTAAAAATAAAATATTTAATTTTTTATGCCTGCGGGACACATATATTTTTATAAAATAAAACATTCATTTTTTTAGGCCCGTGGAACATTTATATATTCTAAAAAAACAAAACATTTATTTTTGGTGGCCCGTGGGATACATATATATTTTAAGAGAATAAAATTTTCATTTTTGGAAGCCCGCGGGACACATATATATTCTTTTAAAAATATAATATTCATTTTTTGATGCCTGCGGGACACATATATATTTTTATAAAGCAAAACATTCATTTTTTGAGGCCCGTGGGACATTTATATATTCTAAAAAAACAAAACATTCATTTTTGGTGGCCCGTGGGAATACATATATATTTTAAGAAAATAAAATAATCATTTTTGGAAGCCCGCGGGACACACATATATTCTTTTAAAAATAAAATATTTATTTTTGATGCTTGCGGGACACATATATATTTTTATAAAATAAAACATTCATTTTTTTAGGCCCGTGGAACATTTATATATTCTAAAAAAATAAAACATTCATTTTTGGTGGCCCGTGGGATACATATATATTTTAAGAAAATAAAATTTTCATTTTTGGAAGCCCGCGGGACACATATATATTCTTTTAAAAATAAAATATTTAATTTTTTATGCCTGCGGGACACATATATTTTTATAAAATAAAACATTCAATTTTTAGGCCCGTGGAACATTTATATATTCTAAAAAAATAAAACATTTATTTTTGGTGGCCCGTGGGATACATATATATTTTAAGAAAATAAAATTTTCATTTTTGGAAGCCCGCGGGACACATATATATTCTTTTAAAAATATAATATTCATTTTTTGATGCCTGCGGGACACATATATATTTTTATAAAGCAAAACATTCATTTTTTGAGGCCCGTGGGACATTTATATATTCTAAAAAAATAAAATATTCATTTTTGGTGGCCCGTGGGAATACATATATATTTTAAGAAAATAAAATAATCATTTTTGGAAGCCCGCGGGACACACATATATTCTTTTAAAAATAAAATATTTATTTTTGATGCTTGCGGGACACATATATATTTTTATAAAATAAAACATTCATTTTTTTAGGCCCGTGGAACATTTATATATTCTAAAAAAATAAAACATTCATTTTTGGTGGCCCGTGGGATACATATATATTTTAAGAAAATAAAATTTTCATTTTTGGAAGCCCGCGGGACACATATATATTCTTTTAAAAATAAAATATTTAATTTTTGATGCCTGCGGGACACATATATATTTTTATAAAATAAAACATTCATTTTTTTAGGCCCGTGGAACATTTATATATTCTAAAAAAATAAAACATTCATTTTTGGTGGCCCGTGGGATACATATATATTTTAAGAAAATAAAATATTCATTTTTGGAAGCCCGCCGGACACATATATATTTTTATAAAAATATAATATTCATTTTTTGAGGCTTGCGGGACACACATATATATTTTTATAAAGCAAAACATTCATTTTTTGAGGCCTGTGGGACATATATATTTCAGAAAAACAAAATATTGGTTGTTTGGACCCCGCGGGCACATATAGAAATTAAAATTGTCATTTTTTGAGGCCCGCGGGAGGCATATACATATTTTAGAAAATAAATATGAGATTTTTTAAGGCCCGCGGGACACATATAATAATAAAATTTGTCCAAATTATATAATAATGTTATTACAGTTTATATTACAAAGAATATAATAATTGTAATTTTCGGTTACCATTATCTATTAAATTAAACTAGTAATACAAATTTATTTACTCCAAATGAACTCAATGTGGACAAATAATCTAATTAAAATTTCCGTTGAATATAAAATTTATACAAAATTTTATGTTATATAACACCTCTAAAAATGTACCCTTGTGTTATACCTCATGTAAATTTTCGATTGAAATTTGTTTATTTCATAATTTGCTAGAAATAGATACGGTAGTGCAAAACATTACATTCGTAAGTGGTTTTTTAAAAGCAATGCAGCCGAACTGCCATTTCGACGAATTTGAGCAATTTCGGTCAAAATTTGAGAAACAACCCCCGTCATGTATTCGTGTATGGTTTACTCTAATGCGGCAAATGACTTAATGAATCCTAAACTCACTTTTGCACACACATTTCCGTTTCTTATTTATTGTATATTAGGCAATACTTTTTCTTTCTGTATATCTAGCCAAATTAGGTAATTAATGCCCAAAATACACAAATCAGAAAAGACCAGAAATTTCAATTAAACGGTTATTAAAAAAATATGATTAATTCACAAAAACTTAGCTGGCATGCCTATGGAGGGATCTATCGAAACAGATTTGATAAATATTATTGCACCGAAGATGTCTTCTTTCGCGTACAACCAGATACATAGCCGGTGTTTTTTTTTTTTTTTTTTTTTTTTTTTTGATGAAACATAGCCGGTGTTTTAGTTGCAAATGGTCTGTTCGTTTTTTTCGGTCCGTTCATTCGTTTCACTTTAAGAGTTCGTCGCTTGCTCCAAGGCTCTAACTGCGTACATAAACTTCAAATTTACTTGTGGACACATTTTTGGGATCGTTATTTAATATAGGCAAGCTGAATTTTAATTAAATTTGGATTTTCAAATTACAGAGTTTTAGGAAAAAGTGTATGAATTACATAAGTTTACAAATCTAATCGAATATTTAATAAAATAGCCCAAAAAATTAAATTAACTTAATTGGCATGCCCACTTAGGCATTTACCGGAACAGATCTGGGAGATGTATGCATATCATAAAATTTTCAAATAATTTTAGAATGGTGCATTATATCAACTGGTATGAAAATTTTTAAAAATGCCTAGTAAATGTCTCTGTACCGGTGTGACGTGATGCCGTCCGGTTATATAAAATAAAATATTCATTTTTTGAGGCCCATGGGACATTTATATATTTTAAAAAAATAAAACATTCATTTTTGGAGGCCCGCAGGACATATATATATTTTTAGAAAACAAAATATTCATTTTTGGACGCTCGCGGGACACATATATATTTTTATAAAAATAAAATATTCATTTTTTGAGGCCCATGGGACATTTATATATTTTAAAAAAACAAAACATTCATTTTTGGACGCCCGCGGAACATATATATATTTTTATAAAATAAAATATTCATTTTTGGACGCCCGCGGGACACATAGATATTTTTATAAAAATATAATATTCATTTTTTGAGGCCCGCGGGACACATATATATTTTTATTAAATAAATCTATGATTTTTTTAAGCTCGTGGGACATTTATATATTCTAAAAAAATAAAACATTCATTTTCGGAGGCCCGTGGGATATATATATATATTTTAGAGTCCCGCGGGACACACATATATCTTTAGAAAATAAAATATTCATTTTCAGAGGTCCGCGGGACACATATATATATTTTAGAAAACAAAATATTCATTTTTGGACCCCCGCGGGACACATATATAATTTTATATAAAACAAATATTCATTTTTTGAGGCCCGTGGGACATTTATATATTTTAAAAAAACAAAACATTCATTTTTGGAGGCCTGCAGGACACGCATATATTTTTATAGAAACTAAATATTCATTTTTTGAGGCTCGTGGGACACATATATATTTAAAAAAACAAAACATTCATTTTTGGAGACCTGCGGGACACATATATATTTTTAGAAAATAAAATATTCATTTTTGGACGCCCGCGGGACACATATATATTTTTATAAAAACAAAATATTCATTTTTTGAGGCCCGTGGGACATTTATATATTTTAAAAAACAAAACATTCATTTTTGGAGGCCTGTGGGACACATATATATTTTTATAAAACAAAATATTCATTTTTGGACGCCCGCGGGACATATATTTTTATAAAAATAAAATATTCATTTTTTGAGGCCCATGGGACATTTATATATTTTAAAAAAACAAAACATTCATTTTTAGAGGCCCGCGGGACATATATATATTTTTATACAACAAAATATTTATTTTTGGACGCCCGCAGGACACATATATTTTTATAAAAATAAAATATTCATTTTTTGAGGCCCATGGGACATTTATATATTTTAAAAAAACAAAACATTCATTTTTGGAGGCCCGCGGGACACATATATATTTTATGACATAAAATTATAATTTAAATTTAAATAAACTAAATATATATGATTTTTGGAACTGATTTAATAATTAAATATTTTATATTAGTAAAAGTATATTTCCAGCCATGTTCGCAGCATTAATTGAGGCCTGTTTTATGTGATATGTCGCATCTCGTATAAGTATGCGATATTCCAGCAGATCCATTTACGCAGTTTCATGTGAGCCGTTGGATGACATCTAAATGCCCGCCGCTGCCTCTGCTGAAAAATTAGGCTCTTGCTGACATGCATTGAATGCATTCGTGAGCCAGCGGAGAGAGAAAAAACCACCGATTTCATACTTAGAGTGGTACTGCATGTGTACAGGTTCATTTGTACTGCTAGAGCACTGCAGGTTCAGTGCTCCATCATCTTCAACGCAAAGGCAGGCATGGCGGACAAACCCATCACCCAGATCCGATGCGAATGGCAAAAAAAGCATGATCAGAACCAATCAAATAGTTAGCAATAAAAAACTATGTAGACCGGTACCGATTTCTTCTTTGACTAGCAAAAAGGACCACGCATCTCAGTGCCTGCAATTTGTCTCTATAATGACTGTATACACCTATGGTAAATCCATGATCTGCACATGACTATTCCATTTTCGGTAATTGATTTATACTCATCCATTGTTGAATCTCAAATCAAAGTTGCAACTTATCTAAATAAAAGTCAGCTGCATAAGCAAAATCATTGGTATAAATCACCCATTCCAATCACCATGGCAGCTGGCATTGTCAAAAAGTACGCAGATGCATCCAGCAGATGAAATCCAGGTGAGAGAGATGGAAGCTCGTAGGCGTGAGTAAGCCTACCTAAATCCAAACCCATTCGATCGACTTTTCTATTTCCAAATATACCCAAAATCATCACAACCATTCAACGGAAATGAACGGCTGAGATGAGGCTTCCTATGAGAAAAACGTAGGAAGCGCTTCCTATGGGTTGGGCCTCTTTCATCTAAGTCTGGTTTGAAGAATTTGTTCCGTTTGTTCCTGGACTGCGTGGCTGAGGACTGGACGCTGGAGTCATTCTGGCTCATGCACTCGTCTGGTCTCAGAAACTTGAAGAAATTTCGTATCCGCCTCTTTCAAACGAGGCAGGCGGGGAACTCACTCCCCCTTGCTGCAGCTGGCAATCGACATTCGGATAATTAAGAGCGTGGACATCATCGGCCACACGTTCTTCGCCGGCTTCGCAAGCTTCCTATTGGAGAAAACAGCAGGTTTGACATTAATAAACTGCCACTTCTCTTGGATATTTCTGACGGACGAGTTCCGGACTCTCGAATGCCTCTCCATTCACAAGTGTAACCACACGCAGTTCGTTTTCAAGGAGTACACTTCTGCATGTCTGGACAATTTAAGGTGTTTGGAATTGCAAGACCTTCCGGACTTGAAGGAAGTGTCATGGGGGGAAGAGAAGGGTCCGCATCGGAACCTAGCGGACGTGCAGGTGTCTTAACGTGGCAAGCTGGCCTATCCGTTTCCCGCCGGTTCGTGGCGGACGATGAAGAACCCGACCTCAGTGAAGATGGACTATTGCAGGGGGGTAACGAACGTGTTTCTTGCACCAAAGCTGCGTAGCATCTGCGAAAGGGAGGTGGAGATGAAGATCATCGTTAGAATGCGGAAGCGGGAGCGGATTGGCAATCACTTGAGGAGATTCTGGTGCGGAGCTGTCCTCGTCTGAAGAAGCTGGAGCCGCTGCGAGGCAGCCCTGCGGCCGTGCTGTCTCTGGGAAAAATCGAGGACGAAAAGCAGTGGTGGGATGGATTGGACTGGGGTGCGGATAACGCCGGTTCCAAGTTCCAACCCTTGTTCATCCGAATTCGGAACTGATGCTTACATACCATTCACCGCTTCAAGTTGGAGCTGCTGCGAAACCCAAATAACTATAGTTGATTGCCTTGTGAGGACCAGTGTGGAATAGGTGCGTTGGATTTTTGAATTTTTGCTTATTTTCGTTCATGTTGATGTAAAGATGGAAGATGTCGTGTGCAAATACTGCTTGTTTATTAAATTCTTTGCGAACTATTGTGAAAAGCTTTTGGGAATAACGCTGTAGTTTCTTAGGTGTTTCATTTCATTATTGGGGCTGTTTAGGACGGTGGAACGAGATGAGCAGATTAGAAGAGCAACGATGGATGTACAATGTGATGTGAAAAATAATGTTGGAAATGAGAAAAATAGCATGAGAAATGGAAAAAAAAGAAGATAATATAAGAAATAAGAAAAATGAGTTGTTATGTATCACTGAAGAGAAACTTTCTTTTGAAAATAAAAGGGAAAATTCATTTTATATTTATAACATTTGCACCTAATTTCTAGTATACCAATAACGTTATACTAATTTTTTCTTATGCCCATAACATTTGACCATAAATTCTTATTACGCTTATGTCGTTAATACAACCGTTAATTACCAAAAGACAATTTTGCTGCTTTAAAATTTTCTTAATTAAAAGGATTTAATTTTAATATAAATTTCGAGTAATTTATTACAATATATTGATGATTTACTATCATCAATTGAGTCATATAAAAATTAAATTATCTCAAATAGTAAATTTTAAAGAGAAAAATTATCTTTTCATTAGCGCAAATAATAGTTATTTTGATGGCACGGGCATAAGGGAGATTTATGATAAAATGATATGAACAAGAGAAGAAATTATGAAACATTGTGAATACATAACAAATTAGAGGATTTTTTCCAAAATAAAAAATTTAATTAACTCCTGTTCCATCTTCATTTGAATCCATATCCCGAATTCGAACGAATGGTCTAACACGGTAGTTGACGGAAATGCGAGATTCATTTTTTAATTTTTTAGGAAAATATTAAATAATCTAGGAGTTGTAGAGGCTATCATGAAAAAAATAGACCAATTAACTTGACCCTATCACAATTTAGGTTTTTGGTGGTGGTCTTATTATTTTTTTTGATGGTTTATATTTACATACATCTCAACACAGATTACATTGTAGTTCTGAGACATTCTTACAAATAAGGAGATACATAACTCCTTCAAAGAAATCTGGAGACACATCTCTACTAACGAATTAGGAAGAACAGCTTCCATCCAGCCCAAGGGAGACAACAGCTCCCACCCCACCTCAAAGGGAGACCACAGCTCCCACACCATTTTTTTTAGGTCGAAATCCCAACGTGGGATTTGAACCCACGACCTACGCTAGAGGAGCCACCGCCCCTGCCACCTGCACTAGTCGCAGGTGACGTGGTGGTCTTATTATTGAGACCACTCTCTCTTATAAAATTAATGTAAGAATTTTTATTTAAATTTCGTCTAACAACCGGTCGTTGTCGTTCCTATGTTTTCTCCCATTGTCGGGCATCTCCGTCTCTTCACAACAAACCGAAACATGAATTAACATGGGCTGTTCCTACATAGGCCCATCTGCCCACAATAAAAGCAATGAGTCGGATAACTCATGATTCTGGAAGAAGGAACCCAATGGCATTTACAGCGTTAAATCAGCATATCAGATGTTGACTGCTGAACTCATTTGCTATGCAGGGAGAAGACCGACGCATGCTACCTAGATCAATTTGGAGAAAACGGTTTTTCAAAGAATTTGGAGAATGCGAGTAACAAGCAAGATCAAGGTGTTTGGTTGGCGTTTATACAAAGACGCTCTCTCTACAAAATACAATCTTCAAAGGAGAGGTATATTGTTGAATCCATTGTGTGATTTCTGCCAGACGTGCAGAGAAGACTTCAAGCATCTATTTGTATGGTGCGACAAAGTAAAGGAGCTAAAAGAAGACAGCTGGTTCCGGACAGATTGCTATGGACTCCCAGAAGTACAGTAAAATGTATCTTTAGAGTTTTGGCAAGAATGCGGAAGGATGAGCATCTTTGCCTATTCGTCATTCTGTGCTGGAGAGCACGGAACATTAGGAATAGGCTGGGAGAAGAGGGGATGCTACCATTATGGATAATATTTTAGAGTGGAGTAGATCTTTCAGAGATCAATACATAACAGAAATTAGGATGATGACCTTGGGTGTCTGTTCCACAAGCCTTCGGCGAAGATGGACTCGTCTAGCACAGGAAACCACAAAATCAATGTGGACGGATGCAGAAATGAAATGGGCGAATGTACGGGGTTTGGAGTAGTTATTAGGGATTCCGGTGGATGTTTTGTGGGGCTGCAAAATGCTGGAGATGGGAAGACGTCACTTATGTGCTGCAAATGGAAGCTATTGCCATGAATCTAGGTACAAATTGGGGTTCCAAAATGCAGCTAGAATCGACGAATTGGAAAGTGATTCCCTTAGTAGCCTGGTGACTTTGCTTAGGGATGGTAGTCTTACTCGTTCTACTTTGAGGATTTAGCTTGATGAAATCAGGTCTTGTGCTAACGCGTTTCATTTTGTTGAGTTCACACGTGCTACGCAGTGGAAATTAAGTTGCTCATTTTTTGGCTAAGTATGCTTCGTGGATGTCTGACTTTCTTAAAACATGGTGGGAATGCCCACCGAATTGCATTGTAAATAATCTCCTTTTGGACTACTGTGGGGAGTAAATACAACACAATCCTGCTATAAAAAAAAAGGTTTAAATCATATACCTCTGCTCCGGGTGCTCCACCAACGGCAGGGTCGACCAACTGAGCTAGCCTCAGTTTGTTATTAATTAAAAATTTTTAATATCAGTTAACATGCGATTTTAGAATTTTTCATTATTTTGGCTGATATGCATTTTGATTAAAAAAATTTATTTCTTTACAAGGGTAATTTTGATAAAAGGGAACAAGACAAAATTTCACCTGTTTTTCCATCCTTTTTAGTATAATTTAACATTTTAACTCCTAACAACCTTATTCTTTAATTATTATGTCTATTTTCAATTATTATTTCACATGTTTTAGACAACCATCACATATATTTTATTCTTATTTTCTTTATTTCTAATAATCACCTATATCATATCACATTATTTTCTCACTTTTTTTATAAAAAAAAATTCTAGAATTTTTTGTTTCATTTCTTACCTGATTGTCAAACATACACTAAGTGCATAAAATGGACATGCATGGTATAGGGTTATCTAAATAATCATAAAGACCTGAAAATAAGAGCGCAGAACCAAAACTAATGGCAAAGCCTGGCATTTTACTTGAATGATGTACGTATTGCGTATGCCGAAATAACAAAAATCAGTTAATAAAAAAATAAAGAAAAACAAAAATCTCACTATACACATTATTTAATTTATAATATTAATAGTATATTTTTCAATTACCAGATCTACAACAAACTCTTTTTTTTATATAATACGCCAAACTTTATATAATACGAAATATATTTTTTGATGAAAATATAATATGAAATACTACATACATGTATTTTGTCTAGATAAGCTTAAACAAGTCCTTTTATTTGCTAAAAGTTACAAGCATTATTTCACAAAGTTTTTCAAAGTTGAGATGGAATGCCACAGGGATGAGATGAGAATTTAGGATGAAAATGTAATAGGAATAAGTAAAGTTATATTGAGAATTTGTAAATGTGTACTTGGAATGAGTAAAAGTGCATTGGAAATGTTGCATTCCATTTCATTCCATCTTTGAATTAAGTGCATATTTAGCAATATTAAATTTTTTTTAAAAAAATTCGTTTTCTCTAAAACTTTTTACTCGTTATAATTATCTTGTTTTTTAATTTTTTCTTCATATGTTTTATACAACTATTCTACTTTCTAGTTATTTATACATAATAACTCGTACAACAAACTTATTTATTTTAATTTTATTCTTTTTACTTCTGATTATTATCTTTGTTATATCATATTATTTTCTTATTTTAAAAACTTTCAAGCCAAAATTTTTTATCCAAAAGATTTGTTTTTTCCCAAACACACCCTAAATGTAAATAATTTATAATTTTTTTAAAATTTATCTATTTAATATTATAACAATTTCCAATTCGTAAGATTTTGCCATTGCCGTATTGTCGCTGCCCACTCTGCCTCCGATGGATCATATCAAATTCAGGCCCGGGTATCATCTGGCTGCAACTTCTGAATCCGGAGTGTCATCTAAAGCATGAATAGTTCCCTAGTGCCCTTCATTATCAATGATTTAGATGACACCCACGTGCACCAACCACAAGGTGGGTGGAGACGAGAATGGCCCACCGTAGTGCGCTTCGCACAAGCCATCACAAATGAAAAAAAAAACATAAATAAAAGGAAATAAAAGAGAGAGAGAAAAAAAGAAAAGCGGAAGTTTTCTGACCTCTTCAACGAACTTGCACGGCAAAAAGCGATGCATCGTTTTCGCACGGGTAGCTTAGATTGCGCCGCACATCCTCCTTCAAAATTTCGAATAACTCTCGTCAGATGAATGAAGAGATCGGATCCATTAAGATGATTTCCAACTGGGGTTTAGATGGATTCCGTAAAAGAGATGATCAAGATAAAATCCGTTTTGGTTTCATGGATACCAATCCTCACATGGACCATAGAAATGTGCGTAGTTGGAAGTGAAGATACTAGGGTACGTTTGGTAATCGTTAAGTGTTTGAACCATTTGATTTCCCAAGACCAATCATTACTTTATCAATCACACTATTTTTTTCACTTTTATCTCTATATCCAATCATTTTTCCTAACAACTACGTACAACAAACTTATTTATTTCAATTATACTTCTATCATTTCTTATCTATCACACATTTATCAAAATATTCTTTTTTTTATTTCTCATAATTTCTCACAAATTCTAAAATTTTACACATTACCAAACGTGCCATTGCGGTGTATCCGGTATCTCTTACCTTTCTGCTGTTTGCGTGTAAAAGTCGAAGCAGACTCCAGGTAAAGTCTTCCGGGCCATGCCAAAATCGCAGAATCTCCAAGTTCCAACTTGAGTATGCAAGATGATGATGAGGCTTCAGCGTCTCATCCCAGCCACGCGGCCTGCAGCCATGGTGTTTGGTAGTACTTGAATCTCGACCATTGAAAGTTCGTTCAGCTATCGCATCCTCATTTTAAAAGGCGAAAATTTTCTTCTCAGTCAGCTATAAAATAAAATAAAAAAATTATAAACGCTCAGCCAAGCAATTCCATGTGACCCTTTTTTAATTTTAAGATTGTAATATTTGAGGTAACATTCAATACTTCCATTATATTTAACAGTATTTGTCTAAACACAAGACAAATTCTAATTCTAATTAAATATATGCATGTCAATATTTGTTTAAAAATATGTGTAAATGATAAAAAGTTTAAATCCATTTGCCTATACAGTGGAACATAATAATATTTTTATTCAAGCAGCAATGATATTTTAGACATTGAAAATATAATTTTAAAATTAATATTTATCACAAACCATTTCATCAAATTAATTTTATACTTTTTACAAAAAGCTCGTTCACTATAATATTAGGCAAATAAAACGTTTTCTATATGATTTTTTCATAAGCATTATGATATTAAAAAATAAAAAGAATTTCGGAGAAACATAAGCCAATCATAAATTCGATATGTACCATAGTTTAAAAGTTAAAAGTCCTATAAATTTTGCAATATTATGACAAATCAACAGGCATTGCTCTATTTCATAAAAAAGAAAAAAAAGGACATTGCTATAAATTTAAGACATTTGATGATACCCACTGTATATCTAAAGTAAATCAGAAGACGTTATCCTAAAATTCTACCCCAGTATTTAATCTTCGTTTTTATTATTTGTTACTCGACTTGCAAGCTATTTTAACTGACTCCATGAAAGTTGCAAGTTCTACTTCTACCCCAAGTGAAGTGCATGTGCGAAACGAAGCCGTCAAACTGCTTGTGGGGGCCGTTGCTTCCACATCCGAGTCAATCAGCAAGCGTGGTGGTTTTTTTTAAGAGGCGGGTTCAAATGCAAACGTTTGCACTTTTGCATAAAATGCAAATGAGGGCAAAAAGGTAATTTCATAGCATGAGAGTAGAAATGTGGGTAAACCGTGAGTAGGGGTAGGTGAATTAAATTATAACACTTTAAGGTGCATGTATTTTTATGATTATTCACGTGATTTTAATAAATTACTATAGATGATGAGTGATCCCCAACGTTAAATTGAATGATATTCATTCCAAATTATAATCTGTAATGTAGGACTGAAATTATAAAATTAAGAATAGTTTTATTTAAAGAAATAAATTTGAACGACTGATATAATTTAGCTTGTTTGACCGTTGATATAGATTTTACAGATTTTACGGCTTTTACAGTTTTTATGAAATTTATGGGAATGATGTGTTCCACTGATAATCTTGTATTCATTTTTCCAATGAAATAAATTTTACAGGTTATTCGAGTTTCACGGATACAGCGCATATGAAATTTATAAATTTTATAAATTTTACGAGTTTTATAGACTAAATAATTTTGATACGTATTCGTTTGATACGATAAACCAGTTATACAGTTTTAATAGCTAAAATAGAATTGATGACATTTCATTTTCACCAATTAGATGGACAACACAGATTTTACAAGAATTATGCAAAATCGTAAACTAATATTTACTTGATTTATGAATTTTATAGAGTAATCGTAAACAGATGTACTGATATGATGAATTTGATGGATTTTATAGATTGTTCATAAAATTTATATGAAATATATTATCCGTAAATGTAATACGAAAATATACTAAAATATAAATATAGATTCTTATTAAAATATAAACAAATCCAATAATTGGATATTTTACGTAATTAATATATTTAATAAGTCACTAATAAATATTTATGCTTTTATTTATTGGAAAGGTAGTAATTATACGTATACTTTTATATGTTTATTTATCCGTAATTAATATACTTTTATTTATCCGTAAATGTATAAATTATATGTTTATGTAATAAACAAATATATTAATCATGGTCAACATAAAACTTGTCCACTTACTCATTATGCACCTTTTTTTAACCTCATATTTTGACCAAAAAATGAACAAATCTTGTAATGCTTGTGTGTATTTTTATTATTTCTCATAAAGAGAAATTTAATTTATAATAGGTGGTATCAGAAAGTAAATAAATGACCGTTGCCACCTTTATTATGTCTCCTATGATTTACATTAATTTGTCATCTCATACCATTAAACTTAGAATAAAATGACACAAATTTGAAATGATTTATTTTTTGTGTAAATCATATAAAATTTACAACTGCATAAAAGTAAATAAATGAACATAAAAAAAATAATAAATTAACGGCACGAATTTACAACGAAAAAAAATAAAGAAATGAAATAAATCAAAAAATAAATTAACGGCATGAATTTTATATGTCACCTCAAAAAATAAAGAATTTGTATAAAACTTTGATAAGAATTTTATATAATGTTGAATTTAAACTAGTTATCATAAAAATAGTTCTAATCAAGAGAGTTTAATGGTTAGTCTGAAGAAAATATAATTTCGGAGTTTATGTCTCCTATGATTTACATTAATTTGTCATCTCATACCATTAAACTTAGAATAAAATGATACAAATTTATATAAATTTATTTTAGAAAAATTGTATGTAATAAATTTGTATATAGATTTTAATTTAATGTATTTTTATAGCATCATTCTCCATATAATTAGTTTATGATATTGTATTTTTACAGTTACTATGTTAATGTTTTCCATGTATTTATTATAAAATTTACAATTTCAATTTTTCTATAGAAATGTTCTTCTTATGATTTTTTCCTAATTTTAGAATTTAAAATTTTTGTAGAATTATTTTTCTATAAATACTTAAATATATATAATTTTGTTGTAGAAACGTTGTTCATATAAATATTTTCAATTTTATAATTATACAATTTGCTGTACAAAAATTCTCCGTAATAAATTTAAATCTCATATCTTCAAAGTTATGGTGTAGACAAGAAATTGGGATAGAAAAATGGATAAGCTATGAAGCCGCGATTTTTAAATTTCAGCCCATAAGTATGTGACGTAGATATATGAAAAAATATTAGGCCATGCTATTAATAAAAATAGAATTTTATTAATAGCCTAAAATTATATAGTAAGTAAAAGGAGAATTAATAAATTAATAATAATGAGTTTGAGTGTTTATGTTGTATGGAATAATAACAAAATATATGATTTAATTTTAGATATATTAATAAAATTAAGACAAATCGTATAATCCAAGCAAGTTACGGTTTTGCCTCCACATTGTAATCAAATTGAAACCCTAAGTTCCGTTCGAGTTCCCTTGAGAAAGATGGCAATATTGAATCCAAAAAATAATAATAATAATAATAATAATAAAACAAGAGCTCTTATCTCCCGCCTGGACGCCCCTTCTTCAGATCCTCCTCTGCAATTGTCTTGTTTTTAGCTACGTTGTCGTCCCCTCTGTTTATAGTGCCATGACCATTTACCCTTGGTTGCAGATGTCAAAAGACATTTTTTTTTATTTTTTGAAAATATTTTTATACAAATGTTCATATGAGTGTATTTAATTTATAAATTAAGTTTTATTATTTTTGAAAATGTATATATATTTATTTTGTATTTTTAAACTGTTTTTAAAATACAAAATAAATATACATTTCCAAAAATAATAAAACTCGTTTTATTGATTAAATAGACATTTGTATAAAAAAATTTATTTTATTATTTTTTTAAAATATGGTTTTGGCCCCATCGCAAATCCCGCCGATGATCGCCCCTCTCCTGAAAGATGGGTCGCAAAGTCAATTGCATCCGTAAATTGAATTGCTCAGGGTTGCTCGTGCGTATGGCTGGAAAATTGGGGTGCCACGTAAGCAACTTGATGGTCTCTCCTTGCAATTAATCAATTTATGCTTTCTTTTCCCTCTTTATCTTATAACTTACGATGGTCTCCGTAAATGTAGCTTTTTAAATGCTCCGATATCGCAACCAATTCTCGTGCTTGGACTGATATTATTTTAATCATTAACAAATTTATATAGACCTCTTAATTTTCAACTGGCTGCCATGTATTTATAGGAATGTTGATGACTCATTATGCTTTTCTGTTATTGTCAGATGAAAAAATAAACTTTACAAGACTAATAAATTAGGAAATATCAACAGAAATAAAATGAAAAAAAAAATAGATGTCTTGAAGAAAAATCTACTTAATTGCAAGCAAGAGAGCTAACAAGAAGATAGGGGTCATCCAAGCAACCCTTTGTTTTTCCCCCATCCGAAAGCTATTACATATAGAACAATACAGCCAAACAATGTACCGAAAGCAGTCTCCCAGAATTGTGTTGGAGTAGAATCAAATAGGCTAATATGGATGTTCATGCCAAATACGGCCACCACAACGATGCCTGCATTACATATCATATTTACAGTGCTGAGCATTACTCCCATTTGTAGTAGCTGATTCTGTTTGTCATCCAACAATATGTTGATATAATCCTCTGTGTCATCCACATATTCTCTCATCTATCGTCAAAGACAGAAAAAATGAGGAAATGCCTTCAACATTAGAACCACAATGACAGGAAATATGACAACAATTGAGACTTCATTGAATACAAACTGGAAAATTGAGCTAAAAAAAAAACTACAATATTGCCTGGTGGCAAAAATAAATAAAAAAAGCTTAGCACCCAATACAATTGCAAATTGATGAACTGCTTAAAATAGAACATTTTTCTGAATAATTGCCCCTCTTGCAAAGATTTTAGCCAGGGCCCACGTTTAATTGGTGACCATCATGACTTGTTTTCTTGCTAATTTCCTCTTAGTAAAATTCTCATATCCTTCAGAAGAGAAAACATAATAAAGTTGTTGGTTTTAGGGACAGGATTGATATAGGTCCGGAGATAATAATAAATTGAAGGGACCAAACAAGTTTTGCATTGGAAAACTGTGAAAATGATAATGAAAATACCAGGGGGTTCAGAAAACATGGCTCTGTCTAAAATAGCTATGCAACCGAAGACACTTTTTGGAAGAAATTTGGTCACAAATACAATTGGAGAAGGAAAGGCAAAGGAGGAGAAAATAAAACATATTCCCTTGATCTGCCCTATCACTATCCTTTAGAACAGGAACGGAGAACTAGTGCAAAGAATAGTGTTACAAAGTTATTCTAAGTTAGTTCATAACTGTGGATCAACCTAAGATGAACATAAATTTAGGCTGCTGACAAATAGTTCTGTCAATATTCAATATGAAGCATCATGTACCGTGGAGAGTTTTTGCAAGGTCCCATCAATCTGCACAAAATAAGCTTCCAAAAGCATCTCTAGTTCCTGAATGTCAGGTTTAACAAGAACTGAGCTCTCATTAAAGCTTCTTGATTTGCTCTTACTATCTTCATCCCTTTAAGAGAAGCAAATCATGTTAGGCAGAGCATAATCAAACAAATTAAGTTTGAGAGACAGCAAAAAGATATGCATCATAAGAAAATAAGTGCACACGATTCATTTGAAGGACATTTTTGAATAATTCAAATTCCTGAAAGAAAATTTTTAGCCTTATATTTTAAGAAAAGCGGAAGAATTGCACCCTCTTTAAAACAATGAGAAGAGAAAATTGCACCCTTTGCTCAAACTCTTGTGCCAAACGCAAGAGCAACAGAAGAGTTGCCCCCTGACCAGGAACATTGACCTTCTAAAATTCTGATCTTGCAGAATGGACAAACTCATAAAGCTAATAGCCAGCTGAGATGCAGAGGAGATTACAACAGCACAATGTTCGTGGGTTCAAGAGATTGGGTCCCCAATAATAAGGACATCATGGGGAACTTCCCAGCCAAAAAATCAGTAAACTGATTGTTGAGAATTGAGATCATCTTTTCCATAGACTCACAAAACAAAACAAAAAAATAAGGATTAATACAGATGTTTCAGGTGCTACTAGAATAGTCTGATCATTATATATGTTGATGGGTGCAGACTACAAAGGCCCTTGGCCCCATGGACTAAGAGATACACATATGCTGACCCCACATACGTAGAAAACAGCTTATGATGATGACAACGACGATGATGATGATATAATGCTGTCCCATATTCCAGCCTGGTTGGTAATTGTGATAGATTCCAACAACCAGATTTAAACAAACATGGTGTATCCATATTCAAGCCTGGTTGGTAAATGAGTTAAGTTCCAACAACGTGACTTAATTACAAACATGATGTATCCATATTCAAGCCTGGCTTTCTCGTAGATAACTGCGCCAGATTCTAATCTAGAAACCAGACAAGGTTGGAGAAAGGTCAAAATTGCACATAAGGTTAATGTAAGGTTTTCCAATCTTGTCATTACCGTTGCTTCCTATTTAATCATTGCAAAGATAGACCTTTTTTCTTTTGCTTATATTAATAACTATTTAACTACACATGTTGAATACAGAAAATTCACTTCCAAAAATGAAAATCAGCAGCAAATATCATCAATGGCCATTGAAATTTGTTTAACGGTGTTCAACTAGTAAAATTACTCCACTTGCTAAGAGTTGCTGTGAGCTATATACCTGCAGAAATTGTAAGGCTTTTCCATCTTCTTGTAGGTCCCAATCACCATGCTTTCCATCAAAAACATTTGGGGGAAAAAAAAACATGAGAGCAATAAATAATTTACAGCATGCCTGAAATTATGGATAATCAAACAAATAGACCTGACCGTAAATATATAACGTGACATTCATCAAGTAGTTTCATTAAAAATGGAAATTTGGAGTACCGAAATCTCCCAACATAGACCAACCAGTTTTGTGCTTATATAAACGTTATGGCACTGACCATTTCGGTATCATAAGATTTCAGTTAATGAGAACAAAACGTACTTCATTAACAACTAACAAGATAGCTACAAGCTAACCGCAGAACAGAACCCGGACATGAATAACAATCAAACAGGCCTCAAAAATCACGACACCGCTAAAATAGCAGGGAAAACTTTGTAAGGCAAGACTATAAAAGCATCACAAGTAAACAAGGGATAAAGAATTCAGAATAAGACATTTCTCCTAGTTCTCTTGAGTTCGTATTCTCTTCCAATAGTCTTTGCTGACTCAAGCATCTGAGCAAAATCCTCGCCCTATCTCTTTAACAGGCGTTTTAGCTCCTTCATAGCCTTTCGAGTTCAATCCAATTTTCAGAATGAGCATTCCACACCATACGTAGCCCTACGAAACTAGGTAAGCAACTAGCCAATCCGCAGCGCTGTAGAGTAGCGTCGATTCCATGCCAAGCAAAAGCAATCCCTTGGCAATGGCATCTTTATGCAAGAAAAAGAAAATCATGGAAGAGGAAGGATGGTATGGGATCTTCGACATGTCTGAAAAGTCTGAAAAGTGCAATCTGACGCATTGTGAGGTCTCGCACCTCATCGACGTATATAAAATCCGCTTTTTTCCTGGAAACCCTTCGACGGAGAGTTGCTGATGAAGATCATTCACCATATCGCGTGCGATGAGACGCGGAAGGGAGCAGCAACAGCAGGGGAGAAGGAGATGACTGCTACCTAGACTGCGGCCGGATCTCAGGCACGACGGACGATCACTGGCAATGAGACGCAGGAGGGAGCAGCAGCAGCGGCAGCAGGGAACAGGAGGGACGAGGCAGGGAGGAGGGAGAGGAGAGACGGAGAGGAAAGGGAGGGAGCAGCGGCAGCAGAGAGCGGGAGGGATGAGGCAGGAAGGACGGAGAGAAGAGAGACGGAGAGGAAAAGGAGAAATGGGACTGAAGTCAACATCTACACGCGTGTACATGTTAGTCCATTCCATTTTTACCCTTCTAAATCTCAGCCGCAAGTTTTATATGGACGGCAGATTAGGCATTTTCACGTTCATTTTAATTGCAAACGTTTTCACTAAAACCGGACTCTTTTTTTAAAAGCTATCCAATTCCGCTTGTTCGTCTCGGCCGTCTCTCGATCCGAACTTCCATTTGCAGCTCTTCCAGGTATGTTCCTCCCCTTCCTACTTCTCCAATCCACTACTGATCATTTCCAGAGCTAGCAAACCCTCTGGATTTTTACAGTCATACCACTGGCAACTAATTCTCCGCTCAAAATCCTCTTTTTGCATTTTCTATTTTTTTCCCCACGTATTGATGGTTTTTGTAAATTAATCTTGTTCTAGAACTGGAATAACATCGCTTTGCTTTTCTCTTGTTTGATTAATTCCCGAGAATTTCAACCCCGATCTTGGTCTGCTGCGGCTGGAGTTCAAGGATTTCCTCGATCGAGAGCTGCTTGACTGCTGTTTGTGTTTGTGGTTTTAACATCCATCCACTTAACAATTTCAGCTGCGGCAGTTTGCTCCTCCCAAGGATCGAAGAAAGAACCCGCTAGTTTGATCTTCAAACGGCCGCCGATTCCTCGTCAGTCTGCTTTTTTCTTCTCTGCCCTCTCCAGTTCCTGACATGGTTCCCATGGATTCGTCGACCATACGCCTCCTCCTCATCTCTGCTTTTCTCTGCTCCACCTTCTTCCTCCATCTGATCTCGGCGGCCACAGACAATTCCTCTTACCACTCACCTGAGGTTTTCCGCATCATCTGCGGCGGACCGACAACCGGTCTCACAGACCTCAGCGGCCTAAAATGGACGTCCGACGTTGGGTTAAAATTGTTACCCTCCTCTTCCAACACCTCCGTAGCTCCCATCCATACGCCATCGAGCGTTCCTTCGATTCCTTACGATTACGCCCGTATCTTCCATTCCTAACACACCTATAGCTTCCTCGTCAGCGCCGTCCGGAAATTCATCCGCCTCCACTTCTACCCCGCGAAATACAGGGGCCTCAACGCCGCCGATGCCCTCTTCAAAGTCACTTCCGGCCGCTACACCCTCCTGGACGACTTCAGCTCCTATAACACCACCCAGGCCATGAACATCAACTACCTCGTCCGCGAATTCTCTATCCACGTCGATGGCGGCGGCTTCCTCAACATCAACTTCACCCCATCCCGAAAAATCCCAAACACTTATGCTTTCATAAACGGCATTGAAGTCGTGGCAATGCCCAACCTCTTCCCTAAACCTTACAGGGTCGCCCTTGACGCGGGGGATGATCCTCAGATGTATCCCCTGGAGAACGAGACAGGGCTTCAACGGTTGTGCGGCTCAACGTGGGGGGCGGAGATATCTCGGCTGATCAGGATTCCAGCCTGTTTCGAACCTGGCAACAAGACGACAACTACATATACGGTGCTGCAATTGGAGTGCGGGTTGGGTGGGATCTCAATAAGAGCTTCGAATACACAGAACAACTTCCATCCTTCATAGCCCCCCAAGAGGTCTACAAATCAGGGAGGTCGATGGGTCCTGACGTCAACGTGAATCAGGCCTACAACCTCTCGTGGTTCTTCCCCATTGATTCTGGGTTCACATATGATATGGATGGAATTCCGTTAAGGGGCGTCCATCAAGAGCAGGGCCGGTCAGAGCACTTAAACGAGCCCCAGGCTCCAGCGGCATTAGCACGTGCCATATCCAGTTTGTTAGGATTTGTTGAGCGTAGACTGTGGGATATAAATAGGTGTTTACTCGGTTCTGAGGGTGTGGATTCTGTTTCTTGTAAATCAAGATATGAGGAGATGTTCCCTCTCTAAGAGGAACCCCGTTGAATGAAAACTATCAGCGGGAATTGAATCTGTAGTGTGCTTTGCAAGCAGATTCATATAATTGGTATCAGAGCTCAGGGAAGTAGCGAACTGGCGCGGAGCGGTAGACGTTCGTGCTCAGTGATACGCACTCCATACAGAGCATTGAGGTTTTCGATGGAGAAGGGTGAAACCATGTTCAGCAGTAGAAATTCGTCGAGTGAGTTAGGGAATCAAGAAGCTGACGTGTGTTTCTCAAAGTTGGAGCGCGATGTGTGGTGCATGGGGCGAGATGTGACCAATCTGAGCCAACAATTCAAAGAACTGCAAACAGGTATGAGCGTCATACTCGATCCCCATCGAAACAAACAAAAATCATGGGAGATTCTTGATGCTGGCAAGAAAACGCTTAGGCTTTCACACTGGCAGGTAAGAGCCAGGAAAGATAGGTCGGTAACACCACCTCTCGAGAATCATTATCGGCAGGGGTGACATAAAACAGAGCAATCCCAAGTGCCACCGACTCAATCGTATGCAATCCAACACGAGCCGTTGGAATTCCCATTATTTTCATTGGGTGATCCGAATGCATGGTTGCTTAAGGCTCGGATCTATTTCGAGCTCGCGGATACTCCAGAGGAGTTATGGGTACAGATCGCTTGTGACCACTTGGAGCAGGAGGCACTCGAATGGTTTTATGAGGCCCACAGGGGTCGACGGGTAAATTCATGGAGGAGGTTTCGCAAGGCCATCCTACTTCGATTTGGAGAGGACAATTCGGCTCTTGAGTCGCTAGATGTTAGGCTTGACAAGGGTGGCGGTCACTACTATGGAAGGCAGTGCGGAAAAAAACCATCGCCTATGCCTACAAGAGCGACAATGAGTCACATGGGTAAGGCCAAAGACGAGGATAATGTGGATTCCCTGCTCGCACCTGTTACACCTATCGAGATGGAAAAGCAATCGATGGGAAAACATTTGATTTTGGAATGGTCTAAGAAGTTTCATCAGCCACCGCAGGAGGAGGGTAGGCTACTGTCATTATCAAGTAAAGTGGAGAAACAACCAAAGGAAGAGGATGACGCAAAAGGTCAGGGGGAGAACTCAAGTGGCAATCCTACCAACACCCTTCCTCGGCTTCTCAACTTGTTTGGCTCCAAACACACGAGTCGAGTTCAACCTCTCAACTGCACAACTCTTAGCGGCGGGCGTGGGAGGTTGCAGCTTCCTCGGCAAGAAGGAAAGGGCGAGCAAATACTGTTCTCAGCAAAGGCTCTTAGATTTGGCAAAATCTCGCGGGGTTCTGCTCGTGTTTCAACTAGTAAGAATACACTAGCTCTTCCTAGATCGGTACTACCAAGTGACGACAAAGATGAATTTGGTGGTTCTGTATATCATCTTCTTCCTCCGGCACTCACGAGAATCATGTATCGACTGGCTAACAAGAAAAAGATAGATGAGATTCATTCGGTGCAGCAACGCCAGCCATGCATAGGATGGGATCCAGGAGAAAATGCAAGGCAGGTGAGAATGAAATGGTCACGACAAATTTGGGATCCGGGAGGGGTGTCGGATTCAGCCATTTCCGACACAATGATCTGTTCTTGTCGTCTTCCGATGATCTTCTCCCTCTCAAGAACAGAGAATTTGGTGGCTCCAATCGGATTGGAAGGGACCTCTTTGCGAAGGGGCTTCTCCTATAAGCCACGGAAACGCATAGGAGGGAAATCCAACAGGGCCGAATTTTTGGGTTCAGTCAATGCAAATCGATCACCTGCTTCACTCGTGCGCAACACTTTCCTGCGGGGAAGAATGTTGGGACGCAACGATACTCCAGCTGCAGTAATCAAATTCGAGTTGTTTGTAGATGACATTAGAGACGACAACTGCATGCGTCCACTGGTTTGCACGACTGTAATCTCTCACTGGCTGAGCGTAGAACTTAGAGGACCAGGTTCTTCAGCCCGGCGGGAATGATATGGATGGAATTCCTTTAAAGGGCGTCCATCAAGAGCAGGGCCGGTCAGAGCACTTAAACGAGCCCCAGGCTCCAGCGGCATTAGCACATGCCATATCCAGTTTGTTAGGATTTGTTGAGCGTAGACTGTGGGATATAAATAAGTGTTTACTCGGTTCTGAGGGTGTGGATTCTGTTTCTTGTAAATCAAGATATGAGGAGATGTTCCCTCCCTAAGAGGAACCCCATTGCATGAAAACTATCAGCGGGAATTGAATCTGTAGTGTGCTTTGCAAGCAGATTCATATCAACATACCTGGTCAGGCTCCATTTCTGCGAGACACAATCAATCATTTACACGGAGAATCAGAGGGTGTTCACGATCTTCATCAACAACCGGACGGCCGAGGTCGAGGCTGATGTGATTACCTGGGCATATGATGATACAGGGATCGAGCAGAACGAGGTTCCCATCTATCAGGATTACACCGTCATCGTTCCCCAAGGGCCGCCCCAAGATCTCTGGCTGGCGCTCCATCCGCAGCTGGCAACTAAGACTAAGTATGTCGACGCCCTTCTAAATGGCGTCGAGGTCTTCAAGCTCAGCGACCGAGCTAATTTCAACCTCGCCAGTCCGAATCCCCTCATCCCAGAGAGAAAAGAAGGCGACCCTAATCCAGTCAAGAGACCAAGTGGGAAGAATAGTCGGATGCCTACTGTGGTGGGGGCTGCGGTGGGTGCCGTTGCGGTGTTTGCCTTGGCTTTCTTGCGTGCGCTGTTTTCTACCGGCGGTGGAGGCAGCAGAAGGACGCCCAGGCCAGCAACGACGGACCGTCTGGGTGGGGCCCCTTCAGTCCGTATGCAAAGTCCCGCAGCGCAGTGTCCGCGAAGACGGCTACCACCACGAGGAGCCACACCTCCTCCCTGCCTTCCAATCTCTGCAGCCACTTCTCCTTCGCGGAGATCAAAAAGGCCACCAACGACTTCGACGAAGCTCTCCTCCTCGGTGTTGGCGGCTTCGACAAGGTCTACAGGGGAGCCATCGACAACGAAACAACGCACGTAGCCATCAAACGCGCAAATTCTTCATCTAATCAGGGGTTGCGCGAGTTCCAGGCGGAGATTGAGATGCTTTCTAGATTACGCCACTGCCACCTTGTCTCCCTCATTGGTTTT
Source organism: Annona cherimola (assembly GCA_030490835.1). Taxonomy (NCBI): domain Eukaryota; kingdom Viridiplantae; phylum Streptophyta; class Magnoliopsida; order Magnoliales; family Annonaceae; genus Annona; species Annona cherimola. Next base: position 9,762,443 of record CM059977.1, on the reverse strand, counting down.
TGCCATGAAAATTCAGAGATGATCCTCGTTTACGACTACATGTCTCACGGGAGCTTCCGAGACCATCTGTGCAGTTCTCAAAAGCCACCCTTGCCTTGGAACCAGAGGCTAGAAATCTTCTTTGGGGCTGCCTGCGGTCTGCACTTTCTCTACCGAGGGACTAATCTCTCCATCATCCACCGCGACGTGAAAAGCACCAACATCCTCCTCGATGAGATGTGGGTCGCCAAGGTCTCCGATTTTGGCCTATCAAAGATGAGCCTCAATGAAGATGACACCCATGTTAGCACCATGGTGAAAGGCATCTTTGGGTATCTAGATCCAGAATACTTTCGTTACCAAAGGTTGACCCACAAGTCGGACGTGTACTCATTTGGGGTGGTGCTATTCGAAGCCCTTTGCGGGCGTCCAGGTTTGAACCATGCATTGCCCGAGGACGAGGAATGGTTGGCGAATTGGGCCTTACATAACAAGAACAAGGGCATGGTGGAAGAGATCATAGATCCCCATCTAAAAGGGAAGATCATGCGAGAGTGCTTGAATACCTTCATCGATACTGTCGAGAAGTGTTTATCGGATCGTGGGGTGGACCGGCCATCCATGGAGGATGTGCTGTGGAACCTTCAGCTCGCATTGCGATTGCAGGAGAGCCCGCATGAGGCTAGCATCATCGAAGTAGCGGCACCAGATCTTAATGTTCCAGTGTAGATTAGGAGGAAGTGGGCGGGGGCAGTTGTACATGTATGCCAAGTTAGCCGTAAGCGGGGGGTATTCTGTTGTATGATTCAAGGCCTATTTTAGCACATGATTTTTAGCGCGCTACGATGGACTAGCAAATTGGCCTAAAAGTGTAAGGTAGGCTCAATAGAAAAATATAACTGTGAACTAAATGGAAATATAAATGTGCATATGCCAGAGAAGAAAATAATTATGAGATGCGAGTTAACGAGTTAGCTGGTTAGATATGATACAAATTAGATACAAAAATTAAATATGCAAAAATATAAATTTAAAAAGGTGTAGAAAAAGGGTTCAAGATCAGAAATAAAAAAAATAGAATAGGTGTAGACATGGTGGTTAAAGAAGAGAGATGCAAGCGTTAAAACTTTTATATGATGCAAGTTCTTAGAGATTTTTAAATGATGCGGTTAGTCAAACACAAACATGTATCTCAATTAGGCTCAATTAGTAGTTAATAACTTATGTACAAATGCTGATAAAATTTAATATATTAACTTTGGAGTCGCCACTAACCATATAACGGTGGTTAGTCCATGTACAATAAGGCACTGAAATACAGAGATTCTCTGGGTGAACTCACAACTAAAAAAAATACAACTTTATTTTTCTAGTGTATTGATTCTAGGAGTGCAGAAAATTAACATATACATATATTTCTTTTTTTTATGTAAAAGCTTAAGAGGGTGGTGACGGAAGTTTAATCCCTAGGCTTTTTATGAGGCCTTAACTCGATTTGGAAGTGGATGTGAGAATTTTACTCTCGTTGTGCAAGGTGAGATTTTCTTTAATAATTTATATATATTTTTAAATGCCACTTTTGAGTAGGAATGATGCAATGTTTAAAAGATTTTTTTTTTTTTTGAGGATGAAGTTGTTAATACTAGAATGATGTAAAAAATATATATTTTTTAAATCCAGCAACTAAAACCCAATATGTAAATATTAGGTGATTTGGAATGTATTCTGTTTTTTAAGAAGAAATGCAATAGCTAAATATGGGTTATAGCTAATTATGTAAAAATCTACAAATATATGATGTCATGATAATTGGAATATGCATTTGATGCATGTTACGGTAAACGGCATGAAGTACTAATCCAAGCCAAATGAGAGGCTTCCAAATGACGTGATGAATGATTAATGGATGCCATGCATTTGATGGTAATAATACAAGATGTCTAACCTGACTCCAACATTACTGGATGCATTAATAAAGGGTGCAACGAGAATAGGAAAAAAATATAACGGTGTGGTTTCTTGCCTTGTGGAAAATGGCAACCAATGTAGGAATTTCTGAAGGAAAAAAAACTCTGCTTGGTGGTTTATAACGGCAGCAGCTGATGCAAAAATAGGGCTTAGACCATTTTCTTTTAAGTGGAAAATGGCTACGGGGAAGATGAATGGAGGCAAATAAATCAGAAAAGAGAAGGGAGTGCTCCTTGGGGTCTGTCTGGATAGGAAGGCGGTTGTTATTCAAAATTTAGGGATGAGAATAGATTTTCGGAAGAAGAAGAATGGGAAGTAGAGGGGGTGTTTATAAAAGGCAATGAAAAAGAGGCAGTGGGTCTCGGCAGCTATCCTATGGTACACAGTAGAATCGGAAATGCAGAGGCGTTATTGAAAAATGAATGAGGCGCTGTATTTGGATAATCGGCACCAATGGGAAGAAAACTAAAATAGAAAAATTTTCGGACATCCACTGATGAGAAAAAAAACAAAGGAGAACAGAGCTGTTGAACCAGAAGGCAATGCTGGGATTTTTTTTTGAAGAAAGGAAACCTTGGCTTGGCGATGAAAACGGAAGATATTCCAGGGACTTCTGTAAAGTGGAATTGGCTAGAAGAATTTTTGGGGTGAGAATGCCGGCCCCAAGGAGGCAGCTGCCTTTTTTTTTTTGGGTGAAAATGGACTCCTTTATAAGCTTTTAGGTTTTAAAAAATTACACATCAACGGGCTATTATAATATTTTGTATAAGCTTGCCTTGTCTATTGTGCAATGTTTCAACTTGAGGAGTCCTTTCTAGCGAATCTATAAGTGGTTTTGTAAAACCACCAATGGGGCCCATGGTTTTGCTTGGCTAGTAAGTCAACTCTTCCTTCGCCATTGATTCTGTGTATTTTGTGTCATTCATTCATGCCTTGATAGTCACCTATTTTTCCTTGATTTTGGATGGGCCCACGCTTGTTGATGTCTCTTAACCACTTTAACGATTCAGATCTTCATTTAGTGGGTCAGATTTGGTAGTTTTCATCCACCATTTGAAGTGTTGCAAATCCACCTCCTTTCTTGGTCAAATCTATTTTGACCATTAAAAATCTCATAAAATATTAATTATTCGTTTAATCCAAACCGTCCATCATGTCGACTCTGCTTTAGTTAACTTCAAAAAAATATTCTTCACTTCATCTTAAATGCAAATTGCTCTTGATCAACCGTATGGATTATTGGCCGTCACTTCTGTAGTGGGTTTAAAGCATTGGAGGCCCATTGATCCTATACAAATTTGAGCTTGCAAATATGTGGGTTAAAAATTCAAATGTAAATCCACAAATCTTAAATGGGTGTGCCAAATAGTAGTAAACCCATTTGAAAATTTAATTTTCACATTTAAATGAGGTGTCAACAGTTGCCCCCTTCTTTGATGATAATGAACATTGTCATCAAAGAAGATATGGTTGACACCTAAAATTTTTCTCTCTTTTTAGTATAGTTTAGTATGATTTCCTTAATTTTTATAATTTTCCCTACTCTCATACTTTTCATCTTATTTTAGATTATCTTTAACAATTTCTTTTTAGGAAATTTTCTTATAATCCTATGAATTATGTAATCATTACGAGCTTTCATAGTTTTTTTTAATTTTAAGAATTATTGACTTTTCTAGCCATATGAGTAGTGAATTTGAAAATTTTCAAGGTTATTAGTTGAAACAATTAGTTTAAGAAGTGAGCTTTATTAATTTATATTAGTGATAATTTTTTCATGAAGTATCTAAAATAACATAACATGTGAGTGTGTGATCTATCAACTAGTAGATGTCAGATGCATGAAACCTTAACAACTCATCAAAGTGAGTTAACTGTAATACCAGAATTATAACGATGACGTATTGTATTTTTCTCCATTCACTGTATTTCAGGGTATCTAGAGATTTTTTTTCTTCCCCTTACCATATTTCAGGGTATCTGAGGATTTTTTTTTTAAATCTTCCCCTCACCATATTTTAGAATATCTGGAGATTTTTCTTTAATATATTTTTTTCTTCCCCTCACCATATTTCAGGGTATCTGAAAATTTTTCTTCTTTTTTTGGAAATTTTCCCTCACCATATTTCAAGATATCTGAGGTTTTTTTTAAATTTTTTTTTTTGAAATCCTCTCCTCACCATATTTTAGGATATTTGGGATTTTTTATTCTCTTTTTTTTTAAAAAAACAATTCACTACGTTTCATAATGATATTAATAGTTATCTCTTTGAATGAGAAAATGTTAGATCATCTTCGTATCCACTAATTTTCATTGATGTGCGTAAAAGATTTTTTTTTTTAGAGCGTTATGGAATTTTATTTATGTCATGAAAAATTTTCACGAATATAACTTATTACTTCTTACTTCTTAATCCATCAGAGTAATAGATATTTTTTTGAGTTTTTTTTATGCGTAAAATCTTTGACGTCTTAACTTAAAATTTTATTGTTTGTTGACAACGAAATTATTTTTTTTTAATTTTTCCTTTTATCTATTTTGCATTTTTGATTTTTTTAATACCTGACAAACCAACATGCACATCTTATGACTCTATACATTAATATTTGCTTAGAATTCAACCTTTTCAAATAGTGTGGTCAATGACATTCTCATAATGGGGTCTACAACTGGACAAGTTGGTGCCTTGAGCTTTGTATGACTGTTGACACCCCACCCTCGGAGCCCAAAGACGGACAATTGGACACAAGATTCAAGCCCAACCAAATTCAACGCAAAAGGAAATTCAAGACAACCAAGCGGGCCCTCCCGCACTCAACCCACGGAGCAAAGCTCCACCAAGCCTCGAAGCAGGCTTTTCAACAAACCAAATCCGGCCCACAAAGAGCGAAGCTCCTACAGGCCACCTCAACGGGCTCCACAAAGCAGCCCACCAGACAAAACAAACGGGCTTAGCCAAGATCTAGCCCACTAAAGCCTCGGAAGCAGGCTTCTCTACAATTTTGGGCCTCCACAACGGCCCACCCAAAGCCATGGGCTAAGCCAAGCTCTAGCCCACCAAGCCAAGCTTATGGACCAAGTCCAAAACCATTCAAGAGGCCCAAAGCCCATGACCCCAACTCAAGACCAAGTCCATGATCTCACTCAAGCCCAAGCCCATGGACCAAGTCCATGACCTCAAGGGAGCCCAAAGCCCACTCCACCATCTATAAAAGAAGGAGCTCCCCTCTCATTCAAGCACACTTGAAGAGAGGCATCCCAAGGGGAGGACGGGAGTCTGCAGCAACGCCCCCGGCATCCCGGCTTCCATGTTCTACGCGCTCCACGCCTCTCTTCCCATTTTCCTCTTTCCATCTCTCCCGTTCTCTTAAACCCTTTTTATTTTTCCCCTTTACGCTGTGTAAACCGCCTCGGGTTGGCAGATTTCTCCATATTTGCTTCAACTTGAAGGCCGGAACCCAGATTCTATATTACTAGTGCCTTATTTCTTTAAATAGGGGCCGATCTCCCTTTAAAGATCGGTGGCGACTCCATTTTCATTGTTTTCTTGTGTGCGTGTTTGAGCTAACGCCCCGGCAAGGTGGGTGCACGTGGGTTCGCAGATTCCAGCATAGTACGCTGCCGTTATGCTGCCGGATTTGTGACTTGACCCGTGTACGGAAGCCCCGTCTTAGCCGTCATGCCGCCAAAACCACGAGAAAATGCCTATATGCCCATTGTTCTAAAAAAACGTGAGGCCTAACTCATTTTACCCCATGTGAATGCAGGAAATCCAAGCCCACGTCGCTTTTCAACACGATCCACATCTCTAAGGCCCGGGAAACCCATTCCGAGTCCACCGTAGCGCTCCCGGCGGGTGCTACAGCTTGGCGACTCCACTGGGGACGGCGTTGTTGGTCTACATCAAGCGCAAGAGGGTCAAAAACGGGAGAACGGAGCTCTGTCCACGCTGGACAGCAAGTTGCAGAGGAGTTTCCGTCTTCTGGCAGCGTGTTTCTGAAGTTTCTGCCCAAATCGCGCAGAAACCTAAAAAGTTTTTAGGTCCAGAGGCGTCCAGCTCAAAAAAATGAGCAGAACTCGTGAAGACCTGCTGGATACTGCCTTGTGACTGTTAAGGCACCTAATACGAGCCAAAATGAACAACTTCCAGCAAGAATGAAATTGATTAATGTTAAATCCGGCGTAAAAATCACTTCTTTTCCATAACTTGAGTGTTTTCTGGTCACTCTTCCAGACACGCTTCAAGCGAACTGGTCTTTCTCCAGACACTCTTCAAGCGAACTGGTCATTCTTCTAGACACGCTTCGAGAGAACTGGTCCTCTTCCAGACACGCTTCAAGCGAACTGGTCACTTCTCCAGAGACGCCTCAGGCAAACCCGAACCCATGGACCTCAAACACGCGTGGAACTTAAAATAAATAAAATCTACAAAAAAAAAGAACACACAAAAGGACTCGAACCTCCAAGCATCCATCCAAAGGTTGATCTCCTTATTATTTGCTTACAAGTACTAATCTCATTTTTATTGATTACTCAGGTTCTTCACCATAGCTCGGGGGCAAAACCAATCAACCGTGGATCGAAGCCCCGTGGTTACCAGATCAAGAGCGGCTATGATGGAGTCCGAGCAATCCTCACATCATGAAGACCGGGATCACCAGTTCAAGCAGTCCATCGAAGCCTACATGGTGGCAATGGACAAGAGGATGCAAAAGCTAGAAGAAGTCCTGTCAAACATGGGGCAACCTCTTATAGGCGGTCAGAGCACGGCTACACCACCATTTTGTTCACAAAACCCGAATCCGGAGCAAGACGGTGGACCTCAACCATTTTCCCATAAATCCCGGATTCCAGAGCAAGACGGTGGACCTCAACCATCCTCCCGCAAATCTCGCAATGATCACTACAAAGAAGAGGAGTTGGTCTTAGAACAAGGCCGTAATGAAATTCAAGACCTCAAGAACCAACTCCAAAACCAATTAAAAGAAATGGAGGATCGAATCCGACAACATCAAGGGGAGGGCCTACCCTCGGCCAAGATCGAAGACTTATGCCCGTTCCCCGATACCAAGTTGCCGGAGAAGTTCGAGATCCCGGCTTTACCTGCATATGAAGGAGACTCATGCCCGAGGGCTCATCTCAAGGCCTTTTGCGGCATCCTGTACCCTTTGGTGAAAAGCGAAGAAGTCTTGATAAGGCTATTCCAACATAGCCTAAAGAAGGACGCCTTGGAGTGGTACATATCGTTGGATTGCCGGTTGATCAAAAAATGGGAACAACTCTCTTTGGCTTTCATGGACCGCTTCTCCTACAAGCTAAACATGGCTCCCAAAAGGGCCGACCTCGAAGCGCTCAAGCAAAAAGGGGACGAAACATTCTCCGAATACATTGCTAGATGGCGGGCATTGGCGGCAAAAATGAAGAGCCCGTTGCCTTTGGATGAGCAAATCTCCATCATCATCAACTCCGCACACCCGAGCATTTCGGGTTACCTCATTTCTCACCCCTACGTCAACTTCACTCAACTTCTCCAAGCTGGGGACCAAGTGGAGGCGGGAATTAGACATGGCACCATCTCTCCATGGCCTTACCAAGGGAACGCAACTCGAAGGAAGCAAGAACCAAAAAATGGTAATCCCTCGAAGAACCCGGATGTAAACGCCATAGACACCACCCCCAAGCCTTTTCAAAGAAAAGCATACAGAGATTTTACACCTCTCACCCAGTCATACACCGACGTCCTCAACATGCTCATCCAAAAGAATATGCTTGCACCTCTAGCTCCAAAACCTCCACCTAATCCTCTTCCTAAGAACTACCGTGAAAATGAGTTTTGTGCCTATCACCAAGGGAGAGGCCACACCACCGAGAGATGTTTTACCCTCAAACATGCCATCCAAGACTTAATAGATGATGGAAAAATCAAAATTTCATCAAACTCCCATGAGGATGTGATCCAAAACCCCTTACCTATGCATGAACCAAGGAATCCTAATGCAACAAACATAAACTTCATAGAAGTTGCAAGGGAACCCGCAAAGACGAGTCATGAAGCCTATATGATCACTCTACAACGGGCTAAGCAAGAAACTATCACACTACAAGGAGCCGCTCCTCGGAATGGCCGTAAACCTCAAGAAGCGCATGGCCAAGACTACCTCATATTGCCGGGCGTGAACAACTTGAAGATTGCTCCTCCTCATCAAGAACCCGTGGTACTAACGGCCAAGCCAAAGCCAACATACGACTCACACAAGGTCTCATGGGAATATCCTCAATGCTCGGAGATAGGCAACATCTATCCCAATGGCCGAGTCTACCGACGGGAGCCGGCTCGCAACGTGATCACCAACCCAGAGAAGGAACCGCCATATGACGTGGCTTCACAACTCAAGTCCTTGCCGGCTCAAATATCCATATGGGAGCTATTATGCACATCAACAAAGCATAGGGAGGCTTTCACTAAAGTGCTAAGCGAGGCTCACATAACCACGGAAGTGACTCCCGATGCGGTGGCTCACAGATCGGGCAAATAATAGCCCCTAACGCCATCACATTCACCGATGAGGAGCTTCCCGCGGAAGGACGCAACCATGGACATTCCTCGAGCATCACGGTCGGGTACAATGGCTTGAAGATCCCCTTGGTAACCATTGACAACGGAGCAAGTCTTAATGTTTGCCCATTACGAACGATCAAGAGGCTTGGAATCCCGATGAATCAAATGCGGCCGAGCGACTACCATGTAAGAGCCTTTGATAACTCTCAAAAGACGGTCTTGGGTGAACTAGACATAGAAATCCAAGTGGGACCCGACACCATGGTCACCCCTTTTCAAGTCTTGGACATCCTAGCGTCTTTCAACATGTTATTAGAAAGACCTTGGTTACACCAAACCGGAGCCATCCCGTCCTCTCTCCACCAAAAGCTCAAGTACATATCGGCGGGAAAGCTAGTGGTCATCGAAGCCGACCCCGAGATCATCATCCCGGTGGAATTTGAAAACTGTCATGAAGTTCCACTAATTGAAGTGTATGAATCTTCGGATCCTCTCCCCTTCAAGATGGATGACATACATGAAGTCCATCACATCCCTTCAAAGCAAAGGCTCCCGCTCCACTATGTCATACCCCCGGCCGAGAGGCAAACAACAAGGTTCAACATCAAATACCGAGGAAAGACGGTGTTACTCAATCCTCAACAAAAGAACAACAAATGGGGACTTGGGTATAAGCCCGAGGAAGATAAATTCAAGGAGTCGAACAAGGCAACTCGATTCATAAGTGCGGGGCACATACTACCCGAAGCATTGGAGACCCAAGAAGTTTTAATGATAGCTCATGATGACCGGCATGAAAAAAAATGCCATTATGCAAGGACAAGCCAAAAATTGGTATGCGATACCAACTTGCTCGAGACTCGGCTCTAGCAGTCATATCACGCATCCGGTACCCATTCAAAAGAAAAAGAAGCAAACGGAGCCGGATATGTGGGCCAGCATTCGCTGGTCCCACGAGTTGCTAGAAATCTCAGAAGAAAGAGGAGTTGATGAGGAGCTGCGTGACAACATAGAAAGACATGAAAACAAAGACGCGGCTTTGGACTACGAGATCGTCAATTTGGGAACCCCGGAACTACCCAAATGTCTTCGTATTGGAAAGAACTTATCCGCCGAAGAAAGAAACCAAATGCTCGCTTTTCTCAAGCCTCGGCTAGTCAACTTCGCCTTTTCCTACGAAGACATGCCCGGACTTGACGAAAATCTCATTACTCATCAACTCCCAATAAAGGCCGGTGTCAAGCCGGTAAAGCAAAAATTAAGGAGACTTAAACCGGAATGGATACCCAAGATAAGGGATGAAGTGATCAAGCAATACAATGCCGGATTCTTGGTAGTATCTCACTACCCGCAATGGCTAGCTAATGTTGTTCCCGTGCCTAAGAAGGATGGAAAGGTCCGAGTGTGCATTGACTATAGAGATCTCAACAAGGCTAGCCCGAAGGATGACTTCCCACTGCCTCACATCGATGCTCTAATCGACAACACGGCGGGCCATACATGGTTCTCCTTCATGGATGGGTTCTCCGGGTATAATCAAATCAAGATCGCCGAAGAAGATAGAGAAAAGACATCCTTCATCACTCCTTGGGGGACATTTTGCTACAAAGTAATGCCATTCGGTTTGAAAAATGCCGGAGCTACATATCAACGTACCATGACGGCCATCTTCCATGACATGATGGGCAAAGAAATGGAGGTCTACGTGGACGACATGATAGTCCGGTCCTACACCTTTCAAGAGCATCTAAGAGACTTGGAAAAATTGTTCAATAGGATGGAGAAATTTCAACTAAGGCTCAACCCGCAAAAATGCGTCTTTGGAGCTCAAAAGGGGCGCTTGCTTGGATTCATCGTGAGTAAAAAAGGAATTGAGGTGGACCCGGCGAAAGTCAAGGCAATACTAAGCATGCCGCCTCCCGCAACCGAAAAGGAGATAAGGGGCTTCTTGGGCAAACTTCAATACATTAGTCGGTTCATATCCCGACTAACATCCACTTGTGAACCGATCTTCAAGTTGCTAAGAAAAGACTTTCCCAAAGAATGGAATGAAGATTGTCAAATCGCCTTTGATAAATCAAAGCCTACTTGGTTAACCCTCCCATCTTGGTGCCACCTAGAGCGGAAGGTCTCTTGTTGCTGTATCTCTCAGTCACTCCAACGGCATTGGGGGCGGTGCTAGGACAACCGGACGATTCGGGACGGAAGGAACAAGCCATATATTACTTGAGCAGAAAATATACCCCTACGGAAGTCAGATATCCAGAGATTGAAAAGGCATGCTTGTCTCTTGTATGGGCCGTGCAAAAGTTAAGGTAATATATTATGTCCCGAACCGTATTACTTATCTCTAAGATGGACCCGTTGAAGTATCTTTGTCAAAAGACCGTATTGATGGGAAAGCTAGCACGGTGGCAATTGCTCCTCACAGAGTTTGACATAGTATATGTCACAAGAAAAGCTGTCAAGGGACAAGTGGTAGCGGATTACTTAGCCGCACAGGCGCTCTCGGACTACCAACCGCTACAAGAAGATTTTCCGGATGAGGAAATACTACTTGTGGAGCACGATGAAGAAAATGATGCTTGGACCTTGTACTTTGACGGCGCATGGAACGCTTCGGGTAACGGAATAGGCGTTGTCCTTTGCTCCCCCAACCAAGCCCCAATCATGATATCAAGAAGGTTGATTTTCCCATGCACAAATAATATCGCTGAATATGAGGCATGCATTGCCGGAGTACGAGAAGCCTATAAACTGGGGGCAAAGAAACTTCAAATCTATGGAGATTCACAGTTGGTAATCAACCAAGCAAATGGAGAATGGGAAACCCGAGATGAAAAGCTAAAGCCTTACCACACGGCATTAACTCACTTGGTTTACTCATTCGAAGAAGTCACTTTTACCTATGCGCCACGGGCTCAAAACCTATGGGCGGATGCACTAGCAACCTTGGCATCCATGGTTGAAATACCATATGGGAAGGGAACTCAAGAAATCACGGTGCAAACATCTCAACAACCCGCATATTACTTGCAAATGACGGCCGAAGCCGAAGAAACTCAAGAGGAAGAAAAGCCGTGGTATCATGACATAAGACAGTTCTTGGAGCATCAAGCATTCGATGATCATATCACACTTGCGGAAAGAAGAACCATCAAGAGACTAGCCTCTAGCTACATAATACAGGGGGCAACATTGTATAAGAGGTCTCACAACCAAATGCTACTACGGTGTGTTGACCGGCAAGAAGCAAAGGAAGTCATGACCCAAATTCATGATGGGGACTGCGGAGCACATATGAACGGGATCATGATGGCAAAAAAGATAATGCGCCAAGGATACTATTGGATCTCAATGGAAAAAGATTGCTCGGAGTATGTGAGGAGATGCTTCAAATGCTAAGAGCACGGGAACTTGATACACTCACCCGCAACGGACTTGCATTACTTATCTACCCCATGGCCCTTCTCAACTTGGGGAATAGATATAATCGGGAAGATAGCCCCTAAATCCATTGGCGGTCATGAATACATATTGGTAGCAATAGAGTATTTCACTAAATGGGTTGAAGCAACTTCCTTCCCAACTATTAATGCGGCACAAGTCATACGCTTCATCAAAGGAAACATCCTATCAAGGTTCGGGCTTCCGCAAGTAATCATAAGTGACAACGGAACGGTCTTCGTCAGTAAGAAAGTTCAAGACTTCCTAGCTCAATACAAAATACAACACCACAGATCAAGTCCCTACCGTCCTCAAGCCAACGGGGCCGTAGAAGCTGCAAACAAGACCTTAATCAAGATCCTTGGCAAAATGGTGGAAAACTACCGAGATTGGGCGGAAAAGTTGCCATACGCCTTGTGGGCATACCGAACTTCTATCCGGAGAGCCACGGGGTTCTCACCCTATGCCTTGACTTACGGCATGGAAGCGGTCCTACCCATTGAGGTGGAAGTCCCAACTTGGAGGATATTGAAGGAGAGCGAATTAGAAATGGAAGAATGGATGCAAACACGTCAATCCCAACTGGATTTGCTTGATGAAAAGAGAATTCAAGCTCTTCACCACACCCAAGCATATCAACGGCGAATGGCACGGGCCTATAACCGATCGGTGAAAGCTAAAAACTTCAAAGAGGGTGACCTCGTCATGAAAAAGGATCCTACTTGTTCATCCTTCAGATAAAAGAGGCAAGTTTAGGCCTAATTGGGAAGGTCCGTGGGTTATAGCCAAAGTTTTATCAAACGGAGCATTAGCCATTTCAAAACCCGAAGACAACGGGAAGGCCGAAATCATAAGTTCGGACCATGTCAAGAGGTTCTATCCATAAAAAGGCTCACCATTGAAATACTAATGCGACTGCGAGGCAAGAGGAACATCCAGAAATCGTTCTTATGCATCTCTCAAGAAATCAAATGCAAATCACAAGTGCAGAACTGCTGCTGCTGGAAACAGGCCGTTTGACCTAAAAAGTTTTTAGGTCCTGCAGCGTTACTCGCAAAGCAGAACTTCAGCAACCCGGCAGACGCCCGAAACGCAACCAAAAGGGTCGGGAACTCAGAAGCAGGGGGCCAAACAGACCAGAGACGAGCTGCAACTCATCTTGAACCAATTCTTAATACATTCAAAGCAAAAATGCAAATTTTAGTGAAAGATCCATGAAACCCACAAAGAGGAATGCAACTCAACGGCTCAACATCCAAGATCCGGATTCGCCAGGAAGTGCAGCGGTGCTGTTCACAGAAGACGATGGATTTCTTGAAGCTCATAAAACCCAAATTCAAAACAAAGAGAAGAAGCATCAAGATATGGCCAAAGAAAAGCATTCCATTCCATTCCATTCAAAAGGCATTCAAAGATACATCATAAGTTAAGAGAGAAAAATCTCTCCAAGTACAAGGTTGTCCAAAAAGAAGCCCAAAGGAGGGAGTAATACACATGAAGACCAAAATGGTTATACAATCCATAGCCACTCCAACATTCACAAAAGAAAAGGAACAAAAGGGAGCTACACAACATTAACACAAGCATTCAAAAGTTGGTGGAGATGCTCCAAAATAGCTCTTTGATGATCTAGCATTCCTCCCATGGCGGCCAAGGCATCGAGTTGGTATAAGCACAAAGAAGCCAAAGCTCCCCAACTATGAATGCAAGACTTGCGCATCCCGAAAAATCCGTCACAACCATGAAGAGATCCACAGTAGATACGACACCATTCACGGCAAGCGCCCGAGGATGCATGCCCGCAACAAGCTAGTTCATCCAACCACGGCGGGAACTAGTCTCCTCGGACATCACGGTTGGTATAGCTCCCAATTCCAAAGCCATGCGGCTTGAACCCACTCTTGTTAAACCGAAGAAAGAAGATGAGGATCATAGCTAGAGCACCCGAGTGGAGAACCATAAACATAAGGGAGATCTTGCAACATCCCAAATTGCCTCATGAAGCGTTGGGGAAGATAGGATGAGTACCCGTATAGGCCAAGTGAAGTTAAGTAACCAAAGCTCTTGGTGCAAAGAACGGGGTCGACGGTAAGCCATGGGGGCAACCATATGACATCCACCTCGGTCAAATCTCTCAAGTGACCATGGATATTCATGGGCAAAAGGGTTAACATGGCGGCAAGCAACGTTTGTATGAGACCGGAACCCTCCATCAAAGCCCGAGGCACGTCTATGAAAGCTCCTAAATGCTCCAAAAGTCATACCTACAAAAAGAAAGAACATCAAGGGGATCATCCATGAACGAAGCAAGACGCATACATGGCACTAGATAATGGGAGCTCCGTCAATGCAACAACTTCCTCCAAAGAAGGGGAAAGCTCTACATTCTTAAACCAAAAAATACACAGGTCGGGTATCCAATGCTCTACAGCCATTGTCAAAAGATCAAAGTTCAACGGGACTTTAGCCAAATCCAACACATTCAGAAAGTTCAGCTCCATCCACTCCAATCTCTCCTCTTTGGAAAGGTCGGTCCACTTTAGCAAAACCTCTCCCGCATAGGGATCTTGAAGAGGAGAAACGGGAAGAGAAGTGGAGTTGTCTAGAGGCAGAAAGTCTCTCATGAACAGACCCCCATTTGGCAGCGTCGCACCTCCATTAACAAGGGATAAATCACCCCCATTATCAACAAGATCAGCCATAATACAAGGAGATTAGAGGCAGAAACAGAAGCACTATAGAAATGGAAAATCAAGAACTAAATGCGGAACAAGTAACACAGCAGAGACAATAGTGAATGCAGCCATAAAAACGTCATTGAAGGAGCTTAAGTAGGAGGCAAAATACCCATCAACCTGCTGAAACAGATGCAGAGATTGCAGCCCTCTCCGCGAAATGGGTAGCAATGGAGGCCTGAAGAAAATGAGAAGGGAATCGGACGCGAGGCAATGAGAAGGATGGAAGCCATTAACGAAAAACACATACCTCTAACCCTTGCAGCAATAGATCCGAATTGGGAGGCTGCTTGCATACTTGAAACCGATGACATGGAGTTGTCCAACGGGAGAGAAGAAATTCCGGGAAGAAGAC
Organism: Annona cherimola; assembly: GCA_030490835.1. NCBI lineage: Eukaryota > Viridiplantae > Streptophyta > Magnoliopsida > Magnoliales > Annonaceae > Annona > Annona cherimola. The sequence continues at coordinate 9,747,399 of CM059977.1, read as the reverse complement.
AAACAAGCAACAGGACAAATCACGGGTAATGTGCTGACAACAACCCATTCAAAGGGGTAAATGCACGAGGATTTTGAGCAGCTGCAAATCCGGGTCAAAGGATTGCATCCGTACCCGAGCAATCTGAAATTTCAGGGTACCATGAAAGAGAAGACAAACCGGAAGAAGTCAAACGAGAGAAAAGGAGAAATCCCCGAAAACGCGCTGCATCAACCCATTTGCAGTAAAGGACAAGTAAGGGGAAGAAGACTTAGACCTGCACAAAAGAGAAATCATGCAAAAATGGAAGAAATACGGACGAGTCCACGAAATGAGAAGTTTCTGCCAGCTGGTCGCGAAAATGAAGAAGGACGTCGACTGACCTAAAAAGTTTTTAAGTCTATATATAAAAAACTTTCACAACGCCCCTATGCAGAATTTTCAATGGCCAAACGACCTACAAGTGATCAAAGCATTACAAGGGACGTCAAGAACAAAGACTTTACAAGATCTATGCCCTGCAAAAGCAACATACCATACAGACACATCCCCTCCAAAAAATGAACTGACATTCACATGACTTTACATCCAAAAATGGGGCATACAAGCATTCAGATTTACAAAAATACAATTTGGCCAAAAAGAGAAAAGATGAAGAAAGCTCTTCGGGACATTTCGTCGGGAGCCCTAGCCCGAGCAAGAACGTTGCCACCCGAAGCCTTGTGGCGACTGGCCGAGGGGGTTCCCGCGATCGAAATTTTAGTCGTTGAAGATGAAATCTTCTTGCCTTCTCGTGTTGCATCATCGAGAATCTTGATGGGCATGTTCGCCAATCCACCCGGCTCATTATGTTTGGGCCATACTGCTCTATTTCGAAGACGCAAGCCGTACTTCTTTCTAGAAGATATTTTGGCAACTGCAACATAAAAGGCGATTAGTCAACACAAGACCACATGACGAGCATCATGCTCCGAACAAAGTCATATAAGGTTAGTTTACATCACCATTTCAAACTTGTAAAAATAATAATAATAATAAAAAAAAAAAAAAAACAACAATAAAAAACCCTCACCGGAGCTCAGCGGTGGAAGCGGCAGCGACGAAGGTAGACCAGAAGGAAGCCGAGCAAACAGCGCTCACCGAAGAAGACGAATAGAGGGCAGCGACAATGGCAACCGGGAGCTGAGAACCACGACAGTAGCAGCCGGTAGCACCAGGAACCAAGTCAAGGACGAAGAAGATGGCAGTAGCCGGCTTCACTCAGTAGCAGCGGCGACCACAGCCTGAACCGGCAGAAGCAAGCCTCAAGCGACGCCGGGGAAGACGAGCAGCTTCGGCAGCGGCTAATACAGCAGCAAGCCACCGTTGCCGGAGAGGAGAAGGAAACCGCGAAAGGGGAAAGAACCCCCAACAACGACAGCGGCAGCAACCACGCTCGCCAGAGAAGCAGCAACGGCGGCCGAGCAAGAAACAACACCCGGAGCGGCAGCCACGCTCACCGGAGAAGCAGAAAACGGCGGCCCCGCTGTCACCAAAACATGCGGAGGAAAAGAGAGGCCCCGAACGGCAGAGGTTTCGGCAGCGATGGCTGTTGCCGGAAACCAGGGTAAAACGGCAAAAGCAGTGGCGACCGGCAGCAACAGAGGCAGTGGCCAACTTCAATCTGCACCGGCGACGGCGACGACGCACAACATCCCGAGCAGATCGTCGTGACCGCCGGAGAAGGAGAAGGCGAAGCGGCCAGCGAATCAGCGCAGAGCCATCTGCCGGACGCGAGGAAGAAGGCGGCAGTGATGGCGTATCGACGGCGACAGCGGCGAAACAGGCGTCGGCGGAAAAGGAAGAAAGGGAAACCAGGAAGAATAAGGGACCCGCAACCAACCCTAGGAGCCGAAAAATTTGCAAACGGCCCCTGGTCATTTTACAAAATCGCAGAAAACCATTGGATTTGAGAAAGAATACACAATGGCCTAACTAGTTCTCAAAATTGGCAAAACCGCCTCCTCCCAAGGAAAATGCAAAGAAGCTCAGCAAGATTCCAGGTTTCACAAAACAGGACCAACAAAATTTTGCCAAAAGGCCATCTTCAAGCCACATCTATAGAAAGACACCGCAAGTTTGCAAAAATGGCAAAAGGACCCAATGACCTGAAAAACTATGGGGAGTCTGTTACTTTGTCATTCGCCGTCAAGACGCCTCTGGCAAAGGGGGGCAGCTGTTGACACCCCACCCTCGGAGCCCAAAGACGGACAATTGGACACAAGATTCAAGCCCAACCAAATTCAACGCAAAAGAAAATTCAAGACAACCAAGCGGGCCCTCCCGCACTCAACCCACGGAGCAAAGCTCCACCAAGCCTCGAAGCAGGCTTTTCAACAAACCAAATCCAGCCCACAAAGAGCGAAGCTCCTACAGGCCACCTCAACGGGCTCCACAAAGCAGCCCACCAGACAAAACAAACATGCTTAGCCAAGCTCTAGCCCACTAAAGCCTCGGAAGCAGGCTTCTCTACAATTTTGGGCCTCCACAACGGCCCACCCAAAGCCATGGGCTAAGCCAAGCTCTAGCCCACCAAGCCAAGCTTATGGACCAAGTCCAAAACCATTCAAGAGGCCCAAAGCCCATGACCCCAACTCAAGACCAAGTCCATGATCTCACTCAAGCCCAAGCCCATGGACCAAGTCCATGACCTCAAGGGAGCCCAAAGCCCACTCCACCATCTATAAAAGAAGGAGCTCCCCTCTCATTCAAGCACACTTGAAGAGAGGCATCCCAAGGGGAGGACGGGAGTCTGCAGCAACGCCCCCGGCATCCCGGCTTCCATGTTCTACGCGCTCCACGCCTCTCTTCCCATTTTCCTCTTTCCATCTCTCCCGTTCTCTTAAACCCTTTTTATTTTTCCCCTTTACGCTGTGTAAACCGCCTCGGGTTGGCAGATTTCTCCATATTTGCTTCAACTTGAAGGCCGGAATCCAGATTCTATATTACTAGTGCCTTATTTCTTTAAATAGGGGCCGATCTCCCTTTAAAGATCGGTGGCGACTCCATTTTCATTGTTTTCTTGTGTGCGTGTTTGAGCTAACGCCCCGGCAAGGTGGGTGCACGTGGGTCCGCAGATTCCAGCATAGTACGCTGCCGTTATGCTGCCGGATTTGTGACTTGACCCGTGTACGGAAGCCCCGTCTTAGCCGTCATGCCGCCAAAACCACGAGAAAACGCCTATATGCCCATTTTTCTAAAAAAACGTGAGGCCTAACTCATTTTACCCCATGTGAATGCAGGAAATCCAAGCCCACGTCGCTTTTCAACACGATCCACATCTCTAAGGCCCGGGAAACCCATTCCGAGTCCACCGTAGCGCTCCCGGCGGGTGCTACAATGACCCACTGGGCTTAATTGATGAGTATCTTGCACCTTCTGCAACTTACGAGGCTTAATAACCAGAATATTAATGATGATGATGCCCCCATTTCAGATTGACTTGCACATTTCTACACTTTAAAAAGCCAATCCCATATTTTTTTTGTTAAATTCAATTAATTCATTTTGTATTCGACAGTGTTAATCATGAATTGATTGTCTCCTAATAGCTAAAAGATGATTTGGTTATCTCTCAAGTATATATATTTTCTTTTTTTTAATATCTCATTTTGTCCTTTTTTGTATTGTCATTTTTCGTCATTTTTTTGTGTTTTTTGTAAATAAGATATGTTATCCATACGATGGGCTGCTTGACTAGTGTTTGTGTTTATGATTTTAACATCCATCCTCTTGAAAATTTCAACTGCGGCAGTTCGCTCTTCCCAAGGATCGGAGAAAGAACCAGCTCATTTGATCTCCAAACGGCCGCTAATTCCTCGTCAGTCTGCTTTTTCTTCTCTCCCCCTCTTCAGTTCCTGACATGGTTCCCATGTATTCGTCGAACAGACACCTCCTACTCATCTCTGTTTTTCTCTGCTCCACCTACTTCCTCCTCCTGATCTCGGCAGCTACAGACAGTTCCTTTTACCACTCAATTGAAGTTTTCCGCATCATCTGTGGCGGACCGACAACCGGTCTTACAGACATCAGCGGCCTGAAATGGACGTCCGACGATAGGTCAAAATTTTTGCTCTCCTCTTCCAACACCTCCATTGCTTCCATCCATACACCATCGGGCGTGCCTCCTATTCCTTATGGTTACGCCCGCATCTTCCATTCCCAACATACCTACGGCTTCCCCGTCAGTGCCGGCCTGAAATTCATCCGCCTCCACTTCTACTCCGCAAATTACACCGGCCTCAATGCCGCCGACGCCCTCTTCGACGTCACTTCCGGCCGCTACACCCTTCTCGGTGACTTCAGCTCTTATAACACCACCCAAGCTGCGAACATTGACTATATCCTTCGCGAATTCTCCGTCTACGTCGAAAGCGGTGGCTTCCTCAACATCACCTTCACCCCATCCCGGAAAATCCCAAACGCTTATGCTTTCATAAACGGGATCGAAGTCGTGGCAATGCCCAACCTCTTCCCTAAACCTTACAGGGTCGTCCTTGACGCGGGGGGTGCTCCTCAGATGTATCCCCTGGAGAACGAGACAGCACTTCAAACTGTTGTGCGGCTCAACGTGGGGGGCAGAGATATCTCGGCTGATCAGGATTCGGGCCTGTTTCGAACCTGGCAAGCGGACGACAAGTACGTATACGGTGCTGCAATGGGAGTGCAGTTTGGGTGGGATCTCAACAAGAGCTTCGAATACACAGAACAAGTTCCATCATTCATAGCCCCCCAAGAGGTCTACACATCAGGGAGGTCGATGGGTCCTTCCATCAACGTGAATCAGAACTACAACCTCACGTGGTTGTTTCCCATTGATTCTGGGTTCAGATACTTGGTCAGGCTTCATTTCTGCGAGATCCAGTCAATCATTTACAAGGAGAACCAGAGGACGTTCATGATCTTCATCAACAACCAGACGGCTGAGGACATGGCTGATGTGATTGTCTGGGCTTCTCTTGATACAGGGGTCAGTCAAAACGGGGTCCCCGTCTATCGGGATTACACTGTCGTCGTTCCCCAAGGGCCGCCCCAAGATCTCTGGCTGGCGCTCCATCCGCAGCTGGCAACTAAGACTGAGTATGTCGACGCCCTTCTAAATGGCGTCGAGGTCTTCAAGCTCAGCGACAGAGCTAATTTCAACCTCGCCGGTCCGAATCCAGTCATCCCAGAGAGAAAAGAAGGCGACCCTGATCCAGTCAAGAGACCAAGTGGGAAGAATAGTCGGACGCCTACTGTGGTGGGGGCTGCGGTGGGCGCCGTTGCGGTGTTTGCCCTTAGCTTTCTTGCGTGCGCTGTTTTCTACCGGCGGTGGAGGCAGCAGAAGGACGCTCAACCCAGCAGCGACGGGCTGTCTGGGTGGGGGCCCTTCAGTCCGTACGCAAAGTCCCGCAGCGCAGTGTCCGCGAAGACGGCTACCACCACGAGGAGCCACACCTCCTCCCTGCCTTCCAATCTCTGCCGCCACTTCTCCTTCGCGGAGATCAAAAAGGCCACCAACGACTTCGACGAAGCTCTCCTCCTCGGTGTTGGCGGCTTCGGCAAGGTCTACAGGGGAGCCATCGACAACGAAACAACGCACGTAGCCATCAAACGCGCAGATTCTTCATCTAATCAGGGGTTGCGCGAGTTCCAAGCGGAGATTGAGATGCTTTCTAGATTACGCCACTGCCACCTTGTCTCCCTCATTGGTTTTTGCCATGAAAATTCAGAGATGATCCTCGTTTACGACTACATGTCTCGCGGGAGCTTCCGAGATCATCTGTGCAGTTCTCAAAAGCCACCCCTGCCTTGGAACCAGAGGCTAGAAATCTGCATTGGGGCTGCCTGCGGTCTGCACTATCTCCACCGAGGGACTAATCTCTCCATCATCCACCGCGACGTGAAAAGCACCAACATCCTCCTCGATGAGATGTCGGTCGCCAAGGTCTCCGATTTTGGCCTATCAAAGATGAGCCTCAATGTGGATGACACCCATGTTAGCACCATGGTGAAAGGCAGCTTTGGGTATCTAGATCCAGAATACTTTCGTTACCAAAGGTTGACCGACAAGTCGGACGTGTACTCATTTGGAGTGGTGCTATTCGAAGCTCTTTGCGGGCGTCCAGCTTTGAACCATGCATTGCCCGAGGACGAGGAATGGTTGGCAAATTGGGCCTTACATAACAAGAACAAGGGCATGGTGGAAGAGATCATAGATCCCCATCTAAAAGGGAAGATCAGGCCAGAGTGCTTGAATACCTTCATCAATACTGCCGAGAAGTGTTTATCGGATCGTGGGGTGGACCGACCATCCATGGAGGATGTGCTGTGGAACCTTCAGCTCGCATTGCGATTGCAGGAGAGCCCGGATGAGGCTAGCATCATCGAAGCAGCGGCACCAGATCTTAATGTTGCAGTGTAGATTAGGAGCAAGTGGGTGGGGGTAGTTGTACATGTATGCCAAGTTAGCCGTAAGCGGGGGTATTCTGTTGTACGATTCAAGGTCTATAAAAGGGCCATTGGCCGGATGGCCCAGGTAACTTTTATGATTGCGAGCTTAAGAGGAGAATGCTATGTTACTTGATCCGGCAATTGGCCAGGATCATAATAAATGGTGTTAGATCTAGGTTTGCAAATCCTAGCATACGGAGGACAGACATGCTCATAGAAGGATTCAAGTGCTGGCCATAGCGACGATGCAGTCATTGACTGTTGGCTCCCATAACACAGGTGCGAAGGCTTGCAGATTGGAGTTGCTGAATCGGTGATGGAAGCCGACAGAACCGAACTGTATACGAATGATTTTATTGAAGATAAAAACAGGAATTACAATTCCTGAAGCAAAAAAGGCCTCAATCGAACAAACAATATCATGCATATGCAAGGAAAACTAATAGATAGAAAAAAACAGAGATTAACTCGATTCATGATTTCCCACCCCCCCGACCATTACCCAATCTTCCTTTATTTACAGTATTTTACAAACCTAATCAGAACCGAGCCCCGGACTGCCTGTTGGCAGATGTAATAAGCCAAAGGGAGAGGCCCCTCGAGGGCGTGGTTAATAGATCTCTCAAGCGGATCTTATCATTCCCGCGCAGCCTAAGAAACAGCTTGGCCCACCAAGCCGTTGTTACCAAAACTGCAAGAATAAACATGACATCTCTCATTCTCGTTTAATATCCAAAATAGAAGCTGATCGAAGCTTCATTTGGGAATCCTTATAAACGGCAACAATTCAAAACACAATAGCAATTGCTATAAGGTGCAGTTTAAAATTAGGCATATCCCCGGTTCCACACAAACCTCTGAAGGATTCTATTTGTAAATCTGCCTCATTCTACTTTGATCTCTGACCAAATTCAATTTCATTCTTCCATCAGCTGCTCCCTCTTTGTTATAATTCAAATTAGACAGCCCAACTGGATCCCAAATTAACCGGGAATAACTAACCTTTATTTCTAGCCCTCCCAACCACATTCCACCCCATGCACAGCTGCTCATAATCCATTCAGACATTTTTCCAACAGATGAGAGGCAAAATTGTTACCAGCATGCAGCCAAATGGTGACTAAAAATCCCTAACCCGTCCTTTTATCTGAATAATGCTGGCTATGGATTTCCAATTCCATGAAGACCACTCTCTTGTCAACTGGAATGCCTCTCATCCATTGCCTCCTTAAAAAATGCTATTGCAGATTTCAAGCTGCAACTCCTTTCTGAATTCTTCATAACATAACATTCTGCCACAGCACATTTGCGAATCGGTGATAGCCATGTCTGCGCACACTCTGTCTTGCTTCAACAAAGATGTTGAGTTCTTTGCTCGATTGATTTCTCACCATCTACTTTGAATGCAAAAGTAAGATCAGCTGCAAAAACAACCCTCTCTTCCGCAAACTCAATCGAACCGGAAAGAATAGTATAGCAATCAACGTCAATATGCCTCCCAACTTGTTGATCCCAACTCGAGTTTACATCAATCCGAACTGATTCGTATAATGGTTGAGTTGAGAATTTTAAAAATAAATTTTCAAATTTGGGTTCGACTCGACCCGATTTTCAAATTTGGTTTGAGTTAGGTTGGGGTCGGTTAACCCGACCCGATTCATGCCCCTCTTGATATTAAAAAATATATTTTATACAATATAGAACTTTAGGCAACCTTAGGGCTTTCAGCTTTCTTCTCCTCCCATCTTGTTGTTGCAAAAGCTGTACATAACACTCGTGCCTCTGTCCATCTCCGTCGTCCCTCATTCTCATTACAACGCTACCGGTGTTACTGCCCTCCATGATTTTCGGCGTCTTAGCTGTCTGGTCTCTCCTCCCTTTTCTTCATCCAATCCTCCTGTAATGCCCTGACCCAACTGTCGCAGGTATTGTCCGCTTTGGGTACCTTAAATGTACCCCAAAAAGCGCCTCGACAGAGTTACCAGCAGCCTCCATTTATAGCCCAGGCTCCCTCCTTCATCCTAACCGATGTGGGATGTTACATCCACCCCCCTTGGGGCTCCAGCGTCCTCGCTGGATGAGTTCCCGCTGGACACACCAGCAGGATATCGGGAGTCTGCTCTTATATCATTTGTAACGCCTCGGCCCAACTGTCACAGGTATTGTCCGCTTTGGGCCTTAGCCCGCACGGTTTTGTCCTTCTGGGTACCTTGAATGTGCGCCTCAACAGAGTTACCAACGGCCTCCACTTATAGCCCAGGCTCCCTTCATCCTAACCGATGTGGGATGTTACACCTCCATGTCAGACGCTATTGACCATGCTACCCTCTATGGTTGATGCCACCAGCACTGCTATCCTCCATGATTCCCAACGCCAAGGCTCTTTGTCATCTTCTCCCTCTCACAAACCCTCCTGCGCAACTTGGTCTCCCAATATCCCTCTCCTACCAACTGCCACTGCGCTTTGCCTCATGTGTTGTGTCCCTTTAGATGAAGTATTGCCATTTTAATTGCGAAAATAGATATTCTATAAGTTGTTATTGTTTTTGTTTATTTTAGAAAATTAAGTCAACAAGAGTTTAACTATTATCAATAGTCTATTAACCCAATTTTTAACCCAAATCAAGATGGATTTCTAGGGTTACAATATGGTTGGGTTAAAGTGTAAAAAATATGATTGAAAGTAAAGTTGGATTGATATCTTTACAAAGTAGGTTAAAATTAAGTTTACCTTAACCTGAGTCAACCTAACCCGATTTACACCTAAAATTAGCCCATACGGTGTCCCTTCGCTTTCAGCTGTTTGCGTGTAAAGTCGATGCAGACTCCAGGTAAGTCTTCCGAGCCATGCCAAAATCGTAAGTCCCAAGTCCCAACTTGGACATGCGAGATGATGACCCTTCGGCGTCATATGCCAGCCACTCAGCCATGGTGTTTGGTAGTACTTGAATCTCGACCGTTGCATATTTCTTCGGCTATCGCATCCTCATTTTAAAAGGCGAAAATCTTCTTCCGCAGTTCGTTTTCAAGGAGTACACTTCTGCATGTCTGGACAATTTAAGGTGTTTGGAATTGCAAGACCTTCCGGACCTGAAGGAAGTGTCACGGGGGTAAGAGAAGGGTCCGCTTCGGAACCTAACGGACATGCAGGTGTCTTAATGTGGCAAGCTGGCCTATCCGTTTCCCGCCGGTTCGTGGCGGACGATGAAGAACCTGACCTCAGTGAAGGTGGACTATCGCAGGGGGGATGACGAACGTGTTTCTTGGGCCAAAGCTGCGTAGCATCTGCGAAAGGGAGGTGAAGATGAAGATCATCGTCAGAATGCGGAAGCGGGAGCGGATTGGCAATCACTTGAGGAGATTCTGGTGCGGAGCTGTCCTCGTCTGAAGAAGCTGGAGCCGCTGCGAGGCAGCCCAGCGGTCGTGCTGTCTCTGGGAAAAATCGAGGTCGAAAAGCAGTGGTGGGATGGATTGGACTGGGGTGCGGATAACGCCGGTTCCAAGTTCCAACCCTTGTTCATCCGAATTCGGAACTGATGCTTACATACCATTCACCGCTTCAAGTTGGAGTTGCTGCGAAACCCAAATAACTATAGTTGATTGCCTTGTGTGGACCTGTGTGGAATAGGTGTGTTGGATTTTTGAATTGTTGCTTATTTTCGTTCATGTTGATGTAAAGATGGAAGATGTCGTGTGCAAGCAGTGCTTGTTTGTTAACTTCTTTGGGAACTATTGTGAAAAGCTTTTGGGTATAACGCTGTAGTTTCTTAGGTTTTTCATTTCATTATTTGGGCTGTTTAGGACGGTGGAACGAGATGAGCAGATTAGACGAGCAACGATGGATGTACACTGTGATGTGAAAAATAATATTGGAAATGAGAAAATAGCATGAGAAATTAAAAAAAAAAAAAAAAAAGATAACATAAGAAATAAGAAAAATGAGTTGTTATTTACTACTGAAGAGAGACTTTCTTTCGAAAATAAAAGGAAAAATTCATTTTATATTTATAACATTTGCACCTAATTTCTAGTATACCAATAACGTTATATTAATTTTTTCTTATGCCCATAACATTTGACCATAAATTCTTATTACGCCTATGTCGTTAATATAACCGTTAATTACCAAAAGACAATTTTGCTGCTTTAAAACTTTCTTAATTAAAAGGATTTAATTTTAATATGATTTTTGAGTAATTTATTACAATATATTGATGATTTATTATCATCAATTGAGTCATATTAAGATTAAATTATCTCAAATAGTAAATTTTAAAGAGCAAAATCATCTTTTCATTAGCGCAAATAATAATTATTTTGATGGCACGGGCATAAGGGAGATTTATGATAAAATGATATGCATAAGAGTGGAAATTATGAAACATTGTGGATACATAACAAATTAGAGAATTTTTTCCAAAATAAAATTTTTAATTAACTCCTGTTCCATCTTCATTTGAATCCATATCCCGAATTCGAACGAATGGTCTAACACTAGGGGTGCAACTCAGGTCGGGTTATACCGGGTTAGAGTAAACCCAAACCCAAACCCTAAGAATTTAATCCGGGTTCGGACCGGGTTTGGGTCGGGTTCGCATTAGTTTTGATTTGATTTCGGGTTAGAATTCGAGTTACCAATAAACTATTTTTTTCCAAATTTAGTTGTAATCTAAAAAAAAATTATTGCAATATACATACCTGTGTTTATGAAGTCAAGCCTCACGCTGAATTCTGCAACATCCTTTCAAAGAATTTTGCAACATCATGCTGAATTCTGCAATATTCTTTGAACGAACTCTGCAAGCATTTTTTCAGCACCCTATAGACACAAATAAATGATAAATTAGTTAGTTTTATGACTAGTTGGTCATTTCTATTTAATAGCTAATGGAAATGACTCAAGTGTACCAAATAGAAAATGAACATATCATACCAACTTTGTAGTTGAAACTAAACATTATCATACAAATTGCTGAAATTGAATTCAAACTGAATATTTATCATACAAATTGCTAAAGTAAAAATTGACCACTTGTCATACCAATAAACTTAAAATATGAATTAAATTTATACTACAATCTGTAATTCAAACTAACAGATTTCTCATACTAACAGAAAATATAATATGAAATAGATTTATCATGCCGACTCAAATTCAAACATAATCCACATAACAGTTATTCAAAGTAACTAAATCTAAATACATTAAGCATAATGGTTCAACATTCCAATCTAATTTAAGTGCAATCCAAATTTAAAATAACAATATAAACAAATCTCAAGTTTAAATAAGTTTATATCTACTTTTAAACAAATTCAAATTTCAAATGAGTTCATGTCTCCAAAGTTTCCAAAAAAATTAAAAAACTATTCGAAGACTTCGAAGTAATTTCTCTCTTGATTTTCATCTGCATTTCTAATGTCAAGTTCTTCCTCCTCGATTTACATCTTTAAAAATAATATGCATCAACCTAGATGAAAAAAATGCATGCAACTGTTAACAATAAGAAGATAATAATCATAAAAAATCATCCTAGAAATTAAGTTACCTCAAGCATACGTTGGTAATGAAGGAAGAGGTAATTTGTCTAAACTAGAGTTAGTAATGCCTAAAAATGTATATATATATTAATATTACAAAAAAATGTATAATTTATGAAAAATTATATAAATTACACCGGGTTCAGACCGGGTCGGGTTTTGATACTGGGTTGGTGCGAACCCAGTTTTGGTTTCGGGTTTCTACGGGGTGGGTTGAAACCGGGTCTATTTTGAAAAAATCTAAAAAATAAAATCCATTTTTGGTTTTGGTACCGGGTCGGGTCGGGCGGGTTCGGACCGACCCAGTACCAAGTTGCACCCCTATCTAACACGGTAGTTGACGAAAATGCGAGATTCGTTTTTTTATTGTTTAGGAAAATATTAAATAATCTAGGAGTTGTAGAGACTATCATGAAAAAAATAGACCAATTAACTTTTTTTTTTTGATGAAAGGAAACACCCTATCTCACTACCCTAGAGATGGTCTAGGGAGGAGGGATAGGACGATCCGAGATTCATTTCTAAAAAATTGTCTATACAAATTTTTTGCTGAATGGCTTGAGGGGGGATACCCCACCAAACCCGTTGATCCACAAAAGAAACAGCAATGAAATCAGCTAACGCATGAGCCAAAGCATTTCCTTGCCTAAGTACATGATGAACTGTGACCTGGGTGGAAAAAGAGAGAATGGACTTGATCTGGTCAATCACAAAACCAAGAGGAGAGGAGATGGGCTCGTCTGACCGTAGAAAGTTGATCAGGAGGAGCGAGTCGGACTCAATTTGGAGTTTGTCTAAGTTCAGCTCATGTCCCCAGCATGCCCCTAGGAGGAACGCGTGCGCCTCCATAAGCAAAGGTTCCATAAGTCCTCCTCTTCTCCAACCCTTTGCAGCGATAAAATTTCCCCCCGAATCCCTGAGGACAGCTGCAAATCCCATAGATGCATTGTGGTGGAGAAAACGAGCATCAACATTCAGTTTGAGAAACCCCTGCGGAGGTCTGGACCATCTCGGGTTCAGTGGTCGATCAATCGCACCGCCGAGTATAAGGGGAGTGGCCCTACGGTATTGCTCCAAGAAGTCCTCGCACCATTTGAGAGTGTTGGCGAAGTCCGGTTTTGTTCCATCAACTCTTAGCGCATTTCGCATGTGCCAAATCCTCCAGCAGCAGAGAAGGAAAAACACAAGATCCTTCGACGCATGGCGAGATGTTAGAGAAATAAAGATGTCCTGGATTGGGGTCGAAACAGAGATATTCCCGGCAGCCGTCGAACAAATCGTCTTTGTGAGCTCGCAATCCGAAAATAAATGATTTGTGTCCTCGAAACCTGATCTGCAAAAAAACAAAGGGGATCCACATCAATACCCTTGGCCCTTAAATTTTGGAGGGTCGGGAGTCTATTTTTGAACAGTCTCCATCCAAAGATGAGGATTTTGCTGGGAAGTTTGGTCCGCCAGATTTCTTTGTAGATGGAGGAATGAAGGGAGCGGCAAAGACCCGAGGAAAGCACTCTGTATGCTGACTTGACAGTGTAGGCCCCATGAGGTTCGAACTTCCAGAATATCGTATCCTCGTGTCCAGAAGGGGCCAGAGGAATATGATTGATTGCTTGCCACCCCACATCCCCAGTCGCTGCCAGTATGCGGTCCCTGATCCATGTGTTTGAAGTGTCATTGATGAAATGACTGACATTTATGTCATCCGGGATTGATAGCGGAAGAGGACCAGCTTTGGAAATCAAATTGTCAAGCCAAGCATCCTTAAAAAATCGGACACGCTTGCCATCACCGATTCGCCACCTACACCCGAACCGGATTGCATCTCTTTCCTTAAGAATACTCCTCCAAGTGAAAGAGTCAGAAATTTTTGCATGGCAGCTCCAAATATCGCCCCTCGGGAAGTATCTGGCTTTAAGAAGTTTATAGCACAGTGAGTTTGTGATCGTAGACAGGCGCCACGCCTGCTTTGCGAGGAGGGCATAATTAAAGAGGTTCAAATCCCTGAAGCCAAGCCCTCCCGAGAGCTTTGTTTTGCACATCTCATTCCAAGCCACCCAGCTCATTTTTCGCTTTCCCCATGTTCGCCCCACCAAAACTTGCTAAGCATCCCATTTATGTCATAACAGAGAGATTTGGGAAGAAGGAAGATGCTCATTGCGTATGTCGGGATCGCCTGCGCAACTGCCTTAATCAAAATCTCTTTACCTCCCCAGGAGAGGAGCTTTCCCTTCCAACCCTGAATTTTCATCCATATCCGCTCCTTCAAACCCTTAAACAAATCCCTTTTTGTCCTTCCCAGCCAGGCGGGTAAACCCAAATAGTTTTGAAGATTATGGCCCGTACCGCCCAAAAGGGAAGAGATGTCCCGTCGGGTGTCCGTGGTGGTGTTGGAACTGAAGAACACAGATGTCTTATCAACATTCACAATCTGCCCCGAAGATTCAGAGTATTGGCGGAGAACAGCAAGAAAATTGCTAACATGCAGACATGATGCTCGCAAAAAGATGATGGCATCGTCTGCGAACAGAAGGTGGGTGAGTGAGGGCCCATGAGGGTTAATTTTGATTCCATGAATGGTAGATCTGACCGCAGCATTTGTGATCAGGGCAGAAAGCCCCTCGGCGCACAAGATGAAAAGATAAGGGGATAGCGGATCCCCTTGCCGTAAACCCCTTTGAGGTTGGAAATACCTTGTTTTGAAGCCATTGACATTCACCCGATAAGATACGGAGGTAACACAGATCATAATCCAGTTAGTCCAAACCGGGCCGAAATTCATTGCTTCCATTGTCAATTTGAGGAAATTCCACTCAACCCGATCGTACGTCTTAGACATATCCAATTTGATAGCCATCTCCGTTCTTTTCCGTCTTCGCCCATGCCGGAGATAATGAAAAGCTTCATAGGCCACCAACATGTTGTCAGAAATAAGTCTGCCTGGAACAAAAGCACTTTGTTGTTCACTGATGATACCATGAAGGCATAACTTGAGCCTGTTTGCAATGACTTTGGCCAGAATCTTATAGACGACATTGCAGAGACTGATTGGCCGAAAATGAGACAAAGAGTAGGCCCCTGCCCTTTTTGGAATCAACACTAGCGTAGTGGAGTTCGCTTCCCGAAGGTGTGTAGTCTGAAACGAGGGGTTAATCTCATCCATAAAGCTTTTGCACCAGAGAAAAACCTCCTGACCAACTGTGTTCCAGTGCTTCTGAAAGAAACCGGCAGACATTCCGTCCGGACCAGGTGCTTTAGTGGGAGACATAGATTTCACAGCCATTACCACCTCATGAAAACCCAGAGGCTTGGTGAGATGATGTTTTTGCTGATCCGATACCCTCTGAGAGATCAAGCCTTGGACCCAGGAAGCATCTGAAGGCCCAGATGAGGAGAAAATCGATTGGAAATGGTGCAATGCAAGGTCCTGCAATTGGTTTTGTTCATACACCCACCGCCCATCCAAGTCTTGGAGAGCTCCAATAAAATTGGAGCGCCTTCTGTGAGATGCCATGTGATGGAAGAAAGCCGTGTTTCGATCCCTAGCATGAAGCCAGTGTGTTTTTGCGCGTTGTCGCCATACATGTTCCTCATCCTGAAGCAGACGATTGATTTTGAATTTTGTTCTGGAAATTGCCTCATCCCTCGTGTCCGAGGGCCGCTGAGTCATTAGAGAATCTAATGTTGACTGATTCCGGTCAATAGACTGGCGCAGATTGCCCCTCCGCTTCCTGTTCCACTTTGTTAGCGCTCTACTGCAAGCCTTGATCTTCCACCCCAGACGATCAGTGTGAGTAACATCACTTGAAGGGACCGAATTCCATATTTGATTGACGATATCATGTGTTTCCTTGTCTCTGGCCCAGAAAAGTTCGTATCGAAATTCCCTCGGGGGTCTTTGTTTTCGCCTCTTCGAGTCCAATAATATGAGTATAGGGCTGTGGTCAGAGGTGGCCGAGGATAAATGGAGTAATTTCGCAAAAGGGTAGAGTGACATCCACTGTGTAGTTGCTAGCCCCCTGTCTAGCCGAGCTTCCACGCGTTGAGAACCTCTACGATTATTGGTCCACGTCATAGGGTGTCCAACATATCCCAAATCCATCAGATTACAGCTATCCAGAGCGTCGCAAAAAAGGTCCATCTGAGCTTGAGGTCGCATCGTCTAACTGTGATATTCAGAAGGACCCGTGACTTCATTGAAGTCCCCCATAGCTAGCCACCTTGTGTTTGGGCCTCCACAAAGTTGCTTCAAAAGATTCCAGCTATGATGTCGGTTGTGTGTTTCCGGATGGCCATAAAACCCGGTAAAAGACCACCCCAAAAAGTCGGCATGGATATGGTTGCTAGAGAAACTGGAAATATTAACCGGGTGAGCGTGATTCCATAAGAGAGCGAGGCCCCCACATCTAGATGTCGAATCCACAGCGAAACAGCATTCAAAGCTCAACTTTCTTCTAATCCCATCCATTTCCTTTGCAGATCACTTTGTTTCGCTGAGGAAGATCAAAATGGGATCTTGTTTCCTGACTAAGTCGAGGAGGGATCGAATTGCACGTGGGTTCCCAAGCCCACGACAATTCCAGGCTAGAATGACCATTTTAATTGAGGTGGGACTAAGGTCGTCCCTCAGTCTCCACCTCGGCTGTAGTGCATGGTTTCGAACGCTTTATGCCTTGCCTCTGCTCTTCGGGGTCCCTGCAATGTTCTCTTTTGCTATTCATATTCAAGGTCCCTTGAGTCTCACGTGTGTGTTTACCAAGTGAGGGACAGCCCTCCGCCGTTCCCCTTGCCAACCTTTTCCATTTTGCTTTGGGTTTGTTGTCTGCTTCATCAGTCCGCCACTGCCCCAAGGCCATTAGGACCCCCCCACGCTGTGCTTGGATGTGGTGTCCATCCCTTATCTGGTTATCAGGCAGTCCTCCTTCCATATCTTCGTCATTGTGGCCACGCTGGTCGTCGGAGGCAGAGAAATTGGGGTCCTTAAGGGGCGGTGAGCTCATTGTGGTTCTGTGCAGACTCTACAAACTGGTTCCCGTCTCGGTAGGAGTACATTGCACCATCCTCGCCCTTCAGTATAGCATCCTGGTTGTAACCGTAAGCAGTCGCCGGTTGTGAGGAGCCCGAGTAGGTGGCCTTCAAGGTGGACCCCTCCATGTGCGAATCTGTAATACTTGCCCCCTTGAAATCTGTTCTTTCAGAATCAGTAATACATGCCACGTGATCTGCACCAGCCTCATTGGACGGCGTATAAGCCATGTGGTCAGCACCAGCCATGTGGTCTGCACCAGCCTCATTGGACAGCAACATGAGTTCGCTGGACAGCGTCGCAGGCATCGAGTAGGAGTCTTCCCCCCCGCTACCAACAGGTTTCTGCGGTTGTTGCATCGTGGTTTGCTGCAATACTCGAAGAGGAGTATTTTTGGACGTCGATTCAGACTGAATTGTCATGCATTGGTGCGCTTCAGAGTCTGGGATGCTGGGATCATTCGGACTCTGGCGTTGGCAGTCCGTGTCCACGAGTACAGCTGGTTTCAGAGCCTCCAAATTCTGTTGCAGAGGACCTCGTGAACCTCCCATTGGATCATCCGTGCAAAGGATGGTAGTATCCGGATGTGTGCTGCCAGAGTCGCCGAGATATTTCCGTGGTTCCACCCGATTTCCTCTGTTTGCTTGAGTTTGTAGTCTCATCGGCTTGGAGCCCACTCGAAGGCAGCTGCCATATTTCATATCTGCTTCAAAAACTTTCGCTGTCGTATTTTGGAGCTCGAGGCAGTCTTTGTGCGTGTGCCCCATCACCCCACAATGGAAGCAGAACAATGGGAGTTTCTCGTATTGGAAACTCACCCATTGCTTCTGTTGTGAAGCAACCTGTATGAAAAGTCCTCTCCTCAATGGCTCAGAACAGTCCACTGTAACCCGCAGCTTTAATTCCTTTTCATTTGCTATAATTTCGTGGAGCTGCTCGAAGGATTGACCAATGCATTTGCCCAGGTAGTTGTGATCGATCAGATGCGGGATTCCTACGACATGCACCCACAGCGGAGTTTTGACAAGCACGACACGGGCAGCCGACACTTCCTCCTGCAGGTCCTCGAGCAGAACCAGGTTCCGCTCAAAGAGCCATGGGCGGCCTGCCAGGATGCGTGCTTTATCTGACTGATCGGTGAAGGAGATGCGATACAGATTTTCTCCAATGTCCGTAAACACGAAGCTTCCGCGTGTCCTCCAAAGCCGTCTGATAGAGGAGAGGAAATGCTCCCGGTTGTAGGATTTTGAGCTCCACACCGAGCAAAGAATCGCGTGTGCTGCTCCCGGATCAATGTTCCTGACAGCGGTCGTGGAAATGCTCATCGTTTGGAGCTCGGCACCCAGGAGATCTTCCTCGCGTGGGTTCATCGCCGGGGCCAGAAGTCTCTGTATTTGATAGGACGATCTCGGTTCACGAATAGGAACAGCAGCAATGGCGACCCCCGTTCGTCAAACCAGCACTCAGATAGGGAAGATGAAAGGGAGAAAAGTCGTGGGGTAACAGAAAAAAACACCTCCACCACGGTCCGAGCGCGGCCACCGTCGCCTATCGGACCGACTTGGGGAGGAACGTTTAGTCACTTGACCCTATCACAATTTAGGTTTTTGGTGGTGGTCTTATTATTGAGACCACTCTCTCTTATAAAATTAATGTAAGAACTTTTATTTAAATTTCGTCTAACAACCAGTCGTTGTCGTTCCTATGTTTTCTCCCTTTGTCGGGCATCTCCGTAGCTTCACAACAACCCAAAACATGAATTAACATGGGTTGTTCCTACATTGGCCCATCTGCCCACAATAAAAGCAATGAGTCAGATAACTCATGATTCTGGAAGAAGGAACCCAATGGCATTTATAGGGTTAAATCAGCATATCAGATATTGACTGCTGAACTCATTTGCTATGCAGGGAGAAGACCGACGCATGCTACCTAGATCAATTTGGAGAAAACTGTTTTTCAAAGAACTTGGAGAATGCTAGTACCAATCAAGATCAAGGTGTTTGGTTGGCCTTTGTACAAAGACGCTCTCCCTACAAAATACAATCTTTAAAGGAGAGGTATATTGTTGAATCCATTGTGTGATTTCTGCCAGATGTGAAGAGAAGACTTCAAGCATCTATTTGTATGGTGCGACAAAGTAAAGGAGCTAAAAGAAGACAGCTGGTTCCAAACAGATTGCTATGGACTCCCAGAAGTACAGTAAAATGTATCTTTAGAGTTTTGGCGGGAATGCAGAAGGATGAGCATCTTTGCCTGTTTGTCATTCTGTGCTGGAGAGTATGGAACATTAGGAATAGGCTGTGAGAAGAGGGGATGCTACCATTATGGATAATATTTTAGAGCGGAGTAGATCTTTCAGAGATCAATGCATAACAGCAATTAGGATGATGACCTTGGGTATCTGTTCCACAAGCCTTCAGCCAAGATGGACTCGTCCAGCACAGGAAACCACAAAATCAATGTGGACAAATGCATAAATGAAAATGGGCAAATGTACGGGGTTTGGAGTAATTATTAGGGATTCCAGTGGATGTTTTGTGGCTGCAAAATGCTGGAGATGGCAAGACATCACTTATGTGCTGCAAATGGAAGCTATTGCCATGAATCTAGGTACCAATTGGGGTTCCAAAATGCAGCTAGAATCGATAAAATTGGAAAGTGATTCCCTTATTATGGTGACTTTGCTTAGGGATGGTAGTCTTGCTCGGTCTACTTTGGGGATTTAGCTTGATTAAATCAGGTCTTTTGCTAACTCATTTCATTTTGTTGAGTTCATGCATGTGCTACGCAGTGGAAATTAAGTTGCTCATTCTTTGGCTAAGTATGCTTCGTCGATGTCTGACTTTCTTAAAACATGGTGGGAATGCCCACCGAATTGCATTGTAAATAATCTCCTTTTGGACTACTATGGGGAGTAAATACAACACAATCCTATTATAAAAAGAAAAAAAAAAGAATGATCATATTAGTCCGGGCTAAGTAAATATCTCACTTAACCCACCTCAAAAATCCTATTTAAAACTGTATTATACCGGTCTAGAAAAGTAATCCCGACCGTGTATTTAATGCAATTTCACAAGATCAATCACACATTTATGGTGAAATTAATTATTATAACTTCATAAAAATTTTAAAATTCCACTTCCACTAGTCATGTTCCCATTATTACATCAAGGCACAAAGAAAGAGAAATTTTACAAGTCTATCATTCTTAATACATGCCTTTAAAATAAATAAATAGAAATAATTATTCTTGAAAATCTTCTTGTAAATCCCAAAACGCTAGTATCCCACTTGATTTGGTACACCTATAAAAATAATGGGTTAGTCTCAACATGACTAGCAAGTAGAAAATTATTTGAAAATGGATAATGGCTCAAATAAAACTTAATTAAATGATAAAATAATCATTTAATTTAATATCTTAAAAATTAGGCCTCAAATGCAAAATCAAAT
This sequence comes from Annona cherimola, assembly GCA_030490835.1. Taxonomy (NCBI): domain Eukaryota; kingdom Viridiplantae; phylum Streptophyta; class Magnoliopsida; order Magnoliales; family Annonaceae; genus Annona; species Annona cherimola. The sequence goes on along the minus strand of CM059977.1, from coordinate 9,726,926 downwards.
CCTTCCATTGAGTCCAGAAGCATCAAAAACATTGGAATAGATTATTTGATTACCCAAATCGAAGTTCAAATGAATAAATTACAATAAAATGGAATGAACGGCATGTGGGGCCCATCAGGGCTTATCTTACTTAGCCCTTATTGTTGTAATGGCCCACATATCGATTTTCCAAAATTCCCTGGACATCACAAGCATTAAAATTATTAAATATATAAAAACCGTCAAAAGCAACAAAAAAATTCGTTGCAAAAAGGAAATTCTCATGCTCCTGCCGAATTTCCTCTCTGATGGAAATTCTCTATGACACGATTTACCTTTGATAGATTTTTTTTTTTTTACTTTCAAATTCCGTGAACTCAGAAACGACTTTACTGGACGACCCACGAAATAGAATTTAGGCTTATAGATGCATATCAATATATATATTAATCCACGTCATTAATATATGATTCTAATGTCCCCATATATATATTGCATATTAATCTTCATAAACGCATAAAAAAATGCATAACAGACAACAATATAAAACATGTATTTTATGTATAGTTTAAGATATAATTTATCTGCATAATTTTATATCCTTAAGAATATAAAATTAAATTATACCAAATATATTATAAATATTATGAACAATTAATTGAAATAATCTAATTAATTGCTCAAAAATAATTATAACAATAACGATTAATTTGGAAACCATTTTACAACTTCAAATAAAATACTACTTGCCTCTGTTGAACAAAATAAATTTTTCTCCTTTCGCCACTCTACCTCCCAAACCTTTCTTCCGAATATTCCCATCTGTTAAGTCTCCATCCCAATTTATAGAAGTCTTGTAGCTTCTAAAGGATATGAAGATAGAAATAAGATAAATTTTATTTTAAAATTAGATTCTATCTTAACAAATCTTATTTAGGATAATTCTTATCCCATCGTATCTTATCCTGTGGAGATAAAATTTGTTTCAAAATTAAATTCTATCTTAACCACCCTATCTAGGAGAGTTCTTATCTCATCATATCTTATCCTGTGGGGCCCACATGTCTGGGGAGGCAAAAATGCAAAAAAATTAATTTTTTTTTATATTTTACAAAAATAATTTTTTTTACTTTTTTCTTCATACACTTGTTTATCTAAGTGTATTTAATATATAAATCAAGTTTTATCATTTTTGAATATGTGTATATATTTTTTTTTAGATTTTTAAAAATAAGGGTATTTTAAATACATATATACACATAAATATTTAAAAATCTCAAAAATAGATAAACATATTCAAAAATGATAAAACTTGGTCTATATGTTAAAGAGTAATGATCCTGGTAGCTCGGGCTAAGTAAATGTTTCACTTAGCTCACCTAAAAAATCTTGTTTAAAGCAAATTTTTTTTGGCTTTTTTCTTCATACATTTGTTTATCTAAGTGTATTTAATATATAAATCAAGTTTTACCATTTTTGGATATGTGTATATATTTTTTAGATTTTTAAAAATAAGGGTATTTTAAATACATATATACACATAGATATTTAAAAATCTCAAAAAAATAGATAAACATATTTAAAAATGGTGAAACTTGGTCCATGTGTTAAATACACTTAGATAAACAAGTGCATAAAGAAAAAAGTAAAAAAAAATTGTTGTAAATAGTTTTTTAAGGTGGGCTAAGTGGGGCATTTACTTAGCCTAAACTAACATGATCACTCCTCTATGTTGATACACTTAGATAAACAAGTGCACGAATAAAAAAAGTAAAAAAAAAAGTTGTTATAAATAGGTTTTTTAAGGTGGACTAAGTGGGGTATTTACTTAGCCCGAGTTGACAAAATCACTCCAAAAAAAAAGGTTTAAATCATATAAAATGTATCCTAACAACTATCATGACTCATGTATTAAAGAACAATAGTTGAATGAAAGATTTCTGCCTTTTCTATTGTAAAACATAAAATTAACTGAAGATTTTTAATATCAGTCAACATGCGCTTTTAGAATTTTCCATTATTTTGGCCGATATGATTTTTGATAAAAAAAAAATTTATTTCTTTACGAGGGTAATTTTGATAAAAGGGAACAAGAAAAAATTTCACCGCTTTTTCCGTCCTTTTTAGTATAATTTAACATTTTAACTCCTAACAACCCTATTCTTCAATTATTATGTCTATTTTTAATTATTATTTCACATGTTTTAAACAACCATCACATATATTTTATTCTTATTTTCTTTACTTCTAATAATCACCTATATCATATCACATTATTTTTACATTTTTTTAAGAAAATTTCCATAATTTTTTGTTTCATTTCTTAACTCATTATCAAACGTACCCTAAGTGCGTAAAATGGACATGCATGGTATAGGGTTATCTAAATAATCATAAAGACATGAAAATAAGTGCTCAGAACCAAAACTAACGCCACAGCTTGGCATTTTACTCGAATGATGTGCGTATTGCGTATGCCGAAATAGCAAAAATCAATTAATAAAAAAATAAAGAAAAACAAAAATCTCACTATACACATTATTTAATTTATAATATTAATAGTATATTTTGAAATTACCATATCTACAACAAACTTTTTTTTGATAAAATACGCCAAACTTTATATAATATGAAATATATTTTTTGATGAAAATATAATATGAAATATAATATACATGTATTTTGTCTAGATAAGCTTAAACATGACTTTTTATTTGCTAAAAGTGATGAGCATTATTTTACAAAATTGTTCAATGATGCGATAGGGATGAGATTAGAATTTGCAATAAAAATATAGTGAGAATAGGTAAAGCTGTATTGAGAATTAGTAAATGTGTATTTGGAATAAGTAAAAGTGCATTGGAAATGTAGCGTCCCATCTCGTCCCATCTTTGATTTAAGTGCATATTTCGCTATATTAAAAAATTTTCAAAAAAAAAAAATTGACTCTAAAACTTTTTACTCTTTATAATTATCTTATTTTTAAAAAAATTTCATATCTTTTTATACAATTACTCTACTTTTTAAACATTTATACATAATAACTCCTACAGTAAACTTATTTATTTTAATTTTATTCTTTTTACTTCTGATTATTAGCTCGTTATATCATATTATTTTTCCATTTTAAAAACTTTTATGCTAAAAATTTTTTATCCAAAAGATTTGTTTCTTCCCATACGTACCTTAAATGTAAATAATATATAATTTTTTAAAAATTTACTTATTTAATATTATAACAATTTCCAATTCGTAAGATTTTGTCATTGCCATATTGTCGCTGCCCACTCTGCCTCCGACGGATCATATCAAATTTGGGCCCTGGTATCATCTGGCTACAACTTCTGAATCTGGAGTGTCATCTAAAGCATGAATAGCACCCGAGTTCCCTTCATTATCAACGCTTTAGATGACACCCACGTGCACCAACCACGAGGTGGATGGAGACGAGAATGGCCCACCGTAGTGCGCTTCGCACAAGCCATCACAAAAGAAAAATAAATAAATAAAAGGAAATAAAAGAGAGATTGACGTTGACGTTGACGTTTTCTGACCTCTTCAACGAACTTGCACGGCAAAAAGCCATGCATCGTTTTTGCACGGGTAGCTTAGATTGCGCCGCACATCCTCCTTCAAAATTTCTAATAACTCTCTTCGGATGAATGAAGAGATCGGATCCATTAAGATGATTTCCAACTGGGTTTTACATGGATTCCGTAAAAGAGATGATCGAGATAAAATCCATTTTGGTTTCATGGATACCAATCCTCACATGGACCATAGAAATGTGCGCAGTTGGAAGTGAAGATTATGGAAATGTATACGGTATCCCTTTCCTTTCTGCTGTTCGCGTGTAAAAGTCGAAGCAGACTCCAGGTGAAGTCATCCGGGCCATGCCAAAATCGCAGAATCCCCAGTCCCCACTTGAATATGCAAGATGACGAGGCTTCAGCGTCACATCCCAGCCACGCGGCCTGCAGTCATGGTGTTTGGTAGTACTTAATCTCGACCGTTGAAAGTTCGTTCGGCTATCGCATCCTCATTTTAAAAGGCGAAAATTTTCTTCCGTTTTTTCTTTTTTCTTTTTAAATAAAAAATGAAAGAAAGAAAAAATTGTAATTGAATCGGAATCAGGGAGTTGTTAATTGTTATGCAAAGTAATCACGCGGTTTGGATGGGACCCAAGAGAGGAATATCTGGTCCGTATCTCTGTCACCCAACACTAGTTTGTTTCATATGTACTAATGACCCTGCTATTTCACATTGTATTTTATTAATATCATCATTTATTACACTTCCATTCATCCTTTCGGTCACGTTCGTCCTAAATATTATAAAATATCATTTATTACTTTCGACTTTGAAATCATTTAAAAAATCGGTACTTAACATTCTTTCTCAGTCAGCTATAAAATAAAATTAAAAAATTATAAACGATCAGCCAAGCAATTCCATGTAGCCCTTTTTTAATTTTAAAACTTTAATATTTGAGGTAACATTTAATCCTTTCATTGTATTTAACACTGTTTGTCTAGACACAACACAAAGTTTAATTCAAATGAAATATATGCATGACAATATTTGTTTAAAAATATGTGTAAATAATAAAAAGTTTAAATCCATTTGCCTAAACAGTGGGTTGTAATAATATTTTATTCAAGTAGTAATGATATTTAGACATCAAACATATAATTTTAAAACTGATATTTATCATAAACCATTTCATTAAATTAATTTTACACTTTTTACATAAAGCACGTTGAGTGTAATATTAGACAAATAAAACGTTTTCTATATGATTTTTTCATAAGCGTTATGATATTAAAAAATGAAAAGAGTTTCGGAGAAACATAAGCCAATCAAAAATTCGATATGTACCATAGTTTAAAAGTTAAAAGTCCTGTACATTTTGTAATATTATGACAAATCAACAGTCATTGCTCTATTTCATAAAAAAGAAAAAAAAGGGCATTGCTCTAAATTTAAGACATTTGATGAAACCCACTATATATCTAAAGCAAATCAGAAGACGTTATCCTAAAATTCTACCCCAGTATTTAATCTTCTTTTTTATTATTTATTACTGGACTTGCAAGCTATTTTAACTGACTCCATGAAAGTTCCAAGTTCACGGAGCTTCTCCGAAAGAAGGAAAAGAAGGGTTTCAAGTGAAGTGCACGTGCGAAACGAAGCCGTCAAACTGCTTGTGGGGGCCGCGTTGCTTCCACATCCGAGTCAATCAGCAAGCATGGTGTTTTTTTTAAAAGCTATCCAAGTCCTACTTGTTCGCCTTGGCCATCTCTCGAACCGAACTTCCATTTGCAGCTCTTTCAGGTATGTTCTTCCCCTTCCTACTTCTCCAATCCGCTACTGATCATTTCCAGAGCTAGCAAACCCTCTGGATTTTTCCAGTCGTACCACTGGCAACTAATTCTCCACTCAAAATCCTCTTTTTGCATTTTCTATTTTTTTCCCCCACCTATTCATGGGTTTTGTAAATTAATCTTGTTCTGGAACTGCGATGCTCTCTTGTTTGCTTAATTCCCGAGAATTTCAACCCCAATCTTGGTCTGCTGCGGCTGGGGTTCAAGGATTTCCTGGATCGAGAGCTGCTTGACTGCTGTTTGCGTTTGTGGTTTTAATATCCATCCTCTTAACAATTTCAGCTGCGGCAGTTTGCTCCTCCCAAGGATCGAAGAAAGAACCCGCCAGTTTGATCTCCAAACGGCCGCCGATTCCTCGTAAGTCTGCTTTTTTCTTCTCTGCCCTCTCCAGTTCCTGACATGGTTCCCATGGATTCGGCGACCATGCACCTTCTCCTCATCTCTGCTTTTCTCGGGTCCACCTTCTTCCTCCATCTGATCTCGGCGGCAACAGACAATTCCTCTTACCACTCACCTGAGGTTTTCCGCATCACCTGCGGCGGACCGACAACCGGTCTCACAGACCTCAGCGGCCTGAAATGGACGTCCGACGTTGGGTTAAAATTGTTGCCCTCCTCTTCCAACACCTCCGTGACTCCCATCCATACGCCATCGAGCGTTCCTTCGATTCCTTACGGTTACGCCCGCATCTTCGATTCCCAGCACACCTATCGCTTCCCCGTCAGCGCCGGCCGGAAATTCATCCGCCTCCACTTCTACCCCGCGAAATACAGAGGCCTCAACGCCGCCGATGCCCTCTTCAAAGTCGCTTCCGGCCGCTACACCCTCCTCGACGACTTCAGCTCCTATAACACCACCCAGGCCATGAACATCAACTACCTCGTCCGCGAATTCTCTATCTACGTCGATGGCGGCGGCTTGCTCAACATCACCTTCACCCCATCCCCGAAAATCCCAAATGCTTATGCTTTCGCAAACGGGATCGAAGTCGTGGCGATGCCCAACCTCTTCCCCGGAAATTACAGGGTCGTCCTTCCCGAGGGGGCCCCTCCTCAGATGTATCCCCTCGAGAACAAGACAGGACTTCAAACGGTTGTGCGGCTCAACGTGGGGGGCAGAGATATCTCGGCTGATCGGGATTCGGGCCTGTTTCGAACCTGGCAACAGGACGACAGCTACATATACGGTGCTGCAATTGGAGTGCGGGTTGGTTGGGATCTCAATAAGAGCTTCGAATACACAGAAAAGGTTCCATCCTTCATAGCCCCCCAAGAGGTCTACAAATCAGGAAGGTCGATGGGTCCTGACGCCAACGTGAACCTGGCCTACAACCTCACGTGGTTCTTCCCCATTGATTCTCGGTTCACATACCTGGTCAGGCTCCATTTCTGCGAGACGCAATCAATCATTTACAGGGAGAATCAGAGGATGTTCACGATCTTCATCAACAACCAGACGGCCGAGGCCCAGGCTGATGTGATTGTCTGGGCAGATGAGGATACAGAGATCAAGCAGAACGGGGTTCCCATCTATCGGGATTACACCGTCGTCGTTCCCCAAGGGCCGCCCCAAGATCTCTGGCTGGCGCTCCATCCGCAGCTAGCATCAAAGCCTGAGATGTTCGACGCCCTTTTAAATGGCGTCGAGGTCTTCAAGCTCAGCGACGCTAATTTCAACCTCGCCGGTCCGAATCCACTCATCGAAGAGACAAAAGAAGGGGACCCTGATCCAGACAAGAAATCAAGTGGGAAGAACAGTCGGACGCCTGCTGTGGTGGGGGCTGCGGTGGGAGCCGTTGCGGTGTTCGCCCTTGGCTGTCTTGCGTGCTTTGCTTTCCACCGGCGCTGGAGGCAGCAGAAGGACGCTCGGGCCAGCAGCGACGGGCCGTCTGGGTGGGTGCCCTTCAGTCCGTACGCAAAGTCCCGCAGCGCGGTGTCCGCGAAGACGGCGACCACCACGAGGAGCCACACCTCCTCCCTGCCTTCCAATCTCTGCCGCCACTTCTCCTTCGGGGAGATCAAGAAGGCCACCAATGACTTCGACGAAGCTCTCCTCCTCGGCGTTGGCGGCTTCGGCAAGGTCTACAGGGGAGCCATCGACGGCGGAGCTACCCGGGTGGCCATCAAGCGGGCTAATCCTCAGGCGGAGCAAGGGCTACATGAGTTCCAAACCGAGATCGAGATGCTCTCCAAGCTGCGCCACCGCCACCTCGTTTCCCTCATTGGCTACTGCGACGAGGACTCCGAGATGATCCTCGTCTACGACTACATGGCTCAGGGGACTCTGCGCGGCCATCTCTACAAGTCCAATCACCCTCCCCTGACTTGGAAGCAGAGGCTGGAGATCTGCATCGGCGCCGCCCGCGGCCTGCACTACCTCCACACCGGGGCCAAGCACACCATCATCCACCGCGACGTGAAGACCACCAACATCCTCCTCGATGAGAATTGGATCGCCAAAGTCTCGGATTTTGGTCTTTCCAAGGTGGGGCCGACCATGGAGAACACCCATGTGAGCACGATGGTGAAGGGTAGCCTGGGGTACTTGGATCCCGAGTACTTCCGCCGGCAGCAGCTGACGGACAAGTCGGACGTGTACTCGTTCGGAGTGGTGCTATTCGAAGTCCTCTGCGCCCGCCCCGCGGTGAACACTTCGCTGCCCAGGAATCAGGTGAGCTTGGCCGACTGGGCCCTGCAATGCCAGAAGAAGGGCATTCTGGAAGAGATCATGGATCCCCACCTGAAAGGGAAGATCACCCAAGAGTCGTTGAAGAAGTTTGGGGAGACGGCTGAGAAGTGCTTGGCGGATTCTGGGTTGGAGCGGCCAGCAATGGGGGACGTGCTGTGGAGCCTGGAATTCGCAATGCAGTTGCAGGAGAGCGCGGAGGAGGTGGGCATCGAGAGGGAGGAGAACGAGGAGGTTCCTCTGTACGGTGGGAACGGGAGGGTAGAGCGGGAGACGCCGGAGTCAGGTCAGAGCAGGAATTTTACCACGGATTCGAGGAGCTCAGGACTGTCGATGAGCATTGGGAGACGGAGCCTTACAAGCGAGGACTCGGAAGGGGTCACTCCCAGCGCCGTCTTCTCGCAGATCATGAACCCAAATGGCCGGTGATGAGATTAAGAGGGCTGGCTTGGCTGCAGATTCATATCATAGAATATGGTAATGAATTAAGGGGGATTGATTAGTGAGGCTTGTTTCATGTCGTTAGTGGAGAGCTTATTTCCTGGGTTGATTGTATTTCTCGAGTGTATGAATTCCATGGCTTTCTCCTCTCTCCGGAGATGCGTTGGTCCCAAAAGGGGATGCAGGAGAAGCTTTGGTAATTTACTCTCCCCACTAGTTACAAATATCCGGTTCAACTGTGAGTTGTAAACTTCCCAGCGTAGATGAGGATTAGAATGGAATAGAATTTTTATTTTATAAAATACTTCTTTGATTTTCAAAAAATAATAATTTAATTTTTTTTCATTTTTAATATATTTTTTCTTAAATCTCAAAACATCTTTAATCATTTCAATATACAACAATATTTTTTTCATTTCATAAGATCATTGCATCCTCGGTTCATCTAAACTGTAAACAGATAATAACATTAATTTTCAACTCTGATTACGATCCATGGTTATATATGTAGTAAACGGTAACAGGGGTAGCGCAGGGAATGGTTTATCATACACTTTCCTGAAAGATGTGGAAAAGTGTGAAAGCCGGGGGCTACTACGCGCGTATGTGTCCAAACGCACAGCAAAGGAATCCTCGAAGACTTGGGTCGTTGACGAAGGCAGTGGAAGCTGACCTGGGACTTCAAACGATGCATATCGACGAGACCACACAGTGATATAAAAAAAAATAATTTTAAAAATAATATATTGGCCGGCCCTAGTAGATCGTTCGCCTTGATTAATATGCGAATTTATTTAGCGTGCGGAGTCCGGTAGAAAAGGACGTGAAAGCCTTGAAGATATTTCCAGGATCCATCCCATGTACATTTCCTTTTTGGTTTCCTTGTGTATCTTTTTTTGAGATTGCCTGGTTAACACGAAACAAGGTTCACATGTCGGGGCTAATGACTACTTTAACACGAGGATATACTAGCATTAAACGAAAAAAATAATGGAAATTACTTTTATGAAACTTCATTGGTTAAATTATTGTCCCTCTTTGTGATTTCTTTTTTAATTAGTTAGAGAGGTTAACTACCATATGGCCCGCCAGATTCATGGTTCAGATTGACCAGGCAATGTACTATAAAGTATAAACATGGGCATTTCAAAAGATAATTTATGCTTGTCATGTGGTAATACTCGGTGTTCGATTCCTCCAGAGACGAGGGTGTTTTACAGACTCCTTTAGTATGACGGTATTTACAGAAAAATTCTCTTTATTGTGTGAAGGATATAAATATGCTTGATTTTAATATTAATTTTCATAATATATATATATATATATATATATATATCAATCAAAAAATAAGTAATGCTTGACTTGAGGTATTGCCCTAAATTTAAATTTATACATCCCCGCGGAAATCTAGAAATATGCCGCTATAGTTGAATTTGAAACATAGCAAACTCATAAATGCAACTTTAATAGTACGACTTCAGTAGATGACAACCAAATATACATTCAGATAAACATTTTTACGCAAAAAAAAAAAAAAAAAAAAAAAAAATCCTATAATAGATACGATTTTCTTGAACTAAAACAATCAAAAGAGAACTTTATAGAATAATTTATTAAAAACGACCACGTGTATTACAAATATACGAAAAGAGTGCCTGATGCTACCAAAAGCCAAGAGATAGACAGTATTGCTCTTAACAGGCCGAGAGGGATTTTATTGGTTCCGAAATTGGATGGTAGGCCATAGTTCCAAGGAAATACTAACTTCAACGAACCACCACATGCAGACTCAACAACGACTGAGGATTCGAGCAGGGTGCCGACTCTTCTTGTAACAATGGCCTCCTGTTTTAACCCGCTTCCAACAACACTACAAACAGCAGTCTAGAACACCATACGGGCAGTCTGCTACTGGAAGTTGAGCAGGGCTATAGACGGTTGCCCAATACCATACACTACACAAAGAGAGCTTGGTAGAACCGTAAAAGGACAGGCAGCTTCGGTTACTCATATACAAAATTAGGGTAAAGTAACTTTTTCTTTCTTTTCTATACATTTTTTTTATTTCTTTTTACGATATAACCGGTATTTTGTTACAATTTTAGTCTAATTCACCTAGTTCACCTTATAATCTTCATCTTACATACGACCTCTACTAATAACTATCTACGATATACATTAGCAAGAGAAAAGTCCAACACTTCACAAATAGAAGACATAATTATGAGTGTCAACGAATCGAATTAGACAAGTTAGAACTTAATCTTAATTCTAACTCATTTAAAATATCTCAACTCTAATCTGTTTATTAACCATTTTAAAAAACTTTAACTCTAACCAATTCACGACTTATTTAATAAACAGGTTGACAGATTAGTTATATAGTAAATGACCTGAAAGTCTAAACTCTGGCAAACGATGATCTCATATAAAAAGGTGAGAGGATATTTTTCAACGCACGGAAAATAAAAATAAAGCAATAACAAGAAAATAAAATTAAGGAAGCAATGGAAAATAAAAATTAAATGATAAAAAGAAGACTTAACGAAAGAAAATAACCAAATAATTTACACTTATAAATATATATATATATAACTTTAACAGGTTAAACGAGTTAAATAGATTGACCACTTAAATGTGTTACTAAAAGAGTTGACATATTATAAAATCTCAACCCTAATTCATTTATTTAATTAAACGGTTGAACAGATTGGCAAATCATAACCTATTTATTCAAAAACGGAAAATGGAGGGCGGTGGCTCTGCAGCTGTGCAAAAATCGATTTGGGGGCAAAATGAAAAGGAGAATGGGCTGCCTGCTGGTCGCCAGAAATGGAGGTCGCTGCTGTTTCACCTGCTGGTATTTCGGTTGCTGGTCTCGGCGAGGAAGACGAGGCGGCGTGGGCAGACGCTGACGGCGATGAGGACGAAGACGGGGCCGGTAGTGGGCGCGACCAGAGACAGCGACAGTGGACTTCCCGGCGGATGGTGAAAGCACGTGCGACAATGGCACGGGCGGGCGAACACGAGGAAGAGGCTCGAGCGGACGGGCAGCGCAGGGCTGGCGTGTCGCGACTCGCGAGGAAGACGAGGCGGGAGTGTCGAACCGGTCAAACCCGGTTGGACCAGCCTTTCCGGTTCGACGGTTCGAGCGGTTTTTCTTAATTGAACCGAACCGCTAGTATTCGAACCGGATACGGGACCGATTCCCGGTCTGACCGGCCGGTCCGGTCCGGTTTTAATAACACTGATTAATATGCGAATTTATTTAGCGTGTGGAGTCCGGTAAAAAAGGACGTGAAAGCCTTGACGCCTTCTCTTTCTCTCGACTAGACAACAGATATTTCCAGGATCCATCCCACGTACATTTCCTTTTTGGTTTCCTTGTATATCTTTTTTTTTTGAGATTGCCTGGTTAGCACGAAACAAGGTTCACATGTCCGGGCTAATGATTACTTTAACAAAAGGATATACTAGCATTAAACGAAAAAAATAATGGAAATTATTTTTATGAAACTTCATTGGTTAAATTACTGTCCCTCTTTGAGATTTCTTTTTTAATTAGTTAGAGAGGTTAACTACCATATGGCCCGCCAGATTCATGGTTCAGATTGACTAGGCAATGTACTATAAAGTATAAACATAGGCATTTCAAAAGATAATTTATGCTTGTCGCTGGTGGTTGCCCTGGTGGTAATACTCGGTGTCCGATTCCTCGGGTATTAGGGTGTTTTACAGAATCCTTTGGTACGAGAGTCTTTATAAAAAAAATTCTCTTCATTGTGTGAACGTTATAAATGTGCTTGATTTTAATATCAATTGTCATAATATATAAATACCAGTCAAAAAATTATTCGTGCTTGACTTGAGGTATTGCCCCAAATTTAAATTTATACATCCCGGGGAAATCTAAAAATATGTCACAGTAGTTGAATTTGAAACATAGCAAACTCATTAATGCAACTCTATTGGTACAACTTCGGTAGATGACAACGAAATATACATTCAGATAAACATTTTTACGTAAAAAAAAAATTCCTATGATAGACACGATTTTCTTGAACTAAAACAATCAAAAGAGACCTTTATGGAATAATTTATTAAAAGCAACGACGTGTATTACAAATATACGAAAAGAGTGCCTGATGCTACCAAAAGCCAAGAGATAGACAGCATTGCTCTTAAGAGGCCGAGTGAGATTTTATTGGTTCCGGAAGTGGATGGTAGGCCATAGTTCCAAGGAAATACCAGCTTCAACGAACCACCACATGCAGACTCAACAACGACTGAGGATTCGAGCAGGGTGCCGACTCTTCTTGTAACAATGGCCTCCTGTTTTAACCCGCTTCCAACAACACTACAAACAGCAGTCTAGAACACGCTTCAACGAACCACCGCATGCAGACTCAACAACGACTGAGGATTCGAGCAGGGTGCCAACTCTTCTTGTAACTATGGCCTCCTGTTTTAACCCGCTTCCAACAACACTACAAACAGCAGTCTAGAACACCATACGGGCAGTCTACTACTGGAAGTTGAGCAGGGCTATAGACGGTTGCCCAATACCATACACTACACAAAGAGAGCTTGGTAGAACCGTAAAAGGACAGGCAGCTTCGGTTTCTCGCATACAAAATTAGGGTAAAGTAACTTTTTCGTTCTTTTCTATCCGTTTTTTATTTCTTTTTCCGATATAACCGGTATTTTGTTACAATTTTAGCCTAATTCACTCAGTTCACCTTATAATCTTCATCTTACATACGTCCTCTACTAATACCTATCTACAATACATTAGCAAGAGAAAAGTCCAACACTTCACAAATAGAAGACATAATTAGGAGTGTCAACGAATCGAAGTAACAAGTTAGAACTTAATCTTAATTCTAATTCATTTAAAATATCTCAACTCTAATCTGTTTATTAACCAATTTAAAAAACTTTAATTCTAACCAATTCACAACTCATTTAATAAACAGGTTGACAAATTATTAACAAGTGATATGGTAAATGACTTGAAAGTCTGAACTCTGGCAAACGATAATCTTGCACGAAAAGGTAGGAGGATATTTTCAGCGCACGGAAAATAAAAATAAAACAAGAACAAGAAAATAAAATTAAAAAAGCAATGGAAAATGAAAATTAAATAACGGAAGAAAATTACCAAAAAATTTACATCTATATATGTAACTTTAACTAGTTAAACGAATTAAATGGATTGACCGGTTAAATGTGTAACTAAATAAGTTGACAGATTATAAAATCTTAACCATAATCCATTTATCTAATTAAATGGTTGAACAGATTGGCTAATCATAACCTATTTATTTAAAATTTTCAACCTAAACTCATTGATAAATGAGTTAAACGAGCAGGTTGACGAGTTGACCATGACCATTAACACCCTTAGATAATGCTCCCAACAAAGATCAAAACCCAAATCATTTAGACACTAAGCCAGGAATTTACCAACCGTCTTGGCTTCTATCCATTGTATATTGTTTGTGTAAGAAAAATGGGAGAAATTGCTAGAAACTGTAGAAGAAAACGGATAAAACATTTAAAACAGGAATGATCAAACGTCATGAAAACCAATGTATTATCCTAAGAAAGTATAGATTACAGTTTACAGTAAGTTCCCCCTGTTTGACTTTTTTTTCTTCAACACGGTCTTCTACAGGAATGAAACTCAACAAGAACACAGGCAAAAGCAAGCTTCATCATCCAGTGAAACCAGATTCCTTGTGTTTCTACAAATGACAATTGATAACCTAATCGTAGCTGGTGGTGGTATTTAACCCATGGCATATTTTTGAGTCCAGCTCCGAGCAGTTGTCTCGTACTTGGACCTATCGGTCTTGTACATGTGTGCAATCTCCGGCACAAGTGGGTCATCTGGATTTGGGTCCGTCAGCAGTGAGCAGATAGAAAGCAGAACCTGATACAAATTGACAAAGTTCATGTCTATAGATACAGGGAGGGGGAAAAAAATTTTATTTGTAGGTGGGGATGAGGGATTCAACTTAGCAAGAATGTTTGACAAAGGAGTCAGCCAAGTACTGTATAGGGTTTGCTTGGAAACCGCCTAGTATTTGTAATTGCTGTTTTTTTTTATAATTAGACTCTGGATAGAACCAAAAGCTGCTGCAACTGAGCATTTACCAACAGAAAGCAAATGCAACCCAATCAAAAAGATTCACCAGAACTAGGGATTCGCATTCATACCTATGATTTTTCACGGAAATTACATTTATGCCTCTGATTTGAAACTCATTGAAAAAATGCCTATAAATTTTTTAAACATTTTCTGTTAAGCTTATAACAACTGTCAACTTCTTGGTCTTGGTGTTTATTAATTTAAATTTAGTTAACATACAAAAAATCATCTTACCTAGGTAGCTTGGTGACACTAATAAATATAAATTGTTTTAAAATTCATTATGGCCACTAAGGTATACAATTGTAGTGATCTATGGTATATTGACTAAATTCACATTAATTAATAAGTGATTTGGTTTTATCAAAAACTAACTTATTTTTTAGAAAACAAAGAGATTGAGACTTATCATAGATGTAAACAAATATTCTTACAATTCATAATCATATTTATAATAAATTTTAAATCATATGCACAAATGCAAGTTATGTGAAAATTTATAGGTGCAAGAGCAAATCCCTCCTAATATGATGAGGATCATCAATTGACAACATCTCTATTATTAAAATATTTTAGGTTTTAACTATAAGTTTTGCTTCTATGAAACCTCAATTCAATGTAGACCCATCCTTTTTCCCGCCTCAGTAATTGGTGAGAAATTCACTCCATCTAGTGCATTTAACAACATTTATATCATTGAAACATCATCATTTGTCTAGCATTATTGTGCATGGGCCCCATGTAAAAATGTAAAGAATCAACATAATAAAATGGTTTTGATGCTAAATATCAATTGGATATAATGTTCCTCATAAAACTAACTTATTTTTTAGAAAACAAAGAGATTGAGACTTATCATAGATGTAAACAAATATTCTTACAATTCATAATCATATTTATAATAAATTTTAAATCATATGCATAAATGCAAGTTATGTGAAAATTTATAGGTGCAAGAGCAAATCCCTCCTAATATGATGAGGATCATCAATTGACAACATCTCTATTATTAAAATATTTTAGGTTTTAACTATAAGTTTTGCTTCTATGAAACCTCAATTCAATGTAGACCCATCCTTTTTCCCGCCTCAGTAATTGGTGAGAAATTCACTCCATCTAGTGCATTTAACAACATTTATATCATTGAAACATCATCATTTGTCTAGCATTATTGTGCATGGGCCCCATGCAAAAATGTAAAGAATCAACATAATAAAATGGTTTTGATGCTAAATATCAATTGGATATAATGTTCCTCATAAAAGACTAGCAATATATTGATGCAACCTAACGATATTTGGATTGTCTTTCTTCAACTGAACAACATGATGAGATTAAATTTTGTGATCAAAAGCTAGTAACAAGAACCACGACTATAAATTGGCGTACAAAATTAGAGATGTTTCATGTAATGCACCATTGGTTTGAATTTGAACTTAGGAATTCAGAACAAAAAAATTTTAAAATACATATATATATTTCCATTCAACAGAAATGTAATTAAATTTCTGGCCAAATCCACTATACATTGATGTTAAATCTCAACCAAGAAATGCCAATTTTTTGTAAAAATAAACAAGCACAGCATCAGCAGCAGCAACAATAACAAAGAGAAGAAAATAAACATGCTCAAAGCCACAAACTTCAAAGCAACACAATTGCAGTTTACGGCATAATCCCTGAAATCGACTAGAATACTGATAAAAAAAAATTAAAAAAATAAAAACAATACTTGCTAATTCATGAGAAGCATAAAAGAATGGAATCAACTGAATCAAACCTTTGATATGGTCAGTGCTGGGCTCCATTGTTCCTTGAGTATATCTAGACAGATGCTACCATTACTGTTGATATTTGGGTGGAAGACCTTAGTCCTAAATGCAACCTAACACAAAGAACTACCATCAGCCTCTTCAACAGACGAGAGAAATTAACAGGCAAAAAAAAAATGGATGAAAGAAGAAATTGCAAGACTATTAGACCAATGAAGTGCTCCTTATAATCTCTTGCAGTACTATAGAAATTGAAAAAACAGCACAGGAAACAAACTTTGGCCAGCCCAAAAAAAGCCTTGCAAGAAGGAAAAACATCACGCAGCAGCCTCTCACCACATGAAGCAACTTTCAGAAACCAAAACTAGTAAAGTATGCCACAATCCAAAAACCATTTGATTCCTTTAAGCCTATTGGAAATCATAAACTACATGCCAAAATATATTCCATCACTCCACGCTATCAACCATCTTCCTACAATTGTGGACAGTATAAGCACACAAATCCTTGCTTAGTGTTTGACTGCTATAGTAGAAACATAAAATTAATGGGTTAGAGCATATTCATGATGTAATACGATGAGAAGCTGGGGAAGAAAAGAAAAAAACAAATCAACATACGAAAGAATTGCTACCTTTGGGGGCTTGAAAGGGTAGTCTGGTGGAAAATGAATAGTCACAAGAAATACACCTCCTGCATATGGGCTATCAGGAGGTCCCATGATTGTCGCTTGCCAGTGGAACATGTCTTCGGCAACAGGACCTTTATGATATACAACAGGAAAACCCGAAAACCCAATATGAGTCTGTAATTACAAACATAAATCACAATGTGTAGGTATTTTAGCAAACTATAGGAAAATTGTCAAATCAGACAAAGTGAAGATCATACTACATAGTAAGCTGAGCAACTGAATTGTGCGATTTTGATTTTGCCAATAAAATTTCAGGTCAGCAGTAAATTTTGCTTTTTGCAAATAGCAAGTTCAGAAAACATGATCACAAGCCACATGTACAAGATAAAAATGCAAGAAGGTCAAATGGCCAGCACATAAACGAATAAGCAAGCATCTACCAATGGATGAGTATCAAAATGGCCTCCATTAGTAGGTACTTACTCAAATGGTGCATGCATGACATTTTCTCTAAGAAATCATCTTTTTTAATGAGATAACTTTAATAGTCAAGACTGCTCTGTTAGCAAATCAAAAAAGCAAAAAAAGTAAACTTATTTTTAGGAACCCATGCTAACTCATAACCTCAAATCATATATTAGTTCAGATCATAAAATAGATTCGCTGGATCAAGGCATCAAGGTTTCATGCATATTTTGATTCACGCATATTTTGATTCACGCATAACACATGCTGAGAAATATCTACAACTGTATTTCAATGCGAGGATCATTTTTTTCTAGAACATAGCATCAAAGCAAACCAGGAATGCTTCTGCATGACACAAGGACGTGATGGCATCCAGGTGCAAAGGGTAGAACAGGAAATCTGGTCACAATTATGCAAGGGTATCGCAACTTGTATAAGGATTTAAGCATAGACAGACAGATTGAAACTTAAATGTAAGTAAAACCCTAAAATAACGGATCATTTTGGATGAGAAGCTAGCTCATGAATTCATGTGCACCTAGGCTCAAGCCTCACTCCAGCACCTCTTGTGCCTTGAGAAGAGCCTTAATGATCTTGACCAAAAAATATAGAAACTGTTAACACTCGAATAGTTCTAACAAGTTTTCTCTAAATCAATTTTATCGGTGAAATTATCGCCGAGAATATTGTTTTGAGGACACATCAATAAAAAGATAAAAATGACAATAGTTTTATTCTTTTATCAGTTATCTGTAGTGGATAGAATCGATTTTATTGGTTGAAATTAATCTTATCAATGAGAAATTTGATAAACTCAAGTTCATGGTTAAAATATTACTGATAAATTGTAAAGATTTTTTTGGGTGGCAATAACCTATCTTGAACTTCCATTGTTGCCTAAAATGCTTTTTCTAAAAACTTATCCCAAGCCTAGATTTAACAGTTTTGAAAACTTTTGCTAGTTCATTAGAAAGTATTCAACATATTTTGTATTAAAATCTTTATTCTCTGTGTTCAGCTCTTTGGCTATTGGAATTTTTCGTGCATTAGAAAACATTTTGGGAAACTATTTCAGCAACAATTTTCAATTTCACATATCTATTATCCATTAGTCAATCTGCTTTGTTAAGAACGGTAGTTATTCATTATAACACAAATAAAAAAAACATAAGTGAAAACATTTGAAATGTGCATTTATATTTGTAACATTTTTTTCTCTAAGTTATTCTGAATCACAAGGCAAATAATGATCTTTTTGCTGGGTAAGGATTATATGTTCATGTAATTTGTGTTAAGTCCTAAGCCACCAAAGCATATTGATTATGGAAGATTGTCTCATCTGTTCCAAAGAAAAAACTCTAGGAAAATACGGAAAAAATGGCATTTGGAAGGCTTAAATTCATATAGCAGCCAAATTATTGCTACAGGGTTTCTTGAAATACTCATGGGTGTTCAATCTTTAAACATTATCTATGTCAACATATTAGCCCTCAGTAAACCCGAGTCTACCGCATCTTGTATAAGCCATCCTGCATAACTGGGTAAACTAAGACTGGGTAAAGATTCACATTATTTGATTCAGTCCTCAAGTTAAGCCTTGTTGAAAATTGCAAAACCCATTACTCAATCATATTGATTATATATTGATCATGTACGCAACATGCATGTGTGTCCCAAATTGCAATAGCTGTATACATCAAGAATAGAAGAACAGTTAGTAATAAAGAAAACTGTAATCAATATGCAAACAAATAATTAGAGCACAAGAAAATACATAATGTAGCTATCATCAATCAAGAGAATATCAACAATAGTTGAACCATGATTTTCAACAGTAATATAGGAATAACAATCAAAGATGTAATGAAAACAGAAAGCAAAAAATGCAAAATCTTCATCATGGCCTCATGGGAAATCTCAAATCCTATTTTAATTCCATTGTTCCAAATTAAGAAGACAGCAAACACCACCAATGCATAAAGAACTTAAACAAGAACTCCAAACAATACTCAAATACAAAAATACCTGCACTGCATGAGGTAGGTGGATCCTTCTGCAAATCCTTGAGTTCCTTCAAGATGCGCTTTGATGCCATAACTAATATCTGTAATAATGATAGAGTGAAAACAAAAATTAAAGAACATACATACATCTAATTCAAAGACAGTCCTGATCCAAACTCTGCATCACGAAAAATTCAATTTCCGTGGAATCAAAAGTTTTATAAAAAATAAAAATAAACATTTTACAATGGTCTACAAGTTTTGCTAGAATTGTACACAGAAACGTATTGAATAAGAGAAGGTGGAACCCTTGTGACAAGAATAAAAAATGTGAACTTGAAATCCGTAGTTGCCTCGTCCAGAAAGTTGCTCAGCTTGTCCATATTCTCTAACTTTGTTTGTAATGAAAACCCTTTCCACTGGCGCATTCAAATGCCTTGATAAATTATGGATTTCCTCAGCATGTTGCAAACCCTACGTTTGCAAAGACAGGACAAAACGAAGCCTTAACTTTCAATGTCCCCTTGCAAGGCTCTCAGTATCACTTTTATTTTGTCTATCATCTTCTCACCACCATATGAGACGTGCAACAACTTTCTTTGTAGGTATTGAAATTTCAGTACGATAGTTTTAAAATGGACAGACTGCATGCCCATTTTGCCGCAAGGTTGGGGAAGACAACAACCAGTTGGCATTAACTTCCACGACAGACCTTCAAATTACAAGTCGCATAGCATTCAAGCAGGTGGACGAAATTGGCAGGAATTCAAACACATGACAATGGTCATAAGAAAAACCACAACATTAGCTAGTCCCCCTAATAAACCACACCCCCACCACCCCACCCACGCTTAGTCATTTAATAGATTAATTTACCGCGACGTTTTCACCAACAAAAAAAAAAAAAAAAACAGAACAGAACAAAACAAAACAAAAACGAATTCTGATAATTATTACCCAGTAAAAATCTTAAACAGAAGCCATCCGAAGACGAGATGAAAACAGAAATCAAAGTCGTGAGCCTATATACCAAAAGGAAAGGAAGAGAGCTTTCAAATCTGACAACGCCCAGAAGGTTCAACGGAAAGCCTCAAGAAAAATTCCCACAACGCCAACTCAAACTGATTAAAACAGGAAAAATAGGAATATTGAAAACCGGTGAAGACGAACGAACCATAAGTCACCTAGACGGGGATCAAGGCCTTAGAAATATAATAAACCATAAGCATAAATCACCAATACGTGATCAAAGCTTAAAGATATAAAAAACCACAAGGATATCACGATTCCAATGAGCAACCCAAAATCACAAATTTAGCCAGATCGAGGCAACAGCGCGTCTGCATCGATCCTATACGTAAAAGAGATAAAATTGCGAGACAAGACGCAAGAAAAATAGATACATATGCATAGAATTTTGAGATCGGAGTAGAACTACAAAAATGAAAGAGGATCATCAACAACATTCGAAAAACAAAATTATCTAAGGCTAGAACAAAACAGCTAACAACAGCATTCCCATGCCCGATCGAGATGCGCCGGAAATTGCAAATAGCGTCACGAACCTGACAACAAATTAGGGCTTCCCTGGTCGATGGAGGTGAGAAGGTGAGATTCGGAGCTGCAGATCTCTCTCTCTCTCTCTCTCTCTCTCTCTCTCTCTCCAACCCACCAATCTAAAGACACGGATTCCGCTTCCGCCGAATTTCGGAGTGGAAAACGCGAGGGGAAAGTCCATTTAATGAATTAAAAGGACGAAATTACCCCCCTCAACTTTCGGCGAAAGACGACTGGGGAACGTGAGATGAATCGCGCGTGTGGAAATCAAATAGGCTACGAGAAAGCATCTATCAGATCTGAACCGTTCATACTTCATTTTGTGGATGTAAGATAAAATCATGATTCTCTGACAAATGTATGGTCACGATTTAGAGAGCGCGCATAAGGCATGGTTGTGTTTTTTTGTAAATGAGGGCGCATCGGACGGTGCGTGCGAACCTTGGATGGTATGAGGCCTGGAAGGTTCCGGCGCAGAATATTTTTATTTGCTCGCAGGTCCAAAATGGTTGATTACGTGGGTCCCACTCCATCGTCTCCACCGTTAGCATCTCAAGGGTGACATGGCAACCGAGTGTTCCAAAAAAAGATAAAACGGTTAATAGTTAATTCGAGTCGGGGAATTTTTCAAAGGAAACAATGATAAGGAATTTTTCAATATTGGACGGTGGGAATTATTTTATCTGTTTTTATCTTAATGGTGTATTTAGAAAGTAATAAAATTTATAGTATATGCTTGGATATCACAAAAAAATTTCATTTTAATCTAAATTTTTTTATTTTTTACAATTATCTTAATTTTAATTATTTTTTCACATTTTTTATATAACTACCTTACTTTTCAATCATTTTTATAAACTATCCATACAATTAACTTACCTATTTTAACTTTATTATCTTTTACTTCTCATTATTATCTTCGTCATATCACCTTATTTTATATCAGTCCACAAAATTTTATACTAAAAATTTTTCATCCATAAAGGTGTTTGAAAAGTGATAAAACTTTCAAATAAAAAATTTTAATATTGATGTATTTGAAAAATGATAAAACTTTTGTTGAAAATTTTTTTAAATAAGAGTTTTTTAAATGAGAAAAAAATAAAATAATATGATAGAGATGATAACAAGAAATAAAGAGAATAAAGTTAAAATAATTAGATTAGACGTATGGGTGGTTTTGTATAAATTATTGAAAAATATAGTAATCATATTAGAAAAAGTGAGAAAATAATTAAAAATTAGAATAGATATGAAAAACAAAAAGTTTTAGTTTGAAATGTTATAAACAAACACCTATAAAAGTTGTTAAAATGAAAGAAATGATATAATATGATATAGGGTAGCGATGAGAAATAAAAATAATAAAATTAAAATAAATATGTTAGTTGTATGAATAATTATATAGAAATGATTGAAATGTACAGTAATTAGTATAGGAAAATGTGAAAAATAATTAAATAATAGTGGATAGTAAAAAGTTTTAAATTAAATGATTTTATTTAAAAGTTAACATGCCTTAAAAGTTTAATCACTTACCAAGCATAACCTTGATGAAAAGTTTTTAACATAACATTTTTTTAAACTAAAGAAAATGATATAATATGATAAGGGATAATAATAAATAATAATCAGTAAAGATAATAAAACTAAAATAAATATATTAGATATATAAGTAATTGTGTAGAAATAATTAAAAATTAAAATAGTTATATAGGAACAAGTGAATAAATAATTAAAGAGGATAATTATGAAATTTGAAAAGTTTAATATTAAAAAGTTTTAGTTCGAAAAACTTTTAGGGTGAACAAATACCTCTAATTATCGATATTTTAAATCATTTCTTTGTACTTACGTAGTGGGTATATTTGTAAAAAATTCATCTTTTTTTTAAAAAGGCGAAAACAAGGAAAAGAAAATTATAAAAATGATTTTGCATTTCATGTAAATAAAAAGAGAAATAAGAAAAAGAAATTTATAAAACGATCTAGCAAATAATAAATTAGAATAAGCATATAATTCACAAAGTGTGTTTGGAAAATGATAAAACTTTGGACGAATTTTTTTTAACATAAACGTTTTTAAATTGGTAAAAAATGATGTGATACGATAAGAATAATGATAAAATGTAAAGAAGAGAAAGTTAAAATAGATATGTTAGTTGTATGTATAATTGAGTAGAAATGATTAAAAAATAAGATAGTTATATATAAATATGTAAAGAAATAATCTTAAAATATGATAATTACGAAGAGTGAAAAGTTTTTAATTGAAATTTTTTTATTAAAAACAAACATACCAGTGTGAAAAGTATATATAGTGTATAAATTCTGATAAATTAGAATAAGCATATATTTAGAATAAGAAAATATAATTACCAACCGAGTCGTGCTCGATTGGTCAGCGCAGCTGCCGAAGAATCGGGGCTGCCTGTGGGTTGTAGGTTCGAATCCCATTTCGGCCAGAAATGTGCGGGGGAGCTGTGGTCTCCCGTCTGTATGGTTGTGGGAGCAGTTGGTCTCCCGTTTAGTTGTTAGAAGCTGTGTCTTCCTAATTATTTGGTGGAGCAGTGTCTCCAGATTTGTAAGAATGTCTCAAAGCCTTCAATATAATATGTGTTGAGATGTATGTAAATACATTCTAATCAAAAATAATAATAATAAGAAAATATAATTATAAATAATAAAAAATAGAGAATTGACTTTATTTGGTCTTCGTATTTTTGCACTTGATTCTATATAGTATACGAATTCTGCGGTGGACATGAGCATATGCAGATCCGTACACACCGTGAAGTGGATGAAAAAATGATCTAGCCTCAAAGTTCATAATTTAGAATAAAAAAAGATAATAATAAAAAATAGCGAATCGACTTTACTGGTCTTCGTATTTTCGCACGCAATTCTCTATGGTATATAACTGCAGTGGACATGAGCATAGGCGGATCCACGTTCCTCCTAAAGTGGACCAAATGCACCCACTCAAAATTTAAAAATTAACTCGTTTTTATGATAATTTGTAAATATACTTACATAATTTGGTCATAATCACAAATATATCCATATAGTTCCAAAATTTGCAAATAACCTTACGTAATTTGATTATAATTGCAAATATACGTATGTCATTACTATGCTATCATAGTTTTATTTATAATTATATGTAAACTATGCTGGTATATTTGAAAATTATTTTTTATACCACATTTGTAAATATATATGTTTTGCGTATATTTGTAAATATACTCATACACTAAAGGTGTTAAGACGCTACGACAATATAGATGTATTTGTAATTATAGTCCAATTACGTAACTGTTATTTGCAATTTTTGAAACTATATGAATATATTTGTAATTATAATTAAACTATATAAATATATTTACAAATTATCTTATTTTTATTTACACAGCTCTTATTGTTAAGAGTCAAGTAAGGTTGAACTCCATGAGAAGGAAAAGTTCTCATAGCTCTTGTCTTTTCATTCAGAAAACTCAAAAACAAATACCTTAATTTAAAAAATCTAGCTTCTTACAATCACGACCAACAAGGCAATGCTAAAAATTATTTTTATTTTGACAAGGCACCAAATGGAAATCCAAGCGTAGGAGACGAGTATGTGTCGTTATCGTCAAAATCAAAGGATCGTGGAAAAGCTATGACAGTGGCCGGGGGTGGACTTCCACCTTGTGGAAGGAAGGTCAATGAATATTTGTAACCAGTACGCCTACCAGAATGGACCTCTTATCTCATAATATTCGTCTGCAAGGAGATTGGACCGGCCGACTAACCATTTATCCATGTGCCGTCCAAGGAACCGATGGGTCCCATTTTCATAATAAAAACCAAAAATTAACAGTTCACATGGTCTTAAACTTAGACCATGTATTTTTTTATCATGGTACGGAAAATTATTTAAATCCAAGTATTTAATGGATCATATTCACTTTAAAATATATAATTATGTATAAATTATAAAATACACTGGCATCCAGTCACGTATGCATTAAAACATTATAATAATTAGTGGAATCATTCATCCATAAAAGAAGAAGATTTAGGCAGTTTAGTTGTTGAAGTAATAACTCTGAAATAATACATAAATCAAATGACCTTACTATGTTTTTTAATTAAATAATCTTATCATATTGATTTTAGAAATTTATTAAATTTCTTTGATTTGGATAAAACTCACTTTTTTATCTCAACCAGTGATTTTAAAGGAAAGGATGTTGTAGATTTCAAGGGAATTTGCACATAGGTCCCTCCAGTAACGTAAATATTAACAGCATTCTTTTTAGCTAAATTGACCAAATTCCCTTTTAATTAATGATTTTATCAAAAGGGTCTTAAATGGACTGGCCTATTTGGTTGAATTTTTTTAGACCATTTTTTTCAATTTTTGCTAGAAAAATATTTAAAATTTTAAATAAAATCAAAACTGCGCTTTTAAGTCATTCGCTTCAAATATGAAACTTGAGGATGAAAAATGCAAATTTCATAAACTTGAAGAACTTATATGTAAATTTATCATAAATCTAGCATCGTCATCAAGGTGGGGCCGGTTTAAATCGGTTCGCAAAAATGTACTTTGGTCAACCAGCTGGCTGGAAGTGAAACCCAGTTTTAACTTTTAACCGGTTAACAAAAATTTACTTTTGTTAAACGAAATCCAGGACATTGGGCAGGGGAGACGGCACTTCTCTGTCTCAATTAGGTGTTTCAAGGGATCATGCTTGCTTGAATAAAACATGCATGAGCTCAAATTTCTCATTTTTAAAATAATTTTTTAATCTTCGATACCACTTGTTACACTTCTCAACTAACTTCTCTCAATCACAATACACATTATTACATTATTACATTGTAGTCTTGCTCTCTCTGTTTCCCATTCAAACTCCTTCATCCTTCCAAATGGACCCGCCCACATAATAAAATTTCACTCTCAAGTCTCATATATATATAGAGAGAGAATCCATTATGTGCGGATAGACTGCACTGTAATTATGATGCAGTTCATTGTAAAATGGGCCTCACACTTATTAAAATATAATAATATTTTATACAATTATTTATCCATATAAAAATCACATTTTAGATAGTTTAGATATTGAAAATATAACTTTAAACTTGATATTTACATTAAATTATTTTATTATGTTGATTTTGTACCATTTTAAGATGAGACACATACATATGTTGAATTTGGATGAAAATTGATATGTTGTCAAAATAAATAATTCTAAATACAATTGGTGAGATAAATGTTAATTTTAACACATGTGGAGCCCATTTTTGGGCGGACTATACCGTAATAGATTCATTTCCATATATATATATATATGAGAACTCATCCAGTGCAGACGAATTGCACCATAATTACAGTACAACCAACTATAAAATGACCCCTCTACATATTAGAATGTTAAAATACTTTGTACAATCATTTATCTATATAAGTAACATACTTTAGACGGTTTAAATCTTAAAAATACTATTTTAAATGAGTCACATATACATGCTAGATTTAAATGAAAATTGGTATGCTAGCATAATAAATAATTCTGAATGCAATTGGTGAAGTAGATGTTAATTTTAATATATATTAGGCTTATTTCAAGTTAAACTACACCATAATTACAATGCAATCCGTCGGCACTTCAATAATTTATTATATATATTTTTCGAACTCTCCAGTCAAGTATATTTTGCTTGTAAGATTCATACAATCGTTTAACTCGGGACCAATTCGAGCCCCTCATTACCAGGAAACATCCTAAAAATAAACCATTTATTAAAAAAAAAAAAAGAAGAAGAATGGCATCTGCTTTTAAATTTGTAAATATTTTTATTGTTCATGTCTAGTGAAAATTTTGGATTCGTTCGACACAGGAATGATGGAACTTATATTCATTCGACGGGACCAAGCGAATCTTTCCACTCGTGTGATGTTAGACCAGGTTGTAATGAGTAATCGTGGCGCAGTCCTACTGGGGCAAGCTAACGAAGGTGGAGTCCCATGAAGCCGTCCCTCTCGCCCTTTTAATAACTTGAGATGATATGAGATTATGAGGATAAATGAGATTGTGAGATTTTTTTATAAGTATTATATTGCATTGAAAAATGGAAAAAGTCTGTTAATATTTTTAAAAATAAAAAAATTTCATTTCATCCTCATCTTATCACAGCCACAGAACATGGAAGAAACAGACCCGCTCCAAGGCAGATGAGTCGACGACCGACTGCGGCCGACAGAGGACCCTGAATCCCCCACCATGTAGCTTCGGTTGAAGGCCAGTTGCCAGGCTCACTTGAAAACAAATCCTTGGTTTGTTTCCATCTGCCAAAATGGAAGATGACCAATATCAGCCAGTCCAACCACTTGCCCATTTTGATTAGAAAGTCTAGATCCTTCCACATCTTCCAAGAAGCTGGCAATTTTGAAAGCTTCCTTACCAATATGACGTGGCGAGGCTCACCTCTAAGCATGGCTTAGAAATGATCGATGACACATTGAATAGGCACAACTACCATAATTCTACCACGCGTGAAATGTATGAATTGGTGGTTTAATAATCCAAAGCAATATGGGCAAGAGCTTTTCAAGCACGCATACAATAAAACAGAAATAGTCTAACGTGAAGACAAACCCACACAGCAGATTCTTGAAGGTACAGTTTACAGTTTTCCAACAGTTTGTCTCCCCCCTTTCTTCCTCCAAGGTCTACATGAAAGAGAGATTTCACAAGAGCAATGAAAGTTTTCTTTTTTTTTTCTTTTTTTCTCTTCTTTTATACCAAGGGAATCAGATTTCTCACTTTATCAGAGAAAATCCAAACCCTACATCCCATCCCTGGTTCCTAACCCATGGCGTACTTCTGAGTCCAGCTCCGGGCTGTTGTCTCATACTTGGCTCTGTCAGTCTTGTACATGTGAGCGATCTCAGGCACAAGTGGATCATCTGGATTTGGGTCCGTAAGTAGCGAGCAGATCGAAAGTAGAACCTGATTATTACGATTTCATCAGCAGATAGACAGGTAGGCAATAGAAAAACATAAAATCTGTCAAGCCAGTAGAAAATGCATTCAGGAGTGATACAGTTGATCTACACTCGCGACACATTGACTATCATCACAGTAGGCACTCTGCTCCAGATAATCCAGATATAAAACTGTACCGATCTGTTTGAAATACCTCTATATTTTTAGAGAAATGAATGGTGTGAAAACAAGCCCGTTTCAAACATTCCAGATTCCAAAGGCATGCTACCTGTGTGGAATCCTTCAATAGAAGAGTAATGATTTCAAGCAATTAAGGATAACCACTTGGTCTGGCTCTTGAGTCCACAACCAAGCAAAGAAGAGACATGTCCAATGATGTAGTGAATATCATTGATGTGTGAAGATGGAGTGTGTCAAATGACTTCATGCATGTGGTGAAACAAATTTTCGTGGAACAATTTTTAATTGAACTATTTTCCTAAAATTTGTTCTGGAGAGTAAATTTGAGGGGTTAGGAATAGAAATGCACTGGATTTGGCAGTTATTTAAAAAGGGACTAGTGATGATCAGCCGGGAATCATCATCCATATATGAAAGTCCATAGCTACAAATAAATATTATCAAGCAGGGTCCAACCAAAGGTTTCATGGTTCACACACAACACATAAATATTCACATATAAGCCAACCATCGAACTGTGTGCATCCTAGCCACGTTAATAATATATTGGCAAGGAAAAACAAATCATAGGGTTGAGAGATTTTCTGAAAGAAAAGGGTTACTTGACACACCAAACAAGTAACATATGTACATGGATCCATCCACAATAAAGTATAAATGACACAGAATTGTAACAAATAAGCAGGAAACTCTATAAATCATTCTATGTTTAGGTGGATCCATCCACAATAAGGTATACATGATGCAGAATTATAACATAGAAGCAGGAAATTCTAGATCATTTCTACAATTAGATAATCGCTCCCAGTCTAATCTTTAGAAAACTTCAAAGTCTTTGTTTTGCTAAATTTGGACATGGGTGAAATGGCAGCAATATTGGAAAACATGGAAGAACTACCAAAGAAGAGTGGACAGCAAACACACAATGAACACCAGAATCTACATGCAAAACCCTTTGAGCTGGGGAAAAACCACATGCAACTGTTGATCAGGAAATTCACTATAGGAGAGAAATTTCAGTAGCATGCTTCGTATAGAAGTATCAGCGGATCATTGCTAACCAATATTTCATGATCACAATACCAACTCATTAACACCTGAAGCGGCAGGAAATCCATGGGAGTGGAGGAATGGCCGATCACATCCGAGATTCATTCCTCCCAGTCAACAGTAAGCTATGAGTTGTCGGCTTCTGATGCAATTATGCAAAAGGCAGGCCAAACAAGGCCTTATGAAACCTTATTCAGAAGATAATTGCTGTGCAGGAAAATCTATTTATGACTAAAAGTTCAAAACAACAAAAATAAGTCAAAAAACTCATAAGCTTTGAGAATGGAGTTTGTGTGTGTGGGTTTTTCTTTTTTTGTGGTGGGTGGGTTGGGTTTTTTTTTGGGGGGGTGGGGTGGGGGGGTGGGGGGTGTTATGTTTGGGTGTAAGTGTAAAGAGAGAAAAATAGCCATGATAGATGTATAGAAATATATGAAAAAATGATACACATGTAGAGGTAATAATAAAAAAGTATAATAGTTAGATAGTTAAAATCTCACATCACATCCACAAGGGTAAAATTTTTTCCCCCTTTTCCTTCTAACAAACATAGCCTAAATGATTCCTACATTGTCCACTTTGTATTGAGGAAAAAAAAAATGAGGGGAAATTTGTATGGAAAAATTCTGAAAAAGTGATAAAGTACTGCATTGTGGTAGCAGTTAGGATTAAAGAGAGAGAAAATATGAAAGAATGATATAATTGTAAAGGTAAGAATAGAAAAAGTAGAATAGTTAGGTAATTAAGATGTAATTACATCACATCGGAAAGTGAGGTTAAATTTTTTCCCCCTTTTCCTTTTTACAAACATTGCCCAAATGATTCCTACAAGAAAAATTTTCAACTTTTGTATGCCAAAATACTGAAAAACTTAGTCAATTCAATGAACATCCCATTAACACAAAACAACAATCGATCTTGCCAGTCGCCCAGCAAATGATATTAACCCATCTGGCGACCCATATTGCAAGTGCGATATAGGTGACTGGAAAAATATTTTTAAAACTTTCCCATAAATGTGTGGGCACCTAGATCTTCCACTCGGTGAAATTTTGCAAATTTTTAAATTTGTTTAGGGATGTAACGTCACATCCAACTACTCTACTTTTCAATCATTATCGACACATTACAATCATTTTTTACCTGTACTGTCTTTACTCCTAATCCTTATCTCTACCATATCACGTCGCTTTCTTGCTTTAAAAAAAATTTTACCCGCAATTTTTTTTACCTTTATTTGCACAATACCAAACAAAACCTTACTATTCTATCTTATTTTTATTTTTGAAAATCAAAATGAAATACTAAGGGTATGTTTGGGAAATGATAAAAAGTTTTTGATGTAAAAATTATTAAAATAAAAGAAAATGAAATAATATGATGAGGGTAATGATGAGTAAAGATAAAAAAAAAGACACATATTTAAAAATGGTAAAACTTGATTTATATATTAAATACACTTAGAAAAACAAGGGTGTGAAGAAAAAACTTAAAAAATAAAAAATATTGTGAATAAGTTTTTTGAGACAGGCTAAGCGAAGCATTTGCTTAGCTTGAGCTAATAGGATCACTCCTCCTTGAAAAATAAGGCAGTTATGGAGAATGATAAATTGATTGAAAAGTTCTAGTTTAAATTTTTTTGGGTGTAAACAAACACCCCCTAAACGAGTTCAAAATTTGTCAAATCTCACATGGTGAAAGATTTAGGTAGGGCTCATACATTACAAAAAAACATTTCTTCAACGGCCCATTACGCCCTCAATACAAACAGCCGCACAGGATCGCTAACCGTATTATGAGAAAATTATGTTGCATCCTATTTTCTTATTTTGCCTAAAAATGGTTGAGTATCAAATAAGAAAAAAAAAAAAAAAAGGAAGAAGAAAGTTAATTATCATGCCAATTTGATTTTTCATGTGCAAACTTTGTGGTGCATGTTTTGCAAATTGCAATTCATGTAAAGCTTGTAATGTAAAATCAATTCAAGGGCATTGCTTGCTACAACAGGAAGGCTTGCCAACTACATCCCTAGGGATTTGGCTATGAATCACAGAAAAAGCCCCTCAAAAAGTAAGGGTAAAGGTCTCACAGCCTCCCTCCCCCACTTCCTTCCCCCAACCTTGCTTGCTACAATAGGAAGGCTCGCCAACTACATCCCTAGGGATTTGGCAATGAATCATAGAAAAAGCCCCTCCAAAAATAAGGGTAAAGGTCACACAGCCTCCCTCCCCTCCTACCCCCCACCCCCACCCCCACCAAACCCCCCAAAAAAAATACTGCACAAATAGCTATAATTCATACACAATGTGGCATCA
This sequence comes from Annona cherimola, assembly GCA_030490835.1. Taxonomy (NCBI): domain Eukaryota; kingdom Viridiplantae; phylum Streptophyta; class Magnoliopsida; order Magnoliales; family Annonaceae; genus Annona; species Annona cherimola. Next base: position 9,695,307 of record CM059977.1, on the reverse strand, counting down.
AAGAAATACAACTTAGAAACACAGCCGATCCATAATTCTGTGAGATTAACAAAATAAAGCATTCAGAAGTGGTGGGACTGTGTCCCATTAGAAGGCCAAGCAGTGACATTTCAAAGAATTAAAGCAGCTTTTACCCAATACTCATAATCTTGCCCATATCACTAAAAGTTTAACAAGTTTTCAAGTAAACATGTGTTTCAATATATAATTCTATTTCATTTTATTTTAGGACAAGCACATCTCAAACGAGTTCAAATTCTAGGATATTTGATTATTTCATATTCGAATTAGTTTTTATAAGAAATGTTATGTCTATGTTTTTCATTCCTGAAAGACATCATACAACTCAAAAGCAACATATTTATAACTTTAAGCATATGGTGTGTTTGGGAAGTGATAAAACTTTTGATGAAAAGTTTTTTGTGTAAAAGTTTTTAAAATGAGAGAAAATAATACGATACAATAGAGTAATGATGATGAATAAAGAGAATAAAGTCAAAATAGATAGGTTAGATGTCTGAGTAGTTGTGTATAAATGATTGAAAAGTATAATACATGTATAGGGAGATGTGAATAAATAATTAAAAAATAGAGTAGTTGTTTTAAATCAAAAAGTTTTAGTTTGAAATGTTTTTGTTATAAACAAACACTTCCATAATCTGTGAGAAAAATAGATTATATGCTGAAGAAAACATTAAAGTTTCATCTCTGTAATCTTAAACATTAACATCTAACCAAATTCAACTACACACAAAAAAACACGATAAAAGATGAATTGCACCACAACAGACCTTTGATATTGTCAGAGCTGGGCTCCACTGCTCCTTCAGGATATCTAGACAAATGCTCCCATTGCTGTTGATATTTGGATGGAAGACCTTAGTCCTAAATGCAACCTAAAATAGAGAGTCATAATCAGAGCCTCGTTTTGCACTGGAAAATTTTTCCCATGAGAAAAAATTTCTAGCAATTTTATTTTTAAAATAGGAATATGACCATTTCAAGATGAAATGCATAACACATAAAATATTAGATAACAGTCGTATATGCTACCTCCCTATCAATAGCATGCATGACAACACATAGGCTTTAAGTTATTTGAAAAGAAGTATACAGAAATTTGTGAAACAAACAACCGCAGACTAGCATACACAAGTTAGGCCATATGACTGCTTGCCAGCATCCTTTCAGAATTGTTATGGTTCTGTTTCTAAAATTGTTCTACAATTGAAAAATACATCCATTGCAATCGTAATATAGCCTTCAAAATGCCAATGCCATACGCAGGTGACTTTTTTCTTTTCTTTTCTTTTGTACTTTTTGTGCCCTCTTTCATGTCAACCAGCCTTCCTCTTGAACAACATTTTACAGAAAAATACAGATCAATTGGCTCAGGGTACTATTCATAAAAGACAGATCACCTCGCCAACATCTATATACAGTCTCTTAAGAAAATTAAAATACTCCTTTTAGAAAGTAAGATTAATTTTGTATAATTCACAGACCACCAAGGATCTGTTCCTTTGAAAAATACAAGTACTATACATAAGAGTAAGTCGTGTGTGAATTGAATTAACTGAAAAAAGAGGAGAAGAGAAGGAAAGACTACCTTAGGGGGCTTAAAAGGATAGTCTGGCGGAAAATGAATGGTTACAAGAAATACGCCTCCTGCATATGGACTGTCAGGTGGCCCCATAATAGTTGCTTGCCAATGAAACATGTCCTCAGCGACAGGACCTTCAAAGAAAAAGAAAAATCACCATTTCAGCAAGTTATGGCTAATTCAAATAAGGCACTAATAATTTTTAGGGATGTGTTTAGGCATTAAGATTTCATTAATTCATGCCCATAGAAAGGTACGCTAGACGTTATGTTAATCTGTCAATGATTTATGATCATCAATTATTGCCTTGAAAGCTCTGTAGAGATTTTTGTTTACCATGTTATGAATAAGGGACAAAGCAGGCAAAAAAATGAAATCCAATGTGAAAGCAAGCAAAAAATTTTCATTATAAGCATGTAAAATCATAAAACATGGGCAGAACCTATTATGCCCCAATAAAACCTTATAGCATACCTGCACTGCATGATGTTGGAGGATCCTTTTGCAAGTCTTTAAGTTCCTTCAAGATTCGCTTTGATGCCATTCGTTATAGCTGTAATATCAGTAAAAAAAAAATGGAATAGTCTCAAGAACCACTGAACCACCAAAACCTTACAAACATTTTACTGAACAAAAAAAAAGAAGAAAGAAACAATTCTAAAGAAACCAAGTACCATCCCAGCAGATTGCGAACTTGAGAACACCTAACCCCAAGACCAAACAACTTATCCAATAAAAAGAAAAAGTTAAAAAGGATCAAGATTAGGTTCTGTCAAATAGAAAACACCATTCCTTAGGCTCAGTTTAAACGCCTAAAAATCCAGTGATTATGATGCATATCAAAGCATAGGACTCAGATGCTTAGGAAGACAGAGAAAAATGAGTCCCACAGAGATTTAGGGTGTGTTTGGTTGAAAGTAAAACTTTTGATGAAAAATTTTTGGAGTAGAAGTTGTCGAATTGATGGAATAGAAATTATCGAATTGATAGGAAATGATGTAATATAATAGGAGTAATGATGAAGAGTAAAAAGAATAAAGTTAAAATAAATAGGTTAGTTGTATAGATAGTTGTATAGAAATGATTGAAAAGTAGGATAGTTTGTATAGGAAAATGTGAAAAAATAATTAAAAAATAGAATAGTTATGGAAAGTGAAAAGTTTTGAATTGAAAAATTTTAGTTGATATTTTTTTGCTCCAAACAAACACACCCTTAGATTTGATGCTTAGTCCAATTTGAGAAAAAGACAAAGCTCAAGTATGCATCCCGTTTCTCCTTATTTCTCTGGAAATATGGTTGATCATTCTCTTAAAACCTAAAAGGTGTTCAATTGACCCAAAGGCATAAATAAAAATTCAAAAAAAAAAAAAAAGAGAGATGACTTTGCAATGTCTGTAACATGAAGTTCCTGTGAAATAAACAAAGGGAGAGAAAAGGACTCCTTCGTTTAATTCCCACTTACCTTTCCAAAAGCTACAGGTTCCTTGCCTCCGCCACAAAAAATAAATAAATAAACCTGCTGTGCGCTCTTTAAAAAACTACCTTAAAAAATCAAGAACCTCATAACCAGATAACCAAAACCCAATATTGTAAAGTAGCATATCAAATCCAACATTTGGCTCTCCTCTCAATGAGCAGAACCAAGGCAATAAATCCTATCTTTTAACTAGGAAAGTACTACCAATAAACAGTAATACATTTCTAATGTCCCAATTTACAGCTCACGAAGGTTCCTCCATAGCAGCCATGGTTAAAATGGTTGGCAACCAGGATCAAATTCCAACAGCTCCTCTGCTAACGCTCCAGTTGCAACACTTCAAATGTAATGGCAGCACAAGGATTCACACGGCTGATCCCAGTTAGTAAGACTTAGTGAATATATCTACAAGACGGTCAAATACATATACAAGTTGTTCACAAACTACAAACGCTTCGTATTGGACAAGCAGGACATCCCGCTTCCCAACGCATCCCTATACATGTCAACCAGCATGTTTCATTGACATAGACAAATAAAACTCCCAAGAAACAAGAATTCATCATAAAATATGTGGCCAGTTGCCATGACGTTTCGATGATATAGACGAGTAAATAATTCCCAGCAAATAACCCTGCATAATATCATATGTGACCCTGTCGTCCTGAAGTTTCAGCTTATAACAAACAAATAATCCCAACAATAACCCTGCAGCATAATAAGTGACCCAGTCACCATGATGAAATGTACGAAGAAGTGAAGAACCACATACCAAAAAGTTGAAAGTTGAACTAGAATGACTCAGCCTAACAAACATGAACGTAAAAGAACATCCAGGCTCTAGATATCAAGCAACGTCCCGATACCTCATTAGAGAAGCCGAATCAAAACAAACTCTAGTGCCACTCCAAACAACGACAACAAAAGGCTAGTCCTTCCGGACCAAATCGAAACCGAACGAAAAATCCGGAGAAAAACAAATGCTCCGCTACATCGGAGTGTCCAGAACCGCGAATTGAACCCGGATGAAGGTGAAGAAATCCCATCAGCTGATTTTCACCTCGGAAAACAGATTCATATATCCATACGAGAAGCAAAATGAAAATTTTTTTCCGTTCAGATTCAAAATGTTAAATAAAAAATCGAAATCGGGAGGGAAATCTTAAATCCTACATTTTCAGGCCCGAAAACATTCGAAGAGAATTAATTACAAACCAAAATCTCGAAAGACAAAAGAGGAGCGGCCATCGGATTGGAAACCTAGAAATCAAAAAAAAAAAAAATCACGAACCTGAAAAGAGACTAGGCTTTCTGAGACGATGGCGAGGAAAAGGGCAGAGACTCGGAGCTCAGATCTCCCTCTCCCTCTCCAAACCACCTCTCCGGCACCACAGATTCCGCCCGAGTTTTCGAGCGGAGCGGATATCTTTTATATTATGGGTGCGTTTGTCCGGGCAAAAAAAAATATCAATCAAAACTTTTCGATCCATAACTTTTCACCCTCCGTAAGTATTCTATTTTTTAATTATTTTTTTATATTTTTCTATACAAACTACCCTACTTTTCAATCATTTCTACACAACTACCCATATAACTAACCTATCTATTTTAACTTTATTTTCTTTACTCCTCATCATTACTCCTATTATATCACATCATTTTCTATCAATTTGACAACTTCTACTTCAAAAACTTTTCATCAAAAGTTTTACCCCTAACCAAACACACCTGTATGTGCATAATGACGGAATTGCCCTCTAAATATGTATCGATGGCAACGGCAGCCGGGAGGAGATCATGCGATTCGCGCGACTAGGAATTTAGGCGTGGATTCTGACAGTACGTGTTAGACGGTGGATGCGTGCGGAATCAGGGACGTTGGCTTGCTTCCGGGCCCAAAAAAAAGTGGTCCAGATGTGCAATTTCGATTTTTCATCATTTTTTTATTTGATTGGTTTCGATTTTTCATCATTAGTCTTATCATGTAAATATTCTATCTACTTTTTTTTATTTTTTATTACTCTTCTTCCTAATCATTATTTCTTAAAAAAATTTCTATGATTTTGGCAAATGCCAAGTGCATTCTGAATAAAAGTTATGAAAAAAATATAGTTTTCTTTCATTTTTTTTTAAGATGTGTTTGGAAAATGATAAAATTTTTAATGAAAAAATTTCGACATAAAAATTTTTAAAATTAGAGAAAACTATGTAATATAATAAGACTAATGATGAGAAGGAAAAAGAATAAAGTTAAAAAATATATTAGATAATAGTTAGTTGTGTAGAAATAATTAAAAATTAAGGTAGTTGTATAGGAGGAAAAGAAGAAATAATTAAAAATAAGATAATTATAAAAAAAAATTTAATTGAAATTTTGTTTTAGAAAAACAAACAGTCCTTTGAGTGTGTTTGTTTAATAATAAAAATTTTTAATATAAAACTTTTCAATTTTTACTATTATCTAGTTGTTTAATATTTTTATATTTTTTTACATAATTATCCTACTTTTTAATTATTTCTACATATATATTCATACAACTAACCTATCGATTTTTACTTTCCTTTATGCTCTTTATCATCACTCATGTTATGTTATATAATTTTTTCTCATTTTAAAAGTTTTTCTTATACAAGTTTTTTCACTTCCTAAACATACTCTAATATCTTCTAAATTTTATCACTTTCTAAACATACTCTAATATTTTCTAAATTTTATATTGTTTATGGTGTTTAGCAACTCTTGTTTTATTATGTCATATTTAAAAATCTATATTTTTGGTATTATAATAAAATAAACAATTCAAGAAAACTAGCGAATTAAAATTTAATTTAATTATCAAAACGTGCTAATATAGGACAGCAACCGGCCTGACTATTTCGAAGTTACTTTTTTTTTTTTATCTGAAAGGTACGTTTTGCCTAAGAGTGTTTCCTCCATCTAAGATATGACTTTCGTGTTGTCTGTCCAAAATCTCATCCTAAAGACATTAACTTATGCTTTCTTAAGGTCATTATGCGACGGTGTTCTCGTCTGTTTTAAACCCGGACGCTGGTGGTACGTGCATACACCCATATTTTTTTAAAAAAGTTTTACAAGATTGTTAATTTAGGTGTATTTAATATGTGTATAATTTTTTACAAATTTTGAAGTATTTTAGATATTTATTTTTAATTTTTGAAAATCAGTGGTATTAATGTCATTGATTTTCAAAAATTAAAAATAAATATCTAAAATACTCAAAAAATGGTAAAAATTAATACAGATGTTTAATACACTTAAATTAACAGTTTTATAGAAAAAAATTTCAAAAAAATTAAAAAAATAGGTGTATGCTCCCAGAAATATTCAGCATTCTAGAACCCTTTAAACCCATGGTCATCTTTATTTTTTCTTATGACCTGCTTATCAAGATGAATTAAGAAAACGAAAATTCTCCGATGATAACTTTGATATTCAAACAAACGATGCAGAATATTGAAACAAACGAAAATTCGTTGCAGTGTAGTAATGCGAATATGGAACTTTGCTGAAGGAATTAGCAAACGATGCAGAATCAGTTTTTTTTTTAGGGGAAAAAAAAAAACAAAAATAACTCCATTAACGTGTGCAACCGAACAGCCCCTAGTCTTGCCTTTATCATGCGTTTCGAATTTGGATGCATTGAAAATTATTATGCCATCTCAATATTTTCGACAATCATATCCATGTTAATTATTTTTCCTTGTGAAATTCAAGATCCAAGCTCTTTTATTCTCTCCCCTTTTTTTTCAAAAACTTTTTTATGCGAATTGAAAAATATTATAACTACTCAACTATCTTACTTTCATTATTATTGGATATACTTTGTCAATCCCTTTTCACTTCTTCTCATGTAACAGAAATATGTTTTTGTTCATTTTGGACTCTGATACATAAAATGGTTGCTACTTAGGCAACTAACAACTTCATATATTTCATATTTTCAATATATTCTCTTGTTTTTCTTCCGATTTACATGACCTCGAATATATTTAGTTTATATATTAAAATTACATAATTTGCAAATACACCTATTTAGTTTAACCATAAAAGCTAATTTATCTACGTAGATTTTAAAACTGCGAATAACTCTCATATAATTTTATCATAATTGCAAATATACTTATACCATCATGATGCACTTACTACATCATCATGACATGAGCATATTTACAAAAATATGCAAACTACATGGACTAAATGTACCCCTTAATTTTTTTAAATTATAAAGATATGTTCTACATAATTTGCATATTTTTGTGAGTCGTTATAACGATATGAGTATTTTTGTAATTATGGTTAAACTATGTGGAAGTCATTCGTGATTTTTAAAACTTTGTATATATATTTGCAATTATAGTTGAACTAACTTGATATATTTTCAAATAATCCATTAAATTTTGCTATTTAAAATTTTTTTATATTTTTCAAAAAGTTCATAAGTAAAGAATCTTCACTCATCTCATACTCTTATTTCTTACAAAATATATAATAATAATAATCCAAAATTAATAAAATTTGATCTTTGAACTAAATGTAATTGGGCTCACATAAAATAAAGAAAAACTTTTAAAATATATTAAAAATATAAAATACATGACTCATTATATAGTATCATAACCGGTACATTTTACTCTTGTACATTTCTCCCCTTTTCCTCAATTTCCTTCTTTTTCGTTTTTCCTTTTAATTTCCAAACACGTAATTACTCCACGGGCTATTGGAATATATTTGAGGTAGGTATTAAATAAAATATAGAACTATAGGTTGGGTACGTTATTAGGGAGCCCTCGTCGCACACGGCACACGAGGGGAAAAAAAAGTAAACTTGCTTCATCATAAAAAAAAAAAAAAAAAAAAAAAAAAAGTAAACTTGCACAAAATAGCTATAATACGATGTCCAAAAGTATACCTATTACAGTTGTCTCGGGAGGTTATAATTCGAAAAAATGAAATATTTTCATGCCACCATCCATATCCACCTTTAAACACCGAAAGTAAAAAGAGTAAATTCTATAAAACTAAGTGCGGCCTAGAATGCATACACCGACCTTCTTTTTAACACGGTAAAAGGCAAAGTCTAAATGACACCTGTGTAAATGCAGTCAATAAAATAAAATCACATCTATAACAGAAAGTAAAAGGCAAAGCCTGAATAATAGTTATGTATATGCAACCAATAAAATAAAACTATATCCAATAACACTTTCTATTACAATTAGTAAAAAAATATATGCACATAAAAAACAAAAATTATTGATCCATCATCAAAGAAAAGTTGTAAATTTAGTAAACACACATGAATTACACATATTTATCCAACGCATCAAATTTAAACACTTCGTTTCTATTATAACATGTTCATCATGAAATCAAGAAGTCAATTATCTATTTAAAAAAAAGTCAATTGTTTTTCATTGTCACTCTTTCACAAATTCATACATCCATAACAATGCCCTTTTTCTTTCCATATCCTCATTCACGTTCTCATCTACATTAAAATTCATATTCTTATCTTCTGACACATCCAATGCAATTTTTAAAAATAATTTTAATTATAAATAATCAAAATTCAAACATAATAGACTCACAACTTATCATCCACAACAATAAATTATCCACAGTTTATCATCTACAGCAATAAATCATTCACAATTAAACATTCAAAAGTTGGGTATTTTTGCTCAAGACAGAATAGAAGTTCCACAGTAGTTGTCGAAATGGTTGCCAAAAACAATTGCTAGAAAAAAGGCTATTGGAAACAAAAACAAGGGAGACAAACAAGGATAACATTTTAATGTACCTTGGTGCATTCAAATTTCATTGCATTAGGGTGCGAAATCCCCTTTTTATATATTTTTTGAATTTTTTATAATATTGTTAACTTAAGTGTATTTAATTTATGTATTAAGTTTTACAATTTTTGAAAATATATAAAAATATACTTTTGATTTTTTAAAAAACAAAGGTATTTTAGTCACTTAAAAATGTCTAAAGTACTTTTGTTTTTAAAAAATTAAAAAAATATATATACACTTATTAAAAATGGTAAATTTTGGATTATAGATTAAATATAACTAGATTAATAATCTTATAAAAAATTTAAGAAAAATATATTAAAAATGAAATTTTGCACCCTGAAGCAGTGAAATGCATTGAAACATTCTTCGACAAACAAAAAGTCAAGCTCCGTACAAAATAGAAAATGAACAAAAGATAGAATACGAGAAGGGGAAAGGGAAAGGGAAAGGGAAAATCTAAATAGAAAAAGGGGAAATGGAAATGCACACTACTAGAAAGACTAGTTATCAGAGACGGAAACAATACTAAAAATGGAGGAAAACCTTGATTTGGTGATGCTGCAATTAGAAGAGGTCCAATCTCGGACACCTAGCTTGGCAGCTACGGGAGTTGGCAGTAAGGTAAGAAAACAACCATGTAATAGCAATGACAATATGTAAGGAGTGAGGGAGATGACTACATGTGCGAGGAGACAATGACAACAATGTGCACGGAAGTCAAGAAAATACAAGCTGGAGTCGTTTGCTATGGCTTCTTTGGAAGCTTTTGGAGGATGACACTGCTTAGGTTTAAGGTTTAGAATATTATATATCACATAAAATAATAAATAGTAATATAGCTAAAGGTCAAGACAGGTATTAGCGAGTCTAAGATAACAAAGGTCTGCCTCGACCTAAAATTTTTGAAAAACTATATTTTTGTTAACCTAACCCATCTCATCGAGTATTGCCCCGATATAAATAGGTTGGAGCAGGCAATGAGTCGACCCACCCAAATTCTCACTCCTAGGGTGTGTTTGTTTAGGGTAAAAAAGTGTCAACTAAAACTTTTCAATCTAAAACTTTTCACTCTACATAATTATTCTATTTTTTAATTATTTTTTCACATTTTTCTATACAAACTACCCTACTTTTCAATTATTTCTACACAACTACCCATACAACTAACCTATCTATTTTAACTTTATTCTCTTTACTCATCATCATTACTCCTATTATATCACATCATTTTCTATTGATTCGACAACTTCTACTCCAAAAACTTTTCATCAAAAGTTTTACCTCCAACCAAACACACCCCTAATATGCTCTCCTAAGCTAATAAATTTGACCTCACCCTACAAGTGCAATGGGCTTGCATTTTTAGGCCCAAAAGCCACTAGTGATCGTCGGTCATTAATACTTACATATTGTCTTTGACTTAGACTTGACTTGGCGCCCAATTCACACAACAACACTAGTCCATATTTGGTGATGGGCTTGGCCTATGCATGGAGAGGAGGTTTTACATCTCATGATGCTATTAATAACATCCCAATAATGTAACCAACTCTATTGTAGTTGGCTTCACATTTGACAACTATGCTCAAGGTCCAAGATTCGAGCTCTGTGGCAACTAGGTCTAATATTTGAACCTCGTAGTAGCTAGTTCAATGTTTGTGAATTTTGTGATAAATAAAAAAATAAATAACATCTCAATGATTAATTATATGATATAAAATCCTAGTAATAATGTAATCATCCATATATTGAAAAAGATAAAAGAGGATGTTTTTGAAAGGTGTAAGACTAGTGCAATATTTTAAGGGTAGACTTAATAATAAATATGGTAGTTGTGTAAGAAAACGATTAAAATATAAGAGTAAGAATGAAAAATTAAATGGCTAAGCTATTAAATTTTTTTTTTAAAAACGGTTGTGTAGGGAGAGGTGGGGAGATGAGTTTCCTTCCATGGAACTTAACAAACAATATCAGAAACCAGAATACTGCTTAATAGATTAATTTCACTATCAAATTTTAATTTGGGTTGACTGACTTCAGATAATTGTTCCTCTAAAAACACAACGCTCTTTCTAGCAAAGAAGAAAAAAAGTCATAACGTTGATTCGTTCTCTCTCCAAACCTGTTCGAATAAACTACCATCTGGACCGATCGATCATCTGTAAATCCCAACACTTGGGTCCACCAGATGGATGGTCCAGATGGGTCCACCAATTATGTCGGTCCAAGATTCCAAATTGTTTTTGCTTTCTGCTTTTTATCCTTTCGGGAAGCCTGTAATATTACTGTTCGGACTTAGAAAAGAGCTTGCCACATTCCATAAATAGATGCGGCCCTGGTACAAACGGCCATAACGGAAGATCCCCATAAGGCTCCCAACCCCACACCTCCCTCCCGGCTCCAATGTTTGGCAATGGCGGACCTGGCCCAGCCATTGCCATGTCCTCCAGCCGACGACGGCAAGGCCGAACAGGCCAAAAACCACAACCGGCGCGTCTCCTTCGCCGACACACTAACCACCATCGACGACTCTCCTTCCTGCGGTTGCCGCCGCCGCTGCACCTGCGGCGGCTGCCAGTGCTGCATATGGACATGGATCATAATTCTCTCTTTCCTCCTCCTCCTCACCGTCGTTGCCGTCCTCATCATGGCAGTGTTCCAGCCGAGGATGCCGGACGTCCGCGTCGAGCAGCTGAGCATCCGGAAAATGGATTTCGAGGAGGTTTCCGGCCAGCTGCAGGTGGCCGTGGAGCTGAACATTATCCTCGCCACCGTCAATGCAAACAGCCAGATTGGGCTTGCACTGGATAACATTGTGGTTACCGTGTTTTCCTTCTACACTGGCTTGGGTCAGAATAGCCTGCCGGCGTTCGAGCTAGGCCCCGGCAACGTGGCGATCAAGCAGGTCGTCACCAAGGAACCGCTCTTGCAGGTGGACAAAGAGATAGGAAAGAAGATAAAGGAAGGAATTGAGAAAAAAGATCTGATGTTGGGTGTTGAAATCAGCTGTGTGGCGAAAGCCAAGATCCAGGGTTGGCTCTCCAAGAGCTTTCCGGTGCTGATTCTGTGCAACGAGCTGCATTGGCCCCAGACTGCTAAAGGATTTGAGAAAAAGTGCCAGGTCAATTGTTTTAGATGGTAAGCCTCTCTCCAACCCAACCTTGATATCTGCAAAGTGTTTCCATTGCCTTATCAGCTATCAAAGTTGTTATTGTCATATGGTTGGAATCATGGCTCGAGGTTTATCTGATTTGAATTGGAGTCCTCTTGTGCAGTAACCGGTACAAGAAATCTCCTTTTGGCTACCATTACTAGCAATAAGAAAGTCTTTATTAGCAAGGTAAATGTATATGCATAAGCCTATTGGGTTGGCTCTAATTGAGGATCATTAGCAAGGAATTGTTGCTATAGCTACTAATTAACTGTTGGTAGGAAAAATTCCCTCATAAATCAAAATCTGGTTGTCTAATACAAAAATAAAAAACATGAATTAACGACAAACAATTTCTTTGAAGATGGTTGGCATATGGTATATGCCGCCAACTATTGGCGACTAAAATTTTCTTTGGCATTTAACCTTTAGGAACAGAATCTTGGTTGCCAAGAATCAAAATTTTCATAGTTTTTTTTTTTTTTGATTGGGAAAATTTTCATAGTTAACTATGCAACTATAGAGCGTTTTAAGTTACAGTGGATCATGAATTTGAATCAAACTTGCCTTTTTCTTCCCTATTATCTTGCAGAGTTGCCAAAACATGCAGACAGAAGGTGCACCTGGAGCTTCATGCATGCGTTCCAAGGTCATGATTGGCTTTCTTTCTTTGCCATATGTGGTTTGATGTTTCAGGCTAATCCAATGCTACATTTTTCTTTGTGGACTGTTGAATTTTAGAGTGATGATTAGGTTGCTGGGGCAGCTTATGCATGTCTGACCTAGAGGTTTTGTATAATGATTTATTGAAAGTAGGATGAAGGCAAGTTAGAGATGCATGCTCTAGTTTGAGACTTTGAAAGAATGGCTGGGTAGTTCTGAAATATCCCACGAATGGCTTGAATAGCTTGGGCATGTTGTTTAGTACATGAAGAGAGCAGGCTTCTGCCTTACACTCAATTGGCAGTGGGGACAGCCGGTTGAGGCTGAAAACACCACATTCTGAAGGTGAGTAAAGCATCAGCCTTCTTAACTTAGAAATTGTTGCCTGTACGACAGGAGAGCTATTGGCGACGTAAAAAGGGCTCCTGATGTTCCCACATATAGGCATCCCGGTTTGGTGCCCAGACTACAGATTTTGATTAGAAACCAACATATCTAGGTGGTGTTTTTTGGCACATTTTTTATGGATCCAAATGCATCCCTCGGACATTTGGGAAAAATGTGCAAAAAATGTCAATTCTAAATTTAGTAGTCCCACGTAGCTGAAATCGGGTCAGTGGAATTCCATGTTAACAAAAAGGAGATCAGGACTACCCCACTTGAAGCCTTAGCCTGCTTGCCATGGGCTCGCTCCAGTATTTGCATGTTTGCCCCTTAACATTCTTCTTTGGCTAAAAGTTAAAAGGCATGTACAGAAAAATGCCAATACAGCGATTTTAAGCACCAGCCAGTAAATGCGCAAAGTACATTTCCTTATCGGGCCGAATGGACTGTCCAATACATTAAACTTGGTGTGGATCACGGTGACAAAGAAGCATCTTCTCTGTAATTATGAGATGGATGGAATGTAGGAAACTGGACAGGTGTCCCAGGTAGGCCCGCCTTACTGGCTGTTTAACAGAATGTCTTTGATTGATAAACGCTGAGACTCCGTTTGAGAAGAGTTTAAAAAAAGTAAGAGAGAATAAATATAAAATAGATATAGTAATTATATAGAAAGATATAAAAAAAAAAATAGAACGTAGAAGTAATAATGGCAAATGTAGGTTAGTTTGCTAAGATAGAAAATCATATCAAAAGGTGTGTGTAAGAACTAGAAAGGGGTAGAAAAGCTCTCTCTCTCTCTCTCTCTCTCTCTCTCTCTCTCTCTCTCTCTCTCTCTCTCTCTCTCTCTCTCTCTCTCTCTTCTTTACAGCTTACCGACCAAATGAAAAAAAAAAAAAAAAAAAAAAGAGGCCTCTTTCATACAAGTTTCTAAAAAGTTTGCATCAATTTGGTCCTTAGGATTTTCTAGACACTTGTAACAGTAGGTCCGCCTTACTAACTGTTTAACAGAATGTATGCCACTAATAAACATTGAACAAAATTGAAAAAAAAAATAAAAAAATAGATAGATCTCCTTCGCACAAATTTCTAAAAAAATTGCATCAATTTGATCATAGGGGACGTTAGAAAAAGACATGATGGATCACAATCAATCAATTGATCAGCCTAAGCTTAAGAATGAAACTGTTAAAACCAAACAGAACACCAACACAATCCTTAGAAACCTCTGCATGCAGCCGAAGGTACATGAGATAGTATAAAAGTGAATCGCATCAAAGCAATGGACGGGTTGCTTGGATCCTGATGAAGACAAGAATGATCAGGGGGTTGTCTGGATGCCCTGGTCCCTGGCCCTGTTGTTGTCATTGTTGTTGTTGTGTTCATCAGATGATGGCCTATTCTCTGAATCAGACATTCTGATCTCCTCCATCATCCTCACCGCTTCACCCATCTTTGGACGAAGGTCTGGCAGCTTGGCCACGCATGCCATTGCAATCTGCAACATCTGCACCATTTCCTCTTCAATGTTCTGATACTGCATTAGCTCCATGTCAAACACCTCTGCCGTCCATTCTTCCCGGACAACTGACTGGACCCACCTAGGGAGGTCAGCTATTTCATCCCGGCCAGGTGACTGCATTGGAGCCTTGCCTGTTAGCACCTCCAGGAGGAGGACGCCAAAGCTGTAAACATCAGACTTTTGGGTTGGCTTCCTGGTTTCTATCACCTCTGGGGCTCGGTAACCTGGTGCACGTGAGGCCACAGCTGGAATGCTCATGAGAGGGGTGAGGCCAAAGTCTGAGACAGAGCCATCAAGTTCAGGGCCAATGAGGATATTGGAGGACTTGATGTTTCCATGAATAAATTTCCCCCCACCTTCAGAGTGTACATGTGCAATACCTCGTGCAGCCCCAAGCATGATCTTTACTCTAGAATCCCAATCCAATGGAGCTCTTCCACTGCCGCGGTTCCCTATATATATTAAATACCAAGAAAAAAAAAACGTACAGACAGAAAATTCACTATCAAGTTAAAGGAAAAACAAAATAAAGAAAATGCATGAATTGAAGAAAGATAAAGGGAAAAGTGATCATGTTTTTCTCCATTCATTAGGAATTTCATGCTAACATATAAAAGGCTATTTATCCGCTAAGGAATGCATGTTGGCACTCAGGCCTTATTGGGAACTGCATGAGTTTAGCCAATTCCAAATGCACCTATCGCGTACAAGGCTCTAACCATGACAGAATCTGATTTGACTGTCCAATCTGATTGGACCCTAAAAGGTTCGGTATGCCACAGCAACACAACAAACCAAAAGTTACTTCTTTCATTCTAAAAATGGTAAATTTTCAAGGAAGAAATAAATGGTTAACAGATAGGATGATGAAAAGTGCAAATAGATTGATACCCCTCTCTCTAAAATCTTTCCACTAACCCATAGTGGTCTGACCCTTCTCCGGACCCCACACATAGTGGGAACTTAATGCACCAGGCTGCCCTTCCTTATTAAATTCTTCTCATAGAGTAGCTGGCTAATTTTCTCTTAATCATGCTCAAGAATGAATTTTTTCCTTTCTAGTAATTGGACACATAATCGAGGCCAAGATAAATGTGGTTTTTTGCCATATCTTCTAAAATGATCAGGATTCTACATATGGAAATAATTACAAGAGTAATTATTCTTTTCCTCTGAGAATTTTGCTTTTCAAATGCAGATCACCAACTAGAATTTAGTTAATTTTGGGTCAAGACTCTGAATAGTAGCATGGTAATGTTTTAGTATCCGCAACGGGCTCACAGATCAGGTCACCATCCATATTTTCATTAAGATTTGATTGTAAAAGAACACCAGAACAATGCTTTTGAACATTCAACATAAATTTTAGTTACTACCTGGGCAACTGGCCTTCATATCACTGAATAGGCACCATACCAAATCTGACCTATAACTGAAACTGGATAGTTATAATATCTATTCATATGGGTAACTATTAGCAGCACAAGCAAAATTTGTCTACAGCAAAAGCAATTACATACAGAGTCTGTAGGCCAGCACTGTGTGCAGTTGACAATTTTTTTTCTAAGAAGTATACACGAAAACATACTGGAAAAATGTTTACAAATATTTAATATGCAGGTTAATATAAATGGAGGATAAATCTAGCAAGCACGAAATAAAATACCAGGCCAACCAATCCCCATATCATCGAACATGCATCAACAGGCACTATATCTAGACCCAAATCTGACCTACAATGGAAACTGCTATCCATGGATATGGGTGACCATTGGCAGCCCAAGCACATTCTATTCTAGAGCAAAAACAATTATCACGGATGTAGGTTTGGCACTTTTAAGCAGCTGGGGGTAAACTTTCTACTTGCAATCCATAAAAAACTTGGTGACAAAAATTTGTATCATCTTTTAACCATTGTAAGCAACTGTAGTCTTTGAGTTCATGCCTAATGAAACAAAACACAAGTTTATGTTCAGGTCATACATTTGACATCAGTGAAGGTGCCCCTGGTCAGTTTAGAATGCTATTGGCACCTTCATCCATGGTTAAAAATTTAGCTTGCTGAATCAATCATCTAGTTTGCTGAATGGGCCCCTCTCTGTGCAGACTCAGAGTCAGCAGGAAAGATCATGCTCAGAATCCTACCTCCCATGGTTATTGCATACATCAGCATTCCAGATTAGTCGAGCAGAACCAAAAAGAGAAGCAGCATACCGTGCAAGAGTGATGACAAACTGCCTGCTGTGACATAATCATAAACAAGGAGCTTCTCGTCCTTGGAATAGTAGTAAGCACGTAGAGGCACAACGTTTGGGTGCTGACCCACCCGCCCTATAACTTCCATCTGCTGCTCAAATTCCCTCTTCCCTACCACCACCTCCTTCAACCTTTTCACCACCACAGTAGTCCCTTCCTCCAGTACAGCTTTATAAGTTGTGCCATAGCTTCCCTTCCCCAGCACCTCTGCTGAAGCCCTTAGCAAATCCTCCAAATCAAAGTTATAAGAACAGCCCTCAAAGAAAACCAGCTTGTTCTTCTCTGCTTCCTGTGCTCCACTCCCAAACTCCTCCTTGGGTTTATCGCTAGAAGCCTTCCCTTTGGAAACTCCCGCACCTTCTCTCTTCCTTCTCCTCAAACAAAGGAGCAGCAGCAGGACTACTGCTAATAGAAACAACAGTGCAGATCCCCCAGCTGCAATTGCAATGATAGCTGCAGTGCTAAGCTTCCTTCTTGAGCGCTTTCTGTGTGGGCTGGGAGGAGGGGGCGGGGCCAATGGAGACAAAGATGGTGAGGGAGATGGGGTTATTGGAGAACAGGGAATTAGTGGGTGGCCACATAGGTGAGAGTTGCCTGAGAAGGAGGAGTTGGGGAATCCTTGGAGGGAGCGAGGGATTGAGCCGTTGAGTTGATTATAGCTCAAATTCAAATGCTTCAGTTTTGGGAGGTCGAGGTCAGGTATGCGCCCCGAAAGCGAGTTGTTTTGGAGGTTGAGCGCGGTCAGCTGTGTCAGATTCCGGACAGCCGTGGGGATTTCGCCTTTGAATGAGTTGAAGGAGAGATCGAGAAAGGTGAGATTGGGGGAGAGCGCAGCAGGTATGTTGCCCGAGAGGTTGTTGTGTTGGAGGTAGAGATTGTGGAGTGATGGGAGAGAAGAGATGTCAGCTGGAAGACTCCCCGTCAAGGCATTGGATCTAAGGCTGAGGACACGAAGAGAATCTAGTTTTCCAATTGTGTTGGGTGGAAGTGGGCCGATCAGCCCAACACCAGGGAGTCTGAGAGCCAGCACATGCGTTTGGTTTGAGTCGCATCTAATGCCAATCCAAGAAGAGCAAATGGGGGAAGACTCGCTCCAGTTGAGCTTGCGGCTATGGGGGACTGCAGAAGCGAAGCTGAGGAGAGCTTGCTTTTCATCTTCCAAATCGCCGGCGGCCGGGCAAAGGAGAAAGATTAGGATCAAATAGAAGGAAACCGGAGCAAAATGGAGACCTCTGAGCCTCGAATGTTTCATGGATAATATTGCAGGTAGACAGTGGTAGCTCAGTAAAACATCTTGCATGCAGAACGCGATCTCAATATCAATTATCAGGCACTGCTCTTCTCCTGCTTCTGCAACAGAACTGAGCAGTCTTAAGCTTAGGATCAGCCCATGGATGGGCATAAAGCGCAATGAAGATTAAGACAAAAAAAGAAAAAAGAAAAAAGAAGCAATGCAATGCAATGCAATGGAATGGCTTTCTGCAAAGTGTTGGAAATTGGAATCCCAGGACTTATATAGTAGGCTAATGGGCAATGGCTGCCGGGACCGAATACGCAGGCGGGGCCACCTTGAGTGAATGAAGCTGCCGATCTGGTGGGGCTCCAAAATTGGATTCGACAGAGGAAGCTCGGGGACCCGAAACAATTCAATCGTTTGGAACTTTTTTGCCCCCAAATTTTGTGCAAGTCAATCCGATGGATGGCGAACCAACCATCTAGGGCCGTAGCTAACAACAGTGCTGAACATGGTAATATGGCCCCAAATTTCAAGGATTTGCAAATAGGTAGTGCGACAGTCCCACAAGCCTTTCTGCACGTCGCAGAAAGCTGAAATTGGGAGGAAATTTTCTAAAGAATTCATCAAAGCAACAGAAGCATAAACAAAGGTGAAAAAGAAATGCAGTTAAGGAATTAAAGGAAGTAGGCCTTTATAGCACAAAAGGAACCTCACTGCAGAAAAGGGGAGAGTCTGATTTTGATGGGAAATTCCGTCGTGATCTACAAGCAATCCTGGTGCCATGTGGTAGATAAACGAGAAAGATCAATGCGGGCAGTGTTGTACCAATAGCAGGATATTAGACTAATCAACCAACAATGATCCTGAAGCGTTATCCACTGTTACTAGTTTGGTCAAAAGTAGTTTCGGAAGTCGAGGACTCCAAGATATTGTTTTATCCAACGTTTAAATTCAATGTGGCAATCTTGTACACTTGTACTTACTAGGCTGGCGTCCGGTCCCTTTACGACTTGCCTTGCCGATTCTTCGTCCACGTGCATTTTTAGATGGCCACGAAGACGACAAAGACTAATGTGGGCCGTACCAATGGCATTGGGTTCCTCATGCCAAAGCAAATGCTAGGCAGTTATCTTCTAGGGAAGTCAAAACATGGAAATTCAAGGCGCAGGCAAGGTCATATACTCGGACAAATTCGTGATAGTAGTTGACTAAGAACGTATCCAATTGGGAGTGACTCTTGCTATGATCTAATAAAAAATAAACACCTCCGAGATGTCTACAAACCGTGCTGTACGCATGCGTCAATCATCTCCGTAGGGTGACAATGTTGCAACACTAGCGAGTTTGAGGATCCAAAAATCCACTGGATCTTTTCATCGTCGTGTTTTTCACGATTCGTTTTCTTCCTGACTGCGTCAGCTTATGCAGAGTTGCGACAAAGGAATGCTTGTGGAAGAATCGCTGACGAATTCTCAGATTCAATTGTTTTAGCTGAGTAAGCTGATTTTAAACATCTTTAATTCTTCAGCGGGCATATATCAATGAGATGAATATTTAGCATTAATTTCACCACTTGTTAAAACCCGATTCAATCGCAAGTATCATAAAAAAAAAAAAAAAACCTTGACCCGGTCTGATAACATCAGAAAAGATCCTCCGATGGGTCGGGAAACAAAAACCTTGAACCAACGCCAGTTTACACATGGATCTTGCTCTGCAACCCTTTGCTGAAAACATTTGGCATGGCCGCGCCTGTACATGTGGCGCGGAAACACAAGCAATGAACAAAGTCTTGCGAAAATGATGAAGCTAACGGCCGGCCCCTCTACACCTCTACATAAGTAATCTAGCAATCAGTTGCAGCTATGGACATCCTGTATCTTGCTGTTAGATGCATTAGTCAAGTTTGCACGTGACAGGAAAGGCTGGAAAAGAAAGTTTATAGAAGGATTTACTAAATTCGGGCTATGAAACTTAAGTTTATCTCAATTCTAATTTTAACTCTATTTATAAGACATTAATTTTAACCCTAACTTTAACCCCATTTGTAAAACCTATAACCTTAACTCTATTTTTGAAAATCAAGTTCAGATTAAATTTTGAATTTTAATTTATGTTGATAAATTTAAATTTTATTCAACAACGATGAGTTTAGAATTTCATATGAAAATATAATAATAACAAATAATGTAAATAAAATAATAATATATAGTTAAATAATAGATTTTCTAAGCAATATAAAGAATATTTTTAGAAAAAATTAACATTAAAAACAAGATGAATGTATGAAATTAATAGATGTAAAAGTATATTATAGAAATAAAGGATAAATACAAATGAAAATAATATGTTTTGTTTATAAGATAATTACAATGTGCCAAACATGTATTCAAGTATAAATAACATAAATACGCAAAATTTAAAAAAATATTGTTTAAATATTATGTATATAAGATATTTTATAATAAATATAAAATGAAAAATCAGGCTTGAGCTCACTTGAATCCTAAGCCAATTATATTTACAAATCGGACTCGGGTTGTGACAAAGCTAGTTCTAACACATTTACAAATCAAGTTCGGACACAGCTCGACCCCAAATACACTCCTACTATGGGCTATTTACTCACCCTAGAAAGATATATTGTTATAAAATTTAATTTCATTAACCTTAGTGTGTAGCAAAGGGGAATTGAGAATTAATCTGAATTAGAGTTGTCCCCTCTCACTTTGATGCCAACATATTGAAATTTGCAAGTCATCAACTGACAGCAGTCACCAGCATCGGGACATTGTTTTAGAGGCAAAGGTGAAATTTAAAATCTCTCCCCCTTGCTTATCAATCACTATTTTAATTAGCAAGAATTGGGAAGAACGATTAGAATTAGTTCATTTAAAAAAAAAATCGCCTAGTTTAAACGATGCAAGCAAAAATAATACAATGTACATTAAAGAACGGATATTGCACTAAAATATTATGTTAATACAATTTGACACACTTCAAATTGAAAATATATTTTTATTAAATATAGTGTAAAACTTTATTCAAACCATATGATTTAATCATGACCAATTATTTGATAATAGCATAGTTTTTAAATTATTTATATTTTTATACTTCACTTTAAACAACAGTAATAGCATATACAATCTTTTAGAAATTGTAATCATCGAGGTAATAATAAAGTAGTGCTTCAGTGCGCTATCATTTTACCTAGATACAACTTTTTAGAATGATTAAAATTGATAGTAAAATTACTGAATAATCTCAATAGTAACAGGGAGAAGAAAATTTTCAAACCTAGTTACTCCAGCAACCTCGAAAAGCGATCGCGATACTGTGATGTCGGGGATTGGATTCCCAGTAAATAAATCGAAAACTTATATAATAAACTCAGGATGTGTTTGGGAATTGATAAAATTTTTGATGAAAAGTTATAAAGAATAGAAGTTGTCAAATGATGGGAATAATGATGAGAAATAAATAGGATAAAGTTGAAATAGATATGTTAGTTGTATAAAAAAATATGATTAAATGATTAAAAAATAGAATAGTTGTGTAGAGCCAAAAGTTTTAGATTGAAAAGTTTTAACTTGACAACTTGTACTTATTAACAAACACACCCCTGATTTATATATTTTAATTTTATTCTTTTTACTTCCTAATCATATTATATTATTTTTTTATTTTAAAAGTTTTTATATAAAAAACTCCTCGTCCAAATCCAAAAAAATTTTCACTTTTCGCGCGCCCCAAATAAAAATTTTTGGTTCGAAAAAGTTATTGGCAGCCTGCGAAAAAGCGCACGTCTTCGATTTAACATAGGCAGGCAATCACCTGTAGCACTGCGCAAAAATGAAGGCCGTCAGACAGTCGCGGAACCGATTAGCCGATGGAGCGATTTGACCCTTACGGGCTCACGGGTCCGTCACATCAACTCTTTTCCGATCTTTTCCTGGACGAATCTAATTATAGGGTGCGTTTGTTTGGCACAAAAAAATGTCAAACAAAACTTTTCAATCCAAAACTTTTCACTCTCCATAACTACTCTATTTTTTAATTATTTTTTCACATTTTCCTATACAAACTACCCTACTTTTCAATCATTTCTACACAACTACCCATACAACTAACCTATCTATTTTAACTTTATTCTCTTTACTCCTCATCATTACTCCTATTATATCACATCATTTTCTATCAATTTGACAACTTCTACTTCAAAAACTTTTCATCAAAAGTTTTACTCCTAACCAAACACACCCATAATTTATAAGTGTCTAATGCTCTAATTATGGGGCAAGGCATCTACATGCATGCCCCTAACAACTATTATGGGCAGTAACTTTGGGTGCAAGCATAACGGGTTAATTTGCAGTCATGCCAGAGTTTGACTAAGTTGCATTTTCTAATCGCCATAAGTGTGCACTTCCGTAATTTTACTTATTTTGAGGAGCTGTGTATGCCTCAAAGTCGCACATTGTCGGGAGCCCATTATTAAACCAATTAATTAATAATATAGAGTTATACCCAGAGGAGTTCTTCAACGGAAGGTTGATTTCGGGAACATTCCGATTAATGAAACGTCGGACTACCGTGTACGTCTTCAAAATCAAACCCCATGTCTCGGGAGCTGATGTAGCCAAACCACAGCAAAACCGACAAGATCCTACCCCGATTTAGAGAGCCCACCAATCTACGACTGTTTTAAGCCGTTCATTAGGGAGATGACTTGATGATTATTTTATCTGAGACGTCTTCCGTCTTCGGTAGAGAGAACTAAGACTAACAGCGGATGAAGGTATAACGAAATCGAATTATCAAGCAGATACCAGCGAGCGAGTGAAAGCCCACGACGAACCATTTTCTCGCAGTGCAAAAGAACAAAAGTTACAGAGAGAGAGAGAGAGAGAGAGAGAGCATACCTTGGAATTTCCATGGCCAGAACGGGAGTTTCTAGATTCATGTCAAGGAATCAAACGCCGAAGGGACGGCTTTTGCTCTTCATGTTGAAATTGCAGCTTTTTCCAACAGATGTGGAGATTTATGGAGCAGCGAAGCCTCACAATCTCAGGATATTCCTCTAAATCCTCCGGCATTGGCGGAGTTATCGTTCACGCACCTTTTCTTAAAAGCTCCAGACCCGGCATTAGACCTTCATTTGGCTGAAATACGAGTTCCCCCATCGAGGCGGATTCAAAACCCGGGATTTACCTTGCTACGTGAAGCCTTTTTCAGCAGGGATTACTGGAGGGCGCCGGGATTCCTCGCAAAATCAGTACTCAGTAGCCATCTTTTCGAGAGTCGTTCGATCAGATATTGTGCCCCTGCTTCGAGGAAAACTACAGATTCGAACTTAGAAGCAGGGACAATCCCAACCGACGACTTCGTGAAATCCGCCGCCTGAAGCTCTGAATCGGCTGTTAGCGCGCAAAGAGCAACTGCATGCATCTGAAAACTACAAGGGAGAGAGAGGCATCTGAAAACTACGAGAGAGAGAGAGAGAGAGAGAGAGAGAGAGTTCTGCGAACTAGAGCGAAGCCGGCCTTTAAAGGGGAGAGCTCAAGTTGCGTATGTGCTGATCGGGTCGGGTCGGGTTGCTGGCTTGTTCACCTCTGTCGCCACTTAATTACGGAAATGCCCTCGCCACTAGACGGGCCTTCCCTGTACTCCGCTGGAGTGGTTCGTGCGCTGGCATTTGCATTGATTTTCCACACGTCCGCTGCGTCCGCTTTCTTCGAAAACGCCATTGACTCTGAGGTGAACCTTGTCCGTATTGAACTGTCATAAAAATGACTGCCCAGTCATTGGTCCAGACATCCGGGCCGTGGCGCGCTGGATCGATATTGGCAATTCGGCATGCGGATTCATCCTCTGGGGTTTCTTCTGGCCCACATCTATAGACGTCCCATTGCAGTGCTATTGTAGTTTTCTGAGCTGTTATTTCCCTCGTTTGATTTAAACAGAGGTACAACTCGGGTAGTATGCGCATGAGTCAACCCTGGTATCCTAAAACCCAAAGTTTTTATTTTTCTACCTGTATAATATAATAGTTCCAAATAAAAAAATGCTCCATGTAATTATGGCTGGTAATGTTTTAAGGTTCTAGTACCCTAAACCGATCCAGGTTATTATTGTATATATAATAATTTTTTTTATAAAATATGTTACATGAAATATAAAATAGACAAATGATCCTGCTAGTTCAGACTAAGCAAATATCCTTTGTAGCTCATCTTAAAAAACTCATTCATCATACTTTTTTATTTTTTCCCATACACTTGTTTATTTAAATATATTTAACATTTAAATTAAATTTTATAATTTTTAAATATATATATTTTTGAGATTTTTTAACATACACGTATATGTTTAAAAATCTCAAAAAATATGCACATATATCAAAAAATAGAAAAATTTAGTTTATATGTTAAATACATTTAGATAAACAAATTAATAAAAAAATTTAAAAGTATTGTAAATAAATTTTTAAAGTAAGTCAAGCGCGACATTTGTTTAGTTTTTAGGTTGTCGTAAAAATATTTTTTAAAATTTAAAAATTTATTTAATTTATCTGTTATTTAGTATATCTAATAAATGTATTTTAAAATTATATCATTATCACATTGATTATAAATTTTTAAGTAAATTTTATATTAAAATTATGATTTTCAAATATGAAGACTAATATAAAAAAAAACTAATTTGTAACAGGAACCGATACAGAATGAACTTTAAAAAATAAGATTTTGTATGTCTAAAATTAATCCTGCCTAAAATCGGATATGATACAAATTTTTGAAAATAAAATAAAGATAAGGTGGACCCTACCAACTTTCACCCCTAGCCGTTGTAGTAATCGCAACAATCGGAATTTAAATGACAGTTATATCATTGACCGCGCTCTGCTGGAGTAAATATGAAAATTTTCATTCTTGTTTTATCTTTGAAAAGCTTCTGACAGATGGGTTTTCCGTGCTTGCGGAAACATTTTCCTTGGTGCATAGTGCATACTCCGACCTCCGTGCGTTGCACATGTGGATGCGTTGCACATGTGGATTTTTAAATGGAAGTTTGGTACTTCAAGCATTGGGAAACCAAAACGAAGGAATAAAAATTTCCTGGTGTTTTTTTCATAATGGGTGTGTTTATTAATGTGTTAAAACCGTCAAGTTAAAATTTTTCAATATAAAACTTTTCACTTTTCACAACTACCCTATTTTTTAATTATTTATTCACATTTTTCTATACAACTATCGTACTTTTCAATAATTTCTACACAATTATCCACACAAATAACCTATCTATTTCAACTTTATCCTATTTATTCTTCATCATTGCCCCTATCATATCAAATCATTTGACAACTTCTACTCTTTACAACTTTTTATCAAAAATTTTATCTATTTCCAAACACACCCAAAATATAATTGCAAAGGAGTCACGTCTTCCCACGGGTTCGAACCAAATATTCATGCACACAACCCTCATAGGACACCATTGTACGATGCACAAGTTCACAAATTTTTTAGTGTTTCTTTTGGTGGTTAACATCCCAGATGCCAAATTAGCCTTAACCAACAATTATTATTAGCATGGGTTTTTAAACCCCATGCCAAATAGGGTAAATGATCTTGTAAAGCTGACCTTGCATGAGCTTCTATGAGGCTTACCTAATTTAGATTTTTTATCTTTTTGATTTTCATAAAAATATTTTTAAAATTATATTTAATTTATATATTAATTTTATAATTCTTGAAGATGTATAGAGGGGTATTTAAGCCACTTTTAAGTTTTAACCTCGAAAAATTATTAGTCTTCGAATTTAATAAAAATATATGTACATATCCAGAATTATAAAATTCGGTAGATGAATTAAATATATTTTGCACGACATTTTTATAGAAAAATAAAAAATAAAAAATATAAATCAAACTAATCTCAAAGGATCTCCTATTAGACTGACCTCACAACATCGTTACCTTCATAAATGAAACCGATTTGTAAATATGGTTAAGGGTCGAGATTTATGTAGATCCAAACTTCATTATTCCAATTGATATTTAATATTAAATATATTATATACAAAAACCAAACTAATATTTCCCATATATATGTATTTATATTTGAATATATATTTGTTATGTTGATTTTATATTCCAAATTTATTATTAAGAATTGTGATCATTAAGGCTATAGTCTATTTGTAGTGAAATTTTATGAAGGTCGGTTTTGATTTAATCTTTAAAATATTCATATAGAAATATATCAAGGAGTGTTATGTAGACTATGAATTATTATCTTTATTTATATAATTTATTAATTATTAAATAATTATTTTTATATTCTTATGTATATCGTGACAACTTGATATTATATTAGAGCACATTCACACCCTTATACTAAGGATAAATTTTTTCCCTAAACCCCGCCACAATGGAAAAATTATAAATTTTCACAATAGGGAAAATTTGTAAAACCCCAATATCAGAGACTAAATTATAAAAAATTACAATGCCCGTGGTGAATTGAACTCAGCGTAATCTGTAGGTGTTGTATATTTTGTTAACTATTACACGAACATGGGAAATTTTAAGCTTATCATTGTTAAGTCCTATGTGAACTTCTTTATCAAAAAAAGTCAAAAGTGAAATTAGCAAATTGAATTTCAATTGATGAGTTGATTTACACGAATGGTGTTAAATTTAGTATTTTAATTTTAAAAATACAATTGGTTTGAAGATCGAGGAAAACTAAAGTTTTATAAACCCAAGTTGCGCCCTTGATTTGGTTAGATAGAAGAAAAAAACAAAAATGGGATGTGATGCACTATTTAAAAACAAATAAATTATGAATTTTATTAAAGGTGGAAAGTCTTGCGCTAGCCAATGCCACTATTATAATCATAATACACCTAAAATCTATGGTGTTATAGTTTTATTCTACAATGACTTCAGTAAAAATCTAATAGAAAATGATCATGCGACTCATTTGAAATGTTGGCCATTTGTTCCATAACTTGTCTTTGCTTAGTTTGAGGGTCGTTGTTAATGTGTTTTGCATAATTCGAGCATACTTAGTCATGGTATGCTATGGCAAGCATTAGTAGACAATGTTGTGATTTACTTGTATTATAACTTCTAAGTCCAGTTCTTAATCGTATATTTATTTATCAACTTTCTAATGTGTAGGTTTGTGTGAGCCCAATTTTACTCTGCAAGCCTAGTTGAACTTGGCTTGTCATTAACAATTTTATTTATTTTGATTATTACTTGTATTTTTAGTTTAAACTTGTATACAATAACTTATTTATTTTATCTTTACTCGTACATGATTATCCATATTATATCACCAAACTCTCTAATTAAAAAATTCATATAAATCATCCTTACTTTTTCATAATTAAATTGTGGACCCATAATTTTATGTTATCACAACATTTATGGCAATAAAAAACTCTTGTGACGTAAAATGCAACTATCTTTTTTTTTTTATAAATGTTATGGACGTGAAAATCTCATTTTTAAAATTATAACTATGTTGTACCTAAGCAGCATTAGACTACAATAAACATTTCTCCTGGACAAGGTGTGTTTAATGATCGGAAAAAAAACTTGTGAATTTTTTTTGAAATAAATAAGATAATAATCATGAGCAAAGCGAATAATATTATTCATTGTTTAGTACGGTAGATAGAGGAGGAGGTGAAGAAGTAAGAAAAGTAATATTTTGAAAAATGCGATAACGATATGATATAAATAAAATGGAAAGAAGTAGGCTGTTGTATGGATATAAAAGATTATAATATGGTACAAAAAATAGAACAGTAAAGTATTTTAGTGATCGGGATGTTCATGTATTTTTTAGAAGTGCTGAAGATAGATAATGGTTACTAAATATTATTATCAACTAGTGCAAATAGAGCGATTATACGAGAACACATTCGCAACAAATTGAAAAGCATAATATTTGTATAGTAAAATGTGTTGAACAATTTAAAGGGCAAGTTTTACACATATTCATAATTTTTATCCCTAATTCTACTCATACTTATAAATTTTCAAAAATTTAAATATATCAACATTTTTTTGTATATACAGATGCCATTAGAGATTTCATTGAATGGGCATTAGCCCCCCTTTAAAATGACAAATTTACTCAAGTCCTAGTATAATGTGAGATTAATTTGAGCAAAGCTAAATAATCGTATTCAAATAATGCATGATTGTGTAGTTATGGAATTATTAAAAATTCATTTAATGATTTTTAACAATAAAATCATATCCGAGGATGAACAAATTCATTATTTCATATAAGATTAATGGTATCTTTAACGAATCTCTAGTGGCACAAGTATAAGCAAAGTTTTAGGTAAATATATAGGTATATTTGAAATTTTAAAAGTTCTTAAACATAAATAAAATTAAGGGCTTTTTCCACATATACTATATTTGAAATTTTAAAAGTTAGTAAACATAAATAAAATTAAGGGCTTTTTCCACATATACTCACTATATTTCACCATAATCACAAATATACTCATTATATTTTCAAAATTCTAAATATACCTGCTATATTTGTAGTTAATTTCAAAAATACTAATTTCGTCAAAAACCACAATTAAGTTTTCATACATACCTAAACTAACCCTATTACAAAACAATAAAAATAAAAGAAAATAGAAAGAAAATGAGAGCTTTACGAATTTATAGCTTATTGGCAATTAGGACATGATGGGTCATGACATTCAAAATTTTCAATTATATTAAAAAATTGATAGTATAATAGTAATTTCACGTATTAACTAACAATGTTTATTCACGGCGTATGTATCTTTGAGATTAATTGCAAAAGTAATAGATATATCTGAAATTTTGAAATTGCAATGGATATATTTAGAGTTAGGATTAAACGCAACAGGTAATTTTTGAAAAAAGCCCTAAAATTAAGTGTAAATTTCTGGGTATACTTACCGTTCGGCCTTAAAAAGACGCGTCGCGGTATCGACGCGGGGCATGTGAACAGGTAACTTTTCTTGCGGGCATTCGTGACACCATGCTCCAAATTCACGAGGTTGACCTCAAAGTTGGATCAGGTTGGCCGTCCGTACGCGTTCGTCTCCAAATAAAGTCATCAACTGCCGGTTGACCATGCGGCGGAAAGCAGCGTGGACGAATTCATTCCGCGCCTCCTGACCGCACCAACTTCGCGAGTGCAGTAATGCACACGGACTTGCAGTAAAAGTTCAATATGTATTTTGGATATGGGCCCAAACCATTTGTCGTTTCGGTCGTGAATTAACACTTTATGAATTTATATTAGAAGCACAAAATTGGGACAGAGGAATAAAAACAGAAGCAATGTTCAGCGCATCTGCCCCTGAAGAAAGCTCTAGCAGAGGAGAAGGCAGCTATCAACAACAAAAATACAAGAACATTTGGACTCGTCGACAACATAAGTTCAATAAAAATGTCAGAATGTAATCGCATAGTCTACCATTAGAAGGGACTCTGGTTCAATGCACCCGGTGTATTTCGCCAATTTTTATTACTTTTTTTTAAAATTTTTTTTATGAAAATATTAATTTAAGTGTATTTAATATGTATATAAATTTTTACCATTTTTACAGATTTGTAGATTTTTTTTTGAATTTTTTTTAAAATCAGTGGTATTTTTAAATTACTAAAAATGTCACTGATTTTAAAAAATTCAAAAAAAAATCTAAAAATCTTCAAAAATGATAAAAATTTATACACATGTTAAATACACACAGATTAATAGTCTCGTAAAAAAAATTTCAAAAAAAAAATAAGAAAAAAGGGGTGAAGTACACCCGGGTGCATTGAACCAGGGTCCCATTAAAAGGGGAAAAACCAGATAACTTGTGGTAATGATGTCCTTTGCGTGATAAGAGAGGAAGCGCTTTCGCCACTGCAACAATTTTACTGGCAAACGGCAATTAATCTAGTTGTATATGATAAAATTTAGCTGCATTTTATGTAATTTGACGGCAAGCAAATTTATGCAGTAAATAAACTGGCTATGTATTTGGCTATATAAATACTGCAGCATATAAGTAAATGCACCTAATTTTTTTAAAATATAGCTGATGTAATATCACATGCAATGTTGAAATTTGGTTATATATAGCAAGAGATTTTCCTTTGACTCATTAAAAAAAAAAAAAGAGAGATTTTCGTTTGGCTACAAACAGTATTAAGCATTTATCATCAATGTTTTTAAGTTGGCTGCATTTATCATAGTCAACTTTACATTTCGTTACAGATAAATAGTTACACATAACAGATTTTCTTAGAAATATTAATTTCAGCATTAAACTTCCATTAACACGTTATATTGGCTTCAAGCGAAAGAAAGACATAAATGCCACGTTGCGAACAAGCTAGAACGCGTGGATCGGTCGTGATTCTTTATTACACAGAAGAGACAGCAGTTCGAAAATTCGAACCTACCTGGAGGGAATATTTCCAGCAATATCTGACTTGGTCCAGCATCACCGATCATAGAAAATGATCCCATATGATCAAGTTCATAAAACTTGTATCTCAACTTGTACAGTCTGGGAATTCGGGCTCCCCGCTCAAGCAAAATAATATTTTTAGAAATCTAATTAAAGGCCGACAACATAAATGATACGTGGTCCAAAATTTGGGCGTCATAAAAATTCCTTATTTATTAACACAATAAAACCAAACATGACAATAATGGCAGATTATTTAGTCCCTGCGAGTTTGGGCAACTGAATCGATTTAGCCTACAATATAATGCACGATGATCATAGTTCCAAGTATTTTTGAGTTCTTATATTTTAGAGTGTACTATCAAAATGAAAACGAATGAGAGATGGTAATTTATTGCTTTTTTCCTCCATTGAGATGCAGCCACCGAATCTTCGGCCGTTCCGGTCCAACTGCATCGGATGTCCATTGATCCTGGTGCTGCAGTTGTGAAATCTTGTGATTTTTCAGTGGCGGAATCTGTTTGGAGCCCTTTAAGAGAAATGAATGCTGAGGCCACAAGCACGTGGTAGGGTCATGACGAAAAGTAAAACCTGCTACTTTGTTCTTTCCAAATTCCAACCCTCGGCTGCCGCACTAATAACAAATCTGGATCCGAGGCGAGGCCCTGCCTTCAATTATTTCGAGAGCCAAAATCTACCAACTGGTGCGATAGTTTACCGCCGCCTTGAAAAATCAGGGTTCTGCTAAAGAAACACGCCCGCTGGAGCTGGTGCCTCTGCGGATGACCGTATGACGGTGGGAAGACCACAAGAATTTTGGCACCCTATTGGATTTGGGGCAGTCTTGAAACTGCCCTAAGGAGACAGTATAACCTCGATTAATCTACACGTAGCCTGGAAGGCACTTTCAGCCCTCGAGTTTCACACCCCAGTTGGAGCAGTTTCAAAACTGTTGAAAACTGCCTTAATGTTTGACTTCCGTGGACACGTCTTCGATGCTTCAGTTGAGTGTGAAAGTCAACATGTAACTTCTGCTTTTTCATTGCTGCACTGCAAAATTGTAGCCTATCCCAGTCTGCCGCACACATTGTGTTTATAAAGTCGATTTTCTAATTTTAATTTTCAATTATACAAAGGGTTACGATCTAATGCTGTTGAATTAAAAAAAAAATTAATTTGAACCATCGATTACCTTTATTAATAAATACCTGTATTGATTCCGTAACGCCAACAAATATTTTGATGTATATTTGAAAATTTTCTTAGGAGTGAATAAACAATTATAAAATAAACATAAATATGACTCCTCATAAAACATAAATGTATAATATAAAATAATTGTTTATTATAATATTTTTTGCATTATAAGAAATATACTCAGATAAATGTTATAAATAATTCAGACTTAGGGAAACTTTGAAAAATAAAAAAAACGAAACGGTACATCGACACATGCGTTATACTAGACAGATACCCAGAATAAATTAGATCGTTTTATTTGCAACTACAGGGTAAACCTTTTAAGCCAGTAGATGCTGCAAAATAAAATTTCGAGGGGAATATAGATGGTTACAGTCAGGATAAGGGATGGAAAAATTAGAAATTCTAATAGAAGAAAAAGATTAGATTCGAAGTTGAAATTATTTATATTTGATGAACAATTTTGCAAATACCTCATTAGGAAGATGTTTGACAAGGTTAATTCTGGTGGCATTTTGAAACAGATGGAAAATAGAAAAAATATTTTGATAAATGTGTGATTAATATAAAATGATAAAAGTAAAAATAAAATAAATAAGATAGTTGCAAGAAAAAATAATTAGAAGATAAAAATAAAGAGAGTGGTTGTTTATCCTAAAATCTTTCTAGAATAAATTTTTTTATTATTCACAACTATTGTATTTTTTTAATTATTTTTCACATATTTTTATAGAATTACACATTATTTTTCAGTCATTTGTACACTAACTACTTATATAAGTAATTTATCTATTTTAACTTTTTCTCTTTACTCTTTATTATTACAAATTAAACACTTTTCATTAAAAATCTTTTCACTTTCCAAACCAAAAATTTTAAATTGTGGTAGTTAAATATTAAATAATTTGTAAAAATTAAGAATTTTCCAACCCCACGCCACCTCAGGCATTAACCCCACACAGTAACCTTATGAAACGGCCCTTATGATTGACCTAGATCAGACACTCTCAAAAGAAAAAAAAAAAAAAATGTCTGATCAGATTGGCTGGATAGGCCTCACGAATGCTGAGTTCCATGGGACGATCATATCTGAAACAGTGGCGATGAAACCCCAAATGAGAGTCAAAAAAGTAGTACGGAATCCGAGGAGAACCCGCCGTCAACGCACCACACGTGAGAGCCACAGACACCCTGGCTGGGAAAGCGACACCATGTGATGGTCTTGTTACGTAAGACAGAGGGTTGCATGAGAAAGGTGGGCCATGTTGGCCAGTAAATGAACGGTACAAATTCCAGACGGGGTTTGAAAATGACGTCCACCATCTGGTCATTCCCACCCGCCCCACGAATTAAATGCATGGGTGGGTGGTGTGGCCCACTCATTAGGAATCCGATAATAAAGGCCATCAATGTGATTGATACTTGCATCTTGCCCCATCCGAACGCTGGGCCGTATTTCGATCAGTGCGATCTCGACTGTTGGATCATCTCTGTGCTCGGGTCACGCACAGCATGTGATTTAGACTCTGGAAGGTGAGAGCATATGGTTGGGCACGTGAACTCTACGAGTGAGATGGCGTGCACGGGGATACTGGTTGGAGGCCTTGGGGGCGGCCCTTGGGCCATTTCATATTCGTAAGTCGTCAGCCGATGCGGCAGGAGCAACCGCAAAACCTAACTCCGTAAATGCTGGGTAGGTGGACCGGGTATGAGGTTGATTCTTGCAGGCAAGTCTTATGCCATCAACCACACCATGCAATAGGCGTGGATAGCGATCCATCCCGTACATGCACTTCTCCTCGAAGCCTGAAATTACAATCTACCTAATAGTAGTAAAAAGATGGGAAAAAGATTGACTTGGGTACCTGTTGTTTCCCAGTTTTCATTGATAGTTCTCCATTAGAGAACGCATGGCCCTCGAGTAATCAGACAACACCAATATGTATTGCTGTAAACCGAAAAAATATTTTTAAAAAACTTGCACGCAATCCCAAACTTGAAAAAAATTATTGTTTAATTCCTGTAAAAGATGAAAGATGTATTTTTTCAATTCGTGCTTCATCTTCGACGTCCTATTTGAATGTTATAAACTTTTTATTTATTATTTAATAGTTATGGTTTTTTTTGTTAGTTACATTAATTTTAATGCGAGTAGCTGATTTAACAAACATTTTTTGATGGGCTGAAGAGCACTCAAGAAAGATGTAGCAAGAGTACAGATGTAGTAAAACACGCGGGCAGGGATGAAAACTATGCAAGCTCGGGCGCAAGTCCCCGCGAGAAAAAAGCAAAAAATGCAAATGCATGGGAATGAGAAAATCCGACCCCCGTATTAGCGTTGAAACTTGAAAGTGACTCAGCCCAGTCCCAACCCAAGTCACTCCCTACTCAATTTAATCTCTATCTATCTTTAACTCAACCCAATTTTGTCTCCCCTCCATCGGCCTAACCCACCCGCCCAACCCAACTTCTGGAGTGACAGGTTAAAAGCGGTTTGCTAGTGCAAGTGGTATTATGTATGGTATGTCCGTGCGTGAATTTGCAGCGTGTGAAAATATTACGTGTTTGTTTATCCATTATTGCATACTCTTCTTGCCGTAAGTGCATAACGACATGAAACGCTAAATATTTTTAGAAAGGATATTGATGAGAAAAATGCGAAAGCAAATCATGTGAATATTGTCGAATTAAGTTTAAATTATATTTATAAATTAAAATGTATTTCTCTTCGTAAAGCAGGATTCATATAACTAAAAATTGTCCACCAGATATGTACGCAGCATGCTTGGAGTGGGCCAAATTTGGGTCGCCGAGTTTAAAGATTCCATTTATCTAATTGTTATTAGCGTGGAGATATGGAGTTATTTCCAAATATACTTTCATATTTTTAAGCATACTGCAGACATGGGCTTTAATTTATTGGTAATAAAAATTATAATCAATAAATAATTCATATTATACAGTTTTATTGTTTGCATCGAGATTGGACATATTAGAGTTAGTAAATTATAGAAATAAAATAAAGAAAACATACGCAGATAATATCCATGATTAATATTAAGAAATAAAATTCCCGAATTTAGGAAGCATATAAATATCATATTAGTTCATTACTAGAGTAAATAAATAAAATAATAATATAAATCCAATAAAAAATACGTTAAGGGTAGGTTTGCACGACGGAGACATGATTCTTAGCCGGACATGCTAGTACGCATCTAGGCAGGTTACACGTTGTCGGTTCACTTGAGTCAGTCGACTACTGGACTTGAACTTCAAATGTCTGTTGAAACAACTCAACTCCATATTCAAGTTGAATCACATCCCATTTTATCTACTCATTTTCCGACATAACCCGATTAGTTCAATGGATTACAGATCGAATCTAGTATACTTGCGCCCTTACTCATATATTTTGTCAACCTTTCTTGCTAAGTTAGAAATTCGAAATATTTAATAGATGATGGTTTGTTTCGCTTTGCTTTTTAGTAACACTTATGCACTTATTCGAAACTTTGCAAAAATAATATTTGATTAGGTGTTTGGGTGGACGAAATAGCAACTAGAGTTTTTCCGTTTTTTATTATTAATTTATTATGACCTGAAATGCATTCCTAACTTTAGTTGTGTAATCCAATCAATCATTTATCTTGAGTTGATGGTTGGGCTCCTTACACAGGTCAGCATCAGACACGATCCTATCGTGTCACTGGCTTAAATCATGTACAATCAACTTCAATAACAGGGATGTTTGGTAAGGTGAAAAATTGTAGAATTATGAGAAATGGTAGTAAATAAAAAAAATATTTTGAAAAACATGTGATTGATAGGAAATAATATGATTATAATTGGAATAAATATATTTCTTGTATATAGTTAGTAGGAAAAATGACTGGAACATAGAAATAAAAATGAAAAAAATAGTATAATCGATTGAGCAATTATTAACTGTAGGGAAATAAAATCACACAATTTGCTTTCCATTCTCACATTTACTTATTACCAAGCAATGCCATGGATCACTTGGCCTCAGAGGATACCTTCAATCTCACTTACTAATTAGTTATAACTGATATGGCACATCAAGAAGCGACCAAAATATTTTGATTCCTTGCCTGTTGCCTGCCGTGCCAATGTGAAAATTGTGTGAACAACAAGTCCCGCAGTCTGCCGGACTGCCTCTTAATGGCTTTTACTCCATGGTTGGCAATGGCAGCAGCTGAGAGAGAAAGGACTCTGATTTCCATTGTCTGTACATCTCTGTAGGTCCTGACACCATTTAAAACAAGTTGTAACTCTTCCACCGTACACATGGTGTTGAGCCCTCAGAGTAATATACAATACAGAAAGAAAATGCCACCATTGCCCCTTTCTTTTCCTTTTACACTCTTGAACTGCGTGATTGTTCTGGTCCCAACAATCTCCCCAATTATATAGAATATTTCGTACCACACGTGAACAGCGAGTCGGAGATGGCCAACAAACGTTCAGTGGTGGGGCTGTCAACGGGCTGGGCTACCATATCTGATATCCCATTCTTCCTAATTATCAAATCTCCGTGCATGAAAATACAAGCGAGCACAGCGACTTGGGCGCCAGAACGAGGGGCCTCTTCTCTATGATTAGAACTTGTTGGCAGCCCTTGTGTGGCGAAGCAAAATGCACCAATTACAGAAATAAAATGATGGCTTTGAGACCCACACGACCATTGGTACTTCTTCATCAGCCTTCTGCAATGAAAGCGTCTTTGTATTCTAGTTTTTGAATCCGTTCTCCTCTATTTCAAAATAGACAGTCTTCTGTACGGATTTAGTTGTCAAGAGCATCTTCCACACCCCAATATTGGCCAATGTCTAAAACTTTTTTGAACGGCTGTCCTACTGTGCGCCTGCACGTGGCCTGGTTGCATTTGGATCTTTAATCGTAAGAAATTAAATTACAACTGATGCCAAAACTACAATTATCAATTAAAAATGGTCTTGTTGCAATGCGAGTCACGTAATTTTATTATTATTTTTTTCAATGTACTTATATTGTTAACCACTTCTCTTATTTTTCAGTAAAATGATCACCAATTAAAGGATTTTACTCCAGTAGCAAGGGTCCAAAATCACCAAGTTGATTCATCCTTCCGTAGACAGAGTCTATGATATTTTTATCTTTTCTAAAATTGATTTGTCATGCATTTTTATAATGACTGTATTTATCTTTTAATTATTAGTTCTATTTTCAGCTCACCATCTCGTTTGTTTTGATTTTATTCTCTGTGTTTCACAACAACTTATATTGGTGACCACAAAAATCTCTCAATCTAACTGATTCTATTCCAATGAAACTTGCCACTTTTGGAGAACAGGCCTGTTAATGACTTGGATTAGAAGGGGATGAAATAAGAAAATGAGATAAAAAAAAATGTTGTGTTAAGAATGGAAAAAATTATATTAAAATTAAGAAAATTTGTATGGAAAATGAAAGAGGTATATTATTTTTTAGGAATGAAAAAAGTATTTTGTAAGATGACAAATTTTAACTCCCATTCAAGTTAGCCCGGAAGAAAAGAACTTTACATAAGTCCAAAGTTACTAATTAAGAAGAAGAGGCAAAAGTTTCCGTAATATGAATTTATTGAAGAGATTTACTCTTAATAAAAGTCAAAGAGTGATTTGAATATGATGGCAGTATGATTGAATGCAGAGCATTTAATATCGGAACTTTCAATGGATTAGAAAAAGGATAAAGAGAGCTCATCGTCTTGAATGTTCCGGAGATAATAAATTACTGCAAGTTGTGCTTTTTGGGGTGTTTGCTTTTTACTATTAAATTAAAAATACCACATAAACATTTTTTTAGTACATCACTACCCCACATAAACATGAAGGTGGCAACAAATGCATGCATGGAGGCAATTATTGAAATGGTGCAGGAGTGGGATGACCAAAGCATCTGGTGATCATATCCATTGCCCACTAAATTAAAACGCAATGAATCCACATCACAATAAATAATCAGAATCCACAAAGCAAACATTCGGATGTAATATATGGGAAACAGGCTGAAATATAAAAACACTTCTTTTCTGCATATTTTAGACTGATGACTTGCTTTTATGCATATCATTGCTATCCGTATTTTAATCACTTTTCCTTTCACGATTTTTCTTTTTCTTTTCAATTGGACTCTCTATCTGTTTTAAGAAACGTGAATCGGGTTCACACATATTTAGCAGAAATATGAATAATAAAATACATATTAACAAGACACCAAAATTTACGTAGAAAACTCTTTAATTTAGAAGAAAAGACTATGAAAGTGAAATAACAATACACTATGATAAAAATATTATAAAGATACATGTAAGAATGACTTGTACTCATTCTCTAGATATTTCACATAATTTTAATTAGAACAATTTGAAAACCCCCTCTCTTACACCTCATATCCCATCAAGATACCTCTTAATATTTAACTAATATGCCTCCAACTAGAATTTTTATAGATACTTACGCGAAACTAATACACATTCTCTTGAATATTCACCACGCACTGACAAGCGAATCATTACACAAATAACCCATCTATAGAATACAAAATAATAATTTGGTAATAGAAATGAATTGAATAATTTACAAACATACTAACATAGTTTGACCATAATTATAATGGTAATTTTCATATATACCCACATATTTTGACGTTAATTGCAGATATACCCACATAGTTTCACGAATTGCATATTACTCCCACATAGTTTCATCAAAATTGCCTATCTCCCCCATGCCGTTAACTGCGGTTAATATCTACCGTTATATTTTCAAAAATGATGAAAATACCCTCATCCATAGTTTCACGAATTGCACATCACATCCACATAGTTCCATCCAAATTGCATATTACCCCCATAAAGATGAGAGCAATTTTCGTCTTTTTTGAAAGTATAACGCAAATATTAACGACAGTTAAAGATGCAGGGGTAATACATAATTTTGATGAAACTATGTGGGGGTAATATGCAATTCATGAAACTATGTGGGTATAGCTGCAATATCGATGAAACTATATAGGTATATATGCAAATTACCTTAATTATAGATATACTCACGTAATTTCAAAAATTGCAAATAACTTCCAGATAAGACGATCATATTTTGAAAATATAGTCATGTCATTATGACGTCATTAATGCACCATTAGGGTGTGAATATATTTGTAAGATAAGCAAACTATGTGGATATATTTGTAAAAATTAAATATACTTATTTAATTTCAAAAATTGAAAATATACCAACACAGTTTGCATGTCTATGCAAATATACCCATTCAACAATGGTGTAGTTACGACATCATAACAGCATGTATATATCTACAATTACATTTAAATTATGTAAGAGTTATTTGAAAATTTGAAACTATATGGCCAGACTTTGTGATATAGTTGCAAATTATCCAAATCTATTTATCTCATTGTGGTATCAAATTACAAATCGAAAACTTCCTCTTCCGCAGCCTTGACAGGAGGATTTGATCACAAAGCATAGACGAACAGTGAATAAAACTTGTTGCATCTTTCGCTTCCATTTTCAAGAGGTGGGTCGGATCTGATAAGCCCCTCATAGCCATGGGTACCCAAACAAAAATCCTGGACGTTTTTGAGGACTGAGCCCGCATCAGTCCCAGTCCATTACCGTTTATCAGCGTGAAACGAAGTTTTGGGGATGGACAAGCAAATGGATGATTATTCATAATCCATCAATGTAAAGAAAATTTTAAATTGTCCATTTAAGATCCAACATTTTCTTTAATGTACAATTAAGATTCCTCGACTATTTGTGTCGATTAATCTGCATAGATTTAGAAATTATTTATTCAATTTTTTATTTCATCCGTCTTTCAGTTGAATCATTAATCAGTTTCTTATAGTTTAACAAATTTAAAATAAAACAGAATCAAGGTTGACGTTTCAAAAACTGAGTTTTGAGCAAGCCAAAAAGTAGCTCAACACCATCTGAGCGGGCTCGAGGGAGATGAGTATGACGCACCGCCGAACCGTTACTAAAACGGACCGGTCAGTTATACCGGTTTCCGACCGGTCTGCCCATATCCGTTAGAATCCGTTGAATTCTTTGTTTATTCTGAATCCATTAAAACAGATACTAAAAAAATTGATTGGTTCTTAAAATTTTTTTAGATGAAATTCTGTATTTAATACTTCAAATTAATTTCAAATTATTCTGAAAAAAATATAGAACCAATAATGATTTGATTGACACTCGCCGGTTTAAATTCCGGTCCGGTTTTAGTAACAGTTAACCCCGTGCCTTCCACGCTGCCTTAAGAGTAACTCTTGAAGACGCCCGCAAGGCGCCAGTCTCTCACCAAAGCCATTTCGCGGTGATGGCTCTCTCCCTCCATCTCTCCCTCGCCTTCCCGTCTGCCTCTTCCAGAATTCGGTCATCCATTTCCCCCGCGTTCAGCATCCCCGCCGCCTGCTCCTTCCGCATACCAACCACCCGCCGTCTTCTCCGGCGCTGCCGCCGCCGTCTGTCTCTCTCTCCAGTCGCCAGCGTCGCCGTTGATTCTCCAGTCACAACTTCTGGTTCCGACTCCACAGACTATGCTCCCAAACTGCTGCTGGAAGTGAAAGATCTGACGGCGGTGATCGCAGAGTCGAAGCAGGAGATACTAACCGGCATAAATCTCTCCATCTACGAAGGCGAGGTATGGATTAGGGTTTGAATTCCTTGATGTTCATTCTAGCAGAGTGCTAAGGTTGGCAGTCGGACGCGGAAAGTTTCGTGGTAGTTTTTCACAAAATTGGAATTTATATCGAATCTCTTCTGGTCATTTGGTCCGGTTGAATGTAGCTTGAAAACAATCAGGAAATTTTGGGAGAATGCAATAGGTTGAAGAAAATTATATGCAATCTACTGAGGAAGCTAGAAAAGGTTGTCATTTTTCCATGAAGTCATGCGGATACCAAGTAATTTTAAATAATTTAAGCGATGGAAAAAAGTTTGGAGTTTTTTTTGAATCGTTTCCTTTCTTTCCTTATGGTCTCGAATAATTTTTTCACTCTCTTAAAATTTGTTTCTGGCGTTGTAATGCTGTAGGCTTCCTTTTACCGTTTTGTTTACAACCTTTCGTTTTTTATATTTAGTAGGTCCATGCTGTCATGGGGAAGAATGGTTCTGGGAAGAGCACATTTTCAAAGGTGACTGTGTTCCACAACTTCGAGATTTAGTACTTCAGCTCCAATCAGAATGGTGATGCATTTAGTTTACAACTCGCTGTTTTTTGGTTGAGTTGAATCTTTTGGATATCATTCCTTTCTGGTTTTGTGAGATTTGCTTTGATTCATTAACTGCAAGAGGCATTTCTTTCTTTTTGAACAATTGCTGTAAAGGTTTTATGCTTTTAGGAATCCCTTTGTTATGCTCTATTTGTGGAACCTACCAGTCGGAATGTCAGATTCCCAGATGGCAAAACAGCTCTTTCTTGTGGCCGCATGATAGGGCTCAGGGATCAAAGCTAACAGTTGGGGCATTGGCTGCGAGGGTGTGGTAGGGATGCGTCACATTCACACGTGTATTTGGGTGGGGCTAGAAATGTGGGCAAGCTAGTATAAATAGTGCGAGGTATTGACAATAGGTGTGGATTGGGATTGGTTTGTAACTAATTAGCAAAAGTTTGATAGTTAGATATACAACTAGTAGGTAGATGGTCTTCTTGTACCAGCAACCATTGTAATCCTCTCTTTGTGAAATTGATTTTGGGTTAGTCTCCTGAATGCTGCCCTATCACAGTATCAGAGCCGTAGATCCAAACCACCAGAGAATGCGAGGAATTTGTGTGCACGAGCGTCTCAATTAGTTGGAGCAGGACGTTGTGGCATTCTTGCAAAGTCGTCAGAGCTGAAACCCCTAGCAATGCAGGATTTCACTCAATTCCAAGAACAATCGTTGAAGTCTAGCATGTGGGAGGAACATCAGGTTCGGTGATTTTGCTGGGGTTTGGGGTGGCCAATCCAATTGGGCAGCTTAGTTGATCGGGTTGCAGCCACCACCAGGCCTTGATTATTGTTCATCAGCCATGAGTGAAGACAAGGGCTAACTGGTTTAATGGCAGACTAGCATGGCTGAAGCAAGATTTCTAGCAAGAATTGGTTTCTCTGGGCATCCTGAAAAGCACAACAATGGCAGATGAGAAGACCCGATTTGCACCATGAGCATATCATCATCAATGACAGTCTCGATCACCCCCAAGAACATTGGAGGGGGAGCAGCTCAACCGCATCCTAGCAGTTGCAATCAATTTGGATTGGCGGCTCAAGAGTCTTTGTATTTCCACAAGGGGGTTTGGTTTTTGAATGCAAACGTAAGATTTTACAACTGAGAAATCAAGAAATAAAAGAGAAGCCATCATTTTGGTTGTTAAGGATGGCATTATTGTTGATCTTCATCAGCTAGAGCCTGGGCTTATGGTAGAAGATCTGTTCAATTTACAGCGAAGAATACGCAGAGAATCTTTGAGGATAAGGAGCAGGATATTAGGAAGGGAGATTAAAAAACTTTCAAATTGGTTAATAGGATTGTTATGGTAACTGAAAGAGAAAGTGTCACGTCCCTCTGCAGTCATTCCTCATTGTGTGGTTGAGGATGTCTTTGCCTTAGGCAGTGGCAGGCCAAGTTACTGCCAATCTGCCACTGCTATTGAATGAATGCGCTCTCTCCCTCTCCCTAGCATCTTTGTGTTTGAGAAATGCCTAAGGGTGTGACTGATGTTGGGGGAAAACTGATGCTGAGGAAAAAGGTATTTCCTCTGCTAGCCAGTTGGTGGCTAAGGAGGATTCAAAGTCTAGCAATGATCACATCTTTTGGATCTTTGAAAGAATGCCTGAAGGGTTGGTTATGGAAGGCTCAAGCCTTGGCATCGATCACATCTTCTGGGTGTTTGAGAAAAGGATTGAACGGGGTAGTGAAGAGGCAGATGTTGCATTAGGAAATATTTGGGC
Source organism: Annona cherimola (assembly GCA_030490835.1). Lineage (NCBI taxonomy): Eukaryota > Viridiplantae > Streptophyta > Magnoliopsida > Magnoliales > Annonaceae > Annona > Annona cherimola. The sequence continues at coordinate 9,652,504 of CM059977.1, read as the reverse complement.
TAGCATGGGACATTGGTAAGGCGAATGTGGGACCCTAGAGGATGGACTTGTTCGTGTCTTATATGAGTTGTTTGCTCAACTAGCAACGTAGAGTATGTGTTTTTGACCCAGGAGTACATCCAAGTGAAAGTGTAGTGATTGAGCTCACCCAGTGCTACTTGCTATGGGCCCCACCCACTTCGGGCAATGTTGCATGGAAATCCTTCTTTGGTTACTTAAACCCAATCAACCATGATATCAAAGAAGATAACTAGATGCAGCTCGTTTTATGGTGTGGATCAATTTGTAACTGATTAAAACAGTTAGACAGAGAGCTAGTAGGCAGAGAGTCCTCTTTGTACCGGGAACCATTGTAGCTCTCTCTTTGTAAAATTGTTTTGGGGGCTGTCTCTTGAAAGCAGTCCTATCACTGCATAAGAATGCCACCATTTGTGCTGTAGCTAAGCATTCGCGGCAGCTGGTGCTGTAAACTTGTTATCATACTAGTAACATCTACCATGTCTATGCTTTGAAAGGAGAGTTTATTCAATGGACGCCTTTGTTGAAGCATGATAGTGTCCCTGGTAGTATCTTTTGAATCCCTGATTTGGCCTCAAAACCCATTTGGTGCAGCAGTTTTTATCCAAGAAGATATTCTGACTTCTATTAACCACTTGGGTTGCTGATGAAAAATTGGTGCTAATGAGTTGGAATGGTTTGGTATTTCATGTTCATACAGTTTTCATGTTGATTAAGAACTCTAGACTGGATGAAGTGTTAAATTGGCACATTCTTTTTTCATTGTTGTGAAAAATGTCACATCTTAGTAGATTGCCATTCAGCTGGTTATGACCTTATGAGAGGCACCGTCTCTGTTATAATGGCTTCAGAGAATCTTCTTATGTTTGTTTTATTGGGATTTGCAAAAATGCTTGTAGTTTGAATTTATTTATTTGAAGAAAGCTTGTAGTTTGAATTGATTAAAATAGAAATAGGTCAGGACATAGACAATACTTCACAATCATTAAGGTTGATGTTATGCTCTCAGCCTTGTTATTACCCTACGCTTTGTAGTTCATATGCCATTATACTCTTATCTCTGCATTTGTGATATTTTGGAAATGACAAATTGTTGGTCACAATCTTGTCTTTATAACTCGTCCTTGTTGTGAAGGCATTTCCCTACATCTGCACCATGGTTCTAAATGAACTTTCTTGTTCAGGTTCTTGTTGGACATCCAGATTATGAAGTTACGGGGGGTAGTGTTAATTTTAAGGGCCAAAATTTACTTGATATGGATCCGGAGGACAGGTCTCATGCAGGGCTTTTTATGAGCTTCCAGACCCCAGTTGAGATCCCAGGTGTAAGCAATATGGATTTCCTGCGAATGGCATATAATGCTCGAAGAACAAAGCTTGGGGAACCAGAGCTTGGTCCCATTGAGGTTTAATTCTTCTGTTTGCTTTAGAATTACAATTATCCTTATTCTTGCTTGTTTTAGCCAGAATATTTCTGTTTCATTTCATTTTTGGCAAACTAGGTCCATTATGAGTGGTGGATTATTGAATTTCTTGCTGTTTTTTAGGGTTTCGTGATATCTGAATGAGGAAAAGACATTGCGTAGCTGTTTGGGCCATCTTGTGTATTAGTTTCTTTTAGTTAATTGGCCGATGGTGTCTTCTTTTGAGAATGTGCTTGTTCATGCCTGCTTGTCAGACATTTGCCTGTTAATCTAGTCCTTTTCCTCTCTCTCTCTCTCTCTCTCTCTCTCAATTTTTCAGTCTTCTCCATTTTTCAGTTTTATGGCTTTTTATCTCCCAAGCTTGCTGCTGTGAATATGAACCCGAACTTCTTGGATAGAAATGTGAATGAAGGTTTTAGTGGTGGTGAGAAGAAGCGCAATGAAATTCTGCAACTGGCGGTATGTCATTGAACTTATTGTTCATCCATATGCTTTCCATCCCTCTAATTATTAAGAAAATACTCGTGATTGGTACACTTCATGGTCTTCTTTAGTAATTGTTACACACACACCCACCCGCCTACAGCCTTTATCCCCTTTGGTTCTGCTTCTAGTTTCCATTGAATGAATTTACCTTTTTTGGCCTGGATGGAGGCTATTGCCCCACTCCGATTTGAAACCTAGGACCTCTTACACATATACACGCAATGGTGTCAACTACCTGGTCATCAAGGGGTTGAATGCATTACTCTTTTGCATCTACATTTGCCTGTGCATCTATCTGGTTATTGCTGATTATCATCATCTCAATCCTGTAACTTCAGGTACTGGAGGCAGATTTGGCCATTTTAGATGAAATTGATTCTGGGTTAGATGTTGATGCACTCCAAGATGTGGCTAAAGCAGTCAATGGCCTTTTGACTCCCAAAAATTCTGTTCTTATGATCACTCATTATCAACGACTTCTGGATTTTATCAAGCCCACATATGTCCATATAATGGTAGGGTTTCTATGATATTATTTAACTGTCCTCTCTCTGCAAAGTGTCTAAATCATACCAAATTGGATATTTTGCCTTCATAAGCAATAATTCTTTTTTTAGGCATATAATACTTTACTACATACCTTTTTGCTTGTAGATGTGACCCAAAAACTAAGCCAGTCAAAATAATTCTGACTGTTTGACGAGAATAAATGCCCCTCAGAATGAAAGTTAAAAGAGTCAGTTTCCCTCTACTGCTGACTTTCTTTGGTTGGGTACACATGCATATTGGATCTGATTTCTGAGACTTGTGTATATGCGACCTTACAATCAGTAATGTGTGGAATTTGCATTCCTTTCCGCTTATTTCCCTGTTTCAGTGTTCTTAAAAAGAAGAATGGTGATCTTGGATGAAAATTTCATTTAGTCCTGAACTTCCAAGGGTCAAACAGTCATTGCTTGCTGCGACTGTTGCATTGCGGCACCTCTTATTTTTTATTTTATTATTATTAGTGTTATGGTTTTATTGTTGCCTGCAAATGTAGAACTAGTAAAAGAATTCATTGTCTGTGTCCTTATGTTTGGCTTGTGGATATACTCTTTGTTTGTTCAGGAGGATGGGAGAATCGCAAAGACAGGTGATTTTTCACTAGCAAAGCAGCTTGAAAAAGAGGGGTACAAGGCGATATCTGCTACTTAGCCAGGGAATTGTAAGAACGAACTTTAAATCTACTTTTGCGCTGGAGTTTGTTGATGGATTTAGAAGTAAAAAGTTTCTGCTGATTCTGGCATCCTTGTCGTCAGAAAATGTGTCTTTTGTTGGGGCCCCTGACATGGAAGTTAGAATGCGGGAAGTTCATTCATTGTATGAAGATGATCACTTCACTCGGCCCCTTGTCTACGGAGGAAAAAGCCTATTTACCATTGTAACATCACTTTTGACTAAAGCTATGGCTGGTTGGAGGTAGAGCTTTTAGGTATTTTGACTCGTAAAAAGTCCCTCGAAGCACTGTGCTTCTGCTTATGATGATTTTAAAAACTTTTAATGCTTTAAGATCCATATAAAAGCTCTGTTCCACCCAAACAACATTTTCATATTAGCTGCGAAAAAATGCTTATCCCTCTAAAAACATGTGGCCAGTTGAAGTCTGAAACATGGCGGGGAGTAACACAGCCGATGTCCGATATTGTAAGTGCAAGATGTATTGTTATCCTTGCACCATTGAGACGCATAAAACAAAGAGACAAACTACAAAAGGCAAAGTGTTAGAGAATTACAAACACACCCTTGGAAAATAATCCGGTTTTCCTTCTCTCTCTCCATTTTGCAGGTATTGATTGTAAATGGTGGGAAAACGTTTGAGGTTGAGGATATCATGAACGTTTTTTTTTTTTTTTTGTTGCCCCCCAGTGGGTCATTATTCACTGGCAGCCTGACAGATGGATCTGCCATGAAGGTATGATCCATTATTTGAGGAAGGAAACAGAAGAGTTTGCTGTCCCAAAAAGAATAGAAAAAACTGAGAGCATGCAACCTCTTTACATCTTCTGTTTTCAGACCACGACGTGTTTCTCTCTTGTGAGGTTGTGAAATTTTTGAAGATCATGCATTCCTCTCCATGCTTCAGCCTCCACTTACAGCACTCCTCCTAAAACATGTCGTTCATTTTGAAAAAATTTGCAAGGACACGTTAATTTACGGTGCTGCTGGTTGTGAAGGACGCTGATCCTGTGCGCCCGGATCAGCGTCCACTTAACCAGCGCACAGGATCAGCGTCCTTCACAACCAGCAGCACCGTAAACGTGTCCTTGGAAATTTTTTCAAAATGAACGACTTGTAAAAATTTATACACTTAGATTTATAATTTTATCAGAAAAAAATTTCAAAAAAAATAAAAAAAGGATGTATGCACCCGGGAGCACAGGATCAGAGTCCGTTGTGAATGAGGCCCACATTGATCATAAGGTTAAATCCGACAGGTATGCGACTTGACATTTTTTGTATAGCAAAATCATCGGGTATTGGATTCTTAAGTGGGCCACATTTGCTTCTAAATATTTTTACTCATGTATAAATTAATGAAAAATTCTTAAGTCCATTCTTCGATTATTAGAATGTAATAATATTTTACATAAACTACTTCACCCGCTTTTGAGATTTATGCATTTGATTTCTAATTAAAATTCTATATTTCCGTCAATTGCTTATCCATTTGCATTCATTTGATTTAATATCATATTTACTTGCATTGACATCATTTGTACTCCTTAAATAGGAAAAATTCTTTATTGATTTCCTAATGGATGAAAATGGGGAAAAATGTACACTTTTAGGGGAGGATTGATCAGACAGTCGGGAAAAAAAAAGGGTAAAGATGATAAGAGGGGAGTAATGATTGAAAATGAGACAAATAAATAAAAAACTACTGGATACCATCAAAAAAAATTTTAAATGACGAAACAGAGATTAATTGCTTTGACTGTTGGCACAATTAAAAAGTCGGAACAAGTAACATTCTACAGCAAGAAAAAGAGGTTGGAAAAAAAGGGGAAAATGACAGAGAAACTTTCCCCTTCGTCTCCTATAAAACAGTAAAAGATAGTTAAAAAATAATAATAATAATGTCAAAAGGCATATAATAAGAAATAAATTTTTTTTAAAAATATCTTATCAAACATACCTTAATCAAGGGTGTAACCGAATTAAGGTCGACCCGTAAATTGGTTCGTAGAGGATCACGATTATAGTTTTTCGACCCACCTATGTAACCATTTAAATAAATGGATTAACCTGCAAAGCAAAAAGTTAATATTTTTCGTTTTATTTTACAAGTTATGCATACTAATCAACAATGAAATCAACATTCTAATTAAGAATATCTAGTATTAGAAGCCTTTGTTGATTATAATTAAGATTACGTTCTACATATCCGTCCAGTAGGAGTTTGTGGCAGTGGGCTACGGTAAAAATGAATCTGAAATTGCGCTCCATCGCTGACAACGATTGGCGAGAATGTATTTCATGATTGAACTGACAAATATCTAACGATACCCAGTTGTTATTTAACAAACAAGCACATACATCTGTCAGCCATATGGTTCAACTGATTGTCATCCATAGAAAAGAATGAAAATCTTCTTATGATTTCCACCCAAAGGCGACATGAAAAAGAAATGAGAGGGAGAAAATGAGCATTATAGATGTAAATCCTCGAAAATCTTCTTATGATTTCCACCCAAAGGCGACATGAAAAAGAAATGAGAGGGAGAAAATGAGCATTACAGATGTAAATCCTTAGATGGAGAGGAAACACGATTGAATAATTTAAAAAAAATATAAAAATAAAGAAAGCCAAGAATATGCCTGTAAAGCTATAAAAGGCCGAAGGGCTCTGGTAATGGCTCAAACCGGTGATCAAACATGGGGCTCTGGTCAGATACATCATCAATGCTGTGAAGCCAGTTTGTGTTTTTGGAGTCCTCTTTGAGAAGAATTGCATCGTATCGGGAGCTTCCATAGAGGTCTAGTTCACCCACCGCCTTAGAGACTGCCGTGGTAGCCCGCCTATCATTGTCCACTAATAATTCATGATCCGGAGACCTGTAGTCAGCACCGTTGCTATTTTCGGAGATGGTGCCATTGCTGCCAGTTGAAGACACTGATTCTGGAAAACGACCTGCTGGTCGACCTTTCGATGAGTTGGTGCGGATGCTTTGGGGATAAAGGATGCCCCCAACACTATTCCGGATATCCTGAATGATACGAAATAGCAAAGGTTCAGTATAATTCTGTGAATAGTTTACTTGCTCAAGGCGCAGACATGAAAAAAGAGAAAATGCTAGTTCAGAAGAGTTCTCATGTTTAGTTGCTGAGTATATGCTCCCAAACACAGCCTTAGAATACAACAACATGAAGAAGATGGAGCTGCCGTTACCAATGCCAAACCATACCAGATAATCAAGTCCGCCAACAAGATTAGGATGCTAAAGAAATCATGAAACGAATAAATGAAATACAATCTGACGGAAAGCAACTGCACTATCATGTTGTTAATAAGAAAATAAGAGAAAGCTGTTTCTCATATATTTGTAACATGATGCAATATCTAGTTGATGGCATGAGAATTTGCTGAAAAAACGCTGCAAAGGAATCTGAGGATGAAAGATGGTGGAAGCCACATTATTTCTTGTTTTCAGCAAAATTCTCAATTATATATATGCATAATTTCACAAAATCTTAGTATCAGATATTGTGGATGAAACATACCATGTGCCTTAGGGCCATGTCAAGTGACTTCTTTGAAATTGTCCTTCCAAATCCAGTACTGTCTGAGGATGTTGCAGGCCTTGCTGGCCTTCGGCCTAGAGAATCAACTAGTGCAGGCTTCTGAAATTCAGGAGAGCTAATTTCATGCCCATTACTGTTTGATCTGCTACGTGCAGAGGACTCGGGAAGCCTCCCCCTTGCAACAACAGGTGAGGATGACTGCCTCCGAGGTGGATTTGCTGGCCCAGCAACATCTGCATTTGCACGGGCAGTGAGAGAACTTCCAGGGCGGGACCTTCCTGCAGAAATTGGTCGATCAGGCAACGTCGTCCTCAGGTTTGGCGGGGCATCGAGTGGAAAATCCGGGGGCACAATTGGCTGTGGAGGAGCCCGGGGTCGTGGGCCAGGAGAGGCAGGACGTGATGTAGGCACTGAACTGCGGTTATTTATTGGGGGAGCCCGTCCGACAGAGGATGAACGCCCAGTCACAGGGGATGAAGCTTGTGTCACAGTCCGCCGAGTTGGTGTAGATGGACGTGAACTTGATCGAACAACTGGTGAAGTCAAATTTGCAGGGATTTGTGGACGGCTAGTAGGAGTAGACGGCCTTAGACTTGGCGAAGGTCGGGTCTTTTCATTAGTGGCTGTAACTGATGGACGGGTTTTGGCAGGCGTTGATGACCGCACTGGTGTTGGCCGACTGGTGATGGATGAGGATCTTGCAGCTGAGGCCAGGGTTGACCGACTGTTGGGTGTTGATGGTCTTGAAGAAGTGACGGATGCAGAACTGGTGTTAAGGACAGAGGATCTGTTGGAATAGGAGGAATATGTGCTAGAAACAGATGGACGAGTAACTGAACTGCTTCTAACTGGTCTTGCAGCATAGCCATTTTCTGTTTGAGATGTGGAGAGCTGAAGAGAAGTATGGTATCAGGAATGCATATGTAATATATGTAAATGAAAATATTCACATCTATAACAGAAACTCATGGGGGTGGAACACAGCAGGACCGACCTACATTCTTGCTTCCCGCAGGAGCTACACACTGAAAATATTAGCCATTTATCATGTAGGACACTAGGGTAGAATTAAGAAGACTGCCTGCAGATAATTGATCTGTAATTTCAAATGGCATAGACAAGTATGCGTTGTTGATTAATAAGATGACTCTTTTCATGCCATAGCACACATTTTGGCACCACATATCAAATGGAAAGAAACCTGCACACGTGTTATAGTGCTCAGAAATTTTACTCAAGCAGTCACATGCAGCATTCTTTAACCGTTTGCCAAACAGCTCAAAAGGTTAGATCCTGAGTTTTGGTAGACTGCAAATTCAATGTGGTTAAATCAATGAAACATTTCAAGCGATAAAAAAATATCACCAGAATAGGTTCCGCGCTTCCTTGGCACCATTGGTGTGAGATCGACTATCAGTACTAAGTGCAACTGCAGCTAGAAAACTCAGGCAACTTATGTTATGTTACTACAAGAGGCTGAATCTAAAGGTGTAGTATGGACATGCAGAAGTTGGCATGAAGATGCCCACAGAAGATAGACACAGATGTGCACGGTTGATCATGGACATTGACGGCAGCAACAACAACAAGTTAAAATCCAGAAGTAGAAAATAATGTTGCCATAGAAATAAAGAATTCTCAACTTGATGTTCTTGTTTTTACCAGACCAACAAGCAGTCGAAACTTGGACCACACCATACAATGCTTGTGCCTTAAATATTTGGACAGATGTTGCCAAGCCTAATTCATGCTTTTGTCATAATGTTCGAAATCTAGTGCACTAATATAGGTTAAAATGATACAACAATAAGTGAAAAATGATGAACCACTTGATATTTGGACAGTGTTACCAAGCATAATTCATGCTGCCATTATACTGTCCGAAGTACTGACTCACTGGTAAAGGTTTAATTTACAACAAGAAATGAAAAGGATGTACCCTTGAAGCTTTGGTAGTTGAGGATGATCTGACAGCAGCAGTGCTTCTTGGAGTGGTCAGTGACGGCTGAGGCTCATTAGCATCCACAGAAGAAAATAAGGGAGTTCCAGGAGGTGTGAGAAGCCTATCCATCGAATAACCAGAAGGATACGCATTAGAAGCAGTACCATGATGCTAAAGTCAATGCCTCAATTGAAAAGCCGCTGCAGTCATTCACGTTGCAAAATTACTTCCATAAAAGAACTGTTTTGCAAAATTTTGCTTGTGTATGCAGGAGAAAGAGAGAAATGTGATAAACAATTACAAAAAAAAGAGCCATTACCAACTATTTTCCAACTTTGAAGCCTTGCTTTAACGAGAGCGATCTGTTATGTTTTTGATTTATGTCCAGGACAGCATAAGTTACAAAGGGCACGTTTGTTAACGTGCAAGTGGGGGAAACTATGGAAAACCATAGGATTTAGTTTCCCAAGGTCAATCATTGCTCCATCAATCACACTATTTTTCTCACTTCTATCCATACATTCCAATTATTTTTCTTACCAATTACATACAACAAACCTATTTATTCAAATTATACCCCTATCATTTCCTATCAACAACACATTTCTCAAAATATTCTTTTTTCCATTTTCCACAATCCCACAATTTTACATATTATGAAACGTCCCCTAAATGGGCTAGAGAACAAAAGATTTCCTCACATGTTATTTCAACGCCTGGAGTTGGTTCCTACAACTTAAATGTTGATTCATATTCAACAAATGCCTCATCTAGCAACCCTCCAATTACATATACTCGATGGGTCTTATTTATATCAACCATCTAGCAGACCTCCTCAAGAGCAGCTAATTTCATCAACAAATCCAGATGTGGCCATAACAGGGGAAGTAGTTCGAGGCCAATTTTGTCCTTGGGTTTTCCAGTTAGGGAGAATGGAAAAGTCAACAGATAGGTTCCCTGTACTTCCACGATCCAAATGAACCCATTAATTCAGTAAACATCTTCTAAGGTATCATTGAGATTGTTTCAAGATGTGTTATATTGCAGCTTCCAATGTGTGCCAGACCTGACGAATTACTTCTTGAATTAATCACACGCAACTCATCATGGGGTACACCTATTGTTCAACTAGGAACTCAAGGTGTAGATGTACTGCCTTAACTGGGCCATGGTTCCAGCAGTATGAAGAAAATTTCCTACAGCTGACCAAAAAAAAAAAAAAATCCAACGCAAAGCCTTATCATGACAGTAGCAGGCTCCAAAAGACTGCCAGGTTGCGAGCAAACTAAACCCAAAACCCTGACAAACCCTCAGGATGTTTTGTTATCTTTTGGCACTCACAGCTAAATTCCCTATACAACTGAATGAGATTCAAGATTTCAGAAGCTTCTTTAATAACAGTGCATTTTTTAAAGCAAGAAATACCAAACTGCTCAAATAAATTCTAATGATATTTTATTCTCATTGGAATGCGACCACCTGATTAAGGGATGGACTAGAATGTCAGTGGAACAGATTTGTGCAACCAGGATGGTTGAGTGCTTCAAAAAACTTTCCTTCTTCCATGATCATAGCTGTTGCCACTTCTGCCCCACATATTCAAATGCCACATAACAACAAACATACAGCAGCTGGATCCAAGAACATCAAGTGGGATGATGATGATCTCATTCCCCGCCACTGATCTGATCCATCACAGAGATAATGTAGCAAAAACCCCAAACAACAACCAACTCACAATAGTGCTATCCAGATGTTGGAGATTTTCCCCATTGTGATCCTTGATGGCCTATGTCTTATACTACTCATTATAAATAAATAATACACATCTGCAGGCAGTCATTTGGAGGGTACAGATTCAGTGTCAATAGATCTATGAAAATTCTGGCGCTAAACAACTAAATAAACAAACCAGATCCTTGGACCAGAGCAGGGATATCACAAGCCGATGTGTACTCATACTGTCATACAGAGGAATAAAGGATCATTTTTGACATAAGTCAAATGATCACCATGCAGAACATCAAAAGTTTTATGAAGATTTTAAATTCTGAATAATCCACATGCCAATTCGAATCGCTGATCTTAATAGGGGAAAAAAAGGATCTTAGCACTTACCAATCATAATCATGCTTCCCTCCGTCCGTTGATGCCAGCAGATCGTCAATTCCACTTCTCGGCAATTTCACAGATCCAACTGAAAGCCTTCCCAATTTCGTTGAAACTGCTCAGACCATCAGGCGAAAATCAATATTTTACAAAAAAAAAAATTCACTACTTCATTAGACAACGGATAAAGTCAATTGGAGAAATAGGAAATTCTACAAAATAAAAAATAACAATGAAGGGAAGGAGGAAAGTATTAGTTGTCAGCGGACAACACAATGAAATTACAAACAATAAAAGCTTCAAAAAGGGGGAAAAAACAAAACAAAAAAAAAGGCTGAACCATCCAAGCCATAAAGACAATTTAAACAATTATTCAATATAAAGCAAGATGATAGCGATCAAACTAATTTTCTTCACAGTAATCATCAAAAATCCGCCAGGGTAGTTCCGTAATTTCACGAAATTCTCAGCCTCCACCGTCGGAAAACTGCTTCAACGAGTTCGACAAATTTCAAACCGTCAATTTTTGTTTCCTCCAGAAACCTGACGAGAATGCCCTCCAGATCCACCCACCTAAACACAAATCCACCCAATGGCATTTCCGTCAAATTGAAAATCTAACTTCCTGTCGTCACAGCGCCCTCTCTCGCAGACAAGAAAAAAAAAAAAAAATCCACAAGCAGAAATTCAAAAAATAAATACTCGAAATTCTAAGTAAAAACCCGTCAGATTCCGGTTCTAAAACATCCGTTGGCTGGAAATAATGCAAACACATTGCAGAAGACATCCATTTTTCACCGTCCCCCGGTTTCAAGCAGAGCCATGGCAAGGAAACAAAAGCAACGAAACTAAAACCGCATTTTCGTCAATTCGAGAATTCTAGAAAATGAAAGTGCTAGGGAAACATCCCACCGTCGGCGTCTTCGCAGGAGACTATGGAACGGCTGAGACGGTTCCGAGAGAAGAGATCGAGGTTTTCGTCCCGATCCTTCGAGATTCCGGTGATGCTCCGTCCCCTCCGGTGCTGCTGTGCGGCGGAGGCAGCATTCCTCCCAGTGCCAGGAGAATCCCTCGAGATCCGATTCATTGCGTCGAGGCCGCTTCCCACATCCGTCAACAGAGAGAGAGAGAGAGAGTGGATTTCAAGAAAGCGAGGAGAAAAGGATGGAAGGAGTTATAAATCCTTTTCTGATTTTTTTTTAATGTGTATATTTTACGGTTTTTGGAAAAAAAGGAAAACGAATGGGACGGGAAAGCCGATAGCAGACCTGCAGCATCTGCACTGGCAGTGGGAAGTAGGAGTGTGGGAGTATGATAATACATGGAGAAAAGATAAATAGCTACTCGCGTAGAAAACTAACAGCCTACAATAAGAGTGTTTGTAAAAGAACACCATACATTTGTCTAATTGAAAATTAGTACTTATACTGTATATTGCTAACTACTAGCGTAACAAATCGAGTTGTAAGCGTATCGAATGCAAAAGTATGAACATTTTTTTTTTTTGAAAATTGATGGTAACTGGTAAGTTCACGGAGCTTTTTTGCAGCATTTTAAAAATAAAGGGCTTTTAAAAGGAACTTATATCCTAATTCATAATTATGCAAAGTTACAGGGTTTATTTTGCAAGTATCCGGTATGCCCCTTGACTTAGATTTAACGATCCAGACTGTTGATATGTTAAAAACTGGAAATGGTAAGTTCTGATATAAGCCAAAAATATGCGTAATCAGTTAATGGTATTTTTTGGCGATATTCTAGGTTGAACGGTTTAGATCGGCCGAGTTCATTGCGGGTTTGTGACCAAAGCAGGCGCACGTGGTATGGCAGAATGATGTGGATGGCACCGCGGTCTGTTTTCGGCTCGATGCGTGGGATGTTGGAGAGGTTCTACCGGTGGGCCACACCAGTGGAGCAGCGTGGACCGCATGGAGATCTCGCAGCACATGTTGATGGACGGTCCTGATCTGGAGATGGACGCAGAGGGTGCATGTGCTGCGTGCGCAGCTGGGGAGATGCTCCCGCGAGTAGGACTTAATTCGGAGTGCGGAAGATCGATCACTGCTTCGTTTTTGAGTTGTACCGCTTACCCGCCGCGTAGTCGACCTCACTTCCCTCACCGGCGCGAACGAGGACGCTGGCGGGAATCTCTCTCTTTACGGTTTACCGGCATGCGACAACGCGTCTGCTTGTACGGAGAGGATGGAAAATAGACAGAAAGCATTATAATTGTTGCAGTATGTATACGACGGTTGCGATTTGTGCGAGTACTTTTAGTTTCGGTGCACTCGTGTATAAATATCTATTATTTTAATCTTTTAAAGTTTAAATGGCTGAAAATGTCATTGATTTTAAAAATTTTGAAAAAAATTAAAAATTTCAAAAAAAGTAAAAATTAATACATATGTTAAATATGCTTACGTTAACAATTGTATAAAAAAAATTTCAAAAAGTAAAAAATAAGTTAAATGTATCTTGGGTGCACCGAGCCTAGGTACACCCTCGGTGCATTTAAGCATTGTTGTATACGTAATACGTCCCACACTGTTGTCTAGTGATTGTACGAGACTGCACGCGGTCGACGTAAGACACGTGAGAGTTGTCTGGGTCCTCCAATCCCTCTTCTAATTCCGGAAGTCCAAGCACAATCGAAACACGCGTATGAAAAAAAACCCAATATAGACTTTTTAGCTTTTACATGGATGGCTGACGTTATGCTTGGGACGTGCCAGGCGAGAATTTTCCTAGCATTTTTTCAAGGATGTGATTGGATAGTGATAAAAAATTTTACAGAAATTTTATAGAGGGTGTGTTTGGTTGGGGGTAAAATTTTTTATGAATAGTTTTTGAGATAGAAGTTGTCATATTGATAGAAAATGATATGATATAATAGGAGTAATGATGAGAAGTAAAGAGAATAAAGTTAAAATAGATAGGTTAGTTGTATTGATAGTTGTGTATAAATAATTGAAAAGTAGGATAGTTTGTATAGAAAAATGTGAAAAAATAATTAAAAAATAGGGTAGTTATGGAGAGTGAAAAGTTTTAGATTGAAAAGTTTTTGTTGACATGTTTATATCCCAAACAGACACACCCAAAATAAGAAAAAATAATAGGATATAAAATAGATAATGATAAGAAGTAAAAAAAAATGAAGTTAAAATGGATAAGTTAAATATGAATAGTTAAAAAAATAAATAAAAATTAGATATTAACAAATACCGCATCGGAAAAACACACATGAAACATCGAAAATATCATATTCAAATGATTAATTATGTTTAAAATACTCATCATGCAAAATTTTCAGTCGACTGACGTCTCTCGCGCAGTTCTTGTCAGTGCATCCATAGGTTTTCTCATAAGCTTGGATTATAAAAAGTTAACAATGTTGGCCCACTAAAATGTGTAATATTAAGAAGCAGACTAAATTTATTAGCATACTGTACATACGCGAATACGTGACTACTATTCTAACATGCGTCTCTTTCTCACCATCGATCAATCACATAGAAGGAGACCACCACAAAGGAGTACGAATTGACATGGTCCACTTAAATTTTGCATTATCTCAGTCCTATATTACAAATTAGGTGCATGCCAATGCACGTTTTAATGGCTTCAATTTAGGTGCGCTGCACGTGGGGGTGGAGATTGTTGGACAAACGATAAATTATTCTCAAAAATAAATTTAAAAACGAGGAGATGATGCGTCTCTTAATTCCCAATGATCCCATATTAGATGGACAGTTGGCCAATCCCTTCCGCTTAAAAATTATGGATATTTGATTGGTAGGCAAGCAACAAAATTTTTTTTAAAAAAAGAAAAGTAACGATATTTTGACGTTTGGTCGATCAACAACACTTATTTTAGCCAGCCGATTTAAGGAACTTGTGACAAATAGCAAGGATTACTTTCTTTGCTGTCAAAACACAGCAACTGACCTTGTCTCACAAGGCAAATGAATTCCATTGATATATGACTGTGACGGGAAAGAGAGCTCTCGATTATCTTTAGCCCTCGTTGCATATTAAAGCATAGCGAGCTTCTCTCTCTCTCACTGACTTGTTTGCACAAGCAATTCATTGTAGAAGGTAAATAGCTTCGTGTTCGATGGTGTTTATGGGCAATCCAATGATGTGAAACACGGTTCTGATCATCTGGGAGTTGAAGATGCAAGATCTAAAAGCAGAGCCGTGTTTCTCGTTGCCTTTTCATTCGCAGAAAGCCACTTTAAATGGGGTGGTTGCATTTTTAATTTTTGATAACTACACTACCTACCTTACAAATTATTGGGGCTTGTGGTATATATATGCCATATTATGTATCACATAAAATATAGTGAGAGAAGAAAATAACGGAATATATACACTGTGTTAAAGTCTACAGCTGACTTTATCAAAAAAAAAAAAAAAAAGTCTACAGCTGAAAAGGCAGATCAAAATGATTGAATTGTATAATAAAACATACAAGAGTAAACGATTGAAAAATACAACAATAACAGGATAACAATAGAAAATTCTTAAGTAAATTGATAAATATTACATTAAGAGTGTGTTCGAAAAACGATAAAACTTCTCGAATCTTGACCCATTAATCTAATTACAATTAGCTTTGTCTTTATTTATCTAGTTAGAATTTAGAAACCAAAATCAATATATCTCAATAATCGACAATTTAAAATAACTTAGAATTTTTTAATAAAATATTCCTGCCACCGGTGATAACTAAATTATTCCACTAAATTCACAAAATCAATATATCTCAATAATCGACAATTTAAAATAACTTAGAATTTTTTAATAAAATATTCCTGCCATTTAAAATATTTTTCGGTGATAACTAAATTATTCCACTAAATTCACAAAATCAATATATCTCAATAATCGACAATTTAAAATAACTTAGAATTTTTTAATAAAATATTCCTGCCATTTAAAATATTTTTCGGTGATAACTAAATTATTCCGCTAAATTCATGATAACGTTCTCATGTGGGGCCGAAAGTTGCAGAGAGGGATGCTTTCATCCGAAGCACTCCCGCTGGGTGTCAGGCGAGCATGGATGAAGCTGTAGTTTCACATGGCTTGATAGGGAAAGATCAGCAGATCTCGTAGGCGCATGTCAGCATTCACAAGAATATCTATTTAGCTCCTCTTTCCTATCTAATTCCTACCTAAATAAAAAATATCACTTTCTGTGGGGTCCAGCTGTGCATGCATACGGGCACGATGCACTCAAATGAATTAAATCGGATGTCCGTCCAACTACAGTGAGCACGCTCTCGAAGTGGAATGTTTCAATATATCCTGTTGTGCAAAACTTTTTTTTTTTAACTATTAATTTAAATATATTTAATTAATAAATCAAGTTTTATCATTTTTAAAGATATGTATATATATTTTTTAATTTTTTAAAAATGATAGTTTTAACCATTTTTAAATGAATAAAATACCCTTATTTTTAAAACATAAAAAAATGTATATCTCCAAAATGATAAAACTTAATACATGAATTAAATACAAATAAATTAACAATTTTACAAAAAAAATTTAAAAAATAAGTTTTACACCTTGATGCATTGTAACATCTCTCGTTATGGAAAGTATAAAAAAAGTCTCGAATTCAATAGAGAATTCAGATGAAAATGTAATAATATGTATTAAAAATAAAAAAATTATCTTAAAGATGTAAAAATTTCATACCTTAAATATAAAATTCAAAATCCTGAGATCCTTTCTAACACACCCCTATTCTTTTGAAAAGGGTAAAAACCAAGCGCTTGCTTTGCACCCATTCTCATCTTCCTAATATGCACGGGGCTATCAATAATATTGAATCCACTAATTTTCATCTTGGCAATTCTCATTTATGTCAATCTAATTAACCTCAATTAGCACAGACTTGTATATTAGGCAGTGAATTGACATGGATAAAAAAGGATGGAAAAGAAGAAAATAAAACATAGCAACACAAATGATGACGTTAATCATAAGCAAATAAACTAAGAGTGCAATTTGGCTAAGGTACCTATGGATTGACCCGTTGAGAACTCTAAAATGGATAAAATAAATTAACATTTTTATACCTATTATGTAGGTTAGATTACAGTAAAAAAATCTCGATTCTATTAGGGTAGAGTAGCTTCTAAGGTTAGGGTATTCGGAACCGACATGAATTATTAATATATATTTAACATATACTTTATGAAATACATTGATAGTGAAAGACATGTATATGTTTTAAATATATAGAAACTTGTTTATTTTATCTACTATTTAGTAAATTTTATAGATGAATTTTAAAAATTATATTATTATCATCTTAATTATATGTTTTTAAGTAAGACTCAATAAAATTATAGTTTTTAAATATAATATAAAGACTATTTAAAAGTAACTTATTTAGAACTAAAACTGCAACCAAATCAGACATAAAATAGGTTAAGTAGAGTCAACTATGAACTGGACCTACCCAACTCAAGTCAAATTCCTAGGTGTGTTTGTTAAGTAACAAAAATTTTAGATGAAAAATTTTTGTATAAAAGTTTTTAAAATATAAGAAAATAATGTGACATAATATAAGTAATGATGAGAAATGTGGATAATAATATTAAAATAGATAATTTAATTGTATGATTAGTAATATAGAAATGATTGAAAAGTAAGATAATTTTATAGGTAAAAGTGAAAAAATAACATAATTACTAAGAATAAAAAATTTATAATTAAATTTTTTTTTGAAAAGTTTTAATTTAAAAGCTTTTAGCCGTAACCGAACATGCCCCTAAAAGAAAGAAGAAAAGAAAAGAAAAAGAAAATTCCATTTGAACATGAGATTTCTAAAAGCCAATTCCATTATGAAAAATATAGATTTAGGGGATATCCGCCTTTGCTGATATGAGAAAGTGGTCGACGCTTTAGAAAGGGGAGATAGCCGAAGAGGAGAGGGGAGATTTTTGTATGGCTTCCATACAGAGGACAGGAGCAACGAGGACACTGATTTCCCCTTCTAGGTCTCTACACTGTGGCTGGCCCGTTCAGTGCTGAATATAAGGTAATGTGCATTGACTATTCAGCCTTGGAAAAGGCACAATCTAATGTGTCCTCTTCAAGAGACACGTAGTCTCTGTTCTCGATCCAAGCGCGAGGCAATGGCCGGGCTTTGTCTTGCGAAGGGTATGTTCCGTAACCGTGGGGTGGTTTTCAGTGAGCAGTACTTTTTTTCCTCTTTAATCTGCATTATCTTATAAATAATTTAATTATTAACAATTTTATTTCTTCAACTTTACCTTTATACACTAATTAAATTTTCTTTTAACTATTATATTTATTCTAACTTTACCTTTATCATTTCATATTAATCATAAAATTTTCAAAATATTCCATTTTATACTCTTCATTTCATCTCAAAATCTCACTAAAATTTACATTCCCAAATGATATCAAAATTCACTAATGCAGTTTCTAACTAAGTGACATAATATTTTGAAAACTCGTCTTACAAGTTTCTATACTTTTATATATCGATGTAAAATTTTTCGCTTTCTATAATTATCATATCTTTTAATTAATTATTTCATTATATTTTTCTATATAACTATTTTACTTTTCAATTATTTTTACATAATAACTTATACAACTATCATTTCTATTTTAATTTTATTCTCTTACTCCTTATTCTTATCTCTATCATATGATATTATTTTCTCTCCTTTCAAATTTTTTACACCAAAAATTTTGTATTTAGAAGTTTTATTATTTCCCAAATACACCATGAATTATATTTTTTTTTACTATCATTCAAGTAGTAAAAATATTCGAGAAACTTGATTCATCAAAAAGCACTCACATTATCTCGTACATAAAAGTAAAGCCCTGCTGCCAATAACTGATTAGCATAGTTGGCAAGAGTGCAGCTTTAAACGGGGAAGTCCGACCTTCGAATCTTACTTTAGAGAGTTTATTTAACTTAATATGTTTATAAAAAAAATTTTAGCCAGCCTAAGTAGTCCCCCACTTCTTTTTCAAAAAAATAAGTAGCCTCCCACTTACGTCGGCTTAAGAGGATAAAGTCGTTTTAATCTATGAATCAAATTTTTATTATTTTTAGAGATGTGTATGTATTTATTTAACATTTTTAAATATAGGAATACTCTAATCATTTTAAATAGTTGAAATATGTGCCATAAAAAAAGTTGAAATGCCACTTGGGCGGCAGCTTAGGTGGTCCGTGCTTAGGGTTGAAAAGCAGGAGACATGATTTCAAGTCCCGTTTCGTGCAAGCGAAATTTTATATTGTCCTTGGTTTGAGAGTTTACTATTGAGTTTTATCCTAAGTAAGAGTTTTACTAATTTTTCTCCACGTGGGCTGACTATAGAATATTCTCTCTATGGTGCGAGGGTAATGAATATCTTAATTATAATATTATGTTGTATAAACCAATAAAAAAGATAATTGAAATATTGTCTAATGAAGGTAGAATGATCATTTAATATTAAAAAGGCTCTCATAACCACGCCCAAGGAAGCCTAAATGGTGTTGTCAAAAAAAAGAAAGTGTAAATAGTCTTATCAACAAAGGTGTTACGTTGGCTAATCTCAAAAGCTTAATAGGTTAGCCTATTCGATTCTATAAGCAGAGGATCAACCTCGACCATCGCTGCAACATATACCTATCTATTAACTACTTTATTTTTCTACAATTGATCTAATTTTAATTTTTTTGGAAAAGTGATAAAACTTTTAAATGAAAAGTTTTAAGTAAAAAAGTTGTTAAATTAATAGAAAGTGATATGATATGATAGGGATAATGCTGAGGTGTAAGGAGTATAAAGTTAAAATAGATAAGTTAGTTGCACGAGTAATTTTGTAAAAATAATTAGAAAATAGGATAGTTGTATAAAAAAGTGGAGAATTAATTTTAAAATATGATAGTTATGGAAAATAAAAAAATTTATGATGAAAAGTTTTAGCTTGACATTTTCTTCTCATGACCAAACGAAGCCTATGTTTATGAAGCCCTAATATTACAATATGTTGCCATATTTTTATTTTATTTGTTTCGTTTTCTTTCCTCCTAGCTATTTAAAACAGCAGAAGACTTTAATAAGTGAATCACTTAAGTGCAAGAAGTCAATTAGGTCGTATCTGTCCACGAACTGATCATAGTTTGAGGTAACAATCCACCGCGTTTGGGTCCGATGATATCGACCAACAATTTTAGGTATGAATTAACACGAGAGATTAATGAAAATTGGAAAGGTGGGATAGGTTCCAAATTGCTGTCCCGAAACCTAAATGGCGTGCTATATACTACCAGCTCAAAAAAGCCATTGGATGCAAGTTCAAGATTTTTTTGGTAGTCTGCACAAATATGACTGCGGCTGACTGAAATATATGTGTTTCCATGCCCGGGCATAGCTTACATGGAAAAACGTGCGTTTCACGTGCAAAGATCATAGGCCCATTTTCTATAAATAGGGGGGCAGTTAGATACGGGGGCTCCATTTGATACGGAATTAATTTTCAGAATGATCGACGGTTCTCTAGGTAGTCTATATTAAATTAAAATTTTAGTAAAAGTAGGTGAGTTGCGGTGGGGTAGATGTCATTTCTATATATATATATAATAATCGAGGTTTTACCTAAAATACTGGAGACTAACAACTTATGACAAAGCTTGTCGTCAAACTTCGATAATTTAGTGAATAAATGATTTTCTGAACGTCATTTTAAAAAAATTAAAAATTTACATGCATTAATTTTTTTTTTTGTGCATATGTGAACCTTAAGAAGGAAACTGATTTAGTGCACCTACGTGCACCATACCCATTTATATATTTTTTTGAATTTTTTACACAATTGTCAATTTAAATATATTTAACATGTATATCAAATTTTACAAAATTTGAAGATTTTTAGATTTTTTTAAAACTTTTTAAAATCGGTGGAGTTTTTAGTAATTTTAATCATTGACAATTTATTAATTTTAAATTAATAAAAATGCCACTGATTTTAAAATTTTTTAAAAATATCTAATTTTTTTAAAAATTTGTAAAAATTGATACGCTTATTAAATACATATATATTACCAATTTTATAAAAAAATTCAAAAAAATATATTAAAAAATGAGTTATATGCACCCTAGTAAGTGCAGCTAGGTGCGAAAGATCAAGTTCCTAAGAAGAATAGGCGCAAACAACTTTTTTTATTAGTATTACAAAATCTAACATTTGTTATTATATTTAAACTCATTCAGAGGACGTAAATAGACTCTCCACTCATGGGGAGATGTAAACCGTAGAC
Source organism: Annona cherimola (assembly GCA_030490835.1). Classification (NCBI taxonomy): domain Eukaryota; kingdom Viridiplantae; phylum Streptophyta; class Magnoliopsida; order Magnoliales; family Annonaceae; genus Annona; species Annona cherimola. Next base: position 9,631,431 of record CM059977.1, on the reverse strand, counting down.
CTCACCAGTGGAGGTTACCAAAGTTACCAACAGGCTACTGCCTAGTTAGCTTTTTTTCTTTTTTCTATTTCTTCTAATGGAAGCAAACTGCTCATTTTAAGGGGTTGAGGTTAAATGCACCCGGATGCATTTAACTCTTTTTTTGTTTTTCTGAAATTTTTTTACAATTCTTAATTTAAAATTATCTAAAATGTGACTGATTTTTAAAATTTTAAAATAAATATCTAAAATACTCAAAAATAGTAACAATTGATATAGATGTTAAATACAATTAAATTAACAATTGCGTAAAAAATTTCAAAAATAGGTGAAGGCACTTGAGTGCATTGAAGGGTGCATTGTATCAGCATCCCATTTTAAAAGGCTTCCGTGCGAACCAAATTAATAGGAGATGATGCATGGACCCTACTACCAAGAAGCCTCGATCATCGCACGTATTAATGGACGCAGATGCAACTAGGATGAAATGCGTTGTGAAACAATAGCAGTTCATCAAATAAAATAAGCACATTAAGAGTTGTTGGCCACCATTACAATTACCATGGGACAGTATGGTAAGACTTTTCATTATTATTTTTTCCTTCTCTCATATTAATCTCTTCTTCTCCTGTATACCCTCTTATTTTTCATTACATAAGAATTGTATTCTTTTATTCTCAACATTATTTTTTTCTTGTTTATTATATAATTATTTCTTAACCTACAAAAATCTCTTTTCATTAGGATTTTCTCATCTACATTTGTTCATATTGGCTAGCATATGCTTAATGACGCTGGCAAAGAATCTCAACTTAGTGCGAGTAGTTTAAGCTTTGAGTTTTGGTATGGGTAGTTAATTTCCCATTTTCATTTTTTGTTTTTGTAAACTTGTTGATTTATGTATATTTGATCTCTAAACCAAAATTTACCATTTTATGCATATAATAAAGGATTTTCAACATTATTCTCAACATTATTTTTTTCTTGTTTATTATATAATTATTTCTTAACCTACAAAAATCTCTTTTCATTAGGATTTTCTCATCTACATTTGTTCATATTGGCTAGCATATGCTTAATGACGCTGGCAAAGAATCTCAACTTAGTGCGAGTAGTTCAAGCTTTGAGTTTTGGTATGGGTAGTTAATTTCCCATTTTCATTTTTTGTTTTTTGTAAACTTGTTGATTTATGTATATTTGATCTCTAAACCAAAATTTACCATTTTATGCATATAATAAAGGAGATTAAGGATATTAGACTGAATTTAAAGAAGATAAATTCTAGGAATGTACCCAACAATGAAAATTAATGAGCACACCAACTAGCCGAGCATGCCTCTCTTATGGGAGAGGAATAGGGAACATATTAAACAACAATTCTATATGGATAATTATTATTAAATGAACTAGTGAGGTGCATTATTTTTTCCATTTCTCATGCTTCTATTGGAGCATGAGAAATGGTTTTTGATGAGGCCGAATTTTACTATAAAATATTTTTCCATTTGCAAATATGTATTATTTTTTTAGATTTTTGAACACCGGTGTATTTTAGTTATTTTCAGCAATTAAAAATGACGAAAATACTTTTATGTTTTAAAATCTAAAAAAATATAAATATTCCCAACAATGATAAACTTTGGATTAAATATATTTAGATTAATAAATTTATAAAAGACAAATAAATAAATAAAAATAAGTTTTTTAGTCTACTGAGTTAACAAGATCATGGCTCAACTTGTATTACTCATAGTGTACCAAGGCAGGGCAATACTGTGACACATATTTTGGTTGATTTTATGGTATGTAAGTCTTTATAGGGTAAGTGTTGTGGGATAACTCAGTCACTTCATTTTGGAAAAACTTTGTATAAATAATTTTTTGTCAATGAAATAGTCGAACTCCTCCATTCCCTCTCCCTTTGGAGCTTTTCAAGACTTAAGAGTGGAGGAACAGAGGGTGTCTTTTCTTATTCCTATATAAAAAAATGTAACCTCTACAAAAAATCCAACTAAATAGTAGCATTTTTTAATTCATCAATTACTAAAAAAATGTAACCTCTACAAAAAATCCAACTAAATAGTAGCATTTTTTAATTCATCAATTACTAAACTAGTTGATGTATGCAAAAAGTTTGAGATGTCTGAACTCATTTTTAACTTCTACTTATTGCCAAAGGAGTTTAATTGGCAGTTGTATAAACCAAAAGCTCAATGAGCAATTTAAAACATCGTTTCACATTATTTTTAGAGGGAAAAAAAGCATTTGCTCATGATGCATTTAAAATTGCTATAACGAAGTTTCAAATCATCTTGAGATGTTCGAAACCAAAAGTTTTTTTCAATGAATTTTTGCAAATATGCTGATGAATATTTGACCAATATTGTATCTGTATCCTTAAGTTTATCAAAATTACAAATATGCTGACAAAGTTTGCATAAAATTGTAAATTTATCCTTTCCATTATGATGTCATTAGATTTTTTGTAAAATAACGATAATGTCCTTTAAGTTAAATAATACACATATGATATTCTCAATTATTACAGACATATTTGATATTTTATTATTTTATATATTTTTACTTAGGGATCCACTTTTATGAAACTCTTTTCCATATAACTCTCTCTATTTTTAAAAATCCCGATGGTTTATGAAAAATTCACTCCATTTATATTATCATGGAAACCCCCTCACTTGTTTAGTATGATTGTATATAGGTCTCATATATAATTGTATAAAATCAACATAATAAAATGGTTTAATACTAAAATATTAATTCTAAAGTAGTATTTTTTTTTTGATGGTTTATATTTACATACATCCCAACACATATTACATTGTAGTTCTGAGACATTCTTACAAACAAGGAGATACATAACTTTTCCAAAGAAATCTGGAGACACAGCTCCACTAAAGAATTAGGAAGAACAGCTTCCACCCAGTCCAAGGGAGACAATAGCTCCCACTCTACCTCAAAGGGAGACCACAGCTCCGACACCATTTTTTTCCGGGGCCGAAATCCCCATGTGGGATTCGAACCCACGACCTGCTCTAAGGAGCCCAACGCCCCTGCCACCTGCGCTAGCCGCAGGTGACCTAAAGTAGTATTTTTAATATCCAAACGATCTAAAATATCAATTATACGTGAATACATGATTATATGAAGTATTATTATATTTTAATAGATGTGTAAATGGATCTAAATATTTTTCACATTTACACATGAATATATATTTTTAAACAAATGTAGCTCATGTACACACTTGATTTGGATAAAACCTAGTCTCTTAACTAAACAAACGAGTTAAACATAATGAATGAATTAAATTTTTCATTAATAACCAAAATTTTAAATTTTGAAAGGGTTACATAACTCTGCTTCTTTTGCATATATTATTATTTTAGATTTACAAATATGTTTACAATATTTACAAAAATTGTAAGTGTATTACTTGGCTTAAAAGACATTATCGTCATTTTATAGAAAAATCTAATGACATCATAATGGAAAGGACTCACTTGAAATTTTATGCAAACTTTATGAACATTTTTATAATTTTGACAACAAATGCAATATTTGTTAAACTTTATAGGCATATTTGTAAAAATTTCTCTTTTAATATAATTTTTTTATTTTTTTGGTATTTATAAAAGTTAGAATTTTCATATTAAAATCTAGCACATTTGCAACCCTTACACTGGTGATAAATTTTTTCTCTAAAGACCCATATACCAAGGGCAAATATGTAAAAATCCTTACCCCAAGAAAAAAATTGTAAAAACTCCCACTTTTCATGAAGGACACATATAAAACTCATCACCAAGGAGGGGAGATTTGAACCCAGGTGAGCTTGTTATAAGCTCAGGCAACTGCTTGGTGGCAATCTTTAATCTTTTTAGAATAACTTTTTATCATTTTTAATACATATTATTATATTTTTATTGCATTTCTCCGTCCATTCAAGCACCTTTGTCCTTACTAACAGGATGAACTCTTTCATTTTTTTTTTGATTGGAATAGGATGAACTCTTTCGTATGAATGGAAGTTGGAATTTGCGTTATTTTCGAAGAAAAGGTCTTGTTCCAAGCTTGGTTTGGGATTTCCCAAGCATCCTTTGGTTTGCAATCATTAGACAATTTCTTTTGAATTTTCTAGAGGGTATGCTTTTCAGTCACTCAGCCACCTAAGTAATTGCCAAATAACCAAGGCGATCATCAAGATCCAGGCGCGATGCTCTGACTTATCGTACCACTAACTTGAAGCACTTAACCAAATAAAAATAGCAATTATGGTATCGTGAAAAAAAATTAGGACCATAGATAATAATTATATGTTAAATTTAAGAAAGTATATTAGAAATGAGAAATGTTATATGTGAATAGAAAAAGGAAGTTGTTATGTATTAGAAATGACAAATTTTTTTTTGAAAATGAAAATTTTGATAATATTTTTTTTGTCATTTTATACTAGTAACGTTTATTTAGTTCACATGTCAAAATTTATTTTTTGGATATATATTTTTATAAAATTTTAAAATAATAAATTTTCACTTATCTTACTCTTTCCTACATATGAAAAATGTTAAAATATTTTATTTTTAAAATTCTATAAAAATATATATACACGCAAAATGAAATTTTTTATATGAAATTAATATATATTAGTTTAGATAAAGATGACAAAAAACGAAAATATATAATGCAAGAGATCTTCACTTAGCTTAGTATATGCCGACGCATATATTAAACAAGATCATTATCCTTGAGAATAATGAACAAGGAAAGAATAATTTAAGAAAAAGAGTTATATAATATTGGAGAAACATATCTTAACACTCTTTTTTCGACCTTCCAAACGTATGTAATCTTTATTAAATAGTCGAGATGTATAAAAGTAATTTGAAAAATCCTTAAACCATAAAACGGGGCGAAAATCTTCCTTTTCTCTCCACATTAGTTAATATGATATTAAACTATCAGTACAATTATTACCCTCTATTCCTCCTCATCGTTTGACAATCAAGATTAACTAAATGGGTCCAAAAAAGGGCAGTTAGGTGCATGCTCAATGCAAGAAAAATTTACAGATGCTGAATGGATGTGATGTTTGTACGTGATTCATGCTATCACCGTGTTTGGTTGTATGTTTGGTGGAAGTTCAACAAATGAAAAATGAGCAGTTAGGGAAAGGATTCAACTTTGCTAATTTGTGAATCTATTCTTCTTTTTATATATATCGTGCATGATCTTTTACTTGCATGCTTGGCCCACTCGCATGATCAGTTGCCCAAATTCAGATTATGTTGATTATTCACATGTCCGTACGTATATCTGCTAAGACGAGGCCTTAACACAAGAAAGGGAGTTAATATATACCGCTGCATGCTCTCGAATCAGCCCACGTATTCATCAAGCCCAAGTCATTAGAAATTTGGATTATTGAAGATTTAAACTCTCCTAATTAATCAATATACGATGAAGGCCTATCATTAAGTCTCCCTTTGATAAAAGATTTTTTTTTTTTTTTTTAAAAAAAGAAAATTACCCACTTTCTAGTTTCTTAAACTCATAGTTTGATGTGAAGTGAAATTTTAACTATTCTATTCTACCATTATTATTATTTTTTATATTTAATCATTTTTTACATTGTATACAAGTAATTGTTTTATCTATTTTATCTTCATTGTCTTCACTCCTAATCAGTATCCTAATCATATTATATTGCTCACTTACTTTTAAAAGAAAATTCTTATCAGTTTCTCATAAATTTTTTCCTAAGACCAAACATACCCTAATTTACTTATTTCAAATAGACTATTTTGTTGGACTAAAAATAGATTTTTTGTTTTTGTTTTTGTTTTTTAGCCCAAGATATCTATTGCTCGAAATAATCACCACGGAAACTTAAACCACACGCAATCACCTTTAAATGCAAAAAACGAAAATGAAAAATAATTTAAAATGCAATTTTTCCATTGGAGCTCTTCGCTTATTCATGTGATCTTATCGCATCAACAGGTTAATTACCATCCCATTAATTTATTTATAAATAAGGCGGCCACAAGAAAAACATGCAACTGATGCAAGGACAGTTTTTACAAAAATCAATTTGAACCTTTAGCGAATGGCATATCCTTAATAACCCTTATCATCTTTATCTTCAGAAATGTTCTTTTACAATAGATGGATAACTTTACAAAATTTCATGATATTTTAATGTTGGTTTTACACAGACTTAAGTAATTTTTCTGTTCAGTCTATACAATTTTATGCCTTTAAACATGGCTTGGCCAACATAAGCACGTAACGAAATGATCGAAATGAGCTTAAATTTAAAAAAATTCACTGTGAATTAGGTTTTACAGAAATTTTGCAACGGATAAAAATTAGTAGATGAACTGTCACTTAAAACAGACCCACCAAATATATGAAAACTGATAATTATGTAATATACACATGTTTCCTTAATTTTACTCTCATTATCAAATTAAATAATACTCTTTTCTCAAGTTTCATCGTGATATATTACAATCTTTCCTAGATTCAAAACCTATATGGGTTATTCATTGAAGAACATGAGTGGTTCGGAATGAGTGGCAGCGCCGACGATACACCCAAATATTTCGGAGGACAAACTAACAGGGTAGATGCTGTTTTTTTTTTTTTTGGTTGGGGGAAGGATCGGTACGGTAGCTACTTTTTAAGTCTACGATGAGAACCGATCGAATGCCTATTGATTGATGAGCACTGATCTTCTCTAATCAGTCCAATTTTTTTTTTTAAATATATTAATTTAATTATACTTAATTTATAAATCAAAATTTACCATTTTTGAATATATATATATATATTTTTAAATTTTAAAAACAGAAATATTTAAGTTATTTTAAATTATTTAGAACCAATCAAATGCCTATCGATTGATGAGCGATGATCTTCTCCAACCGGTCCAAAAATTATTTATTTTTAAATTTTTTTAAATATATTAATTTAGTTATACTTAATTTATAAATCAAATTTTACCATTTTTGAATGTGTATATATTTATTTTGAATTTTTAAAAAGAGTATTTAATTCATTTTAAAATAACTTAAATACTCTTTTTTAAAAATTCAAAATAAATATATACATATGTTCAAAAATAGTAAAATTTAGTTTATAAATTAAATATAATTGATTAACATATTTATAAAAAAAATTTAAAAAATAAAAAATAGTGGCTTGTACTAATTTCCCCCCGTTTTTCCACGCATGTAGCTGGTAATTATTTCCTGTCCTTTCATCTATATCGAGAATGGTTAGTTTGTGGGGCTTACGTCGTTTGGCTGACTAACTTCCTTCAATGGCCCTCCATTCATGAGTCACGACCCATTCATTACTGCTCTGCATCCCGGCACATGGGCTACTCCACAAGATTCCAGCGTCAGTCTTGTTCCATTTATTAATGCTTGCTTAGAAACTACAATGCCAAAACTTTGTCCTATCTTATCGGTTGGGTCCTTATCCATACGGAACTACAGGGGCACAAAAAAGTTTTATTTCTATATATATATTTTTTTATAAATGTTCGAGTCCCATCCAAACCTTGACTCCTATTAAATTTGATAACATTTTAATTTATTGGTATTTTTATTTTTACAAATCAACAAAAATGGATGGATACATGCGATAGTTCGTTGATTTTCGAAAATTAAAGAAATATAAAACTGCCAAATTCTGTAAGCGTCAAGATCTAAATGGCGTCCATATATTTATAAAATAATTTTAAAAAATTTTTGGGTGCCCGCTAATTGCCTAGTTTAGAAAGGGTCCGTATTTTGGGGCACTCCGGACCTACAACTCTTGGTAAATGTCCAATAACCAAAATTTTAGGTGATAAAACAAGATTCTTTTGAGGCTTTTTAAAAAAAGTTAGTATTTTTTGGGTAAATTTCGATTGTGCTGGATTTTGGAAGAAGTTGTATTTGAAATGTAAATCTTTTGCATCCAATTTTATTATTATTCTTAATGATCTTATTTCATCACTTAGTTAGAATATTTCTATACTTTTGTTTTCCATCAAAAGAATAATTTTTTTCTCCAATTATCTGATGATGAAAGCAGCTGGTCATTTTTGAGGTGTGAGGATGGGCCTTTCCTACAACCCAACGACACGGGGAGTTTGAAGTCCCATGACATTCGATTGACACCAGATATACAGTGCTGTCGTGTTGCATGAGAAGAAAATGTAGCATAGCCATTCCCCCCACTCGATTGCATTTTGAAAATGTCAGTCTACAAGGACAAATGATGGAATCCGTGTAATTATCAATGCGCAGATGCGTCCAAAATGGTTTCCCAAGGCACCCAAAAAGCTTGCATTCCCCTTCTCCCCATGAATGTGCCATGAAATCAATGATATTTCATGGTTTGAAGTACCAACTTGCTGGATAATTAATTAATTGGACCGTCAATTTGGCATCTCGAATAAAAGGTTGTAATTCAACTAACTAGAATAGGTTAGATGTCAGTCTACTTGATTGGATTGGTTAGACCTAAAAGTGTCTTAATTATATTTTTCTTGATTTGATTAATCATTAATCCTATATTTTCTTTAAAATTAACAAAAATGCGTGTGCTGGGGTTCTTGGGAGGGCTGCACGTATGGACCGGAAACACGTGGATCCGTCCAGATGTAGAGAGTATGATGTGGAAATAATATCATGGGGCTCTCATCTGCCCACGCGTCCACTTCCGCATCTCTTGCAGACATTTTTTCTTTTTTCTGTTTTTTGATTGGTCCAGACATTTTTCTTTGGGTTGCGCTGCTATGTTGCCTAGTTACGGAGAGCAGTTGTTTCAGTGAAATATATTTCATTTTGGTCCAGCAATAATCGATGAAAAGTTCCGATTCTCATGTTACATTTGTCATTATTTGTTTAGCTAAGAGATTTTAAAAAATTATTTTCTCTTTAATTTATAGCACATGCAGTCAGTTCTACAAAGATTCGGAACTTTTAGCACACTTATTTTTACAAACTTGCAGGACAATATGCAATTACACATCTATTTGTCTATTATACACAAAAAAAAAACCTTTATTTTTATTTTTTAAAAAAAACAATAGTGTGTATGCTGTATTTCTGTTACTTTTTTTTAAAAAAAATTTAAGGTCATTCATTCTCTTTGCACCCGAATTGATCCTAATGGATGCTTCGATCTTAAAAATCTCAACAAGCAAAAATTTATGAAAGTTGCAACTGTAGCGATTTAATAATAAACATAACCTTCTAGCCACATTAATTTTTTTCATAATTTTCTTGTACTTGTAAAAATATAAGCATAACTCTCAATGAAAAAGGCAAAAGTATATTTAAGTATTTAACTCTCTATAAATGCTCCTATTATTTTTTTAGGGGTGCAACTTGGTCTGATATCTGCTTATATTTGAAGCTAGATATCTGGTTGAATTTTTTGTAATCTTATTTGACTTAATATTGTTATGTTTTAACCATCAAAAAAAAAATATATTGTTATGTTTTTTGAATGATTTTCTTTTATTGCAATTGACATTATAAGAGTTCTCTTATGGTTAATTGTTAATATTTATATATAGTTACGATATTTATTTTAAATTGCATAATGGAAAAAGGTTGTACATATTTATTTTCCAAAACATGGCTACTATTTTACTTAATGCAAAGAGAAGATATAAATTAGGTTCTCTTCTTTCTACCCTTAAGCGATCTTTGATTTATCTTTATTTTCTTATAATAAATTGTCATTTTAAATTTTTTAAGTGATGGATTTGTGATTGAATAACGATAGGATTAATAAAAAAATATATATATTAATAGGAGAATGTTAACCTAAAACTCGACTGAACTGTAATTTCGAAAATATGGTTAAAATTTAAGTTTACAAATAGAGTCAGAATTAGAGTTAGGGGTGATATAAACCCACGATTCATGAACTTGAGTTGAGCCCTAACTTCGTATTATGAAAAACATAAAAATGTGTCGGTAAGAACACATATTCCAATGTCGCTTGGCAGCGTACCGTTTTTCTTATTTTTTACGTAGACTGGACCTAACCCGCCATCATGGTTAATTGGTTATCATTGCCTAATCAAGTATTTGGAAAAGCTCTCCTTAGTACTTCTCCTTTTGAAAGGGTCATGCTTCTTTGAAATTAAGATTCTCAACCATTGAATCCACGTCGGTATAAAATAAACATCAGTCTGTCACATTTTTAAACATAATGTGTTATATTATAGCACCTAAAGTGTTTTTTTTATTGCTATATATATATTGTAATATTCGATATTACAAATAAGACTCTTTTACAACTCTTACTCTCCGAAGAGACACATTGTAAATATCCTGTACTCTAAGAGAACAACTGTAAATATCTCCATTGCAAGGAGGAACACTTGAGCTCCTTGAGAGAGACGCCCCTTGAGCTCTTGTCCACAGCACGGGCGGCAGTATGAGTTACCAGCGCGCTACAAGCACGCTGGCTATAGCACCAGAAGTGTTAGACGTAGTGCTAACTTAAAAATATATAATCATTTGTATTCTAGTCTACACTCCCAATCCCAGCTAGACACTTCCATTCTCGGGATCTTTCCTTTTATTTTTGCTGTGAAAATGAAATTCAAATATATTAACAATAAAATTGTATATGTGAAATCTCCTTGCTCGGGCCCACTTGTAAATGCCAAATAATGAAATATATATATATATATATACATACACACACACATACATACTTACATATATATATATATATATATATGAAAACTAATCCTATGCACCCGGGTGCAATTAACTATTTTTTATATTTTTTTGAAAATTTTTAACACAACCATTAATCTAAGTGTATTTACATATTTAAAAATCCAAAAAAAATCTAAAAATCTAAAAATCTCTAAAAATGGTAAAAAATGATACTCACGTTAAATACACCAGATTAATAGTTGTGTAAAAAATTTTTCGAAAAAGTGTATTTGCACCCAGGTGTACTAAAGCTAAGTGCACCTAAGTGATTTTACTATGTATGTATGTGTGTGTGTGTGTATAGAGGATATATTCAGGTGCATGCTGCACCCGAATTCCTGTGTAGGCGGGCCTACCGTGCAATCCAATCCAGGCCGTCCATCTCGGCGCACGTCATCCTGGCCGTGCAGAGCTCTCACGACTAGGCCGCAGCTTCGACACCAGGAAGGGCGCACGTGGAATGCATGTAGGAATATGTTGCAGCTGGAGCTGCAGTTTTCGATGGAATCCCGGTTTCCAAGATAGGAGAAGACGTGCTGAGTGCGCCGGAAGACGTGTTGAGTGTAGTATCATATTTGAGATTCCACATCATCTATTTCTGGCTATCCACATGCTAAATGATGTATCAGCATGCTATATACAAAAGTCAGTGTGTATTCTGCTACTGAAAGTCATCTGTTTATCACTATTAGTTTCTTATCATGTTGAATGAGCATGTTATACCTTCATTGTGTAAAGTGAAATTGTAGGACATCTGTTTCACCTCTGATTATCAGAATGCTAAGTGTTGTTTCAGCATGCTAAGTGTTTATTTTAGAATCAAAAGTTTCTATTTGTCCATATCAGCATACTGACTGTTGTATGAGTATTGAATGCGTAGCAGCTTTTTGCAGCCACCACCTGACACTTCTCTCCCATACACGCAGAGAAGCACGCCCTCACCTGCTCACATCTGCAACCTACTCGCGGCAATCGTCAACGGCCTAGATGGTGCGCACTGGAACAGACGACCTGAATTGCATGGTGGGCGCACCTGCACGGGAATTCATGCACTGGAACGGATGACCTGGATTGCACGGTGGGCGCACCTGCATGGGAATTCATCACCTCCATATATATATATGAGAACTCATCACTCTATGTAGACAAACTGCATCATAATTACGGTGCAGTCCGCTGTAACATGGCCCCACACATATTAGAATATAATGAAATTTTATATAATTATTTATCAATATAAAATCTTACTTTAAACGGTTTAGATGTTGAAAATACCACTTTAAACTGTATATTTATGTTAAACTATTTTATTACATTGATTTTGTATCATTTTAAGATGAGACGCATACACATATAGAATTTGGATGAAAATTGATATGTTAATAAAGTTAGTAATTCTAAACAATAGGTGGAGTAGATTTCTCATTCATGATCAAATAGATCCATCACACTGTAATTACGGTGTGCATCGAAGCTCGATTCTCCTCGAAGCATAGGATAAAGATCCATTAAAATATCATAATAATTTATATAATCATTGATCCATATAAGAAAAATATTTTAGACAAATTAAATGTTATATTAACAATTTCTAAATTGAGATACAAATCTAATAATTTTACTATATTAAATTTACACTGTTTAGATGAAGTTATAACACATTTTTTATTATGATAAAAATTAGTTTTTTAGTAAAACAAGCCTTTCTAAAGGTCTATTTGGCACTCTTACCCCTTCCTTTACACTTGTTGATATGATTTAACATGTTAAAAGAATAAGTATATTATATTTATATTATTATCTTTATATTACAACCATTTATTTATATTTTATAGATAAAAAGGTAGGGAAAAAGTTATGAAAGAAAATTTTCAAAAGCAAAAGAACAACTTGATGTGAGAGGTACAATAGTTGTATGGAAAATATTAAGAAATTATTAGAATATACAAATAATATTAGAAAATTTAGTATAATTAATTAGTTAAAATATAAAATTGTACCAATTTTTTTTATCAAGTGCCGAGCAAACTCTAAATAGAAACTCTTGTTATTGATGCACACATAAAGAAGCCAAAGTTTTTAATGAAAAAAAAAGAAGCTAAAGTTGGATTTTTTTGTCAAATACAAAAAATAAATCACAAAGATATGATTCCAATAATATACATAAAACAAGAATAATGAGCTTTGACTAAATTAAAAATTCTTGCTAGGTGTCATTGTTTCGACGTATGGAAGAACGACTTTTGAGTCAAAATGTTTAATTTTGGGTTGATATCTTGTACGCCTTTTCCCGAAATTTTTTAAATAAATGTGTGAGCTTTTCGCCTATTCTAAAAGCTGCAATGATCATCTCCAACATGTTAGAAATGGTCATACAACACATGGTAACAATTTTTATTTTTTAAAATTGTAAATCAAGATGTGTATCATCTATAAATTAAGATTTAGCATTTTTGGATGTGTTTATATATTTATTGAGTTTTAAACGTAATAGTAATGGTCATTTCCACAACTTAAAAAGGAACACAATACCTGTATGTTAAAATTCACAAAATATATAAATACATCTGAAAATGCTAAAACCTTAGTTTATAAATAAGTATTCAATTTCATAAAATCGAAGCTATGTAACCTCTTCAAATTTAAAATTTGATCTTTGATGAAAATCCGATCCATTAATTACATTTAACACTATTTGTTTAATTAAAAGAATAAATTTCATACAAACTAAGTGAGTACATGGATTATATTTGCTAAAAAATATATATATTCATGTGTAAATTGTGAAAAAATGCTTAAATTCATTTACACATGTATTAGAATGTAATAATACTTTAAAGTTCATTTATCCATATACAATTGATATTAATTATATATTAGATGATTTAGATGTTGAAAATACTACTTTAAAATAAATATTTTAGCATTAAATCATTATATGACGTTAATTTTACATAATTATAGATTAGACTTATATACAATAAAACTATATAAAAAATGAGTTTCATATAAGCCGAGCCCTATAAGCTGAAAATCAGTTTCCTCTCGAATCTCTATATTTTAGGCATCATGGATAAAAGAAGAAAATTATTAGCAGCCGAAGACCACACAACTGCAACCGGCGTTCTTGGTTACAGAAACTTGTTTTTTCAGCAACGAAGAATCGAAACGGGGCGATAGATTTGACAAAGAAGGAAGCTTTTTTACTTTTTAAACCGTGTGGAAATACTGTGGATTAACGAACAAAGAATAACTTATGCGCCAATCATATCAATTTCGGCAACGCTGGCTTTTAACGCACAAATATATATAATTCGAACATTTCAAGTTGAGTTTTTTGGCTATCATCGTAATATTATAAATTTCATTTATTATAAAATTACTTTATGATTTTTACATGAACTTATATGGCGTCTTGCACTTTAAACAGCTATGATTCTACCGCAGAAAATAACCCTATCACACTTCATATTGTTGAATGATTTACGACATAGTTTGTCATAGTTTATCTAAAACAGGTATGATTTTATTGAATTGACCATCTCGGAGATGAAAATAAGCCGGAAACGAAGAATATAGAAAACAAAAGCAGAATTTCAAGAAACGTAGCACTCTAAGGGCCCCTTATTTTCATTATTCATTAATGAGGGTCAATTGAGGAATGTTGTAAGTTTGTGTATATTTGCTATAGGCAAAGACAAGCAATAGGTAAAAAATGAATGATACTATCTAGGAAATGAGAAGTGAAGAAAGTTAAAGGATTTGAATGATAGAAATTCAAAAAGCTTGCATCCAACAACAAAAAGTTTATTGATGTTTCTCAAAATGAAGGGAGACAGGTAACATGCCTTTTCACTTATAAGATAATATTTGATCATTTCAGTCCTCGGATGGTGACCATTTTTTAACTTTATATTAACTCAATGCGAATTAGAAGAGAAAAACTAAATCCTAATAAGATAAGGTAAAATTCTAAATAATAAAGATAATTCAAACCAATCCAAGTCATCCATTGAGTTGATTTGTATTTATGTCGCTTAATGAGTGCTTCCAACTAAAATAATGAACATCAAAACTTTAAATAAATCATCTCCAAACATATAATTATTAAAAAAAATCCTAAACTCTACAAATTGACCAATTACTACTCATATAGCATTCTCTATCTATCATTCCCTCCAACGTGATAGAGAACTCATGCTTGAGTTTTGATCATATTTCAATTGGTATTTTATCTTACTTCACTTTAACACAAACTAACATATAATCCTTCTTGTCAAATAATTAGATAACATTTTTTGAATCTTCTTTTCTACTAAGGTCTTTTGATCATCAACTCTCCCTCCTTTGATATAGAGATTTTTTTGAATTTGAATGATATTAACAAACCTAAACTTTTCCCTTAAGGTGATAAGAATAGTGCCTTCCAAAAAGTAATTTAATCACTTCATACATAATTTAATCATTTCATACATAATTTAATCACCAAAAGCTTTCACAATATAATTATTGTCTTAAAAATCCACTTCCGTAATATTTAAAAATTAAATGATTTATTCATACACAAGAACAAATTTCCTCTAACATATGAAATGAGCCTTTTGTCCTGAAAATCATCAATTATCTCTCAACTTAATCGTTGGATTTTTTTTAAGCCAACAAATCAACTGTTTGCTCTTATAACTCATACAATGAATCTACTAACAAAGACCTATTGATAATAAACTGTTCATATTCAAGAATACACGATAAATATTACCAAACGTAAGAGAAGTTCGCATGATAAGACTACCTTTGCCATTTAGATGAAATATATTTCATATGCTCAATACTATTAAACTTCACTTCCTTATTTTTCCTTCACGTCTCTTAAATATATTGATCTTTAATTTATTTAAGTGTTCAACTCAACTATAGAAGTTGTTGAATGTTCCATGATTAACTAGGAGACACTTGAGGTGAATATTAGAGAATCTTGAATGGATGAACAACATTAAACAAAAATGTATTGTATAAAGAAGAACGATTTGTATATCCATTGGCTTTATGATTTTTTGTATTTTTATTACTTGTTTCTTCTCAATCCATTTTATCATTTAATATATCACATTCGAGTTTATCTATTTTTCACTCATCAACTTTGATTTTTAAAATCATAATTTAGAACTTTGTAATAATGTTTAATTTGTTATAAAAGAGAATCTCACTTTTGATTCTTAGCTCATAATATTTTTCAATATACTCTTGCACACTTTGATTACTTTATTACCAATTGTGAAATAATTTGCTAATATACTAGCATTTTCTATATGAAGAAAAACTTTGTTTCAAAATCACTTTGAATTCTAACTAATTCTGAATCACAGAAAATCTCAAAATTTAATGTCATAAGATTCTTAACTCATCTCCGACTTCGAACATTACAAATTGCAGCATTTTATTTTCCCTCAAATGATAACATGTAAAATAATACTCAATGGACCCCACCCAGTTTAGAAAGAATGTCACAGTTCACCAGTGTAATGAGAAACATCACTAGCATGAAATGAATTACACCTATATCTCTTTTCTTGATAATTTAAAAATCATAATTTCAATATTTTACATTTAAATTACTTGAGAATTTATAAACATAGAAATATCTATGGAAGAAAAATCAAAAAGATCTCCTTATTGATTTGAAATTTGATTATTTCCATTTGCCCACCTATGTTTTTAGACATTTGCAATTTTTACTTTCTAACTATTTACTTTGTAATAATAAGGTTATTTATGAACTTTATTCATAAAAACGCCTTTATCATCATCATTGATTGGATTTCATGGCCCACCCAAATATTATTGGAGCCATGTAATACTAGTATTGGATTGTACATCACCTGATAACAATGTCAAGTGAATCACAAATTAACCAATCAAACTTGATAGAGATGCTTTCCAAATAACATCCAAAAGTGATGATAATTTGCAAAGAGCCCTGAAAAAATTTTTGTTGAGTTGAAATATTTTTCTTTTTTAGAAATCGAGTTGTTCATTTTTTCATTTGAAAAACATTCTTTCTATTCTTATAAAACCATTATTCTAACTCCTTGGTAATTTTTTGTAACAAAACTCTTATACTTTCAAAAGAATTTCTTTTTGCAAATATGGTTTTGTGAATTTGAAAACCTAAGAGGTATTTTGTAAATTTTCAAAAACTAGGATTTTATGTGAGATTCAAAGCTGGACAAACTCTTAAAATTCCAGCGAAGTCTACTAACAAAATTCCCATTAGGGATTGGATTATAATTTCTGCAAGATATATATTTTCAAATGAGAAAACTAAAGTGAGTTTATTTGAACAAAAAGCTAAAAAGATCAAAATAAAAATCTGATTTCACAAAAAATTTTAAAAATTGTGAGATAATTTGCTTTCATGAAATAACTGTAAGATGGCTCGAAAAAAAAAACTAAATGTCTAAAAATTTTAGAAGTCAATAAAAAATTTTCAAAAAATAAAAGCAAATCTCACAAGTATAGTCTTCCCCCAAACATTACCCATTTAATAAAAATATTGATTTTATAACAATAAAACTTTTGAGCCAAATCAATAAGGAGATCTTTTTACTTTTCTAAATGCTTCCATAAATATTTCTATGACTATCATTTCTGAAGTCATTCAAATGTAAAAGATTGCAACTATGACTATCTAAATTACCAAAAAAAGAGATGACATGTGTGGATTCCATTTCAGACATGTGATGTTCTACACTAGCAAAGCAATGAATTTTTCAAATCAAGGTAAAATTTACTGAATTATTTTGCATGACATCATGTGAGTGAACATAGAAAGCTACAATTCGTAATGTTTAAGTTTAAAGGAAAGTTGAGAACCTAATGACAAAACTAAAAATTTCATGTTACTCAGAATTGATTAGAATTACAAACAATTTTAAAATAAAGTTCTTCTTTATACAGAAAATATAAGCATGTTATCAAGTTATTTCACAAATGGCAACAAAGAAATCTAAGTGCAAAAGAGTAAATCTAAGAATGCCATGAGGGAAGAATTAAAAGTGAGATACATATCTCTTTTATAACAAGTTGAACATAATTGTAAAGTTTTAAATTGTGATTTAAAAGTTAAAGTTGATGAGCATAAAATTGTAGACTCGAACGGGGTACACTAAACGACAAAACAAGTTGGGATGAAACAACTAATAATATACAAAAAATCTTAAAGCCAATGCATATATAGATTGTTCTTCTTTATATAATACCTTTTTGTTTAATGTTGTTTATCAATCTTAAGATTCTAATGATCATTTCAAGTTCCTCCTAGTTAATGATCAAACTTTCAACAACTTTTATAGCTGAGTTGAATACTCAAATAAATTAAAGATTTAATATATTCAAGAGAAATGTCAAAGAAAAATAAGGAAGTGATTTTTAGGAGTAGAAGATGAAGCACATCTCATCCAATAGTCAAAATTAAAGTCTAATCCAACAAATTTCTCTTATGCTCGATAACATTCATGGCATATCCTTCAACATGAATAGTTGATTATTGATAAGCCTTTATTAGTTGATTCACTGTATGAACTATAAAACTAACAAGAGCAAATAGTTGATTTGACTAAGAAAAAATCCAATTATCAAATTGAGATATTATTGATGATTGTTAGAATAAAAAACTCATTTCATGTATTAGGGGAACTTTACTCAAGTGATTGAACAAATTATTGAATTTTTAAATGTTACAAAGGTTAGAATTTGAGAAATATAATTATATCATGAAAGATAAGGGTGATGAAATTGTTGATGAAGTGAATAAATTATTTAATGTTGTGAAGACTACTTTTGTTACATCAAGGGAAAGAAAAATTCAGGTTGGTCGATAACATTCAAATTCAAGAAAAAAATATATATCAAAGAAAAGAGAGTTAGTAACCATAAGATCAAAGTAGAAAATCTCCAAAAAGATGTTATTTGATTATTTGACAAGAAAGATTATATATTAGTTTGTGCTAAAGCAAAGTTTGATATAATACCAAATTGGAATATGATCAAAACTCAAGGATGAGTACTTTATCGATTGAAAAGAATGATAAAAAAAACACTATATGAGTAATAATGACTAATTTGTAGAGTTTAAGATTTTTTGATAATTACATGTTTGTAGATGATTTATTTAAAAGTTTGGTATTAATTATTTTAGTAGGAATATGTTGTAATAATTAAGTGATCTAAAAACAAGTTAACTTAATGCATGGATTGGATTAGTTTAAATAGTTTCTTTATTATTTATAATTTTATCTTATCGTAGTAGAATTTGATTTTTCCTTCTTATTCACATGAATTAGGAAAAGGTTAACAAATATCACCATATAAGCATTGAATTATCAAATAACTAAGAAGACATGTTACCTGTTTTCTATAACTTTCAGACATATCGACAAACTGTTTGTTATTACATGCAAGCTTTGTTGCTTGGTTAATTTCTATCATTCGAATATTTAATTCTTCTTACTTTTCTTCACTTTTCATTTCCTTGAGTGTATTATTCACTTTTCTCTATTTCCTCTCTCTGCCTATATCAAATATACACCAACCAACATTTCTCAATGAACCCTCATCAACCAAGAATGAAAAGTAAAGGAGCCATTGAAGCGTAACCGAAGTTTATTAAAATTCTATTTTTGTTTCCCATTCTTCACTTTCAACTTGTTTCATCTCTAAGAAAGTTGGTTCAATATATCATACCTCTTTTAGATAAATAACGACAAACTATATAGTGAATCATTTAACAATACAAGGTGTGTGATAGGGCTACTTTTTGCCACAGAACCCTAGTTGTTTAAAGTGCAAAAAACACCACGTAAGCTACATAGAAAGTATAAAGTAATTTAATATTAAATGAAATTTATAGTATTACAATCATAGCTTTATTTAAATATAAATATGTTGCTAAATTACATTCATCAAGAATAGAGAGTATCTCGAGTTTCATACATCTAACGCTCTGATAATAAATAAGATTTTGGACACGTTTAAATTTGTTACCATTCTTAATTTTGTTACGACCATCCCTTTTGAAACATAAAAGGTATTAAATGAAAGAAAAGACAAATCTAAGGACGTGGTAGTTGCCATTGTCTAGTGCAAAGCCTAAAAGAAAGAAGAAAAGAATCACTAGATATAATATGACTATTGGCTAACTTAATATGTGCCATTTTCGTTGTTCGGAAAGCACACTTTGAGAGCAATGATGTTGAGCCTGGTAGTTGCTAATAATGTATCCTAGCTACAACATAACTGGTGCTCCGATTACAGCAGCAGGGGCACACAACACAGATGTGAGGGGAAAAAAAATTAAGTGCTGATAAGAAAAAGGAAAAACAGTGTGCCCAGTGCATAAGACTCGTAATAACAACGAGTTACGGAGGAAAAGTGCTGATAGTAGCATTAGTGTAAATGGAAACAGGTCTAGCAGGGAGATGCACTGGCAAATAACTTGCTATACATTTTCCATGATCCAAGCATTCAAATACCAGGTGGAAGCACTCCATGAGTCCATATTAAACTTCCTTGGGGAATGAGAATTTCTTGCACATGTTCATACCAAGAAATAGTTCTATTCAACTGCCTTGGGGAATGAGGATTCCTTTGCAAAAATCATAATTTGGAGATCCAGAAAAACTCACACTAAAGTAACCAGAAGAATATCTTTTCTCCACTTCAACTTTGAATTCATTTAAGAAGTACTTCTAATGTTGTTTCTATGTTTGTTTTCAGGGGTTTGAATCTTTTCTTCCCCAAAAAAAAAAAAATATTGTTGGTATAGGATAACAGCAGAAAGTTTTAATTTTCTAACCAAATGCGGAAAATCAACTTTTGTTGTCAAGACAAAGTACTTTTCTGTTTTGTCTACGGGCCTGCTTGGCCTTGCTTGGCCTTGCTTCTGGCTATTTTTTAAAATTTTTCTGCAGAAGCTGTGAAAGGCGCCATTGTGGGAACTCATTACCTAGCAAAGCATGCTGGAGAGATGGCAATGTACGGTTTAAGACAACATGCAAATCGAACTGAGGGAAATTTCATTATGGGGATACACAAAGGAAAAATACAAATCAACTTTAGAATAGAAAGTATAAGGTAATAGAATTTCACTGGAAAAAGGAAAATACTGAAACAAAAAAATTGAAAAACGAGAGATTCGCAGAAGGGGAGGAGGAATTTTCCTGGTCATTGTAACTTTACAATAGTGCACCTCATCTCACCTCCTCCAAGACTCCTCCGTTGGCATTACAAATGGAAAATACCCATATGAATTTGCTGAATCCTTGGTTGCTAGGATTAGAAATTCTCATTGAAAAACTCTTCTACACGATTTAGCCAATAACCATTTAATATCCACAGAGATAGAATATAAAGCAAGAATGCACCCCTCCTCAATTAATTAATTTTTTTTTTTTTTTTTGGGGGGGGGGGGGGGGGGGGGGCGGGGACATGTTAGAAAATCTTTACTTCAGATCTTTGCCCCGTATGCAATTTTTCTTTAAAAAGAAAAAAAAGAATCAACAAAATTAACATTCCAGGCATCCCAAATCAATGACTACTCTTCTGCCTGGTGGGATAAGCAAATAACTTACAGCAAGAGCACTTGCGTAGGTGGGGCAATTAATCGCAACAGAAAGGGATCTCGATCTTGCCCGCCCGCTTGCCTTAGCACGACTTTGGCTGGGGGCGGGAAGAATATTGTGTTAGAAAGCAGCCTTTTGCCTCTGGCCAGTAGAAAGCAACAGAAAGGAACCTTAGATCGCAGAGAGAAGGAGGGAGGGAGGGAGGGAGAGTGCGTCAGAGTAAGGCGGAGATAGAGAGACAGACGGAGAGAAGGCGGCAGCCGGCGACATGACGATCGGGGGAGAGGCCTCGATGAGGAACTCTAGTCGTAGAGACAGAGATGGAGCGAGATTAAGACACAAGAAGGGCGCCGACGATAATGACGATCGAAGAGACAGATGGGGAGGGTTGCCTGCGATCGGGACAAGAAGAGAGACCGGGCATGAGGTCAGGGATTTTTCCCATGCGAATGCGGGATCAATCGAGTCACCTCCCCTTCTTCCTCGCTTTCCTCCCATCTCTCTCTCCCTCTCCCTCTCCGTTTCCTTTTTCTTTCCAACGGGGGATAACGGCTTCCTCTCTTAGTGATTTGGTTTGATGGTCTTTGACTAGGGGAGAACGACTGTCCGTCCCTTAGGACGGAAGGTCCACAGCCGTGTCAGGAGTCGGAACTCATGATCGATCATGAGCGCAGGTAGCTGCACGGATGGAGAGCTGCAGTGCCCTCCGGTCAGACCAGTGGGCACTTGCTGAACTGTTATTTTTTAGGTGAGTCGGGGCAATTTATTATCCGTGTATTTTGCATTTGATAAAAAAATTTTAATGGAAAATTTATGATATGGTAAGGGTAATAATGTAGAGTAAAATGAATAAAATTAAAATTAATATAATAGTTATATGGATAATTGTGAGAAAAATATTAAAAACTAAGATAATTGCATGGTAAATATGAAAAATGATTAAAAATAAGATAATTATAAAGACTTAAAAGTGAAACTTTTTAAATTAATAAGTTTTTCTGATTGCCAAATACATGTATTATTGTCTTTATGTGAGAAGGCAATTATGTCAAAACTACCTCTGTACACCAGTATATTTTCTGGGAGGAGCAAGGGGCAATAACGCCTTCCTTTATCTTTTTTTTGATGTGAAAGACCCACCCTATCCCGAGCCCCTTTCATTTCGAAAAGAGGGTTGGGACGAGCGGTCCAAAAATTGCATTGCTAAAAAATTATTTGTACAAATGTTTGCCAAGATAGCTTGGGGGGGATTACCCCACCAGACATACTGATCCAAAAGAGAAACTGACACAAAGTCGGCTAAAGAATGAGCCGCCGTGTTTCCTTGCCGTAGGACATGATGAACCGATATATGGGGAGAAGCAGACAAGATGGCGTTGATCTCCTTCACGATAATTCCTGCCGGTGAATAAACAATGGAGTTCAATGACAAGTAATTAAATAGGAGAAGAGAATCAGTTTCGATCTGAACATGGTTTAATCGAAGTTGGAGAGCCCATTTTACTCCCATGAGAAAAGCATTGGCTTTCATGAGCAAAGGTTCGACCCCGCCATTCTGCCGCCATCCTTTCGCTGCAATAAAAGCCCCCCTTGAGTCCCTAATGACCGCCGCATATCCCGTGACAGTTCTCTCTTCATGTCTCCTGGCATCGACATTTATCTTGAACACGCCGGGAGGCGTGCGTAGTCCACCGGGGAACAAGGGGTTGGTCAATCGTACCATCCTGGTAAAGAAGTTTTGCTCTCTTATGTTGTTCGAGAAAGTCAAGGCACCAGTCTACGATCCCATCAAACTCCAGTTGTTTCCCTTCCTCCCTAAGTCTGTTGCGCATAAACCACACCCTCCAGCACCACAAAATCAACATAGCCAGGTCCATCAATCTGTTTTTTTTTTGCAACTGAAATTAGCATATCCTGTATATTTTCATCTATTATTTTGCATACGGAATTCTGTCCTCAAGCCGTCGAAAACTAGCTATTAATGTGGACCACCCGTCAAGTAGGACTCATTCTCTTCTACAGTGTACTTATGTGCAACTAAGATACTAAAAATTATCTTGATTAGAGCATTACTGAAGCCGAATCTTAAACTAACAGCTATAAGACCTGTTCTAAGTGTAACTTATAGTTTTTTTTTTTTAAAACCATGATAGTATATACCTTAAATAAATAAAATATTAATAAATACAATGATAAATTGAATGTACCAAATTGTCATGTTTAAAACCATAAAGTTTTGCAGGTTTGGAGATTAGGATGCTGTAAAATTATAGAAAAGAATTTATATTATTTAATAGTCTTCATCTCAACAAAATCAGAGTGGCGCAGCGGAAGCGTGGTGGGCCCATAACCCACAGGTCCCAGGATCGAAACCTGGCTCTGATAGATTAGAAGTAGGCTTCCAGCACTCTGTTTTTTTTTATTTAATTTCACGACTAAAGATTAAATTTTTTTCATGTAAAAATCTCTAGATTTCTGCAACTCTTGGCACAAGTAGAAGCCTCCACCACATTTCTAATAATAATAAAAAAAGAAGCCTCCGCCATATTTGGAAATGATTTACAGACTCAATAGAAAACATAACAAACATGCGTCTGAAATCCACCAATGGAGAGACCAGAAAACTTTCTCTCTTTCATGACCGGCGACCAAGAGTTCAAATTTCTAATCAACAACAACCAAATTTAAAGGCCTAAGTCACTGGTGAGTTTTGATCCATAGGCCTTTGGCCCATTCTTCTCGTCTCTTTCTAACTTTCCAGCCTTGCTCAGCCCACTGGAGTTCTATTCATTGATGGGAATGACATTCCTCTGAACAAGAAAATATTATAAACCAATGTCAGTCCCAGAATCTTTTGAAATCCGGTGGCAACTCCAAAACTAATGTGCATAAAAGCAATCCTTGTGTCATTTCTTTTCTTAGACAGATGATTATTCAGAAAGTCGGAGACGATGTACTTTTGAATTCGGACCAAGTACGCTGAAGTAGCAATTTCTTTTGCAGGTTGATTTTGATTATCCATAATGGGCCTTATGCTAGTTTACTCACATATTCCGCATGGATCTCTTCTATGATCAGCACTAATGAAAATCTTATGCTTTAACAATATCAAAATCATTACTTTCCCGATAACTATCAAAATAGCAATCTAATAAACCAAGATTCCAGATGACTTGCAAATACTTTACAGCTGCTGTGGGTTCTATCTAAGAGTGAGCAGTAGGTAGTCCAATGAGAGATCAAACTGACGAAAGGCCCTATAATCACTCGACCAAAGAATTTGGAGGACCTAAAGTCCTAAGAACAATGCTAGTTTTGTTCAAATTTATAAAAACTAGCAGCTAGTTCTGTTCAAACTTATAAAGACCAACAATTTCCATACATGTCCCAACTTAAGAATTTGGACTACTTAGAAGCAAATCTTCCTATGAAAACTGCTAGTTTTATTCGAAAGACTCTACCCAATTCGCAAATAATTGGATTAGGTTCTATATATGTATCAGACATGACCCAACTTAGTGCTGACAACTAGAAGTAGCATGCTTGACGGTTGACACAAGCTGATTGCAACTCAAACCAAACTATGGCTAGCATTCCTTGTTCTTGTTTCTTGACATTGGCACTCATGATTACAGCAGTCTGACGAGTTTTAATCCCATTGTAGTTCATGATTACAGCACTCTGAAGAGTTTTAATCTCATTGTAGTTCATGCTTACAGCACTCTGATGAGTTTTAATCTCATCGTAGTTTGAAATTCTCTCGACAGTAAATATTCTGCTCACAGATCCATCGCCATCTAACAATGATTTATATTGGTCTGGAAGCTACCATGACTTTGTACCATATTGTTAGGCTGCTAGATCAATATGATCCGGATCAAGGGTAAGCTAAAGAGATTTCTAAATTATTAGCACTTCCCTTCAAAAAACTTTCACTAAGAATCGAACTCATACATGAGATATGATTGTTAGGGTGAGATACCGGTGACATGAAAAAGCAATAGATACTAAACTCAATATGATCACGCATTTTGAAAATAAAAAGCGCCTATTTTCTTCCGCGTTTAATGAATATTTGGCCCAGCTTTTAATTTTAGCCAAAAATTTCTCGCTTTAAATAGTGAATAAGCAATGATAAGCACAGAAAGCGAAAGCAATAAATCCAAACTTATCCAAAAAAGCAAATCCCTTGACCACGTTAACCTCTTTTTTTTGATTAAAAACCACGTTAACCTCTTTAAGTATCATCCCTGGTCTATACTTGTACCACAGTGATGACACCATACATATTAGTTAATTGATCGAAGATCGCAGCAAGAGAGGCAAATTATGCACTGGACATAAAATAGTCAGAAACAGAAACAGCTTGTAAATATTTGTTTTTTTTTTTAATTATTATTATTATAAACAGCTTGTAAGTTGGAACATGTCAATGTATAGAGGTTTGAATGTCGTGCATTCACGTGGCCAAATAAACAAACAAGGAGAAAAGCAAGATAATACTCAACCACATGGCCAAGTCATACCTATACATGATACCTGCAGCTCGACATATTAATCATTAGATATTATTTTCAACCTCAAGTTTAAGTAAATAATTATATTGCATGATGCTTTTCATGTGTTTAAAACTAGATAGATACATATGCACGTAGATTCGATAATGCTAGTGTTCCTAGTCTCTCATTTTTTTCCAATTCATTTTTATGTGTGACCGTATGTAATCTTTATACGTACAAAAATTTATCATTTTAATTTTTTTATTTCAAAAATCAACAATTTTTACCCACATTTAACATTAAATGAGGGTGAAAATTGTTGATTTTCAAAGTTAAGATAAAAATCTAAAAATTATATTTATATATAATTATAAACCAAAAATTTTACTTTTATATAATCAAGTTATATATAAATGATTTCACATAACTCATGTATTTTTTAGTCGGATAAGTGATGAAAAATTCACTTCATGCATTATACTTAATATCATTTTTATCTAGAAGGCCAAATTTTATCAAAATCAAAAGTAGTGCATGACCATAGTTTCTTTAATAAAACATTCATGTAAATTATAAAAATATTTATATTCATTTGCATACACATTACAATATAATAAAATTTTATAGAATTATCTACCAATATAGTAATCGTATTTTAAACGATTTAGATATTAAAAATACAATTATAAAATTGATATCTAACATCAAGCTATTTTATTGTATTACTTTTATACATTTGTAAATAAGGTCATACTAAATGATATCAGATAGCTAACGACTTTCCATGACTAAATAAATGTTAATATATACAACGTTTCATCAATGTGGATTTTATAGGAGTTAGATAGTTTATATATTGAAAAAATAATTTTAAAATTATTATTTACATTAAATTATTTTATTATGTTGATTTTGTACCATTTTCGAAGAAGCTCACGTACATATCTAATTTAGATGAAAATTGATGTGCTAATAAATTGAATGGTTCTAAATGCAATAGATAGAGTAGATTATTATTTTATAATCATACGAGACCCATTTTAAGCCAATTGTACGATAATTAATGGTACAATTAACTGCACTTAACTTATTCTACATATAGTAATTCTCATATGGTGTAATCTATCTTTTATTTTTAAATTTTTAAAAATCAAATCTTAAATCTAAGCCATGCATCATATTTCTCTCTATTGATATTTATATAATATAAAAAATCATGTTAATTGTATTTATATATTGGGCCCACTTCTATGAGACTCCTTTTCTATATTATCTCTTCATTTTTAATATTTTGATAGTTAGTGAAAATTTTACTTCATTTATTATATTTAGCATAATTTATATTATCATAACAACACTTTCATTTATTTAATGTTATTGTATATGGGTTTCATCTATAAATATATAAAATCAACAAAATAAAATGATTTAATACTAAGTAATCGACATAATAAAATGATATAAGATTATATAAAATTTTCAACATCTAAACTATCTAAAATATCACTAGTATTAGAAAAATAATTCTATAGAGTATCTTTACATAATAATATATACATTAATAGATCTAAGTATTTCCCTAATTTATACATGAATATATATATATATATATATCTATTTTTAAGCAAATGTAATCTACATATTTGATTTGGATGAAACTTTGTTTTTAAGTTAAATAAATAATGTTAGATACAATGAATATATTAAATTTTACATTAATGATCAACATCTTAAAAACGAGAGAGTTACACAAAATCGATTCTCTATAACCAAATTACATAAAAGTGTAGCCTTTTATATATATTCTGCAACAAGTGTAAACAAATAACATCATTTATAATTATATTTTCAAAAGATATTAATTTTAAAAGTTTTTATTAACTTGATTTTAATTACCACGTAAGTTAATTTAATAATTTTGAATAAAATGAAAGGTCTGGATCTTTGAGAAAAATTTAAATTGAGAGTTGTAATATAAACTTGATTGTGTGGTGCAATTAGATGAATTTTTTTTTATTAAAATTCAATCCTTTCAAGAGGTTGAAACTCTTATATGGGAGGCACTTCAGAGTTGCTCATATCATTGAAGTCTAGCCAATTTTTATGATTGTTTTAGCATTTAATTTACTCATTTAATTTAAAATTAATTGTTTTAATATGTTGTCAGAAATTATTTTATTTTGATTAAATTTTAGGGGAGCAACACATTCTCAAAAATATTTATAATTATACGAAAAATCTCTTAAATCCATCGACAAAATTGTTGAAATATTATGGTAATTTATAGGATTACGTTGATTTTGTACTTTTATTACTTTTAATAAAATGACGCCCACGAAAGTACTTTCCAATGCAAGGGCATTTTTTTTGGTTTAAAAGCAAAGGTTTCAGTGGCCAAGGCTCCTTCAAATCTTTGACTTTCTAGTTTATTTAGCTGTTCAGAAAAATAAGTAAAAATAATAATAATAAAATCCGGAGTGCGTTTATAGGTGGAGAAATCAATTAACAGTTTCAGCTACCGGATATTTAAGAGTCGCTGCCATTTTTCTTTAGTGGGCCATAAAATAAAGGACGTGATTAGCTCGTGGGTTGCGTTGCTTTTCACCATCTCATTGGATTGCTCGGCGTTGCAATCAATTGCCAAAATTTCAACCTTTTCTTAATTATAGCTAGTTGCATCTTACCTAATACCTACTGCCTTTATCTAATTGCTTTCTATTCGTCTTGTTTACGAGACAAGATTGACGTTTTCTTGTAAAGCTTGCTACGCAGGCATTGCAGCTGTGTTATGACTTGGTCTGATCAAATTCAAGTTTAATCGTGTTCTTAAGTTTGACCGATGGTTTCGTCAGGCGATAAAAAATAAAAATAAAAATAAGAAAGCTTGACCGATGGAAACATCTGTGTCAAATGATGTATGCATGCTGCCGTTTAATCTCCTGAGCTTCGAATTTTTAAATAATAAACAAGAAAATGTAAAAGTAATTATAATAACAAACAATTCACCACGGCTGACAGTAAAATCGTTACAGTTTGGAGATTTTAATCTTATGTGCTCGCTTGATATTAACTTTTCTTGATCGCACATGATTATCCTATTCTCATTTTTCATTTTTTTTTAATATTCATCGATACTTCATAAAACATATTCTATTAAGCTTCGCCTACAATGTTAATTTGTTTCCCGTCGTACACATCATTTTAATATTGTAATACACTCAACCACACATACATAGTTATTCCATGCCTAATCAAATAAAATAATTTTACATGTGAAATATATAGGGTGTGTTTGGCAATTAATAAAACATGTCAAGTTAAAACTTTTTAATCTAAAACTTTTCATTCTCTATAACTATCATATTTTTAATTATTTTTTCACATTTTCCTATACAACTACTCTACTTTTCAATAATTTCTACACAATTATTCACACAACTAACCTATCTATTTTAATTTTATCTTCTTTACTACTCATCATTACCCCTATCAAATCACATCATTTGACAATTTTTACTCTCCAAAACTTTTCACCAAAAGTTTTATTCATTACCAAACACACCCATAGTAAGTGAAAAAAGCAGTCATCCATTTAGCAGGCTAAGCAACAAAAAGCAATGTTGCGGAGACGAGGCGGGAAAATCACGTCAATGCACGATCGCACTCGTTTAACAAAAGGTCGCATAGGGATGTCAAGTTTTAACTAGATATGATTTTTTAAAATTTTTGCATAGTGATAATAATAATTAAAATTTTAATTTACAAATATACCTAAATAGTTTATTATAATTACAAATATACCTAAATAATTTTAAAAATTACAAATAACTCCTATATAATTTAACTATAATTGTAAGTATATCCACGCACCGTGGAGCCGTCGCAGCTCGTATCTTTGTGGGCTTGCAATTTTATACAATCTATACAGGTATATTTGTAGATTATTATTATACCATATTTGCAAATAAATAAACATGATTGGCATATATTTACAAATATATTTATTTTATGGCTTTGTAACAAAGGCATGATGGTGTGGATATATTTGTAATTATATTCAAATCATTTGAAGTTATTTATCATTTCTAAAACTTATAGTATATTTGCAATTACATTCAAATTATATGTATGTAATTGCAAATTATCCTAATTAAAAACATAAATGGTAATGAAAGAAAAGAATTAAAAACTACTTTGGAAGTTAGACAATAAGCAGGGTATTCATTTCAAACTGGCCTTAAATTCGATAATTTTAGACTACTCAAAAAATATATTTTCTTATTTTTTTGAATTTTTTTATAAACATGTTAATCTAATTATATTTAATTTATAAATAAAAATTTACTATTTTTTTAATATATGTATGTATATTTATTTAGAATTTTTAAATACAGTGGTATTCAAGTTATTTTAAATTTTTAAAATGACTTGAATACTCCTGTATTTAAAAATTCAAAATAAATATATATACCAAAAAAATTATAATTTTTTAGAAAAAACAAAAAAATATATTTTCGGACTAACTAAGAAGATCACAACTCAAACTATTTGCTTAGCTTTTATATGGTAAGATCCTACTTCTTTGTGAATACGTTCACCTCGGATCAGCAACCTAGGCTACTTTGCTCCCTTTTTTTATTTTTTATTTTTATAGTAGCTGCTTTGTATTTTTTGTCACTTGCTAAATTGGGCTATTTTTTATCAACAAAAATTTCCAATGGGAAACCCTCAGCTCCACTCCACACTAGGGCCATCTGGTGAGCAGCGAGAGTTGTCATTACAAACTCCAGTAAGGTAATCATTGCTCAAAAATAATGTCTGAGATTTACAAGGATGGTGCGTTTTCCCACCAAACATTTTTCAGTTGTATCCCGTACGAAGGCCATTTTTGCTAAGGTATGTGTTGTGGTAGTTCCTGTGTATAAAACATGAGTAAAAGAGATATTGGGTGTGTTTGGTAACAAGTAAAAGTTGTTAAGTTAAAATTTTTCAATCTAAAACTTTTCACACTTCACAACTATCCTAATTTTTAATAATTTCTTCACATTTTTCTATACAATTATCCTATTTTTCAATCACTTCTACACAACTACCACCACAATTAACCTATTTATTTCAATTTTATCCTATTTATTCCTCATTATTACCCTTATCATGTCACATCATTTGATAATTTCTATTCTCTGTAACTTTTCATAAAAAAATTTATCCATTTTCAAATAGATCTGTTATCTAAAGTAGCTGCAGTACTTTACCAGAGATCGTAGGTAAGAATATGAGGATAGTCATTGCCATTTGAGCAGAGTAGTTAGGAGAAGGGAGTAACTTTCTACGTGGATATTATGATACTGAAGAAACCCATTCAATGCCTTCTAAATTGGGCGATTTTGGATTCGCAGATTTTAGGTTTCATTTTTATATTCCAATGCCGTGCAATGTTTATTATGTTACCGTACTAAGAAATGATCAAGCATGAGATCTTGGAAATATGCTGTTCTTAAAATTGGCAGCTTCTGTGGACTGGGCAGGAACGGCTGACAAGTACACAAGTGCTGGAGCCAAATCTGAAAAAGTCGGATGCTATTGCTTCGTAAAAGTTTTATTTTGTTCAACTGGGAGATGATTCCTTATCATGACCAGGCATACTAAAATTTCAAAGAAAATAATAATTTTATTTGATGAATGATCACATGCAGCCCATTAAATACAACCAGTCTATTGTGTATGATCTCGTGATAACGGATTGGACAACCAAATCGCGAGGGGGAAAAAAAAAACAGAAAGAAAGAAAGAAAGAAAGAGAGAGATCAACTCGTGAATTAGTCAATAGCCATTAGCCATGGGGGACAAAGGCTTTTATGGCTCACCCGCAGAAATAGTTCCCCAACCAGCTGTTATACAAATGGTTTTTAATGTTTACCCAATGTGCTTCTCTCAGTCTCTGCGGTGGCCCGGGTGTTGCTACTGCGCAGCCAACTGTCCCTACTCAAGTGATGGAACGTGCATTAATTGTTACTCTATTCTCCAACAGCCGTCCACACCTTCTTAGGCAATTTTTTTGATATTTAACGTCATCACAACTAAACTAGTGTTAAGGGAGCCAAACGAGCTCACAGTGCATGTAGTCCCCTTTTATACTTAGATGAGAGTTAAGTAGTCTCCTCACTTGATATATAGAAGCTTGTTGTCGTCTTCCATTATAAGCTTGTTAGAATTGTCTCAGAGTTTGAATGTAATATAAATTAAGATATTATGTAAAATTTCCATAAAAAAAAAAACTAGTGTTAAGGGAAAGTCGTGAACATTCTTACAACATTTAAACATTGTTCTATAAATATTTTATTAATATTCTAATTTGTCTAGTGTAATGGGCCAAGATAGCTACCACTAAGGCAAAGCATCCTATCTTATATATGCTAATTTACATAGATATTATAGATTTTTTTATTGATTTCAATATATTATGACATTTCCTATTATAATCAAATATTTTTATAACTTTCACATAATAGATGAATGTTTTTATAAATATTCCCATCCAAGAAAGAATCTATAAAACTCATACTTTATAAGAAGGACATTGGAAATGAGTCATCTACATCTCGTGAGTTTCAAAAGTTTTTATAAATATCCCTTTCCAGGAAAGAATCATGAAATTCATACTTTCTAAAAAGGACATTGAAAATGAGTCATCTGAGTTACAAAACCACGTCGATATTATATTTGTTATTAGCGTGTACTACAAGGGCAATGCCCCATGACAAATGTTATGAATTTAATTTTGTTTATATTATGCATGCATGTGGATTTGTTTAGTACTATCTACTATAGTTTTGTTCAGTGTACTTGTGCCTGAAAAACGAAACAACAGAATTAAACTGTAAATGTAAATAAGGCGAGGAAGTGAAGATTGCAATTCTTCATGTGTTTCAATCATTTTATCCTCTGTAATTACTCTATTTTTCATATTTATTTATATATTTCAATAATTTTCTCATATAATTACTCTTTTTATTCATATTTTACCCATGTCATATTACTTTCATAATTTTTAAAAATTTTCCCTTTTCCCTCTCCCTTTTGTACTCCCAAATGCACCCAAAAAATTCAAATCATGTGTATTTTTATTTGCATGACAAACAGTGGAAACAAAAGTCAAGAATGATGAAGACTTTAGGGAACAACAAATAATGGTAACATAGAAATTGGTTGTTCAAGAAGAATTTTAAGATGGTTGTCGCATCATGTGAGGTTGTATATCTTTCTATATGCGCCAGCATCCTATTGGATGTAATCATGCAATGGGTTTAGGAATAGGATTGAATCTCTTATTTTTTTTAATATTTTCTTCACTTTCATGTGAATTTTTTTTTATTTTTGACTACACCTGATAAATATATTTTTTATTTTTTTAATTTTCAATACAATTTTTTATTTTCCAAAGGACAGAGTCTCTTACTCACAAATTTCACTCCATCACATGCCTCCCATCGGGCCCCACGTCCTTTATCGGTAGTTATCATTGGATGCCTACGATGGATTTTATGCCCTCGATGACATTGCTTATTAATTTCCTCATATTTTATAAGTTAGTTCCATTCGTGGATTTCACGGTTAATGGGGAAGGAGACAAAAAAAAATTACATACTTTCCACACTCCTTTTATTTATATAATATTCAGTGAATATACTTTTCAAGTATTATCAACACATGTAAAATGTATTTAGTATGATGAGAATGTTAATAAAGAATGGGAATGACAAAAGTTAACAAATTAATTATTCAACTACTCTATTTTTCTATTTTTAGCATTATATTCTAATTATCTTCTCATGTTTTTTTTACAGCTATCTTATCTATTTATTAAAATACAATTATCGTATTTATTTTAGCTTTATTTCCGTTATTTTTAATTATCAACTCTGTCATGTTACGTCGCCATTTCACCTTTCAAAACTTTTTCCTTATAATTTCTCTCTCTCGCTACCGAACCGAGCCTAACGGATTACTGGTGAAAGACACAGCCATTGAAACTCACGGCAGAGTAGATTACAAAAGGAGGCCGACCGTGGATGCTTTAGCAACGAAAATACACCTCCAGAGAATCTCGAAGCTGTCTTCTTCTGACGCTAGAAGCTGGGTCTGTCCGACTCGCTGCCGCTGAAAATGACAAAATAAGAATTCGTGGTTGAACACCTCACCAGTGCTCCCGAAATATAAAAAATGCTTTTCTCAAAATAAAAATAGTGAAATAAATTTTAAAAAATTTACACGTATAGAAAATTCATTGGTTTTTTCCAAATATATATACTATATTTGACTCTAATGCCTGTATACCCACTGCATTTCAGAAATATATAATATAATATAATATTATATTATATTTACATCTAATATTAAAAGAACGAAGTGATTTCGTGAAATTCTTTTTATTTTTGAAATGTTTATTATTGGTGGAAAAATCAATCCATTTATTGTATTAAACACCATTTGTTTAGCTAGGAGATCAAGTTCCATCCTAATCCAATATGCGGATAGGCTACATTTGCTAAAAAATAGGCGCATTTATGTGTAAATTATGAAAAATGCTTAGATCCATTCATATATGTATTAGAATATAGCAATACCTTATAGGATCATTTATCTACGTATTATTGATATTTTAGATGGTTTGGATGTTGAAAAAACTACTTTAAAGTTGATATTTTAATATTGAATAATTTTATTACTTTGATTTCACATATTTATAGAAGAGACACGTGTAAAGTGAAATTAAAAAAATAAAAGGATTTTCAAGATACTAGAAATGATATTAAATATAATGAATGAAGTTGATTTTCTACCAATTATTAAGATTTTAAAAATGAAGGAAGTTTCGTAAAAGCGTCACTGATCTTAAAAAATACTCATTTAATTGAAACCATTGAGTAAGTTAACGACAATTTGTTTAAATACATGTTATATTATTACAAATACCTATTATATTTGCATCTAATATTAAAAGAACTCGGTTTTATAGAAGTGAATTCGTGAAACTCTTTTCATTTTTGAAATGTTTATTTTTAATGGAAAAACTAATCCATTAATTATATTAAACACCACTTGTTTATGTAGGAAACCAAGTTTTATCTTAATTCAATATGCGGATAGGCCACATTTGCTCAAAAATAGGCGGATTCATGTGTAAATTATGAAAAATGCTCAGATCCATTCATATATGTATTAGAATGTAGCAATACCTTATAGGATTATTTAACTACGTATTATTGATATTTTAGATGGTTTGTATGTTGAAAAAATTACTTTAAAATTGATATTTTAATATTAAACTATTTTATTATGTTGATTTTACATATTTATAGAAGAGACACGTGTAAAGTGAAATTAAAAAAATAAAAGAATTTTCAGAATACTATAAGTGATACTAAATATAATGAATGAAATAGATTTTCTACCAATCATTAAAAATTTAAAAATGAAGAAAGTTTCATAGATGCGTCACTGATCTTAAAAAATACTCATTTAATTGAAACCATTGAGTAAGTTAACGACAATCTTTTTAAATACATGTTATATTATTATAAATACCTAAAATATCCTTGATATAAAAAAAATGAAACGAAATAAAATTAAGGCTATCGTGATTTAGAACTTTTGTGCAACTAGGGTAGTTATGAGTTGTAATATTCAAATTTGTTAATCTAGCATTAAATTTGATAGACATATTATTAGCTAATAACATTTATTAGAATGGACATTTTTGAGATTGGATGCAAGCGTAGTAAGTATATTTAAAATTCATAAATGTGATAGATATATTTGGAATTAGGCTGAATATAGTAAACATATTTATGAATACTTCATAAAATTACGCTTGAGCCTCCATATAAATGAAAACAAAGTTCTTGAGAGCAAAAATATTAAAGCTCAATGCTCGAGCAAACGGTGGATGGGTACTTTCGGTAATTTTGGCATTTCAAAATTTATATATATGAGCTAATCTTTGAAAAATGGGGTTCAATTTTTACTTTTGCATCCAAGAATGCTAAATGATCATTTCATATTAGTCTGAAATGGCTTGAGTCTAAAAAACATATTTTCAAAATAACTTACCACTTTACTCATAAGAGATGTTTGGTAATATTGATTTTAGTAAAATTGGGGGATGTGATAAGAAACCGAAAAGATAATATTTTGATAAATGTATGATTAATATATAATGATAGGGGTAGAGGTGAAATAAGTATGATAGTTAAAAAAATGAAAGAAATATGAGGGTAAAATTAAAAATTACAATGATTAAGTTATTAAATAATGTGCAGGAAAATAGATGATGAGACATTTCTTTCACAAGCATTAATCTTACTAAACGACGTCCAAATCTCCTATCATATCCCACTGATCAAATTACATTTGACTTCGTTTTAAGCATTTTAATGTCAAATTTTTAATGAGTCAACTAAAACTTTTTAAATAAAAACTTTTCAATCTAAATTTTTTAATTTCTATAATTATTATATTTTTAATTATTTTTTCACATCTTATAAAATTATTCTACTTTTTAATCATTTTTATATAACTGCCTATATAATTAGCCTATTAATTTTATTATTTTTACTTTTCATTATTATATGTATTATATTATATTATTTTCTTATAATTTAAAAGTTTCTATATAAAAAAAATTTCATTCCAAAGTTTTGCCACTCTCCGAACAATACACTATTTTCCAATTCCACCCTGGAATCTAACTCGAAGTCTCGAACGATATCCGCAAACACGATCAGGGTTAACAGCAGAGCTGCAGACGGAGTCCGTCGGCCCGACCTCGTTCCACCCTTTTGCTAGCCATCCTCGAATCCTGCTAGCGGGAAGCTATATTCGCGCGAATATAGCTACTTCCCGCCAGCCCAGTCTGCAAGTCTGCATATGAGTTACTCGCCCGATATACAATCGACAACATCTATTTAATTGCAACAGAAAGTGAAAGCTGCTTTTCTCTTTCCTCGCAATATATTTTTTCTCCAGCGCTTCTTCTCTCTCTACAAATCAAAATCTCGCAGCGTGAAAATGTCGTTTTCGAGCCCCCGCACTCGTCATCTCGACCCGGTCAGATTGAGAAGGATTCTTCTCCCGCTGCTGCTGCTTCTGCTGCTGCTGATAATACCCGTCTCTCACCTATTACCATTCGAGAAAGAGCTTGTATTGTTCGGTTGGTGGAATTCTTCTGGAATCTATCAAATTTCTGCTAATTCTGGCACTTCAAGCCATCTGGAACGAAATCCTCGGAGGTTTTCTGTGACATCATGTTAAGATTTGCCGTCTGGTGAGTTCGAGCCGGTCGAAGTTGAAGCTTTTTCCGGGCACTGGTTTAGTTGTCTCTTTTTGAGGCCTGCTTCTTAGTACCGTCAGATTTCTATGTTGTTTTCTGGAATTGAATCTTATGACTCGGGTTTACGCTGAAATGAAATTTTAGCTGCACTGGTCGTTTTATATTTCTGGTTTGGTTCGAAATTTTTTCTACGTTCCTTTAACATGGCTGCTACTCATTTAAAGGTTTTTTTTTTTTCTTTTTAAATTTTAAATTACATGTATCCTTTTCCATGTAATTTTCTTGATCTCGGAATCTAAATACGTGAATTCTCTTTCGGAAGTTTCCTTTTGAGTGTTTCTTCAGCATCCGATTATGTAGAAATTACCTGCAATTCTGTTTGGTTCCAGCGCTTCAAGTTCTGTTGTGGATCAACGCCCGTACTTTTGTCTATCATATATGTGGAATGAGAAACGGAATGCATTTGTTTTCTAACGTTTTTAGCCAAAGCAAGGTCTTATGCTGCTCTGATGGTATTTGATTCTTTCGTACAACCAGTAAGCTATAGAATTACCAACTGCTGGCAGCGCAGTTGGTTAGAGCCGTGGGCGTGCATATTTGCTGCCCAGGTTCGAATGTTCAAGCTGCCAAGTGGGAGTTTGATCTCCCTTTATGTGCTGGAGTGGGAGCTGTTGTCTCCCTTTGGGGCGGAGTGGGGAGCAGTTGTCTCCCTGATTCTTTAGCGGAACTGTGTCTCCAGATTTAATGTCTCAGAAGTACAATGTAATATGTGTTGAGATGTATGTAAATATAACCATTAAAAAAAAAAAAAAAAGTAAGCTATAGAATTCTGTCCAGCGGAAATGCATGGGGATGATGACTAGAGCAAGCTGTTTTTTGTTTTCTTTTATGGTTTTTCCCACTGTCTTCTTTTCTTCAATCTACTTTCCTCCTTTATGGAACTGAAGAGTGTATTTCACTGGTCCTTTGCAATGCTAAGGAACTCCCTGGATTGACTTTTATTCTGTCCTTGGACAGATACATGGACCAAGAAGTTTTCTAGCGCTCATTTCTGGATTTGAAGATGCCGGGATTGCAGCTCTGTGTTTTATTGGTAGTTCTGGCAGTCTCACTTTGTTTTTCTACGGTGCATGTCGGGGCACAAATCACTGATCCTTCAGAAGGTCGGATTTCTTGAATTTAAGTCATTCTTCCACTTGTTATAAGAATTTCATTCTATCTTCTCCCTGTTGGGATTCCTAGGAAGTTATTCGAATGATGTCATGATGACCTTTCGATGAGGAGTATTTTTCATCCTTTCTAGCACCCTTCAGGAACCATGCCCTGAGCTGGAAACGGCAGGCACGCTCAGGAACTGTCTGTGGCTATGAGCAAAATTGACGAGTTTAATCCTGAGTAACTTGTAGAAAGAGGGAGCAATTTTTTGGTAGTTCTTTTGTCTACCTTGTTGCGAATGAGGATGGCGTTATGTGCTGTTCATCACCCATCGTGTAGTTTCGATGTTGTTGAATCTATCTGTGATGGACCAAATAAATTAGAATTTTTCTTGAAAGGTCCAAGATACTACGAGCTATAGAATTGTTTATGGATGAGAAATCTGCTTGGACAGCTGGACTGATGGTATTAGCCAAAGGTGTGGTGAATTTTCTTTTATAAGTATAACAATACCTACTAAGTCCTAATATTTTTGGAATGTTATCCATGTTTCCATATTTATCTTAGAACTATAGTTTCAATGAAGCATTGTAAAAATGCATTTGTTCCATGCCAAATACCAAAGGGATCACAATCGGATGACGTTAACTTCCAAAAGACCTGCTTAGTATGTCAGTTCCACTCTAGCAATTACAAATGGGACCACTGGTTGGCCTCAATCAACATAATTGTCATGTAAACTTAAGACAAGTAATTCTTCTTGTATGGTACATTTTTGAGTGCATTTTTTCTAGTAAAGGTTTTTCATCTTGTTGATATTTGCGTTCAATTATGAAATTTTGATAATTTAATTTGTGTTAATTTGCAGTTAGCGCCCTGGGGGCTATCAGGAGCCGTCTGAATGATCCTTTGAAGCATCTTAGAAATTGGAACAAGGGAGACCCATGCCTATCAAATTGGACAGGGGTTTTGTGCTTCAATAGTACACTTGATGATGGATACCTGCATGTTAGAGAATTGTACGATTTTGAATTGTCATTTTTATTGTAGCCACCTTATGTTCTTTAGATTTTGCTTCGGGCATTTTCTAATTCATATCAGGTTAACTCTGTATCTTTTTAATTTCTATCGTCATCACTTTCATCTAACTAACAAGCAGGTTCCTTTTTTTTTTACCATGACATATACATGTGAATGATTAGAGAACTAAGGATTAACTTTTATCTTAATCACCTGATTAACATATTTGGGGTATTTGGATGCTGCTAATCGGATGAGACAAACGATTTTTGCATACAAATGAAACTTGGTTTTAACATTACCATCTATTCGTACAAAGGTGGGTGGATTACTTAAAAATTCTTGTGACAGTCTCTTGCTATGAAATTCATAATCATGATTGCAATGCCCCAATCCCAGCCTGATTTGTGTGCATTGTTCACTTTTGGATTTCTGCGTATAAATGACACTTGGTTATAACATTACCATTTCTGTATACAAAGATGGGTAGGCTACTCAAGATTCATAGTTGTTATTGTAATGCCCAATCCTAGCCTCATTTGCATTCGTTGTTCACTTTGGGCTTACTGGATCCCATTGATATGCAGACTGTTGCACTCTTTTGTCCCTGGGGCCAAATCTCCAACCCAAAGGATGCCTTATTCTTTTGAGATTTAGACTTGAACACTCAACTGCCCCTTTTGTTGGTTTATAGGCAAACCTGACTTGAACACTCAACTACCCCTTATATTGGTTTACAGGCAGACCTTACACCAAGTTGAAGAGAGAATTTATTGAAAACTACTTTAAAATGAGGTTGAATGTTTGAGTGCAACCCTTATCAAAGCAATGACCCTGGCCTACAAGATATAAAAACCATGCAGCTCTATATGCTAACAGGATCTAATGGGCCTACCAAGGACAATATTTGCACTTTGATTTGGCGTTGAGGTATTACAGTTTTTTTTTTTTTGCCCTGATGTTAAAAGACAGTGAAATCTAATGGCCTTTGTTCTAATTCTTATTCAAGCAAGAAACCATAAGCAGCCCATTGTCATTGTTTTTTTTTTGTCCTTTTAGATTTTGCTTACCTTGCTTATGCACTTAAACCCTTCCAAAGAGCATACACACGCATATAACGATGCTAAATATCAATTTTTCATATAATATTTTCAATATCTAAATCATCTAAAATATCATTACTATGTAGATAAATGATTCTATATAGTATTATTACATTCTAATATATATGTGAAAGGATCTAAACATTTTTCTTAATTGACACATGAATATATCTATTTTAAAGCAAACGTGGCATGCACATATATTTGATTTAGATAAGACTTGGTTTCTTAACTAAACAAATGATGTTAGATATAATTAATAGATTGGATTTTGCATCAATCATTAATATATTAAAAATAAAAGGGTTACATGATATTGCTTCTATGTAGCTTGGTTATATAGAAGCGAAGCCCTGTTTCCACACACGCACACACACGCATGCACGCACCAGCACGCCCACGCACGCCCACGCCCACGCACGCTCACGCACACACACACCCACGCGCGCACACACACACACGCACACACGCACATGCACACACACCCACGCACGCACACGCACGCACGCCCGCACCCACCCACCCATGCACGCGCACACACACACACACACCCATGCAATCGAAATTTTTTTACAATGCACACACACAGTTTATCTCCCATGCAATCAAAATTTTTTTCGAAGATCCAAACTTTCTATTGTTTTAAAATCATTAATTTAGCTTATATATTAAAAATCAAGTGAATTAAAAACTTTTAGGATTCATAATCTTTAAAAATATAATTGTAGACAACCTTATGCATTTACACTTGTCATGGATCATATATAAATCCAATCAACAGGATTTTTCATTTCATATAAATATCAATAGAGAGAAATACGATGTATAGGTTGGATTTAAGATTTAATTTTGAAAAATCAAAAAATTAAAAAAAGCAAATGATTATTGCACCATGCAATCAGTTGTATATGAGAATCTCTCCCTCCCTCTCTCTCAATATATTTGTATATATTATTTCAATAGAACCAATTGTAATATACAATCAGTTGTATTTTTTCTTATTTTTTATTTTTTAATGTTTATTTTAAATCCAAGAGATCCATCATATTTTACTCCATTTATATTTGCATGGCATAAAAAATTATGTTATTTGGATTTGTATATAATCTACAACAAGTGTAAATGCATGAGATTATTTATAATGATATTTTTTAAGATTATTGATTATAAAAGTTTTCAATTCACTTTTTTTTTTGGCTTAAAGTTCACTTTATTTTTTATGTATAAGCTAAATAAGTAGTTTTAAATATAACACGTGGATTCGCTGCTAAAAAAAGTGGTTGTAAGTTACAACTAATTGCATTGAAGTATTTCTCACGCACACATATGTAGTTATCTGCTGGTAAGTGATCAAGGGGAATGTAAAGATGATGACAATTAAGATCTTATGTGTGAATGCTTCTTTCACCCCTGGGACACATCACATGTGTTTGACCCATAACAATGATTCTTCTTCTCTTCTTAAATATTCATGTGCATTTCATTTTCTGTCTCCTCATTTACCTGCTTGGACATGCCTCTGCCTGTTCACTTTAGATTCCCTGATTCCTCTGTCCAACCGAAAACTCTTATTAATGTATTTTCTTATGTTATCTGCTGTAAGTTTATACCCTTCTGGAAGCTCCTGTCTGAATGTTGCAAGCTACCTTTATTTTTTAGGTGCAAAAATCTTAAGTTCTGTGCTTGAATAATGGAATTCCTTAAGTACGCTGGGTAAAACTGCTGTCCTTCTATCTGGAGAGACTAAGTTCAAGCTTTAATTCTTACTCAAGATAATAACAAATTAACATTAAGACTCACTGATATGAATATCTAACACATTGTCCCCCCTTTCTAAAAAGAGGATTCTATCCCTTCTGTAACTGTTAATAGGTTTTCTTTTTTGCAGGCAGTTGCTTAACATGAACCTCTCTGGAACTTTGGCCCCAGAGCTGGGTCAGCTATCATATATGGAAATATTGTGAGTCATTCATAAAAGAGCTAAAAAAGAATTTGTATATGCTTAATTCCTTCAAAGCAGTATTTTCCTAATCAAGTATCAACCAATTTAATTCCATGTTGCTTTGGATTTGTAAGGGATTTTATGTGGAACAAGATCAGTGGCAGCATACCCAAGGAGATAGGAAATATTAAATCTTTACTACTCCTGTAAGTTGAAACGAGTTGATAGAAATTTGATTTTCTGATTGATTGAAATGATGCTGATATTTGCAAATCTTACAGATGAACACATACGCACACATGCATGTCCCTTCCTGTAATAGTCATTTCATGTACCAACAAACAGATATATCTGTCAACTCCTCACTGGAAACATGAAGCATTTTGAATGTTAGCACTCTCGATTATCATTATGGATAACTTATATACAACTGGATGGTTGTTGATCCAAGCATGATCTGGTTTATGTGAGGTTTGCAAGTATAGAGTTTGATTTATGTTTCCTCACTCTGAATAATTTGGTTGTCGGGCTATTGCTTAATTTGTTAAATATTCCAATTCCTCTAATGCCAGATTTTGTTGTTCCTGATGTGCAGGCTCTTGAATGGAAACCAACTCACAGGTTCTTTACCAGATGAGCTTGGTTTTCTACCCCTATTGGACAGAATTCAAATTGATCAAAACCAGATATCAGGATCATTACCAAAAACATTTGCAAACTTAAACAAGACAAAACACTTGTAAGTGACGGTTTAGATTTGTGTTGTTTTTTAGCTGGCAACAAAGCTCACTACTTTGAACAAGTAGCATATCTTCTTCATTCTCTTGAAAATCTCTCTTTTCTGGCAGCCACATGAACAACAACTCAATTAGTGGGCAAATTCCACCTGAGCTGTACCGATTACCAAGTCTTGTTCATTTGTAAGTTTCGATCATGCACTATTGCTACTCACATTGATTTGTGTCATGCCTTCTGATGGGTGGTTCTTTTTTTTTTTTTCAAATATATATTTTTCAAGTTTATGCAGTTTGCCATGCTTTTGGTTATTAACAAATTTAATGCCTGCAGTCTGCTGGACAACAACAACTTATCTGGGTATCTACCACCTGAATTTTCTCAGCTGCCAAACTTACTGATCATGTAAATCCTCTGCAGTAGTATCTTATTATAATTATTTGTTCGATTTGTTGACTCATATCCATGTGCTAAAGCTTTCCTCTCTTCCATCATAGAATTGTGCTTTTTTCATCAAATTTGAATAATTAACTGTCTGTCCACTGACTGCTAGAAGATTTTGTGGTTGTCTTTCCTTTACAATTGTTTTTGTTCATTGAAGGCTAGGAGATCTTTTTTGTTGTTTTTCCTTTATGGATGAAGACGTTAGTCATAAGTCATAAATGAATCTATTCAGATGTTCCATCGTTGAAAGAGCAGTATATGAGAAACTGTTGTTAGATTACCTTAGAAAGCAAATATAAATAAAGCACTTCTTCTTTTGGATTAGAAGGGGAAGATCTCTGTTGCTTCGTTTCATTACTTATTTCTTCCCCAGGAACTGTATTACTTGACGATATTTTGTTAGTTTCTTTGATTCAAAGTAAATCTGGCAATAAAGGGTAAGATTTCTTTTTCTTTATTCCTACCATCCTTCCTTTCTTCCCTTGCTGGTGCTGCTGCTTTTCCTTCTTGGATTCTTTAATTGGCAACTGGTCATGGCAATGGATGAGGAAGGAAGATAGGTTGTGCATAGGCCAAAAAAAA
The DNA here is from genome assembly GCA_030490835.1 of Annona cherimola. Classification (NCBI taxonomy): domain Eukaryota; kingdom Viridiplantae; phylum Streptophyta; class Magnoliopsida; order Magnoliales; family Annonaceae; genus Annona; species Annona cherimola. The sequence continues at coordinate 9,587,261 of CM059977.1, read as the reverse complement.
AAAAAAAAAAAAAAAGAAAAAAAAATTCTTGATGGCTCAATACATTTTTGAGGATTCACCTTTCCGCTCTTTAAAAGATATCCGAACTTGAGTTTCAAGTATGAATGAGATATCTTTTAGGGAAGGTGTGTCAAGTCTCCCAATGTGTCATGGTTATGAGGGAGGAAAATAGGTTGTACATGGGTCAACGAAAAGAGATTACAGATGGCTCAATAATTTCTGAGAATTCACGTTCCAGCTCTTTGAATAGTATCCCATCTTGAGTTTTGCATATGAATGAGATTTCTTTTAAGGAAGGTGTGGCAACTTCCTCAGATGGACACTTTGTCAGAAGGTGTGATGGGGAAGTCATGTGGCACTTAAGTTCTCCCTTTCTTTGCTTCTTTATCAAAGTGCTGTGGGCTTGTAGATGCGCGCATCACCTGGATTGTTCTGTGAAGTTGTGTGAAGAGAATTGGCATGCTGGTAGAGAGTGGAATTAGGGTTGCCACCAATTAATGTTTTTGTGAAGAAATCAAGGTCATCTACAAAGTTGTATGGTGATTTATTCTAATTTGTATTTTCATTTTATGTAGTAAAAGTCCCATAAATCATGGATATGGCCTTTCTCTTGTATCTCTTCTCTTATTATTATTATTTTTTTGATTTTTAAATAAGAATTGAAAAAGAAATTAGGAGGTACGGGTCTGTTTTGTCCCAAGATAGAGGTCCTTTTGCTTTCTAATACTTAAAACAAATGCTTGTCTTCTTTGACCTGAATAATCTCTTGCTTTCACTCACACCCATGTTACTTTCTATTGACTTCTATCTTTTGTTGTGTTGAGAGTTGAGAGTCATTGCTGCATCATGTCTTAACAGTTCTGTAAAATTTCAAAGTAAGATGAATGCTTATGCTTCAAGAATTCTATGCAATTACCAGTATTATGACAATGTCTTCTGCTTTACATTTCTCAGGCAAGTTGATAATAACAACTTTTCTGGGAAGGGGATTCCACCCACTTATGCTAACATGTCAAAGCTGTTGAAACTGTAAGTTCATTTCATTAAAGCCTATAGTTTTTCATGGGTTTTGGTTGAAATAAATAAGATTTTGAAGGATCTTCAGTTCTTCATGATTCTTGCTAGGATTTTTATTCTTTGGACGTAGGGATGGTTCTTCAATTGCATTGTGAATATTTTGTTTATTGTACCAAATCATTTTTGGTATATATTTTAGTAATCTTTCTAAATTCTCTCTTTTCCATTCCCATTGATACATATCATAGTAGTGATAATGGGTAGAAGTGTAAATTGGGTTTGGTCAACTTGGAACCCGGCCCACCCTACTATCCCTATTTGATGCATGGATGGGTCAAGTATGTTGACCCATTGGTAGGGTTGGAAAACTTGATCCTAATTTTTAAATGTGGTTGGGTCGGCTACCATGTCCCACCTGACCTGCACATACACGTATATTCAAAAGCCATAAATAATTTTTTTTATACATTTTCCATTCCCCTAACTTTGCTATATTATTTATGGTTAATAATATTTTAAATTGACTTATTAGTAACATGATGTATCAACATATAAGTTTAAAATGGATGAGACTTTAGAGTTTAGACTAAATAGGGGCAAAAGATATCAAAATTTCAAATTTGACCTAAATTTTCAACCTAAATTCCAACTCAAACCAAGGTTAGGGTTGGGTTGACTTTGGCCCAACTAGGTATGATACGTAGGGTTGGGAATGGGGTTTTCAAAATAGGGTTAAGGCTGGGTTGACCTTGACTTAGTACCTGACCTGATTTGAACCCCTAAAATGAGGTTTCATGTTTTTATTATGTATTTTTTAACATTGAACAACGCTTCATTTTTGCACACTTCTTCTGTTACCATAAATGGTTAATGTCAGTGACATACTTTGCTTTCATTTAGAACTCAAGATGCTTTGTAGTGATCATGAATAGTGTGTGTGCATGTCTCTGGAAACCGCTTCTGTGGTGTGTTTACAATTCTCTTCTTTGGCCTTGCAGGAGTGCGAGGAACTGCAGTTTGGAAGGACCTATCCCTGACATGAGCAGGATACCTAATCTTGGCTATTTGTAAGTTCATACATATGAAATTCTTAGTTGTTGCTGTTCTCTTATGGCCAAACCTTTTGATAACTAGTTGCTTTTGATTGTAATTTACTTTTGAGAGGGTGGTTTTCTTATTACTTCAGGGACCTTAGCTTTAACAGACTCAATGGATCCATACCACCAAATAAGCTTTCTGGTAACATCACTACCATGTGAGTAAACTCAACTTTTTGGGTGTGCTAAATTGTTAGCCATTTATATCTTGCTAAATTATCAGGCCATTTACATCTCTTCCATCTTTCTAGCCTGAATGTGTTTTGCTTCACTAACGTGGTTTTAATAATTTCATTATCATGATAAACAACAATATCCTGGTCTCTCTGAAGGATTTGGTTAATGCATTTGTTCCCCTCTGGCCTGAACTTTTTTTTTTTTTTTTAAAAAAAAACTTTATTTTCATAACCTAAGCTAGTTCACTATGGTAAACTTATTTCTGAGAATATAACAGAAATTGGAAACCATTTTGCATTTTGACTTTGCTACGGTAGAGGAAATGATCATGTTGTGTGGTTTTGCAGTGATCTATCAAATAATAATCTCATTGGACCTATCCCTGCTAGCTTCTCAGAGCTTCCTTCTCTTCAGATATTGTAAGAATACATCAACTCATCATATTATTTATTAATTATGCATATTCATGCTTTTGTTAACGCCATCTAGACAACTTTTAGCTAGCTGAGCACAGATGTAATCAGTCTTTATATGGTGTTCTTTATAATGGACTTCCGCACTTCAAATAATGCCATGAAAGTTATTTGAATTTTATATACAACATATTTTATGCTAATGTTTTTCTATCCAGGTATCTGCAAAAGAATTCCTTGAACGGTTCAGTGCCATCCAACATTTGGCAGAATATGACATTCAATGCAACTAGAAAGCTCTTCTTGTAAGGCTACTTCATAGCCTAACATACCAAATTTTCTTATCATCGTTTTCCTCGTCTAGTCATGCTCTCAAAGGGCCATTTGGGAAGATGTAAAAGTAAAAGTGGTAAGGGGGAATGGGAAATTTTTTTAAGAAGTTGCGAGAGTGATGTGATAGGATAAGAGTAATAATTGGAGTAGAAAGAAGAAAGTTAAAATGGATATGATAGTTGTGTGAAAGGATGTGAAAAATGATTGTAATGTAGAGGTAATAATAAAAAAAAGTAGGTAGGTTGGTAGTTAAGATATCAAATCATATCAAAAGGTGTGTGGGAAGAAGTGATATATATATATTTTAATTTTACGTATTCCCAAACGTCCGTAGCACAAGAAATATAGGGTGTGGGAAGAAGTGATATATATATATATATATTACTTTTACCTATTCCCAAACGTATGTAGCACTAGAAATATAGGGTTTTAGTTTGTGTCCTTCTTATCTGGTTTGATTTCCTGCAGGTTAATCAATAGATAATATTTGACTAACTATGGTGATTGACATGAATTTCATGCTAAATTTTCCCATGTGCTTTGGTTTTTCAGGAATTTCCAGGATAATCAACTTTCAAGTGTTTCAGGTGTTCTTAATCCACCCGCAAATGTCACCATCATGTATGCCTCTCTGTGTACTCCCTTGGCATAAATCATCCTTCAATTTGCTTGATATCCCATAACATAAAAAGTGATTAACAAAAATTGGAATTTTCTTCATTCTATTCACAATTTTTCTTGCTTCATTAATTAGTTTTTCTGTTTTACTGCATGGATTGGTTTGTTTGTTTGTTTTTTTTTTTTTCTCCTCACACATTGCTAACCTCAATGATTAAACATAATGTATAATTATCCAAATAGCTTCAGCATATGAGTAGTGTCAGATATCCTAGTGTAGCCTCAAAACTTATTGTTTTAGATTGATTTTCCATTGTCAGCATTTTATTCTAATGGTGTGTTGGCATTCCAAAACAGCCTTTCAGTTCTTATAGTGGACAAACCATTAGTACATCTAAAGGGTGTTTGTAGCATCATGAACCATTTAATATGCCGGAAGCATCATGTAGATTTGGCCTCTGAGTCTTGCCTCGGTAGCAACATTATAATGGATCATATTCTTTGATAAAAAGCAAGATATTTTAGTATAGATACTGTTTTCATAACTTTATAATTTATTCAATCATTCCATTTGTGATTCGTTTAAAACCTTTTCAAATATATTTTCAACTTAGTTTCCAGGATAAGGATTCAATGCATACATTTGTACTAAGTTTTTTGTTATTCAAACTGTCTACCCAACCCCGTTATAATTTGCTACCTGATATATTTATGTTAAATGGATTAAGGTTAGGGTTGAAGTTTTTCTAAATGATTTGTAAATGAATCTGGGCTAAGGTTTTTTTAAATGGGTTAGGGTTACCTTCAACTTGTATAACACAATTCAGTTATGCTCTATTCAAGATAGGGCCTATCTAATAGCTTTGAAACCCAAGTGGGGGGGGGGGTGGGTGGGTGGGTGGAGAGGGGGGATGGGGATGTTGTTATTGTTGACCGGGGAGTTGGGGCATGAGGAGGCTAATATGCAAATAGAAGTATGTATTGGTGAGAATCAATTTTCTTAGAACTGGATGGGCCATTGAATCGGAAAGCCCACTGGTCTTTTTTGGTGTTCAACCATCGATTTTGAGCAGTTGAACTGATTAAACGGCGAATCGGATATGACAGTTTCCAATCTGACTGGTTCAATTGCCAGTTTGGTCCAGTTCTAATAACACTTCTGAGAATTAGTTCATACTAAGTATGGCCAGTTCCCAGTTCGACCCGTACAACCAGCCTGGTCCAGTCTGTTTCTAATTACATTGTCGGGAATTAATCCATACTAGGTGGACCTTAATCTCTGTAATCTATGGTAAGATGCAAAGCCATCATTTTTCCACACTTGAAGTATGTAAAGAATAAACTCTGATTCATCTTTGAACCTGTTGAGCCTGATGCAACACGATTCATGCAGCTGACCCTGCTTAGGTGGGAAACATGATGATGATGATGTATAATCATTGAAGCAGGACAGTTAGTATGTAGGAACTTTAAACATACAAATAACCTATAACCTGTTGTGCAAGTATTATTGTGTAGAACTAGTGGTAATAGTATATAGCAACCCCAAATGGTCAAAAATGTAAAAAATTTAAGGAACTCTCTGCTTCCGTCTTTCGAACTAAGATTACAAGAATGCTCTATTTTTGATATTATGGGCTAGAACTAAGACAGAGAAAGGAGTGTGTGATGGAAAGAACCTTAAAAGCTTTATTTAGAAGCACTTCTCAAGAAAGATTTTCATGGGGCGCCTGCAAATTAACTTCTAATAAAGGTTATTAAGTAGAAAATAATGCATAGTAATTTTAAGTCAAAATGGTTTTAACTAGATTTTTGTAAGCTACTAACTCATATGAAAGATAATCTGTGATCCTCTGGAGAGCATTGTTTCTAAAGCTTCCATGGTTAAAGATAGACAAAAGACAAGTTTTTCTATCTTACCTAGAATTTTATGAAGATTGTCTTGGTTTTCAAATAGCATGTAGGGCCTAAAATTAGCTCATGCCATTACTTTTCTGTGGCCATTTATCTACTTGTAATTAGGTGCCTCTACTAAGTAGTGAGCGCTGGTCTTGCATCTTTCATATGCAAGGACATCTAGGATGGCTTTTGAATGCATTTGTATAGTAGTCACCCTCTTTATGAGTACCATCATATTATTTCTATGATAGAGAAAGTTCATTGACTCATTTTTTTTTATTTTAAATTTTGCAAGGCTTTTTTAGTGACTTTGTGTTTCTTTTACTTGTGCTTCAGGCTTGAAGGAAATCCTGTATGTTCAAATGCTAATAGATTCAACACAAGCCAGTTTTGTGGGTCTCAGAATGGAGTTGGGGTGACAACTGAAGGCTTTGCAAACACCAATACTACTTGCCCACAATATGCATGTCCTATAGATAATAATTTTGAATATGTTCCAGATTCTCCCGAGCAATGTTTTTGTGCTGCACCTCTTAGAGTAGGGTATAGGCTGAAAAGTCCTGGATTCTTTGATTTTCTTCCATACGAAGGCCTTTTTGAGGAGTACTTGACCACGGGTCTCAAGTTAGATCTTTATCAGCTATCTCTTGATTCCTTTATTTGGGAAGAAGGACCCAGGATAAGGATGTACTTGAAGCTCTTCCCCCTTTTTGGTAGGAATCAAACATTCAATGAAACTGAGATTCTACGAATCAGGAACATGTTTACAGGATGGCATATTCCTGACAGTGACATCTTTGGACCATATGAATTGCTCAACTTTACTCTATTGGGTCCTTATGCCAACGGTATGCTTTCTAGATCACTTCTTTAAAGTTGAAATTCTTGAATTGACTTCTACTTCATCTGACATATGTCATCATGAATGTCTTATCCCTCCAAATTGAGGTTTGCACTGAAAGATATATTGTTTCAAGTCTGGTTTTGAAAACGGTCTTGTGGTTTTTCAACAACATGAATTGTTTGCATTATGTGATTGTACATTTGAACATTAGGCAACTTGCCAGTATCTAACAAAATGCTCAATCCACTCTGTTTTAGCTTTTATTGTATCTACTGTGGTAGTATAGGGAGAAAGAAACAAAGGAAGAAAGAACATTAAAATTCGAAAGCTTATATCTAACCACTTGGAGCTTAAATGCTTAGTATAGGACCTGAATGTGCTGGGGCAGGAGCTGCTGTGCCGTTTAGTGGAAAAATAAGTAAAATACAAAAGAAACAAAGAAAGAGAAAAAGGTATAGTGTATTAGATCTAATTTTTTGGGTTTTTTTTAATCTTCAAAAATTGAGAAAGGGGGGGGGGGGGGGGGGGGATGCGGCAGTCTGGCTCTGCCTATGAATGCTGTGCAATGTAGTTGATTATCCACTGGATCCTGTCCAAGTAATGCTGCAGAATCTCTCTAGTCTCATCTGTTCCTGCCTCCATCCTACCTTGTCAATTCAAGGGGGTGCTTGTTTACCCAAAAAACTTTTCAAACTAAAACACTTTTCACAACTACCCTATTTTTTAATTATTTGTTCACTTCTTCCTATACAAGTACAACTACTCACTTTTCAATTATTTCCACACAACTACCCATACATCTAACCATCTATTTTAACTTTATTCTTTTTACTCTTCATTATTACCTTTATTATATCGCATCATTTTCTCCCATTTCAAAAACTTTTCATCAAAAGTTTTATGACTTCCCAAACACACCCCTAAACAAAAACTTCCCCGTGATTTCATATGAGTTTGTTGCCACATTTCTTCACATGCAATGAAACCAATACTTTTTATCCAGTTTCTTGATTGGTCTATGAGCTGTGTTCAATCCATGTCAATATGTTGAAAATTATAAGGATGTTGGTCAATAGTGTGGGCCTTTGGTTATGTCCTGCTTTTCTCTGCTTGGTGGCAAATCAGGCCCAAGGTCTAAGCTCAACCATAAAATTTAAGCCTGTACATTAATCAGGCTATTCTAAATGCATTTTCGCATGCTTTCTTTATCATATACTATTCATTTCTTTGCTAAATTAAGTTTAGGCTGATGGATAATTTGAATCACTTGTTTTTTTGGTCCATAACTCATTGTGCATGGATCTGACCTATAATTGAAGCTCATTGATCAGTTTGATTGTTCATGGGCCGTAGTTAAGCTCACACTTCTTTGCAATCTGAGTATATGATTTGACATGGAGCTTAGGCCCTGATTCGAATCATTACAAAAACAAAATACCTCTGTCTGTCAGAAAGGTTAGCTCATCCCCAACATCTTCAAGATATCCACAATATGATGTCCAAGTAAAATGATTCTTCCCCTGAAAAAGAATAGCATCAACACTCAAGCGCAAGATTCATTATACCTGTTAAAAACCCATGATATTTGTCTGCCATTTGAAGATGTTTTTTATTTTTTTATTTTTAAAGAGAGAATAATAAAGCTTCAGATGTAGTGTTATTTTTATAGAACATGCGTTTTTATCTATGCTTCGTAAAGTTGCGCATATCAGATTTGCTAGGATTTTATCCAACTTTTAAAAACTTTTATTACAATCTGATTCACCTATGCAGTACTTCAAGAGGCTTCAAGTTCAGGAATAAGCAAAGGTGCATTAGCTGGTATTGTGCTGGGTGCTGTTGCAGTTGCAGTTGCAATATCTGCAATTCTTGCGCTCTTTATCATGAGAAGACAGAGAAAATATTACCAAACAATTTCAAGGAAAAGAATTTGTAAGTTTGCGTAATATTGCCAATATTATATTGATTGCTAATAATTATTTTTCTGTTTGCTTGGTTGAACTACACATCTAATGATGCTTATTATACTACACTCTTTCTTAATCCAAAAACGTGTGAGTATTTGCCACAACCTACAAATCTTTCCTTTTAAATCATGATTTCTAGTTTTATCATTACTCCTATCTTTTCCATTATATGGATGCGTTCAGCTTTTGCTCATCCTTTCAATCATTCTTTAACTTTTCAAATACACTCGACCATGCTCTACTTATTATGCTTTCTTTTCCGGAATTTACTCTTAATTACAGTTCATGCCTAAACAGGCACATGACCAAACACACCCACACTTGTGCAAAGCTGATTCCACTCGGTGAAGACGTCAGATGAAGTCCTGGCAGAATTTTAATCTCATATAATTATGTGCTAATTCTTTACTTTTTTGTTTCTGTACTATATCCACTTGGTTTTCCCTCTCTATTTTACTGTTTTCTCAAATCCATTATTTAAAGCCATTGGTCCAAACTTTAAAAGCATCACAAAAGAAAAGGAATTTGAAAATGTCCAAGGAATTACAAATGAAATAATCTTAGCCTTGAAGGTTATTCTCTTTCCAATCAACCTTTTCCATTCAACTAGAAGTTCTTTTAGTTGTGCAGTGCTTTACACTGAACAACACAACCTAGGTTCTGTAGAAGTATGCATTACATTCTTACATGGCAGTGACCATCCTCATCATAAACTGTTTCCCTGCCATGTGGTTTACATGACAGGAGTAAAAATGAAAATTTAGCTTTCCTGTTCCGTCATGTTATTGGGTGACACAGTTCTCTGTTAGTAGAGTCCTTTTGAAGCTCCTTTTTGTTTTCTTCCAGAACATTTGTTGTGGCAAAAGAGAACTAGTTAAGCAGGTCATTTTCATTTCAACACGGGAAAAGTTCCATCAAGTGCCGTTTGATTTTTTTTTTTTTTAAATTTGTAAAATAGACCTTCCTTTGAATAATGTAATCAATGAACTAATTCTGCTATTCTTCATGTTTGATAAAAGAAGAATAATTGTTTCAGCAGTCCCATTGACCAATTTCCTGTAAAGCCAATTAAAAGTGTGTGGAGCACTATTTGTAATTGACCCTAAGGAATTGGTCAATGAGAGTGCTGAAATGGGAGTTACAGGTCTATATTCTGAATAGATGATTTCAGGATTTAGAGACTGGACTGACGGTTGAACCAACTGGTTAAAGAGTTCTGCTCAAACAAACACAACCAGCAGTCTAAACTGCTTTAACCATGTAACTACCATTTTTGCTAATAGCTTTGCACCCAGAAAATATGCAAGGGACATTGGACAAGCAATTATCTTTGGAATGTTTTGAAGGCTTGATTTCTCAAATGACTTGTGTTACTTCATGTATTAACCTGATTCACAAAGTTTAAGCAGTTAGACTGGCTAGTTTTCTTGGTTCTTCTGGATTTCCCTTAAACGATGTTATTTTTAGAGATTATTGATAAATGATTTTATAGGAATTGATGTTTTCATTGATTTCAGATTTATCAATAATATCAGAGATAGTCAGTGATATTGGATACGATATAATCTCTTACTTACTGACATTATCTCCAATTTATCTATAATTTTGGGATGATTTGTATTTATACATTGTCATTGGCCATTAGATGCTGACATTAAAATATTGTTTTTAATATTTACATATTTTAATCTAAATTTACCAAGTAAATTTTTTACTTTTAAAATGTCCCTGATAAAGTTTCTGGATAAAAGTGATATCTTCCAATAAAAGTAATAGTTTGTTTTTTGAGGACTGTTTATCTTTATGTATTATTGACAATTTGCTTACAAATGCTGCTGTAACATTGGTTATCTTTCAATTTACAGCTTCAAGAATTCCAATAAAAATTGATGGCATCAAAAGCTTCACTTTTGAAGAAATGTCATTGGCTACAAACAATTTTAGTAACTCCACTCAGGTTGGTCAAGGAGGCTATGGGAAGGTCTATAGAGGTATTCTTGCTGATGGTACAGTTGTTGCTATCAAGCGGGCACAGGAAGGATCCTTACAGGGTCAAAAGGAGTTCTTCACAGAGATAGAACTTCTATCACGGTTGCATCATCGAAACTTGGTCTCATTGTTAGGGTATTGTGATGAAGAAGGTGAACAGGTATATTTCCTCTCTCTCTCTCTCTCTCTCTGTTTTGTACTCAGCATCCAGGAGGAATTTTAGTATTTGAAGAAAGTTATAACAAAAGATAGGCATCTGTTAATGCCTCCTAAAATATTTCATAATGGAGAAGACCCATCTGAAGGTTCCCTTATTCATAGGCCTGTCAGCCAAGAGAAGTAATTCTTCTGTTTTGCCATTGATTCGTTCTTTGATACATCCAAAGCACAAGTCAAAAAATAAATAATTCTTCTATTTTGCCATTGATTTGTTCTTTGATACATTCAAAGCACAAGTCAAAAAAGTACATCCCAAATACTTTCACTCTTTATGGATAAGTCGAGCTCCCCGGAATTGTATACGAAGAACCAATATCTGGTCAGTATTTGCAGATGATGTCTATTTAGGAAATCTGAATTCTGAACAGAAGTTGCTCTATCTTGAAAGTCACGAGGAAGTCTATTCAAACACAAGCATGATATTGTTGTGAAGTATTTTTTGTTTAACTGTCAGTATTCTGATATGTCTTAAATGTATGTACAGATGTTGGTCTATGAATTCATGCCAAATGGCACACTGCGGGAACACTTGTCTGGTAAAACCCTGTTTGCTTGGTATCATTGTTTAATCTTGCTCATGATAGCTCCTTGTTATATTCTCAGTTAACGCAATTGGTTCTCAACAAAATATTAGTGGGAGCCCCACTGTTTTGACCCACTTTGATAATGATGTTAAATCTACTCTTGTCCATTGTATTTGGAATCATTTGTTTGATTAGGAAATCAAGTATCGTCCAAGTCAAAGATGTGGATTAACCCTATACATGATGTGTAAAATCAATAGAATAAAAGCGTTTTAATTTATATATCAATTTCAAAACTGTTAATTCAACATTTAAACCGTCTACGACTTTCTTTTTGTGTGGATAAATGATTTTACAAGTTATTATATCATGTTAATGCATATACGAATGGATGCAAGTGTTTTCCCTTTCATAATTTAGACATAATTCTATGTACTTTGAAGCCAGATGCAACCTACCTAAGATTCTGATTGAAATGATTGTTGGTTACATGATAAAAAAAATGATGTTATATAATGCAACTGTTTTGGATTTTGATTTATACATCAAAGTGAAACCCATCCAAAATGTTCCCACAAAATTTTGGTGGGAATCTCCGTTTCACCAAAGGGACCCATGCAAAAAAATTCTACAGCGTGTGCACATATTTATTATTCGTTAGTTTAATATGACTATGTCATTGATTTATCACTGAACTTTTACATTGTAGCCGGTGTGTGCATGAATCATGAATCATGAATCATGAATACAATTAGTTATTGATTAGTTTAATGGAACTTCTACATTGCAGCCTGAGATATGTTTGAAATTTCGCACTATGTTTAGATATGTGAATTTACATGATATGAGGGTATTTGCATAGATACTCATTATTTTATTGTAATAGCACTTGTTACCACTTAAGTTGTGTTCTTGCAATGTACTTCTGAAATTTTAAAAGTTTCTCAGGCATACTCCTGATGGCACAAGCCATCAGCCCATTGACAATTAATTGTAAAAACAAAATTAATCTTATTTTTGTATATATTGAAATATCACTGACAACCCACTCATACTTAGATTCTTCAAACAAAAGTTTGATTCTAAATGGGGCACCTATTTAAAAAAAATTGCCTCTGGTCTTCCTCGATTGAGTGCCTGTAACAATGCATTCAGATCCATTAGAATCAATGTAGGTGGCTTGCTAGCCCATCAGGAGCTGACTTGGCCATCAGTGGAGTTCTGATGGTGATGAGGAAGGATCTAGTAAAGCTCAACAGTATTCCAAGTGTCGGGACCACCAGATTTGAGGAAGACTGTTGAAGCTCACAAAGGAGCATGTTGGTCGACAGATAATAATAGGAGCCTGTTAGGAGGAGTCAATGCTTCAGGTGAGTTTTCAGCGATCCAAATGTCAGTTTTGGCTTTGACAGTCTTGTTGGATGATGGAATTAGACTCTTTAGAATTTTGCTAAAGCTGAAGAAGCCCTCCTTCGAAGAGGCTTTGGACCGTATGAAGTTGGATCTGTGCTTAGAAAGAGGGAATGGATCTACATTCGCAGTGCCTACTTGCAGATCAGGATCACGGTCTTCTTCCTGTAGGGGGCAAACTTCTTGAGCAATGAGGTGGCAGAAGAGCTCACTTGGCAAAGCTCGCCTACAACCACTAACAATTTCTCTTAGGAGGAGAAAAATTGTCACTGAAAGCTGTGGCACTATGCACAATGGAAAGTAGTAGACAAGCAAGAAGTTGAAATCAAGGGGAGACAAGGCTTAGATGGAGAACTTAGAAGAGAGTCATGCATAGTAAGAGCTATTATTACTTTCTCATCCAGATTTTTAGTGGTTGTCGAAAGGGTTGAATCTGATGAGTATCATTTTTCAATGTAAGAATGTTGCTGTTAAGAATCAAAGTAGATGATGACAATGAGTTCTTAAACATTTCAGTCCATATGACATACAATTAGCACTATTTGTACAATTAAACATTGAAGGCTAATGGACCATGCCATCAGGGCACACTTGAGAAACTTTACAAAAATTTGCAGACATGCTTTCAAAAGGAGAACTTATGTGGTGACAGGGGCAAGTACACAATACTCCAGATGCCTATGCAAGTACCTCATGATGATATAATGTGGATGAATCTTTCTCAAATGTTGTTAAATAATATACAAAAGGGATATCAGTGGTCATTGAAAGATGCCTTTTACATTGGTAACACTAGTAAGAAGTAAGAGCTTGTAGAGCGAAGGATATTTGTGTAATTATGTGAAGAAAAATAAATTAAAACTTTTTATCTGAAATTAATGTTAGTTAACAGGGGTGTAACTTGGGTAGGGTACCCACCAACTCAACCCTAATTTGGTAAGGGTAGGGTACAAACTATTACCCTTGAGTATGAGTAGGGTCTAAATGATTACCTGCTCCCTCAAATAGGGTATGGGTAGAGTAGATATGTTGGATACTCGGAACCAACCCACATATGTATAATTATATAAATGTATATGATATATATTATATAGTATATATTGTGTTTATCAGTGACATCTTGTGTGTACACTCATTTTAATCAATCTTGTGCTTTGTGGAATTGTATATTATGAAGTAAGAAACTAGTTGGGTTTTTATGTTATTTACTTTCAAAAACCTTTTATAAATAAGCTTGTGAATTGTGATTATAATATATTAATAGTTTTAATGATTGGGATTGTGATAGTTTATAGTTTATATTTTTATACGATAATGTAAATGGTAACATATGTATTTGTGATTTTAAAATATACATGAGTATTGTTTTATATTATTTAAAATAACATAGAAATATTTTTTAAGAAAATATTATATTTTAGTATTAAAGGAACCAATTTCGAATTGAAACCTGAACCGACTCTATGGGTAATGAGTAGGGTAGGATATACTAAGAACCGAACATACAAATGGGTAGGGTAGGTAGGCTTTTTGTGAATAGGATACAGGTAGGATAGACCACTACCAGAACCGAACCGACCCGAGTTGCATCCCTATTAGTTACTGGATGAGTATAATATCTGCTGCTGGCTTGTTTTCCTTTGTCTTCATTCGTTTCTTTCTTCTTTTTCTTCTCTAATGGCCATTTGCTGGCGAGGTGGCAGGTAAAGTAAAAGAGCCTTTGAGTTTTGCGATGAGGTTGCGCTTTGCACTGGGTTCAGCCAGGGGCATCCTCTACCTCCATACGGAAGCAGATCCCCCAATCTTTCACCGAGATATCAAAGCCAGCAATATATTGTTAGACTCCAAGATGACTGCCAAAGTTGCTGATTTTGGACTCTCAAAACTTGCACCAGTTCCAGACATTGAAGGGACAGTCCCTGGTCATGTGTCTACTGTTGTAAAAGGAACTCCAGTAAGTGTGATCATTTAGTTAAATGCCAAGGCTACTTTGCCGAGCATGATTGTAGGTTTCAAATTTTGCTATGCAGAGCATTTTGATGGTTCATCATGAAGTCTGGGACCATATCGGGCTTGTTCTGTCCTTCATTCGTTGAACAATAGGATGAAGTGTTATTCTGAATTTTTGTAGTTCAATAGAGAAATGGGTTGGTCTGAAATTAGGAAATGGTATGTCAACCGATCCATCCAATGATGACATGGACTGACGCAAATGTACAACTTCAGGAGGTGGATCTTGAGTTATTGCCACCATGTATAGCCATTAGGTTCTTCAGTTGATGAAGGCGTGCTGTCATGGGGATTTCCATGTTTCAAAATTGACTGCTTAACATGATTTTTTACCTAATTCAAAGAGGTCAGGTCAAGGCCAAGGTGAACATGTTTATCATATGGAATGTTCTGATGGTAGCTTTCTTACCATAGCAAGTACTTTCCTTTTATTGTTGCAGGGTTATCTTGACCCAGAGTACTTCCTAACCCATAAATTGACAGATAAAAGTGATGTCTATAGTCTGGGAGTTGTATTTTTAGAGCTGTTAACAGGAATGCAGCCGATTTCTCATGGCAAAAACCTTGTTAGAGAGGTATATATTCCTTCTCCATAGTAAAAATTCATCCCAAGTGATTCTTGACTTATCCTTTATCTTCTCTTGCATGTAATTTTCTGGTTGTAGCTATACATCCTTTTGTGTCTAGGCAAAGTAGATCTTCACCCACTAAAGATGCATCTAGATCAAAGCTCTGTCAACTTGTTGGTAAAAATCCATTTATATGGCATTAAATATCTGGAGTGTATCACTATCTATTAGCTTTTTGCATATCCAATCCAAACCTAACAAGACCTACAGGCTCAACTTGACTTCTTGTCAAGGATGCCTGTAGACTGTGAACTAGAGAATAGCCCAGTGGTATCTCATCTTGCTTGTTCGCGTGGGATCCTGGTATCAAATCTGGAGGCGAGTGTTATCTCCCTATAATGATGTAATAATAATATAAAAAACATGCCTGTAGACTCTGAACCCTAGTAAACTTGATCTAAATCACCAGCCTAGGCCAAAATCAATAAGCACATGTGATACTTATCTTTCGCGACTCAAAACTCCAGAATGTAGAGATGACTAATGATTTCTACTGAGTAAATTAAACAGTAGACTGTTGTTTTATCTTGTAGAGGCATGTTTTTCTATGATTCGCTTACTTACCAGCCTTCACTCTTCCTTCACTGCTCCTTAAGTTTCCTACTTCTGAGGCTGTTGAAAGTTATATAAAATGAAAGAAAAATGATGGGCATGGACATGACATATGGTAAGAATGTGGTGTAATCTTGAGGGCCCAAATTGATTTCTTTAGTGCATTTTGCAGTATTTAATCCACTAATGAGGGTGGGTTCGTGAAGCATGTCATGGAGGCCCCATGAAAAAAATATACAAAAAATAGCAGGCTGAACATATGTAGTAGACACAGTTTGTTTGTCATCTTTCTTCTTAACCAGTCATTTCTCTGTCAATTGGTGTTTAGTGAGCTTCGGGAGTATTTTTCATGGTCCCATGTTCCAAAGATCCTGATCTTGAACAAGTTACAGTATGTCTGAATATTTTACTCAGTACCTGATGCAGCAACTACGCCAACTGTTTTTGTTTGCAATCTGTGATTAAAGTTTCACTGCTTTTAAGTACTTGGCTTGAACCGAAGGGCATTATTTCAATTTTTTTGTTTGTTTGTTTCTTTTACAGGTGAATGTGGCTTATCAGTCTGGTATGATGTTCTCCATAATAGACAGCAACATGGGCTCATACCCTTCAGAATGTGTGGAGCAGTTTGCGTCATTGGCTATCAGATGTTGCCAAGATGAGACAGATGCAAGACCTTCAATGGCAGAGGTAGTCAGGGAGCTAGAGAACATATGGCGAATGACTCCAGAATCCGATTCTGTGCCATCCGAGTTGGTGGTGACTCTGGATTCTGGGAAAGCGTCTGCTCCAGCTCCATCATCTTCAACAAATACCAACCCATATGTGTCATCTGACATCTCAGGAAGCAACCTTCTCAGTGGTGTCGTCCCCACCATTACACCTCGCTGAGTGACATGGAAATTCTTGTACAGCTTTCCAGCAAGGATCTTTCTCCACACTTTTTAGAACTGTTAGTCAGACCTCTGCCTGGGATTCATGGGTTCATCCTTAAATCTCTAAAATGACCCGAGTTTTCAAAGAGGATGAAAAAAAATAAATAAATGCAGAGGGAGGTGATTTCAATTTTTCAGCTTGTATTCTAGAACTGAAAGTGCAGACACGTTTTTTGTTATGTTGGCATGAATATAAATACTGGAAGGTTTGTAATTTTGGACACGTTTCATATGATGAATAGAGTGAAATTGTACTATTGTAGCTTTTGAGATGTTGATGGCTGTGTAGATTCTAGGGCATTTTTAGCTCTTGAAATTCACCCCAGCCTCTTTTGGGAGACTGAAAATTCAGCTCGACATTGAAGAATGCCTACTGCTCTAAAATTACCTCCATAGAGCCAGAAGGATGCAAATTGGGTCAACATAGTAACCTCATTTATCAAGTTCCCAACCCAAATTTATTTGTAGATCCAGTCAGGTTAGGCCAACAAACCTTAATCTCATTTTAAAGAATCCATAATATCAATCAATTGTACCAAAAAATTTGGTAATTTTTTTTGACGTATTAATTCCAAAAATAAATACGTCGCGAGTTGCACTTGAATGGATAATGGCCTAGAAGAAATTAAGAATAAAATTTCTAATAAGAATTGTGAATATATGGAAGTAAAAAAATTTCACTTTTTCATAGTTTTTAATATGATTTGTCATGTTAACTACTCTAATTTTATTAATCTTATTTTTGTATTTCAACTATTTTTTACATCTTTTCATAAGATTATCTTATTTATTTTAATTTTATTCTGTTTACTTTTAATCGTTACCGTTTAAAACTTTTTCATTCTCTATTAAAATTCTTCTTCTTTTACTTTCCTGCTTTTAATAAGTTTTAGCCGTCGACTTTATTTTTTTTAATTATATTATGTTCATATATGGCTTGCGGTGAGCAAATCGCAGCTGATCGAAAAACTTTTTTTTTTTTTTTTTGATGGAATAAGTGAGTATCAGCTAGATTGGTTACCATATAAATTTTTTTAAAATTTTTGATCTTTTACGTATATTTTTTATTTTCTAAAATCAAAAGAGAGGCATGAATACATGAGTGAAATCAAAAAAAAAAAGAAGGGAAAATTGACATGGCAACCCATGTAAATGGGGCCCATCTTTTGGTAGAAAAACATTAAAAAAAAATTGTCGGCAGGCGGAATTAATATCACAGCCCTTATTTCTCAACCACGTACATAAAAATCATCTTGATCTAGTAGATGGCCACAGCAATCATTTTATATATCTTTAAAATTGCATAGCTCGATAGTATTTTGTAGAGTTAATATGATTTTTAAAGGCATGGTCAAGCATAGAAGTCTTCCTGCATGAGACTGACTTGCTTATGCGTCATGCAACATTCAATTTCCCTCACTGACTCGTCGTTGTTGCTGCTGCTGCTGCTGCTGCAACCCTCCCTCACTCCCTATATCTGCTTTAAAAAGCTTAAAATCTTTACTCCCTTTATCTTCTTTAACAAACTCAAAATTTATCTGTTATGAATCCCATTGACTCGCTCCTCTAACATGTGTAGCATTATAACCACCTCTTTCCATCTATTCCCGCCAAAAAACCATCCTCAAGGAAAGAAACAGAAGAAGAAGGCATGGGAAGGAGTGGGCAGTCTGTCACCTTCTTTTTTGTCTTTTCATAAGAGCCTGTGTATTTCTGATTTTCCTGCCTACAGTCTTTTCGCCCTTTCAAAGCTGATTCTTTGATTTGGGATGTGTACCAACTACCAACCTGTTTGAATACCATTCACCTAACTTTTATGCATGTTGTGTTACGGTTGGCACTTATAGCGTGATTCGTGGCAGGGCCTGCAAGATGCTACAGACAGATAAAAAACAAGCCATACCCAAAATCACGCTATTGTCGCGGCGTTCCAGATCCGAAGATCAGGATCTATGATGTGGGGATGAAGAAGAAGGGAGTGGATGAGGTCCCATTCTGTGTCCACCTGGTGAGTTGGGAGAAGGAGAATGTTTCAAGCGAGGCTTTGGAGGCAGCTCGCATTGCCTGCAACAAGTACATGGCAAAGTTTGCAGGAAAGGATGCTTTCCACTTGAGGGTCAGGGTGCATCCTTTCCATGTTCTGAGAATCAACAAGATGCTTTCTTGTGCCGGGGCCGATAGGCTCCAGACAGGGATGAGGGGCGCATTTGGGAAGCCGCAAGGGGCATGTGCCCGGGTGAGCATTGGGAGGTCCTTCTATCCGTTCGAAGCAGGGACAGCCATGGCCAACACGCCCAGGAAGCCCTCCGCCGTGCCAAATTCAAGTTCCCGGGCCGACAGAAGATCATCGTTAGCAGGAAATGGTATCTTCTTCTGTTTTGCGTTCATTTACGAGTCGACGGAAGCTCATCCTCTGCATTTATGCTCTGCTTTTTCAGGGGTTTCACCAAGTTCAGCCGTGGTGAATATCTGAAATACAAGGCAGAGAACCGGATCATGCCTGATGGTGTCAATGCCAAGGTCTGTTTTTGTTTCGTGCCTTCTTCTACTCTCTTCTTCAAAACAGATGCTACCATGGTATGTGGGCTTCTAACACCATGATTATGGACTGAAAAACTTAGAAGACATGAGTGCTGAGGGCTAGAAGTGCTGGTCCATATGTCAATGGGTGAACTGCAAAGCTGTGGACTTTTACGAGATGTAATTGCTTTAGTTGGAGGAATACTAATTACCAACTTTTGTTTTGTTGGTACAGCTTCTTAGTCGCCATGGTCCACTGGCAGATCGTCAGCCAGGAAGAGCCTTCTTGCCTCCAACTGCTTAGGAGCATTTAAGATTTTGCAGTGTTATTGTCTGTCCATCTTGTTTATTTAGGAAGTATGATTAATCCCTCATTTGAATTAGATCAAATGGTCCAGCTTCCATAAAGATGTAAGGTCAGTTAATGAGGCGATCTATGTATTTAATTTAATTTATTCACATTTCTTGGATGCACAATTCCAGTCCATGAGAATGGGGAGTCTATGGCTGAATTTAGGCCTGTTTGTGAGTAAATGTCAGACCGATGCAGTCCCCGTACTTTGCTGCTAATAAGATTTCCTTGAAGAAAACGGCTTTCTTATGCATGGCTGACTGATGTTTCTATGATCACGGAAGCGAATTTGTGGATGTATTCTGATTTTTGCAAATATGGTGCTTTTGTGGGAAAACCTGGCTCTGAAAACTGGACCAATTTTTGACGAAGATAACCGTGAACGAAAAATCCACTTTGTAGGGGGGCAGATCAGAGGCATCCATAAGATCCTGATGTTTTTCACAAGTCCTTCCCACTGGATATAGCAAGTTGCATGTGGAGAAAGATACAGCATATGTATGCGATCATTTTGATCAGCTTCTAACGTGATCGGCGACAAAGGAAAGACCATCATCTGTTGAAAGCCTAAAAGATAACAGGCAGTTGTAAATTCCGCCCATTTTTCACGCTTGGTTATCCAAGGTGCAAAATATTTGTCTTGAATTCACTTGGGCAGACCGCAAATTTGGAGAAGATGTTGATAGAATAGTAATTATTTTTTAAATATGATAATTTTATGCTCCACCGAATTCCGAAGGTGAGCAAAATTTCTAAATCTTAACTCACAGTACTAGTAAATTAGATTTTGTAAATATATTTGGTGAACTTCAAACAAAGCATATTTTCACTGCAACTATAATTAAAAAAAAAAAACTTCATTTAAACATTTCGTCAAAACATTTTAACCAACCGAGCCGTGCTCGGTTGGTCACCGAACGCGGAATGGAGCTATGCGGGCGTTCAGTGTCCGACTCGAATCCCACATGCGGGATTTCGGTCAGTAGTGAGAAATTGTTAGTAGGAGTTGTCGTCTCCTGTTCAGTTGTTGGAAGTTGTATCTTCCTTATTCTTCGGCGGAGCTGTGTCTTCGGATTTCTTCAGATGAGCTGAGTGTCTTTAGATTTGTAAGAATGTCTCAGAATTTCAGTGTAATATGTGTTGAGATGAATGTAAAAATATACCAATAAAAAAAATAAAAATAAAATAAAGATTTAAAAATATTGTTAGTTATGTATCTGCATATTGTAAGAAAAATTATTAGATTACAAAAATTGTTAGAATGTCTTAGAATTTAATTGAAAAATATCTGTTGATGATTATAAATATTTATAAAAAAAAAATTATTGCTGTAAAAGAACTTGGAAGTACAGGAATTGTAAAAATAACGATATTTTATTATTTTATTCTCCACAGCGTCTTACTGTTTACAACAAGTATAGATTCTGATACCATTACCTTTTTTGTTTTAAATATTCGTTTTATAATTTCTCCATATATTCATGCTCTTTTTACACAAAAGTTTTTCTTCGTTAACTCCTACACCTAATGCAAATTGTAAGCTGAAAATCTTCAATGTAGAACGGACTGGACGACAACGAGGGTACAAAATAGTCTGCTTTGATGGAAACAAACTCTAAAAAATTTTCAAATCATTAATGAAAACTGACTCTCTTAACATATCCTGGTCATAAAAGATTTATAATTTTAGATTTAAGATTAATTTTGAAATTTACATTTACTCATTTGAAGTCCCTCGAGTCAATCTAAGAGAAAAAAAATTCATTAATTTATTGGCCTTCTTGATGTGATTTAACATCTTAAATCATCTAACAAGAATTGTTATATAGTTATTATTTTTTCATTTAATTACCTATTTATTTTATTCTTATTTTGTACTTCTTTTTTACTCTCTTTTATTTTCCCGCCAAATTTTCTTCTTCTTCTTTTCTTCTTATTGCCAAATATATTTGTAATTATTAAATCTCTTAAACAGCTTAAGCTTAATTTTTCAGAAACACGTGTGCCGTTTGTCCCGCGTACATCTTCCACGTGTCCCAAGGATTCGGCTTCCACCTACCAGATCTATAAAATCGATTCTTCAGTCCCTTCCATTTCTGCCGATGAAGGCGCGAGAAAGAGCGTCAATAACGAAGAAGCGAAGCCGGCAGACATGAGAATCATTCCAATCCCATGTCTCGAAGACAACTACGCATATCTGTAAAAATCATCCTCGTCTTTTTCCTTCTCAATCAAACAGTCATCATTTTCATTTCACACCCTTCCGTTTTTCATCTCTCTTTGGAATTCCAATTGCAGAATCATAGATGAGGTTTCTAAAGAAGCAGCAGCGGTCGATCCTGTAGAGCCTGAGAAAATCCTCCAGGTTGCCCAAGAAGAACGTGTCCATCTAAACCTCGTCCTCACCACTCATCATCACTGGTAATCTCTCTCTTCTTCTCTTCTTGAATTGCTCTGCAGATTGGAAGCTAGTTCTCTAAGTGGGTGCTAAAGGCAGGTTCATTGAGACTTAGGTATGCTTTACAGCAGCATAGTATAAAGTCCAATTGTTTCTTGCCTTATATATGTGCTGCTCTGCGTGTTTTCAGACACTTTTGTTAGCATGAACATCATTTCAGTACATATTAATGCTTCGACTTTGAAGCCAAATGAAGGTTTACTTGTCATGAAAAGCTCGCTCAAATCATTAAATCAGTTCTCAGTCAGCTCTCACTAGGGCTGTTTGGACGTTGTTGATTTATCAAGTAGGATAGGATTGACCCAATCCAGTGCAGCCTAGCCCAAACGGCATCACTACTTTATCTCCATGTTGAGGGATAGAAATTGTCGGATTGAGCTGATTCAACAAAAATGGCATTTGCCTCTCAATGATTGGTTTTTTTCATGTGATCGAAGACCAAGTCGGTCTAAATTCTATTCCGCTTCATCCTGGATAGTGCCTCTGATGTTTTTCGTCCGGGAAATCTGGGGGCTTCTATTTAGTACAGTCAGTATGTTCGACATTGTTCTGACGAGCGATGATTGCCTCTTTTTAAGATGAATTAAGTATTGTTCTTTTAAATATTCACACCCAATGTTTGGTAGTGATCATGCAGGAGGGAATGAGAAGATAAAGCAGTTGGTTCCTGGAATCAAAATTTGTGGGGGTTCAATTGACAATGTCAAAGGATGCACAAATAAGCTGGAAAATGGTGATAAGTTGGGGTTAGGAGCTGATGTGAATATATTGTCACTTCATACCCCTTGGTATGCCTCTCTGTACATTTCAAGCCATCTATTTGCTTTATTAGAAAATAAGTCGTGGGTTCTTGTTGTTTTGTTTGGGTTAGTCGGGTGTAGGCTAGAAACATAAAGTCATATATTTGTCTTTATTCTTGGCATGTATGGCCAGTCCATTAAAGTGACATCCAAAGCAAGCGGGGAAAGGATTTTTTTTTTTTTTTTTTTAATAAAAAAAAGACTTCTGTTATCCATGTTTTATTGACAGTTTCTAAAGAATCAAGTGCTTCTCATTTGCATGTTTTTATCAGCCACACAAAAGGTCACGTAAGTTATTATGTTTCGAGCAAGGAGGGAGTGGACCCAGCTGTTTTTACTGGAGATACACTGGTAAGTGAAAAAGAGGAATCCTAATATGTCTTCCATTAATTTCATGTCTACAATATTTAATTATAAGATCATCGGCCTAAATTTTGTTTCCTTTCTGCCTCACCTTTTTCCATTTACTGAATTTTGACCATTTAGCTTTCTCCTTTGTAGTTTGTTGCTGGCTGTGGTAAGTTTTTTGAAGGTACAGCAGAACAGATGTATCAGTCTCTGTGTGTCACACTGGGGTCTTTACCAAAACCAACCAGAGTTTTTTGTGGACATGAGGTGAATGTCTCCTGAATTTGTTTCTTGGACCTTATTTTGCTCTTTCCATATCATGGATGTAACTCATGCAGCGAAAGAAAGAGCAGTGAGAGATTCCTATTCTACTAAACCCTAGAGGATCAAGGCATAATAAGGATTATTGAGTATAGCTTGAATTCCTAATTGGGAGTTCAATTAATTAACAGTTTAACAATCAATGGTATCTTTTAATAATTCAATTGGATATTTAACAAGAAGAAAGAACATCATAGATCTTGGTTTGCTGGAAAGTGTAATTCATTGAATTTCTTACCATAAAAAAATGCTTCATTCACATCTTTAACAAAGCAACATGTCACAAAGTAGACAAAAGTCTTTTAGAGAGGTGGTATAGTAGTCTGAAGTCCTTGGGATAGAATACTCAGATTTTCTCCTCCTGTTTCAGTACACAGAAAAGAATCTGCGGTTTGCACTTGTAGTTGAGCCAGAGAATATAAAGATAAGGGAGAAGCTCTCTTGGGCCCAGCATCAACGTCAAGCGAATCTGCCAACCATCCCTTCAACCATTGCAGAAGAGTTGGAAACCAACCCATTCATGCGAGTTGATCTTCCTGAAATCCAGGTAGAGTGCACTCTATGAAATTTCACATTTTGGGTTTCTTACTTTAATCATGCTAAATTTGCTTATATTTTGTCATAAATGTCGCTTGGTAGAAAAAATAATAGACAAAATAAATGTCAGCATGAGGACATAAAAAACTAAGTCTGTTACAGCCCCATAGCAGTTAATGATTATAACTCTAATTGGCACAGGATAATTTTGAGTGCCATTGTGGTTTGTTCTCCTAGTTATGTTTTATTGTTGTGAACTATGAGAAAATTTCTTCGTGGTAATTTCTTAAAATGACTAAACTACAGAGTCTTGTTTCTTCCCCAACTTTTCCAGAAGGTGACATAATCTGTTTAAATAAACGGCTTTTAAGTAACATATGCAACATATGTTGATTTTTTTCAAAGGTAATATAATCTGTTTAAGGAAATGGTTTTTGAGTAAAATAAGCAAAGTATGTTGCTTTTATCACCCACGATATCCTTTGTAGTTGTCCTCCTTGACTGCAAGATTTTTTGAGTTTTGAATGCACATGGTATCGTCAGTTGCAAGACCATAAACAAAAAGGGGGTCATGGAAGTCATGCAACCTTGCCCGCCACCAGGATGACTTGTCAGGCCTGATCCCCTCCGCTCATGCATCTTGATACACCTCTTTGAATGTTTGTTTCAAGGAGGTCACTTGTTGGATGCAAAATCGTGCATATGCTGGAGTTGCTGCTGCTCCTTGTCAGGAATGACAACAGGGTAGTAGCCGTTATTTCTCCTTACATTTTGCTTTAGGTCCACCAACGGTGTCACATCAATGACTGTTGGCTTCTGTGACTTTTATGGTGTTTAACTCTCCTTGTTGGCGCTTACATTCCTTCCAACCACAGGCTAAAGTAGGTTGCCAGTCTCCGATTGAAGCACTAAAGGAAATAAGGCAGATGAAAGACAGCTGGAGAGGCTGATGATTGAAGCTCATGAATCTGTATCAGGGTATTGGCGTGCACTTTTTTAAGCTTCAGAATGCTATTGGAGTTGGAATACTCGTGTTGGATCATATGACATCCAAACATGCTGGTATTAGATGCTGTGTGTGTGTGTGTGTCTCAATTCCTATTGATAAAAAACGTGGGTATCAAAACTGTAATCGTAGAAGTGAGGGGTTTGCTTAATTTCATGACTTCTTAAAATGGTTCATGCAGTGGATCATACCACTTCCCCGGTGTGCTGCACCACGCATGGAATCACAAATTTCTACAGACTTGATTATTATAGGTTGCCAAATCCAAGGGACTTTTCAGTCCACTTATCATCTCGGAAGCATTAATGCCAAATTGGATTAATGTTGCTTTGTACTTTTGACTGTTTGTGTTATAGCTGAAAACATAGCTCTCCAAGGGGATTTCATTTTTTGCCAACTCGTTGAATGGAATGGTTGACCGAGGACCTCTCTCATGATTGATAGAAATGGCTTGCTAGAAAACCGCATACAATGATGCTAATGATGAAGAATATCAAAAGCAGTAAAAGGATTAAACCCATCGGTGATACTGATATTATCAATTTTTTGTTGGGATATCGTAATGATAATTCTAGTTGTAATGAAATCGTTCAGAAACATTCATCCATGGATGGCTGCATTTTAACCTAAAACCAGCTGATGAAATGAGTGCATGGGGCATTGGCATCAACCTCACACTACTGGGCTGTTGTTCTAGCCTCTTGGCTTTATATTTGAATGAGCTAGTATTAGGGGTGGGAATTGAGGTGGGTCGACCCATGACCCGATATTGACCCGATAAAACCAATATATTTTTGACCCGGTATAGGGATGAGTCAGAAATTTTTTATCCGAATTTAAAAATAGGGTTGGGGTGAGTCGACCATATCCCGACCCGAAGAGTCCGACCAGCCCTACATATATAAATTTATTAAAAATTATAAGACTATATTGAAATGTTATTATTATTTTCTTTCAAATTTCTCACTTTTTTATAATCAACTCTATCAACGATGTAAGAATCAATTTATTCAAAAAGCAATATAAGAATCAATAAAAAAAATTGTACGTATTCAAAAAGCAATATAAGAATCAATAAAAAAAATTGTACGTATATAACTTTTATGTGTAATTGTATATTAACCTCTTTTAATAAATGTATATTATATTTTCAAATGTTTTGTTTTCTTAATTATGTATTTTTTAATAATTAGTGAAATATTGAAATATATAATATTTAAATTTAGTATAGATGTATATTTATGTTTGATAGATATATAAATTTTGAAAATTATCTTATTTGACTCGTATTTTTGACCTGACCCGTTATCTCGAAACCGGTCCAATACCGATCCGAATTTTATCCCTAGACATGGTAAAAAAAAGTAAAGGTCAAACTGACATTGTCCCAACCCGGTATAAAAATAAAGTTCAAACAAGATTTTTGAAAAGTAAGGTCAGGGTTGGGCAAACCCTGACCCGCCCCGATTCCCACCCCTAGCTAGTATATGTTTCACTGCCTTCAGTTCTCAACTGAACTTTGCAAAGGCTCCTGGCTCGACTCTGCTTGCACAGAGATGGTCTCCAGGCACTTGCCCGAAAATACTAATAATAATAATAATAATTGGAAAACGGAGTGGACCCTCAAGAACATGACGACGGGAAATGTTATTTTGAAATATACGACTAGAGAAAAAATCTGTGTGCCAGCGTAGCAACCCAACCAAGAAGGTTCATTGGCGGCTGCTCTGCATCCCTCTGCGCAACAAGAGAAGTGATCCAATTAGAATGCAACACATATTATATATGCACGAAGAAAACATAAGCACGAGAAGAGTAGCCACTTCCTTACAGTTAAGAACAACAACTATCTGAAAAAGATGAGAAGTCCATTGGGGAAATAAAAACATGAGTCACTGACCATCCTCAGCGTCTGAGAGTTCTTGCAGATGGAGTGCTAATTCAAGATCGGACACCACATCCCCCATTTCTGGCCGATCAGCTCTGCGGTCAGCCAAGCACTTCACAGCAGTTTCCACAAACTTCTTCAAGCACTCTGGCCTGATCTTCCCTTGTAGATGTGGATCTATGATCTCCTCTACCGTGTCATTCTCGTAGCAATGCAAGGCCCACCGAGCCAACCAGGCCTTATTCCCCGGCAATGAACGGTCTAATGATGGCCTTCCGCAGAGGGTTTCAAACAATACCAACCCAAACGAGAACACATCTGACTTCTCTGACTTTGGAAAGTCATCCACATCTTGCGTAGAGCCCCTTGTCAACGGTCCAATATCAGATAGCTTGGAAACCCACTTGTAATCGAGGAGGACGTTGCCCGTATGAACTGCTCCATGGACAATAGTTTCACCAGTAGCTCCAGTGTGGAGGTAATGCAAGCCACGGGCAACCCCTATGCAGATCTCAAGTCTTTTCTTCCATGGGAGAGGAGGCTTTTGTGACTTGTATAGATGGTCCTGAAGGCTCCCATGTGCCATATAGTTGTAGACGAGGATTATCTCTAACTCCTTCACACAGCAGCCGATGAAGGAGACAAGGTGGTGATGGCGTAGATTGAAGAGCATCTCAATCTCATTTCTGTAGTTGCAGAATTTCAGTCGGGTTTTTGGACTTTCACGCTTGATTGCAACATGGGTAGCTCCACCCTCAATGGCTCCCCTGTAGACTTTACCAAACGTACCTTCTCCTATATGAAGGATCTCATCAAAGTCATTAGTCGCCTTACGAATCTCTGCAAAGGTGAAAATCTTACAGCAGAAGTCGTCCATGTCTGCACTTACTTGGAGCTGGAGAGCAGATTCAAGGTTCCGTAACACGTTCTTCATTGTTGGTCGATCTTCTCTTCTATCAGCTAAGCATTGTTTCGCAACCTCCACAAAAACTTCAAAACACTCTGGCGTAACCTTCTTTCTTAGATGGGGATCAATGAACTCTTCCATTATGCCATTATGTAGGCAATGCAGAGCCCACGTGGCCAGGTCGACTTGTTCATCGAGCAGCGACACGTCCCGTGGCCGCCTAGCGCACAGGACTTCAAATAACATCACCCCAAATGAATACACATCTGACTTTTCCGTTAGTAGCTGATCCCGGAAGTACTCAGGATCCATATATCCAATGGTGCTCACGATGTCTGCATCCTGTCTTCCAAAACCTGAAAGCTTAGGGACAAAATCATCGCCGAGAAGGATATTAGCTGTTTTGACGTCTCGGTGGATGATAACTTCACTACAAGCCCCATGGTGTATGTAGTTCAAGGCACGAGCAACCCCAATGCAGATATGAAGCCTCCTCGTCCACGTGAGGGGTTCAATTTCAGGATTGTAGAGGTGTTGTTGAAGGTTCCCGAGAGCCATATAATCATAAATAAGGATCATTTCTGAGAACTTGTTGCAGCAACCAACCAAGGAAACAATGTTGCGATGGCATAGCCTCGAGAGGATCATAGTCTCTGTCTGGAACTTACTTCTGTCTATAGCACGCTTGATCGCATTCGGAGCATTTACACCCACAATGTCTCCCTTATAGATCCTACTGAACTCACCTCCAATGCGGTGGTTCTCATCAAAGTTATTAGTGGCACGCTTAATATTTTTCAAGGAGATGTACTGGCAGGGGGGCAGCAACTGTACAAATTTGTACGTGCTCATGTCCATTTGGCCTACATCTGCTATTTCGGGCTTATTATGTGCCAAAGTTGAGGGTGTCACAATCGCAGTACTTTCCTGCAAATGCAATGCAAATTCGAGGTTTCGAATGACATCCCCTATTGTTGGTCGGTCGATCCCATGATCAGCCAAGCACATGGTAGCCGTTTCTGCAAACAGCTCTAAGCTCTTTGGTGTTATCTTCCCTTTTAGATAGGGGTCTATCATCTCTTGCAGCGTCCCATGTTGCAGGAAATTTTCGGCTAAGCAGCGCTCATTATCTGGCAAAGAAACGTTGAGTGGCAAGCGTACACAAAGGACTTCCAATAACACTACCCCAAGTGAGTACACATCTGACTTTTCTGACACCTGCGCATTACGCATGTATTCTGGATCCAAATATCCAAATGTACCCACTACGGAGGTGGTTACATGGTTGTTTTCTTGCATGTAACATACTGTGGAAAGTCCCAAACCTGTGATCTGTTAGGTGGGTTTCTCCCACGTGAAGTCAAAAGTGGGGGGCCCCACCCATTTGGCATTATTCAATAATGCCCCACCTGCTCTTGTCCCCCTCCTTTTCTGCTTTCGGCGTGTGAGAGAGAGAGAGATATCACATCTCTCTCTCTTCTCCTCTCGGCAGCGTCTCCTCTCTCGGCAGCGACGATTTTTTTTTCGTCAGAGAGAGAGTCTCTCTTCCCTTCTCAGATTTCAGAGAAGCAGCAGCAGCAGCAGTAGCTCCGGATTTTATCGTCATATGCTCAAGGCTTCTACGGCAGTTATCTCTTCCAGCCATCAAGAGAGAAAATTCCGCCGTCATCTCAGATTTGGTGAGATCTATCCTGGTTAATTTCTGTATTAAAATCCATCCTTATTGTGATGATGAAATCCTCTAGTTTTTACTAGAGAAGACATTGCATTGTATTCCCATTATTTTATAGTGGAAGATTTACGTGGACTGGGTCCCGTGGTTTTTCCCTTTGGTAAAGAGGGGTTTTCCACGTAAAATTGTGGTGTGTTTTTCCGTGGTTTGATTGTTTATCATTTGCAATATTTATTGTCTGTGATTAATTATTCCTGTTTAATCCACACAAAAAGGGGATAGGCTAAAATCCCATCAAGTGGTATCAGAGCGTGGTTTTAGTAATCTTGTGCCTTGTGTTGAACAATGGAGGTTAATACAAGTAGAATGATTAATTTGAATGGTTCAAATTATCATGTGTGGAAGGGAAAAATGGAAGACCTGCTGTATGTTAAAGATTTTTATTTGCCTGTGTTTGCGGAACAGAAACCGGTAGATAAAACTGATGCTGAATGGACTTTGCTTCATCGTCAAGTATGTGGGTATATCAGACAGTGGGTAGATGATAATGTTTTAAACCATGTCAGTGAGGAAACACATGCACGTTCTTTATGGGACAGGCTTGAACAACTGTATGCTCGAAAAACCGGGAACAACAAGTTGTTTCTAATAAAGAAGTTGATGGGCTTGAAATACAGGGATGGAACTCCTTTATCAGATCACTTGAATGCTTACCAGGGAATTCTTAATCAGTTGGCTGGGATGAATATCAAGTTTGAAGATGAGGTGCAGGGGTTATGGCTTCTAGGCACATTGCCGGACTCGTGGGAGACGTTTAGAATGTCGGTATCTAACTCAGCTCCAAATGGTGTAATCACTATGGATTTGGCTAAGAGTAGTGTTTTAAATGAAGAGATGAGAAGAAAGTCACAGGGTCCGTCACAGTCAGATGTCTTAGTCATGGAAAAGAGGAGGAGGAGCAAGAGTAAAGGTCCGAAGAACAGAGACAGAAGCAAAAGCAAGTCAAACAGGTTTGCCAATGTTGAGTGTTATCACTGTGGTAAAAGGGGGCATATAAAGAAGTATTGTCGACAACTCAAAAGAGACTACAAAAATGAAAAAGGGATAGAAAAAGAAACTGATGATAGTAATGATGTTGATAGAGTTTCTGCCATCACAGATGACTTCCTTGTTGTGTATGATGATGATGTTGTCAACCTTGCATGCCATGACACTAGTTGGGTGATTGATAGCGGTGCCTCCATTCATGCTACATCACGAAGAGACTTCTTTACATCTTATACATCCGGAGACTTTGGGAATGTTAATATGGGTAACAATGGTGTAGCTAAAGCCGTAGGCATGGGAGATGTGTGCTTGGAGACCAACAATGGTACGATGTTACTTTTGAAAAATGTTAAACATATTCCTGATATTCGCTTGAATTTGATTTCAGCAAGTAAACTTGATGACGAGGGGTTTTGCAACACCTTCAATGATGGTCATTGGAAGCTTACTAAAGGTTCTATGATTGTGGCTAGAGGCAAGAAGTGCTCCTCATTGTACTTCATGCAGGCAAAGGTTTCTTCTTGTATTATCAATGCAATGGAGAATGAAAGTACAACAGAGCTATGACATAGAAGACTATGCCACATGAGTGAGAAGGGTTTGATGGTTTTGGCAAAGAAAAATCTTCTTTCTGGATTGAAGAATACAACATTGAAGAAATGTGCTCATTGCTTGGCAGGGAAGCAAAACAGAGTTGCCTTTAAAATATCCCCTCCTTCAAGACAGCCGGGTATACTTGATTTAGTATATTCTGATGTTTGTGGTCCCATGAAAGTAAAAACACTTGGTGGTGCTCTCTATTTTGTGACTTTTATAGATGATCATTCAAGGAAGTTATGGGTCTATACCTTGAAGACAAAAGACCAAGTGTTAGATGTGTTTAAACAGTTTCAGACCTCAGTTGAGAGACAGACTGGGAAGAAGTTGAAGTGTTTCAGAACTGATAATGGAGGTGAGTATTGTGGTCCTTTTGATGAATATTGCAAACAGCTGGGTATTAGGCATCAAAGGACACCTCCGAAGACTCCTCAGTTAAATGGGCTAGCTGAGAGGATGAACAGAACACTAGTTGAAAGGGTAAGATGTTTGCTTTCATATGCATAGTTGCCAGGATCTTTTTGGGGTGAGGCTTTGAGTACCGTTGTACATGTGTTAAATCTCACGCCTTGCGTTCCTTTAAATTTTGATGTTCCAAACAGAGTTTGGTTGGGAAAAGATGTATCCTATAGTCACTTGCGTGTCTTTGGATGTAAGGCCTTTGTGCATATTCCCAAAGATGAGAGGTCTAAGCTTGATGTCAAGACAAGGCAGTGTGTATTTATTGGCTATGACCAAGATGATTTTGGTTACAGGTTTTATGATCCGGTACAGAAAAAGCTTGTAAGAAGCCGAGATGTTGTGTTTATGGAAGACCAAACCATACAAGATATTGAGAAAACAGTTAAAACAGTTTCTCAATATTATGATAATTTAACAGACTTGGATCCAGTTCCTTTGACACATGTGCCAGTACAGGTTAGAGATGAAGTTCAAGATGACCAGGATGGTACAGTTGATGTTGATACTCATACACAGGTTGAGATTAATGATGGCATTGTTGAGCAGTCACCAGTACCAGAAGTTCCACCAGATGTTCCACTCAGGAGGTCTACTAGAGATCGCCATCCTTCTACACGATATTCTGTTGATGAATATGTGTTACTGACTGACGGGGGAGAGCCCGAATGTTATGCAGAAGCCATGGAAGATGAACACAAGAAGGAGTGGGTTGAAGCCATGAGAGATGAGATGAAGTCACTGCATGAAAATCATACATTTGAGTTGGTAAAGTTGCCTATGGGCAAAAGAGCTTTGAAGAACAAGTGGGTATACAGAGTGAAGCAAGAACAAGATACTACACAACCTCGATACAAAGCTAGATTGGTCGTCAAGGGATTCAATCAAAAGAAAGGTATTGATTTTGATGAGATTTTTTCTCCGGTTGTTAAAATGTCTTCTATTCGTGTGGTTTTGGGTCTAGCTGCTAGTTTTGATTTGGAAATTGAACAGATGGATGTAAAGACTGCTTTTCTCCATGGTGAATTAGACAAGGAAATTTATATGGAGCAGCCAGAGGGTTTCGTGGAAAAAGGAAAAGAGGATTATGTGTGTAAGCTGAGGAAAAGCCTTTATGGTTTGAAGCAAGCACCAAGACAATTGTATAAGAAGTTTGAGTCAGTTATGGGGAAATATGGCTACCGAAAAATAACTTCTGATCATTGTGTCTTTGTGCAGAAATTCTCTGATGATGATTTTATTATACTATTGCTTTATGTCGATGATATGTTGATTATTGGCAGAAATTCTTTGAGGATTGACAGGTTGAAGATGCAGCTAAGTAAAGTTTTTGCTATGAAGGATTTAGGGCCAGCAAAACAAATTCTTGGCATAAGCATTCATCGTGAGAGGAATGCCAAGAAGTTATATCTGTCACAAGAGAAGTACATTGAGAAAGTACTTCAGAGGTTCAACATGGACAGAGCTAAAGCGGTTAACTCTCCTCTTGTCACCCACTTTAAGCTAAACATCGAGCAGTGTCCCTCTACAGACATAGAAAAGAAGGACATGGAAAGGGTTCCATATGCTTCAGCTGTAGGAAGTTTGATGTATGCAATGGTATGTACAAGGCCAGACATAGCTTATGCAGTTGGTATTGTTAGCCGGTTCTTGTCCAATCCTGGGAGAGAGCATTGGAATGCAGTTAAGTGGATTATGAGATATCTACGAGGTACTTCCAGTTTGAGACTTTGTTTTGGCAATGAGAAACCCTTACTAATTGGCTACACAGATGCAGATATGGCAGGAGATGTGGACACTCGAAAGTCTACCTCTGGTTCCTTGATTACTTTTGCAGGGGGAGCTGTAGCTTGGCAATCAAGGCTACAGAAATGTGTTGCACTTTCTACAACCGAAGCAGAATTCATTGCAGCGACTGAAGCATGCAAAGAAATATTGTGGATGAAGAGGTTTTTACATGAGCTTGGCTTCAAACAACAGAGATATATAGTATTTTGTGATAGTCAAAGCGCAATTCACCTTGGTAAGAATTCTTCTTTTCATGCAAGATCAAAGCACATTGATGTGAGGTATCATTGGATAAGAGAAGCTATTAATGACAAGTTGTTTGAACTTGAGAAAATCCATACCGATTATAATGGCTCTGATATGTTGACGAAGGCTCTACCAAGGGAGAAGCTTGAAGTTTGTCGTTCTATCGTTGGGATGACAAATTCCTCCACGTAGTCGGAAGGGGGAGATTTGTTAGGTGGGTTCCTCCCACGTGAAGTCAAAAGTGGGGGGCCCCACCCATTTGGCATTATTCAATAATGCCCCACCTGCTCTTGTCCCCCTCCTTTTCTGCTTTCGGCGTGTGAGAGAGAGAGAGATATCACATCTCTCTCTCTTCTCCTCTCGGCAGCGTCTCCTCTCTCGGCAGCGACGATTTTTTTTTCGTCAGAGAGAGAGTCTCTCTTCCCTTCTCAGATTTCAGAGAAGCAGCAGCAGCAGCTCCGGATTTTATCGTCATATGCTCAAGGCTTCTACGGCAGTTATCTCTTCCAGCCATCAAGAGAGAAAATTCCGCCGTCATCTCAGATTTGGTGAGATCTATCCTGGTTAATTTCTGTATTAAAATCCATCCTTATTGTGATGATGAAATCCTCTAGTTTTTACTAGAGAAGACATTGCATTGTATTCCCATTATTTTATAGTGGAAGATTTACGTGGACTGGGTCCCGTGGTTTTTCCCTTTGGTAAAGAGGGATTTTCCACGTAAAATTGTGGTGTGTTTTTCCGTGGTTTGATTGTTTATCATTTGCAATATTTATTGTCTGTGATTAATTATTCCTGTTTAATCCACACAAAAAGGGGATAGGCTAAAATCCCAACATGATCTTGGTATCCCAGTTTGAATCAAGGAGAATGTGCCCCGTCCTCACATCTCTGTGGACGATAACGTGACTAGTAGCCTCAGCGTGGAGGTATTGAAGGCAACGGGCAGCTCCGATGCAAATTTCAAGTCTGAGATTCCAAGGGAGGGGAGGCATTTGTGTCCCGTAGAGATGCTGGCGGAGGGTCCCACGTGCCATGCAGTCGTAAACAATGATCTTCTCCTTGTTTTCCAAACAGAAACCAAGGAGGGCAATAAGGTTACGGTGGCGTAACCTGGAGAGCATCTCAATCTCCATTTTGAACCAGAGCAACCCACATTCGGACAGAGGGTTTACACGCTTGATGGCAACTTCCTTCCAGGCTCCTTCTCTACCATTAATAAATCCTCTATAGACCCTTCCATCTCCAATCTCGAGATGCTCGTTGAAGTCTTCAGTCGCCTTCTTGATCTCCGCAAGGGGGAACATTTGGCAAAGGCCCGAATTGACCAAATCTCTGCAGAGGCTGGTAATGCAGGCATCCTTCCGTTGTTTCCAACGATGACGAGCAAAAGGGAACAAAGAAGGGATGACCATGTTGGGAAACACCACCAGCTGCAATTGCAACTACTACCTGCAACGCCAGTCCCTTGCACGCATGGATCGGTTCCTGATCAGGTACAGTATTAAGCTTTAGGAGCACAAAGGTTGTGATTTTGGGGGCTTAGAGATTTCGATATCCTTTAAGTTCTCTATCTGAGTTGCCGGGTTAAGAGTTTGGAGCATCAGCCGTACATCTTGTTCCTTGAGTTCGGCTTTGAGTAGACCTGAGGGTGTTTGGCTTAGCTTGGCTTGGTGGAATTTCATTTTCCAGTCTTTGTTTAACACATTTAGCAACCAAATATTATTGCTTCAAGCCTGCAATAGAAAACCAAATGAAGGAAATGGCCTAGTTAAACAATATACGATGCATCAGCTTAGTATATATCATTTCACAAGTTTTTGATTTCCAGGTTATACCCAAAATCTGTATTTTGAAAATAACCTTTTATTGATATTTTGCAAGCATACCCATGTTATTTGCTATCATTGTAAACATACCCATACTTTTAAAAAAGAAAATGACCTTCTATAGTTTGCAGTTATTTGCAAACGAGCCCATGGAAACTGTCAAGAATAGTTTTATATTCTTTTGAAGGCAGGACTCAATAAACCAATCATGAATGTTGCAGGTGCAATCTCCTGTGCTACAGCATTACGAAAATTCATTGAATGAGTGACTTGCATTAATTTTTTTTTTTTCAGATAAATAGTATTCACCACCAATACATAGTATTCTTTTAGGAGACAAAGATTGAAGGCAGGCCACTTGAATAATTTGTTTTTATAGTGTTTAGAGATATAAAAAAAAACTAGTAAATATTTGGAGAAATAAATAAATTTAAAAAAACTAGTAAAGAGAATTTCTATATTTTCCCGGCAGCGTTGACCTTTTTCTCATTTGAATCTATTATATAAGCCTTCACGATCCAATTTCGCTTTATTTTGTGATACCATACAGCTAGTTGCATTAAAGCATATATCATCCAAACAAATAATAATTACAATTAACAGTTAAGATCTTGTTAGCCAGGGCAAACATAAGATTATGTTAGTCCGATCTGTTTATTTTAAATTTCTAAGTTTTTAATGAAAATGTTTTAAGTGTATTTTAACTTATATACCAAGTTTTGCAATTTTTGGATATATATATTTTTATTTTCAAATATCAATACTTGGAGTATTTAAGTCATTTTCACCCATTGAATGTAAAAATTTATAGACACATATAAAATTTAGTATATGAGTTAAATCTATAAAAATATTTTTATGAAAAATAAAAAACTAAAGACAAAGACACCTTTTAGCCTCCGCTAACATCGTTTTAGTTTAAAAGTGTGTTTAGAAAGTGATAAAAATTTTGTATAAAATATTCAAGAGTGTTTTTATGAAACCATTTTTTGATATAATCTCATCCATTTAACATCAAGATGGTAAATAGAAAATCCACTCCATCTATGATATTTAGCATTATTTATATTATTACGGAAACTCTTTCATTTGTCTAGAATCACCATTTGTAGGTCTCATGTACAAACATGTAAAATCAACGTAATAAAATAATTTAACATTAAATATCAATTTTAAGTAGTATTTACGATATCTAAACTATCTAAAATATCATAAATATATCGATAAATGATTCTATAAAATATTGTTATATTATAATATATATGTGAATGAATCTAAGTATTTTTTTCTAATTTATACATGAATGTACCTATTTTTTTAAAAAATATGTCCTATGCACTTATTGGATTTGAATGAAACTTAGTCTCTTAGTTAAATAAATAATGTTAAATATAATAAAATGAATAGATTTTCCATCAAACATTAAAATCTAAAAAACGGAAGGAATTATATGAAACTGTTTCTATATAACCCGGTTACTCAGAAACAGTTCTGTAAAATATTTTTAATATAAAAAATTTTCAATTGGTAAAAAATAATGTGATATGATAGCGGTAATAATGAAGAGTAAAAAAAAATAAAGTTGAAATAAGTACGTTAGTTATATAATTAATTGTATAAAAATAAAGTAGAATAATTAAACCGAAAGATATAACAAATAATTTAAAACAAAATAGTTGAGGATAGTGAGAAGCTTTAGTTTGAAAAGTTTTCGGGGGATGTTTTTTCACATAAAAAAATTTTTAATTAAAACTTTTAAATTTTTATTACTATTCTATTTTAAAATTTTTTTTACATATTCTCATACAACTACCTTATTTTTCAATCATTTCTATACAACTACTTATACAACTAAATTTTTTTTTTTACTTCTCATAATTATCTTTACTATATTACATCATTTTCTTCTATTTTAAAAACTTTTATGTCAAAAACTTTTCAGGAGTGTTTGTTAATATTTAAAATCTTTTAAATTAAAACTTTTCAATATAAAAATGTTCACTTTCTATACTTACCTTAGTTTAAAATTATTCTTTCACTTTTTTCTATAAAACTATCATACATTTTAATCATTTATACATAACTACTTATACAACTAACATACAAATTTCAACTTTATTCTCCTTAGTCCTTGTCATTACCTCCCATCATGTCACATTATTTTTTTTCATTTTAAAAATTTTCACATAAAAATTTTTTCATTAAAAATTTTATCATTTCCCAAACATATTTAAAAAAATTTCAGTTTTTAAACACATATAACATATTTAAATTTTTTTTCAGTTTTTAAACACATATGAAAGTTTTATCACTTTTTAAACACACTCTAGGATACACTGAGGTTTTTGTGTCAGCTGAGAAAAACTCAAATTCAGTGACTTTAGAGCGCTTCACGTCTGAGGAAATTCTATACAGTAAAACCTAAAGTTTTCAAATCGTTGTAACTCAAAAGGAGAAATTCAGCCCAATCAAAGTCATCTTCACTGCCAGGAAGACATTATCTCAGAGGAAATCAACTAAGGGGTGAAATAACATATCATGTGAGTGGAAATTTTGCAACAAAGAAGGAAAACTCTTCTGTTAGAAGGGGAAGATGAAGAGTTGTGATCATTTACGACCGGTCGGTCGAATCCATCGTTTCCGACCAGCGCTCGCAGCCGTTGGATCGTGCGGAGGAAGCGTAGACCGTTGGATGAATCGTCAAAGAGACTGCGCCGTAGCAGAGGAATTAATGCCCGAGAAAATACATACCAGCCCCTGTCAGAATGAAGATTTTCGACCGGTCCCCTCCCTAACCTCTCTCCTCTCTCGTCTCCCTCCCGCTATCTGTCTCTCTCTCGACAGGCGATCTCTCTCGTCTCCTGACATACTCGCCGCCATGGATCAGGCCGTCGCCAATGGGGTGGACATAATCTTGCTGTCTGTGGGCGCTAATGGGTATCCGCCGAGGTACTCCGATGATTCGATTGCCATCAGGGCGTTTGGATCTATGCAAAAGGGCATTGTCGTCTCATGCTCGGTGGGGAATTCCGGCCGTGAACATTGCGCCGTGGATTTTAACCGACGGCGCTTCGATGATCGACAGGGAGTTCCCCGCTGATGTCATTCTCGGCGATGGAAGTGTCTATGGTGGAGTGTCGCTCTACGCCGGCGATCCATGTGACGACAATCTGCTGGTTGTCTATGGCGGGGACTGCGACAGCAACTTCTGCTTGTCCGGCCAGCTCGATCCGTTGAAAGTCGCCGGGAAAATTGTGCTCTGCGACTGCGGAAACGCCCGCGTGGAGAAGGGCGCCTCAGTGAAGCAGGCTTGTGGGGCCGGCATGATCCTTGCCAATACGGATGAAAACGGTGAAGAGCTGATTGTTGATACACATCTCATCCCCGCCACGATGGTCGGTGCCAGAGCCGGCAATAGGATGCGAGGCTATGCGCAGTCAGACTCATCCCCTACAGGCACAATCCGATTCCGCGGCACAGTGATTGGGCCGTTGCCGACGTCTCCCAAAGTGGTTGCTTTCTCCAGCCGGGGGCCCAACTATCAAACGGCGGAAATTCTCAAGCCTGATGTCATCGCGCCGGGCGTCAACATCTTGGCGGGTTGGACCGGCTTCACCAGCCCCACAGATCTCGACATAGATCCCAGGCTGGTTGATTTCAACATCATTTCCGGCACGTCCAGGGCCTGCCCGCACGTCTCAAGCCCTGCCGCTTTGCTCCGGAAAGCCCACCCGACTCGGAGCCCCACTGAAATCAAGTCAGCGCTCATGACGACGGCCTACAACATAGACAATGCCGAAGGAGTGGTCGGAGATCTCGCCACTGGAAAGGAATCGACGCCATTTGTCCACGGCGTCGGGCATGTGAATCCCAACAAAGCTCTGGATCCGGGACTCGTCTACGACCTGGATGCCAACGACTACATAGCATTCCTCTGAATCAGAAAGAGATATTGGAGTTACCATAAGATAAATCCTCCTTATGCAACGACCATTGAGCATCTCCCTGTGTAAGCATCGACGAGTAATCCTCCAATTAGAGGCAGCATCGCTGTGACCCCAATCCAGTAGTTCACGTTCTTGGCTGCTGTATCAAGATCTTGACGCAGGATTCTAATGAGATGGACAATGA
Organism: Annona cherimola; assembly: GCA_030490835.1. Lineage (NCBI taxonomy): Eukaryota > Viridiplantae > Streptophyta > Magnoliopsida > Magnoliales > Annonaceae > Annona > Annona cherimola. The sequence continues at coordinate 9,547,722 of CM059977.1, read as the reverse complement.
GGTTTGTTGCCAACCCAAACTAGCTCAATGCCTTGCTGAATTCCAGAGCTATTCCAGCAAGAATACCTCAGGGAGGAGGGAGACGAGATGCGGGATGACTGAGCTTGCCATCATCCAGCCTGATAGGGGCCTGTCGGTAAAAATTCTCTCGCATTAATTGCGCTCCCAGCTTCCACAAAGTATGCCTCTCATCCAACGGCCAGAAATGAGCCCGCAATATCCAACGAGCGAGAGGCGTGGTCGATAACACCCTGTGTAACTGACCGGTCGGAAAAGATCAGAACTCGAGAAGATGAAATAATATCAAATGCGACGTAAAAAAAATTACAATAAAGAGGGAAAAATCTTCTGTTGGAAGGGGAATAGGAAGAGGTTGGAAGGAGACAGATACCTCTGACAAGGAAGTTGGGATAGACCAATGAGAGAAGTAGGATTTCGTGGCTTCGTGAGAAGAGGAGAGCAGAGTAAAAGAGGAGCAACAACTCAGGAAAGAAAACCGCAGTCTTCGTACCCACTTCCACACGGTACTTACTGCTTTCGCACGAGAAAAAATAACATGATAAATGACGAAGCTTGTGTTTCGCACGTTTTAAAATTTGTAATAAAAATTTGGATAAGTTCCACGTATACTCATTAACCTTGTTAGTTTTATTTATACGGATACATTTTCAAAAATTTTACATATGCTTACATATTTTGCTTAAAATTTTACTAATATTTATATTGTTAGGAATTTATTAAATTCGCTGCTAGCTCTTATGAAATGACCCATATGTTGAGGACATTAAAATTTCACAAATATTTACATCTTTAGGAATTCATTAAATACGCCGCTGGCTTTTATGAGACAACAGATATGTTGATGCCACAATATAATTTGAGGTTGATTTACCAAACACTAAAAATTTATATTAGAACAATATATGATTTTTATAGCTATAGAATTACTAAAAATTCATTAAAATATAAATGTTTAGCTACAATAACATAATTAAGGATGAATATTCATCGTTTCACAAGGAATTAACAGATCTTTAATGACATGAGTATAAGTGAAATTTTAAACAAAATACATCGGTATGTTTAGAATTTTTGAACATTTGTGTGTATAAGTGGCATTAGGGATAAAATTCATAAGTATATATGCAATTTACCATAAAAGTTTTTGTGTAAAACATTCTTAAATGTGAGAAGAAATGTGACATGATTGAAGTAATGACGATGAGTAAATAGAATAAAATTGAATTAGATAAAGTAGTTATATGTGTGATCATGATAGATATTTAAAAAGTAGAATTGTTATATAAGAATATATAAAGAAATAATTTAAAGTAAGATAATTACTAAGAACTAAATTTTTTTTTGAGAACTAGAATTAAAAATTTTAAATTTACATGCTTGGTGAAATGCCAAGCACACACCCATAACAAAAGTGAACGGTCAACTGGTATTACGAAATTTTCTCCATGCTGACTGATAAATAAGTCGTTGGATGCAGTCGATTTGACATAAATGCCATTTGTCTTTTAATTTTTTGTTTTTATATGCTATCTAAAACCCATTTGGTTGATGATTCTATTCAACTTCATTGTCCTGACTACCGATTATAATGTTTTGAGTCATGATTGTACATGAAGTCCTCGGATATGAGTCTTGAATTTTGACTATTCACGAATGAAGTCATCTTCGACTGAAACATTTGTTCTGATATCTCAACTGGTATTACAAGCAAGTTTTGATACATTCTTAAAATTTTTCTCGCAATAATTTTACAAATATCTTAAATATCTCAACGGATGAACCATTGTAGATACTCCTACAAACCGAAGAGAAATAACGTCACCACATCATGTCATCGCACAATGCAATAACTAACTAATATAAAATGCATGCACCAACATTCGAACTTAAGAACTCTTTATGAGGGCTCAGCTGCTGTAGCTCAGCTGGTAGGCATCCAGAAAAAGGGAACGTACGAGGGACCGGCCTTGGTACCACCGAGGCACTGCTTCAGTGGCAACAGAAACATTTGTTTACATGAAACTTTTATATTTTCTGTTTTGAATCCCAGACATTTGCAACCACTTGTTTACGATTCTGTTTTCGACCACCGTTGTGGATTGTTCGACCGGCCGCTACACAATGCCTCCGATGGGAAGAAACCCATGTGAATTGCGATAGTGCAATGGCTACACAAAATATAAAAAATCCGATGGCTAGTCCCGAATTCCACCAGCAAGCAACGAATTTGAAGCCATTGATGCCGGTAGGTTGCGGTCATCGAAACCGGAACGAATTTGAAGAAGGAGAAAACAGGTTCTAGTCGTTGACTTTGACCAGAAAAACCCGCGCTCGAGAAAATCGAATTGTCGGCATTGGCTGGAAGACAGGTGGTTGGATGAAATAGCCACTGGCGGCCTGTGTCGGAAGTTTGCAAATTTTGCAGAATTGACCGGAGCGGCGGAGCCTGGGTTTCATTCCAACGGGGGGAGACGGGTGCTTCTTGATGTTCTGGCGGTTGTACCCCTATATTCATCGCCAACCATGGCATTTGAATCCTCCATGAATCTCCTTATCGACCGCTTGAAACCTGAAAGCTTGGGAACGGAATGATTGTCTAGGAGGATGTTAGTGATGTTGACATCTCCATGGATGACAACTTCACTACTAGCCCCATCGTGCAGGTAGTAAGGGTGCCACCTCTGCAGTTTTCTGCAAATGCAACGCAAATTCGAGGTTCCGCAGGACATCTCCCATTGTAGGTCGGTCCATCCGATCATCGGCCACGCACATGGCGGCGGTCTCCACAAACGACTCAAAACAGCTTGGTGCGATTTTCCAGTTTAGACAGGGATCTATGATCCCTTCAAGCATGCCTCTTTGTTGGCAAGATAGGGCCCAGTCGACCAATTTGATCCGATCCCTTGCTAATGGAGCATTCAATGGAGGGCGTGCACAGAGAACTTCGAAGAGTACCACGCCGAATGCATAGACATCAAACTTTTCGGACTCACCCCCCCGTCGAAAGTGTTCAGGATCTATATAACCCACGGTAGTATGAACGAAGGTGCTTACAGGATCATTTTCCTGCATACAACATACCTTGGACGATGAGAAATGAGCAATCTTGGCGTTCCAGTTTGAATCAAGGAGATCGTGGCTCGATGCCACAGCTTGGTGGATGAGGACGTGACTAATAACCTCAGCGTGGAGGTAGTGAAGGCCGCGGCCAGCTCCAATGCAGATTTCAAGTCTCCTGTTCCAAGAGAGGGGAGGCCTTATTTGAGATTGTGACTCGTAGAGATGCTGGCGGAGATTCCCACGTGCCATGTAACCGTAGAAAACGATCATCTCAGGGCCTTCGGAACAGTAACCCACGAAGGAGACGAGGTGGCGGTGGCGTAGCTTGGAGAGAGCATGTCGACGTCAGTTTGGAACGAAACGCTTGATGGCAACTTCTGCAGCTCCACCATCATTGAGTCCCCTGTAGACCACGCCCAAGCCGCCAATGCCAATCCGGCGTGCCGGATCGAAGTTGCCAGTCGCCTTCTTCATCTCTGCATAGGTGAAAATCTGGACCCCGGAAATGGACGACGGGTCTGCATACCTGATGGGGGCATCCTTCAGACGACGGCAAGAAGCACAAAGGAAAACAGCAAGGGCTAACCATCCCAAGACCACCTAATCCCACTGCGTGCTCCTCATCTCGTGAATCGGTTTCCGATCTAGGATGGTGGTAATTAGGCTTAATTAGGAGCGCCAGTACGCAAGGTTGGGATTTGGATTCCGGCGATTTTCACATGCCGTTGAAGAATGTGGGCCTTCCTTGTGGAAATACTGTCTCGACCAGTATTGGATGGAGCAGCACTACGCCACTAACCATATACATAATATCTTGCCATCTTCGAGTGGGGTTTGTTTATAGCTTGAGGAATGGAACTCGACAATGGTGGTGGAAATTCTGAACTGAGCCGAGTAAAGTTTGGCTGGGCAGAAATTTTCCCTTCTGCAAGTCTTTGTTTAATGCATTAATGAGGCACCAAGGCTTTCCGAAATCCGAAGACCACATGACAAACCCACTAGCGACAAGAAGAAAACCCAAATTTACGGCGACGTGAGTATTCCTAATGCAAAGGCCTCAAGTCATGCTAATTGAGGGATTTTTAAAAAAAATAAAGATGCTAATTGCACCATTAAATCCAAGAAACGCCGTGGTTAGGTTATTTGCGAAAACATTCCTTAAAGTTTTGCTATTTTTATTTTGATCCTATTATTTAGATACTTACAAAAAACCTCAAAGTTTTAAGATTTTACAAAAATAATCTTAGGCACAAAAACGAAATTTATTTTAAAATTGATGAAAAATGTTTTCAAAATTTATTTTCCAAAATTCAATCACGTAATGCAAGCGACGATTATTTTTAATGTGAACATATTTTTTAAAAATAGAAGTTTTTAATATTTCAAAGTATTTCCTATATTTTATGTTATAGCAAAAAAAAGTTTAATATTTTCTAATAATATCGAATAGATTAATTTTGGCATATGTAGGATTTTGATAGTTTCCATAATAAATAATTTAAAAATTTTCTCGTGTTATAACTAAACGAAAGAATACCTTCAAAATATAAAATCTGAGAAATATATTTTTATATCTTCAGTTATTTTTTGTTGTCTATTATATTAGTAGAAACGAATTTTTTCTGAGTTCCTTTTTATGTCGACCAACGAACATCTTTCAATGATTAAAGACCACACAACAAATGCAGTATCAGCTGCAATGTCTTGTATTCAGTGTTCTATGATTGGGTCGAGCCCACATTTTCTTGCACGGGCCGGCCTTCGCTTTCGGCGACGGCTCAACCCAGCTATGAACATGGCCCATTTATGTTGGCAGCGTAGACTTCCCTCTGGTCATTAACCAGCCAACCGTTGAATTTGTCAACCCACGCTAACAAAATCACATCGCTCCAATGTAAAAATACTGGAACACCATTATTGAAATTCACGGTTGAAAAATTCAAGTAGGGCGCACTGCTTTCCTCTATACGGTTCCCAGAGAATTCTTTGGATCTAACGCGTTGGCTACGATGCGGTGCAAATCGTAGAATGCCAAACCTAGCTTCCATTCTCTACGTTTGGCTATGTCCTCCATTTCTGCAACCTTTCTTTTATCGTGAACTGTCAATGTTACCCTCTAGTACAATTAAGATTGTGGATAATATCTTGTAAAGAATTTGGCCATGCTTCTCAACGCACCTTTAACAATTTTTACAAGAGCATGTTCTAGTCCCAAAAAGGGGCTGTTTTGCGCCCTTCAGCTATGTTTCATGGCATTACATCGATCATCTGAGGATACTCTGGCAAAAACAGAGCATATACCCTCTATGTCTGGAGGACAAGAACTGTTTTCTCCAACGTTGGAAACTATGGAAGTATTTGTAAAAATGATAAACACAGTAAGAACCGAAGCAAGAGCCTAATCTTCAGTTCCTACAAATTGCTTTCTTGTCTCATTAACAACCAACAACATTTCTGTAATAAATACGCTTACATCAAGTGCGCTGGAGGAATTCATCCGTGGCCCACGAAGTGGTAACAGAAGCTTGAGAATGGCCGCTGAGGGATCGCTCCAATGCGTGTTCCAAGGCTATATTGTTAAATTGGACGTGGAGATTGAGAAGAGACCCTACGATCGCTACTAAGGCACGGCTGAGAGGCTGCATCACCAACGCCTCTCAATGCGATAACAAAAATGCCAATATATCATAACGAATTCGATGCTCTTGGCAGCACCCTACTTCCTTAGCCATGGTAGTGTCGCCATCCTCATCTCCATTTTCTTCTTCTTCCTCCTCTACAGGTCTAGTCACAAGGGAGAAGACCAATTTCATACACCTTGAATTGTGAAGCGGAAAAACCGCCAAAGCGGCGCAGCTTCCTCATCGTTCGTGTTGAGAAAATGGATGCTCTAAAAATAATTTATTTATTAAAAAAAAAAATTACAACCGAAAATATAATTTGGAACTCTAAACTTACAGACTCCACCTATCTAGCACTAGCACTAGCACTAGCACTATCCACAATTCACTCTATACCCCTCTTTACACTTCTTATCTCACCACTCACAATATCACTCACAATCTACCCTTAAGCTCACACATCTCACACTTTACACCGAATGCTCCCACTCAACTCACCACCTATGCACACACTCTACCAATGCATTGCATGAAGAGTGAAAAATCCAGATAATGGCGGTGCAGATCTTTGTGGCATGCATTAGTCGGTTGCTGCTATCTGGAAAAATCCAGATTATTAAGGCGGTGCTGATATTTCAGTTTGAGCTTCGAATTGCAATTGTGTCGCTTGCAAATTTCAGAGATCTTCTGTAAACTTTGCTAGGCTGCACTTCTCGAAGAAAGGATGGTCGTAATAAATTTTCAAAGTAGGATTTCCTTGTGTTTGACTTTACATCCAGCATAAGTAATTGTACAATCATCATAAACACCGCCTATACAACCAGTGTATGGAAACTTAGGCACGACTTAAATGGGTTAAAAAGCTGCTCTGAATTGAGGAGGTTCCCTACTCAAGCTTCCCATCAGCCGAATGTGCTTTTTGCTTCCAATTTAAAAAAATATACTTTTATCTTTTCTAATGTTGTAGAAAGTGATTGCCACTTATACAATGGCGCATCTACATCCGTGTCTTTGGTTGGCTGCACTTCTTGAATAAAACAGGTTCATGCTCCTTTTCCTAAGTGGGATTTTGTTGTGTTGTGACTTTATATCCAACTGCGGCATAAACCATTGTGAAATAGTCGCTAACACAGCCCATAAAATGTATCGAAATTTTAGCATGGCTTAAATGGGCTAAAAAGCAGTGCTGAAGTTAGAGGTTTGCCAATTTTAGCTCCGAACAGGTGTATTTACTCCCTAGACTCCTCAGCGTTCCTGCAAATGGAGTGCCACTTCAAGGTCGGACAACACATTCCCCACTGATGGCCGATCAACTAAGCACTTCAAAGCCGTCTCCACAAACTTCCTCAAGCACTGTGGCTTGATCTGCCCTTCTAGACAAGGATCGATGATCTGTTCAAGCATGTCATTCTTGTGGCAATGCATTGCCCACACAGCCAATATGGCCTGATTCCCTGGCAATGAACTGTCTATTGCCGGACGTGCACAGAGAACTTCCAACAGCACCACTCCAAATGAGTACACATCCAACTTCTCCGACTCCGTATCCAAAGGAAGGCCCCCTGAATCCCTCATGGAGGTCCTCGTAAAACGTCCAATCTCAGCTAGCTTGGAAACCCACTTGTAATCCAAGAGGATATTGCTCGTCCGAACACCTCCATGGACAATGACCTGTCGACTGGCCTCAAAATGGAGGTAGTGCAAGGCACGGGCGACCCCAATGCAAATCTCAAGCCTCTGCTTCCAAAGAAGAGGACGCTTTTGTGACTTATATAAATGATCACGGAGGCTCCCACGTGCCATATAATCGTAGATGAAGATCATCTCGGACTTCTTCTCCACACAGCCACCGAGGAGGGAGACAAGGTGGCGGTGACGTAGCTTAAAGATCATCTCAAGCTCATTTTTGTGCTCACGAAATCGGAATTGAGTTTCTGGATTCGTACACTTAATTGCAACATGGGTGGCTCCACCATCAATGGCCCCTCTGTAGATCTTACCAAATCTGTCTTCTCCAATGAGTAGGACCTTGTCAAAATCATTAGTGGCCTTCCTAATCTCCGCAAAAGTGAACAACCTAAAGTCGAAATCCTCTTGCAGTTGTAGCGCAATTTCTAGGTTGCGCAGCACATCCTTCATTGTCGGTCGATTAACTCCATCGTCAGACAAGCACTGCTTAGCAGTTTCCACGAAAATTTTGAAGCAGTCTGGCCCAATCTCTCTTTTTAGATGGGGATCAATGATCTCATCTTGCATACCATTCTCCTGATAATGAAGGGCCCATTCAGTTAAGATCTTCTGATCACTAGGTAATGACATGTCCATTGTTGGGCGTGCACAAAGCACTTCGAACAGCACCACCCCAAATGAATACACATTTGAACTTCGTGTCAGAGGATGATGACATAAGCATTCAAGGTCCATATATCCCCAGCTACCCACTACAGCCGAATCCTGAGTGAAACTCCTCATCAATTTCCCGAAACCCGAAAGCTTGGGGATAAAATCGTTGTCAAGGAGGATATTAGTCGTGTTGATATCTTGGTGGATGATAGCTTTACCACTAGATCCATAGTGTAAGTAGTGCAGGGCAGAGGCAACTCCAATGCAGATCTTGAGCCTTGTCTTCCAAGGGAGGGGAGGCTTTTCAGGCTCGTAGAGATGTTGTTGAAGGTTCCCAAGAGCCATGTACTCATAAATGAGGATCATTCCTGAGTACTCGTCGCAGTAACCGATCAAGGACGCAAGGTTATCGTGGCGTAGCGTAGAGAGAATCGGGATCTCTGTTTGCCACGTACTTTGAGCTTGGGTAATCTTGATTGCAACTGGAAAGTCCACACCGGTAATGTCTCCTTTGTAAATCCTGCTGTGCCCTCCTCCAGTGCGGCGGTTCTCATGGAAGTTATCAGTGGCAAGCTTGATATTTTCCAAGGAGATGTGCTTGCAGTGGGGCAGGAACGATGCAAGGACTCCACTGATGTTCGTCCGGCCCGAGCCTACTGCAGTTTTGTGGTTACTCTGTGCGAAAGTTGAGGGTGGCAAATCTGTTTCCCGCAAATGCAATGCCATTTCCAAATTTCGCAAGACATCCCCCATCGCCGGTCGGTCCATCCCACGATCAGCCAAGCACGTGGCAGCAGTGTCTGCAAACATTTTTAAGCACTCTGGTGTGATTTGCCCCTTTAGATTGGCATCCATCGTCTCTTCCAGCATGCCCTTCTGCTGGCAATACAAACCCCACGCTGCCAAGCTCACTAGATTCCTTGGGAATCGTGTATCCGGTGGGTATACGGAGAGGGCTTCAAATAGTATCTCCCCAAAACTGTACACATCCAACTTTTCCAGCATCTGCCACCGAGTGACATCTTCTGGATGCATATATTCAATACCCCCAACAATCCTGGTGCTTATAGGGTCGTTTTCTTCAATGAAATCTATCTTGGACCATATCAAATCTGAGAGCTTGGCCTCCCAGTTCGAATCAAGGAGGATGTTCCTTGCATTTACGTCTCGGTGGATAATAGCATTACTAGTTACCTCCGTGTGGATGTAATGCAAGACACGGGCGGCCCTAATGCAGATCTCGAGTCTCTGCTTCCAAAGAAGAGGAGGCTTTTCCGGGTCGCTGAGATATTGGCAGAGGTTCCCATGTGCCATGTCGTCGCAGACGATGATCAACCAGGTGGAGTCTTCCAAACAGAGACCGGCGACGGAGACAAGGAAGCGTTGGCGTAGCTTTGAGAGAATCCTAAACTCGGTTTCGAACAGACGCAACCCATGCTGCCCGACTTCACAGTTAAAACGCTTGATGGCAACTGCTTGCAGTTGCATGCCGCCTTCTCTACCATCGATGACTCCCCTGTAGATCTCGCCAAACGCGCTAAGTCCAATTCGAAGGCGCTGATTGAAGTCATTTGTGGCTGCGCTGATCTCCGCAAGGTTGAACATCTGGCATAGGTCCGAATTCACGAACGAACTCATCTCTGAAATGAAGACCGAGGTGGGCGCATGCTTCCGTCGCTTCCAACCACGAAGCCGAGCACGGGCACTCATGTTGGGGAATCGTACGCCACCCCTAGTCGCTGAAAGTCTGCAAGGCTGCGACGACCAGTAGTCTCAGTGTTCCACTCCTCTTCCTGATCAGGGTTTTTATTGAGTCCCTGCTCCTTTATTAGACATTTTCATGCCGTATGTGTGGATTGGAAATATATACTCGTCTCCTCGGTCGCTATGATTGGATACATCTTTCGACTACATCCCTTCGTTTAATGCATTACCCAATAATATTATTGCTGCAATAAAAATCCAAAGAAGAACTTAAGTAGAAAAGGAAAACCAACAATATGCAACAAACTTCCAGTACGACCCAATACGCAGCAACCCAATAATATTATGTTGAAGTTTCTTTCCCCCGACGACCCATCCTAATTATGGCGATAACAAAACGTTGATTATTAGAACATGCGGCCTTAGCCCACTAATCTACAGTCAATTCACTTATTTTTTTAACATAGTAGTAATTTTTTTCAATTCTATGCCAAAAATCATATCGATTTGAAACTCTTATTTATGATTTCATAGTTCACCATTTGAGAGTTAACATGAAGAATAACGCAGCTATAAAATTCGAAAAATGAATTTATATAGTTGTTCAAAGCTTGGATGGAATTAGAATGAGATGGAGATGAGATAAGAACTTAGGATAAAAATGAATGAGAAAATGTGTATTGGTTGGTATTGAGAAAAATTATATTGAAAATAAAAAAGTAGATTTTTTTTTAGAATAGTAAAAGTGTTTTTGAGAAATGAAAAATTAAATTTCAGGATCATCCCATCCCAAAGTTTGGGTGTTGCAGTTGTAATCCCCTATTCAAGTTTTTATTAATTGGGATCAGCCTCAGAACAACATTTATATGGTCGCGAGTTGATCGATTGGGCATTGTTACGTTGTGTCCCAGCTAGGTAATTAAGTGCGCAATTTACGCTCTCATGGTAAGATACTATACATGTTTTCCTAACTAATAGCCTTAATTTCTTTTCCGTTGAGATAAAATATTCCTAAAAAGGTTTAAACTGGGAATTGGAAGAAATTGGAAGATACAAGGGGGGAATTCGGAAGAAAGCAGGAAAAGTCATCTATTAGAAATGCATATAGACAGGGGAGGTGAGAGGATGCAGGGGGAGGGGTGAGAAATACCTGAAAACATTGAAAACAGAAGATTGGCTGCTGCAGGGGAGAAAGAATAGCAGGTTTTGGTGGTGAGGCTGAGGAATGGCTTGAAGAAAGGAAAGGCAGAAAGAAAGTCATCCGTCTGACGATGCGGAAAGCGAGAAGCATAAACAAAAGAGCAGATCAAGGCGTAACCATCCCAACGCCACCCGCTCCCACTTGCGTGCTCCTTCTCTCGTCCATCTGTTCCTCATCTATCTAGGATGGTATGAATTAGGCTTTGGGAACGCTAAGGCAACGTGGGGTCATGATTTTGGCTTTTTTTTTTAATTTTTTTTTTAATTTTATTATATATATACTGGAGCCAGTCCCTGACCACTGAGGTGTTGACAATTTTGGCCTTTTTTATTTTTTGATGAAAAATTTTGGCCATTTTTAATGCCATGCCGTTTGAGAAAATGAATTTTCCTTTTGGAAATACTCCCGCCTCGATCAGTCGCCATGATCGATCAGTTGGAGCAGCGCTATTCGTGTTGCCATCTTGGCTTTGGGTTTGGCTAGCTCCGGGGAACAGAATCCTGACAATGGTAGAAATTTGAAGTTGACCCCACTCCCCCAGCTTCGCTTGGCAGGAAGTATCTTTTCTTCAAGCCTTTGTTTAATGGATTAATGAGCTGCTTGGCTTGGCAGGAATTATCTTTTCTTCAAGGCGTTGTCTAATGCATTAATGAGCTGTAACCCAATATTAATTAATTATGGCTGCGAAAATGAACAACGCAAATAATACACAATGCTGCACCAATTGGCTGTCTAAAAGGGAGCCCAATCCAGTGCACCCGGGTGCATTCAGCCTCAATGCACCCGGGTGCACTGCACCTATTTTTTTAATTTTTTTTTTAAATTTTTTTTATACAATGGTTAATCTAGGTTTATTTAACATATGTATCAATTTTTACTATTTTTGGAGACTTTTAGATATTTTTTTTAGATTTTTTAAAATCAGTGGCATTTTCGGTAATTTAAAATTACGAAAAATGCCACTGATTTTAAAAAATCTTAAAAAAATATCTAAAAATCTCCAAAAATAGTAAAAATTGATACATATGTTAAATAAACCCATATTAACAGCTTCATGAAAAAAATTTAAAAAAAAAATAAAAAAAAATAGGTGCAGTGCACCCGGGTGCATTGAGGCTGAATGCACCCGGGTGCACTGGATTGGGCTCCGTCTAAAAGAGACGTAAACCAATCAAATTCCTTGCCGCTATAAATCCATCATGGCAAATGACCAGTGCAGTCACCGATCCGGAAAACATATTTTTTAAAACTTATTTAAAATTGTCAATTTAGATATATTTAATTTATAAATTATGTTTTATTTTTTTTAATACGTGTATATATTTATTTTGAATTTTTAACTATAAGAGTATTTTAATCATGTTTTAACAATTTAAAGGGAATAAAATACATCTGTATTTAAAACAAAAAGTTAAATATATACGCATCTCCAAAAATGATAAAAATTTAGTTTATAGATTAATAATTTTATTAAAAAATTTTGAAAAAAATAAAAATATATTTTTTGGACATTTCTATCTAAAATAATCGAGCCTCATTAATCATAGGTCGCCCTTCAATTTTCAATTGAAGTATGTAGGCAAAAGCGGAAAGCACCCCCGAATTTCGGAAAATTTATACCATAAACCCTTTAAATTTATGTATTAGCATTTTAAACTTCGAAATTTGAGCATTAGTATATTAAACTTTGAAAAGTTAAGTCTTTGCATTTTAGACCTTATCCCTTGACGCTGTTACAAAAGCACTATTAAATTGTATATAATGACATGGATACCCTTGCTGCTGCTGCATGGGCATTGGCTGTTGTAGTCAGTGGAGGAATAGCTCTGGGCCTGAAGCAAGAAATTTCATCTTAGGAATGCTAAGATTGAGGGGTTGGTGGCGTTTGGACTGCAAAGGAAGAATGTACTGCTGCCGCCACTACTGAAATCACGATGAATAGCTGCAATTCCAAAAGGTTTGATGGCATTGGCATCGATGCTGGAATCCTAGCTCTCAATGGAAATCCCAAATCAACGAGTCCAAATCCCCCATCACCCGCGCTCGCTTCGAACTCTGTTGCCATCCCACCCCTGCCGCCGCTCGCTCCGATCGTCCTTTTCCCCAAACCACCCGAAGATGGGACTGTTGCTGGGTTGATGCTGCATCCTTCAGAATGGGTACCAAAGATTACAAGTATCCTCTCCCTCTCTCTGTATTTTACTAAAAAATTACAAGTATTCTCTCTCTCTCTATATATATATTTTATTTGTTTTGTTTTATTCAATTGCCAATTGCGAATTCATTTGAATAGAATCTCCACCGTTAATTGTTATCTAAGGCGCTTCATCTTTTCGGTAGTGGGTTTCGCCAAAAAATTTATTTTTATTTTTTCATGGGCAAGTAAATCTAGGTATATTAAATCTATAAACTAAAATTTATCATTTTTGGATGTTTTTAAGTATTTATTTTGAATTTTTAAATACAGTGGTATTTTCTTAATTTTTGATTCTTTGTGGCATTTATGTAATTTTTTGAGATTCAAAAATTAAAAAAATGCCACTGTTTTAAAATCCAAAACATATATTTAAAAATATCCAAAAATGGTAAAACTTGTTTTATAGATTTAATACACCTAGATTTACTTGTTCATAAAAAAAAATTAAAAAAATGGATTTTTAGGCCGGACGAAAAGATCAGGGCTCGTTATCTAAATCTATTTGTTCTGAATAGATGGCCTGAACATGTTCTTTGCTTCAATAGTAATATCTGGTAGTTTCCTGGAAAATTCTTGGTTTTTTGCGGTGAATGGTCCTTAAATTCCTAATGACTTATAGAAAACTTTGGGCGTGTTGTAGTCTGGTAGGTTCTATGATGATTTGCTTTCCCGTTACTCAGTGCTGGTAAAATTCTGGTAGAGACGGAGATGGTCCCTCGCGTATTTCTAGAAAAATTGTTGTTCTTTCTGATGAAATGCTTATCTCTTATTTTTTGGGACCCACCTCTACGTTCTTCCAATTGTCAAATCGTATTCTGCCAGGTCTCCTTGTGAAATTAGTAGCAAAGATCTGACACGAAGTGTTGAGGTTAATTGCTGAATTACTGCATCCTTTGCCAGAAAAGGAGGGGAAGGTGGTGATTGCTTTTTGCCTTGTAGATTGCAGTAATTCCGCTGAGATGTTTTAATTAGTCAATATCTCTCCTGTAACAAAGGTTGGCTCGCCGACGCTCCTGCAGAAACTTCCTTCTTTCTTCCACTTACGGCGGCGACGCTTGGATTAAAGATGAAAGAGACGGCGAGGCGATATAACTGGCTAGTTGCCGTAGGAGGATAAAGCCAGTCGTGGCAGTAGTTGCCATTGAGGCGGTGATGAATGGTGGCAAAAGCAGGAAGACATGGGTGAGATGAGTTTGCGCATCTGAGAATAAGATGGGTATTTTTGACATTTTATATGAATTAATAGTGTTTTTTTGCTGCCGTAAAGGGGGAGGATTTGTAATGTAAAATCTAAAACTTACCAGGGTTTAATATGATAATATGTAAACTTGGTAGTCTAAAATATTAGTATGTAGAGTTAGAGGATGTATGACGCAAATTTCTTCCAAATTTCGTTGGGTTCGAGGTTTGCTGATGGTGAATGGATTTAATCCTTTCCTTCTGGAAATTGGAGGAGATAGTCACTATCAGCATCGGATTCTGGGAGCGGAATGGTTTGGTTTCCTTCTGTTTCTGCAAATTTTCACTCAAAAACCATGTTCAGGCACCACATAAAATTTCCTTGCGTTTCTGCAAGTTTTCACCCAGAAAACCAAAATTTCAAATTTCTTGTCGGCCGTGCAATTCGTATCGTATTGGCTGGGTTTATGACAACAGATGTTCATAAATACATCCAATTTTTTCGGTATAAATTTACTTAAAACTTCTATAAATGCATCCATTACGGTTAACTGAGGTAACAGATTTACTCATTCCTAGCTATTAATGCTAATTATCTCAATTGGAATCGGTGCTTTAACTTGCAAAAAAAGGAACACCTGTATATTTTGGTTGGTCTTGTAGGCATAGTTTGGTGAAGGATAAACGATCCCCCATCCATCAATTAATAAAGACCGTTCGTCTGATTGTACCTGATCCTTCGGATCTGCCTATTTTCAATCTGACTCTCTTTGAAATCAGAACGGATTGTCTCAATGTGAACACTTTCAAAATTTTAATTTTTTTGATTTTATCTTAAAATCTAACCGTGACCGTTTATAACGAAAATAATAAAAATATAATGATAATAATTAAAATTTTATGATATAAGGATATTAATAGTGCATATTTTTGAAATTATAATTAATATAAAAATAAGATTTGTATGATTCGAAAAGGTATATACATGTATTTCGTTTAGATGAGTCTAAAAAAGCCTTTCTTATTTTGGTAAAGTATTATATACTAATTTTTATTTTCTAAATATATAAAATTTACAATTTTTACTTATTTAAGGTCACACTAACGTCTGATTTTTTTATTTTTGTTATGAAAGATCAAAATTATATTTTAAATAATACATGTGGTTAGTTTTTAAAATAGAAAACAAAAAAAATTAATTTGTTTGAAGTAGTTCTCATTGAAACGGTGGGAACTCGGTTCCGCCAAAGTCGTTCTCCTTTGAAGTGGACCAGTTAACTACTCCATCTGCGGTCGAGCCAACCTTCAGCCGGGCGCATTTAATCAATCAATCCTTTGATTTACATATGTACGGTGACTCCCCTCTGGGAAGTGAAGAGGGACCATTTTCAAAAGCTGATGGCCAAATGGCAACTTAGCCTTTGTGTCTTCTATTTATTAAGATAGCTTGTGTCTTCTATTTGTATTAAGAGCATAGTCTCTTACTTTGAGATAAAAATTCATCGAGCAAAATAAATGTAGTACTTTTAGATGAGTTATAAATATAATAGTAAAAAAATTTACCTGTGTACATGTTTATAAAATATATCTAAATTAAAAATGTTTTAAAAAAAAATTAAAAATATGTTTTTGAACAGACGAACATGGCTCAGTCTGATATCAGCTGCATGGTTTCCTTGTTCGGCCAGGCTTTGCTTTCTCCAGAATATCCGCCCAGCGATGAAAATAAATCCGTGTAGGCAGCGTAGTTTCCCCCTAGTTAACCAGTTCATTTTTTTGTTTTAAATCAAAGAGTGTACTTGTTTCTAACAAAAACTTTTTTAAACTAAAATTTTTTAGAGTTTTTCCGGGGAAGTGATAAAAATTTTAAAAGAAAATTTTTTATGGTGTATTTCATAATAAGAAAAAATATCAAACTAGAACTTTTCATTCTATCCAACTATTCTATTTTTTAATTATTTTTCATATCTTTCTATTTAACTACTTTACTTTCTAATCATTTCTGTACAATTATCCATATAACTAATTTATCTATTTTAACTTTTTTCTTTACTCCCAATCACTACCCTTATCATATTACATTATTCTCTTTAAATTTAAAATCTTTTTATTTAAAAGTTTTATCACTTTCCAAACACAGTTAATATAAAAGTTGTTGAAGTGAGAGAAGTGATGAGATATGATAGGAGTAATAAAAAAAAAATAAAAAGAATAAAGTTAAAATAGATAAGTCGTTATATGGATAGTCGTGTAGTAATAATTAAAAAGTAGAGTAGTTTATATAAAAAAAAATGTGAAGAGATAATTAAAAAATTGAATAGTTATGAAAAATAAAAAGTTTTATTTAAAAACAAACACACCCTAATTTAAAACTTTAACTCTTTACAATTATCCTATTTTTTTCACTTTTTTATACAACTATCTTATTCGTCAATCATTTCTACGTAACTACCTAAACTAACATATCTGTTTTAACTTTATTCTTTTTATTTTTCATCATTGTTATTATTATATCACATAATTTTCTCTTATTTTAAAGACTTTTACATCAAGAAATTTTTCTCCAAAAGTTTTATTATTTTCCAAACACATCCAAAATTAAATATTCGGTGACCAACTTTAGCTCACATCCATGTTCCAAGGTTCGAACCCTGTGGCAACTCAACCAAGTTGAATAAACTCTATGACAAATCAAAAAAGTCAAGTATTCATGAAAATATTTAAAATGAGATTTTTCTTCCTTTGTTAGTTTTGATTAAGTGGGTATATTTGAAAAAAATTTCTTCCTTTGTTAGATTAAGTATATATTTGAAAATTTTAAAAGTTCATAAATATAGGTAGAATTAAGAATAAAATTCATGAGGTATATGTGTAATTTACCCCTATTTAAAAGTTCAAAAACAAATTTCTAATTGGGATTTTCGCAAATATATCTATAAAGTTTGACCAATATTGCATCCCTATTTTTATATTTCTCGAAATTGTAATTATGTGTATAAAGTTTGTATAAAATTGCAAGCGTGTTCCTGCCGTTAAAAGACCATTAGACTTTTCTATAAAATGACAATAATATCCTTTAAGCCAAATAATACAATTTTAATTTTTGAAAATGTTTTAAGCATATCTACAAAAAATCTAAATTAATAATATATGTAAAAATACATAAAATAATAAAATAGTAAATATGTCTACAATATTTGAAACAATTGTAAGTTTATCACTTGGGTTAAAAGATATTATTGTTATTTTATAAAAAAATCTAACAGCCTTCTAATGAAAGGAACATGCTTGCAATTTTAGATAAATCTTATGAACGTATTTACAATTTTGGCAAATTTA
Source organism: Annona cherimola (assembly GCA_030490835.1). Lineage (NCBI taxonomy): Eukaryota > Viridiplantae > Streptophyta > Magnoliopsida > Magnoliales > Annonaceae > Annona > Annona cherimola. Next base: position 9,530,057 of record CM059977.1, on the reverse strand, counting down.
AATATACATAATGCAATATTAGGCAAACTTTATTAACGTATTTACAAGAATCCTTATCAAATCTCCAGGTCATGCGGTAAGACTACAGAGACTCCTGTCAAATAATATGCACCAGCAGCAGCATCTCCTATCACTAGGTGACTGGGTTCCGATGGATGTAAATGTAGGTTGTACCTATTCCAAAACGACAATATGTTGGGAGAAGTTGTTTGGACAGTTTCTTTGATCAAGAACAATAGAAAAGACATCCTCATTTCAATAGCAGTTAAAAAATAAGTAAGCTGCTAACTTGAGTATTGAAATTCACAGTTTAAAAGTACAATTAGGGGCGCATTGCATGCATTAGCCACCACGTGGTGTAGGTCGCCAAATGCCAAACAGTGCATTTTAAGCCATATAACATTCTTGAGTTGAATCTTCATCATCATTCTTCGTACAACTTTTTTAATTTTCAAGACAGTTTTTTCAATTTTCAATACAACTTTACTCATTCTCAATGCACATTATTACATTCTCATTCTAGATACAGATTCGATCTAAAAATTTTGTATGATTTAGAACACGCACTAACTTCCATAGTCTATCGCTAAAACTTTCCTGGAATCCGATTCTATACTTGGGTGCATTTAACTTATTTTTTATTTTTTCAAAATTTTTTATACAGCTGTTAATTTAAACGAATTTAACATGTGTATCATTTTTTATTATTTTTGAAAATTTTTAGATTTTTTGAATTTTTAAAAATAAATGGCATTTTTAGTAATTTTAAATTATGAAAATACTACTAATTTTAAAAAATCTACCCAAGTGACAGAGCCTAAGTGCACAAGGGTGCATAAGATCGTCTTCCAACTTTACCACGCTATCCGCTATTGTCTGCAATTTTGCTAACTTTCTTTCTTTTTCAATTGTCAACATCACACTACTACAAATGTACAATTTAGATTATCGGTGAAACCTTATAAAGAATTTGTCATACATATATGCTCCTCAACTCATCTTTAACAAGCGTTGTTACAGGTAATTTCATCAGTGGCCCACGAAGTAGGAACAAAAGCTCGGAGATTGCCGCTGAGGGATTACTCCAATGCATGAATGATTGAGAAGAGGCTCTGCCATCGCTACTGCAGCTGTGCTGTGCAAGGCACGGCAAAGAGATTGCAGCACCAAAACATCCCAATGCAATAACAACAGGGTCAACATATCGTATCCACGCTAGCCACGTTAGCCTCACTATCCTCGTCTCCTTTTCTTCTTCCCCCTCTCTAAGAGTCCAGTCACAAGGGGAAAGACCAAATACATACAGCACCTTGAATTGTGAAATTTTAAAATCCGCCACAATAGCCCCCCATCTTCCTGATTGTTGGAACTTGAAATCGCAATTATGTTGCTGTCAATGTCCAAGGATGATATGTAACTTCTCTAGGCTGCACTTCTTGAAGAAAAGATGGTCGTGAACCACTTCCCAAGTGGGATTTCCATGTGTTAAACTTCACATCCAGCATAAATCATTGTAGGATCATCATAAACACAGCCTATAAAATCATATTGTATGGATTTTAGGTGTGGCTTAAATGGGCTAAAATGCTGTTCTGAATTGCAGGGTTCCCTGCTCGAGTTTCCCATCTGAATGTAGTTTTCGCTTTGTCTTTGCACGATTTTCAGACTTGAAGAAGGTAAAGTGATTAGATTCCATTAAAACACATTTGTATATATGTGTGAACAAAACCGAAGTACAGGAAAATTAGTGAAATTCTCTCACCTAAGAATTACAATAGCTCAAAGAGACGTAGTCTTGGTGAAATAAACATGAATCACTAATTATCCTCAGTGTCCGAGAATTCCTGCATATGGAGTGCCAATTCAAGGTTAGATGCCACTTCCCTATTGCTGGCCGATCAACTTCGCGATCAGCCAAGCACTTCACAGTAGTTTCAACAAACTTTCTAAAGCACTCTTGCTTGATCTTCCCTTTAAGATGAGGATCGATGATCTGTACCGGTGTGCCATTCTTGTGGCGCTGCAAAGCCTAGTCTGCCAACTTGGCCTGATTCTCTGGCAATGAACAGTACAGTGCCCGACGTGCACAGGGAACCTCCAATAGCAATACCCAAATGAGTACACATCTGACTTCTCCGACTCTATATACAAAGTAAGGTCCTCCAAATCTCGAGTGGAGATCCTTGAAACAATCCAAAATCAGCTAGCTTGGAAACCCACTCCTAATATAATAGGATATTACTTGTTTGAACACCTCCGTGAATAATAGCTTCACCAGTAGCCCTAACATGGAGGTAGTGTAGGCCATAGGCAGCCCCCAATAAAGATCTCAAGCCTCTCCTTCTAAAGAAGAGGACGCTTTTATGAATTGTATAAATGGTCGCAGAGGCTTCCATGGGCCATATATTCGTAACAGAGGATCATCTCAGACTTCTCCATGCAACAACCGAGAAGGGAGACAAGGTGATGGTGGCATATCTTGAAGATCATCTGAATCTCATCTTTGTGCTCAGTAAATCGGAATTCGATCTTTGGATTTGCATGGTTGATTGCAACGTGGGCTCCACCATCAATGGCCCCCCTATAGATCTTACCAAATCTGTCTTCTTTAATGAGGAGGGCCTTGTCAAAATCATTAGTAGCCTTCCTAATCTCAGCAAAGGTAAAGAACCTAAAGTCAAAATCCTCTAAGTTGTAATGCAAGATGCAAGTTCCAAGCTGCACAACACATCTCTCATTGTCGGTCCATTAACACCACTTTTGGCCAAACACTACTTAGCATTCTCCACAAAAACCTTTGTAACATCTCACATCGGTTAGAATGAAGAAGGGAGTCTGAGCTATAAGTAGAGGCTGCTAGTAACTCTGTCGAGGCGGCTTTTGGAGTACATTCAGGGTACCCAGAAGGACAAAACCGTGTGGGCTAAGGCCCAAAGCGGACAATACTTGCGACAGTTGGGCCGAGGCGTTACAAATGGTATCAGAGCTGACTCCCGATATCCTGCTGGTGTGTCCAGCGGGAACTCATTCAGCGAGGACACTGGAGCCCCAAGGGGGGTAGATGTAACATCTCACATCGGTTAGGATGAAGGAGAGAGCCTGGGCTATAAGTAGAGGCCGCTGGTAACTCTGTCGAGACGTCTTTTGAGGTACATTCAGGGTACTCAGAAGGACAAAACCTTGCGGGGCTAAGGCCCAAAGTGGACAATACCTGCGACAGTTGGGCTGGGGCATTACAACCTTGAAGCAATCTGGCAAGATATCTCTTTTTAGAGGAGATAACTCCAATACATATCTATAACCTTTGCTTCCAAGTGAGAAGAGGGTTTCTAGACTTGAAGAGATGTTATTTTAGATTCCCAAGAACCGCGTAATCATAGATGAAGATCATTTTTGAGTCCTCATGGTAGTAACCAATCAAGAAAACAAGGTTTCGGTGGCGTAGCCTTGAGAGAATCATAATCTCTATTTGAACTGTGGTTGAATAGTAATAAGCTTGATTGCTACCTGAGTGTCCACACCTGTGATGTGTCCCGTGTAGATCTGGTCTCCAATGCACTGGCTCTCACTGAAGTTATTAGTGGAAAGTTTGATACTTTCCAAGGAGATGTACTGGCAGGGGGGCATGAACGATGCAAGGCCTCTACTCATGTTACTTCCGCTTAAGGCTACAATTGTATGCTTTCTCTATGCCAGAATTGATGGTTGTAAATTTACCATATTACTTTCTTGCAAATGCAATGTAATTTCCAAATTTCGTAAGATATCTCCCATTGTTAGTAGATCCGTCCCACTATTAGCCAAGCACATGGCAGATGTATCTACGAACATCTTTAAGCACTCTGGTGTGATCAGCCCTTTTAGATTGGGATCGATCGCCTCTTCCAGCATGTCGTTTGTTTGACAATATAAGCCCCACTCTACCAGGTTAACCTGATTCTTAGGCAATGACGTGTCTATTGGTTGTCGTGCAAAGAGAACTTCAAATAGCACCACCCCGAAACCGTACACGTCTGACTCGGTTGACATCCGCAAGCGACTAATGTATTCAGGATCCAAGTATCCGTGGGTGCTCACCAACTTGGTGCTTACAGGGCTACTTTCCTCCACTGAACTTGCGATAGATATTATGAAATTTGACATCTTTGCATCCCAGTTTGAATTAAGGAGGATATTGCTCGTCTTCACATCTCCGTCGATGACAACATGATTTCTAGATGCCTCAGAGTGGAGGTAATACAAGCTATGAGCAGCCCCAATGCAAATCTGGAGTCTATGCTTCCAGAGTAGAGGAGGATTTTGTTACTTATGGAGATGTTGGTGGAGGTTCCCATGTGCCATATATTCATAGACAATGATCAGCCTCTTTGGGTCTTCTGAACATAGACCAACGAGGGAGACGAGGTAGAAATGGTGTAAGCTTTAAGAGCATCTCAATCTCGGTTTGTAACTCAAGCAACCCTTCGTGCCAAATTTCACAGTTAAAACGCTTGATGGCAACTTCTTGCGTGGCTCCTCCTTCCCTGTAAATGACTCCCCTATAAACCTCACCAAACGCTCCAAAGCCAATCCGGAGGCGCATATTGAAGTCTTTAGTGGCCTTCCTAATCTCTAATAGGGCGAACATTCGACATAGGTCCAAATTTACCCTCTCATCTCTGAGATGAAGAGCGAGGTCAGGGAATGCTTCCGTTGTCTCCAACGAAGAAGCTGAGCATCATATCGGAAGCAAGATGGAGCAACCATGTTAGGGAATTGAATACTATTACTACCCTACCACTGCAACTACTCCTGCTATCTACAGAGCTACAACACCCTTAATCCCAGTGTCCCACTCCTCTCTTGGATATATCCTTCCTTCCATTACTCCGTCTTGGTTGCCTTGATTGGATACATCTTCAAGTTTTATTCCTTTGTTTGATGAATTAGTGAGATGTAAAGCAATCCAATAATACTATTGTTGCAAGCCTGCAACAGAATTCAAAGAAGAACTCGAGTAGACAAGGCAAATTAACAATATACAATGATGCAGAAGCAGCAGCTCTAATGATATTATAATAAAAAGGGGAATACTTCTGCAAGTGGTTTCATAGAACCTTTTTGATTTTTAAAAGGTTGATTATTAATGTAAAATCAAATCCATTCATTATACTTAACATTATTTGTTTAGTTAGGAAATAAAGTTTCATCCAAATCCAATACGTACATAGGTTATTTTTGCTAAAAATAAGTATATTTATGTGTAAATTATGAAAGATATTTAGATCCATTCATATATATATTAGAATAGAGTAATACTTTACAAAGTTACTTATCCACAAATTAATGATATTTTAGCTTGTTTGGATGTTAAAAATACTACTTAAAAATTGATGTTTAATATTAAATTATTTTATTTTGTTGATTTCATATATTTGTAAATGAAACTCATGTATAGTAATTTTAGACCAACGAAAGATTTTACATAATAATATAAATAATGCTAATATAATAAATTGAGTGAATTTTTTATTAACTATCTGAGCGTTAAAAATGAAAAGGGTTCCATCTAGCGTTTTAGAAGTGTCCCCAAAAATGTTTGCATTTTAGAAGACATTGACAAGATTAATATCCTTCCAAAGCCGCATATTACGTCTCTTTACCGACACATAAATAGTCCGGATCGAATATGGCTGAGCAACCCAAATTTTAGAGTGCGACGAATTATAATAGACACGTGGACGTCACTACTACCATTTTCTATTGAAGTTTACATGGCTTGAGGCTTTCACGTTGAGACGATAAGTTCACCAGTTGGCGTGATTAGTAGTTACCTAAATTGTAGGCAGCTGACGAATTGAATAATGACCGGAGATTATTATGTAAAAATCCTCCCTTCTATTATTTAATTATTAGTAGTATAGTTATTGTTTTATTTTTTACTACCCAATTTAATAGATCTTTAGGTAAACACATGGAGCGTTCAAAAACTTTTTGGGCTCGTTGGATACAACAAAAACTTTTAACTTTAAAATTTTTTATTGTTTATAATTATTTTAATTTTTAATTATTTTTTCACATCTTTCTGTATAATTAACTTACTTTTCAATTATTTTTACACAACTATCTATATAATGAACATATTTATTTTAACTTTATTCTCTTTAATCTTCATCATTATTTATATTATATTATATTATTTTTTCTTATTTTAAAAACTTTTACATTAAAAATTTCTTATCAGAATATTTTATCACTTTTCAAACACACAATTGGTTTGAAAGTTCCTAACTAATTCCAAATTTAGACCACAAAAGAAGAAAAATATCAAAATCATCTCATCATTGAAATCGAATGGAAATTTGAAAGAAAACCGGAAAAATCCTTTATTAGAAGGGGAATGGGGATGGGGATGCAGGGAGAACATGGATCCCAATCATATACACCCGGGTGCATTCAGCCTCAATGCACCCGGGTGTACTACACCCATTTGTTTTATTTTTTTTTGAAATTTTTTTTACACAATGGTTAATCTAGGTTTATTTAACATATGTATCAATTTTTACTATTTTTGGAGACTTTTAGATATTTTTTTAAGATTTTTAAAAATCAGTGGCATTTTCGGTAATTTTAAATTACGGAAAATGCCACTGATTTTTAAAAATCTAAAAAAAATATCTAAAAATCTCCAAAAATAGTAAAAATTTACACATATGTTAAACAAACCTATATTAACATATTCATGAAAAAAATTTCAAAAAAAAATAAAAAAAAATGGGTGTAGTACACCCGGGTGCATTGAGGCTGAATGCACCCGGGTGTATATGATTGGGATCCGGGAGAACATAGCAGAGAAAAGAAGAGGAGCTTGACGGAGGGAAGGGCAGACAATCACAAGTCAACCTGGTCCCAGGTCAAATGATCTGTTTCAGCAGAAAAAAGCTGTCCTGCCTTTGGGCACAGTATTAATTCGCCTCCCGGCCGATAATTAGTAATGGGCATGTACGAAAGAGAAACTAATAATGGCCTTAGTTTAATGAGAATTTGTTTCTCTAGAGATATGAACAAGGCCTGACATTTCTTAATTTTTTATGAAAAGCTTTTCTTAGTTAGTTTTAAATGGGACAAATAAATTTACTTAGCTTTTAATCTTTTGTTGCGATGGGATGAATTTAAAACGTGGTCCCAACCCTATCGAATTCAATTCCATGAAATTAATTGAGTTCACCTTTACATTTGCTCTGCACGTCGATGATAAAATCTAAATTTAACCAGTAGCGTTGTTTAACAATATTTGAACGATCATGTCACCAAAATCATTTTAATTGAAGTCTTGGTAAGTCATGCCCAAAACACTTACGTTCATTTTTTTTATGTATCGAAAGAAAAACGATCCTGTTAGTCATGCTAAGTAATGACTTATTTAGGTCACCTTAAAAAATTTAATTAAAATTTTTTAACTTTTTTCATATATTTACTTATTTAAGTATATCTAATGTATAAACTAAGTTTTATTATTTTTGAATATGTATCAATATTTTTTAAGACTTTTAAATATAATAGCATTTTAGCCATTTTCAACTGAATATTTTGAAGTAGGCCAAATAAGCTATTAGTTAGCTCAAGTTAATAGTATCATTTCTCATCTTAAAAAGTTATAATAACATACAAATTATTCAAGAATATTGTAAATAGTTTAAATGTTAAATTAATAACTTTGAAATTAATATGCAAATTAAATGTCAACACTTGCCTAGTAAGGTGGCTAGGGGTGCAACTTGGGCCGGGTTGAGCTCGAATTCGGCCCGCCGAACCCGATTTTGGGCAGCGTTGGAATTAATTTTTCATACCCCAAACCCGAAGAACCCGAGCCCGATTTTCCATTTTATATTTATTATAAAATATATTATGTACATATTATTTAAACAATATTTCTTTATATCCTTTATATTTTATGTTATTATATCTATATTTGAATACATATTTGGCATATTATAATTTTATTGTAAATAAAGTATATTATTTCATTTATATTTATCTTTTATTTCTATCATTTATATTTACACTTATTAATTTTTTTTCTTTATCTTAGTTTTGATATTAAATTTTTTCTAAAAATATTCTTTACATTACTATTTTTAAAAAATATGTAGTTTGATTATATATTATTATGTTTACCTACATAATTTGTTCTTATTATTTATTCATATGAAATTCTAAACTTATCAATTTTAAAATATAAATTCATCAACATAAATTTCAACCTGAAACTCAGCCCGAACTCGATTTTCAAAAATAGGGTTAGGGTTCAGGTTTTACAAATAGGGTTAGGGTAGGAGTTAGGGTTGATATTTTATAAATAGGGTTAAGGTTAGGGTCGAGATGAACTCGAGTTTCATGAGCCCGAGTTGCACCCTCAAGATGGCTTGACATTCGTGCGTGTACGAGTTGTCCCGAATTAGATAAGAATTATTTATATGCAAATGAATGAGATGGTTTCATGCAATCATTAAGGTGGTCACAAACGAAGAGTTTCCATAAATTCAATTTCATAGCATAGGATTGTAGACCTTTAAAGCTTTTTATAATTTAGAAATCAATGGTATAAAATTATAATTTGTGAAGCGGCAATAACATAGCTGGTCACATGCGGTCGAGGATTCAAACCCTCTGACAGAGTGTCCAAGGTTGCGAACCCTGTGACCACCGATCAAAAAATTTATAATTTTGTAACAGCCTCTTTTTTAATTCATCTACCTAGTAGGCTAATATATCGATTTACTTATATCTAAAATTGTTTTTTATGTATAGGATTTTATTATAGTTATATGTCGGCTGCGATGGACTAGGCATGGTTTCCTCGTCCCGGGCCGGTCTTTGATTGACCGATCAGCCCATTTATGTAGGCAACGTAGATTTTTCTGCTGTAGTTTACAAGCTCAAGTCCTTTTCAATCAAATCAAATATTCGTTAACATCAAAAAGATAATAATAGTAAAATATTCGTTAAGATGTTTTAAATGGAATTTTTCTTTCTTTGTCAGTTTTGATTCAAGCATTATGTCTTTTTGCATCTTTCTTGCAGAAAAATTTTGAACCTCGAAAATCAAAGATCTATTTCTAGGACATTAGGCTAGACCACATAGCTTCATGTTAAATAATGTGCGGCGGCGAGCCCAACGCCGTAGTGCAGTTGGTGCTCACGTCTGGCGTACTGCCAGTATGTCCCGGTTTCGATCCGGGTTGGGAGTATAGTCTCCCATTTTAGGAGCGTTGCACTGTAGAGAGTTTACATTTGAGGAAAAATATGGAGAAAAATACACACAAGATGAAAGACTTGTAATATATGAGACATCAAAAAAAAAAAAATAATGTGCGGCGGCAGCAGAAGCAGCTGTGGGTCAAAAGATGTAGATGCGGGCGGACCTGTTACAAAATTACAGTATGTTGGGTCCAATTGTCTCAGACGGTTTCCTTGATCAAGAATCATAGAAGAGAAATCACAAGCAATATTATATCATTCCATGTTTCCAATAGCAATACAAAAATGCGCAAGCTGTTTCAATTCCCAAAAAAAAAAAAAAAAAAAAGAAAACGTAAGCTGAAGACTTGAATACTGAAATCCACGGTTTAAAAATACGATTAGTGGCGAACCTGCCCGTAAGGCAGTTGGTTTCGCGTAGGGCCTTCATGCCCAGCCACTGCAGATGCCATTGGTCGGTTGCTGTTCTGGCAAAATCAGAAAAGAAAAAAAAAAAAAAAAAAAAGATTAGTTGGGAAGGGTGCATTTTGCCTGTATATGGTTTTCCGCAACACTAAATTCACCGGAATCCTAGGATTCTTTGGATCTAACGCACTCGTTATACATGATAGTATCAGGTCTGCCTCTCAATGAGGTGATCTCAGTTCCAAGATGGGCACCAACAGCAGCATGTGAGTGGTGGCATTATTCTTCTCAGTTTGTAGGAGCGTCCACTGGTTGTAAGTTTAAGAATTATTGTTAGGAAAAGCTGAAGAATTGGTAGATGTTAGTAGAATGTGGTTAGAAATTTTGTAAAAATATCTCGAGTTTGATTGTAACCCTAGTTGAAATGATTGTAATAGATGAATACTCAAAAAAATGCATTGGCTACAATGTGGTGTAGGTCGCTAAATGCCAAAACCTGTTGGGGCAAAATATAAAAAAGATAAAATTAAGGAAAGTGAAAAAATTGAAAATAGAACCAAGTTTCACGTCAAGAGTGTTACGATGTCACTTTTCTTAAGTCAATTTTGCTACCCTATTTACTGTTTAAGATAATTTTGCAGTTGCCTCTAAAATACAAAAAGTGAAACCTAAACTAAAATAGAAAATCTTACCTTTTCTAGCCACACAAACACTTGAAACGAGATTTTGGGTTGAATTGATGTCTTAATCAAGACACTAGAGGATGAGAGAAGAGTGTGAATTGATTTAATGAATCTGCCACAGAACTCATATTTATAATTTTTAAAATAACAAATTTCATCTATCGCATCCCTAGAATCCGTTGCACCCCTTAAAAATCACGACCAATTGTGATGGATATTTTTATTTGAATTGTTTGAATTCAAACCGTTGCATCTATTGATGAATAATTGTGTTGTAAGAAAAATTGCCAAAAAAATTATATATAGCAAAACTCGAAACCTGTTCTGTAATTGTTAATGTCTCCTACTATATTAGCTACATGAGTTTTGTTACTTATCTAGTAAACTATATAATATTTATTATAATTTTTGAAAATCCCAACAAAACCTAGCTTCCAACTTTTACGGCTAAAACCATCGCTCTATCATGTAATTAAGATTTTAGGCAAAAGCAGCAAAACCTTATAAAGGATTTGTCATGCATATATGCTCCTCACCTTTAACAATTGCTATTGTGGCACGTTCTATGTCCAAAGAAAGACTATTTTGTTATATTTACACTCCTAAAGTTAAAGGAGAACGTTTTAATGCATCCTAATGCAAAACTTCTTTTTTAAAATTTAAAAAAAAATTATAAAATTATTAATTTAGGTGTATTTAATCTGTAAAACAATTATTACCATTTTTGAAGATGTATATTTTTTAGTTTTTTAAAATAGAAATTTTAGTTTTTTAAATAACTAAAATACCCCTTTCTAAAGATAAAAATACATATCTTTAAAATAAAATTTAATATATAAATTAAATACTCTTAAATTAACAGTTTTATTAAAAAATATTTAAAAAATTAAGAAAAATGTTACACTCGGATACATTGAAACATTCCTCGGAGTTAATTGAAACATTCCTCGGAGTTAAAAGATTGGAAAATATGTGCTTTCGGTTGAGTTGTGAATATAAAGCCACAAAAAAAAAAAAAAAAAACTCTCTTCCATGTTTCAAGCAGAGGTGGACAGATGGCAACACTTGGGTGAAAACAGTCCAGATACTACTCGCATGTCGACAGCGTTCTGCTTCGATCTTGCACTGAGCTCTCATAAAGCTTGGTATTATACAAACCAAAAGCCTAATCTTCAGTTCCTACAAATTGCATTCTTGTCTCGTTCACCACCAACAACATTTCGGTAATGATATGCTTAAATATATTGAGATTAACGGTACTAATCAGTTCAGGAAACGACATCGATTGTGGGGCACTTGCATTCTGAACCTGATTTCAAGCTTCCCTGTAAAAATACATATGGCAAGATTTCAATATTCGTCTTCAGTAGTGAGTGCGCAAGAGGAATTCATCAGTAGCCCACCTAGTAGTAACAAAAGCCCGGGAATGGCCGGTGAGGGATTACTCCAATGCGTTGTCCAAGGTTATATGTTTAGTATCATACTATCATACAAACCAAGAGTCCATTCTTTCGCCACTCCCTGCAAATTACATTGACGTCTCATTCACGAACAACATTTCTTGTAATAATATGGATGCCTATATATCGAGAGCCAGGAAATGACGCCCCTTGTAGAACACATGTATCTATGAACTTCATTTCAGTCTTCCATTATAAATATATCCAGAACGTAAAATTTGTGTTTGGGTGTAGATAGCTAGGTGGAATTCATCGGTGGCCACTAAGTAAGAAAAAGAGCTTTGAAATGGCAGCTGAGGGGTTGTTCCGATGCCTGTTCCAAGGCTGTATAGCCAAATTGGACACAGGTAGAGAAGAGACTCTATCATTGCTATTGCAGTTGTGCCGTGTGCAAGACAGGTTGCGCTAAGACTTCCCAATACAACAACAATGCCTGCAATATATCATTTTCAACCCGACGCTGTTGGCATTTTTCTACTTCCTTAACCATGGTAGCCTTGTCACCCTCATCACCCTCAAGTCTGGTCGCAAGGGGGAAGACCAAATGCATAAGGTACCTCGAATTTTGAAGTTGAAAGACCGACACATTGGCATATCTTCCTGATTTGTAAGCTTGAAATTGCGATTGTTTTGCTTTCAATTTTCAGAGATGTTCTGTGACGTTGCGCTTCTTGAATGAAAGACGGTCATTATCCATTTGATTTTTAAGATGGATCTCCATGTGCAACCCCATAAACATATTAAATGGAAATTTAGGCATGGCTTAGTTTAACTGTGTCAAAAAGGATGTTCTGCATTGAGGGGGTTCCCTAAGTCAGTTTCCCATCAACTTTAGATTTGTGGATGTATACTATCAGCCACATGTACTTTTGGCTTCATTTCTACTGGCATTTCAGACGTGTAAGAATAGAAGTGATCTAATTCCAAATTTCCAATGTAAAACATCTTCATATGTGCGTGAACAAAACAGAAGTACAGGAAAAGCAGTGAAATCGTTACACCTAAGAATTACAATTAGCTCAAAGGGATGAGGCCCACTAGTGAAATAAACGTGTTTGATACGGATAGATATGTCTAGAAAGGACTTGGAAAGAGCAAGCGTCTGTGGTTCTTGAGCTCATTCTTGCACACGACTGTTGTAGTATGAATAGTGCAGAGGAAGTCTTGGTTAGGCGTCGCTTGTTTTGCTTTCTGTTTCTTGTAAACCAAGAATTTACTAGAGATATTCCCTCCCAAAAGTGGAACTCTGTTTGATTAACAATCTGTCAGTGAGAATAGACTCGGTTTGAGTCTGTCTATGGCAGGTTCATATCAGTGTTACTAATCTTCCTTGCATTCTTGCATACGGAGTGCTAATTCAAGGTCAGACAGCACCTCCCCCATTGTTGGCGGATCAACTCTGCTATAAGCCAAGCACTTGACGGCAGTATCCACGAACTTCCTAAAGCACTCTGGCCTGATCTTCCCTTTTAGATGGGGATCCATGATCTCCTCCACCGTGTCATTCTTGTAGCAATATATGGCCCACTCATACAAGCGGACCTGATTTCGCGGCAATGACGGGTCTAGTGCCGGGCGTGCACAGAGGACTTCAAACAGCACCACCCCAAATGAGTACACATCTGACTTCTCAGAATTCTGATCTAAAGGTGGGTCCTCTAAATCTTCCGTCATGCTTCTTGTCAACTGCCCGAAATAAGCTAACTTGGAAACCCACTTGGAGCCGAGGAAGATATTGCTTGTCTGCACACCTCCGTGGACGATAGCTTTACTAGTAGCCTCCCCGTGTAGGTAGTTCAGTCCACAGGCAACCCCAATACAGATCTCAAGTCTCTTCTTCCAAAGAAGAGGAGGCTTTAGTGACTGATATAGATGATCGCAGAGTCTCCCAAACGCCATATACTCAAAGACAATGATCATCTCTAAGTTCTCCACACAGAAACCGATGAGGGAGACGAGGTGATAGTGGTGTAGCTTGAATATCATTTCAATCTCATTTTGATACTCACTCAATCTGAATCGAGCTTCAGGATTTTTGCGCTTGATTGCAACATGGATGGCTCCACCATCAATGGCTCCCCTGTAGATCTTACCAAAAGAATCTTCTCCAATGAGGAGGACCTCGTCAAAGTCATTAGTGGCCTTCCTAATCTCAGCAAAGGTGAAGCGCCAACAGTCTTGCAGCAATAGTACGAATTCAAGTTTGCGCAGGACATTCCTCATGGTGGGTCGGTTAACTCTACTCTCAGCCAAGCACTGCATAGTAGTCTCCACGAAAACCTCAACGCACTTGAACGAGATCTCTTTTTTTAGATAGGGATCAATAATCTTTTCTAATGTACCATTCTTTTGACAATGACGGGCCCACTTAGCCAAGATTGCTTGATTGCTAGGCAATAACATGTCCACTGCTGGGCGTGCACAAAGGACTTCCAAGAGCACCACCCCAAAGGAATACACATCTGACTTGTCTGTTAGGATACGTTGTTGCTGGTCACCAGAGCACTCAGGATCCATATATCCAATGTTACCCTTGAACTCTGGATCCTGGCTGAAGCCTCTAGTTCGTCCAAAACCTGAAAGCTTGGGGACAAAATTGTCGTCCAAGAGGATGTTTTTCGTGTTAACATTTCCGTGGATGATAACTTCTTCACTACTAACCCCATTATGTAAATAGTTGAGGGCACGGGCAACCCCAATGCAGATGCGGAGCCTTGTCTTCCAAGGAAGGGGAGAGAGTTTTGAATGGTAGAGATGTCGTCCAAGGTCTCCACGAGATAGTTTAAAATGGTAGAGATGTCGTCCAAGGTCTCTACGAGCCATGTAATCATAGATAAGGCTCATTTCAGAGTTTTCATTGCAATAACCAATCAAGAAGACAAGGTTGCAGTGGCGTAGCCTCGAGAGAATCGCAATCTCTGTTTTGTACTCATTGTAACTCATCCCAAGTTTTATCGCAAGTTGAGATTGATTCCTAATGGCTCCCTTGTAGAACCTACCCCCAATTCGATTCCTCTCGTCAAAGTTTCCCGTCGCAAACTTTATATTTGCGCAAGAGAAGCGCTGACAATGGGGCAACAACGATGTGAGGCACCTTCTCCCGTCCATGTTGTCTAACCCTGTAGTCGGTGGCCACCAACGCGGCACATTTGCTGTTCTTTCCTCCAAATGCAATGCAAATTCAAGGTTTCTCAGGACATCTCCCATCGTTGCTTGATTGTAGTTTGCCAAGCATAAGCTAGCAGTGTCAACAAACATCTTTAAGCACTCTGGTGTGATCTTCCCTTTTAGATTGGGATCGATAATCTCTTCTACCATTCCCTTCTCCTGGCAATTCAAGGCCCATTTGGCCAAGCTAACCGCGTCATCAGGCAATGACATATCTAGTGCTGGGCGGGCACAAAGGACTTCGAACAATAGCACCCCAAAACTGTACATATCAGACTCTTCCGACCCCCCACCAAGTTGCTCTGTTTTCAGACATCCAACCGTGCTTGCAGGGTTGTTTGAGTTTCCCTGCATGTATAGTCCGAAATATGAGAGCTTGGCACTCCACTTGTAATCCAGGAGGACGTTGCTTGCGTTTACATCTAGGTTGATAATACCACGACTAGTAGCCTCAACATGGAGGTAGTGCAGGCCACGCGCCGCCCCAACACAGATTTCAACTCTTAACTTCCAAGGGAGGCCAAGAGGAGTTTTTTTGGAGCCGTAGAGATGCTGGCAAAGGTTCCCATGTGCCATATAGTCGCAAACGACCATCATGCACTTGGAGTCTTCCAAACAAAGACCAATAAGGGAGAGAAGGTGGCGGTGGCGCAGCTTTGAGAGCATCTCAATCTCAGTTCGCAGCTCATGGAACCACAACTTGGCGTTACAGTCCACACGCTTGATGGCTACTTCTTCCGTGGTTCCTCCTCCTCCACCATGATTAATCACTCCCCTGTAGACATCGCCAAAGCCACCAACTCCAATCCGGAGGTCATCCTTGAAGTCATTAGTCGCCTTCCTAATCTCAGCAAGGGTGAACATCCGACATTGGTCTGGATCGATCAAGGGTTTGAATTCTGAAATGAATGGTGACTTGCGGGACACTTTGACCTTACCTAAAATGAAGGGCGAGATAATTCCGTTAATTTCTCTGTCATTTTTTGTTCAAGCATTAAGTCCTTTCTTTCTTTCTTTCAAGGAGAAAATTTTGAAATTCGGAAAGCAAACGTTTATTTCTATTTAATTTCTAGGCCATTTCGTAAGACCAGATATCTTCATTTGAAGCTTCCAGATGTCGATGAAAAATTGTAGGTTTAAGGCTCGTGTAGGTTCTTCTTTGATTCGATGTATGACTATATGTAGGTCTTAGTAGTTGCATCCAACCATTCTTTCTTCTTTTCTATGTTATTTTGGAGTTTGGACAAGATTAATAACAGAACCAAGTGGTGTACAACATGATCTTCTTTATGCACCCAGAATACATCAATGGCAAACAAGCACAGAAGCGAACATGCTTCATAAAATAGGGTTGAGTGGTCACTTATTTAGTTAAAATATCATAAACCATGGGATCCTGATCTAAGTATATTTAGCCTAAAAATTAAATTTTCTCATTCTCGAAGGTATATTTATTTATTTTGAGTTTTGAAATACACAATACTTTTATGTATAAAAATTTAAAATAAATATATATACATCTTCAAAAATGGTAAATCTTAATTTACAGGTTAAATATACCCATATGAATAATTTTATAAAAAATTAAAGATATTGGTCCATTTCACTGGGTGCCCTAGATTGAGGTCCTAAATCATTGTATAATCTTGATTAAAAACATTGATGCACAATAATTGAAAAAAATATTAACAATATGCACAAGTTTGTCAATTTTTCCAATCAATTTTTTAATCCATAACATGGTAAATATATATTTCATTCAAAACATTGTTAATAAACTAGCAATTAAATTAATCACATATACAAAAACTATTTATAACAATGATTTTGAAAGATTATTTGGCTTTTATATGTGAATAATATACAGACAGTAATCTAGTGAAACGCTTAACATTTTCCAAAAAATGGAAATGTTTTTTTTTGGAGGCCACCAATCTGACTTTTTGTGAAATCTAAATATTCATACCGTTTGAACTGGGATTTTATGTATTGCAAATAAAAATTATTTCAAAATATATATATATGTATCAAAATTTTAAAAGTTTTAACAAGTTTATATATATTGTCAAGCGATTTTAATATTATAATATGGTATAACTATTTTATGTTGAAAATTCTTCATTTGCTAACTAAATATGACATGTTAACCAGTTCGATGGTTTAGATTTCACAACATTAGGTGGGACGCAATAATATTTGACTGAACGGCGGTATTCGTGGCAGTTTCAAAGGCAATTTAGCAGTGAAGTGTACAAGCCAGATGAGAAAAACCCAATGTGAGATCTCAGGTCTCAATTTTTTATGTAAATTAATGGTGAATATGTTGATTTGATGTTAAAAAATTTGTTATCAAAATCGTCTAAAAAAGATCATTCAAATTTTTATTAGTAAATGATGTTGATGGATTTAATTAAAGACAATTAAATATTAATAACTGTTTAAGATGAATATTTAATATCTATTAAATGATGTATAGAAGGGATTCAAATGTGATTATATTTATTAACTTATATATTAAATGATAATATAATAATTATAGATAATAAAAATAATTAAGGGGCATATGGAGCTGCCCACGTGAGCAACAGCCCCTAGTTTAAAACAAGGCAGAGCGCGTATGAAAAAAAAACAAAAAACAAAAAAAATAAAAAATGAAGGCAAGAAAGAAGAAAGAAAAAGAGACAAAAGGAAAAGATAAAAAAATGGTAAGGAATTTCTCCCCATGTTCTCTTTTTTCCCTTTATTATAATCACTTGGGGGCTCATTTCCATTAACCCATCTTAGATTGAAGTAGATCTAAGGATTAAAACTTGAAAAAAAATATTTGGAAAAATTGTGTAGAGCTAAGTAAGTAGTCTTTCATTTTATTTTTCTTGAAATTTCTTTGATAATCTTCCTTTTTAATGCCATGTGAGCATGTGGATGTGGTTTGATGATATTTTATGGTAATTTAGATGATGGGTTTGAAAACCCTAGTGGGAGGAAGAAGATAAATAGTGTTTTAATTGTAGAAATGAGTATAGCTTGCTATGACATGCATGTGAGGATGATTTGATGAAGAAATGGAAGTAGGATCCCCTTCGCGAAGCAAGGAGGTAATTTTTTTTTTTTTTTTTGATAATATAACAGCATCTCAAGTGGTAGTACAATCAAGCTCTGAGATATTCTAACAATTGTCTAACTAAGAATCTAATATTTGTAACAATAAATCTTAAACTACTCACTTAGTGGACGCTCCCACAGAAATTTTGGGGAAACTAAGCGCCACCACTAAATTCTTCTGAAAACGTGTCTGCCCAGCTTCAAACCAAGGACGCCAACATCACTGGGCAAAGCCCTTGACTACTGAGGCAATGTTATGTGATTGGAATGGTGAACTTGGGTTGAAATTTGAAAAGCTCCATTATTAGAACTTGTGAAAATAGTGGATTGGGTGCCTTATTATGATAAAAATTAACTATAATGAGACATGAGATAATATTTTCATGGTTTATTGTTGTTGTGCTATGGAGCATGGTGCGAAGAGAATGATTTACTCATTTTCTTTTATTTGGGCAATGTATTGTTATTGTGTTTGGTGTATATTTTAGTGTTACAAGTTTATTTATGTTTTATGTTTACACGTATTAATTATTTTTGTTGAATATTGATTAAGCATTTGGAAGTGATGGCATGCATGGGTGAGAAGTCTGGTAGCCTAGATGGCATACATGCATATAGGAGTGTTAAAGGATTATGTGGGCTCGGCCCTTGCATCAATGTGAAATAGGGACATTCCTGAACCATACACTTCATAGTGATATGTATTTATTGGTGTGGAATGATTGTGTGGTTTAGGCTCTAGCATCAATGTGAGAGAGGAACATTCCCAAGCCATACAGTAGGTGATTGTGACCTTAGCCCTGCAATCAATGCGAGAAAGATGTTTCAAGTCATCTAGTGCTTTACAGGCTTGAGAGTCTAGCTTCGATGTGAGAGACGTGCCTTGACCTATGCAATCTATCGTATATTATATTTATATTTATATTTATATATCTTATTTGGTAGCAAAGTATGGGTGAATTATGGAGTGGTGGGTATTTGCATAAGATGCATTCATACGTGCATTAATTGATGTATTGTTAACTTTGAAATAATCTATTAGTTATATACTCTTACTAAGCTTATCCAAGCTTATATGTTATTTTGCCACTTTTAGATGATAGGCATGCGGGTCCTTTAATCAGGCAGGATGATGACTAAGCAAGACATCATAATAGGACTAGGTTGTGAGAGAAAGAGTTCATGTAGTGAGGAGTTAATATATATCCAACTCTCTCATATATATTTTTATATTTTTGGTGATTTTAGTAGGGGATTTTTAATTAAGAATTCACATAATCATATATTCATTTTGTAAACTAAAAGAACTGAATTTTCTTCTTATTTACTTAAGCGGTTCCATATGATCTCTTCTCAATTGAAATTTTTTTCTGCTTGCGTTATGAATATAGTATTTATGGGTGTAATCTTAATATTTTAGGAGAAATTCTGCCAAAAATTTTGTACTAAGTTTTTTTTGTGCGTTAATTATTATGGTATGATGAGATTATTGCTCTTTAATTTGAGCCTCATATGGATAGGTGCCTGGCTAATATATGAAATTCCAGCTAGATTAAAGGTTGGGGCGTTACACAACAAATTTCGGCCCCAAACGGAATTCAGTACCCAAAAAATCCCAAAATCATCCAATCCATTAATAAAACCAAAAGGAGAAATTCAGACCGTTAAAAGTCGGATTCTTCGCAAATAAGAAATTATCTCACAACGGGGAGATGAAATAGCATATCAGATGTAAAGAGAAACAATTGTAGCTCAAAGCAGGAAAATCATCGACTAGAAGTGTACATAGAGAGCATGCAGGGGTAGGGCGGGCGGGGAGAGAGACCTGAAAACATTGAGAACGGAAGATTGGTTGCTGCAGCCTGCGGGGGAAAGAGAAGAGAAGCGGGTTTGGATAGTGAGATTAAGAAGAGAAGGGCAGCGGCTTAAAGGAGGCAAGGCAGACTTGAGCTGGAGTCGGTGCAAGTCAAGCAACCAGTTCCCGCAGAGAGAAGCCATCCCCCATTTCCACGGCTTTGTTGCAACGCAAATACCCAAAAAAGGGCTTGAAAGAGTATTGGTCCCAATTGGCTTGCACGGTTTTACTTGATCATGATCACGACAACACCAATTTTTTTTAATTTTAAAAAAAAAAAATATATATATATATATATATATATATATATATATATGCGTCCGGAAGTACTGAGGCTCAATGCTCCGGTGCAACTTATCACCGAGTGCACCTAATCACCATCTCTAGATACAAAAGTCGGCACTGGTCAAAGAATCCAATTTGGAAAGCGACGCATTTGCCTATGGTAGTGCCCCGCGCGCCGTCCCAGGCCTCTGTAATTATAAGCCACCGCGGTTGAAATAAGAATCTTCCTTCATATATTTACATGTATCATTCTCCGTATGCATCATGCCACACTCGGTTACAATGTCTAATAAAATTATATGTCAAACATCCAAATATAACATAAAGATAATCACAGACGCCTAATCAAACATCACCCGTGAACCTGACCTTTCTCCTATGCCTAACCGGCACCAAAACGCTCTACTGTGGTCTCAATTAACCTGTTTACTTTTTTAAAAAAAAAAAAAAGTCATTAAATTAATACAACGTAAGTTTTTCGCAGACTCAGCAAGTAGAATAAATCAATTATAAATAACCAATTTAGCAGTATTAATGATTATGGTTAATCCATCAACCCATTTATAAATGGGTTTGGGTTGGAGCTTTTAAATAAATAATTTATGATCTATCAACTTGTTCAACTATTTTATTAAATAAACAGATCAAGGTTGAGATTTTATAACATGTCAATCAGTTTAACTTATTTAACTTGTTTAACCCGTTTAACTCATTTAAGTCTTATATATATATAATGCATATAATCTTTTTTATTTTTTTGAAAATTTTGTATACAATTGTTAATTTAAGTGTATTTAATATGTGTACCAATTTTTACTATTTTTGAAAAATTTTAAATATTTTTTGAATTTTTAAAAATCGGCGGCATAAAAAAAATCTAGAAGTCTCTAAAAATGTTAAAAATTGATACATACGTTAAATACATTTAGATTAACAGCATTATGAAAAGATTTTCAAAAAAAATTAAAAAAATAGTTGTAGTACACCCACATAGGATTTATTAATATGCATTTCATCTGTACTGGAATTAGGGTGTGTCTGTCAATTTATAGAAAATATCAAGTTAAAACTTTTCAATCTAAAACTTTTTCACTATTTACAACTATCATATTTTTTAATTATTTTTTCATACTCTCCTATACAACTACCCTACTTTTCAATCATTTCTACACAACTATCCACATAATTAACCTATCTATTTTAACTTTATACTCTTTACTACTCATCATTATCTCTATCATATTACATCATTTGACAACTTTTACTCTAAAAAATTTTTCATTAAAAATTTTATTCATTACCAAACACACCTTAGTATATACAAACACACCATCCATTCATTCATTACGGCAGCCAGAATCTCAGCTACTAATTCTGGGGATGAGTACAAAGGTGAATGGAGAGCTTAAATATGTAAAAGTAGGATCTCGATTGCATGCGCCCATACACTTATTTTTTTATTTTTTTTCAAATTTTTTTTATAAAACTGTTAATTTAAGTGTATTTAACATATGTATAAATTTTTATCATTTTTGGAATATTTTAGATATTTATTTTTTATTTTTGAAAATCTGTAAAAAAATTTTGAAAAAAAATAAAAAAAACAGTTGTAGGCGCATGCAAACGGGGTCCGTAAAAGTACACACGATATAAAAATTTCAATTTTAAGGGGAGATGCATTTTCTCTGTCACCCGAATATGCGCCCGATTGAAACCCCTCAGAAACCCACCCAAAAATATCCCTCTGTCGTCGCCCCCCTCTTGCCATTCCTCTTTGCTCTATAAACAAGAAGGCTTCAGATCGTGCTCTCCATCTGCCTTGTCATCTCCATCACTGTTCAAAATTTGCTAACCAATGGATTGCATAGCAAGTAACTCATTTGCCTTTGTGCCTTTTTCATTGCAATTTTGGCTTTGTTCCATGTTTTGGTTTCACCAAAAATAATGGCTTCTGTTTACGAACGGATATTGATGTTTTAAGGCCTATAATTTTGAATGTATTTGGGGTTTGGGCTTCAGATTTTCGCACGGCTCGATTGTATTATCTTGCAATGGGAGTCGCAGGTGCAATGGGAGTTGCAGTCGAAGCCCGGCACTCAGCATTCCTTGTGCATATCAGCTGATCCACTTGCCTTTTTTCCTATTTTATTGCGATTTTGGCTTTCTTCCATATTTTGGCTTCACTGAAAATAATGACTTCTGTTGGTGAACAGATGTTGATGTTTTATGGTGTATTTGGTAATGAATAAAACTTTTGATAAAAAGTTCTGTAAAGTAAAAGTTATCAAATTATATAATATTATAAGAGTAATGATGAGTAGTAAAGAAGATTAAGTTAAAATAGATAGGTTAGTTGTGTGGATAGTTGTGTAGAAATGATTGAAAAGTAGGGTAGTTATACAGGAAAATATGAAACAATGATTAAAAAAATATGATAGTTATGGAGACTGAAAGTTTTAACTTAACATTTTCTATCAATTGTCAAACACACCCTCAAGTTTCACATGTATTTAGGGGTTTGGAATTCAAAATTTTTCACGGCCCCATTCTATTATTGCAATGGGAGTTGCAGTTGACAATCCAGCACTTAGCATTTCTTGTGGATCTTACAGTAAATAACATGTGAAATGCTGAGCTCCATTCCAAATTGCATGAAAAAGAAACATCAAATGGATGTTGATAATGGAAAATGAACTGACCGGTGGAGCTTGCTTGAAAATTGGGGAAAATGTGTAAACTAATAGAAGCGAAATTTTGAAAAGAAGAGGAAAATAAGAGATGATGCAATTAGATAAGATTAATGATTGAAAATAAAGTTAAAATGGAACAAACATATAAGATTCTTTAAAATGAAAAATTGGTGTTGTCGAATTAAAGTAATAAAGAAAAAATATAAAGTTATTGACACAATCATATTTTCCATCAACTCCAAAGGAAATAGGAAATAGATGCAAAGATTCCACTTCTTTTTCCCATTACAAGCATACCCTTGAAGCACTAAACGCACAAAATGCACAGAAAAAAGGAGTCTGTCTAGGCTAGGCTTTTTAGATAGTGTAAAAAAACCGTTGCACACTAGAAGGAACATACTGTAAACAGGAATACTCGCCATGCAATCCATACATGACCCGGCTGGTGGTAGTATTTCACTTGTTCCGTCTACTTTTCCTCTGAGATAGAAAAATGCTTGCAGTTGACTCAATAACACACCACCACCAATACTACTTCCAATCAATCCTTTCCTATGCATTATTTTCGACAACTATTTGACACTTAAATCCAAAAGTAAGGCATTGCTTGGGGTTGTTGGAAGGTGAAAGACTTTGCTACTAATAGTTGTTTGCTGTTAATATGCCTAAAGCCGCCCCTTTATCCAGCTTAATCTATTGCTCCTATTCTGATCATGAATATTGTTGTGGAAAAATATATAATTTTTTAAAAAAAAATCTTAAAACAAAAGTAATCACATAAGGAAAAAGAAAACAAGCCAAGAAAGTGAGTCTCTGTCACTGAAATCAGCATGCTAAATGTCACTTTTAGCATGCTAATTTTAGTCTTTCACATGGACTTCTTCATTATTAACTGCCTAGAAACTGAGTGAAAACAGTGCTACTTAGGGGATGTTTGGATAGGTGTAAAATGATGGGATTGTGGGAAATGGTGGGAAATAAAAAAGAGAATTTTTTGAAAAATATGTGATTGATAGAAAATGATAGATGTATAGTTGAAATAAATAGGGTTGTTGTATGTAGTTGGTAGGAAAAATGATTGGAATGTAGGGGTAAAAGTGGAAAAAATAATATGATTGATAGAATAATAATTAGCATTGGGAAACGAAATACCATGGAAAAACCATGGTTCCCATGGTTACACTTATCCAAACGTCCCCTTAATCGGCATGTTGTATGCCTCATTTCTTATGCTAGTATGAGTCTCAAATTTGGAAGCACACCTTTTAAGAGCCCCTGCCACTAAAATCGACATGCTAAATCTCAAATTTAGCATGCTGATTTCATTCACGTTTGGCAAGTGTTCTTTGTTATTAACCGAGTGCATAGAGTGCAACATATCTCATCATGCTAATATCGTTCTTTGAACACCTTTTAGAACTTCGCCTGAAATCAGCATGCTTAATGTTAAGTAATTTTTTTAATATTTACCTTTACTTATTTCATGTCAAAAGTTGAATGACAACGACAAGGGAAACAGCAAAAGGAAAAGAAGTGAAAGAAGCAGCAACCAGAGGGAGAAAGGAAAAAGAAAACAAGCCAAGAAAGTGGGTTTTAAATAAGAAAAAGGCAAAATAATAGAGTTCAAGGAAATAATAAAGGCGAAAGATGCAAAGTCAAGAATTAGCATTGAGAAAAAGAAACAAAAGATTGTCAGGATAATGCCTAATGTTCAATGATGCAAGTGTTTTGATACCAATCAATTTCATTAATTTGTAATGTATTGAATTGTAACATGTTTATGTTGATGGCCATATACTTTGCTTAAAATTTACAGCTTTACTCCAGTGATAACTCTGTGGGATGAATGTTTGGATTGAATGTATATGTATGGAATGAATGTGTATAATGAATGCGTGGAATGAAAGTTTGAAACGAATGTATTGGCAGAATCAGCATATAGGTTTTCTATCCACATAAATCCTCATGCGGATTCTAAAATAAGCATGCGGAATTTACCACAGACAGCTGAAATGTCAGGAACGATTGTTACTGATCGAGAATGAGCATGCAGAATATGAAATCAGCATGCGGATTTTCCCATAAATTATTGAAATGTGATGAGGGATTATCATTACCCCAGAATCAGCATACAAAATATGAAATCAACATACGGAATGTGAATTTAGCATGCGGAATTTGCCTGATTCAGCAAATTTTCAAGAAAGGTCATCTGTGGAGTTTGAATAGCATGTGGAATTTGAAGTTAGCATGTCGAATTTGCTAGAATCAGCACATTTTTTAAAAATCAATCCTTTAGAAATGGAAATTAGCATGCACAATCAATCAAATTCAGTAGATTATTGAAAAAAGGATCCTTCGGACATGAAAATTGTGAAATATTAAAATTGCATTCGAAATCTATGAAATTGCTAAATCAGCATGAAGATTCTACGAAAGCATCAACCATCAATAAATAAATGTGAACATGGCAACAAGATCTGAAATTGAATAAACATGCATAACTGAGAGTTCACACGTATAAAGTTTTAACTTTCTCACCCAATATCAAGTTAGCAACCATGAATTTTTCTTCTTATTGACAAGATGGTGAATTTTACAAACTGCATGTTGTGTGTCTAATTTTACATTTCAATAAATATGTAAATGGATTTAAGTATTTTCCTTAATTTACACACAAACGTACTCATTTTTGAATAAATGTGGCCTATACACATATTGGATTTGAATAAAACATGGTCTCATAACTAATCTATCAAGCATCAAAATCTTAAATTTAATGAATTAAAATTTTAAATTAATTAAATATGAGCCCTAATTATGTGAAATCCGCTTCATTGAAGTGAATTCACAAAAAAAATCTGATTTGGTTACACCATTTTTCAACATAATTTCTACAATTATATTGCTAGAAATTATTTTATTTAAAATCTCATGCAAGTTGTACTCTGAAGAAGATATAAAATTATTTATAAAATATTAGTTTGTAAAAGGGGAGCCAATTAAATATAGTTAAAAATAATTTATTTAAATCAAGATAAAATTTAGAAAATAATTCTATTTAATTATTTGTCAAAATTTTAAACTTATTAGTTGCTATATTGATCCAAATAAATATACTTATCGCTTTAATCTAATTTAATAAATTAAAATAAACCGAAATATAAAAATAACAATACAGTATTATTTTTGAATAACTAGAAATTTTTATTTCATATGAAATCTAGCTAGACAATAAAATAAAATGAATGTAACTATATAATTTAAAACTTATTTCAATTTATAAAAATGGTGTTAATTGCCACTAATGCACATAGATGCAAAACTTTTAAAACTAAAATTTTTCAATATAAAATTTTTTATTTTTCATAAATATCCCATTTTTAATTTTTTTTATATTTTTTTACATAACTATATTATTTTCAATTATTTTTACACAACTGCTCACACAACTAACATATTTATTTTAATTTTATTTTTTTATTCATCATCATTACCCCAAGCATATTATATTATTACATCATTTTATTCAATTTAAAAAAAAAATTTATATCAAAAAATTTTTATATAAAAATTTTATTACTTTCCAAATACACTCATAATTTAAAACTTATTTTATAAAAATGGTGTTGATCGCCTATGATGCACATAGTTACGGAACGTCCCACGGCAGGAATGGGCCAATGGCCACATCATAAACCAATTCCAATGCAACACGTCTTTTTTTTTTTTTTTTTTGCTGGTTTGATTGGCAATGGAACACATCTTTGAACCTGAAGAATACAGGAATCTCAAATAGGTACACCTAAGAACAACAATTAGGCAAAATAAATTAAATAAAATCATCCTGAATTTCGGAGATTTCCTGCAATTGTAGGGCTAATTGAAGTTTAGACAGTACATCTCCCATTGCCGGTCGAGCAACTTCGTCATTCGACAAGCACTTCACAGCAATCTCTACGAACACCCTAAAGCATTCTGGGTTGATCCTCCCTTTTAGATGGGGATCGATGATCTCCTCGAGCGTGCCATTCTCGTGGCAATGAAGGGCCCACTCGGCCAACTGGGCTTGATTCCCTGGCAGTGAATGGTCCAACGATGGTCGTGCACAAAGAACTTCCAACAGCACCACCCCAAAGGAGTACACATCTGACTTGTCATTCTCAGCATTCAAAGGAAGGTCCTCTAAATTCTGAGAGGAACCCCTTGTCAATCGACCGACATTAGATATCTTAGCAACCCACTTGTAATCAAGGAGGATATTGCTTGTCCGAACGCCTCCGTGGACAATAGCTTCGTCAGTGGGCTGAACATGAAGGTAATGCAGGCCACGGGCAACCCCAATACAGATCTCAAGTCTCCGCCTCCACAGAAGAGGAGGCTTTTGTGACTTGTAAAGATGGTCACGAAGGTTCCCTCGTGCCATATACTCATAGATGAGGATCATCTCCGACTTCTCCACACAGCAACCAAGGAGAGAGACAAGGTTGTGGTGGTGTAGATTGAAGAGCATCTCGATCTCATTTTTGTACTCATTGAAGCTCAATCGAGTTTCTGGATTTGCGCGCTTGATTGCAACTTGGATGTCTACACCCTTAATGGCTCCCCTGTAGACTTTACCAAACTCGCCTTCCCCGATGCAGAGGACCTCATCAAAGTCATTAGTCGCCTTACGAATCCCCACAAAGGTGAAGAGCCGACAGCGAAAGTCACTTTCCTGCAGCTGGAGAGCCAATTCAAGGCTCCGCAGCACATCCCTCATTGTCGGTCGATCGACTCTGCTATCAGATAAGCACTGGTTTGCAATCTCCACGAAAACCTCAAAGCACTCTGGCGCGATCTTCATCCTTAGATGAGGATCAATGATCTCTTCCAGTGTGCCATTCTTCTGGCATTGAAGAGCCCACAGGACCAGGTTGGCCTGATCACTGGGCAATGAATCATCTAGTGGCTGGCGAGCGCAGAGAACTTCAAATAGCACCACGCCAAATGAATACACATCTGACTTTTCCGTTAGTTGCCGATCCCGGAAGTACTCAGGATCCATATATTCAAAGTCACCCATGATATCCGAATCCTGCGTGAATCCCCTTGTGGATAGCCCGAAACCTGAAAGCTTGACAATCAAATCATAATCGTGGCCATAATCAAGGAGGATGTTAGTGGTCTTGACATTTCGGTGGATGATAACTTCACTGTTGGCCTCATTGTGCAAGTAGTTGAGGGCGCGGGCAACATCTATGCAAATGCGGAGCCTCGTCTTCCAAGGAATAGGAGGATTTTTAGACTTGAAGAGATGCTGCTGAAGGTTCCCACGAGCCACGAAGTCATAGAGGAGGATCATTTTTGAGTTCTCGTTGCAGAAACCAATTAAGAAAATAAGGTTGCGGTGGCATAGGTATGAGAGAACAGTAATCTCTGTTTGGAAAACACTTTCAGTTGCAGTAAGCTTGATCGCAACCGGAGTGCCCATAAAGTCTCCGGTGTAAATCCAACTGTTATGCCCACATCCGATAATACGACTCTTATCGAAGCTACCAGTCGCAGTTTCTATATATTTCAAAGAGAAGTGACGACTGCGAGGTAGGAATGATGTGTCGATTCT
This sequence comes from Annona cherimola, assembly GCA_030490835.1. Classification (NCBI taxonomy): domain Eukaryota; kingdom Viridiplantae; phylum Streptophyta; class Magnoliopsida; order Magnoliales; family Annonaceae; genus Annona; species Annona cherimola. The sequence goes on along the minus strand of CM059977.1, from coordinate 9,501,564 downwards.
GCTCGCGTTCCTTCGGCCTAAGCCTATAGTTTTGGACTTATTCTGTGTCAAAATGGAGGGCCGCCAAATTGGCACTGCAGTACTTTCCTGCAAATGTAATGCAAGTTCAAGGTTTCGCATGACAGCCTCCATTGTTGGCCGATCCATCCCACGATCAACCAAGCACATGGTAGCTGTCTCGACAAACACCCTTAGGCAATCAGGTGTTATCTTTCCTTTTAGATGGGGATCTATAATCTCTTCCAACATACCGTTCTTGTGGCAATGTAGGGCCCAGTCCACCAACAAGGCCTGATTCATTGGCAATGAACAGTCAAATGCTGAGCGCGCACAGAGGATTTCCAGTAACACCACTCCAAATGAGTACACGTCTGACTTTGCAGACACCTGTTGATACTGGAAGTATTCTGGATCCAAATATCCTGCTGTACCTTTGACGATGGTGCTTACACGGTTTTCTTCCTCCGTAGAACATAGGATGGACAATCCAAAATCTGCAATCTTAGCATCCCAGTTTGAATCCAGGAGGATGTCCATTGACTTCACACCTCGATGAACAATAGCATGACTGGTAGCCTCGGAGTGGAGGTACTGAACGCCACGGGCAGCCCCAATACATATTTGAAGTCTGAGATTCCAAGGGAGGCCATGAGGAGGCGCTTGTGACTGGTAGAGATGCCGGCAGAGGCTCCCACGTGGCACATAGTCGTAAACGACGATCATCTCCAGGCGTTCGAAACAGCAACCAATGAGGGAGACAAGGTGACGGTGGCGTAGCTTTGAGAGCATCTCAATCTCAGCTTGGAACTCAGGAAAACCCTGCCCCATCCTAGAGCCACAGTCCCAACGCTTAATAGCAACTTCCGTCGCTCCACCATCAATGACTCCCCGATACACTTTGCCAAAACCGCCGACTCCAATCTGGAGGTCCTCGCTAAAGTTGTTAGTAGCCTTCTTCATCTCTTCAAGGGTGAACTTCCGGCAGACGTCCGGATTGACCCAATCTCTCCTCTCCGAGGTCAACAGAGGTGGCCAGGCAAAGGCATCCTTCCGCTGTCCCCAATGACGATTAGCAAACATTTTTAGCAACAACACTTGGTACAGACTATATAGTACTGCAACTGTTGCTGCTGCCTATATAACACAAGCCCCCCTCGGCCGTCTCTACAATCAGTCCCTGATCTACCAAGGATAGTGTTAGAAATGCTCCCAAAAAAAACAACGTAACATGGAAAAAATTTACTTGGAAAACCTTCATTGTGACAAAGAGGAGAAAATATCCTTAAACCCAACGCATTCAGATAACAAGCTCTCTCTCCCAGGAAAACCAACCCAATGATGAGTAGTTTTCCCTGAAAAAAAACATATCTTACATATAAGAATATAACAAAGCCTTAAAATTTCAAAATCTTATCGAAACTTAGAGCAAACCTCTGTTTATAACATACAGAATCCAAGTATATGCTAACCAAATTCCATGTGGGATTAGAAACCCATCAGATGGTGTTAACTAGGCTTTGGGGTCTCGAGACTTCAATCGATCCCATTTAAGAATGCTGATTTGATTCCGGAACCCCAGCAATACATTTTGACTTTGCTTGTAAGTTACCCGGACAGAGTTTATGTGATAACCCAAATCTGAAAAATGCTGATCACTTTCTGATATGGACGGTTTCTTTTTGCTGAGATGGCATGTTTGACATTTTGACCACACTTGTTGAGCATCGGACGTGTCATATTGACTATTTGATCTGTCGAGTCGACTAACTGATGTGGGCTCTTGACTTACTGGCAAATTTATTTTAAAAGGTTAATTATTTATAATTTAACCTAAAAGTATATTTAAATTTAAATGAATGAATTTGGATTTAAATAAATAAGATATTAATCAGGTACGATGCTCAGAACCTTTGCTTGTGATTGAAAGGTAATGAGTTCAAGTTATGGCTTGGGAGTAGTTAAAATGTATGTTTTGCTCGTTATGTGGTTCAACTTGCTGTATGAATAATTTGATAAATTATTTATCATGGAATTTAGTAGATGAAATTATTTTCAAGTGGAGTTTTGTAGTTTGTTTTATTTATTATGAGATCCTCTTGTTTATATTAAGTTGAAAGAAGATATTTGAAGTTAAATACATGATTTAATTATGAAAGTTGGATAATAATTAGTAGTAGGAATAGGTTCAAGCTTAGTGTGTTGCTTAAAGGATTATGGGCTTAACCATTTATATTAATTGTAAAAAATATATGAGTTATAATATAATTCAATATGATATGCATTATAAATTATTATTTTGAATGTTGTTTAACTACTCAAATTATATCTATGGGAATAAATGTGAGTTCGTAGGAAGTATTAAGTACAAATTATTTTTATGTGATATATTTTAAAATTGTGTAGCTGAGTTACTAGGTCAGAGTGAATAATATCTCAGAGTGAAGCCAATAAGTGATAGTACCCAATATCATTTTCGGTATCTATACATTATAGTTTAGCTTGGGAGGAATTTTCCTTTCCACTCTTTGTTTAATGTGTTAGTAAGATGCAAAGCGACCCAATAATGTAGCAATATTTGTAATTAAAAGAAAAAAATGAGGATGACCTCTAATAGTATGACATAAATATGTGAATTGAGAATGAATCAAAGACAGAATATCTGCAACAACATTCATGAAGACTCCACACGCTTCTATATAAATGCAACCGCCGGCTACCAATCATATCATTAAATGCATGGTTGGTTAATTCAAGGCTATAACAGGTCATGAGCTCTCCCCATTTGAGCATGCAGCCGAGTGAAGTGTGAGTGAAGTTGAAGTGGTGTGAGCAACCAAGTGCTTAATAAGTGGGGTGGTAAAGGTGAAAAGTGAGCTGTGTAAATAGTGTAAGTGAAGTAATAGTATGAGTAATGTATGGTGAGTGTGAAGTATTGTAAATCATGAGCGTGGAGGGCTTGTGATTGTAAAGTGAGGAGTCAAGTTGTATTGGGTGTATTGTCCTTATACTAATTTTAAAATTCTTTGAAAAATTATAGGGTACTTTTTTCAACATGAATTAGACAAATAAGAAAAAGCTTTCCAATGGCCGCTGGGGGGTTACTCCATTGGACAAGGAGTTCAATCCAATGCTTATGGCATTCTACTTCGCCTCGCCATCCTCATCTCCATTTTCTTCTTCCTCTCCCTCCACTAATCTAGATACAAGCGGGAAGACCAAACAATTTCATACAGCACCTCTAATTGTCGAGTGGAAAAACCGCCACATTGTTGAATTTTCTTGATTGTTTGAGCTTGAAATTTAATTGTATTGATTTCAATTTCCAGAGATGCTCTGCAACTTTGCTGGGATGCATTTCTTGAAGAAAAGATGGTCACGATCCATTTCCCAAGAGGGATTTCCATTTGTTTGACTTTGAAACCGGCAGAACGTTGAAGAGTTATCATAAATACTCCCCCTCCGAATTGAGTGGCCTAGTTGAGCCTCCCTGTCAACCTTAGGTTCGTGGATATATCCGATCAGAGGAACGGACCGTAACGTGTAAGAATATAAGTTATCTGATTCCAGCGCAACACATCTTTAAGAGCGCATAAACGAAACAGCAGTACAAGAAAAGTAATGAAATATTGCTTACCCTTTTAGGCCATGATTTTGCAATTAATTGGAAAATCAGAATTTTGATTCAGCTGGAACTCATCAATGGAATCTCCTGTGGGAACAGGGGTGATCTTTCAAACTTTTCAGCGATGGCAAAGGATGATGCATCTTAATAAGAGTGACACAGCGGTAGTGAATCCTCCTTCAACGACGGTCATAAGAAAAACAACAGGCGCCAACCATGTTCATACCCTGCCCACTGCAACTACAAGAGTAGTACCTGCCCACTCGATCACCAAGGCTGCGAGGTTGTGATTTTGGTGGCTTGCAGATTGATTTCCATGCCCTCTAGGAATATTGTGGATTGGAAATAAATAATCCGCCTCTGTCGCCATGCCTACTGTTTGCATCCTGGGTTAATTCGCTTGACTGGAATTGTCCTTTTCTGCTTGTCTTTGTTTGATGTATTAATCAGATGGAATCAAGGAAGGTAGGGGTGCAACTTGGGCCGGGTTCAGCCCGAACCCGGCCCGCCGAACCCGAAATTCTATTTACATAATATATATTTATTATTATTATAATAATATATCAATATCCCATATCTATTCATTTCGAAGCAGGTGTCAGAGGATAACTTTAATCGGCGTCAGAGTATAGCTGTCTTCTGCTTTTCAATTTTGACTTCTGCTTTCAATTTTGACTTTCACCGTTTGAGTTTGCCCGCCCTTTCCAAGTTTCCAGCTTTGCCCCTTTCTTCCAGCTTTCTTCCCGCTCGGAGACTCGGTCCCTCGGAAGCGCGAAATCCTGTCTACGGAACCCGTGATCCCGTCGCGCGTGCGATCCCGATTCCCGTCCGAAGAGGCGAAGACCGATCCCTCCAGTAGTTCAGCCTTTCTTCTCCGGCACGCCTCTACCGACTGCTCCCTCCCATTGTGCTTCCCTGCATCCCGTCGTCCGGCCTGTCCCTGACGTCAGCAGCTCCAGTAGCACCACGCCACCACCGCAGCACTTGATCCTGCCGGAAATCGATCTCCCGCAGCCCGCTGCGACGTCCTCCAGCAGCACCACCCCGGCACGTGACAGAGCAGCCCCGGGCGAGCTAGCCTTGAAAGCCCGAAATCCGACACCTTAGTCCTTTGCGTTGAGCGGCTTGAGCTACCTTAGTCCACCACCGGTAATAGTTCTGTCTTTGATATATTTTTAGAAAAAATTCTTACTTATTATTTAATATATAAATTAATAGTACTATGATTAATTATTGAAAGCTAGTTCAATGAAAACCCTATTCGAAAATGAGAGCAGAAAAAAAAAAATGTATCTAATGTGATTATATATAGGTAGAATGAATTTTTAGAAATAAACAAATGAAAACAGTATTAATTATCTGAGAATTAAATTTTAAAAATAAAATAAAAAACAAAATGGACTGATATTCAGAAATATTTATTTTTACTCAGCATGCAGAATCATTCAAATTTCAAACAGTGTAAATGGTTATTTCATTTGAACAAGTATTTCTATAGCTTGAATGCTTGCATTCAAATATTTTTGCTATTCCAAAAAATTATTTTATTTGTTTGTATTTATGTTAGTTGTTGATAACTTGATACGCATTGATTAATATTTTGATTTTTGAATTAGTTTGTTATGGCTCTCAAACGGACAATTTCTAATTATTTTTATATATTATAAAAAAAGTGATATTTATGTGATCAAATCAATATGGATAGTTCAAGTAACATACCAGACAAGATTAGTGATCCGGAAATCAACAGTGAGCTAATAAAAAATTATTTTTTATTAATAATAAATTATTTTTTAAACTTTTTTATACAATAGGTTTGTGATAAAAATTATATATAGGATGAGTAACAAAGACATATTAATAGAAAAATGTCAACCCGAAACTCAACCCGAGCCCGAATTTCAAAAATAGGATTAGGGTTGAGGTTTACAAATAGGGTTAGGGTTGAAGTTTTACAAATAGGGTTAGGGTTGAAGTTTTACAAATAGGGTTAGGGTTAGGATTGAGGTGAACCCGAGTTTCATGAGCCCGAGTTGCACCCCTAATGGAAGGCAACCCACGACGAGGGCTTTTAATAAAGTTATGGACCCGAGTTGATGGAGTCATGGAAGGCAACTCCACGACGAGGGCTTTTAATAAAGTTATGGACCCGGGTTATATGTAGGGGTGTTAATGGTCATGGTCAACCCGTTAACCCGCTCGTTCAACCCGTTAATAAATGGGTTTGGGTTGGGATTTTTGAATAAATGGGTTATGATCCGCCAACCCGTTCAACCATTTAATTAAATAAACGGATTAGGATTGAGGCTTCGCAACCCGTCCAACCCGTTTATTTAACTCGTCCAACCCGTTCAACCCGTATAACTCATTTAATATAATATATTATAATATATATATACAATATTTATAACATGAATGGACATTAAAGAGATGACTTGAGATTGGCGCTGATGTTTTCAAGCTAAAATAAATTAAATTTAGGTACGTTAGCTTCGAATTATTTAATTTATTTAAATTTACAAATTCTATTGAAGATTTTTAGCATGAAAATTAGTAACAAACACAACCCGTTAACAACCCGTTAACCCATTTATTAAATGGGTTGTAAATGGGTTAGGGTTGAAGTTTTTTAAATGGGTTAATAAACGGATTAGGGTTGAGATATATTAAATGGGTTAGGATTAGGATTAGGCTCCAACCCATTCAACCCGATCCGTTAACACCCCTAGTTATATGTTACCGAAAGCATTGAGCCTTAATGCTCTACGTGCATATATTTATTTTTAAAAAAAAATTTAGAATTTTTTTTACACAATTGTTAATTTGTATGTATTTAATATGCGTATCAATTTTTACTATTTTTAAAAATTTTAAATATTTTTTTAGATTTTAAAAATAGTGATATTTTAATAATTTAAAATTATTAAAATGTCGCCGATTTTTTTATTTCGGAAAAAAATTCTAGGTGGTCGAACACTGTCCATAATTTTTCACTGTTGACCACTTTGGATGGTTTAGATTTCACAAAATTAGATGGGACCCAATAACATTTGACTGAATGGTGGTATTTGTGGCCTTTCCAAAGGCAATAGTGAAGTGTAGAAGTCAGACGAGAAAAGCCCAAAATCAACAAATTTCGGACACAAAATTAGATTGTTGGCTCACAAAACATTATCACCGAGAAAGTCAAAGAGGAGGGTATGTTTAGAAAGTGATAAATTATAAAGATTTTTAAATCAATACAAAATTATTAGCATAATAGGAGTAATAAGGATGAGTAAAAAGAATAAAGTTAAAATAGATAGGTTAATTATATAAAAATAAAAAATAAAAATAGAGTAGTTGTAGAAAATGAAAAAATTTAGATTAAAACTTTTTTTATTTGAAAAGTTTTTATTATAGTGAAACATGCCAATAAAGAGAAAAAAAATTTACCACAGAGCTGAAATCATCTACTTAAAGTGTAGCATATAGAGAATTCAAGGATATGGCAAAGAGAAAACCTAAAAACATTGAAACAGAAGATTGCTGCTGCTGCTGCCTGCTGAGAAGAGAGAAGAGAAGCATGTTTGGGTGGTGAGGATTAGAAGAGAAGGGCAATGATCATTTAGACATTACTAAATATCTCTGTAAAAAGGAAAAATTTTAAAAAACTCTCACTTTTTTAAAAAGAAAAATTGCAAAACCCTTATTTCAGGGAATTATATAGTAAAAACTCCTCCCACAGGAGATTTGAAACCCAATACCCCTACTGCAGGCGTCTGAATTTACCTCTGGGCAAGTGCAGAGTGGCGAGGCAAGGCAGACTTGGAGTCAATGCAAGTGAAATAACCAGTTTCCGCTGAGAGAAGCCATCCCCAGTTCCGCGGTTTTTGCTGCAACCCAAATTCCCAAAAGGGCTTGAAGGAGTATCGGCGCAATTGGCTCGCACGGTTGCCTTGATCATAATCACAACCTATTCCATGTTTCCAATAGTATTATTAAAATGCACATAGCTAGATGCAAACGTCGGCATGACATACACGATCAAAGAATCTAATATGTTTCAAAGATGCAAGATTTTTAAATTGAATACAGGATGAGAATGTAAAAATATGGATTGAAAAAGATAAAATTATATTGAAAATTGAAAAATTGTCATGAAAATAATATAAATTTGATTTAAATTCCCGATTAGGTGCACCCATGTGGGAAACCATGTATCGCGGATTTTGAGATATATCATCCCTCAACCAATCATTATATTTTTCCACTTTTATCCTTATATTTTAATTATTTTTCACATAATTATCTCTCAACAAATCTATTTATTTCAAATTTGTTCTCATCATTTCATATCAATCATACAATTCTCGAAATATTTTATTTCTTACTTCCCACCCCATATCCCAATTCTCGCAACTTTTAAATTATCAAACATCCCATTAACTTTGTTACACTCGGGTACAAATACTCATTTTTTAATTTTTTTTTTTAAAAAATTTACACAAATGTTGATTCAATATGTTTAATATGTGTATTAATTTTTATCATTTTTTAAATATATTTTTGAATTTTCAAAAATTAATGGTATTTTACTAATTTTAAATTACAAAAAAGCCATTGATTTTTTAAAAATCTAAAAAATATATAAAAATCTTCAAAAAAGATAAAAATTGATACACATGTTAAATACACTTAAATTAACAGCCTTGAAAAAAATTCCAAAGAAAAAGAAAAAATGAATAAAATTCACGGAGATGCGTTGAAGCTAAGTGCACCTAAGAGCATTTAATAATACCCGTTCAATTTTAAGACTCGTATATAATTTGGGAACAGATATGAAAGCGTCGCATTTGCCTTCCGTAGTGCCCCGCCCGCCGTCCCGGCCGAAATTAGAATCTACCAACGTCCGACTAACCGACAAAAGACGGCAATGATAACAAGAAATAAGTAAATAATAACAGTGGGACATAATACCCAAAAAGTAGGTGACATAATTACCAATATGGGTATGCGTCATTCTCCAAATGCATCATGCCACACTCGGCTACAATGTCCTTCACTTAGTTTCAAAACATTTCATCAATCATTTGAAACAAAATGCACCGTTGCTGGGACCAAAAGTTTTCTACTATTTTCTCCAAAGTTAGAAACTTTAAAAGTATTTGCAAATGGCTATAATGATGTGGAGGTGTAAGTGTAAGAGTACGAAATTATGTGCATCTTAGCTGAGAGACAATTCTCGTACTTCATATATTAATACGGACACAAGTCGTAAAATATGTTTTCCGTTATGGAGTTTAATTAGTTACCAAAAGATAAGTACGTATGTATAATATTGAATGTCTATTTCTTAAAAACACGGGCTTTATTTCATTATTTTAATTTTCAATTAAGATATAAAAATAAATAATTGGTATACTTAATGGATTAAGCATTTAAATTAATTAAATTTGAGCTCTAATTATGTGAAATCCGCTTAATTGAAGTGAATTCACAAAAACTGCGGATTTGGTTACGCTTTTTTTCAGTATAATTTCTATAATTATATTGCTACAAATTATATTAATCAAAATCTCATGCGAGTGTACTCTGAAAAATATATATAATTATTTATAAAACATTAGTTTACCCAAGTTGGTAAGTTTTAATATACTTTCACTAAGTAAATGTTCAAGTTTATCCAACACCTTTATTTATGTATAAAATTTTCTTGGTTAAATGGAGTTGATTTAAATTTTGAAAATAGATGAGGAATGTTGAAATTTTCAAAATCTACAATAAAGATTATATTATGTCAAAGATAAATAACAAAAATAAAATAGGTAAGATGGTAGAAGCTTAGGCTAATAGGTTTTCGGATCAATTATTGCCCTGAGCAGTTTTTATTTCTATGCAACTGTTCATGAAGAGATGCAACTAGCATTTGCTTGAATTCAATAGATGCAAGATGATATGGCATGCAACCATTGATGCCATTTGGGAGAATTAAAAACCCGACAATCCACTCATTCATTCCTCTCCTTATCAAGACATCTAGTGTTCCATTCAAGAAATTTATTGCTCATGTCTTAATTCAGACATAGTGTGTCCAACTTGTTAGTTTGCAAAATGAATTGTCAAGTGTGCAGTCTTTTGGCGATGAAGAGCCCACGTTGCCAGGTTGGCCTGATCACTGGGCAATGAATTGTCAAGTGGTTGGCGAGCACAGAGGACTTCCAAGTAGCACCACCCCAAATGAATACACATCTGACTTTTCCATCAATCGCTGATCCCGAAAGTACTCAGGATCCACATATTCAAAATGGCCCATGATATCCAAATACTGCATGAATTCCGCATCCCGTGAATTCCAACATCCCCTTGTCGATAGCCCAAAACCTGAAAGCTTGGTAACGAAATCCTCACTATAACCATAACCATAATCAAGGAGAATGTTGGTAGTCTTGACATTTCGGTGGATGATAACTTCACTAGTAGCCTCGTTGTGCAAGTAGTTGAGAGCGCGGGCAACATCTATGCAAATGTGGAGACTCTTCTTCCAAGGGAGGGGAGGACTTTTTTTTTTTTTTTTTTTTTTTTTTTGATGAAAACGGTCACCCCCTATCCCCTCTCCCCACCACTATGATGGGAGGATGGGATAAGAGAGCCCGAGCAATTCATTGCCAAAAAATTATCTGTACACAGTTTTTCCAAAAGAACAGGAGGAGGGTTGTCCCACCATTCCTGAGAAACCAAAAAAGACATAGATACATAATCTGCAAGAAAATGAGCCACGGCATTTCCATGTCTCAACACATGATGAGTAGTAAAGAGCGGGAAGGATGCAAGAAGAAATTTGATTTCCGCAATGATAGCCCCGGCCGGTGATAAAATCTGGTCCTCCTCCAAAATGTATCTGACTAAAAGAAGGGAATCCGTTTCGAACTGAATATTCGTAAATCTTTGTTGAATAGCCCATTTGAGACCCAAAATGAAGGCCGTCGCCTCCCTGCACAGGGGTTCCATGATACCCCTCCGCTTCCAGCCCTTAGCGGCAATGAAGCAACCATTGGAGTCGCGAATGATCGCGGCAAAACCCAAATCGTGATTGTCGTCATGTTTCCTTGCATCAACGTTCATCTTGAGGACACCCCGAGGTGGTTTGGTCCATCTAGCCACCAAAGGCCTATCAATCCATCCATCAAGAATAAGCAATTTTGCCTTCGAAAATTGTTCAATATAGTCCCTGCACCATTCCACAATATTGCCAAAGCTCGGTTGTACCCCCTCTTTCCAAAGTTTGTTTCGCATATACCACACCCGCCAACAAATTAGAATGAAGAAGCCCAAATTCCCATGTTGATTTGTCGAGACCAAACGATGAAAAATATCCTGAATCGAGTCCCCATGGACCGCGGATGGGACCACCCCTAGAAAGATATGCCTCGTGTGTTGACAGCCAGTGAATACATGAGCAGCATCCTCCAGCACCGTTCTGCAAAAAATGCATATAGGATCCACCTCGATGCTCCTACGCAGTAAGTTTTGCTTTGTTGGTAAGGCATCCCGGAAGAGTCTCCACCCAAAAACCATAATTTTGCTCGGCAACTTCAACTTCCAAATAGCTTTATAAACTGCCGTGTTCACCGGATTGTCCATTGCCGCCCTCATAACTCGATATGCAGATTTCACAGAATAATTACCATTTGGCTCGTGAATCCAAAATAAGCTATCATCCGTGTCCAAATAGGGTAATGGAACTTGGTTGATGCGTTGTCAGCCCTGCTCCCCAGCAGCTGCCATGACTCTCTCCATATTCCATGAGTTCGTCGAATCATCAATAAAGTAGTTGACAGGCACGTCGTCCAAGATTGCTAAAGGAAGGGGTCCCGCTTTTGTCAACCGGCCCTCAAGCCAAGGGTCCTTGAAGAACCGTACCCTTCTGCCATTTCCAATCCGCCACCTGCAACCATTCTGTATCATCTCCCTTGCTTTCAATATGCTCTTCCATGTAAAGGAGTCCGAAGGCTTAGCTTTGGAGTTCCAAATGTCACCATGCGGAAAATATTTTGCTCTAAGAAACCTGTGGCATAGTGAGTTTGTTTGCGAAATAAGGCGCCAGACTTGTTTGCCTAAAAGAGCGAGGTTAAAAGCATATAACTCCCTGAAACCCAGACCCCCCGAGAGTTTCGATGTGCACATATCGGAGGGGAGGACTTTTAAACTTGAAGAGATGCTGCCGAAGGTTCCCATGAACGATGAAATCATAGACAAGGATCATTTTTGACTTCTCGTTGCAGAAACCAATCAAGAAAATAAGGTTGCCGTGGCATAGTGTTGAGAGAATCGTAATCTCTGTTTGGAACGCACTTTGAGTTGTAGTGAGCTTGATCGCAACTGGCGTGTCCGTAAAGTCTCCCTCGTAGATATTGCTGCAGTGCCCATGTCCAATAACGCGGCTGTCAATGAAATTATCAGTCGCAATCTGTATATGTTTCAAGGATCGATGACAAGTGCGGGGTAGGAACGACGCGTCGATTCTGCTGGCTTTCCTTCGGCGTAGGCCTGCAGTTCTGGGCTTTTTTTGTACCCAGAAGGGATGCCACGGATGTTGCTCTGGAAAGCAATCCTGCAAATGCAATGCAAATTCGAGGTTTCGCATGACATCCTTCATTGTTGGCGGATCGATCCCATAATCAGCCTAACACATGGTAGCTGTCTCAACGAATACCCTCAAGCAATCAGGTGTTATCTTCCCTTTTAGATGGAGATCTATAATCTCTTCCAACAGACCATTCTTGTGGCAATGCAGGGCCCAGTTAACCAACAAACCCTGATTCTCTGGCAATGAATGGTCAAATGCTGGGCGGGCACAGAGGACTTGCAGCAACACCACCCCGAATGAGTACACATCTGACATTGCGGATGCATTGTGGAAGTATTCTGAATCCAGATACCCCAAAGCACCGGTGGCGGTGCTCACAGTCACGGGACCGTGTTCGTCGGTCGAACCTAGGAAGATGGACAATCCAAAGCCTTTAATCTTGGCATCCCAATTTGAATCAAGGAGAATGTCTCTCGACTTCACACCTAGGCAACTGATAACACGATTAGCAGCCTCGGAGTGGAGGTAGTGAATGCCGCGGGCAGCGCCAATGCATATTTGAAGTCTCAGATTCCAAGGGAGGCCGTCGAGAGGGACTTATGACCGGTAGAGATGCTGGCGGAGGCTCCCACGTGCCATATAGTCGTAAACAATGATCATCTCCCGGCGTTCGAAACAGCAACCCCTGAGGGAGACAAGGTGGCGGTGGCGTAGACTTTACAACATCTCAATCTCAGCTCGGACCTCACAATAACACTGTCCCGTCCTGGAGCGGTAGCTAAAACGCTCGATGGCAACTTTCGTGGCTCCACCATCTATGACTCCCCGGTAGACCTTGCCAAAGCTGCCAACTCCAATTTGGACATCCTCGTTGAAGTCGTTGGTCGCCTTCTTCACCTCTGCAAGGGTGAACGTCCTGCAGAGGTCCGGATTGACCCAATCTCCGCTCTCCGAAAACAACAACGGTGGCCAGGCGAAGACATCCTTCGCTGTCTCCGACGACGACGAGCGTAAGGAAAGCAACCGGAGGTAACCATTGGCAACATCACTCAGTACAGTACTGCAGCTACTGTAGCTGCCTATGCAACACCAGTCCTCCTCGGCCATCCCCCCAATTAGTTCCTGGTCGATCAGGGATGGTACTACAGATTAGGCTCTAGGAGCACTGGGGCAAGATTTTCATTTTAGGAGGCTTGGAGACTTCGATGCCCTTTGAGAACGTGGATTGGATGCTGGAGTACCAGCCATACAATACAGTTTGGCTTTGCTTTTGAGGAACCAGAGTAGAGTTTGGCTTCGCTTGAATTTTCTTGCCGCTCTTTTTTAATGCATTAGTGCGATGTAAAGCAACCCAATAATACAGCAGTATTCGTAATCAAAAGAAAAGAAGTGGAAAAGATATAAGAATGTAATATAAATATATGTGAACCAGCTTTCTAAAAGAAACTTTAACAAATTAATTGAGAATCGAAGGCAGCTGGCGCTATGATTTCCAAACTTCAATGGCAATAATAGAGCCCAATGCCTTCCAAAACAGAAATCATAGGCCTAGCTGCCTTCAATTCTCAAGTCTAACTGAAATTCGTAAAAGAAGCCAGAAACTCAGAAAGCAGAGGAAATTAGTTGTGTGTAAACGGGAAAAAAAAAAAAATGGGAGAAAGTTTGCGGGTAAAAGAGTTTGGAAAAGATAAGAAAGTAGTGTGATATAATAAGGGCAGTAATTGAAGGGAATCAAATTAAAAGAGATAAGATAGTTCTGTAGAAAAATGTTAAAAAATAATTGAGAAGTAGGATAGTTTTAGAGAAAAGTGTTTTAGTTGTAAAGAAAAATGTGTAAATCTTGGGGAAAAAGATTTTTCTTTGTTCTCTCCCATTGCCGAAGACATCCAGTGGGGTTTAAAGTTGGCAGTTGTTGAACCCGAATTCTTTTCCTTTGGAACGAGATAAGTAAGAAACAGCTTCCATTTTGAAACTGGAATTGTGGGGATCTACCAGCTGACAATAGTAATGATCAGTAGAGAGTATAGCACCAGCACGATTCACAAAACAGCACTGAAACAGAGCACTTCTCCTCTAAAGTGAAGCCAACCAGCCTGACACATCCTTTAAACATGAAAATATTCAAAAGTTTCCTAGGTAGTTTAATCTAGAAATGCAATTGACCATAGATGGCCTAGACACTTTCATGCAATCGAGTATGGTAGACGTGCAGCCAGCTCATTTGTTAGTAGTATATCGTACAGTTAGCCGGTTGCCCAAAATGGCCCTTGACTGATTCTCACCACATGCTCTTCTCGAATGCTCTCTGATGGGTTCAGGATACTCCATTACATTAGTAATCTTGGTCAGTCTCATAGTTTTAACTCCTCTAAGAAATCGTTGACCTCACAAATGACAAACATAAGCACCAATTCATCACTCAGATTTTAGCCATCACATGCAATCCTGTTCTGCAATTTCAACCTATGAAGAACAATATCCTAGGTATACCAGCCACGAAGTGTAGAGTTCCCTCTCGGATACATTTATGATGGACCGTATGAATATCTTGCTATCGAATTACCAATTAGAAAGAGCTTCCTGACTGTTTCAGCTAGAAATTGCGGTTGTGTCGCTTTCCATTTCAAGAGATGTTTTGTAACTTGTAAGCTGCACTTGTCGAAGAGAAACTGGTCATGATCCATTTCCTAAATGGGATTATCGTGTGTTGGACTTTACACCTAAATGCAGCATGAACTATTTGTGTCGAATCTTTCACAAACACGCCCTATACAATCATAATGTTTGGAAATTTTAGCATGGGTTAAATGGCCTAGAAATCTTTTCTGAATTGATGGGGTTACCTGCATAAGTTTCCCACGCGACTATCATATCCAATCTATCTCGCTCTCCGCGTTGCGATTCTAGCCACATCATCCTCATCTCCGTTCTCTTCTTCTTCGTCCTCTGCAAGTCCAGCGGCAAACTGGCAATGGGAAGGACAAACGCATATCGCCTCCAATCGTGATAAATTGGAATTGCAATTGTCTTGCTTTCGGTTTTAGGAGATGTTCTGTAATTTTGGTCGGCTGCACTTCTTTAAAAAATATATGTACGGTAATGAGTCTAATGACCCATTTCCTAGGTGGGATTTGTTCATGTGTTTGATCGCACGTCCAAATGCACCATAAATCATTTTCATATCGTCACAAACACACGGTATAAAAATCGTATTGTATGGCCTGGACTTGAGACTCTTATATGATTAGGATTTCGCTGACCTTGTTAATATGATCGCCTCTCAGCCTTACATGTGACACAGCCCTGGGAAAGGGACTTTATTATCGGCGAGTACTTTTTTTTTTTCCCCGGCTATACAAGTTACATTTCATCAATCTCGGCAAATACTTAGATGCCCGTCCATTTTAATTTTATGATCCCATTTTGGACCCATCTTTATGGGTAAATCAAAATCTAATCCATCCAATACGAAGTTCCATCTAAATCAAATATTTGAGGCCCATCGTATAAAAGTGATAGAAGTGTGAAACGAAAATAATAAAATCGCTTAATTTATACATCTATTTCGAAGCTACTAATCCAACATGTATACCATCTAAAATAATATTCCTACTAATATAATGTTCTTATAAATTATTACAAGTCCTATGAATCTAAGTAATTTTTGTATTTTACAATGTGATTATAAATATTTTTAAACAGGTACTGCCCATCAAAGACAGATTGAAATTTTGAAATGATTTTTAACACTATTTTTAAAAAGGTACAGCTCGTCCAAGACTTCGATTGAAACGTTGAACTGATTTTTGACATCCTGGCAAAATAAATGATTTTAAACAAAATAGGTGGATTGAAGCTTGTAGTTATCAAAGCGGGCCAAACTGAGGCAGTACCACTGAAGACTTTTGCACTATAAGCAACACGGAAGTATTTGAGGCGTTTACCTTTAATATTGCATCCCCTTGTCTTCAGATGAATTTACTAGTACCTATATGAAGAGAGATGATCTTAGTAACTTTCTACAGTGGCAGGGAATTATTGGTGATAATAAGCGCGCTGGTAGACATAATTCACCAAACATGCCATAATTGACCCTGGACGTTGAGGGTCTATCACCTGACAAATTTATAATACGTGAAGCTTACAGCACCTACACAAACCTGACTAGTTAGGCATCGTTTGGCCAGACACTACGGCCGACACCTTTGCCAAATAAGGCGCTAGTAAAAAACAGTTGCTTCTCCTAGCAGTTCTTTTAATGACTGTTTGATACAGGAGATTTTCAAGACTATTCGGTACATAAGATTCTGTACCACAGCAACTCACCCATTCATACAGGTTTCTCAACAGGAGAGACGAAGAACCATGCTCTAGGGCCTGGACTCTGTTGTGTGGCTGAACGAAGCCTCAGGACGCACGACACACTCTTTATTGCTCATCTGATGGATTCAGGATGCTGCGTTAGATCAGTCTTGGTCAGCCTCACCTCCTAGTTCTACTCCAAGAAAGCATCAACCTCACAAATGACAGAGCAGCAATTCATCATTTTTAGATTTTAGTCATTACATAAAAATTCTGTTCAGCACTTCCAGCCTATCAAGAGCAACATCCTAGGTACAAAAGCCACATTGTTTTGGGTTTCCTCTTTGATTTTTAGAGCCGTCAACATGAGGCAACTCAATTGTCCTACTAAACAATGAATAAATACTCATTTATTAGTATACAACAAGCATAACTAACATCACCAAAACTCAGAATACATGAAGAACAAAATAATTGTAACTATTGGACGTCTCAGATGCATTCCCTGTTCTCTGTTTTTGTCAAGACCATAAAAATCCACTGCTAAAGCACACTCACCTGCCCGCACTTATAGCCCCGCCATAAATCAAAGTCAATGGCCAGCACCAATAGCCCATCTGCGAAGAAAACATTTCAGTTCTCATAGCTCCTCTGATTGTAACAAAGTCTCGGATCAAGGAAATAATGGGAGCTCGAACAAGCTGGCAACCAGGCTAAATGGGCACTAGGAAACAAAAAGGAACACCATTGCGCAGCAGCTTCCTATCGCCCAGTTTTTGCACGCTTCATGCCACTGGTATTGAAGGGGGAGACACTGCCACTTGGCCGAGGGCTCTCCTCTCTAAAGTTTGAATTTAAAAGTGCCAACTCTCTTAGCTGCTCTCTCTTGTAATAGTCCTGTGATTCGTCCTGTCGCCAAAAGGGAAAAATTCATCAAGATGTCACCAAAGAAGATTCAACTTAGCATGCCTAATCATCATCTTTTAGTTGCCCAAAAAGATGATGAGGAAAACACGTCAGCATAGACAAACAGAAATAAATCATGTTTATATGACAAGTCATCTGTCTTGGGGCCATAACAAACTTCAGATAGGTTTGAGTTCTCACTCTTTGTTGCCTATGCTAGAACCTGTCTGGTCTTCAACATACTTTCCCATCTGATTGAACTATCATCTTATCATCTTGCCAATGATATCCTCAAATATCGTTACTTCCAATAGCATATTTTTGTTTTCGCTGAAATCTAATAACAGCTATTTTAAGAATTTCCCTTTGGTTTTGCTGTTCCCCATTCCCCTATCCTCCCAATTTGAGTTTTACTTCTTCCACTGACTATCCCTCTCAATCTCCTAATTCTCGTGGAAATTCAAAGACGCTAAAAATGATATTTTCTCACATTTTTTCTTTAAAAAAAATTTAAAAAAAAAAAATCCACATCTTTAAGGTACTTTTTGGTTGCAACCCTCAACATATCCCTTATTCACACTGGTCACCAAAGAAATCTAGAAGCATTCTTTCACAAAAAGGTCTTTTTTTTGGCATCATGGTTTGGACGCACATCTACTAGAGTCATGAGTGTGATTTTATGTAGAATTGAAACGCTGAATAAGATGAGGTCAAAAGTCAAAACATTAATCTTATGCAA
Source organism: Annona cherimola (assembly GCA_030490835.1). Lineage (NCBI taxonomy): Eukaryota > Viridiplantae > Streptophyta > Magnoliopsida > Magnoliales > Annonaceae > Annona > Annona cherimola. The sequence continues at coordinate 9,483,426 of CM059977.1, read as the reverse complement.
CAATATTAAATGTGATAACATGGCATGGCCCCCAAAGACCGGAGGACTGTTTCCCTGAAGGTTGGTCATCATCTTCAATCTCTGGGTAAACTAACATAGTAGCATAAGCCTGTGAGCAAGTGCAAGTATCCCACATTCACCGCCATCACAAGTAAACATTGACTTGGTATAATCTGCTCAGCCAAAAAAAACAAAAGACGAAAAGCCAAAAAACAAACAGACTCAGGGGGTGTTTGGGAAGTTGTAAAATTTCTGATGAAAATTTTTTTATATAAAAGTTGTTAAATTAGTAGAAAATGATGTAATATTGTAGGGGTAATGATGAAGAGTAAAGAGAATAAATTTAAAATAAATATGTTAGTTGTATTGGTAGTTGTGTAGAAATGATTGAAAAGTAGGGTTGTTGTATAGAAAGATATGTAAAAAATAATTAAAAAAAAAATAGTTATGGAGAGTGAAAAGTTTTAGATTGAAAAGTTTTAACTTGACAACTTTTGCAAATTGCCAAACACACCCTCAATTTGTTGCAAAAATAGATAGCCTCAACTTTTCCAGTCGAGATCACCTCTCAAGTGTTTATGATCCTCCATTCCTGCTCGGTGGCCTAAAGTTTAAAATGATCCCAGGAGTCTAGGATAACTGTATGGCACATGGCTAATAGTAAATCAAAATTGATCCCCCTGGTGTCTCCACTCATCATCAACATAGCACAAAATCAACAAAATTTAACAGTGAATAAATAAAATAAAATAAAATAAAGATAACTGAATCCACAAACCACATAATGCAAGACAATGGAAAATCAGTAATATAAATTTTCTTGTTCACACCAATTGTTCCTCAATCTGTCAAGCAAGAGTCAGCCACTATACAGACAATCCATAAAAGAATGGTGGGAAAAAATTATTGGCAACAGTCGTGTTCACGTACAACAGATCAAAAGTTGGCAGGGGCAACTGCCAAGCAGCCAATACACTGCCAAATCAATAGTTTATATCGTACAGTGTGCAGTTAAACATTCCACCAACCACTCCATGACCAAACAAAACAATCAAATAACAACTGTTTCACTAGCACATTGAGCATCATCAGCCTCAACATTCTTGACCTCTGGAAATATTTTTAGAAAATCAAGAACTTTAAAAGGGTTTGTGGGGGCCTACATACCACTGGTTTAAGCAATTCTTCAAGGATCTCTTTTGCATGTCTCAGCCTTGCATCAACGATGTTAGCAGGCAATTCAGCCTCTACCAAAATGTGAAGGGGTTCACTCAGATGCTCATAACCTGGTTTTCCTCTTAGTTTCTCCTCCTTCATCAAAATAGAAATCACAAAAGTAAGCACCAGAATAGGGCATAAATGAGCTAAATATATAAACTCTCAGTTCACCTACTCCAAAGTAAAATACTCGCTAACGAGGAGATGACCCTGATTTTCCTGCAACCCCTTCTTCAGTATTTACAATACGGCCAAATCAATGAAATAAAATTGAAAAGATCCCCTCGAGAGATATAGCTCAACATGCCAGGGGAATGCATAACTGTATTCGAACAAAAAACATGTGCCATACATTACACAACTACAGAACAGCCAGTGTAGGCAAACTAACCAGACAAGCTTTACTTTTGCACAAGATAATTTCCGTTCTTTATTCATCAGAATCATCATCTTATATGAAATCTAATATGATTCATGTTAATGACATGTTCTCTTTGAGTTGAATACACCGCAATATTCACATATACCTTTTTTCTTTTTTCAATATCTCATGAACCTTTTCCTCATAGTTTAAAGCTCTTGACAAAGGTACCCATGCAACAATAACCACACTCTTAACATGTCACAAAATCAAAAGTTATTGAACAGAAATCATTACCATCATCAGCTTGTTTTCAAATGACACATCAATTGGCAGAGTATATAAAAGAGAAAACACTTGCAGAAACAACACCATGAAAGCACAGGTTGAACATCCAAGATATCATGCATGCTTGGTCTGGGTTAGAAACAAGACCTATGTTGTGATGGCCCAACACATTATGTAAAATAGGCATATCACCAAAGGCCCAAAAATAACCATGGAGGAAAAGCCATAGTCTAAAAAAAAAAATTTAAAACTGCTGTTGGAAATTTCACAGCGATATTTCCTCTTTTGAACTGACTGTCAGGTTTTTCTCAAAGGATGGATTTTGCCTTTACAAGATTCGCACAGAGTGCACCACTACCAATGTAATCCCTATCACTAGGAGCTTTCACCACTGAAGATGGGCCCAGTTGAACAAAATAAACAATTTAACTGTCAAGACTTCCAAATTCAAAAGATCTTGTAGATGGCACAGGCTTGTAAATAGATGAAATACACAACATCATTTCAAAGATGCCTTGGCATGCACCATGCAGTATGTGAATAAAACCTAAAGCAAGAAAGTAAACGAGAAATGAAAGGAAAGAGAAATCTTTTTATAAAACAAAATCTGTCAATCAGTCAAGCTCCATAGGCTGTTATTCACCTAAGCATAAAGGGAAGAATGCGATAAATATCCAGTGAACAACCTACGAAAGTCACCAAAAATAATATTTCACCTTTGCTGGATCTTTTATTGATCCTTTTCCTCTAATATACACACGACAGCCAGTGGAAGCCTCAACTCGTTTCAGGGAATTGCCCCTAGGACCCAAAAGCCGCCCAACAAAATTGAACTGCTAAAAAAACAACTCGTTAGTCTTGATAGAAAGAATTGATAGGGTATATTACTTCAGACTCTCAGATTATTCCCACATTCTGATAAACATGAGCCCATATTTGCATCATGTTATTTGCACACACTTCAGGAGTAATATACGTCGCAAACAATATAAATAACCAAAAGAAACATACATGAGGATAGGTATCTACTGGAATTTCCAAACGTAATATTTTCTTTAAGATATATGAACTCGGGCTTGCTGGTGCTCTTTGCCAGTCCATTGTCATTCCCTGTGGCATACCTAATCTCTGCTGCAATATAAAGCACATTTCATATTTCAATAGTATTTATACAGAACATTTTGCATAGAAAGAAAGCTAAGATGGAAAAGGCCGGTGAGTTGGAAATTTTCAGAAGGATCTCGGAAAGAGAAAATCAGCATAACGAGGATCTCAATGGTACAGAAATGTTAAGATGCAGCCCCACAATGGATATGAACTAGTTGAGATGATATCAAGGATCTCCCAGACGAAGTTGACCATGGAAGTAAAATGAGCATTTGCTACCTTTCTTTTTTTTTCTCAAATATATGCAAGCAACAAAAAAAATCCATCATTCTGATTTTACTCAGCACACTGCTACCTTCATGGTTAATCTGATGACTGAAACAAAGCATCCATGGCACAGAAATCTGGATTCTGAATAATAAAACTGTGATGCAGAGCTCACCAGAACAAACTACAAAGTCCACTTCAGGGGACCATTCACATACCAAAGTTCGTGTTCCCTTGAAATAAACAATACACGACAATTAAAGGCATGGAAACCGGAAGTTTGTCAAAATAATCAATCACCTCTTGTGGAAGACCATTCCATCCACCGAAACCCATTCCAGCTGGATTTGAACCAAGGTTTGCGGAAGCCATGGGACTAGGACTTCTATGGCGCAGCCTATCATAATCTCCAAATCCTTGGTTGGAGGCTGTGCCAGATAACCTCATAATCTCTGTCACACCATGAAAGACATCAAACATAAGAAAATACCATGATTTCCAACATAAACAATACAATTATTTTCCATACAGCATTTAGAAACAGATCAAACAAGAACCTTTAATATAAGAGAAATGCTCCTGGACATACTTATGATTAAGAGGTAGTAACAGGGCAGCACATGTTTGAAACTACCAACAACTGCTGATAGTTTCCAAAGTATGAAAAGGTCGAAGCAAAAGTTGGCAGGATTCAGCCAACATAAACCAATCTGCTCCTGAGTTCCTATGGTGTAGTAATTCTGTTTTGTTTTTAAGCATAGAACTAATAGAAACTGATTGATATAAAGCTCGATAATTTGATGTTTCTACACCCTGTATGTGACTCAAAAACAACTAATTGGTCAGACAATATTCCAAACCATGCTTCCAACACAGTTTTCCACTGTCAGTTACCAGTTCCTTTAATTTTTGCCTTTGAAAGGTCTTTTTTTTTCTTTTTAACCGAAGGTTGTTGCTCTGGAATCCTTCCATGTTTTGAATGGACTCTGTCCAAGAAACTATTAAGAAGAACATATTTCTCCAGATTCTATGTTACATTACCATAGAGATGAATCCGACTGACTTTTATTCTGAACTTGCCGAAATCAAAAATATAACTTAAAAAGAAAACAAATTACAAGTAAGAATTACAAAATCGCATTTCTTTCCCAATTGACACGGGATGTACGTTCTAGGATAAAATTACAGATTTTCTTTCTACATTAAAATTAATCAAGAATGCTATCTTCTTCCCAAACAATATTATTCAAAGTATTGAGGGCAACTGTACTCCAGTAGACAAATTTCGAATTCTACAATTATTAATTTAAGGCACACAAAAGAAAATATTTTATATTTTTTAAATTCTTGAGATATCTTCATAAATTATTAAACAATCTCCTTGGACTATTCATGTCCAAACAAAATTATTCAAAATAGTGAATATTTTATATTTTTTAAATTCTTGAGATACCTTTATAAATTATTAAACAATCTCCTCGGACAAGTTGTGTCCACATTTATCAAGTTAGCCGCAAGATGGCACAGAACATCATATGGCTCAATTGGATCTTGTGAAAACAAAAAAAAAGGGAAAAATAGTAATCCTAATTCCTAACAACATAGGCAACTTAAATCAAAATTAAATTCTCCTTCAAAAAATCAAGATTTTAGATGAAACTATTCATGAAAGTAACGTCCATGTAGCACAACTTACAAAAGAAAAACCTGAATAGGAGTATAAACTGAGAGGGTTTCGCACTCAACTTTTGTGGGTATTGTACCCCATAATGTGTATGTTTCCAATTTTTTTCCCATCTTTTTTCTTTTTTGATTGGTTTTTTTTTTCCAATCTTAGATATTAGGCAACATAGCACAACATAACATCTGGTGATCATATATCTTACAAGAAGATCAACAAGGCCCTTCATACTTCAAAATATGATATTCCATATACTCCATCTCGTGGATCTCCAACAGCATATAAATGAAGTCCAAATCATTCATTATCTTTTATCTCAATACTAAACCTACAAGAAAAGATCTCAAATATTGGTACATAACAAGGAAATGACAAGATGAAATTCCAAGTAAATCGATTGAATCTGACCATATGTGTGACAGTTGCGCTTCTATGTAACCAAGTTACATAAAAGTGATTCCATGTAACACCCTCCATTTTTAAAATTTTGATGATTGATAGAAATCCCACCCCATCCATTATAATTAATACCATTTGTTTAGCTAAAAGACCAAGTTTCATCAAAATCAAAGATGTGCATGGGCCACATTTGCTTTTAAATATATATTATGTGTAAATTAAGAAAAATGATTAGATTCATTCACATATGCATTAAAATGTAACAATACTTTATAGATTCAATTATCCACATAAGAATTATGTTTTGGATGGTTTAGACATTAAAAGTACAACTTTAAAATTGATATTTAGCATTAAACTATTTTATTACATTGATTTTACACATTTATAGGTAGGTAATGCAAAAAGTGAAGATATTTTTGTAAATTAGAGTTTAGATTGTTTTAGGATGTTTATTTCTATTTTGGATTTGTTAGAATATTTAGAAGATATTAGAGGCATGTTTGGCAACACAAAAAACATTTCGAAATAAAATTTTTTACTCTCTACAACTATCATATTTTTTATTTATTTCTTCATATCTTATTATACAACTACCTTACTTTTCAATCATTTCCACACAATTACCGATATAACTAACCTATCTATTTTTACTTTATTTTTTTTATTTATCATCACTACCCCTACTATATCACATTATTTTCTTTCATTTCAAAAACTTTTACACCAAAAATTTTTCATCCAAAAGTTTTATCACTTTCCAATCACGATTTTCTAAAATATCTTAAAATCTATTTGGAATAAATTTGTATCTATTTTAAGTTTATTTCTCCTAGAAATTTACTTAAAATATGCAATTTCTTTTTCTAAAAGATTACTCTTTTAATAAATGTTGCTAAAATAAGGTGGTATGTTCACCTATACATACAACCTTTGTAAGTTCTAAAGAGCATTAATTTAAGATTTACAAAAGTGTTTCTCTGATTCCTCTTCTACTTATTTGTATTCTTATCTTCCCTCTTTATTCTTTTGTTCTATCTTCTTTCTTTCTTTTTCACCTCTTTCTTCCTTTTTCTATTTTCTTCTTTATCCATCCTACATCAGTAGGGCTCATACACAATGATAATAGACAAATGAAAAGGTTTCCATAATAATGCACATGATGCTAAATATAATGGATAGAGCGAATTTCTCATCAATCACCAAGGGTGTAGAAATGGAAAAGGTTACACAAAAGAGAGTTTTCATAAAAGAATAGGCGTATATGTAATATTAAATTCTTCAAAGTTGTGAATATAATTTATATCTAATGTTTAATCATTTAATAATTTTATTATTACATATTTTAAAGCATTATCAAATTTATTTATATCTTTATGAAATCTACACCTTACTTCACTAATGTAAGCACCACAACGGTTCTCTAGGCATACTAAATTGCTACTAAGAATGGATGAAACCTAAGATTTGATGGTACCTTAAACAAACAAGTAACTTGTAGTCAACAATGAATCATTACTATTCCTATCCTTATTTCCCATCGATGCTACCTCTAGATTTTCCTTGCTATTATTCTTGATTTCATCCTCCCTCATCTCACTGCATATGCATCCAGAGCTATTGCTAAAGAATCTTAAATCCTCAAATCACTTAGGGTTGAACAGTTGTGGAGTTACGCAAGCTTCAAAGTTACATTTTGCTGTAAATCTGGGGAAGATGAACCTTCCTAACCAGCATTTTAACAATCATATCTACAAGCCAGAACAGTATAGTAATTTTCAAGCCAACATGCCGATTTACAACCTTAATTACTTTAAACTCAGACTTCTCCATGTTGAAGCGTTTATGCTGTCCACCAGCCTTGTGAGATACTTTCCAACCAATGAAAGGCACCATTTTGCGATCATACAGAACGCATAGCAGCAATCAAGAATACAGACAGACAATGCATTGAATCCCTCAAAAACAAAGAGTCGAAAAGCCACATCAGAGAAATACTCACCTTGATTTAACAGTCGGCTGCATATGGGAAGAACTTGCATAAAAGGGACAAGCTTCCGGTGTTCTGCCAACAGCTCTGTCAAGTACTGACTAAAAGAGATATAAGCAAATCCAGATTCAAGAGAAATGCCATATCAAACAAAACACAAAGTCTCAAAGAAAAAACCAGATAAACCCAACAAAAACCTCTCTGTCCAAAACACGGGCAAACGAAAAATCAAAGTACACATTTAAAATAAAATCCGCAAACATCAAGAGGAAAATCTCATATTCCTTCTTTTTCTTCTAACTTCCCCCTTCCAATTTCCGTATGTGTTTGTGCTCCCGAATATCATTGGCGAAGTACTGAGGGCGGCCAGAAAACCCCCAGGCCAAAGCCCCAAATCAACCGAAAAATGCACAGAAAAAAGAAAACCCAACAAAAGAATGACCGAAATTTCCTCCCCTCGCGTATTTACTTCATTTCTTCTTCAGTTCCCCCCTTTTCCCATCATTCTTTTCAGCAGCAGCTGAGTGAAAGACAAACCGACGAAGCAAAACCCAAAACAAAAATCGATAGAAACATCACCCGCAGCATAATAAAACTAAAAGCACCCCAAAAAATATTTTTTTGGGAAAAAAAAAAAAAAACAAAAACAAAACAAAACAATTTTTTCGCTGTGTTTCTAAACGCATACCTGTCCATGTCCGGCCCGTTTCTGATCTGTGGCGAAACAGCTCTAGCGGGCGAGAAGTTGTGATTATATAGTCCTGACATCGCTCTCTTTTCCCCCCTCTCTTTCCTGGAAGAGCAGAAAGAGAAAGAGAGAGAGAGAGAAAGAGCAGATATCCAAAGGGTGCGTTGGAGGGCAGCAGCAGCAGCAGCAGCCAGAAAGAGAGAGAAGCAAAAAGAGGAGAGCAAAAAGTCCTGTTGGGGTCAGTACGTTTTCTTTCTTTAACCCCCCCGGCTGCCAAAAATAGAAAGCGAAGGGATTAAAACATCCCCAACGCTGCAACCTTGCGTCTGCCTCGTCTCTCCCTCGCTCAGTCTCTCTCTTTCCGAAGGCTAAACACGTCGTCGCTTTCGCTAGCAGCGTACGACTTTTCGGGTAGCCCGTGGAATACCAATCATACCATACGCCACAGAAGTATCTGCTTTCTAGCTTCTACCTGACCTCTCCCTTTCCAACCTCTCTCGAACTTTCCCCGTCGCCCAAGAAACTATTTTTTTTAACCTGCCACTCTCTCTCCTCCGCCTCCGCCCTCCGCCCTCCGCCCTCCCACCATTGACCCTTTTTACTGCCCTCCCACCATTGACCCTTTTTACTGCCACCTAGAGTGATAACTAACAAGCTGCTTATCGCACTTATCAGGCTTTTTTCGCTTTTTACAATCACGTCCAAAATTGCTCTCAGTTATGTTTTGATTAGCCCCTGGTAAATAACATTGACTCGGTAGGCTTCTTTGATTTGACTTCTTATTCTTCCGCTTGTGATTTATTTATTTAAATTAGCGGCTCATTTTTTGCATCTTTTGAGCTATTTTTATTTTCAACCTTCTCACTCTAGATTTTTTTCATCATTGTTTATGTTTATAGTTGCAATATTTGCTATCCAAATCAAATAGATATATTCACCATTTGTAGTGTTGATTTTTAATTTTGAAGTTTATTTATTTTAATTTTTATTCTCATCGTTGAATAATTGTTTTATGAAATTGTCTGTTTCAATTTCTTAAGCTCTGTAGATATATCGTTCTTACAATATTTTATACCCGGTGTTTGATGAATTCGTGTATATAATATTTTATATCCGGTGTTTGATGAATTCGTTTATTTTAATATATACGAGATGTGTTTATTATTTGATGAAGTTTTTGAATAAAAATTTTCTGGTATAAAAGTTTTTTTAATCCTAACAAGTAATGTGACAAGGCATACGTATAATGAATAGTCAAGAGAATTAACTTAAAAGGTGTGTTTGCCATTTAGCAATGAGAATAAAAATATCATCCAAAATTATTCAATTTAAAATTTTTTACTCTTTGTAACCACCCTATTTTAAAATTATTTTTTCACATCTTCTTATACGACTATTATATTTTCTAATTATTTACATACAACTACTCATGCAACTAACGTATCTATTTTAACCTTATTCTATTTATATTCCATCATTATACATATCATATCATATCATTTTCTATCAATTTAATAACTTTTACTCAACAAATTTTTCACCCAAAAATTTTATCTTTTCCCAAACATAAACTAGAGCAATGAAGAGTAAGATAATTATATATAAAAAGCAAAATAAATAGCTAGAAAATATAGTAATTATGAATATTAAAAAAATTTAGCCTAATAAATTCTATAAAATGTGGAACACACCCCCTAGTATATAACTTGTACAAGTCATTTTGATTATCGGTTATGCAAGTCTTAGCTATAACAACTCTTCTATTGAATGGCTTTGGATTTTTACTTCGACAACTAAAATTTATATGGTAGTAATTATTCATCTAATTAATGACTTGGGAAATTAAATTATTCTAAAATTGAAAGTTATTGTGTCCTTTATAGAAAAAGGAAAACCTAAAATTAAAAGTCAATCTAAGCAACTATGTTTTTCCATTTTTGTTGTCATTATTTTTCCTACTACATTATTTTATTCAAAAAGAAATGTCACTCTAAAATCAGGAGTGGGTCGACTCGTGACCCGCCCCAACTTGACCCTATTTTTATATCAAGGCGGGGCAAAATTTTAATGATTTTCTTAAAATGGGGGTCAAGGCTAACCAACCATACCCCTAACTTTTTAATATCATTTTTGACTCGCATGACCTGCCTAACTTGGTTATTCGAGTTGTGAATAAAATTTGAATAAGGTATATTTCATAAACTTGTTCTAATATTCATGTTTTATTTAAATGACGATATTTTTATTTTGACTAATTATTAATAGGTCGAAACATACAATATTTAAATTTAGCATCTATTTATTTGTATACTTAATAAATTTATACGTTCTTAAAACCATCATACTTGACCCATATTTTTGCTCGACTTATTGTCTTGATATCAATCTGAATTTTATCCTGAGACATACTGTAAAAAAGTAAGATTCAAATTGACTAGGGGTGCAACTCGGGTCGAGTTATATCGGGTTGGAGTGAACCCAAACCATAATCTTAAGAATTTAATCCGGGTTCGGGCCGGGTTCGCATTGGTTTTGGTTTGGTTTCGGGTTAGAATTCGGGTTACCAATAAACTATTTTTTTTCCAAATTTAATTGTAATCTAAAAAATTTTTATTGGAATATACATACCTGTGTTTATGAAGTTAAGCCTCATGCTGAATTCCGCAACATCCTTTCAAAAAATTCTGCAACATCATGTTGAATTTTGCAGTATTCTTTGAATGAACTCTGCAAGCAATTTTTCAGCACCTTATAGACACAAATAAATGACAAATTAGTTAGTTTTATGACTAGTTGGTCATTTCTATTTAATAACTAATGGAAATGACTCAATTGTAGCAAATAGAAAATGAATATATCATACCAACTATTGTAGTTGAAACTAAACATTATCATACAAATTGCTGAAATTGAATTCAAACTGAATATTTATCATACAAATTGCTAAAATAGAAATTGATCACTTGTCATACCAAAAAAATTAAAATACGAATCAAATTTATACTATAATCTCAAATTCAAACTAACAGATTTCTCATCCTAACAGAAAAGTATAATATGAAATAGATTTATCATGCTAACTCAAATTCAAACATAACCCACATAACAGTTATTCAAAACAACTAAATCTAAATACACTAAGCATACTGGTTCGACATTCCAATCTAATTTAAATGCAATCCAAATTTAAAATGACAATATAAACGAATCTCAAGTTTAAATAAGTTTACATCCACTTTTAAACCAAATCAAAATTCAAATGAGTTCGCGACTCCAAAAAAAAAAATGTATAATTTATGAAAAATTATATAAATTACATCGGGCTCGGACCAGGTCGGGTTTTGGTAATGGGTTGGCGTGAAATTAGTTTTTGTTTCGAGTTTCTACGGGTCGGGTTGAAACCGGGTCTATTTTGAAAAAGTCTAAAAAATAAAATTCATTTTTGGTTTTAGTACCGGGTCGGGTAGGACGATTTCGGACCGACCCGGTACCAAGTTGCACCCCTAAAACTGACATTGTCCTAACCCGGTATAAAAATAAGTATTAAACACATTTTTAAAAATATAGGGTCAGGGTTTGAAATACCTTGACCCTTCATGACTCGCCCCGATTCCCACCCCTATATAAAATAATTAGTGTAGCTTGCAATTTGAGCAAAATATTATAAGCAGATCCAAAAATGTTCGGATATTATTAGTTTTCGCGAATCGCAATCAAGCAATTTTTATGGGCCTGATTTAATGGGATTACAACTTTTATCTTACAAACCCAAATCAGGAAGAAATAAATAAAAATATTTTCGGTATAATTTTTTTGAAATATAAAAAAAATGATATAATATAATAAGGATAATAATAAGGAGTAAAGAAAATAAAAATAAAATTGACGGATTAAAAGTATAAGTACTTTGTATCAACAATTGAAAAGTGTGGTGGTAGTGTAGGAAAAATAAAGAAATAATTAAAATATATAATAGTAGTAATGATTGGAAAGTTGTAGGTGTTACCAGACACCCTTTAAAATTCAAAACGTATATATAAACATATATTAAAAAATCTACATTTACAATTTCAAAATGGAAAATAAAAAAAATGCAATCTAATGTGTTTTCGAACTCGCCGAAAATGATAACGACACCGGTTCAAATAAATATGGTAGGTTTAAAAGTAATAGTAAAAAGTGAGATTTTTAAACGGTTGAAATGTCAAGTCCCGTCAAAAAGGTTGCTCATGCAGTCGTCGATACAATATTTGTTTCTTAATTTTTTTATTTTTTTTTATTTTCTTATTCATAAACATATTTTTTTAAGTGTATATTAAATTTTATCATTTTACAGTTTTTTACATATTTATTTTTAAAATTAAAAATCAAGTTTTTAAGGGGCAAAATCGACCAAAATACCCATAAAATTGATGATTTCTAAAATAAAAAATAAATACATAAAAATATTGAAAAATGATAAAACTTGATACATAAATTAAATACACCTAGGTAAACTTGTTTACGAAACAAATCAGAAAATTAAACATTGCATGTTATTTATAGCATCTAGTGAGCCCTCCATCGAAAAACATGCATGTAAAAATGAGAAACAAAAATTTCCTCTTTTCATTCTAAAAAAATTGTCAGTATATGATTTTTTTATAGTAATGTCAGTATATAATTAACATTTACAGGGTGTGTTTGGCAATGTTAAAAACATGTCAAATTAAAATTTTCATTTTTCATAATTATTCTAATTTTTAATCATTTCTTCACATTTTTCTATACATTTTTCCTATTTTTCAATCATTTATACATGATTACCCATACGACTAATTTATTTATTTTAATTTTATTTTCTTTACTCTCCATCATTATTCCTATCATATAACATTACATCACTTTACAACTTCTACTTTATAAGACTAAACATAAAAAAATTTATCCATTCCCAAACACGCACATAATAGCGGTTAATATTTGATTGGCCCAATTTTTTTTGGCTGTTATCAAGGCCACTTCGACTGTGATTTAAATGAGCTAGTTTGCCACTAATATGACTTTGGTCATGTTCAGCTAGTTAGAAAATCTGAAAAAAGTTGACGTGCAGGTGATTGTGCAATTAAAGTTTATAAGCAGGGACACTTTTATAAAACCAAACATTATAATAAAGTTAGAGATTTGTAATTCCTAATAAGGGCATGTTAAGAGTTATGCAATTTGATGGAATGAGATGTAATTTTGAATGAGAAATGGTTGTTGTCTGTAGATAAATAAATGGTTGTATTGTGCATGAATAAAGTAGTGCTGTGTATAAGAAAAACGAGGTAATCATGTAGTTGGAATGAGAGATTAATAAAAAAAGATTTTAAAATTTTAAAAATATTATTCGTTGGTAATAAAAAAAATCCAATTCAATCATGTCTAATCGGATACTATAAACAAACACAAATATATATATATATATATATAGAAATGATCCGGTGCATGCGACTGCACCATAAACAGACGAGCACAAGATCTTTGAAAGGGAGCCCACATGGATATATGTTTGAGTTTCAATTATTGTGCACTTAAACGTGCATAACCGTTGAATGACGTGCAAGCATTCTAAAAAGTTCGCTTGTATGCGCAGGCCAGGGAAGACCCCGTAAGACCATGTCTTCCCTACGGGCGTCAGACCTCTCCGCGCTTAAATGCGCAGGGCGATTGTCCCAAATAGAATATTTAAAAAACAATCACTCAAAGGCCAAAGCTGGTCATCAACTGAATAGAGATACGGTAACACTTGCATAGCCACGTAATTTAACATCAGTGCGTGTATGAGTAAGCTCTCCACTTCTATCATGTGCTTGAGCAGTAGTCCTCATTTACATAAAACAAGGTTTAAAAGAAAATATCTGCTAAAATTAAAAAACATGTCAAAATAGTACCAATTAAAAAAACGAGAGACTTTCACCCAATTGCCTTTTATTTCTATTTAATGCATTGTACAAGTGCCATTAGACATCAAACCATATGGCACAAACAATATTTTCTTACATAACCGATGCTGGCATCAGCGACACTTTTGTATTTTCCTTCTCTTAAGGATGTGGTTGTGTTCGTTGGTATTTGATAAAAATCTAGAGAAAAAAATTGAAATTGGACAAATTAGTGTAATATGATGGGGCAATAATGAGAAGCAAAAAATAATAAAGTTAAAATATATACAATAATTATATGAAAAGTTGTGAAAAAATAATTGAAAATTATAGTTTTATATATAAAGATATCGAGAATAATTTTAAAATAAAACATTTATAAAAAGGAAAAATTCGTAAGTGAATTTTTTTAATAATAAATAAATAGAGTAAAGTTAAAATAGATACTATAGTTATATGAAAAACTATAGAGAAATAATTTAAAAGTAAAATTGTTGTATAGAAAGATATAAAAAAATAATTTAAAAATAAAATAGTAATTACATAAGGAACAAATTTAGATGAAAAAAGTTTGTAATAACAAGCGTAAGAGAATAAAGTTAAATAAATATGGTAATTATATGAAAAGTTGTGAAAAAAATAGAAAATGTAAAAAATAATTTGAAAATATAATAGAATGAAAAAATATTAGATGAAAAGTTTTTTTAAAATAACAAGCACACTCTTAATGCTAAAAGTGTCTAAGGACATGTTTGACTATAAAAAAAAATTCAAACTAATGTTTTTTATGGTATGTTTGGGAAATAATAAAATTTTGATGAAAATTTTTAGTGTAATAAAATTTTAAAATATGAAAATATGATATAATATGATAGGGATATTAATGAGGATCAAATAAAATAAAGTTAAAATGGATATGTTAGATATATATATATATGCAATTGTATGGAAATAATTGAAAAACATGGTAATCATATGAAAAGAAGTGAATAAATAATTTTAAAATACAGTAGTTATGAATAGTGAAAGTTTTAGAAGCTAACAAAAACTTTCATAATATAAAATTTTTTGCTATTCATAAATTTCATATTTTTAAATTATTTATTAGCATTTTTTATACAATTATTATACTTCTCAATCTTGTTTTGATGAAACTTCTCAATTATTTTTACAAGCAAAATGAACATTTTAAACCAATCAAAAAACATAACTTTTTTCAAACGGTTTTTGCAAAATGGTTAATCTAGTTATGTTTAATCTATAAATCAATTTTTACCAATTTTGGAGATTTATATATATATCTATTTTGGATTTTTAAACATGAGGATATATTTTAGTTACGTTTTAATAATTTAAAATGACTAAAATATCTCTATATTTAAAAATAAAAAATAAATATATACGAATCTCCAAATTTGATAAAAATTGATTTATAAATTAAACATAACTAGAATAATAAATTTGTAAAAAAATAAAAAATATATGTTTTAGACTAGTCTAAAATGATTAGGCCTATTTTTACACAACTATTTATTTAACTAACTTATTTATTTTAACTATATTTTATGTAATCATCATCATTATCCAAATTATATTACATTTTTTTCAATTTTAAATTTTTTTACACTGAAAAATTTCATCCAAAATTTTTATATTTCTCGAACAACTCTTAATCCCATTAAAAAATTGAGGAATAATATTATTATGTGAGGCTAAGCAGATGTCTTACTTAGCTAATTTTAGAAAACTCGTTTATAACATTTTTTATTTTTTCCTTATACACTTATTTATCTAAGTATATTTAACATATAAACTAAATTTTACCATTTTTTGACCTACACATATATTTTGTTGAAATTTTTAAAGATTCACATGTTCAACAATAGTAAAATTTAATTTATATATTAAATACACTTAAATAAATAAACGAATGAAGCAAAAAAAGAAAAATATTATAAATAACATTTTTTAAGATAAACTAAACAAGACATTTACTTATCATACACGGACAAAATCACTTTTTTTTTTTTACACTAACAAAATCACTTCTAAAAAAAGTGTCGCGTAAAAGATGCGCGTGATTTGCTTTCGGAGCCCGATCGTATGCACCCGGGTGCATTCAGCCTCAGTGCACCCTGGTGCATTGCACCTATTTTTTTTATTTTTTTTTGAAAATTTTTTCATGAAGCTGTTAATATAAGTTTATTTAACTTTAAATTACCGAAAATGCCATTGATTTTTAAAAATCTAAAAAAAATATCTAAAAGTCTCCAAAAATAGTAAAAATTGATACATATGTTAAATAAACCTAGATTAACCATCGTATGAAAAAAATTTCAAAAAAAAAAAAAAAAAAATAGGTGCAATGCACCCGGGTGCACTGAGGCTGAATGCACCCGGGTGCATACGATTGGGTTCCTTTGCTTTCCCATCCACATCTGCTTGTGAATGGAGCATCGTGATCCATCATCCATCTGCCCTCTCTCGTCAGGAGCACTGGCTATGGAAGGTCATCTGCGATGACGAAAGGCCTCCGGATTGGCTAAAAGTAGAAATATAGACATGCCGCGAAGGCGGGGTATGTTTTGGTGGACTCTAAATCACGTGGCTCTTGCCTGCTAGCACCGACCGCACCAACTTGCAGAGCGACGCATTGATGGGCTGGGCAGACAGCCACGAATGGCACGAACGGTCAGTCCAGAGTCACTGAGAACTTCCACGTGAACGTATCTGAGACGTCCTAATAATTACGAAAACGTAACATGAACACGACGGAAACCAAATATGATTTCTCACTGTTTTTCTTTTTGAGCTCGGATGTAATTTCTGACTTTAACCCTATACCCACTTTAGTAATTTCGATTTTGTACTGTTACTTATATTTTCTACTATTATTTTTAATATTCTCATAAAAATTACTATACTAAAAAGCATTTTCGGTTTTACTAGCATTAAGGGCATGTTACAACTCGGCTCTTGCCCGGGTGGTTAAAAACAAAGGTCCTACGGCAGGTTGTGAGCTCAAGCCTCCCCGGCCTCCTTTTGATGGAACATTTGTTTCTGTCATTTTATTTAGGAGCTTTGATTTTCCTATTTAATAGGTAGGATTGTGTTCTAATGTTGCTACGGTGGAGCTTTTGGTATTCACTCATAAGTTGTAAAGATGCCTCAGTCCTATATTGTATACTACATAATTAGACGAATATATATATATATATACACAAATCTCAAAAAACATTAAGGTTATGTTTGTAAGAATTTAAAAAAACTTAATAGGATAGATAAATAATATGAAAATGTAATGATGTATATTAAGAATAAAGATTTATTTTATAAACATAAAAAGTTACAGTGAAAATTGAAAAAAAAATTGAGAATTTAAACATCTGAATTGATAACGAAGATGCATATTTTATTCAAGTATTTTGCATTCTTTGGAAAACTCTTAACTAAATTTCAAGCACAACTTTTAATTTAACATTTCTTAAATACGCCCTTATCATAGCATGCTATAAATGTACAAAAACCAAAACTAACACTAGTTAAGGTGCCAGCATCCTCTAATTCGAAGTTTTTTTTTTTTTACGCAAATGGAGGTCTTGCCCAAATAGATTTACATAAAAACAAAATTAAAATAATTTCTGTGCATTTTTAAAATGGCTCGTAAATATGTAAAAATAAAAAAAATAATTAGCTGTTCTAATGGCCAACTACTAGCAACCCGCTGCGGTTGGCCGGCCTTAGAGAATCAACATCGATCGCTTATTCAACTAATCAAAAGAGAGCGCTAAAGTTGTAACGATTATGAAATATGAGCCAGTTACTTTTTACAAAACACTGAATGGACAGTGAAGCCAGATACGCGCGCCCTATCCAGTCCGATAGGCACCACTTCATCAGTTCATCTTCATAATC
Organism: Annona cherimola; assembly: GCA_030490835.1. NCBI lineage: Eukaryota > Viridiplantae > Streptophyta > Magnoliopsida > Magnoliales > Annonaceae > Annona > Annona cherimola. The sequence goes on along the minus strand of CM059977.1, from coordinate 9,465,606 downwards.
TTTAGTTGTCTCAGTACAGAATATCAGATCTTGGTTTTTTTTTATTGGGTATTTACCATTATCTTAATTGATATCACAATTAATCATCTTAACTGATTTATAATTAATTAAACTTTGAGATATTCTTATAAGTTCTATTCATTATTTTAACAAACATATAGCAATGTCACTAAATTCTTCCTACGGTGGATACTCCTGCCATTGCCTCCACTTGGGAGACTAATGCTCTAAACAGCGAGCATTGACAGCGAGCGTCGAACACTGGTTGGGCGTATGAAAGACAACACTCTTAACCAACTTAGCTGGGCTTGGTTGGTTGATCTTGGTATATTTCAAATCAAATAAGAGATCCGATCCATCCATCTAGTGTATAATCATTTAAATACGAATCTAACACTACAATAGTTAAAATTTATTTACATATATGAATAAAAATAGATATTAAGCATAAGAGTGGATTAGACACAACGGTATCTGCTCTAATGAGGCAGTTTGTGACTTTGCCTGCTGACACATCAATAGTGGGCACAACTCAAATTCTACAAAATTAACCATTAGTTCTTGTATGTATCAGCAATAGGGCAGCGTATTGCCCTCGGCAGCATTGTCACTTTGTTCTACTTTTTTTTTTAAAAAAAAACTACGGGTGTGTTTGAGAAGTGTGAAAATTTTTGACGAAAAATTTTTAATATAAAAATTTTTAAAATTAAAAAAATGATGTAATATAATAATAATAATAACATTAATAATAATAATAATGAATAAAGAGAACCACGTTAAAATAAATAGGTTAGATTTCTAGGTAATTGTGTGAAAATGATTGAAAAGTAGAGTCATTATATAAAAAAAAGTGAAGAAAATAATTAAAAAGTATGGTAATTATGGAAAGAAAAAAAAATTAAATTAAAAAATATTTCTGAGTACCAAAAAACACCCGTGCTTAAAACCCGTTTGAGGTGAGCCTATCAATCTGCCGATTTGATTGCTGCTGTTTTGACGGCATTGACTTTACTTTTTTTCAAGGGCTTTTGAAATTTTGCCTTAGGGCTAATTTGTTAACGAGGAAAAAAGATTTTCCTAATTTTTACATCCGCTTGTGTTACGTTACATTTTAAGTATCTACTTATTATATTTTTCTATTATTAGTTTATTACCTTCAGTTCTTTACGCTACAAATAAAGTTTCTCATTTTTCATATAATTATCTTATCTCGTTATTCCCCCCTTAATCACTACTAATATCATATTACATCACATTGTTTCCTCGGCTTTTAAAAATTGTTCTTATAATTTTCCCCTTATTTTGTCCTCATTGAGAAGTGGATCCTAAAGTTCTTTTTAGCATTTGGTACTTTTACATTTTATTTTTTGTATTTGTCGTACATATATCTTATCTATTTTGTATATTTTTTATTCTAGTTATTAACCGTTACATTGCATCAATCACTAACGTTTTCACCATCACATCAATTTCTTATCTTTGCAATAATTCGCCAATCTTACGCTTAAATTTTGTGCAACCACAGGTTTTTTTTTATTGGAATATATTTACATACATCTCAACACATATTACATTGAAAGCCTGAGACATTCTTACAAATCTGGAGACACTGCTCCACCAAATAATCAGGAAGACACAGCTTCCAACCACTAAACGGGAGACCACTGCTCCCACAACCAACCAGACAGGAGACCACTACTCCTACTAAATAATTTTTCTTCGTTCCGGGGAATTGATCCCACGACCACAGCGCTGCCCGGAATCCACGGCACCAGCGCTTTCTAACGGCTCGGTTGGTGTGCAACCACAAGTTTAAACTATTAAGCAAGCAACATTTTTGATGGATTACAATCACATGGGAGAACTGCCTTTAGAACTGTATAAATTTCATTATATCCATTGCATTTAAAAATTTTTATTTAGTTGAAAATCAATTTTCATCAGATCAAATACATGAATTGGCCTCATCTAAATAAAAGTGAAAATTTAATGTTATAAAGTTTTTTTAATTTATAGATTTTAAATTAACATCTACACCACTTAAAAATATTCCTTCTGTATGAATGAATGATTTATAAATTATTATGACATTTCAACATGCCTATGAATGAAGCTAGGTGTTTTTAACTATCCGCACGACTATATATTTTTTTAGCAAGGTACCCAAAACTTCAATTTTATAAAAAAAATTGAAATGATGTTAAATAACGTGACTGGTAATATTGCGATTTAACTGTCAAGATGGTCCTAATTACATTTACATGAAACGGAAGTGACGCTAAAGTCTAAAGATTACTCTCGAAAATGGTCCTAAGTCCTTATATCCTCCCCGCTTAATGGACCTAGCTAAGATCTCTGCATGAACATGCCCGCAATTGGTCAAAACATCACCAACTCTCTACAGTATATAATCAATCCAGCACTAGAAGTCGCGTCGATAATGGTCCTGCATTCCTATTGTTAATTTTGCGTATTTATATCCGATTTGACACGGGAGATTATGTCCCAAAATGGCCTTATCACGTGTCTACATGCAACTTATACAACGCTAGAGTACGTTATGCTCTAAAATGATCATAGCATCTCTGCACGTAGGAGATCTTTGAAAATGGTCCTAACATCTCCACATGCAGCAGTTGAGCAGATTCTATGCACGACTGAAAATTATATTAATTAATTAGCATTTATGAACGAAAGAACTACTAATTGAGGCCTAATCGATCAAGCGCATCTCCAGATATATGAAAAAAGAACAACAGAAAAAGGGTAAAAAGTTTTTTTGCTTCTTAGCCAATGTGATATAAAACTTCTCATAATTAACTTGGTTTTCAGTTTACTATCTACTTACATTCAATGGATGAAATATATCTTTAATTGCTAATTGCTAAAATTCTTCTGCAAGAGACTTTCAGTAACTCAAGGGCACCAGAATCATGTAGCTGCTACAAACATTTGTTGTTACAAGTGGTGAGAAACTCAATTTTCCTTAAGTAAGATCTTAATTTCGAGTCTTGCGAATCAAGTGACAAAAACTCATAAGGAGAGGCTAAATGCACCTGAGGTGCATTTAATTAATTTTTAAAAAAATTTTAAATTTTTTATACAACTTAGTCTAAGTGTATTTAATAAGTATATCAGCTTAGTCCCAAGGTGGATTCGGCTCCCTCTGTGGTGTTGAAGACAAATATAGATGGGAGAAGATTGACAAGGTGAAACTGCATGGGGCTAGGCATCATTATTCGAAACCATATGGGCACTTTTGTTGGTGCCAAATGCTAGAAACTTGATGGAATAGAAGATGTGTTGAATATGAAAACATTGACTGTGCCGTATGACATCATATGGTGCGCATCAATGAAAGTAAGAAAGTTAATTGTGGAACCTGACTCCTGCATTTTGATTGGTTTCCTAATTGATGAATGTCATACACTTTCTAATGTAGGGCACAAGATTGCTGAAATTAAGTCTGTTCTTTTAGAGTTTGAGTCCATTGTCTTTACCCATGTGTTAAGGGATGGAAACGATGTGCACGTAGCATTACTAATTTTGTTATTCACCCCACCTGATTCAATTGTAAATTTTTTGGCTTAAGATGACTCTAAGGTGTGTGAATGTATATACATACTTTTCATTAAAAAAATAAGTGTATCAAACCTATTTTATTTGATTGTATCAAGTGTAGTTTAACCACGGGAAAAATAAACTTTTCATGAAAATGATCTGTGCATAAGTCAATTTTATTGTACTGCAACTCGTATTGGAGCAGATTTACTCCCCACCCCGTTTTTAATTCGAAAAGCTCCGTGCCCAGGCAAAATAAAAGCATGAAGTGTAACCGTGACCATTTTGGGGGTCCAGATGGCCTGATCTTAGTAGATGGTGTAGAAAAGCATAATATTATGAACTCTGGCGAGGAAGGTGGGTCACATGGACACATTCCCGCACAAAAAGTGGGTAAGATTATTTATAAACTAGTTATTCCTAGCTGAGATAGATGAGGATGAGATGTAAATGTGAGATATAAAAAATAAGATTGTGTATTGAGAATAGAAAAATGTGTATTATGATTGGAAAAAGTTGGATTGAAAATAAAAAAATAAATGATTATTTTTTGTAAATAGATTTTTTTTTTGGAAAATATAAAAATTCTATCCTATTGTAACATGAGAAACATTCCCATGTTAGATTGGGCCATCAGGATGCTGGATGCATGACTTGTTCACCAGCTTTATTGACCGACGGGTGCACAGCCCAGCACGAGCCTGTCCGCGGCTGTAATCTCATTTCTCAACGTACGTGGGTCCCCCCATCCGTCGCCAGTCACCACCGCGATTCCTGCCTTAAAATAGCCGTAAAATCCGTCGATCTGACCTGGGTTGGCACTGAATTAATGCACGAAAATGAAAGGGATCAGCAATCTGCCCCGGACTATGATACGGTGCACTTTAACCCAATTTTTTTATTTTTTTGAAATTTTTTTTATACATATGTTAATATAAGTGTATTTAATATGTGTATCGATTTTTATCATTTTTAAAATATTTTATATGTTTATTTTTTAATTTTAAAAATCATTTGCATCTTAGTAATTTTAAATTACCTAAAATGTCATAGATTTTCAAAAATTAAAAATAAATATCTAAAATAATCTAAAAATATAGAAAATAATACACATGTTAAATATACTTAGAATAACGGTCGTAAAAAAATTCAAACAAAATATAAAAAAATGGGTTAAATGCTTAGCCTTAACCCGCATTTGCCCCGTTTCATTTCTTTCCCTTCAGCATATATACAAGAAAAGTATGTATTTTCTGATTTTAAGCTATATTTGAAAACAAGCTTGGTTCTCACTCTAATGCTTACTTTTGGAAAATCCGCTAATGTGGTCAACAAGCATTAAGCACTCATTGCGTGCTTTTTCACAGATCAAAATTTTGTTGTCTTTGCAATAAAAAAATTGTTGTCTTAAAATAATCTTATTTAAATTATGAAATTTCTTCGTTATGCCAATTAGGCAAGGCCTAGTTGATAACACTGCAAGTTGCTAAGCGGTCGACCAGTGCTTGATTGGGGGTGTAGGCTTTTGACCGGAGTGTCCTCAGAATGGATACATGAGAGCATGTTGTTATCTCCCTCTTCGAATAATTTAAAAAATAGTTACAATATTAAACGAGAAAATTGTATGAACACCTTAGAGCTTAATTGTAATATAAATTAAGATAAATGTAAGTACACACCAATCAAAAAAGGATATATTGCTATTAATTAAAGGTTGTGACAACGTTAATTTGTCAAAGTTATTGGTTTCATATTTTAAAAATTCTTAAATCCAACCATTAATAATATAAAAATTTACATATACTAATATTTTTTTTGTCTTATATGTTCGTGTTCAAAGTTTAATAGTTACTTATTCACTTTTAAATGTGTTAAAACGTATACATTCTAATGAAATTGAAATTTTTTTATTATATTAGATTAGGATGAATACTACACTCTTGCCAACATTCGCAATTGGGATCACTACTCACACAGCTCGCATGTCATAACTCTAGTTCATGCCATGGTTCACTAATGAAATTAGCCTTAATTTATATTTTGGACGTGTTCAAAAGTGTTAAGATTTTCGATGCCTTGTACTCCGATTCGTACGTGAGAATGCATCATAAATGCGTAAGAATTCGTATTGATATTATGTAAGTAATTTATGAATGCTTGTGTAACAAGATATCAGTTAATAATTAGGTAAAACCTTGGAGAACAGTTCAGCAGAAAGACGGAGGAACTGTCGTATAACTCTTATGATGTCTCAAGAGTATAAGGGGGGGATTAGGAGTGTTTTGATCAAAATATGTGAGGTTTATTACAGTAGATTATCATATCTCTCACGTGTCTCTCTCCCCTTCTTAATTAAATGTTTTTTTTTTACTTGAATTTTTGCGACTTGCGTGTTTAATCTTATGCATGTTTATTCGATCTGATTTGGTTTTGTGGTGGAAGGCAATAGTCAAATTCTAATGGGTTGGAGAGAAAATGGGAGGAAAGCAGTGGAAAAGAATATTCGGCCGATATATTCCCACAGCATCCTCAGCTTCCAGAGCTTTTGCATCTTTAGAGCAGCCCAATCTAACCAATCCAAAGTAAGCAAGATGACAAACGCAGCAAGCAAACAAATAGTGTTTGAGAAACGAACAGATGCGATAGAGATTCATAATTACGAGTGTGATTGGGAATGAATAAAACTTTCGGTGAAAAGTTTTAGAGAATAAAAGTTGTCAAATGATGTGATATGATAAGAGTAATGCTGAAGAGTAAAGACGATAAAGTTAAAATAGATATGTTAGTTATATAGGTAATTGTGTAGTAATGATCGAAAAGTAAAGTAGTTATATAGGAAAAATGTGAAAATGATTAAAAAATATGGTAGTTATGAATAATAAAAAGTTTTAGATTGAAAAGTTTTAACTTGACATTTTATATTCATTGCCAACCGGTGCATGGCCGCCCCTCGTCTGTCAACGTGCCGAACGCGACCAGTGGATCTCCCTTAACAAATAAATAGAAGCTTAATGTCTCATCTCAAAGAACTGTAAAGATGTCTGGGTGTTTGAATGTAATAGAAATTGTGATAAATTACAAATATATACAAATAAAAAAAATATTAATTGACTCAGATGCACAGTTTTTTATTTTTCAAAATGGTCAAGACATTGGCAAAGATGCCATATATCTTGAGTTCCACACCTGCCCCATGCAGGTTTGTTGTATTTGTTCTCTTTCAATAATAGAGGTAATTATATATTTGTTCTCTCAAAGTATGAAGGTATTTATAAGATGTCTTTCCATAATAATAATAATTGCGAATATGCCTGATTTGTAATATTAGAATATGACAGTGTATATAACACTAATCAAAAAAAAAATGCTAGCTGCATTCATCCTATAAAAATTCTCACGTGGTGATGTTCTCGTGTTGTTTACTTACTTTGGGACCCTCTGAATTAAAAGCTCCATCCATCGGAGATTTTAGATTCTTAAATGATTCCTGCACTTTGCAAAACTCAAAAGACTGGGGAGGGCCAGAGTCCTGGGCAAGGACTCAAAACATTGGATTCATCTACATTTCTTCTACTATATATCTGTAGCCTTGCATTTATATCCTCAGCATTGGCATTACTCTAGAAAAGTATGCGTATGTTGATGTAAAATGATGTTACCCATGTCATCATCAACCCAGCCCCTGTCCGGATTCCAACCCTTAACCTCATACACATGCGTGCACTCAAACGCTGGTGTTAACGATCTGACCATACAAGTGTTGACATATATAAGCATTTTTTTTACATCACATGACAATTGTCTACTTCAATCAAATCTGTCTTTTTCCTGAAACGAAGTTCTCATGGGCACCCTTTGTGGGGCCGGCTGGCTAAACTTCCATTTTTGACCCACCATGTTCATCTCCCGCCCGAGTATCTAGACGGTAAGACCCACAGAAAAGTGTGCTATTCTAGGCTTCTAGCTTGTAACCTCTCTCCCAGTTCCTTCCCATGTGGAGTTTTGAGGGCGATGGGACGATGGCTGCATCTATCTTCCAAGCATTGGATTCTCTTCTCGTCTATTAAAAAGCATGCGACAAAGCACGTTGTGGCTTCAGAAAAGAATGTGGGGTTGCAGCTACCATTGCCAAACAATTATTAATTCCTACTACTTCCTTCAATTCCCGCCATCATCTGAGACAAACAAATCAGCCTTTTTTTTCCCCTTGTTTTTTTCTTTTTTCTTCATGTGGCTGTGAACACATTAACAGTAGTAGTACACTGGGCGATTGATGAGATCTTTCACGGGGGGCATATGCGCGTGGATGACTAAGTGATGAAGCTCGATAAAATACAGTTGGTATAAAGACCAGAAACAGGTTGGGAATGAGAAAGTTAATTTGTTTACGAATAAGAACAACAAGATGGGAAAAAGAAATATGAAAATTGTTTGTTATGAAAGAAGGGAATAATTAGAAATATGTCGATTACGAAAAAGAGCAATTTTTTAAAAATTAAGAAAAATAACTAAATTATGTAATAATTCGAAAAAAATTTAGTTCCCATTGGAGAATTCCATCCCTCGTTCTTTGTATTCGTAACCATTCGCTAACTCCTAGCTAAGTTATGGGTTTGAGACGACTTGTGGGGACAACAAAAGGAAAGTCAAAATATATATTATTCTTGTATATTTTATCTTTGATGACAAATTGTGTATTATTATTATTATTATTTTTTTCTTTCGTTCCTTTTCTTTGCCACTGAACCAACCAGTCATTCATAACTTGCTAATATTTGAATAATTAAGGAAACCATGAGCGGCTCATGAAGCCAGTAGCAACGTACCTATTTCTTCATCTCTCTTACCAAACCCTTCCCCAACTAGTCAAATCCAAGCCCAACTTCAGAAGAGTAGTAGTTATGTGGATTTAGATCCAGGTACAACGAGCCCACTACCCTCCAGTGACCAGTACTTCGCCATTGCAGTGCCAAAAAGGGCCAAATTCTCCTGCCTTTGTCAATCATACGTTGGGTGGGATGGGAATAAGATAAGTAAAAGATAGTGTCCAATTTTTCAAAATTAATTTTTACATTTTTTAAAAAATAATAGCTTATTTTAAATTTTATTTCTAATATAATTTTTTCCAACCTCAGTACACATTTTCTTATCAACACAAAACAACACTTTTTACATCTCATATATTCATCTCGTCCAAGCTATGAACAAACACAATTTCAAATCTATTTTGATTATCCCCAGTCTAATTTTTCTCGTAAAAAATATTTAGTCATCCTGTTTCAAATATTAAATTAAGTGTTTTATTTTTCGTTACCATACCAAATTAATTTTTAAAAAATCATCGATTTTGTATTTTTCAGCTATTAATCTATCGTCTTCCATAATTTCACTATTTTAACTGTGTATTACATTGCTGACATCATTCGGCGCATTATACACTGTCCTTGCTTTTTTTTTTTTATTATTTATAAACAGGGAGAGGAAACATGCTCCTTATAATTAAGTTCAACAAGAAATTCGACAGTAGGTGGCTGGCATGAAAGCCAGCATGTGTTCCCGAGCGAGCTAGGAGAACGATGACATGCAATGAATTGTATGAGACTCGTACATTTTTTTCAAAGTTTTTTTTTTTATATGCTTATGGTTGTATTTAGATAAGTTTATACAAATTTTTTCAATTTTTTTCGAGCTCATGTATATATTTTTTGTTTTTATTTGCCAAAATAAAAAATTTTAAAATTTTTATGTACTAGCCAATAAGAAACTTGTAATTTTTTTATTTTGAAAAATACAAATGCATATGAATTAGCTAAAAATTTTTGGAGAAATTTATATATACTTATCTAATTAGTAGTGTCTTTAAACATATAAAAGATTTTTAAAAATATATATGAGTTCCATACCGTCAACTGCTCTTTCTTCTATCTTACTAAAAGGGAATGCAATTTATATTAATATAAAGTACTACTGCTTATTGAAATATTAAATTAAGATTTTTTGGAAATCCATAGATTGATTTTGATTTTCCCTTTTCTATCATCTACTAAACTTTAAATTTATCTCAGTTAATTTAATAAAATGAAACAACATAATAATTATGCAATCGAAATATTTTACATTTAATAATCTGAAAATGAAGAATGAAAATATAATATAAATTAAAACGTCTAGATTTTTACTTAATCTCTTTCCTTGTTTTTCATGTGTGATGTTTTTTAATAGTTTTAAATATAAATATTAACTTTAATGTTTTGTTTATAAATTTATTTGTAATTTAAATTTATTAATGTACTTCATTTGCAATTATTTATATTTCTACTTAGTGATTTATGTGAAGAATGATAATTTATAATAAATTAAAAATAATAATATTATTAATGGGGTTGGACTGGAATAGGTTCAAAGACCCGACGAGAAAAGGCATAATGTGCCAATGTTTAACAATGGAATGACTCACTATGGCCTATCTCTCTTAGAATGTTACATAAGAGGTTCTTTAAAGAGTTATAAACCTTCAAAGAGACAAAGGAGCAATTTGTTTACCCCGGGTTGACAAGACACCAACAACATGACAATGATTTATAAGAGCCACATCAAAAGAGGAGCATACTTACCCTTAAGCCAAATAATGTTGGCTTAAATTAATGAAGATTTCATAAACCCAGGATAACCCGCCATCCTGAGATGGTCAACGATCTCTTGACTAGCCAAACATGGACATACATATTGATAAAAGAAAATTTTTAAAGAATGATCACAAAATATTCTACCTAACATGAGACATATCTCATTAATGTCAAGCCCTATATAAATATCCCCACACTTCGACAGAAAAGAAGAAAAGGGAAAGAGAACCCAAGGCGATTGCACCATCACCTCCCAGCAAATGATGTCTCTTTGAGAGAGGATCCGCATTTTTCCATCTCTCAAACTATAATCCTTCTTTGTCGAAGTTTATATGATAAGGGGTGAATCTTCATTCTGAGGTGGTTGGTCAATCCCAAATTAAGCTTACATATACATTCGTATCTTGTAAAAAGCACAATGAATTAAATGGAGAAATCTCTTTAGAGTCTTCAACCCTCTCATTATTTTAGTCAATCATATCGTTAGATTGACTTTTTCCACATAAATTCATTGCGAAAAATTAATTTGTAAAATTATGATTTAGACTTCAATTTCGTCCAAGCCCACCTTTGACAAAATTAAGCTCTATCACTTCTAAAATTCAAGAATTTTTAAATTTAAAGATTGTTTTATATCCTGAAGGGCTTGTTTCTAATTTTGGTAGTGATGATAGTTGACTAAGTATATTTGTAGAAAGTATCAATGCAGTCTCGCTTAAACTTGAAAACTTTTATAACAAGAAAGATTTTCTAGAAGATATTACAATTTTGAATAGGGAAAACACTCAAATTTTTGAAAATGAGTTATTTGCAAAAATAACACTGTAAGGTTATCTAATGATATCTTTAATAAGCTTTTCATTATGGATTTATTGCGACTTTCCTAAGTTTTATGGCAACAAAATTTTAAGTTGAAAATGAAAGCAGAACTAAACACCGTGAAAAGCGAATAGCTCCCAGGCCGAGAGTTCTGTGATAATCTCACGTCTCATGCTAAGCAAAAAAGGGTATTTAAAAGAATCAAAGCTTCTTGAATGGGATATGTATTATGGTTTTTAAGATAGTTTTTTCAATTCTTATTTTTCCATCTCATCCAAGCTTTTGAATCTTTTACGGAGCAGCTTAGTTTTTTTTTTTTTTTTTTTTTTTTTTGTTTGAAAGGTGGCAGCTTAGTTTTTGAAGCATACAAAAGTTTGTGTCGCTAAGCCACAGAGGATATGAATACGATCCTGACAAGCAAAGAAGACGGAGGATGTCCGTAAACATTCCCACCAGGAACTTAATTTGCACTTTTCGTAAAGGTTTCTATTGGTGGCCACCTGCTACTTTATACATCTTACCTTATGGGTCGTACAAATCTAATGATTTTAATAAATATTGAAAGATAATTAATAATTGCATTGCTATCCTTTGTTCCCAAGCCACCTACCATTAAATGACCTTTTCACATATCCATTAGGTTACTCCAAAGGAATTATTGGCCGTGCTGTTGCAGTCTTGCAGAATTTACAAACGATAGCTGGCCAAATTGCAAAAACTAGGATTAGTTAACGAGTTGAGGAAAGCTTCATAATGGACGCACGAAAGAATTTGATTTTTTCAAAAATAAAAAAAAGAAAAGAAAAGAAAAGAAAAGAAAACGACTCTGACTTATTCAATGGGAAAAGCAACCAATACGATGCTTCGTTAAAAAGTAAAAATGATCTCCTCATGGCATCTTCCAAACTGGGATTGTCTCATGCAATCCAAGGAGTAGAAGGCAAAGAGCTTCACTGATTAATTCAGCTCTAAAGCTGACAGCCCACTAGTGCCAAGGCAAAGCAGCGAAAATTAAAAACGTACATTCTTTCACGGGTATGATATGAATCTATGACAATAGTGCAGTCTCCGATAAAAAGCCTAATGCACGATGGAGCTGACTTGAAGGAGTGCAGAGACATGGCAGTGTCAAAAAGCCGAGAAGAAGATGATCTCGATTGCCCGCCGCATGCATCATCCACCCAAAAAGCAATTGCCCGTCGACAACATCAACTTCTTACAGGAAGGATTCCTGAGTAGCAAGAAAGTTGTGTGGTGAATTAGTTGTTGCTAGCCATTGGCCACAATTCAATGCTTGATCATGGAGACCAGCTTTCCAATTCGCAGATTAGGAGCATGCAATATCCCACTACTACTACTTTTGACATTTAATTTTCTTTATAGTTTCTTTGGGTGTGTCTGGGAATGGATAAAACTTTTAGGTTGTGTTTGTTTGGGATATAAACATGTCAACCAAAACTTTTCAATCTAAAACTTTTCACTCTCCATAACTACTCTATTTTTTAATTATTTTTTCATATTTTTCTATACAAACTACCCTACTTCTCAATCATTTCTACACAACTATCTATACAACTAACCTATCTATTTTAACTTTATTCTCTTTACTTCTCATCATTACTCCTATTATATCACATCATTTTCTATCAATGTGACAACTTATACCTCAAAAACTTTTCATCAAAAGTTTTACCCCCAACCAAACACACCCTTAATGAAAAGTTGTAGAAAATAGAAGTTGTCAAATGATGTGATATGATAGGGGTAATGATGAGGAATAAATAGGATAAAGTTGAAATAGATAGGTTAGTTGTGTAGAAATGATTGAAAAGTAGGGTAGTTGTATAGAAAAATGTGAAGAAATTATTAAAAAATAAGGTAGTTGTGGAGAGTAAAAAGTTTTAGATTGAAAAGTTTTAACTTGACAATTTTCACTTATTACCAAACACACCTTTTATCTCAGCTACATAGCTAACTTTCTCTAGAGAAGGTCTTTGGTGTGGGTATATTTTGAATAAAATTTTTTGGTGAAAAAGATAATGATGAGGAGTAAAAATAACAAATTTAGGGCACAATTTTTTTAACAAAAATTTTTCAATTTAAAACTTTTCAATCTTTGTAACTATCCTATTTTAAAATTATTTTTTCACATCTCACTATATAACTACCTTATTTTTAAATTATTTCTATATAATTACCCATAAAACTAACCTATTTATTTTAAGTTTATTTTCTTTATACCTCATCATTACTCCTATCACATTACATCATTTTCTATCAATTTAACGATTTTTACACAAAAAATGTTTCATTAAAATTTTTTATCACTTCCTAAACACAACCTTAAAATAGATTGAATGTTTGTATAGGTAATTGTAAATAAATGATTTAAAAATAGAATAATTGTACAGGAAGATACGAATAAATAATTAAAAAATATAGTAATTATGAAGAGTAAAAAAAATTTTAAATTAAAAATTTACGAACAAGTCAAATAAACCATTAATATATCGTTATTGTTCATTAGTTTATATACTTATTTTTTATCGGTCTTATAACATTATATTTTATTTCAACTCAACTCATATTACAAATTAAATATGAGATTCCATGTATCTTATCTCTAACTCATATTACAAACTCAGCTAGAATATCTTTATGAATTTTCTCTATTATTAATAAAAGAGGAGACCAAATGCTCCCCACCTTAGAGACAACAACTCTCTCTTACAAATTAATTTTTTTAGCACTAATGAAGGACTTGAAAATTAACTGTCTCATTTTCTTGAAACTCACGTCATAAATTAGCAACTTTTCAATTTCCTTAGAGATTTTTGTAACCTTTTTTATTTTTTTATTTTTATTATAGCAAAGAGTTTTGTAACCTTATAGGTTATAAAAACACACCGAATCTTAAGCAGAGTTTCGGCGAAAACCAAAATTTGTCCGTTTGTTGCCGCTGCGGCCCGGTAGCGCAGCCTGTAAATTGCCTGGCCCCCAAAAATACTTATTTTATATTTAACTTTTTAAACGTGGACAACTGCGCACTTTACTTGGATTTTTGTCTTATTTAAATTTTGTAAAATTTTTGAATTTCTCCAAGATTTTTATTTGCACATATTTATATTTTATTTGTTGATTTTTAAAATAATAAATAATAAACAAAATTTAAAAAATTATTGAATTTTTGGAGGGGGCAAAATTTAAGGAGAGGATAAAGTTTAAACAAGGACTACACTTTTATAAAAAAAAAAAAAAAGTTTTGTGAGATGGCCACGTGAAGATTTTTTTTTAATCCTTAATTGTTTCTACAACCACAAACTCCTCTATTTTCTTGATCAAACCTTTGATAATTATTATTGTTAGTATTATGAAATCAATACCAATGGTGTCGGTAGGCCCAAATTGGGCTGTGTCATTGAAGTATTCAATAAATGGGATCGGCACCGTAAAAGTACTTCTCATCCCCCGTACAAATATTTCTTATTCTTGTCGTTTCTAAATAAGAAGAGAGGATAATCAAGGGTGATGATCCAATACTTACCAAGAATGTAGCCTTCATGCTTAAAGGTGTGTTTAGTAATAAGCGAAAGTTATCAAGTTAAAATTTTTCAATCTAAAATTTTTCACTCTCCACAACTATCCTATTTTTTAATAATTTGTTCACATTTTTCTATACAATTACCATACTTTTCAATCATTTCTACACAACTACCAACACAACTACCATATCTATTTCAACTTTATCATATTTATTCATCATCATTACCCCTATCATATCACATCATTCGACAACTTCTACTCTCTAAAACTTTTCATCAAAAGAAAACTTTTCATCAAAAGTTTTATCCATTTCCAAACACACCGTAAAATACAAATGTATATTTACATTTTGGGTCGAGGTGGGCTTGGAACGTAGGATATAAAATAATTTCAGATTTTTGACATATCAAAATGTATATATTTGCCACCGAGGTGGTGGCTTGGTGGCGAACCATGTTGGTACTGAAAGTGTCATGTGCAGGTTTGAAACTTCAATAATGCTCCAGTGGTGAAGGTTTATGCATGCATTTGTAATATAAGATGACTTGATGTGTATGTACATGAATAAAAAACATATATCTTTATAATTTTTTATATAATTATTAATTTATATATTTAATCTATAAATCAAATTTCATTATTTTCAATATTTTAGTAATATTTAGCTTTTCTATCATATTACTTATCTTGAATGACCAGCCAATTAACAAGATAATTGTAAAAAGGGGTAAGAAAACAAATGCTTCTACTTTGTTTCATGTACCTTTGGTCTTATGCATTCTTAATTCGCTTTTGTCAATCACTCAGCCATCTAAATTATTTGCGGCAATTTAAAATAGTTAAAATATGGGTATGTTTAAAAATCCAAAAAATAATATACATTTAAAATAATAAAATTTAGTTTATACAATAAATACTCCTTATTCAACAGTTTTATGAAAAAAAAATATGTTCGCAAATGGCCTCATTCGCCACCGGGCCTAAAACATCATGCCGTAATAAAATAGCCCCACTACGCGCGCGTGGAGCCGTGGACGCATAATAGAACAGACAATTAGAATTTTCTAGTAGTTTTTTGTTAAATTAAAACTTTGGGAGTCATATGCGGATTTAGGCAATGATAGGGGGTATAAATCAAAACTCTTGGGTTGGAGACTTGACCATAATGCAAATATGGAATATGCAATGACGATGAAAAGGAACGTTGCGTAACAACTGCGTTTTTCGTTGAACCAATGCGATAAAATATTCGTTAATTAATGAAAACTAATCTATTTTTTACTATCTGTAACTAATCTATTTTTTAATTATTTTTCATATCTTTCTATAACTATCTTACTTTTCAATTATTTTTCACAATAACTCATACAATTATATCATCTATTCTAATTTTATTATTTTCACTTCTCATTATTTTTTAATTAATATTTCTCATCATTAGCCCTATTATGTTACATCGTTTCTCTAATTTAAAAAAAATTACCCTAAATGCTTTTTCAGAAGTTCTATCAAATGCCACACACACCCTTTATATTATTATATATTTTAAAACAATATATTCTATCTTTGCACTTGTTGTCTTAGGGATTATACTTCTTGTGAACTGATTCATAAAATGCCCCATCTTAACGTGATGTGAAATTCATTTTAATTATTGCATTTAAATTCATTTGTTACATTAAAAAATTGATTTTGATCGAAATCAAAGTTTTTCACAACCCCATTTGATAAATGTGTAAAATTATTACCGTGAAAAATAATGTACTAACAATTCTTGATTTACATCTATCCGGAGTTGTTAATTCAATAATTAAACAATTATACTCCGAGGGCGAATGATTCCATTATAATATTGTAATGCAAATGTTAATGAATCTTAATGCTTTCATAATTACATGTAATTATATATTTTAGAGCAAATATAACTCCCTTAAAATTTTGATTAAAATAAAATGTAATGCCATGGTAAAGAAATAAATTTGAAGTTTAATTTAAATTTCATCACCACCACCATAGGCTACATCTAAGGTACTCATTTCATCTTTAGTTGTAACCCGTACTCTATATGCACATTACCAAATGTAGCCCAAAATTTAAAAAAATTGTCATGAGGCTTTTGATGTGATTAAAAATTTTAATTCTCTAAATAATTATATCTATTATTATTATCTTTATATTTTAATATTTTTATGGTTAATTTTAAATATACCGACTATATTTCCCAACTTTCACATATACCTATTAAGTATGAGTGAAATTTTATCTGTACCTGTTCCACCGGGCACAATTAAGAATCATCATTTATTCATCATTGAAATTGTCTAAAATGCCCCTTATTATTTAATAATAATAGTCGTCAAGCTATGACAGAAGTGGAATGATATGATGAAAATCCATTCAACTTGAGATAGAAGTTAGACAAATATGGTTTGGATACGACATCCATGACAATGAATGCTAAATCAATTAGGAGTATTTTGAAATTTTAAATTTATTGAATATTTCTAACTATCACATTAAGTATATTTGAAATTAATGGAATACTTAGCTGGTGTATATGAAAGTTTTTAAACTTAATAAATATATTTATAATTGAGGGCAAATAGAGTGGGTATATTTGAAATCAATTTTTTTCATGTTTTCTAGTACAACTATTTTGTCTATATTCACTACATCCACTTTATTCAAAATCATAATCTCCATTGTATTATATCAAGTTTTTATTTGTTTCAAAATTTTTTTATTCTCATTTTCCTATTTTACTTTTACATTCTTTAACTTTCATTGCGCTTGTTTGGTAAGTTGAAAATGAGAATGACGGACAAGGGAATTTTAAAAATGGATATTATTTTTATTGCGAAAAGTCAATATTGTTCATTATTCAACTACTCTATTTTTTTCATTATTAGTTTTATATTTCAAATATTTGTTCACATTCAACTTATCTATTTTTCTTTATCTCCTCTTACATATATCATATAAATTTTGGGTATATTTTGTATTTGATGAAACTTTTGAATAAAAAATTTTTAGTGAATTTTTTTTGAAATAAAAGAGTTGATGTGATATGATTGAATAATGATAAGAAATAAAAATAAAGTTAAAATAGATAGTATTGTACAAAAAAATGAAGAAATGATTAAAAAGTAAAAAAATTGTATAGAAAAATATAAAAAATGATTAAAAAATTGTGAAGAAAGAAAAGTTTTACAATACAAGTTTTAAAATTCGTATCCTTCTTCTATTCTCAACTTACCAAATAGCTCCTAAAAATTTTAACATTGCTCAATTGATCATTGTAGATTGGCTACAACTGTGATTAGGGTTTGATTTCCATTATGGGATTTTCATCCTCTCATAGGAGTGGATCTCACATGATGCGGGAGCTATGATTTTCTAAGTATGGTCTCTCATTTGATAGATACTAATAAGAAAATTTGTAAGGATATTGAAGGATTAATTTGTAATATAAAATGAGATGAAGATGCATGGATTTTGAGCTTAATCGGAATATAAGTGGAGATGGAGTGTAAGACTATACAGACCAATAAAAAATAGATCATAAATAAAAGGTTTTTTTGAGTGTTTGTTTGTTAATGAAGAAAACAATTTCTAAAATGAAAGAGTGATATAATACGATAAAAGTAAAATTAGAAGTAAAAAATAGTATTGAAATGTACAAGGTAGTTTCACAAAAATCTGAGAAAAATGATTTAAATTAACCAAAATACTTATCTAGTTAAAAATCATGAAAAGTATACGCATATATTTAAAAATGAAAAAACTTAATTTATATATTAAATGCACATATATGAGGAGTTTTATAAAATAAAAAGTAAAAAAACGTACTTTGTGACTGGTCAAAGTTGGCACATAAAATCCCTGACTCTTATATGAAAACCTTTTAACTAGTAAGGAAAAAATTGCAGAATAAAACGATTCCCCTACTAAAACACTTTGATAATTTCACGTTTTACACTCTAGGAATTGACACACTCGGTAGACTGTAGCTCCCATCATAGGCTGAAGAGGAAACTTTACAAAGTTAATTGATTCCACGATGCTTGACCAGCAGTGCCATTCCACCAACGTTACTACCAATCGAGGCATGCCTGGCCATTAACTCATCTTTAAGCCTTCATCAAATCTCCTAATTGATATCATATTATGCCAATATTTGACTTCATAAAAATCTTTTCAAAACAAAGTTTTTTAATATAAAATTTTTCACTTTCTACGACTATTTTATTTGTAATTATTTATTTACATATTCATATACATCTATCTTACTTTTAATTATTTATATATGACTATTCCTACAACTAATTTATCTATTTTAATTTTATTCTATATACTTTTTATTAACCTCCCTGTCATATCATTTTCTTATATTTTAAAAACATCTACACTAAAACTTTTTAATCCAAAAGTTTTATCACTTTCAAAACAGAAGTACATATTCAGTATACATACTAGGTACACATGGTTGAAAAATCATTTTTTAAAATTATTTTTAGTTTTTTGATATTCAGTTATGGGCCCAAGCCTTACTATCTCACATATATAATTTTTATATATTTTTAATATTTTATTTTAAATTTTCAAAATAAAAAATAAGTCATTTCTCATGTGGTCATCTGAACATAAACAGCTAAAAAAGTAAATACAAATGAATTATTCACCCGAGTGCATTAAAGTTAAGTGGATCCAAACTCCTCAAACACACCCTGTATAATTAAACATAGGTCATTTTCTCGCGGACATGTTTTATGGTCAACTACATTTGCTAGGCCACTAAAGCGGTGCTCCAGTGGTACCACGCAATGCCTCATTTCGTTGAGCGCGTTGGTTCTAATTAGGGGGCTGCATTAGGCGTGAATAGTGGTGGTGTATTTCTGCCCATGGATATTTAGAAATTATTGTTAGTAAAATTAAAATATTGATAAGATTTTTGCAACATATTATTAGAAAATTATAAGAATGTCTTGGGGCATGATTGTAATACTAATTGAGATGATGTAACATATGAACCACAATTAAAAAGAACTACATCTACTAATATTAATGCCCCTTGCATGTCTTTAAAATTTTTACAAATGCGGGTCTCGTTGAGATCATTACTCACAATTTTTCGGAATTTTTGGAGTCATTTAAATAGATTTTTATGATTTTCAAAGATAAAAAATTTATTATTTCCGGCGCCGCGAAATGAGAATTGCAATTTTTATTTTAAAAAAATATGAGTCTCAGTTAGATAATTCCAAAATAGTGAAAAATGTGTACATAAACATCCCAATGGGGCGCCTGCAATTGAATGTTCACGAGGTAGGATGGAACAGGATGAGATGATGCTGCAATCGAATTTTCCATTTCTCAATGAACTTTAAATACACCTTTTTCAATGTAATTCCAATGTGAAAAGTCTCTTAAATTTTAAAAATGTACGAGGGCAGTGATTCCAATGTGAAACTGCACGGAATTAGCTCTACAAATGAGAACTCGATCTCACATGCCTGAAATTAGGAGTGCAACTTGGGTTGCAACTTGGGTCGGTTCAGTTTGAGTAGTAGTTTATTATATCCATACCTTATTTTAAAAACCTACCCTAACCTATCCGCTTACGGAGTCGGTTCATACTATACCATACACTATTCATTATCCATAACGTTACAAATCGGTTCCTACGATAATTAATGATCACATGCGAAAAAATATTTTTTGTATTGTTTTAAATAATATAAGAAAATACTCATTTACATTTTAGACTTTACGGTTTATGATTAATTTTATTTTGTTGTTGCTTAAATCTATTTTCATATTCTTTGTAGTCTTTTATCCATGTTAAAATCACATTAATATTATCATCGACATTCATGTTATGACCATCCATTATTACAAACACACCTTATACAGTTTATAAAAAATAAATAAGAAAATCAAACTAATAAGAATTTATTAGTGAATGTGAGATAAAAGTTAATATATATTTATTGATACACACATATTATAGTTACTTATATATTAAGGTATTTATGTGGGTACTCAACTGGGTTAGTTCCGGATACCCAGCGCTACCTTATCCTTACCATATTTATGAAATTGGATAATAATTTTTATTCTATCCATACATGAGTAAAATTTTCTATCATAAACTATTCAATTTAAGATCGGCTCGGTATATAGCCATGAATACCCTGCATAAGTTCTACCCTTACCAGAAATCACACGACAAAAAAAAGGGCGGTCGGAGATTATCATCGGTTTCCGTTGCGTCCTACGAACTCAACAAAACGCGGCTACAAGGGGTTCACACGGTCACACCTGCGAGTGGGCCCCACGAGCTCCCAAACATTGACCTATCCAGATGCCGCGTTTCATTGCTCTACCGGGCGAATACAGCCGCCGTGGTAGTCGGACATCCCACGGTCCATCTCCGGCTCGAAAAAGGCGAACGGTTCAGATTGCAACGATCCGTGACGTTGTGGACGAAGAAAACGGGGGTTAAAATAAATGTGGGTCCCAGGGAAAAATCTCTCATTCTCTCTCCCCCCCCCCCGCTCTCTCTCACACACACATACGCACACAGACGGCAGGAAGGATGAGAGAAAAAAAAAGAAGACTTTGAAATCCTCTCCTCTCTCCTGAAATTTCTCGTCTCCAAACACCATCATCCACCCCAAACCCCAAAAATCAGAATCCCCCGATTCTCCTTCCTCCGCCTTCTCGATCAGGGTTAGGGTTTCTAGGGATAGATGCTCTCGATCGTCGAAGAAAACTACTATGGCAGGTCGTCTATCTCGATCCTCTCCCCATTTGGCCGAATCCCCGTGAATCGTCGTGGAAATCCTTAGCTGCAGAACCCCTGAGAGGTCAGTTGCTCCTCTTTTCTGGTTTTTACGCCGTTTCAGCACGCCGTCGGCGCGGGACTCGCTACTAGGGTTAGGTTTACTGCGCATTGGCTGTGGAATCGAATTTTTGTTGAAGGTGTTTGTGATTGTTTTGTGATTTTTCGTGGCTGGGGCGGGATAGGTAGGGTCGGGGTTCGCAAACCAGTTTCTGGAGAAATGGAAACGTCCGGCGGGAATCCCGATACGTACCGTAGCTCTTCTACTGGCGGCAGCTCGAGAAGATACGGCATGCAGTTTTCGGCATCCAATTTCATTCAGGCGCCGTTGTCTGCGTTGCTGGATTATTCTGGAATTCTTCGCACTCGGCCTGGGCACCAGGAAAATGAGGCTTTGATCGACGGGCAGAACCGATTGGACGAATCTTCAGCGGGGGAGGTGTCCATAAGAATTATTGGATCAGCAGATCAGGAAAATGTGCGTGCGGCGATGCCGGTGTCTCAGCTGAGGGATGCGGATTCTGGCCAGAATGGGGTGCCAGCAGAGCAGATTCCAGGCCCGGCTATTGTAGGAGCTGACCGCCCGGTGGAGGGTGGAAGTGGAGAGAGGGGTCCGTCGTCATCCATATCGCCGGCTAGTTCACCAAGTGGAGGTCAGGAGGGTGATGCAGGGAATGCAGCTGGTAATAATAATAGGGATTCAACTTATCAGAGATATGACATTCAGCAGGTTGCAAGGTGGATTGAGCAGATCCTGCCGTTTTCTTTGCTTCTGCTGGTCGTATTCATTCGGCAACATTTGCAAGGTATCGATCTTTCAAACTTCGGTTTGTTCGATGTCATTCATGAGAACGGGACGGATGTAGGAGAATGATTTTTCTTTTTAAACCTACGAGTTTTTTTTTTCCTTCGCTATTTTGAAATTAGAATATGCGTGAACGTGGAAGCAAAGCACTAGAGTTTTTTATCCAGAAAAAAAGTAGAAGAATGGAAAGTGGCATGCATATGCTATTATTATTGAATAATATCTGGAAATAGGTTTTCCCTTTTGTATTGTGAATGAAGATTTAGTTATTTATAAGCTTACAGGAAACTTCAACTTGGTGATATGTTGCCTCTCTGTAAGGACTTTCAGGTTTCTTTGTCACAATTTGGATTGCTGCTGTGATGTTTAAGTCAAATGATGTCCTACGGAAGCAGACAGCCCTAAAGGTGCTGTAATTTATCTCATTATCATTATTCATGCAATTCGTTGGTTCTCTTTTTGTTCATTTCTTCTTATTCTTAGTTTCAATTTTTGTTATGCACGGAACATTTTCATGTTTATGTTTTTCACTTGCTGTATTGTTTTTATCTGGTCATTGTGTTGTCTTTTCCGTGGAATTTTTTTGTGTTGTTGTCTTATGTTTCTTCTATCTATGCAAGGATTGAATTTCTTCATTGATGTTTTTCCGTGTTTCTTTCTTTTTCTTTCTCTAGAGGTAGCTTTAAGTGTTTAGGAAGCACAAGAATTTAGACTATTTAGCAAAGTTGACGAGTCATCTGAATGTAGAATACAATGAGAGCTGACTAAATAAAATTTAGCCCCTGTACAGCTTTGGTTTCTGCTGCCACTTTTCCAGCCCTTTTGGCCTGCTCAATTCAACCTTTCTAAAGTTAGATTATTATTAAGGCATGCTTGTTGTTTTATGAGTGAAGTTTGTTTAATTCAATGTGTTTCTTTAGCATAACACTTTTAGTGCTGCTTAGTGTTGTGTGCATCATTCATCACAAGTAATCATCAAGTGGCCCTTTTGTTCAAATTGGAATTCCCCCATTCAACTCTCTCTTATTGTGTATTTGTCTACCTGTTATGAGATCATAGCTCTTCTTTCACTTGACATGACTTGATTGGACAGTCTTTTGTACTAATTTTCTTGTGACCACTTTAAGGGAATTGACTTTCATTATCTTTCATCATTCACAGTCAGTTTAGTTATTTCGTTTGAAATGTTGTTTTAGCCTAATTGATTTTTGTTGCTGGTTTCTGAAGGCTATTCTTTTACCCTTTTCAATATATTTTTGTTTTGGCACTAATTTTGTGGGCTGTATAGGTGCTCTGCTGCTTTTCTGAGATGCTAATTGATTCTTGGGCTCTGCAGGGGGAGAGAAAAATATCTGTTTTGGTTGGCATCACTATAGTATTCATGCTTCACGTGATTGGAGTTTACTGGTGGTACAGAAATGATGATCTTTTATACCCTCTTGTGATGCTTCCGCCAAAAACAATACCACCATTTTGGCATGCTATATTCATTATAATGGTTAACGGTATGTTCCTGATCGTCATACATCTGACCCTGATTTTCTGAAGAACACTTTGTAATGATCTCATGATTGACTGAAATATTTCCATGAATATACCTTAGTTGACATGCTATTCACTACTCTAGGGAGTTCACTTGCATTTGCATTAGCTAGTATTCTATGTAATTGCTATAATCTTTTAGCCATCTGTTGTACTTTTTGAAAATTGTAGGCATACTTGAGATGGCTGTACTTTTTCCAACATGTGTGAAAGCTGTATTAAAGGACATTTTTGCTGTGCACAATGCCGTCTTTGTTGAGTAATTTGAAACTACTTAATTTGATGAAGATTTTCATGTGATTTCTAAATTATGGCTATATTCTTTCCAACAAGTGCTGGAATATTGACTCAAAATTTGTGCCTTTCCTCGTGTTAAATAATCTGAAAGTGATTCCTGCTGCAAGCCGAGAATGGAAAGTTCGATATTAGGAATTTTGCCACTGTAACATATCTTTGCAACATCCTGTCAATGATGCAACAGCCTGCTTGGGCATGTTTTGTCCCGTAACCTGCTGCTCCCCCTTGTCTGGTGACCTATGCTTGTCTTGAGTGTTGGCAATTGATATCTATGGGACAGGGTATTCAGTCAACAGGATCATTGTACCTATGTCCATACATGCACAGGTTGTTGATGTTAAGTCATGTCCTGGATCACCATTTGTGTGAGGTACTCAGAGACGGCATTGATTGGAACATTAACTATCTTCTTGCAACTATTTGAACAGAACCGTTATCAGTCATGCAGGCAGTGTTCTAGGCCCCGTTTTGGGGGAGGCATTGGGAAGATCTAAAGTTGCAGGAATGCTAAAATGGGTTAGTCGTTTGGGTTGAACCAGCCTTTGTGCGCGCGCGTGTGTGTACATATATATACATATAAGTGGTCCATGTAACCCCCTTAACTTTTAAGATATTGATGATGGATGTGAAATCCAATCCATTTATTGTATTTAATATCACTTGTTTAGCTAGGAGACTAAGTTTCATCCAAATCAAATATGCGCATGGGCTACATTTGCTAAAAAAGATATATTCATTATAAAAAATGCTTAAATTCATCCATAGATGTATTAGGATGTAATATTATTTTATATAATCATTCATCCACATAGTAGTGATATTTTAGATGGTTTAGATGTTGAAAAAACTACTTTAAAATTGATATTTTAGCATTGAACTTTTTTATTTACGTTGATTTTACACATTTATGTATGAGACCCATATACAGTGAAATTAAACAAATGAAATGGTTTCCATGATAATATAACTGATGTTAAATACAATGGATAGAGCAGATTGTCCATCAACCATCAAGATCTTTAATATGGAGAGGATTACATAGAAATGGAGTTTCATAGAAGTGGGACTGTATGTGTGTGTGGATATATATATGTGCATGCTGTTTGCCATCAGCAGCTCTATGGATAACTTGTTATTAACATCATAGTATTTTCTTATTTTGTCGTATGCCTTTAGGTGGAAAGTTCCCAAATATCATCTGGGTCATGCTCTTTTTGATGCATGCTGTTTTTGTCTGCTTGCATATGTGGAATGATTACTTCCATTCTTCTTATTGAGTTAAATTGTGAATAAGTTTATTTAATCTTGGGGATGAGATGAACATCTGGCATTAATTCAACTAGTGGTTCACTTTCCAGACACCATGGTACGACAGGCAGCAATGGTTTTCAAGTGTATGCTACTGATGTATTACAAAAACAGCAGAGGCCGTAATTACCGTAGACAGGTAATATCGGCTTCAATATTAGCTTCATCATTGCTAAATTGTTTCCAACGTAAGTGTAGATTTGGGGTCCATTACATGGATTTGGTTGTGGGATTCTTGAATTTTGGCTATATACTTGGTATAGGCACTTCCATATCTTTTCTGATGACCTCAAAAAGCTCTGAAGTTTCTAAGCATGTTCACTTTAGCCTTTCTTTTGTTCTCTCATGACCTTTTGCTTAGATAAGACTTATAATAACTGGCATATTTCATGTCCCTAATATTTTCTTGATCTTCAACGTGCTTCTGACGTTTTAAGTCGGAGGCTTGAATTTACGCCTGGATTGTATGATAGAACTTTCCTTGTTTTTCAACTGTGCACATTGTATTTATTGTATTGCATTAATGCATTTTTGGGGGCTTGGTTCTTATGGCTATCTGCTTTTAACTTGTATCTTGTTCCTTGAGGATAAATGATCACCCTGACCCTTTTTTTTTTTTTTTTCCGATTATTCACCCTGATCTTGAATAAACAAAGAAATGAAATATCCATGTAGTTTGGGTCCCCATCAGACGATTTGGATGCTGTTTTCAGAATGACTGTGCCCACACAGTATGCCTTTTTAGAAAGGGATTAGTTGGTTCAACTATTAGAACTCCTACGCTGTCTGTCTACTCCAGGTCTGAACCTATGAATGAACGACAAGTTATGTTTTCAATGTGTTTACTTTGCCTTGGTTTTCCTGGAGATCAACCTTATTTCATAATGTGCTTTGTCAAGGCATAACTTTGAGACCTGGTTTTTGGACGAACATAAAACTTAATTCTACTATGAATTGGGCTGGTTTTAGCTATGCTTGGTATTACTTCCAATTTTCTGATTAGAATTCGCAGTCTTGGTTATGGAGTTGGGCATATCCAAACTGTTGGGACAATGGAAGCTGTGCAGCTACCATAGTACCTATTGCTGAATTTAAAACAAAAAAAATTGCCTGTTGTTTTTTTAAAAGTAAAATGTGCGTTCAGGATACATGAAAAGGGCATGTAGGTGCAGAACAAATCTAAATTCTAAATAATAAACTGATTGATATCTCCCTCACTCTAATGAAAAATTTACTTAATGGACATTGTTATCTTTTAGAAAGCAAAAAGATGGCTGGTTGTTATGGTGTTGTTATTTTCTAGAAGGTCAAGATATTTCTAGAAGGTAAAGATGACACAGTCACAGAAGATTATACCTGGCTATGGGACAATTTTCTTTTTGAATTCTTAAACAAGAGCTTTGGTTGAAGCTTCCTGTCTATGGCTAACTGGGATGCCCAAGGTGTTCCCAAGGCATTTCCTTATTCCTCCTAAGATTCTCTGAGCTTGTCAGTTTGAGGTTTTTGCTGTTTTCCTGGATATTATTATTATTTGATATTGATTCCATCTTGAAGACTCATTTTTCACATATTTAATCTGTTGACTTTCAGGGTCAAATGCTCACCCTAATTGAGTATTTCCTGTTGCTGTATCGTGCTTTGCTACCAGCACCAGTTTGGTACCGATTCTTCTTGAACAAGGAGTATGGAAGTCTCTTCTCATCCCTTACTACAGGGCTATACCTGACTTTTAAACTGACTTCAGTTGTTGAGAAGGTGTGCTTCTCTGTATTAGTCTTTACATTTGTTTGTCTCTAATTTACTGGTCATTTTCATATAATGGATGTAATTCATAGTGATGAACACAAACTCAAGCTTCTTTATTTCGATTTGACTTTTTCCCTTATTTTCCCAAGCTTTCCAAATCCTTGATTATGACCGATGCATGGCAAGTATGGATGGTTGCAGTTGCTCTACAGGTTGTGGGAGTAAATCCTTAAAAGCTTCTTGCTAATCTCCCTTAAACATGAAATATGCAGGTTCAATCCTTCTTTGCTGCAGTTAAGGCATTATCACGAAAAGAGGTGCATTATGGGTCATATGCTACATCAGAGCAGGTAATTTATACATCTGTGCATGCTTGCTTCTTTCTTCATCACAGAGCTTATCCCATATATTTTCTAAGGGTGTCATTTGTTTTGGAGCCAATCCTAAGCCCTAATAACCCTGTTACTATTGTAGCCCTTACCTACCACATTGCCCTAACCTCATTTTAAAGATCTCAACCTTAACCAACTGCATTTTTAATACTTTCGACCTTTATATTAACTCTAGTGGTCAGGTTTGGGTTGAATTTAGTGTTGAAATTTAGTTTAGGGCTTGTTCGGTATCCTACAAGCGCGGGAAATCATGACATGGGGCGAGGCACGTTTGACGAGGCAATCGTTTATTCCATCAATAATCATATTTGTTCTACTTTTACCTCTACATTCCAATCATTTTTCCTACCATCTCTATCAAACTTATTTATTTCAGCTTTACTTCTATCATCTTTTATCAATCACATAGTTTTCAAAATATTTCATTTCCTACTCCCCACCCTATTCCACAATCTCACAACAATATTAATTACCAATCAAGCCCTTATATTAGGATTGTATTTCAAGTTCTGATACTTTTCATTTTAAATTGTATTTTAAATAAATCTTAAAAATATGAAAACTGAAGGCATTAAATAAGTAAAAGAAAGTGGGTATTTATTCTACTGTTTTTTTGATTTAAATGCCCTTTTAATGCAAGTAGTCAACATGCACAGGTAAATCAATAAATTAATCAACTTAACCATAAATTATGTGAAAGTGGGTATTTATTCTACTGTTTTTTTGATTTAAATGCCCTTTTAATGCAAGTAGTCAACATGCACAGGTAAATCAATAAATTAATCAACTTAACCATTAATTATGTGAATTCTCTATCTAAAGTGGGGTTGCATTGTATACTCTTGTAAACAGACCATGTATTGTGGCCATACCTCTGGTGGTAAATCTCCATTTATGCTGTTGTCATCTCATGTTTTGGTAACTAATCCCTAGTGACAAAAAATAGTACGAAGTTCATAAAAACATGGTATGCCTAGTTCTTTAAAAGATAGGTTGTTCCCATTCTAGCAATAGTCAGCTCTTCGAATGATGGGTTCCAGTGAACAGTTTTCTTTCCAGTACATGCATGTTTTCTGATTTCACTCTCGGTTGTTTGTTGGGTATCCTAACCAATGAATTGATTGATGCAGGTTGTTGCGGCTGGTGATCTCTGTGCAATTTGTCAGGAGAAGATGCATGCACCAATATTGCTGAGGTGCAAACATATCTTCTGTGAAGATTGTGTATCTGAATGGTAAAGCCAAAAATTTTACCTTTTTCTGTTCCCCCCCATGTTTTGGTTATTATTTTCCTTCCAAAGTTGATAACTGTTAACACATTTAGGCATGGTCTATGTTGGTAAGGAACAGCGTGCAGGCACATTAATACAATTGCCATGGATTCACTTGTCTATATTTCTGGGTGGATGACATGTAAAGGGCAGCCCGGTGCATCAAGCTCCCGCTATGCGCGGGGTCCGGGGAAGGGTCGGACCACATTGGGTCTATAGTACGCAGCCTTACCTTGCATTTTTTGCAAGAGGCTGTTTCCACGACTCGAACCCGTGACCTCCAGGTCACACGGCGAATGATCATGTGAATGATCATTTTTCTGCAGTGGATACTACTTGGTTGGATGTGTTAGCTTCCGTGTTCATTATCTTCATGCAGAACCAACTCAAACTAGCTTGGCTGGCTGGCTGGTAGTTTAGACCTAATGCCGTGTGTATGTGGTAACCAATTGTGCTCACAGTTAGCCCAATTGAGGATGGGGCTGAATAATTATTATTTAACATGATCTGCATTGAATTGGATTCCGTTAGGGATAGTTAGGTACAGTTTGAGTTGGTTTTGCTTTGGTGGACAAAAAAAGTTAAAAAAAAGGAATTAGCATTACTGCAGTGAGTGTGAAATAACACAAAGTGACTGATTGCACTATAAACCGACTTGAAAACCCTTAAATTATGCTCTTAAATCATGCACTTGTTAATGAAAAGGGCAAAAAAAATGTTATTGAATTGGGATGTGATTCATGCTTAAATTTTGGTGTGGTAACCCTGTGATAGTTGCACCCGACAATGTGTACTGTCAATTGGTTTCTGTTTGCATTAAATGGTGTACGATTGCAGTCATGGACATGGACTACCATACATCCTTTCTATGGCATGTACCAACCACTGTATAGAAAAGCAGAAATAAGTTATGTGCCTCATCGTTCAGTTGCTTCCTGATCTACCCTTCTCACCAACTTCGGTTTGGACTGATTTTTTGCAGGTTTGAGAGAGAGAGAACCTGCCCACTGTGCAGGGCACTGGTGAAACCAGCAGATCTGAGATCATTTGGTGATGGCTCTACAAGTCTCTTCTTCCAATTGTTCTAAATTTTCAAAAGATGCTGAATAAACTCGGAGGGAAAAAAGGGATGGTTTGCTACCATACAACACTGAAATGCCGCTCCAAGTGTCTTCTCACTTGACCAACATGGCTTGCACAATTCTGCTGCTGCTGCTGCAAAAAAAAAAAAAATGTTAATATTTGACTTGATATGCTTTTGGTTATAGAGGAGTGGAACTGTGGAAGTCTATTCAAAACTAGCTTGGGAAGGTCATTCTGTATCTACAAAGCTGAGCTCTGATGGGGGGGTGGGGTGGGGTGGGGTGGGGTGGGGTCAATTATGTACATCTCTGATCGGGCCCCTTTATAGGGAATATTTCAACTATAGCTGAGGGAGGGTCGTCTTTGACCATTTTATATATGTGTAATTCAACAACATAGCTGAATTTAATTTTTCAATGGCTGGCTGTGATGAATGCCCAAGGCCCTCCTTTGTATGATCACCGTTCTCTCTTCTTCGGCGCTGTTTCGTGAATCTTCTAGATAACGTGTTTGCCGTAACATTTTGATTTTTGACTTTACAAAGCCTGCTAACAGGGTAGGAGGAAGTCTCTACCTAAAATGATAAACTGTAACCAATCGGAAAAATGGTAAGCTATAAATGAGCTTTTATAAAGTGCTGGGAGCATAAGATTTCAGTTAGTTAGTTTGTATTATAAAATCTCACCTTTCTTTTATAACAAGGGCTTCTAGAATTATGATATTATACGAGGGGTGGTTATTTAGCCAAGTAACAATGTGATGTATTATATTTTTAGTATATTTTTATTGATTTTTTTCTTTATTTTTATGTATCCGAGTGTACTTATGCATATATCAAATTTTAACAAATTTGTATTTTTATATATTTATTATACATTTGAAGGTAAAAATTTTTCACCCATCTCATACCCTCCACTACATGAGAAAGGATCGAATTTTTTTTTTTTTTTTTGTTTTTTAAATTTTGTAGAAAACATGTATAAGAATTTGAAAATGCTAAATTGTGGTATTTAACTAAGACTTAATTTTTTATCAAAAAAAAAAAAAAAAACTAAGACTTAATTCTATAAGGACGGCTTAATAGTAGTTCCTACGAAGCCATTTCATTTACCTATTTACTTTTTAATTTTTCATAAAAATGTTCCTGTAAACGTATTTAATTTATATATTAAGTTTTACCATTTTGGAAGATATGTATTTTTCAAATTTCAAATATAAGTTATTCTGTTATTTTCAAATGACTGGAATACTCGTATGTTTAAAATTCAAAAAATATATATTTTTAAGAATGATAAAATTTAGTAGGGAAGTTAAAGGGCTCCTCGTATGTTTAAAATTCAAAAAATATATATTTTTAAGAATGATAAAATTTAGTAGGGAAGTTAAAGGGCACATAGAAATGTACTTATGTAATCTCATCAAAATTTAAGATTTTCATCTTTAATAGGAAATCTAATTCATTCATTGTATTTAACATTATTTTTTTATCTAAGAGATTAAGCCTCATCCGAATTAAATATGTTTATGGGTTACATTTGTTATAATATATATATATATATTTATGTGTAAATTATAAAAAATACTAAAATATCAATTTTAAAGTAGTATTTTTGACATCTAAACTGTCTAAAATATCATTTATATGTGAATAAATGATGATATAAATTATTATTATATTCTAATACATGTGTAAATAGATCTAAGCGTTTTCCATAATTTACAAATAAATATACATATTTTTGAACAAATGTGGCTCACAAACATACTTGATTGGGATGTAACTTGGTCTTCTATATAAACAAATGATTTTAAATATAATGAATGGATTAGATTTTTCATTAAGGATCAAAATATCAAATTTTTAAGGGGTTATGTGGGTTCGCTTCTATGTAACCAGAAGTTAAATACACATAAGATGTGTTCGGCATTGAATAAAATTTTTAAAAGAAAAATATTTGCTTAAAATTTTTAAAATAAGAGAAGTGATGTTATATAATAGGGATAATGATAAGTAGTAAATAACATAAAATTAAAATAGATAAGGTAATTGTATAGGTAATTGTAGAAAAATGATTAAAAAGTAAAGTATGTATATAGGAAAATGTGAAGAGACGATTAAGGGTGTGTTTGTTTGGGATAAAAAAATGGCAACAAAAACTTTTTAATCCAAAATTTTTCATTCTCCATAACTACTCTATTTTTAATTATTTTTTCACGTTTTTCTATATAAATTATTTTACTTTTCAATCATTTTTACACAATTATCCATACAACTAACCTATCTATTTTAACTTTATTATCTTTACTCATCATCATTACTCCTATTATATTACATCATTTTCTATCAATTTGATAACTTCTACTTCACAAACTTTTCATAAAATTTTTTACCTTCAACTAAACACACCCTAAAAAGAAAATAATTATAAAGAATAAAAAGTTCTAAGTTGACAAGTTTCTATAATTGCCCAACATACCCATAATGTTATACTTTTACTTTAAAAATTAAAAAAAAATGAGATTTTAGGCTCAATGCATTGGAGACCCCGTACATTTGGTCTCATGGAATCATGACTCTTTAACTAAATGAACTTGGGCTTATACAAAAATAAAGAGGAAACAAAAATATATAGTAATAATTTAATGCAATAGTTTACATTATCTTCAATGCAAACGTTTGCATGAATCATTTCTTTTAATTTCTTTGATTTTTCGGTTCCAACATGTGGCCTAAGTGTGTTTATATATGTTAGATATAAAATTTTATTTTTTAAAATATTGTTCAATATATATATGGGCCCACATGCTAGGACCAAAAAATTAAAAAAATCAAAATGAAATGATCCGTGCAAACATTTGCATTGAAGCTCAATGCAATCGTTGGTTTATTGTTTTTCATAAAAATGTTATTATAGGTGTATTTAATTCACATGACAAGTTTTACCATTTTTGAACATATATATATATATATTTTTGAATTTTAAATATAGGTTAGTTTAGTCATTTTCAAAACTTAAAATGACTCAAATATCCCTATATTTGAAATTCAAGTAAAAAATTGTAAAACTTGTAACGTGAATTAAATAAAACTTATGAAAAACAAAAACTCTATAATATATTTTTAAATATATTTTAGGCCTCGATCCAATGCAACGATTGCATTGAGCTTCAATGCAAATGTTAACATGGATCATTCATTTCATTTTTAAAAATTTTTGGTCATAGCATGTGAGCCCATTTTTCATCAATTATCTAGATGCTGAAAATGGAAGAAATTACATTAAAAGTTTACATAATAATATAAGTGATGCTAAACACAATAGATGATGTTGATTTTTCAACAACTATTTATATGTTGAAAATGAAAGAAATTATACAGAAAGAGAGTTTCATGAAAACATCTCTATATATATTAACTAATATTTTTAAAAATAAAATTTTATATCTAATACACACACACTTAAGCCCACATGCTAGAACCAAAAAATTTAAAACTTTTTCGCTCTCTATAATTGCCCTATTTTTAATTATTTCTTCACTTTTTCCCATATAACTATTATAATTTTCAATTACTTCTATACAACTACCCATACGTATTCTTATTTATTTTAACTTTATTCTCTTTACTCACATCATACTCTCATATTTCAAAAACTTTTATCTTAAAATTTTCATAAAATTTTTTATCGCTTTCCAAACACACTCTAAAAGAAACTATTTATGCAAATGTTTTCATTGAAACTAAATGTAAACGTTTGCATTTGATCATTACCATATATTTTTATTTCCTCCTCACTTTTATATAAACTAAGTACATTTAGTTAAAGAGCCCCCAACCTATGAGGCTAAAGGCATGGGGTCTCCCAAGCATCCGCTTCAAAATCTTGTTTTTGAAAATTTTAATTTTTTTTTCTAAAAGTGCTATACTAGGTGTATTTAACTTAAGTACAAGTTTCATCATTTTTAAAGATGTATGTGTGTATACATATTTTGAATTTCAAATATAACCGTATTTTTGTCATTTTCAACTTGTGAAATACCCTATAAGCATGTTTGTTTACAACAAAAAATTTTCAAACTAAAACTTTTCAAAAACTTTTCACTTTTTATATCTACTATATTTTTCAATTATTTATTCACAATTTTTTATACGATTATCTTATTTTTCAATCATTCTTATAAAGTTAACTTTAAAACTAAACTATTTATTTTAACTTTGTTTTTTTAAACCTTTTATTATTATCCTTATCATATCATATTATTTTCTACCAATTTAAAAATTTTTAAATAAAAAACTTTTGGTCCAAAATTTTTTTCCCTTCTCAAATACATCTTAAGAATATAAAAATATAGGAGATTGTTATTTTGCTGAATAACAATCCATTGTATATTAGGTGCAGTACCCTAGCCTTTTAAGAGGACACGGGGAACAGTTCTAAGGACCTTGAAGCTTGTAAAGCTTTGAAAGGGAGTGCCTGCGGATACACCTTGCTGGGTATTAAGGGGGGTGATGTGGACCTAGCAGCTCCGCAGTCCTCAATCTGTTTGATTGGCATTCCTCTTAAGTGGGGATGCTTTGTACTCGAACGCATTCTAGAATTATAGAGCACTACTAGCAACAATGATTCTTAACGGGGTATGTATGCAGGACTTTTTAATTGACTGTTGGTGTGTCTCGATGCACTTCAATTCATCATCGTGTTTGCTTGAGCTTGCGTCTTTTTTAAAATGGGAGTCGGATTATACACATAATGATCTATTTGAGTCTAAAATATATCATTCATTTATTTTATATTTAATTATATTTTTTGATTTTTCTTCGAAACATGTTTTTCTAATCATATTTAATTCAAATATCAAATATTGTAATTTTACAATACTTTTATATATTTATTTTTGATTTTTTAAAATTAAGTTTTTTAAGGAAAATGCCTCTAAAATTGATCATTTAAAAAATTAAAAATAAATAAGGTATTGTAAAATAACAAAATTTAGCATATTAAATAAAGAGAAATGATCCTGTTAGCTCATGCTAAGCAAATGCACCGCTTAACTCACATAAAAAAACCCATTTAAAAATACTTTTCTTGTTTTTTTTCGCTATACACTCGTTTATTTAAATGTGTTTAACATATAAACCAAGTTTTACAATTTTTGGATATGTGTATGTATTTTTTAAAGATTTTTAAACATATGCATATTTTAAACGCATATATATATATATATTTAAAAATCTCAAAAAAAATATAGTCATATATTCAAAAATGGTAAAATTTGATTGATATGTTAAATACATTTAGACAAGCAAGTGCATAGAAAAAAAACGTTTTTAAATAGTTTTCAAGGCAGGCTAAACGGACATTTGCTCAGCCTGGGCTAACATGATCACTTCTTATGAAATAAACATACTTAATAAAATATGTTTACGAAGAAAAATAAAAAACATATACTCTCAATGAAAAACCAAATCCCAAGGCTGCCGTGTCATCTGATTTTGGATTTTATCGCCTTCTCTTACAACCTTTGTCACTTGTTCATGGGATCCAACAGTGGAACACAGCAAAATCGTCATGCGCGTGACTCGTAAGTCGTACCATTATTGGCCTTTGGGATTCAAAGATCATACCGTCAAATCGAAATTCGAAATGATTTGAGGGCAAATGTGCTACTGTTTCAACTTCTTTGAAACCTGGAGGGTCTCACAAGCTTGTAATCGGACTACGTATTTTTATTGTATTTTTCCCAGCTACATGAATGCTATGCCCATCTGGAACGTTATTGCACTCTAGTGCTTGTGAATTAGTCTATTTATGTATTTTACACATAATTTTGTACATTTCTAAAACAATGTTACTTTTGTAGTCCTCCGATTGAAATGAAATGTTGACTTCCAGTACTGTAGTTAAATATATCGTTCTAAATGAGATGATCTGAATAGATTATGTAAAGTCGTTAACTCCAACAGAAGACTTCTTAAGAAAGTAGTTTGGTGTAAAGGTTTCGTAGGCACTACTTTTCTCTTCAACCCTGATTTTTTGAGCCCACCTGAAATGACTGCGTAGGGCAATCTACTAAGCACAACAATTTCCAAAAAGATCCACTCACTGAGAAAGAAAGCTAATTTATGGCCTGTTATGTCGGGTGTTTGATAACCAGCTAGCATGAAAGATGGCCCCCATGTCATGCACCAAACGAGAATCCACCTGCTGTCAAGTTAAAATATCTGATTTGAAGAAATTCCTGCCATCACTGCCATGTAAATTGCGTTTTTCCAATCATCGGCAGATAAGATCTTTGGGCATCCATTTACGAGTCTTATGCCTTCGCTTCACAACAAAGGAAATTTTTACGACCCAATGCGTAGGGCTCATGCCAAATGAGGGTCTAATAACATTGACCTGTTGTGCTCGATGAAAACCTCTAATTCCTAATATCATTTCAAAGCAAGAATAAGAAAATAAATAATCCCAACAAAATTGCTGAGTAAGTAGGAGCAGAGACACGGAGTTACACATTGCAAAGAGAATTATTGCAACTCTGATGATTAGCAAATGCGAAAGCCCAATCATCAACAAAAATATATAATGTTACACACATGAAATAAGAGATGGAACGAATGACATAACAATAAGTGGAGGGTTATGATTCAAGCAGAAGCCGTGGGAGTGGGAGAACGCTGTCGTCTTTTCAGGTTTTCACCCTTAGGACTGGCACCAGAAGAACTTGCATGTGATAATGGCATGGGCACTGCATCTGCTTTCCCTTGATTTGAAACAGTATTTGTTGAATTAATTGCAGAAGGAGATGTCTTGCCTGTGTCTGGTTGTAATGATGGTGGCGGTGGGGATGATGATGGTCGACGAGTATCTGAAACTGGAACAAATGGTATTGGGCAGACTTCTGTGACCTCTTCGATGCCTTCATCCAAGTAGACAACATCTTGCATTGTGAGCTGGTGGTATTCAACAATCTCCCTCAAAAAACGGTTTTCGCGAGCATAGTCAGAGTTCTCATTGGCCAGCCTGCCCTTCTCGGCCAGCAATGTCTCTAGTTGATGGCGGATCTGAGAAATACACTCAGTTATGCAGGACACAGCAAGGCATTTTCTCGGAAGAATTTCACATTGATGGAAGATGAGTCTATGTGGAAAATATGCTAATCAGAACAACCATCAAGACGCAGCACATGCTAAAAATTAAGAATCTTAACCATTCAGCTGTTGGCAACAAAAAGGCTGGAAAACTGACCATCTTGACACTTCAATAGGCAACAAAAGATCTGGATATAAGCACGGATCTTGTTCTTGTCCAAGAACGTAAGGTCCACAACATGCGCAT
Source organism: Annona cherimola (assembly GCA_030490835.1). NCBI lineage: Eukaryota > Viridiplantae > Streptophyta > Magnoliopsida > Magnoliales > Annonaceae > Annona > Annona cherimola. Next base: position 9,428,433 of record CM059977.1, on the reverse strand, counting down.
ATATTGCAATATTGGTATTTTTGAAACCTGAGAGTGTCTTGACTCAATTTGCATACAGTTTGATTTGATTGGAAGTGGTGTATGCATAAATGACTGGGCTTCTTCCCTTTGATAATGCGCGAGTAGAAGAAATGAACAGGAAAGATCACGAAGGCCTTATATTTGATAAATTAGTGAAACCACCTGGTGGATGGGTGGTGTAACGCCCCAGGCCTAACAGTAAGGTATTGTCCGCTTTGGGCCTCGGCCTGCACGGTTTTGCCCTTCTGAGTTCACGCGCATCCCGTCCTGGGGCGTTACAGGTGGATAGGCCAGGATCTTGGGGACAGGCTTGTTATCACAGAACAACACTTGCTACGTTAGCCATTCCTCTTACACACAAGGAGTTATGCAACATCTGTGATCCCCCACGTGTAAATTTTCTCTTATATCCAGATGCGTCTGCAATTTCTTTGAAAGCTGTTGACGATCCCATTCAACTGAACTGAAACAAGTCCATCTTACGTAAATCCAGGACTTGTCCAGCTTTCTTTCCGATAGTTGTTAAGCACCTGGTTCCTCGCATGCGGTTACCCAAATATATATATTTTTTATTGTTACATGGAAAACAGATATAAAGATGCATTATCGAAGGTAGATACATTGCCTCCATATATTTCTTCATTTAATGCGTCCTTTAGTTGGAAAATGCAGGGGCCATGGAAAATTGCACAGCATACTCTGGCTGGCTGGTCACTGCTGCACTTTTGAGAAGCCAAAACCAAAAGAAAACATAGCCAACGTAAAGATGGCTGCAAGTGCCAGCTCCTGTGCAAAGAGCGGTCCACCTATCCTAAAATTTGGGCTAGGCCACCTAATTTGCGCAACTCATCAGACAAAAGGCTCGCAACTTGTGAAGATGCATCCAAGTGCAGTCCATTTGTTCTATAAAACATTGTGCTTGTGAGACATGGGGAATTCCCATTTGTGAATAGTACAACAATGCATAATATTGATAGATGGGTAAAACAAATGTACCAGATCATCATCTTCTGGTGTGTCTCCGTTCTCCCGACTCTCCCTAAGCATTTTATTTTCTTCCTCTAGCTGCTGGCATCTTTCCTTTGCGAACGTTAGATCTGCTTTCACAGTCTTCACCTCTCGAAGCAGCAGCTTTGCTTTGGCAGCCATTGCCATTGCAACCTTCATATCAAATTTTAGGTCTATTAGCATTCAATTCACCTTCCACATACATAAAACGAGGATAGAATAGTTGTTTTAAACGATTTGAGAGGGCAAAGGAGTAATTTGATTGCCAGGTAGATAATAAAGTACTCTGAAAAATATCCAAATAAAAATTCAAAAAATTTACCATGCCAAAGTAGATTTTTAAAAATGACTAAACATAAATAAAATGAAATAAGAAAGTAAGAAAAAGCCCAAAAAAAGTATCATACAACGTAAATGAAAGAAAAAAAATTAAGAGGAGACGTCATTAATTTTTTCAACAGGAACATTTTTATTAACAAAGTTAGAGTGTGTTTGAGAAATGATAAACTTTTGAATGAAAAGTTATTTGGTATAAAAATTTTTGAATTGGAAAAATAATATGATACGATAAAAGTAAAAAGAATAAAGTTAAAATAGATAGGTTAGTTATGTTGGTAGTTGAGTATAAATGTTTGAAAATTAAGATAGTGGTATAAGAAGATGTGAAAAAATCATTAAAAAATATAGTAGTTATGGAGAGTTAAAAATTTTAGATTGAAAAGTTTTAGATTGATATTTTTTGCTTTTTGGCAAACACTCACTTAATTTTTTCTTTTTGTTCAATGCTCAAGTCCCAGTGAAACAAAACAACAAAATCCAAGTCCTTTATTCTTCTAGTAGAAGGATATAATTGATTTGTCTATAGAGAATCCTAGCATAGAAGCAGGCAAATTCTAGGAACACTACGATCACAAAAATTTTGTTATCACAATACATCGCGGGAGGCCTTAAGTTGAGTTTCATGGTTTGTTTGCGTCTGAAGCTGTGGCAGACGTGGACTTGATGAATCAGTAGTTTGATATTGGGAATCAGAATTGGTTCCTTTCCTCTTGATTTGCAGCTTGCGTGTCTCTAAGATTGTGTCTGCAGTTTTGGTCTCCACAATTATTAGACCTTCCTGAAGAGAGACAACAAACACTGTCAGTAAGAGAGAAGAAGACAGTTGAAATGGGAATTAAACTTCTTTGGATTCCGGAAAAGGAAAAAGTTTATCCAACTACAACTTCCAACCTACGAAAGAAAATCTACACCCCAATAATAATGGAGGTATCGTCTCAGTATGGGAGAAGGAACAGAAGCGTGGAAAATGATAGATGCTTCTTAAAAGTAGTTTTCACATCCTCTAAGGCATTGCCAATGGTATCGCCCAGTTAGTTAAGTGAAGTAGTGATTGCATCTAAGCCTTTATACAGTTTTGGACTTTCGGCTTTCTGGATGCTCTCATGTGACCTATTTGGCTGATAAGACAGCAACCAGGCAATAGAATCCCATAGAAAGAGATTTAAATGATACCACCAGGTCCACCACAAATGATTCTATCACTAAGAATGCAAAATAGAAAGGAACAGGAGAAACGGAAGGGATTCTGTCGACATCTTTAACTAATAAGGATTCTACTTCAATCTTGCAAATTGATTTGGAGATTCAAAATCTGAAAGGTACAGTGCACATCTAGAACTAATGACATCCTAGATCCAACTAATTGAAAACTTGATATAGATTGGTTTTCTTAATAGTGAAAAGCGTAAACAGTGGAACGATCCTTCTAAAATTCAAACACACTCTTCATGTAATACGTGTGTGGTGGGAGCTGTGGTCTCCCAAAATGTTGTACGAATTCTTGGGCTTCATTATAATTTGAGTTGGAATGGCGACGTAACATAATATTGATAAAAAAAAAAAGCCATGGAGAAGTGGAAATATTAAACAAAATCCTGGTAGTTGGAGTCTCACCGGACCACATGTTGACGTATCAATCACTGAAGCTCTAGTTCTTCCAGGCATTTCAAAATTTTGTGCCACACTGTCATCCTCTAGAATTGATTTGGCTTTTCTTGCCAAAACACCCCAAAATCCATACTTGGACTCGTTAATACTGTTTGTTGATGTACACTCGTATGTTCTAGAATCCTATAACCACATAATATCACAACCGAATCAGAAAAGAAGAAAAGGATAGAGGGGAAAAAAATCAACACTATCTTCTTGGTAAAACTGAAAGAAGTTTTGGAAGTCATTAGCTTTTACTGCTGGTCGTTAGAAATATGAACTTTTGCTGAATTTTGAGTTTGGCTTCCAACTATATGGAAACCTCTTTTATCCGATGTTGGAAACAGCAACAATAACAAACTTTCACAAACATAAAAAAAAATTCCTAAACGGAGAGCAATATCACTCATTATTTGATTGAAGAACTTTCCGCCGCCGATCAACACCCAATACGCTAGAAGTTTCCACCAATTTGGAAAGAAAATAAATTGAAAAAATTTCAACGAACTTCAGGAATTTTCCACAACGTCTTCAAGAATGCAAAGCATCATGATTCTCCCAGTTCGAAACAAACAACATGCAATGTACCTCCATGAGACAATTGCAGAAACCCACGTATCAAATGCTCGACATTCGGAAATAGGAAATCAAAACCAATTCCGGAAAAAAAGGAAAATAATGCCTCCAGATGATTTTCCCGGTGGATAAGAAGATCTGCAGTTTCTTACTATCAAACACATTTTCGCTTCCAACAAAAAGATTTTTTTTTTTTTGGCAGTTTCGTAAAGAGATCAACGTGAAAACAAAAACGAAGAGTTGCGGAATTCGTCAAAAAGATGGTAGTGTTGCACCAATTCAAGAAAAACGCCACACATCCAAATGAAAAAAGGGATTCAGAAAGAAGGATGGAAAGCACCCAACCTGCTGCTGCCGCGGAGAACCAGTCCTCTGGCGATTCGGCTCTCTGTAGGCGGATTCTCCGTAAGCAGAGGAGATGGAGGAATCCCGGTGGGCGGAGGAAGCTCGTATGGCTTGAGCGGCGAGGGAGGAAGAATCGGAGGGGAAGAAATCGTCATGCTTGCGGTGGTATTCGCCTGTGAAGGTGGAGACTCGAGAGATGGAAGGCTGGGAAGAGTCCGCTCGTGGGGAGGAGGCACGTAAATCTTCGCTGAACGTTTTCGCCCGGGAAAATGGCTGCTTTCTGCGATACGCCATTGAAGAAGAATGGCGTTGCTCGCAGAGGGAGATCCAAATGGAATTTTCGCCTCTCTAACCAACCGCTTTAAACGCAGGAGCGAGAGAGAAACGGAGACGGAGGAGAAAAGCGCGGGAATGGAAGCCCCGATCCGCACGTGCGGCCTACCACTGCGTTCACGAACCTTTTTATCCAAACCGTCCAGATGTTGGGCCTCGTAGGCAATTGGAACGACTGCGAAGATTATTATTATTATTATTTTAAAAATGTTATGGTCTATGTTGCGAGGTTGGGATTGCGGTTATTTGATTGGGCAGCGTACATCTCCTACACGGCGCCACGCCGGCCGTTGGATACTTGGATTTTGTGCCGTGTGGGACTTCAACGGTGGAAAAGCGAAGTGCAACAGCCAGCGGGTTTCGAATTTCAGTTGCAATTTGGAAAGCAGCGGCCCCGCCATGCCCGAACCGGACACTGGCCACGTCAGCTTCAGCGTCAGCGCGAGGCGTTGGAATTGCGCGTGGCTCATCCCTTCCGTTTCTACTTTCTACAGACCATCGAGATTTATTTATGTTTTTAAATAAAAATTAGGTTTTTGTTTTTATTTCTTTTATTTCTCTTTTTTTGTTATTTATAACTCATCCAAAAGCAATATTGTAAGAACTGAACCGGTGATTGAACCGGTAAAGGGACCGGTCTGGTTCGAACCGGTTTAACCGGTTAAACAAACCGGTTTGGACCGATGACATCAGTATGACATATTTATGATGTCATAAATATTAAATTATTTTTTAATTTTAAATAAATATATTTATAAAATATATATTGATAAATATATCTATGTACACTTTTTTTTTCGATAAGCCCAAATCATGAAAAATGAATTGATAATGATACAAAGAAAAATAAAAAAAAGAATAGCATGCAACAGAAACAGAGTTCAAAAACTATCATCAACAAATTAGAAAGCGTTCAAAAACTATCATCAACCAATCAGAAAGCAAAATAAAAATACAATATAGCCCAATTCAATGATTTAGAAAACCTTCAATTCAGCAGGACTTAGAAAATCAGTGCAGAAATTAACCCCCACTTTATCAAAGTACAAAAAGATGCAGTCTTTTCTGGTTATAAGCATAAAAAAAGCAAAGAATTTTCGTCAGTGACAATGGCAACCAGGCCACTTCCGTCGATTCCATTTGTGACTTCTTTAGCCTTAGAACAAGCTGAAAACCCAGATTGCCCCTTCCAGCTGAAAATCTACATCCTTGATTCCCTCCTTATCCCATCAAGAAGCAGAAAGCAAAGAATCTCCTCCAGTCCTACGACGAAAAGACTATTTCATTGGCAACAGGGGAATGTCTCAGCAATCCAAAATGTTGGAAAGCGACCCCACGACGCGGCGGACGGAGCGACGCTCGTGGCGGGTGCTGCGGGCAGCGGGCGGCCGCGGGCTCCATGCAGGTGGCAGGCGCGGGGGGCGTTGTGGACGGCACGGCGGTGGGCTTTGTGTGGGCAGCAGGTGCGGCAGGCATGGTTGGCGTTGCGAGGACGGCAGGCTAGGGTTTCAAAACTTTCGTTTGGGAAGGGGGAAACGGGAGAGGGTGAGCGGGATTCGACTTTTCGACGTTTCGTTCGTTTTTTTTAAAAAGTATATATTAGGTCCACCCGTCCAACCGGGCGAACCTGGTTCGACCGCTCATTCCGGTTCGACAGCCGGTTCTCCAGTTCGGACGGTTTTACATAAATGAACCGAACCGCATGGTAATGAACCGGAAACTGGATCGGTTCCCGGTCCGGTCCGGTCCGGTTCTAACAACGCTGTCCAAAAGTACATTTTTTTATCCTACTCGAAGGATTTTTAACTCCAAACAGTGAGACACTTCACTACTAAGACAAATGGGAGAGATAAATTTCCCCAATAAATGAGATACAAACACTTTCCTACTCGTTTCGAACCCGAGTAAACTAGCACATAAATTAAGATGTTATCTAGCTAAGCTATGCCTTGATGGTTCTTCTCCTACTCTCTTTTTTTTATCTCTTATATACAAGAGGATAACAGATATTATAATTAAATATATTTCAAATCCTCGCGATATTGAAAAAAATTCCTACAAGCTCTAATCACTAAAGGGGGAATTATAACTTCCATGACAACAACTTTGGGCGTTGTGGGTGGGGAGGATCGAATCTTCCATCATGAGCAAACATGCCCATCATGCATATCAATGTGCCAAGGCGTTGGTTTCACTCTTCTCCTACTCTTATGTGAGGACTTTTTTTAAAAAAAAAAATTGTAGGGCTTCATGGCTCATGCCTTGCATTCCAAGTTGATAAAAAATGAAAAGGAAGCAACCATAAGTCATAAACCAAGTCTTTTCTTCAATGTAAGCCACTTTACATATGAGAATGGGCAAGCCACAACTAATGATATGCCAAAGTACTGTGAGTACATTCCAAAATGGAAACTTTTGATGTTTGCAAATAATATTATTCATGTTTTCTTAGGTCAAGAATGCAAAGTGACTTTTATATTTAGAGTGTATTCGGGAAGTAATAAAAATTTTGGATGAAAAATTTTTAGTATAAAATTTTTGAATTAGGAGAAAATGATGTGATATGATATGAATAATAATGAGGAGTAAAGAGAATAAAATTACAATAAATAGGTTAGTTGTATGGATAGTTGTGTAAAAATAATTAAAATATAGGTATAATTGTATAGGAGGATTGAAAAATGATTAAAGATAGGATAATTATAGAGAGTTGTGTTAAACAAACATGACCTTACTTACGTGTAGAAAAGAAAATTAATGAAGTATAGCACAAGATAAAATTATTTCACATTTCCGGGAATCTAATATATAATTATCCAATTAGGAAGACTTGCAACTGTTCACAACTTATAGATTCTTAGAGGATGAGATGAAAAGGAAGTGTGTGTATGAAAAGTGTTAAAATTTTTAAATGAAAATTTTTTTATATAAAAAATTTTGAATAAAAAATATTATGATAAGGTAATGATGATGAATAAAGAAAATAAAATTAAAATAGACAAGTTAATTGTACAAGTAATTGCATAGAAATGATTGAAAAGTAAGATAATTGTATAGGAAGATGTGAAAAATAATTTAAAAATAATGTAATTATAGAGAAAGAAAAATTTTAGATTAATAAATTTTAGTTTGAAAATTTTTGTTGTAAACGAACATGCTTAAAACAAATAAAAGGTTTGTTGTATGTTAAGAATAAAAAAATGGTGCAGAAATTAAGAAAAATTCCACCGAAAATTGAAAAACTTTTATTTTTTCTGAAAACGAGAGAGGAGTTCTAGGAATTTCATCTTCTTCACGTCACATACACATCCCCTCCAAGCTGTCAACACTGCACAGGACAGATTCGAAAAACCAAAATTCTGTAGAAGATTCCACCACCTCGTGGAAATCGAGGTGGCCGATCGAACACATGCATGCGGCCAAAGGCAAGAATCAGTTCACATACATACATGCATGCAGCCAAGGGCAAGAATCAGTTAACATGCCTGATCGTTGGTTTGTTCCAAACAACACTCTGTTCAGACCTGGCTCAGATACGACCCAAATCAGGATAATTTTTAAAGGATTTGGTTTTAATTTTTCTCCTCTTTGTTATTAATTTCTTAGCTTAGTTGACAATTTTGTCTTGATGAATAAATATATGTCCCTCTTTAATTAACTTGTGAACCGTCCATTAGTAGATATAGTTGTCCATTGAAATGAAACAAATGCATAGCTAATTATAATTAATCAATTAATCTGATATTTATAGACCTCGGATGAATGTTGTGGCCTCTCTTAAGCACGGATTCCACTAAAAAACTAAAAATTTCTGCACGCTACACGTTCTAAAATTTGTTATTTGAAACCTCAGGCACCTAAACCTTTTGTTGCCAAAAGTAAAATTTATTGTATGCAAATGTTAAGTTGTTATCATGATAAAAAAAAAAAGCCTTAAACGTAAAAATTATTTAGATTTAAAAATAATATTTTAAAATTAAAAACCAAGTATTGAATTATTACCATACATTTATAATTAAGAGGTAAACACTATTGAATAAGGTGAAAATCGAACAGCTGGATTTTTCTTTGATCATCTCAAACATCAACTATTACTACCCCAAAAACCTTTAATACCTATTTTTTTCGTTATGATGAAATTACATACGATTTTCTTCTGATCAAATAAAGAAGAATCGAGAAGAAAAATACAGCAATCAGGATGACATGTCTTCACGCATGGATGGGGAAGGACCTTCTGGTATGGTCTGCAGACCGGGCCTCCAAGGACGCGTCTTCGATGATTCTTCACGCAGGACGAACTGACCCTGCATCACAGGCCCAGTTATGTTCTGATCCGATTCGGCAGTCTTCGTCATCGTTGCTTTGCCATCCTCCATCTGCTTAGCCAGTGCATCCTCCGCGGTCGTCGTTGGCCGCGCCAACAGTCCTTTCCATTCGGCAGTGCTCAAGAACTGGTTATAGATCGGCTTGCACGTGGCAAACTTCTCCGGCACGAGGAAGTAGAGCCGGCCGGTCTTCAGCTCCGATTGCTCCGGCAAGACAACGGGGCCCGATCCACACGGCACGATCCTGAAGCCTTGGTGGGCCGCCAGAACTTCTTTCACAGTCGCCTCTTTCTTGAGTGAGACGATGCTTCCGTTTTCCTTCATCACAACAACCTCATCTGATTCTTTGCCGGAGCATAGACATCCAATCGAATTCCCCATCTTCAGCTCTTCGAAGCTTGTGTTTTCTGAGAAACCCCAACAATACGTTGCCGGCGTATATATATAAGAAGACGGCATGGCATGCACCTGAAAGTTTGCCATCATCACTTAAAAGGTGCTGGAAACTTACGAATATCTTGTGAATATTCGAAATAAAGTCCGGGTGTAATTACTGGAAATTATTGTGATGGAATTTGGGTTCCCAACTTCAATATATTTTCATATTAAAATGATTTGGATGGTACTGATCATTGAATTCTTGTGATGCAAAGGTTTAGAGAACGGTGATGAATTATTATTACACCGATGATCCGTTGGTGTCATGGAAAAATAAATGGTGTTATTAAAAAGTCATTAGCATCTATACAAGCATTAATTCCATATTAAATGGTTGCAAAACAAGTTTGATAGTTAGGAAGAGTATTTTGGACAACCGGGTTAAAATGAATAGCTCTATATTATGAGAGTATAAATGCATAATTAATATGATTGACTATGACCCACCACTTTCCCTGTGAACTCCACTTTATAACAAGATGTGTACTATACGTTTATAATCAACGAGGGTACTTAATTAGGATTATTTGTTACACGCACGAAATTAAGATATATAGCTTAATATATTCAAGCATGAATGTGAAGTGAGCCCCAATATTAATATCTATGAAACAGCAATGCAAACACATAGTAATTTGCCATCTTCAATAATTAGATTCCAATCGTGTATTCTAGCAATTGGGTTCGGCAAGCGGCCGGGCCTTATTGCTGTTCTTTGTCTTGTGATAAATAATAATTAAGAGATCATTGTCTCAATAGCACGTGTGCCATGCACGTACGCTTGCACGTCCGGATGTGTGTGGACAACATGCATGCAAGAGTTGCGAAACCTGTGAGCTCGTGTACACCAAAACATCAGCCTTTATATTGTACCATGTACAAGGAGAATACGAGAGAAAAGGGTCGGATAAAATGCTGTTCTAGGGTCAATCATATATGGTAGAAAAGAGGGTGAGAAATCCTTAATTCCTATTTCTCCAAATCTTTCTCTAGAACTTGCTTGGTAGTTGCTGAAATCATATGCTTGATCCCCTTGCCCCACTAAACACTTCCGAGCTCATAAGCAGTTGGGTTGGGCTCCTAGAGTTCGCATTTCTCTACTTGTCAGGAAAAGCCAATGGCTGTCTCGCCTTGTGTGGGCACATATCGGACTGGAACGTCTTTGATCCTGCCTAGTCTGCAGGCAACAATTCGGCAAATCGTTAAATGGGTGTGAGTGTGAGTGTTGACCTGAGACCCGGATGCAAATCCTACGCTTTTGCATAAGTTGGATAAATACTTGGCTGATTCTATCTTCAAAATAGGGTCATACTCACAGTTAAACCGAAGGAAGGACACAATCTTTATCCTGGTCTGAAAAATAAGGTAATGGATACCAATAAATAAATAAATAAAGGTTATGGGTAAGTCAACTGTAGCCACGTAGTTTTTATTCTTTTGAAAAAGGGAGAACTCTAAATTAAATGCACCATTTTCAATTTCAATAATAATAATAATAATAATAATTTAATATATTAATTTGATTTATTCCTAAAATATTTTAATGATCAATGTCTAAGTTTAATATCCACATTATTTTAGTTCACAACGTGGGTCAAAAAATAAAAGCTTATTAGGGCTTGCTTATGTAATCAAGTTACATAAAAGCATTTCATGTGATCTCTCTAAATTTTAAAATCATGATGTTTGATATATAATTTAATTTATTTATTGTATTTAACATAATTTATTGAATTTACTAAGATTTATTTACATATATGTTATAATGTAATAATACTTTATAAAATTATTTATTCATTAATGATACTTAAAGATGATTTAGGTGTCAAAAATCTAACTTCAAAATTGATATTTAACATTAAATTATTTTATTATATTAATTTTAGACATTTTTAGACGAGGTTCATTCATAATGATATTAGAAAAATCAAAAGTTTTCATGATAACGGAAATAATGCTAAATACAATATATGAATTGAATTTTTTTATCAAATATTAAGATATTAAAATGAAATATGTTACATTGTAGAGAAATTGCATAGAATCATAACCTAAAATATTATATATTTTAAATATGATCCGTGTTTTTTTTACCCGCACTACCAATTTAAACTGACGTTATGTTGAGCCAAGCTTAAATCACTTTCCAAATACTAGGTTAAGGCTAAGTTCATCTTGACTCGATCCAATATAATTTGTAGAGTTAGGTGAGGAACATTTTACAATTTTATTCATGTTATTTTCCAAGACGTGGTTGTGGGTTTGGTTCTCATAAATGGCGCTAATTTATATTATCTTTCACCATGGCACGCCACGAGCTGAGATATTAAAGCTTGACAGGAGGACGTTAAAGTTAATTAGAGAAGACGAAGCAATGTTGAAAGGATATGCGATCAATTTTAACTCTTAAGATGAGTTACGTAAAGATTAAACTATCAAAAATTTCTTAAATCAGTGGCCATTTACACAAAAAGAATAAAAAAACAAATCCACTGACTTTATAATATATGTGTTTCAAACAAAAATGATAAACTTGGTCTTTTAATGAGCTAACTTTAACAAACCAAATCTTCTATCAGCTATATATCTGACTTGATCCGCTGTTAAAAATAAGCGAGTTACAAGCTCACAGCATGATTAATGGGCAGAAAAATCTTCAAAATTGGATAATGATCTAATTTAAAATTTTAAATGACTTAAATGCTTTTTAATTTTATTACTTCAAAATTAGGCCTCAACAATGCATACAAATATAAGAATTGATTATCTAATCATGAGATTTAGATTGAAATGCACAAAATCCAACAAAAACATAACGAACTTCATGGATCATGGTGCAATCGACCGTAGTTTTTTTTCTTTTCTTTATTTTTAACAATTTTATCTTTGATCCTACTCATCATATTTTGGTTTAAAAAAGTCGTACATCATATCTTTTCTATATGGATATTTGTATAATATAAAAAATCATATTAATTAAATTCGTACATAATTGAGGACAAGTGTAAATGCATGGGGTTCTTAATTAATTACATTTTTAACATTATAAATAATAATAGTAATATTCAATTATGTTAATTTTTTATATTTGTGTTAAAAAAATAGTTTCAAATACAATGTATAGCTTGGATTAGAAAAATAAAAAAAGGGATTGCACAATGTAATGGATTGCATGGGGAAAAAAGGAAAAAATCTTTCCAGGAATATATAATCATTGGCCCTATCTTATCCTTTTTATCTCAAATTTCCAAGAAATCGACCGCCCAACCACTAACGACAATTATGAAAAACAACAAGATAAAAATAAATCATATTTCTCATTATTTCATGATTATTATTTATTAATGATAAGTATCCATCTGAATCTGACAAATGCTTAGACGACTGAAGAGCCATCATTCTTTTGTCAGAGGACCCGCACAGGAACTCGATGTCAAATCAACAGTTCTAATCCCGGCACCAAAAGTGACACGTCCATTTCCAATGGGAGAGGCGTGGGACATTAAAAACCAGATCTGATCCGTCCGTTTTTAGAAGGAGAGATTTTAATTTACTTAAGTGGGGAAAGGAAACTAAAATCATAGTAGTTTCATTAAGCGGACGGTTTGGATCTACCACAAAACAACATAAACGTGAGTTGCGTGTGACGAACGGATATCCAACATACAGCGCGTGAATGAAAAGACCTCTCCTGGCCAGACTCCAGGGACAGCCTCGGAGAGCAGAGACTGTTGCCGCGTCTCCGATCTTTTCTTCCTCCGGACGGCACAGAGAGCGAGAGATTCTTCTCCGCAGGTGCGTTTGCTCTGGACTTTTTGGATTTGATTCTTCGATTACGACAATCATCTTCATCTGCTATCCGCGCCCGCTCATGATCTGTTACTTTCCGATTGAATTCCGACGAATCTCAACGTCGCTTGCTTTTCTCTTATTTGCTTATTATTATTATTATTATTATTTTACCTTTCTGGATTTTGTTTTGATTTTCTCTCTATCTCTGGAAAAAGATCGGATTTTGTGACAATTTACTAAAAATTTAGTGCTTGATTGATTATTTGTTTTTTCTCATTTGTGCGTAAACTATCAGGAGGTTGGATTTGATTCTCCTGTTGTATACTGTTCTATTTTCTTTTGATTTTTCTTCTCTTTTTTGGTCTTTCTGATGCAAAGATCTGCGAATTCCAATGCTTGTTGAGGTGTTTTTTTTGTGTGGAGCGTGATGGTATTATTATGTTCCTTATCTCAGTTTTAGCTGGCGCGATTCACCGCACTGGCTATACGATATGCAAGATCATGGATGGCTGCGTGCTTGATTCTTCTGCAGTTTAAGTTGTGTTGATGCTATTTGTTCGTCCTTTATTTTGTTGCATTGTTTTGAGTTACAGATAGTTCTAGGAAATGAGGTAAACTTGCATGAATGATTTGTTATAGAATAACTTTCCTTGTTGAGATGATGGGTCGAGATAGCGTGGGAATCAAGGCAACGATGGTTTCTGGGTGACTCATTGTAGATGAATCAATGTATAATCTAGATCTGCTGGTTATTTTAATAGGACTGGAATGGTGCGTCCGACAAAATGACGTGCTGCGCTCGCTATTATTCTTGTATGAAATTCCATCTGATCATGTGTTCCATTAACACATGCGTCTGCCATTTAGATGATCAAAATCATTATCGGGCCCAAACATTCAGAAGCCAGAATTCTGGGAATTGATATATTTACCTCTATTGATGACAACATTTAACGGCATGAAATGTCATGTTTACTGGCACCAGGCAATGCAGCATGACAGTGAAAATTTGGTTTGAATAAGCTTTTGCCCACGTCTTGCATGGTCTTTTGACCATCATCATTGCAGCCTTACCACAGGGAAGTCACATGAATAATTGGATATTAGCATTTGGTTGGAATAATCGTTTCACTGTTTCTTGCATAATATTTTACATCATTATAGTAGCCTTATTGCAGGGGAGGCACATTGTAAGCCTTTCAGATCTATTATGGACTACTTATATCTCTCAGAACTAGTATTTTTCCGGAACACTTTCCCCATATGAAAAGTGGGCACAATGACAGCTGGTACAGGTTTGGTCCAGTGTTTGAACATAAATAGCAGCATTCCATCTTGAGAGTGTTTTCCTACAGATTTGTGTATCATTGCCTCAACAAAGTGTGAGCATCAGCTTCATTCCACTAAATGAAAATGCGCAAAAGCTCTATTTTCCACTAGCATTTGATGAGTCTCTTCCTCAATGGGAATAAGGCTGACATTATCGAGGATGACATAAAATTAGATACTGCTATTCAAGTGGGATAACAGCTTGGATATTATGGGTTCTTTTCTGGGAAATTGGGAATGGTATGGGAGGAAGGGTTAGAAAGGTTGTGACCTTGTTTGATTGTGTCCTTGGAAGCTGGAACGGCAAGAAGTCCAAACCTGAAAAATAAAATAAAAATAAAAATAAATCTAATATACCAGTTTTTGGTATTTGCTTTCTGAGCTTGGTAACATCTGAATTATTTCTAGCTGATGGAAATCATGTGCTTTTTGGCACTATTAAGATTAAGATACTACTAGTGTTGTTTTATGTTTGGCCATTATCATTCAATTACCTTGCAAAGCGTCCTTGTAGTTATTGTAGCTTGTTCTTTCTAGCAATTTGGCAATTTTCCGCCAGCTGCTTTATGCCTTGTTAAGTTTTAAGATTTCTGACTGTTTCATTGCAAATATTATTATTTTTTCTCTCCTGATTGAGTTGCATTGCAAATATTATTATTTTTTCTCTCCTGATTGAGTTGCATTGCAAATATTTAGTTAGAGGCAAAGTTGGTGGAGCACCTTCACTGATGATGGCAGTTGATCACTTTCATCATTGATGATCATCACTGCATCCCCAATGACATCAATGGTCTCAACATCCCGAGCAACACATGTGCCAAAGAGGTTGGGCAACAGTGGTGAAATACCACAAGCATGCCCTGCACAATCTTTTGGTCAGTCTGATTCGGAGCTCAGTGACAATGAGGAGACAGAACTACTGTCTGTATCTTGGAACCAGGACTATGGATGCTTTGCTGCTGGAACAAGCCGTGGTTTCCAAATCTATAATTGTGATCCTTTTAAGGAAACCTTCCGAAGAGATTTGAAAAGTGGGGGATTTGGAATAGTTGAAATGCTCTTTCGGTGCAATATTCTGGCACTTGTTGGTGGTGGAGCTAATTCACAATACCCACCAAACAAAGTAATGATCTGGGATGACCATCAGAGTCGTTGTATTGGAGAATTTGCTTTCAGGTCTGAGGTACGTGGAGTTAGACTAAGACGGGACCGCATAGTTGTGGTCCTTGAACACAAGATATATGTTTACAATTTCACAGATCTGAAGCTTCTTCATCAGATAGAAACACTGGCTAATCCAAGGGGACTCTGCTGTCTTTCACATCATTCAAATACATCAGTGTTAGCCTGTCCAGGTCTGCATAGGGGACAGGTTCGCGTTGAACATTTTGGTTTGAAGATGACAAAGTTAATTAATGCCCATGATAACAACATTGCTTGCTTCACTTTGACGATGGATGGCCTTCTTCTTGCAACTGCAAGCACAAAGGGTACTCTGATAAGGATTTTCAACACAATGGATGGAACCCGCCTGCAAGAGGTATCTTACCTAATGCTAGGTTCCTCCCCATTTATTTAAATTTTCGTGGTCAATTACTTGCTGTTATGAAAAGATCTTCAGAAATTGTATAAGCTGCTTTTGCATCAAAAGTTTTATCCATGTTCCATCAAATGTTTCATGCATCTTCTAGTTTTAAGGTAAGTTCCATTACAAGTCCTTTATTGGAAGGTGAACCTGACAAAAACTAGCTCATTTTTCATGGTATTTCTTTTCATGCATACAGGTATCCAACATATTTCTTGAGTTCAAATGACCTCCCAGATACACCACCCACCAGTCTGGGGCCAAACTCAATCAACACATACCGATGAAAAGGGATAGGGGAAGAGTAGAAACAGATGGTTTAGCTAGCCTCAAAATTCAAAATATAGCTGAAAAACGATGAAACTGTTGAATCTATCTGTTACATTAGAATAGAGCATCAGTGAGTAAGCATACTCTGTAAAGCCATAAAGCAGGACTTCTCCTTCCTAGTTTCTTCTGATGTACCTTGACCCTATGATAGAAAGATTACGATTGGTCTGAACATGTAGACATGGAAAAAAAGAATTGGTGGAATGTGCTATACCTCAACTCCATGATGGAGAGATTGTGATTATTCTAAACATGTACATAGGTTACCCTATGATAGAAAGATTCTACTTACATGCTATCATCTAGAACAGAAAAGAACTTGGCAACCTAAAAAAAAGAATCCTATACCTTCCTGGGTGACGTAAATAGAGAACTGGCTTGATTTTAAGGTAAGAACGCACTGACAGCCCTTCAAGAATATTCTGTACACTTGGTGACATAAAAATAGAACTGGCTTGATTTTAGGGTGCAACACTGTGAGGCTACCTGAAGAATATGCTATATGCTTCCAAATTCTTTGTGCAAGAAGCTTGTAACTGACCTCTTTAAACATGGATTTCAGTTACTGGTCATGCCATTGATCCCGCTGCTGGTTTGAAGATGCATGCTTTTCTCATGCAGAAACTAATGCTAAGATCTCTGCAGGTTCGAAGGGGAGTAGAAAGAGCAGAAATTTATAGTATTGCTCTTTCACCAAATGTTCAGTGGCTGGCTGTTTCTAGCGATAGAGGTACGGTGCATATATTTGGTCTTAGAGTTCGAGTGATGGGTGAGGATTCATCAAACCATCCTGAAAATGATCAAGTACCATCAATGGCGCATCAGAACTCATCAGCTTCTCTTGATGCCCTTATATCTCCAAACACAGGTTCCAATCCAAGCTCTTCATTGTCATTCATGAAAGGTAAGAGGATGCCATTTATTTTGTGGTGACTCACTTGTTCCAATTGACAATTGTGTAACATGCTTCAGGATAACTGTATCTTTGTATTTCCACATTGGCTGCTTGGAGGCTCTGCTCTTCCTGTTGTTGGCAATTGGCATGTAGCTTTATTTTCAACATCAACATTTACTTAACTGCTGCAAATAAAGCACAGATTTTTTGGCTTTAATAAAAGGGGCATTAAATTTTCTTAAATTTTGTGCATGAGATGTTGGCATTTGGTTGCATCAAGTTTCAAAATTTTCTCTTTGAAAGTTTTTCTCAAATAATAAAATAATCCCTAGGATGCAGTAACCAGATAAAAGAAAAGATGGCGAGATCTGTTTATTTTGTGGGCATATTGCTCCATATATTTAGCTAGATAATGTTATCCGAACTGATTTAAGCCTCACGCAAACATAGGTCTAAGTAGATAAGTAACCCAGCCTATTGCTATCTTTTGCTTTTTGAGTCATAAAGCCTGAAATACATGTAGATGGATGACATGTAGCGTAGACTTGAGTGGGCGGTTTTGATATGTGAGCTAACTATAAGAGTTTATTTAACATGTATTTCTACGTGTCACCAGGGGTGCTGCCAAAGTACTTTAGTTCTGAATGGTCTTTTGCTCAGTTCCACTTGCCAGAAGACACTCAATTTATTGCTGCATTTGGATCTCAGAACACTGTCATGATTGTTGGCTTGGATGGGAGGTACAAAGTGGTTTATCTTTATGTTAAATCCTTTCTTTTCTTCCTTTCCATGCACATCATCTTAGTTTGGCATGTATGTAGCTCTTCATGTTTGTTGGGGTTTCTTTGAGCTTTTACGCATTTTCTTCATTCCAAACTCACTTCTTGAAACTTAAGTCTCCAATTTACATGGGGCTGACCACAGTTGTTAGTCACTTACCAGACATTAAAATGAGTCCATTGGAATAGGCAGCATAAAAAAAAAAAAATCCTCTCCAACAAGGGACTGTTCATCTGTTGGTGTAAAACGGCGAAATGGTCCACATGGCATTGCATGTACCATTGCCATTTTTGCGGGATTAGTGGCATCATGGTAGATTTGATCTCTGTATCTGCTGTCAGTGTATACTTTGAGATGGTCAAGATGGCATTGCATAGTCATAAAGGTTTAGCACCACATTAGAAATAATTTCAGACCTCAAGAGTTTTTTGTACGATGATATGACTTGCCAGATAATACTTTGAACCCAAGATTTTGTCACTGGCATTTTTAGTTACTCTTTACAATGTGAGCCGCTAGATGATATGGATTGTGACATGGAGTCCTCTTGTTTACAGTCAGTCAATGGTCCATTAGAAGTGCTATTTTTTCTTGTTCAGTTAGTATGGATTTTCTTGACTGAATTGCATGAGGCTCCATCAGGGATATTTACTTGTGAGGAGTACATTTCTCTTTTTCATTCATTTTTTTTTTTTTTTTTGTGACGTTTCCATGGTTTTTATACCATTTTGAATTGAGCGATTCCTAGAATAAATGGCACCATTTATTGCCCAAGATTTGTCAAGAAATCATTGGACTGAACTATTCATCTGACAGGGTTCCCTTTGGGCTTCAAAATGATCAATGCTTGGTTTGAAAGGATTCTGGTTATGGATTCAAATTTTTTAATTATCACAGTGAAACAATAAAACCAGCTATATATAGCTAGGCAAATCAAGTAACTGTTAGTGGCTGGAAGAAAACCAGCTCAGTCTGGAACAGTGATAACTTTCAGAACACTTAAAACACAACATAGTATTGATGAAAAAATTGTCACGAACACAGAAGTATTCACTGCCATGGTTTGCCTGTTTGAGTTCTGAATCGCTTATCAGGCACTGAACCATCAGTGAGGTACTGCCTTCTGTTGGGTATGAGTTTTTGCAGTTTATGCTATCAAATGCAATGCTGCTGATGCATTGTGAGTATAGAACCTTATTTTTTTAATGAATTTTTGGACCTACTAGCTAATGGGCAGAGTATTTTCCACATTTACATGAGGGTTGGTTTCCAATCATATTTGTAGGATAGGCTCCGGTTGTTTTGTTTTAATATACGAATCTTGTTTTATCTCTAATTGTTATTCTTTTCTCGTCCCTTGTCGATTTTCAGTTTCTACAGGTGCAGTTTTGATCCTTTAAATGGAGGGGAGATGATACAACAGGAATATGTTCGGTTTCTGAAATCAGAGAACCACCCAAGATCCAGCTCAGCCTAATAACAATTGAGATCAATCTAACCTTCTCCTTGTATATAGAGCTAAATAATGTCGCTGTATATTTGCACATATCCCCTCTCTTGCAGTCCTTTATCCCCAAGCAACATATGTATCATCTTAGCCTTTTAATGACAGTATTGGCTTTAGAGTTGATTCATTGGGCTTAATATATTTATGCGCTTTCTCATATGTTGCCCATCCATCCATGTTTGTCAGGTGCAGTTTTTTTTTTTTTTTTTTTTTTTTTTTAATTTTAATTTTTTAAATCACTTGTATTGGTTCTACGTGACAGCAAATTTCAGTATAAAGTATTTCCAGACTTGGAAGAATAATGAGTCAGAAAGTCTTGATACCCACAAAAAAAATTTTATTTGTCTTAAGAGAGGGTAATCATCCAACGCATACTTCATTTTCTTCTTTTAAATTACTACTTTTTTTTTTCAAATCCAAAACATTTATTACGTTTATTCCCATGTATTTATCCATGACGCGTAAAATTACCACAGCTGGAAACTTATATCCTGTAAAACTCAAGACCTCTTTTTTTTTTTTTTTAATGGAAAAAGAATCACTCTAACCCTATTCCCTCACAGGATTATGGGGATTAGAGTTAGAGTAATCCAATCTATTCATAGTCAAAAAATTGTCTTTACAAATTTTCCCACGTATAGCTTGGGGGGATTGCCCCACCAACACTGGTAATTCCCATGAGAAACTAAAACAACTTTGGCTAAGGAATGAGCAACATCATTTCCTTGCCGAAGGACATGATGAATCGAGAAAGAGTCAACTGCAGTGAGGATAGCCCTAATTTCAGCAATAACCAAACCCACAGGGGAGGAAATGAGGTCGTTATTCAACAGATAGTTACACAGGATGAGGGAGTCAGTTTCCATTTGAGCACATGTAGCATTAATTTGAGAAGCCCACCTCAAACCCAGCAAAAAAGCCGTGGCCTCCATAAATAACGAATCCGCTCCGCCCTCCCGTTTCCAGCCTTTTGCCGCCACAAATGCGCCTTGGGAGTTCCTCAAAACCGCAGCACAAGCAAAGATACTTCTATCCACATGAGAGCGAGCGTCTACATTTATCTTAAAGAAACCCATCGGCGGTTTCGACCAACGGGCCTCCAAACCTCTGTCCAAAATACCCGATTGACAAAGCATAGCAGCACTCCTATGCTGTATAAGGAACTCCGAGCACCAAGCCAAAGTGTCAGTGAAATTCGGGATGAGACCCTCTTCTCTAAATTTATTCCGAAGATACCAAATCCTCCAACAACACAAAATGAATAGAGCCAAATCCTCGGACCTGTCTTTTTGCACAAGGGTATCCAGAATCCTCCCAATAGATATCCCCAGCTCATCCACTTTTGCCGCCCTTATGCAAATCCCCTTCGTCATGGCACAGTTCAGAAACAGGTGGTTTGCGTCTTCAAACTCAATCTTGCATAGCACACAACCAGGGTCTACACTGATGCCCCTTTTGGAAAGATTTAGTAAGGTGGGAAGGGCGTTTTTTACAAGTCTCTACCCAAAAATAATGACCTTGCTGGGGAGTTTCAACCGCCATAAAGCTTTATAGCAGCCTGAAAGTGCCGGGTTATTAGCATCTAAAGCCAGGAGCCTATAAGCAGATTTTACCGTGTAACGCCCGTTTGGTTCATGCTTCTAGAAAATACAGTCCTCCATTATCCTATGGGAAAGGGGAATCTTCTTAATCATTTGCCATGTAGTGTTCCCCGCCGCCGCCATCACCCAGTCCCCATTCCATGAATGAGTGGCTCTATCAATAAAATAACTAACCTTCAAATCATCCGGGATTGAAAGTGGGAGAGGACCCGCCTTCACAACCGCCAAATCGAGCCACCGATCATCAAAAAACTTTACTTGCGTTCCATCCCCAATTCTCCATGCACATCCTCTTTGAATCACACCACGCGCTTTTAGAACACTTTTCCAAGTGAAGGAGTCAGATGGCTTCGTTTTACACTTCCATATATCCGAGTCTGGGAAATATCTGGCCTTGAGAACTCTGTGACAGAAGGATGTGTTGCATGAAATAATTCTCCATACCTGCTTTGCCAGAAGTGCATAGTTGAACTTGTGGAGATCCCTGAAACCGATGCCCCCCGACCGCTTTGGTTTGCACATATCCTTCCACGCCACCCAGCTTAATTTCCTCTTACCCTCCTTCTCTCCCCACCAGAATTTACTGATCATTCGATTAATGTCATCACAGAAAGATTTGGGCAATAAAAAGATATTCATCGCGTATGAAGGAATAGCCTGCGCTACAGCTTTGATTAGTACCTCTTTACCGCCCCACGACAGTAGCTTGCCTTTCCACCATTGAATCTTGTTTTGTATCCTCTCCTTGAGGCCCTTGAAAAAACCGCCTTTTGATCTGCCAAGCCAGGCTGGAAGGCCTAAGTATTGCTGGAAGTCATGTCCCGCGGATCCCAATAGGTGAGTCATCTCCCTCATTGCAGAATCATCTATATTAGAGCTGAAAAAAACTCCCGTTTTGTCCACATTTACCATTTGGCCCGAAGTAGACGCATAAACATTTAGAATATCCAACAATTTGCTCATGTTCCTCCCCTCCGCCCTGATGAAGATAATTGCATCATCCGCAAACAACAGATGAGAAATCGTTGGGCCGTGTAGTTGAAGCTTGATCCCATGGAGTGCTCCAATAACAACCGCGTGGGCAATGAGTGCCAAAAGACCCTCCGCACATAGGAGGAAGAGGTATGGAGATAGTGGATCTCCCTGCCTCAACCTTCTCTGAGGATTGAAATATGAGGATTTGAATCCATTCACATTAACCCTGTATCTGACCGTCGAGATGCAATTCATAATCCAATTAATCCACCTCGGACAGAAATTCATGGACCCCATCATCCTTTTGATAAAGTGTCATTCGACCCGGTCATAAGCCTTTGACATGTCGAGTTTAATAGTCATTTCCTGCCTACGCCCGCTCTTACGCCTTCGGAGAGAATGGATAGCCTCATAGGCAATTAGCATATTGTCGGTGATGAGCCGTCCAGGAACGAAAGCGCTCTGTTCTTCCCTAATGATGTTATGAAGAACCAATTTGAGTCTGTTTGCAAGCACCTTTGCTAAAACTTTATAAACCACATTGCATAAACTGAACTCAAGACCTCTTTTGAATTTCAAAAGACGTTTAATTTTTTTACAAAATAGAAGTTTCCAATCAAAGCAACGTTTGGCACCATGAAAACATATGTATAAATATAATAAATGATTTGGGTTTGAGAAAAAGATAATTTATTTAAGGGGTCGCATTCCATTAGATCATTACACCTTAATACATGGAGTAAGTTTCGGTATACAGCCTTAAGGGCCTACTCAATTAGGATACTGCAATCATCTTGGCGTCGGTCACTGCACAGCTTAACATTAAGATTTACCTGATCAGATATCGACTTCTTGCTTGGTAGGAAACCAGCCTTGACTGTGGATGCAAAGCTAGCAAATGCTTGGGACAAATGTTGGCTTTAGTCATTTTCATCATTGTGATTTGTTATTGACTGCTGTCCATAAAAGTCGGTATATATATATATGGGAAATAATCCAGTACATGTGACTGCACCGTGCAGTCCATGCACTGTGGGCCCCACCTGATCATAAATAGAAAATCCATCCCACCCATTGTATTTAGAATTGTTCACTTTATTAGCATACCAATTTTCACCCAAATCCAACATGTGTGTAGTCCCCATCTTAAAATGGTGCAAAATCAACGTAATAAAATAGTTTAATGTAAAGATTCAAGTTTAAAGTGGTTTTTTCAACATCTAAACCGTCTAAAGTATGATTTATATATAGATAAATGAGTGTATAAAGTTTCATAACAATCTAATATGTGTGGGGTCCATTTTACAGCGGACTGCACCGTAATTGACTGCACAAGATCGGATATATATATATATATAAGATTTTTAAAGATGGATTATATTCCTGTGCAGCATCGCTGTAATGGGCCCCACATGATCATGAAATCATGATCTACTCCACCCATTGTATTTAGAATAATGTATTCTATTACCATACCAATTTTCATCCCAATCAGATATGTATATGGGCCCCATCTGAAAATGGTACAAATCCAACGTAATAAAATAGTTTGATGAAAATAACAACTTTAAAGTATCTGATTGGGATGAAAATTGGTATGGTAATAGAATACATTATTCTAAATACAATGGGTGGTGTAGATCATGATTTCATGATCATGTGGGGCCCATTTTTGGGCCACTGTACCGCTATTCCGGTGCAGTGACGCTGCACCGGAACAGCTCTCTTTAAAGATATATATATACACAGATCTTTAAAAATCTCAAAAAAATATATACATATATCCAAAAATAGTGAAAGTTGGTTTATATGTTAAATACACTTAGATAAACAAGTGTATAAAGCAAAAAAGCAAAAAATAATTACTGTAAATGAGTTTTTTGAGGTGTGCTAAGTAGGCATTTACTTAGCCTGGGCTAACTTGATATATACATATAGAGAAAAATATTTCCAAGTGCAGCTTCACTGCACTACAATTACGGTGCAATTACCTCAAAATGGACCTCATATAGTCATATGATCATAAAATTATAATCTAATCCACCCATTATATTTAGAATTATATATTCTATTGTCAAACTAATTTTTATCCCAATTAGACATGTGTATGGACTCCATCTAAAAATGGTATAAATTCAACGTAATAAAATAGTTTGATGTAAATAACAACTTTAAAGTTGCTTTTTCAACATGTAAACCATTTGCTATAAAATTTATATATGGATAAATAATTGCATAAACTATCAATATATTTAAGTATATATGAGACCCATTTTATGTCAAATGTACCGTTAATTATAATGGAGCTTTACTGCACAAGAAAAGTTCCGGTACAGTTGATGAAACTTTATATAATCATTTATCAATATATAAATTTTATAAAAAATGGCTTACTTGTTGAAAAAACCAATTTAAAGTTGTTATTTACATCAAATTATTTTATTACGTTGAATTTGTACCATTTTCAGATGGGGTCCATACGTATATCTGATTGGGATGAAAATTGGTATGATAATAGAATATATGATTCTAAATACAATAGGAGGAGTATATTATAATTTTATGATCATGTAGGACCTATTTTAGTGCAACTACACCGCTGTTACAATGCAGTCACGCTGTACCCTAAATATTTCTCTATATATATATATATGAGAAATATTCATGCGCAACTTCACTACACCACAATTACAGTGCAGTTACCTCAAAATGGGCTCCATTATACTAATTTTTATTCAAATTGGATACGTGTGTGGACCTCATCTCAGAATTTTGAAATATAATTTACACATAGATAAATAATTGTATAAAGTATTAATACATTTAAATGTATGTAGGGCATATTTTGATCCAAATGCGCTGTTAGTTATGGTATATGTAAATGCATGAGATAAGTACTTATATATTAATTTTAAAATAGTATTTTCAACATTTAAACCGTTTAAAATATTATTTCTATGTGAATAATAATACATGTGTCAATGGATCCAAACTTTTTTTTTATAATTTACACATAGATATGTATATTTGAGCAAATATGGCTCATATACTTTTTTTTTTTTTTTTTTGAAAAACAAGCTAAGGTGGCTGGCTTTTAGGCCCAGTCATCCCACCTCCTCAAGGGGAGGAAGTTGGGGAGATGGACCTTCGGGCATGTCATTATCACAGTAAGAGCCTTTACATATCTGTTCAGAGATACAAATGGGAGGAAAATCTATCGTAAGGTGTGGATTATTTGACAAGATTGGAATAAGGACACAGCTAGTCGAATATTATCAATATAGAATCCCAAAGAAGAATGTATAGGACGTTGATATGAGATTAGATCGTGTAAGATAAGGTAACTACTATTCTCTGAAATTGCATCTCTAATGATCAATCTAGGCCTTAGAGTACAACTTGTGCTTCAATTACTAGAGAACCAATAAAACCGTAAGACCATGAGACCGCCGTACCATGGAGGCTAAGAAGAATTAAAATCTTAAAATTTTAAAAAGTTACTTGTTACGTAGAAGCGGAGCCTAGTAAACATATATATATATATATATAATTTCTAGGTATATATTGTATCTTGTTTTTTGTTTGGAAGGCTTGGTTGATTAAAATGATTAATAACTGGCAAGATCTAACTTCTCATTCTTCATAATTATCCGATTTTTAAATTATTTTTTCCTTTCCTCCTATACAATATTCACACTTTTCAATTAATTTTGTCTAATTACTTATATGTCTAACTTTATTTTCTTTATTCTTCATTAATGTTGTTATCACATTACATCATTTTTTCCTATTTTAGAAACTTTTAAACAAAATTTTATCACTTACCAACGTGGTACTCCCTTTTCTATAAGCGGAAGCCCCTAATGTTTCAATTCTCACTTTTCTCCCTCATGGTTTTTGGCCTTTCATTTCCTATTGCGTGGACCTCCGAGTTGGCTTAATTTATCAGTTACCTCCAACCAAGTACCATTTTTCGTTTTTAATTGCATCCTTGCTCCACAAGCAACCGACAACAGCATCAGGCGAGTCATATGTAAATTCGTTGCCTTCTTTCTTTATTGCTGGCGGAAGATACAAGGTAAAACGATTGATTGGAGATACACCACCAAATACTCCCTAATAATATCAATCAATGAAAAAAATACTTCATTTAAAATTCTTCCGTTCAGGATAATAAAAAAAATATGGAAGATGAAATGAGCAACACCAGCGTCTAAAATATTCTAAAGAAGAATCTCTGTTTGTTTGCTCGGTTCTCCTTTAATTTATTAGCAAATGATTGGTCAGCAGTTTAACAAACGAACTGGTTTGTAATAGTTTAAATAAAATAGTAAATAATGATATAACACAACCAGGTGGCATGGATGATTGCTTCTTTTTAGTTTAAAAATTAAAATAGGATCTGTATCCATATGGCCGTAGGTGGCTCAAAAAATCTTTTTTATTTTAATTTTTTTTATAAATGTATAGTCCTTTAACCTCAGATTTTTCTCTGTAAAATTTGATGATTTTTAAACTTTATTTAGTAATTTTGGTACATGTATCCATGCTCTTTTTGTTAATCTTCGAAAATAAAAAATACCAAATATTTAAAAATTGCTACATTTGACAGTGAGTTAGATTTAAGTGTAACCCACACACTTATAAAAAAAAAACAAAACTTAACCGCCCATAAATCACCTGATTTACAGGTGGCCACATGTGATCACCGCGCTTGATTTTTTTTTTTTTTTTTGGTTACAAATTTAAATTGCCTATAATGTCCATCAACAGATTTGTACTTATAATGTCAAAAATGAGAAGTGATTTTTTAAGCCCAGTATAAAGAAATGTCTTGCTTAGCTCACATCGAAAGACCGATTTAAAATATTTTTTGTATTTTTTACACTTATTTATATTTGTGTATTTACATATAAATTAAGTTTTACTATTTTTTGATATTTATATATATATTTTTGAGATTTTTAAACATCGGTTCAACCTCTATAAAATTCTTTTTCTATATAACCCCTCCATATTTAAAATCTTAATAGTTAATGAAAAATTTACTTCATTCATTGTATTTAGCATTATTTATAATATCCTGGAAACCCTATTATTTGTTTAGTTTTGTTGTATATGGGCCTCATCTATAATATGAAAAATTAACATAATAAAATAGTTTAATACTAAAATATCAATTTTAAAGTAGTTTTTTAATCATCTAAACTATTTAAAATATTAGTACTATGTAGATAAATGATTTTATAAAAATACGTTTGTAAATAAATCAAAGTATTTTTCATAATTTACATATGAATATACAAAAACACACACACATATATATGAGCAAATATAGCCCATGCGCATACTTGATTTGGATAAAACTAGGTCTTCTAGTTGAACAAGTGATGTTAAATACAATAAGAGTGTGCTTGGCAATTTAAAAAAAATGTCAAACTAAAACTTTTCAATTTTCATAACTACCTTATTTTAAAATTATTTATTCACATTTTTTTATACAACTACTATATTTTCTAATCATTTCTACACTATTCATACAACTAACCTATCTATTTTAACCTTATTCTCTTTACACCTCATCATTGCCCCTATTATATCACATCATTTCCTACTAATTTAACAATTTTTACACTGAAAATTTTTCATTTAAAAGTTTTATTGACTTCAAAACACATCCTAAATGGATTAAATTTTACATCGATTAATAGTATCCTAAAAATTGAGTGGGTTACATTGCTCTGCTTTACATAAAAGCGAAACCCTTTAAACATATAGGTTTATAAATACATATATACATATATATATGTTTAAAAATCTAAAAAAAATATATACGCGTTCAAAATTGGTAAAACTTGATTATTATATTAAGGGTGTATTTGGGAAGGCATAAAAAATGTCAAGTTAAAACTTATCACTATTAGTGACTATCATATTTTTTAATTATTTTTTCACATCTTGATGTACAACTACTCTACTTTTTAATCATTTCTACATGACCACTTATACAACTAACCTATCTATTTTAACTTTATTCTTTTTACTCTTCATCATTACCTTTATTATATTACATCATTTCTTTTCATTTTGACAACTTTTATAGTAGAAACTTTTTATATAGAAGTTTTATCACTTTCCAAATATACAAATACAATTAGATAAATAAGTGTGTATATAAACAAACAAAAAAAATTTATATGAGTCTTTTAATATGGGCAATTTATTTGACCTTAGCTAATAAGATATTGTCATCAGTAATGCAAATTAAAATTTATAATCAATTTCTAATCTTGTATATATAAATATTTATCAGCTAACTAGATTACATTAAAGTTATTTTAAACAGTTCCATATAACATCTTCCATTTTTAGCATGTTAATTATTTATACAAAATCCAATCCATCATTTAGCTAAGAGGCCAAAAATCATCTAAAATCAAATATATACATGAGCCACGTTTACAAAGATAAATATATTCATGGGTAAAGTAAAAGAAATACACAGATTTATTCATATATGCATTAAAATATAATAATAATTTATAATCATTTATCCATATAGTAATGATATTTTAAATAATTTAAATATTAAAATACTATTTTAAAATTAATATTCAACATACATTCATTCACATTTGTATTAAAATATAATAATCATTTATAATCATTTATCCATATATTAATTATTAACAATATTTTAAATAATTTAGATATTAAAAATACTATTTTAAAATTAATATCCAACATTAAACAATTTCATTATGTTAATTTTACACATTTATCGGTAAAACCAATACACAATGATATTAAATAAATGAAAAAACTTCCATCATAATATAAATGAAGCTAACAACTATAGATAAAAAAGATTTTCCATCGCCCGATATTAACATTACTTGAGAGTGAATATGTGTAACTACTAACTAGTGAATTCTATCAAATTTGAAAATAGATAAATTGAATATATAAACATATCCAAAATATGTGATTTTTATATACATAAACACAATGGATGAATTGTTATGAACATATTTAAAAAATAATAACACATTAAAAAAACAAGGTTCCAGGCAACCCGGTTCCATTAGATCATTACCCAACATTAAAAAATAAAGATGGATGATGAACAGAAGAATTCAGAAAATAAAGCATGTGCAACGTTCTGGTTCAAGGTAAAAAAAAGTCTAGCACTCAAAATGGATGCCATCACCACGTTACATTCCATGCATCAGGATCAAGCGAAAACCAGAAACCCAACACAAACGGAAAATGAACAAGGCAAAAGAAAGTCGAACATGCGACAAAATTTCTCATAAATAGCTAACTATTTAACAATAAAAAACATTGAGCACAAGAACACCTTTGTCCCCCATGTCTGTCCATGCAAACCCATCGCAAGTTCCCTTAACACTTACCTACAATTCACATCACTGTTTATCAAGTAACAGACAGTACCTTGTAAAACTATAACATGGAATGTGCATTCAGGATGAATGTCAAAAATACCGCATCTCTCCTTGGATAAGTGCTTCGCCTCCATTCCTCGCCTTATGTGACCTACTGACTGTCTCTACCAGGCAAATCCCTTGGCTGGTAAGCATTGCTACCTGACATGTTGCCAGCATCTCTGTTAGGCACGTACCCAGGCTGGAAATCCCTATTTGGCGTAGGCGCATAACCTGGACCACTGTTGGGCATGTTTGAATATCCACCACTGTTTGGTCCACCACTGCCAGGCACGTTAGAGTAGCCACCACTCGGTCCGCTGCCCGGCATGTTGGAGTAGCCGCCACTCGGTCCACCCCCAGGCATGTTGGAGTAGCCACCACTCGGTCCACCCCCAGGCATGTTGGAGTAGTTGCCACTCGGTCCACCCCCCGGCCTGTTGGAGTAGCCGCCGGTTGGTCCACCGCCTGGCATGTTGGAGTAGCCACCGCCGCTTGGGCCGCCTGGCATGTTGGAGGAGTAGCCGCCAGTTGGTCCACCACCAGGCATGTTGGAGGAGTAGCCGCCGGTTGGTCCACCGCCTGGGATGTTGGAGGAGTAGCCGCCGGTCGGTCCACCGCCTGGCATGTTGGGGTAGCTGCCACTGCTAGGCGTGTTCGGGTAGCCACCACTAGGGCCCGAGGGTCCACCACTTGGGGACCCCCCTGGAGGCCCATATGCTCCACCTGGCCCACCACTGTTAGGCATATTGGTGTATCCTCCACTTGGCCCGCCAACATTTGGTGCACCTGAGTATGGTGCAGCAGGCCCACCAGTGTTGGGGGCGTTAGCATACACTCCACCAGGCCCACTGCTGCCTGGAGGAGTTGGATATCCTGCACCAGGTGCTCCACTACTGGGCGGCCCAGAGTAACCTCCACCAGGGGCAGCATTAGGGGTCGGTGTGTTCATTGGAGGCACATCTCTTTGGAAATCACGATTCTGCATGTTCTCTCTCCGTCTTTCAAAGTTCCTTGATCTATCAAAATTCCGAGGCCTATCATTCCGCCTAGACCGCTCATTAGCCCTGGCATTGTTTCTAACCCATTCTTCATGATATTTAGGATCGTATGGAACAGCTTTACCGTCAATGAAAGGTTCCCCTGAAAAAGCAAAAAACATGCTAATTAGGAATGACATCAAATGCAAGGGGGGGCAGGGAATGCGCATGCCGAGAGTTGAACACAATGTTGATACAATCAGCAGTTGGGCATTTATTAAATATGATGTGATTCACACGAAAAAAATTAAATGAAAGCAGTTCTGCAACAACCTATGAATGTACTGATACAATGGCTACTATAAGATTAGTTTGCCTGCTTACATATAACCCATGCGATGCAAGTGTTCTGGCAGGTAAAGAAGTCGCAAAAGACAAAAACATCCATGTGGTGTATGCGCATATTAGGATCCAATTTTCTAATTTGATTGATGCATGCATCACACAGACATGGATTCAGAACATCATCCATCACCTTCTCACTGAGGCCAAAACTGCCAGGAAAATTCTACCTCGCTGCATGCCAAGCTATGCTCTAATATTGCACATGTGATTAATAATTTTCATGCATGCATACAGAGACATTGATTCAGAACATCATCAGTTGCCAACTCACTGAGGACGAAACTATCAGTTAAATTTTCTCCCACTGCATACCAAGCTATGCTCTAATATGCATAAGGGATTGAATAATTTTCATGCATGCATACAGAGACATTGATTCAGACCAACTCACTAGGGATGAAACCATCCGTAAATTTCTCCCTCAATCTCACTGAATACCATGCAAAGCTCTAACATGCACAAGACAATCAATAATTTTCAGTTCGCATCTTGTTATTCCTTGACAACATATTCTTTTTGCTCATTTACCCTCAATTGTGTAATTTAAGGTGAAGTGGTAAAAACTTTTTTGGAAAAATATGATTGCGAAAACATAACTGCAACTTTATAAGCATCAGACCACAAACCAACTCGAACGTACAAGCATCAGACAACAAGCCAAGTTAGGAATCCCAAGCTGACCACAATAAAACAAAATAACTCAGCAATCCAACAAATCCATTGTCAGCTTTTAAAGAAGTCGTCAGATTCTATTATTACCTCCATAATCTTTGTTCTTAACATCCAAGTAGGAATCTGGAAGAACCCATCTAACCTTGGGTAATTCTGCACTCGGAAGAGAACTCAGCATAAATTACATAATCGAATATAAATAACACGAAAAATATAAAAACAAAAAACATAGGTCAAGCATACCTTTTATCTTGTAAGAGAGTTCCTCTGAAACAAGGCATCCAAAAGCATAGTAGTGCCTAGTTGATACTGAGTAAATTTTCATCCTCGCGTCTTCTTCGCTGTAAAGAAGCAAAAACCAGGGAAACAAACGCTACACTGAGAGGATGAGGTAACAACAAAAATAATTCTTTTCATGGAAGATTATTAACCTTCATAAAAGGAAAAAAAAAATTTAACAGGCAGGTAGATACTCCTAGTAATAACTGGAAGGATGGAAGAGATTTTCTCCAGATCCTTGAGAATAAAACAAAACACAATCAACGAATGCCCTAGTAAGCAAGGTAATGGCATTGGAATCGTATAACAACAAGAAATTCCCCATATAGCAAAAACAAAAAGTCCCCAGCCAAACAAAAGAATAAGGTAATGAAAAGGAGAGGTGCAGAAAGTTAAGAAGAACAAAAAAAAACCTAACCTTCCAATGACCTGCGCGAAGGTCTTGATGTAACTATCAATGATCTCGTCCCTGGTTGGATTTCCTTCGGGTGGCTCCATGACGACAAGCCAGTGCTCGAAATCGCAGCCATCCAAGAGAATCGTCTCCTTGGGAGGGCGATTACTCCAGTTCGGCGAAGGATCATTCAGCGAAGAAGTTGTCGGCCGGCTGGAGAAGGAACGGATGCCAGGGGCGAAGGAGAAGCGGCGGACGTCGGCGATAGCAACAAGAGGGCGCAGACGAAGAACGGGAGCTGAAGACCGAGAGAGGAGAGAAAAAGAGCACGATAAGGATCTAAAAAGAAGAGGAGACAGAGGCTTCGCAACCAAGGATTTGAGAGCTGCCATTTTCCCCTATCTCCTTCCAAAACCCTAGGTCGTCTTCGATCGTAAAACCCAGCCAGACTACAGAAGCCGGAGGGAAACCCTGATTTTATAATGCTACGAAACGACTTGCGCTGGAGGATCCAGATTGCGTGCCCAAAATCTAAAGTCGAATTAGAGATCGGGTTAATAAGTTAAAAATATTTTGCTTTATTACTTCCTCTAAAAAATATTTTACTTAATTAAATCTATTTTAAATTATAAATTTATATGAAAAATAAAAATTAATCCTTTTTATAAGAATATTTTCCATTTATGACTTTTACAATAATATAATTGCTAAATAATTTTATTTCACAGCAATAATATTTAGTTAATTATTATGTATTTTGTGATAACGGAAGACTGTTTATTAATAATTTATTAGATTCTACTGTATGAATCTGGGTCTCGTCAGGTTGACAATAATTCAACTCAAACAACCCACGTTTGAAATTGGGTTGGTCTAATTTGGGTTATATAATTTATTTTTTTCAAATGTCTAATCCAACCTTATTATAATTAACAATGGAATTTTGAAATCAGGTTGATTTAATTTGGGTTATATAATTTATTTTTTTCAAGTGTCTAACGAAATAATATTATGAATTTGAGTTGGGTTAGTCAGGTTAGAGTTGAAATTAACTATATTTACACCTCCTGATCTAAAGATATAATTATTATGTTTGTAGTTGATCCAAAAAATGGTTAACATCGTTAATCAAATTTCCATAAATGCCTTAAATATTCTTGTTATAGAATAGCAAAAGATGAAGTAAAATAGAAAGAAAACAAAATTAGAGCTATTTAAATTTAGAGCTCACATATAATTAGAGTGTCCTTGAGTTATGACATTCAAAGTATGTCAAAAATTAGATTGGCATATTAGTAATTTCACAAATTAAGTAACATTATGAACTCACAGATTTGGTGTTTTTGAGATTAACTGCAACATAAAGGGTATATATGGAATTTTGAAAATGTAATTAGTATATTTAAGATTATGGTCAAATGTAGTAAGTGTATTTGGAAAAAGGTCAAAATTTAAAAACGAACACGGATTGTGACCATCCTCATATAGTCCCATAATAGTAATCCCCTTTGCTGGTGAGCATACTACCTTGGTAAGGATGCTAGCCATCAACGCGGTGACTGATGATTAGCATGCTTATCAAGGTAGTATGCTAATCATAACTACAAACTATTGATTCGTGAATTATCACAATCTACATCCTTTAAAAGTCATTAAGCTCATGTTTTTAAGGTAGGAGATATATAAAATTTTGTAGTCTTTTGGAATTATAATCCACAAATCTTTTAATGTTGTATCCATTTAACACCTAATTAACATATTTTTTTGAGATTATAATTTAATATCCTAGAGCAAGTGCAATAAGTGTTTTAGATCCTATTAAAGTATTAAAATAATTATTAAATAACTTGTGTGGCCAGACTACAGAGGCGAAGAAGGGGTTTTGGGATTTTATAATCCTGTGAACCGTAACTTGAGATAGACTGCATACGAAATGCGACATTGCTTAGCTTGTATAAAAGGATATGTGATGTACAGATTGGGTGATCAGTAACTCATGTGGCCGCCGGATGCATTAAAAATTTAAGGGTTATTCCTCAATTTATTCATTATATTTTCCCTTAATCGCAAATATATTCATTGCATTTTAAAAATATCAAATATACTATGTTTGTAGTTAATTTAAAAAATATCTGTTCTATTAAAATTGTTAGTTAAATTTTCATAAATATCCAAAATACCTTTGTTATAAAATAACAAAAGATGAAAGAAAATAGAAAGAAAATAAAATTATGACTCTTTAAATTTAGAGCTCACATGCAATTAGAGCATTGTTAAGTTATTATATTCAAAATTTCAATTATGTCAAAAACTTGTTGGGCATATTAATAATTTCACAACTTAACTAATTGTGTTAATTTACGGGTTGAGTTTTTGGGATTAACTGCAACGTAATGTATATATATGAAATTTTAAAAATATAATAAGTATATTTAAAATTAAGGTTAAACTTGTAGGTATATTTGAAAAAAGGACAAAATTAAAAAACGAACACAGATTGTGACCGTTCCCGTACTATTCCATAGCCGCAATTCCCTTCACTGGTGAGCATGCTATCATGGTGAGTATGCTAAGCATGGTGATGGTTAGCATGCTCACTACGAACTGTTAGCTTACGGGTTATCACAATTTGCCATCTGTAAAAACCACAAGGCTCCATTTTTTAGTGGGAGATGTATAAAATTTTGTAGTATAATCTTTTTTGTTAATATTAAATAATATTAGAAATGATTCAAGACATTAGGTCATTTGTAATCATAATCTACCAATATTTTCATGTGATATGATCTGTTTAACATCTAGGGTGTGTTTGTTTGGGGCCAAAACTTGTCAATTAAAACTTTTCAACCCAAAACTTTTCATTCTTCATAACTACTCTATTTTTAATTATTTTTTCACATTTTTCTATACAAACTATCATACTTTTCAATCATTTTTGCACAACTACCCATACAACTAACCCATCTATTTTAACTTTATTCTCTTTACTCCTCATCATTACCCCTATTATATCACATCATTTTCTATCGATTTGACAACTTCTACCTCTAAAACTTTTCATCAAAAGTTTTACCTCCAACCAAACACACCCCTAATCAAAATATTTTTCAAATTATAATTTAATTTCCTGAAGGAATTATAACAAGTGTTTTAGATCCTATTAAAGTATTAAAATAATTATTAAATAACTCGTATGGCCAAACTACAGATGCGCAGCTGGGGTTTTGGGATTTTATAATGCCGATAACCATGACTGAAAATAGCATGCGTACGAATGAAGTTGGTATATAAGGCATCATGCATCGCTGGAGCACTAGGAGATGGTGCTCCTTCGTCTTCTAAGGATCCATGCTGCCAACGGATCAAAACTATCTGCCTACCAAGCATCTTCAAGCTCCACGATCGTTTGCAAATCTCATCTATAATTTGATTGTCGATCACCCCTAATGCCGGCGAAAATCTTCAGGTTAGATTTAATAACCTTTACTTTCTAGTTGAATGTGATCTTCTCCGACCGATCGATCGACCACGCGTCTGAGCCGTTCGATTGTGTGGGTTTGGGGACGTTTGGGAATATGGCGTGAGAAATTTGGGAGAGAAAATGTGGTGGCACGGATTTCGAGATCCATAATTTCACAACTAATCATTATATTTTTTCACTTTTACCGCTATATTCTAATCATTTTCTCTATCAACTATTTTCCACCAAACCTATTTATTCCAACTTTACCCCTATTATTTCATATCAATCACACAAATTTCAAAATATTTCATTTTCTATTCCCACCAAATACCACATTTCCCACAACTTTCATATTCCCAAACATCCCCTTTGTTTGTGGTCGTTGGATCTATTGCGAAAAAGATCAGCGCAGGTGGAGCCATTAATTTTATCAGATTTTTTGCGGGCAAGCCCCTGTCAAGCACGAGTTGTGCCTGCTTGGACCCCATCTCTCGCTCAGCACGGGTCACTCTCTCCCCCTCCTCTCCACCGCTGTCTCATCTCGACCAATCTCCCACTGCTCCGACTACATCACTAGTCTAAGTAAAAGCTCTCCTTTTTTTGCATCCCTCCCTCCCTCCCTCGCTAGCTGGTTTCCAGTTGTCCACGCCAGCTCCCCAGTTGCAACCAACTCTCCTAGCTGCGGCACTCGATAGCCGCGTTTTCACAAACCATATCGTTCCATCCAACTGTATCAATGAGGTATTTCCCGGCAGCAGTTAATCCAACCGAGCCATTACCACAGTTGCACTTCAATGTTTCTCCTCCACCATTGCCGCGATGACACAAGTGGTGCAAGGAGGCCTATAAGGGTCACTCTCACCCTTTAGAGGACAAGCCGGCTAGAGTCTGCCAAAGCAACACGAACGTCGGAGGCCCATGCTAAGGGGCGCGCATTGACTGCTCAAATAAGAAAGGATCCCACACTTCCCAGGCAAGGACGTATCAAAAAAACGAAGAGAGGCAATTGCAATATACTCCACTGTCCCTCTTATTTCCTTAGCTTTTGCTCAAATCCATTCCTATTTCCTCCCTCCAAGATCTTTTTCCTCTCTTAAATCGACAGGAAAATTCATCAAAAGCCTTAATTTCAGCCATAGGACTCCTAAAATCGAGCCTAAGATCAATCTTGCAAGCCCTTTCCTTGTCGAGAAGAAGCTCAATCTCAAAATCCTTAGGGATGCCAGAGCATCATTGGAAGAGCTCCGGCATCATGCGCGATCTTACCCCCTATCTCTCTCGTCTTCTCCCCGTCTCCCCTCCTTATCCCCACTGCAAGGATGCAATTTCTGCACACCTCCTTCCGTTGGCAATTAACAAGGTTGATGGAGCATGAATGAACTCTTTTTTAATTTTAAACTTGAGACAGATAAAAATGAATCGCAATCTTCTCTGACTGGTAATTCACCGCTTCAACACAGTGGATGAGTTTTCTGCACTATAAGAGAGCACGATGATCGAATGTTGCAAAATTGGAGGCAACGATGTCAAGGGCGGCAGCTCTGTGATGGTGGAAATGGGGGCCTGACCTCGTGAGTTAGCTTGGTTTAATGGAGTCAACAACGTCAATTGCGTGAGATCTATGATGTCGAGAGAAGATGGTAGCAAGTTTTCTTCACTGCTACATCTGGTTTGGACAGGTTTGCACATCTAGTTGTTGATGGAGAAACAACCGGCACTGACGAGATATTTGAGAGAGAAAGGGAGAGCTCTTGCGCAGAGAGATTTCGGAGAGACAGGGAACTTCTCTCGCTCTTCGCATGCATTCGCAGTTTGACAGGAACCTGCGAGCAAAAGTCCCGTTGCGTTAATTGTAGGTTCTGTGACGGCTTTTTCCAATTTTGATCGAACGGCTGAAATCAAGCCCGCGAGATCGAACGGCCCTCGGCAGTGGTCGAAACTTGGGGTCGAGAACGACTGGTCGGAGAAGATCACAGTTCTGCTTTTTGCCCTATTGTATCAGTAAGAAATCCGTCCACCACAGAACCTGCTTTTGCAAATCTGCTCGTCGGGTAGATCCACCATGGTAACCATGAACCGAAACGCTGGCCCTCTGTTCCTCATATTCATCCCTCTAACTTCAACAATTTCGACCCACCTTCAGCCGTCGATCATCAGGATCCGTCACCAGCAGAGCTCCGACAACCAAATCAATTCAATCAAAGAAACCGGTGCAGCACCCATAAAGCACTCACCTCCAATCATCTAGCAGCCTATGAGCCATGGTAGTGCCCCATCGGTCCTTCTCCAATCGATCAGAGCCATCGATTTCAGTACTGTCCAATCTCCACCAGTATCACGCCTACCTGCTCATCAAAATACCAACCACATTCCATCATCTCGCTATTCGATAGTGTGCTACCATAGTGTGTAAATAAAACTTTCTTATCTTCTTTGGCAGATGTGTTTCCTCTCCGCAGCATACGACTGAGAATGGTGGTTTTTTCAACAGCGTTGTCTAGACCGATGATGATCGTCGCAAAGGGAGAAGATGCAATGCCAACGAAGAGAAGAAGGAAACAATTTGGAATTATGGAAACGATTTTTTATTTGACGCGACAAGTTCATGAGAACTGATTCAATGCACAAGGTGCAAAACCTTATTTTTTAATAAAAAATTTATGAAATTTTTTATAAAATTGTTTATCTAGTTTATTTAACTCAGTTATTAACTTTTATAATTTTGGAGATACATAAATATATATTTTTTATTTTTAAAAAATAAGAATATTTTAGTTACTTAAAAACGGCTAAAGTACCATCGTTTTAAAAAATAAAAA
The DNA here is from genome assembly GCA_030490835.1 of Annona cherimola. Taxonomy (NCBI): domain Eukaryota; kingdom Viridiplantae; phylum Streptophyta; class Magnoliopsida; order Magnoliales; family Annonaceae; genus Annona; species Annona cherimola. Next base: position 9,390,144 of record CM059977.1, on the reverse strand, counting down.
ATATAAATATATCCAAAAATAGTAAAATTTGATTATAGATTAAATACAACTATATTAATAATCTTATAAAAAATTTTAAAAAATATAATAACTTGTAATAATAAAAATTATAAAATAGAAAAGCCTCTCAAGATAGATATAATAACTTGTAAAATACACAAAATTAATCCTCGAATTTATTGAGCATTTACAAGTTATTAATCGATTAGATTGGATTTTAAAAAGCAAAAAATGATGCAATAATAAGAATAAAGTGGTCTCAAAGTGAAAATAAATAATCAATTAGATTTTCTTCCATGGAACTTCTACTCAACGTAACTCCTTGAATTTTTTTTATAACTTTATGCTTGATGAAAAATTTAACTTGTCTATTTTATCTGTTACCATTTATAATATTTTAAAAATACTTTCATTTGTTTAATATTACTACCCAACACTCCATATAAAAATGAATAAAATCAACACAAAAAATAATTTAATAATGAATATCAATTCTAAAGTTATTTTTTCAACATCTAAACCATTTAAAATATTATTACTATATGGATAAATGATTTTATAAAGTATTATTAAATTATAACATATATAAATGGATATAAGTACATTTCATTTACACATAGACATACATTTTTTTCGCAAATGTGGTCATGTCTATATTTAATTTGGATGAAGCTTAGCGTCCTAGTTAAATAAATTACATTCGATACAATAAATGGATTAAATTTCTCATCTAACATCAAAATGCTAAAAATAGAATGAATTATTTCTATGTAACCTAATCATATAAAGCGATATTGATAATTAAAACCTAGAAAAAAACATAACTAAATAGTTTTTTTTATGGGCATATATATTATAATCATCTCAACTTGTATTATAATTAGGCTGCAGAGATATTCTAACAAATTTTTCTCATACCAAACTACTAAACTTGACCAAATTTTCTATTTTTAACTGCCCACCGGTGGACACTCCCACTAGACAGTTAAACTTTCATATCGTACGAAGAGTATGAGCACGAATGAAAGTAAGAATGCATTTCGATACTTTCCACTTGCTGCTTGTCAGACAAAGACTGAAAGGAGCACGTGCGCCAAAAAAGGCTTCTTTTATGGTCCAATATTATGCGTTAATTATATAGCATCGACAATATCAAAAACAGATATAAAAATCATATAAAAAATAAATTTATCTAGTTTATGATTGAGCGCGCTCCTATGCGTCCGGTGCACAAGAGTTTCCATGCATCTTGCCCATTTATCCATTTTAATATTTTTTAGTTTTGTAAAAAGATTTAATTCAATACACTCCTTCCCATTGAAACTTTATCGCACCAAGTTGTATATATTTTTTAAAATTTTGTATAAAACTATTTATATAGGTGTGTTTAATTTATGAACTAATTTTTACCGGAGATATGTATATATATTTTTTATTATTTAAAAATAGGAGTATTTAAAATTTTTAATTTTACCCGAGTGCAAAATCAACGTATTTGATGATTACTGGTGGGCCTACTGGGTCGTATCGTGAAATTGGTACAGCATGACCCCATGCACATACTCCTACCATTTTCTCTTTATGCCGGGTCGTCTTTGAATCTTCTCTCACTCCATTGCCTTTGCATCTCTGACCATAACCTCGTCTTCGCTGCATCTCTCTGTCGATCGAAAACCCTAGTTCCTAAAATCTTTACCTTTAAATTTTAGGGGATTCTTCACTTCTATTTTCCCTAAGCACATTGACTCTGCAGATCCTGCTCGTTTTAGGAGGATTTAAGTCCTTTTTGGCAGAGCAGAAGCTGGAGTTTGCGGATCCTGGTCGTCTACGGTTGTTTAATGGCGGAAAAAGGCTGGCATCTTTGAACTTTCTGGAGCATACCGGGGCAGAAATCTTTCTTTTTCCGGTAAATTCCCGTTCTGATTTCCCCATTCGTGTGCGTGCTTTTGTCATTTCAATTTTGAGGAACGTCTGCCTGCATGTAGGTTGTAGTCCCGCTGGGCCTTCTTTTTTCCCCCCCTTTTCATATTTGTTTTTCCCTTGGGACTGACTTTCGGTAACTTTTGGTTGGATGCCATTGAAAGGTTAGTGATATGTGATGTAGAATGCCTTCTGTGTACTTTTAACATGTCATTTGGGAAATTCGATTCTCAATCTTGAACACGGCTTGAACCCGTGAGAAATTTATGTCATCCTTCTCACAATGCATCTGTCGTATAAAATAGTTTCTTGAGTTGGACAGTGACTCTGTGCAGAATTTTACAGGAATAGGAAAACTTTTTGGCTACTCTTTGTACAAGTCAGGCTACTTGCACGTGGAGCGTTGCACTAGTCTGATTTTCTGAGGATGGTTGCATCAGAAGCTGCCATGCTTTTCAACTGGAAGTTTCCTGATATGTAAATGATGCAGTGGCTCTTGTGATTAGCATGCAATTTCAATTTTCAAGTGCTTGGCTTGTGGTAGCCACTTTTTGATGGAATGAAGATTCCATGTTTTGTCACCCTTTGTGTTATAAATCTTGCCATTTCATCAAATGACAATGGCCTTTGGTTATTGGCTGAATGATAGTCAAGCTACAACTATGATTCAAACTCTATGAGCTCAGTTTTTGTCCTGTTGACATAGGCTTCTTCTACAATGGGATATTCTTGTAGCTTCACATTACCAAATTTATAGGAGATGGAAGTCTAAAAGTTTGAAACATATACTGACATCTGTGGGGGGCAGGTAGTGCTTATTTAAATGTCTCCAAAAAAAAAGGGCTATAAAAATACAGTTTATTTCATGTTTTGAATGTTGTTTGTGGCATTTCTTTACGAAAAAATTAATTGGTCTAATTAAACAGCATGGTTTTTACTTGTAATATAAGTTTTAGCATCCATCAAGAATAGAGTAGTATACCGTAGTTTTGCCTAACAGGTATAATTTGGAGCATAAGCTGCAGTGTCTAACAAGAATAATGCAGTCTTCATTGATTTTACGCAACAGGTAGTATACTGATCTCAGTGGATGAGAGGTTATTCTGCGCAATGGGTTTGGCAACCTTGTTGGTCCCATTATACTATCAGTACCAAGAAAATCCACAACATTAATGCATACCTACCTTTTAGATCCGTAGATCTAACTGCTTGAATGTTACTATGTTTGATGAGTCAGATGCATGAATCTGCTGCCTGTGAATAGTCTGGTATTACATGACTCATAGTTGATGATAGGCTATATCTTGTGCATGATGGGTATGGCCATGGATAGTTTTACCCTTTCCATTATACCATCAATACCAACACAATCTAAATATTGTTTCATACACTTTTTGGAGGTATAGATCAATCTGTCATTCTGTTGAAATGCTAGAAGAGTAAGGTGTGTCTTTATTTTGGAGCTATGGATCAATCTGTCCAAATGCTAGAAGAGTAAGGTGCATCAGTATATTGCCCATAATTAGGACCTAGTGTATGAAGATGTTGCATTCACTGAAAAATCTTTGGTGGTATCCTGAAAAGTTGATCCAGATCATCGATAAGATGGCCTGATTATAAACAGAAAAATGTCTGCAAAAGCATATAGCAGAAGATCCTAACAAACAGTCAGGCTCTTTTCTACAGATTATATATATATAAAAAAATTCAATTCTTTGCTGGAATATTTTGGATTTCCTCCCTATGCAATGAAGTATATTGGTGCATTCGCTCAATTTGCCTTAAACTGTAAGCTTTTGCAATGGAACCATTTAAGATATTTCTCAAGGACAGACCAAATGCTTTTGTTTGAACTGTCTGATTGCCAAGCAGTTATGTCACATATACTGGAGTGACATGTTCCTATGGTGCACAATAATCATGTACGATCAAGACTTGGAATGAATCCTAATAGAAAAGTGGCCTTATTGTCCTTTAACCACTCATTACCCTTGTCGAATCGACTTTTTAATCTTTTTCCACAAGGTGGTCAAAGTTGTTGGTCAAAGAAGTGAATTTCTGTCTACCAAAAAAAAAAAAAAGTAGTGAATTTCTGATAGGGAGGTGGTTGATAGTTAACAAATTGTGTACACCATGTCATGTGGCCAGTGATATTCTGCTTTTACTTCATTTTGGCCTAGGAAACTGAATCAGTATCATTGAGTTTAAAGAAGCATTCATGGGCTGTATTTGCACCATATGATATCCCTGGTGTCAGAAAATGTTGTCCGTGTTTTCTTCACGAGTTGTCAAACTCAGATGCGCAGATATTCCGTTCTTCTGACATGTTACACTTATAAATTGCAAAAAAAGAGTATCAGAAATTTGTTGCATATGTTTCTATTAGTTCTATCACTCAGATTCCATATTGGGTGCAAATGAAATTTGACTACATATGGTAGTGGAAACTTTTTACTCGTGATCATTCACACATGAGTTATATGTAACCTTTCCAGTCACTTCCCTGACATAACCTTTTGCTCAGCAAAATGAATTTTAGCAATGCATTGACAACTCTTTCAAAAATTATCAACCTCTTTTTTTTTTTTTTTTGGCAGGTTAATTAAGTTATGCTGGTAGTTTTATTACGTGAGCTGTCTCTGTTCAATTTGTTTCTACTTCTATCAATAAGGTATCTCTTGGCTGTTTCATATCATGGATTTCTGTCTCTGCTGAATTAATCATCTCTCTGTTTTTGATAACTTACTATTTTTTGGGACAGGTCCATATGGATTCCCATTCACAGTTGATTTCTCAGGGATCTCCACATTCAGCAGTTCATGCATTTGCAAATAGAAGTCCAGTGCATCATTCTGATCATCCAGAGGGGCATTGCTTCTTGTGTGGAAGAATGTTCCTGCAGGATAATGAGGAACCTGAGAATATGGAAGAAATGCACTTATGCTGGCAATGTAAAACTGATCTGGAGTCGACTGCACAAGGCTCTCATTGGAGAAGATGTCATCGGGGACGATCCAGGCACAGGAGTTCCGAGTCAATTGAAGATTTGTTCTCACAGCAGTTCTCTCACTTGATTAATCTGGTGAGGCATGGTCAACACACAGTCAATGGACCTACCTGGGATGCCGAAATTCATCCAGATGGTGATACTTCCATGCCACAGCGCAGTAGCTCTCGTACACCTCAGAGCAGGTCCAGAAGATGGCGGAGGTTTCTCCATTCTGACAATGAAAGTGAGGGTGTGGATAATTTGGACTCCCTTTTTAGCGAGACAGACTCAAATACAAGCTTTGGCATGTATGGCCCAATCAATGGCGAGACTGATAGTATTTCTTTCAGTGCATATGGGGGGGAGTCAGATGCTTCAGTGGATCATCATAGCTTTTTAGACAGGGAAATTTTCAGTCAAGCAGATGATCACAGCAGCATCAGCTCTGATACAGACATTGACCCCATGCATGTGGGCCTGGACCGTTGGAATTTGGATGACGAAGATGGTGAATGGGAAGAAGCCGATGCTGAGGAGGACACAACTGATGTTGCAAGAATGGATGGTCGAATTGGGGATAGTAGCCATGCTGGTGAAGACAACAGCCAGGTAGACTACCAGGTTGAGCTTGAACTTCGTGGAATTGGTGGTAGGGTCCACTTGAGAATGGAGGAAAGCAGGAGCATGCATAATGTCCCTGGCACTTCTGCTTACTTGGGGGGATCTGAGATGCGAACCCGTTATGTTGGTGATGCCAGGGGGTTTGAAGAACTGCTCCGGCAGCTTGCAGAAACTGATGCATCCAGGCTTGGGGCTCCTCCAGCCTCTAGATCTTTTGTTCGAAGCCTGCCACATGTTTTCATCCGAGAGGAACATGAGAAACATGGTGGAGTTATCTGTGCAGTCTGCAAGGATGCTCTAGGAATAGACACTGAGGCCATTCAACTACCTTGTTCCCACCTTTATCATCCTTGTTGTATCTTACCATGGTTAAATTCTAGGAATTCCTGCCCTTTATGTCGGCATGAACTCCCAACAGATGATAAGGATTATGAGGGGAAGCAGAATGGCAGCAGGGGCCCCGAAATATGGCCATGGCAGGATTCCAGTGACAATGATAGTTCATCTGACATTTCCATTGTTGATTCTAGGGCTATAGAAGCTATTCAATTCACTCATGGAATCACCGAGCAGGCTAATTTTAGTGATAGAAACAATGCAACATCTCCCTCAAACAGCAACAGCTGCTCCAGAAACAGGTGGTTTTTCCTTGCTGCAGCTCCGGTGGTTAGTATTGTTGGCATTGTTTTAGTTCTATGGTTCCGAAACACAGAGACCAATAGACAGGTGCCATCTAGCTTTGGAAGAGGACAGGAGTGGCAATCATTTCAGAGATCATCTGAGGCCAGGATGGGGCCTCCCGACCATAGGGAAAACAGGGCCAGAAGATGGTGGTCATTCTTTTGATGGTTTATGTGACCTCAAGTTTGGTTGTGCTTGCCCATCCCGTATTTTGATTCACGCGTTCCTCATTGTGATGTAGTTGTGGAACTCGGGTGCACCCTGCACAGGAAGGTAATAAGGTTTCTACGTGAAGACTATATTTCCTCCTTTGCCTGTTTTCATTATGCCTCGATAATCTTCAACAGGAGATGGTTTGGCCGCTTCTTGGGGCTTGATTGTCTGAGACAAATTTCTGTTCGAGATTTGCTATAACTAACACTGAACGTCAGCCTGTATAAAAACTGTGGGTGATTCTTTTTGTATAGGCCCTTGATTTGTTGTGAATCTCTTCAGTGCTTCTCCTTGAAGAATGATTTGGTTACCAATCTTGAGCGTGTTTGCAGTGGCCTTGGTCTATCCCAAGTACACGTTTTTTATTTATTTATTGATATATTTATACTGTAGCAAGTGATATAACAATTCAAAATCATCACACCATGGAGGAAAGTTTCTGAAAATAATCTCACCTCGGGGGGGGGGGGGGGGGGGGCGGGCGGGCGGGCGGGCTCTGTAAAACCCCTTTACCAGGGAAAAATTGCGAATAACGGATACATTGCTCTGGAAACATTGCCGCATGAACTCGACCCCGGTCCACACCAAGGTGGCGAACGACATTACCAGCCGCAGCAAGCTCTCGCAGGCTATCCCAAATACACGTTGAATATCAAGATTGGGAACATCTGAATACGCTCGGTTGGGCAGCAGTTTTTTCTTTTTTCCCCTTTCCATACATTGGACGTGTTTGAACTTTGAATGGGTCCAGATTCAGATAAATTTGCTATGACTCGAAGTGTGTTTTACAAGCGTCAGTGCAGTATTTAATCCAGTCGGATACTCGGATAGAGCATCACTGTTGTAATATATAATTCATAGGGAAATGTGGACTGGGATGTGACACTGACGATTTCTAAAATTCTCATGCAGGCTTGAAACAATTTAGAGACCACGTAGATAAGGAGAAATACTAAGCATGGGCAATGGGAGAATGGATTACCCAACTGGGCAGTTTGAAAAGAAAAAGCAATGATACAGTTGATGTATTGAAGAAGCTCGGAGGGCTCGGAGGGCCCATGATTTTTGTGTGTAAAGGAGTTCAATGCTATTAATTATTGAAAATGATCTGACGATCTAAAAAAAAAATAATTAAGGGCTATTTCCATTTTACAACCCATCATTTGCTTGATGCAAATTCCACCCACCAGGAGAGGATTGTTTCATGCTATGTTTCTGATCCAATGCAACTCTCTCATTTTGACGATTGGTTTGGGACAAGACCAATTACAGGACCTTATTTACAAGCATCTAGTAACATGAATTTTCAGAACATCGAAGACAAATAAGGGACCAGACCATATCCGTGCAGACAACAAGATCAATCTCCATGCATATCCTCTTGAAAGTAATTTCACATCCGAGAACCAATTGTGTAAATAAAAACACTGCAATCACTGCTAGCATAAATTTGTGCATGTGATTGCATTTGATTGAACATGTTACAGTTACACGATGCCGCCTCTCTCCACTACTGATGCCCCAAAAATTATGTTATAAAAAAACCGAAACGATGTTACAGAGCATTAAAAAAAAAGGAAAGCAGAAAAAAAAGGCAACATGAAAAACAGAAAAAAACTATCCTAGAATTTGTATCAAGTAAACGGACAGCTTTCAGAATTCTATAAACCTTGTCTCTCTTATTTGATGGCCACATCAATCGCCTCAGTGTTATTTTGCTGTGCCCAAAGCTGTGCATATCGTCCAGCCCTTGACAAGAGAAGCTCATGCGGGCCCTGCTCTACTACCTTTCCGTTCTCCAAAACAATGATCTGAAAAACAATTCCCAGAATGATAACATGAGGCATAAAAGGACGTCAGGGTTCCAATTTAGTGAAAATGATAATGGCGTTAATGGTGCACCACCTCAACCCCTCCCACGCACAAATGCAGAAAACATTTTTTTATGGTGACTTTTGACAAACTTTTCAGGCAAAAATCCAAATATATGTGCAGACAAGAACATGGGCAAATTTCAAATTCATGTGCATGTGAGAAAAGATTTGGAAGATGTCTAAAAGATTAGAAGATGTAATCAATAAAACACACATTCCCCAGTTTACTAGATGTATAATTCTATACCTGATCACATTGCATTGCAGTTGTAAGACGATGAGCAATGAAGACTGAAGTCCGATTTTTTGCTATAGACTTCAATGCGCTAAGAATTTCAGCTTCTGTTGTGCTATCAAGAGCACTAGTAGCTTCATCACACAACCTAAAAGATGACGACCAAAGACATTATAAAATCCATGGAAAATTCAATTATCATGAAAAACCACAAGGAGACATAATCAAGGGCAAACAATAGCTTTCTTGAATTTCTAACTGCTAAGTTCTTCCCACATTGCTTGTATACAGTTTATGGGTTCAATTTATTTCCTTAATCTAAAACCATATAATTATTAATTTTTCCTTTCGTCCTTATCTTTTAGAGTCGATCATCCAAAAACTATTTATTTTACTTATGTTTTTCCTAATTTTTTACATACTAACATCCATGTAGACAGTTGCAAAGTGGACTATAAATGGTGGATGGTGTGACATAACAAATTTTTGCTTGAAATTTCCACTTCCTTTTTCCCTGACAAAAACCCTGTTTTGAACAACAAAATTTCTGTAGATGGGTTCTTTGCTTGTAGCTTTATTGTTAGAATGCTTTGTGACAAACTTTAAATTGTGGCAAAAAGAAGAGGGGTGATCGAGTGCCGCCGGATGCATGGGGGCAGCCATGAGTCTAGCCAAAAAACCCATTTTTAAAATCTTGTTTTATAAACATGTAGATCTAGGTGTATTTAACTTATAAACCAAGTTTTACCATTTTTGGATGCTTTTTAAGTATTTTATTTTATTTTTAAACACAATAACATTTTTTGTAATTTCTAAGTCAGAAATTACAAAAATGCCAGTGTTTAAAATTTAAAAAAAAAAATACTTAAAAGCATCCAAAAATGGTACAACTTTATTTATAGGTTAAATACACCCGACTCTATATGTTTATAAATAAAAAAATAAAAAAAATATTTTAAGGGGGAGGGCTCCCATGCGCCCGGACGCATGGGATCACCCCTCCAAAAAGAAATACATTGGTTCTATCCTTATCTATAATTTAGCGCAGTCAGAAGAAGTTTGAAATTTTATAGAGACTATTCAATACCAAGTCATGTTTGTAGAGGCAGTCCTATGATTGATGATGTTTCAACTTTCAACTCATAAGCAAGACACTTATTTGACAGGCAGGCAGTAAGCAAGAGTAGGGTTTGGAGATAGAAACCAATGCCAGGCGAGGATTTATAAAAATGTTGCATGTGAGACCAGTGGAGAAGCTAGGCTTTGGAGTTAGAACCCAGTTCCAGGTGAGGGTCCATTGAAGGCCTTCAAGGAATAATCCAATATGATCTTTCAAGGACTTTATTTAGAAATATTCCACATTATTATGCAATCATTGGATATCTTGAAGATTACAAGGGGTAAATAAAAGGAGTTCACAGTGATCAGGATGTCAGGTCACTAATGGGCTTGCTATAGATTCACTTCTTATCAGTTGATGGAGTATTCTCGTTGTCCAGAAAAGGAAAATGAATTACCCATCCTCAGGAAAATATCTAATAATAGGAAACGCTAAACTCTAATGAGGTTGCTGAGTGCCTGGCGTCATGACAAATTAATGCAGCTTTTCAGTAATGACTACACTGCTCGAATATTCTAGCAATATTTTACTCGTATGGGCTAAATTATTTATAGAGATTATTCAATAACAACTCATGTTTGTAAAGGTAGTCTAAAGGTAGTCTTCAATATTATATTTATTGACTATTCAATACCAAGTCCCGTTTGTAGAGGTAGTCTTCAATATTATTATGTACTCCTAGACCTTTCCAAATATAAACATCCTAGTCTGCATCCACAAAAAGTGCAATATAAATACAATGAAGCGAAAAAAAAATTAAAAGGATGGTCAAATTAAAGCGATGAAAGTATAGCTTTTTTCCTTTTGGCTGCATCCATATAGCTATCATGATGGTTGGCTAAGATTTTCAATTGGGGCCATTCAGAAAAGTTTGCGAGTAGTTCAAACCAGTTAAAAGAAGAAAATGTCCCTATTAACAGTTTAGACACCCATTTGACAAATGTTCAATGAAGACAAAGGAGCTTTTCTTCAAAGAGACAAAAGATCACTTACAAAATTGAAGGCCCCTTTAAGAACGCGCGAGCAAGAGCAACCCGCTGCTTTTCTCCACCACTTAACTGCAAGAAGGCAGCATATTAAACATTGGATGAAAACTCCCAACCCTGATAAAACATAGTTATCCTCACTGAAGACGGAGAAATTCTAAAAGGCGCCTGAAAAAGTTGTGACTTCTCAGATATCACAAAACAGGAAACAAGATACAAGCTAATTTGCACAGACGACTCCAGCTACATGGCTAGATTTATTTCCCCATCTCTCAAGACTGCAGCAATAAACAGAAGCATGCATGCAGATCTACAGTGTTAGGAACATGCACTGTAATTAGTGCTCAGCAATGCGCAACTTGTTTTGAATATCTAGATTCTAAAGTGTCCGTCTTGCATGCGCCCCATGCTTGAATTGATCAAATCTTTGCACCGTGAATAATGTAAACCATGTTCTAATGACTTTGTCAACCTCTGCAGTAAAACTACAACTCAATGTGTTTTTACCTAGTCTGCAAAAGGGGAAGTGCATCAAGATGGCGACTTCCATTATGAACACAGAATAAACATATAGACCCTAGCAAAGCCATCATATCTTGACAGATGGTTTCAACTTTTGAATCTGTTTTTCAAAGATAAGAATCTGGATGTCACCTTCAGTCCTCGTTCTCCAACTACAGTTTTGTATTTCTCAGGGAAGTTCATGATTGTATCATGTATAGCTGCACGCCTAGCAGCGTCATACACCTGAATGTCAAAACATACAATGAGTCCTCCCTTCCAAATTGTATATTAGTGAATAGAGAAAATTTTCCCTGGAAAATACGAGAGGGAACAACTTCAGCTACCAACCTCTTCTTCTGTAGCTGACAGTCTGCCATAATGTATGTTATGAAATATTGTGTCATTGAAAAGTACCTGCTCAAGAGTTATCAATAGAAATCCAAGAATCTTAACAAACAAAAAGCAGACAACATAAAAAGAAACTTACAGTATCCTGAGGTACAACACCAATTGACTTCCTTAGACTCTCAAGTGTAACACATCGTATATCTTGGCCATCTATTTGGATCTGTAAAGAGTTATTTACTAAAGGTTAACAGGAGAAAAATCTCAAAGAGAAAGGAGCATAATGTCACTTAAATTTGGATTTCTTCCAGCTCTCAGCGTGGAACTTCAACATTTCATCTTATTTTGATTTGTTGAAGTCAAAAATGCTCAGTTTCTGGTGCACAGTTGATAAGTACCAAAGATGCTTAGAATGATGACAAAAGGATTAAAATGAAAAAAATATTGTGAACTATATGTCAAAACCTATTAGCTACATAGTTATGGTGTGCCCTTAATTTCTTGATCCAAAGTCAATTGGTTGCATTATTGTAAGTGTTCCCATGAAAACAGAGTGAATCCACAATGTCCTACATAATATTAATAGTGTGAACAAACAATGAGTATATGGATGCAGAATGACCACCTAACATTCACCAGAGAGTCAAGAAATCCATTGCCCAACCGGAGAGTCAAAACTGATGGACATGAAATGTGACAAAGATCTAAGCCAAAAGCAACATGAACCCCAGGCTCAAGGGCTGGCCTATCTATGGTAAGAAGCACTTAGCCGACCACTAAGGGGACGTTCGGGAATGTGAATTTTGGGGGGATTTTGGGATGGGGTGGGAAGTGGCGAAGCAATATTTTGAAAATTGTGTGAATGATGGAAAATTATAGGGGTAAAGTTAGAATAAATAAGGTAGTTGTAAGAAAAATGATTGAAATATAGGGGTAAAGCTGAAAAAAATAGGGTTGTTGGATAGTTAAAATCATTTATGGGATAATGTGTAAGATAGAAAACCATGAGAATGGCTTACCAGACTTGACCTAAATCAATCAGACAGGCAATCACATTGTTGGGTAATCAGATGAAGATCTAAGCCCAGTCCGGTGTGAAACCGAAGGCTTAAGGGCCAATCCCATCAAGGGTTAAGAGCATGTACCTAGACATACTAAATCCCTAGCTTCTAGTCACTTCCAATTTGGACTCTGGATAAAGTGTTCCATCCACCAACAAATCAAAAGGCATTTTGGAACAATGGAAAACTATCAAAGCTACATTAAGCCCATCCCCATCTTCATCCTCATCATCATCATCATAAGCCATTTCCCACCTAGATGGGGCCAGCTGCATGGATTTTGTTGCGCCCTTCCTGATGATTTGAGACTAAATTTTCTGTAATTTTTAATATTTTCAAATCTTGTTTAATTACTTTTTTGGGTCTTCTTATCATTCTTTTATCACCTTCTACTTGGATAGACTTTGCCTTCCTAACTGGTGTCATTTTAGGCCTCTATTTAACATGATCAAATCATGTTGATCTGTTTTTCCTCATTTTGCCACTTACTGACCTTACTTCGGATTACTTCATTTCTAATTATATCTTTCACTTTGAGATTTTCTCAGATAGATGCTCTAGAAGCTAATGATTTTAGAATTAGTCACACATAAGCTAAATATATGAAATGCAATTTTAATAATAGCGAACACCTGAATGAGGAACCAATTAAGATCTCAGATTAAGTAGTAACAAAAACTAATTACTTCCAGTATTTAGGATCAATAGTTCAAGAGAATAGGGAAATTGAGAAATATGTAATACATAGAATTCAAGCAGGATGGAAGAAATGGCGAAGTGCAAACCCATCCTAACATCTGTAAAAAGGATAATGGATTCTTACAGTTCCACTATGGGAGTCAAAAAATCTGTAGAGCAATCTGAGAATGGTTGATTTACCTGCATATATGAAATGGTGCATGCATAAACAATGATGGTAAGCAAATCCAAATAAGGGAAAAAAAACATATACAAATGACTCTAGTACATATAAAAAAGAGCTAGAATGCAAACAAAATTGTATGAGCATGAACTTACAATATAGAAATGTTCAATACACGCCACCATTTAGATGCAACAAAGCCCCATTAAACAGACATCAGTACAAGCATCGAAATTTACCACTGGAGTGTTGCTTTTCTAGAGTAAACTTTTATCCTTTTCTTTGTTTTTGTTTTTAGAATAAACTTTTATTTAATATAAAGAAGAATAAAAATGAGGCTGAAATAATATGTCACAAACTCCTTACCAAATCTAGATAATAGGTTGCTAGAAGGGAGGGAAAACTAAATTAACAGAAGAAAAAATAAAGACAAGAACAAGCAGCTCACAAGTCACAACCCTCATCAGGGAACAGAACTTGTTGTAGTTCTTTGTTCCAGTTAAGAAAATAAGTGATGACCCAACATTCCCAGATTCAAAGAAATCTTCAAAAGGCAAAAAGTACACCTCAAAGGAAACTGGAATCTCTTGTTGTCTCATCATCATCTACCACACAGCTCTGCTTCATTGGAAGAAAGAACAAAACAGACTTGGGAAACCGATCAGGACAAAGGAACATCAGGCAGGAAGATGGGCAGCTAATCCATCTAGCCACCCAAATACACAAAAAACATTTGCAACAAAATCTTCTACTCTTAATTCACCCTTCAACTCAAAAAATCCAGACCAATAATAAACCAAATAACATATTATTGGAGATGGCAGATAAAAATTAAGATTGAGAACCTTGTAAAATGCTGACACGGGATTACCAATACATAATAAGATCTTTTCTGTCTTACCACTGCCACTCGTTCCAACAATGGCTAAACTGGATCCAGCTGGTGCAACAAAAGATACGCCATCAAGAATCTTCCGTTCTGGCAGATATCTGAAATAAGATGGGGACAAAATATATTAGCGAGAAAAGCAGTTGCACAGTAGCACATAGATGAGAAGGAAATAAAAATTACAGAAAGTACTAATAACAGACCATATTTTAGTATAGAGCCTGTTAACTAAGCTTCCAAAACAAAAACTCAAGCAACCTAAACTCCTACCCTAGCACGCCCCATAATATAGGAAGGGTACCACACATAAAAGCAAATCAAAATTGAGATAACTATGATGGCAACAGAAACAGAATAATTCATTACAGGAGATTTTCCATTTTTTTCTTTTATCTTCAACTAAAAATTGCCCTCGACAATAGTATCATACCTTTTGTTTTGCCATGAAGGATTATATCTCGGAATTAAAGGCACTGTGCATAACAGAATTACCGTGCTAGTCATGTCCATGAGTGAAGCTTCCATTCCATGTCATTTCTACACAGTTATTATATTTCTATCATTTCTTCAGACAACCTTGCGAACAAGAGTTTCCCCCCTATTTCGGTCCCAAGCCCAGATAAAAAGTGCCAGTTAGCACATCAAGTTCACAGCTGATGCTACAGAAATTTCCTTCACATCTTTTCTCATGGATTTTGAAGTGATATTACAAGTTGTCTAAGGCGTTCCCTATAAGCAATGCATTGCAGCAGAGCCAACTACAGTAAAAATGGCAGTGGTTATAACACATTGAAACCTAGGTGTAGTAAGAAATAGGGAAGGGTTGCTAGGGCGTCTCCCCAAAAGTGACGTGCTACAATATGTAGTTGTGGTGAAAAATGGACAAAGTTTTCATGTCATCCTAGACATGGTTGGGTAAAGAAGATGGTCTCATAACACAAGGTCCACCACATGGAGTGTTGGTACACTTTTAGGTGAAAAAATGCAATTAGTGGATATTATGAGGAGGAAAAGAAGAAGAATCAACATAGCTCATCTCTAAGAGACTAAACGGAAAGGAGCTAAGACTAGAGAGTTTAATAGGTACAAATTATGGTGTGTGAAAGAATGCGAATAGACACGGTGCATGGATAACGGCAGAAAATTGGAGATGTTATAGAAGTAAATGATAGAATTATTCAATTAAAACTTGTGCTAGGTGAAGAAGTCATAAATGTGATTAGTGCTTATACACCAAGTAGGATTAGATGATAAAATTAAAAAACAATTTTGAAAGGACATAGATGGTCTAATGTAAATGATACCAAACCAAGAAAAGTTGGTCATAATAGGAGATTTAAATGAACATTTATAAGAGAGAATGTGGGTTATAAGAGAATTCTTGGACGTTTCAATTTTGAAATAAGGAATGAAATAGGGCATGCCATTTTAGATTTTGGGTGTGTTTGGTTAGAGGTAAAACTTTTGATGAAAAGTTTTTGAAGTAGAAGTTGTCAAATCAATAGAAAGTGATGTGATATAATAGGAGTAATGATGAGGAGTAAAGAGAATAAAGTTAAAATAGATAGGTTAGTTGTATGGATAGTTGTGTAGAAATGATTGAAAAGTAGGGTAGTTTGTATAGAAAAATGTGAAAAAGTAATTAAAAAATAGAGTAATTATGGAGAGTGAAAAGTTTTAGATTGAAAAGTTTTAGTTGACACTTTTTTGCCCTAAACAAACACACCCTTTGTTACAACATATGATTTAGTTATAGTAAGCACTTGACTTCGACACTCCATTTTTTGATGTGACATCTAATTACTCTACTTTTCAATCATTACCTCTACATTTCAATCTTTTTTCATGCAACTATGTCATCTATTTTAACTTTATTCTCTTTACTCCTAATCATTATCCTACCATATCACATCACTTTCTCACTTTTTAAAAAATTTCACCAACATTTTTTATTCTTTTTTTTTTTTTTTTTACACAATACAAAACAGAGCATTTACTTCAAAAAAGAGATGAATATTCAATTACCAATTCTAATGCAACATAGGTTGTTAATATAATTAAAAAATTAGGTACTAACATGAACCTTTTAATAAAAAAATGATAGAAGAAGGAAAATGGGATGTAAAAGAAGTTGAAATAGAATCATATGGAATAGAATGACATAATGCATTAAAAGACTTAGACAAAGTATTCTGGTAAATCCTTATATAGAGAAACTTGGTGGTGGGAGACGATGTTCAAAAGGCTATACATGACAAACAAGAGAAGTTTAAAAAATAACAGACTTATAAAAATGATTTAAATCTACAACAATATAAACTATTAAAAAATCTACCGAAAAGATTACAGCCAGAAGTTAAATACAAAACCTATGATAATTCATATGACAAATTATGAATTAGATATAGAAAAAGATATATGTAAGTTAGTCAAATTAAGAGGAAATAAAGGTAAAAACTTAGCACATGTTAGTTGCATTAAAAGCAAAGACCAAAGAGTTTTACTAAAAGATGATAAAATCAGAGAAAGAAGAAAAATTTATTTCTCTACTTTGTTAAATGATAATCCATTAGAACATTTAAGATTAGATGATAATTTGAATATAAAAGAAGATAGAGATATAATCTATTTTCCAAAAATTCATGCAACTAACCCCACGTAGGTGAGAAGCAACTTCTGATGATGATGATGATGATTTCTTTAAGATGGATTATTAAAGGCATGGAAGAAAGAAATCAATCCTTCTATCAATGTTTGGGCTCTCTCATATAGTGATGCGCTATTCAGAAATCTTACATTAAGTATGACATAGAAAAAGCATAAGTGCAAAAGGCCAAAAAATATGTATACAAAAATAAAAAACAGTTATAACTACCCGAAGTGTACATTGTCAAATTGAATGTTTCCTCCATGTAACTCCAAAGGCTTAGCATCATGGTCATCTCTTATTTCAGGCTTCTCCTACAAGAAAACAAAGGATATACATCATACATATGAAGTTTCTTTTGTGAATCAAAAGAAGAAGTGTTTTCCTTCAACCCAATTATTGCAAGGAATTCCTCGTTAAGTGCAACTGAAGATCAAAATCTGATCACAAGAGAACCTAAGTATGACTATATTAACAAATATAGTGTAATACAAGTACATTGCCAGCAACTTTTTTTTCAAAATCTTCCAAGCCAAGGGTAATTGTCATGGCAATTGACTACAATTAACACTAGCATGACTAGTAAGGGCACCACTAGTCCAAGCAGTCTCATAGGATCCCTTGTTATCCTGGTATATAGGAGATACTGCATGCAAACAGTCCATGAAGTTCAAAATTCTAACTAATAGGTTTTAGTTTACCAACCATTGTTCATATTCAGTATGGATTTTCCCTGCTATATCCGCATACTTAAAAAGATTAATGTTAGTTGCCAACCGTTCTTAGCATAAAGATGATGAGCCATCTACAGGCTCGTTTCTTGAATCACCTTTGGTGCAACAAGATGTTTATTTGGTTTCTTAATTTACCACACAGGATTGTTTTCTAAAATATCGAGTAATGTTAACACTGATGGTAATCATGGTTGATAAGTTATCACTAGCAGAGTTACAGTTAACAAGCAACAAGACATTTTTTGGAGCTTTATTACTACCTTTTGGCTTATCATATCAGTTCAGTGGTGATCTTGTAGGAAGTGGTTAGTGAAAAGAATGAATGCATGCATCTCCCAATTCATGTTCAAAATCCTCCCAATCAAACGGAATGATAGAAAAACTTAAAAGAAAAGAAAGATCTGCAGCATCAAACATACCTCAAGCAATTGAAACATTGACTTCATGTCAATAAGACTTTGCCTAGTTTCACGGTACACACTTCCAAGGAAGTTAAGGGGAATAGAAAGTTGAAATAGCAGCCCGTTAACCATAACCTGATCAATTTCAGCAATATTTTCAGTGCCAGATGGTAGCTTCTCAAATCAAACAGTGATTGCACAAACTCAAACAGGCATTTCAAACAAAATTATAACTTGGAGAACTTAAAAGTTGAAACTTTCAGTTTGCATATGGTACCATTAACAGCATGGACATGACGGTCGATGACTATTACTCAACATTCAAGTGCAATAAAGAAAAAAAAAAAAATTAAAAAAAGAAAAGAAAAGAAAAGAAAAATCATCAATGTACATATCCAAGGGATTGCAGCTGTAAAAACATTTGTGCTCAGACACTGGTCCAAGCATGACTATTGAAAATTTATCCGGCTCTTGGCACATCATCAAAGGAAAACCTAGATGTATAAAACTCAGTATAAACAATAACAAAGCCTCCTGAAAATGGATTATCAAAGTCAAAGCCTCAAACGAATGTTTCCTGATTCTAAATTTAGAAAAATTGCAGACAAATATAAACAACTCATACACAACAATCAAGGGATCCAAACTTGGTCTTTGTAGTCAGAAAGCATCTTCTGCAGCACATACTCATTTACAGGCCAATTTCAATTCAATCTTCATTATACACAACCTTTTTCACCTCAATGTTTCTGACACCTTGATACATTTTTAAGAGTTCAATGTGATAAACACGCCGAAAATTTCAAATATAAGTAGAAACAACTCATACGCAACAATCAAGGATCCAAACTTGGTATTGGTAGTTAGAAAGCATCTCCTGCAGATAAATACCTATTACAGACCAGATTCAAACACAATCTTTCTCATAAACCACCTTTCACCTAAATCCTTTTGATACCCTTGAAATGTTTTCAAGAGTCCTATGTGACAATATGCCAAAATTTTCCACTGTAAGCATGAAAGAATTCTGAGAAGTGTGCTAGGTAAGAGCCAGAGTTACAAGATAAAAACCATAGATAGTTGCATGACAAAAGAGTACTACCAGATCCCCAACTGTCATTGTGCCACTCATAATACCATGAGAACTCAACACCATGGCTGTTGATAGAGCTATGCTAAATATCGCATTTTGACTGAAGTTCAAGTATGCAAGACTGGTTTGTGTTTTCAGAGCAGCATCCTCGTATTCTGAGAAGAACACACCCACAACACATCAGCCAAGATGACATGATATACAGCAAGACTGCAAGGTTCAATCGAATTCCATCACAAAGAGGGAGATGTACAAAATTAGGATTTCAAAAACGAAGATATACGGTGGCAACAACAAATAATAACATGAAAACTAATAAAAACAACAAAGTCGAAAGAACTCATATCCCCAGTCGTTTTGTAATTTACTTGGAAAGAACTAAAAAATTAATCATGAATGTGGAGATACTTTCTTAATTAAGAGCATAGCTTGTTTGAGTATCAAATTTAGACAAGTTGCAAAAAGGAAATATCATAATTAAAGATCAATCATCTTGGATAATAACATGAAAAGATGAACAAAAGGGTAATATTAGTTGACCCAAAATCTACTAAATAAGAATAAGTTGTTTCAGAAACTGCTGATTGCTAGTACAGGCATAGAAGAAACCTCAAAACAATATTGGATTGGAGGCTGTGAATGCTTCCATAGGATCAGTTCATCTAATTGAAGAAATATTTAAGAAAGATGAAAAGCAGAAGGCCCCTAGGGCCAGACTGGATATGTATTTGAGGATTAAAGTGGACGATTAATATATGTTGATTGACAAAATTGTACTTTATGATAAGATCATGTTCAAAATGAATGGGGCAAAAGTGCTGAAGTGACTATAATTAAAAACAGAAAAAACAGGGGGAAAAAACTCTCTTCCTCTTACATAGCAGAAATATCAGCAAACCAGAACTTTGGACAAGACCTTTAATACAGAATCAACTTACTCTTTAAAAATTCATCATATTTCATAACTTCATGGTGCTCATTGTTGAAATACTTTACAGTCTGTAAAATTCAAAGACAAAATGAATCAAAAGAACCACAATAGAAGAGAATTTTTCTTAAGATTCAAATAAAGGCACGTTAAACTTGCCAGTAAGAGTTTCTATCTTACTGCCGGTCCCAAGCCCGGGGAAAAAGCGAGGGTTGGCATGTCAGGCTGGCAGCCGGTGCCATTAAAAATCACCGCCACATCTCTTATGGATTCTGAAAATATATTAAAAATTGTTAATACTAAGGCGTCCCCTGTAAGCGTCGCGCTGCAGCGGAGCCCGGCTGCAGTGAGAAATGAGCAAGGGTTGCTAGGGTGTTTCCCCAGAAGCGACGCGCTACATTGGAGCCCGGATGTAGTGAGAAATGGGCAAGGGTTGCTAGGGCGTCCCCCCGGAAGCGACGCGCCACAACAACGTCCGGTTGTGACGAAAAGTCAACAAAGGTTCCTATGCCTTTATGGACGTGGTTTAGGGAAGAAGGTGATATCAAAACGTAAGGTCCGTTTTGCCTCGTGGAATGTTAGGACTCTTTCAGGGAAAAGTATGGAAGTAGTAGATGTTATGAGAAGGAGAAAAATTAATATAGCATGCCTTCAAGAGACTAGGTGGAAAGGAGAGAAGGCTAAAGAGATTAATGGATTCAAATTATGGTATATAGGAAAGGATGATAATAGAAATGGTGTAGGGATAATAGTAGATAACAATTTCATAAATAAAGTTGTAGATGTCAATAAAGTAAATGATAGAATTATTCAAATAAAACTTGTATTAGGTACAGAGGTTTTAAATGTGATTAGTGCTTATGCACCACAAGTAGGATTAGATGATAGAATCAAGAAACAATTTTGGGATGACTTAGATAGTATTATGCAAAGAACATCTAACCAAGAAAAAGTTGTGATAGGTGGAGATTTAAATGGACATGTAGGAAAAGAGAAGGTAGGATATGAGAGAAGTCATGGAGGCTTCGGCTTTGGAATAAGGAACGAAATGGGGAATGCCATTTTGGACTTTGCTATAGCATATGATTTGGTTATAGCAAATACCTTATTTCAAAAACGAGATGAACACTTAATAACTTTTAAGAGTGAGACCAATTCTAGCCAATAGATTTCTTCCTAATAAGAAAATTGGATAGATCCCTTTGTATAAATTGTAAAGTTATCCCAGGTGAGAGCTTAGCTATGCAACATAGATTATTAGTGATGGATATATATACACAAAAAGAGTCAACAAAAACTAAAGGCAATGTAATTCCAAAAATTAAATGGTGGAATTTAAAAGGAAACAACATAGAACTTTTTAGAAAAAGAATGATAGAAGAAGTAAAATGGGACACAAGAAGATGGAGTAGAATCGATGTGGGATAAAATGGCAACTAACATAAAAGAAGTAGGACAAAGTATTGTAGGTGTATATAAAAATCGTAGATCCTCACATAGAGAAACTTGGTGGTGGAATGAAGATGTTCAAAAAGCTATAAATGATAAACAAGAAAAGTTTAAAACATGGCAGGAAAATAAAAATGATACAAACTTACAACAATACAAACTATCAAAAAAAACTACTAAAAAGATTATTAGTGATGCTAAACACAAAGCTTATGAGAACCTATATGATAGATTAGGAACTAGACAAGGTGAAAAGGATATTTTTAAATTGGCTAAATTAAGAGAAAATAAGGGCAAAGATTTAACACATATTAGATGTATTAAAAGTGAGGACCAAAGAGTTCTAGTCAAAGATGATAATATTAAGGAAAGATGGAAAACTTATTTTTATAGTTTACTAAATGATACCCCACACGAACAATTAACATTAGATGTTAGTCTAAATAGGGAAGAAAATAGGAATATCAGTTATTTCACAAAAATTCGAATATCTGAAGTAAAGGAAGCTCTAAGGAAAATGAAAACAGGAAAAGCTTTAGGCCCAGATAATATACCAATTGAGGCATGGAAGTGCATGGGAGATGTAGGTGCAACATGGTTAACAAATTTTTTTAATAAGATTATAAAAACGAAGTTAATGCCAAGTGAATGGAGGAAAAACATTATAGTTCCAATTTATAAAAATAAGGGAGATATTCAAAATTGTGCAAATTATCGTGGAATAAAATTAATGAGTCATACTATGAAATTATGGGAAAGAGTAATTAAACATAG
Source organism: Annona cherimola (assembly GCA_030490835.1). Taxonomy (NCBI): domain Eukaryota; kingdom Viridiplantae; phylum Streptophyta; class Magnoliopsida; order Magnoliales; family Annonaceae; genus Annona; species Annona cherimola. The sequence continues at coordinate 9,367,818 of CM059977.1, read as the reverse complement.
ACTAAGACGGGAAACTAATATATCTGAAAATCAATTTGGTTTTATGCCAGGAAGATCAACTATTGAAGCTATTTTCTTACTTAGACAACTATTTGAAAAGTATAGGGAGAAGAAAAAGAACTTATACATGATTTTTATTGATTTAGAAAAAGCTTATGATCGAGTACCAAGGAAGTTAATATGGCAAGTGATGAGAAAAAAAGAAATTAATGACAGATACATTGATATTATTAAAGATATGTATGAGGGGGCTGTTACAAATGTGAGAACCATTAGTAGAGATACTAATGTCTTCCCAGTTAAAATAGGTTTACATCAAGGCTCAACCTTGAGTCCTTACCTTTTTACCTTAGTAATAGATGAAATTACTAGACATCTCCAAGAAGAAGTACCTTGGTGTATGTTATTTGCAGATGACATTGTTCTAATAGATGAAACTAAAGAAGGACTAAATTTAAAATTGAATAGGTGGGTAGATGCTCTAGAATCTAATGGTTTTAGAATTAGTCACACAAAAACTGAATATATGAAATGCAATTTTAATAATAGTGAGAACCCGGATGAGGAACCAATTAAGATTTTAGATCAAGTAGTAACAAGAACTAATCACTTTCGGTACTTAGGATCAATAGTTCAAGAGAACGGGGAAATCGAGAAAGATATAATACATAGAATTCAAGCAGGATGGAAGAAATGGAGAAGTGCGTCAGGAATTTTATGTGACCGTCGAGTCCCAGTCAAATTAAAAGGAAAATTTTATAAGACTGCGATTAGACCTGCTATGCTTTATGGGGCAGAATGTTGGGCAGTTAAAGAGCAACATATACAAAAAATGAGCGTATCGGAAATGAGAATGTTAAGGTGGATGAGTGGTAAAACAAGAAAAGATAAAATTAGGAATGAAATAATTCGAGAAAACTTAAAAGTGTGACCAATTTATGATAAAATGAGAGAAAATAGATTAAGATGGTTTGGTCATGTTAAAAGGAGGCCTGAAGTAGCACCGGTTAGGAAAACAGAGTGTATCCTAGTAGAAGGTGGTAGGAGAATGAGAGGAAGACCCAAAAAAACATGGATGGAAGTAATTAAACAAGATTTTAAAATATTACAAATTACTGAAAATTTAGTCTTAAATCGCCAAGAATGGCGTAACAGAATCCATGCAGCCGACCCCACATAGGTGGGAAATGGCTTATGATGATGATGATGATTCAAATAAAGGCATGTTCCAAATGCCTAAATGACAACAGAAGAAGACCAAACAATTTTTTTATGCCTTGCTTAAAGGAGAGTAAGTACCCAGCATGTTTCATCATCCATTTAAGGAGATATATCAGTCATCATCACGCAGCTGGGGAAATATGAAATGAGATAAAAGTACATAAGAAATCGGTTGCTAAATTTACCTCATAATTAATAAGTGAATCAATTGCTCTTGAACTTGCATCATTATCAGCTTTGTTCATGGCTTGCCTAAACTTAGTTCGCCACTAAAAAGATAACAGACAAAGAAGCCACATAAGGTACATCTTAAGACTTCAACTCTTTCAGAAAAAGAATTAGATAATTTTAAACTCCATCCTTATCAGCAACAATTATAGCCTCTAATCACTAAACAGCACATTGAGCAGGAATATTACCTGAGTCACAGTCAATGTAAAAGCAACATATGCTGCAACTGACAAAGAAGTGATCCATGCAAAAGAAGAACCAAACTTGTATGCAAGGATACCTGAAACCATAGATATCTGAAGAAGAAGAAGAAGGGTTAAAATTCTTTTCAAAGTGCTTTAAACAAGCATAGGCCTGCAATATTACAAATGGATGAGTTTTATTTTCAGACATAATCATACTGCCAAAAAGGAAAAAACCAAGTGCGAGGTTCTGACAAGATTGCAAAGAGTAGGCGAACAGCCAAAGAAGAACCATACCTCTAAGACTGTTGGAACAATATTGAAAACCATTGATGAAAGAATAAAATTAATAGCCCTACTGCCACGATCAATTATACGATTCAATGCACCTGTTTGGCGGCTGGAATTATAAAATTATGTTAGAAACAAATGCAACAATTTGCAGACACTGGAATTTAAACAGGAAAAGTTAAGAGCCATGCCACTCTCCACATTGTGCGATAGATGAATATTTTTCGGTTTTCACCTGTGTGTCTATTTTATGTTAAGTAAATTGGACTAGAGTTCGTAGAAGCTCTCGATCATAAAATTAAATACTTGCAAATGAGAAGGTTATTATCAAAAGTTTCGCATAATCTTTCCTAGGCTGAAAAAAAATTTCACAAATTCAAAATGAAAAACCTTCCTAACATTCAAATAACATTTCCATCACTGCAAGGACCATAGCACACAAATAATGCAGAGTATAGCTTTCATAGCTCCTATCTAGCTTATCTATTATTAATGAGTGTGTTTGGAAAGTGATAAAACTTTTGGATGAAAAGTTTTTTGTATAAAAGTTGTTAAATTGATGGAAAATGATATGATATGATAAGAAAATGATGAGGTGTAAAGAGAATAAAGTTAAAATAGATAGGTTAAATGTATGGGTAGTTGTGTATAAATGAAAAAAAAAAGAGTAGTTCACTAGGAAAATGTGAAAAAAATAATTTTAAAATATGGTCGTTATAGAGAGTAAAAAGTTTTGGTTAAAAACAAACATGCCCTTTATTTCCATCATTCTTACTGGTCAAGTAGGCTTCTGTTTTAAGAACAGACCTGTAGTAATCATCTTTTCAATCCATAAAGTGGAATACCATGAGAAAAAACACAAGAAGACATAACAACACGTTTGGTAAGTGGGAAGGTTTCCCTTTGGAAACTTTTGTGAAGTGCTTATCACAATATCTCACATAGATAAATGAATGCGCTTATGTCAAAAAGGGCTCAACAAATGAAATGGCATATCATCCTTCGATGAGATTTAAGATCACACAGTACCTTAGATGAAAATTAAGATCGAGCTCATGCAAGTGCGAAAATACCTGGCAAAATAACAGAAATAAGAAATAGAACAATTTGATGGATACAAGTTCATATAAGTTCATATTAATTTAGAAAACAAGAGAGGATAAACTTGTGACACACATAGCAAGTAATGTAGACGCATTGATAAGATAGAAATTTCCAAGTTATCAAAGCACCTGAAAAAATAAGATAGAACCATACACATTGATAAGATAAAAAATCAGCAATAATGTTGGACAAGCAACAAATTACACACCTTTCTAGAAACAGTCCGTATTGCTCGCAAGGCTACCTTAGAAAAAACAGCATTCCGAAGCTCTATTGAAAAACAGAATGTCAGGAACATTAAAATGGCAAATAAACAGTGCTAGTTTCAGGATTAAGCATTGAAAACAAGCAGCAACATAAACACACATCAAGCCAAAAGAGGATACAATACCATTACAGGCAGATGCCCCTGCACGTGCTATTCCATATCCAACTAGAACAGCAGCAGGACTCACAAAAAATGCTATCAAAGTGGAATTCGCAGCAGTGAAGGAGGTGAGTGCATTAGCAGAGCCAGTTACAGTTGATAACCAGTCGACAGCAAGCTTGAACAAGAAGGGGACTTGAACATTCAAAACCTGAAGCATCATCGACAAGTTACAGATTAGATAATTCCTTAAAAAATAGATGAAAAATCACCATCCAACAGCGACTAGGCAAATCAAATGAGATGTCTACCATCCATGCAAAGAAGTGACCAAATACAGCAACAAAACCATTAGCACAAGCACATGGTTTATTTTTGCATGAAAAAAAATCCTGAAACATCATACTCACTAACCACTGGCATTTGTTACAACTCACAACATGATCATACAGAAACATTGTGTAAATCATTCCACATGACCTTATAGACGAGTTTCCAAGCAATTTAGAAGATTGTGATTTGTGTGAGTACTTGTTCTTGATAAAGGCTACACTAGTGGTCACATTGTACCAACTACAATTAAGAAGACCTGTTTAGTTAATTATCTTGTAAAGGAGGCTAGACTAGTGGGTATATTGTAGCAACAACAATGAGGAGGCCTATTTGGTTAATCATTTACTGTTATTGAAGACATGAGGATGTGTCCAAACACCCACAGCAAAGAGAGAAATTCAATATTAAGAAGTTGCACAACCAATTTGAACCAAAAAGCCATACAAGTTGTCTTGTCTAATAATTCAACAAAATAAATCGTTAGATGATCAATTGGACAAGGCTAGCAATCAAATCCCATGTGAAGTATACTGGATGCAAAAAAGCAACTCCATTGATTATTCCAAAGGCATAGATTATAGATTATTATAGAATCATTCCATTTGAAAGAAACTGTTCATGTTTGAAAACCCATTCAATTGGCTTTTAAATGGAACCACCATTGCACAAAGCCACCACGTCAGTGAAAGTTAGAAAGGACCTCTGAGTAACTTTTCCGAAATTGGTTCCTGATAAGGTTTCCAGAGGTTAATGTCTCCATGTCTATGATTAGTTTCTACCTTTTCTGTACTTGGCTCCTGTTAAGGTTTTCATAGATTGATGCCTTTGATTCCTCTATGTCTATGATCGGTTTCTGTTCATGACTTGAATTGGATAAGGATGAGATGGAAAAAGTTGTATGAGAATTAAGAAAAGCTTATAGGAAATGGAAAAAGAACGTTATTATTTTTTGTGAATGAGAAAAGTATTATTGAGAAATGAGAGATTCCATCCCATCCAACTTGTGAACTAGGTGGTATACAGATGAGAAGAGGATGAGATGAAATCTCCCATTTCCTGATAAAACTCTTCTCATTCTCAAAAAATAGCAACCTACTTTTTTCATTTTTCATACAACTTTTTCCAATCCCCATACAACTTTCTAATTCCCAATACAATTTTCCCATTCCCAAATCCCAATACACTTCCATCACAATCCTCATCCAATCTAGGTCACGAACAAGTTAAATAAAAAAAAAAAAAGCTTATGGAATGCATGGATTGAGTTAATCTAATAAATTACATAGAAAACTTAATAACAAAGCAGCATGACATCAACAAATGAACTAGTCACTGTTCAGGAAAAGAATTACAATCTTACTTGTTAAAATTCAAAAGATGCATTACTCTGTTCAAATTTCACTCTCTGAAAGTAATCCTTTTCCTCCAACTAAATTTCTACTCAAATTGTTTCATAAAAAATAATAAATGCCACATATAATCACTTTTCCAAGAATCTGTAACTTCCAACCTTATTTAACTAATTAACAGTACAACAAATGGAGCAAAACATCATATCAGGTAATCCTATTACACTTCTTTCACAGGTAATAAGTCTCAATCCAGAATCCAAGCATAGTCTATGTAAATCCCCCCAAGTAGCAGTTACCGATGATTCCTTAAACAAAAAACTGAATCGAGCAAATGCCATAAATGTGGAATTAAAATAATCATTTGCAATAGATTCATAAACCTACCATCAGCAAAAGAAATGCTGCTCGGTCTCACCTTTGCCCCCACAAGAAGGCCTAAAGCCATTAACACTCTCATACGGAATTCAACGTTATCTTTCAACCATAAATACTTTGCAAGAGTACGAAGCATTTTCACATCTGCAACTTGCTCTGATTCTTTTTTAACTGGCCTATCTTGGGTTAGCTTTCCTGACCCAACTTGCTTTAAACCTGTCGTATCACCCGCGGACGTTGAAAATAAGGCTTTTCTTTTCTGCAACCAATCCTTTGACCAAAAAAAAAATAATAATAACAATAAGAGAGATGGTTAATGTGTTAGAACATTCAATACCATTCTAATTCTGCACCAGAAGATGCAGTAGCAGCACAAACAAGGAAGTAAATTTGAATACATAAACTCCAATCGAGAGCAAAAAATACACAAACTAATAAATATACTGTTTTAACAAATACTGAACATCAGAATTCACCATTTGCTAGCTGTTAAAAAAATCGGTGGCAAAGTTTTTTGATTAATAGCAATTCAAGATGACCCCAAGAAATTGCTAAGCCAAAATCAACAATAGTCCAAAACTTAAAAACCGTTCTTCAGTGTTCATTACATGACTCGCCCCTCCAAGAAGTTGGTAGATTCACACTTCATGAAACCAGATAACCCACGAACATCTGAGCTTTTCCATTCACCTAGTAGCTTAGGCAACACTCCATAGAAGGTTAAGTATGTTAAATATTCTAGTTTGCGCACGTGCAGATCTCAAAATGGATAAGCAATGCAATTGGTGTTTGCATTGCCCATACATTGGACACTCTCATCCACCTGATCACGGGAGTATCAAATTGAGTGATGCACATTATCATCTAATGATACATATAGCAACAGTAAAGCAGCTGTGCTTCATTAGTTCAATACAAGGATTACATATTACTGCAAAGAACCACTTCCACAGAAAATTTCAGTACTACATGTCTTCATTTTCCCAGCATATCACCGTTTTTGCCACCGTTTTTGCCACCGTAATGCAGCAAAAAGATGAATATCTATATCAAACACATCATCTGGAAATACACTTGGTGCTCCAGAATATGGTAGAAGTAGTAGCATAAGCAGCCTTACTGATTCATCAGAACCTTCCCTCCACCTCGATGATGAAGAATCCGAAAGAAACCCGTTAAGGTGCTTGTAAAAACTGTATCTGTTCACTCCGCCCATCCTTTCGCGCTCCGCATTTCCTCTGGAGAGAGCATAGCAGCCTCTAAGGGCATCAAAGCTGCTGCTGCCGCCGCCGCGAAGAAAATGCTCTCGTCGGATCACGCCGAACCCACTGGCGGGGCCCGATAACCGATGGACGCCGGAGCAACGGTGGAGGTGGCTGAATAAGTTGGAGCTCCGACAAGCTCGTCGCAAGTTCGTGAAGCCGCCGCCGTTGACGAGCTTGTGGGCGCCGAAGCACCTCGAAGCAGCCATTCTGCTCGGCTACCCTGGGAGTGAAGCAGAAGAGGGGGGCAATGGCAGGGATGAATGGACGGTCAAGATGAATAGTAAGGAGAGAGTAAAAGGGATATCAAAGGTAGTCGAAGCCAATTGATTATTTGCGGCGAAGGGAAGAAGAGCGCTGGCAGGGGAGGAAGAAAAAGATCGCAGAGGGAGGTTGGCGAACGGAATCAATCGTATGCTATTTGGGGTGTGAGCCCACCAGTTGTGTAGGCCATTTACCGTCCGTCGGTCAGGTTCAATGAACCTCTCGTCTTCGCTGGACGGTCGAGATGAGAACTATGCGTGATGGACGGACTGGATGGGATGGTGGGCCATAGGAGTGACAGGCGTGGGCATCTCCAAAGAACACGTGGTGGCTGGGCTCCTGTCCCGTCATCGTTTGGGTGGGGGGTGGAGAGTGCGCGCTGCGGGGCGGTAGACTCGGGTTTCAGGCAGTAGTGTTTGTAAAGAACTGAAATCGGGGCAACTTGGGTTGGGCTGAATCTGGCCCAGCCTGACTGATAATTATGGCAATGAGTTGTAAAATGGAAAAATCATATAGGTTCATTTGCAAAAAGTCCATGCTCTGCAATCCATTAGACCTGAAGGAAGTGGCCTCCTTCGCGCGCATAAGCATGGCGCATTCTAAGCCCTAGGAAAGCCTGCAAAACCTCCTCCCCGTCTCCTCCTCCTCCTCCTTCCGCCTCCTCCATCTCAGGCAATGAATTTCGTTGCGTTTGATGAGTAGTCTGACATCTCTCTTCCGGATATCCATCAAATGCCGTTCCAGCCGGGCCCTTTTTTACCTAGCAAATCCTTTCTTCTGCACCGAAGTCATCGGATATCCTCTCCAGGTAAACAAACAAACAATCAACGTAAACGAGGATTGAATCCTGTTTTATGCTGTCGTATTAATCAAAAGAAGAAACTTTAGGTGTGTTTGGCAGCCTTTTGTAGATGCCGTGGCCGATTCGTGCTTTGGCTCTTGTTTTATGCGATTTCGATGGAAATGGGATGAAAGACGCGTGTGCTTTTCCAGCAATACTGTGGCCTTTTTTAATCCTGATAATGAAATCCAAGAAAGTCTCTACCTTTGGATACTTCCATGGCCATCCATGATTTCCAATTGGTCAGTGCACCTGCTATGAGTGCCAGTTTTAATGATTATCGTCATCCCATACCCGTTTACCTCTCTGTGTGTGTGTGTGTATTTGCATGGTATATTTGTTCTAGCAGGCGGTTAGTGAGATGATGATGATGATGATGATGACTGCCGATGCAAGTTAAGATGAACAAATTATTCCATTTTCGGGAAGTAACAGTAGTCTGCTAGTGATAATAATTGGATGATTCTAGTTATTTTAGTGGCTCGGTATTGCTAGAGGGGATTAGGAATTAGGGAATACGCTGAGGTTTAAGTTGTCCAGTTGTCAGTGTGCGCTTTTGAGTTTTAGAACCGGCTGAAGAAGCAGGACATTTAGAAGATTTGATGCAGGGCAAGTTATTTCCTCCATGCTGCTGGCAGTTTTGTTTGGTGGAAAAAAAAAAATCAGAATTGAAAATAACTGTTCAGCCATTTCTGTCTCCTCTTCTGTAGAGTATGTAGTATTTGACATTTTCATCTTTTCTGATGCCTCTAGATGGTCACATGGTCCATGAGACCATTTAGGATGCTGGAAAATCAAGGTTATGTCCTGCTAAGATTTTAGCTATGTGAACTCTTATGATTTTTTCCTTGTATCAATCGATTTAGTAAAAACAAGCTTAATGTCAATATGCAATGATCCATCGAATTGACTTTTATTAGAGTGCCAAACGACTGTTGCCCACTGTGGGAGGTCATGTAGGCATGTTTCTTGGAGCTAACTGAAAATGCCTGCCTGCGAGTGCAAGGTCTCTGAACCATGATCCAGCTTCCCCTTATTTTGAAAAAAGAATGTCATAGATCATACAATGTTTCCATTTCAGGCCAAGCGTGCTGTAATTCCTCAGTTTCTTTAGATTCTTGAACAGCTTAACAGGTAGCTTTCATTTATGTTGTACATATTCTCTGTTTCAGGTGACAGAGATTTCTTGTTCTTCCTGTTTTTGCTAGATTGGAGGATGTTTTGCTTTTTGCCACATTTGATTGCTAATATATATATATATATATATATATATATATATATATATAAGAAATATTCGGGTGCAGAATTCTGGTGCAGCATCGCTGAATGGGCCCCACATGATCATCAAATCATAATCTACTTCACCATTGTATTTAGAATAATATATTCTATTACAATACCAATTTTCATCCCAATCAGATATGTATGTGAGCCCTATCTGAAAATGGTACAAATTCAACGTAATAAAATAGTTTGATGTAAATAACAACTTTAAAGTAGTTTTTTCAACATGTTAACCATTTGCTAATATATATATATATATATATATATATATATATCAGAAATATTCAGGTGCAGCATCGCTGAAATGGGCCCCACATGATCATCAAATCATAATCTACTCCACCCATTGTATATAGAATAATATATTCTATTACAATACCAATTTTCATCCCAATCAGATATGCATATGAGCCCCATCTGAAAATGGTACAGATTTAACGTAATAAAATAGTTTGATATAAATAACAACTTTAAAGTGGTTTTTTCAACATGTGAACCATTTGCTATAAAATTTATATATAGATAAATGATTGTATAAAGTTTCATTGCATACTAATATGTGTGGGGCCCATTTTTGATCAAATATACCACTGTTCCGGTGTAGTTGTGCTGCACTGGTGTATATATATAAGGAGTATTTAGGTGCAGCGCACCGTGACGATGAAATGGGCCCCACATGATAATCAAATTAAAATCTCTTCCACCCATTATATTTAGAATAATGTATTCTATTACTATATCAATTTTCATCCCAATTGGATATGTGTATGTACCCCTTCTGAAAATGAGCCAAATTCAACGTAATAAAATAATTCATTGTAAATAAGAACTTTAAAGTGGTTTTTCAACATGTAAACTATTTGTTATAAAATTTATCTATGGATAAATGATTGTATAAAGTTTCATTGCATTTTAATATGTGTGAGGCCCAAAAATAGGCAAATGTACCGCCGGCGCTACACCGGAACAGCTCTCTCTCTCTCTATATATATATATGTATATATGTATATGTGTGTGTGTGTGTGTGTTGTATTTTTGCTCCAAACAGAATGTATGTTCAATGCTTGGGCAGTTGCTAACTAAGAAGAAGCAATAGTAGCAGACAATAGGGTTTTGTAGATATAAGGATGTTGAGATGTATGTGTGGGAAGGCAGGAATCATCGAATCAAACCTTATGCTATGATGAGAACATGAGAGATGATCATTAAAGTGGGAAAAAAAAAATCCTGGAGGAACTACAAGAACCCAAAATGCTCATTGTGAAGGAATTTGTTTTGAGTTGGTGTGCATGACAAGCCTGGAAAGAGGTGAAGATTTGTTCGCTCACCAAGTCCAAGTCCTTGGAATTTTCTGTGGCTTTGATTCTCTAATGACCAGTTTCAATATCTAGTTAGTCTATCATGAAAGCTTGAATCTATAAGTTTAGTGGATGTTCTTTTCCATCTGCACCTTCACCAATCAATTTCTCTTGATGCTTGTATGATGTTTTCTACTGTGATTTAAAGATAGTATACTTTTGAATGATTAAAGAAACTGGCAGCTTTCTAATTCAAACATCTACTTTGCAAGACTGCATGATCTAATCTCATTTTTGAGAATTGCTGACCGTTAAATTCCATCTGCCATTTATCGCTAAGATTCTTTGCTTTCTTCTCTGTAGAATTCCACACATCACGCCCCATCCAAGATATTGGTACCGTTGCTCGTTATTAAAGATAGCTTTGCAGCAGCGTATGGCAATTACCGGACTGTATCAACTCAGACATCAGCTGACGAACGGGAGTTGCCAAATGAGATCATTAAACAAATTCTTTCAGAAGCAGAACGTGATCCCTTCTCATTTAAGAGAACTTGCTGCACTTACATTGAGAAACTCTGTCGATGTGGCAGTCTATCAGACATTTCTTGCTTACTGAAAGATTTGCATGGTAGACAAATACTACTGACCCAGGAGGCATACAAGATACTTCTTTCGGAAGCAGCAGAAGGAAACAATTTTGAACTGTCATCTTTGGTCTTCAAGGATTTATTACAAACTAACTATCCCTTGGATTCATCCACATTCACCAATGTTGCCAAGGCATTCAAGAAGACAAATGACATCGAGCTTCTACTCAAGTTTGTTAGGGAAGTGTCAGAGCGCATATTTCCAAGAAGTGCAAATGTCATCAATAGGATTATGGTTGGCTTTGCTGACTCCAGGCAGTCTGAAAAAGCCATCGTAATATTCAGGGAAATGAAGAATCTGAAGTGTAAACCGGACACAGTTACATGGAACATAGTCCTAGCAGTTCTGGTTAAGGCTGGTCAATCAGATCAGGTGCTCAGTGAATTTTCCTCCATGAAAGAGTCTGGCCATGTTCCTGATGTAGTGACTTACAACACGCTAATCAGTTGTTTTAAGAACAAGGGAAGAATGGACTTGTGCTCCAACTTTTCACGTGAGATGCATGGGAGAGGGATCAACCCAGATCTGCGAACCTATACAGCATTGATTGATGGTTATGGTCGGTTGGGGAATGTGAAAGAAGCTTTGAAACTTTTTGACGAGATGAAGGAAAAGAAGGTCCGTCCTTCTATTTACGTGTATCGCTCACTAATTAGTAGTCTAAAGAGGGCTGGTAAGTTGGAGTCGGCCTTAAGTATATCCGAAGAGATGACATTTTTGGCGTCAGAACTCGTTGGTCCAGAAGACTTTAAGCGAAAGTACAGGTGAGTAATAATTTGGGTTGCAAGAGTTGTCAAAGAAGGTAGCACGGAATGGGAAGCGATTGGTTGCTGGGGAGATTTCCCCCGAAGCTAACCGACTACTGGCCGCATATATGAGACTATGGCGAACTGCACCGGAGTAAGAGGATGAAGGGCATACGACTGCAGAAAGCCAAAATACCAGGAAAAGGCCTAACTCTTCTTCAGCAGTAATGGCCTCAAAATGCTTTTATTCGACATCTTTGGCTTTACACCTCCCTCTGGTGCAGGAGGATAGGGCTCATGCGCCATCGGCCAGCCAAGGGGAGCTTGGGTAAGAGGCCTTGGACTTGAATTGTTGCATGAGGCGCATGCGCTGCATTATCTGCCAGAGTTATGCCATTTGTGTTTTAGTGCAATTATTTTATTCTGATTCTGATTTGACATTATAAGAACAGAATCACGTACCATTAGAAAGTTGTAAGCTCAAAACAGGCGTACGATGCAACATTCTCCGCGGTGATTGCTTGTGCAGCTTACATTCATCTGTCTATGAATATTATTATTTTACAGAATTTTCGGTGAAGATCAATAACAATGGTCGATGGTTTGTAGTGTTGTAAGAACTGGATCGGACCGGTTCAATTATCATCGGTTCGGTTCAATAAAGTTAAACCGTCTGAACCGTTGAACAGGCTGCATCGGTTAAACTATCTTTGACCGGTTCAGTGGTTATCCAAAAAATGAAAACCCATTAAAAGCATTTTGGGTTTTCCTATTTTTCTTTTCCCCCCCAAATTAGTCTCTTCTCCCGCTTGCCCACTCACCCACCCTTTGATTTTCCTCTTTTTATTTCCCCCTTCCCCCAAATCAGTCTCCTCTCCCGGCCAGCCACTCACCCCTAGCAACACTGTAGCAATTTGTCCAGCCGCTTGAGCTATCATCCCCTCCCGGCTACAACTTCCGTTTCTTCCTCATCTCCAATTGTTGGCATCCTCCTCCTGGCAGCAGCAGTAGTACCCCACAACAACAGTTACAACACAGCTCACGGCCTGTGCGTGCTGCATCTTGCCACCTCTAGCTCTACCGGCAAGCAGGTTCAATCTTCACTATCCCAGACGTCAGCAAGGTCATCCCGACGGCGACAGTAGCATCAACGGGCCTTGTTCACAACCCCTGCCCTTCACGGTACTTTGTTGTAATCATGGAAATGGTCAAATTTTAGCAATCGTAGGTATGTTTGCAATCGAAGAAAACAACTAAGGAAAAAAGGCAGGAAAACTTTTTGGAAAAAAAATTAAATGGTTGATTCAATGTGAATTTTTTTTTGTTTTTGAAGATAGTGAAAAGTGCGCAACGTCAATGAAAAAAATTCCTTTTGCTTGTATGAAAATTGAGACATATAGCCTCCAACGACCACACGGAAGACAATGAAAATGCAATAAATCCAGATCTTCCATTTTTGTATATGAAGTAGGAACATAAGATTTCATGGTTTTTCAGATGTTCTTGGACCATTAAAATCAATTTTCATTACTATTAAATTATTTGTGGCATCGTTTTTAGCATAAGTTTGATAGCTTAATGGACTAATATTCAAATTGTTCTAAGAAAACCAGCATTATGAAAATTGTAAGGATACTTTTGACATTTTAAATTTTTCTTGAGAGTTTTATATTATTATAAATTATTTAATTGTTAAATCATTCGACAATTTTTAATTTATTTTATTTCTTATTGTGTTAGATACATTTACAGAAGTGTGATTCATAAATGCATGAAGATAAATATGATTCATAAATGCATGAAGATAAATAGGGAGAATTTCAAAGTCAATGTTAATGCTTAAGACTTATCACACATTTCAAGTTAGTTAATATAGTTAATTTTTTCTAATTTAATTTATCATATTCATGCTTAAAGATTTTTGAAAATTTTCTATTAAAAGTTTCCTTTATATTTTGTTGTGATTATTAAAATCTAACATTTAAATTTAAGATTTATGAATATATAATTGTATCAATATACAATTAAAATTAAAATAATTGAACATTTATGACACATCACCCGTTCAAACCAGACGTGTTCCTTTACCAGTTAAATCACCAGTTTGGATCTGACAACCTCTCTGGTTTCCTCACCCTTCTTTTTTTTAATCAAAAACTCTGATGCTGCCTCTGCGCATCATTTCCTCGTTTTGGTCCTGTCCACTCGTCAAAATGGCAGGAGCCGCGTCATCGCATTCAATAATCTGGTGCAAGCATTAGCTTTACCGACACAATTATGGATAAAACATAGATGACTAATATAAATTATCTCCAAATTAACAAAAAGTCAACTCTTCATTAGAAATAACATTGGAGATGACGATCATCAACAAATGCATTTCATCCACCCTAGCAAATTAGCAATAGATTACATTTATGAATTAAGCAAAAACTAAGACCACCACCTAAAAGGCCCTTTTTATACATTGCTATACAAATAATGCTACAACACACAAGATTATGCGTCTCGGATTCCCTGCACCAAGGGGAGTCAAAAGGCCTATTCGCATCAACATCGGGCATGTAAACATGGTGCACTGAGCTGAAACTAGATTTTCTTCTTGCCACGCCTATGCGCATCAATATCACGAAGCCTTGCAGAGGTCAAAGTAGGAGGTGGAGTGAAGAGGCCTACAGATTCTGGGATGTCAAGATTCACCTTCGTAGATGGCCCTGCAATTGCTCGCTTCATGTCAATCTCATGCAGCTGCTTGACTTGTATCCTCCTTGCGTCAATCTGCAGGAGAAAAGCATGTCAAAATGGGAAAGAGCTGAAGAATCAGAATTAATCTGCATCTGAAAAGGCAGCTGAATAATGGGAAAGAGCTGAATGGCAATGAGATGCCCTCACCAGTTCGAGATGATGAATTGATGACTGTGCATCCAGTATTCTCTTCTGCAAGTCATCTGCTTTCTTCCTTTCATACTCCAAGTTCTCCATCTCGTTTCCACTTTCACCCAATTCCCGATACAAAGCTGCAACAGGAATCAAATCAGCAAACTAAAATCATCTTGGATTTATATCTGGAACTTGAATGAATACCTACTATATGTGAATCATTTCTAAATTTGTGGATCCAGCATCCCAACAGATGCCAATAGAGAGAGAGACTATGAAAAGAGAACATATTTTTCTGGGAAGTATCATGTGTGGCGTTAAGGCATAAGCATGATTTATTTCTCAGAGATCCGTGGAAAATTAAACTTCTTATTTAGCACATACTGTTTTCAACCTAAATCATTGCAAAGTGAATACGTTGACATCAAGATCATTATTAGAAGTAGGCCAAGTGGTAATTTGTAATAAATAATCCGATGGGAAAAAATAATAATAATAATCTGGCTCATGGAGCTTGCAGCCCACCCACATTCATATGATCCACAACTGACATCGCTTTAAAAGTGGAATCAACATTGACTATTACATTCCAAAATTTTGGTGCTCTCATTATGTCTACTCCAGACAAGGTAATAGCTGTTCCACAAATAATTGGTTCTCTCTCTCTCTCTCAAAAAAAAAAAAAAAAAAAAATCTGAAGACAAACGGACTTGTTGCTGGAAAACAGAAGACAGAAAAGTATATTGAAATGTATACCTGTAAGAACAGACAGCACCCATATCTGAGTAGGGATATCATAAAGCGTCTTTGCCAATGTCAAAGATGACTTCAAGATTTCTCTAGCTTGTCCGGTGTCATGTAGAGCAAGAGCCAGGGTGCCAAGGACAGTCAAATACTGTGAAACAAGTTGAATGTTTCCCAGGTGCTGATGTGTAATCCTCAACCCGGTGGCTAATCGAATTCTGCAAGATGGTAGTTGGTTTTTATAATTAACATAAAGAAAAAATCAGGGCCAATGAGTTTTATATCATGACTGGTAGAGGTGTCCCTGCAGGAAAACCTTCATGCATAAAATGGTATAATTCAATGCTCCAAGGTAGGAACATCACTTGTAAACGAAAAACATAGAAGTGAAAGACAAAACTTGATTTGGCATTAGATGAAGTCTTCTAAAGGGACCAGTAAGTCTGGGTCACTCTGGTTCCTTAATGATCTGATTAGTTTATAGAAAAAAGATCATACCGTGCTTCTTGCAAATTATGTTGCTTCATTAGAAGCAGCCCATAAGCAAAAAGAACACTCGTTTTCTCTCGCACTCCAACAAAAGAATCCATGACTCTGAAGACAGGTCCTATAAGATCAAGTGCCTGTCAAAAGCAAATAAAATATCATTCAAAATTGAAATCTTTTGTATCAGAAAGAAGAAACTACAAATAACCACCAGTCATCAGCATTAGGTGAGAGGTGAGGCAGAGACACACAGTATATGGAGTTTACCTGAGAAGATGATTCTGCATCACCTATACAAATGTATGATACTGCTGCATATACTTGACACATTGATTGCATTGATTTGCTCTCAGTTAGCTGAAGGACGTTGACATGATCTCTCATCAGTAAAACAATCAACTTCAATAAATAAATAAATAATAATATGGGTTGAAGAATGCAGATGAATGAATGACAAGAAGAACAAAAATATGACTTGTCTCATCACCAAAGTAAATATAATAAATTGGAGAGACAAGAAATACTAGTCATCAAAAAGCAAACCATCAACTTGAAATTCAAAGACAATGTCCAATAAAATTAAGGACCGAGTGACAAAAATGAACAAATAATGAATAACAATCAACAAAACATTCCCCTGTTCTATTCTCAAGCATGACAGATCCATTTGGAAATAGGGCGAAGAGTGAAGATGTGGGGAAAAGCTCTAGAAAATTGAAGTGAAAGAGGGGGAATGACGTGATATGGGGATGATGCCTTGTGATGGTTTCCCATGACGAGTGGACATTAAAGCTCTGCAAGCAGATTTAAAGCATCTATTGCTGCGAACTGAACGCCAGCAAGCCAAAAGGCCACTTTCAAATGGCCATAGTGAAGGACCATTTCCAATTTATAAGGACATAAACACGTAATTTCAAAATGCTTCTTATCAGAATTAACTTGGAAATGGGAGATTCAAGGAGTTAACCTTTGCTGCTTCAATAAAATGGAAAGCTGCCTCATTAAGGCACCCAAGAGAATGAGCGTACTGCCCCCTAAGCATTTCAATAACGCTTTCACACCCCTGCAAGATTGTTGGGAAGCGAATAAACCAACTCTTCATTTGCACCAGTGCCTGCAATAAGTGACACTTCTTAGACATGGATATGATGTAAACAGAGAAGACATGCAAAAATGTCACAACAGTAGATATTTCAGTAGAAGGTTATAAGAGAACTAGATGAAAGCCAAAAAACAACATGGTTAGCGTTTTTTAGAAAAGATTTGAAAATTCTTGGCTGCATGAGGACACTGAACTAAAAACTTGATTCTGAAAAGGATTGGGGATTCGAAAAGATTTGAAAATACTCGGGCTGAATGACAACACTGAACTGAAGTAACTCGATTCTGGGAAGGGTTAGGGATTCCTTTTTTTTTTTTTTTTCCCTTTTTGCAGGTCACTTGATTAGGTCACATTTATCCCATTTGAGGAATGGAATGAAGATTATGAGTCCATACAAAATAACATGCTGCTTCTGTCAATTTCTTAAGATCATGAATTTCTCCAAAGCACCAGATTTGAAATTTTCTTATCCTCTGCTTCCTTGTTGTTAGAAACCCAAGTGCATCTAGAAACTGAATGTAAGGTCAAATGCATGCAAGTTATCAATGTTAAAAGCTGTATAACCTCCTGTGCTTCCACAAATTCTGACCGTGTGAGCTCCACCGCAACCTTGTTTTCCAGAAACTGCATCAGAAGCATCAAGTAAACACCCGCCATCCAGATAGCTGAATGCTGTAGATCCACCTCTGCATAGATAAATTGCCCAACTTCTGAGTTCCATACCATAAAGCCCATGATTGAAAATGGAACAAAAAATGACAACTAATGGATCACATTCTGATTGGTATTGAAAGATCTAAAATATAAATTATAAACAGGAAGCTACGAGGTTGATATAATTGACTATCCAGACGATCATATTACGCATTATTGTGATGTATGTAAAGATTAATTAGAGAAAGAAGCATAATAGTGGGTTAACATCACTGAAAAAGATTTTACACCAAAAAATAAAATAAAATAAAATAGAAATAGATCATCTATATTTTGCAGAGCATCTAACCCTTCAACTGAGAAAAGAATTTCTTCTTGCTCCCACAATGAAATTCCCTTTCTAAAGGGAAAATGGAAGTTTACTGAACCCAGGGTTCATATATATAGCATGTAAGCAGTCGACAAATGTTTCACCTTTGAATTATGTCAAATACCACTAGCATTGATAGTTGCTATCCAATAAGCAAGAAAGATTATAACAGGGAAAGAAACGTTCTTTGTAAGTTGACAAGAATAAATTTGCATAATTTCGAAGCAAAAGAAGCTCACCTTTAGTGGCATTGGTGATTCCAAGCTTCACCAGCTCATCTGCAAGAACCAATAATTCTCTTTAATAACCACAGGAGATAATGATATTCGTACCTGAATTAACAAGTCAAATCCAGAATACTAAAAAGATTAGGTTCTTCACTACTTAAATGGAAGACTAATCTGTGGAGTGTATGCCTTTCAAAACCAAGAAAAAATGCGAAAGCACACTTAGATACTAAGTCCACTCGAAGTTATACATGACACAACCAACCTATAAAGTGAAAAGGGAGGGAAGTATTTGAACAGTTATGCCCCATAAAGCATAAAAATGCACAACATTCGAGTCCAGTTCAGACATCAGCTCACGTGCATTATAAAAAATGAGGGGAAAAAAAAACCACCAATGGACAAAAGTATGGAAGTAGATATCCCAGTTCCTATTCAAAGACAACCTTATTCCCAGAACATGGCAGCAAAGTTCTTATTATTCATGAGGACTGGCATGTCATTAAAAATTGGAGAGTTGCAGCAAGTAAAAGTCTCTAAGGTAATTTAGAGAAAAACAAACATGCCAATACTTGCTAACATTTATGACTTCACGTTCTTCAAATCCAGCAGTTAAAATTGTTTTTCAGACAGATTTTGGATATATCATCTACATGGATAATCCTTCTCTTGAGTAATTTTTATTTCCCAAGCATGACATCATCATAAATGTGTTGTTAACAAGTGGGAGAGTGAGTAATGGGTCCAACTGGAACTGGCAGGCCTCAGGAAAAACATGAAATGCTGCCATGGGAAATAAATTATGGATCCTGAAGGAGATAGCACGCACCTTGAATTAAATGCAACCCTGATTGAATCCGTCTTCCACATTCCTTAAATAGCCCTTTGGGACGCCCAAAAATGACAACCATTAGATCAACTAATGCATACACAGCAGTTTTCGGCAGCCATTCTCCATCTACAGGCGGAGGTGCCAAATCTAGATTATCTGCCCATGTCCGCCTTGTGTTTCCAAAATAGGATGGTTCCTTGCCAACGAAACTCAATCCTGTAATACTTTTCAACTGCTCTTGAAGCTGACTTTGTTTCTCATATAATGCTGACTTTTGCCTACGCTGCAAATCAGCCTGTGAGAGACTTTGGTTTACTGCATCAAGCTCAGAACTCAACTTCTGAATTTGTTGATCTTGCTGCAAGCTATCCTTCATGACAGCATCCAGTCTGTCAACATGCTGAGAAGCAGTCTTGTAGTCACAGGTCCCAAGTCGGTAGAAAGTCTGCAGCAGTTCATTGTAAAAAAATAGGCCAATGCACTGTTGTCTCTGTAAAAAGTAGCACCAGCAGGTAAATTAAATAGTTAAACAATGGATGCAGCATCAATTCAATTTTGTCCGCAAATGATCTAGAAGCAAAATCACGTTCGTTGCAACAGTCTGTGATCCATGGTTTCAGGTAGAAAATTTTTTCTTTATTTGTAAGCATACTTCAATACATCATAAACTAAACCAGAAAATTGGTCCGATGGACTTGACCGATTGTTAAATCATTCTGAAAGGGACAAATGTTATTCAAGTCATTATGGGACTGAAGCTTGCAGTTTAACCAACACAAAAAAAAAAAAAAAGATGTTGACTTGAGACCTTATATTGAATCCTTTCATTTCACAATGCAGAAATATTCATGCGTAACTTTTTCCATCATTTATGCATTATGCGTCAGCAGTCACTGGATACTGAAATAACATTCCTTATAGGATCATTGATCCAACTGAACCTAGATTACAAGATAAGTAGAAAAACAAGACCAGCCAACATCAAAGTCAGATGAGATATGACATATCAGTTATAGACTCTCCAACAGCACAACCTAGAAAAATAAAACAAAACAGTTACTAAATGTGTCACTCAATTAAAACTTGTGCTCGGAAAGACTTGGAAACAAGCTAGTTGATATTTGTCATCTTGTTTTTTTGAATAGAAACATTATGACGGCATTATTACGAGAGGAGAGATTCTAAGAATTTCACTTTTCGTAAACAGTAAGTAAATTTTTGAGAGAATTTTCTTACTGAGGGATATTCTTAGCTCAGGATTTATCCAGAAGATTTAAGACTTGTAATTAATGATGACAAAGAAAGAAATTACTTCATCTGGCTGGATAGAGTCCCAAATGCTGTTGCAGGTTTCCACAGCCTTATCAACCAAACTGACATCTTCCCATTGCATAAGACGGACATGCAAGATCGAAGTTGCAAAAAACATCTGTCCACCAGCATATATGAACTATAAGAGTCCAAGCAACAACACATTGATAGAAAAACTATAAAGACATCCAAAAATGACTCCCATGTGTGGGCCGGCAAACCTGAAGATGAGAACAGCGCATCTCAGTGGCACACATATGCCCACGTTCTAAAGCAGATATAGAGCTTTGATAGTCTCCTTCAATAACCAAAGCATTTGCAAGTTGGGAATTGAAGTTGCACGACCACAATTTCACTGCAAACCTTCAAGGAAAGAACCAAAGAGAAAAAGCATGTGATCACATTGGCAAATAATTTGTTCATCCATTAAATCTTTGATAAAAAGATGCTTAACATCATGGTTAAAGCATCTGAGTCATAATGAAAGGCTATATCAATACATATCACATGCGCCAGTGAGAATACCCGACAGTGACAGGTGGTGCCACTAGCTAGGCAGACAATAGATAGAGGATGCATAATGGGCCACTCATGGCAGTAGAAATATAAGTTTAATTATGTGACAGTTGCTTCACGCACCAACTCCGATAATCCAATTTCTGGTCAATCCGAGCACTCAAATATCACATATTAACTAAGTTAAGTATTGACATCCCTAGCCGACCCCACCTAGGTGAGAAATGGTTTGTAATGATGATGATGAAGTATTGCATCTCTGATGACTTATCAACTTTCCTTTTCTACATATACATTTGGCCAATTAACAAGAGGCAAGAGAAACAAGTTTTCAACCCAGTGCACAGATATGGTGGAACCTATGCACTACATGAATGGATCGCATGAATTCAGGACTCAAAATATCTTTTCAATAAGAATTTTGGTTCTACTTCCTTGAGTGGTAATTTTTCAAGGATTTTCCTTTTTTGTTTTTTCCACTTTCATATACTTGGAAAAGAGGTAGATAACTTTTTTTTCCCCATCTTCTCCTCCTCATTCATGAAGTTGATCTATTGGCCTATGTTTTGATCACTTGATGCTTGCATCAAATCCCAAATCAAGCTACATATCCAAAATCTCAAATAAAATACCTTGAAAGCAAATGTCTTAACGTGTGCATCAGTCTCATTGTGTTCTTCTTCAATCATCTACCTCCAACGACACCAATTTTCCACTCCATTCCAATAATCAGCCCTATTTATTTTGCGTCTATTCCCTTTATATCTAACACCATTTCATCCATTTTCTTGAATCCTATAAATTCCACTTTTCCTTATCTTTTTCCAAGTATTCAAACAACGGAGTTTGAAGTTGAAAACATAATCATCATGCACAACTGCTCACAATCTCACAATGTGCATTGCAACACACATTTGTGCACCTGCAAGTACACTGATAGCTAAGCAAATGCACAATATCTACCAAGTTGAGCAGCTGGAGACCTGACCCTAGCAGCCTCAGATGTGTTGGCATATAAGATGTCAATGACAAATCGTCAGTGCCATAAAGCAATTGACCATAATTTGAGGTATCAAAACCCTGCATTTAATAATGTTTAAGAAGACAAAGCACCAAAGCACCACATCCATCAATATAAACAGATAAAATTGCATACCCATCACCAGAAGATGTCATCATCTCTAAACCTTTGTTTAGAATCTGTTTCTGTTGTGGGATGGCTCCA
The DNA here is from genome assembly GCA_030490835.1 of Annona cherimola. Taxonomy (NCBI): domain Eukaryota; kingdom Viridiplantae; phylum Streptophyta; class Magnoliopsida; order Magnoliales; family Annonaceae; genus Annona; species Annona cherimola. The sequence continues at coordinate 9,345,669 of CM059977.1, read as the reverse complement.
ACAAGATGATAGCACTGGCTTAGCAAGCTATATGCTCTGAATTTCAGTTCAAAGCATGAAGGGATTGACTTCAGTAGCAATTGCTGTATAGCAGCAAACGCAATATTCCATCAGTATAATGAAGCTATGTGATTTGACAAAGTTTACAAAGAAATGTTCCATTATTCAACATTAACACATTCGTATAGCTAATGTCCTTTCATATCAATTCACTAATTTTTTCAGTAGTCGAATATTAGTGCTTCATTTGAAGAAGTACTTATCTGAATTCAAATGGCCATACCTCGGATAGATAATCCATCACATGCAATCCACTTTCAGATTTCAATGTAGGATAGATTATTGTTTTAATTGGAGTTCTACACATCACAAGATTGGGATTTTCCTTAGTCTTTTGCATCTTTATTGTTCACTAAAAATTGCTCCGATTAACCAACTTTTATTTATTTATTATTAGTATAAAAGCACAAGCAAAGAACTCACCTGATACCACCTGGGTAGAAAAGGGGTAAAAATCAGAATCTAAAAAAGAGCGGAAGTAAATAACTGCTGTACAGAAGGTAGTGGGTAGAAAAGAAATAGCAGGCATACAATACTGGAGGCAAATTCAAATTGCCAACAACAATACAAAGCACGAGATAGTGGCCAAAAACCAGATTACTACAGTAACAAGTAAAAAAAGTCTTGCGCCAAACACCATAAATTTATATGCATGTCATCTACACTTATCCAACTTGTTAATTAAGGGTGTGTTTGTTTACACCAAAAATTTTTCAAACTAAAACTTTTCACTCTCCATAACTAACCTATTTTTAAATTATTTTTTCATATCTTCATATACACAATTATCCACACAATTAACCTATCTATTTTAATTTTATTCTTTTTACTCATATCATTACTCCTATCATATCACATCATATTCAAAAACTTCTAAACCAAAAAATTTTTCATCCAAAAGTTTTATCACTTCTCAACACACCCTAAATACATTAGAATTTCGAGATCTGAATTTGTAGAATTCCATTGTGAAATGTATGGTAAGAACACTGCCCAACAACGCAGCATGAACTCAGGCTCTGCACACGACCAAAAAAAAGTGTCCACCTCAATTTACTCGACAGACACAATGTAGTCGCATGTCTACGAATTCCTCATCAAGCCACTAATCCGACGCAAACAGCAAATAAAAAAAATTTTAAAATTAAAAAAATCACGAACAAAAGCACAATAATCCAGATAATCGAATACATAGAAGACGGACCGATCGCTCAAGATGCGCTTTGGCGTGGTTGATGTTGTGGGTGTGCTTGAGGAGAATCGAGGCGATGCGGAGCCGCGTCTTGATCTCGATGATGGGAAGGAACGACATTTGGCTCTGGCAAATGGCTTCCAAGCACTTGACAGCCTTGCCGAACTCGCCGCCATTCTCGTGGAAGTCAGCTAGACCCCATAATCCCTCCGCCAGCTCTTCTGTCTCCATCTCTCTTCCCTAATTCTTGCTCTTCGGCAGCTAGGGTTTCGACTCAAGGACGCGCATTTTCCGGCTCGTGGAAATTCACTTCGACGGAAGCAAGAGCAGCGGATGAGAAAAACGAAAATTGGTAGGAAATTTGACGTTAGGGTTTTATGTGATGAGGACTGAAAAGGGCGGGAATCGCCGTAGTCGGAAGCCAGAAAACCGCCCCAGCGCGGAGACGAAGACGGAGAGCGTGGTCCGAAAGCGGAAAATTTTAGAGCTGGGGTGTGTTTGCTATTAAGGAAAAGTTACCAAAGTAAAAAATTTTCAATCTAAAACTTTTCACACTATCATATTTTTTAATTATTTTTTCACATTTTTCTATATAATTTCCTACTTTTCAATCATTTCTACACAACTACCAGCACAACTAACCTATCTATTTCAATTTTATCCTATTTATTTCTCATCATTACCCCTATCATATCACATCATTTGACAATTTTTACTCTCCACAATTTTTCATCAAAAGTTTTACCCATTCCCAAACTTTATTGCTTTTGTACAGTAATTTTATTGCTTAAAACTTTTGTACAGTAACTTTATTGCTTAAAAATTTTTAAAAGGAAAGAAAATAGTATTATAAGATTGAATAATGAAGATGATAAAATTAAAATAGTTAGATAATTATATAAATAGCTGTATAAAAATAATTAAAAATAAGATAATTATAGAAAAAGATATGAATAAATAATTAAAAAGTATAGTAATTGTAAAAAGAAAAAAATTTAAATTAAAAAAATTTATATTTAAACAAACGCATTCTTAAAATTTATAGGAAATCATTGTTGCTCGCATTTTCTCAGTTACGCTTATCCTGTCAACTTGAACCGGATCCCAACTTCCAGGAGTGGTTCCATTGTATTTAAAGCCATACAAATTCTTGAATGAAATCCGTATTGAAAATTTGAAATATGAATATAATAATATGTAATAGAAATAAAAATATATAAAAAGTCACATTAGAAATCGAAAAAACTGTTTCGTGAATTGAAAAACTATTTTAGAAATAGAGACATAAATTCAATTTAAGAATTTTGCATAACTTAAAACAGTTCTTAAAATCTCAATCCTATTTTATAGCTCCTAAATCCTCCGCTCTAATCCCAACATACTCACAGAATTAGGTTGGGCTGCGATTTTATTGGGCTGTTAAAGTTGTGCAAGGAAGTTTTAGAAGTAAAGCAATTAAATGAGAAAATTACGTGGACAGGTTATCTTGTATTAAAAAATATAGAAGTTATATTAAAATTATTAAAATGGAATAAGTAACATTATTATGTACTTTTTTTATGAAAAACATCATTATGTACTTAAAATCAGATATTATATCGGAAACGATATAAGCTTTTTTTCAGAAAAAGAAAAACGGAAAATCTCGTTCCATTCGCATTGTCTTAGAACCCTTTGTACACCGTGGAACTGGGTTTGTAAGACAAAAGTTTGGAAGATGGAAAAGTATAATACAAGTAATGATTAAAAAGTAAATAAAATAAATTTAAAATAGATCATCTGATTGTACAGAAATATAGAAGGAAAAGAAATTTGCTAGCCGTACAAACAGAGATTAGTAACAATCGTGTTTGATTGTATTTACCCGGGAAAAAGGAAAAGTAATAATTAATAAAGTAAATGTAAAATAACAATCCACACTTGGAAGTTGGAACCCGTTCCAATTCGAGATTAAATTGGTATTTTTTTGCTTTTGTTTTTTCTTAAACAGTTTGTTTTCTCATCAGCTGCGGTGAATATCCAATCCGCAAATGAATTTAAAGAATAAAAAGGGGTTTGGATTCAATGCACCTTGTGTAAAAACTTATTTTTTAATCTTTTATAAATTTATTTAACATACGTATTAAATTTTACCATTTTGTGGGACTTATAGATATTCTTTTGATTTTTCAAAAACATTTACTTTTGCTTTTGAAAAATCAAAAAAATATCTGCAAGTTTTTAAAAATAGTAAAAATTGATTTATAGATTAAATACATTTAGATTAATAATTTTTTTAAAAAAAAAAAAAATTTGTACTCGGGTGCACTGAAGCTAAATAACTTCAGACATTTAATCAGCTGCCAAAAAAAAAAATTTATGGGTGTGTTTGGTATTGAATAAAACTTTTTGTGAAAAGTTTTGGAGAGAAAAGTTGTCAAATGATGTTATATGATAGGGATAATGATGAGTAGTAAAGAGGATAAAGTTAAAATAGATAGGTTAGTTGTGTGGATAGTTGTGTAGAAATGATTGAAAAGTAGGGTAGTTGTATAAGAAAATATAAAAAATGATTAAAAAATATGATAGTTGTGGAGAATGAAAAATTTTAGATTGAAAAATTTTAACTTGACATGTTTTTTTAATTGCCAAACACATCCTATATTATGAAATTTCGTATTTGAAGATGGCTACCAATGTAATTTCATAAAAGTCTAGCACTGTACCCTAACATAATTTTTCCAAGAAAACTTAAACTAGATAGATGGAAAAGGTTGACAGAAAAATGGATGAGATTTTTTTTGTTCTCTTAAAATTTTCTTATTTTCAATACATAATAATTTTATTTTTTAATTTCTAATAATACTTTAGCTATATCGAAAACTTTTCAATTCAAAACTTCTAAATCTCTACAAATGACATATTTTTAATTATTTTTTTATATTTTCCTATATAGCTACTCTATTTTTCAATTATTTTTATACAACCACACATGCACGATTTTATTATCTTTATTCTTCATTATTATCCTTATTATATCATATTATTTTCTTTTATTTAAAAAATTTTATATCAAAAATTTTATCATTCCTCAAACACACTCTCAATAAAATTTTATACATCCCGATGTACAACAAGACTTAATCCCTTCCTTATTTCACTATCCTGAGTAACCCCATGTTTATTTCTGGATTATAAAACTGCTACCTAGACACTACTTGTTATTGTTATTGCTGTTGCTGTTGCCGCTTCCGTCGCCCCGTGAGAAAGAAAGAGATGGAATTAGATTTTCCTCTAAGACCATTCTAGTGAAAACACATAGTGTGTACATATTTATGATTTTGTATGAATGAACAGTAATATTTGGCCATAAAGGTAAAACTTGTGGCCATATTTTAAGTTAACCTTGTATTAATGTTGTTGCTGCTGCAACTTATTGTTTTTAAAATGCAAAAACTGTACAACGTAATTTTAAAAAAATTCGCAAAATGTACAGTATAATTAAAAAATGCACAAAATGTAAAGCATGTTGACTGGAGGATCTAATATAGGGGTGTTAATGTTTATGATCAACCGGTCAATCCACTCGTCCAACCCATTTATAAATGGATTTAGGTTGAGATTTTTGAATAAATGGATTATGATCCGCCAACCCGTTCAGCTATTTAATTAAATAAAAGGATCAGGGTTGAGATTTTATAACCCGTCAACCGTTTAATTTGTTTGACTTATTTATGTTATATATATAAATGTAAACCCTTTGATTATTTTTCCTCGTTAAATCTTTTTTCTGTCATCTAATTTTTATTTTACCACTGCCGCTCTAATTCCGTTTTCTTATTACTACCTTGTTTTCATTTTTTTGCATAAAAAATTACCCTTTTGTTTCCCGTGAGATTATCGTTGATCAAAGTTTAGGCCTTCAGATTATCTGCTATATAACTCATTAATAACTTGCTAACTCGTTTATTAAATAGATTTGAGTTGAGATTTTTAAATAGATTAATAAACGAATTAGGTTAAGATATTTTAAATAAGTTAAGATTAAAATTAAATTTCAGTCCATTCAACCCGATCCGTTAACACCCCACATCTAATGGATGTGCATGCAATAGAAAAAGGAACACGCGGATGCCAATCATTTAAAGAGGAAGACACGATACTGGGTATTACGGTATTACCACCTCTATTTCTCAGGTTCAGCTGTTTCATGTCAGTGGGCACTCCCAGTCTACAAATAGCTGTAGAATCCAAAGATGATAAAAATTAGGAATACAGCAATGAATGAGGAAATTAATACGAGGAAATCTCTCAAAAGATTTCTTATGCTATATTGAGAAAAATCATAGTTAGGCTGCAAATATGAGATCTTGCAAGATCTTGTGGATAGATAATTTTTTTTTAAAAAAAAGGAACAAAAAATTAAAATTACACAAAATCGAGAATTAACATCTCAGCTTTGTCTAGGTTGAGAAAACGAGTTAGCTCTTCTTGTGATGCCTTATTTTTCCTACACTCATTCCATTATCTAAGACCTCATTTTTGTTGTACGATCAACATTTTTATGGATAGTCCAAATTTCTCATAAGAAAAGTCTAGACAAAGGGAATTAATTAAAGGATCCGCAACAATCCCGTTGTGTCAATCTCCACTTTGATACAGGTACAACAAAATGCTCTTAGCACCATTCGAATTTTTATCCACTACTATGAATATAATAGTGCTACCAAAGGGACAAAGGCCAGTCAGCGGCCCAGTGAAAATTTGAAACTACCTTCTCATTAGCCACGGTCATCTATCGTTTAAAGAATAGAAAACGACGGAGTAGTTCAAGAATTTTAAATACAGATAACCTTCCTGCCACGCTTCATTCTTTATTTGCTGCCTGAATTGCGGGCGTAACATGGGTGAACAAATATATATAATACCCATTAATATGCAGACGCTGTCCGTTGTAAAATGGGCTTCACTCATATTAGATTATAATGAAATTTTGTACAATTATTTATCCATATAAAAATCATACTTTAGACGGTTTAGATGTTGAAAATCCCACTATAAACTTATATTTATGTTAAACTATTTTATTACGTTGATTTGCATCATTTTAAAATATGGACCATACATGTGTTGGATTTGAATGAAAATTAGTGCGCCAATAAAATGAATAATTCTAAATACAATGGGCGAAGTGAATTTTCTATTCATGATTAAGTGGGGCCTCCAGTACATGGACTGCATAATGCAATCACATGCACTGAAATATTATCTTATATATATATATTTATGAAGTGCAGGCTTCAAGCACATGTATTTATGTAAACTAGAAGAAACAAATAAACTTAAAGAATTATAGAACTTCACAAAATTATATAAATGGAGCTCACATATATTTATAAACAAGTAAAAACCTAATTTTTTCCACCGCACGTGGTGTTGCGAGGATGCTTCTTTATTTCTTCACAATTTTATTTTTTAAATAATTATGTTATTTTTCAATAATTTTTCACTTTTTTCCATACAACTATTCCATATATTTAAATTCTATTTACTTTTAATTCCTAATCATTACATTCCCAAGAATAAACGAAAAACTTTGAACTTCTAATCCAGCGAACCAGGTCGCCAACTGGAGTGGGAATTTAGAAGGGGTATGTATTTTTGCCTGGAGAATATTGTTCTCCTCATATCCTACCTATATGCTCCTGGTATTTATGATCACACATCAAATGATACATGGATTCTTAATCGATTTTTGATTTAAACTAGCAATACACAAGTTTATTGGGAGCTTGTTGTTTCTCGCATAGATAGGTAAGAATTTGTTGTCTTATCTATAAATAAATGAAAGTTTATCATGTCCTTATAAATTACTAAACTTCGTTGTAATACGAAATGAAATATACCTAATAAAACAAACTTGATTAGGATTGACAAACAACACCACTGAATATTGCCGACAAATTGAAATTATTTTCAAATACCATAAATTCTTCTTCCATTTAGTGCATCGGGTACATTTTGATTCTCCAATTACGATAACTACTAGTATACTGGGTGCAAATAATTGTATTATCAATTATTGTTTATCTATTTAAAGGGAAGTGTTTGAGTGCTGCAGATACAATGCATTGAAATCTTCAGTATTGATGTCCCATTTAATTTTAGCCTAACCGATAATTAAATAAAAATTTTAACTTTTCATTTTTTAAAATTATTTGTGTTACAATGCTATTGAAAATCATTTTGATCAAAATTTTAAATGTGTTTGCTTTAAAATATTTGTAACGATATACAAAATCTGAAAATTACTATGATCCATTTATAAATTTGATTGAAATGCTACACTAATTTATATTGTCATTTATCTATATAAAAAGAGTGTTTTAAGTGACATAGATATTGAATTATTTATTTCAAATTAAATGTACGGGCCAAAGAATTTTATCAACTTCACGCTATTAGCATTGCTCAATTAGTCTCCACAAGTGAAACAAGAACAACGACATTTGGTGAGAGTGATTCAAATCCCATGTTCGGATTTCCACCAAATTTTACATATTAGCTATAAGTCCTCCTTAATGAGATGGGAGCAATTAGTGTCTTTTATAAATAGATGAAAGCTTGTTGTCTTTCTACACATAGATGAAGCTTGTAGTCTGGGAAGTGAATGAACTCGAAATGTAATATCAGTGTCATGATGTACAATACTAATAAAAAATTGATGCCCTAAAAACATGATTTATAAAAAAATGATGCCCTAAAACCATGATGTGTATGAAACTTTCACAGTGAGACGTACTTTTAAATGTAATGGGCAAAATTTTTATTAAAAAAAAAAAATGTAATGGGCAAAATGTTTCTTGGCTTAATCTTCAAGATAACCTCGAAACACAATAACAACAGTAAATCATACATAATACTGTCCACACCATAAAAGTATTTCTTTAATTTAAATGTATAATGTATTACCTTGATCGCACAAGCCTACGCTGCATCACACAACATTTGTTTTAAACCATCAGCTTATCAAACATGCATGTTTTTAGCTGCTTTTTTCTATATTTGCGGTAATTATCCATGCATGGTTAGCAATATATTACTTCCAGTGGCTTACATCATTTTCATATTCTTATATTATTTTTTTTAGTTCCTTAGTCCTTTAACTAATATGGTGTTACATGGACGCTTTTTTTTATCTGATTATCCATCTTGAATAACTAAATACTTGATAAAGACATATTTTAAGAAAAGTTAACTATACCGTTATCTCTGTCCAATTTCGAATCCTCAACTTTCTATTCTAATATCTTATATATATTCATACCAGTTTCTTGATCATCAAAACAGTGAAGTGTTATTTGCAGTCTATATTTTAAAGCAAGCTAATTAACCGTGGGCTACATCACATTATTAATATCATCTAAAAATGAATGAATTTATACTTGGCATGAATGTCAACCATGGCTCTTATCCAAGCATCAAAAAATTTTCTCCACCACGCATTAGGGGTGTAAATCGGGTCGGGTTGACTCGGGTTGGGACAAATACAACCCTAACCCACCTTGTAAAATCCCAACTCAACCCTACTTTCAACCCTACTTTTCACACATTAACCCAACCCTATTTCAACCCACCTCAAATCGGTTCGGTTCGGGTTAGAAATCGGGCTAATAAATTACACATATTATCAATGTTAGTTAAGCTTTTATTCGCACAAATTTCTAAAATAACAAAAGTAATGATAATTATAAAAACAATAAGGGGCTCGAATGGAAAGTAAATAAAATGAAACCTTTCGTTCCTAAAAACTTATTTCTGATTTTTAACACATAATTATCATAAATTTTTCCCTTGCTCAATGGAATATAATTTGCAAAAATGAGAGTATAAAATACAAGGTAGGAATTAAAAAAAAAAGTCAATATTAGCAAGCAAACACTACAAGAGGATACATTTTTTGGTAACTTTTATTATAATCCAAATTTTTTTTATTAACAAGAAAAATGCATACGCAAAAATCGGGTCGGGTCGGCCGACCCCCAACTCGGTTCAAACAGATTTTTAAAATCGGGCCGGGTTGAACCCAATTATCAAAAACCAATTTTTCGAAACATAACCCGACCATGATATAAATCAGTTCGGGTTGAACCCGACCCTATTTACACCCCTACTACGCATCTTACTTCTCATTTAATTAATGTTGAATATTCAACGTGCCTGTCATCTCAATTATCGAGCGAGCTAGCTAATAAACCATGTTTCTACACCACCTGCAATCCACGCTACACATTATTAGACAAGACAATCCACGCTCCACCACCTGCACGCGCACTGAACGTTCCCGAAAAGTTAAGCTCTACTACACATTATTAGACAAGACAATCTGAAAATATATATGGCAGAATACATCATCAATTGCTAATTTGATTATATACAGTTGTACTCGTTCATTTTAATTTTCAGATGCTTGGTTTCTATTTTGCCTGATCAACGTGTCCATGTTTTACTTTATCTATTTATCCAAAAATAAAATATGCTGTTCTAATTTTTTAATGAAGGATTGACTCAAAATATTTTATAATAAAGCTTTTTTTCCTATTATATTTTGATTATGGAACTCTGCATAGACCTTAAAATAATTGTTTTTAATTTTAGGGGCATTTGTTTTTTCCTAAAAATTTTTCAACCTAAAATTTTTTTATTTAAAATTTTTCATTATCTATAATTATCTTATTTTTAAAATCATTTCTTTACTTCTTCTTACATAACAATTATATTTTTCAATTATTTTTATAAAACTATTTATATATCTAACTTATCTATTTTATTTTTATTCTCCTTATCCCTTATTATTATCTTTGTTATGTTATATTATTTCTTTCTATTTTAAAAGTATTTCGTCAGAAACTTCTGAGCAGTGTTGTCAGAACCAAACCGGTGATTGAACCGGTAAAAAAACTAATCTGGTTCGAACCGGTTCGAACCGGTGACGTCAACATGACATATTTATGATGTCATAAATATTAAATTATTTTTAAATTTTAAGTAAATATATTAATAAGTTAATTATAATTTAACATCTATAATATGATTATGAGCCATTTATAAGGTCTTTTATACCTTAATTACAGAATTTGAAATCCAGATAATAAAATTTAATTAAATCTACCTTATCCAACAACGTCTAACAGCATCTAACAACATCTAACGACATCTAACAACATCTAACCAGATCTAACGACATCTAACAACATATAGCTTTTAATATCAATAAGTTAATCCTAATTTAGCACATGTAATATGATCTTTAGCTCTTTATAAGGTCATTTATACCTTAATTATAGAACTTAAAACTCAGATAATATGATTTAGTGAAATCTACCTTAATCTAATAGCTTCTAATGATATCTAATAGCATCTAACGACATTTAAGAGACACTCAAATTTTATAACATAAATAAAATATTAAAAATAAATTTTCAGATTGCACATAAATCGTCCTAGGTACTAAGAAATTCACCTAAAATCTAATTTTCTTATTTATTACTCGTCGGTATAAAGATACATGTGATTATAATAATTCATATCTTATGGAAGATAATGTCAATTTAAAAATAGAATATTATTAATTGAATTAATATTTTTATTAAATAAAAACTTTATTAAAAATTACATCATTTTGTAGTTATTTTATATCATTTTCACTTTGTTTTAAGAGAAATTATATTGAAATTGAGGTTTTGATGCAATACTTAGTGATATTTAAATTTTTTACACAAAAATTATATTTACATAACTTTGGAGATTCTATTAGATTATTAAGGAATTTTTATAAAATTATTTTGAATGCTCTATATTACAAATAACGATCTGCGTATACACGAATTCAATGGTCCGCTGGACCACCAAAATTTTTTTTCCTCTTCTCCTCGCATTCGCAAGGTCGCTAATGGCTTCTGCGTCGACGTGGAAAAAGGAAAAACGAGAAAGGCGGATGATCGGCGAGCGGGCTGGCACAATAGTGGGTATTCCGTTTTTGGCGTCACTCCCTAAGAGCATGCTCCTTCCAATTTTGCGTCTTCTGAGAGAAAATGGAGGGCGGCGGCTCTGCAGCTATGCAAAAATTGATTTCGCGGCAAAATGAAAAGGAGAATGGGCTGCCTGCTGGTCGCCGTAAATGGAGGTCGCTGCTGTTTCGCCTGTTAGTATTTCGGTTGCTGGTCTCGGCGAGGAAGACGAGGCTTGCGGACGGGGGCGACTGTCGCGAGGAAGACGAGGCGGCGTGGGCGGACGCTGACGGCGATGAGGACGAAGACGGGGCCAGCAGTGGGCGCGACCAGAGACGGCGATAGTGGACTTCCCGGCGGACGGTGAAAGCGCGTGCGACTAGGGGTGTTAACGGATCGGGTTGAACGGGTTGGAGCTTAATCCTAAACCTAACCCATTTAATATATCTCAACCCTAATCCGTTTATTAACCCATTTAAAAAACTTCAACCCTAACCCATTTACAACCCATTTAATAAACGGGTTAACGGGTTGTTAACGGGTTGTGTTTGTTACTAATTTTCATGCTAAAAATCTTTAATAAAGTCTGTAAATTTAAATAAATTAAATAATTCGAAGCTAACATACCTGAATTTAATTTATTTTGGCTTGAAAACATTAGCTCCAATCTCAAGTCATCTCTTTAATGTCAATTCTTGTTATAAATATTACATATATATATTATAATATATTATATTAAATGAGTTATACGGGTTGAACGGGTTAAATAAACGGGTTGGACGGATTGATGGGTTGCGAAGCCTCAACCCTAATCCGTTTATTTAATTAAATGGTTGAACGGGTTGGCGGATCATAACCCATTTATTCAAAAATCTCAACCCAAACTCATTTATTAACGGATTGAACGAGCGGGTTAACGGATTGACCATGACCATTAACACCCCTACGTGCGACGATGGCACGGGCGGGCGGACACGATGAAGAGGCTCGGGCGGACGGGCAGCGCAGGGTTGGCGTGTCGCGACTCGCGAGGAAGACGAGGCGGGAGTGTAGAACCAGTCGAACCCGATTGGACCAGCCTTTCCGGTTCGACGGTTCGAGCGGTTTTTCTTAATTGGACTGAACCGCTAGTATTCGAACCGTACAAGGGACTGGTTCACAGTCAACTGACTTCTAAGGCGTACTCTTTTTCTTTTTTTTTAACTGAGAACTTCTCAGGCGCACCCTTGTGAGCTGCTTTCTACATGGTCCCAGCAGACCATTCACGTGCTCTTACGCATCGTTGGGTGACAGGGCGAGGGCGAGTGGAAGACCTCAGATTGTGCGTCCGCCACACTCGGCACAATTTGCCACAAAAGACAAGCCCTGCGGCCGTGTGCGTCCACCACACTCTTTTGCCGAGACGGTGTAATAGTTTGGAATTTCGGCCGAGGCTTGGGGAACATGCGACGAGTTGCTCTGTGCGTCCACCAAACCCTGCTCTAAATACTATGTATGGATTTAGGACGACTGAGCCGGCTATAAAGAGAGAGCGGAGCGCCCCCGTCGCCAAAGAAGGAAGGAAGAAAAAAAAAGTTGGTGAGAAGAGGAAGAAACGATCGAGGATGCTTTTCACCGTAGTTTTTGTGGGATTTTGCAGCATACTTGCGTATGCATACTACGTGCTATGGTGGAAGCATGAGAAGATAAGAGCGAGTCTGAGGAGGCAAGGCATCAAAGGCCCCGCCCATTCCTTCCTCTACGGAAGCATTCCCGATATGAAGAAAATCTTAGCCGTTGAGAAGGAGAAGAGATCGACCGCCACCAAAAGCGACAGCGTACGCCACAACTACTCTTCGGTTCTCTTTCCCTATTTTGACAGGTGGAGAGAGCAGTACGGTAACTTCCAAAATCCAAATGCCGTGGGTTCTTCCAATCTCCTGGATAAAATCCTTTTACTTCTTGTTCTTTTATATATCACGGTTTCTGTTTCCGCCTCCTGAGTCCTGCCTCGTCTTCTGACGATCCCGACCGTTCATCTCCAGGAGATGTCCCCTCCTAGATAAACCCACGTGTCATTCGTATATTTACTTTCGCGTTTTTTGAATTTCTCAGTGCTTAGGGAGTTCGGGGTTTGAGACCCGATCCAGTCCCAGAATGCCGATGAAATCCACGGGATATATAATTTATTTATCTTTTATGTAACCTAGAGTCATTTTAGCTCACCTCAATGATTCTCAAGAATTGATAAGAAACATATATCATTTTATTGTAATTAATATTATTTGTTTAGTTCTCATAAAAAAAATATTATTTGTTTAGTTAAAAAATTAAGTATGATCTAAATTAAAGATGTAATAGAAAATATTTACTTTAAAATACATATTCATGTGTAAATTATAAAAAATGCTTAGAATTATTCATAGTGTCGTGATCATCCAAAAACTTATTTTTTTATTTTTTTCATTTTTTTATGGACAAGTAAATCCAGATGTATTAAATTTATAAACTACGTTTTACTATTTTTGGATATTTTGAAGTATTTGTTTTCGATTTTTAAAGACAGTGGCATTTCTGTAATTATCTGTCTTTAATTACAGAAATGTCATTGTCTTTAAAAATCTAAAAAAATACTTAAAAATATCTAAAAATGGTAAAACTTAATTTATAAATTTAATACATTTAAATTTACTTGTCCATAAAAAAAATGAAAAAAATAAAAAAAGTATGTTTTTGGGCCGGGTACATGGCTGCCCCCCATGTGTACGACCGTAAATGATCAAGTCTCTTGTTCATATATGTGTTAAAATGTAACAATACATGATTAAATTATTTATTCACATAACCACGACTTAACTAAAAATCTACAATTTCTATTTCCGAAAAATGTAAAAAATAAAATTGGGCATATAAACTGAGTTACTTGTACCCACGTATATGTGCCAAAAAAAAAAAAAAGTCTAGCAGCTCGCCGCATGCTTGTATTTAAAAGAACGCAGTGGCACCCCTTGTATGCCCATTACAGAACAGTTGTACTAATCCGCTTCCTAATTTTTAAATGGGAAGCAGATTATCTGGACGAAAGGAAATTAGATTCGACGGTTTAGCAAAGAAGAAATGAAAAGTCATCATTTTCTAATTTCTAGTTATGAAGTTGTCGTTTTTCTAATCTTAAGCCCCGAAAGCATCTTCTTCAAGTCCATTGCTACTGCAGATATATATGGCCGAATATTATGTTAAGGGATTAATTTATTTAGCCTTTTCTTAGATGATGATGGAGAGAAAGACTTCCAAGTTTTTTAATTGAAGTGGGATTTATCGTTTATGACCGCACTAGCAATTATAATGCCCGCCACCTGCCTTTATCAGTAGCTCACTATTCCAAAAATGATTTAAAGGCCCATCTGGGAGCTGATACAAATTTTCTAATTCCATAATTCATCAATATCAATAACATCATTGTTGCAGGATCGGTATATATGTATTCCACAGGCAACAAACAACTGCTCTACGTGAGTGATCCGGACATTGTAAAGGAAGTAAACCTCCACAGGTCATTCGATCTAGGAAAGCCCACTTACCTGAAAGAGGAGAGAGGCCCATTATTCGGTGAAGGTATTTTAATGGCCAATGGTCTTATTTGGGCTCATCAGAGAAAAACCATAGCTCCGTATTTTTTCATGGACAAGGTCAAGGTAATTGCAACCCCCACCTTCTTCATCTGCTTTAGGGAAAAAAAAGATTTTATTTTCTGAAATCCCGTTATAATTAATATTTTCAGATATTTAATATAATCTAAGGGAATGGGAAGAGATGAGAACTGATTAAGATGACGGTAGATAACATAGAAGGAGAATGAATGATTGGAAATATGATGATAAAAAATAGGGAGTAGTTGGGTAAGTGCTATGGTGCCAACATTGTTGCATTTTCTTATTGTGGCTTAGAGTGTTTTGCAAAAGTTTAAGTTCCATTCTCAACTTAATTAAATTAGAATGTTTTTCTTAGCTCTTGAATTAACGATGAGAAGACAAGTTTCTCTTATCTATGCCCTCCCTCTGAATGCGTCTGCAGGGGATGCTGGAGATAATGGTGGAATCTGCCATCCCATTGCTGAAGTCATGGGAGAGCAGGATTGACAAAGTGGGTGGGATTGCAGATATGAGAGTCGATGAAGACTTGAGGAGCTTCTCTGCAGATGTAATCTCAAGAGCTTGTTTTGGCAGCTCTTATTCCGAAGGAAAAGAGATATTTTCGAGGATTAGAGCTCTTCAGCATGCGATATCTGAGTCGAGCTTACTTTTTGGGGTTCCCGGCTTAAGGTATATTTATTAGTTTTCTTCTGTTTGCAAATGGCGGCCCAATCTTCATTGGAGACAATCGTACTGTAATCCCTGAGGTTAAAAAAAAAAAAATTCCAAAATTATCTTAATTCGACCGAGAATGCGTACTTCCCTGTTTTCAGATTGACCTTAACCAAGACGGTTGTAAATTCCAGGTGGGTATTTTCAAAACTATTGTCACTATACATGTGGGCATTCTTTCTATCATTCGTTACCCATGGATATATGAAATAACTCAGCCTTCCAACGAAGTTTGTTGCTAATAATAAAATTGAGATATTGAATGTCTTACAACCAATGATCAAAATACTAGATGTGATGGGGAAAATCATGTGTGCCAGGTATCTTCCCACCAAAAATAATAGGAAGATTTGGCGCTTAGAGAAAGAGGTGCGGTTGTTGATTTTGAAGATAGTCAACGAACGCCGGGAAGAATGTGATGGCAGGCCGGAGGACTTGCTGCAGACCATTCTTGAAGGGTCCAAAGCTGATCATATAAAACCAGAAACAGCGGACGCATTCGTGGTGGACAATTGCAAGAACATATACTTCGCAGGACATGAGACCACTGCCAACGCTGCTACATGGACCTTAATGCTGCTTGCTTATAACACTGAATGGCAAGACCGTGCTCGTGCTGAGGTTGTGGAGCTCTGCGGGGGCTTTCCTCCGGATGTTGATACGATTCGGAAAATGAAAGTGGTACGTTCGTTGAGCTGCACTCTCTCTTGTTCTCTTATAAAACAAGTATTTTCAGTATGTTTGAGTGGAGGCTTAATTGGAAGTAATGATATTAATTAATAGGAGAAAAAATAAATATTTTTATTGAGTGTGACTAGCTCTTTACGAATATGGGCTCCCATGGACATGTGACCCAAAATGAATAGGTCCGCTAACCTTCGCAAAATACAAACAGGCTTTTGGAAACGAAGCAGATCGTAAATGCGGTGATTATAAAGGTTAATCTGTGTTTGGAAGCTCTAGCTAGTTTCATGTATGCACTAGAGTTTGGAAATCCAAACACCGAACACTTCATCGACATACACGGATGTTGGAACTGCTACAATTCGATCCAATTTCAAACTAGTCTAGTGTACGTGTTTCTAAGTTGGTAATAATTAACATGCATGTTTGTTGTATTGCCTCATCGATCAATATCTTTCTAGCTGGAATTGAATTCTGTCACTCTTTCAGCAATTAATAATCCTAATTGGGTTTGGATGCAGGTGACGATGGTAATTCAGGAAAGCTTGCGTTTATACCCTCTCGCTGCATTCATAGCAAGGGAGGCTCTAACCTCGATGGAACTTGGTGGGATGCACCTGCCCAAAGGCATTAAGCTCTGGATACCTGTTCAAACCCTACATCAAAATCCTGAAATCTGGGGCCATGATTCCTACGAATTCAACCCAGAAAGGTTCGCGAATGGGATTTCCAATGCATGCAAGCATCCATATGTGTACATGCCCTTTGGACTAGGGAGCCGCGTTTGCGTAGGCCAGAACTTTGCCATGGTAGAGTTGAAGGTGATTATTTCGATGATCTTGGCTAGATTCACTTTCGTCATTTCTCCTCACTATCGCCACTCACCGGCCTTTAGATTGTCAGTAGAGCCCGAGCATGGGCTCGACCTCCTTATTAGTAGGAATTCACAAGGCTAGTGTGATTTTATTTGAACAAAATGTATTAACCTTATCAATGCATGAGTTTATTAGGCTTTAATTAAATCATTTCACAATTTAATTTCTATATCTACCTGGTTATTTTTTCTTGGGCTACTTGTATTTGTTTCCCTATATTAATGTTCATGTCTTATATTTTGTGTATAGATTATTCGTGTAGTATTTTACGTATGAGACAATGAGGACGCACAATGAATACACAAGAGAGTACGTATTAGTTTTGCATAGATATTTATAAGTCCTATTTATAGGTATATTAGTTAGGAATTCAGGGAACCTTACCTGGTTATTTTTTCTTGGGCTACTTGTATTTGTTTCCCTATATTAATGTTCATGTCTTATATTTTGTGTATAGATTATTCGTGTAGTATTTTACGTGTGAGACAATGAGGACGCACAATGAATACACAAGAGAGTACGTATTAGTTTTGCATAGATATTTATAAGTCCTATTTATAGGTATATTAGTTAGGAATTCAAGGAACCTTGTGAGGTCTCTGAAAGCATGAGAGAAGGTTCTTAGAGTTTTTCTTTAAAGTTGTATGTGAGACATCTAGAGAATGAATGTAAGTCATTCTAGATGTATCTTTGTAATCTATTTCTTATAGTGAAGTGTTATTTCTCTCCATTGATTGTTCCCTTTCTTGATTAAAAATTTTTCACATAAATTTTGTTGTTTATCTATGATTTTCTTGTTTTTCATTTAGTCTAATATATTGTGTTTGCTTATGCATAAATCCGTTTTAACTTGAATCACATTTCCTAGCACCTTATTTGTTTTCTATTTTTATTATTTGTACCATAGCTATTGATTTTTTAATTAAGAACCCCTTTAATTTTAAACTTTACCAACAAAAATGTGCCCACCGCTGATGACAAATAAATTTTTTTTGAAAAATTTAAAATTTTGACAAATCAACCTAATGGCCATAACAATTATGTAAGGAATATTCAACTAATATTATCATTTAGCCATATTTAGGTGGATTATAAAATACGATCAAAATTGATAGCATGGTTGCTTTTGCAAATAAAGTTTGTTTTTGCAAAATCAATGATTATAGGGTAAAAATTGTGACACCACAAAAGGAGGAGGATATATTTGCAAATAGGGGATTTTTTTTCATTCTGGTCCCTCTAACTATGCATATTTGCTTTCTAGCCTACAAATTTTACGTATTTGCTTTTTAGACCATATAAGTTTGCCCTATTTGCATTTTAGTCTCTGTTGTTAATGACATGGTGTTAATGAGTTGACTTGTGCTCATGAGTCATAATTTTATCGTTAACTATATACATGAGTCGACTCATGCTCTTGACTAGACTCATAAACTCATATTTATGAGTTGACTTATAAGCATGAGTCGACTCATATATACACTTAATTGCAGGGACTAAAATACAAATAGGGTAAATTTGCAGGGTCTAAAAAGCAAATACGTGAAACTTGTGGGCTAGAAAGCACATATGCATAGTTAGAGGGACCAAAATGCAATAAACCTGCAAATAGGGCTTTAGCTTATAAGCATAAAGTTAAGGCGTTTTTAAGAAACATGCAAATCATACATGACACTTCATAAATTCTATGATTTGTGGGTAGCGAAAAATCTATCTTTTATTTTCAAAAATTTTATTGAAGTGTAGGCTCTACTTAGGGCATGTATTTATGATCATTTTTATTTTTTCAATAATAAAAAATAAAAATTTTAAAAATGTCAAAGTTTATAAGATATGCAATCTAAGTGAAGCCCACATTTTTATAAAAATAAAAAACAGTTTTTTGCCACCCTGAAATCGGTTGTAGAGCAATTAAAGGTGCCCTTTTAAGAATGAATTCCACAAAAAATTACTTTAATGTTTTTGACTAGATTTAAGCAACCAATCATCATTACTTTCGTCTCATATATCTTTGTAATTTAAAAATCTTGGTTAGAAAATTAGGTTGGCCGGAATAAGTATAAACTTATGAAATTCGGGCTCTAAGTTACATAAAAGCGGTTTCACGTAACCTCCTCCATTTTTGAGATTTTAATGTTTAATAGAAAGTCCAATTTGTTCATTATATTTAACATCATTATTTGTTTAACTATGAGACCAAGTTTCATCTAAATCTAATATGTTAATAGATTACATTTGCTCAAAAATGGTACATTCATATGTAAATTAAGAAAAATGCTTAGATCTATTTACATATGTATTAGAATGTAGTAATACTTTATAGACATATTTATGATATTTTAGATAGCTTAGATGTTGAGAATACTATCTAAAAATTGATATTTAATATTAAATCATTTTATTAGGTTGATTTTAGCGCCCACATAAGGTGATACTAGCCAAGTAAAAGAGTTTGAATGATAATATAAATGATACTAAATATAAGAGATATAATGAGTTTTCCGTCGACTATATAATGTTAAAAATGGAGAGAATTATATTGAAGAAGGGTCATAGAAGTGCTCTCGTATAAAATTATCTCCAAAATAGACATTTTTGATTCAGGCTCTAAAAATTAACATGCATCAATAAGATGATTTTTTGCATCCTGATTAAATAAATTCAAGTTTGTGAGCGCGGGGTCACAGACTCGCTAACTGGAATACAGTGGCTTACCACGGTTGGATCTGAACATTTTTGAATTGGTAATTCCATGGCTCAAATTTGTGGCGTGATTGACGCCAAATCTTAACAAAAGGATATGCATTTTTTTTTTTCTTTTGTGCATCCTTTTGCAGCGTAGAAAAGGGAAAGGTTGGAATTCAGAGCCCCACTAGAAATGACGTGATGGGGAATGGCCAATGAATGGACTTTCATCAGTCATTCGAGTCAAGGTCGGCATGATAGTGATTATAAATATGAAGATCGAGACTACTATTTTTCCTAGAGATAACATCAAATCTGTAGAGTCTCCATCAGATCAGTGTAAATTTGATGCGAATCTGCCGTGGAATTAAGAAGGTAGACTCAAAACTCATTTCTCTGCTGATATGCTCACTGTATTAGCTGAGGCAAATATCTGAGATTAGGGATTCTCAAGCTCAATCAATAATCATATTTTTATCATTTTATCCTTATGTTTCAATTATTTTTTATTATGCTTTAACTATTCTATTTATTTTATCTTTATCCTTATAATTTCATATCAATCACATAATTTTTAAAATATTTTATTTCACACTTTCCAATTCATCCTACAATTTCCGCAACTTTAACGTTAACAGACGTCACCTTCCTCGGTCCCCGTCCAATCACAGGAACCATCCAATTTCCTTTCCGGGAGTCTATTATCTCATTTCCACTGGGAGTAGGAGATCGGGGGATAATTTTGAACTTGTAGTTCATTCCCCGTGGTCTTTTAGACGGTCGGACTTCGCCTCGGCTTTACATGTAAAAAGTCATTGTCTCTTCACCTTTCTTTCCGCCGGCATCAATAAAAAATTGATTCGTATAACATTACAAGTAGTAAGCAATTTTTTTCTGGCATATGGTCATATGTAAGGAACAAACATAGTTGTATATAAGACTATACGTAGTTAATTCTTAGCCTAAATTTGACTATAAGTACAACCAGTAAACATTTGAGTTTTTAAAATATACTAATTATATTTGACTATAATTCTAAATATACTTATTATATTTTTAAAATCTCAGATATACTCATTACGTTATTAGTTAATCCTAAAAAGATCCATGTAGTTAAAAACCATTAATTAAATTTTTATAAATACCCAAAATATCTCTATTATAAAACAATAAAAATGAAATAAAATAGAAAGAAAATGAAATTAAGACTCTCCAAATTTAGAGCTCATGTTTAATTAGGGCAGTGGTGAGTTATGACATTCAAAATTTCAATTATGTTTAAAATCTGATAGGCATATTAGTAATTTCATACATTAACTAACGACATCAACTCATTGATTGAGTATTTTTTAGATTAACTGTAAATTAGGTATATCTGAAATTTTGAAAACACAGTAGGTATATTTATGAAAAGCTCTAAACATTTTTTTGCATATAATTATATGTAAGGAACAAACATGGTTGTATATAATATTATACGTGGTTAATTCTTATCCTAATTTTTATTGCATTTAAGTATATAACACTGACTATAAGTAGTTGTATGGTAAAATGTTTGTCGCTTGTAACTATAAACAATAATTTTTATTATTTGCAACAAATTGGTTGTTGTGCGCATTTATTTTTCTATAAACACCCCAGCTACTGAGGCCAAAAAAGAAATGTGATTAAAGAAATATTAGAAAAAAAAATTTCATTTCCATGTCCATGTAATAGCTGGTAATCAAGAAAAATTTGCTACCATAAACGCTTGATTTTGAGACTGGAATCTAGACTACGTAACTAGTGCTTTTTTTAATGAAATGGAATTCAATCTCCTGTAAAGATTTGTGGTGACTCTCTTCTATTTACAGGTTTGTTTGTTTTATTGTTGCAGTTATAGATATGCTGAATTTCTATGATGAAATTTGAATCATCCATTACTAACATATTCGGGTTTCTAGAGTGTCAGATGAACCGTTGGATCAGTTAACTCTGATCAGGCAATCCGCAACACTCAGCCTTAGTTGTTTAAAAAAATAGTTTACTGACATGTTTTGCGTCTTAGAAATGTAGGACTCAAAAAAGGTTGTCGATTATCAGCATGCAACTCTAGTTTGCTAGAAGCGTGAAATCCGAGTATAGGTCCAGGCCCATTTTCCATAATGATTTCCTTCGCAAACCATGCTAACCATCATTATGTTTGATAAGAACTACAGATCTCAACTTCATTGTTCAGACTCAGATTTTAAGGTTGGAGAAAAGCTCTAACTTGTGGTAGTGCTCACGCAAGGCGCCACATTTTCTTATTGCTAATATGGCTCCATCTACATTTGAAAATCTTGCACTTTAATACAAGAAATTTTATTTACAGCAATAACGCATGGCATGTTTCCTTTTAACAACAAAATGGTTGCAATTTTTTGTTACCCAATGAAATAAACATGGCAGCATTACAACCAAAGTGGAGATTTTTATTTTCCAAGGCAAATTGTGCAGTGCAACCGTGATAAAGTTTGTAATGAAAATTTTTCTATAGCGCGTCTTTTCCAATCTCAGCTAAAAGCTGGCAAAGCGCCGCTGGGATTGTCACATGGGAGAATTTGGGCACGATACACAAGAACATGGGATGAGTGGCGGGAGAGGAGGGTGCCTACGATGGCCTTGGCACCCCGTCCTAATCCGCGTTCGTATACTAGTGCATTTCCCATGGCAGACAATCTTTCAAGAGCAGCCCCACTTTTGAATGTCGTCTCATGCGCCGTTGGGAAGTGACAGATTCGCCAGCAGAAGAGTCTGCAAGATACGCATTTAGGAATTGGATTTGAAGTACCAGCCATCCATGCCTGTATGATTAGCTAGCTAGCTAGCCATTTATCTTGCTGGTTTGATGGAGGCCCACATGGTGGGATTGGTCGCCGTCCCAACCATCATATCTATCTATTAATTAGTTGATTCCGGCAACGGGGTCAGTGGTCCTTTTGCTCGCCCATGTTCTACCCTTTTCGCTGATTGCTTTCGAGATGTCACCTTTGAAAGCCATTGATGGAGGCTCCTCCAGCATCATTTTTCGGGCGAATGATTTTCCACAGATAACGTCTCTCACGCATCAATCAGGTCTGATGGCGGCAGCGGCAGCCGCTAAGATGCTTTCCATCACTTAATAAATGTTTACAATATCTCGCCATCTTTTTGAAAATGATATGAAGGGAATAAAGATCCCTTTCATCTCATTTGTTCCGAGAGGTATGCGTGGTCCTTTGGGTCCTCCATTTGATCCGAAAAAGTCCTCCATTATCTCATCTTTTTAATTGTTTAGTTCTTTTTTCTGGAAGGCAGTTTTGATCCATTGCCCGTCTTCCGTGATGTTTGAGCTCTTATCTATTCAAGTAGGGCTTGATTAGACAGGACATATAACGATAACGTTTAATTAATTAAGTTACAAGATGTTTACCTACTTTGTTGATCAGCTCAACATAACCTACTTTTTCGACCAATACATATTTTTATATAAAGATTTTTTTTTTAACAAAAACTTACCAAAAAATTTGCCTACTTTTTTCGTTTATCTTATTAATTTACCTAACCAACTTTATTTTTCTAGTTAAAAAATATTTTCCACAACTCTTTTCCATGCTCTTTTAATTGCTGTCCCTCGGCCTTGCATTAATAGCCCATGACCCATAAGATTGATAGGCTTGTGTTGAGGTTTAAGCTAGGTAGTTAAGTTGAGGCCTTGGCCTTGGCCTAGTTGTTGGACATTGTTATTCACATCAACTGTATATTGAGATATGTTATGCAAAGCTGATATCTGTATCAAAATTATTCATATTTCCCTTGTCAAATTAAAGTTTATTCTTTGAGAATTTCAAGAGTGGATCTAGCTTCCAAGCTATCAACATCGTAATGTCTCCCATGCATGGTCATATATGCATATACATTGCATGTGCACCATAATCATTATCATATATATATAGAGATATTCTGGTGCATTATCGCTGAAATGGGCCCCACATGATCATCAAATTATAATCTACTTCACTCATTGTATTTAGAATAATGTATTCTATAAGCATACCAATTTTCATCCCAATCAGATATGTATATGTGCCTCATCTAAAAATAGTACAAATTCAACGTAATAAAATAGTTTGATATAAATAACAACTTTAAAGTGGTTTTTTCAATATCTAAACCATCTAAGGTATGACTTATATATGGATAAATGATTATATAAAGTTTTATTACATTTTAATATGTGTGGGGCCCATTTTTTGGGCAACTACACCGAGCAACTCTCATATATATATATATGACAATATTTCTAGTATATTCGCATTTACCTGCACAGTAATTGTCGACATATTTGGCCCAAAATGGGTCTTATATGTACTTAAATGTATTAATACTTTATGTAATCATTTATCTATATATAAATTTTATAACAAATAGTTTACATATTAAAAAAACAACTTTAAATTTATTATTTATATCAAATTATTCTATTAAATTGAATTTGTACTATTTTTAGATGGGGTTCATACATATATCCAATTAGGATGAAAAATAGTATGAAAATAGAATACATAATTCTAAATATAATTGATAGAATAGATTTTAATTTTATGATCACGTGGAGCCATTTTGAGATAACTGCACCATAATTTTGACATATGATTATTTTAGAGATTCTATGGCGATGTTGACGTAAAGTCGGCCGGCTGATCAGAAAGGATACGATGCTGGCTAATTCGGTGCACAACATTCTGCACACGTTCAATGCACAATCTACAAATTATTAACGGATCTTATCTTCGGCCTGGTACGTTGATCATTTATACTATTGGAAATAAAAGAAATCGAGGCAAATTTAATTTACCCAGTAATCCTAGCTAACTTATTTAACCTTGTCCATTTTAGAACTTATGATACTAGTACTGTAGTTATCTACAAATGGAGCTCACGTTAACGATGATTCCAAAATCCAACCACCCATGTGATTTAGGGTGTGATTTAGGGTGTGCTTATTTAATATTAGAAATTTCTATACAACTATCATGTTTTTAATTATTTCTTTATATTTTCAAATATAACTACCCTACTTTTTAGTCATTTCTATACAACTAATCATACAAATAACCTATTTATTTTAACTTATATTCTTTTTATTATCACTTCATTTTTTTCATTTAAAAAACTTTTATACTAAAAACTTTTTATCTAAAAGTTTTATCATTTATCAAATACACCTTTACCGAGATTTGCATCATTTGATGTGAGCAAGGTGTGAAAAGTCATTTCAATTAAATTCTTGACCGGGCCCTATCTACTTAAAAATATGTGCAATTACATAAATTAAGAAAAACATTT
This sequence comes from Annona cherimola, assembly GCA_030490835.1. NCBI lineage: Eukaryota > Viridiplantae > Streptophyta > Magnoliopsida > Magnoliales > Annonaceae > Annona > Annona cherimola. Next base: position 9,320,492 of record CM059977.1, on the reverse strand, counting down.
ATATCTAGTTACAGGTGCTTTAATATGTAATAATATTTGAGATAATCATTTATTCATATAGGAAGAATGTTTTCTACATTTTAGATATTGAATACATAGCTTCGGAGAGTAATATATAAATCAAATATTTTTTTTATTAATTTTACTCATTTTTCAGGGGGGTCATGCGGCATTTGTGATTCTAATGAAACTTTTTTTTTCGAAGTAGTGATTCTAATGAAACTTAGTTTTTTTAAAATGATTTGAAATACATAAATTGGATTAAATTCTGATACATCATCAAATAACGATGTTTTAGGCATTGTAAATATTGAATACACAATTTTAAAATTGATGCATAAATTAAGAAATTTGATTACATTATTCCACTCATTTTTATATGAGTTCATACAAATCTTTGATTTGGATTAAACTAATTTCCTAGTTAAAAAAAATTCTAAATATATTTAGTGAATTAAATTTTAATTCATTATCAAAGAACAATGTTTTAGACGTTTTAGATATTGAATACACAACTTTAAATTTGACTTATAAATCAAGAAATTTTTATTACATCAATTTTACTAATTTTATTTATTTTTCAAGTGAGACCTATGCACATCCGCGATTTCAACGAGATTCAATCTCTTAATTAAATAAGTTATCCTAGATATATTGGGCGGGATCTCAACCTAGCAGACTCTTTTTCGTCAAATATAATAAGGTTATGCTTCAGTGTAAATGGATTGTACCAAAGATTTTTGGTATAAAAAAAATTCTCTTTGAAAATTATTTAAATTTTAGCAATATAATTTATTTTTACATGATTGTCCCCCTAAAAAATGTTATGGCCCCTAATGGCAAATTGCCCCCTCATCCAAGCTCATAGCTCTACCACTACAAATGAATTTAACTATTTTTCATAATTTATACATAAATATACATTTCTAAGCAAGATAATCCATGTACATCTTGATTTAGATGAAATTATTTTAATTGAACAAATGATTCTAAATAAAATAAGTAGAGTGAATTTTATATCATCATTAATATGGTGAGCCAAAATGAATAGAATTATGTGGAAGCATAGGTCATATATATACTATGGATGCAACTTGGGTGCAACATTACCCATAAGGTAGGGTTGGGTAAAAAATCACATATATCTTCAATATATATGTATACATAATATGCGAATATACATTTCTAAGCAAATGTGACCTATGCATATCTTCGATTTCGATGAAATTCTTTTATTTAAATAAATGATCCTAGATAGAATAGAATGGGGGAATGAATTTCATATTATTATTAAGGTGAGCTGGAATGAATAGAATCACTAGAAGCATAGTATCTGTATATGTCTATATGTATATTTTACATATGCAACTTGGGTACAAAATTACCTAAAGAGTAGGGTAGGGTAAAATTTTTTTTATATATATTCAAGGAATATGATCTAGTGCATGCAATTGTACCGCACAGTCCATGTATTGTAGGCTCCACATGATCATAAATGAGAAATTCACCCCACCTATTGTATTTAGAATTGTCCACTTTATTAGTGTACTAATTTTCATCTAAATCCAACATGTGTGTGATCCCCATCTTAAAATGATGCAAAATCAACATAATAAAATAGTTTAATATAAATATCAAGTTTAAAGTGATATTTTTAACATCTAAACCATCTAAAGTATGATTTTTATATGAATAAATGATGGTATAAAATTTTATTGCAATCTAATATATATAAGGCCTATTTTACAGTGGACTGCATCATACTACCTTAATCCGTCGGACTCCATATATAATATTATCATTATCCTATATATATATATATATATATATATCATTTTCAACCTTTTCCATAATTATCTGAGCAGGGGGGTGTGAGCAAGGCGGTTGGCTGAGAGCGTTTTAGGCCATGCAACAGACAGGCAGAGTCCCCACGCGTTCAACAGACAGGCAGAGTCCGCACGCGTAGCCTGCCTGCCTGCCTGCCTGCCTGCCTGTATATTTTCGTCAAATGCAGAGTAGGACAGTCCAAGGACTGTCCTCTCACGACAGTCCTTGAAGGTGTATGCTCCACGTCCTCGTTTAACACCTACTCAGCAGGTGAGTGTATTGGGAGGCATTTCCTTCCGTGGCACAACTGGGTCCAAGAGCAGCATGTCCTATTTTTCACAGGCTCGCTACCCAAGCAATCCAATCATGCATGCATGACTACCGTTCGTGCACGTGGAATTCCAGATCCCAAGTTCTACTCTTGTCAAAATGTCACACCCGCCCACTTGTGAGATCCGGCGAAAATCGAAGTGATACCCGTTGTAAAATTCAAACCCGTGAGCTATAGCGATCAAGGCAGGTATGCTGATGCTCTGTCAAATCAGTATTGATGGTTGATTGGAGGAAACATTGTGGCCACAAACTCCGTGGATGGACCTTTTAATTTTTTAATTTTTTCTGGGCTTGCATAGAAAAAAAATGTTAAGATCAGCAAACTCGTCTATCGATTTTTTTTTTCATTGGTACGAACTTCTACATTCATCTTTATAATTGGGGTTTTTTCTGAATATATTTACTATGTTTGATTTTAATTTAAATATACTCACTTTTTAAAATCTTATATATACCTATTACGTTTGCAGTTAATCTTAAAAAAGTTCACTCGATTAAAAATTATTAATTAAATTTCTATAAATGCCTAAAATACCTCTAATATAAAATAATAAAAAATAAGATAAAATATAAAAAATAAAATTAGTACCCTCCAAATTTAGAGCTCATGTGGAATTAGGACGTTATTAAGTTATGGCATTCAAAATTTTAATTATGTCCAAAATATAATGGTTGTATTAGTAATTTTATATATCAACTAACAATGTTAATTTACAGACTGGGTGCATCTACATGAAGTGAAGATGGTGCATGCATTCAAATTAATTTAGAAACTGTTGTTTAGAATATTAATTAATATAAATAGAATTGAAAATGACAATACTATTTTTTAAATGAATTTAATAGGGTTTATAGTGTCATATTTCCATTACAAGAAAATTCAATTTTTCGACAACTTTTATTAACAACAAAAAGTCTTTAATAATAGTCACTACTTGGATGTCTAGGCGACTAACCTATGGGTATGTAGAGTATTAAAAGTGAGAAATCTAGGATTTAAATACTAAGTAGAGACAACGCCTTCATCATCTTGCTTGTGGAGTACACCTCCATTGTGTAATATATGTCAATATATGTTAATAAAAATTTTTGTGATAAGTATAAGAGAAATTTATGATATAATGTTACTAGTAGAAAAAAATTTGTGAAATATTATAGTATATATTAAAAATTAAGAAGAAATGTTATGGGTAAAACAAAAATTTTTGCTATAATTAATTAAGCAAACCCATTTTAATGTTTTTGCATATTACGACGTGCCTATGAATGCTAATTAAAGATGTGCACATGCATTACATAAAACAAAATTGTACGCAAGCATAATTATTTCCTCATATGTATATTCTTCTTTTTCTTTTAACCCTCAATTCATGTATCTAGCCTTTATGTCATTGCTGACGCATTCAACCATTGAGTAGTTATAAGATTTTCATTCCTTATGTTGTATCGATACCTAATTAAACAATAATTGCCAGAAGTCTAATAATTGGTAGAAGTCTATTAAACTCAACACTTATGTAATCTTAAAAATTAAATAACTAATCCTCCCCAAGACGTGACTGCATTAGACATGCCGTGCACCTCATCAAGTTCTAATAAATTCTTATAGAATTAAGCAAGATTAATTGTTACATGCTAATTATATTAACAAACAGGCATGAATCATGACGAATATGATGGGTACAACGGAGAGTTTTATATATGAAATTAGATACATTTAATTAATACTATGTTGTTGATGCTTTGGGTGCTTTATCTTCGATTCATGATTTTCATTTTTATTTTACAAGGCAGGAAGAAAAGGGAAAACGCTTCTTTCTAAATTCCTGCCCCCACCTCTGTATTAGCATTGTCGGGCAGGCTACGAGCGAGTTGCGTATCTAGCTAGGCTTTTTGTCTCCTTTTATCGTGGCCGTGGGGATAAGCCAAGCACACGAGGGTGGGAATTTTTTTTTTTCCTTTGAATAGATTTAGCTGTGTGTTTTGGCCTTTGAATTTGGAGCAATATTCACCTTTATGTTCTCTTTGGTTTGATTCGAGCAATGGGAGCCAAGTGTCATTAATTCATTCCTTGCTCAAGATAAATAAATTAATTTGTGAACACATTTACTTTATATGATTAGATTCTCTTCTAGCCATGTTGGCCCAAATATATCTTTATTTAATTGCCTATGATCATTAATTAATTAATTAACTATATTATGGTTTCTATCTGTTTCCTACATCTAGCTTGCTATCCTGTACCATATTATATTATCTGAAAATTAAGTTATCAAGTTTTAATACATTATGATATAGTTCGCGGTGCAAAAATAAATGAGGCCCCAAACAGTTCTAATCACTGCAAGAAAAGTTCTCATATAAAGTTATGTTTTTTGAAACGAAATTTAAATTCGGATGCGTATAATATTAAATTCAGTCAGCTTGAATATTATTTGCAGCAAAATCTAATATTATTTATAATCGGATATAAATCACTGACTTTATATGGCCAAATTTAGTGATATACAATAAAATTTTATAAGCAAAATAAAAAATAACTGCATTTAGTTAATTATACGCGATGATCATCCTTAAATAGCCGAGGGGACAACCATTTTTTACGCGCACATATAATTATTTTTATCTACAGAAAAATTAATTCATGTTATAACTAATACATCGGCAAAATAAGGGCTGCATTCAAGGGCCTTTGTTGTAATGAATCTGTTCAAAAACAACAACCTGTACCCCACCATATTTTGATTGAACTTCCTCAACTAATATATGAGTATCCTTATCAAGCTTTATTAGGCGTCCTAATTAATTATCCTAATCTGGTTGAACTTTGACAGCATAATCCATATTTGTAGGTGGATATACATTTATGAGGTGTAATGCACAAAGCCTCATCATAAAGGTGGTGGCCAACTCATGCATTAGCTTGACCTCACTAATGGTGTTTGTCGGAAGCATTTTATCTTAGGGAAGTGGCCAACAGCAGTGTGTGAGAAAATGGGCTGCAGGCGCTCCCCTCCAAAAGCAGCTATGTTTTAATTAAGAAGAATTTTCTCAATAATGATGTTGGAGGTGGGTTGCGTCTTTCCAATGCCCACCTCCGGATAGGGAAGATTCCAATGCTAAAACCTATGATAATCTCAACCAGGGACTTATTCTTCTGGTGGAGTGGATTTGTGTAATCAAGATGCATGAGAGAGACGTTTCCTAGTAAATGGGCCTCAGGTGTGCACCCCACTCATCCCAATGCATCCACCTTATAACAACAATAACAAATTTGTTACATCGTTGTTGCTAAAAATATGTTTTACATACAAAATCTTTGATGAAAAATTTAATTCATTCATTGTATTTAACATTATTTGTTTATCTAGAGGATCAAGTTTCATCCCAATCAAATATGTTTATGAATCACATTTGTTAGAAAACATATATATTTATGTGTAAATTATGAAAATACTAAAATATCAATTTTAAAGTAGTATTTCTGATATCTAAACCATCCAAAATATCGTTTTATCTGAATAAATGATTTTATAAAAATCCAAGCATTTTTCATAATTTACACATGAATATATATTTTTGAGTAAATGTGGCTAACAAACATACTTGATTGGGATGAAACTTGATCCTCTAAATAAAAAAATGATGTTAAATAAAATAAATGGATTGAATTTTCTATTAAGAATTAAAATCTTAGATTTTGAAAGGATGAAATGGGTCTGCTTCTATGTAACCAGGTTACATAGAAGTGAGACGGATATATACAAATCTATAACAATCTCTCGATAATAATATCATAAATTTTTTTACAACTAATAAAATTTATTGTAGGCGGCACAGTGCTTATAAACACTTTGCTGATCAATTGCAGGCATCAATAGGAAAGTTGATTCACTAGTGATTAGATGATTCTTAGGAAAGAGAAGGAAAGAATTCAAAAAATATTAGTTTTTTGAAGATTGATTTGACATGTATTCAACAAATCTACCTTTTTGTTGTAATTAGTTATATGCTTGATGGTTATCTCCCATCTAGCTATTTAAACTTCAATTACTTAACATCTTTTTGAAAATTGTTTCTATCCAATCAAACAACCGATGTGGGCGTGGTGAGATGAAGGATCAGAAACGGACCATTACAAGAAAAGTCAGCTTTAGATCATGCCGGTTGTATGTAGCCTGATGCAGTTGCTATGTAACTCTTTTTTTTTTATTTTAAAAAAAAATTATCCATAGGCGTTCCCTACTTATATTTTTCTTTCCTTGAAATTTAATTTATTTTTGAAATTTGAAAATGAATAGAATAGGTATGGATCAATGTTCTCAGAACCGAACCGGTGATTGAACCAGAAAATGAATTGGTCTGGTTCGAACCGGTTCGACCGGTTAAACAAACCGGTTCGAACCGATGACGTCAGCATGACATATTTATGATGTCATAAATATTAAACTAATTTTAAATTTTAAATAAATATATTGATAAAATTATATTTTTATGAATCCTAAATATATATATTAAATCATGTCCCGACCTGCAGAAAAAATTAATAGCAAGATTTAAAAAATCTCTAAACATGCGTTTCTTAGTATACCTAACCTATTAGCTAGTATTCCATATTTGGCATGTAGTAGGCCTTATGTAATGTAAACAATAGATATCCGAGCATTGATTCTTTCCAACCTGTCAAAAAATATATTTTTTTATTTTTTTGAAAAATATTTTTATAAACATGCCAATCTAGTTATATTTAATCTATAAACCAAGTTTTACCATTTTTGGATATATATATATATTTATTTTAGATTTTTAAATACATACCCATGTATTTAAAAATCCAAAATAAATATATGTATATATTCAAAAATAGTAAAACTTGATTTATACTTTATAAATTAAATATAACTATATTAACATGTTTATAAAAATATTTTTTAAAAAAAAAACAAAAAAAAATATTTTTTACGGGTCTTGGTAAAGATCGTTCAGGTAGATATTCCCCTTCATATTCGCCTAGACCAGAATGCACTAGTGTAGTCGCCGAAAATGGAGATGGCGCAGCTCTGATGGACGTCACTGTTATGCTTGTCGCCGGAAATGGAAAGGACGTGTTGCTCATCGCCGGAAATGGAGGGATCGTGGCTCTATTGGTTGCCGAATGCCGATTAGACGTTGCTGCTCTATTGGTTGCCGGAAATGGAAAGGAGGTCGCGCGCTCGTTGCCGGAAATGGAGAGGTCGTTGCTTTGCTGTCGCCGAATGTCGATCAGACGAGATGAAGACGCCTAGACGTTGTGAGCTAGGGTAGCACCGCAGCAGGAGGTCACCGATTGGGGCTTCTCTTGTCGATTTGGGGCTTCTCATGGTCGATCGGAAGTCCTTGCTCTGCTAATCGCCGAAAATGGAAAGGAAGTCGTTGCTCGTCGCCGGAAATGGAGAGATCGCGGCTCCACTGGTCACCGAACACAAATCGGATGTCGCTGCTCTGCCAGTTGCCAAAAATGGAAAGGAGGACGCTGCTTGTCACCGGAAATCGACAGGTCGCTGCTTTGCTGTCGCCGAATGCCGATCAGAAGAGATGAAGACGCCGAGGGCAACACCGCAGCAGAAAGTTGCCGTTGGGACTTCTCGTGGTCGTCGTCGACGAACTGATGACAGACGATTTTTTTTTTTATATTTGCAGAATCGACGAACCGGTCGCATACGGTCAAACCGCATTGTCTGGTTCGACCGCCGGTTTTACGGTTCGAGCGGTTTAATACAATTAAACCGAACCGTAGGTAAACGAACCGGACATAGGACCGGTTCCTGGTTAGACCGGTCAGACCGGCCGGTCCGGTCCGGTTCTAACAACACTGGTATGGATAGATGTGCGCGCCGCATCTGCATCTTCCTCCCTGTGAAGTGCAATAACTTGCTGCTAATGCAACGAAAACTATTTGCTGCATACAAAGACCATTTGTGGCTAGAGCTTGCAAACCATGCAAAATAATATTATTTTTAACAAAATTTTTCTGCATATGTGGATTTTTTTGTAATGTAGAAAAAGGAAATTATTAAAACAATATATGTTCGAGAGAACAAGTTAAAATAAATGAAAGATGTCGTTGATAGTTTAGCAATAATGAGAAAAAGTTGTTATGCACACTTATAAGAAATGGATGGCTAATGGATAACCCACCAAAACAGCAAATTTTTGGTTTTGGCACCGAAGGTTTTTTTTTTTTTGATGGTTATATTTACATATATCTCAACATATATTACATTGAAGTTCTGAGACATTCTTACAAATACAGAGATACATAACTCCTCCAAAGAAATCCGGAGACACAGCTCCACCAAAGAATTAGGAAGACACAGCTTCCACCAAGCCAAACGGAGATAACAGCTCCCACACCATTTTTTCGGGCCGAAATCCCAACGTGGGATTCGAACCCACGACCGCAGCTCTGCAAACGCCTTATTACTGCTGCGGGTGATATAGTTGCCAGAAGTATACTTTTGAACAGCTCTTCGTTAAAGGTTGAAGAGACTTCCAACCACGGTTTTTTTTTCAATTTTTGCCGCTGTGTAAATTTCAGCAATGAAGCTGCCAAAGAAAAATATTATTGTGGTGACTTTTGAGAGTAGGTATAATAGTAATACATGTGCTGCACTTACCAATATTTTAAAGCTGAGCTAGTTTGTGAAACTCCTTTTTTAGATGTAGTTTCTTCTTTACACTATCTATCATATTTAATATTATTTATATTATCATAAAAAAAATTTATTCGTTTGCAATGTCATGGATGAGATTCATCTAAAAATATGTAAATTAATTTAATAAAATAATTTAATGCTAAATATTAATTTTAAAATTATATTTTCGTCATTTAAATTATTTAAAATATCATTGCTATATAAATGAATGATTTTATAAAGTATTATTATATTTTATAACATCTATAAATGGATCAATGTATTTGTCATAATTTACATATAAATATCTTTTTAGGCAAATGTAGCCCATACACATTTTTTTTTTGGATAAGTAGCTCATGTACATACTTAGTTTGGATAAAACTTTGCCTTTTAACTAAATAAAAAATGTTAAATATAATGAATAAATTAAAGTTTTTATTAAAAGTGTGTTTAGAAAGTGATAAAATTTTTGGATAAAAAGTTTCCCTTATAATTTTTTTTTAAATAGTATAAAAATAATATGACATAATAGATGTAATAACGAATAGTAAAAAAAAATAAAGTTAAAATAAATAAGTAAATTGAATAAGTAGTTGTGAAAAAATGGTTGAAAAGTAGAATAATTGTATAAAAAGATGTGAAGAAATAATTAAAAATGTGATAATTATGTAGAGTAAAAGCGTTAGATGGAAAAGTTCTATTTATTTATTCAAACATGCCTCAAATATTAAAATCTAAAAATTAAAAAGCACTACACGGAATCGCTCCCTTTAAAGCTATTCATGATAAAATCCAATTGTCCTTCGGAATTTATTGCTTCGATGAGTCTCGTGATCGTTTGGAATTTTCCTCCAACTTCTTCAATAATATTCCACATTAATTAGCTCAAATTCCATCAGTATTTTTCACCTTTCATTTCGCGCGATTGATCGCGAATTGAGTAGCAGTATATAAGATTAGCTTTAGTATAAATACAAAGTATATGGGGTGGAATAGTTTGGGCTAAGCCATCCGAATCACACCTTTTAGTGACAATGTCATATCATGAACAAGGTTATCAAGTAATTGGTTTAACATAAAATGTGCTTCTATTTGAACATTTTGAATATGATTGCCACCATTAGGTACGATTGTCTTACTGGATGACCACATGATGAATCCACCAACAGCCTCGAATAAAAGGAATTGCTATATGGTGGCGATCTTTTCAGGTGATGATGAAACCTCTCATTCTACTTAATCATCACAAATATCAATCTGGGGCAATACATATCTCCTACATACATGTGCCTAGCATCATTTGCTGTCTTATTGGGGCCACCTTTATTCAACTTTCAAGCCAACATAGGGACACAAATGAGGAGTCCTTCATTGAAGGTTATCCATAAAATAAAAAAAAAAAAAATTTCGTTTGTGTTGACTTTGACCAAACAAGAGAGAAATAAATCATTAAATAAGAATTTCATCATGGTATGCATAAAATAATCACAAGCACACATGTAAACATGTGAATATGTCGATGTTGGTATGGAATCCACTTCACAGGATTTTGATTTAATGGTACTCTGGTCATTCGCCAATTGCTGTTGGGCGTTGTGAGAAAATTAAGAAGGCCTTGACATTATATTTATTATAAAAATACTATTTCAATTAAAGGCAGTGATTTTTGCAACTTTTGACATTCTACAACGACATCTAACTAATTAATAATTAAAAATTACTCAACTAAACAAGCTCAGCAAATGCTCTCTTATGTTAATACTGGGTCATGTACCAGACTCCCCCCGGCTGATTAATTCTAGTAGGAATCTAGTCTACCTCATGAAGTGCTGAGAGCAGAGAAAATACAAAAGATGACAGGGAACCATGTAGACTTTATTTCAGCTTTAATCCACCCCCCCAACTTGTGGATATTAGCAGTGCCGATAGCGTATGTAGGGAAAATGATTTTTTTTTTTTTTTTTTTTTTTTTTTGTTTTGCGGGGGGGTGGTGAGGGATGGATTTTAGAAGAATACGTGTGACTGAGGACGCCAAGCATGATTACAGACGGCTCAACCAATATCTACTCCACATCTTAATTTGAATTGCAATGATATTTACATTTGAAATATTAGCATTATTATAAGGTTGCTAAGAGCATGGAGAGCGAATGATCACGTGGGGGGGTGGCCTCCGTGGTCGCTTATCATGCAATTCAGCAGGGTGGACCACTCCATGTGATGATTTCGTTTATATGCATGAAATCTCCCATGAAAATAGTAAAGGGCCGGAGCATGAAGCATGCAAAGCCATAGTAAGAATTCAAACGGCCAGCATGAGATTGACCGGCCTGAGATTCTAGTGGTGGGAGATAGCTAGATCGCGAAGGCGCAGTGGGCCATGCTGCTGATGTGAGCTCCACAGCTTAATTGAAATGGAGTGATGAAAATTCCTTGCGTGCCCGGAAAGTAACCGGCCTGGGGAAGGGCAAGTTGGGGAAGTTGACTCTATTTTGGGTCTCCATCAAGCCAGCAAAACCCATTGTTAGTCCCTTTTCCAAACAGCTTGTCTTAATTTATATCTAGAAATAATCGCCTAATGCTCCTCAATGATCAATTCATATGCTTATACAATTAGTCTATCAGTAATTTCTAGCATCTACCATGACCAGGTTGTCACACACAAACATACATAAGATAACGCACGAGATCAATGATTCCTAATTAGAACCCATTTCAGATTGAATACAAATCTTCTTCCTCCAAGCCCAAGGAGATAATTTTTCTTGAATTCTGTTTCATTTACTTTGGCATATTAATTACTTAAGAATGTTTAATATAGAAATACTTAATAATTTTGCTTAACATTTTATTATTATTATTATTATTACATCAATTGAACCCTCTGTCATCATGCCACAATGTGTTACCATTTAGATAAGCCCATAGACACTGCTTAACATTGTTTTAATCGAAAATATATTAATAGTTTTGTATGGGTATTTGTACAACATCTCAATTAGTATTACAATTAGGCTTTTGGGACATTCTTTATAATTTCTTACCTTATACACATTTTACTAATGTTCTTAATTTTCACCTAATAATAAATTCTAAACATCCTAACAGGTGGATGCTCTCGTAGAAATTTAGGGAGAAATGATGACACCACAAATGCCGTGAGGGGATTTGAACCGGGGACACCCATGGGCAATCCCCGATGCCAACTGAGTCGTCATATATTCATTGTTGAAATAATGGTTTTTTTAATTATTAGTTATCTTTCTTTGTCATTTACCAAAGAATAAGATTCAAATTAATGACCAGTTTACTACTCATATGAATACTGATTACTCACCTTAATAAGCCACCGACATGATATCAATTAATGGTTATTATATTTTGCTGGCCACCATGAGTTCCAATTGTGCTTGGACCATAGCAGTGATATACATAGGTAACTTGAAAGATAACAAAAAAATCATTTGATTATTTAGTAATATAAGTATATGATGAAATCATATAGCTAAATACGAAGATGGAGTGAATTTTCCATTATTGATCAAGGTGAGCCAAAATGGATAAAGAGTTTCACCCAAATGGATTTCGTATACGCAGGACATCTCATACACATACATCCTCAACCCAATTAAGGTATATACGGCAGAAAACCCAATACCAGTCCTTAAACTGTCCCCATAATACGCAATCCTAGCCGCCCACAAATATTTTTATCGGATGAACACATTTATACTGTTATTTTTTCCATGGTGGGGCATCCATGTTTGAACACATGGTAGATATGTATATCCAACGTCTGGACTAGAAGATTACAAAAATGACATTTAGACCCACATGCACGTATGGCCCACATATATGCAATCTAGAGGCAGAATCATATATAATAAGAATTCGACCCTTGAAGAACAGACGAGAATAACAAGCTAGGGCGACGAGAAATAAGAAGACGAGGAACAAGAGGAGCAAGATATGGTGGAGATGATGCTTTTCAAGATCTTCTTTTCCTTGCTCTTGGGAGGGTTATTGGCCTCGCTGGCATGCCTGTACTATGTTCTGTGGTTGGGCCCTGAAAGGAATAGAGAGCGGCTGCGAAGGCAGGGAATCAGAGGCCCACCACCTTGTTTTCCCTACGGGAATATGTTGGAGATGGAACGGTACTGCACCCAATCCACAGAGAAGAAGCCTCCGGATGATCAGGAAGGGAGCAGCTTTTCCCATAACTACGCTCCCATGCTCTTCCCTTATTTCGAGCAGTGGAGAAAAAGATATGGTATGTTGTACATAGAGGTAGCAATTCTCCTAAGCAACTGGTTGTATGATGCAATCCCTTTTCTTTTTTGATTTTTTTTTTTTTTTTTTTGCATTCAATTTATACATTGTGTTTAAAACTATTTATTTAGCCTATATATATAAAAAAAATGAACTGAATTAGAAATTTTTATAATTTATAATATTAAAAAGTATAATTATAAAGAACCTTATGCATTTATACGTAAATGTTGGTTATGATGGATTATACAGAAACGTAATTAAAATGATTTTTAATATCATTGGAGGAGAACATAATGCATAGTTTTGATCTAAACAAATAAAAAAAATGAGAAATCCGGGGAATTACATGTTACAACAGAATGCATGGAAGAATTGCTGGCGTGTGAGTGTGGTGTTCTCCATCACTTATTTCCTTTTGATAAATCATGAAATATTCTAGGTAGTAGTTCCCCAGAATGCGAATTTCCTTGGTAGTAGCCATGCATATATCATGATGGCTCTGTAGATAATGCCAAACTGTGTCTTAGTCAGATCTCCATCTTCTCTAGTAGATATATATTGTTAAAAGGATTCATGGTGGAAAGAGAGAGATGAACACATGAAGTACACAACATCAACAGCAGCTAGTCCGATGATAGCCGACAAGAATTGCTAATTTAACATCATCATCGTCACACCTCAAACTAGGTGTGACATGTAAAGTAGTGGGGGCTGTGATATTTTCACCTAGGTTCATGCACATCACCCTAAAATTTTTGTGGGTTTCTTTTCAACAGGCCCGACTTTCATGTATTCACTTCGCAATGTTTTGATATTGTATGTGAGCGACCCGGATCTTGTGAAGGAGATTGGACTGTCTACATCTCTTGATTTGGGTAAGCCTTCACATCTTCAGCAGGACCATAAGCCTTTGTTTGGTCTTGGAATTCTTAGGTCGAATGGGCCTTCCTGGTACCACCAGAGGAAGATCATCGCCCCAGAGTTCTTCATGGACAAGGTCAAGGTATGGTGTAATTCCTTTATTACTCTGACTATATTCTTAATTATTTACCAGCCACTAGCTTTTTGGTGACTAGTCTTGCATTATGGCCTCAACAAAGTTAATATAGAAATTTTATTGGTTGGATGGTCGTACCCCTCCTTAATTCACTGGCCTTTAGATTATATGGATCAATCATTCTTCGCTTAAAAATGTAGAATTTCATATGCACCAAAACCGAAGGGTGAGAGAGAGAAAAGCCATTGATAGTCGTAGCTATGACATGGGCTGGTGCAATTCATCTGATCAAATTAAGTCTGTGCTTGGGAATCTCAAGCGGCAGCAGCCAGCAGTGCATATTTCTCAACGTGGAAAAGTGTTTTGATGTCCGCTTTTTTTGACAATCCAATATTTAATTAGGTGAAGGTTATAAAACATCAAACACGTGGAGATCTAGTAAAAGTTCAAATTACATGAGCGCATTCAAAATGGATATTTTTATTCATGAGGTGACCCTTCCTGTGCATGGGGCCAATCCAGTGATGATATTTAATATTATTTGTTTGACTAATTAACGGTTTATTTGTTGAAAAAAAAATTAACAGTTTAGAGATCATCCCAAAATACAAGTTTTACACGGCCCCTAAAATAAACGTTATTTAAGAGTAAATAAGGTCCATTAAAATTTTTTTACATTTTCATATAGTATAGCATATAGTATAGCATAGTTGAACTTCTGGGTAAAATATTTATTTATAAAATAAGTAATTAGAGAGCAAACACCTAATGGTTAGTTTGGATGTCACTAAAATTTTTACCGTGCGCCGAACTTAATTTACAGATCAATCGAACCCAATCTTCACATCATTCAGTGAAAGTATAGATCTGTAATTAATTAATTAATTAATTAATAAGCGTGTATGATGAACTAACAAATACACAGACAAGACATATGGTTGGTGTGTTCCTAATATTCCTATTGCTTACTTGTTGCGTGGATGGCTTAATTTGTTTCGAAACAGACTAACTATAGAATTAATCTGGAGCTAGGAGGCTAAATTCGGATGGGTGGAATGGACTTTTCAGCTGCAAGAGGATTGAGATGGAAAATTAAAACGTCCTCAGCTAGCTAGCTAGGTGAAAAATAATCAACACAGCAGTCAGCAAGCAGTCCTTTTCATGGGATATTTGCACCTTGCAGGGGATGCTGGACCTCATGGTGGAGTCTACAGTCCCGATATTGGAATCATGGGAAAGCAAGATCGACTCTGACAGCCGGATTGGAGAGGTAAGAGTAGACGAGGAGCTGAGAAACTTTTCAGCTGATGTGATCTCTAGGGCCTGCTTTGGAAGTTGTTACTCGAAAGGGAGAGAGATATTTCTAAGGCTCAGGGCCCTCCAGTATGCAATGCACAAGGCCGGCTTATTTACCGGGGTTCCTGGCTTAAGGTGTGTCATGTGTTCTTAATCAGCACAATTAAATAAATATATATATATATATAAATGGGTCTAACTCAAAATTATTAAATTGAACCCTCAAATAATAAATTAATACTTGGGAACCCATACATCTCATTTTTATTTGTTGATATTTTGGCATGTGTAAGACATATTCCAACCCAGAGAAATAGACACATCTGGAAGCTAGACAAAGAGATACGTTCATTGATATTAGGCATAATTAAGGAAGAAAAAGGAGGAGGATACAAGGGAAGATGTGAAAAGGACTTGTTAACAGCGATTCTGGAGGCAGCCAGCCTGAATCTGCAGGATGAGCCAGACGCAGCCACACGCTTCATCGTTGACAATTGCAAGAATATCTACTTCGCCGGCTACGAGACGACGGCAGTCACAGCAACTTGGTGCCTCATGCTGCTCGCGCTCAATCCTGCTTGGCAGGCCCGAGTTCGCAACGAAGTGCTGGACATCTGCAGAGGCCGAACGCCTGACGCTGATATGATCCGCCGGATGAAGACGGTATATATGCATTTCATGTTCTCATCATTCCTTGTCAATGTCAAAATCACTAGAACAAAACATCTTAATGGCAATAAAATTATTATCCCATTCTTTTTTGTTAGGGGTTATGTTGCTTATGCTCATCAGTAACAAAAACAATCCAAGAGAGGAATTAATTGAGCAAAAACGATTGCCGTTTTTCTCTTAGATTCTGCAATTTGTTATGGTAAATTAATACAAATATAAAAATATTTTGTCCACCTTCATTCATGTACATATATCACTAATTTAACTATTATTGTGTAACTATTTAATTAGTTTTGATATCCATTATCTATCATCTTCTATCTTTATTTACGCCCAATTAACTAACAACACAGAGCGGAAGTTTTTTTAATTTTTTATTTTTGAAGTAACATAGAACGGAAGCTAATTAATTAATTAAAGTGAAGATTAGTAGAAGTATGTAGGATATATATATATATATATATATTAATTCATATCTGCATGCAGTTGACAATGGTGATCCAAGAGACGCTGCGCCTCTATCCTCCGTCGACGTTTGTGCCAAGGGAGGCATTGCAAGAAATGAAGATCGGTGGCATCCAACTGCCCAAAGGAATCAATCTGTGGATATCAGTGCCGACATTGCATCAGGACCCTCAGATATGGGGCCCAGATGCATCCCAATTCAATCCAGAGCGGTTTGCACGTGGGATCTTTGGTGCGTGCAAGCTCCCACAGGTCTACATCCCCTTCGGCATTGGCCCTCGCACGTGTTTGGGTCAGAACTTTGCCATGATGGAGATGAAGGTTCTCCTCTCCATCATCTTGTCCAAGTTCACTTTCTCCCTTTCTCCAAGTTACTCCCACTCTCCTGCTTATAGGATGGTCGTAGAACCCGAGCATGGACTGTACCTCCTCATAAAAAGGCTTTGATATATACGCATAATGTGTAATACATACAACGAGAGTGGTGTAATGGAAAGAATGTTTCATTCATACAAAATTAACCGCTATGGGAATCATATTCACAACATATACGCGTACGTACGTGTGCCTTTTTTTTTTTTTTTTTTGGTATGCAAAATAAGAAAAAGCGAGTACATCGCCATTATATGCTTTTGTATGCAAAATTAAAAAAAAAAGTAGAATTATTAACGATAAAGAATCACATCAGTATGGAAAACGTATGAATTAAAAGAGGCAATTTTGGTTTGTATCCTCTTCCTAGCTATTACATCCGAACAAACCCAACAAGAAATCCGTCTACTCCCTCATAAACATTGGTATGATGTCTATAATTATAAATGAAATGAAACAAAAACAGAATCCTAATTAAGATCCGAGGGGCGATTCGCAGTTTTAAGATCATCATGAACTGGAAGTTGGTGGCCTAAGGGTGAGATCCCACATGGGGCCCCATTCGAGATGAACCTGGTAACTGGTAAGAGGTTTAGTTTGGGGCTTGTTAGAAACTAATAAAGGGCTGTGATCTTTTCAGACTCGTTTGAGATTGTCCCATCTTAGACCGATTTGAAATATTATTTAAATTTTTTTTTTTTGCAAATTTGGTAATAATACTGCTAATTTAGATTATATTATTTATAAACAAAATTTTATTGTTTTTGAACATATATATATATATGTTTATTTTGTATTTTTAAACATAAGGATATTGTTATGGTCATTTCTATATAAGCAAAAATTACTACAACACGTATATATTTAAAGGGAACCGATCTTGTCCAGTCCGCTGTAAAATGGATCCCACACATATTAGATTGTAATGAAACTTTATACACTCATTTATCCATATATAAATCATACTTTAGACGGTTTAGATGTTGAAAAAACCACTTTAAACTTGATATTTACATTGAACTATTTTATTACATTGATTTTGCACCATTTTAAGATGGAGACTACACACATGTTGGATTTGGATGAAAATTGTTATTGTAATAAAGTGAACAATTCTAAATACAATGAGTTGGGTGGATTTATGGGAAATGATCAGGTGGGGCCCACAGTGCATGGACTGCATGGTGCAGTCGCATGCACTGGATCATTTCCCATATTTAAAAATATAAAATAAATATATACACATATTTAGAATTGGTAAAATTTAGTTTTATAAATAACATAAACCAAGATGAATAATTTTTTTAGAAAATAGGTGTAATGCCCTGCCGACCGGTCACGGATGATCAGTTGGCATTCACAAATGTGCCCTGAATTTGGTCAATTTTTTAATTACAAATATGTTGATTGTTTAAAATTTAATGATCCTATTTAGATTGTCGACTATTCGGGATTATGAGAATTTAGTTCAGCTGAAATTTATTTCAACAGATCATGTAGCACGGTGTTAGCATCTGTAAAAGCATTTATAGTGAAAGAAGGGGGAAGACGTAAAGACAGATTGACATAGTTTTCTCCTTAATTTTAGGTTTCAACAATTCAGGTAGGCAAGACTTTATTTGATGATTAAAATCTACTCTGGATCTTATAAATAGAATTATTTTGAAGTAATCACATATTTTTATGCTTGACTTGATAAATAATTTAGGGTTTTATTTTAAATAAATTCTTGTAAAGTTTATGTGATTAAATCTATAAAATTGATACATATAAACCCCTGTAAATTCTATCGGATTTTAATTCTTGTGTTATGAAATTATTTTATTATTCATATGAAGATAATATTTATTTAATTATCGATCTGTTGAGAATTAAATTATAAAAATATTAAATCCCTATGATATCTTGTCGGAGTTGTTGTATAATAGAAATAAAGATTGAAATATAACGATCGATTAAACCTAAGTTTGTTTGGATTAAAATTGTAAGAAGGGTATTTTAGTTTAAATCCCTACAATTTGTCAAAGTTCATATGATTTCACGTGATTTAAATATAAAGATCCTAAATATAAGTGTTTATTTTAAGTATATTCGGCCGTTATGAAATTTGTTTTGGTATTAAGCTTGACATAAAAATTTATTTTATTTTTTATCTATGAGATTTGAGTTAATGCATAAGAAATTTTATTGTATGAATTAAATTATTTTAATATATGAAGTTATTTGGGATGACATGTCCGTAGGAAGAATAAATTGTTTTAATCCTTAAAAGAAGACAAATTCATAAGAAATTCATCTATATGTAATTATGCATTATATTCTTACAAGATTACAAACGGATGTTGATCCTATACACTTGGGTGTACTTAGCTTTGGTACACTCGAGTACAAATATTAAATTTTAATATTTTTTGAATTTTTTTTCACAATTGTTAATGTGTATCAATTATTACCATTACTAAAATGTTATTGATTTTTAAAAATAAAAAATAAATATTTAAAAATATCTAAAAATAGTGTAAATTAATACACATGTTAAATGCATTGAGATTAATAATTTTATGAAAAAATTTTAAAAAAATAAAAAAGATTAAATGCACCGGGATGCACTGAGCTTAAGTACACCAGGGTGCATGGGATCAAAATCCATTCCTATAACAGTTTTTTTTTTTTTTTTTTTCTTTTGTCTTCAGTGAGGCCATCTCTGGTTGGACCAAACCCTCAAAATGGGCTCCACACCCATGCCCGAAAGCCCAGAAAGACCCTAAACGATGTTGCCGGCACTGAGAGACGGCAGAGGCAATTATCGGCGCGAAACAAAGTTCACGTGTGATGTCAATATTCGGATTGGCAGAAGAGTGACGCCATATAATTTCCTTAATTTTTAAGATTTTATTTTAATGAAAAAATTAATCTATTTATTATATTTAAAAATACAACTTTAAAATTGATATTTGACATTAAACCATTTTAAATTTTCAATGGTGCCATGCACAATGATAGTAGATAAATAAAAAAAATTTCAAAATATTATAAATGATGCTAAATATAATTAATAATTTAATTTTTTGTCAATCATTAAGATTTTAAATATGAATTGGGTTATATAAAAAATTTTTTTTATAAAAGTAAGAATAATATATATTTGAAAATAAGCAAAAAATTCAAGATAAAAATTTTTAATCTAAAATTTTTCATTTTATATGATTACTTTATTTTTAAAAAAAATTTCATATTTTTCTGTACAATTATCTTACTTTCCAATTATTTAATGAGCTTGTCCACATCACGGCCACATTAAATGTGAGCTGAATGGTGGAAATTTTTTACTTTTTTATGGGCTGAATGGTGGACATCTGAAAGCTCACTATCGGAAAGCCCATGCTGCAAAAAACGTTGTTTGTACTACCTACCGTATAAAATCGGGGTCGTTGTTGAAATGTTTGAACTTTTTTTTTTAATCTTGTCACCCTTTGGTTGACCAGACAGCAGACACGAGACATCCCAACCTACGTACTTTTACACATATTCGTGTCAATCACTTAATCATTTAAGTCGTGACGTTAAAATCTTTAAACTTATGCTTGTGTTTTATTTTCTTTCATGTGATGGTGATTAAAAACTAAAAAAAAAGGTTCTTGAAAAGCAATTTAATTTGAGAAATGTTAGTGTAGCATGTTAATTTTGGCGCGGTACAGTGGGCTTAAAAATGTAAAACATGTGCGATGTAAAATGCTAAAAAAAAATATAAACCAAGTTGAAAAGTAAATTTGCATATGCATGAGAGCAAAAAAATAACTATGATGCACAGTACAAGAAAATTAAATATGTCATTCGAGTCAGCGGATTAGCTGGTGCAAATAAAAAAGATAAAAAAAAATATGGAAAAGGTATTCAAGTTCAGAAATAGAAAAAATATAACAGGTATAGACTTGAAGGTTAAAAAAAGAAAATATAGACGTTAAAATTTTTAAATGACGCAACAATTAAAGTTTTTCTTTATATGATGCAAAATTAGTCAAACAAGTGTATCAATTAGTCGCCATTTGAAGTTAGTAAAATGCACCGAGAAAACTTGCAAAATAAAAAAAATAGAAAATATGTAGAAGGGGGTTCAAGATAAAAAAAATGTGAATAAAGAGAAAATGTGTAGATATGGAGGTTAAAATGGAGAGACGCGAGTGTTAAAACTTTTAGATGATGCAAGTAATTAGATATTTTTAAATGATGCGAGTTAGTCAGACACAAATATATGTCTCTGTTAGGCGCAATTAGTAGTCAGTAAGATGAATAGAAATACAGATACACATAGTAAATATAAAACAAAATTAATATATTAATTTTTAGAGTTGCCACTAATTAAATACTAATGATTAATCTGTGTACAATAAGGCATTGAATACAGAGATTATCTGGGTGAACTTACAATTAGAAAGAAATACAACTTTATTTTCCCCCTAGTACATTGGTTTTAAGAGTGCTGAAAATTAATATACATTTAATCCCTTGACTTTTTTTCAGGCCTTAACTCAATCTAGAAGTTGAATGCGGGAATTTATTTCCTAAGCTTTTTATGAAGTCCTAACTTAATTTGAGAGGGGAATTTCATTCCTGTTATGCAGGGTAAAAATATTTTTTTAATAAGGGTTTAATTTCAATTTTTTTATATTGATACCGGCATAGATGCAGAAATATGGAATGAGTATTTTAAATTTTATTTGTTTTCTTTCAAGTCGTCATTTTTAACAGAGTTGATATAAATTGTATATTAAAAGAAATGATTTTTGAGAGTTTCGAAAGTAAGCAACGTGATGGGTTATACTGTTGGATGATTATGCTTGAACCAAAATTTTATTTCTAACTCATAAGTGGGACTATGAGCATACCTTCCTGATGAACCCAAAAATAATTCATAGGAGAAAACGGAAGAGCTTGCTGGGTGGAAAACGGGCAGTTATAAAGGGATTTTAGTGTCATTGCGAGGGAGACCTGATTGCGTACAAGATGGAAATGAATTTCTAGGTGATGGCTCTAAATCGTCAAAATGACATTTGGAATGATATAAATGGACCGGCAATGATCACTTCAAAAGGATGCTGCTGTGATGAAGGAGATATCTCAAATGGTCATGCGTGTCTTGAATGGATGTAAAAGACAGATTTTTAAATGAAATACTCAAATCATTTGAGTAGAGGAGGACATGCTTAAAATGAACCAGCGGGAATGGACAATGTTTGGAACCGAAGGAAAATCATCCAAATGAATTTTTTTTTAAAACACTGAAGTGTCCGATCTCGTTCCCTCGTATGGGTGGGCATGAGTGGTAGCACAAAATGGACTCAGCTAATGTAACGGCGTGGACAGCATACCCATCATCTGGACGGGATTCAAGCGGATGGATGGTTCAAGCTTCTTCTTCTTTTTTGTTTTTTTTGGGCACCCACGATTGGAAATGGAAAGCAGCAGCTTGGAATTTTTGTTTTGGGCATCCACCGTCCGGAGCAGATGGATGGAACGGTGAGAATAAAAGTGGGAAATTTCTAGGTTCCATCCGCTGGTCCATGAGCACACAGAAGCTGTGCAACAAAATAGAAACTTTGGACAAGGGGTGGAAGTGGCCGGTGATGGATGATTAAAACAGGACAGAGATAAACTTTGAACAATGGAGCGCTCTGTCACAGCGGAAACGGAATGAAATAGGTAGCGATGTTTTTGGGAGTCCACGACCTATAGGATATAAAGCAGTAGGCAATTTCTAGGGGTTGGGGCCGGCTGAAAAAATGGGGAAGGAGAAGATGGAGCCGTTCCCTTAATGATGATATGAGAAGAGTATAGGGCATAAAAGATTGGACAACGTTGATGATTGAAAAGAAGCCAAGGGACAATGGAGGTAGCGGATGAGATTTTGGGAGTGAGAATGCCCGGCCCCCCTCCGGAGAAGTAAGCCTCTTTTATAGGCTTTGGGGTTTGAAAATTTGCATATAAATGGGTTGTAAAATTTTTGCATAAACTACCCTTGCCTATTGTGCAATATTCTGACTTAAGGAGTCCTTCCTAGCAAATTTATAAGTGATTTTACAAAACTACTCATGGGCCCATAGTTTTACTTAGCTAGTAAGGGTGTGTTTGTTTAGGGCAAAAAAGTGTGAACTAAAACTTTTCAATCTAAAACTTTTCACTCTCTATAATTACTCTATTTTTTAATTATTTTTTCACATTTTTCTATACAAACTACCCTACTTTTCAATCATTTCTACACAACTACCCATACAACTAACCTATCTATTTTAACTTTATTCTCTTTACTCCTCATTATTACTCCAATTATATCACATCATTTTCTATTGATTTGACAACTTCTACTCCAGAAACTTTTCATCAAAAGTTTTACCTCCAACCAAACACACCTTAAGTCAACTTGTTCTTAGCAATTGATTTTGTGTATTTTATATCTTTCATTCATGCCTTGATCATCACCTATTTTTCCTTGATTTGAATGAGACCCAAACTTGTTGATGTCCCTTATTCACTTTAATGGCTTGTATGTTCACTTGGTTGCTTGGATCTTATAGTTTTCATTTCTCCGTTGAAGTGTTGTAAATTCATCTTTTTTTTTTGGCCAAACATATGTTGACCATTAAAGTTTTCATAAAATACTGATAATTTGTTCGATCTACACCGTTCATCACGTCGCTTCCGTTCCATTTGTCTTGAGAGAAATATTTTTGTTTTGTCACAAGTGTAGAATGCTCTTGTTTGTTAATGAGGGTTTGTGACTGTAGCTTTTAAAAATGGGCTTGTGGGCATTAAGAGCCCATCTATCCAATAGTACCCATACACGTTGGGCTTGCATATATATATGGATTAAAATTCAAATATAAATCGACAACAAAGGTTCATTACTTTCTAAATAGGTGAGCCTAATGGTAGGAAGCCTATTTTAAATTTAATTTTCAATTTTAAGTAGGTTTCAACAGTTACAGAGAATTTAATGTCTATCTACATTTAGTTTTTCATAATTATACGTGTTAAAGTATTTATTTGTAAATTTGTAACTTAATTCCATCTTATTTAATAAATTGATCAGGTTTTTTTTTTCAACCTTCCATGTAAGTTATCTTGAGTAAATAACCGTGGATCGTATTATTCGAGTTGGATAATGAAAACTATAGCGAATTATTTGGGTTTGATTTAGTTGATGGAATTGGACCGTCACAATGTTTTATGATTTTTTCTGTGCCAACTAACGCTGAATAAAGGTCAGTTTAGCGTCCGATATACAGATGTTGGCGTCCACGTATGCATTTTAAAAAGCTTAAACTCATTTCTTCCACGTATGCATTTTAAAAAGCGTCCACGTATGCATATATTGGACTATAGGGGCTTACATGAAGATACGTACATTTAAAACCGATTCCTCTTATTATAGAAAAAAAAAAGATCCTTTCAAACAGCTTCATCTTCTGACCAAGAATTTAGGTTAATTTGTAAATATATCAACATTGACTATAATTGTAAATATATTTACATAATTTTAAAATTTTTATGTAACTCATATATAGTTTATTATAATTGCAAATATACTTATGTTATTATGATAGTATTATTGTATTGTCATAATAAAGATATATTTACAAAAATATATAAACTACGTAGGTACATTTGTAATATAATATTGTCCTAATACTGCAGTAATAACATGATAATAGTATGAGTATATTTATAATTATGGTCAAATTATATTATTATTTATCATTTTTGAAAATATAAAAGTATATTTACAATTTTAGTCTGAGTACTCGTAAATCGCCCAAGAATTTAACAATGAATACGTCCAACTTCATTGAATTTTTATTATCTGCAGATATTATTTAAGTATCGTCTGACGAAGACTTTCTAGGCAGCTTTGGGTTGAATGAATCGACTCTGGTCAAGTCAAAGCTTTTCGAGCTCCAAATACTTCTAGAAAAATTAAGGGCAGGCTTAAACGATGAGTCAGGCCGATCTAAGCACTTTCTAGAACAATTTTCCCGGCCCGTACTTCTCCCCTTCTATTAACTGGGAGGGGGAGTTTTCCTATTCGCTGTCTAATTATTTTTGAACAATTTACAGCAACAATTAGTCAGGATGGCCGAGTGGTCTAAGGCGCCAGACTCAAGTTCTGGTCTCCGAGAGGAGGCGTGGGTTCAAATCCCACTTCTGACAATGTTTTTATACTTCCCGAAAAGAAATTGGACTGCTGAACATTTACAACATTTTCTATTTGGAATTTCAATTTCAAATCCCACTTATGAGTTATGACAATATTTTCCCTTTATTTTCTGAAAAATAAATTAGATTTCTGAACATTTTCTTTTTGCATCCTTTTTTTTTTCTGAAAATTGGGACTTCCGAAAATTTCAACGTTTTCTATTTTCCATTTTCAATTTTTTTTTTCATTTTTCCTAAAAAATTGGACTTATCAAGATGTTCTACTTTTTTCTATTTGCTGTTTCCAACTTAATTTTCCAAGGTTGTTGATGGGTGGAATTGTTCCTTTTTATGTCCTTCAATTAATGCGTTTATTTGTTTCTTCGGCTGATGGGTTTTGCTTGACTTGACTTGTGTTTTGCCCAATCCACCCAAGCTTTTTAGGTAGCTATTGGAAAATTCCAGTGTCAGATGACGTACAGATTCAAAGCCTTGGAGTATGCATGGTAAACGGTCGATTTTTGGGATCCCAATCATATACACCCGGGCCTCAATGCACCCGGGTGTACTACACCCATTTTTTTTTATTTTTTTTTGAAATTTTTTTCATGAATCTGTTAATATAGGTTTGTTTAACATATGTGTCAATTTTTACTATTTTTGAAGATTTTTCGATATTTTTTTTAGATTTTTAAAAATCAGTGGCATTTTCCGTAATTTAAAATTACCGAAAATGCCACTGATTTTTAAAAATCTTAAAAAAATATCTAAAAGTCTTCAAAAATAGTAAAAATTGATACATATGTTAAATAAACCTAAATTAACCATTGTGTAAAAAAATTTTCAAAAAAAAAAAAAAAAAGGGTGTAGTACACCCGGATGCATTGAGGCTGAATGCACCGGATGTATATGATTGGGATCCCGATTTTTGGCACTTCCCAAGTCAACGCTTGCTCTTTGGCATGCTACGCCGGCGTGTTAGACTGTTAGGCAGGAGGCGTGGGCCCGGGTTCTTGAATAAGGGGACCCACAGATAGGCAAATAGATATAACTAAGATAAAGTGGTTAACTTTCAAACTTAAAATATATTAAAGAGTAAAAAACATTTGGAGCATCGTCTAATAATTAAGTTAATTTTATATTTAAACTAAATAAATAATTAAATAAAAATAATAAAAAGATGAAAAACCGAAAGGGATATAACTTGCAACTAGGCGCATGGTAGATGAGCCCTCAGGAACAAAAATACATTTTAGGTTTATTTTAAGTCAATAAGGTGTAGCCAGGGAAATTTTTAAAATGGAAATCGGCCCTACTGACCTTTCAGATTTGTGCGACTCGTTCCCGCTATTAGAATCTTGCATAACCTTGTATCGGTTAGGATACTTTTTTTTCATTTTCGCAAAATTTTCAATTTTAATATTATTTATCCCATTCTTAAAAATCTTTCATTTTCAATGCATAATACTCTTATTTTTTTCCTTCATAATATAATTTTTACTTTTTAAGACATAATAACTACTCATCTAATTGTTTGATCTTGGGGCCCGTTTGGTTTAGCTGCCATATAAAGCAAAACTACACCATGCACACTTCAGTGAAAAATATCAGCAAGATGTTTTCCGCAAACATAAGAACTTTTATTATTATGAAGTATTTTCCACAGAAGGCTATATTTTTCATTTATGGCCAAATGCTCATGAAATTTCCAAAAGCATTGGTGCATGCACAAAATGCAAGGCCAAATAAGCCTTAAATTCCATTTCATCTCTTTTTTTATTGATATTATGTATACTATGACATCTTGATATTAAACTAAAGCTTATTCATAACCCCGACAATAAAAGGATATTTTGTAAATACCCTCATACTCGGGGGACCAACTATAAATATCTTCATTACCAAGGAAGACACAAACAAAGATTAACAAAATTCCACACCAAACTACAAAAAGTAGATTTTGAAACACAGTTTAATAACAAGCAAACCGCTACTGCCATAAACTGAGATAAGCCTAGTTGGCCTCATTTCATCTCTTTGAGTGTGTTTAAAATCATTTGATAAGATTTGTCATTCTCAAAAAAAAAAAAAAATTCATTCCTAATATTATTTTCTCATTCATCATATAATTTATTTTTTCATTTCCAAATGATAATAACTATGATTGTCTCATTTCAAATATCAATTTTTCATCCTAATTCAGCTCATCCAAATCACATCGCATTAGATGCTTCCAATAAGCCCTTAGGCCTCGTTTAGCTTTGCCTATATTAGGTAGTTTTTTTAAAAAAAAATGGATGGAAGTTAGTGAGCTAGTGTGGGTTTGAACCCCAAATTTCTTACACAGATATACACTCATGTTAACCTCACTGCAAATAAGTTAATCAAAGTTGTTGAAAATTAAATATATCATGTTGTTGTTTAGATAAGTGCCATTTTAGGTAAGCATTGAGGAGACAAATGACGACTTAGTGGCTATATCCATGCTTGGTTTTAATTAAAATTTAAATTTTGTAAAAATATCTTGACGTGAGCAAAGAATTCTTCAATGCCTACATGCTTTTTCAGCGTTTTACATGGATCGAGCAAAGATAAGAAAACGAGACTTATAAACTTGTTAATACAGATGTATTTAACATATAATATATATTATTAAAAAAATTTTAAACACAGATATTTTGTTTAAAAATCTAAAAAATATACACACATATTTAAAAATAGTTTTATATTAAATACACCTAAATAAACAACTTATAAAAAAGAAAAAAAATTTAATGAATTTTTTAGGTGGGCTAAGTAACCTCAAAAGTGAATATTTTTACTGCTTTTTTGTGTATATATGAGAGATAAATGCTCTAATACAATCAATTGTATCTTATAATCACTTGATTTTTTTATCTTTTCACATCTAGTTTATCCATGATGTTTAAAATTATTTATTTAAGAGTATATATCAATAATATTTTAAAATATAATTATAAATAAACTTATACATTTACACTTGTCATGAATTTTTTATACATCTAAGTAATATAATTTTTCATGTCATGCAAATATTAATAGAGTAAAATATAGGGCATGACTTAGATATAAAATAAAACATAAAAAAAATACAACTAATGGTACATTACCATGGTTATATTGGAGCATTTCTTATACATATATAGATGCAAGTGCTTGCATTTCTACGGCACTTTCACATTCTATGTGAGATAATTTTTGCGGTGTGTAGGTTTGAATGCAAGAGAGAATTGAGTTTCCATGTAAGATCATGTGATTGTTTCATAACGTAGATAGTAAGGAGATAGTAAGTTAAATTTTTGAAAAGTACCGGTCAAAAAATATATATTTTTTTTATTTTTTTTAAAAAATAATTTTATAAACATGTTAATCTAGTTATATTTAATCTATAAACCAAATTTTACCATTTTTGGATATGTATATATATTTATTTTGGATTTTTAAATACAGGGGTATTTTAAGTCATTTTAAGAACTTAAAATGACTTAAAATACCCTTGTATTTAAAAATCCAAAATAAATATATATACATATCCAAAAATGGTAAAATTTGGTTTATAGATTAAATATAACTAGATTAACATGTTTATAAAATTATTTTTCAAAAAAAATAAAAAAAATATATATTTTTTGACCGGTCGGAAGATCAGAATTCTAGGATGATGTGATATAATATATGTATGGTGAGAAAAATGAGGTTGTTGTGTGATAAAATAATTAAAATATAGAAATAAAAATAAAAAATAGTTAAATAGTGAAAATGATAAAATATTGAGTTCAGCGTTGTGGCGTAATAGAAACTCACTGGGCACAGTTGCCTCTTGGTCTGGGGATCGAATTCTTGCAACAGTAAAAATGAAGATCGATACAAAAATGAGTAAAAATTTTTCAGGTGTAGAAAAAATTGTACTTCCATACATAACGACGTGAGAGTTATTTATAATTATGATTAAATTATGTAGGATTTATTTATAATTTCTGAAACTATAAAAGTATATTTATAATTTTTATCAAACTAAGTAAATATATTTACAAATTATCCATTTTCAATCCATCAATAATTAACAAAATTATATAGAAGTAATATTTTCGAATATTTCAAAAATACACAATGCACGTTTTTTTTTTTTTTTTTAGACAGATACACAACGCATGTTTAGTTACGCATGGATTTGGATTCCGAAATTGTAAAAGATTGGAATTATTCTAGCGACGACCTCTACGGACTCTTTCTCGCGTCCGGTTACCAATCGACGAAAGAGTGAATCAACGGGTCGAGTAGGCCCGACCTTCAAATACGAAACCTTGTCGGTTCCCGAACCGAGAGGCCCTATAAAAACAGCGTCCCTTCTTTTCCTCCCCATGAACGGTGAAGCGCACACGGCTACTTCGTTTTCCTCTTTTCCGGCTTTTAATTTCCCCACGCTCGCAGCAACCTAACTAGCAACCCATGGCCGAAGAAGCAGCCCAGCACCAACCCGCTTCGTCGCTGCTCCCCGTCTTCCGCGGCATCGACTGCGACGGCGACGGCATGGTCACCGCCGACGAGCTCTGCCGGGCCCTCCACCGGCTGGGGTTCGAGGCTGCCACCGATGAGCTGGAAACCGCAGTGAAATCCCACATAAAGCCCGGAAAGTCGGGCCTCGAGTTTGACGACTTCGTGGCGCTGCAGGAGTCGCTTGAGGCCGTGGAGCAGTCATCCATCTTCCTCGACGGGGACGGGGACGGGGAAGGGGCTGCTGCTGCGGATGAGTCGGACTTGTCGGAGGCGTTCAAGGTTTTCGACGAGGACGGCGATGGGTTTATATCGGCGACGGAGCTGCAGTCGGTTCTGCAGAAGCTGGGTGTGCCGGAAGGCAGGGACATGGATCGCGTGGAGCTCATGATCTGCTCCGCCGACAGCAACAGTGATGGGTTTGTGGATTTCCACGAGTTCAAGAACTTGATGCAAGGAGTTCCAGTTCGCACGTCCTAATCTACCAATCGTGATTACCATCGCCTATGGCTCCAATATTGATCGTCCAACAATCTTTAATTTCCGTCGTCTGTGTCCTTCTCAATGTTTTCTCCTAAGATCGTTTAATTCGATTGATGTCATATTCTGAAGTACTCATTTATAAATTTTACTGGTTTTTTTATGGTACTTGTTATCCTACTTAAATCATAATAATCAATGAGCAAACAGTCAATTTATCAAGTTTACAAATGATCAATTGGCCGCGTGGACATTTAGAAATTTAATTATAATTGTGCTTATTTTGATTCGAGAAGCGTCATTAAGCTGTTTAAAGGTTTAAAATTTCTTCAACCAATCCTTAATTTGATACGTCGAATCAGCAAGTCTATATGACTTTGTCTTTGATATATGATTGAGATGTGATCTTTTGTGACCAATCGAACAAGAGGACTGTTTTCGACTATTAATTTGGGCCATTTGATTGGGTGGAGAACGCATCAGCTGAGGAATCAGGAGTTGCGTCACCTCTCCCATCTGAAACCTCTCTATCTCCTTTCCCTCTTATTCGTCTACTCTCTCCTCCGCCCTCCTTTCTAGCGACTTCCTCTCTGCTCTCTCCGTTCTCTTTCTCCTCTTGCTCAACAAGAGACTCGCCGGAGACCAATGCGCAAGGGCTTGGATATTTTCCACAAACAAACATTGAGACGAAGGAGAAAATAGAAGAACATGCAAGTTTAAGATCAGTAATGGAGATTGTATGTTTTTATTAGAGAAAATAATCAAGGCATATGGCATCAAAACTCTCAGGGAAATCTCTATCTACCTTTCTCTATAGCAGAATACGCAATTAGCTTTCCTCTCTAGAAGAAATTTAAACAATGAAGAAAGGAAATTAAAAAAAGAAAGAAAATTGATTATTGAAATCAAAAGGGTATTAACTATCTCGATCTAAAAACCGTTGGCGATCGGCCTCCATCTACTACTTCGGTAGAGATGGGCTATTGAGGTCCAAATCCATGAGAATCAATACAAACCAGTTTCCAACCTCTGCAACATATGTTAATGGATTGAAAATTAACAGGTTGCCAGTCCCAAACAAAATGTGAGAACATAACATCTCGAACTTTTGCATCAACAGCACGGCAGAGCTAGCTTGGAGAGCACTAAGTAGAAATGAATTGAGAAAGAAGATGTGAAATGAGGGAAGGGTGAAGAGCACAATGTCTTGCTGCTTCAAATGCAAGTTGGGATTGTTGTTGTCTACTTGTTGGTCCACGCTCAACATCAGGCTCTTGTGTGTCAAAACCACGCCCTTGAGCAACCCGTCGTCCCCGATGAGAATGGCAGCACCATGACATCCTTGGGATTGATAGAGACCTACAACATGTCTTGCTCGTTGGCTTTGGATAAAATTGAGAAATGCAGGCAATTCTCTAATGGGTCTACAGTGAGCATGTTATTGATGCTTTGGAACTTCTTGCTGCCGATGGAATCATCCACCGTTTGTAGACACGATGACAACCAACTTGGAGGAGGAGGGAGAGAACTGCTTAAAGATCTCCACCGGGGTGTAGAAGGAATTGACAATGGTAATGACAACACCTATCATGGAGGCACTCGTGAAGGTGTCAATCCGAGAGGAATAGAGAGAGGAGGGGGAGGGAGGTAGAAGATGAGAGAGAAGGGGGAGGAAATCAGGGAGAAGACGATGGTGAGAGACCGTTGGAGGAAGGGGTCGATGGTGTACTTGTGGGTTTGGGAGCATCATTTGTTGGGATTTTCAAATTATAATAAATATAATATAATTTCAAAGATAAACAACAAAACTAATATATCTAAAGTGGGCAGAGACATGGCCAGTTATATAACAGGTCTTGGGTTTGATTGTTGCCGTGTACATTTTTTTGGCAATTTTTTTTACAATGCAACTGTTCATTAATGGATGCAATGGTTTGAATTAAACAATTCAAATGGACATGACCATTGCAAAATGGTCGTTATTTAAAAGGAGTGCAACGGACAAAGGATGCGATGGATGGAATCTCAAAGGGGTGCAACAGACTACGGATGGGATACGATGAATGAAATGTGACATTTTAAAAACTATATATATGAGTTCATTCGGCAGATTCAACCCGTCAAATCCAACACTCCTTTCCTCCCATCTTCTATTGTCTTAATTAAGACATCATCTTGTCTTAATTCAGATATCATCTTGTCGTAATTCAAACATAGTGTGTCCAAGTTGCTTATTTGTAAAATTGCCATATTATTTTGAAATTCTCTCCATTCAACCAAAAATCCTGTTTCAAGTGTTCGTATGCCTAGAAAAGATGTTGCTTCCTATTCTAGTTCAGGTTTCACTTTTTGTATTCTGAGGGCAACTGCAAAATTACCCTAAGCAGCAAATAGGGTAGCAAAATTGTCTTAAGGAAAGTGACGCTGTAACACGCCTGAAGTGAAACTTGGTTCTATTTTCACTTCCCTACTTTCCTTAATTTTTTATCTTTTTATATTTTGCACCAAACATCATTCCATTGTGGGAGGAGCGAATGGAGGAGATTCTAAAGCGTTTGCTGGAGAGTGAGTGGTCACTCTTGTGGGTGCTCAGGATCAGAGGCGAGAAGGGCGTCGGGAAAGATGCGGATATAGGATTCTAGGAGAAGGCCAGGGTGGCAAAGGAGAAGGGGAAAAGGATGGCATTGGCAATAAAATTCCCACTACATGGCTTGGCTGGGAAGAAGATGACAAGGGAGTTGGCTATAAAAATTTCCATTGCATAAAATGTCGGGTTTCAATCGTATGCACGCACCCTCAATGCACCCGAGTGTACTACACTTTTTTTTTTTTGAAAATTTTTCCATGAAGCTGTTCATCTAGGTGTATTTAACATATGTATCAATTTTTACCACTTTTTTTTTAGATTTTTAAAAATGAGTGGCATTTTACTTACTTTTAAAAAATTTTAAAAACATTTAAAAATCTACAAAAATTATAAAAATTGATACAAATGTTAAATAAACTTAAATTAACCATTGTATAAAAAAAATTTCAAAAAACAAATGCATACGACTGCAACCCTAAAATGCCGATGTCAGTGCCTCAATGTTAAAAAAAAAAAATCTGACGGTTGATGCGTTTTTCGCTCGATCAAACGGCCCAAAATAGTAGTCGAAAATAGGGGTCATGTAAAAGATCAAAATTCTACATGATTTATGTAGTTAATATTCCGGCCAGATTGTTTTGTATGTCTTCCTTAATTTGGGCGGAAAAATTCAATTACTTGACTGGCTGACATCCTTTAGGTATCTGGGTCCAGTCCACTAGAGGGGGTCATCAAGGGTTAGCCTTAAACGGTGCATTCGAAAATAAACGTTGCTGTTTTTTCAAAAAAAAAAAAATAATAATAATAATAATAATAGACATCGCTGTCAATATAAGATCAATATCGGGCTTGATATGGTATGTAATACTAATCAAATGGTCATCAATCATCACGGTAGTTCCACTATCATAGAGGGTTATGATTCAAAACAGTCAAAACAATCCCAACAATATTTTTTTCACGTAAATTTGGGGATTAAATTAGATATAACCCATTTAAGACATTTAACGTTATTTGTTTAACTAGAATATATGATAAATAATAATATTAATGCTTTTAATAATGATATATTTATCATAAAATGATTGCATTTTGTAGCTCTATCACCTTAATATCCCATTTAAATAAATGGTTATAATTTAATATCTGGTGGAAAGTATAATGAGTTGTTTAGATCATATTAATAAAATATAAAAATAAAAAGTTTGTTATGTTATATTTCAAAGCAGCCTCATTATATCATCTGTTAAAAGTTTTCGTAAACTAAATCCCAAAAGCATGGGAAGGTAAATGCAACTCATGTTTCTTTTTTCATTGGCGGTCCCCTATTGCGTGGTTGAAAAAGCTTTTTGTTTTGTTTATTTTTATTTTCATAAACACGTGAGTTCCACTCAGATATTTCTTGTAGTCATATCACTATTACTGTGGCCGCTCAGGATACGGTTCGATTAGAACAGTGAAAACACTGTTCCAAGATAACAGTGTGCACCTGCTAATGCCATGAGGGAGGAGGTTGGCACGGAATACAAGAAGGGAGGAAGAAGGAGGTTTGCACGAAATAAATTGAGTAATGTGGAGGAAGGAAGTGGGCATTGAGTTGGGTGGACACTGCCATTGCATTCTATCGGTGCACATGCAGTTTTTTGCTTTTTTGTTTTGTTTTGTTTTGTTTTTTTTCTTTTGATTAGGCATGCCGTTTTAATTCTCATTCAATACCAACCCTTGGATGGGACACGGACGGAATGCAAAAGAACTAAATAATGTAAGGCTTGAAATGCTACGGGGATGCTTCCATGTAATACTCTTTATTTTTAACATCAACAACGATGTTTAGCATTATTTATATTATAATAAAAAAAAATTATTTGTCCAGTATTACTGTATATGAATTCCATTTATAAACTTATAAATCAAGATGATAAAATAATTTAATATTAACTATTAAGTTTTAAGTAGTATTTTTAACATTTAAATTATCTAAAATATCATACTCTGTGAATAAACGATTCTGTAAAATATTGTTATATTTCCATATATATGTAAATGAATGTAAACGTTTTTCCTAATTTACATCTAAATGTATTTATTTTTAAACAAATATATCTCCGCATATATTAGATTTTGATGAAAGTTGATTTCCTAACTAAATAAATAATATTAAATACGATAAATGAATAGATTGAATTTTTCATCAAGTATTAAAATCTTAAATTTTAAATGAGTTACATAGAACAACTTCTATGTAATTCAATTACATAGAAGTGTATCTAAAAATACTATGGCCAAAATTTAAAGTTTAAAATATAAGTAGATATAGTTACAGTGATTAAAACGTAATTACCCATGATGAAATTAGCATGAGATAAAATTTCTAGTTTTAACTTTTTTCAATTCTTAACATGTGATAATATTTTCTTGCATCTTATGTCGTAAGTCTTAAAACTGGCCTGATGGCTCACTATGCCTGCAAATGAGTCTCGTCAGGCTCCACCTGCCGAGCTGGGCATATCATCAGTGGGCAAATGTCAGATGACAACCCCGCTTTAGAAATAAAAATTATATTACAGAAAACGAATGGCTGAAAATATGGGAATTGCGGCTGAAAAATAAGTATAATACTTAAGAAAAACGAAAGGTAGAATATTGTGGAAATCTAGAATGGGGCTTGAGCAGATCAGATGAACAAACCATGGTGACTACCATTCTTGGATTCCGCTTCGTAAAACGGCATGCGTCGCGCATTGGATGCTGACGGAGTGACGGGTAGTTCGTGAGAGAGAGCGATTATGCGCGCAGGACGGTGACGGAGGTCAGCTGTCCTGTCCAGCCCAAATGGTGGGGATGATTGCCGTAAAGGGCCGAAAGAGTTTGGAGAGGCTCTTGCAGCCCAGCACTTGATAGATGTCTGAATGTCTGATACACCAGCTGCCAATCACATCCCTCCATTTACTATTCATTATATT
Organism: Annona cherimola; assembly: GCA_030490835.1. NCBI lineage: Eukaryota > Viridiplantae > Streptophyta > Magnoliopsida > Magnoliales > Annonaceae > Annona > Annona cherimola. The sequence goes on along the minus strand of CM059977.1, from coordinate 9,284,846 downwards.
TCTGTGATGGGCCTGACGTGACGTCATGTAACACTTCTAAACCAAAACTGAAAAACCAAAAAATAATATTGGCTTAAAACACTGGCTATAAATTCTATTTGAGTACATACTTTTTTTTATCAGTTACAACATCTCATCATTTTTCCATCTTATTTGTTACAAATTAAGCCTGTAAATGCTTACAAATATCCTTACAACTTAATTTTATTCACATCCCGTAAATTCTAACAAATTTTCTAACTATACAAGGGACCAAAGCTCCTAATAGGGAAACATTGCTCTCAAAAACGGATATTACAAGCACATTTATAATCCTTTCGTGATGAAGAAAAATTTTTAATAATATCCTGCGTATGAAGAAAAATGACAAATATCTTTACTAAAGAGAGAGTAATTAAAAAAAAACTCTAGCACCACCTAAATAAAAAAAAGAACGAGTCAAACTCATAACCAAACTAACAATAAGGGTGCGTTTGTTTGGCACAAAAAAATGTCAACCAAAACTTTTCAATCCAAAACTTTTCACTCTCCATAACTACTCTATTTTTTAATTATTTTTTCACATTTTCTTATACAAACTACCCTACTTTTCAATCATTTCTACACAACTACCCATACAACTAACCTATCTATTTTAACTTTATTCTCTTTACTCCTCATCATTACTCCTATTATATCACATCATTTTCTATCAATTTGACAACTTCTACTTCAAAAACTTTTCATCAAAAGTTTTACTCCTAACCAAACACACCCTAAGTGAACTTTAGCATCGTAGCCCTAGGAGGCTACTGCTTGGTTTTTGGGTACATGCTTTAAGCCTTTAACAAAAGCAAATGTAACAAATGCATGTGGCGCCAATGCAAGTAAAGACCATGGGACTACAATTCGCATAAAAAGCTGCTCAATTGCATATTTGTTTCCGCTGAAAGAAACCAGAGAATCGCACTGGTAATAATTGCATGGGACGCCAATGTAAGTAACAAGTGCAATACATTGAAATTTTAATAGGTGCAAAATTCTTTTTTATTTTTTATAAAATTATTAATTTATCTGTATCCAATTTATAAATTAATTTTTATTATTTTTGAAGGTGTGTGTATATATATATTTAATTTTTAAAAATAAGAGTATTTTAGTCATTTAAAAGTGACTAAAATCCTTCTATAAAAATTTCTAAAATTCTTTTATTTTTAAAAATAAAAATATACACATATCTTTAAAAATAGTAAAACTCAATAAATAAGTTTCGCACCTGGCTGCATTAAAATTTGAATGCATCCAATGCATTGAAACAAGATTCAAGAACAATGCCTAGTAAATTAGAGGAAGTGATTTAATATACTTTAGTGTATTGAAACTTTAGTGTATCGAAACGAAAAATCTATTTAAAATTTTTTAATCAATTTTTGTATATTAGATGGTATGTATAAATATCTTACAACCATCTTAATTTATACTATATTTAAGTTTCGAGACATTTTTACAATTTTGTAAGAGAAACGACAATCTCACATCATTAGATTCCCATCAAACATAAAAGAAGTAAAACTCTCACAAATTAGGAAAAAAGTAAAATATTAGGACACATATGTCAAGAATTGAACACCTGACCACCGAAACAAGTCATGGGCGTCACTACTAGTGGCTAAATTAGATGATATTTTAAGTACAATGGCCACGAAAAAAATTTGGGGGATAATATTTGCTCATCACACAGACTAACTTTTGGGATGTACCTGTGGAACTGATTAGGCGAAAAGGAAAGAAAAATTGATGTCCAACGGCCATTCATTTGACAGGTCGAACGTTAATTAGATGGACCCATCAGTAATCGTACTACTAAATATATTAATTCTTGGTAGTAGAACCTGGAAGTAGACGCGATAAATTTTTTTCGTTATTCCTATAATTAATTGGGTTACATAATTTGAAAATAAAATGAAATGTGAAGTGATTCGGTGGAAATATTTCCTACTTTCCCGTGTAGAAATACGAAAAAAATGTTTTGTATCGCCCTAGCAAGGTAATTTTGTGAAATCTAAACCATTTATCTTACTTGAAATGATGTTTTATGAATTCTAAATAAAAATTATTTAAATATATATATATGCATCAAACTCGATGTAAATTTTTTTAATTAATTTATGTATGAGGAATAATCTTATTAGCTCGGGTAAAGCAAATATCTGACTTAACTTACCTCAAAAACTTATTTACAATATGTTTAAAAATTTATTCATATATTCTTTTATCTACATGTATTTAACATATAAACTAAGTTTACTATTTTTTGGTACGTGTATATACTTCTTTGATATTTTTAACATCTATGTGTATATACGTATTCAGGATTAATTTTAAATATATCCATAACTTTTGTCTTTAATTTTAAATATACTCATCAAATATGAAAATTTTCAAGTATACTGACTTGGTACGCCTTTAATATTAGAAATACGCCAAATTCGACGATCCGTTAGAGAAATAGGTAATGGGATGGGTTTGGCTGAAAAAACATTTCTCAATGACAAAATTACCCATATATTTATTTCCGTTAATCAACGATGAAGCTAGATCTGGGATCATTGGTAGTCATGGCTCCCTACTTCACCGACAGATTTGGTGACTACCAGCGATTAGTGGATGGTCATCTCCAATGAGGATTCTCTCGTTAGAGAAGACGATTCATGGCTGGCTATTGAAGACGATAGGGGTTGCTACTGTCGGGTGGTTGGGGTTTGAAAGAAGTTGAGCTGCTTTTGGTGATTGACGGAGGAGAGGTGCTGCACTTTGGAAAGGAGAACGAGCTCTGTTGGAAATTGATGATGCTGAATGCTTTACGTGGTCACCTTGACTGGCGACTGCTGTTGTCGGCGATGGTTTTTGCTTCTAGCTTGATTTTATGAATCCAATGGATTTGAAGAAGAATTAGTTATTGATATGGATGTGGTCCGCGGGCGTCAAAAGATGGATTAAAGAAAATAACTCCCGTAATTTGATACAATCAAACAGATATAAGGCAGAAGAATCTGGAGTGAAGTTGCTAGCAGTTATGGCCAACCCCCATTGCGCCTCTGGTCGGCAAAGACGTGATGGTTGAAGATTTCCTAGTGAGCTGAAAGCAGAGAAAATCGCCGATTTGGTGTTATTGGAAAAGAAATCATGGATGTTGAATCTCATGGGGCTTTGACACAGTGCTTGGGTTTGATTTCATGGCCGGTCCAACTCCAGATTTAAATCACCGATGCTACCCTTGTCGTGATCATTTTCTTCTGGCCAGTAACTGGTTTTGGCTGGACGAACAGGGCACCACTCGTAGAAATCGATAACTTTCGATGTGGAGAAGCAAGATTTATTTGCCAAAAGAGAAACTGATGGCGGAATAAAAGAGGGTAGCGGCACATGTGCTGTCAGCCGATGCCCCATTGCTATTACTGAAAAACAAAACCTCCAAATCCCGCTGCTGCGATCAATCAATTTTAGATCTCACAGGTTCATCATCGTTTGTAGATCTCCACCAGGATCTATTAGCTGCAGTAAACTCTGCCCAGATCGGTTAGCCAGAAATTGATTCATGGTGCCCGAATCTGAAAATCTCGATGGCTGGGAGAATAAGAAGATGTGACTTGAAAAAATCAATGGAGCACCTGCAGTCAATTGACGTCCCGAGTTGCTGTTGCTGTTGCTGAAGAAGATGAACTATTGCACTCAGACCTAGAGCCGCAAATGGATTTCAAATCTCATAGATCTGGTCGTTACTCAATCTTTTGAAACAGATAAACAAGTGATGATAAGGAAGAAAGGAGCATTGAGGGAGAAATCACGCGCCATGAACCCGAGAGCCACGAAAGTCAAAGTTGAGGGCCGCCGTTAACAACCCACGTGGTTACTTCCGTCATTTCCACTCCGCACGGGGATATACCGAGGGTACCCATGGCTACCTAATGACCTCATCTTAATTTGGATAAATTAGGTAGAAAATATTACTCCTGATTATGAATATGGTACAAATTATTACCGGTCACAGGTACTCATAACAAACTCGTATAGGTACTCACATAGATAATTAATTAGATACATTATTATATATAATATATATATTATATAGTATGTATTATGTTTTCTCTTTTACATATTATGTGCACACATGTTTTAACAAATTCAAATTTAAACGAATTTTGTATCTTGTGAAGTATAAATTTAAACAAATTTATATATACGTCATTGACTTCTGAAAAACTCTTATAAATACGCTTATGACCTATGATTATGTACTTATGATTTTAAAACATAAATAACTATTATTTACATTATTTAAAATAACATAGATATTTTTTAAAAATATTATATTTGGGTATTAAAGGAACCAATTAGGAACTAAAACTGGAACTGACCCTATAGATAATGGGTAGAATAGGGTATACTAGGAACCGAACCGAAAAATTGGCGGGATAGGATAAGCCTTTTACAAATACGGTACGGGTAAGATAAACCACTACCCGAACCGAACTGACCTGAGTTGCACTCCTAGATATATTTGATACTGAGGGTTTACTTACTGAGTATACGTGAAAGATTTTATATTTAAAAGTATATTTGAAATTAAGGGCAAAAGTTATGGGCATATTTAAAATACCCCTATTTAAAATTTCCAAAAAATATGTACATATATTCAAAAATGATAAATTTTAGTTTATATGTTAAATATACTTAGATAAATAAGTATACGAAGAAAAAAAGTAAAAAAAAAAGTGTTATAAATAATTTTTTTAAAATATTAGTCCAAGCTAACAAGATGACTTCTCTTTATGTATAGTATAAAAAAATTTATCCGGTTAACCCAATTAAGTAATGACTTACTTAGCGCATCTTAAAAAACTCATTTAATTTTTTCGTTTTTCTTTATACACTTATTTTTTAAATATATTTAATATATAAACTAAATTTTACCATTTTTTGACATGTGTATATTTTTTAAAGATTTTTAAACACATAGGCATTTTAGTCATTTTTAATGGTTAAAATACTTCTATGTTTAAAATCTTTAAAAAATATATAAATATACCCAAAAATGATAAAACTTGATTTATATATTAAATAAGATATATTAATAAGTTTATGAGGAAATTTTTTAAAAAAATTTTAATGAATTTCTGAGGTAACTAAATGAACCATTACTTACCAAGCTAGTATACAATGGCTTTTAAGTTTATGACATGTTATCATTATTTGATGGTGAGATTTTCCTTATTTTATAACTAAAATTGATGTATTAAAATGGGTGGTTTATATTTCATAAAATTAGCTTGGTGAGTCTTAAAAAAAATGTTTCAATATTTTGAGTAAATAGGAAATAGTTCTACTAAATCACAACCCAAAATGAATTATGTGTTTCTTTAATTATTTTATAGTCAGATACTTCTATCCATTCTTAGAGTACAAATTATTGTATTTAAATGGTTAATTATGATTATAAGTATCAATTTATTTATCATTTTTAATTAATTATAAAGATGCCTGTATTCTACTTTTATCGTGTTAGATTATACTCCGGAATATTTCAATGAATGATGATTCGATTTTTCTTTGTACGTGATTACATTTATTTTAACATTTTATTATTATCGATGTTTTATTTTAAAATTATTTATTTTGTTATTATTTACTTTTAATTAACATTATCTCTTTCCAACATGGTTTTTCGTGGACAAACGTTTCGCATTTATTTCAACCATTATCATTTACTTGGTACCTAAGGAAAGAATTCAATGCGCTTGCGGTTTAGTAGTTTATTAGCTATTAGTTATTTGCTTATTGGCTAAGGCAAAACTTAATGCACTCTCGATTTTATGATTTTTTATTCACTTCACATATCGGAAGTTCAAATATCATTGATTTAATTATATAGAAAATTTTTAAGTGAGTAGCCAGAATGATAAGATTAGTTAGCTGTACTATTAGCGCTCAATTATAAAATTTTATTAAGAAATAAATGGATTTTTAATTAATTTTATTATATATCTTCAAAGCCTTAAGATTCTTTAATATTTTTGTAGTAAATTTTATTCCAATCTAATCTTCTATTTGAATAGGCAGATTATTAATTTCCAATTTACCATTATTTATAAAAAAAAATGGTAATAATAGCCTTGTCTTTGAGAATGGGGCGCTTTACTAAAAGACGAAAATGCCCCTATCCTAGTTGCGGCCTACAATGCACATCCTTTGCAAACTAGTCAGGGTTTGCATGTAATTTCACGTTGCATAGAATTTCAAATTCAAGTCTTGCGAAACGTCGTGCAGGAGAGTCGTGGCGTGGGTTCCTTTTCGCGCGTGGTTCGGAAGACCTCCGCCAGCGTGACTGGCCGATCTCGACCGTCGGAATCCCGCGCTCTTCCGCTATATATATAAAGCAATCGTTTCTCTGTTGCTCTGTTTTCTTTTAATTCTCGAGTCCGGGAAGAGGAAGAAGCAACAAACAGATAGCGGGCGAGACGACGAGCTCCGAATAAAACGCTTCTACCAGAACGAAAGCCTCACCTGTTGATCTAATTCTCTGTAAGACATTTTCGATTCGCCCTCCGGAAATCTTATGCAATACATAGAATGAAGTGCATTTAATCATGCATTGAGATTTTTACATTAAAAAAGGAAATATTCTTTTTTATTGCGATTTCGCCGGTTTCTATTAAAAGCGGCTCATCTTACTTTCGGGTCCATTGCTGCTTTAGAACTTTCTGCTTTCTGTGACGGAATCTCGTATGGTGTGACAAAGGTATGTCCGTGATCTGCATCGCTCTGTTCATATGTCGTCTTAGCGTTTAAGTTTTGATCGGCCTGTTTTCCGTCAGAATGTGTCTCTTCAAATTGCATTCTATTGTCTGAAATGTACATTTTGTTTTCTAATGATAGTGACGAGATCATTAATTCGCGTGGCGCTAGATTTTTTGTCCGCCGCTTTTAGATGTGATTTACATGGTTTATCTAAAGAGTTGTGCTCCAAGAATTTTTCATGAGGAAGTAGAAGTAGGATGTTTTGATTGAATGTCTCATCGGTGTCTTTTTGCATCAGTTTTATTTTTTTACAATTGATCGAAGTGACGATTGTTGGTTTTTTTTTTTTGTTTCCAAAACTTGCTTAATCCATTCTTCTATGCCTGGATTGATGTATTGGAATGTAACGGAGAATAAATTAAAGAAAGCACAAACATCATGACGAATAGGCATTGTTGGGGCGGATTGAAAAATATAGTGATAATAATTGAAAACGAAGATTGCAATAAAAAAGAAAAAAAACAAATGGACGTAGGATGTAGTGAATATCCTGTTTGGATTAAGGTAAAACGGAGGGTAGTGTAAATTGTGTAATTGAAGTTTAGTCCCTCAGCGCACGTTACCACACCAATTTTTCATCAAGCAAGTTGCTCAAACTTGTTACAGATTCTGACTCTACAGTTTCATGTGATAATAAAAATTCGATGTATCGTCAAAGGAATTATTTTAGTCGGCCACTGAATTCCTACGAAATATGCTTGAAGTTTGTTAATTCATGGACGCCCGCCTGCATTTCACTAAAATTCTTCCGGATTGAGTAAAAGATGGCCTACATGAATGTGCGTGCCGCATTTGAGTTTGCACAGTGTGGGAAACAATGGGATGCACGACATCATGACAGCACTTAACAGTCGTGGCCTACCTGTGGAATTCTAGGCAATAACAGTCGTGGCCTATCTGTGGAAATTCTAGGCAAAGAATGCTATTGTGGAAGTACCCTGAAATTGTTTCCTATGGCTAACAGAATTACGTTGTTTTTTCTGTCACGCAGATTTAAAGAGAATGTCAGAACCGTTAGAAGAAAGTGGTTCTGGAAGTCTGATGGAGAAGATCACTGAGAAGATTCACCATTATAATGTGACGTCGTCATCCTCTTCAGATTCTGACAATGAGAAACCATCACCTCCCAGAAAGAATCGCTTGTTTGGCAGGCAGAAACCCGTGCACACAGTCCTTGGTGGTGGAAAATGTAATACATCCCTACCAATATTCCTTAGTTTCTTCTGTTTTTGCTTTTTCTCTACTGCCTTATGTATAGGACTTTCATTTTTTGGCTTTGATTTCAAAAAATTTGTTTTCTTTATGTCACTTGAAATCGTGGTCTAAATACTATTACGACTATGATGCAATGATATGATTTACAATCGAGAAGGTATCCGCCAAGGCTAATATGATTTACAATTTGAGAAGGTATCCACCAAGGCCTGATCTCGTAATTTAGAGTTAAAAATGCACCTACCAGGAAAAACATGGTGTCGGACTAACCTATATTGACTGAGAAGACTTGATTCGAGTTGAACTTTTCTAGATTTCTGGTCATTCAACTAAACCCAATTCAATAAACCTGATTCACACAGTTTTTAATGAAAGCCCAATACAGCAGGAAAAATACAACATTGAAACTGCCTAAAATATTGGTTTGGGTTGGATTTGCTCAAGTTTGGGTATAACTAAAGGCAAGTTTCTACACTAATTGAAAGTCAATTTGACGTAATATTTAGCCAAATGTGCTGTATCCTTATCAATCAGCTTACATCTGCATTTAATCATGTCAAATGTCATTCAAACATGTTCTTTGATGATGTTCATGGTCTATTGATGTAAGGCATAAAGAGGCTCACATACGTTAGGGTTATGTCATTTAGGGATTTCTGTTTGGAACCTTGGATATTTTTATCGGTATTTGGGATTTGATGTGTGCATCAAGTGAGGCACTCAAATGGCCCACACATGGATCAACTTGATGGACAATTTAGATTTGTTTTAGGTTTTTTTTTTTCAATTTCAGAAATTTTTTTTTACACACTTTACACATTCTTGTTGCAAGTTAGGATGTAGCAGTTATTTCTTATAAACAGGATTTTTAGTGTAAAACAATTTATTTTAGTGATTAATGGAGCACATCTAATTTCCTTAGTTCTTCAATTCTTCTTCTATGATGCACTTTGAATCGTTAATTCTTCGATTTTTCCTTTCCATTGTCCCCTTCTTCTTCCCATTGAAAGGATCCTTTATACTTTCTTCTTATTCTTCTCTACTTATCCTACGATACTATTATCTCTCTTCTTTAGAGTTAAGAGTTGACATACAACATATTAATGAGAATGAACAATGATGCCAATGTTGATTCTGATGATAAAAGTAGCAAAGAAGAAAGGAATATGAGGTTCCCATGGGGGATCCGGGGTGGTATTGACGTAACCCGAGTCACTAAATCGGCGGGTGCTTCTTGGCTTTCATACTTGGTTCATTGATAAGCATGCCTGGAGCAATCATGTTGCCCATGGCTAGGTCTGGTAGAACAGGCATTTGCTTGCCAGAGAATGCCTTTGGAACAGTGACATAGACCCAGTCGAGTGAAAGAATATGATTTTTTTTTTTTTTTTTTAATAGTCAGGATAGCATACGTGAGCAGGTTTTGATTTAGTTCTATGTTAAAAGTTGAATTGTATTTAACTAAACTCTGCACTTTTTCTCAAAAGGTAGGATTTTACATTTGGTTTTATCATATTTGGTGCGATGCTTGCAAGCATATTTAATAAGTCTGGTTTCACTTCTTTTCACTTCTCAAGCATTATGGATGATTTGAAATTGCTTTCTTATAAATTGTTATCACTTGGCTTTGCAGCTGCAGATATTATTCTCTGGAGAAACAAGCGGATAACGGTAGTCATACTTGTAGGTGTGACTGTCATCTGGTTTCTCTTTGAATGTCTCGGCTATCACGTCCTTACTTTTCTTTGCCACGCTTCGATGATCGGATTGGGAATATTTTTTTGCTGGTCCACCATATCTTGCGCTATAAATATGTAATGTTCCCTTCTTTGTAATATTTGTAAATTAGTTTTGATTATTTCATTTTGTTACTTCATAGAAGAGGAAAAGGATGGCAGCGTATGTATTCTTGAAATGTACAGGAGGCATAAACAACCTTTGGTCTTGGACTGGACTTATTTGGCAACTGAGGGTTTTCGAAAGCCTGCCGCACGAAGTTAACACTTCGCACATGCCTTATCTGTGCGCAGAGAAAATTTTAATTTTCCAATGCAAAATGGCCCCAGATGTAATGCTGACTTAATTTCTGAAATAATTAGGTCACCTCCAAAATTTCCGGAAGTCATACTGCCTGAAGATCTTTTTGTAAGCATCGCATTGGCTTTCAGATACGAAATCAACCGAGTCTTTGCAATGTTCCGTGAGATTGCCACTGGGAAAGACTTGAAGAAACTCCTCGCGGTAGGAAGTCGTTTTTTTTTAAAAAAAAAAAAAAAAATCATATATTTTGTTTTGGTCTAATAAATGTGTGGCTAGATTTGACGATACACATTGTCCCCTTTCTGATACTCTGTTCATTTTCTATGCAAATGTGTAATCGCCTTCTGCAAATCTGATGTTATTCCTGGGACTTCTCCATGTTCAGATTCCTTAACGCTTTTACAGAATTTGTTTTAAAATCTAGATGACAGCCCGTAAAAGACTTTTTCAGGTGATTGCGGCTTTATGGGTTATCTCTGTTGTTGGAAGCTGGTTCACATTCTTGACGCTCTTCTATATAGGTGAGATTCCTTGCTTTATTCTCCCAAATTTCGCAAGCAGATTCCTACAGGAATAGTTCTGTTTTTGTAACGCCCTAGGCCTAACAGTAAGGTATTGTCCGCTTTGGGCCTCGGCCCGCACGGTTTTGCCCAGAAGGCGCCTCACTGAGGTACCTGGCAGCCTCCACTTATAGCCCAGGCTCCCCCCCTCATCCTAACCGATGTGGGATATCACAGTTTTTCCTATTTAGTTTTCCCTTGGTCAGTTGATTTCTTGCATCATTTTTTAATCAAAGAATGGGAACGCTGCATTAGTTTGTGGTCAATTTTGCACTTAATTGAGTATGCATATGAATAATGCCCTTGTTATATAATGGAGATTTTTACTTTAATTCATTTTTTTTGGCACTTACTGAGTTTTTCCTCCTCTTGAGAACCTTCCTTGCAATGAGTATGAGACCAAAAAAAAAAAAAAAACTGGATTACGTGATTTGCTTGAACATACTATGCATCACTTTAACTAATGATTTCAATGACTTTTTGAGGGCTTTAGATGTGGGGACTAACAAAAGCAGAAGACTGGCCGCTTTTTGCCGTTGATTCTACCAATCTGGATTCAGCTGAGTTGTTTTCTGCTGTTTGCGTGAACAGTTTTTGTGATGCTACACACTGTGCCGGTGCTCTACGAGAAGCATGAGGACCATGTTGATACTTTTGCTCAGAAGGCGGGGATTGAAGTCCGCAAACGTTATGCAGTTCTGGATGCAAAGTTGCTCCAAAAGCTTCCAAAGACCCCTTTCAAGGTCAAGAAGGAGCAGTGAAATAGTCTTGTGATGAAGTAACTAGTTTTGGCATCCTTCAAGGATTTACCTTGTTTAATATGACTATCCTTTCATATTTTCTTTTTCTTTTTTTTAAAAAAAAATTATGTCCTTAGTTAAAATTTGCCCTTGAATGGCTTGGGGCTCAGGCCAAGTTGTGCTTTGTTGGCTTGGGTGTTAGTGAAGGGTTTGGTTTGCAGGGATCACAGCGAACATGGGTGATCACCTCATGCCGTGTCCGTTGATAGATTTTTGGTCGGTTCTCGGCTTTGTCTTGGTGGTCAGCTATGACCTGAAAATCAATGATGGGTGTGCATTTTTTTTTTCCCTATTTATTATGTGAATTATGATTGGCAATGCTTTTCTTGTGACTTACAACTTTGAACTTTGTTTTGCTTTGTACCCGAAGTATGTCTGCTTGAGAGTTCAAGCTTTGTACCCGAAGTATGTCTCACTCTCAAGCAGAAAATATTAACTGGGAAGTTCGTCTGCTTTCAATTTGACTTCCATGAATCAGACCATCTGGCCCCATCTTTCATAGTCATCTCAAAAGGATCCCAAGAACCAAAGAAATGAAACACTGGTGGTAGATGGAAAATATCGAAATCCAGATCAAGTGATTTGACCATCTCCATATGAGGAAGCTCAAGCCAATGAATGCACCGGTGGGTGTTGAGGTGGACCGGGATTTGATGAAGCTGAACCGTACGCTTTGGGTCTTTGTTGGGTGGGTGCATGCAATTCAACAACGTGCAGTTTGATAGATAGGTTTAGTTGAAATGTAGCTGTTATTATTTCCGCTCTGCTTACGAAAGTGTTAAAGATTTATTATGTTTTCGTGCTGCATTAGCGTTGGGTGACACGAAAAGGCTGAGTTTTCCTGGAAACTAACTGGAGAGAGATGCACCCATCAAAAAAAAAAAAAAAAACCTAGAGATAGACGCCTACCTGGGTTTCTTGGAAACTAACTAGAGACAGATGCCTTGAATTTCATTGGTAACCATTATCTGAGAGAAGAAACGTAAATTAAGATTTTATCAAATTCAAGTTGAAGCATTGTCCCAAATATTAGTAATTGCCGCAAAACGAGCAACGCTCGTCTGGAACGGGATTTCCATTTCCAGCCGATGTGTGTTCGAATCCTTCGGGAATTTTCGAACCATATTTGAGGTGGGGGCATTTGGTCCCCCTTTATACGTAAATAGGAACTAGTGGTTTCCCCACTTGATACGTGGAAGCTTGTTGTCGTCTTCCGTTATAAGCTTGTTAGAATTGTCTCAGGATTTGAATATAATATGAATTGAGATATAATGTAAAATATTCTCCAATCAAAAAAATATATATATTAGTAATTGCCTACTTGGCATCGAAGTAATAATAATTTGTAATAAATTAATTTAACTAATATCTTCCTAATCTTTACAAGTATTTATTTAAGCAAACCAATTACTAAGGCTACTCTAGAGTGAAATATTGCGAAGTTTTCTATACTTGGAACGTTTCACATGAATGTTATACTGGGTCACGCTTTTACGTAACCAGTTACATTTTACATGGACTTACAAGATGGTGAAATCAAAATTCCACAGATTCCATTGTTTAACATCATTAATTTTATCATAAATACTAAAAATCGTTTTAGTTAGATTCCAAGGTGGGCCATAATCGTTTCTGTTATTATATATCCATGCGTAAAAATACAAAAAATACTAAGTTCCGTCCATTTGGAAAGGCATTAGAATGTCATAGTACTGTAGTAGTTTATGAGATTATTCATCTAACTAGAGAGAATGTTGTAGATGGTTTAGATGTTAAATTATTAACTCTGAGATTGGTGTACAAATTAAGAAAAAAAATTTATTAGCAAATTAAACAATTACTTACATTGATTTTACACTATATGCAAATGAGCCCTAATGGTTTAATTCGGATTGGATTTTGATTCCATTGGAATGAGCTCTCATCCAAGTGGTTTTTCAAATCCATTTCCGTGTAGTTATATATAAAAGGACTCTTTAATTATTGAAAAATCATTTAATAGAACACTTTTCTCAATGTGAATTTGAGCCCTAATACGATAATTTTGGGAAATCTAGATAGTTTTTTTTGTTTGAAATAAGATTTTATATATTGTAAATAAAAATTATTTTTTATTGATATTGTACAATATGACATCTAATGTTACAATCAAGCTCTCACATTATTTTATTTTCAAATTAAATATCTTACGTGATTTAGATATCATGAAATCAACTTTGTGGGGGCCAAATATTTTTAAAAATATAAATACATGCATAAGACTTAATATAAAAGTTTAACATTTATATATTGTGGAATGATTTTAATGTTTATGGCATATTATGATTATTTCATGGTAAAAATTATTTGATTTTATAAATTAAATATGATACATTAATCAGGTTGGGTGTTTAGATTCAATGAGATCAACTTGGCGGGGCCAAACCAATCATTCCCACCATTTCCACATTTGGATAATCTCTTAATTATTATATAATTTTGACATTTGAATTTAAATTAAGAAAAATGCTCATCAGTTGAGGTAACGACATTTTTAGACTTTTTGTTATACTACTAGATATTAGGATTCTTAATCTTTGCATTTAAAAGAAAACCACGCGTTGGATTGGCAGTAATATTAATCTGCCAATTCATAATTCAAGTGAACCACACGCGACTGAGACATTATATGGCTGGCAATGACGTACAAGTGTATCTAATAGACCAGCTCTAAAGCATGATCGCCGCATGCTAGCTAATTATGAAATATTTTTTTAATATAACCATCTCAATTTATATTACATTTAAGCCTTGAGATATTCTTACACTTTTCTCAAAGAGAGACAATAAATTCTCTTCAATTAAACTCCCACCAAAGGGGAGAAGTAAAACTCCTGCCGAACCAAAGAGAAATAAACACCCAGACGCACATGCAAAGAATCGAACACCCGACCTCACCAAAATGGGTCATAAGTATTATCACTAAGATAAACCCCTGGTAGCAACTAATTATTCAACATTACTTAAAGGAAATTATGCATGAAATTCATTTGATAGCTTGCAACTTGTGTCCTTTAACACGTGTGCCTTTTAGCTAGCGGCAAACTTTAAATATCGAGGAAACAACTACCAAACCATTCCCTTAGAATTGGGGTAATATTTAGTTACCAATCCAAATCCTTACAAATTCCTGCTGAAATAAGAACTAAATGCTAGTTGAAGTTGAAGAAACCTTTGGTGATAGAAAAGAAAAGGTGAAAAATTTTAGTAAGAAAAAGAATCCTATAGGTGGGTGTTGTGGCGTCTATTCATGTACACGCTTTTAAATAAAATGAATAATTTTCAAAGTTTGTCAACCTCAGCATAGTCAGGTAATATTACTTGCGATGCATGAGTGTTGATTTCAACTTTGAGCGCCAACAAGAGCGTTGTTTTATTAACTGTTCGATTACATACATCATGATATATTTTAAATTAAAATATATTATTTATTTTATTTTTCTTCATAAATATGTTTTACTAAGTATGTTTAATCCATACATCAAGCTTTGTTATTTTATAATACTTTTAGATTTTTATTTTTTATTTTTAAAAATCATTGATTTCCAAAGCATTTAAATCCTTTTTACTCCTTAAAAATTTAATTTTTAAAAATTAAAAATAAATATGTAAAAGTATTCTTAAATACTGGAGTTCTATCATCATTTTTAGCCTTATAAAAATGACAAAAAATTATGTATTTAAAAATAAAAAATAAATATATACGCATCTTCAAAATTGATAAAACTTAGTTTATAAATAATGCACGCCTTGATTAACAATCTTATTTAAAAATTTACAAAAATATTTAAAAAATATATTTCAAACCGATCAACTTAACCTATATATGTAACTGGTTGCTGTTTTAGTCTGGTAATATTTGTGGGCGTGTAATTAGTAACTAGGAACTACAATTATTCTGTCCATTACTGCAAGCTCAACTACAAGCTGGTGCAGCATTTAATCCATGTCTCATATTGTCACAGGCTACATAGAAATGCCTTCATTAATAACTAAGTGGGAAGAAGATGGTCGAATTGATGTGAATGTGGGGCCAATTGCACTAGATGAAAAACTACCGTGAGAATGGCATTAATTACCATTAATTCCGAGCTAATCAGTAAGAAATTTATTGGCTGATATGCCCAATTCGCGCACAGTAGCTAGTCTCTTGATTAGAGTAGGACGGCCATAATAGAATTTTTGCTGGGTAATTCAATGCAAAGAGGTTCAAATTTACATACGAAATTAGGAATTCATTTACGTTGCAGCTATCTTCTTAGATCTCTGGTTCTGAATAAGGGTGTGTTTGAAAATGAATAAAACTTTTGATGAAAAGTTTTAGATACGAGAAGTTGTCAAATGATGTGATATGATAGGGGTAATTATGAGGAATAAATAAGATAAAGTTGAAATAGATAGGTTTGTTGTGTTGGTAGTTGTATAGAAATGATTGAAAAGTAAGGTAGTTGTATAGAAAAATGTGAAGAAATGATTAAAAAATAGGATAATTGTGGAGAATGAAAAGTTTTAGATTAAAAAGTTTTAACTTGATAATTTTTTGTTGTTAACAAACACACCCTATATATTGCTAGTACATGTACATTTTTTATATGTTCTTTTTTCCCGCTGAGGCAAGTCAGTTTGACGGTTTTTATTTGAAATATTTATTCAGAAGAAAACATTATACTTAGATCTGTCTTGAATTTTTAATATGATTTGATTGATAACAACAATTATACACGCTTGTACGTACGTGGGACCCTTTAAAAACCAATACTTAACTTCATGTCAACATTTGTAGTTTACGAAAAAATGGATTTGCATTAGAAAAGTTTGGAATGAAAAACGACATTTTATTTGTTAATGGTTTTGCTTGATTGATTATCAATTTTTTCAGTAGGCTTTGAGTGACAAAAAACTATGGCCATGAATTATATGAAATCACATAGAGTAGTTGCCATATTTAAAGAAAGGCAAACGTGAAGGGCAACCACAAGCAAGTCAAAGTTCAAATATTTTAAAAAAGAAAATTTCAAGATATCTAAATGGAAATGTTACAGTCCAGTATAACCACAACATAGTTACTTACAGATCTATCCATACAAAGAAGTATATTTTAAACAATTTAGAGGTTAAAAATACAATTCTAAAATTATTACATAAATGAGACCGAGACCATTTTATTATGTTATTTTGTACTATTTTTATATGGGCCATACGCATCTTATTTGGATCAAAGTGAGTATACTAATAAAATTAAATTTAAATGCGATTGATAAGTTAGATTTTAATTTCATGATTAATTGGCCCACATTTGGAGCGTAGATTTTAATTTCATGATTAATTGGCCCACATTTGGAGCGTAGATTTTAATTTCATGATTAATTGGCCCACATTTGGAGCGTAGATTTTAATTTCATAATTAATTGGCCCACATTTGGAGTGCATTCGGATTGCACTGGAGTGTTTCCCTGCATGTTTTTTACCAAATACAAAAGGTTGCGGTTTTATTTATGTGCAATTCTGATCTTTTAAAAAAATAGAAAATGCAACAAATTAAAGAAATTAAGGTTCTTCAAACCATACCCCAAAATTAAATAAGATATGCAAACAAAAACATAATTACAAGCAAAACAAAATTAATCCACCTGAGAAACCAAAATTCTGAAATTTTTGGCATATCAAAGTGACTTTTTTTTTTTATCTGGAGCATTTTATACATGCATGACAAACTATTCGTGCTTTCAAAAAAAAAAAAAAAATCTATTCTAAGTTCTAAAGCAATAAAAAAATGACCAGAAAAGAAAAAGTACAAAGAAATGGCAAAAAGCAAAAAAAAAGTAAAAGGTGATGTAAAAAGGACAAGGGGGAGCACCCATCTCATCGTATCCACCGCAACATCTCCAAAAATCCCAACCGTCCATCAAACTAGTGGTATAATAAAAATTCAGAACTCCAATTCCTGCTACGACAGCGCATCCATCCATATCACGTTTTCGTCTTCTGCTTGCAATCCTGCCGTTGGATTTTAAGACTAGGAAATCCGATAGCCACGTGGCAATCTATCGTCGAGACAGCGTGGCGCTTGAAAATCCCCAGTATGGTCACACGGCCAGGGATCCTTGTCCTCGAGTCCAGCCCCACTTCTCCGGCCATTATATCGCTGATCAGATTCCCCAGCTCCGGCAGCAGATTATCTGCCTCCAGCGTCAGCCGCGACCGGATATCTGCTGACCCTCTGGACGGAATCCGGCCCGGCTCCACGTCGGCCTCGCCGACCTGCGAGCCTCGGTAGAAGACGAGGCTTTTGCCGGCGTTGTGGCGGAAGCTGGCGTAGTTGGGGTTGCGGATGCGATTGCGCAGGTCGAGGGTGATGTTGAGCTCGATTCGGACGGCCGGAAGCGAGATACGCGGCGAGACGCCGGTGACGCGGGCGGAGACGAGGGTGGTGTGGGGGCTTCTAGTACGGAAAACGGTGAGGGCGAGTACGAGGATGACGATGGCGAGAGCGAGGACAACGAGGACCGTGGCGAGGCAGCAGCAACGGAGCTTTCGACGGCGTTTGGAGTTGGGGGCTGGCGGCGGCTTTTGCAGCGGGGCGGTGGGGCCGTTTCCCGCTTCCAACCCCGTGATGGGTCTGTTTCCCGTTTCCGCCATCGTGATAACGGACGTCGGGAAGAGAGAGGTATTCTGAACTTTGAACTCGAACTAGGAGGGATGAGCGTTGGTTATATAGAGTTATAGACAGAACGGAACTACGAGGCGAGAACGCGTTCGAGGTGGGGTAAATGATCCGGGATTCTTACACAAGAGTCGCGCGAGTGTATTTTTTCGCTAGGATATTCGCACCTCTTTCCTAACAAAGGAACGTTTATGAAGGGGAATGACATGAGTATAAGTAATTTTTTTATACTTTTAGGTTTATTTTTAAGTAAATTGGTCTTTTAATGGGCTCGATTTCTTAGGCTTTGCCATTGATAATCAGTCGCTCGAGTCGAATTGAAATTTGATTTGTGCTACCGGAAAAGTAAGGTACACTGCTGGGGTATTTTCCAATAGACACTGATTCTTTTCTTGGTTCCCGCATGAAACCTGATTGACCAGAAAAGCATCCGTGAATATCGAATACGGCGTAATCTATGTATATTGAACCATCAATTCTATTTGATTCATTTGAATTTTCTGATCTTTGAATCTGAGCCGTTGCTCCTACTTTCTGTACCCGTGTGATTTCAGGGGTTTAAAATCAAAAAATAATTGTTTCCCCCTTTTGACTTCGATCGCCAATGCCGGTCCTGAATTTCGGTGGTCGTCGAAAAATTCCTTCCACGGGCCATGATCTTTGGAGTACGGCCTTCGTATTCCCTAGGTGTACAGTATTGGCAGCCTTCTTTAATGGCTTCGACCGAACAACTAAATCGGACGAAAGTAGGGTAATTAATGCTGCATGACTACGTGGTTGTTCATACACGCAAGTCCAACTGCTCTTGAGTGATCCTGGCCGTCGGTTTTCTCAATTTAGAAGGTGCCTTGGTTTTTAGCTCGAGAATACGAGAGGCGGCAAACCGTTACGAAGTCGAACGCTGATAGTGGCAGTCCCTGAATTGTCCTCAGACAATATGCTCTTGAACTGATGGAATCCGCACCTTTAGTAAAGTGCCTCCATCTTTTCTCACTATTTGTCCCTATGTTATACATTTTTTCATAAATAATTTAACTATTCCACAAGTTTTTATTTTCTAACTTTATTAGTATGATTTAATCATTTTTCTTGTAATTAATTAATTTATTTCAATTTTACTCCCATCATTTTATATTATTTATATAATTTTAAATATATTTTTTTCTTACTTCGAAATCCCACCAATCAAACGGGTTAAACCCGCGACCCTATCGCACTCGATTCTCATGTGTTACCAGCTGGGAAAGTCTCCGAGTATGTGATGGGTTCGGATCCTCCACTCCCCTCTGCACGATCCGCTATAGAAGATGTTACACGGGGGCGCAAGAGGGTTAGAGACTCGAGTTGAGCAGACTCGGTGAGAAAATCTCCGGTTTGGATCGAGTGGCCAGGTCAGTATCACCGTCCCTATAAATGCGGGGACCCATGTGGTTATGCATTCGCATCAGGCCCACGACTTTGGGGATGGGAAACACACTAAGATAGGGAAGGGCAAACTGTACTCTGCCGGAGTATGTTTTGTCAAGCGCGGGAACCCAAGTTTCCACGTGTTCAAGAGCCGGAGTTTTAGTCGTCGCTGGGCCTAACTTTTTTTACTTTTTTTTTTTTTTTTTTGGGCTAATTTCAGTCATGCATGATTGAAATTTGATGCAACAACTGCTTAATCAAGCTTTATTTATAAGAGTTTTATTATTTTGGATCCAATTCTGGTTGAATGCGACGTCCACATCCAAAGTTAGACTGAATAGCAAATATGATCATGGGGTCTTGCAGGAAAGAAATTTGTTTTTTGAGAAATGTTGAAACAAGGGCAAAGTGAAAGGGTATAAAAGAAACAATGATGATTAATAAAAAGAATAAAGTTTAAATGAATAAAAAATAGTTGTATAAAAGTCTCCAAGAAATGATTGAAAAGTGTCATAGTAGCACATGCAAATGTGAAAAATGATTGAGAAATATGTAAGTTATGAACATAAAAGGGTTTGAGGAAAAAAAACTTTTTTTTAATACATGGGATGAAATTTTTTTATTTTGGTGAATACCAAACCTATGTGTACGCAAGAAATGTTAATGGGTCATTCTCAGGAGATCCTATATGCAGTTAATTAATAATGTAGTTTTCCTTGATAACCTGCGGGCGCATGGCAGGTTGTTCAAATGGTTAACTGAGGCAGCAACTAATTAATGTGAATCATGCTCCTGAATGAAGAATTAAACTGATTGGTGGGTACAAGCGCACTCACTACTTCCAAATCTTATAAAAGAATCGCCTCAAGTTCCTTATATATCTATGATATCATACACAATTTCCTCATGCACATAATATTCACTTTAAATTCTTATCACACGCATAATAGTCATTATCTACATCACCACCTAGATCATCTAGTTGTTTACATGAATGTGTTTTGGGTGTTAAGGTAGAGAGATCTAAGGTTAGAAGTTGGTAGAGACAGGAACATCATTATCCCTCTCCTAAAGTATACCTCCATCAGGTACTTAGTCATCCAAGTTGGGTGGTGTGAACAAAAAAATTTAGTCATTATCTATCTACTAAAAAGTTATTTTTATGAATCCAATTTTTCTAATTTAAGTAATTTGGCTCTAATATAAACCCACTTAAATCATTTGATGCCACTATTTAACAACCTATGACTATTAAGAAATGTGCATAAGGAAAATTTTCCCTTATACTCATAACATTTACCACTAATTACTAATGTACTCACAATGTTTCAAAATTTTCTTTTATATTTATAATGTTTCATCCTAAATTCTTATGATACTCATGCTATCAAAACAACCATTAATTAACCCATTAAAAATATGATTTTGCCCATCTAAAATATCTTAATTGAAAGAATTCAACCCTAATATGACTCAATTGATGCTATAAAATCATTAATTTAGTACATCAAATGATTCAATCACTATATTAAGGTTGTCTCATTTCAATTGGGAAATTTTCAAATGAACAAAATAATTTTTTCAATAGGTTGCATAATAGTTGTTTTGGCCATATTGGTTACAATAAGATTTTAAAATAAAATGTTATAAGTATAAAAGAAATTTATGAAATGTTGTAAATATATTAGGAATTAGAAAAAAATTATTATGGATGCTGGAGAAATTTTAGATGGGAAAATCATATTTTCTTGAGATAAATGATGGATTTTTGTGACCTTATTAATGTCATGAGTATTATAGAAATTTAAGGTGAAACATTGTTAGCATCCTAAAACGTTGTATATATATTATAAATTAGGAGTAAAAGTTGTGGATATAAAACTAACTATTTCAAAAGAATATATCAAATTGATTATTTAAGGAACACATATAACCATTTACTTGTAATCGATTCAGTTCTTTTTTTTTTTTGGAAAACTTGTATATGTTCCTAATTAGCTAATTTTTAAGATAAGTCTAGCTCTATATAGGTTTGTAAAAAAATTTAACTTTTTCAAATATCTTCAATTCTATGAAATATTTTTTAACTTATGAGTAAATTTAGGAAGTGATAAAACTTTTAGATGAAAAGCTTTTAGAGTAAAATTTCTTAAATTGGTAGAAATTGATATAATATGATAAGGATAATGATGAGGAGTAAAGAGAATAAATTTAAAATAAATAAGTTAGTTATATAGAAATGATTGAAAAGTAAAATAGTTAATAAGAATATAAGAAAAAATATGATAAAGAGCGAAAAGTTTTAGCTTGAAATGTTTTTACTATTAACAAATACGTGCTATTTTGAAATATCCATATGCTTACGAAACCTTCTTTAAGCATTGATATTAAGCAGCATCTAAATAACCTTTTTAATGAAAAATACCAGAGAATGATTGAAAATGTAAGTAATTATATTTATATGATTATTAAAATGATTTAAAATGTTGAATCAATCTTAAGAAGTATATAAAAAAATAGTGGATTTCTAACACACCACACGATTGAATGCATAGAACCACCGTTAAGTTATTTGGTTAAATTGTATTATAAATTCTTTTTATTTAATTAGTTACACACAAAACATGTCAATGAAAACTTTTCACTCAAAAACTTTTCACTTCCCATAACTACTTTATTTTTTAATTATTTTTTCACATTTTCCTATATAAACAACCCTACTTTTCAATCATTTCCACACAAATACCCATACAACTACCCTATCTATTTTAACTTTATTCTCTTTACACTTCATTATTACCCTTATCATATCACATCATTTTCTATCAACTTGACGACTTCTACTCTGAAAAGTTTTCATCAAAAAGTTTTATTCTCAACCAAACGCACCCTAGATTTGAATTTAGTGGAAAACTTACGAAAAATCGAAGAGATTAAAAATAAGTATAGAGACCCTTTTAAGCAGGTATCCATATGGATCATTATCAGCAAGGCATGCGGCCCAAAAAAGGAAAGCCTAGTACTGTGTTGTGAAAAATGACGTTTCCTTTCCAGCTTTAGTTTGATAGCCCGGCTTTGTTTTTAGTGGTTAATGAACAGAAATAAGATACGAAGAATGTACGCAGGCTGCAACAGCAACTCAGATTAATTTCTCCCTATCCTCCAAGCAAATGCCTAAGACGCGTAAAAATATTAAGCATATTAGGTCAGTGGAAAACAACTTTTTTTTTTTATGAAAATTTGCTTTACTTTCGCATTCACGCCATTACCTTCCCTACTTTTTTTTTTTTTTTTTTTTTTTTTATCGTTCTCTTAAAGAAAATGATTATCTTTTTTTCTCATCAATATTTGCTTTGCCTGCAACGAAAACCTATTCCACTCAAAACCCACCATGCGAAGATGCATGCAAAGCTAAAGCACCAAGCAGGGTAGCTGGGTAGATATTCGTCTCTCTTAGAACCTTCCCATTGCTGTATGTTCGACGTTGTCACTGTTGCCCATACTTACAAAATTAAAAATATCAATGCTCTCTATCCTATCATCGACTTCAAATATCCCAGATAAAACGAATCCTAGCCTGATCTTGAAATCGCTACGAATCAATTTTAAATCCAATTTTGCTATATGCCTACTTGATCCAAGATCAATATATACCCCTTCAGATGCGTTTGTGAGAACCGAGAAGGAAGTGGGTTGAAGACGTACGATTTTTTTTTCAATGCAGATCACGACAGATATCAGTTATGATTGTTTTGAACTCTCACGGTCAGTACATCCAGTCCTGATTGATGCTGACCAGATAATATATGATACCCGGATGATATAAAGGGCCATGTAGAAGATAGCCTGATTTGGAGACCCAAAATTTTCCCCACATCCTAATTTACAATCGCAGAAGTAAGAACAGAGGCTATCAATGAGCTTCGAAAATGCAGAAATGCTTGATGATCCACTAGCAATAAATCCATGTTATAATGGATAAATTGAATTTCATTATACCGCTGCAGTGTCAAAAGACACTGCTAAGAGCTCATGGCCATCAGCCGATTAAAAACCCTTTCAATAATTTCTTGCATAATTCAATCTACTTGAATTATACCCCAACATAAATCACGTTAGGAAGCGACGAAGCCCTATTGTCATGGCTTACAAAATAGAGCCTGAGGTATCATGCGTAGCAAATGGTGCTTTATCTTTCTAAGTAGCCAGCTTCACACTCACAGACTCATCCCAGTTGAAAACATTTTTAAGATAGCCATGGTGTAATCGGCTCTTCAAGGGAAGGCAATAGTTGTCAAAATTCCATTGGCCATCCTAATTCCTAAGACAATAACATGGGGAAACTAGGTGGGTAATTGAGTTGAGGCTACGTGTTCCTGACTAATAAAACTGCTGAATTTTGGAATAAAAAAGATTCCAACAAGTTCATTAAACATCATTTCAAGAAACCAAAAATAAGAGCTGCATCGACTTGGTTTGCTACTAAAGAGCTAAATTCATTCATTTTTAAAAGTAATTGGAGGACGGCAGAATCCTTGCGTGTTTGCTAGACCCACAAATTCTCACCAGACTATTCATCCTACATGATCACCATGGACTCCTACAAGAACATGTCCATGCACCTCTTTGGTGTTCGTTCATTGCCAGGACTAATCAAAAGGAGGGACACAGCTTCAGGTTAACATGAGAAAAGAATTGATTTCTTGTCACCGCAAGTAGAAATATTATATTATTATTACCTTGACAAGAATCCAACCCAAGCATAAAACTTAACAAACAAAGTATCATAGTTATCTTGCTAAAGATGATCTGACCACTAGCTGAATTATATTGTCCTTCTAAACGGCTGTCAACTAAAGCCAAGTAACAGTATCAGCCTTGCAGAAATCTTCAACCGAATTTCATAATCATGCAGCCATGAGCTCTTCCATCACCAAAGAGCTAACTTTTCTGCTTTGAAGATGCTCTTCTAGAAGCAAAAACAAAGAACAGCTAATGTAGATGCAGCCACGTAGAAGCATGCGTTTTTAAACGAGTAGTAGTGGATAGGTGCAACAAATAGTTTGAAGAATCATGCAACCACGATGACTCAAACTGGATTGTAATTGTCCAAGCTTCTGGTGTGCTCAGCAGCCACGTTTCATTTCTAATGTTCTTCCTCCCCAAGTTACAAATCATCCCAGCGAAGCCAGATATCACAATTCTCTGCACTTACAGACCTAAAATCACCATAGTTTTGACTTCTGAGTTCGACGCTAGCCCCTCATTTTCAGGGGATGAAGCAACTGACACTTTAGTTGTGCTCATGACAGCATCATCAAATCTAAAATCTCCTTTCAGTTGAGCAACAGAACCCAGTCACGTGTCCTTTTTGCTCTTGTTTGATGCAAATTCCAGTGATTAATGTCTACGTCCTCTATCCATCAATAGAGAAATTCAACTCCAACATTGACAAAATGAATTTGGATGTGCCCAGGAAAATAAAATCAAAAAAAAAAAAAAAAGGCACTCTGTTATCCCTGATTCTCCCTCACGCATAAGTCATAACAAGTCCCCAAAAGGCAGAAATTTCCAGCACCCAAATGACAAGATTCAACAGCCCATATACTCATAAACTAAGCAAAATCCAAATTCCTTCATTGACAAGAAAAAAACGAACAAAAACAGAACTCCCAAATCACTCAAATCTTCGTCCTGTATTTACAATGTGATTCCGCTACCGTGCGATTCGAAATATCAATCGACAGATCGCAATACGTATATGAAACTACATGATGCTTAAAAATATTCAAGACTTTGACTTTGCCAGCAATCCTAGAACTGGTCTGGAAAGGCAACGTACCAGATCTGACATCCGAGAGAAGATTGGAATCCGACACGAGCCTGTCCGCCATGAGTGCCAGCGACACGTTCAAGCCCATCGTCCCGTGAGACGAAATCGCACCGGCGGGAATTGGCGCCTCTCCGACCATGCCTTCCCTGTAATACAAGTAGGCGGTGCTGTTGCCGAACCTGAAGCTGACGGGATTGGGGTTCTTGACGGTGATGCCGAGATCGAGGGTGACGTTGACGTCGACGCGGAGCCTGAGGAGGTCGAAGGCGACTCGCATGCCGGAGAGACGGATGGAGTCGACCGTCGTGACGGCGTGCTTGGGCTTGAAGACGGTGAAGCCCAGGATCACGAAGAGAAGGACGAGAAAGATGAGGAAGGCGCAGATTCCGACGCAGAGATACCTTCGTTTGCGGATTTTGGAGAACTTGGTCTTTTTCGGAGCATTGGAAGAAGATATATCCATAGCAAGAACATGGAATTTCAATCCGAAGTTCGAAAGGCAAACGCAATTACAAAGAAAAAAGTGCAGATCCGATTCTGATCATACCTGGCATATAAAAAAAAAAATGCAAGAATAAGTAGAAATTCAAGCTTGGGGAAGTAAACTGTAAAAGTAGCAATTGAGATTCCTGTAAATTGGAATCGTGTCGGAAACATGGGATTACAGTTACTGAGACTGAGATTTTCCCAGAAAAACTGTCTGTTTTTTTTTTTCTGTCAATGATGCATATTACAATATTTATTAATGTTTTTTTAATGCGAACGGGGCTTGGGTGACAAGTATAATACTAAAATCAAACGAAGCCTACTTTGCTGGTGCAGTCACAAGTGGCACGTGACATTTTTAGGTAGGGTTGGTGCAGTTGTCTGTCCATGACGGCATGACTCATTCAATGTTAATTTGCAACCAAGGGATATGCTTCAGTGTCTGGGTACCGTTAAAATTTCACCATGTAACACCATTTCGAGCATATATTGATGATTTTCTTTATCATCTATTTCATTTTATTTAATTTATTTCGTTTTAATAGAATATTAAAATTTATTATTTCAATCGAATTCTTGGATGTTTCGTACAAGAATATATCATGCTTAACTCAAACTGATTAGAATTAATTTAAATTAACTGGAGTTAAATGTAATATTTCACTCGTTTGTTGGATTTTTTGTAATATTTGTAGTTAATTATTGTAAATATATGTATGTAAACTTAAATCGTACCCTATTTTAAATGAAATTATGTTTTTGTATTTTTCATATGAATTAATTGAAATTTAACATTTGGAGCAGGCCAAGTGGGCCACATCAACGGATCAAGTACTACTTGCAATTATTATGACCGGTTATGATCCTCATGCTGGCATCAATGGGCCAGATGGGCTAATCATTATAAATATAATGATGAGTCGTTTAAATTAAATAAAATGAAAAATAAAAAAAATAGCGATAATAGTATGAGGCACAGCATATGGTTGATTTATGCAAACAGTTCTCATGAAATAGAATAAATGAAGTATTGCGGGAGAATTTCTTAATTTTTTATATACCTATAAATTTTCAAAATTTTCTATTATACTTTTGAATTTTTCATATATAAATAGGTTAGTCATATGAATAATTGTATAGAAATAATTAGAAAAAATGAATGATCCTATTAGTCTGAGCTAAGCAAGTGCTTCCACCACAAAAAATCCATTTATAACAATTTTTTTATTTTTCTTTATACACTTGTTTATCTAAGTATATTTAACATAGAAATCAAGTTTTATCATTTTTATATATGTGTATATGTTTTTTGAGATTTTTAAATATTTATGTGTATATATGTATTTAAAATACCAATATCTTTAAAAATATAAAATATATATATACATATCCAAAAATATTAAAACTTTGTTTATATATTAAATACACTTAGATAAATAATTATAAATAAAAAAAAGCAAAAGAAATTATTATAAATAGGTTTTTTGATATGGGGCTAAGCCGCTAAGCAGGAGATTTGCGTAGCCCAGACTAAAGGATCATTCATCATTAAAAAATAGTATAATCGTATATGAAAATGAAAAAAATAATAATTTTTAAATAGAGTAGTCATGGAGAGTGAAAAGTTTTATATTAAAAACACTTTCTTTTTATTGTCAAACACACAGTGTGAAAGCTTTTGAAATGAGATAAAATAATATGAAATAATAAAGATAGCGATGAGAAGTATAGAAAATAAAATTAAAATAAATAAGTTAATAGTATAAATAATCGTGTAGAAATAATTAAAAAATAGAATAATCTTATAGAAAATGAGAAAAAGATTAAAAATGGTGTAACCGTGGAGAACAAAAAGTTTTAAATTAAAAATTGTAATTCAAAAATTTTTTGAGTAAACAAACACACCTTTAATGTTTTTGAAATAACCAAGTTACCCATCCGCACCCTCATCTCAATGTCTAGCCACCAATTGCAGCGCCTTAACCGTTGTTCTCCATCTCCCCATCCCCAATAAATGGAAAACACATCACTTCCAAATGCATCGTCTCTATGACACATTATGACCCCTAATCTGGTGCTCTTTTGCTACCAAAAAACATTTTAAAAAATCGTTTCTTCCCATTTGTCCAGCCATAGTTGTCGCTCTAGGAAAGATGACAATATTAAAATCGTTCCTAATCTGATGCTCTTTTTCTACCAAAAAAACATTTTAAAAAATCATTTATTCCCGTTTGTCCAGCCATAGTTGTCACTCTAGGAAAGATGACAATACTAAAATCGTTCAAGATTCTGCAACATTTGGCGACCCATCAAATCAAAGCACCATCCCTGCTTCTCCTCTTCTTTGCTATCGACACTAATACACCCAAATCAATTGCCATCAATTTTCTTTTTCAAATTCGGCCACTGCCCACAACTGATCCATCTAAGAATCTTTGAATTGTGTCAGATTAGCTGAATTTCATGGAGTTGTTGCCAATATATGAAGATGGTGGTGTGCCCGTGCCTGATTTTGAACTAACCTAGTACTCGTAGCCTCGGTTAAACCAACAAGCTCCGTAAATCAGCTCTGGTCACTATCAAAAGACACTCTTATGTAAGACCATAAAGCTGCATCTAGATTTCTTTTTTGGACAATTTTTCACTACCCCTTCTTCTCACCTCTTCCTTTCAAAACAAACAAATGAAAACCCATGTTTTTTCTATTTGCAGAGTCATATGAATGAGTAGAATAGGGTGGAAGTGATGAGTTGAAGAAGAAAAGAGCGGTGGATTTAGCGACTCAAGATGAAAATACTATTTAATAAAAGAGAAAAAAAGGAGGATAGAATTGCCAAAAAGATTGATTGGTTACTTATAAATTAAGAAGTATAGAAAGAAAAGATAGAGAGGGCATTTGGGGTTTACATGGGAGGTGTGTAATATACAGTACACCTTTTTTATTTTCTCATTCGCTGCCTCATAGGCTTTTTATCATGAGTTCACATTAGAGCCTTTTGCTCCAGCGAGCACTCAAACCCGGATAAATGCACACACCCACGAACGTGTTACCGCTACACTGAGTGCTGGTACACCACAACCTTATATGTTTGGCAAGAAAACTAACATCCCTTCGTTCTATCCTTCTATTTCTTTTCTTCCATTACGAGAGGAGGGACCAAGAGAAAAGAGGGTGTGAATTTTTTAGAGATAGAAAATGGGGCAATGAAGCTACTTGGCTGGCCTTGATTTGAAAGCAAAGCGTTAATGGAGGACGACAGTTATACATCCCCACAGGAGCAACCACGAGGGGTACATTAGTCATTCAACATATGGATTAACAGCAGTTTTCTTTTCCACAACAGCATGGGTGTTTTAGGAAAACCCATGAGTACAGAAGAAAATTCGAAAAATTTATAAGTAATTAAAATTTGTACGTATATTTCGGAAAAAAGATGCTTCTATAAAACGTCTCTTTTATTAAACTTTTTCTATTTTAACATATCAATGGTTAATGAAAAATTTATTTCATCGATTATTTCAGTATTATTTATATTATTATGAAAATCTTTTCATTTGTCCAATATCATTATATATGAATCTCATTTACAAATATGTAAAATCAATATAAAAATTATTTAATATTAAATGTGTATTTTAAGTAATATTTTGAACATATAAATCATTTAAAATATCATTTATATGCAGATAAATGACTCTATAAAGTATTACTACATTCTAATACGTATGTGAATAGTTCTAGGCATTTTTCCTAATTTATACATAAATATGCTCATTTTTTAGTACACATGGCTTATTCACATTTTGGATATGGATGAAATCTGATCTTCTAGCTAAACAAATAATATATAATACAATAAATGGATTGAATTTTAAATCAATCGTCAACATTTCAAAAATAAACAAAGTTTTATAAAATTACTTCTATAAACCCTAATATAATAGAAATATTCTCCATCCGTGAATTCCCAATACAAGGAGATAAATCATAAAACACGGGTGCATCCATTGAGCTATCGGAATCATTGAAAGCAAGGTTAAAAACTGAAGCCATGGCTGAGAGCACCCAAATAAGGGCTGCATCTGTACAACCTATGGTGCATACCCACAGCATCGTACTTAACCATCATCTTCCTCACCAAGCTCTTTCCCGTGGGTTACATGGCTGACGCTCGCAGCTGACCACCGGCGATCATCCTACTGGGGATCTGCTCCGACCATCTGAACGCAGACACAGGCACCGCACCGGATCCCTACCTATACAGACAAATGGCTGACCCCGTTCATCTTATCTACAACCGGCGGAAAACCCACATGCTTTGCTAGATCCTCATGACCGCTTGCTGCTGTTCATCGATCCCCACGCATCGTGTTCTATTTTGAACCATGCTCTCGTCAGATAGCACATGTCCGACTCCTCACTGACGTCCTCCCATTTCCACTTTCTGGTAAAAGTGTCCACATCCGACCCGCCATTCCCATGTCGATCACTCCGCGCAGCGGGTGGTTAATCGTCTGCTATAGCCCTTACAAATTAAGGTGTACTCAGAAAATGCTAAAAATTTTAAATAAAAATTTGTTGACGTAGAGGTTGTTAAATTGATTTAAAAAATTGATGTTTTATGATAGGGGTAATGATGAGGTATAAATAGAATAAAATTAAAATAAATAGGTTAATTGTATAGGTAATTATGCAGAAATATTAAAAAACATGCTAGTTGTATAGAAAAATATAAAAAAATAAATTTAAAATATGATAGTTATAAATAGAGAAAAGTTTTAACTTCAAAAGTTTTTCTTAAAAACAAACATGCCCTAAAATAACAAAATTATTTCAAATTAGGATCGATTAGATAGGAAGAAAAAATTAACAATACAAAAAGGCATATTTTTATTTTTAAAAATTTTCATGAAAATATCTTTTCAAGTAATTTTAATTTATAGATTCATCGAAAAATTAATTTATATGTCAAGTTTTATAATTTTTAGATAGACGCATTTTTTATTTTCAAAAATTAACATTTTGAGGGGAGTTTAAGTCATTTTTATCCCAAAAATGTTGACCTTTAAAAATCAAAAAAGTAAACATGTATCTAAAATGAGAAGTGATTTTTTTAGTTCGACCTTACTAATTGCTTACTCAACCCACTTTAAAAAAATTCATTTAAATTTTTTTATTTTTTTCATAAACATGTTAATATAGATGTATTTAACATATAAACCAAGTTTTACCTTTTTAAATATGTGTATATATATTAGGATTTTTAAACATATGAGTATTTTAGTCATTTTCAAAAGTTAAAATGGCTAAAGTACTCCTATGTTTAAAAATTTTAAAAAATATATATATACATCTATCCAAAAGTGGCAAAAAAAAGTTTTTAAATGGGTTTTATAAAAGTCAATTAAATAAGTCATTACTTAAGACGGACTAACAATATCATTTCTCATCTAAAATTATAGAACTTAGTATGAATTAAGATTTCAAAATACTATTTTTAAAAAATACACTTTTTAACTCAACTAACATAACTTTATGTTAGCAAAGCTAGTAAGATCCTAACTCCCTAAACAAAGGAATTTCTTAATTAAAAAAAAAACTCACTCACTTCTCACTACACATATTTTTTATGCCCACGTTTTCAAAAAAAAAAAATTGTAAAAAAATTCCCCACTTTTTTTACTCTTGCCAAACTGACCATTATTTCAGAACTAAAACATTACTAATTACAATTTTTAAATATGTTTGTACAAAGCATTTAAAAGTCAGACCTAAAAGACTATATTGTACAACTGTCCAAAAAAAAAAAAACTATACCGTACAGAATTACAAATCTCTTGCATTTCAAATCATCTATTTTTACCAACCAAGGCTAGCTCGGTTGGTCATCGACAGCAGCACAAGATGGCGTTGCGCGGTCGGTATGGGTTCGAATCCCATTCGGGATTTCGGCCCATAAAATAGGTGTAGGAGCAGGTGGTCTCCCGGGTGGAGGGGGTGTGAGAGTAGGTGGTCTCTCGGTTGACTGTTGAAAGCTGTGTCTTCCAAATTCTTTCGTGGAGCTGTGTATCCAGATTTCTTTGGGATGTTATGTATGTCCCCAGATTTGTAATAATGTCTCTGATCTTCACTATAAAAATGTGTAGAGATATATGTAATTATATACTAATAAAAAAAAAAATCATCTATTTTTGTACCGTAGTATGGAAGAATCTAATATTTCGTTTTCCCCTCTAGTACACAGAAATAATCAATTGGCATGACAGCGCCATGACCCGCATCCCAGGTGGGCGAAGGTCCTTCTGATAAGGCTATTTTCGTTCAAGTGATTTGGTCCATTTATAGATGTATAGCTTTTCCTGTATATGCATTTTGAACCGCTGAAAATACAAAACAGAATTTCGGAGTTCAGTTTCTTGCATTGGATCCCTTTTCCTTTCTTCTACATGGTATCAAAGCCAAGAAAGAGCATGATAACCTTCTCGCAAACCTCTACTTAATTTCTCAGTTTAGGTTTTGTCTGTGGGCCTATGCCCTTTTGGTTTTTTGTTCTAGATCAGCCAATGCACGTCTAGCCTTTGGGTCCCTTCTATTCTCTTTGTCACAAACAACACGGCTGACGAAAACAACCATCAAGCTACTTCAACCACCTCTGCTCCCAAATTTCCATTCCCTGCCAATCCGAATGCTGCTAACTTTGTGTCTTTGTCACCATCAAGCTCACTGATGATTATAGCTACAGTCAATCCACCAGATCTCTTCGGCTTCGTCCATGAATGTTGTCATCTCAGTCGGAGGTGAAAGCGGCAGGTTTCCACTCTCAGAAACGTATCAATCTACTGTTGGAATTTTTGGACACACATATATTATTTATATATGTGCTATCATAAATTAATGGTCCAAATTATAAAAGTGATTTTATAAAGTTTTGTAGGCCTAAATCATTTAATCAAGTATGAATCTCCTATGCGTAGAAACCATATAGCCTATTTTCTAATTTTATGATGGGCTAAATTGAAAATAGGAAAGATAGGCTTCCTATAAAATAGGTTGTGGTCCCCGGGTTATGCATCCTATCAGGGTTCTTTTCTGTCATCCCATCAGTAGAGAAGAGGAGCAAACCCTAGGTGCATTAACTTGGAAGACCCAAGAACCACAGAATTAAAAGATTAACAGCATCATGGATTCAGGTACGCTACCGCTTATGGTTTTAATTTCTTAGCAATTTTAGCATGAAAGATCCTGATTTAATCAATACGGTTTTCCCAACAAGTGGTATCAGAGCACTCTTCATGTTGAATTGTTAAGAAATATCGTTTTGGCATCGTGCTTCTGTTGTGAATATACATAGATATTTGTGTAAAATCATAACATATAATTAATGAATGGCTTCCCCGATTCAAGTTGTGGAAATTTCTCCTGTAGAAATTTTTTGAACTATGAATTCAGATCGTTTTATATACTTTGTGGTTCTCGCTGTTTTGGATTGTATATGAATTCATAGGAGTGAAATCCATGTGTATTAAATTCCGGTTTCTGGGATTCGTTTTAAAAAAAAAAAAAAAAAACCTGCCGCTGGAAACACGCCCATTGTTGCCGCTGCCGGGGACGTTGATTTGGGATTCTTCTGGATTCCGCTGCCGGGATATGCCGCTGCCGGGATATGCCGCTTGGATTTACGCCGGATGCCATGTTTTTCGCTGCTGGTTGGCCGGACGCTGGTCGCTGGTTGCCTGGCCGCCAGATTTGGTGTTTTGCGCTGCCGGTTTTGTCGCTGCCGGATTTGGGTTTTGCTGCCGGAGAAGGATGGCGGCACTTGGACGGCAGCGGCGTCTAGCACGGCGGCGTGCGGGATCAGGCGATCGTCTGGCGGCAGGCCGCTTGCGTATAGACGCCGGAGAAGACAGCGCAGGCTGGGCGGACGGGAGGCAGAGGCAGCGACGATCTGCAGGCGGTCTTCTGGTTCTCGCTGCCGGGGAAGACTCTGCTGGAAGGCAGTGGCGGCAGCGTTGGCATGGCGATCCGGAAGGCTGGACGGGCGGCGTCCGGCAGTGGCAGCAGCTGGCTATGCGGCGGTGGCGACGCCTGGAAGGCGCTGCCGGTCCGGTTGCTGAGTGCCTGCTGCCGGAAGAATGCTGCGGTCTGCCGGCTGCCTTGCTGAGGGACGATGGCGGTCGTCGTTGCCGGAAACGGGGAAGACACGGGCTGCAACAGCGCCCGCGATCTGCTGTGGAGCTGCCGGAAATGGATGGCTTCCAGCGACGCGACTTCGGGGCGGCAGCAACCGGGCGGCGCTGTTGCTGGCGGCGGCGGCGGCGGTGGGGCATCTGTAATGGGCAGCAATAGTGGCGGCTAGGTTTTTAGCTAGGGATGGGGTTTTCCCTGTTTTTGGGGAGAAGATGGAGTTATTATAGATAAACCCCTGGCCTGTTAAAATTTGCAAACCAGTCCCAGTGTTATTTCGGTTGGGCCATACATCAAGCCCACTCCATCAGGCCCAGATTCGAAAACTTTGCTCCTGGCGGGCCTGTTTCACAGGCCCAGGTGGAAGCAGCCCAGTTCTCAAGCCAGCCCAGATGTAGCCCCAGTCAACCAAGCCCACTCAAATCTCAACCTACCTGGGCTGGGCTCACCTCAAACCTATCTACGGCCCAAATCTAGCTGAGCCCAGCCCAGCCCGTCTGAAACATGACACCAATGGACCCGTGGAAACCTAATCACCGTCCAAATTGAATTGATCATATTTTATGACCCTGTTATCGGATTTGGACGATCTAGTAGTGGTTTTCTATGTTTTTGAACATTTTGGTTTGAATGGAAGGGTCTGATTAAGGGAAATATGTCCAAAAATATTTATTTTTGTGAAATTTATATATATGCATGCAATTTTTGAATTATATGTGCAATTAATTCATGTGGTTAGTTATGAATAATTAGAAAGCAAATTATGTCTAATCTCATGTGTTCATGATTTGTTGTTTTCTATTAAAATCTTAAATTAACCTATTGTTGCGTAAAATTCAATTTTGAATTTTTTGGATGTTTAAATTCAAATTGACTCATTATCATGCAAAAGTTTTATGTTTGAAATTCAGAAATAAGTTCAATATTTTGGACTTTTTATTAAATTCAAATAATGGTACAAGTATTTTATGGATGTCTAATGTTTTAAAATAAATTGATTGAAACAACATGCTACCAAAGTAGCCTCTCTTGTGTAAGTTAATTTATTTTTAAGACATTAAGATAATTGTGTGTATGTAATTCATGCGGATATTGATCGGCCCAAAGGAAGATTAATATTTGGCCGAATTACGTACACACTTGTGGTAATAAATATATAACAATTATTTGATACTCTATGTGAATAACAAGTCGGTCCAAAGAAAGGCTTGTTATTTGACAGGATTTTATTGTTAAATATTTGATTACTACACTAAAATATTGTGGATATGTAATTATGCGGATATTAATCGGCCCAAAGGAAGATTAATATTTGGCCGGATTACATAGACACATGCGGTGATAAATATGTGATAATTATTAGGCATTCCATGTGAACAATAGTCGGTCCAAAGAAAGGCTTATTGTTTGACAGAACTTTATTATCAATATTTGATCACTGCACCAAGAGTACTACTTACAAATTAATACTTTTGTCTAAAGACTAAGTATTAATGTTGTGTTAGGTATCTTGTGATGGGCCCTACCATTATTTGAATTGCTAAAGTTCTATATAAAAGTTATGTGAACATATTGTTTTGTTCAATTTTGGTTAATTTATCTGCTTGTGCTATATCTGTCAGCATTATTCTATTTTCATGTTAAAGTAATGAAAATAAAATATTATGATCATTCTTGGCGTTATGAATCTAAACCATGCACTAAGGATTAAACAACTCACTACTTTTGTGGTTAAAAGTTCCAATGCGGAAATACTGGAACTTTGAGAAGTGAAATTGTTAAAATTGCATGAGTTTTATGATTATAAAATATAAAATTTTGAAAACTTTCAAGGGGGTATCATGTCCAAAAAGGTAACTAATGCCAAAATTTATATTCAGAAAATTCTAAAGTATTGCTAAAGGTAATAAAGCTGAAACGAGTACGATTCGTTCGAACTTGATTTCAATAAGGTATAAAGTTAAAGGAAATATAAGGGGGTACTTGTCTCTTCTTACTTTGAAACTAAAGTCATTAAGGTTAAAGCGGATTTGCTTGTGCATTTAGTTTTGATTCTCCTAAATATAATTTGGTCTGTTTAAAGTTAATTATGACTGACAAAAGGATAAATGATCTCTCAATGAGCTTATTTTTATTGTGTGCAAAAGGAGAATAAATCGAAGTAAGAATAGACTAAAATTACTTATTTGGCAAGTACCTATAAGGATATGAAAAATGATAAAGAAATTACGGGTGGTCCAATACAAAAGGAACCAAATAAGAAATTTGGCTATTACTTTTGATAGGTTCTTGGACACATAGAAGAATTGTACTAATAAGGGTACATTTTTCACTTTGGTTTGTTCAGTGATTAATTTAGCCTTAGACCCAAGACACATTTTTTATGAATAGATTTGGTGTTGCTATTCATGTAAGGGTGTTCATGCGGGGTTGCCTGAGTTGCTAAAAGGCCAAATGATGATGAAAGATTCATCGATGGAGGCGATAGCAAATCAAATACTATTAAGGCTATATGGATATTCAAGTTGTTATTATTAAAAACTCAATTTTATTTGAATTCGAAAGAGACATATGGTACCATTTTTTAAATGGAATTTGGTTTCTATTTCTGAATTGAATAAATTTGGTTTTTTTATTCATTTGGAAATAGTCATTTTAGTTCTTTTTTTTGAATTTAAATATTATTGAATATGCTGAACAATATCAAAATATAAATCCTATGATCCCACATTCAGTTCTATTGAGACCAAAAATGTCAATTCTTTGAGGAAATTGAGCTTGAGGGGGAGATATGGTTATGAACTATGTCTTTAAAGATAAATCTATAAGACATCGTTAATAAACAGGATATTCCTGATGATCAAGCTCAACGACCTCAATAATGGATGTCATTGAATTGATCTACTAAAGAAAGGAGAATGCAAGATATTCTAGTATATCAGGATGACATTGGAATGGTGGAAGGAGATTCCATCAAACAATGCAAGGTAAAACCTTTCAAAAGTAGATTGATGTCATAAGTATGTGATTAAGTTCATGAAAGACAATGATGTTTTGGTAGCCTATTCTATTACCTAAAGGTATAAAGTTGATTGGTTATAAATGGATATTTAAAACCAAGAAGGAAGGTAATGTTGAAAGGCATAAGACTTGTCTTGCCTCAATGAACTATACTCAAAAGGAAGGCATAGATTACAAAGAAATTTTCTCTCCGGTTTTATTGAAAATTTCTTTCAAGATAAATGGCTTTAATAATGGGTTTTAACCTTAAGCTATAGTAAATGGATGTAAAGATAACATTTATAATAAACTTTCAGTTTTTAAGATAAAAAGATCCATCTACAAGCTCAAGCAAGTTTCCTAATAATGGTATTGCAAATGTCATCAAATTATCATTTCATTCGGTCTTGAAATGAATTCGGTTGATGATTGCATATACTATAAGTTCAGTGGGAGTAATCATAGTTTTCAGTGGGAGTAACACACAAATATACTGTTTTTCAACATCAAGATAAGTTTATTGCATAAACTTAAGATATTTTTGTCAAAGAATTTTGAAACGAAATATCTTGAAATATGTCTTTTGTATTAAGAATTCAAATATATCAGGATTATTCTAGATGTATTCTTGGATTATCACAAAAGACCTATATTAAGAAAATAAATAAGATATTTGATGTGCAGGATTGCAAATTAGGAAATACCTCCTTGCTAAGGAAGACAAAATTAATTTTGTCTAAATCAATGTCCTAAGAATGATTTTAAATCAAAGAAAATACAAAAGACTCCCTATGCTTTAGCAGTGGGAAGTTTGATTTATGTTCAGGTTTTGAATCTCAAGATGTATGTATTCGGTTACTGCGTACATTGTTGGGATGTTGGGCAGATATTTAAGTAATTCAGGAATGGATCTTTAAGATGCAGCCAAATGGATTTTTAAAACATTTTTAGAAAACAAAACATTATATGTTCACA
Source organism: Annona cherimola (assembly GCA_030490835.1). NCBI lineage: Eukaryota > Viridiplantae > Streptophyta > Magnoliopsida > Magnoliales > Annonaceae > Annona > Annona cherimola. Next base: position 9,246,805 of record CM059977.1, on the reverse strand, counting down.
TACAGAAAGTCATATAAATAAGAGATCATTTGGTATTCAGATTGTTACTTTATTGGATGCAAATACAGTTTTAAATCCACTTCAGGCTATATTTATCTGTTTGTTGGAAAAGCTATATCAGGAAAAAGTGCTTAGCAGACATTTATAGCTTTTCGACCATGACAACAGAGTTTATAGCATATTATGGGTCATCCAATTATGGAATATGACTACGGAATATTGTCATAGGGCTGCAAAATATAAATAACATTGAAAGACCACTTAAGTTATTTTGTGACAATAAATTAGTAGTCTAATATTCCAATAACAACAGGAGTTTAGCAATGTTCCTGGTTGTTAAGGAAAGGATTCAGGAAAATGAAGTGTCTATAAAGCATATTGCGACAAACTCCAAAATTGCGGATCCGCTTACTAAGGGTAACACCTTATGGTCTTTCATGAGCATACTGCTCATACAGGTGTTGTATCATTTAATGATATGCTAGTTAAGTGGGAGTTTGTATTCATTTGCTTTTCTGGTTTGGACACTTTACTATGGTTATGAATATTTTCTGCAGAAATAAAGCATTCAGTATTTTGGTTTTTCAGTACTTTTGGTTTTGGTTTGATCTCACCAAATAAGGTGGACCAGTTGGAAATAGGCATGTTAGATCACATTACATGTAATTTTCATGCTACGCATCCATACTTGATCTATGTCGTTTAGTTATGTTTGATATATGTGATCTTGGATGGGTCTAGTTACGATAAATGTAACAAAGGCCGCCTTGGTTCTATATTGGCATAATTAATGGACGAGATTGTTCGGAAATGATTTTGGTATGATAGCATAAGGTTTTGAGCTCATAAGGTCATATATATAATTATAAAATATATGTAGTCCAAGTGGGAGATTGTTGGAATTTTTGGACACACATATATTATTTATATATATGTGCTATCATAAATTAATGGCCCAAATTATAAAAGTGATTTTATAAGGTTTTGTGGGCCTAAATCATTTAATCAAGTATGGATCTCCTATGCGTAGAAACCATATAGCCTATTTTCTAATTTCTAATTTTATGATGGGCTAAATTGGAAATAGGAAAGATAGGCTTCCTATAAAATAGGTTGTGGTCCCCGGGTTATGCATCCTATCAGGGTTCTTTTCTGTCATCCCATCAGTAGAGAAGAGGAGCAAACCCTAGGTGCATTAACTTGGAAGACCCAAGAACCACAGAATTAAAAGATTAACAGCATCATGGATTCAGGTACGCTTCCGCTTATGGTTTTAATTTCTTAGCAATTTTAGCATGAAGGATCCTGTTTGATTATGGATTTAATCAATACGGTTTTCCCAACATCTACTGTAATTTTAATTAATGTTAATTCCAACAATTCAAAAATTTTCAGTTCGAATTTCGGACTTTAGTTTTCTAAAACTTGGAAAAGAATCCTGATTTTTAGTAACCGTTACTGAACAACTATCTAAGTTCGTGAATTTAAAGAAAGTAGCCTCCCACGAAGTCCATAAGTAAGAGTACATATTTTTTATTAAATTATTTGGAAAAAGGTCCAAACAAGCCCAGATGGATATATCTGAGCAGTAGTTTAAACCTGATATTATTATTATTATTGTTATTATTATTGTTGTTGTTGTTATTATTATTATTATATCATATGTTTGAGAAATGATAAAACTTTTGAATGAAAATTTTTTGTGCAAAAAATTTAAAATTAGATAATATGATGTGATATAATATAAATAATAAAGAGAAATAAAGAAATAAAGTTAAAATAAATTAGTTAATTGTATAAATAGTTGCATAGAAATAATTGAAAAATAAGATAATTTGTAAAAGAAAATGTAAAAATAAATAAATAAATAAGATAACTATTGACAATGAAAAGTTTTAAATTAAAAAATTTTTAATTAAAGAATTTTTTTTGAAAAACAAACATATCCAAGCTGGGACCGATCAATGCTCCCAAGCTGGGAAAGTAGGGCCTGTTTCGAGATCCGAACCAGCACTTCTGAATATTTTAAATGTGTTCAGTTGCACACAAAATCATGTTATCTTGCAAAACATCCTTACCATTAGTAAAAGTTTCCACTCTCGCGGGAAGTTGGTCGGGTTGCTCCTCTGCAAACATGCTTGGGTGGCAACGTGATACCATGCGTCCGGCGACTTCGGCCACTCCTACGTGGCATTCCAATGGGCGTCAGATCGGCCGAGTAGAAAAGGAGCCGTTGGATGGAGCTTTTGCAAAATAACCCCTGCGTCCAAATGACAAGAAAGGCAGCCACAAGTGAAGAAAAACTCTACCCTCCCCGAATTGCGCAGCTCCTCATCGCGATCGTGCGTTCCTACCCTCTCACGTCGGAGCTCTCCATGCTCGTCATCTGCTTCATCGCCGCTCGCTGGTAGGTCTCTTTCGTTTCTCCTCTTCTCTTTCTCCCTTTCTCTCATTTCCCTCTCTCATACTGCTGCTCCCACTCTCTTGGGGGCATCTAAATGGAAGCCCCCTCTATCCTTTTCGGTTTTGTGCAGTTCCGGAGCTCCTGATCTTCGCTGGAAACAGAGATGGCGTAACAGAGGGCAGCTGCAGGATTTGATGGGTGGTACTGCCTTAGAATGTAAAGGCAATTTGATTTGCAGCAGTTTTTTTAGGGATGATGGATCGGCAGTCAATGATGGATTTTTTGTGAAAGTTACGATTGAAATGGAAGTTCAAATGTATTTAAGGGTATCCAAGACCTTGTTAGCAATTCATCCTACTGGAAATCTTGTTGAAAATGTCTGTAGCAACTTGTTGAAAATGTCTGTAGTAAAATGTCTTATAAGGGTGTCCAAAGCTTATAGTTTGTAGATGCAGAGCAACAATTTGATGAAAATGTCTTGTGGCAAAGAAGATGGCCGATACGTTTGCAACAAGTGGTTGAAAGGGATTATGGATGTAATGTACCTTCCGACTAGAACACAGCAGCTAATTACAATGGATCCAAATCCCAAACTATAAGCTTTGTAGGAAGCGCACCTAAGTGACATGGGATTTACTAACTTGGTATTGAGAAATTTTTTAAAATTGCACAAGTGATTCCGTCCAAGGAAAAATAGTATGAGCCCGCCATGATGGAAAAACTAGGAAAAAATTGAAAAGCGGCGGATGTTGCATGAGGACACACGCAACTGCTTTCAATTTCTTCTGTTAGAGATAGAATGGAGACCATAGAGGTGTAAATTGGTTGCTTCCAACCCTGTTTTTCGCACTATAAAATAACCTATCGAGCAATGGATGACGACTAGAGAATGGAGATGGAAGAGGTGGTGAAGCAGGTGATGGAGGGAAGAGGGCGAGGGCTATTGAATCAAGGCCAGGACAGTTGGAGAAGATGAAGTGGAACGTCATAGACGGGAAAGAAACTGATTGGTGCGAGCGGCAGCGACAACGATCAGCGGCGACTGAGAAGATGGTGGCGGCGACTAATGCTACCGGTGGTAGGGACGACTCGTGCACAAGAGGGGTGAAGGAGAGGGAGAATCGCGCGGGGAGATGACAAGATTCATTGGTGTAATAGTTACGAAAAAAATGAGTTGTCTATTCAAAATAATGATGTGTCCGCTGATATGACATCCTGACCAATGACCATTTAACCAAGCAATGGACTAATAATAAGTGGAAGGCTATTTGGCTAAGCCCAAATAAGCCCCCTTAGGATGAATGGATTGAGTTATATAAGATATTACAAGTATTTAACTCAACAGCCTAAAATGTTTAAATGGTTAAGGTGCTGATCTTTAGTAGATGAGATCTCGAAATTGAGTTTCGGTGAATGTATAAATGGTGTGTTTTGCCTTTTTTAGCTCTGTGGGCCTCGCCCATTTGGGGAGTTGACGGGGATATACCGAAGTAAAGAGAAGAAACGCTGCAGCTGAAGAAAGGGAAAAGCCGATCCATTCCGTTCAAGTGATCCATTTCATTTTCTTCTTTAAAGTAAGAGGGATTTTGTTTCTTTAGCCTTTAATTGTGGCATGATTTAATGAGAATTTATCACATGATTATGTCAATGATTATGCTAATATGTGATTTCATGGTCGTTAATCATGTTGAGATTATGCTATGGACGCCGCATAATTATTTGAGGAATGTATTATTTACATTAAAATTAATTATGTGATGAATTATCAATAATTTGATGATTTTATTAACATAAGGATAATTTTGGGCAAGATGGAAAGCATAATGGCATAATTATAATTTATTTTGAGTAAAATAAATTAATGTATATAATTATGTACGTTATCTTATGCTTGGATGGCCTAAAATTAAATATGTTTGCCAAATTCTTAATAGGAGGAATTTTTATGCATTTTAATGCATTTAAGATGTTTAAAGGAGATATATATGGAAATAATATTAAAATATTATATATATATCTTATGTAAATGGTCAAATGAGAAAAATGGAAGTCACTGTCTATTTTTTAGATTTATGGACATTTTACAATTCCGCCTAGTAGTTTTCTGAAAATCATGAGCTGTCATGGAGTTTTTGTAAAATCAGGAGACAGCAGGAGAATCTGTAATTTCAGAAGCTGGCGGTGGGTTTCCAGGACTGGCTGGATCCAAGCTGAGCCCAGCAGCAAAAGAGCCCAACTGTTGTGATGGGAATCAGGAGAAAGATCCAGATAGCTAACCCAGGGCGTAGAGCCCAAAGCTGAAACCTAGGCAGAAGCCCGGAAGTAAAGCCCAGAAATGCGGCCCACCATGAAGCCCAGTAGGGCAGGATTACTGGCGCGAGGGACACGTGGCACCGGTTGGTGCGTCTATTTTTAAATTGATGCAAATTGAGCTCTAGAGGTCCGATTTGAGTGATCCATAAGTCGTTTCCTATGGATTTGGATATCCTGAGTTTAATGAAAGGTCTAGATTATCCAAATAATGCCTAAAAGTTTGAGTTTTGGGGATAAAGGAGTATCTTAAAGGATTTAAAGTTTTAAGTCCTCAGGGTAGTTCCCAAATGTAAAAGTGAGTACTTGTATGAGAAGATGATGACATATAAGATGTATTAAAGGTTTAAAAAGTTGAATAATTGAGAGAAGATGATATATTCTTATAAACTTAATTGTAGGACATAATTCTACTTACTGAGTTCTTGTGAGTTTACTCCTTTTCCTTTGACTCTCAGATGATCAAGTGGATGGTGACCAATGAGGTGGTGGTGGCGTGATGATGAATTGATTTCATTTTATATAATGAGTGGCTTGTCTTGGAAGTGAACATTTTCATTTAATATAAGTATGTTTGTAATAACTCTATGGACATGATGGTTTGGATGTAACAATGCAAGTTTATTTCTTGTTGCCTAAATGAGATGGTTTTATTCAATGCACGGAAAGATCCTGGAGTTTTAAATGGCTTGGATCGAAAATTAAAGCAAAAGCTTTGATTTTTAGTTCAGGTCATTACAAATGGGGATTTAGGGGTCCATTTTTTTTTTATTGAAATTTCCAAATATATTCACATTTTTTAATCATAATTCCTTCTATACCTACATATTTTCAAAAATTTCTCTATTACACATAAATTTTTACCAAAATTCCTTCCATACCCACAACATGACAATTCCATCATGGTGTCTAAATTTTTGAATTTTTTATTTTTAATGTTTTCAAAATGACCATAGTACCCATCCATCAGGGCGAGTTCATTCCATGACACCATGGTTGTTTTCAATTATGAAAGCTCAAAGCAACCAAATTCAAGCAGGATGTCACCTCGTGTTTCTCCGAATTTGAATTTTTTTAAAGATTTGGACCATGAATCCTCTCTTAACGATGTTGGCCTTTTGAAATGACCATTGAAGGGTTTGTTTTCAAAGGAAGGGATAATTTGTGAAATGAATCACGTTGTTTATCTATGACCCCGTCTCCAGTAGCTTGTGGATGGTCAATATAGCCTCTAATTTGGGGTTGAAGATGACGATGGGTGTTGTAGTGACGGTTGAATTTAAGAATCAGATAGATTAAAAATATCTTACAGCTAGAAGGTGAGTTTTTATAATAGTAGCGAGTGGGTTTTACTGGTTCACTATTTCGAGGTTGAAATGATGGGAGGTGTTTCTATTTAGCTTCATCTGTTGTTAAAGAAGATTTTGTTTGCTAGTGACTGATCAGGAGAGGTGAACAGATATCTATTCGACTTAGCTTGTTGCCACAAAAGATGATAGTCGCCAGTGATCGATCAAGAAAAAGATGGGTTAGGTTGCATGTACATATAATTATAAGTTGCAATATTGGAATTTTGGACACACATATATATTAATTATATGTATACGCTATCATAAATAGCGGCCCAAATTATAAAGTGATCTTATAAGGTTTTATGGGCCTAAATCATCTAATAAAGTATGGATCTCCTATGCGTAGAAACCCTAGCGTCTAATTTCTAATTTCTATTTTTATGATGGGCTAAATTAGAAATATGAAAGATAGACTTCCAATATAAACGGTTGTGGTCCCCGGGTTATGCACATATTAGGGTTCTTTTCTACCATCCCATCAGTAGAGAAGAGGAGTTACCTTCTCCTGAAAAATCCTAGGGCATTAACCTGGAAGACCAATAAACCACAAGGATTCAAGAACAACTGCTTCCATAGATTCAGGTACGCTTCCGCTTATGGTTTTATTTTTCTTAGTGATTTGACATGGAGGTTCCTGGGTGATTATGGATTTAATCAATTAGGTTTTTCCAACAAGTGGTATCAAAGCCGATCTTCATGTTGAATCATTGAGAAATATTTTCTCCCTTTTATTTTATATGGGATTTCAGAATTTTTCGATACGAAATATGCTATGGATTAAAGTCTTCCCGTCATGCTTTCTGATTTCGTAACACCTACGGATTAGCATGCCGTGGAACTTTATGGATTTGAAATTTTTTATTTTTGGTATCTGTAAAAATAACGTGCTGGTTGTTATTATTTTTGATTGAAACGTCCATAATTATTGATGGATTTGGATTCAACGTGCTGGTTGCCATTGGTCATTAATTTACGGTGATTCAAAAGGAACAAATAGCAAAGGGCCGTAACTCCTTTTAATGGCTGCCACGGCCGCTTTTCTTTTATTTTTCGTGTTTGGGTTTCACGAGAAAACAGCAACGGCAGCTATGTCCGGCTAATCCAATCAAAATTAAAAACCCAAAAGGGTGGCAGTTCGTCTCTGATTCAAGCAACTATCATTAAATAAATAAACAAAAAAAAGAAAAAAAAGGAGGGAGGTCGTGGGTTGCCTGGATACAGGTTTGCCACCTGGATTTTCGCCGGAACTGGGCGAACGGTCGAATGGCGATCTGGGCGGACGGCCGGATGGCGATCTGGACGGCTGGGTGCGGCGGCTGCAATTCGGACGGGAGCAGCTGTTCGCTGCTGGCGGCAGCAGCGGTGAAAATCCGGCCGCTGGATGCGCTGGACGATGCCGGAGAAGACGCTGTGATCTGCTTTGTCACTGGAAAAGCTGCCGGAAAGCACCGGTTTGGCCCCGGTGGTCGCTGTCGGAGACGATGGCCGCCGGACGGGGCTGTGGCAGGAGGCGGCGGCGGGCAGCAGCTTGGGCATTGCTATGGGTGGCTAGGGTTAGGATTAGGTTTTGGGGAAGAAGAGAAGGATATTTTCATGAAAACCCCTAATTCATAACAAATTTTGCACAAAACCCCTTGAACAGAAATTATTTTTGCAAAAGGGTTCCAATGTTCGAAATTTGCGAAACAACCATTTTTGCACATGGGCTTCTATTTATCTTTTGTGGTCTTGGGCTCCAGAGCCAAACCCACAGCCCAGTCCAACAGGCCAAGACCAAACCATTTACACTTGGGCGGGCCTATTTCACAGGCCCAGGCGGAAACAGCCCACTCAAGTTGGCCAGCCCATTCAGTTCGGCTTGTTTTTAGCCCACTCAAGTTCAAGCCCAAACGCAACAGTCCAGTATTCTATCCGAACCAGTGGCCCAGCCGATCTAGTCCACCTGCATTCTGGCCCACACAGTAGTAGACACGTGGCAGCCTAATAACCGTCCATATTGAATTGATCATATTTTATGACCCTATTATCCTATTTGGACGATCCAGTAGTGGTTTTCTATGTTTTTGGACATTCTGGTTTGAATGGAAGGGACTGATTAAGCCAAATATGTACAGAAATATTAAGTTTTGTGAAATTTACATATATGCATGCAATTTTTGAAGTATATATGCAATTAATTCATGTGGTTAGTTTATGAATATTTAGAAAGTAAATTATGTCTAATCTCATGTGTTTGTGATTTGTTGCTTTCTATTAAAATCTTAAATTAACCTATTGTTGCGCAAAATTCAATTTTGGATTTTTTGGATGTTTAAATTCAAATTGACTCATTATCATGCAAAAGTTTTATGTTTGGAATTCAGAAATAAGTTCAATATTTTGGACTTTTTATTAAATTCAAATAATGGTACAAGTATTTTATGAATTTCTAATGTTTTAAAATAAATTGATTGAAACAACATGCTACCAAAGTAGCCTCTCTTGTGTAAGTTAATTTATTTTTAAGACATTAAGATAATTGTGTGTATGTAATTCATGCGGATATTGATCGGCCCAAAGAAAGATTAATATTTGACCGAATTACGTACACACTTGTGGTAATAAATATATAACAATTATTTGGTACTCTATGTGAATAACAAATCGGCCCAAAGGAAGAAAATATAAGGGAGTATTGTCTCTTCTTACTTTGAAACTAAAGATACTAAGGTTAAAGCGGATTTGCTTGTGCATTTAGTTTTGATTCTTCTAAACATAATTTGATCAGTTTAAAGTTAATTATGATTGACAAAAGGATAAATGATCTCTTAATGAGCTTATTTTTATTGTGTACAAAAGGAGAATAAGTTGAAGTAAGAATATACTAAAAGTACTCACTTGGCAAGTATCTATAAGGACATGAAAAATGATAAAGGAACTACGGATAGTCCAATACAAAAGGAATCAAATAAGAAATTTGGCTATTACTTTTGATAGACTCTTTGACACATAGAAGAATTATATTAATAAGGGTGCATTTTTCACTTTGGTTTGTTCAGTGATTAATTTAGCCTTAGAACCAAGACACATTTTTTATGAATAGATTTGGTGTTGCTATTCATGTAAGGGTGTCCATGCGGGGGTTGCTAGAGTTGCTTAAAGGCCAAATGATGATAAAAGATTCATCGATGGAGGCGATAGCAAATCAAATACTATTAAGGCTATATGGATATTCAAGTTGTTATTATTAAAAACTCAATTTTATTTGAATTCGAAAGAGACATATGGTACCATTTTTAAATGGAATTTGGTTTCTATTTCTGTATTGAATAAATTTGGTTATTTTTATTCATTTGGAAATAGTCATTTTAGTTCTTTTTTTGAATTTAAATATTATTGGATATGCTGAACAATATCAAAATATAAATTGTATGATCCCACATTCAGTTCTATTGAGACCAAAAATGTCAATTCTTTGAGAAAATTGAACTTGAGGAGGAGATATAGTTAGGGACTATGTCTTTAAAGAGAAATCTATAAGACATCGTTGATAAACAGGATATTCCTGATGATCAAGCTCAACAACCTCAAGAATGGATGTCATTGAAGTGATCTACTAGAGAAAAGAGAATGCGGTTTCTGATGGTTGCATCAGATTTCGCCAATACGTCAGGATGACATTAGAATGGTGAAAGGTGATTCCATCAAACAATGTAAAGTAAAACCTTTCAAAAGTAGATTGATGTCATAAATAAGTGATTAAGTTCATGAAAGACAATGACGTTTTGGTAGCCTATTTTATTACCTACAGGTATAAAACTGATTGGTTATAAATGGATATTTAAAACCAAGAAGGAGGGTAATGTGGAAAGGCATAAGGCTTGTCTTGTCGCAATGAACTTTACTCAAAAGGAAGGCATGGATTATAAAGAAATTTTCTCTCCAGTTTTATTGAAAATTTCTTTCAAGATAAATGGCTTTAGTAATGGGTTTCGACCTTGAGCTATAGTAAATGGATGTAAGGATAACATCCATAATGGACTTTCAATTTTTAAAATAAAAATCCATCTACGAGCTCAAGCAAGTTTTCTAATAATGGTATTGCAAATTTCATCAAATTATCATTTCATTCGGTTTTGAAATGAATTCGGTTGATGATTGCATATACTATAAGTTCAGTGGGAGTAACACACAAATATACTGTTTCCCAACATCAAGATAAGTTTATTCCATAAACTTAAGATATTTTTGTCAAAGAATTTTGAAACGAAATATCTTGAAAATATGTCTTTTGTATTAGGAATTCAAATATATCAGGATTATTCTAGATGTATTCTTGGATTATCACAAAAGACCTATATTAAGAAAATACTTAAGATACTTGATATGCAGGATTGCAAATTAGAAAATATCTCCTTGCTAAGGGAGATAAAATTAATTTTGTCTAAATCAGTGTTCCAAGAATGATTATTTTAAATCTAAGGAAATGCAAAAGACTCCCTATACTTTAGCAATGGGAAGTTTAATTTATGTTCAGGTTTTGAATCTCAGGTTGTATGCATTCGGTTACTGCGTACATTATTGGGATGTTAGGCAGATATTTAAGTAATTCAAGAATGGATCTTTAAGATGCAGCCAAACGGATTTTTAAAATATTTTTAGAAAACAAAACATTATATGTTCACATACAGAAAGCCATATAAGTAAGAGATCATTTGGTATTCAGATTTTGACTTTATTGGATGCAAATACAGTTTTAAATCCACTTCAGGCTATATTTATCTGCTTGTTGGAAAAGTTATGTCAGGAAAAAGTGCTTGACAGGCACTTATAGTTTTTCAACCATGACAACAGAGTTTATAGTATATTATGAAGCATCCAATTATAGAATATGACTACATAATTTTGTCACAGGGCAACAAAATATAGATAACATTGAAAGACCACTTAAGTTATTTTGTGACAATAAATTAGTAGTCTAATATTCTAACAACAACAGGAGTTCAACAATGTTCCTGGTTGTTAAGGAAAGGATTCAGGAAAATAAAATGTCTATAAAGCATATTGCGACAAACTCCAAAATTGTGGATCCGCTTACTAAGGGCAACACCTTATGGTCTTTCATGAGCATACTGCTCATACAGGTGTTGTATCATTTAATGATATGCTAGTTAAGTGGGAGTTTGTATTTATTTGTTTTTCTGGTTTAGACACTTTAATATGATTATGGATATTTTCTACAGAAATAAAGTATTCGGTATTTTGGTTTTTCAGTACTTTTGGTTTTGGTTTGATCTCACCAAATAAGGTGGACCAGTTGGAAATAGGCATGTTAGATCACATTACATGTAATTTTCATGCTACGCATCCATACTTGATCTATGTCATTTGGTTATGTTTGATATATGTGATCATGGATGGGTCTAGTTACGATAAATGTGACAAAGGCCGCCTTGGTTCTATATTGGCATAACTAATGGACGAGATTGTTCGGAGATGATTTTAGTATGATAGAAAAAGGTTTTGAGCTCATAAGGTTATATATATAATTATAAAATATATGTAGTCCAAGTGGGAGATTGTTGGAATTTTGGACACTCATATATATTAATTATATGTATACGCTATCATAAATAGCGGCCCAAATTATAAAGTGATCTTATAAGGTTTTATGGACCTAAATCATCTAATAAAGTATGGATCTCCTATGCGTAGAAACCCTACCGTCTAATTTCTAATTTCTATTTTTATGATGGGCTAAATTAGAAATATGAAAGATATGCTTCCAATATAAACGGTTGTGGTCCCCGGGTTATGCACTTATTAGGGTTCTTTTCTACCATCCCATCAGTAGAGAAGAGGAGTCACCTTCTCCTGAAAAATCCTAGGGCATTAACCTGGAAGACCAATAAACCACAAGGATTCAAGAATAACTGCTTCCATAGATTCAGGTACGCTTCCGCTTATGGTTTTATTTTTCTTAGTGATTTGACATGGAGGTTCCTGGGTGATTATGGATTTAATCAATTAGGTTTTTCCAACATGCAAAGCCACAGCATGGGAGTCTAGTACTCCATCATCATGGGTTCGAGCAATCATGGCTGCCCCATGGCTAGCTACAGGTCATTGGATGAAACCACCCAACTGCTGGCATCTTTCCTCTCCAATGGCAACAGCTAAGTAGTCTTCTTCTACTAGCGGCCGAATGGCTTCTCTAGTAATAATAATCGGTAAGAAAAAAAGGAGAACACTCATCATGCAGATACCATTGATCCTAACTTACTCATAGAAATCTAATTTGTTCAACCAAATTGATAACATGAACCAAATATGCAAGATCTGTTGGAGAAGATGACAAACGATGCAAATCGCTACCAACGAGAAAGTAGAGAAGATAGTCGGAGCCATACGCAAACCGCGGCTGGAGCCCTAACTTGGGAGGACAATTGAGTCATTTCACCTGATTGTTAACAGTGATTGCAATTATAATCAATGGCTTGAGTAGGAAGGAAATAATGGGAAATATTCATAGGCATAGGAGGAATCTTATCAAATTCATAGCTATATAAGGAATTAGAGTCAAAATTCATGAGTATATTTGAAAATTACCCCTTTTTTAAAAAAAAGTTGGCCTCTTTACTCCGTTAGCAGCCTAGAGTAGGGGTGCAACTTGGGCTCATGAAACTCGGGTTCATCTCGACCCTCACCCTAACCCTATTTATAAAACATCAACTCTAACTCTAACCCTAACCCTATTTGTAAAACCTGAACCCTAACCCTATTTTTGAAAATCGGGTTCGGGCTGAGTTTCAGGTTGGAATTTATGTTAATGAATTTACATTTTATTTAAAAGTGATAAGTTTAGAATTTCATATGAATAAATAATAACAACAAATTATGTAGGTAAACATAATAATATATAATCAAACTACATATTTTTTAAAAATAGTAATGTAAAGAATATTTCTAGAAAAAATTTAACATTAAAACTAAGATAAAGAAAAAAAATTAATAAGTATAAAAATGAATGATAGAAATAAAAGATAAATATAAATGAAATAATATACTTTATTTACAATAAAATTACAATATGTCAAATATGTATTCAAATATACATATAATAACATAAAATATGAAGAATATAAAAAAATATTGTTTTAAATAGTATGTATATAATATATTTTATAATAAAAAATAAAATGGAAAATCGGGCTCGGGTTCCTCCGGGTTTGGGTTTTTCGGGCTCGGTTTATGAAAAATCAAGTTCCAACACTAGCACACTGCCCAAAATCGGGTTCGGTGGGCTAAGTTCGGGCTCAACCCGGCCCAAGTTGCACCCTTAGGCTAGGGGGGGTAAATTGAAAACTTTTAACGTCTACAAATCCAACGGCTGCTTTTCCTTAGGAAGTCCCGGACGCGCTGTATCACGTTCCGGTATTTTGCCATGGAAGGATGTTAGGCCAAATAGGCCTGTAAGCTAGTTTCTGGAAAGAAGCTCTAGCTCTCGCCAACCTGGGCTATCTGGCTTTGCCATTTTTGGAATGATATGGGCTTGATTGGGCATGGGAATGAAGACAAATAACAGGGGCTGACCCATGGACTGAACCTTGAGCCTATGAAAACAAAACCACCCATCCACCAGAAATCAAAAGGAGAGCAGCACATGAGGGTAGATTGTAGTCGTAGAAGAACTTGCATCAATCAATTAAAGTTCCAGCATTCCATATGGATCGCAGCTTCTAGAGAAATCGCACTTCTGATTTTATATGATTGGACTTGCAGTCTTCCACATGATTCTGCAGGAGTTGGACTGCCGCGTATCACTATCAAAGAAGAATTTGAGGTGGCCAGCCAAACTATCAAGGAAAGAAAGGCAATGCAGTCAAACCGCAGAGCGGCACGTGAATGGAACTTGTGCCTAAACGCATGAAAGCACAAAATTGCATTTTTCAAATACAGAATACTTAAAAATATTGCAGAGTATTACTCCATTTTAATCAAATTGTAAAATCAAGGATTAATTAAGTGCATTTTTGTCGTCATTACTGCGACCATGCCCTCAAAGATGGTGGACATTAGTAAGCTATTGCAATGCCGTGGCCCTCCCGCCAAGTCACGAGCCAGCCTGAGTCAATATTTGCTGATGCAACCATGAATCGACGTTTCTCTAGAGAAAACAGCTGCAGGGTGTGAGGTCCCATCTCGATTCACCAATGGCATGGCGGCAGGTTGATTCTTGCTGTCTTGACAGCGAAGGTCAGGAAGGTTCCGCTTCGGGAGCGTGCATCTCCTCTGCAGTGCGAATTGCAATAACAAAACCCAGGTTACCAGACCACCGACTCGGACTCGCTTGCTCCCTTTTACAAGGAGTGTGGACAGGCTACGCTCACTTGTATTCCAATGTCATCAATACCGGATCGAACCGGACTGGAACCATGGCCGGTCCGATTCTACCGGTTTTCGGTTGGAAGAAACAAACCGTCCAGAACCGGTTTAGTTAGGACGGTTTCCCGTTTTTAAACCGGACGGTTAATCCAGTTCGAACAGCACAGTGCATATATATAAAAAACCCTAAAATCCATTTCTGCTCCTTCGCCATTCCCGTCTCGTCCTGCCCCCATTTTGTTGTTTTGAAAAAATCTCTCTGCTGCTGAGAAAATTAATCTTCTGCTACAGAAACTCATCTGCCACTGCTCCCATCATCTGCTAAGAAAACCGATCTCTTGCTGCAAAAACTCACCTGTCATTGTCATTGCCTTTTCACCTTTCTTGCTTTAGACTGGCAGGCGGCAGCTGCCGCAATTCATCTTCTCTCTGGCAGTCAACACTCCAGGCTCCAGCATAGCTTCTCTTCTTTCCAGCCGTCCATCACAACTTCATAGTCTACTCCTTTCCAATCAGTAACATCGTTTTTCTCGACGGTAATATCATTTTCTCAAATAGAAAATGAAACATGCAAATATAAAATGCCGAGTCCGGGCTCCCCCCTCTGTTTTAGACTTTTAGTAGACCAGGATGAAAACATTATGGAAACACTAGACTGGCACACTTGTGGATTGGAATGCAAGTTTATTTGTGTGGAAATCATTTTGACCTATCATTGCATTTAATTGGGCTACCATATCAGTCGTCCAACACCTCACCTGTGCAGTATTGGTTTGTTGAATTTATGGCCTATTGAATTACTTACTTTGATATTACCACTTTATTTTTGTAAGAAATTATATTTAATTTGTTACCATTTTTATTACTACTTTTATTTCTGTAAGACATCATATTTAATTTGCTGCCACTTGCCACTTGCCACTTGCTAGCCCCTGTTGGTTTCTATTGCAATTTAGCTTCTAAAAATATGATCATAATCTCAATTATTTCATTGATTTTTATACCTGAATTTTAAAATTTTTATATTAGAAATCCATGACACGTCTCACATAAATTACTAATATACCGGTTTAATCCGGTTTTCAAAAATGGTTGACGCGGTTGGTTCTGATAATATTGCTTGTATAGTTGTATCTACCAGCGCTAACGACTTTCTGTTTGTAGCTGACGGGTACGCATTTATCGAGGCCGTAAATTAATTGTGATTTCATTTTCGAAAGTAAAACTTGTTCCGGTGAATGTCCGAATATATTTGTCTTTCTTCAAACGCATTGAATTTCGAGAGAGGAAACAAATTTGGTCAAATATCAAATTATCAATAAAACAAAATTATATTAAAAAAATGGGGGGAAAAGGACCGGCTAGTAGGGACCAATATGTATTTTATAAGCTATGCCTTCCATGACAGGGTCAAATAGATGGATAAAGTCTTGTCCGAGCATATTCCAATTTCCAACCATGATGTTAATTAATTCAAATAATTTTTTAAATAAATCATAGTAGTGGAATGGAATAAAATAAAATTGTCCATGTCCTCAACATAAAGTATAATTAATGTAAATCGTAAAGTAAAAAGTCAAAATAGTGAAAATAATAATAACGATGAATATATATATAAATAAAATAACGGTAAAAATCGTGTATATATCAAATGGAGCCTTGGGCATTTCAATCCAATGACAGATGAAACTGAGGATAAAGGTGAGGGAAAGAGTTGTAAGACTTTTGCCAATTACTGCTGTGGGCTTGTTTGATATGCCAGAAACATGGATGGAAATCGATTTTTCCTTTATTCAAACATCTATATTTTTATTAATATTTTTCATCGTTATCTTCAATTATATCATATGAAAGATCTATCTACTTTATTTTATTCAAACGGTCAATTTTCAGCAGTCAATTGTGTGTATATATATATATATGATCTCATTTTCTTTTATTTTTTATTTTAATATTTTACTCCTTTTCCATCATTTTTTATGTTCACGGTGGAATCGGCCGCTATCCGGTTTTATTGTTTGTCGCACACATTTGGCATGTTTCTAGGTTTCCTCCCATTTCACGTAGCCCTGTGAGAAACCCTGCGGTGGAGCCCACCAATTTTGAAAACGATGGACAACCACAGCCCACAGGTTAATTCAAGTAGCTGGAAGTGTTGGCCAATGGCCAGCAATATACCTATATTTGCTTATAATCTGCAAATATATCAAGATGGTTCGAATATAATTAGAAATATACTTACTTAGTTCTAAAAATATAAAGATGATATTCGTATAAGTTCGATTATAATTCCAAACAGCTCATCTCATCATTACTTAGTTCTCAAAACATAAAAATGATCTTCGTATAGTTTGATTATAATTCTAAATAGCTTACGTCACGATGACATGAGTATATTTATAATTATGATTAACTTTGTGAACATTGTTTGCAATTTTTAAAACTAAGTGATTTGCAATTTTCAAAACTAAGTGTATTAGTAATTATCCCTAAATTATGTACGTATTTTTACAAATTATATTTTATATTTTTTAGAAATATATGTGTTTTTAGGGGAACAATTATGGCCGGCCCAAAATTGTATTTTTTATTGTTAAATATTTTATAAAACTTTTAACCTAAAAGAATGATTCAATACTTATGAAAGCATCTCAATATAAAGCATACTTATGCAAGCATCTCAATATAAATTATTTTTTCAATTAGTAGATATCTACGTCACATCTTAACTTATATTACAATGAAGCTTTAAGATAATTCTTATAATTTTCTAAAAGGAGATTATAAGCTACCAAGCATCAAAGGGGGGAGATTATAAACTCATAAATATTAAAGGGAAGAATAAAGCTCCTAAACCACGTAAACCCAAATTCGATACATGACCTAACACTGGTAAGCCTCTGATTACGTGCACTACTCACAAGTGGTTTTAAAAATCTAAATCATTCATCATATTAAATACATCTTATTTTATCATGTCACAAAAAATAATTTTTGTTAGATAGTTAAATATTATAAACAACAACATCTTTCGAGAGTAAATATAATCCATTGAAAATTTTGAAAAATATACAGTATATAAAAGTTTGCAATATTATAGTTTTTTAATCACAAATAAATCATGTGAATAAATAGGTAAATGGCTGGAAATTTTCAAAAAATATTTTTAAATTAAAAAACAATTGATAAGCAGATACTTTTCCATAGTTACATAAGTATTTAATCATTCCTCTTTAATCAAAATTTATCATTTTTGAAGATGTGCAGGTATGTTTTGAATTTTTAAATGTAGAATATTTTGTCATTTTAATGGTGAAAATTTACTAAAATACTCATGTATTTAAATATCCATAAAATACTTATATATCCAAAATTAGTAAAACTTAATTAATAATTTCATAAAATTTTCAAAAAATAAAAATACTTTTTAGGTCAGCAAAATGACTGTAATTTACTTTGCAAACTATGTGAATATATTTATAAAAATATTTCTTGGAAGCCGAAAAAGCACCCTCGGAGATATTTGAGCATATTAAGGAATTTTATTAAATATTTGAGTGCAACTTGGTTGAATAAACTTAATTCAGGGTTGAGCATTCTCTTATATTATTAAAAAACTCATACTCTATTATATACGGGTTGGTTCCATTAGAAATTTATCATATCTTAATTTTTTTAAGGGTCGAATTAATTTCAATTTAAATTCCAAATTAGTATCTTCCTATTATGCCTAAAAATTGTAATTTTACCATAAAAACCATAATCAATGTTATAATAATATAATTTTAAAATATATCTATTGTATGTACTGAATAATAAAAATATTAAACAAATTTACGTATTTATAAAAGATATATTCTTGTGATGAAATATATTTTGTATTTTAGATATACAACATGTTTTACAAAAGATTTATTTAGCATATATTAGTAATTATCTTCGGGCCTTTTAAACTGAATATTTTATTTCAAACTTTTTCTATCTTATAAATATAAAGCTATGAACCTACCTTGTAAATTCTATAATACTTAAAGAGTCGACCTACTTTCATTTAAAAAAAAAAAAGTCAACGTAAGAATATTTTGCCCTAGTAACTAGTTGCATCTCTATAAGTGCTGAAGTATAATTCTCACTAAACCTAGCTTATTTTCAGTATTTTTCTTAGAAAAAAAAGGGGCCGAATCAAACAGGCCGTTCATGTTCCTTGGGCATAATCAATTGCAAGCCGCTGAATGCTTGACGCTCTTGAAATGGATGGAATTTAAGGGAATATTCAGTTAAATTAAAATGTTTTTTATTTGAAACTTTTCAATTTAATACTTTTTACTTTCCAAAATTACTCTATTTTTTAATTATTTATTTACATATTTCTATATAATTATCTTATTTTCATTTATTCTTATATAACTTTTTATATAACTAACTTATTTATTTTAATTTTATTTTATTTGCTACTCATTATTACTTTTATCACATCATATCATTTTCTACTAATTTAAAAATTTTTACGAACAAAACTTTTCATTCACAAATTTTATCAATTTTGAAACACTTCATGAAAAATAATTTAAAAGAAATATATTTGTGTCAATGTGAAAAATAATTTTAAAATAAGATATTTTGTAGAAAATTTTTTGAATGTATTTGTTTACACCTACAAATTTGCAAATCAAAACTTTTCAAAATGCACAATTATTCAATTTTTATGTTATTTATTCACGTATTTCTAATTTTCATACAATTATCATATTTTCAATCAATTCTACGCAATTATACATATAACAAACCTATCCGTTTTAACATTGTTTTCTTTATTTCTCATTATTATTCTTATCATGTCACATTATTTTTTTCCATCTTCAAATCTTTTATATAAAAAAATTTTCATTTTAAAATTTTGTAACTTCCTAAACATGTTCTAATGTCATTGGTATTTTAGGATAGATAGCATCTTTTATAAATCTAAGTTCCTCGTTGTCAACTGAATTGTTGTCAGCTCGAGAGTTTCAACAATAGATGAGAATTTATTATCCCCGTATGGATAGTGCCACTTGTTGTCTTCTAAATAAATAGGTAGGAGCTTGTTGATGTGTCTCATGCTATGCTTGCTTGTAACATAATAAATACAATCAATAGAAAAAACACTGTACAATCAATAAACAACCACTATTTCATCCAAAAATAATAATAATAACACTAAGTGCCTCGTCGATTGGATGGACTCGGTATTAATAAATGATGATGGTACTGAATAGCTATTGGGAAATGATCAAACATTTCCAAAAATATTTTTTAGTTTCTTAAAACTTTTCTATAAAATTGTTATGCTATATATATTTAACATATAAACCTCATTTTTGGATGTGTATACATGTATTTTAGATTTTTAAACATACGAATCTTTTAGTCATATTTCAACAATTCAAAATGACTAAAATAATTTTTATTTAAAAATAAAAATAAATGCATATCTAAAAATTAGTAAAACTTAATTTATAGATTAAATATATGCATATATAGATTGTCAATTTTATAAAAAAGTTTAAAACGCAAGAAATATTTTTTTGGAACGGCTGGCTTGAATGTTCATGCCCCTTAGTTATTAGGAGATATTTTGGGATAGATTACGAAAAGGTTAATTAATTAAACTTTTTATGCTTGTGCGTGTAACACCAAATCTGCATGACAGCATCAAACGGTGATGCCGCGGTTCGACGATAACAGGTGGACATGTGGGCCATTTTGCTTCTAGAAATCTTTGAAAATGCTGTTGACAGACGATGCATTCTCGAAGCGTTAGTTGTACTAGAAAAAGGAGAAAAGCACTTCATCTGGTCATGAGCGATCATGTCGAGGACGTGGGATAATGAAATTTTTTGGCACTTCATCTGGTCATGAGCGATCATGTCGAGGACGTGGGATAATGTAATGTTTTGGCGGTTGTCTGTGTTGACAGCGTAGACTTGCCACCAATCATGCCAGCAAAATAATTCTAAGCTCACCATACATAATTGCTCTACAAGGGTCATTTGATTACAGCATGCTACGGACGGTCTAGATTGTTTATTGAGATGCAATCTTCTGATTCCTGAATTATAAGCCGATTACAACTTGGCAGTAACATCATGTTTTTTTTTTTTTTGGTAGAGTAAGAATGAGAATAAGGAATTAAATGGATATTATTGGAGTAGAGTGGAAATAAAGAAAAAATAAATAAATTAGAAAGCTACGAGGAAAAATATGATAAAATGATTATAAATATGAGTAAAAACTTACAAAATATATAATAAGGACGTATTTGGCAATGAATAAAACTCTTGATAAAAAGTTTTGAAGAGTAAAAGTTGTTGAATTATATGATATGGTAGGAATAAGATGAGTAGTAAAAATAATAAAGTTAAAATACATAGGTTAGTTATGTGGATAGATGTGTGGAAATGATTGAAAAATATGGTAATTGTATAGGAAAATGTAAAAAAATAATTAAAAAATATGATAATTATGAAGAGTAAAAAGTTTTAAATTGAAAAATTTTTAACTTAACATTTTCTATCAATTGCTAAATACATCCTACGTTAATAACCATTTTCATTTTTCTCAAAACAAACAGGCCTGTAGTCAATATGCTCGGCATCAACATCGTTATAGCAGGCTTCATGCAGAGCGCAACTCGGTTGGGAAAACCTGAGTACCTCGAATTTTAAATAATTAGCATTGACATTGTTTTTGATATTGATGTTGTTTTTTATGTTATTTGTATTTCAGGTAATAAATCAAGGTTTAACCAAAGTGGGATACTATATGGTTTGGTTTGGTTAAGTGTAATCCGAATGAACGAGATAACTCGAAACACAAACCAAATTACATAATTTAGATGACACGAAAATTCAATTAAAATGATTTAGATTAAACAAATCAAATAATTTTAATATCTTGTATATTTATGTATGATCTTATATCTTATATTAACTTTGTATGCATAACTAAATTGATTATATTTACGTCTTGTAATTTTGGATTTTATTCAAAGTATTCTCTAATTGTAGCATTTATCTGTTTTGCTTTTAATTAAATAGTTACTCAATATATTAAACGATTACTAATAATGCTAAATAATATTTTTAATGCTTAACAACACTACGTAACACTCGTAATATTTTTAGAAACTTCTCACTTATTTATTAATATAGAGCATATTCGACTACACATAAAACTTTTTAAACTAAATTTTTTTTACTATCTACAATTATTCTATTTTTAAATTTTTTTATATCGCTTTATATAATTATCATACTTTTTAATAATTTATGCATAACTACTTATGCAACTAATCAATCTATTTTAACTTTATTATTTTACTCTTCATCATTATCTCTATAATATCACATCATTTTCTTACTTTGAAATTTTTTTATTCATGAAATTTTCATTTTAAAGTTTTATCATTTCTTAAACACACGTTATATTTGACGAATATTATCCGAGGTAGTATCAAATATTTATAAAATTAATATTCCCAAATTATTAACCGAAACTATTAATTTGTTTTGACTTAGATTTAAATTTAAATTTAATAAGTTTGGTTCAATTTAGACTTACTTTCTATGAAATGTATCACGGTTTGGTTTGGATATAGAATTTTCAATTTAAGGGTGTATTTTGCAATAAGCAAAAAATGTTAAACTAAAATTTTTTAATCTAAATTTTTTTATTTTTCATAACTACCATATTTTCACATTTTCCTTTATCAACTACTTTATTTTTATTTCTACACAACTACTCATATAAAAAACTTGATTTAGTTAGGCCAGTCCTTAGTTAGCCTAGCCGAAAAAACATATTTTATTTTTATTTTTTTTCATTTTTTCATGAACATGTAAAGCTAGGTGTATTCAGAAATTTACGAAAATGCCAATGTGTTTAAAAATCCAAAAATCAAAAATGGTAAAACTTAGTTTATAGATTAAATACACTTAGCTTTACATGTTCATAAAAAAACTAAAAAAATATTAAAAAATATGTTTTTTGGTCAAGCTAAATAAGGCATTAGCTAGCCTAGCCTAACTAAATTAGGCATCCTCATATAATTAGTCAATCTATTTTAATTTTATTTTTTTTATTCCTCACTATTACTCCTGTCATATCATATCATTTTCTTACAATTCAATTTTTTTTTTACATAAAAAATCTAAAATTTTTATCATTTTTCACGTGCTATTAATTAAAAGGTTTGTGGTATAAAAAAAAACAGCCCCTTTTTGTTTTCTATCAAAAACAAACAGCCACTTATTTTAACGTTTCGACTCAAATCCCCAACCTATACAGGCCTACGGTTTACTTTATGCATCAAAAATAAAATCCACAGGCTAGAAGTTTTTCATGAATCTAATGAGAATACCAAAAAAGCGATTCGTTTTTAATCAATCTAGTTGGTCCCCCGTAATTTCCACATGATAAATTTTCTAGTGCACGTGCATAGAAGCCATCTGCCCAAGTATGAAATGAATCATTTTCACGTGGGTTTCCGTTCTCTTTTGACGCTCTGGCCTCGTGGGGCGTAGCACTGTTACGGGATCCACCAAAATTCACACGTCACCACTCACCAATCGCAGCACACGTGGGGGACGTCAGGGAATGTAAGATTTTGTAAATCTGTGGAATTGGGTGCGTACAAAACAAATAGAATATTTTTAAAAGGTGTGACGGATAGAAATAATATGGCTAGATTTAGAATAAGGGCGTGTCAGTTAATAATTAAAAGTTGTCAATAAAACTTTTCACTCTCCATAACTATCTTATTTTTTAATCATTTCTTCACATTTTTCTATACAACTATCCTACTTTTCAATCATTTCTACACAACTACCAACACAACTAACCTATCAATTTTAACTTTATCCTATTTATTACTCATTATTACCCCTATCATATCACATCATTTGACAATTTTTATTCTCTGTAACTTTTCATCAAAAGTTTTATCCATTCCCAAACATGCCCTTAATAAGTTTGACGAAAATAGTTAGTAGGAAAACTAATTAGAATATATAGATAAAATTGAAAAAAATGACGTCGGGATGTGTATCATATCCGTACTCACACCGTTTTCCCATATTTTTTCACGTGTTCCCACTTTAGTCGTTTCTCAAACGTCCCCAGGACTTTCATCCATTATTTTTTTCAGGGTTTTTTACATTTTTCGTATTTACAGTTTAAACCTCGAGGTATATATATTTGTTTTTTAAAACATTGAAAAATTTCCTCTACTTTTTAAATCGTAAACGAAACAAATATGAGATGAAATTTTAGAATGAAAGTATATTAGAAACAGAAAAACGAATATCAGAATTATGAGAAGATGTATCGAAAATTTAAAAAGCATGTTGTTATTTTTTGAAAATAATTTTTTTTTTTTGTTGAAAACATGAGATTCCATTATAAGATCATCCATTCTAGAGCTATGAACAAGTTTTATATCATGAATAAACCCAAACAATGTCTATTGTTTTCAATTTATATATTTACTTTCTAAACCTTTTAAATTTGCCTCTTTTACTTTTTAAACTCTAAATTTTAATCATCAATAAACTTGTGCAATGCTTATTATCTTTGATTGAAAAGATGAAAATATCCATCCTTTTCCATATGATAAAGTCGACTTGATTGATGACTCATGTAGGTCCACATTTACTTTTTTGTACATAAGAGATGTTGACTTGTACGAGCCCATGTACACTTCACTCTCTATATGATGAGTTGACTCATATGAGCCCACATCTACTTATGTGTAGAAGAATATTTTCATTTTTTCAATTAAAGATAATAGAAGTCATGTAGATTTATTCCTAATACGAAATTTCAAGATTTACAAAGCAAAATAGGAAAACTTATGAAGTTTAAAAAATAAATACGTAAACCTTATTGCTTAAAATATAAAGAGACATGTAGAATGGTGAGAATAGAACAACTCTTTTTATTTGATACAAAAGAATCATTGGTCATTTCCACATAGAATTGGCACAGAATACAACAATTCACGCTATTGTTGGAAGCCAACAACTTGTGACTTGCTATTCCCACAACATGGGTTGGTACAAAATACACGACAGGCCATCCATGGCTAACGCGGGTGGCAGGAAACATGGTTTCCTTAACCGCAGTCCTTAGTTGGAAATCGAGGCTTAGGGGTTACATCCCCTTTATTGTGTTGGTGGAGTTGTATCTCCATATTGTTTGACGGGGTTGTGTCCCCATTATGATGAACGAGAGTTTGTTGTCTTCACTAAGCTTGATTGTAATATCTAGAATGAGTTGTACAATATACACCCAATCAAGAAAAACACAAGACCAAAGACAGGGGAAAAGGTATACATGGCATCGGATAGGATAGACATTGTTACACGGAGTGCCAAACTGTTTACACGATGTGTTTAAAAAATGATAAAACTTTTGAATAGAAAAAATTTAATATAAAAGTCATTTTTTTTTACAAGTATTCATGTATTATAATCATCTCGACTGATATTACAATTGAGCTCTTGAGATATTCTTGCAATTTTTCTAACAACAATCTTACAAATATCTCACTAGTGGACAATGGTAGATGCTTCCACAAATAAGAGAAAAATAACGTCACCATGCATAATGCCACCACACACAACACAACAGTTTGTGTCATGTAAAAACTACAAGTGTTGCGGTTCAAATAGCAGACGTCCACGTTAGAGACCACCTATTGTACCACTGAGGCACTGCGTCGATGACAGTATAAAAGTACTTAAATTCTTAGAAAATAATACGACATAATAAGAATATTGATGGGTGTAGAGATACACCCTCAATAATACATGTGTCATCAAACGTGCCTCTTAAACAAATGGATAAGATATTAAATAGTGGCATGATACCAAGTCCTTCACCACACTTTAAAACTGCCCCAGTTAATCTCTTATATAACAGGAATGCAAATACACTTCGTGGTTACGTTCCCTTAATATTGGAATAACCCCATTACTACTTTAAAAGGAAAGTTCTCCTAGTAAAGAGGACAAAAGATTACTACTAATTTTGTACTTCTTATTACTCTCGAACTCCAAGATCTTCAGAATGTATCTTTAAGGATCCGTTATATGAACCCCCTTTATTTTCACCACCTCCTCCCTAAACTAACTAGATTCTCGGAAACTCTTCAACACCCCCTCTAGTGTCGTCTTAAACCCTCTGAAAATTATTCCAGAGCCTATGAGGATCACGTTGAACCTTCTGTTAGAACTTCATTGAACTCAGCCTAATCCTCTAACAGACCCTCCGTAAGACTTACTCTCTTACAATGAGGAATAAAAAATTAAAATTAAAATAGATAACATTGTTATATAGATATTTGTGTAAAAATGATTGAAAAATATTATTGTATTGGAAGCAGTGAATAAATAATAAATAATTAAAAATATAATAATTATAAAGTAAAAAGTTTTTGTTTGAAAAGTTTTGATTGTAAGCAAACATATCCTTAATTAGCATTTGTTTACATTTTAGATGGGACGAGGATATGATAGAATTTCTTATTTTTTAAAGACATTTGTCTATCATTAAAAAATAACATACTCTTTCCATTTTTCCATACAATCTTGTCAATCTCAATATATATTTTTTCATTCACATCATTGGCAACAATTTTTTTTAATCTTATATCCTTATTTTATTTTTATCTCATTTTCATCCCATCCAAGCTTTGTGCAGTGTCAAGGTTCGGACGCTAAAGGGCAAAAATACAAAATATCACACGTGTTAGAGATCAACAAAAAAAATATATCATATGTGTCAAGTGTCAACACGAGCCAGCCAAAAATATTCCATAAACATTTTTTTATGGTTATTTTAATTTAATTCCAACATCGACAATATTTTACTATAATTACCATGACATTGCGTTAAAACAATAATTTTTTTACATATTGTTACTGCAGTAATTGTTTAATAAAACTTTCATGTGCATCATGCCAATTTTTGTAATGGGGGTTTTGCAAATGCGCGAACGTCCTTTGACTAATATTATTAACACCGTGTCCATTGCTTTATAAAATTATAAATACATCGAACATGTACAACTAGACGCAAAATATAAATAATTAAATATATCCATGCTATTAAAGTCGCATCCCGTTTTGTTAAAAAGTTTCTACGATGCAAATACGCTCATGCCATTGGGAATCTGAATGTCGCATCAATACTGACATAATCGAATATTTGTTTATTCTAGGTTCTAACTTCTAATACTACTCATTTCCATAATCTTTCGGTTTTGCAACCGACGTCTGTTTATCATTATTTTATTTTTCAAAATTTCCACTTTATTCTATTTTAATTTAAGTTCATTTGAAGTCTAATGTACTATATCTTTTTAAAGTTATGGTGCAACTCAAGAGGATATTAATAGGTTAATTAATCATATACTCTAAAATAAGCAGAGTAGAGTAGGTTTTTATTTTCCTACACATAGTTCCAAATAAAAAATATCCGGTATAATTAAGATACGAGAGTTTTCAAGGTCTAAATATCCGAAACCAACTCGAAATACTAATATATATATATATATATCCAAGATCTTTTTTATGAAATATATTATATATTTAGAGATATAAAATATATATTTTAAAATATAGAAACTTGTTTAATTTATTTATTACTTAGTATATCTAATAAATGCATTTTAAAGTTATATTATTATCATATTAATTATAAATTGTTAAGTAAAAATTATATTAGGATTATGATCTCCGAATATAATATGAAAATTAATGCAAACAATCGGTTTAAAATCGAAACTATAATCAAACGGATCATTAAAAATAGGGCAAGGTACATGTGTAGTTAACCCGACATATAGTAAAATAGGGTGTAAGTTCTTGAAAATAGAATAACAGTAGGTTTGATCCTGAATTGGACTTAACGAAACTAAGTTACACGCCTTCTTGAAATCTAGTGGGTTCCGATTACAATCTTTTAATTTTGAGAGCGGCGTAAATTTCAAAAAGGGTGAAACTTAGGTGGGATAAGTTTAGTTCAAGTTAATCTTTGTTTTACCATATTTCTAAAAACTCATATTATACCATATTTTAAGCTCGGTTTGTTTGAAGCCTCGCTTACTCAATTTTCTTATGATTGAGTTTGTTTTTATTTTAACTCCAAATCGATTTTTTAAGATGACTTTCACATTATATGTCAATACTACACTTGTGTTATAAATCTTACTTAAAATGCTACGGTAAATATGATAATAACATAATATTAAATAGAATCATTAAATGTACTAAATAACAACTAAATTAAGCAAGTTTTCCCAAGTTTAAAAGATATTTTTATATTTTAAAATATCTAATTTTTTACATAAAATATATTGAATACATATCAATGATTCGGATCAATTCTAGTGTATGTATCTTATAACCTATCATATCATAACTAAACTAGGTTTTTTTTTACTTAGAACTTACTTTAATTTATGGATAAAAAATAAAAAAATAAAAATTTGCTCTAATTCTTTTTTAGTATCCTATGAGTTAAGCCACGATACCTTACCCAACTTGTACATTGTTGTTCATATCTATTTTGACAATTGTGGGTACAATTTCAATTTATAAATTTTTATTTTTAAATTATACGTGCAAGCTTATATAAAAATAAAAAATAAAGATGAACAACAACAAATATTCAAATGCATTGAGGTTTTTAATATATACATATTTGAAGCATTGAACCATGTCTTACGAATACATACATACTTTTACGAATACTGTAAATGTTTCCACTAAATGATTCACAGGTGTTTATTAAAATATAAAACTTTTCAAAATAAAATATTTCAATATAAAATTTTTAACTTTCCACAACTATTATTTTTTCACTTTCTCATTTGCAACTATAATACTTTCCAATTATTTATACATAACTACTCATATATTTAACTTATTTATTTTAATTTTACTATCGGTTCTGTCACCCTGGTGGTAACTCATTTGCCCAACTACACAATTGACATGAGTTGCCCAACTACACAATTGGCATGAGTTCTAATGGTAGTTGAGACATTTTGTCCCCCTTCATTATTTGGGAGTCATGTTTTCGTGTTTATTTGATGGAGTTATTAGTAGGTTTTATTAGGTGGAACTATATTTTTTAATTTATGAAAATGTCTTCGAGCTTTAATGTAATGAATATTAAAATTTTATAGACATATCAATAAATTTTTTTTATTTAATTTACTTTTCATTATTATCTCTATCATATCACATTATTTTCTTACGTTTTTTAAACTTTTACCCATGAAACCTTTGGTCAGAATTGTTATCACTTTCCAAACCCGGGGTTTAAAAAAAAAAAAAAAAAAAGCAAGCGGACCCCACAGCAATTCTAACGGATTGAACGAGAACGCTCGTTGCGGGCTCGGGCTCGCCGGATGGTGATCTGGCAGAAAAGCACGTTGCGGTACAAAAACCTTCGTATTTACTTCAGCCAGTCTCGAAGCCGTCGCCTGTCGCTAACCTGCGCATACGTTAGCCGCCAGCCAAAAACCAGCAGCGCTTCGTGCTGCCAAAAACCATCACAATCGCAGCCTGACGCGCTGTTTGACACGTCAGCATGTTCTTCTTGGAAATTAGACCCCTTAGATTAACATTACTAAAATGCCATTTATTTTTTTAAATTCGAAATAAATATTTAAAAATCTTCAAAAATAATAAAAATTGATATACATGTCAAATACACTTAGATTAACATTTGTGTAAATTTTTTTTAAAAAAATAGGTGTATACGTCTGGGAGCACTGAGGCTCAATGCTCTCGGAAGTACTGAATTAGAATCCTCTTTCTCATTCGTTATCTTTTTAATTCCTCGAAATGATTATAAAGTATTATAATAAAAAAACAATTACCACTTACTCATGCCAATCATTCCAGTCATAAACTAGATAGACGTAAAGTCGCCCGTCATTGGTGAGGATGGATGATGTAAAAAAATGTTACAGTGTGTTGTAAATAAAAAAATATATATGGTAATTGAAAAAATATATTATTATTATTATCATTGGCATGAGAAGAGTATTTTTTTAGATACATGATCTTATTATGCTAGCTTAAGTAAGGCTTTACTTAAATCCGCCTAAAAACGTATTTTGAGACTTTTTTTAAACTAAGTGTATTAAATTTATAAACCAAGTTGTACCATTTTTTGATATTTTAAGTATTTTTTATTTTTAACACAGCGACATTATCATAAATTTCTGACCTTTTTAGTTTTTTCATAAACGTGTTAAACTAGGTGTATTGAATCTATAAACTAAGTTTTACTATTTTTAAATATTTTTATTTTTAAATATGATAGCATTCTTGTAATTTTCTGACCACCTTGCATAACATGTTTTTAAAAATTAAAAAAAGGACTCAAAATAAGTTTTTTAGTCATCCTAATAGGATTATAATTCTTATTTTATGGATATTCATATATTATATTATCTTTACTAGTATTACAATTAGTCCTAGAAATATTTTTATAATTTTCTAACAAAATTCTACAAATATCGTACCAAATAACCCTATCACTTTTGATGCCAATCACCATTACCAATGAGACATTGCCTTAGTAGTGAGAACAGTTTTTTTTTTTTTTAATAAGAGATTTCATCTAGGAGTGTGTTTAAAAATTAATAAAAAATTTTATGAAAAATTTTGTGTTTGAGAATGAATAAAACTTTTGATGAAAAGTTTTGGCAAAAGTTTTGAAAATTAATAATTGTAAAATAATATGATAAAATAGGGGTAATGATGGGGTAAAAAGAATAAAGTTAAAATAGATAGGTGAGTTTTGTAGGTAGTTATGTAAAAATGATTGAAAAGTACAGTAGTTGCCTAAGAAAATGTGAAAAATGATTAAAAATATAATAGTTATTGAGAGTGAATAGTTTTAACTTTATAACTTTTAAACTTTGCCAAACACACCCTCAGTATAAAAGTTTTTGAAATGTGAAAAAATGTTGTAATATTATAATGATAATGACGAAGAATAGAGAGAATAAAATTAAAATAGATATGTTAAATGTATTGGTAGTTATGTAGAAATAATTAAAAGTTAGGATAGTTGTGCAAGAAAAAGTGAAAAATAATTAAAAAAATGATAGTTGTAAATAGCAAAAAAATTTAGATGAAAAGTTTTAGTTTGAAATATTTTATAGATTACTAAACACTCTTTATTTCTCACTTGTTGGGAACAGGTGTTCTCTAAAATCTAAAAGTTATATTGGATTAGATGTCTTAGTTTAAAGATTTTTTAATTTTAATACAAATTTTATTAGACTCCCCTTCTATGTAATTAAGTTACATAAAAATGGTCTTATGTAATCCTTTAATTTTTAAGATATAGACGACTGATTTAAAATCCAATCAATTCATTGTATTTAACATTACTTATTTATCCAGAAGACTAAGTTCTATCCAAATTAAGTATGCTCATGGGTAACATTTGCTAAAAAAAATATATTCATATATAAATTATGAAAAATGCTTAGATCAATTCACACATGTATTAAATTTTAATAATACTTTATAAAATTATTTATTCGCATAACAGTGACATTATAGATGATTTAGATGTTGAAAAAGTCACTTTAAAATTAATATTTTAGTATAAAATTATTTTATTATGTTGATTTTATATATTTATAGATGGAAACTATATACAATGAAATAAAAAAAAATTGAGATATTATAAATGATGCTAAATACAAAAATGAAGTAAAATATTCATGGATTATTATGATTTTAAAACTGAGAGTTGCATGGAAAAGAGGTGGGCTTTTTAGTCTTTCAGAGAAGCGTTGCCGATGATCTGGTAGTATTTGGATGCAGTGAAAGGGGACTTTTGGTAAAGTGTAAAATTATGGGATTGTGGGAAATGAAAAAGAGAATACTTTGAGAAATGTGTGATTAATAGGAAATAATAGATGTGCAGTTGTAATAAATAGATTTGTTGTATGTAGTTGATAGGGAAAATGATTGGAAAGTAGAGATAAAAATGAGAAAAATAGTGTAATTGATGGAGTAATGACTAGTCTTGGGAAACCATAGTTCCCACACTCATATGTTATATGTTACCAAACGTCTCTAAAATTTCATAGCAATTATTTTTGCCAATAAAAACTATACATTTGTTGTTTTTCGTTTTTTTTTTAACAGGATAAAAACTCTGCATTAATTGCATGGGACCAGGGGCATACATCAGGTCATTCTTCTCCGTACTCGTCGGTTTCCAATACTTGCTGCATTACTGCAGGCGAAAATTGTCTCTAACAAGCCCTTAAATGACATCTTTTTTTTCCAATAAAAAAAAATGACATCTTTTCTCCTGCCACCCCTTTCATTGAAGAATTTTACGAAAAATACGGCTAGTTTTCGTTTGCCAAGCAGCCCCTTATCATATATATATATATATATATATATATATATATATATATATAAGAGTTGTTCGGTGCAACGTCATTGCACCGGAACAGCAGTACAGTGATCTAAAAATGGGCCCCACATGATCATGAAATCATGATCTACTCCACCCATTGTATTTAGAATAATGTATTCTATTACCATACCAATTTTCATCACAATCAGATACTTTAAAGTTGTTATTTACATCAAACTATTTTATTACGTTGGAAATAACAACAAACTATTTTATTACGTTTGATTTGTACCATTTTCAGATGGGGCCCACATACATATCTGATTGGGATGAAAATTGGTATGATAATAGAATACATTATTCTAAATATAATGGGTGGAGTAGATCATGATTTCATGATCATGTGGGGCCCATTTCAGCGATGCTGCACAGGAATATATTCCTATATATATATTTCATTCTGGGTACACATTACATTCTCATTTCATTTTCCTAACATGAGATTTCGTTTACAAAATGCATAGCTTATTTGCGGTAAGTCGCTCTATTTAAATTCCTTCAAAATGTTTTATTGATTTGCCAAACATTGTCAAAAATTCGAAATGAACTTTTCGTTGATCCCATTGTATAGCCAAATGAAACCCAAGTTAGAAGTAATTTCGTGTGAGCGCATTTGGAAAACTTCTAAAATTTTTGAATTTTTTTTTTTCAATAATAATTATCTTATTTTTCTGATTACTTCCTCACATCTTTTCATATAAATATTTTATTTTAAATTTTTTTTACAAAATTTTCTATACAACTATCACTTACTCCCTGTAATTATCTTCGATTTATCATAGCAATCTCTCGTATTTTTCTAAATTTGTTTAAATAAAAACTTTTCATTATATGGGTGTGTTTGGGAATGTATAAAACTTTTGATGAAAAGTTTTGGAGAGTAAAAGTTGTCAAATGATGTGATATAAGAGGGGTAATGATGATAAATAAAGATGATAAAGTTAAAATAGATAAGTTAATTGTATGGGTAGTTGTGTAGAAATGATTGAAAAGTAAGGTAGTTATATAGGAAAATGTGAAAAAACGATTAAAAAATATAATAATTATATAGAGTGAAAAGTTTTAGATTGAAAAATTTTAAATTGATATTTTGTTCGGCTCGCCAAACACACCCTGTCTTTATTTTTTTTTTGTCTTTTCAGCGGATCGCATGTCCAGAGAACGACGGAAGACCGGATATTAGCGGAGTGGCAAACGATACCCTTGACGCGCGCGTGGAGCTCTAAAATTGAAGTGATTGCGTGGATTTATAGGATAAAAAAACGCGCTGCTCTCTCCTTCCTGCGCCTGCGCGCATTAGCCCCCAACCCGTCAGTCCACGGCGCCCAATTCAAAACGGAAGGCTTCCGTGCGCCGCTGAGCGCACAGCGAGCACCCCACCCCGCTTCTGCTCCCGATGGAGTTGGAGCCTAGCAGCGATTTCCAGCACCGGGTGCTGTCCACCGTCAAATCATCGCAGGAGAGAAAAGATCCGCCGCTGATTTGGGCGATGGAGGTGAGCAAATGCGTGCAGGAGACGGGACTGGGACTTCCGAATCCGGAATTAGGGCAGATTTTAGTGTCGAATCTCTGCTTCAGCAACAACACTCCCATGCTTTGGAAATTCATCGAACATGGCATCGGCACTCGCCTCCTCTCCTCCGTCCACGTGCTTGCTCTTCTCACATCCAGGTATGTACGTGTGTCCGTACATGCATGTCTTCCTCCCTTTTTTTTTTCGCTTTTGCTTTTGAAATGTTGCCGCGCCGGCGCGAAGTTAGTATCCAGACCGTCTATTTGGTAGCCGGCGGAGCACGTGCGGTTGATGGTCGTGGAAAGTGTTTTCAGCCGGCGGGGAAATTGTATTGGCGAGATGGACAGTGAGGATGGTGCTTTGCAGCACGGGACCTGGTGGATGGACGGTCTGGATAGCAGGAACGAAAATCTTATGGCGAACTGCGCGCTGTGAGTGTGAAATCCTTTTTGTTCATCAGACTGCATCCTTCTCTGTCCCAGGCCTTGGGAATAGGGATAATAGTGATAGGTGGGCCATACCTGGGGAACTTCGTGGATGGAGGACAACAGTTTTTTCTATTGGTGGAGTCCTGGTGAATTTTGATTTGGTGGGCCCCACCAGGTGAATTTGAGATATTTATTTATTTATTTATTTATATTTCGCTTGGCCATTCCTGTAATGCTAGTTGTCTTTAATCCAGCTGAGGCGAGCCTCTTGACGGTCCAAATGAGTGGTTGGATTTTAAATGCAGGGCCCGCCCAAACGCAATCATGATTGTTATACATCCAGCATTCTGCTAGGCATTTCAGCTGAGCAGCAGTTGGGCCCCAGGGCAGTTTTTGGGTGGCAGTGAAATTCATCATTTCATTGGTTTACATTTACTTCTTGGACACAGCTCAGGAACCATTTGGTGCCATTCAGCACTTGGGCCCAACTTTCAAGTTTCAACCACTATGATCCCTGTTTGATTACATCTGCATTGCATGAAGGATGCCTCATGCCTGCATAGTTTCATTGTTAGCAACTTGTTTATGTGTAGAAAACGTTTACATGGTGTTACTTCACCAAGACGATTGTGGCTTTCTGCTCATTCTGGGCTGAGCCATCCTTTGATTGCACTGTACTGATCCAATTTGGCCAATATGATAACATTGACAGCCAATATTTGTTTTATGGCCAAAACATTCTAACATGACCAGTCAATAGCCTCACAAAGTAGATTCAAGATCGTTTGGATCCATAATCATGCCTTCTGGTAACAAGGAAGACTTGTTTCACAGTTTTGCTTAAAATTGGTTGCTCCCATGAGGTTTGTTATTTCCTCTTTGATTGTTCATGCACTTGATTTATCTTACGAATAGGATTAAAGTTGTTCCTGATTTACTTCGCTTCAGACAATTGATCTTAAATTTACTTGACTTCAGAAAATTGATTTTAAATATTTGGCCTCACTTTCAGGGTTATTCCTCATCGACGGAGTCAACCAGAGGCCTATAGACTTTATCTTGAGCTTCTGAGCCAGTATGCTTTTTCAATGGTTCACATGGGCGCTGATCCTGGAAGAGAAAAGTAAGTAATGTAATCTGAAATTTGATATACTTGATGAGGAATTCGTACTCATATTGATATTTAACCAAGAGCAGGTTACTGATCTACAGTAGATATGGGGTTTGTGTTTAGTTGGAAGGGCCTGGTGGTCGTGTTTAGTTTGAGAGTCAAAAGCATCCTATGGTGGTCACGTGATTAGACAGTAAACAGAAAGCACCATTAATGTAACTTGAGGTATTTCAACTCCTCAACATAGGACATGACCCAGAAATCTTATTCAGCCTTTTAGGCTAACCCGATTTCATATTTATAAAAAATTTAATCAATTGGTGTAGCTTTTCCGAAAGATCATGTTGTGGAAAGCATCACAGAAAACTCCTTGTAGAAAATTTCTTTTTGCTTTTTGTAGGATTTGTGAATGTGTTTTCTGGTTGGAGTTATGTGGTGAAAATCATCATCTGCATGCTTCCTGTAAAGACAATAAGTGGCTCATATCTTTGAAAGATTGGCCACCCGGCAACAAGGAATTTACCAACATCCAAAGACCAAAAGTGACTCCTCAAATTCGTTTCTTGCTTTTAGAAAGCTAATCTCTAGCTACAGGGAGCTAAATATCCAATGATTTTAGTTTCTTTTTTGGGTGAATTAACAATTCTGGAAACATAATTTCTAAAATCATTGTTTCTAATTATCTTTTGCAGGATCGTCAAATCCATTAATGATGCTTTACAGCTTTCTCATACCTATGGTGTTTGTGTAACTGAACTTGGACATGCGACTGTGCTGTTTCTTTTTAGTGTCATCATCAGCTTGATCGATTGTTCATTAGAAGACTGGGGACTTCAATTTGCACCTATGGACAAAATTGGTATTTCGTATGGTAGTTCTGGCCACCAGGATATTGATATAGATGCTATGGGAAGTTTGAGTGACAAAAGAAATGAACAACGTGAACAGCTCCGAAGAGTGAATGCTTTTACAGCACTTGAGGTGGTGGAAAAACTTATGGAAAACAGAAAGGCTATGGTTCTACTCCGTCTTGTTCACCTCAACATGTACACTATCATTCCCTGACTTAATTTTCTTGTGATTTTGCTCTTCATGTTCTTGTCAGCTCCGGGGAATGTAATTCTCATGGTCATGCATGCTACTGTCTGTATCTCTTATTAGCTTTAATGATACACCATTTTGATATTATTGTATGAATACTGCTGATAAAATCCATGTTAGATTTACCATAATAATAATGCTGCTGAGTCAATGATTTGCACTGAGATGGAAATTCCTTCCTTAGGTTGGCCTAGTTGACTTGAAAGCTTGGTATTAAGTGTCAGTATTTGTTTCCATAAAATCTCATTGACTTTTAGGAAAAGATAACATAATGGTACTGTTACGATTCTTTTTAAAAGTTGAAAAAAGATCTATGGTGCTGAAATGACTACCTTACCTGCAACATCATACAATGATCATATGCTTTAAAGATGTAACAACCATAATGGCAATTCCTTGATCAATTTAGAAGCCTTTTGTTCTTGGGTTATGTTTGTTAACGTATATGGAAAATGTCGGATGGGAATCCATGGGATTATGGATTCCCATGCCCAATTAATAACCACATTTTTACCCTTTTACCCTTACATTCCAATCATTTTTCTTTCCTACTACACTTCAACAACCCTATTTATTCCATCTTTACCCCCATTATTTCATTATCAATCACAACATTCCCAAAATATTCCATTTGCCACTTCCCACCCCATCCCACATTTCCCACAACTTTTACATTACCAAACAAGCCCTTGGTCTTCCTTTGCATTTTCTCAGAACAATTTCCTTTTTTTTTTTGTTTTTTTTCCTGTTTTGAATAAATCATATTCTCTCATTAGGACTTTCGAGGAGTTACTGATTTAAGGATTCTTTCAAGCTATAGGCCTGAAAAGTTCAATGGCCTACTGCAGAGACTGCAGTTTCTTGAGGCACACAAGTCAACCTCTCCAAACCTGACATCTGTGAACCAGATTTTGGTGAGACTGTCTGCAAACATACAGAGAGCTTTACGTCGGGAATATCAGCTCAACAAACGCCAGACTGTCAGTGCACTTATTGATGTTGGGTCATCTAGCTTCTCATACTACCACAATTTTGGATCTAGTCAGTCTGCTTGCTGGTTTCCTTTTGACATGTACATGGAGAATGCAATGGATGGGAGACAGCTCCCTGCCACATCTGCTGCTGATATAATTACAGGTGGAGTTCCATAAGAGCCATGTGGCATGATGCAAATGATTTTTGCTGTCATTGCTGTCATCATCATTGCTATTTTGTTCTTATTATCAATCAGTTTTTGATAACCAAATAAAGAATTATGAGCAAAATGGTCTCCAATCAAGTGTCTTGATCTTAAACCTTAAGACTACTATTGGGTTGATGTATAAGAGGTCTTAGGTAATTCTTAACACTCTTACCCAAAGGCTTTTATCTCATACAAACTAGTTGAACCATTTTTTTCCCCATAGAGCCTTCTTCCCCCCTATGTGGGTACGTTGGACCAGTGATGGGATCATCATTTTTACATCTTCATCCATCAGGATCCCAAGTCCTACCATTCTGATTTCATCATCTGCTTTGAAATCCCAGGGAAATAGATGCATTTTCTGTTTGTAAATATGCATATTCTAGTTTTTCTTGATTTAAATTACCTGCCTTGAATCAATAAATGCAGGGCTGACCAAGACTCTGCAAGTTGTCAACCGGGCAAGCTGGCAGGAGACGTTTCTAGCACTTTGGATTTCAGCTCTTCGGCTTGTGCAACGAGTTCAGATCAATTCACTATACCCATTGCAGATTCTTTTTCCTTAAAGCAGAATTTTGCTAGTTAATTTCCTTGTGTAACCACGAGTCCATGATTCCTTGTGATGTGGTGAACCTGTTACTTATGAATACAACCCATTTTTTGGGTGGTGCCGCTGATGAATCTAGAAAGCCCCACTGTGGTAAGAAGATCCAAAGAAGGCCTTGGATTTGCAAAACCACTCACTCCATCAACAGTTTTCTTCACTGCTCTACCAAGTTGTTTTTAATCTGACAGGAAGGACTTTTGTGTGGACTGTGAATGTCTTACCAGCTCT
Source organism: Annona cherimola (assembly GCA_030490835.1). Lineage (NCBI taxonomy): Eukaryota > Viridiplantae > Streptophyta > Magnoliopsida > Magnoliales > Annonaceae > Annona > Annona cherimola. Next base: position 9,208,699 of record CM059977.1, on the reverse strand, counting down.
TTGATCCTTGAACCATGGGCTCTGCTGGTATGACTGATCACATAAAAAATTCCAACAGCACTAACATTGTCAAGCACCGGGACTAGTGACTTGCTTTCCATTCTATTAATAGAGGATAATAGTGTACGCACCTGTTTTTGCAGGAGAGTGATCCGTTGGAAGGACCTATACCTCATCTGGATGCACGAATGTGTGTTCTTTTATCTATCATTCCCATGGCAATTGTTCGTGTTGTTGAAGAAGAGGGTGAAATGCCCTCACCTTGTGGCCGTGCTGCATCTGGTAATTTAGCTGCCACATATGATAATGGCATGGATGGTAATGTTTATGCTTCCAGAAGACAGGGGTTGATATCATCCCTTCAGATACTGGGGCAGTTCGCTGGGCTCATTTCACCTCCACCATGTGCGGTTGTTCCAGCTAATAATGCTGCTTCTAAAGCAGCAAGTTTCATTTCTGGTTTTAAGAATGGGAGCGATGGTTTCAAGAGCTTTGGCCATGGTGAAACACCAATTAAAGCAGGTATTCTTTGCAGTCTTGATTGTTTTATACATCTGGTCCCCTCTGAAATGATTGTTTGTGAAAAGATGTTATAATTGGCTAAGGATAGGATTTTCTCTGAAACCCTTTTCCTCTAGCCTTTATGGGGTTAGGGTTGGATCTGTTTATTAGGTGGACCCTCCATGTTGCAAGAAAAATAAGGCAGGTTGAGCACCAGCTGTGCTGGTGCTTTCACTAATCAAGTCTCCTTTCCTGCCACATTTTTCTCCAGACACATGGGTCAACCTAACTACCACACACAATCCATGATTTCAGGTAATGAGAACTCAATGTTGGACCTACTTGATGAACAACTTGGATTTGCATTAACATGCTGCATCAAGAGTGTGGGGAGTGTAGGATCCAATGCCTACTAAGGTGAATAACCGCTGGCATTCACCTCCTTAACTTGGTGCTCTAAAATTTTTTTTCCTGTGAATCTGTACATTGTTATGATCAATTATAGGTATTCCTTTTCTTCCTTTCGGGTTGTAAGAATATGTTGATCAACATCAGTTACAGCAGAGTTTTTGGGGCATAAACAGTGGGATGAATGAAAAGGAAACAATAGCAACTCCAACTCTTTTCAAATGATAAATCTGTCCCACAATCAGCTTACATTGCGGAATACAGTAAACAGCAACTTTGTCAGCTGAGCATGAAAGTCACATGCATTTATCAAACAAAGGAAACTTGGTGCTCATCCCATACATGTTTATTATTAAATTATGGTGATTTTAATATTATGTATTATTACATGAAATATACATCACCTAGTTTGGCTTGTCTACAGCTTCAGCTCCCTTGGCAAAAAATTTGTCATGAAATTTAATTTCTCTGATTTAAAAATGAAATCCTTAAATTGGATGCTTACATTATTGTTAAGTTCAATCTGCAATCTCAGATGGTTTATAAGTCTACTTATGGGTTGTGCAAAGGTGATTCTCCTGGATTTCAAAAGGAAACTGACTAGAGAACTTGGGAGTCCTAATGTCATGTTCCTTGAGCTCTGCCTCCTATTCTATGCAATAAATATTTTTTGAAATTTGGCATAACCTGGCAAATCAATTTTTCAAACAGAAGCCACAAATTTAACATGTATTTCTCAAAAATTTCCCTTGACTTGTTTGGAATTTGCTGGTTTTGAAACAGTACTATTTTTTTAGAACTATCTTGTCTGGTTTGGTCCGTTTGGTTTAATCATTTGCTTTTTTGGCAGTTGGAAACATGCGGCATCTCATAGTAGAAGCTTGCATTGCTCGAAAGTTGATCGATACATCAGCTTACATTTGGCCTGGTTATGTTGTCGCATCTACGGCGTCATTGGCTGATGCATCACACATTCAAAAGTCACCATGGTCAACCTTCATGGAAGGTGCTCCATTAACTGAACCCCTAAAAAATGCCCTGATTGCAACTCCTGTTACAAGGTATGCCAATTTTTCCTCATAATATTAGGGCTAGTTGTTCCTTTTTTTTTTGTATAAGTATCTCTAGAAATGGTTGGAAGGAAAATAACAGGATCTGTGTTCATTGTCTTGACAAGTAAGGAAAATGCACTGGTTCCAAATTTGTTGGGTACACAATGAGACCCATGATCAGGGTGATTATGAACAACACGAACTAGTGGAACATCAACCATATTCATATGCAGTTCTTGCAATACCATTATTACTCAAGTTACTGTTTTATACCACGATGTTCATTTAAACTGGGAAACTGCCTACTGCTAACCACATTGTGTTCAAGGCAAGTGTGCCTTTCCTGGCCAGGACTGACTGATATGATTTGCAGAATTGCAATATAAGGTAAGACAGCCATAGAAGATGCACATAGTTCCTTATTACTTGACCATAAAAGAATGCATATGATTCTTGAGTTCTGCATTAGGATTCGGCAATTAGTTTTCTAGGTTGTATGGCTAAAGCTTTTTTCTGTTTTTAAAGTGTTGCAGAGCTTCAGAAGCTATATCACATTGCAATTAATGGATCAGAGGAAGAACAGATAGCTGCTGCTAAGATACTATGTGGTGCATCTCTCAGTCGTGGCTGGAATGTTCAGGTATGCAATGGATCTGTGTTTGTTTCTAACAATAATTTCTACTGGGGCAATGAAGTTCTAGAAGTTCAGGCCAGCTAAAGGTCTTCCATGTGCATGAATTTAATGAGCAAGGAAATGTATTATTTTCTGGACATTTTTTTTTTTTAAAAACTTGTATTCACAAAGACAGCTGAATGATGTGAAAGTACAATCTGTACTTCTCTTTATAATGTCATCAGTATTTTGTTAATGATAATTGCCAAAATATCACTGATCAATTAATGCTTTGGCTATGATATCGTCTCCACGAGTCAGCAGGCAATAATTTGAAATTTTCAGCTATCATCTGCTGATATTGCGTCCAGATGATTATGCAAACACTAATCTACAATCACTCAGCTATATGAATGCTAATGATTGATCAGAGTTTTGGGACCCTCCCCTTCCTGGCCTTGCTGTTTAGGTAGATTAATGCTGACCTGTTAGGATGATGTACGTCTGAGTGAAGGTGTAATAAGCCATATACCACTAATACCCTAATCTTTGACCATACAAAATTTTAGTTATGTCAGGAAGAAGAATTTTTCATGGCTTTGTGAAATGATGTTACGAGGAGGAAACATTTCTGATAAAAAAACACTATTTACAAAGAATGAAAACTGCTTCAAATTTTGTTGTACTTTATTTTGGGGCTCAGCACCTGAAAGGGAAAGAGGGGGTCATTCATGGAAAAACAACGTATATTTTGAATTTTTTTTTTTCAAAAATGTGTGTGAGAGAGAGAGAGTCACCCTTTGGAAACTCTGCATGAGTCTGAACTGAATAAATAAAAATGTGGATTGAGATTTATAATTTCATTTGGATTGTTCTGTGTTTCTCATCTCAGTATGTTTCATTTTGCAGGAACACGTGGTTCACTTTGCAGTGAAACTCCTATCTCCCCCTGTTCCTCCTGAATTTTCTGGACCTGGGAGTCATTTAATTTCTTATATGTCTATGCTAAACGTGATCCTGTTTGGGTTATCCTCTTTTGACACTGTGCACATCTTTAGTTTGTATGGTGTGGTGAGTAAATAATTTCCATGCTAACTACGCCATTCATATTTTTTGTGTTTACATAATTCTTCTTTGATATTATTTTTTAAGGCATTCATGCTTTGTTTCCCTTGTGAGATGGTGAAACTTACAAAGACATTGTAAATTGAATTCAAGTAGGGTGGAATAAAAGACAGTGCTTTAGGAGTTTTCTGTGATTGACATGTGCCAATCGAATAAGGGCTTGTTTGGGAGGTTGTAAAAGTAAAAAAGGGAAGTAGGATTGGAAAATTTTTTAAAAAGTGAGAGAATGATGTGATATAATAAAGGGTAATGATTAAGAATAGAGAGTGAGTCCTATGGAAAGATGTGAAAAAGTGATTGAAATATAGAGATAATAATCGAAAAATATAGTAAGGTATTTAAGATGTCAAATCATATAAAAAAAATGTGTCAATTGAACCCACATATGTGTAAAATGGGTGTAGCAGAAATGAGAGATGCCAAGATGTAATATGTATGAGTTGTAAAACAAGAAAAGATCGAAGAAGCATTGGAGTAAATAAATGTAATAGATAGGTGGAACCAATACGTAATAAAATGAGGGAAACTAAACTAAGGTGATTTGAGCACGTCAAAATGGAGGTCGGAAACTGTACCTGTTAGGAGGTATCACTTTTCAGATAGAGAGTTGTGAGAATTAAATGAAGCCTAGACGTAATTAAGAGAGAAATGAAGATGTTGGAGTTTATCAAGTGCACAGCTTGTGAGTGGCCACAAGGATGTGTCATAAACTCATAATCCATCCAGCCGATCCTGCATATTTGGGAAATAACTTGTGATGATGATGATTCATGCTTTGTTTCCTTTTATCTTCTCAAAATGCTAGTAATCTATTCATTGCATTTGGCATGCTTGCATGCTTGAAAATTGTGGCCAAATGGTTAATCATGTGCATGGATTATTCTTGTACCTTTTTTCCCACTCCTCGAAGCTAATCCTTTGCCTGTAGCACAATATCTTCTGAGATTGCAAGCTAATTTCATGTTTGTAATTGCATATCCATCTATATCGTTTTTCTTTTTGTTCTTCTTTTGGTGTTGGTATTTATTCTATCATGGTGATCTAATGTCTTTGACAGGTTCCTGAAGTTGCTGCTGCTTTAATGCCTGTCTGCGAGGCTTTTGGATCACTCATCCCAACTTCAACTCACAAAGTAACTGCTAGTGATGAACCATCAGCTTACACAGTTTTCTCATGTGCTTTTCTGTGCCTCCTTCGTCTCTGGAAATTTTATAGGCCACCCCATGAACACAGTGTGCCAGGGCAAGGAGCAATTGCAGGCTCTGTTCTTACTCTAGAATATCTCTTACTGTTGCATAACAACCGTGCTTCTTTGCACAGCCCTATCACTTCAAACAGCAGAGCGACAAGCACAGTTGATGGACCGCCAGCTCGGCCTGTTTATATAGATTCATTTCCAAAGTTGCGAGCTTGGTACCGGCAAAATCAGGCTTGTGTAGCTTCAACTCTTTCTGGGTTATGTAGTGGAAATCCAGTTCATCAAGTTGCCAACAAGATTCTGAGTATGATTTGCTGGAAAATGACGAAAGGTGGGACTGCATCTGGTAGCTCTTCCAACCCTTCCAGTGGCACCATGAGTGGGTCGCCGGTGAGTTCAGGAGACGAAGCCTATCAGAGGCCCATGCTCCCAGCCTGGGAGGTTCTAGAAGCCATTCCTTTTGTGCTAGAAGCAATTTTGACTGCTTGTGCCCATGGAAGGCTGTCATCTCGGGATCTGACGACAGGTTGGTCAATGATAATGATGTTTTTAAGTCTTTTATTGACATCATTCTTCTGTGTATTGTCTTTTTAAAAATTTTTAAAATTCCTTTCTTTTCATCCCTTTTGACTTAGCAGCTTGTTTCTCTGTCATTTAGCTGTCAACTTTTATTTTGCTTTCCTTTAATGCAAGGAATTTCTGATGCACCACCCAAATAGACAATTGACTCATGCTTTACAAGTGGATGGATACTTATAGTTTTACCAGACCACAGTAAGATTGCTGAGTGTCCAATAGACTTCTGCTACCAACCTTCAGTGATGCATGATGCAAGCACTGGGACTTAATCAACATGCAGCCCAAATGTTGATAGTGAAGTACCAATGTTGAAGTCTGATTCCATTTGATTCATGGATAATATCTAAATTGGTTTGCATCGTTGTGGCTTATTCTTGTTGTAAATAACTGTCTCAAGAGCTCATGTGCTAGAATATGACCTGCAGGCCTGAGGGACCTCATAGACTTCTTACCGGCATCTCTGGCTGCTATTGTTAGTTACTTCTCCTCTGAAATTTCTCGGGGTATCTGGAAGCCTGTTTCAATGAATGGAACAGATTGGCCTAGCCCTGCTGCAAATCTTCTCCTCATTGAATCTGAGATAAAAGAAATCCTTGCTTCTGCTGGAGTTAGTGCTCCCAGCTCATACCCAGGTTTGGGTTCCTTGTCGTGTTCTCTGCTTCTTTTATGTCTTGGAAGGTGTTTCTGTCGTGGGGTTGACAGTCTCACTTGGGCGAAGTTATATCTTATATACTTTCCAATAAAAATGTTCTTTCAGGTGGAGCCATGCCTGCAATGCTTCCATTGCCAATGGCTGCAATGGTTAGTCTAACAATCACATTTAAGCTGGACAAGAGCTTAGACTACATTCATGGTGTTGCTGGACCTGCCTTGGAACATTGTGGATCTGGGTCCCCTTGGCCGAGTATGCCCATCATTGGAGCCTTATGGGCTCAGAAGGTACGCCGGTGGCATGATTTCATTGTGTCATCTTGTTGCCGGTCTGTTGTGAGACAGGACCAGGAAGCCACTTCCCAGCTCCTCAGGAGCTGTTTTGAATCCTTCCTTGGACCCTTCAGAGTGTCAGCTACTCCAGGAGGTGTTTCTGGCCTCCTTGGGGGTTCTGTGTCTACCAATGGAGGCCGTATCCGCATGGCACCTGGCTTCCTCTACCTCCGCACATGCAGGGCGATACATAATGTCCACTTCATTAACGGTGTCATCGTGGAGCTAGTTGCCGAGTCAGCCCGGGAATCAGCTTCTGGGTGGGCATACAAGGGTTCAGCCCGTTTGAAATCGAGCCGTCCATCACTGGCATCTGCAGCTGCACGTGCAAAGGAAGTGGCTATGCTTGGTGCTAGCCTCCTGTGTGCAACTGGTGGGGTTCAGCTGGTAAATTTGTTATACCAGGAGACGATGCCTACTTGGCTACTCACAATTAGGGAAGGGAAGGTTGGCACAGTGGCTGTGGGCCGTGCATCCTGTATCCTGGAAGGGTATGCTCTGGCCTATCTCTTGGTCCTGGCTGGGACATTTGCCTGGGGGATAGAAGCAATATTCTCATCAACCTCATCATCATTGTCCAGGCGGGCTCGGGTCTTTGGGATGCACATGGACTTCATGGCGAGGATGCTTGAAGGAAACATCTCTTTGGGGTGTGATCCGGCAACATGGAAAGCTTATGTATCATGCTTTGTGGGCTTGGTGGTGAGCTTTGCCCCTGCATGGATCCCTGAAGTGAAGCCGGAGACACTGCGGACGTTGGCCAATGGTCTGCAAGGGTGGCACGAATGTGAGCTTGCACTTGCGTTGCTAGAAAGAGGGGGCGAGGCTGCCATGGGATCTGTCGTTGAGATGTTCACGTAAAAATGTTGATATGCTTGCAAATCCACTGCATGGTCAGTCTCCGGAGCTTGTGCTAGTTAAGAGGGGAAGCTTTTGTACAGATGAGTCGTCAGATATCATATATCTGTTTGGGTTATAATCCAATCGTTGGCAGTTTTAAGATAAAGATGATGTCAACGGGGTAATTTTTATGCGATTCAGAATACGAGAATGCAGGCATTGGATGGACAACATTGCAGGTGCCAAACATGTTCCTTGCATTTCATTGTTCCAAGAAGAAAAAGGTGGTTGATTTGAGAGTTCCAGGAGTGTCTGTACTCGTTCTTGAAATGGGTGCTCTCTTTCAGCTTCTTACCAGCCATTTGGTAGGTTTTTTTTTTTTTTTATTGTATCATGAGCCTGAGTGATATGTAGAAAACTTCCATTTGGAAATTTGTAATATAGTATTATCTTCTTTATTTGGCTAATTTTCAAGCTTATAATTCTTTAAGCTCTTCTCACGGGTAGATTTTGGGCAAGCATGAAATTAGTATGATACCTTCAATTGTACTTTTAATGCTTAATAAAAAAGTTGACTCTATTTATTGTATCCTTTCGTTTGTCTAGTCTCCATGTGGATGAGATATTAAAAAAAATGTAAAAAATACTTTAATACTATTATATTAATTTTAAAGTTCTATTTTTAATGTATCAACTTCTATTTTCAACATCTAGATGGTTAATGAAGAATTTTCTTCATCAATTGTGTTTAACATCAATTGTGTTTAACATCACTTATATTATTATGAAAGTTTTTTCATTTGTTTAATATCACTATATATGAATTGCGTTTACAAGCATGCAAAATCAACATAATAAAATGATTTAATATTAAATATTAATTTTTAACTAGTATTTTCAACATCTAAACCATTTAACATTATTACTACATAGACAAATGATTCTGTAAAGTATTACTACATTCTAATGTATATGTGAATGGATTTAACCATTCTCCCTATTTTACACATGGATAGACCTATTTTTGAGTAAATATTGCCTATGTACAAATTGAATTGGGATGAAATTTAGTTTTATAATTAAACAAATGATGTTAAATATAATAAATGGATTGAATTTTTTTATCAAATATTAAAATTTTAAAATTTGAGAGTTATATAGAAATGAGCCCCTATATATATAAGGAAAATAATCAAGTGCATTTGGACTGAACCATAATTATAGTAGAGTCCGTTGCAAAATGGAACCCACTTGACCATGAAATCAACATCTACTCTACTCATTGTATTTAGAATTATTTACTTTAATAGCATACTAATTTTCATCCAAATCAAATGTATGTATGAGCTCCATTTAAAATAGTACAATATCAACATAATAAATAAACTTTAAAGTTGTATTTTCAACATCTAAACCATCAAAAGTATGATTTTTGTACGGATAAATGATTGTATAAAGTATTATAGCATTCCAATATGTGGAGAGCCCATTTTGTTATGGATGCAACAATAATAAGTGATAATTATTGTTGGTCCTGAGTTTATGGCAAAATCCAAGAGGGGAATGGTGAATTGGGTTCTTGAAATTTTTTTTGGCAAATTAAAACTTAATCCCTTGTGAGTTTAATCCCATTGACGAAACATGCTATGCGATAGAATGAGAGAGTGCAAATAGAATATAAAAAGCAAGCAATTAAACCACACAAGAGAAAACAATATATAGTGGTTCGAACGACTTTCCTTCCTCCACTCTTTCAAGCACACACCCGTTGTGTTTTGGATTCCACTATTATATATTTAATACAATCTAGAGTACCGACTCTCTTGTAGATTTTAGCACTATGAGGCATATACAATAATCACTTGTTGGTGATACCAACTCCAACCAACTAAGTCTGATTTGTTGGTGAGACAAACTCAAACCAATCAAGCAAAACCTGTTAGTGAGATAAACTTAAACCGACCTCCTGTTTTGTTTTTTCTTGAATTTGGTCTCCAACACCTATCCAAGGCAACAATACGAAATAAAATAGATAAAAAAGAATTTACACTTTACAACATATAATCAGTTCGCTCCAGAAACTCCTTGTCATGTGAAGAAGATGATCTTGTAAGCTCACTTGAAGTACTAGCTCTTGAAGCTTCAATATGTGTTCAAATGATCTCAACATACTTGAATATTGGAAGGTGTAACCTCATCTTGTGTTTCCATCTTCTCTTCACGTTCGTACTTCAATGATATTCATTGAGGAAAAGAAGATCTAGCTGTTGGAGTAGAGGTTGACGTGAATTTAATGTTTCAACGTTCGAATTTCCGATCGTTATAGGTTGAAGTCGCAAGCGGAGTCGGCTCGGGTTGCAACTTTGCTTTGTTTAAAACTTGTTGTCCAAAATTTTGCCTTCAAAGTCGCAGGCAAAGTCGACTTGGGTTGAGACTTCACCCAAATTACAAGTGAAGTTGACTTGGCTTGGGTTTCACTTTGCTATCTGTCCGAAGTTGCAAGCGAAGTCGACTTGGCTGTGGGATTTCACCAAAGTTGCAAGTGAAGTCGACCTGGGTTGAGACTTCGCTTTGCTGAACTTACTACATATGGACTTGAGCTCTTGAAACTTAAATTATTTCACATTTTCATTTTCATTCACATAATTGAAGACAAAAATATTTGAGCACACTTACACAAATTCATTAGAACCTTTTTAATGCTATTTCAATTATTTGTTAATCATCAAAATCAAGTTAATCTTTTTTTAAAGCGAGCATATGATCAACAATTATGGTGCATACATACTACACTTGATTGGTTCTGTCACACACACATGATTAGTATAGTTACATTTCAAAATTATAGCATATTTTTCTTCAAATGGGTCTTATATTCACTTAAATATATTATACCTTAAATAATTATTTCTCTATGTAAAAAATTATATTTTATATACTTTACATGTTGAAAAAAAAATTTAAAACTATTATTTACATAAAACTATTTTATTATATTGATTTTGTGCCGTTTTCAAATGGAGCTATACACATATTTAAAAATAATTAGATGAAAATTAGTATACTAATAAAATAAACAATTCTAAATATAATAAGTGGAGTTATTATCATTTCATGATTATGTGGGGCCTATTTTTTAGCTAATTATACTATAATTTTATAATATAGTTAATTGCGTTAAATTACATTATTTATATAGAATGTGTTTTAAGTATACTTTCACTGGAAGCTATTCATGTGTTGATGTGTTCCAAGTATGCTTTAAGTCATTCAGATTTTTACAAAATTTGGATACATGCATTTATATTTGTTTTTATTCTAAAAACTAACTCTTTTTTGGGGGGGAGGGGGTGTGAAAATGACTTAAATACACTCCAAATAATAGCAAAATCACTGCTCTAATATCTCATGTTTTAGATTTCATTATTTCCAAAAAAAAAATTCATTAAAATCAGGTGATCGCCCGCGTGGCTTTCTACCGTGGGGATTCCGCAGATGGCGGCCCGAAGGCGATGAACAGAAGATTGTAACCAGCGCGGCGGATGAGAGTGCAACAAGTCCAGGTTTTCAAAATTGTAAAACTTTTGGATCGGACACCAAACCAGCTTCAAATCGATATAATAAAATATCGACCTGGCCTTCTTCCTTCCCCTTTAACACCTCATTATTTCGCGACGATGCTTTTCTGTCGTCGTCCTCCTCCTCCTCTCCTTTGCTCTCCTTCTTTCCCTTCTCTCTCCCCTCCTTTCCATCTCACACGGAAAGAAAGAGGGAGCAGGAATTCTAGGGTTCTTCTTCCATCATCCAGCTATTTTCAAATTTGAGGGGGACGATCTCACTTTTGCGGCTTTTGTGCGCCCCCGCCCCCGCCCAACCCCACCCCCATCCTCCCTACCTTCTTCTATTTCCTTACTCTTCTCTGAGGGGGCCGAGAGCGACAGATTTTGAGGTTTTGTTTGGAAGATAATCTTGGCATTACGTGGTCGATGATTTTTTCCTTTCTGAAGGGTTTGAGCTTGAGAGTGTAATCAAGATTGAGTCTCCTGAGTCAGAACCCACTAGTTTTTTTTTTTTTTCTTTTCCTGTCTTTTGGACGGATCGGGGGAGGCATCTTGGGCGGAAATATGCTGGTCTGTCAATGTCCCATCTCTCCGTCTTTTGGTGGTTTTAGGGTTTAGAGGAAAAGTTGAAGTTTTGAATTTTTGCATGACAATCGGGCATTGAGATGGATAATAGGAGAATTTCTGCGAGTCCTCGGCCAGGTCGCACGCGGAGGGTTATTGCTCGGAAAAGGCCGCGGGCGGAGACTGGATTTGTCAACACTGTCAAGAAGCTGCAGAGGCGGGAGATGTGCTCAATGCGCGACCGAGCTTTCAGCATGAGCAATGCGCAGGAGCGGTTCAGGAATATACGGCTCCAGGTTATTTATTCCGACCTCTGTACTTATCTATTTTGGCCCGGCGTGGTTTGTTGGTTTGCATTGAAAAGATTGTGATGCTTGCGAGGGCAAAGGGACGCTTTGCTGACATTAATGGCAGCATTTGATTGGGAGCACTAATATTAGGGCGGATGCACATCAGAAATATCTTTTCAGTTCAGTGCTGTTATTAGCTGCAGCGAGGACAAGGGGACGCTTTGCTGACATTAATGTCAGCAATTTGATTGGGAGCACTAATATTAGGGCGGATGCACATCAGAAATATCTTTTCAGTTCGGTGCTGTTATTAGTGGAAGCATTTTGTTAAAATGATTTTTAACAGTGATTTGAGTTTAATCCAATTCCTGAAATCATATTTACGGCCGTAATTGATTACATCATTATTAGTGGCAACAAATGATTCCTGTTGTGCTAGTCCAGCATCACTTTCGTAGCCTATATGAGGGGCGATGTAGCTGCTTCCATAAGTGAGTTTAGAAGTTATCTTATTGTCAACCATGTTTGAATCAAAGCATACCTGGAATTTTTGATTGCTGACTGTCATCTACCTGTTCATTGGCCTAATTGCCATGAATAAGTTTCAAGCAATAATCATCACTTGGGCCATTATTTGAATTGCCCTCATGCCCCTCTCCCCTCATTTTAGTATTTGTGGCCTTGATTTTTCATATTTGTATTTCCTCTCATGTGGGCAGTTGTTTAACCATTTCTGTCTCCTGTAGTCTTATTGGAAATTGAAATAAATTCTGATGTATGGTCCGATTTTTTCCTTTAGGAGGAATATGATACCCATGACCCAAAAGGGAGCAAATACTTGGATCTGCCTTTTCTGAAGAAGCAGTCAAAAATTATTGAAATTGTCGCAGCCCGGGACATTGTCTTTGCACTAACTCAATCAGGCATATGCGCAGCATTTAGCAGAGGTCTGTACTTATATGAGTACGCATCATCACTGGTTCAGTAATGTCGAATTATTCTACTTCTGATTTCGAGAAGGGTCTTTCAGAAAGCTTCACAAATGGGATGTGCGACTCAAGCTTGAATTTGTATTCAATAAAATAAAGGTTCATATTGGACTTTAGTGGGTTTTTTGCATTTTAAACCCTCTTAACTTTGCTTATTTGTGTTTTAAACCTTGAACTTTGGTCGTTTGCATTTTAAACCCCGAAAATTTTTAGCTCTTTTACATTTTAAACCCTGAGCCACAATGCTGTTAAAAACACATGCAAACAGGCCACTCACATGCTCGTTTTTTTAAATGACGCATATAACCTTCGTATGAGCAGCATACTGCTAGTCGATTAGAACGAGATGTGACCTCAGCGCCAGGCCATAGGTGAGCACTATAACCTTCTCGTGCTGCTGAATTGCACCCCAGTGAGGAAAATCTAGTGGGGGCAGGACTCGGACTTGTTCTCCTTGACCTACTTCTGAGGTTGGATGGCTTTACCGAGAGCCCCCGACTGGATCTTCCCTCCACAATTTTCACCCCAGTTCCCACGTATCTTTGGCCGATTTCTGCAGCTTCGAGAAGCGGCTGCTGTTCTCCATCTCGGCGAACACTAGACCTGAGACAATCTGCATTCCGCTGTTGCCGAGCTGCCAACGACTGTACAGATGACTGGGCGAGGCAGAACAACACTTTCCAGGGCTGAATTGGTGCAGTTTTCTCCACCACATCCTCCTTGTTCTGAAGGCCAGAGCAACTCTCCAGTTAAGGCAATCTCTGCCATTGAAGTTTTTCACCGTGAAGAACTCTGGGTATTTTGGGAGCAAGCAGGTCTTGAAGTCTAGAGGCAAACCCAATTCAGACTCAATGAATTCAATCTTCTCGAGAGGGATCCGACCATCCATTGACATCATCGACAACTTCCCCAAGTTCCTCACCAAAATGGGCTCCATTGCTTCCCGAACAATGGCTTCTTCAGATGCAATCTTCTCTGCCTTCTCAGTGAGATGAACTGAAATGGGTGCTCCACCTTTCACTCCAACCTTGAATATCCGAGTGTATTTTTAGGCCAGGGTTTAAAATGCAAACGGCCAAAGTTCAGGGTTTGAAATGCAAATAGGCAAAGTTGGAGGGTTTGAAATGCAAAAAATCCACTTTTAGTTAGAAGAATGTTCAAATTGCAGTTCTAAACTTGCTGATGGATTATCCTGCATTTAAATAGTGGACCTTTCAATCAGCATCCTAGATGAATGTCAACTAGCAAACCTTTCAATCAGCATCCTGGATGAATGTCAACTGACTTTTGCTTAACACGGGCTTGGTTTTTGAACCTATTAATGCAGAAACAAACCACAGGATATGCTTTTTGAACGTGAGTCCTGATGAAGTAATTCGGAGCTTGTTTTACAATAAGAATAATGATTCACTCATTACAGTTTCAGTTTATGCTTCAGATAACTTCAGCTCCTTGAAATGCAGGACCACAAGAATTGAGTATGTATGACCATTTCATTGCTTATTCTTAGAAAACTGTGTGGATGCTCATCTGGAATAGATGATCATTATGAGCCAAATTGTTATTGACCATTTTGGGAGTGCAAACTTTTCCTCAGATCCTGCTCGACCATAAGAGATTAAGAGATTCAAATGTATGTGAACTATTGATCGATGATAATTAATCCATCTTTTATGGTCTGTAGTATCTTCATCATTGATTGAAGTATTAATAACGCATAGAGGCCTTGCTCAAATGTGCTCTATGGTCACGTCTGAGCTCATAGTGATTGCATGCAGTGAGGCGCAATCTGCCTTGGAAAAGCTGTTATTTTAGTTGTTCTCTTGTTTCTGGGTCATTTATTCACACTATCTGTGAATGAATTACTGTTTCAGGTATATAAGGAGGGCTTTGCCAGATGCTGGTTTTCCTCTTTTTGAGTCAGAGTCATTGAAATGGCCTGGCTTTGTAGAATTTGATGATGTAAATGGGAAGGTTCTGACATACTCAGCACAGGACTGGTAAAATATCAAATTATGCCATGATTTAGGAATTCTCCTGTTTTTGTGGTTGATGGTCTAACATTCCCATTTTCTTGTTTCTGTTGCAGTATATATAAGGTTTTCGACCTGAAAAACTATTCGATGTTGTACTCTATATCAGATAGAAATGTTCAAGAAATTAAGATCAGGTTAGTATTTTTCTCTATCGAGATCCCTTGGAATTAATTTTTGATTTATTTTTGAAATTTGTATCCAATTGTGCGTCTTTCTGACACAGAACTGCTGCTTTGATTTTTTTTTTTTTTTTTTTTTATACCCGTCTGAGTAATCGGTTCTGGGGGTAGGAAACGTGTTCTTTCTTTCCAAACCTTCCCTTCCAGCAGTTGGCGCTTTGGATTATTTGTCATTCTGAAATACGACTTTGGGTTAATTGGATAAGTTCTCGAGTTTTCTTTCATGGTTGAAGAAAATTTATCTAACCCTATTTTGTGCAACAGTCCAGGTATTATGTTGTTGATATATACAAGAACAAGCAGCCATGTTCCTCTCAAGATCCTATCCATTGAAGATGGGAGCGTTCTCAAATCTTTCAACCACCTTCTGCATCGGAACAAAAAAGTCGACTTCATTGAGCAGTTCAATGAGAAGCTTCTTGTGAAGCAAGAAAATGAGAATCTCCAGATTCTTGATGTAAGCTTTTGCAGTTGAATTTTGTAAAAATGACCAGATAGAGTTAGGTTTTTGGTGTTTTGTTTCTTTGAGACCTATCAATTTTAACCTTGATTTTTTGCCAGGTGAGGAATGCAGAGCTCACTGAAGTTAGCAGATCAGAATTTATGACCCCATCAGCATTTATCTTTCTCTATGAGAATCACTTGTTTTTGACGTTTCGGGATCGCACAGTTGCTGTCTGGAATTTCCGTGGGGAGCTTGTTACTTCATTTGAAGACCACCTGTTGTGGCACCCTGATTGTAACACAAACAACATTTACATCACAAGTGATCAGGATCTTATCATTTCATACTGTAAAGCTGACAATGATGATACATCAGTGGCAGGAAATGGTACTCGTTCTCTATTTGCATCCCCCATGCTCATCGCCCTACATTGGTCCGCTAAATGTACAGAGAAATCACCATTTTTGGGTTATTCGGCGCAAATGTGATTTGACTATAAAATGTTTATTCTATGGAGTTTGCATGATTATGCATGCACACACACTTCCCATGTGGAGATTTCTGACTGTCGAAAATGTTTTCTTGTTCAATTAATATTTTTGAAAATGATCTTATACTAAAAACATTATTTTTCTCTGCAGCTGGGTCCATCAATATCAGCAACATTTTGACTGGGAAATGCCTTGCTAAAATTAGGGCAAACAATGGCAATGTCGAAGATGATGACTGTGGCCCAAAACGGAAGAAGCGACGCCTGTTAAGATTCAGAAACAATGTTGCAGAAGCTTTAGAGGACATAACAGCCCTCTTTTATGACGAAGATCGCAACGAGATCTACACTGGCAACCGGGAAGGTCTTGTACATGTATGGTCCAACTGAGGTTTTACTCGCGTGTGATGTGCAATGCTTTTTGAAAGAAACCTGAATTATTGAGCATAGCAAAGTATCAGTCAAGAAATGGCTGTGTTTTAGTTTTTATTTGTGATCTCTTCTTTCGAGTCTTGAAAGGTATTAGCAGGGAAGGTGCTAACATGTCAACTAGAAATTTGAACGGCTACCTCTGTAGTTCTGCTGATTGCATTATAGTGTATGTTTTTTGCATTACTTCCTATTTACAAAATTCGAGCAAATTGCGCACTGGCTGCTAGAGGTCATGTAAGGCGAAAAATGGAATCCTTGTCTGCCGTCTGTTCCTGTAAACTCCGCCAAGATCTTGGTCAACTCATTAACTTGGATTTTTACGGGAATTGCTTTTGGGAAGGAATAAAATGGGAAAAGCTTGTTTCCTGGATTTGGATCCAGTTAGCTCATCTTCATTTTCCACCAATGTCAGAGCTTATGGATCCGGTTGCACCATTTTTCTCGCCCTTGAGCTATGTATTTCTCATGGTCGTCGGTTATGTTATGCGCGTATTAGGGCATGTTTGGCAAATAATAAAACTTCTCACTAATCGCAATTATTTTATTTTTTAATTATATTTGTACATTTTCTTATACAACTATTCTATTTTTCAATTATTTATACACATATCCATACGACTAGTTTATCTATTTTAATTTTATTCTTTTAACTTTTTGAGATTATTCCTAGTATATCATATCATTTTTTTTTTCAGTTTTAGGAACTTTTACATCAAAAATTTTTATCTTAAGGTTTTAATACTTTCCAAACACACCTGATTATTTTGTAATTTATTTGGAACGGGAGTTCCTGGTAGCGCAGATTAATAAGATCGGAACCCAGGTATTTACCCGAGTGTTTTTTTCTGAATTTTAAAATGTACAGTCTGGGAGGTGGAGGTAAGTATTTGAGTCTCTCTAAATTCTTGAATTTTGAGATTTGGAAAAAATATATGCATATAATTAAAAAAAAGTTATAAAATTTTGTATGTGAATCGACTATACTTGTCCTATATTTTCATGGAAGAACAAAACAGAAAAATATATAAATTAGCCCAGGCTAACAAAAATTCTTATAAACAAGAACCATTTCTTGATAATCTCTAAGAGAAATTTTTTTTTTTTTTTGGGTCTTCATTTAGTTTTGTTGCAATTAATTTTAATAAGTTTTTTTAACCTTCTCGTTTCTTAACAAATTGTTTGACTTTTTTTTCTATTTTTACAACTAATTTATTTTTATTCTTGTTGTTTTGCTTTCTAAAGTTACGTAGTTTTGTTGCGATTTATTTTATTTTATCAAATTTGTCCTTTGAACCTTCTGGTTTCTTACATAACAAATTGTTTGACCATTTTTTTTTTCTCTTTTTATGGCTAATTAATTATTATATTTTTGCCAGCTGAGCGGGCATTAGGCGGCATAGCAGTCGATCCATGTTCGAGGGACCGCGATCTCCTGCACCTGGGTGCATTAAACCTATTTTTTATTTTTTTTCAAGTGTTAATCTAAGTGTATTTAATATGTGTATCAATTTTTACTATTTTTGGAGTATTTTAGATATTTATTTTTTATTTTTGAAAATTGGTGGAATTTTAGATAATTTTAAAATTGAGATGTATGTTTATAATACAAATAAAAAAAGTATTATTTTTTATTTTTTTGTTTTTAAAAAGTTATTACCCTCCTGTTCGTTTAATTTATATTTAACATTATTCTTTAATTATTTAGCATTCGCACTTGCATATAATAAAGTTTAAGCAGTTTTATAATTCATTTAAAAAATTAAACCACAAAAGAGGTACCACCGAGATTTGAACTCGAACCCGGATTCAGAGTCCAATGTCCTAACCATTATTAGATCATGAGACGAAAACGGATCCCCTTTTCGACATTTATCAATACATGCCTGGAAACTCGTTGGACGGGCTGGAAAATCAATAATACCAAGATATTGTTTTTTGTTGGGTTCACTTCAATGTTCCTTGAGTGTGGGGTCCAACCCCCCTCTGTCATACTCATATATATAGGCCAGAGCATTTTGTATGTTTCTATAAGAGTCCGGTCCAGACTTGGATCTTGTCACTCACGTGGGGGTTTTTCCAAACATTCATCATAAAATCCCTTCTAAATTCCTCCCGAGAAACTACATAATATCTTCCTCCCTATACATGCACTCTTCCTTATTTTTCATGTTACGCGCACCCATTTTTATACCACAAGAGATGCCCCGAAATTGGACAGCCATTTATTACTCTGGCCGCATGTGACGCCTCATGTGCTGCCCAGGAATGCCTACTAAAACCAAACCATGTTTGGGCCATTGGGAATGCAGAGGTGATTCATGATTGGAAAAAGCATGTCATTCCGGACATGTAAAGTGGTTGGATGGCATTAAGACTTTCGAAAATTTTGGGCTGCTCGTCATTTTAGTGGGGACAAAATAACGGATTCAGGGAAACCCACAGCACGTGGGTTGGCAGGCCTCGTGTCTTTCCGCAGGTCAAATTACCCTCGGATATTCCCTTATTTAATACACCCGCATTTTAGCCGTTGTTTGCGTACTTCACCCACTATTCGTGTATACGTGGCACATAAATTCGAAATCTGGACTGTCCAAGTTAAGCATCGACATGGGTGATAATAAAGTATTCGGCAGTGGAAATGACAATACGCGTATCACAGAAATGAGAACATTGAGATAGATAGACAGGAGAAAACAGAGGATAGAATTAGAAATAAAATAATTCGACTAACAATAGTAATAATAAAAGAGAAAATAAGCTTAAGTGGTTTAATTATATAAAACATGGGTACAGATGGTACATAAGCTTGAAAAAATAAGTTTATCCATGCAAAAGTGAGATAGTACCCTGAACACATATTTGGAAGAAAACAGATCCGCGTGATACGATTTGAAAATTTTAGACGAATTAGATGATCGTGGGCCATGTGGATGATGGATTCAGCGGTGGGATGAAAAGGCATTGGGAGCGCGAGTACAATCTCTTGCAAGGGAAGCAAGTTTTGCTTTGGCCAACCGACAGGAGTAGGAGAGGAAAAGGCAGTAGCCTTAGTGCGTGCAGAAGACATCGCATCCAGAAAAAGGGCATCATTCGCCTTCACCAACGGTCCAAGATGGATAAGTGCGGGTGGGCCCCCCGCGGTGCTCAAAATGATCGCCTTTCACTACACGCCAACCGCCTCGTCCGATGTGGGACCCGCCGCTCTCTCCCTTTCTCGTCCATGGTCCTGCATCCCGCGCTGATGCGAGTGCAACCGCAACGTGGACAGCGGGTCATGCGTGCGAAGGAAGCATGGAATAAGCGTTGGTACGGTACAATGGCACATGCTGGAGTACCGTTAATGGAGCGGAGCCATCTCCATCAATCCTGAACCATTCATCTTCGTTTTTAACGGTTCAGATCGATGAAATGGTGCGCCAACGGCGATTCTGGTGAGTGAGAGTAGAAGATACGGAAATTTGGAAATGCAAGTTTTTCTTGAAATGACTAAAATACCCTGCCGCAGGACCTCGAGCGGTCGCGCCGCTGCAAGTCTGCCCCTTCAGACATGCGCATTTTTGCTGTGTATGGTCAGAACTTACAAATTACAAGATATCCAACGGATGCTCATGCGAGAAGTTAGCATTTTATTATCGAGCGATGATCCATAAATGGCATACGTTGTTGTAAGTAAGCATTTTAAAATTTTTGGTTGAAATTTTTTTTTTAGAAGAGAATACATCCTTTATCGAAATTATTAATTAAATTATAGGAGCATTTTTATGAAACCAATTTACATACAAGCGATTCTGTGTAACCCTTTCATATTTAAAATTTTTATTTTTCAATGAAAAATTAAATCCATTCATTATGTTTTTTTTATCAACTATTAACATTTTATATATAAAGGGAGTTATATATAGAAAAGGTTTCATAG
This sequence comes from Annona cherimola, assembly GCA_030490835.1. Taxonomy (NCBI): domain Eukaryota; kingdom Viridiplantae; phylum Streptophyta; class Magnoliopsida; order Magnoliales; family Annonaceae; genus Annona; species Annona cherimola. The sequence goes on along the minus strand of CM059977.1, from coordinate 9,188,498 downwards.
AAATCGCTACTCAATTAATTATTCGTTGTTATAAAACAAGAAGAAATATTTATACTCGCAACCTTAAACCCAGTACACTTGTATATATAGTCTGACTTGACTCGTTAGGTGAAGAGAAAAAATCTAAGTAACATACAAAACATGAAATAAAATATACGAACTAATGCTACACAATGTTCCATAAAAAAATGCTACAGAATGGAACCATAAAAAATAAATTAAAGGTCAAATTCTAATTATACCCATAATGTTTGACTTAATTTCAAATATACTCATGGCGTTTCAAAATTTTAAATTTTACTTAAATATATCATCCAGATTTAATTTATATTTATGTCGTTATGGATTTGTTAAATGAGCTATTAAATCTTAATGAAATGAAAAATATTTCAAAGCTTTAATTATAATTTTCTAGTTAAAAATTCATGTTCTAATAAGTTTTTTGTATTAATAATTATAGAATCATACATTATATGAATAGGGCTTGGGTATATTCGTTATTTCACTGAGAGATTTACGACCTCTTTAATAGCTCTCAACTAGGTGGGCATGAATGAAATTTTAGATAAAATTTAGGGTTAATTTTAAATATACTAATTACATTTATCATTTTACAAATATGCCTACTAAGTTTGAAAATTTTCACATGTACCCACTAAAGTATAGATGAAATTTCATCCATACTCATTCCGTTAAGCAAGGTTAAAAATCATAGTTATTCATCATAAAAATGCCTAAAATGCTCATTATTATTTAATAATAATAGTTGTTCGGTTGTGGTAGAAGTTGAACGATGTGATGAAAATCTATCCAATTTGAGAGAGAAGCTGGGCCGAATAAATTTTAACTATCTGGATATGGCACCAATGACGTTGGATGCCAAATCGATTAGGGATATTTTGGAATTTTAAAATTATTAAACGATCCTAACTATTATGTTTGGTAGATTTAAATATAATGAAATACTTGGTGAGTATAGGTGAAGGGTTTCAAACTTAGTAAATATATTTGTAATTAAGGGCAAATATAGTGGATATATTTAAAATTAACCCTAAAATTTATGAGTATATTTGAAAGTTTTAAACATTGTACACATATTTAGCATTAATGGCTAAATTTGTAGACGTATTTGAAACCTAAGTTAACTTAAAATAAAAAGGAACATGGTTTAGTCCGGACTTACTGAGGCCAACCTAAAACTCATATATTTTTTTATTTTTTCACGAACATATGAAGTTGTGTATTTAATCTGTAAACTGAATTTTACTATTTTTTAGATATTTTTAGATATTTTTTGGATATTTAAACATAGTGGCAAAAAATTATGAAAATATTATTGTGTTTTAAAATCTAAAAAAATTCAAAAATAGTAAAACTCGGTTTATAAATTAAATACACATAACTTTACATGTTTATGAAAAAATTTAAAAAATATAGTTTATGGCCAGATGCATGGCTGCCCTCATGCACCTCGCCGCAAAAAATTAGTCCTCAAATAAAAATTAGTTAATGATAAATAACTATGATTAAAATATATCTAAGAAATATTTACAAGATGTAGATAGAACTAGGGGTGGGAATCGGGGCGGGTCGGGGACAAGTCAGGGTGTGCCCAACCCTGACCCTACATTTCAAAAATCTAGTTTGACCTTTATTTTTATCCGGGTCAGGACAAGGTCGGTTTGACCTTTACTTTTTTTTATTAGGTCTTGGGAAAAAATTCGGGTCGAGAACAGGTCGGTATCGGGATGACGGATCGGGTAAAAACTACGGGTCAAGTAAGAAATTTTTAAGAATTTATGAACCTATCAAGTATAAAGACAAATCTATATTAAATTTAACTACTATATGTTTCAATCCATTACTAATTAGTCAAAGTAAAACATAAATACTTAAATAAAACTTCGGGAGCTCGGGCCTTCGAGGTAGGTTTTGATTAGGTTTAGAAAAAATATTATATTATTAGGGTGTGGGTCAGTGGGTATAAGCGGGTTGGGATCCGGTAGGTCCACCCCGACCCACATTTTGTAGAAAAATTTAAACCCTCGACCCAACCCACCCTGGTATAAAATAGAGGCAGGTCACGGGTTGACCCGCCCTGATTCCCACCCCTAGATAGAACAGACCACAACCCTATCCTGCAGGCTTCAATATAATTTTGTCAGTCTAATTTTAGAATCATTAGTCATAATTTGTTGGTAAAATCCAGCATATAAATGCTATGGGGTACATAGATTTGAAGGTAAGCCGTCCCAATTGTCCTCGAGGCCACCGTCCACCAAAAACACTAGAGGGGACGTGGCAGGAGGACCTACGAAACAACATATCATTATACAGAAGAAAATCAGCTATACAATTTGGGATTATTCCCACCAAAACATACGGTCTTTTTCTTTTAATTAGTATATTTATATATTTTTTAATATTTTTTATAATAAAGTCCTAAGACATTCTTACAAATTGAAAAAGACATAACTCTATTTAAAATCTGAAGAAACAATTTCACCTCAACATTTACAGAGATAAAAGCATCCAAACACCCACTCCAAAAATTAAAAGAAAGAACATCAGAATATCAGCATTGGTTGGGAAGTTTCTTATACCAATGTTGAACAGCTAAGATGAAAATTGATATATGTTGCTGCTGCTTTTCACTTCTCATTCTGCAATTTTGAGTTAATGGTCACCGACTGAGAAAATAATTTCAGGAATTGAGGTTGCATGGAAGGGGTTGACACGAGTCACTGGAGCCTCACCGTCCTGCTCTAACTATAATAGCGGTCCAAATTCTAGTGATGTTTCCTGCGACTAGTAAGTTCCTGAATACATCCCTTGTATGCGACGCCAACTCCACCTGTAAATTCAGAAAGCAACCTTGATTTTGTATATAGTGACCAAAGTTAATGATTTTATGAACATGAACGACAATTAAGCACTGCTTTTTTATATATATATAAAAAAAAAAACGAAATAACAAGAAGGAAAATTGTACTAAAGAGGAAGGCCTTCTTGAGATGGAGTGTTTAAAAACAATAAAACAAAATTATGGAAACTCTTTATGATAATGATCGATTAACTTTAAAAGGCAGGCAACACTTGACATTAAATTTAAATTAATAAACCCACCCAAAGGGGTGCAATATGTAGCCGGTTCCACAGAAGCAAAATTCTTATTTAAAATGGTTAAAATAATTACTAAATGAAAAAATATGTAGCGTATTAAATGCACACCCTGTTTGAATTAACTACTAACAATGGTCCCTTTCAGGTGTAATATTGTAATTACTTCTTTAAAAAAAATTTTTTTACTACTGTTTTATACTCTTAGGACTTCTTCTTAGGTGTAGAATATTACATTCTATTTCATATTATAATGAAACACGGTAATCCACATGAGAGACCAAAAGTTCTCGCTCATCTACACAAGAAGCAATAAACTCTCACCACAACTTCAATCCCACGAAGGATTAAACTTGTGTTTGTGGCATCATTTGTTGCGTCCGCCTTCGATAATCTTAAGGCTTGTCCAGGATGAAAAGAAAGAGAAAAGGAGAATGAAAATGAAAAAGTCAACTTCCAAATATCTTTTTTCTATTTTGACTCATATATTTTAATAATTTTAATATATTTTTAGTCATTTTCTCATATATTTTTATATGACAACTCTATCTAATTTATTCATTATTTCTACTTTATCTTTAACACACATATTCCATTCATATTTTTCTTTTTCTTTTTCTCCTAAACAAACACACCTTTTATTATTTTTTCTCAATAGGCAATTTCCACACATAACTATGAATTTTACCCTCAATTTTACTCATAGTTATGAGCTTTCATATTTTTAAATATACTTTCATATTTTTTCTAAAATTTCATTCGCACTCATACCCTACATGAAATGACAAATACCCATAAAATATAATTATGAATTTATAAATAAAAATTTACATTCAAGTGATATATGATTCTATAGCTGTAAATAGTTATAAAATATTGAAAAAGTTCATTTAGATGTGAATTTTTAGCTCTGAATCATAATTAGAGTTTGAGAATCAATGAAATTTTAGACAAAAATGTACAGGTGTACTTGAAAATTTTAGGATTTCATGAATGTAAATGAAATTGAGGTAAAATTGATGGGTAATCAAGAAATTTGCCCATTACGGATTCTACTGGCGTCATCATCCGTTTTTGTGACATCACCGCACACTCATGGCTTGCTTCATGGATTGCAGTGGATGGTTGATGATGTAATAAGTGGGCGTTCACTTGGCGCTGGCATCTCAACGGTAACTCTCTCCGAAAACTAATTTTTTGATTTTGTTTCAAAAATCTAATAACACATATTATTTAAAATATAATTTTCATTGTTCATAATGAAATTTTTTTTAAAAAATCAGTTGTATTGACCTTAAATATGTAAAAATCATAAAATTGACATATTTATTATTTAGCAAATAAAAATTAATATAAAATATTTTAGCAAAATAAAAAAGACTTTTTTTGACTCGTCTAAACCAAATATATGTATATAACGTTTCAAAGCATACAAATCTTATTTTGTATATTATTTATAATCTAAAAATATATACATCATTTATATCCTTATATCACAATTTTTTAATTATCACAATTATATTTGAATTATTTTCATTATAAACGGTGAAAAGTATATTTTAAATAATACCTATGGTTAAATTTTTAAAAAAAAATTAAAAAATTAAATTTTGAAAGGAATTTGTGTTGAGATGGTAGGAACTTGAAACCGTTCACCAGTTTCGTCTTTCTAGCCGTGTGGAATGGTAAGGCTGGTGCTTGCATCTTAGCAATGACTATGAGACGGACTAGCGGGTTCGACCAAGCGTATATGAAATCTAATATGAATAAGGAAGGTTGGCCCCACCAAAAAGCATCCCTTACGCCGTAGATAATTCCATTTTTGGCTTATTTGTTACTTCGCAGTCCTAAAAATAATGGGACAGGTAGAGAAACCTCCAAAGAGTACGTACCTCCCGCTTGCCTGTGTCAACTTTTCTTTTTCCATCTTTGCCCACCTCCAAATTAATAATTTTTTGACTCTAACGTTTTTTCAATTGAATTTGGACCGTTAATATCAGGGACACCAGAGCAGGAGGTCCCACTCTTATGATTTTCGACCTCGAGATTTTTTGTACGTTTATCTTCTGCATGTACCTTTGAGCGTGCTTGCAAACGATACACGCGGTGTGTTTGTCGTTTATATTAACTTTTCCGTAAAAAAAATTTCACTTTGTTTATTTTATTTTTTAATCATTTCTCGGTATTTTCCATTCAAAAGTTTTAGAAATTTTACATAAGATAACAATTTTAAAATTTTTATCAAATACCAAACATCCCTTAAATATTGGAATCTGCTTCATTTATTGATTAATAAAAAGCGCGGCATACTGCATACTGCATACTGTTAGCGTCTACAGTCCTACATTGAGGCATGGGAGGGCTCTGTAGGAGATCTCCAAGTTCCAACATTCCGAACCGGGTATGGTCTTCCGGGCCGAAGTTTTGTTGCTGGGCGACCTCGAGGGGTGGGCCCGCATGGCGGGGTGGGCGCCCGTGAAGCTTACGCTGCACCTGGACACGTCTCAGCATTTTAGCCATGGACGCAGCGCGGTACGCCCATGATAAACGCAGTGTCCTGCGCTGTTGCGCTCTGAGTCTTGCCAGCTTTTACGCTCTCACCGACGTCATTCTGTTTCTATTCGTATCCTTTTGGACGCGGGCATCTTTGCCTTTCCGACCATAGATGCAACTTGAGGTGGTATTATTATTATTTTTTGATAAAAGAAATCACTCTATCTTTGCTCTCTTTTAATATTAAAGGGGTTAGGGATAGAGTAATCCAAACACTTCATTATCAAAAAATTGTTAATACAGATTTTTTCATTAATAACTTGGGAGGTTGCTCCCACCAAAACTAGTGGTATACAGAAGAAACTAAAACCAATTCGGCTAAGGAATGAGTAACTGTATTTTCTTGCCGAAGTACATGATGAACCGAAAATGAATCAATGACAGTGAGTATAGTCCTGATTTTAGCAATAATAAACCCCATCTGGGAGGTGATGGGTTCATTATTGGACGGATAATTGCATAATATGAGTGAATCTGTTTCAATCTGTGCACGTCTGACATTAACTGGAGTGCCCATCTCAGCCCCAATAGGAAAGCCGTAGCCTCCATGAATAGCAGTTCTATCACACCAACCTGTCTTCACCCTTTTGCTGCAACAAATACACCATGGGAGTTTCTAATAACAGCTGCACAACCGAAAGTACCTAAATCCCCATGACTGCGAGCATCCACGTTTAAGTTTATTAAATTTAGGAAAATTTAAATCCTAGTTTCCGTATTAAACTTTGAGTTCGGATTGAATTAGTATTAGTTTACATTTTTTGTTTCAAGTTAAAATTTCAATTACTCACAAACCGACCAAGTTGAAATCTACCCACAAAAATAATTAACTATGTGGAAATTATTGCATTCACACCAACTAATTCTAAAATACACTTTTATTATGATAACTTATTTATTCATAGTTTATACATGAATATATTTATATAACCTATGATATCTTTGATTTTAATGAAAGTTGATCGTCTAGTTAAGAGATAATACTAAATATAATAAAATAATGAATTTATCATCAACAATCAAGATAAGAAAAATATTTAAAATTACATGAAGTCGATATCTAAATAAGTTTAATAAAAGTAAGACTTACATATCTCATAGTTAATCTATAGTATGCAAAAATTTAAAAAATTAATATATTTGTAATTATTTATAAATTAAGTTGATGTAGATTTAACTTTTTATGGATAAATGCAGATGATATTTAGGTTTTAGAATAAATGTTTTATAATTTAATTAGATTATGATTTTACGGAATACTTTTTATTATAATTATAATTAAAATGCTCAATACATAAAACAACATAATTCTTTTAAGAACTTGGGCAGGGGGAGGGGGTATCGGGTTTTGGTACTAGGTTGATTTAAAAACAATATTAATTTCGAATTTTTACAGGTCGAGTTAAAACCTAGTCTATTTTGAAAAAATTTCAAAAAATAAAATCGAAACTTGATTTTGAATCTGGATCGAGTCGGGCTGGTTTAGACCGACTCGATACAAGTTCCAGCTCTAATTTTGATTCCAACTCTCATCGCTTTCACCATCGGGATTCAGGTGTACGTTTATTAACATAAGGGCCTGTTTTAAGCCATATAATATTTATTTACATGAAATTTATATCTTCATTTTCAAGACAGATTTTCAATTCCCAATGCAACTTTTTAAAAATTTATAATATATTTTTTATATTTTTAATACAAATTTTCTAATTCCTAATATACATGATTACATTTTTATCGTAAATGTAGATTACATCCAAGAATCTTATATGATTTGAAACAGTCTCTAAATGTTGGTGTGATTTTTGGGATGAAATGATAAGTGAAAAAGAAAATATGTTGAGAATTTCGTATTTGATATAAAATAATAGGAGTAAAGTTAAAATAAATAAGGTAGTTGGAAAAAAATAATTGGAATATAGAGCTATAATTAGAAAAATATGGTTATTGAGTTGTTAAATCATTAGTGGGAAAAATGTGAAAGAGGTACATCTTCCATGGAATTCATGCCATGGCATATTCATTACTAGGAGATTTAGGAATACCCTCTAAAGGATTCGAAGTGGGGATGGAAATTGCCAAAAATAAAAAATGTAATGCATACACAATTTTATTCTTAGAATTTTGCTAAAATTTTCTTTAGTACAAATTTTTCAGTTAAAATTTCAAAATTATTTCTATTGAATATTTAAGTAGGCTATGGAAAGAGTGAAAATCATAATTCATGCATTAGTGGGGAAAACCATTTCTTGGCCACAAATAATAAAAAATCATAATTGGGCTTTGCTTTCATATAACCTATTTTATTTTTAATTTCTTGGTGCTTAATAGCAAATCTATACATTTATTACATTTAACATCATTTGTTTAGCTAAGAGATTAAATTTTATCCAAATTTAATGTGCGCATAGTCACATTTGCTGAAATAAATATATATTAATGTATAAATGATGAAAAATACTTAGATCAATTTATATATAAATTAGAACTTCATGATATTTTTATAAAATTATTTATTCACACAGTAAGACATTTTAAGATTTAAATATTAAAAATACAACTTTGGATTAATATTTAACATTAAACTATTTTATTACTTTGATTTTATACATTTGTATATGAGTGTCATGCAAAATTTAACTAAGGGTGTGTTTGTTTAGGGCAAAAAAGTGTCAACTAAAACTTTTCAATCTAAAACTTTTCACTCTCCATAATTATTCTATTTTTTAATTATTTTTTTCACATTTTTCTATACAAACTACCCTACTTTTCAATCATTTCTACACAACTACCCATACAACTAACCTATCTATTTTAACTTTATTCTTTTTAATCCTCATCATTACTCCTATTATATCACATCACTTTCTATTGATTTGACAACTTCTACTCCAAAAACTTTTCATCAAAAGTTTTACCTCCAACCAAACACACCCTAAATATACGAAAGTGTTTTCATAATAGTATAAATGATATGAAACATGATAAATGAAATAAAATTTCCACATAACATCAAAATATTTAAAAATAAAAAGGATTACATTGAAGAAGAAATATATATTCATATGGAAAAATGATCTCAAACAAGACTTTGGTGCCTCTACTTTAATTCTATTCTCAACAAACCTTAGCTTTAATATAAAGCCAAGGGCTCCTTTGTTTATAGGTGTTACAAGACTCATTGCATATGAAACATAAATTCAACCAACCGAGCATTGTTCACCAGAATATAACAAAGGTTAATTTCTTGTTTGCATATAAGACCATGTGAATTAACCTTGGAGTTATCACTTTTGACTATCTCTTCAACATTGTTATTAAGAAAAATTGAAGCGCTAGCAAAATCACCCTAGCTTCACCATTTCATTTGATCTCGTCATGAGATCTCTCTTACCTATTTAGAAGATTGAACATGAACTTACAAAAAATATTTATACAAAATAAACTTTTAAAAAATAAGGGATTGTTACCATTTGGATGCCCAACACAACTAATGTAAGTAAAATAGTATGAGGGAAAGGTAAGGAGTTCAAATGTTGAGTATAAGTAGTGGCCTTATTATTCTACTTTTGGAGTACACCTCCGTTAGGTATCTAGTCAAGGAATTTAATTTACATAACTTTTGTCATCCTTTACTTTTTCATTTTTCTGTCTAGTTTAAAGCCTTGTTCATTTCTCATCGAATCTCAATGGAAGGCACCTTTGCACTTCTCTTTTTTTTTTAAAGTGGTGGAAATGTACTATGCCATTTTTGTTTCAAAAAAAAAAAAAATAGAGTAGTTGAGTTTTCCTTTTCCATGCGCATTTGATATTCACAAAAATTGCATTGTGGAAATGTATTATGCCATTGTTTTCAGAAAAAATATTAATCAATTAAGTTTTCTTTTCATAAGAAAATCGAGCTTTCTTTTCCATTTGCATTTGATATTTATCAAAATAATTTTTTTTTCGCTCTACAACTATGAATGTGGATTATAATAGTTTAAGAACTGTTTCAAAGGGAAAGTCTTTGAAAGCTTTATAGTATGCATCCCCTTTGACACCAGCAGCTCGTGTGTATATGGTAAGCTTCCCTTATTGTAGCCTGGTAGACTCTAAGCATTTGCCTATTGATATAGTCATTGTATTTTGTTTTCCACCATTATCTTATTTTTTTACATATTTCTATATAATTGTCATACTTTTTATCATTTTTAACTATTCAAATAACTATATTATCTATTTTAACTTTATTTTATTTACTTATCATCATTACTCCTATCATATTATATAACTTTTTCTCAATTTTAAATTTTTTTATAATTTTTTTTTTCAAAAGTTTTATTTACTATCAAACACATTTTTGTTGGGTGAAGATGATGACAAATATGATAGCAAGTTACGCTCGACTGCCTCATGAGAGTCTAATTCATGGTGAAAGTTTCTCTTACGTAATAGGTGGAAGTTTATTATCTTACATGTGAATTATTTAGCTTAACCGTAATCTTGGATAAGATATAATATTGTACACCCAATAAAAAAAACTACCAAACACATTCTAAATTTTGTCTCCTTTGTTGTACCACATGTTGGCTTTATGTTTGTTAGTTTCCTAAGATTTATTTATGTTAAAAGTGTGTTTGAGAAGTAATAAAATTTTTAAGAGAAATTTTTTTTGCGTAAAAAATTTTAAAATAAGAAAAAATAATATGATATAATGGTGATAATGATTAAAAAATAGTAATTATATAAAAATTGTGAATAAATGATTTAAAAGTTTAACAATTAGATATAAAAATGTAATAAAATGATTAAAAAGCAGGATAATTATGGAGTTTAAAAGTTTTAGGGTGTGTTTTACAATGTTAAAAAATGTTGTGCTAAAACTTTTCAATCTAAAACTTTTTATTATTAATAACTATCATTATTTTTATTATTTATTCACATTTTCCTATATCATTATCATACTTTTCGATCATTTATATACAATTACCGGTAATTTTAATTTTATTTTCTGTACTAATCGTTATTATTCTTATCATATTACATCATTTTCTTTTAATTTAATAACTTTTATATCAAAAATTTTTTATCCAAAAATTTTATAACTTATCAGACACACATCCTTAAATTAAAAAATTTTAAGTTAAAAAGTTTCATGCGTAAACGAACACTTGGAGAGTAAAAAAAAATTTTAAGATTTCAAACGGAAAGGAGTTGTTATGAGGATGAACAAAAATGAAACTCGTGCGGACATGGCTGTTGAATGGCTGATCCCACAAATTCTCTTACACTCTCATCAAACACTCCTAAAATTATTATTTCTCCCTAACTCATTAAATGTTAAAATTGAAATTGTACTACCTGAAAAATACGAGAAGCGTCAAATCATATATTTTTCTCCCAGTCGTGGCACTTGCTTTCTTCTCACAGTGCGCTTCTATCGTAACAATTCATCGTTCATAATAAAAAACAAAAAAATCTGCTCGCGAGAGAAAGTTGCGGTATCCGCGCAAAAAACGCGCCTCAGACATCGGATGGGATTGCTATTTTGGCGTCGGCGTCGCTCTTCGGTGGAGGCATGTAGGGGTGCAACTTGGGTCGGGTAGGTCCGGGTACGGGTGGAACCTACCCTTACCCATTTTGTAAAAACCTCTACCCTACCCTATTTTAAACAGGGTCGGTCCGGAGCCTACCCTACCCAATTTTCTCAAGAGCGGGTCGGTTCCGGTTCGGTTCCAAAATCGGTTCCTAGAACACAATCTATGAGAAAATGCAACCTGTGTAAAAAAAATTCAATTTATATATACTAAAACATGAAATCTGTTAAAAAAGTGCAATGTGTACATAATAAAATCTGTTAAAGAAGAATCAAATAACATAAGAATTATTATCTCATTAGAATATACTAATTTCAACAATATTAAGTCTGTCCAATTCAATAAAAAAACTGTTTGAATGATATACAAAACAGTCTAGTTTCCATCCTTTTGACCTCAAGCCTTCAAAAAGATCCTCTGCTTGCTCCTATAGTTGCTGCTTACAACATGCCATAAAGAAGGCTTTTGTAGGTATCCAGTTTAGGTTTCAAACCTTTTTTTTTCATTTTATTTAATAGAAATAAATCTTCATCAGGTCTAAGATCTCTACTATACATCCAGATAAGGTTATTGTAAGTCTCCTCATCTGGCTTGAATCCAGTTTCTTGAATACGTCTGCACACTTCTGCAGTCTTGTTAATATCTTCGATCGCAGTGTACATCCTAAGTAAAAAATTGAAGATTGAAAGATCAGGCTTAAATCCTGCTTCCTCCATCTCAGCAATCATTAATTCAACATCCCTCACTTGTTTCCCCTTTGACAACAACCCAATTCCACCATTGCAGCTAAAATTGTGGATTCTCTCTTTGCGTCAAATTTTTTACTCTGAAGGCAGTTTCCCTTATACAGCTAAAATTGCAGAATCTCTATCTACTACTGAAATCTTTTTTTTTTATCAAACTTCGAATGAAATCAGCAAAAAAAGCAACCAGAGAAAAAAAAAATTCCCGAATTCTTCAAAATAATTTCTTTAGAAGAATCATAAAAAACGAAAGCAGCAGCGAAAGCTAGAATCCAAATCAGACCGAAAAAGATTTAAAAGAAAAAACACAGACGTAAGAGAAGAATGAAGCGGGTTAAAAAAACAGCAAATCAACAAAAATCATAATCAGAATCCATTCCCTAGAGAAATGAAAGAGCAGTAGGATGAAGAGTGAAGAAAACCTGAAGCGGCTGATCAACTTGGGAGAGAAGGTTGGAGGAGTGGTCAGGGAGAAGGGTGAGAAGAGCAGAGAAGGCTGTCTCGGCATGGTTTGGTGAGATCCTCCGCAACAGATCCATCGCAGCACCCATCTATCCTGGCGTATCGCAGATATAGAAGAGAGCGAGGGAGGGAGACTAAGAAGATCTGAAAGAGGAGCTGATGGACAGATCTGATGGTCGCAAATGAGGGAGCAGGACAGAGGGAGAGCAAGCGGTTGCGTAGGTTAGTGGGAAGAGCAGAGCAAAGAAGAAGAGTGGTCTTCTCGACGCGGCTGAGGCGAGGGAGGCGATGCCGCGACAAAACCTAAATGCTTAATAATATATATATTTATTATAATATTATTATTATATAAAATTCGGGTCGGTTTCGGGTACCCGTAACCGGGAACCGACCCTACCCAAATACCCTCCGGGTATTTTTTACCCGGAACCGAACCGACCCTACGGGTAACTATGGTGGAACCGAACCTACCCTATTTAGGGTACCCATTGGGTCGACCCATGGGTACCCGACCCAAGTTGCACCCCTAGAGGCATGGGCATGGAATGGCATGCCGGTAATTGCACCCATGCCCGAGGGTTATTTAATAAGCGTCGCCTCCTCAAGGACACAAGCTCGCGGCAGCGAATGTTTACACCGGTGCTCTACAAGATCCAACGTGCTTGATGCAACGTGTATCTTCGTTACCGCGGCAGCTGTTGTAATTTTCACAACAGATTTTTTAATAAAAATTTTAATAAAATTATTATAAATTTCAATACACATTATTATATTTTCATCCCATTTCTACCTTTCACCGAAGCTTTTTCAATACTTATAAACAAATAAGCGAAATATTAGCTTTCGTTTGATGGCAATATAGTAGTCTGCTAGCTCTATCTAGATCGAGCTAAAATCTTGCGAGACAACTGATATTTCAACGAGATTTCAAAGCGACTCGCAGCTTACGGATGCGCTTGGCAATGTGATTTGTTACAGCAACGAACCTTCAATCAATCCAACCCGTTGAAAATCTTAAATATTATTTTTATTCTAAAAACTCATTAAATTGATTATGAATGGTAAAATAATTTTATTTATTTCATGCTTTTGAATTCTTTCTTCTTATTTAAATTTATAGAGATAAAAGCATAGTAAAAATTTAAATTGAATTTATCGCATTGTTTAGCAAAATGGATGTAGATAGTCCATTGTTGCCGGTCAAAAGCGTCAGAAAAAATGGAGGAATCTCCTTCCGATCTTACTCGCGCGAAGGAAGTCTCTTCGGATAATCTTTCTAGCATAACAGAAATCTCCCAGTGGCATAGATGTAAATTTGTGAACATCCAGGAGCATTTTCAGACCTGCCTTTCGCGGCTATATGCTTCTTCCTGCACTCCGCATTTTGCTTGCTGTCCTTCTGTTTGCCGTGTTTCTCCTCTTACAACACTGCTGGGAGAGAGAGGGAAAGAGTGTTCTGCTTCTGGTAATCTTCTGTTTTGTTCTGCATCTTTTTCTTCTCTTTCTCCTTTTCAAAAAGACGGAATGTAGGTTGGACGAATCGCTCGTATGGGTTTTCACAAGGTTTTTTGAATTTCCTTATGTTTCTGGTCCTTGGTTGGCGTAGGAAATGCAATGCTTCGAAAATACTCTGATTTGAGTGTCTTGATTTGGATTTTTTTTTTAAAGAATGGAGATTTTTTATGTCTGGATTTTGAGTACCGATTGGTGTCTTTAAGATGGTTATTAGCACCGGGATTTGTGTGCAATTGAAGGCATTGAGCTTTCCGTCGCTGGATTTGAGTTCACTTTTCGGAACTATCATAATGCTGGCTGCATTTCTTGTACGCGTACGAAATCAGGTTTCTGTCTAGATTTGTCCCAAACTTGTTAGATTTGAGCTAAAACAAAACATATTTTTACACTGCGGAAATGTAGGAAGTTCGTTCGGGCAGAACTGGCATTTCGAAGCTGGACTTGACTTTTATGAGGCTTTTCATCTTTGGTTTCTTTTTAATCTGAGGCCTGTTTTCTGCATGCAACTGCTTGTTAAGCTTTCGTGTTCCACAGGTTTTTCTGAGTAGGTTTATGTCTCGATCAATGGGCAAAAAAATCATTTTTGTGCAGTTTATATTGCTGAAATAATTTTAAATGAGACATCGATTGAGCCTGTTTTAGTCTCCTTTTAAGTCGTTGACGGGTCGCAATTGAGCCTTTTAATCGTTAGTTTGCCTTGGAAAGCTTTGCTTCTCCTGTGGTTGTGAAGGGTCATTTTCGTTTTTAAATTCTGGCGAGTGACACTGATGATATATTTCAACGCAATTCGTTTCATCACAGAAATATGGTGGAAATTTGTTTGATTGTGGCTGATTTCAGGCCTTTATTAACCTAATTCCAGTGTTGGACGGCCCAACTTTTTTCATTTTTTTTGCGGGCATCATCAGACTACTTTTTATTATTGATTTAATCGTTTGAGGTTTTTTAATTCAAGTGTGATTCATGGTTCCATGAATTGGCTATAGTAGATCTAAATTGCTTCTTTGCCTGCTCCTGATTGGCAGTTGCTGAACGAATGTTAGTTTTTCTTGCTAGTCCAGCTGTGCATTGTCCGCGTTAAGCTAAAAAAGATAGATTTGATGCTTTTGTGTTTTCCTTAATGGATGATGATCTTTATGGGGGACAGGATGAATTGCAAGCTGCCTGACTTCTGTTTTTTGTGCTTATTTGTGCAATTGCTTGGATTTTGGTTTTTGGATCTGTTTAAAAATGTTCCTGGCAAAGTTCTGGAGTTATGTTGGATAACTTTGTTCCTAACTGTTCGTTTGTTTATTTTCTTAGTTTTTTCTCCTGAAATTTGCAAAACAGTTAAATTCGTCACAATTTTTTCATTTCACATAGGAATAAGAGTTGCCAAGTCGTAAGGCTGGGGGCCGCCTGCTTCCATTGGTGAATTCAGAATCTCTAGGGCATATTTTGTTCAAAGAAGGCAAACAAAGGACTTTGTATTCCATCAGCTGTGGAGATTGTCGGACTAAGATGGAGGGAGGACTAGATACTGATTCACTATTGGATTTTGTAGCATTTCAGATTTCCAAATCAGAGAACAGGTTGCTCAAACAACGTGATCATTTAATGTCTTTTTTTCCCCCTCACTGATAATATTGTCCCATTGGCAATGTTTATTTATTTATTTTTGCAAAGTTTTGTTTGTATTTGATCTCCTTTCCATTCATTTGTTGATTACAATTGATTTCCTTAAGGTATATAGGGATGTTATGCATGTCAGGTATGATGCATTTGTATACAGTGAAGGCAGAATGGAGAGACTGGTTTCTGGCCTATTGGAGAACTTAGTGCTACATTTATCAGCTGCTGGAAGTTCCAGTTCTGATGCATTGGGTGACAGCTTCAAACTAAAGTTACCTGAAAGTCTTCGTGGCTCATCATGGTTCACCAAATCTACAGTTTTCAGGTTTTTGCTAAATCCTCATGAACCCTTTTTTCTATTTTTTTTATTTATGTTATCATAGTTTTGTTGGGCAATGATATTTATCATAAGAAACATTATCAAATTTGTTCTTGTTGTCAGGTTCCTGCACATCATTGGTAAACCTGAGTTGTTAAAAGCTGCCAATGCAATAGAAAATGAGATGTTACAGCTAGAGGAATCTAGAAATTTTCATCTTACTTTGTATTCACAGGTGTCCATCTTAGATTTTTCTTTGATAATTCAAAGTTTAGACAACTTTGGGTCTTTTGCATTGACGTTTGTTGTCTTTTCTCAGGGAGTGAAGAGTCATTCTGGCTGCAGACCAGTGGGTATGTTGCATGAGTTCTCACATTATCATTGCATTGTAGGATCGATTAATATCTTCCTATCTGCTCAAATTTGCCTTAATTCATAATACCAAGAAATCTCATTTTTGAAGGGGTTGAAGCCATGATCTCAAGAAGGCATCTTATACTGCATTTTTTTGCCTGTTACTTCTTTTTGATGGTGCTGTGCAAGGACATTGTTGATGTGACTTCTTCAACATCATTTAATCTGAGGGTCAAACACAATGGCATGCACATTATAATTTATTTTAATTTAGAAATACCCAGTAATGTTTGTATCAATAAATAAATCATGCTAAATCCCTGGGTACTCTCCTTTTGAGAGAAATTACATCTTCTTGTGGTGCTTCCTCAGCCATCACTTGCTTTCCCTTGTTTGCTTTGGATTTAATTTGTTTTAATTAAATTAAAAAGAAAATTTTATAAGACTGCGATTACAATTATGCTTTATGGGGCAAAATGTTGGGCAGTTAAAGAACAACTTACACATAGAATGAATGTAACAAAAATGAGAATGTTAAAGTAGATGAGCGATAAAATAAGAAAAAATAAAATTAGAAACGAAATCCAAAAAAAATCTCAAAGTGAGGTCAATAGGTGATAAAATGAGAGAAAACATGTTATGATGGTTTGGTTATGTTAAACGGAAACTTGAAATGACACCGGTTAGGAGGGCAGAGTATATTCAAGTAGAAGGTGGTAAAAGAATGAGAAGAAGATCCAAAAAAATGTTGATGGAAGTAATTAAACAAAATATAAAAATATTAAAGACTACTAAAATTTTAGTCTCGAATCGTCAAGAATGGTGCAATAGAATCAATGCCAACCAACCCCGCCTAGGTGGGAAGTGGCTTATGATAATGATGATCCTAATCATTCATCTACTATGTCTCTATCCAATAAATGCTAAATGATCAGCTTTCATTATCTTTTGTACGCAAGCATTTTGTTCACGTCAATAATAAATGAATGATCCCTAGTTCATTGTTGGTTTATTACATGTGAAAAACAGTCATCATATATAACAAAATGTTATTCATCTTAATTACTACACACTTCTTTGAGAAGGCGGTTGATCCGCTTCTTTCTTGTCATCTTAATTACTTTTGATTCAGCTTCCAATCTGCATCTCTTTATGATTTTCTTTTTTCTTTTCCTTCTTGTTTAAACCAATTGATACTGGCCTTCATTTCAACTGGAAACTCATGGTTCCTTTTCTTACACTTTGGCAGCCGGCAACTACTCAAGAGGCATGGAATCGTCGTTGAAAGTAATTGCTTTTCTCTGTAAATGGAGTTTTTCTTTTCTTTTCTTTTCAAAATTTTAAAACGTACCTCATATTGGACACTCTGTTTTCTATTATAATCTCTAGCCTGAAGTCCATGCAGGATCTTCTGACCCAACAAAGTAAGCTCTTTTCTTTGGCTGTTACTCCAAGTAGAAATTTTCTTTTTTCTCATTTCTGAACTGAGAAGTCAAATGCTGACAGGAATGAGCTCCTGCGAGCAATGGATTTGAGACTAACAGTGCTAAGAGATGAACTGGCCTCGGTTTTCAACCGGGCTGCAGGTGCCTTATGCTCTCTTGAACAGATTGCCGACATCGAAGCATTTTCTGCACATTTCGGAGCTGTAGAGATGAGGTAGCTTGTCTTAATGTAAATTTAACTAAAGAAATCTTCCACCTAGAACCATTTGCTGGGGCAAAAAATTATGTTGTTCTAGTTTTTAACAGCAATAGTTTCAGCTATGTTCCTCTGGATGGTTTGAAAAATTTTTGCTATTCAATGATGGCACCAGCGAAGTGAAATATATTAGCTGATGAATTCTTTTTATCCTTTGCTTATTTGCATGAAATACAACATGGTCTAATTCATGAAAAATATTAAAATTCAAATCCTGGACAGCTTGAAACTTTCTAGTTCAGGCAGATTTTTAAATCTATTTCTTGTGTGTTCGACAAAATACATGAAAAAACATAAAATTGATTGGTCCTCTCATCTTATTTATAATTAATAAACTTCCCATAATGATTTAGTTTTGCTACTTTGGATGACAAATGGTGTCTTGTCCTTTCCAGGGATTCCTTGGCCAAATATCTAGCACTATGCCAGAAAAACCAAAATGATGGTCCTGTAACGGCTCAGCTTACACACTCACATGATTCAAATGTTAATGTTGGAAAACTGGGAGCAGGGGTGGCTAAAGAAGATTTGCCAGTGGATACAGTCAAACACAGCAGAGTTGGTGTTTCTCCTGCAAAAGTTGCCCAAGCCGAGCGCCAGAGCTCAACAGAAGGTGATGATTCATCCAGTTCAAGTGATGAAGAAACATCAACAGTTGAAAGAAGCCGGCCTCTCATAAGATCTGCATCACCTAGAAGGTCGGCATCCCCAATGCGACGGATCCAAATAGGGAGATCTGGATCACGTAGGTCCACTGCACTAACGATTAAGAGCCTTAACTATTTTCCGGCAAGGGAAAGGATATCAGCAAACAGGGATGTTGCTGGGAACAGCAGTGGAGATGATGAAGCTGACCAGACAGCAAAGAAACCTGAGAACACAGTTAGGCGAATGAGTGTTCAGGATGCAATCAATCTCTTTGAGAGCAAACAGAGGGATCAAAAATCAGATACACAGAAGTGGAGGTCTTCAATAGATATGTCTAATAGTTGTGCCAACAAGGCAGTCTTGAGAAGATGGAGCGCGGGTATGAGTACTACTCAATGCTTGCCAGAAGTTTCATCTGAAGGTGGATTGCAGGATACCGGCGATAATTCTGCAGCTGAATTACTGCAAAAGAATATAGTGGATGCAAAAATAGAATCTGATTTATTGGCAGCAAGTCCAGACCCTGTTGATATTACAGAAGCAACTTCATCTGGAGTTGCAGACACTGAGGTGCCTCCTTTAAATGAGAGTCCTGCAGATATGCCTGTTGCCAAAGCTGATGAAGTCCCTGATCGTGCAACTGCCTCAGCTGAATGGAGCCGACAGAAGGAAGCTGAATTGAACCAAATGCTGATGAAAATGATGGAGACTAAGCCTGCCAGACAGCGGAATACAACAATTGCAAGCAATGGAAACCAGGAGCACTCAACTGATCAGAGGGGTGGATTCTATGATCATTACAAAGAGAAGAGAGATGAGAAACTTAGAGGAGAAAATTCCAGAAAACGAGCAGAAAAGGAGGCACACTTCAAAGCAATGCAAGAAGTTCTTGACCAGAGGAAAGCTGAGATAAGCTCAAAATCAAAGAATGTGGGCATTGGCAAAAAACAAGAATCAGCAAGCCAGTCTCAGAAACTGCGTAGAAGTTCATCCCCTTCTACACAATCTAAAAAAGAGCTCCCAAAACCAGTTGCTGTGAAGAAGCCTTCAAGTAAAACAACTCCCCTCCCTGCTACACGTAAATCGTGGCCATCCACGCCATTGCCTAGATCCACTGGGCCACAGTCTAATAAAATTCCCTCTGTCAACAACTCCTCTGGCACCACTCCAACCCACCGAAAGCCCCAGCCAACACCATCCCAAGCAAAACCAAGCCTCAAGGCGCATCGATCCCAGCCCCAACGAAAAGTGTCAAAGGAAACCAAGTCTGAGAATAAGCAAACAGTCAAAGGTGGAGAAGAGAAGAAGAATGAAACAGCAACAAAAAATGCCAAGAGTGCAAAAGCAAAAGCTCCAAAAACTCCCACATATGATCCTAGTGCAGTTCCATACAAGCCAAGTTTCTACAGTAAGGTGACTAAAAAGAGCAGTGTAGTGCCGTTGGAGTCCAAGCCTTTCCTAAAGAAAGGTACTGGAATTGGTCCTGGTGTTGGTCCTGGTGTTGTGAAAGCCAAAACTTCCCAATCTGATGACTTTTCAAAAGACAGCTGTAACCTGACACATCCTCAAGAAAATGATGCAGTGGCAGCAGCAATGTTGGAAACAAGGGCTGAAGTTGTGCCTGATGCTGCTGAAGCTCAGCAGTCTGCAACTGAGGTTGTTGAATCAGAAATTTTAATGCAGAGCAGCTCAGAATGTGAACACACAGAGAATTCTGGAAAAGTCTCTGCTGAAGTTGATGAAACCCACACAAAAACAGAAGAATCTTCTACACAACATGCTCTAGAAGAAATTGAAGCAGATGAAGATTCTGGTATCTCATCTGCTGCGTGGGTCGAAGTAGAACAACAGGAGCTGCCATTATGTATTGATAGTGGTTCTTCTCAACTTGCAATACCAGATAATATTGCACCAGTGTCCGTATCAAGTCCACGTGTCCGTCATTCCCTTTCACAGATGTTGCAAGCTGACAGTGGTGAGCCAGAGATTATGGAATGGGGCAATGCTGAAAATCCTCCAGCAATTGTATATCAGAAGGATTCGCCAAAAGGATTGAAGAGGTTCTTGAAGTTTGCTAGGAAAAGTAAGGGAGATGCAAATATTACTGGATGGGCCAGCCCATCGGTCTTTTCTGAAGGCGAGGAGGATGTGGATGAACTTAAAGCCAATGGTAGGAGAAACGGAGATGCTTTACTGAGGAAATCTTCCCATCAGGTGAAGGGTATCGGGCTACAGAAAACCATGTTAAGTGAAAGTTATGATGGTGGAAATTCAAGCAAAAGAGACTACACAGCTGCGCATGAACTACTATCAGGTACTCTAAGTTGTAACTTCTAGAACGTTTCCTCCTCCCCATCAAACTTATTTCCCAACTAAAGTTGGCCGCATGAATTTTGCTATGTGATTTCTTTTCTCACTTATCATGTTCCAGGTCTCCTGTCATCCCTTTTGTTTCAATATTTTCTAAATTCAAGACATTGACAGTTTTTCTTTTCTGTCCTTCTCTTTACTGTCTTACATCCTTCTATTCAAACCAACACACCTGTTATTTATCAAAACTGAATCAGACTGGCCAGTACAACTGGTCTGACCGGAGACTGGTTATACCTGTAATTGGGTGGTTCACCTGGTTAAACTGGAATAACCAGAAACTAGTCAGCTTTCTGGTCAGAAAACCAATAGAGTTGTAATTACATTGATAATGACATCCTTAATCTTTGTTTCATTACTCTCTCTGAAGACATCCTATTGTGGCTCAGCAAGCAACACTGCAACAATTGGTTGTGCATATCTATGTACATCCTCTACTTTTGTAACTTAGCATGATGATAGTTCTGTTCGAATCTCTCTTCATTTTTTACAGAAAATCTGCTGTCTCAATCCTCCTGAATTTGAATATTTTTCCCATCATCCACTTTCCTTTGTCTAATAACTTGCTGAAAAAAGGACATTTCTCCTTTCAAAGTCCATAACCTATCTATGGAAATATTATAAATTCTGCTTTCTTAGTGGATTTTGAAATTCTCACTGTTCTCATATGTAGCACAAACTAGGGCCTTTTCTGTTTGTATACATATGCACGTATGCATATGAGGCTGTCTTGATTCCGTCCTAACCGAAGTGAGGCTGTACGTCCATCTAATTTTGATCTCCATTTTGCTATTTTATGTCAAATTCGCTCCGTTCATTGTATTCAACACTTCATTTTACTACAATGTCAAAAGTCGTATCAATCGGAGTAATATGTGGGCTACATTTTCTAAAAATCTGTAAAAACGTGTATAAATATAGAAAATCACTTGTATCCATGCACTAGAGTTCTAAAATGTTACAAAATTTCATAGAATCATTATTCTAGGTAGGATGAATATGTTAGATGGTTTAAATATTGAATTTGAACCTTATAGGTCCTAATAATAAATAAATAATTTTTAATGGCTTTAAAATCACTCTTAAGTGATTCTTAGTTTTGGAATGATGCTAATCATGGCTTGGGATGATTTTTTTTCTATTATCTAAATATATGATAAAATTAATGGACGGATTGGATTTAACATAAAATAGCAAGATGGATGTGCCAATTCACTTCGGTAGGACAGATGTATCCTATTTTTGAGTAAGTGTGGCCTATATGCATATTGGATTTGGTTGAAACTTAGTTTCTTGTCTAAACAAATGATGTTAAATATAATGAATGGATTAAATTTTGCATCAATCATCAACATCTAAAAAATAGAAGGGTTTATATGAAATCACTTCTATGTAACCCGGTTACATAGAAGCATGCCCCTGTGTATATATATGAGCTCCGCTTCTATGTAACCGGATTACACAGAAGCGGACCCATGTAATCCCTTCAAAATCTAAAATTTTAATCTTTGATGGAAAATCTAATCCATTCATTATATTTAACATTATTTGTTTATCTAAGGATCAAGTTTCGTCCTGATCAAGTATGTTTATGAGCCACATTTGTCAGAAAATGTATATATTCATGTGTAAATTATCAAAAATGCTAAAATATCAATTTTAAAGTAGTATTTTTGACATCTAAACCGTTCAAAATATTATTTCCGTGTGAACAAATAATTCTATAAAGTATTGTTACATTCTAATACATGTATAAATAGATCTAAATGTTTTTCATAATTTACACATGAATATATATATATATATATATATATATATATATATATTTGAACAAATGTGACCCATAAGCATACTTGATTGGATGAAACTTGGTCTCCTAGATAAACAAATGATGCTAAATACAATGAATACATTGGAGTGCTGCAACTGCACCGGAACAACAGTACATTTGCCCAAAAATGGGCCCCACATATTAGAATGTAATGAAACTTTATACAATCATTTATCAATTTATAAATTTTATAGCAAATGATTTACATATTGAAAAAAGCTATTTTAAAGTTGTTATTCATATCAAATTATTTCATTACGTTGAATTTGTAACATTTTCAGATGAGGCCCATACACACCTAATTGGGATGAAAATTGGTATGGTAATAGAATATATTATTCTAAATACAATGAACGGAGTAAATTATAATTTTATGATCATGTGCTTAAATATTTCTCCACACACACACACATATATGGGATCCATTCCCGTGCAGGCTGACTGCATTGTAATACGGTACAGCCCGCTGTAAGATGGGCCCCACACATATTAGATTGCAATGAAACTTTATACAATCATTTATCTATATAAAAATCATACTTTAGACGGTTTAGATGTTGAAAATACCACTTTAAACTTAATTTTTATATTAAACTATTTTATTATGTTGATTTTGCACCATTTTAAGATGGGGACCACACACATGTTGGATTTAGATGAAAATTGGTATGCTAATAAAGTGGACAATTCTAAATACAATGGGTGGGGTGGATTTCCCATTCATGATCATGTGGGGCCCACAGTGCATGGACTGCACGATGCAGTTGCATGCCATAGTGGACTGCATGGTGCAGTCGCATGCACTGGATCATATTCCTATATATATTAAAAAGATTAGGACCGGTGGATTTAATCAGCTCCTATGATGATTGATGAAGTATGGCATTTTTAATTAGGATTTTATGAACTGCGTGGCTGAATGGCAGCATGAACAAAGTGTAAAAGTTCAGTGGACAATAACGACAAGCTACATATGAGTTTTGGCAAGCCATAGTTAGATCTCTTACTTTCTGGATAGTCAAGAGTTCGATAAACCAGGTTGTTTGGGTTATCGATATTGGATTACTGCCTCTTGTTTGAATCAGCAAATGAATATGGTTGCACGTATGCATGAGCTGGACCCACAACCACGTAGAATCAAAATCCTGAATAGGTCTCTTGGCTACCCTAAAAATGGTATAAAATGCAACCCCATGTATTTGGTAATCTTTGGATTTCTAGAACAAGCAGAATTGGAGCTGGCTCTTCAATGCAACTGTTACCATTTCCAAAGACAAAACAAAGACAATTTTGCCATCCTCCCCATTATTGACCTATTAATATTGCATATTCCCCAAGGTCTCAAGCTCAAGTGTATTGTGCTTTAATATTCTGTCTCTGCTTTCAGGACCTTCAGGTGCAAATGTCTTTATGAATCAAGTATCACACAAGCTGCACGAGGGACAAACACCAACTGCAGCTGTCTCAACCAAAGGTTAATTTTTCATGGCTAATGCTAAGTTAAAGCTGAGCCAACCACCGGACAGTCTGATAAATGGGGTTGCTGACTCAACAAACATGGCATGGCAATATAAGATACCACAGTTGGAAGAATGGGAGTCAGTTTTGCAGCCCCTATGTTTTTAGATTGATTCCATTTTTGTTGGAAATATGCCCCAGAAATCACTGATGGAGAGATGCTTCTATAATTATCCTTGAAACAACCTGAATTCAACCAAAAATATGTTACTGTTGATGAAGGTAGGGTTCTTTGCTGCGATGAATTCTGGGGCAGTCATTCCACTTCAAGAACTACAACTTATTAAGTCCATAACACTTTCCTTATTTATCTTCTCATGTAATCCCAGTCTACTTAAAAGGCCCATGAGTTATTCTAACACACTGTTTTATCTTTGCTTTCAGCTTCAAGGTCGTTTTTCTCCCTTTCAACATTTAGGAGCAGCAAATCAAGTGAGGCAAAGCTTCGATAACACAAACATTTCAGTTTAATGGCATTGACAGTTAGATTGTGAAGGTTTCAGATCAATGTATGCTCCATTGAGTCTGATTTGCTATCTGATTATTTAAATACCACTTATTCTCTGAGTTCTTTCTGTAAATACACTTAAAAATTCGAATCAGATTATCTACCCAGTGGTTGAATATTTGAAACAGTTGTTCAGAGGTGGTAACTAGAAACATATACAGTGCAGCGGGTGCAAAACATCTATTAAAAATGCATGACTTGTCTAGCTGCGGATGTACATTTCATTAGTACCCATCTTCAAGGAAAACGCCTTTCTCACTTTGGCTCTGCCGACACGAGACATCTCGCTACTGTGATTAGTGAACATAAACACAACCTATGGCCGCAGACAATGCTTCATGATGCTCTGCCATGCTGACCTTTCCTTTTGATGCAGTCATCATCATCTTCATGATCAAGAAATTGTGATTCATTCCCTGCGTTAGGTCTGCTCCTGCTGGACTGCCCTCCCCCTTGAGGGCTTGAGAATCTGAAATGAACACAGCAAGCTCTCATCCACATTCATCAGTGCTCCAGCATTGTTGAACTCCCCACAGTAGTTGGGAGCTGAGAATATGGTAACGAGCTGCCTATCTCCGAAGAACTCATACCCATCCTCAACAACCTGCACCATTGAAGCTGAGCATCTGAGGTCAAGTTTCCACAGCTATGATTTTACATTAGTGCTTTC
Source organism: Annona cherimola (assembly GCA_030490835.1). Taxonomy (NCBI): domain Eukaryota; kingdom Viridiplantae; phylum Streptophyta; class Magnoliopsida; order Magnoliales; family Annonaceae; genus Annona; species Annona cherimola. Next base: position 9,162,996 of record CM059977.1, on the reverse strand, counting down.
TTCCTTCTCAACCAACAAGCAGAGTTTCAAAAAATAAGAGAGAGAGAGAGAGAGACTAGTGAAATATACCTGATGAGCCCGACATACTAGATCGAGGTCATGTTTCTTTAAGAACTCTTCCACCTTGTCGGATCCAAAAGTGTAAGAGACGCCCCTGTCGTTCTCACCCCACCCTTTGATATCTCTATCTGGATCAGCCCACAGAAGATCACACAAAAGCCCTTGATCTGGCACATCCACTGGCCTCTCTATTGCCCTTATCTGATCCAAGCAGTCCAGTTCTGGTGAAATGCCGCCGTGCATGCACAGGATCTTGTCATCGATTATGGCAGAGACTGGCAGACAGTTGAAGCAGTCAGTGAAGATCTTCCACAGGCGGACGCTGAACCGGCGTTTGCATTCATCATAGAATCCATAGATCCTGTTGATTGAGGCACATTCGTGGTTGCCTCGGAGGAGGAAGAAGTTGTCTGGGAACTTGATCTTGTAGGCGAGGAGGAGGCATATGGTCTCTATGCTCTGCTTTCCCCTGTCTACGTAGTCTCCAAGGAAAAGGTAGTTGGCTTCAGGTGGAAAACCTCCGTATTCAAACAAGCGTAGCAGATCTGAGAATTGTCCATGGATGTCTCCTGCTCGGCAGAGGGAGGGCCAAGAAACGGTTACTCTCTCTCCTCAGTTTTCTCATTTCACCTGCATCCTTTACTCTTATATTCTCTAACATTTTACTGCGCCAGTAAACCTTAGTAATCTTACAGTTATCTACTTTTTCTAGTTATCACTTGTGACTCTTCGTCAAGCATATAAAATGATGAGCTAAGAAGATGGAAACCCTTGGATTATTTTTCATTAACGTCCATCCCCTTTTTGGCGGGTGCATCAAGATACTACTCATTTTTAGTGTCTTGTAACATTGAAAAAATAGCAATAACAAGAATTAACTGGGTATATATCCCATCGTAATCCAAACCACAAAGGAAACCGAGATGGGTGGCCTAACATCTTGCCTGTGTAACCATCTATTGATCTAGTTAATGAAATTATCTTTACCAATTCGGTCTTAGACTTTCATACGCCTCAATCCCAGTTCAAGGGATTAAAACTTCACCAGCTGCATGAGTTTGAATTTTAAGCAATGGTCGACTCGTAGCAGATTAGGATGCTTCTGGTTTTGAATGTACGAATTCCCGCATTAAGTAGAGAGAATCTGTGGTTTCCCTATATGTGAACCGGCATTTAAAAATTCGGTCATGGAACCTCCTTTACATGTAACCCTTTCCGTTTTCAATATCTAGATGATTGATGAAAAATTCATTCCATCTATTGCGTTTAACATTCCTTATATTATTATAGAAACTGTTTCATTTGTCTAATATCATTTTACATGGGCCTCATCTACAAACATGCAAAATTAACATAATAAAAGGATTTAATACTAAATATCAATTTTTAAGTTGTGTTTTCAACATCTAAACCATATAACATATCATTACTACATGGATAAATGATTCTATAAATTATTACCACATTCCAATATATACGTGAATGGATCTATGCATTTTACTCAATTTATACATGAATATACTTATTTTTAAGCAAATGTGGCTTATGCATACATTAGGTTTGAATGAAATTTGATCTCATAACCAAACAAATGATGTCAAATATAATTAATGAATTAAATTTTCTATCAAGCATCAAAATCTGAAAATTTAAGAGAATTACGTGGAATTACTTCTCAAGCTTTTTAAAAGTATTATCTAGTCTTAATGGTATTGAAGCCAGACGTGTTTCTAGCCCAACTTCGTTTGTGTAGGTAAAGAAAGGAGATATGGGGACTACAAAATTGTATAGTTAAGAGATGAATTCATATAAATAAAAGATTATAACTTATAAGAAAAAAATAATGATAATTATGATGATTATTTGGAGTTGCTTAATTTCAACTTTGGCATCCAGCAATAATCATTAAAGATGCGTCCTACATTCAACTCGAATTTTAATCAATGCACGGTGAGTAGACGAGAAACCTTAACCTCACGTAACGTACCACAAACGTTCATGGGCGCCTCTAATTCCAAGAGATTAGGCTGTGAGAGGAAGATCTCTTTGGCAAGAAGACACACGTTCCGGATCTCTCCTTCATTCAGCTGAATACGTTTCCCACTTTTGTTCTTCCTCCCTTCCAGCAGCCGCCCTATCAGATCATCGAGCAGGGCTGGATCCATCTCTTAGAAAGAAAGAAATACCCCCTCCCTTTTGATCTCTGAAAACAGGGCTAAGAGTAGATGGATCTATCTATCCTCTTATTCTTTACAGCCTATGGAAGCGAGTTGGAAGGCAAAGAAAAGGAATAAATAGACAGGCATTCAGGGAAAGGGGAGGAGGTGGAAAATGAAAAGGATAGAAGGAGAGAGAGAGGAAGAGCATTGGGGTGGGGTGGATGGGGAGGGGAGGGGAGAGGAAGAGAGTGGAGGAGGGGAGGGAGAAAAATGAAAGGGATTGGAGGAGAGAGAAGCATGGGGCTTTGATGGTGTTCGATTGATGTTGGTTTTTTTTTATCTTTTGGTGCGTTTTCGGGGTGTCCGGATAGTGAGGGGATGGATGGGGATTTTCAAACCCTGCAATTCCCGTCTCCTTCGGATTTACTATCTTTTGAAAATCTACCTGGAATTGGCAGTTATTCAAAGAGAGAAATCCGAAACACTTGTTGTCTTTTTCTATGGATACGATTTGCCGGCTGGCCTTTGGTATCTATCTGGGTAAACTTCATCTCACCATCAACCAACCACTCTGAATTTCTCTCTTAGCCTTTCACTACTTCGAAGGATGCCAAAATTTTTGCATTTTAATTATTGCTCTGATTGAATCAGTTAGAAGTAGGCATGCTTTGAGCCAACTGCAACCAATTTCATCAATTCAATGCCAAGATAGAAAGAGAGATGAGGAGGAACATTGGAATCTTGTCATTGGATGGTTTTGTCAGTTTCGCAGCAAGGATGATAACAATAACATTATTGCGGCTAACTGGAATTTGGAACCATCCCAATTCGTAGTCCCTAATTTTTAAAACAATCTTGTCTCTTCCATTTGCAACAACAAACTCTGATTTGGATTGAGGTTGGCAGGCCGAATTCCAGCCGGATGAGGCCAATTCCGAGTTTCAATCCTTGCTGATTGTTCAAGGTGGATACGATGTTGACGAGATTGTTGTCTACTTGATGATATAACTTGAGAAATGATTCAGAAAGGATAAAAGAGAGTATAAAGATTGTTAATATAATTCAGGATTAATTTTAAACTTGCCTAGGGCATTCGTTTACTATTACGTTGTTGTCTTTCCCTTGTCTCCATGAAGATTAATGATTCCATAGGCCTCACTCTTACCCTTGGGGGGGGGGGGGGGGTTTAAGATTAATGTAAAACTTAACTTCTTAATCTAAATAATTTATCATGTATCTATGTCGATTGATTTATGATTCCAAATTATGTATATTGTAAACTTTTACATACTATAATGTAGAGATATATTCTGGTGCAGCATCGCTGAATTAGGCCCCACGTGATCATGAAATCATGATCTACTCCACCCATTGTATTTAGAATAATGTATTCTATTACCATACCAATTTTCATCCCAATCAGATATGTATATGGCCCCCATCTGAAAATAGTATAAATCCAACGTAATAAAATAATTTGATATAAATAAGAACTTTAAAGTATCTGATTGGGATGAAAATTGGTATGATAATAGAATACATTATTTTAAATACAATTGGTGGAGTAGATCATGATTTTATGATCATGTAGGGCCCATTTTTGGGCAACTGCACGGCTATTCCGGTGCAGTGACGCTGCACCGGAACAGCTCTCCTATATGTATTATACATAGTTAAGAAAATTTTAATGGTCATGTTCACTCTTAAAAGACGTTATTTTTTTATAAGATACGTTTTCCATGAAACATATTTTTAATAATACAATAAAAAGATGTGTTAAACATGATAAATAGGTTAGATTTTTAAAAAATATTTTAAAATTTAAAAACCAAAGATAAGCATGAAACCTTCATGCTTATAATAAATATTGAATGATTATATACAAAGTAATCAAGAGAGAATGATAGGATAAGAAGATACGGAAAGAATATTAATATGTCAATGACTACCAAACATAAAGGCCATATTGTGAGCGGCCACTTTAGACAATATCAACGACAAAGTTTACTTTTAATTTCATTTATATCCATGCCCCTATGTAAAATGATGAACTTACAAATAAAACCTAATCATGAATTTATAAATAAAAATTCACATTAAAATGATATATGATTCTATAAACCGTAAAAGTATGATTTGATAGACATAAAAGTAATAAAAATTCATTTGATTATGAATTGTTAGCTTAGAATTATAACTAGGTTTAGGTGTCTTCATCATTTCACTAAAGCCCATGGGTAAGATAGAATTTTGGGGAAAATAAATAGGAAGTTTTGAAAGTTTGTGAGTATATATGGAATTTTTGGTAAAATAAATAGGTATATTTAAAAATTTTGGAAGTTTGTGAGTACAAGTGTAATTATAAGTAAAATTCATGGGTATACGGAATTTGCCCAGTGTTCATGCACAACTTTTTCTTATGGATATTTGCATTTGTCTCCCTATTGAGATTTTGCAATTTTTACCTTATAAACATTGATTTTGGAAAAATGATCGACTGCAAACTTTATTTGCAAAAGCAGTTTAATCGACAGCTAATCAGGTTTTTAGTAAATGACTAAGCTTAACCGTATAAAATTTGCCCGTTGGCTATTAAGATCATGTAGGACATCATCTAGTGATATTTTTATATGGCTTCGACCATGATTGAGAGGGCAACAAAAAACAACCAAAGTTAACAACAACAAGAGTGTTTTTGCAAGCAAAGGTTATAAGTAGGATTTTTTTTTTTTTTTTTTTTTGCAAAATAATAGCTATGGGTAAATTTTTCAAAATTATAGAAAAAGTGGAGGTAAATGCGAATAGCTCTTTTTCCTTAAAAATATGTGAGAACGATATCCACGAAATTAACAGACCCAACTAGATATGCTTTTTTTTTTCTAAAACAGAGATGTAGTCTTGATTTTTTAAAGACACTTTTAAAATATAGGGATGTGCTAGGGTGCAACATATTGAGCCCTAGTTAGGGTTAGGGCACTATCGGTAAAATTGGGCCTGTATTGATAATAAAATCAAATCTAAATGGTCGCATGATAATATCATTTGTTGTATCATGACATCAAAATTAAGGTCAATCGGAATCTTCGGTGTGCAACATCTTCCTAAAAATGCACCTTTTGAAAAAAAAAAAAATTGCACCTAATCAGATGTAGATTATGCAAAAACACAGATCTATTTATAGATATATTAGAATATTATAGTACTTCTAAGAATCATTTATCCATGTAAAAATGGCATTTTAAACAGTTTATGTGTTATATTACCAGCTTAAATTTTGCTATGTAAAACCAACCATTGTATTACGTTTATTTTAACCTTTTTTAGATGGGGCCAAGCACATTTTTTATTTTGATGAAATTTAGCATCCTATTTAAATAAAACATATTAGATGCAATATCTGGAGTGGATTTTGATCATTATCAAAATGGCCCAATTTAATTATGATACGCCTCGCCATAACTAGGGTATGACATGGTGCAACCTAACTCCTGAACAGTTGGGTCGCCCTCTGTAGCAGTTGGAATTTCTGTGAGGCAAAAGTTGAATTGCTTGATTGTTGCTAAATGCTGGATAGGAATCCAAACTGTGGAATCACTGACCACAAGACTCGTATAGCTTCGCCAAAATACTAATTAAAGTTGGGGAACCATATGACAGCGTCAGAAAGCTCTGTGGGTTCACTTTATAGTCCAAATTCTTCTCCATCGCATCCTTTTGGATTAAATCACAACCCCAAAATGCTGGGTAAAACAATTAATTAACAACTGCAAGACCACATATAGCATCAGGATGAAGATAAGACGAGAAGATTGGACAAAAAAATATTAGTGTATATTGGAAATTACAAAAGAAAAATAGCAATGGAAATTGAAAAAGACTGTTATGTATTGAAAATGAGAATAGTTTTTTTGGAATGAGAAATCTCATCCCATCTCTTTTTCAATCCACTCATTTTGAGCGGGCCCAAAATCAAAACGCAAATTTGCATGCAAGATGAGCAGTCCACTAGCATAGGAAAAGCATGTGCACCAAAGGAATCCATTATCCAAAGAAGAAACAAATGAGACAGTAGGCATAGTTGCTATAAAAGCCTTATGCATTCTTCATCAAAAAGTTACAAAACAGATTACAGAGCATGTCCATGACATCTAGAAATACCAATGAGAAGAGGTCTTTAATCATAGAGTTTTCGTCTCCCCAACCCAAACACTAACGAAAAGAATTACACATCATCAAATTAACACATTTGGCAACCAAAGTTACCTCACCAGAAGATACAAAGGAAGAAACAACACAAGCAAATGTGAGAGCCACTTTCTACATTTCCAAGAAAGTTTTGCAGCATCAGAACTGTGACTTGTCGAGGGTATCAAAGTAAGGATGATCCAGTGCTGCCTTGGCCGAAATCCTTTCCGCTGGATTATACTGAAGCATTTTCTGCACATTTGAGAAATAGTGTGAACCATTGTCAGCACAGTTCAGAAAAAACATAGAAGAATCCTGCATACCTAAGTGGCAGCATGAAGAACTAGCAATTGCATTCAGCAACAGCCCAATACAACAGCATTCAGCATTACATACCATTAAGAGATCAACACCTTCAGGAGGTTCCAGTGACGGAACTACACGAGCCAAATTCTGAGGCTGCCATTGTGGGTATTCATGCCAGTCGCGCAAGGATTTGACTCCTGGCCATAGCTCCTCAGTTGGGGTTCCCAACAACCTTTTATTACCATCCAAGAAGAGTTTGCAACAGAGATAAATTACAACCAGATCCTAAAAGCATGATTACCAGACATTATGTCTTCACTCAAATGAACAAACCGTAAAAATTTGAACACCTTCAGATGATTACCTGAAGATGTGGAGCAGCTGTTGCAACTCTGAGTCGCCTGGAAATAAAGCTTGCCTTCTCACCATTTCAGCTGCATGCATGATTCAATGGTACAAGAGAGAGATTTAAAAAAGGGAACAGACACATTCCATCCACCACAAGATGGGTATTAGCATCAAACATCTCATTGAATTTGTCCACATATATGCCCTAGAGCATGTAATCTTTGCAGGATGGATTTGCTTTGAAGGGTCTGCTTACTTGAACTTACTGGGGAAAAAATTACACAGAAAATGGCAATTGAATAGAGCAAAGAATATGCAGCAGTGCTACAGAGACTGTTTTTCTTCACGGGTATCATTTGTGCCCGATAGTCCAACATTCTGGGATCAGGTTAGGGTTCAGAATATTTCTTTCATTTTCTCGGGAATACTATTCTTACTCATTGGTCTTTTCCTTTTCCATTTCTACAAACACAGAGAGAATTTATACGATATTGTGAACGCCAGCTATCAAACCAGACTCAATGCAAAAGGCCTAGATGACCGACATTGCAATGAAGAAAGAAACTGATTAGCCTCAATCACAATAAGAGTAAAGGAAGAAAATCTAAAAAGGAAGGAAAGGTTGAGCACATGTTTCTAAGATGGTATTCTAGATTTCTAGGATTCTAACCTTAAGGTGAGATTCAAGTGCTCCATATATATATATATTTCTGTGGACTAGCGCTTGAAGGAATTAGTTAAGACAAAAACTAAAATAAGAAACTCAAGTATAACCGTAAGAGATATGAAAAGGGCTGAAGAAATAATATAAAATACATTACCAAATATACATCCAACAGACCAAATATCCACTCCAGTGGAATAATGCGTAGATCCTAACAACACTTCTGGAGCTCTATACCAGAGCGTAACAATCTGCAATACAAGAAAATGCAATACCATCTCATTAATTTGAGAACACCAAGAGTGCATTTTTCCATTCTGTGGGAATCTGTTCTGCCAATTATCAACAACTTAAAGCGTAGCTAACCGATGGCTGCATCTCAAACAATTCAATTCTCTGCAGCGTCCTAGCATAGACTAGAGCAATACAGAAGACAGTAGACGAACATTTTTGTAATGAAAAATGAATCACCTCGTCCAGCAATATGATTTAATGGTCCACATCAATTTGAAACATGTTGTGGAATTTGCAGGCCACAATGACAACTGAAGTTCAGTGGGCCTTGCCCTTAGTTATGTGAGGAATAAAAAAGAAAAATTATTGGTTAGTCAAACAGTAGCCATTCATAACCCAGTTCAGTTTACGAGTAGATTACAAAGAAATATTTTTCTTTTCAAAATATTGAAATGAAGAAGGTGGAATAAGACCAATAGAAGTTTTCCCATTTTCCTTAAACTTGCCTCATGCGTATAGCTCTTCACAGGAATGGTGAAGGCCCTTCCAAGACCAAGATCGGCAATCTTCAAAATCCCTTTCTCTTTATCCACTAAGAGGTTTTGTGGCTTCAGATCTCTGGGATGAATATAAATGAGAACAACACCAGAAGGATTATCAAAACACTAGTCAAAAGTTTAAAAGATTACCTATGGAGCACACCATGGCTATGGCAGTGAGCAACTCCTTTTAACAATTGATACAAGAAGCTCTGCAAGAAACAGAAATTCTGATTCGTTTAAGAAGGGAAAAAAAAAATCTCCTCGTGGTACACAAAACAAGAAGTTGAATTGGCACATCTATAGGTGCGAATCTTGTTCATCAAATTCTCCAGTTCAAGCATGCGGATTTTAAACGTTGCGGAAACACACCAAATACCCTAAAGAACTTTGGAATCGCTTTCCATGCGATCTCTTTTAATTGCAATCACGGGAATTTGGGTACATTAACAATCACCATCGATGCTTTTCTATCACGAGACAGAGATTCCAAGTGAATGAAAAAAAGCCATTTTCCAACTTTTCTTATACCTAGATGGAACAACTGCATAGAGTTTCTTCAAAGAAATTATTTGAAAAAAAATTAAAGAAAATGGCGGAATAGAAGAAGAAATGCAGGTAGGAAAGACACCTGGATAACATTGGGCGGAAGAGGCCTAGGATTCGGCCCTCTACGATGCGAATCAATGAATTTCTTGAGATCCGTGTCCAGATACTCAAACACCAGGTAGAGCAGCGGCTTCCCGTTCTTGTCAACGTGCTCGACGCAGAGGAGCCTAGAGAAAGAAAGAGATTAGAGAGGCGTCAAATAAAAGATGGGATCTTGGCGATAGGGATTTGTTGGTACCGGACGACGTAGATGCTCTGAGAAAGCATCTGGAGGAGTGAGACTTCGCGGAGAGCGGTGGGGGGAACGCCTTCCTCGTCCATCTCCAGCCGCGTCTTCTTGAGGGCGACGAGCTGCCCAGTCACCTTGTCCTGGGCCTTGTACACCTTGCCATACGTTCCTTCCCCTACCTTCTCTAGCTTCTCGTACTTCTCCATTGCGATCAACGGTTAACGGACGGGATGGATTCCAGTCTCCGGTGGGAAGCGGGGAGAGAGAGAAACAGAGAGAGATCTGCAACTGGAAATTTGAAATGAGACTGCGAGGGAAAATAAGAGGAGAACGGGTTTATAAGGTATGAGGCTGTATGCCTGCATCATAATTACTCTTGATTTCTTGTTTCATAAAACCGTAATATGGGCTTTTTGCATATACCTCGCAATTAATTTTTCAAGTAGTCTTACCAACCAAAAATAAAAAATAAAAAATTCAAGTAGTCTTAATTTTCTTCATTATTGTTTATATTTTCAAGAATTTTTCATTACTTCTATTTTAAAAAAAGAAATTTTTTTCTTATATCATCATTTATCACACCTCTATATAATTATTTATTTTAAAATCGAGGATAAGGGTGTGATTAAAAAAAATAAGCGTGTATTTGTACATGGGCTGTGATTATTTCTCTGGCGATGGAAATGGAAGGCGCCTCTCGTCCCTCGTCATTCTACCGTTGTCTTGATGTTTTGAAATTTAAAAATAAAAAGAGCTGCGCGCATAGTCTAAACTCTAAACGCGACTTCATTTGCCTTTGTGAAATGTCTCACAATTGGCAGACAATTTTTCACATGCATCTTAATACATTAACCGGTAGATTTCCCTTTCTAAGGTAAATATAGTTCTCCATTTAAAGATGACATTCTCCAATGGTGCTGCCCATTTTTTCTTTGAAAAATAAGGGAGAATTCCTTTTATACCCCCAATATTTATATTAATTTCTAATATATCCATGCTTCAAAAAAAATTTCTAATATATCTACTACGTTTCACAAATTCTTTTTATACTTATAACATTTTATCCCAAATTCCTATTATACTCATGCGGTTGACACAACCATTAAAGTGTGTTTCAATGAATGCAAGATTCTTGAATTGAATCTGCATCATCATTCCTAAGACAACTTTTTTAAATTTTCAATACAATTTTATCTATTCATAACACATTATTACATTCTCATCCCAGATACAGATTTGATCTAAGAATCTTGTATGATCCGTAACACGTTCTTATCTATCTCATTGGAAAGACGATTCTACCTTTTTTAAAAATTTCTAATTAAAATCATTCAATCTTATTATGATTCTTAAATTATGTAATATCACTTATTAATGATTTATTATTATTAACTGAGTCATGTTAAGGTTAAATTGTCTCAATTAAAAAAAATTTAGATGTGCAAAATTATTTTTTCAATAAGATAGATAACGATTGTATTGATGATATAGGTATGAGAGGAATTTAGAATGAAATGTTATAGGTTTAAAATGAACTTATGAAACATTATAGGCATATAAGAAATTATGGGCAAATGTTGTGACCATAAGAGAAATTTTTGCAAAATATAATAATTGTTATAGTACTTCGTGGCCTGTTCGAAAGCATCCAATGTAATGGGAGTTGCTCGCATGGAATGATTTGACAAGGACAATTACTATGAGAAATTGAACTAGAAATTAAAAAATATATATTTCAATCCTCGCAACATTTCATCCAACCAATGATGTTTTGGAATAGGTTCTTAATTCAATTTTAATCAATCAAGAGGGAAATTTGTAGAAAGGGTTAAGTGTGCAATTCAAGTGTGAGAGAAAGCTTTCCTTTTTGACAACTTTTCAAGTTAGAATGCCCATAAACACCTGATAACTAATATCAAACTTAAGATGCAACAACTCTACCTAATAGCAAGGGAAATCTAACTTAGGGCCCAATGTGTGAAGGAGAAACTGTTAGGTTATTCCACATCAGTTGTCAAAGAGCTAAATGTGCAATTAAAGAGTGAGGAAAAGTCTCATCTCCCTAGCTAGCTTTTAGGTTTGAGAAGGCTTACAAACACCCAATAGTAAGCATTGTCATTCAGCAAACACAAAAATCGAACCATAAAAAATCAAAATGCATCAATTATCTAATTATTTTATTTTTGCCTCTATATTTCAATTATTTCTTAATATTTTTCCATACAACTATACAATGTATTCTCACTTTGCTCCATCATATCATATTATTCTTTTACTTTCTAAAATTTTTTAGCTTTCTTTTCCAAATATACTCGTTACGTTTCAAAATCTCATATATACCTACTACATTTGTAATTAATCTCAAAAATTCACATTCTATTAAAAATCGTTAGTTAAATTTTTATAGATATCCAAAATACCCCTATTATAAAATAATAAAAGACGAAATCAAATAGAAAAAAAATGAAATTATGATCTCCAAATTTAAAACTTCTATGTAATCAGGGCATTTGTGAATTATGACATTCAAAATTTTAATTATGTCCAAAATTTGGCATACGTATTAGTAATTTCACATATTAACTAATGGCATTTTCAAAATATCTTTAAGATTTCAGAAATGTAGGAGGTATATTTGAAGTTAAAGTCAAACGTAGTGTATATATTTAAGAAAAATTCAATTTTTTCCATTCCACTCGCACCAATTATCAAACACTCCCTTGACTTTAAGGCTACATTTTCGGGAGGGAGCTTCATTTGGCCAGACAGTGTGCTCAATTATCTTACAGTTGAATGAAGTGGTAATTCATCTAACATTACTTTTATAGGTTATTTAACTAATGAAATTCCTTGGAACAATACTTCATTCGGCCTTGCATGCACATTTCTGTACTAACCTTCACCCACTGTTTTAGTAATGTGCTCATGTTAAGAGGGCAGCATCTCTTAACCTTGCATTTCTCTGCTGAAGCCGAAACTTGAGCAGTGGAAGGTTTTGAACTTGCATTTTTGTGGAGCTGTCGGATGCAAATTTCTGACTAGGCAAGTTTTTCATGGAAACAATGTCCAATGTCAATGATTCAATCATCTGGTGGGTCAAGTAGGCCATATATGCAGACTACGGATGATTTGGAAAAGAAAGGCAGCAGTTTAAATTCATCGCACATAAGGAGGTAAGCTTCCCAAAAGGACAAACAATGTGATCATTATACAGATTTCAGGAGCATACACCTTCCGAATGATTCACCCAATGCCATTCAATTTCTTGTTCATGAAAGAATTCCTAGTGTTATGTACCCAATGCACCAGACGAGGAGAAGTCTTTTCACTTATTAATGAAAAAATTACTTCATAATTGAGCAGAAAGAACAGAATCAAAAGGATGCACAAGATAGCATCTGAAAGAGATCAACAATTTGTATTTAAATTCAATCCATCGATCGCTGTTCCCACATTCTGAATGACGAATCCATAGATCTTCCTTTTCAACAATTCGACTGTGTCTGTCAAGACCTTTCCTTCTGGTTTTCCACTGATCTCCTCCAGCCATTCATTGACCCGCTTTAGATGCGATAGGACTGCCGCTACCTGTCCACTTTCTCTGATGGAGTGTTCCCCCAGCACTTGGAATCCTGCATCTAGGGCCTGTTGGACAAAGCGGAGGAACCATGATTGCATTTCCCGCTGTAGACTCTTTGCAAGCTCTAGTGTCTCTCCGACACCATATCCTCTCACCCATTTTGTGAAGTCGGTCGAAGATGCCTTTGCAAGCCTCTTGGCAGGTGTGGAAGGCCTCTTGGAATAACCAGTCCGAGGAGGAGAGGCACTGGCAGGCTTTTCGGGATTAAGAAGTTTTGTGGGAGATTCATTTTGATATGTGAGCAGGGAGACAGCTTCAAGGTCAGTGGCTAGAGCAGCTTCAATCCACAGAGATGAAGACTTAGTCTTCTCACGCGAAGGGGAGTTAGAGCGCTCTCCATCAGTATCAGAGGAACGACGCACAAAAAGAGATTCAGCTGCCGAAACTGACTTCATCACATCTTCATACAGACATAGAAAGCGGCTGATTACAGGCAATGGATTTTTGGACTTCGATGAAGATGAACAAAGATCAGAGAACTTGCTGGAAAAAACAGTAGACATATGTAAAGGAAAAGAAAAGTAGCTGATACACACGTACAAAAAAATAAAGCATATGGGAAAGATGGAAGAAAGAAAGGGATTCTACTACCTTAGATTCCTCACAACGGATTCAGTGGCACAAGCTTCTTCAAGTGCCTCAGCGGCAGCTGTAGCTGCCAGCATTCTCCTCTGTAGGGCCTCCTGAAGAAAATTACCAGACAAATATGCATTTCCAATTCAAGAATCAAGACACAGAACATGTAAATATAAAAAGGTGGCGAGGCAAATGCCAATTGGAACCTTTCCGAGCTTTGCGAGGTTCGGTGGAACAGAGTCTAGTGGGAAGCTTCCATCTGTCCACTTGCGTTCATGGACAGTAATTTTCGGGACTGTGCGGATAGGCTTGTCCGGAACAGGGAAGGATTCGATCTTGAAATTGTTCTTCGCCTTCTCATCGGTGGAAACATCCTCTGAATTGGGTTGGCAGACATTAGCATCACTCAACCTCCTTGACATAGCTACCTGAAAATCCCTATGCGCATCTTATCAATGGAAAAAGATTGGATTTACAATAGAATTAATCTTTATTTCTTCTTCTTTTTTCTTTTTTAAAGGTAAAAATTCAATCTTGCAGCTTGCCTCACTCTAACATACCCTGCTAGTTTAAAATCCAAAAATACAAGTTTGATATCCTCTGCACCAAATTGTCTAAGAGGACCACCAGACCCAATTCCACAATCGCAATCAAGATTAGAAAAGAAGGCCTATCTCATACATGGGGGAACTAAAACCGAATTCAACAACCCAACCAACGTTAGTAAGGAATGATGAGAAAGGTAATTAGCCACACGATATACCTGCGTCCGCAAAATGGCTTGCAAATCTGGTTTATTTTTCGCGCTTGTCTTATCCTTGTGCTCAGCTGCTGATGTTGCTACAGCTCCCGCTGCTGGATCTTCCCAACTTTTTCTAATCGGCTTAGCAGAAGCCATCAATGCATCCGAAACCTTAGATATTCCTGCTATGATCGTAGCCTTTTTCTTGCTAGCGGAGTCCACCAAAGCGGCAGAGACCTTAAGGCCCCCGGAAAGCCTCCTCCCAGGCGAAAGCGAGCATCGCCGCCCGCTCGGCGACGCTTGCCTCCGCCCGCTCGGCGACGGCTGACGGTACCTTGAAGGCACGACGATTGCCGGCTCCCTCGAGGACCGGCGGTTCTCATCCCTCGCTGCAACCAAGCTCTGCACCTCGCATTTTGAGGGAACGGGCGACGACGGCCGAGAGCCGGCTTTCCTCGTTGGGGTAGGGGAGTTCTCCCGCTCATTTCTCTTCCCCGTCGAAGCGGAGCGCCTTTCCTTCCCACCTGCAGGCGACGAGAACCGCCGTTTCTCAGCCAACTTCTCATGCGCTGCCGTCACTACCTTCTTCTCAGTCGAATCCTCTGCTACCGGAACATTCTCCTTGGGAGCAAAGACCTGACGCGCAGGGGCGCCATCTTCCTCCGATTTCATGCTGCTGTAGATATAAGCGGAGACGGGATCCAGGGATTTGTCTGGGTCCGAAACAGGCTGGATTACGAAGCCCCTCTTGGAAGACGATATGCGGGCGATCAAGGGCTCCGGAGTGCCGATGAACGGGTGCCTGCCAGGGATGGGTTTAAGGCCGGAGGCGCGCGGGAGAGGCGGAGAGTCGAAAATAAGGCGGTCGACATAGAGGAACTGACCCAGCTGGAGCTTGTTGGCGAGGATGAGATCGTTATCTCGATCGGAAAGAGAGACGTAGGTGGAGTGGGCGGAGTCGGAGAGCTGTACGTAGAAGCCGTGGTTGGGCCAGAGATCGGGGCCGGCCAAGGCAGGGACGATGCTGACAATCTGGAGAAGGACGGAGCGGTGCTCGCCGGCAACCTTGGTGTCGGAATTCATGGACTGGAGGAGCTTTAGAAGGATGCCTGGATTGAGAGTCGCCATTTGGGTTTGGAGAGAGAGAGAGAGAGAGAGATTGGGTCGATGGGTTAAAGAGACGGAAGATGATTAGTAACGGTTGTTTTCTTTTTTTTTTATTTAAAAAAAAAAAAAAAAAAAAAAAAGCTTTGTTTTCAAATTTTGAAATCCCGCCTTTACAATCCTGTATCCGTCAGCGGAGGGGCGGGGAGCGTATTGATATATGTGCAGGTATTCCATATTTGTACTCGGCAGTTTTTGGCCGCTTGGCTTTATTGGAGCCAGACTACCCGCGAATTTTTACTTTTCTTAAAACAAATTACACAATAATTTTTTTATAAAAACTATTACAAATTAGTCATTGGGAGTGTTACAAAGGATTCGAGATCGTTGGATGGGATACGTATACAATTACTTTTCTTACTTTCAAAATAATTTTTTTTTATTTTCATCATAACTTATTGCATTTATATTATGAGTGTATTTGTGAAGCGATAAATTTTTCAATATAAAAATTGTTGAATTGAAAGAAAGTGATGTTATATGATAGAAGTAATAATAAATAGTAAAGAGAATAAAATTAAAATAAATAGATTAGTTGTATGAATAATTATATAGAAATGATTGAAAGATAGATTATTTGTATTTAAAAATGTAAAAAAAATTAAAAAAATATGATAATTATAGAAAATGAAAAGTTTTTTATTGAAATATTTTAGCTTACACTTTTCGCACACTATCAAATGCACCCTATAATTGTTATCATCTCGAATATACATGATTATATTCTCATCTCATTTTTTCATCTTATTTAGGGTGTGTTTGGTTCGCCGGTAAACTATTGTTTCCGTTGAAAACTTTTCAGGGGAGGGTGAAGTAGTCTTTTCACCGCAATTGAAACGTCTTTCATCCATGAGTCGGGTACGCCTAGCAGAGGCCGTATTCTCCAGCGAGCCGTCCGTCTCAAAAGACAAAACCTCTCTCTTTCTCTCTCGTTGGAAGCCTTTCGAGTTTCCGTTGCATCAAGATTTCCTGCAAAAAATCCAGAGAGAAGGATGAGGGATGCAATTTCCTTGAAGACATTTTAGAAGAAATCCTCTGTTGGTTGCCCGAGAAATCACAGGCCCAGACTCAAAGCAGTTGTTTTCTCTCATTTTCGACGGCAATCGCCTCTCCCCCGAAAGAACCCATGCCGGCCTCGTCTGTCTAACTTTCTCTCTGCTCCGACAAAACTTTTCTTAACTAAATTTTACCCACTCTGCCGAAACGGGAAGGAAAGAAAGAAACAAGCCAAGGAAATAGTAATTGAAAAGTGGCGTTGAGCTCACGGAAGCAGGGAAGAAGGCGGCGGCGGCAGATAAAAAAGGTTTCCGTCCGAAATGGCAGCTTTGAGACGAAAGGGTAAATCGTTGGCGGTTCTTTGGGGTCATTTCGAAGCTCTAGTTATTCTTCCGGCCGTATTCCACCATCCGTTCCTGTGCACAAACTTTCTTCCACATTTCCGACACCAATTCGTCCACCTCCAGCACCGGATGATGATCACCAGTTGGCCAATCTGATGAATCAGCTCTGGAACACCAAGGTAAGAGAAGATGGTGCGGATTCTCATAATTCAGATGATGTACTCAAACAATTTCAACGTCTTCTTCGTGCTCGCCCCCTGCCTCGCATTCGCGTCTTCAATGGCCTTTTATCTACTGTTGCAAGACTCGGCCACCATTCACTTGTCATTTCCCTGTACAGAAGCATGACTTTAGTAGGAATCTTGTTTATTGATATTTGTACGCTGAACATACTACTCAATTCCTCTTGCCACTTGTACGGTGTTCGTTATGTATGGCTATTTTTGGGAGCTTACAGAAACATGGAATTGATCTCACCACGGTGACTCGAAGAAGCAAGCAGTTAGTTTCAGAAGATAGAAGAGACTGGGTTCCCATCGCGCCGAACCCAAAGACAAGGGTGGTGCGTACTTGAACAGCTCTCTAGGCAACAGCACAGAACTGACGCAGGATTGCTTGCGGAGAGAAAAGAAAACAGTCTGAAGCCGCAGCGGAGAACCCGACGCGGAAGAGGACGATCAAGTGGGAGACGGTCACGCGCGCGACGGTGATGCTGCTGTTACACGCCTGTCTTCACGTTAATTGTCCAACGACCTTTGACTGCGTTAATGCATTCGGACATAATTACTGAGCACGAAATGGCTGCTGAGTGACGTGTTTTTCCGCCAAAACACGTCAAAAAGTTTGGTTGCGAACCAAACAGACCCTTAATCATTTTAAAAAGTCGCTAGAGCGGCTACTTGGACTGGAATGTAATTTTTGCTTGGAAATTTTTTTCTAAGACCCAATTTTCATGTATTTGCCCCAGCAATTTTATTTTTGTAATTATTAGTTATTTTAATTATGTTAACTTCATTTATTATTTGCGTGGTTTGGACTTTGGATTCAATCCAATATCCATGCATTCCAAGCCATGTTACAAACTATGCTAGATTTCTCATGTGGAAAAAATTTACCGAGGGTCGCATGAAATGGCTTCTCTTAGCTAAACAATAGCTTCTATAAGCACAGCACAGCCTTTGAATCCTTATTCTCTCGCAACACGCTGCGGAAAGACCTGAGCAGGCAGATCAATTGTAAAGCTGGGCCGGGCCTGTGCCATATAGTTCACTTGAAAGGTGGATTTGTTAAGCCCAACGACTTCCATCAACCACTTCAAAATTTCTGACTCCTCGTACATTTTTCTGAAAAGTTTTTTCACACACCCCAACAGGTTATTTTCCTTTGTTATATATGAGACATGCAAGTTCCCAATAACTTCAAACCCTAAAAGCTCTCAAAATCGTGGCCACTCCCACAGCAGCGTGATGTCTGTATGATCCAATGCATAGTAACCTTTGTAGACCAACCCAAAGATAAGGTATTCTTTTAAGGCGCTAGACAGTGGAATCGACATGAAGATTCAACTCTCATGATTCGATGCTACTAAACTATTAGGCTTTTAAAACATAAATTAGAAACTGGCTAAAAATTACCTATGTTGCTCCGTGCTTCGAATTTGTAATCAATAATGATTTCCTCTCTTGAATGAAAAACGTTTTTATTTTTAATCCTAATTTAAATTTATCCCTGAGACTTTATATCATAATCCTAATTTTTTCAGTAAAAATTTAAATTTAGATTATTTAAATCTCTCTTAAATAATTATATGAACTAAAGATATTCGAATTTTAAATTTATAGAATGAAAACGCAAGAGAAATAACTAATGACAATCAGTCGATGGTCATTATATTATGAAGTATTGCAAGGGCACTCTTAAAAGCTCTATAATCAAATAACGAAAAATGGGTTTTTTTGCATTTTGGGCTCTCTAAGTTTAAGTATTTGCGTTTTAAACTTCGAAGTTAGCATATTTACTTTTTAAATCCTGTAACTTTGAATTTATTGCTTGTTGGACCCTATTGTTTTATACTGTTAAAAATTCAAATAAAGTCTGTTTATGTGAGGTGAAAATATTAAAATGCCCTTAAGCTAATGTCTCGCTTAGCCCACATAAAAAAAACTTATTTAAAATATTTTTTATTTTTTCTTCGTGCTCAAAAAATGATAAAATTTAGTTTATATGTTAACTATACTTAGATAAATAAGTGTACGAATAAAAAATACAAAAATATTTTAAATGAGTTTTTTATGTGGGCTAAACGAAACATTAGCTTAAAGACATTTTTGTATTTTCACTTCATATAAATGGGCATTACTTAGGTTTTTTAACGGTGCGAAACAATAGGCTCCAAAAAGCAATAGATTCAAAGTTACAAGGTTTAAAAAGTAAATATATAAACTTCAATATTTAAAACGCAAATATGCAAACTTAGAGGGTCCAAAATGTAAAAACCCCTCAAAAAACATGTTGCGGGATTTTAAATCTTGGGTGTGTTTGGAAATGGATAAAACTTTTGATGAAAAGTTGTAAAGAGTAGAAATTGTCAAATAAGGTGATATGATAGGAGTAATGATGAGGAATAAATAGGATAAAATTGAAATAGATAGTTTAGTTGTGTTGGTAATTGTGTAGAAATGATTGAAAAGTAAGGTAGTTGTATAGAAAAATGTAAAGAAATAATTAAAAAATAGGACAGTTGTGGAGAGTGAAAAGTTTTAGATTAAAAAATTTTAACTTGACAACTTTTACTTATTAACAAACACACCCCTTGTATTGATAGTAGATATATCCCTAGTTATCAACTTGGGCAATCCGCAAACCATTGGATAAACTTAAGCTAAGTCAAACTATATATCCTTATGATGCCATCGAACGTAGTGGTAAACAAACCTACAAAGTTGTTTTATGGTGTTTGGATTGAAGATGAGCATAACAAGATTTCAACTTGCAGCACATTTCAATATATGGAATAGCATCATCTTGTTCTATAAGCCAAGTAAATCAAAACAATCGAATAAACAATACTCATGCATCTTAGCTTCGTAAACGACTCAGTTCAAGCCACACATTTTTGCTTGTCTCGGATATCTCAAAGCCTACTAAATTTCGGTACTCACGTTTGGACTGCCAGGGAGTTGGTCTTGGAGTGATTGGATAGTGGCACGTAAGCAAACGGTGATAGAAAATGATATTTAATTTTCAGAAATGCCTTTCAAAAAATTTTAAGAGATTTTCAAGAAAATATTCTTGAGTAAATAGATAAAAAAAATCTTCGTCAAGGGGATGTAGCTCAGATGGTAGAGCGCTCGCTTAGCATGCGAGAGGTACGGGGATCGATACCCCGCTTCTCCATTCAATTTTCGAGTTTCGGTGTTTTCTTTTTTTATTATTTTCAATTCCATTCTGTTTGTTGATATTATTTGTACGTGTAAGCTCATGATCTGTTTTCATACCATGTAAAAGCTCCAAAGTGAGCTTGTTTTTTCCCCGTTTTAATACAGATATTTGATATTATATAAGTAAGCTCGTGCTCTGTTTTGATATAAAAGCTCCAAACTTAGTTTATTTATAGTTAGTACATTTTCATACGATATAATGTCCAAAGTTTCTTCAGATTTTTTCTCCGTTTTTATACCCTTTTTTGATATTATATATAAATAAGCTCATGCTCTGTTTTGATGTAAAAGCTCTAAACTTAGCTTATTTAAAGTTAGCTCATTTTCATACGATGTAAGCTCCGAAGTTCTTCAGATTTTTTTTCCTCTCTGGTTTTATACATTCTTTGATAGTATATGTAAGCAAGCTCATGCTCTGTTTTGATGTAAAAGCTCCAAACTTAGCTTGTTTATCGATAGTTCATTTT
The DNA here is from genome assembly GCA_030490835.1 of Annona cherimola. Lineage (NCBI taxonomy): Eukaryota > Viridiplantae > Streptophyta > Magnoliopsida > Magnoliales > Annonaceae > Annona > Annona cherimola. Next base: position 9,142,294 of record CM059977.1, on the reverse strand, counting down.
CATACTATGTAAGGTCCAAAGTTCTTCAGAAACCATCCGCAAACAACTGTTTGAAATCGTGGATTCTCGCATCAGCCTGATGCCTGTATCCTCCAATTTCATTGGTGGGTTGCATTTCTTTTGTTTTGAGCCGTCTTAATTTCTAGGCAAGCCTCAGAATATGGAAATGAGCCAAATTTGGTGGGTCCAACATGCTTCCTTTAAAAAGCGTAGTTAATTTCCATGTTGACTTGAAGATTCAACCAAGACTGTATTCAAATTCAACATCATTTGATGTTACTAGGCTATTGGAAGTTTCCAACATAATTTAAGGAGGCCTGCGTGAGTAGATGGGATTTTGTGCACTTAATTTGAACTTGAACCTAATCAATAAATAAAATCTTAGTAATATATGACAAGCTTGAGCAGTTCGTTAAGTATCTCATAAGTCCGCTTCTAACCTCTCATTGGGTTTAGGAATAACCACCCGCTGATCAAAAGTTTCCCCAAATGGTCCTTTTTTTTTTTTTATGTGCCCAAATGGTCTATTTTGATTTGGCTGATGTGAACGGGAAAAAAAATGCTAAGAAATTAGCTACATGTTATGCACCTTAATTACAAAATGCACTTGTAAGGCCATTTTAGCATTGGCTGAAATGCTTCGTTGTTTATTGAATTCTTGTCTTTTTTTTTTTTTACCCATTTCAAGATATGTATGATTCTCAACTTGAAGCATGGATGCCAAAAAAATTGGTTCCAACTACGAACAACTTAGCTGCATATTTGATCAATTGCTAATGGTGGTACTGAATCTTTGTTTACTTAAATTCAGTAGGCTATCAGCTTGGCTTGTTTATCACCATCGGCTAATTAAAATTACTTCAGCTGCATCATCCAATCCTTAGGATTACCTAGATTGTCAAAATGACAAGGTAGTAATAAAAGCGCAGATCGTAGCAATTTGAGGAGAAACCAAGATCGAGAGACCCAACCCCTATTTTCTACTACCTGCTTGCTTCACTGATGTTGAAAGAAAGTTCAAAGCCAACCGAACATCTCCCGATACTTAAGGCGAGACACCGACGTATTGACAATCCAGTTCCAAAATTTTCCCTCGATTTGACGAATTATTCAAACATGATTAATTACTTGCATGAGAACGCGGAGTTTGACGAAATCGTCCCTAATTATAAATTATAATTAAGAACTTCTTCTCTTAAATTGGGAGATGTTTTGGATGATCAGAAGAGATGGAATGGAGTGAGATGAAAAAGGTTATTATGTATTAAAAATGGGAGAAACAATATTAGAAATGTAAAAAGCAAGATAGTTATAGAGGTTGCATTTGAAATTTAAAAAGATTTTCCTAAGAATGTAAAATCTCATTTCTTCCTATCATATCCCCTCCTATCATCTCAAACAGCCCTTGAGTAAGAAAAATAACCTTTATTATCACAATTTTTTATGGTATAATTTTTATTTCTTATTTTCATAACAAAATAAAATAAGATTTTGTCGGTAAGCGTAAGCAAGCTTCGAGTACAATATCATTGAATAACAAAGCCTAAAAATGAAATTTCCCACAGCCAAGAAGCTTGGCAGCCGTTTTGGCCCTTTCATATCTTTTACATAAAATTAACCGTACAAAAGCTTATTAGGGAGAAAAAAACCCAAAACCCAAAAAAATATATTTTCTCCTTTCCCAAAAATATTTACAATATTCAGAAGCCTGCTTGGCTATGCTGGGAAAAATTGGGAACCAAGCTGGAAAAAGGGGAAAAGGGAAACAATCCTAGTAACAAAAAGATCATCTCCTCGTCCATGGCATTCATTCCTATGGTGCCATTCCCATGCATACGACAAGGGTCATATCTCATCACTCAAGCTTTTGCACGTAACAGACGAGGTAGCGGCTGTGTCTGTCTACCTATCTGCTTCGAAGATGATGATTAGAGGAACCTCCAGAACCTGAACATCTGCTCCAAGATGATAACGAGAGACATGGCAATGGGCATTTCGAACTCGGGTTGGATGACGAGCCGGAAGATGTCTTGGCCGTAGGCCACCCCGCCAACGCCCTCCTTGCGCTGGATCTCCGCCATCGGCTGCCGCTTGCTGTCGTAGATGGAGCAGCTACGTCGAGCGTATGACCCTTCGATCACGTATGCCATGTGCCTCGGCCCGCACGCCGAGCTTACGCGGGCGATCGTCTTCGTCGTGAACAGATTCGTCGGCTTCGTCACCGAGAAACGTGGGTTTACGGCGTCTTCCCCGTTGAATATTAGCCAGTGGCTTCCAATGCTTATTCCCTGCACCACCCAAAAGAAATACTAATCACATCTTTTAATCTAGGAATTGATCCGAACAGTTCAATCTGATCACAATGCAAAATCATCGTAAACCATCGATTTTTGACCCACGCAGTCAGAGGGGATGCCCTTCGATTGGAAACTGTTCGTATTTTGATGATCCACACCGTTCAATCTGATTGAAATGAAATACATATACAACCTCACCAATTGGATAAGGGTCGAAAAGGTAGGAAAAGGGGAAAAGAAAAAAAAAAGGATCGAAATTGATTACCTTCCGTCGGATGGTGAGCAGCGGCTTGCCTCCGCCGTCCATAAGCAAGATATTGCCGCTGTTGCCGGCCAGGTAGTTGTCGACGCGGAAGACGAGGCTGCCTTTGGCGTCGAACACCGTGAAGCCGTTGCAGTTAAATAGCAGCGACTTCCTCCAGACCGTCAGCGGCGCCGGCGCCATGCGGCGGTCGCCCGCCTGCAGCTCTGCCTCGGGAGAAGTGTTCGGCGACGTCCTCCAGAACGTTAGCGGTCCCGACGGCGACTGCCGCTCGGAAACCACCTTCGTTTCGGCTTCGGGGGTGGTATTCGGATGGATTTTCGGCATCCTCAAGCGGTCTACCGGCCAACGGAAAACCGCCGTCTGTGGATGTTTTTCTCCGTTCCTTTTTTTTTCTATCCGATCCTTCCCAAGGCGCACTCAACGCTTCTTCCAAGGCCCTTTATTTATACCAGGAGGAAATTGTGCGGTTCAGACGAATGTATGCTTCTTTCATGTGGTGTTTGATCTGTACGATTTAAGCCTATATATCAATGATCTACACCATTCATTTGACCGAAAAATATATTTGGTATTTTATTAACGATTTAGGTTAAGATTTTATATTTCCCGTCCAAAAAATGTTAAGATTTTATATGCCGAAACATGATAAATGAAAATGAGGGCTACGATCATAATCCGAGTCCGTTGGTTAGCGTATGGGATGATCTGGGCCGTAGGCTTGTTAGAAAACTTTAATAGACGTGGACTTCTCCAGTTTTCCAAATTACTAGATTTCAATGGCTCACGGCGGAGTGAAAGAAAAAGAAATGGTGGGAGTGGTGGAGAGCGGTTTTCGCAACGAGGTGAACAGACGGTGTCGAGAGAAAGCCATTTTGTTGGATCAAGGTCTTTAAAATCAACCGCTAGGATAATCCAATTAACTTTTCATGCATATCCAGCCATCCATGGTGAGAACCAACAAACCATTTCCCCTCGCGGTGGACCATTTAATAAATTTTGAACCAAGATGTCCTTGTGCTGGCAGCTAGTGGAGATTTTTCATAATTGAACCTCTACCTTTGTGAAATTGTGGATTTGCCCTGTATTCTGATATTTGCAAAAAATAACTATCTAAACTTAAGAGATTTTGCAGATCTAACTCCCTTAAAAAAAAAACAACAACCACTATCATTTTTTTTTCGAACAAATTACTCTTTCCTTCACCTTTTTCATGATTTTTGCAAAATTAACCCATTAACTTTGTAGCATTGCAAAAAAAAAAAGCCATCTAAGTTTAAATTTTGCGAGCTGAATCTTTGCTTTTGTACCGCAAATCTTTTGACTAACTTTTGAAAAAAGCCTTTAAAGTTAAATGATTAATTTTTAATATTTAAATAAAAAATTTCTTTTATAAACATTCCTTGTTTTAAATAAGTCAATTTGTTGTCTTTTAGAATTTGTAAATTATCACAATAAATAATATCAAAAAATTAATTTTCTTTTATTATGGGAGGAAAATACAACATATCTTCAAATACAAAAATATTTTCAAAATTATTCTTCATATTATATAGTTCAGTTTTTCATCTTTTCGGTTTTCCAAATACGCCCACTCTTAACCGAAATTTATTAATAAATATTATTATATTATATTAGCAGAATAAAAAATTACTTGCAAAAGTTTTATAAATTAGATAAACCAGAATTTTGAAAATATCCAAAAATATAAAACTTTATACAGTTTGCATTAAATAGATAAAATAATTTTTTCCAAGGGTGTGTTTGATATTTTAAAAGCACTTCCTCGTATTTTCTTTTGTAGTACACGAAAACTAGTTTTAAAGAATATTTATTATTAAAATTTACAAAATTTGAAAGACACTAAATTAATTTATTCAATTCCAAGGGTGTGTTTGATATTTTAAAAGCGCTTCCTTGTATTTTCTTTTGTAGTACACAAAAATTAGTTTTAAAGAATATTTATTATTAAAATTTACAAATTTTGAAAGACGCTAAATTAATTTATTCAATGTGAAAATTACTTTTTCATTTACATCTCACCAAATTCTCGTAATCTAGTTTCATAATCAGCTATGAGTTGCATTGTGATGGATAGTGGTGGCGGCACACTTCATTCTTAAACTTAAATGCCTGGCCAACGCCTGTTCATTTGAGTGGACTTTCTCTTAACTAATGCAGTGGGTTCAAATCTTATGAATGAAAAAAATAAGTTTTGGGAGAGCTTTCCCTTTTATTAAGTCCGACCTTGGCTCAACTTCGGAAATCGGAAGTTATTGTGTAAAAAAAAAAACTTATACAATTATTTTTGCAAATATTCAATTTAGTGAATAAATGTACAATTTTGGAAAATTAGAGGGTTAATTCTAAAAAAAAAAACCAGCTAGTGACGAAATCAGTGAGGGCATCTCCTATCCTGCATGCTTGGAGTCTGGTATATTTTTTTTCGTTCCTGAAAAAAAAAAATTATTATCTATCGTCCGTCGAGTCTATTGATGGCGTTTCCGTTGCTTGCAAGGGAATTGGAGGTTGGAGCGGTGAATGCGGCGATCGGGATTATGACGCGTGTCATGCGGCAAATAATTGTGTTTTGGGGGGTTGACAGCTGAGCATTCATCGGTTGGGCGGTATTCGATTGATTTTTGCGGCTCTTTCTAAATGCTGGGAGCCAATTTCTAGGATGATGTCGATATATAAGCAGCTGGCGGAGACATTTCAATTTTCAGACATGGTGAAGCAGCGTCCGCATACGATGTTTGTTTGTTTTTCTAACCATTGACAGCTTGCCTGGCCCCGCCAATCGACACCATCATTGATCGGAAAATGTTACTGACTCAGGATACTGGATTCTTTTTCTCGGTCTTGTACATCACTAATTAATAACAAAACCCTATGCATTTCAATAAAAAAAAAATAATTAATAAAATTTCGAGTTTCCAGCAATTGCTTAGTAATCTTGAATATCGAGGTCTCATGTCGCATTGATGGATTGACCGCACGAAGAAGATTAAATCGACCACTAAGGTGTTATTCATTTATTTATTATTATATTCTTGAGCTGTGTTTAGAACTTCAGATGGTCTTGATTGTGACTAACGTCACATGAAGATAAGACAGTCGTCGGCTCTGTGCTACAAAAGTTTGGCCGACCCAAAAAAAACTAGTTAAGAACTCAAGATATCTTACTCATGCATCGCAATTACCTTTTTTTTTTCTGTTTTTTGAGGGAACATTTAAGAACCCGTAATTTGGTGGGAAAGGAAAAATAAAAATAAAACTAAAATATTAATATTATGTGAATATATGGTTGAGGTAAAAGTAAGAATAATTAGAGTAAATGTGTGAAAAATATCTAAATTTTGAAATATAAAAATAAAATGAAAAGAAAAAGATATTAAATGATAAGAAAAAAGGTGCATATGAAGAAGTGGAAACAATACATCCTTACCAATTACACAATACTAGGCGCTTCATTAATGGCTTTTGTTTATTGATTTTTCCCATAATTATCAATGCGCTCGAGCAATTTTACTTGCTGACTAGAAGTATGTTTTATTATCAATTTTATTTTACCGCGCATATAACATAACTGTAGAGGAATGAAAGCTGTCCAAATTTCTCGCCAAATTATGAACAAAAAAATGAAATGCTGAAAAAAAGGAATAAGAATTATTAAGTGCTTATTAACCTTGACATCAGAATTTGGGCAGTTTACTGATTAGCTATTTAGCTTACATCCATTTGTGTAGTCGTATGATTTCCAGGAACCTACATCCATGCAGACGTTATATATTAATATATTTACGGGTCTAATTTTTCCCAAGATTTGGACGGTCTCGATTCCTGTCTACATTGCCTACTGGTTGCATCAACTAGAGTTCTTCTCATTTTAAAACATATATCTATATAGAATTTATTTAGTGCATTCAGACTGTACTATAATTACAATAGATTTTATTGCAAATGGGCCTCACATGATCATAAAGTTAATATGTACCTCATTCATTATATTTAGAGTCATTTACTTTATAAACATACTAATTTTCATCTAAATCAAACATGTGTATAGGCTTTATTTTAAAATATAATAAAATAGTCTGATATAAATATCAATTTGTATTTTCAATATTTAACCTGTCAAAAAATGTTTTTTATATAGATAAATAATTAAAGTTTTATAGCATTATAGTATGTGTATGACCCATTTTATAGCAAATTTAGGGGTGCAACTTAGTTCAAGTAAGTCCAGGTAGGATAGAATCCTATTTTTAAAAACTTCTACTATATCTTATTTTAAGTCAAGTTAGTTCTAGGCATACCATACCCTATTTTTCAAGTGGAGGTCAATTTCAATTTCAAATCAGTTCCAAAAACTTAACTATCAAAAATTTGTATTACAAATCTGTCAAATTGAAGAAGCTAGAAAGTGTATAATACAAAAATGCTCTATATGCCGCAATAGAGTCAAGTGCAATGGTGATGTATAATCAACTATTTAACATATCATTCGAGCCATAAAAATGCTAGCCATAAATATTTTCAAAATAAACAAACAATCGTAGAAATAAAGTAACACATCAAAAAATTTGTATAAATAGAATAAATAAGCAATTCTAGCCACAAAATTTGTGTAAATAGCTAAATATATAGCAAATCAAAAAACTGTAGAAATAGATTTAAATCACCTTGAATCAGACAAATCTAAGAGGCAGAGATGAAGTGTTGAGATGAAATCAGATGCCAAAATCTGCAATGCATAAAAGCAAAGTGGCCATAAAGATGCTTAAAAAGGTAGCAATTTTGCAGAATATCTAACTCAGATTTGGAGAAGAAAAGGATTTTAAAGACCCTACTGTAACAAATTTGAAAAATAAAACTTCCAAAGGAGCAGCTATCAGTTGGGGGATGTCAAAGAGGAGAGAGAATATATAAAAAGCATATATTAGATCATTTAGATGTTGAAAAGTAATTTTAAAATTGTTATTTATATTAAACTATTTTATTATCTTAATTTTGTACCATTTTCAAATGTATCCCATACACATTTAATTTGGATGAAAATTTGTGTGCTAATAAAGTGAATAACTCTAAACGCAATGAACGAAGTAGATTTTTTATTCATAATCAAGTAGGCCCCACAGTGCGCCCGCGCTAAGAAATGTCTCACTTATCATATCTTAAAAAAGTTATTTACAATGCTTTTGATTTTTTCTTCATACACTTGTTTATCTAAATGTATTTAACTTATAAATAAAGTTTTGCTTTTTTTGAATATGTGTATATTTTTTTTGAGGTTTTTAAAGACTTCAAAAAAATATATACACATATTCAAAAATGGTAAAACTTGGTTTATATGGTAAATAAACATAGATAAATAAATGTATGAAGGAAAAATAAAAAAAAGTGTTGTAAATGGATTTTTTGAGATAAGCTGAGTGAGACATTTGCTTAGTCTAGATTAATAAAATCATTTCTTTTTTCTTATATTTATACATGTATTTAAAATACTCTTATCTTTAAAAATATTAAAAAATACATATCTAAAAATAGTAAAATTAGTTTTTACGTTAAATATACCTAGATAAACAAATATATAAAGAAAAAGTAAAAAAAAAAGTTGTGAATGATTGAAGTAGACTAAGCCAAAAATTCACTTAGCCCTGGCAAAGTGGATGTCAGTATAAAAGAAAAAAAGTAGGGAAAGCATTATGAGATGCAATCTTTTAATTTACCGATCTTATCACGTACCTTAAAAAATTGTTGAAGACTGATCTAATATCACTCGCATAAAGTTGACTTTTAATTTCTTTATTGGACAACATAATTAATAAACCTACAAATCAAATTCGACGGAGGTATATCGGTACACGTGCCATTGGCTCCAATTAATTGAGATGGATGGTGTACAGCGTCCTACGTGAGCAATTAAGCATGGCTCCCACCTCAATCGGTAGAAGTTTCCTGCAATCGGTTGTATTATTAGTTGATTGGGTCAAGTTTTTGCCCAAAAAAGGTCCGTCAGGTCACATGTAATGGTTGCTAGGGGCATGTACCAAACATATGGGACCAATTTTTATTTTATTTTTTTGATAATCGTATGGGACCATTTTTTTTTTTTTGATACAATGGGACCAATTTTTAAAAAGTATCTTTTGGCAACTAAAGTTTAGCCTCTTGCAATGAAATTTATCCAGCGCTTGAACGTCAATTGGAATCGTGTTTGTGCGGTCATCTGTGATCTGGCAACCATTTGTTGCAAAAACTTCAGGGTAAGCTTAGGGGTGGGCCATACCGGGTCGAGGTTTGTCCAATTCTGACTTTACTTTTTAAAAATTGAGTTTGACCATCTTTTTATACCGGGTCGGAATAAGGTCGGTTTGACACTTATTTTTTTTAATAGGTTACGAGAGAAACTTCGAGTTGGTATCGAATCGGTTTTGGAATAACGGGTCGGGTCAAAAATACAGGTCAAATAAGATAATTTTAAGAATTTATATAGTTATCAAACACAAATATACATCTATACTAAATTTAAATATTATATGCTTCAATATTTCACTAATTTTTAAAACATACATAATTAAGAAAATAAAATATTTGAAAATATAGTATAAATTTATTAAAATAGGTTAATTCATAATTACACATAAGGGTTATGTATGTACAAATTTTTTTTTATTGATTCTTATGTTGCTTTATGAATAAATTGATTTTTATATTGTTGATAAAGTCGATTATAAAAAAGTGATAATTTTGAAAATAAATAATAATAATATTTAAACATAGGCTTATAATTTTTTATAAATTAATATATGTGAGGCGGGTCGAGACATGATCAACTCACTCGACTATATTTTTGAATTCGAGTCAAAATTTCTGACTCATCCCTGTACAAAGTCAAAAATATATTGGTTTTACCTGGCAAAAAACTGATCAGGTCAAAGTCGGGTCACGGGTCAACCCGCCTAAATTTTCACCCCTGGGTAAACTATAAAAAAGCGTTTCCTTATCACATGATTACCAATAATGGTATACCATCCCCATTTCTATATAACCGAGTTATACTAAAGTAATTTTATGTAACTCTTTTAAATTTCAAGATTATGATATTTGATAAAAATTCAATCCGTTCATTATTATTAGCATAATTTTAGTTGAGAAGCCAATTTTTATCTATATTGAATATGTGCATATATTATGTTTCTCAAAAATATATATTCATGTGTCAATTGTAAAAAATCTTTACATTTATTTACATATATATTAAAATATAATAACACCTTATAGAATTATTTATCCATATAAAATAATATTTTATATGGTTTAGATATTGAAAATACAACTTTAAAATTAATATTTAATATTAAATTATTTTATTAGGTTGATTTTAGACATTTGTAGATGGAACTAATGAATTGTAATGATAGACAAATGAAATAATTTCTAATATATTATGAATAATGATAAATACAATAAATAAAGCAAATTTTTTATAAACTATTGAGATAATGAGAGAACTTACTTAAAAGAAGGGTTCTCCATCATATATAACATTTTTTGATTGCTAATTATGATGCGTGCATGGTCGAGAAGGACTCTATCTTAATGGCCTATTGGGGAGTATTCAAGCAATGTTTATTTACATATAAAATGTTTTAACTTAAAATTTTGCATTATTCACATCTATGTTATTTTTAATTAATTTTTTAGTTTTTTCTATACAAATTACCTAACTTTTCAATGATTCCTATACAACTACGTGTACATCTAATTCATCTATTTTAATTTTATTTTCTTTACTTTTCATCGTTACCTCTATCATATCACATCATTTTTTCTCATTTTAAAATTTTTTTACACTAAAACGTTTGCATCACAAGTTTTATTTATTTCCCAAACACACCTTAAATTTTTTTTTTTGTTTCAAAGAATTTTTTTTCTTCTTCCGAAGAATTGTGGACACTTTCATGCTCCATTTTTCCTTGATTTGCTCAAAAGCCTGCATTTGCCATTTATTTTTCGTCGATGTCCACTCGTTTTCCTGTACTCTGTTTCTTCAAAAGACTTAACCTATTACCGACTCACAATTAATATATTTACACATCAAATTGCATCCATATAAAATTAAATAAAAAAGAAAAAAAAAGATTTTTTTTTTTCAATTGCCAAACGAGTACACCAGACGTATGGGACATAATATAATAAAATATATTACTATACTAAAATAAATAGAGATTCTAAACAGAAAAAATAAGAAGTAATCAAAAAAGTTATTTGCATCTATGCCAATTTAAAAACAAAATATTTATATTATGCCAACTAATTTTTTTTACATTAATGTCAGCATTATGTTAGAAATATTTCTAAAAATAAATATTTTGATATTTAATTATTATCAAATATAAATACGACTTTACTTACAAAATTATTCTTATATGTTACATAGTATATTATAATAATATTTTAATTTTTATTTGAATTTAGTTATATTATTATATATTAAAAAGAAAGTCATGAAAGCATGTTAACCCTTATAATCGGATTCCGATCCTTTGCACCCGGGTGCATTGAAGCCATTTTAAATAATTTTTTATTTTTTTTTAATTTTTTTTTATACAAGTGTAAATCTAAGTGTATTTAATATAAGTATCAATTTTTATCATTTTTATAGTATTTTAGATATTTATTTTTAATTTTTGAGAATCAGTGGTATTTTAGATAATTTTAAAATTTTAAAAATCAGTGATTTTTGAAAATCCATTGAAAAACTCAAAAAAATTGCAGCCTAGTACTCGTGCATTTGTTCAGTGCCAATCACCTTGCTACGTTTCCTCATCTGATTGGACAAGATGAAGGCAATGGGCTACAGCGGATGCAGGTGGACTTTGAGAATATTTTTTGGGTGGGAAGGGATCGAAGAGAATGTGCATCACGATGGCGACGCCCACGACGTTAGACGGTCCACCCATAGAGATTGGATTTGACCCCCACTGGAGCCGGCACGACAAATTTTCTTGTCCGTCCCCCAGTACCGCAAGCAGTGGCTACATATCTGTCACCAGCACCACGTAAAACCACACGTGACAAATGTGGAACACATATTATGCGGACTGAAAAGCTATACGAACATGCCGTGCACGACGTCGTCGTCGTCGTCGTCTTCGCTTGCGATTTTTCCAAAATAAAAGCAATGTCGCACATCCTCGATGTTGGTTTAACCCGTAAATTTTATAAATCAAAATTTTTTAATTTAAAAATTTTCATTCTTCATAATTATTTTATTTTTGAATTATTTTCCTTCTATATAATTATGTTATCTTTCAGATATAGATATTTCTACACCACCAAATTTATATCTATTTTAACTTTAAAAGGGGCGTTAGGATTAATGCATTCGTGGCCTGGGATAGCATGGGATGGAATAATGAGCCGGGGGCCAGGCATTATTGCCCACTGCGCTCCGGCTGGAATCCTATCTCACCCCATTTTTCCACTTTTTTCACCGTTCCAAAAATTTCAAAAGTATTAATATATATCTTGTAAAGTATATTCGTTTTTTGAGGTTGCCCCATTGGCTAAAATATATTGCCCCCGCTTGTCAGAATTTATTACCACACTTTTATTAAAAATTTATAATTTATTGTGGCTGTATATATTTATTTTTAATTATTTTCCTTCCATTTTTTATGTTGGTTCTAACCGGAGTTAGGCGTATGCATTTATCGTATTTTTTTTTTTTTACTGTTTTGACGTTGTTTGTAACAATATTCTTTTTAGATTTAATTTTTCATTCGTTCCAATAATATTCTATCATAAGATGCATGCTTTTAATCATCTTGACTTCTCTTCTCAAGCTAGACCTCTCCTTCTTCATATTTTTTCTCTTTCATGGTTTCACTTTTTTTTTCTTCTGCAATTTAAAAATAGTCTTTGGCATATGGGAATTAAAAAGGTATGTTATTTTCTCTTTTTTAAATTTAAATTTTTTAAAATGATAGATATACATTGACAATATGCAATATTAATCGTATCTTGCAAGATTGTAAGATCCTTTAAATATCCATCAATCATAATTAAACTTGTATAAGTGAATTGCACATAAGTAAATAGAATATATATATAGAAATAAAACTATTGACCTAAAATATTTTGATGTAATTTTGTCATATTTAGAAAATAATTATTAAACATTGTATTTATCAATGCTATGGTATAACATTTAGTAAAAGATTATTGATATATGACTTTATCATATTAATATTATTTTAATGATTTTAATTTCTCATATATTCTTGACAACTTTTAACCATAATTATATTTGAAAAATAAGTATTATATCGATATTTTCATGATACAAGAGCATCTTAAGAAATTGTTTGCGCAGATCTAAATAAAGGAAAGTAGGATTTTTTTTAAAACTTACTAATATTTTTATCTTTCATTTGAATACTAATAATTAATTCTTTGATGACCTATAATTGTTAACAGGATCATCCATTTTTTAATGTATTGAAACCCAAAAAGTGCATTCCAGAAATATCTAATATTTTTAATAAAGGAAAATACTTTACAACTCATACCATTGAATGAAGTCTTCGACGTTTTTATTCTACCCCATTTTAGCACATTTTGTTGATTAAATTAAAGTATAATTTATTTATATTTTTAAATCACTTCATTTACATTTTGATCAAAGTTTTAGATGATGCACTTACTTAAAAAAATACTTATAGTAGATATAAAAAAAAAATTTCTACAATGAAGATTATGAAGAATCAATTGGCAGATAGTTGGATAAATGACTATTTAATTACTTACATTAAAAAGATATATTTGATATTGCTGATGATGAATTGATTATATATAGATTTCAAAATATGAGAACCCATTGGGGACAATTGTAAATTTTGTGTATTTCTTTTTAAATCAATGGTAAACAAATTACCTTTTGTACTTTTCCATTTAAGCATTATCAGAACCCATTGGGAACAAGTGTAAAAATTATTTTTAGACATACAAAATTTTTAAAATTAAGTATAAACTTTGCCCCCACTAGTCAAAGGTCCTGGAACTGTCATTGGTTCCATTTATCCTATTCACTCTTTATCATTACCTATATTATATAGAATCATTTTCTCTAAATTCAAAATTTTTTCATTTAAAAGTTTTATCACTTTTCAAACACATTTCTTATTTGAAGACTCTAAAATTTGAAAAATTTTAAAATTTCTCATTTTCCAAATGGAATCTTCCCTATGGCTATAAACCCAATACATCTATCTTATTTATTTTATCATTACTTATACTCATCATTTCTCAATTATTATGCGACGTATACCTAACAAAGTAGTTATACTTTTTCGATTACAAATTCCATTCCAACTGAACATAAGCAAATAATGTTGTAGACCATTTTAGAATGATAAATAACAAAAAAATTCACCCATCTTACACTCCATTTTATAAAAAATATGTAAGTATGTAAAATTGGTAAATTTTAATATATAAATAAAGAAGTTCGATTATCTACATCATGATGTATTCTAGGCTAAAATACAACATTCATTTATTAATTATATATTTTTAAAAATTTTCTTCATAAATATGTTTATCTAAGTGTAATCAATCTGTACAAAGTTTTGTCATTTTACAATACTTTTATATATTTATTTTTATTTTTTTAAAAATCAAGTTTTTAAGGGTGAAAAATGACTTAAATACCCTTGAAATTGTTGTTTTTGAAAAACTAAAAATAAATATGTAAAAGTATTGTAAAATAGAAAAAATTTGTATATAGATTGAATACACTTAGCAAAATATGTTTATAAAAAAAATAAAAAATATAATTATTTGTAATAATGAACGAATAATGTGTTTTAGTTAAAATACATCATGATGTATCATGCTCCATAAATGAAATATACTTGGGCTCACTTCTTTGATGACAAGGATGGCTATAAGATTCCCCTCCAACCTCTCATGGAAAAGTCTACAGAGGGTTGGGGAGAATCTCCGCACTTAGATTAAAGTTCAAAATATCTTGAGACATTACACGAGATATGCAGGCTAGGGACTGGTCAATCCACAAGTACATGGATAGCTCCCTTGCCATTGCAAATTCTACAAGTGTGTGACCAACAGTATTACCAGTTCTTAAAACATGGGAAAATTCGCAAGAATGGAAATTTTTGCTTGCTCTCTTGATCTCAGTAATCAGGTAGCCCACATGTGATCTGATTGGGTGGTCTTTAATCAAGTATTCGTATAGTAGCAGCGAATCGGTTTCAAAGATCACAGCAGATGGAAGAAAAAACCTCTGTGCCCATCTGATGGCCATCAATAAACCCGAATCTTCAAGAAGTAGAGGGTTTCCATTCCCCCTCCATGACTAGCAGCCAGCTGCAATCATCATCCCCTCATGATCGCAGTACAGCACCAGCCCCAAAGATGTTCTTCTCCTTTAGGTTGCTTGGATCCACATTTATTTTAACTTGGCCATGCTTTGGGGGAAGCCACCTCACGATTAAATCATGCTTAGTGTCCTTGCAACGCCTCAAGAAATCTGCAGTATCATATTGATGTATTATGCTATCTCATTGATATGGGATAAGTCTAATATCCCTGACTTCCCCAGCAATTTGACTTCAGGTTGTGTGCAATAGATATGATCCTGTTTAAATAGAGTGAGAAAGTCCAAAATTGTGTTTGCACGCACTGTGGGATCTCCAGAATACTTAGCATGGCTATGCCTAATAATGGTTTGTAGGACGAATTTCATGCATGTGCAACATTATTTTTCACATTCAATATATGTCCCCGACATGTATAAAGTTTTTGTGATGGGTCAGAGCTAAAATGATTATTTTTTCGAGCGCATGCTTGATTTCTCGACTCAATGCATTGTACTGCATTAGTGATCTTTTTCTTTTCCTTCTTTTTTTAAGGGGGAAAAAAAAAGAAATACCATAGAGATTCTTTGGACGTAGCCATTAAACATTGGTACAAGCAAACAAGAAAAAATTATGTGAAAAAATATCTATACGTTGATAAAATTCAGACCTTTCATGCGTCCATGCGATGGATATTAATTGAGCTTTCTGGATAACATAGATTCTATTCACCCTTGGCGTAGCCGGACGTATATGTCAGCTATTTTTATTCATCAAAGTGGATGATGTTGTTGTTGTTGTTGTTGTTTTTTTTTTTTGGCTCGGCGCGGCATGCATGCATTCATGTCATTCGCATGTTGAGCCGAAAGCTGCCTGATTTATCTGGTGATGTTCATCAATCATCATACCTGCCCAGCGGCCGGCCGCTAGTACGTCTAGCGCAGTGAGATATGAAATTCAGGCCTAATTTGATATTAACCTAGTGCAAACTTCATCGAAAATGATTTAGAAATATATTCGCACACTTGGTGTTGTGATTTGTGAACATTTTGAACTGGGTGAGTATTCACAAGCTAGTCTATTTTTAAACCGTTCAATCAACATGTGTTATAAACTATATAAGATGTTCTAGATAAAATCTTTATTTAAGATGAGAATATAATGATATGCATTTGAAATGAGTAAAATTATATTAGAAATTAAAAATTATCTTAAAAATTATAATACAAATTCAATCTAAAATTTTTATATGATTAAGAACACAGCATTGAATCAACCTTCGAGATGCACGATCCACTGAAATTTAGGGACAGAGACGGGAGCGTGGCCGAGTTTGACCTCTGGCTGCGCGCACGCCGGTACGCCAGCCACACGCATTGCGGCTTGGCCAGCTTCTCCAAAGGCGAAATGATTGCACCAGTTAGCTGTTGATTTTTGGACGCGATTTATGGGCCCATGACGTGACGTTTGCGTAAGCATCAAATCTGGCATCATTTTGTGGCTGGTTAGATAGGGATGGCGAGTTTGGAAACAATAACGAATAATTGCTTATTATTATTATTATTAACAAACGTTTTGTTAGTGTGATTTAAATAAATAGTTCGCTCAGTCCTTATCAAAAAATCTATTTACAATATTTTTAATTTTTTTTTTACCTATTTTCTTACTTACTTTCTTTGATTTTTTATTTTTTCTCTAATTATTTATACCTTAGTTGCTATTTTTATATTTAATTTATCAACATCATCTCAACGAGTATTATATTTGAGCCCGAAAATTGAGCATTATTTCCTTATACAAAGTAAGGCCGACAAAAGTTGAACTTAAGTCACCCAGCACATGGAGCATGACATAATATCATTAAAGCTAAGCCTATTTAGTTTTTGTTATTACCAATTTATTGTCACGTTATTTTTTCCATTCCTTTTCTAATTTGTTTCTATTTTCATAAAACCTTAATTAGAGTAAAAAACTATACTTTATAACAAAATCAATTTGCTTGTTTAACCAATTCCATTGGTCCCATTTCCAGTGCACCTAATGCACTATATCATTATTTAATTTTTTTTTTCTTAAGATTTTGAATTTCATAAGTGAGTTTAAGTATGATGTTTTCATGTTACTACTTGATGACTAACACGTGAGTGATTTAAGGATGCATGGAGTGGGAGATTCAAGATTTGAAGTTAGTCAAAGTCATTTATCAGGATACTTCTTTTGAAGTTATCATCCTTCAATTGTTTAGTCATTTAAGGTGGATATGACACTTCCTAAACATACAACACTGCGGGTGTGTTTCGGTAATAATAAAATTTTTAGTATAAAATTTTTTGAAATGAGAAAAAATATTATGATATTATATGGATAATGATGAAGAATAAAAAATAAAGTCAAAATAGATTAGTTAGTTGCATAAATAGCTGTATAGAAATAACTGAAAAGTAGATAATTTGTATAAAATGACATGAAAAAATAATTTAAAAATATAATAATTGTTGAGAGTAAAAAAGTTTTGTAGAAAAAAGTTTTACGTTAAAACAAACATACGTACAATAAAAAAGAATGATATCCACAGGTGACATTTTACAAATTTTTATAAATCAATAATAGAGTTTAAGGATTAAGAATAAAAGAAGTTAATATAAAGATTTAAGTAAAAGTGCACGCTCGCACTTATTTACATAATATGTCATGTCAGTATAATTTTTTTCTTAATCCGAATTTTGTAAGATAAAAGTGATTACATTCCCGTTCTCGCTCACAAGTTGAACCATTAGCCGATATGATTTTTGATGGCCATGGCGAATTTCTACTTACTTTTAGGGTGTACTCGGTAGTATGAAACAAAAAAATGGTGGAAAAATTTTGGAATAAATTCAAACACAGCTAACTATGATGTAATTAGAATAATTACGAGCAAAAAATAAAGACAAAATAAATTAGTTATTTTGTATACAAAAAAGAAAAAACTTAAAATATAAAATAATAATCAGTGGATTAAAATATAAAATCATATAAAAGTGTTTGGGAAGTGAGCTTTTTTTTTCTTTTTTGAAAAATCCAACGCTAAAATGGATCATCAATACCCGCGCATCGATCAATCGAGTATGGTAATGACACGAGAAAAGTAAGTCGTTGCTGCATATAACGGGTCACAAATGCCTACCGTACTACCATCTGTGAGCGTTGCGTCGGCATACCCCTTGCCGCGGATTCTCAGACCCAAATGCTGCCGCGCATATACACTTAATTTTTTTATTTTTTTAAAAATTATTTTATAAACTTGTTAATCTAAGTGTGTTTAATATGTTTAATAATTTTTACTATTTTTTGATATTTTTATATATTTATTCGGATTTTTAAAAATCTCTAAAAATGGTAAAAATTAATCAAATGTTAAACACACTTAGATTAATAAGTTCATAAAATAAATTTTTTTAAAAAATAAAAAATTAGCTGTATGTGCCCAAGAGCATCGAGGTTTAATGCTCCCGTGAGCAGTGGATCGGAATTCACTTGCCGCTTATGGCATGCAAAATCAAAATAGCTTTTCGTTACAATTTTTCAACTTTTTAATATAGCAGTTTCTTTAATTTTTCAATATAAAATTTTCTATTCTCAATACACATCATTATATATATATATTTGATTATATTCTTAATCTTATCGGATCAATTTCTTCTCACGTAATCGAGGGTAAATTTGCATAAGTATTCTTTTTAGCCTTAAATTAATTTCACTGAAGAGCATCGAACTCCACATGACTTTATTTTTTATAAGTATTTTACTTTAAAGATGTGTTCTATTTTTTACGAATATCCTCGCAGTCTATCAGATGTAAGTTAATAAATTGCAAAGAAGTTACTTTGAACGAATAAAAATATCATCGTAAAATTTAACCCCGACGTACAAAATAAGAAAAGAAAAACTTTTTAAAGCAGGAATTTTTAGATATAATACTTTGTCTCGAATTTAATCCGCTAAACAGGTATTATTATACATAGAAATTTTAAGTGAAAACTTCTGGCAAAATCGTTTTCTTATTTTTGCCATTATACGGCAAGTCCAATCAAAATTTTTACAGTTATTTACATCATTTTCTTTCATACTATAATATTAAGGATAATTATTCATAATTATTTACGACAAATCATAGGCACTAAACATGTAATAATTGCAAATCATAGGCATAGCTATATATGTATAATATTTACATGTTTAATGCCTATGATTTCCATAGTTATGCTTGTGATTATGATTTGAATTTTTTTTATGCCGATAATTTTTACATAGGTATTAAACATGATGAAGAATAGTTTGTCTCTAATTTAATTTACTATACAGGTAGTATTGTACATAGAAATACCTATGTAAATTCAAGATAAACTATTCATCAAGTTTAATGCAAACCATAGGCATAAAAATACAATTTCAAATCATAATCACAAGCATCATTATTTGTAGTGTAATAATTGAGATGCGATAAGGATAACATGAAATCTCTTATTTTCACAAAAATATTAGTTTTCTTCCCAACAAATAATAATCAAATTTTCTATTTTCTATACAAATTTTCTTAGAATGTGTTTGGCAACATATGTGGGGAAAGGAGAAAGGAAAAAGTGAAAATTTTTAAAAAATTTATGAGAACAATGTGATATAATAATATAAAATGAAAATAAATAGAATATTTGTATAAAAATATTAAAATGTAGAGGTAAAAATAAAAAAAAAGACAGTTAAAGTAGTTAAAATGATTGACATACATGGGAGATAAAGCTCCCCTTTTCACTCCACTTTTATATGTTACCAACTTTTATATGTTGCTAAACACACTCTCAATTTTCATACAGTTTTCCCTATTGCAATACATAACGTCACTTTGTCCATCCCACTGATTGCGTGTTCATGGCTAGGATTACCCTAGGATATTGAGATGATCCTAAAATGGATTTTTTTCATTTTCCAATACACATTTACCCCATACCAATATACTTTTTTTTTTTTTTTTTTCCATTCTCAATACATTTTTATTCCAAATTTTCATCCTATCTCATCTTATCTAAGTTTTGAATAGTCTTGTCAAGTCATGCCATGAACAGCCACGTATTTTCCATGGTTTGAGGTTCATATCAATACACAGGTTAAATTCAATTCATTTCTTATGGTTCACCATTAGAAAAATTTATATGCAACCCGTAATTTCATCTCTTTAAAGAGTGACAGGCTTTTCTTTCTAAAAAAAATTACCTCTTTCTTTGTTATCCTTTTCCGTTTGTTCGCATAATTTTTAAAATCTTTACTAACACAGCAGTATTTAACATGATGGATAGTTCGTCTTGAATTTAATTTATCTACACAAGTAGTATTGTACATGGACATTTCATTGAAAATTCTGGCAAAATCATTTTTTTATTTTATCTTTTTATTTTGCAATTATACCGCAACTCAAGACAAATTTTTTTTTTTTTTTTGCAATTGTTTACATCATTACATGACTAACAGCCCTTTTAGAATTATCTGCGACTGTCTTCAAACTTAATTTATGTAGCCAATGTTCTCTTCTAGTCAATTGACTTCTTCTTGAGCTGGCTCAAATATAGCACATATCACTGGCCTTTCACGGACCCACATTAGATGATGATTTGCATGCTCGATGTGAATCACTGAATTATTGGAGTCTACACGCAGGGACCCACCCAAACAATCAGTCCGCATCCTTTGTTGGTGACATGCACATGCGCAGCATGTGATGATCATATGGCTATCAATGCTCCAAACAGACCTAATCATGTGCCTGTGGACACCCCATTTATGAGAAGTTACTCATGTGGGTCACTTCATATGCAGCCTACAAAACCTGCCTACCTTGAATGAATCATTAAGTAGGCCTCTTGGGATGCATTCTCATCCAACCCACCTTTTCAGCCCCCTCTTTCTCAGACATTTTCATTAATATGTGAAAGCTGAGGTCGGATAAACACCCAACATTAAACTGCCACATACAGTGAGAGGTGCTATGTCTGTTTCATGCTTGGGTGTCATCTATGTGACAAAAGGTGGATAATAAATGGTGTTATGATTTGTTACCTTTGTTAAATCAGTTTTCCAACCTAATCATTATCAACAACAAATGGTTTTGAATTGAAGATTGCTAGTAGAATAGGTTTAATCTTCAGGGTGGCATGTGGGGGCTGATTTTGATTTGTGATGTAGCCTGCATTCGGATACATTCCACCAAAATACAATATTCCAATCCTCTTAGCGTGTGGGGGCTGATTTTCATGTTGGATTATGCGCCCTGCATTTGTGTCTATACCTCCCAACTAATCCAATATACAGTTCAATCTCTAATAATGTAAAACGGTTGGAGCACTAGTGCAGGGTGGGCGAAATGGGTGTTGTTGGAGCTGTTTGCTGCATGGTTTAAAATGGACTCAGGATGTCTTCAAAATTCGAAGTATAAATAACACTTTTAATATTTAATTGTAATTTTGTAGTTTTCTAAAATTTTAGTCGTTGAATTATCTTTTGTAATTGTATCATGATTGTAATCTTCTCAATAGGTCGCACAAGAAATGTTTTGTGAAATTCTTTTCTTTCAACAGGCTTTCAGTGCAGATTAACCAGCAGGAGGATGATGGTGGAAGAATTGGACGGAAGAAAATAAATGATTGAAATAGATAAAAACTGACCGGATATATTTTTTCTAGAATGGAAAGATAAAAGTAACAATTAAAATAACTAAATAATAATATATGCGATTATATTAATTTTATTTAACGGGGAAAATTTGGAATATGATTGAAAAGAACGAATTAAAGGGCGCAGTGGACACAAAAAACAAGATTTGAACTGTTGAACTGGGCCGAAAGATTTAATGGGCTAGTTTGCCACGCTCTGGTTTCCGGGTATTTCTGCTATAGCTTCTATTCGAGTGTCCTTCAAGTGTTCGTCCTACTCTCTGATGATGCAATGGGCTAAGCGGCCCAAGCCTAGTCCAGTCAATGCATGCACTTGCAAATTAACCATTGGCATTTTTTTTTTTTATAGTTCACCCAGTCAACATATTTAAAAACTTAATTCACGTCGGTCTAAACATTCATTTTTTTCTAAGTTCCGATTTTCTGTAAGATTGTGACTAAATAATAAAAATATGTAAAAACACGTAAGATGATTGACTCAGATCGAGTTTTTAAGAAAATTAAAAAGGCTATTTGCATTTACCTCTCAATCGCGTTTGTTAATTTTGCAAAAGCACCCCACTTAGTAATGATTTACGAAGCCTCGCATAAAACGGTTCGTTGACCAGACGCTAGGGCTTAGTTTCGGTCGGACCGGGCGGTCCGCAGTGCCGGTCATTGCTTCCGACTTCCTCCGTTGATTCGGGAAGAAGGCGAGTGGAGAAGTCAAAACCCCAGCTGATGGTGCAGCTGCGGCAGCTGCACTGGAGACGGTTTCTTACTCTACCGGCGCAATTTAGCAATTCTTCTTCTCATCTCTTTCGCAGAAACGCCGGATTCCGTTCGTTTAACGCGAAGGTAATACATCGCGGATATTGGAAGCAGAAAAAAGAAAGAAAAATCGTAATACATGAGGCAAAAATCTGCTTATATGGGTTTTGTTATTTTACAGATGGAATCGAAGTATTATACGTTCGGACCGTATAAAATACCGCAGGAGGAAGTATTCTACTCGACGGCGCTATCGTTCGCCATGGTGAACCTGAGGCCCGTTTTACCTGGTAAATGCACCCACCCATCTCTCATCTTTCTTTCTAAATCTCTCTCTCTCTCTCTCTCTCTCACATCATTTCTTCTTCTACACCATTCTGATTTTTTCCCCTTTCTTTTTTGTTTGGAATTTCTGATCATTTGCAGGTCATATCCTTTTTACCTTTCGTCGAGCAGTTTCGATGCATCTATCACGTGTGTGATATGAGCTTGTCTAGTAATATGAATTTGAAGCATGCTTTCGGTTGACGTTTTGGAAAGTGCGGTGGGCTTATGATCGCTTGTCAATATTTTAGTTATTGGCAGTTATGCCCTATTCCGTTAGCCCCTGTTCGACCAGGTTGCATTGGATTTCTTGATCCTCCAGGCGCTGATCTGCTGAGTAGAAAGCTTGTAAATGGAACAATAGGCAGACATTTATAGTGGGGATTCAGAATTTGTTAGTTTGCCCCTAGTTTTGTTGGATATCCACGGCACAAGGAAGCCATTTGTCAGGATAGAATCTGATTATTTTATATGGCTGACCAACTCGTATGTGCATGCATATTTTAAACAAACTTGCATGGATAAAATCTGTCGTTCGTTGCATCAAGCGGTCAACACTTTCCAAGATCTTAGGAGTGTTTGGCTGGAGCACCGAAGTGTTCTCTCAGCAAGTAGGCAAATATTAAGGAAATTTCCACGTTTATAGGAAGATGCTTCCTTATGCTTCTTGCGCACTTGCGCTCAGTGGGATTTTGCTTTTTAAAAACATAAGGCCAAAGAGGCCCTTAGGCTTAGAGAATGATTTAATGCCTTGGTCTATTCATATGATCAACTTGACATTATTTACATGTGCTCATTTGCCCAAGGCGTGAAGTAAAGCGCTTTGGTGATCTCACTGCTGAAGAGACCAGTGACTTGTGGCATACAGCACAAAATGTTGGCAATCGACTTGAGCATCATTATAAAGCATCATCCCTTACCTTTACAATACAAGTGAGTACAATATGAGTTCTTTCACTTCATACTTTTATATACATGTGAATGGGCTACAGGAACAAATAATAGCAGCAGATTCCCAGATGTTTATATGATTTTCTCTGGTGTCAAGGGCTTTGCAGTACTCTGGGTTTGATAATGAATGAGATTCTTAAGTCTGTTTTTTATATGCTGACACTTGCATCTATCAGTCTCAAAGAGAGTGGGCCTGGGTACATTTACTGTTCTTCAGATGCACTGGCCTAAGATTCTACTTCAGCAATCTTAAATGGTCTATAGCCTCTGGTTCTTTTAAACTTTCTCGATACTAAGGGTGTGTTTGATATGATGTAGAAGTTGGGAAAATTTTTTGGGGGAAAAAATTTGTAGGAAAATTTTTGAAAAGGGAGAGTAATGTGAAATAATCAGGGAAGTGATGGGAAGTGAAGAGAATAAAGATAAAAATAGGGCAGTTGTGTGCAAAGATATGAAAAAATGATTGGGATATAGAGGTAATGATGAGAAAATAGGATAGTTAAATGGTTAAGATGTTAAATCATATAAAAGATATGTAGGAAGGAGTGAGTAATTTCTTTCCCCCAATTTTCCATGTTTCTACCTCAAAACAAATGCACTGTAAATGTGAAACTTGAAAGTACTAATTTTTCTCCTTCCATCTTATAGGATGGGCCACAGGCAGGACAGACAGTACCTCATGTCCATATCCATATCCTCCCAAGGAAAATTGGTGACTTTGAGAACAATGATGAGATCTACGATGCTGTAAGTGACTGAATGTTTATTTTCAAGCAACGATAGTAGGCCTGACAACAGGTACATGGCTTTTGGAAGAAAGACTTAGAGAGGGCCCTCATCTGTGAAAGTGAGAGCAATGATTGCCAATTGTTTTTAATGTCCAGCATGAAAGCTTTATCAACAAAATCTTGTTTGCTTAACTAGGCCAAACTGCCAAACATGTAGGACTAAGGTTTTAACTGCAAATTTATGTTTGCAGGTGTTAAGGTTTTCATTTGTAATTAAAACTATAAATTGGGTGGACAATGTATATGAAAATTAATCTTTAAAGAGAAGCAGTCGTAAAATAAAAATATAATTCTCAACTTCTGAAATTAGAATTTTAACATCTGATCAACTTCTGTGGCTAGCTCTATGACCATTTTGTCAGATTTTTTTCTTGTTTTGTTTTGACATATAGATTATGGACAGTTTTGATTCACCTTCGGAGAATATGTATGCACACGCAGGGAAAAACTTTCATCTGGCCCCAGACAGCGTGCCATGTTTACAAATTCCATCCTGGACCAATTTTGAAATTTGAATTGATATGACTGAATAGGTCTAGTGAGAAAAACTTCCATCGTCGTAATAAGAGTACTTGCAGATCTGGCATGCTTTGGTTTCTCCTCATATTCATTTATTCATGCTTCTTTTCTTTGTGATTTACCGGATGGAATTCTATGCACCGGGGTGCATAAACCTTTTTTTTTTTTTTTGAAAATTTTTTTACACAACTGAATTACTAAAAATGCCATTGGTTTTTAAAAATCCGAAAAAAATCTAAAAATTTCCAAAAATGGTAAAAATTGATACACATGTTAAATACACTTAGATTAACAGTTATGTAAAAAAAGTTTTAAAAAAAAGGTGCAGTACACTTAGGGGCATAGGATTGCATCCCATGATTTACACCCTTTTGTTAGAAACATAGGTGATTTAGATGCTCGGTTAAATGATCACAACAAACCAGTCTAAGAAAAATAACTGGCCAAATTGGGTGGTTGGATTTTTAATTCATGGCAATGTCCAACAAGTGACCACCAGACCCATTTGTGTATTTCAATGCTATATTGTTGGCACGAAATTGCTTCGCCTGCAGCTGGACTTACTTTTGTTGCTCATCTTATCAATATTTCAATTAACCGATCAAATGTCGGAGTTCACAACCCTTTGACCTCGTTTTCTTTGTATGATCTTTCTTCATGTTATACAGGTGGATGCGAAGGAAAAGGATCTAAAAGAGAAACTAGATCTGGACAAGGAAAGGAAGGACAGAACCTCTGAGGAGATGACTCAAGAGGCAGAAGAACTTAGAAAACTTTTTGGTTAGATTTCAATTGTTCTTCCGCAACATTGATTCCCTCCGATCTACTTCCTGGTGCAGTCAATTCTTAGATTTCCTTGGACGCAGATGCAGCCTTTCTTGTTGAGAGAATGCACCTAGTCCACATGGATTTCAGGAACTCCACCAGGTCTAAAGAGACTCCTATTGAGTTTAATGGAAGACGTTGTAGTATTGATTGTGACATCCATATCATGTTGTAGTGAAAAATTTCTGTCAGGCAAGAGCCCATGACTGTGCAATTCTGACAACAGAATCCGTTTTATGTTATTATGGCTGCCTGGAATACAACCAACTTTTTTGGTTCTTTTTTGAGGATTTGCTATGAAGTGAATTTGCTTCGTTTAACGGAATGCTTTTATCTATGACTGGTCTAAAAAGTGGTGTATAAAAGAATGGTAATTTACAGGTCTTATTCTGTTTGATGGTATTACAACAACCATTTCAGTTTCAATATTGCACGTATACTATTGAACTTAGTTGCCTGAACTGTCTTTGAAAGACGAAAGCATACCTACGCTTGTTTTGACTGAAAAGAAGAAAACCATCAAGCCCTTGAAATTGTTTGAAGCGCTACGATCTCATTTGGCCTCCTGCAGGCTCCAATTGACCGATGCATGGGCAACAAACAAAACATTTGTTTAATTCTTTTTATTTTTTTTTGGGTAAAAGTGCGGGCCTTACCTAGATTATAGTTATTGTAAAATTCAATGATTATTTTTTTGAAAACAAAGGATAAATAATTTTAAAAATTGTCAAATTTTACATGAATTACAATCTAGATTGGAAACATACTTCCGTAAAAAAAAATGAAAAGCTTTTCTTCCACCGATAAATTAATTAACTGATTCATGGGCCGCTAGCGCTTTTTTGAATTATAAACAATGAATTTTACCCCAAGATATAACTAATAGCGGCTTGGAGCAAAACTATTTGGAAGATGTTTTCACTATCAGAGTTATCTCTTTTACCTGCTAATTTATGATAAAATTTGGCATCAAATCTGTACTGTATTTAAAATAAATATATTTATAAATACTCAAAATTCCTTCACGGAGCTATAGGACACGTTTTCACTCCCTTTTCCCCCTCCCTCTCGTCCTTGTTTCCCACGATCTCTACCCAAATTAAGGAAACCTCAAACCTTTTTGGAGAAATATTAAGGTAGGAAGTTTTTTGAGGGCATAAATTTTGGTAAAATCACTTCGATTTTTACTCCAGGATGTAAGACGGATAGTTGAAAATAACGTGTGAAGAAAACAAGGTAACGTTATTCATATAAAATTATTAATGTGAATAAAGATTCTTCTTATTAAAAACATAGATAGTTTCTAAGGGAAAAATTAGCACTGTTGGAAGTAAGAGATGAGAAAGAGAATGTATAAGCCTATTCTCACTTGTTTCCTGCGATTATAGTAACCAAACTATTTACAAGTTTCTACAGGGTTGGTATGTTACAATCACCGTGGGATTTTGGAGAGCAGTGTGTATTTCGACAAGAGTCTATTGAATGGGATAGAATACAATAGTACAGGTTCTGAAGATAGACAACTTTACCTGGATATGGTTTTCTGCAGGTCATACCAGATCAAGCATTGGTTCCAATGGCATTGACGTGTTTGGTTGGACACAAAAAATGTCCATTAAAACTTTTCAATCTCTGTAATTATCCTATTTTTTAATTATTTTTTCACATTTTCCTATATAAAAAATTTTACTTTTCAATTATTTCAGTACAACTATTCATACAGCTAATTTATCCATTTTAACTTTATTCTCTTTATACTTTATTATTACCTTTATCACATCATAAAATTTTCTATCAACTTTACAATTTTTTTCTTGAAAATTTTTCATAAAATTTTTTTAGCTCCAACCAAACACAACAAACACACCCTGTATGCTTACTTGAAGAATCATAATTTGATTTTTATATTTCGTTTTATTTTTTGAGGTAATTGATAGACTAAAGTGGAGACAAAGGAAATTATAGTGTCGGGTTTATGATGGAATTTCATATAAAAATTATGTTGGGACGTGCACCTTAAAAGGGGTTTGTCTCTCTTTGATTAGAGAGATGCTCCTTTTCACACAGTGCTCGAGAAGATTTGTCCGAGACTCTGAGTGTGGAACCCGGAGGATAGATCGATCAGGTAATTATATTCTTGCCATTCCGTGAAACACAGAGCCAAATTGTCAGACACCTGTGGTTCTATATAAATCATACAAGTAAAATCGACAAGACCCATGATCCTAACGGATTTGCATATGAGTTAAAAGACCGTAAATGAAAAGACATGTACTAATTAAAGATACGTGAAGATGATTAGCACAACTGGAAAAATGATGACATCAATAATCTAAAATAAACAAACTTAAAATAGTTAAATTTTAATTATTTTATAAAAACTAAAGAATAATAATTGAAAATATAAATAAAGATGTGTAGGCGAATGTCATAAATTCAAGAATTCAAACACAGGTTAACTAGCAGTAATATAAGACGACTTGTTATAAAGGTTTTAGCAGGGGAAGGTTACACGAGATTTTCATCTGGCCAAACTTAGCATGTCCAAAGGCTTCGGAATTTATGTTGGAGAACTTATGGTTCAGATAATGCTGATTAACTTTAAGAGCTTGCCATATTTACAAAATTTTCCGTCACCCCCTGCAATAGGCTAGAAGTAAGCGGATTGCGATTTAATGCACCTGGGTGCACTGAGCTTTAGTGCACTCGGGTGAATTAAATCCATTTTAATCCATTTTTTATTTTTTTATACAAGTATTAATCTAAGTGTATTTAACATATATATCAATGTTTACCATTTTTTGAGTATTTTAGATATTTATTTTTAATTTTTGAAAATTAGTAGCATTTTAGTAATGGTAAAAATTAATACACATGTTAAATACATTTAGATTAATACTTGTATAAAAAAATTTAAAAAAATAAAAAAATGGGTTAATGCACTCTAATGCATTGAACCTCAGTGCATCTCGGTGCATTAAATTGCGGTCCGAAGTAAGCATCAATTTGCAAAGGCTGAAACGCATGCTTTGTACCAATAGCAAAGTTAGCTTTTGGCAACAAAATTTGATGATACTATTTCGTGGTAATGCAGCAACAAAAATGTGCATTGTTATTACTATTTGCTATATGTGATAGTCTAACAATAACTATGATATAACCAAATAGTTGTTAATTTTTGTCATTTTTTCTTAAATTAAAAGGCAACGTATTTTGGTCCTCAAGTGATGTATACTCATTGCTCTAAAAATGAAATTGAACTGATTGAATTAATCAATTTTCTCATCTCTTCTCCATTTTCCCCCTATTTTCTCATCAAAATGGAGCTTCTCTTTTCTCCCATCAGACAAATCTCTCTCCTGTATTCCATTTTCATACTACAAAAAACAAATAAATAAAACGTGTACCCGAAAAATCCAATTAAAATTTTTTTGTTATTTGAATAGTTGTAATAATCCAGGTCCCTCCAACAAATCAAATTAAAATTTTTCTGTTAAAAATGCAATACACAGAAATCGGCGAGGGCATCCATTACATGAACCCGATTAAAACTTGAAAACTTTCCTCTATCCTACCAAGTAATTGATGGTGGAGAGCTGCTCGTGGGTGTTTTCTCCGATGAGGAAGAGATGGTATACGAGGGCAGCAAAGGCGATGCCAGTCAGGAGACCCACCCGGTAGATTCAGTAGTTCTCCCACGCCCAGCTCACCAACACCGGCCTGAACAACACCGCCGAGTTCATGGAAGTGTCATCGATGGCCCCACTAGCCAAGATGTTCGCCCCCACGATGAAGTCGATAGCCAACGGCACGATCGTGTCCAAGCTCCCCTTCTTCGGGTCCAAGGCTGTCTCATAGACGATGTACACGAGCCCACCACCGTCCTCTCCATCGAGTACAAGCTCGCACTCCCTGTCGCCGCCGACGACGTGATCAACGCCGTTCAGTGGGTCCACGAACAGGCTGTTGTCGCCTCCGATCTATGGATGGCTCCTGCGGACTTCTCTTGCTGCTTTCTTATGGGCAGCAACACCAGAGGGAACATCGTGTACCGAGAGAAGATGATAGAGAGGGAGGCGATGGCATCGAGTTCCAAGAGGATGAGAGATCGGCGACCGATAAATGAGAGAGCAGCGACGGGCGGATTTGAATGAGGGAGAATGGGCAACGAGAGATTTGAGAGGGGGGCAAAAGCAGGGGGTCGGCTGACAGGGAGTTTTTTGTAAAAACTCTGATTGCACTAACGGCTCTGACAACGGGCGATGGAATCGGCCCAATCTGAGGGCACACAAGGCTGGTCGAAAATGCCAGGCGGTCGTAAAAGATCGTAATTCGTCACAGTCAACCAATAACAATAATAACAACTGCTGCTGCTGCTACATTTTTATCACAGATTTCATATTCTTTGTCAATCTCCTGCAATGAAACGTACAATTATATATTTAAGACTTTCATTTTTTTTTTTTTTAATTTACAAAACCCAAAAGCAGCTCAGCACAAGTCATCACAGCAGCAAACAAATCTCTCTCTCTCTCTCTCTAATCGTCCAACTAATTACACCCATTATGCAGCTAGCTAACTAATTAATAAGAACAGAGAGCAGGCGTAAATGGCTTCCCACAGATGCGGTCCATGACAATGACAAAGGCCATCATCAATTCACTATCGTAGCCCGGGCCAACTACCAGGCTAAACACGTCGTCGCTGAGCAAAATCGCTGGGTTTATTCGCTTCCTAGATATCTCTGCCACCACCTCACCCTTCCCGCTCTTGACCCTGCAAATCCGTCTCCCGAAGCTCCCTTCGATCGTAAAATCCGGTTCCCTATTATCCAAGCACTTTCTGCTCCCACTACTCGTCATGAACACTTCTGCTTCGTCGCTGCTCTGGAGTACCGACCGCCTTTTCATCCAAAAAACCAGCTTCGAGCTGTTGTCCCCTTCAAATGCATTCCACTGCTTTCTCATGCTCAGCATCTGAATATATATACATATATATATCATCATGATCAGATCGATAGTCGACGACACAAAAGTTCAACAAACATGCGCTTATGATCATATATTCGTGAGTATTTTTCTAGCTGATTACGTACCTGAGGTCTAAGGGTCAATAGAGCTCGGCCAGTGCCATCCATGAGCACAAGCCCACCTGCCATGCACCGGTTCTTCCTAGAGTAGTTGTCGACTCGGAAGACCAACCGCCCCTTGCCATCGAAGACTGAGAACCCATCTGTCCCCTGGAACGCCATGCTCGACTTCTTCCACACCGTCAGCGCCGTCGGCCCCGACGGCGGTGGCGGCGGTGTTGCCAAAGTGGGCCTTCTTGGGGTGCACCCTGCAGCTGCCTCTGTGGGATGTATCCTAGACATGATATCTTAAAGAAGTAAACTGGATATGAATAACGAGGAAATAAAGGAAGATGGGGGGAGATAGTGCTGATGAGAAGAAGTAAGAAGCAAGAGAAATTAATTTATGAATGTGATTGTATTGTGTGAGGCCTGCTTAAAGAGGTGAATGAAAAGGGATATATATATACATGTGGATGTGGCGAAGCAGGGGGGTGGGGAATGGAATATATATGAATTGAAGGTGGGGTTTATGGGGTACATGTGGGTGCGTGGAGGCGTTTGCCAAGGAGGTGGAAAGAGCGACCCTTCTCTCTAATATTTGATTTGTTTGAGGATTATTAAAATATTTACATGAGGTGGTAGTGATGAGGAGTTACGCAGGTTTTCTACTTTATGGTACCACCCCAAGTCTCCATGGCTTTCTCATCTCCACATAATAATTTAATCCTGGGAGCACTAGATTCCGTGCCATTTTTCAGATTAAAATACAGCTAGTGGCAGGAAAATGGGCCATGCTAATCAAATGATAGTTTTGGGCTAATGTTTGTTAATTTTAGGCAAATCAAACTGTATATGAGTTTGCCTGTTTAATTAAAGATAGAGGGAGATTGGTAACCATGGCATGTGCATATGCAGACCAAGTGCAAGCTGGCTTTACTCAGAAACAAATGCCAGAGCAAATGGATAGTTCTGATTGATTGCTCGTAATTATTTTCAATTAATCACAAGCAGAAAGCGTTCTAGCATTTATGCAACAAGTCTTTTTCAGATTATATCTCATTATTACTGATTTTTGCATAACTAATGCTCCATTTTCTCCCCTTCAAAAAAAAAAAAAAATGCTCCGTTTTCTAGTTCTCTGTGCCGACAGCTGCCCCATGTTCTAGTTCTCTGTGCTAGCGTTTTTGAAAATGATGAAACTAAATGCCTCTTGAAGAATGTATCAATTTCTTTATTTCTCATTTATATATATATATATATGCATGTCTAATTGTTTTTAACTACGTTAATTAAAAATAAGTTCGCCCAGACAAATAGACAGAATTTCGGGATTTTTTCGGTTGGTAAAAAAAAAAAAAAGAAATGTAAAAGAAAAGAGTTAAAAAGTTCAAGAAAATACTTTCTAAATAGAAAGTAACGTCAAAAATTAAGCCAAAGGACAGATAATAAATTGTTTTAAAATAAAAAATAGAAAGAGATTAATTATTAAAACTTTTATTGTGCAGCTAGTCACGTACTTATTTTTTTATTGTTTGATATTATATAATGTTACATCTGACATTACATGCAAATTCAGGCACATTTAATTTAAACTCCCAAGAAATAAATATTCAAACTCATTTTCAAAGAATTGAACACATATGTGACTAGGGTGTTATCACCAGGGCAAAACCCTTACTGATAACTAGTTGCGAACTTAAGTTATGACTACCAATGCAAACTATTTTTTAAAAAAATTACAGAAATATAAACTCTGCTGTGTTTAGTTTATATGCTGAGTTTTATTATTTTAAAATTTTACATATTTTGAAATTTAAAAATAAAAATTTCATTTTTCATGCACCTATTATGAAAATAAAAGATTAAAAATTTATCAAAGTATTGGTATGATGGTTCGATATGGGCCTCGTTTTAATTATTCATGCCAAATCCAGTTTGACCATTGCATTCATTTTATTAAAATATCCAAAGCTTATCAACCAGATTTGCATGCGACCACATCCTTTAAAAATATATAAAATATATGTAAATTTAGAAAATTATTGGATGTATATATTGAAATTTTAGAACATTATAAAATTATATAGAACTGTTATTTTAGATAGAATGAATGTTTTAGATGATTTAAGTATTGAATTCGAATGTTGTAAATCTAGATAATAAATAAACACTTTTTATATTGTCACTGCTCGAAAAAGTGGTTAATATGAGTGTATGTGAAGGTATATGAGAAAAGTTTAGGGTTTGAAGTTGAGTAAAGATACTTGCTTTGTTTACCCTTCTCATAAAGTTATCATAAGTCAATTGCCTAGTATCCAAGAGGATGAGATGATAAAAAAATGTTCTTTATTTCGGGAATAATGCAAATCATGAATTATGATATTTTTATTCTTTTAACACTAAATACATGATGATAAAAGCATTATATAAATTAGATTTTATAAAATTATTAAGATGAAACCTAAACTAGTTTGGTTTACTAATTCATTATGATAGGATAACTTGTATAGAAGCCAAACCTATATGAATTTATATAAGTTTTTATTGCCCATAACCAGGCTATATAGAAACTTTAATGTAACCTCATCCATTTTGGTTCACCTTAATGAATAATATAAAATCCACTCGTTTCATTACATCTAATAGCATCTGTCGAGCTTGGAAATCATCAAAATGAAAGATCCACACGGGATATATTTGCTTTGAAATAAATCCGCATAGGTAAATTCTGAAAATTGCTTTGCTGAAAATTAATTCATTAAATTCTGTATGGTGGGTTATGTACATGGTTTTGGTGCTAATTAATTAACTAGCTCTCTGGTATACGGATTCAACTCTGGTGGGCGGGTGCTGGCAAGTGTTCATAGATATATATGCAGTACTGTTCATATCCAGCTTCACACGGCATAAAATGCAGGACAGCTGATATATAGCCAAATCACAATTTGCATTGAAATCTCGTGATATTCTTTGTCTCTCTACCTCTAGAATTAATATTCAACAATGTGCGGCTTCTCAGGGAGTCTTTAAAAATGCTATGTTAGAGATGATCAGTACTCAAAGATAACGATAGCCTAGATATAAAAGAATCGGCTCTTGTTTAAGAATATGCCTGAGTCGGAAGATGACTTGATTGGTTGGATGTTCTTCAAAGAGACAAATTTGGAATTTAATTATATATATGTACGGAGATATGCATATGATCCGATAAATCACTGGCTAGCTAGAGCCTAGCTTGGCACCCTTCTTCCCTTTCCTCTAAATTAAAATAACATTTACCTTTAATTTCTGCCATGGATTTATGATCTATTCCATAGTTAAAATTCCTATTTATATTTTCTTAAAATTTTCTTTTTTCTTTTTTTGTTACTTAGCTGCTATATATCGTATTTTAATACTTTTGCACATTATAAATAACTAATATAACATCTGCGTCCTGAAAAAAATACTAATATATCATCTGGGAAGATGGGATATGAAAAAAATAAAAATGGAAGTAATATATTCGTAATATATATTAAATTATTTTATTGCATTGATTTTGTACCGTTTTAATATGGTTCTTATGAACATGTTTGATTTGGATGAAAATTGATGTGCTACTAAAATAAATAATTCTAAATCTAATGAATAAAGTAGATGTTAATTTCATGAGCAAATAATCTCAATCTTCAGTAGAATGCAACCTAATACTCGAGTATTTTCTATTATTTAATTATAAAAGATGAAATAAATTAGCTTTTTTATATAAGAAATGAAAAATATCTTTATTTCCATCCAATCAATAAACCTATAAACATTACATATTCCAATCCAAATGATACATATGTATAACCCTTATAGTACTGGAGCAAGAAGTTGCAATTGACCAGTTTTAATATATTTTTTAGACCAAATTCCTTATATACCTACTAATTTTACCCCTAATTCCTCTTATACTCATGAATTTTTAAAATTTTTCTCATACCCGCGAATTTTCGTCATAATTTCA
Organism: Annona cherimola; assembly: GCA_030490835.1. Taxonomy (NCBI): domain Eukaryota; kingdom Viridiplantae; phylum Streptophyta; class Magnoliopsida; order Magnoliales; family Annonaceae; genus Annona; species Annona cherimola. Next base: position 9,107,423 of record CM059977.1, on the reverse strand, counting down.
CTGTCGCCGTTAAAAATTCATTAAATGAGTCGTTAGCTCCCCAATAAATGATGAATATGCCCCAGCTCTAATGCAATTTAAGATTGTTTTACTTAAAGTTAAATATTCATATTCAAATAATATATGATTTTATAATTGTGGAATTGATAGAAATTCATTATAATATAAATTTTTAGCTATAAAGTCATAATTAAGGATGAACATATTTGTCATTTCTCAAAAAGTTAACAGCTTAACGGCATGAATATAAGTCTAATTAAGATAAAAATTCATAACTATGAGAGGAATTTTTAAAAATTCATAGGTATAAATGAAATTATAAATAAAATTTGTGGTGCATAAGGATTTCGTCTTTTTTTAAAGAGCGGGAATGACACGTAAGATGAGGCTGGGTTGTTTAATCTAATTCCATGGCTAGTGGTTGGCAACGAAATTAAAATACTAATCTTTCATTAACTGTAGTTAGTGCCCATCGTTTTGAGTCACCGCCGCTCAAAAACAATTCACGTAGCCACGAAAAATATATATTATGATAATACGAAATTCAGGACTATGTAAAAGTTAAGAGAGACAAAGGGACAAAAATAAAAGATGGGGATGAATGGCAAAGGGACAACAAAAGGACAGGATTAGGTGACTCCCATTGTCTAGTTAATCAGCAAGTATAATCTTGTACAGCTCCACGTATTCTAACTTATCATGCAGACTAGCTATTTCTTCCCCACCATCACCCATCTCAGGCCCATATACTAGTAAATAGCTTCATCTTAGGCGTCCAATGATTGATTCCCATGTTGTGGGCAGCCAAAGAAGCGACACCAACCTAATCATTACAATTCATTGGGAGAGCCACATCATTTTCACTCTTAGGGCTACCACAAGAAATTTGATTTTTCCCATCTTAATCTTTTTTTTTTTTTTTTCAATCTCATGAAGGCAATGCTCCATGGCAGCAGTTGGGTTTCAAACCCTAGGTCACGGGCATGCACGCCCAGACGTGAAACCACAGGCCTAAGGTCAGGTTCACCCCAATCTTATTTTTTTTAATTTTTTTTATTTTTAAAAAAAACACCCCAATCAGTTCATTGGAAAACACCAGAACCGGTTATCAATTGAATAAAAAGAAAATTTATGCAATTATTCCATTTCATGGCATATGATGGTGGGGCTACCAAATAAAAGTTATGATATTGTTATCTTGGGCTAAATAATTTATATTTTAGCCAAGCTCAAAAAAAAATTTTAATTTTTTTTTTTGCTTTTTCACGTAAACTTGTTTATATGAGTACATTTAATATATAAATTAAGTTTTACCAGTATATACATTTTTTGAATTTTCTACAGCTATTTTAGTCATTTTCAATGGTGGAATCTATGACCTTATTTGTTATCAAACTTCCGTAATATTTGATATGCAAAAACAGTGGAAATAATTTTCACCTGGCTTCGGTCCCTACTATATATCAATTGAGGTTGAACTAGGTCTAATCAAAAATCTTTTTTGAAACTTTTTTTTTCAAAAAAAGCTAAAGGGTTGCACGTCCTTGGTACCATAGAATTTTGGGTGGTGTTTTGCCAAATTTTAATAGACAATTTGTGGCGAGCTATACAACTTCGAGCCTCCTTAATTTTCATGGTTGAGGACTGAAAGTGGCGGGCAATGAGGCGTTTATGAATTGATCTTTGCAATCTTCTAGTGGGCCTTATGTCATCTTCCACCACTAACTTCACATACCTAAAACCCAAACTAGTTACAGTTGGGAGTACAGCATCATGCATTGGTTCCTTCTAAATGGTTGTGGGGGAGTTTTGTGGCGTGAACAAAGGTTGGATAATCTTAAGAAATGATGAATGGGCTGAATTTTTTTTATAGGGTTTGACTTAGCTAGAAACATAAGCTTTTTATGTGGAAGCAATAACATGGTACACGGAGTTTGCCCAAGGCCAAGAAAAGTATCCCACTCTGCTCACCTGTAGCAATTGGATGTTGAAACTAATACAAAGTACTTTTTCTAGTTTATCCAGATTGTATGTGTTTTACACATCAGCAGCATGAATGGACATTCACAAAGAATTAACTAAAGAATGCAGTGAAAATGACCCAAATTACAACCTTGTTGTACTCGTGATAGCAACGCTGATGTCGACACCCAATCACTTAAGCTTTAACCTTTTTCAATTAGAGGCAGATGAACCAGCTTTGCTTTCCACTGATAAGCACTCCATTAGCTATAGTTTGACAGCTCGGTTTCAAAAAATACATCGAGAGGCTTGTGACTTGGAGATTAATTTTTTTAGTGTCGTTAATTGTAAGCTCGCAAGTTAGACTTCCGACAGGCCAAACATAGCCTAACCCACTTCATTTTATAAATAGGTTTAGGGTGTGTTTGGTTGGAGGTAAAACTTTTGATGAAAAGTTTTAGAGGTAGAAGTTGTCAAATTGATAGAAAATGATGTGATATAATAGGGGTAATGATGAGGAGTAAAGAGAATAAAGTTAAAATAGATAGGTTAGTTGTATGGGTAGTTGTGTAGAAATGATTGAAAAGTAGGGTAGTTTGTATAGAAAAATGTGAAAAAATAATTAAAAAATAGAGTAGTTATGAAGAGTGAAAAGTTTTGGGTTGAAAAGTTTTAATTGACAAGTTTTGGCCCCAAACAAACACACCCTTAGAATATTACTTTTAAGATCTAAACCATTTATAACATTCATTTATGTTCATTTGTTTATGATGCCAAAATCAAATATATTAAAATTTCGAAGTATATAAATTTCTGATTAAAGTGATTATTTACATCGTAAATGAATATCTATTAATAAACATAATAAATGGTTTATAATTTTTAAAAGTTTTTAAAATGAAAAAGCAAAAGGGGGTGCAGGGATGGGTGGCATTAGATCCATGGGTGCAATGTGGGCTGGTTGAGACCAAACCCAGCTCACCAAACCTGATGCAAATCAACGTTTGAGAATCTTAAAGCCCGGAAGCCCCATTTACAAATTTAGGATTAAGGTCCAAGCAAGCTTAAGCTCGAACGTAATTTACCCAAAGAAGGTCATGGTACAAATAGAGTTCGTCTTTAAATTTTAAAAATAAAATTAAAATTACGGTTGAAGTAAATTAGAATCATAAAACTGAGTTGCACCCCTAAATTTTGATCAGAATCCATTATATTTTTTTAAAAAAAAATTTCGAATCCATTATGAATTGGATTACGTTATACAACACGATCCAACCCTTGCAGCGGAAAACGGCCCATCCGACCCAACCCACACAAGATGCACCACAGTCCAAACCTTTCGGGCACATCAGCAGCCCAAGACCCGGGCTTGTCTAGCCCATCACTCTAAGAGACGAAAAATCCCGCCGCCCTAAAACCCCTTCCTCTGTGCTAGTTTGGACCGGCCAAACCGGAGATCATACCGGCTTTGGGTCCGCCGGTGGGGCCGGTCTCAGGCTTAGGCTTACTCACGAATTTTATATTTAATTGCATTTATGCCTATAAATTTTCAAAAATTTTAAATATATCTATATAATTTTCTTAAAATTTTATTTATATCTACATCATTAGAGATCCATTAAATGAATCATTTACCCTATATGAAATAATAAATATGTTCGAACTATAATATAATTTAAAATTAGTTTGCTCAAAGTTAACTATTCATATTTAAATAATATATGATTTTATAATTATAAAATTACTTAAAATTTATTAGGCTAAAAGATCATAATCAAGAATAAGAATATTTGTCATTTCATAAGAAACTAGCAACTCCTTTAATAGATATTTAATGACTCATATATATGTAGAGTTTTATGCAAAATATATAAGAAAATTTATAATTTTTGAAGGTCAACAAATATAAATAAGATTTGTCATTGGTACACATAAAATTTACACTATTTTTTTTATAAAAAAATCCGGTCCGATTCATTCCGGTTCATGCGGAGTGAAATAAGCCGCAGTGAACCGGTTCGACTAATCCGGTTTGTAATTTCGTATATCAAAAAGCCCGTGAGAGGTGCAACCCTCATCCCTGTCGACCGACGAACCGAAGCTGCGCCTTGCGGTTTGAAAAACCCACCTTTACCGATTTTGAGTTTTCTTCGACCGACTGCCATCTTCCTCCAGATTCGGCCGTCGTCAGCCCCCAATCGTTCTCTTCTCCCCTCTAGCCGGCAACCCCAAACAACATCTTCTTCGGCAGCCCCCAAACGACGTATTCTTCTTCCTTCCTTTCAGCCCTCGAGGTCCTCTTCTTCCTTCCTGGCTGTAGCAGGCAGCGCCGCAGCACACAGCAGAACCAGCTAGCACGCACACATCAGTCATCACGCAGCAAAGCCGGCAACGCCAGTCGACGGTAACCTTCTGATCTCTGCTTCCATTCATCATTTTCCCCTCTTAATCTTAGCAAAATCTGTTGTTCCATCCCTCGTATATCAGATACGTTCGATTTTTGTGGCACATATAGTCCCTTTATGGTGTATATTAGCTGCGAAATTTTCTTCAGCACTAGCACATGTAGTGCCTGTAATGGTTGTCGGCCACGGTTGCTAGTTGCTGGCTTGTTGCTGCATACGACCATTTCTATGACCATGATTGCTGCCGCAGCTGCATATGGCCCTATGTATTGGTTTTGTCTGATTGTAATTTGTAATTACAGTTGATTAATCTGTATGAAATTAAAATTTGCCACTTGTCAGCACTGTTGTTCATGCTATGTTCATGCGATTATGTAAATCAATTTTTGTAGGTTTGAAAAATTCCATCTAATTAATTCACTGTTAACTGTGCTTTTTTAATGATATGAATTGTTGCTTAAAATTTTTTTTTAGTTAATTACATAACTAGGATTATTCTATTTTATTTTTTATTTTTGTTTTGTAAATATTTAAATTTTCAAAGATTAAATTAAAACAACAACAGGATTCAATATTGGTAAAGATATAATCAAGAATATGAAGGAAAGTACACCATTATCTAACTTCTAAAATTATAACCAAAATCCCAATTATTGCATTGCTTTTTGTATATGAATTTTTACGCTTTTATCTTATCAATCCATGAGATATCTTATATAAATTACTGATACACCGGTTTATTCCGATTTTTAAAAACGGTTGAACCGGTTGGACTAGAACCAGTCCCTTGACCGGATTGTTAACCGGTTCGGTTCTGACAACATTGCTCTCAACTCTCACAGGGAGAATCCCTGGCTCTTTTAGTCGCTTGCTCAACCCTAGCTCTTTTAGTTGCTTGCCTAGTTGTCGTCCGAATCAACGACATTGGTGTTCTCCCATCCGGCTCTTGCAGTGAACTCAAGCGTCGTCGTCTTGGTCGCCGTCGTCTTATTCCCTTGACAGTCCACAGTGAACTTCGGCGGCGGCAGTCATCCATCATCCTTCCGCCTCCAGCAGTTGTGTGACGTCATCGGAGGCTTCCCTCGAATCCCTCCACAGTCCACAGCGAGCCGCACTTTCACCATCAGTTTGAACGGCAGGTGCGTGACATCGGAACAGGAATCCATGTTTGTAATTATTTAATTTTTCTTTACCTGTTTATAGTTTTCGTCCCATTTTAGTTATGAAGTCATGAATGTAGTATAAATGTAATTTTGGTAAGGAAATTGATTGATCAGATGATCTTTTTTGGTTACAGTGGTCTTAGAAAACTCCATCGAACAAAGAACCCTGATCTTCTCCTAGTGAATGAAACTTCTGGTCCGTAATCTACAAAATTGAAAAACCTATTAAGAGACTGGATTGATAGATTACCCTCAAAATTTCGTTAAGAAAAGATGCATACACCAGCCTCGGCATCAGCCGGACTCTCCGTTCCAATAAGATTCTTTAAATCTGTGTATTCCATTACAGGTTACGACATTGTTGTTTTACAAAGTTACAACATTGTTGTTTTATGATTATTTATTCTGCTGTTGGATTTCTTCCCTTTCTTCTATATGTCTTTGTTTGTGGGATTTATTTATTATCCGTTGGTCGTTACTGTCATAATGTCACCTGAGATTGATTGTTTCATTATTCTTCTTTGTTTCATTTTATGGTATATAATTCACTCATGTCGTTTTGTGATTGGATTTTATATTGCTCTCTTAAAATTCTTTTTAGTTAATCATTACCTTTAGATCTTTTATGTAGGTTGAACTGAAGTTTCATTCCAAGATGTCTGACAACAAACCAGCAATTGGCCTGTCATGGGCACCAAAAGTGTGTCTAACTTCCAATAGTATGAAAAGCAGCTCTGAGAAACCAAAATGGATGCCACAAGATTCGGTCTGGAAGAGTGAGAATCAGCTTGTGGATGGATTGTTCATTCCACCAACAGATCCTAGAAAGGTGAACAAGCTGTTAAAGAAACAAAAAAAGGATACCACAGGCGAAAGTTGGTAAGCAGATTTCATATTTTGTTCTAGCAGTTCATTCAATGCTTGGGCTCATAAAGAGTTATCTTTTCTGCAGGTATGACATGCCAGCTCAAACCATCACTCCTGAGTTGAAGAAAGATCTCCAAATATTAAAGGTGTCTTTTCTCGTAGTCTCCTTTGTGATTATGTTCTGAGATGCTTAGATGTTTGGGTGAACTGATCTATTTCCTTGTCGGAGAAATGTGCATTCGAATCCAACTATCTTGTGTGCATGGACATGGTTTAGCAGGTGGCAGAAATGTGTGATATCCAGTTCATACATTTGTAATATGTTTCACCCATCATGTGTAAATTTTATTCAGAAAATAAGTTCTTCTGGTCTTTTTACTATGTTCATCCAAAATGTGATCCATGGTAACCATTTCAAATGATTTCTGAACATGTGCCATTAGAAATGCCTTGATTGCATTGTATATTCATCTTGAAGTGCCAATAATTATATTCACTGAAAAAAAGGTAAAAGAAGAGATTTCAGTTCTTGCATTAGTGTGATCCAGTGTGATACAGGGGTCCAGCAAGCTGAATTTTCCTTAAGCAGTGATAACAAGTGCAATAAAGACAACCCCAAATTGAAGGAACAGCAATATGATAATTGCAAGGACAGATGATGAAAAGCTGTACGTTTTAATTAATGAAGGACATGCATGCCCTAACATTGCACAGAATTATCATACATACTACAGAGCTAAGGTGAATATTTGTTTTCTACGTGATTCAGTGAAGGATGCTATTGTTTTTCTGGCCATGATTCTGCTACACATATAGCCTTTTCTTTTGACAATCTAAAGTTTTCAGATGCTTAACTTTGGAGTTTCTACTTAAAAGCTGTTTGTGCTGGCCTGTTTTAATCTTGGTTAATTCAGTATTGGGGGAGTAGGAGTTCATTGAGTTCTATTAGGAAATTATGAGGATCTGTTTCTCAGATTAAGAAGATGGCAGTTGGCATAAGTGATTATTCATTTGAGGATTCATTATAGGTAGGAGTAATGGTTTGGAAAAGGGTCGCTAAATTCAGTTAATATCTTGGAGAAGACATGAATATGATTTTATGATGAACAAGGCAAACCAATGGATGATGATTTGAGGTGATAATGTAAGTTATAAAAATTCAAAGCCACCAAGGTACAAGGTTACTAACAGGGAATCACTGATTCACAGAACTGCATTCTCTTGCTATCTCTTTCTTATTGTGGCTTACGAATGGCATGTGAACTTTACTGCAGTTGAGAAGTGTTATCGATCCCAAGCGGCACTACAAGAAGGGCAATTCCAAGGCTCTTCCCAAGTATTTCCAGGTGAACAGTCATAGTTTTGTACTGCAGTGATGGAAAGTAGTCTTATCTGCAGATGTGAATATTCTTGGCAGATTTCTGCTTCTATGAAAGCCCACTTCTATGTAACCCATCTTGATGATTGAGGGGAAATCCATTTCATTCATTGTATTTAGCATCATTTATATTGTCGTAAAAACCCTATCATTTGTATAGTATCATTGCATGGGCCTTGTTTACAAATTTATAAAATCAACATAGTACAATTATTTAATGCTAAAATCAATTTCAATATTGTATTTTCAATATTTAAACCGTCTAAAATATCATTATTGTAGATAAATAATGCTAGAAAACATCATAACATTCTATTATATATTTGAATTGATCTAAGCATTTTTCATAATTTGCACATGAATGTATACATTTTTTTTTTAAATGCAAATGTAGCCATTCACATCTTTGATTCGGGTGAAAATTGGTTTCCTAGCTAAACAAATAATATTAAATATAATGGATAGAGTGTATTTTCTATCAATCATCAAGGTAGAAAAACTGAATGGGTTTATATGAAATTGCTTTATTTAGTAGCTAGATACTTGTTAATGTTTTTGTATGGGTAGATGTAACAGTCTGATGTTCTTCATTTAGGTTGGCACGGTGATTGAATCTCCATCCGACTTCTTCTCAGGCAGGCTTACTAAGAAGGAAAGAAAGGCAACACTTGCTGAAGAATTGCTGTCTGATCGTTCACTTCAAGACTACAGGTGCTACATTTATCTGTCTTTTATGCAAGCCATGGCATTTGGGTATATCCCAAACATTATCTTGCAAATATTTTGCAGACAGCCCACACCCCATAGTAAATGCATCCTGAATCAGTCTGGGCCACTCATCGATGGGGAACATATCTATGTTGTGCAGAGTGCTCTTTTGATTCCTTCTCTAACATTTCTCTCTCCAAGTTTAGCACAGATGGATGAGTGAAGTAGCCCATGTGTAGGCTGCATATATTTATCAGAAGAGCTGCTGGGATGTACCTGGCTTCAATTTCAACTGTCAGGATGCCAAAAACCAGGACATTGGTTCCCATGAGGACCTTGATGGTTGGGTTGTTGCCACCACTTCCTGTTTGCCCCATACAAGCAGCACGTGTTGTGCGCCACTTTGTTTCTTAGCCCGTGAGGATTCAGTGGTTGCAGATCAACAATTGGGATACCCATGGCCTGTGATGGCACATCCATGCTTGAATGATCACTAAAGAATGCATGATAAAGATGTAGACCAATGAGTATATTTATCTATCTATTTAGGTTAGCGTTGGTAATGGAATTCCAGCTTTTTTTTTCTTTTTCTTTTTTTTTGATGGAATTCCAACTATTGAATGCTCAGGAAACGCAAAGTCAGAGAGATTGAGGACAAGAATCAGAATTCTGTAGGGTCTGCGAAGTGGAGAAACAAAGGACGGCAGACGTGGAAACGAGCCAAACAAAGGAGGCATTGAAATTATTAACATTGCACATCATCTATTATCGTCACAGGGAGAACGTTCTGTAAAAGAGCTGTCCATGTGAAAGCTGCTATTTTGCTATCTTTTTCTTTTTTTTTTCCTTCTTTTTATGGGGCTACTTTTGCGACCTTGAGGCTATGCAGGACATAATATGCCATTTTTTTTGTACGACACAGATTTATAGGAGAATGTTGAGCCAAAAGTAGAGAGGATGTTGTCCCAGATGCGTTATGCTAGACTTAAGTGATGATTTCTGGTGTAACATCCTGAGTTCTTTTGTCCGGAAATTAGATGCTTTCGGAATTTCTAAACTGCATGGTTCTTGATCTGTTCTCCGTGACTGGAAGCTTGCTGATCTAGGGCCCATTCGGCCTTGTAGTACTACATACAATGCAAAATTTTTGTTGGCGGTGAGATCGCAACTGTATGACTCTCAGAAATCTATAGGTTGGCCCCTTATATTCTACCTAGTAGCTTTTCCTTTGCACGCATTTCTCCACGTTTGTGTTATGCTGGGGCTAGTTTGCAATCAAATTTTAGCTTCCACGGATTTCGAATGCTCCTAATGTTGATAGTCAGGAAATTTCGACACTACCCAAAAGCAGCAAATGGCTAAACATTATCTGAAGCACCAAAACCGCATTTCTTCATAGTTGTTTATCATGAAATGACAGACAAACATGACCTTTGGGCATCCAAGAAACACCGGAATGAGCTACCAGGGAGGGAAAAAACCAAAAATAAATAAAAATAAAATCCAATGGACCGAGCACTCTCAAATGATCCCAAAAGTAATTTGACATAAAGCGAGTTCCTATCAAACTATCAAGAGTACCTCATCCAGCTGCTACTCAACGGCTGATCTCCAAAACTGAGGTCAAAATCAAGGTACGGTGCATTTAATATTATGGCTCTTGGAAAAAGTCGTGAATTACCCGTACACAAACAGGTGAAATAGCAGAAAGAATTAGCTCTGCCTATAGGTTTTTCCCTAGAGAAGATGAACATTCAGTAGCTTCTAATACCCATATCACAGGATGTCTGGTTAAGAAATTGACTGAAGAGCTTGATTGAGAGCCCAAGAATGCGAACAAGCTCGGTTCCACCATGTAGTTTAGCGTTAAAGACCATCTCTGCAGAGAGGAATAAATAAACCCTGGCCAAAGATATGTTGTCTAAGTTCCACCAAAGATCAGTCGCCAGCTACGAATGTTTTCCCCTCGTAGTACTTCCTCTCACTCTCTGCTTTCTTCTCATTCCGTTTCTGCAACAACAATGGAACGGGTTATTTAAAGATATGGATAGCAAGAAACAGAACTTGTAGATGAACACTTCCATCTCATCCTTCCTAAAGTGATTCCGGTTCCTTTTTTTGAGTTTAAAAAAAATAGCTAAATACAATTAGCCTGGAACTTCAATCAAATTACATATTTTTGATGTTATAATCAAACCATTAATGGAAAATCTCTATGAAGATATTGCAACAGCAACTGCTAAGCATTACGATCATTAGGAAATACTGACATTCTAGTGTCGTTAAACAAGCATCCCACAAGTTTTGTGGAAATTCTGTCTGGAATGAGATAGATGCCTCCTACAATGTTAAACGGGGTTGTTCGTATTTTGCCATTTTGTATCGATTGTCATTTTACCGTGCATCTTACCTCAGTCAAATCACTCTTATGCAAGCTCAATAGTGCATAGATTTGCAAAGAATGGCAGTTTGAAAATGACAGAAAAGATGAAACGACATATGAATCAGAATCTTAGCTCATAAAAGGATACATAAGGAGAAAAGTAATGGAGCAAACCAGATATGCTTCGTGGTTCGCTACAATCCTTTTGATTATTGTGCTTGTTGTGATGTCCAACGGACTTTCAAGTTGTCGACAGATGCCCATTTCAATTGGCACTGAATAAGGATTGCCTTTTGCCTGAAACATGCAACTCAATAGAGGCAATAGACAGAAGTTGGTATCTTTGTAAGAGAATTTTAAACTTCCTATTGCAAGATAAAGCTGAAATACAAAGATTGTGATATGACTTTACCTTCCGATAATCATTATTCTCTGCCACGGTTCCATGGACAACCAACGAGATGTTAAAGGTTGTGATCTGAGATTATCAGAAATATCATTACTGAATGGGATGCCAACACATCTCACTCCATTATAACATCCAAAAACATGCCGGAGAATACGAAATCACATCAAAGCAAATGTCATAGCAGAAGTCTGTCAAATTTGACACATATATCCATATGCAAATCCTACGGTCCGGAAGGTTAACTTTTCTTGTCAATTGTAATATAATATCATTTTCTACCCAGAGAAGTCCATCTCATTTTTTCTCTTATAAAAAACCAAAAACAAGCAAAAAAAAAAAAAGAAGAGGAAGAAATAAATAACTATCAAAGTACATTAAAAAATTTTCAATGCTAACAAAGATCTGTGCTGGTTATTTGTGGGCAACGCTTTTTAGAATGCTACAAATGGGATGTAATGGCTTCAAACGATGATGGTGACAAAAACAAATCCACCCAACACATTATGTTATTTGTATCTGGTTTTAGAAATATTTTCTATGGCCCGACTCTGCCTAATATATAGTTCAAAATTAGAGAAGCATTATAAATATGCGAAGAACCAAGAAACTTCACAATATGTACCATCAGCGACAACAAGAATATAAATAAATAAATTGTTGCTGATTTAGTGGCCAACAACCATATAGGCATTTTCATTATAGTTTTCATATTAAATAGCTTAATTTTTATTAAAAAGAAAATTTTTAAAGAAGGTAGCTCACTAAACAAATGTCCTTCCTTTAGGTTTTTAAGCATGAAAAGTATTATACTTGGAAACTACACAAATGTCCTTCCTTTAGTTTGTTAAGCATGAAAAATATAGCAAAAAAGCACAGTGATAACCAGATTCTTTTGATCGTGAAGCCATTTTAGGATGAGAGGGATGTATTAATAGTTTCCTAGCTCCTTGATAACATTGCGTAGGTTAGATAATATTTTTTGAAGAGGACGACAAGAAAATAAATTTCTCCAGCATTTTTTTTTTTTTTTTGCAGTCACATGGTGCAAACACAGATTAGCAGATTGATAAGAACAGAACTGTACAAACAAAATTTCAAAGCTAACGCCTATGTTGTTATGAAGGTCACAAGACCCTCATGAAAAGCAGTCTAAACATAAAAGCTAATGAGGAAGAAGAATTCCAATTTAGTATGACAAAATAATAATGGGTAGGCTTACTTGTATGACTGTTTGACCAGACAAAAGCAATTCAACTAGCAGGTTAAAATGAGGATGGCAAGCATTGAAAAGAACATGCTTCAGATCTCATGAAGTACTTGCCAACAGCATATTTTGGGGGAATATTTCAATCATGGACTACATATAAAATTGAAATCTAGGAGATTTAAGTGTACTCCAAGCACAAGCATTGCAGAGAAGTAGAATGTTTTGAATGCTTAGGTACCTACTTGTGGGGTTGCAACTTGGGCCGGGTTGAGCCCGAACTCGGCCCGCCGAACCCGATTTGTAAATATGATAAGGTTAGGGTTCAAGTGAACCCGAGCCCGATTTTCCATTTTATATTTATTATAAAATATATTATATACATACTATTTAAATAATATTTCTTTATATTCTTCATATTTTATGTTATTATATCTATATTTGAATACATATTTGGCATATTGTAATTTTATTGTAAATAAAGTATATTATTTCATTTATATTTATCTTTTATTTCTATCATTCATTTTTACACTTATTAATTTTTTTTTTATCTTAGTTTTGATGTTAAATTTTTTCTAGAAATATTCTTTATATTACTATTTTAAAAAAATATATAGTTTGATTATATATTATTATGTTTACCTACATAATTTGTTATTATTATTTATTCATATGAAATTCTAAACTTATCACTTTTAAATAAAATGTAAATTCATCAATATAAATTCCAACCCGAAACTCAGCCTGAACCCAATTTTCAAAAATAGGGTTAGGGTTCAAGTTTTACAAATAGGGTTAGGGTTAGGGTTGATGTTTTATAAATAGGATTAGGGTTAGGGTCAAGATGAACCCGAGTTGCATGAGCCCGAGTTGCACCCCTACCTACTTGGGAGTTTCCCATGCTATGGTCTCCACCACCAAATCATCAGGCTTATACAGCAATTGCATGATAAAAATTCAACACAGACTTGTATCCCAACTCTTTCAAGTGTGCATTACGAATATCTATTAGCTAAATTAGATATTTGCCTCATCATCTTCTTTTAAACCTCTATACTATATGGCAGTAGAGTTCATTATGTGCTCTGAATCTACAGAAAACCAAGTGAGACACATGATCCACTATCAGTACAACATCGAGAATCCAGCAACCTGAGGATTAATCATTCAACTTGTTGAATAATGGCCCAGAGTTAAATGAATGAGATTTAATCATTTGTCAACTGACTGGAAGGTGCTGAAATACGATTCAGTTATATGAAGGTTCCAGGGAAGAGGTCATGAGGTCATCTTTGAAGTTTACTGTATGGACTATGTGAGAGACACATGTCGCAGTCCGAACACCCACACAGCCTTGATTTTTTAGCTAAACAAATACCAGTGGTGAGAAAAGCAAGAAAAGGAATATAAATAGTAGAAAATAAGAGCAGGACATTCAAAAATGTATTTCAGCAAAAAGAAGAAAAGAATGTAAACTGACCATATCCTTTGAAACTTCCCAAGGAGCACCAATTATGACCTCATCAACATAGCGACAAGCCAAGACGCTCAGGCTTCTCTCATGAAGATTCATAATTGGGCGATGTACACCTCTGTTAGAACTGCAAGAGCATAGCGAACGATAGATTAAGTAACTTTTCTTACAACGAAAAAAATGCTAAAGATGAATTATTAGTATCTAATTAAAAATGAATGCTTCTGCAAGTAATGGACTGTGCAAAGTAGAAAATGCTAAAGCTAGCATCCAAAAAAAATTCAAAACAGTAAACTTTACTGGGTATTAATGGAATATGTTAATTATTTTACCAGACCTAGCTTGACGCTATATTAGAGATGCAATAAAAGAACCAACCAGACCTAGCTTGATGTAAATGAGCCACTCTAGACTTAAAAAGCTCATCACTAAGGGAGGTTAAGCCCAAATATAGCAGTGAATTTTCAAGCAAAAGGGTTATTTGCTTAATCTTAAGCCCCGAAAGCCCAAATCCCACTAACAAAATTTCTAGATACCTTTCTAAACCAGCTGACAGAGCTGTGTACCTTCTTTCATTAACCTCTGGTATGATTTCTTCGAGGAATTTTATTCTGACCTCCTAACCCTATATCAATTATATATTTTTTTAATAACTCCTAGACATTATTGAACTCAGAAATTTTCATATTGATTTATTGATGATTAATTGAAAGCAATTGTGCATCCAAATGCAACTTTATCCATTTGGTTGATCATCAGTTTTATCCATGCCATTCTAAAATATATCATTGTTTCAGATTCAAATTTCTCTTAACTTTCCTATATCAATATCCTTGCAAGTAATTAACTCAGTTTATAGGAAAAGCTGCAAAGCTTCAAACAGAATGTTCATCCTAACCCAGCTATTGTGCAGGTGACTGTATTGCCTTATAAGAAACATCGGTAAGTGTGGGGCGGGAGTCATCATTTTTCCACCTCTCCATGTCCTCCATATACAGAACTTACATAAGAAAAGGGGGATCATCAAACTTCAACAACTAATTATTGGCGCCCAGAATTAGCTGGCTGACATTAAATTCCCTCTCCCAAACACAGTCAGCTTGTTCCAACAAAGCTGTCATGCTAAAGTTTTCTTGAAATTTCGTCTCACTGTCTCGGAAAGGCTGTCCCAGATTGGGAGTTCTTCCTCAAGAAATTCTCAAAACAACATTTTGTACCCTAAACGGCTGTTACCAGTGGATATTAATGCTATTTGGCCTAGAGATTCTCCATCAGAATTTTCAAAAACTAAAATCATAATATTTCAGAAATTGCTCTCAAATACCTTGATCCACATTGATTTACAAAAAAAAAAAAAAACTACTCTTGACTCCCATGAAGCCTTATCAAGCAATTCTCTTGGCTGGTTTCATAAATGGTCACACCTATTACTCAAACAGACCCATGTTTTCGTGCTAAAACCCAAGGTTTCATCAACATACAAATGTTGGACTACTAACTTGGCATTCTACGGTCAGTTTAATCCACAGATTTGCATCAGGCACCTGGGGTTAAAAATATTCAGTGATGTTTGCATTAATCAAAAAATACAGCAGCATGTCCCCCTCCACATCAGCATGAACAAATGAACCTAACATTAACAAGAAAGGATGACGATGACAAAAATAGCATTCTACAGGAGGCAGGGGCAGAGACAACCACGAAGAGAGTGAATGCATGTGCATCCCTGCATTAACAAGCACAAAATATAAAGGCCACAAGGAGTTCACTCCGTAGGAGAGCCAGACAAATTTTGCAAGCAAGTTTTACTTGCCATGATAGGGCTTCAAAAGCAAGAGTTCGTCAAGATCTAATGCAAAAAAAAGAAAACCTTAATACAGAGAAAAAAATTATCCTACCTGACTGTTTGATCGGTGTGAATCCCAACAAGAAGAAAATCTCCAAGCTCTCGAGCAAGTCTTAGTATCTATTTGTAAATGGGTTATCATCAATGAAAAGTTTTCAAAGATAAGGTAAGAAAGGTAAGAAATTCAAACTAATAAAATTAGCAGTGAAATAAGAAGCTCAAAAGAAAACGAAAAAGTTTAGATGGTCCATAAAAGAGTTATTCGATGGAAAAGCATATCTAGAGCAGCCACACCCCATGAGCAATAAAGGTAAAATGAGAACAGATTTCATGATACAGCGATTTAAAAGCAGGTCATCACAATAAGGAAACAACATAGTAAGACAATCATCACTGCCAAGTTAAGAAATTTCCAGATAAAAGTTTCAATTGTTAAGAGCACATGAAAAAAAGATATATTGCTCAATATTCTGACATTATAGATTTTTTACATCTCTCAAATCTAATGGATTTCAGATTTAAACATCTAATGGAATTTGGACAAGGAAAATAGGAGTCAGTCACAGTTCTGTATAATTTCCATAATCAGTTAAAACATTATCAAATTATGCAATGTGGCCCCATTATGTTATTAAAATTGTTACCCAAAACAAAACAAAACAAAAAAAAAAATGTCATTCGCTTAAAGTTTTAACTAGAATCCTTAAGACCAATCTGCATGCAGGCACTTCAGCATTCTGAAATGGAAATGTGTTTCCATTCTTTAATTGAAATAGCAGTACTGATAGAAAAATAAGAACAAGCGGAACAATCAATCTAAATAAAGATAGTACTTTTTCCATATTGAATTTGCAGGTTACAGAATGAGAACAGAAATTGCCAAATTATGCCACATAGGACTCTAAGCTTAACTGTTTAGATTTAGATTTTGGACCCAACTGTTCAACTAGCATAGTATTACCCACAGAAACTCTCTTCCACCTGCCTCCTGTATAGAGAGTAAAGTAATCTAAATCAGTAGCAGAGCCAGGACACTTTGGCCCCCATAATTTACCATTAAGGATGGGGGCAACTATGTAAAAATAAAGTACATTTTTAAATTTTCTAAAAGGGATTTTTTTTTAATTTTATAAAAATCTACAAGGCTCCGCCACTGATCTAAACCAACTAATCTACCCCCACCATAGAAGCATTTTCAAGCTCATTTGTTCGGCTTACCCTTGTTTCTGCTTGGCAGGTGACCTATAAATTATGCTATAGGAAGCCAAGCTTCTATTTCAGATTTTTATTGACAATATTGGAGATATTATTGATAATATAGGAGAGATTACCAATACCATCACAGATATTACTGATATTGTCTCCAATTTATCAATAATGTCAGAGAATCTGAATGGTATCAGAGATATTATCGATCTCATCTCCAGTTTATTGGTACCATTAAAGAATATCACTTTCTGCGAATTACCACCTGAATTTCCCCTTTGACCATTTCTTCCCTTATCTCCTCTCAAACGGCTGTGATAAAATCCTGAAATCATTGAAATCTCACATTTGTTTTTTGCATATTTTTATATATTTTTTATAATCATATACTTAATTCTCATGTGTTAAAGTCAGGGATTTTGTGTATAGGAATCTTAAAGTCCTACTACATCTTCTCGTCCCCTTCAAGGATATTCTCTTCGCAACAAATTTCTTCATTCTCAGTATTTCTAGGCTGCTCAAATTCTATTCAATCAACAATACAGGCAAAGCAGCTAAATACTCTCTTAGTGTAACAAATCTCTTTTATGTATTTCAGTTTTAGAGGACGGATGCCAACAAGAGTAACCAGGGATCTAAGTTCCGCAAAGACCATAGAAAATCTGCTTGAACAAAGCATACCTCAACGTGTCCAGCATGAAAGAGATCAAATGCACCATCCATATAAACTATACGAGCATCAGGTCCTGGACCCTGCAATTACAATCTTAAAATAGTTTACCACCTCATTAAAATTCTTTAAATGAGTAAATCATTACTTCACATCAAGAAGAAGAAGAAGAAGAGGAAAGAAGACCAGACTCTTTATCATCAGAGCCAAAGAATGGGCATTTTAAGTGTTCTTGTTGCCTCTTGGCCAAGAATCTAATCAGTGATTCTGTGTGTGTGCATAACCATCAACTATTTTCTTTCTTTCCCGATTTTCTTGCGAAATCCTCCTGAGGATCAGCAGAGTTACAAGCAAAACCGTTGAGGATCAAGCCCCAGAACATGGTCCATAACGGACTAGAATTGCATAAAAAGGTTTCATATTGCCAACACCAGTTAGCAGGGGAAAGGTGACGTTAGTGATGAAGATGAGGAATTCAAGTGCTGAGTCTGCTAAGTGCTAACAACAAAGGCTTGCACTGAAATAGAATCATCCTGCCAATCTATGAAGAGAGTATAATTAAATTATTTATTCCTCTAATAGATTTTATCTTATCACTTCTGTCCAGACTCCAGACTGAATTCCAAAATAGTAGAAAAGCTAGATGATCAATTTGATAAGTTTTAAAATAGGGAAATCAATTACTTTATTTCGTCATCACAGAATTTGACATGGCTTGGAAGTTTGATAAGATTAAAGAGGGAAATCAATTACTTCATTTTAACATCAAAGCATTAGATATCACTTGGAGGTTAGGATGAAGTACCTTGCCATTTGAAAATTGCACAATCCGCCTAGATGTGGGGAGAAAATGAGATATTCGAGTCCCACTTCCGGAACCACCTTCTTCAAATTTTTGATGGTGACCATGGCTAAATTGCCTTTGCAGTGAAGAATGGCTGTTACTATCACCAATTGATCTCTCTCTCACACAGAGAAGCATACGACCTGTTGCCGTAAAATGTTATTTTGTTGCCTAGCAGAAGTGCATAAGCATTTTATTAAGATGCATGTCAACAAATTTTGATTAGGTGATGGGTGAGGCATAAAATGTACATTTTGCAACAGAGAACTTGTAGGAAGAGCATATTTCATTTAGTAAAGAATTGAATCAAAATCATGATTGCGTAGCCATCCTCCTGTTAGCACTTAGCAATTAGTCAGAATTAAAGGCAGGCAGGATTACATTACAGACCGTTACCACTTTAGAAGGCCAAATCTGAGAAATAGTAACCACCCGGTGGTAATACTGTAGGAGGCCCACCACAGCACAGTGGCGGACCACCTAATTAAATTCAGTGTTCCTACAAACAAACTCTCTTATGCTACAGTCACATAGTAAACCACTACATATTATTCAAAAAGAAAGCACCAATACAATCACTAGCATTTTGAAAACATATCATGCTTTCCAGGGAAAGCATGAATAATAAAAAAAAAATCCAGCGCAAAACTGGCTGAAGGAGAGCATTCCTCTGTGCAAATGTCCAGCAGATGGGAAAGCGATGAAGTTTTAGAATGTCCACATAGTTCTTCAAACTCTTTGGAATATTCAACTAAACATGGGGGAGGAGAAGAAACTATGAACTTCAAAATTTTAGGTTCATAGAGAAGACAAAAAATAAAACTGAATGGACCAAGCTCAAATATGCTGGCCTTTCGCTATATCTTGTTCCTAAAATACTTTATTGACACACCATCGAAAAAAGCATTTGTTGCTCATAAAAAAAAAAGCATTCATTGTATTTATAAACTAAATACTAAGCCAAATTACAACAGGAAAGAGTTTCTTAATCAAATACTGAGTGAAATGGGATAGAACAGGTACCAACAATGTCAGTGCTTGATACTCCTTCCGTTCGCTTGATTTGCTTGAAGCGACCAGCCTTCTTGGCAAGGGCATAAGCATCAGTTCCATCAGGAAGAAGGCAAGGGTCATCTCCATGTATGATATAATCAATGTTATATTCATTAAATAACTTGTTCATGAACTCTTTAGTGATTGCATAAGGAGCATCAGGGATGACCTCATCCACCCACTTAACAGCTCCCACCATGATCATCCTACATGGAAATTTGACTAGAAGGTGAAAACAAAACTAAGAGTAGTCCTTACCATTTTCAAGTAGAAAAAGATAATCATAAAACTTTGACTACAGAAATTTCATGGATAACATAATCACCCAAAATTCAAATGAAACTGAAAGTTGAGATCCATATCTAATCAATGCAATGCATCAATTGATGGGCGAATCTGGTCTATTTTCCCCCTAAAACACAGCTATCTTATTTAGGTTCCTTCCAAGGTAATGAAGATAGCTTTCTGCATCATTTCATGTGAAAGAATTTGAGAAATCTGAAAACTCGTGGCTTATAATTTAAGTGTTGGCATTGTCCTTAGATGTAGATAATGAACTAGTTAAGTCTCAAGCAACAAAGTCAAGCATTGTCAATTGTCAATCGGATAACTTCATAACAACATACAAGAGAAATGGAATAAGAATAGAATAGTGCAAACTATCGAAACAATATATAGTTGACTGCAGAAAAGATAGATTAAACTAAGAAAAAATAAGGTTAATGATGAAAAATAAGCCCGACTGTGGGGGAAAAAATTCAATTTTCTAAAAAGCATTTGTGTTGCTTAGATAAAAGGTAGGCATCTGTCGTGCTGTGTAATTTTTATTTTTTTTTCGTTTTTCAATCCCTTGAGCAGTGTAAAGTTTCCATTGCACATAAACAAACAGCTCCTAGGCTTATTGTGCTATGTATAGTCTGGCTTCATATTTCTGAATAAAGCCATCCATACTAAACAATCATCGCTCTGAATGTCAGGACTCGGAGAGTGTGTTAGTGACCAACCCACTTGTCAAATAACAGCATTGAAAAGAACTGATAATAATAATAATAATAAATGCAGCAAATCAAGTTTCATCATCATTGTTGTCATCCTGAAACAACTTAAAAATTCGTTATCTGAACCTTGTGAAAGGATTATAAAATACAGAAAAAAATGAAATGAAAATCCTGATCATCCGTAAATTTATGCCCGGCAAAGTTATTTGTTTGGAATGCTAGCGGGAAGCCTCAAGACCAAACACAATGTGCGCGACGAACAACCTCCATTTTTGGTGACATGATTTATGGGAAACGCCAAGATATCTTTCACCGTTAAATAATCTTATGCGCTATCGTTGGCTAACAAAAAACAAACGATCGAACCACCGAATATGATAAATGCATGATTCATCTCAACAGATAAGAAGCTAGAATTATGTAAAACACCCCTCGAATCACAAAGAAAAAAGACAATATTTTAGTTTTAGAAATAAAAGTTTAAAAAAAAATCAATTCAACGAGCAAAATTGAAAAGAAAGAACAAAAGATTGAAATACAGATAAATAGAACGCATACCTCTCGCGAAGGGGAGTGACTGGCGGGCCCTTGTTAGCGGTGATCTCGGCGTCGCTGACAACGCCGACGACAAGCTGATCCCCGAGAGCGCGTGCCTGGCGGAGGGCATTGCAGTGGCCGTAATGCATCATGTCGAAGCAGCCGTCCATATAGACACGCACTGGCTTCTTCTTCCTCCTCCTGAATATCCCATCCAAAGGGTGAGGCAGGCCGGCGCATAATCCGTAGATGGAGGCGCCAAGCACCAGCCCTCCAACAAGCCAGGTGGCCAGGAACCTCGAGCTTTGGAGGTGGTCTGCACAGCCTCCGTCGGCGGCCATGATTTCTGACAGAGAGAATGCGATGGATTCCGTGTCCCTTCTTCCAGCTACAAGATTTACTCGGTCCGGGAGAATCTTAAGAGTGGTTGAGATTCCAGCGCGATGGATTTGGATTTCTGTCTTCGCTGCAGAGGGTCGAAGGGTTTTCGCGCTTTGTTTCAGGAAAGGAAATGGAAATTAAATGACGTTTGCCCGCCACACGTGTTAGACACTTAGAGCGGAATGCGATTGTACGAGATAATATTTCCTTTTTTGAAATAAGTACTCTATATTTTTTTATAAAATTCGAGAATTAATTAAAAACAATGACGAATACTGTGTCATAATTAAGGGGCAGAGATCACCGAGTGCGACGAGTCATTGGCTTGAAACTTCAGTGCACATAGTTCACAGATCCTTTTTTAAAAGGAAAATTTTTTTTTATCAAAACTCGTTGTTGCCCGAGTGGTTTGCAAAGAAACACGAACTATTTTGTCAGAATTACAAATATATCTTCACTTTTAGCCCCTGTTCAATTTCCCCCTTGCAATGTTTGAAGGAAATATTCTACGGCGTTGATCTACTAATTTCTTTAATTGACACTTTTTTCTTATTTTCAAATACCATAAATTAATTAATTAAAGTTACTTAAATTCAATTTCTACCATTTCAAAAATATATCAAGGGGCGAAAATTTTTTAAACAGATATTTAATGAACTTCTTCCTTATTTATTATTGTAGTGAATATAATACCTTGAATTATTTATTTTTAATAAATTTTCAATAAAATATAATATATGCATAAAATTTATGATTATCAATTTAAATGTTTTTGAAGTGACGGGTCAATTTCAGCATCTTAGTTTTTTTTTTATAATTTGATGGTAAAATTTAATATCAAAGAAATGCTTAGAAAGGATTATCCTAATGTTTAAGAGGCCATGGCATCCTCATTTGTTCGATTTCCCTTGACATGGAATATTTTACAAATTTCTCTATAGTATGCAGTATTTTATAGATTTCTCCTAGCACAAAAGTATTTATAAAAAAATGTTATTCATAATGTGATAATTATGAATATACTTTATTATAATATCAAGATATATAAATACTAATAAAAAAATAAAATGCTTGAAAATAGTTGCAAATTAGGGAAGAATAATTCATCATTTTCAAAACTATAAGGGTATATTTCTATCAGGATGTTGTGTTGATAATGATACTTTTTATCAGTGCGTAAACATGGACTTAAATCTTCAAGGCGTTGTTTCTTAGCGTAATATGTCTCTTCATGTATACATGAGCAATGCGTATTCTTGAAAAATAAACAAGAACTTAATATTTTTCTTAAAAATTGTAAAAGTGTCTTGGAACTTAAATATAATAGAAAATGAGATGATTTTAAATATATACAAATCAAAATTTAGTATATTTATAGAATCTAACTATGACATTGGCATGCATGCAAATCATCCTCTCTTTTTTTCTTTTTTATCTTAACAAGGCCATTTTTAAAAAAATTGCCGGGTCAAATATCCGCAACATGGTACTTTCCACGCGCCATCCTCACTAGCTTCCATACTCCTGCGTTACCATTTTCAGGTAAGACGAGAAAGAAAGTTGCTGGAAAGAATTTTTCACTTTTACGTACTCCGAAAACAAGATTCCGATCGAGACGCTATTTAATCCATTAATTGAACTTTTAGGGAGGGTAAAGTTTTGGTGATTTATTGTCAAGTAAATCGAGTAGTATAATATGATAAAGGTAACAATTAAAAGTAAAAAATAAAATTAATATATATACAGAGTAGTTCTTTAAAGACATGCGAAGTAATTATTACAAAATATGATAAGTACAGGTAAAAGTCACTTTTTTTTCCTTTCCACTTTCGCCAGACACGCTAATTTCTCAAGAAAACGAACGTAACAAGTATACCGCGCAGTCAATTAAATTCTTCATCTCCTGCAAATGGGGGGAAAAAAAAACAGAAACCTTCATTTCCTGAATTTACTTCCTTTTGTGTCCGGACAATCGTTATTTGGGCTCGTTATCAGTGCTAATCTCGCGGCAACTTGAACAGCGCGAAGGCATCCATCCTTTGCTCTCTCTCTCTCTCTTTTGGTCCAAAGTAAAAGATGCTGCCGGTCAGCATTTATGCGGGTTGCCTGCAAGCTGCAGGTGAAGCGAAAACAAGTAGTTTCCGTAAATAGAATAATAGATACATCTTCTGGCTGGTTTCATGAAGAATCTGTTGATTTATTTTGTTAGTATATCAAAACCAGCCATGCTGTCATGCTATCGTTTCTATTACCATAACAATCATTCTATTATAAATTTGTCCTAGAATTGATATTCGTGTGGACCACGAGATAAACATATTGTTTTATTTTCAATCATCGTCTCATGTTCAATTAGGCCTCCCTATTTTTTTTTTATATATTTTTTTTCCACTTATCTACCAGAAGCGTGGGATGGTGCCCAGTGGTAACAGCAGCCGCATTTCTCCCACTTGCCAGCTGTTCAATTCATGTGGGTCGCAGATTTCACATTTTCTGTTGTTATAGTTTAGTCGTTTTTAATAGGAGCATTATAATTTTCTCCTTGTCGTGCGAGTTTATAATTTCTCTCTATGGTGAAGGTCTAAAATTTTTTTTTTTTTTTATAATATGAAAGTATGGATGTGATTCGTTGTAACATCTGGATGCCACAATGTAATTATTGTGTGCCGCCTTGATATACCTTTTGATATGATAGCTTATGTTTTCACGCCATGTGGTTGCGTATCCAACGATAATACAAACAAAAATATAATACTAATGAGCACCTGCTTTAGGGTACTTGGTGACTCACTAGGTATTCTTGTCCGTGCATCCAGAATCGAGTCTGGTTTACTGCAATGCATTGCCAATTTGCCATTGAGCACTGCTGTAGCTACTAAAAAAAAAAATATATATATATATATATATATATAATACCAACAATAGCAGTAACAGTAGCAATGGTGGTAACTGCCTAATTGGCAACGGAAATAAAGTGCCTTCTTGCAGTTGTTTCCACGTTCATGGAATTGTGACCTTGGAGAGCAAACGGCACCCACAAACCCGTGCGTAGCAGATTACCTCTGTCTTCACGTGAGAAACGAATAAAACGCGGCTTTTTGGGGTGGGCCATGCCCCGTGAAACAACACGCTCTTGTGGAACCGGAAACGCGATCTTTTCACCTGATGGGATTGAAAGCTCGTGTCCGTTGAATGTCTCCTTCGAAAGTTATTTCATGATCCCGCCAACTGCTCGACCCCTTTTCTTTTCATTTTTTTCTGAAAGCAACTGCTCGACCATTAATTAGAGAGTTATTTGCTCTTGTTTATCAGTCCTTTTTGCAATTTACATTTTTGCAGAAACATCCCAGACCATGAGCTTTGCTTACAAAACCACCCTTACGAAGTACTATAAACAACGGTTAGATGGCAGTAATGCGCTCAATGCCATTTTATGACCCCTAATCATGTCCAAGTGGTCACAAAATCCGGTTGAAGCTGATAGGAGTGAGTGTTTCCTCTTTTGCACACAAACAAACTTCACGGGGGTGATTCACACATTAATAAAATCAATAGTTACCGTGCCAAAAATTGCATTTTCATAATAATAAACACTGTGTGTTACTTATCCAATAAAATATCCGTGAGCGACCATTAAAACCAGCAATATCGATCTTTCAGGCCGGTCCAAATTCTAAAAATATATTTTTTATTTTTTGAAATTTTTGCAAACATTTTAATATAGTTATATTTATTTTAGATTTATGAATACAGAGGTGTATAGCTTAAACACCCAAGTATTTATAAATCCAAATAAATATATACACATCAAAAAATGGTAGGCTTGGTTTATAGATTAAATATAACTAGATTAAGCCACCGAGGTCGTGCCTCAGTGGTGCAGGACATGGCCTCACAAGTAGGTGGTCCTGGGTTCAAATCTCCCCCGCAGCATTTCTGAAGTAGTGGCGTTGCAAGTCTCCTCAAGTTTGTGGGAGCCGTCCACTGGTGGGAAAGTTTAGAAGTAGTAGATAATTGTTAGCAAATTGTAAGAATGTCTCATAATTTAATTATAATACCAGTTGAGATTGTATTGTATGAATACTCATAAAAAAAATATATAACTAGATTAATATATTTATGAAAAAAAATTAAAAAATATTTTTTACTAATTTAAAAAGATCATTGCCCATGCATATGTAATCGACCACGTGCATGACCACAGTAGATAAACCATGTGTAATGATTACTAATCAAAGTCGCAATTTCAAATGCTAGCTTGTGTTGTTCTTTTCTACTCTTCAAACGAGGTAAACAATGATGAAAGTTTGCGTAGCTTCACTCATGAGCCACTATGTTTTTTATTTATTATTGTTTATATATTTTTGGATAATTTATATTATATTCAAATACATTTATAACCTTCGTACAATAGAGGGAAAAATGCTAATAGCAACTCACATGGGAAAGAAACTACAAATGCCTCTGCTAATGGGAGAAAGCAGAAAAACTTTCACATCTTCTGCATGAATGAGGAAATAGTCAAACTCATAGTTAATTAGCAATAAACTAGCATGAGTTACTGTTAGAGTATACTCCATGTGATAAGTCATTGTGTTGTTCGTAATCGATATTACGGGAGTATTTAATAAATTGCATAAATGTGCATCATGGGATAACCATAATGCATGGAAAGGAGAAATGGAGAGTGCCAAAAGTCACTATAGTAATTGTTGAGCTATATTTTCATGAAACTTTTTTCATTTTTAATATACCTATGATTAATGAAAATTTCATTTTTCTCTAGTGCATTTAACATCGCCAATACTGCTATGGAAACCATTTTATGTGTACTGTATTACTATACATAGATTCCATTTGCACATATATGAAATTAACATAATAATTTGTTAGTGTTAAATATTAATTTAAAAATAAAAATTTAAACATCTAAGATATTAATACTATATCAACACCTGACTCTATAATATAATCATGCATAGTTGATCTGGATGAGATTTAGTTGTTTAGCTAAATAAATAATGTTAAATATAATAAATGAATTAAATTTTGCATCAATTATTAACTTTTTTGAAAAAATAAAATGAGTTGTCAGCATGCCTTCGGCGCAATGGTACTGGTCATGCCCCACATGCTTAGCAACCATACTTCAAAGCTCAATAGTAGCAAAAAATCACAGTGGCAGCAGTTTCCATTGTTTAGTTGGAGTATCAACTATATTGATAAATTAAAAATATTGTTAGAAGTGCATTAGAATATTGTCAATAATATATACAGATATTTTAGAGCTTAATTGAAAATTTTCAATTGAGATAATTGTAAATACCCATACAAAATTAAAAAAGTTACATAAAACTACATTTCATATGGCTTGGTTACATAAAAGTGGAACCATTAATTATTCAACTATATTACTTTTATTTTTATTTTATATTCGAATTATCCTATTTAATTTTATTTTATTTTCACTTGACCCATGTGATGTTCATGTCATTTAAGTGAGAAATTGCCATTATAATTTTTACATTGAGATTTGAGACAGCAACGGTTTCTCGTGAATACTGAATAGTGCGGCGGGTTGGCAAGACGGAAGACAAGTCATGCCACCACGAAGAAATTACAAGCCGAGCCAACTTCATTTTGAAAACGGAAAACATTTAATAGGGAATTAGATTCATTTAGGGGATGTTTGAGAATATGTAAGTTGCGGGAAATATAGTATTTTGCGGGAATAGGAAATGGAATATTTTGAAAATTGTGTGATTAATATGAAATAATAGGAATAAAGTTGAAATAAATAAGTTTGCTGTAAGATAAGTGATAGAGAAAATGATTAGAATATAAGGGTAAAAGTGAAAAATATAATGATTAGTTGTAAAATGATGAATTTCGAAATCTATGACACAATATTTTCCCTTCTACATTTCCCATGCCATATTCCCAAACGTCTCCTTATTTTAAATTTATTCGCCCGATTAATAAAAACTCGATAAAATAATATATTTTGGGATATGTAGCCATTAATCATAGGCTAAAAGCCAAGGAGTGGTCCAATTAATCCAAAACTCGAAAGGAAAATACAATTTGACCCACTGCGAGTCTGCGCCATAAATCGGAAATTAAGCACACGCCAAGAACACATTGCATTTTGAAAACTCAGTCCAGCTAATAACGATAAGGCAAATAAGAAAAATAAATAAAATGTGACCCGCATAATACAAAAGCGCGAATGTACTGGGTTGCAATATGCAGTCTTCAGGTTGTATATAATTTTATTTACCATCAAGCCATATATCATACTCTTCTTCATAAATTATTCATTAGACACGAAAATTCATTTTAATTAAACTCATGGATAACTCACAGCAAATGCAGTGCATAAGTTTTCTTCAACTCGTACTTCTAATATAGTAATTTCGTAGATTAACAAACGTTCGAACAATTTAATATTCAATATTTAAATTCAATAAATAATTTTAAATACGATACAGTGATTCGATCCGATAAAAATATTAAAAAGGTGAAAAATCTAGGAAGATGAAAGTTGCAACTGATTACACACAAGAAAAACCCTAAACAAAAATAAATAAAATTTCAATGACCCACCCGATATTGAAAACTCAGTCCATTAATAAGAAAAAAATAAATAAACTATAACTCATATAATTAAAGAGGAATGATCCTGTTAGTCCGGACTAAGTAAATACTCTATTTAGCTCACCTTAAAAAACCAATTTACTACAAATTTTTTTGTGCATTTGTTTATCTAAATGTATTTAACATATAAATCATACTATTTTTGAATATGTTTATTTATTTTTTTGAGATTTTTAAACATCTATATGTATATATGTATTTAAAATATTATTATTTTTAAAAATCTAAAAAAATATATACACATATACAAAAATAATAAAACTTGATTTATATATTAAATACACTTAGATGAACAATTATACGAAGAAAAAAAATAAAAAAATTATTTTAAATAAAATTTTTAAAGTGTGCTAAGTGAAACATCTGCTTAGCCGGGCTAATAACATCATTCGTCATAATTAAAAAGGTTGCTACCCGCCGGGTGCAAAATGGCAATGTTCAAACTTCATGGTTCGTATCAGGCTGCTCAACCTGGACCCATCCAGCGCATCAGCGCAGTGCAGCGATGGAAATGAATACCCCGAAAATCATGCCGTCTGACGCGCGAGTGAACGAGGTTGCCGGTCGCGACCACATGCCTACAGTTCCAAGGGCAAAATGAACCCCTACAGCGACAATTATGATAACTAGAAATTTTTTTCACAGGCCTCGTTATCTAAACTCGGGCCACAATTTTTTATTTCCGACCAGAACGTAAAAAACAACGGAAAATTTGAAAACATTCTATCAATTGAAAATATAATTGTTTAATCTGGTAGACTTTCATATTCGAACCATGAAGTAGAAAAAGGGGAAACTTGAGAACATTTCATCAATTGAAAATATTATTCTATTAAATATTTTGTTCGACGTGGGGAAATATTGTGCATTGCTTTTTGCGCTTGAGGGCGGTGACACTGAAATCATCCTTTGTCGGCATCTGGAATCCAACAGGAGTTTATTCCACGTAGCGTAGTGCGCACCTCTCCTAAAGTTAGAAACCCCGCGATTACTTTTCCCCAACTGCGGAAATGAAAAATATTCCGCGGCAGCAGTCTTCCATCGGCAGGCCACGGCAGCGTCCTAGCTCCTTTTCTTCCTCTGCTGCTTTTGCCGCCGTGCACGCGCCAGCCATTAACTTGCGCCGCTTGCACGGCACAGCGCATTTGCGTCCCACCCTCCTCTCGAATTCCTCATTCGCATTCTCCATATTCTAATATTTTTTGAAATTTTACCTGTCGTTCTTCGTCTTCTCTACCATGGCTTCTTCGACGGAGGGTCTAGTTCCCATAACTAGGGCTTATCTTGCTCGTTACTATGACAAATATCCATTTCCGCCTCTCTCGGACGATGTCTCCATCCTCACATTCGAGCTTCGGTCGATGGCGGACGATCTTCTGAAAGAATCCCCTGCTACTGCTAGTAATTGCCCTTGCTGTTTTCTTTTTAATGTAAAAATCGACTTGCATTTTTCTTTCCGTGGAAATTCGAGTTTGTCGACTCCATGGACTTCATGAATGAGGGGTTGGTGGCAATACCATGATTTAGTCACGGATTCTTACTTTTTCACTTAACATTCAAAAATCTCGGCGAAGTTTGACTAGCCGCGGAGCATTCGGATTCCTTAGAAATTCAGTTTTTGAGGAAATTCAAGCATGAATTCCTCCAATTCCTCACGAGAGTTGAATGCGTTTAACTTTTCTAGTCTTTGGTCCCGCGGCGACAAATCGACCTCCGCTGCTAAACCCATTTTCTCCTGTTCGGACAGCATGATGACGGGTAAGGATGAGTAGAATACCTCCGTTTTGCTGGAACAACACACAAGCATCTAACTGTGTTGATGCAGTGGCAAATAAGCATGATGAACAAGCAATGTTCCTGCCAAACCCAGTATTATGATGCACGCGAAGCACAAACTACCTACATTCTCAAATACTGAAAATCTGCTTGATGCATTGACAAATGTTTTGATGACCTTTAACAGTTGGTTCATCCTATTAGTGAATAGTTAATGGAAGAAATGCTGCACCTTCAACTCAGTCCCAACCTCAAGGTCGAATCCAGGAGATGGCTTTCATGGTTGTTTTCAAGTTGGCCCATTGCTACTCTGTTCGTGCTTCAGTACGAATGTGGCCTCTACTCTCCACAATCCTTTGAAAGTATATCGGTTCAAGCAGTTTGTGGGCAACAAATAAGGAAATTATTATTGATGATGGATAACAGCTTGGTTTACAGTTGTGTTTACCCCCCGAGTTCTTGGAGACATGACATGATGCATGGCAAGCAAGACAAAGTTGTGACACTGGACAATTTTGACCTCTCGGTGACTGGTCCGGCAAATTGAAGAGCTTCATTTCGTCCTAAAGACAGGATGACCATCCTTATTATAGCATAAGTCTGAGAATATGACTGTAATGTTAAAAAAATGCTCCCTATTCCATATCTGGTTTCTTCTTCATGTGACCTGAAACTCTTGCTTAAACATTCAGTATATGGTTGCTACACTTTGGGATGCTTGTCATGGCTCAATCCAAGTTTTCAGCTCGCATAAGAAAATAGGATATGGTTTTTAATATAAAGTGGCTTGGTAATAACACGCTAGCAGTTGAGTGAAAGATGGAATTAAGATGGTCTTCAGTTACTGAAATCCACTTCGGTCTCCATTCCTTGGGCAATTTCCCTGTCGCGCAATGTTTAGTCCTTTTCAGAAAAATTGGTTTACCGTCTTAGTCTCCTTGCCATTTTTGAGTGTTTGCCTGTGTGGGATTCAGTTAATGTCCTTACGAACAATTCTTACCAGTAGTAGACCTAATTGATAGCCATTAACATCACTTCTGTCTTAGGCATTCTGTATAATTTGAAGCATTATTCATACGTATTTGTTCTGTGATGGTTGGTTTCTGTGCTGGTAGTTGGTCTCTTTATCAGACATTATGACCTGATTTTCATTTTGCTCTGTCGAGTGTGGAATTTTGTGATGTCCAAATAGAGTTAAGGGTTGCTTGAGATGTTTGATGTGATCTCTATAAATTAATAGATCATCACAAGTGTATGAAACTGGAGTAGCAGCAGATGTTTGTTTTCTGAGTCCAAATGGCTTTGCAGAGAATTTGTCACTCTTTGTGAGCATGAACAGAAATCTTAAGAGTGCTTATGGGGGTACATTCTTTAGACCTAATGGAACAATGAACAAATGTAAAGACTTAGGTTTCAAATGGTACTCTTGACTTAGGTTTCAAATGATGCTCCTTTCAAACATCAAGAGCAATTTATTGCTTCTTCTTTATTGATTTGTAAGTATTTAAATCACTTAAGATTGTCTGTGTTGGAAGGTGAGAGTTTGTCGGTGCGTGAAGTGGATTCTCCTCCACCCCACAAAACTGATGAGAACTTGTGGAAGAATCGACAATATATTGAAGAAATACTGTTTTTACTAGAGAAATCTCAATGGCCAAAAGCGGTACAATACCATTATCCTTTCAAAATATTTGAAGCATTGATGTTTAATTGGTCTTCTCTTCTCTAACTGTGATTTCTGGCTTTCCAATAACAAAATTCCGAACTTTTTGCAAAAAATAAAAAAGGTCCTCTCTCTCTCTCTCAATATAAGGATTCCCTTTTGATTCTTTGTTTTTGCTAATAAATGTGTTGTCAAAATTCTTGTGATAATGATTTTCATATCTGAATCGCTTCTTTGTCTTGTATTCTTGTTACGCAGCCTTCCACAGCTGATGAAAATGACATTGCTTTTACTCTTGGAAATCTCCAAGTTAAACTAAAAGACACATTGAGGGCATTGGAGTTGTTCCAGTCCAAGAATGCTGATAATGTATTTAACACAGGTGGATTTTCTAATAAATTAATTTGTCCTGAACCATGCTGAAATTTTTTTGCACTGGAAGTTTTGTTGCATATTTACAACTTTGTTGCTGACTATCAGCTATGAAGATGCAGAATCTCCTCATTTTCTTGTTTGTGGTCACTCTCCTGCTGCAGTCATTGTAGAACCTGCTATTTTCTGCTTAATATAATCATTAATCTGCTGTTCATCTAAAGATCAGTTGTACTGCATCTGAAGATTTGGTTCTGAGATTCTTGCATGGACCACTTGAGCCTTGTGGCATTGATTCTTGCAGATCATGATGGTGACACCGTTTGGTTATGAGTCATCATCATTTAGCACCAAAAAATATTTTTCTTGTACCTTTTGCATTACAAACCATGGGGCGTCACTTAATTTCAAACTATATCCTGTGATTTAGGTTCTTGTAAAACAGTTCATTTACGTTTCAGAACATTGCAAAATAAACCCCTACACTGGTGTATGTGAGAAAATGGTTTCAAATGCATTATAAGTCATTAGAAAACTATGTGTAACCCATTTCACGTAAAAGATGTTTCGCAAATGTTAATTTTAGGTTTTATTTTGTATTATTTAAAACTTTATACAGGATATAATTTGCAATAAGGAGAAATTATTAGTTCTATTTTGCAAGGATCCCTACTTTTATTCTACTGGTACTTTTCATGGGATTCACCATGTTACTTTACGTACTTGAAGGTGTAACTAAGGATTGCTTTGCCATCTATGATATACAAACATTGTTATATGCTAGTAAGTTGAATTTGGATTAATGTGCTGTATTCAATTATCTCTTTACTAAATTTATCCCCAAATCCCAGTCAATAGAACCCTGTGGTTGTCTTTCTAGACCAGGCATGATGTTTCTTAGCAAGAATTTGATTGGTGCTCTACAGTGAAAGAATTTCTCCCATGTTTATTCGCATGCTTTTGATTGGTGCTCTACAATGAAAGAATCTTCTTTTAGATGCCAGGTAGGCTGTTTGAGAATATATGCATGCTCAACATGGGACCTTGATATACACTGTTGTAGTAGATTCAGTGTGTTGATACTTACATCATACTTTTTGAATCCTTATGAAACTGTTGCTGAAACTTCACAAGGAATTCATTTTGTTTGGTTGTGGATTTTGCTAGTTGTCGTAAAAAGAGGCTAGTGTGTCGTGTCTGCTACTTCTTAGATATGTTCTTCATAATTGATTAGGCTATCTGTAAGTAATTTGCAGTCATGAGTTATATGCCACAAGACTTCCGTGGTTCCCTCATTAGACAACAACGGGAGCGTTCGGAGAGGAATAGGCAAGCTGAAGTTGATGCTTTGGTTACTTCTGGTGGAACCATTCAAGAACGATATGCTTTATTATGGAAGCAGCAAATGGAAAGGTAGGACTTCTTGTTTTCTATTTGGCCGGGTAGGACAGCACATTTACCAGGTCAATAATACCATGGATGCTAGAATTTTTTTTTTTTCCATGTTTCTTGTTCCAGGAGAAGGCAATTAGCTCAGCTTGGCTCTGCAACAGGAGTCTACAAGACTCTTGTAAAATACTTGGTAGGGGTGCCACAGGTATGCTATACATCAACTTATTTAAGCCTTCTGATATATTCTTTCTTAGAGTTTATTTAAAGAATAGGATACACAATAAACAACTTTAATATCCATGAAGAGCAGACTCTGTGATCATCTAGGAAATAGCATTTTGATATTAGAGTTTGA
Source organism: Annona cherimola (assembly GCA_030490835.1). Classification (NCBI taxonomy): domain Eukaryota; kingdom Viridiplantae; phylum Streptophyta; class Magnoliopsida; order Magnoliales; family Annonaceae; genus Annona; species Annona cherimola. The sequence continues at coordinate 9,073,717 of CM059977.1, read as the reverse complement.
TTGCCGTGTGAATGTGACTCTAGATAATTCAGAATAGAAACTACTTGGAGGAGTATTACTGGTTAATTTCTGAAGTCTTAGCAATTTGAATTCTGCCTCATGCTCGAAAATTTTCTGAACTATACAATAAAAATGAATGAATGAGGTTGAAAATTTGCTCAGCACGAGTTGTCTTATTCTCTCATATTAGAATTTACTCAGCACTCGAAGTCTGACTGCATTGACTAAGTCCGACTTTCTCTATTTCAATTCCCAAGCAAGAAAACTCAATCTTTACGGCATCAGGATGATCATAGTATCTGGTTTGTTTGGTTTGTTGTAGAATTTGGAGCGTGGACCAATTTATTGGAGCACCTTGATGTTGCTTGCCATTTGGTTAATATGAAGTTATGTTCAAGAATAAACATTTAAAAAACTGGAACTGGTTGTGTCTGGTTAGGTTCATAAACCTACTTGGAGAAAAGGAAGGTTAAATGCATGTACAGATGTTCCAATTGATTTAACAACTGGACCACTTGTCGTCTAAAATTCGAATAACATATAAATTATCTAAATGGAACTTGTATATTGGGAAAATTCGTTTAAATCATGGACTTCACAATCTCATCTAATTGGTCATTATCTATACGGACACATTGGACCATTGTGTACTAACCATGGAACTTGTTTGAATGGAACTGCTGCTTCAATCAGTTTGATCTCTGTTATAATTTTGATACCATTTCTAGGAACTGACTTCCATGTGTTCTTGGGTTCATGATTTTGATAGTTGAAATGAGTCAAAACCAAAGTAGCAAATTAGCAAATTCTATTGCTTTTTTATCATCTCGCAAAATCCTTTTTGTGATATTAGATTGTGTATTGAGAATGAATTATCTTTTCTAGGGTTGCAGTGGTACCATTCTGAAGTTCTTAGTCTATTTTATTCATTTTATGCTTACTTCTTGATGCATCATTTTATTGTTTGAAGCACAGAGAGATGATTCCACTTGGTGCTTGTATTTCATGCAGGTTTTACTTGATTTTATTCAGCAAATAAATGATGATGATGGGTATATTTTCCTTTCTTGGAAGTTGTTTTATGGCCTTGATTTACCTAGTTTTTAAATTTGATAAATAGAGCTTATGTCCTGCATTGTTAATTGTGTCAAACATAACCTTTTTACTTAGGCCCATGGAGGAACAACGGCAACGTTATGGCCCATCTCTGTACAACCTTACAAAGATGGTGCTTTCAATTTGGTTGTTTTTCCTTCTTTTGTGGAGGCGATTCACAGCAAGAAAACTGTGAGATATCTTGCCTTTAATGCTAAGTTTGTAAAAATGGAATCTCAGTCTCAAATTTCTTTTCTTGACTCCTTCACTGAGTGATGCTGTGTTTCATGCCCCTTTAAACAGGCAGAAAGCTGAGGTTGCTGTCTTAGAGAAAGCAGTGAATGTCTACACATCCGAGTTTGTTCGATTTCTTAAATTTATAGGGTAATTCCTGAAGTTGTAACCATCTCTATCTTGTTGCATGGTGCTATGTTCATTTGATTTGAAATGTTGGTTTTCCTTGTCTTTTCCATTTGATTTGATTATGTATGCTCCTTTGGCTTCTTTTTTTTTCACCATTTCTTTTTTCTTTACATTGGATGATATAAAACAGGATGTATAGCACCAAAAATGAAATAATCTTTCTTGTGCATACAATGAAAAATTGAAGTAGGCACCACATTCACAGTTTATGGACACAGATTTTTCAATGTAATTGTTATGAGAGGAATATCGAGGAGACGTGAATTAATAAAGATGCTAAATGACACATGGATGTATATTCTGTATATCAATCATTGCATGGAACTAGCATAAGTGCAAGTTTCGTGCTATAAATGATCTGAATATAATTTGAAGCATCTTTTAGAAAGGAGAATGGAATGTAGTTGATAGTGCTTTTCTCCAATTTCAATAACAGATATAAAGTTCAAAATTTTAGTAGGATGTATTGATGAACATCATTTACAAAAAGTAGTCTCACTAGTTTTATTGGCCCTTGCTGTAATGTATTGGTAATGAATGCACATGGATGTAAAAGAGGTCTCTACGATCTATGTCATGGCTGTTGCGGTTGTTGTCAACCTAATCAATATTTGACTGATGAGTACGACATTTCTATTTCAGGGAGGTTTTCACGAATTCTCCTTTCCTGATTTCAGCAGAAGCTGCTGGTGCTGCCGAAAAAAGGTATTTCCTCTCTCTTATAGCATCTTTGGTATCTATTGAGGAACATGGTGTAATTATTCACCATATTGATGTTATTTCTGTGAACTGTTTTGCAGGAAAACTGATGATTACAAGGAAGCAGTCATTCCTGCTGGAAAGACTCATGAGGTGTGTTTAATAGTGTAAACATTTACTTTTTTTTTAATCCAGTGATGATGTTCATGCGTATCTTCCAAGCAATTAAAGTATGGCTGTAATTAAACAGTTCAGAGAAAGATTGCTCTTGTAGAAGCAGCTCAAGAGTTTGAACAGTCATTATTTTCATAACAAACAGGGTACTGCTTGTAAATCTCAAGGGATGAATATGTGCAAATAAGAATTTTATTGCATTACTAGATTTCATATTGCTGTATGTCTTCAGCAAAGCTTATTCAGGAAATATTTACACTAATTTCCTCATATAAAAAATTTGATGTTAGTTGATTTTGGATTGTGTTCCAAATAAGTAGTCTCGCCATCCACTTGAGATACCAGTCTGAATGTATTATAGAGCCAATTAAACATGTCTTCTTTGTTAGCCGGATCAAATTAATAGAAAGTAGGGATGTAACTTGGTCCGGGTTTGGCCTGAACCTGGATTTGGGCAATGTTAAAACTATGCATTGATGAACCCGAGCCCTATTTAGCCAGCCTGAGCTTGGACCAAATTGAAATCGGTTCGGTCTTGGGTTGAGATAAGCCCGAACCTAATTTGGGGAGGATATTTTATAAGCCCTTTAAACCTCTCGCACAACCTTTTCTTTTCCCGCTGGTTGCAACCCGAGCTCCTGTCCCCCATTTTCTCTTCCCGCAAGCCAGTGATGGTTACCATTTTCTCTTTCGACAACGAATCCCCCCTTTGGCCTTCTCTCTTCTGATGATGGCTGCAAGCCCGTCCCCGATCTCTCATTCCCTCTTCCCGCAACCCTAGCCCCCATCTCCCATTTTCTCTTCCAGCGACGACGCCCTTTCTTCTTTGTTTCTTCTTTGCTTCTCTCTCTCTCTCTCTCTCTCTCTCTCGTTTTGGCTTTTCCTTGCCACTTGCTCAAATATACTTTTTCCGTGTTCTTCCTTTGTTTTGATTTGGTTAATTTCTGGCACCTGATGCTACAGCAATCATTCCACCGCCTCCTCTTTTTTTTTTTTTTTTCTTTTTCCTTTTTTAAAATGTTATTTTCGCCCTTGTTCTGTTCGTAATGGATCTTGGCTATGCCTTCGTTTCTAGTAGCAATGATTTGGGATGGATGTGGACGATTGAATTTTTGAGGTTCGACATGGAGGTTGATGGGTTTCCTGTGATGTAGGGAATTCCGTGAGAAGAGGATCCACATCTAGGAGCCGCATTGGAGGGGCGGAATATTATTTTATTGGTATATTTACATACGGAGGGGCAGAATATTAACCTTGCATGCAGTTCACCAAAAGCACTATTTGATTTAGCCATGGTTCCCAAATTTGTTGCAGGCAGTATATGAATTTGTTGGATCATTTCTTTAGTAGTTGATGAGCTAGAGAAGAGCTTGTTTGTGGTTGGACAACAGAATGGTAGCCATGATGGGGCCTTGTTCAACTTCATTAATCAACCGAATTTTCGGCCTTCTCAAGAAACACTTAAATACTCATTTTATAGCTGGGAATGCCACTACTATCTGTTTGGGTGTTGATTCGCATGAATTATTAATGTGAAAACTAATGTGGTAATTGATATAATATTTTGATTTGTTTTGGATATTTCATTGATATGGGTGGAGCAATTGATTAACACAAATTCCAACCTGAAACTCAACCCAAACCCAAATTTTAAAAATAGAGTTAGGGTTAGGGTTGAGGTTTTAAAAATAGGGTTAGGGTTGGGGTGAACCCGAGTTTCATGAGCCCGAGTTGCATCTCTACTAGAAAGTCCTTTTGGGATGGATGATTTCTTTGTTGATATTTTTTTCTTGTTATAGGATAAATTTGAACCATATTCCATTGTCTTCCTTGTTTATTTTTGTTTAGTGTTCTATCTTCCACTCTACCTGGTTTGAATCACATTCATGTTTGTTAGGAGATTATCCAGTAGAAATGTTGCTCCCATAATTACAGACAAAATGATTTCTTTAATGGGTGATAATCTTGGAGCAATTTGAGGTTGAACTCATGCCACTGATCCATCTGGGCCCACCATGGAAGCCTGGTGCCTGTTTCCTTTTTTTCATCTGAAGAAGGTTTTTTATATGAAACAGTTGGAATTTCGATACATCTCATTTTAGGCTCTCAGCAGATCAAGGGCCGTAATATAGTATCAACCCTCACTACTTTTAGCACTTCTGTGTTTCTTCTGTGATTTTGGTCACAAGTACAAAAAAGTGATTGTTAATTTTTTGTTGCTGTGGTCAGAAGATCACCCTGGACCATTTCAACTAGTAACTAGAGTAGTACATCAAAATCACATCTTTCAATTGTGTCTTTCCAGGTCTCATTGATGGTGGAATCTGTGAACTCATATATTGCATGGGACTTCTCACTGGTACAAGGGAAAATAAGCACGGTATATGACGGATGCTCTGAGCCTATCTTAGTTGTTGTTTTCAGGTCCTCTTTGGTAGCTAGTGTAACATAGAAAGTACGATTCATTTCCTCTTGACTTCTTAAATACTTCATTTGAGTTGAAAACTCACAATTCAATAGGAAAAATCTTAATCAATTGCAAGGTATATTATGCAGGGCTTGTTTGGTAGTTTATTCTTTGGATTACTCACAATTCAATAGGGAAAATCTTAATCAATTGCAAGGTATATTATGCAGGGCTTGTTTGGTAGTTTATACTTTGGATTACTCAGAGCACTTAACTCCATATAAGATATTTCAAGTCTTCTTTTTAGCCCATTTCTATTTAAGTATCTTTTTAAATGCAATTGTTTACACATAGCTATGCAGTCGATCAAGAGCTTGATTGTCACTCCATTTAATGGGCCAAAATCTTCATTCATGGACAATAATTTGTCTGATTCTAAGCCGAATTCTGACTTACAGTTTGATGGTCCATTGTTCTCCGATGTTTTGAGCTTCTAAATCTAGTTAGGAGTTCAGTTAATAAAATCCTTGGTGCATATAAGTTATTTTCGTTACTTGTTGCATGGATACTCTTTACTTGTTACATGGATACTCTTTGGGCTATGAATTATATCCATAATACAAATCTAGTCTTGCGTGAAAGGCTATTGAATCCTAAATAGACAGTTAAGACAACAAATAGTAAAACATAACCATGCTCATTGAACATCTAGGGGAAGGAGTGTCAATTTCCTTTGCAGTGAGATGAAAAAAGCCTTCGATTTCTTAATAATTAATACAATCAGCGTGTGGTTCTATGCCCTTATGAAATGTGATGCTTTTTATCTGGTACTGTAAAATGCTTGATGAGTTCTCTTTCAACACTGCTTTGTAGTAATTTTTGCTTAGAATCTTATGCTTCAGAGTTTTGTTTGCAATGGGATTAAAATACATAATAGCTCTTTCGAACATTGACACAAGGAATCATACCTAGTGCATACAACTGTTGTTACTTTATGATTCATATATGTATATATATATATATATGAGAGCTGTTCCGGTGCAGCGTCACTGCACTGGAACAGCGGTGCAGTGGCCCAAAAATGGGCCCCACATGATCATGAAATCATGATCTACTCCACCAATTGTATTTAGAATAATGTATTCTATTACCATACCAATTTTCATCCCAATCAGATACTTTAAAGTTGTTATTTAAAGTATGGTAATAGAATACATTATTCTAGTTGTTATTTAAAGTATGGTAATAGAATACATTATTCTAGTTGTTATTTAAAGTATGGTAATAGAATACATTATTCTAAATACAATGGGTGGAGTAGATCATGATTTCATGATCATGTGGCGCCCATTTTTGGGCCACCGCACCACTGTTCCGGTGCAGCGTCACTGCACTGGAACAACTCTCTCTCTCTCTATATATATATATTTTATCAGTGGCTATATTTGTAAAAAAAGGGGGAAGAAAGAAAAAAGAACTTTTCTAGAAGGATGAGACAATAAAGGAGTACTAAAGTAATAACGAAGTGGTTCTTACTTCTGTTAATGTCTTTACATTGAATGACTTGGTAGTGGTGGGTGGGTGTGTGTGACTTCTTTATGCCATATGAAGGAAACCTTGACTTCTTTACACCATCTAAAGGAAACTTTACCTCTCTCTCTCTCTCTCTCTGTAGGTGATCTTACTATGGTTGAATTCTTTTTCTCCTGAACAGGATATTGGATTCTTAGTAGAGTACATCAGCCCTTCTGGACAAACTAGTGTGAGTTTTTTCCTTCAGCCTCTACCAACTGACATTTTCAGATCAGAAAGTTCTGATTTTTCCCTCTTTAATTCATTCCCTTGGGAAAATTGTGTCAAAAAGATGAGTGACCTTTCAAGGAAATTAAGCATTTTGATTTTTTGACAATCGAGTCAAACATATTTTTAATAAGGAACACAAATTATGCTATGTTTTCTTCCATTCCTGTTTCCTTTTTGCATTGACTTGTGTATTCACCTTGCAGCCGATCTTACCATACCGCCGTTATGCATCTGACCAAGTATGTCATTCTATACTTAGATACTTTCCTTTTTCCAGATGATTCTGTTTCTAAATCCTCTTTGGTTTTTATTAAAATTTCCCTGCAGGGAAATTTCAACACTTGTTTAGCAGGATGCTACAAACTCATTTGGGACAATTCCTATTCATCCTTCTTCAAGAAGGTATGATGATCAGTGAGCTGCAGTTGGTACTTTCTTGCTAGGACTGCATGAGGGCCTATTTTTTATATTTTCGTGTTTATCTCAAAACATGTTGACTTTGGGTTTTATGGTGTAAACATGATTCAAACACCCCACCAAACCAGTCAACGGCCTTTTTGATTGCAACCTTAGTTGTGTTTGAAGCTTTGGATAATGGTTATAGACCAATGTCTTATAATGGTTTTCTGCAATTTGTGGCTCTTATCAAATGCCCTAGATGGGCAAGGACGTTTAACATTGTTGTGTGTGGTGTAACATCTGATGTCAAGGAGAATCCATGGTCGTTGCCATATTTTTGACTTGTTAAGGTGTTCCCAGATAGATGCAGTTGGAGTGTTCTAGGCTGTTGATAAATAACAATTGATATGACAGGATGACTGGCTCTGTTGATGTCTACACTGACACTTTCCCCTCAGATTGTAGAACTTGTTTGTTGGATGGACCTCTGCATGCTGCTTTCATTGGCATCCACCTGTGGATGACAGATCGATTTTGGGATGTCCAGTATGAGAATACTTTTGACTTCCAGTTTTGTCACAGTTGTCTATAAGGGTGTGTTTGGCAATGTACAAAAAAGTCAAGTTAAAACTTTTTATTCTCCATAACTATCTTATTTTTTAATCGTTTGGTCACATCTTTCTATATAACTACTTGACTTTTTTTTTAATCATTTCTACATAATTACTCATACAACTTATTTATTTTAACTTTATTCACTTTATTCTTCATCATTATCCCTGTTATATCACATCATTTTTTTTCAATTCAAGAACTTTTATATAAAAAACTTTTCATCTAAAAGTTTTATTATTTCTCAAACACACTCAGTCCGAACTTTGGGCACATAAGAATATCATACTTTGGGTATACAAGAATCGTACATTTTCTTATGGTGAGGGTGAGTTTTCCCCAAAGAACTAGTAATTGTGAGTATGAGAGAAAGATGACAGATGAAGTAGAATCATTTTTAATTTTCTTTTGACAAATTACGTATATTTTTCTTAGACCTTTCATGTTTGGCAGGGTCTCCGCTACAAAGTGGATGTTGTACCACCTGTTGCAGAAACACCATATGCGGCTCAATCAGAAGGATAAGAGCTGGATTCCTTTTTGTTAGATCCAGCTGCTCTGTTTGGCTGATTGATTGACACGGCACATTGCCGTGACTTTTTTTTTATCTGTATAATCAGGCATGGAAAATATGTATCCCATGCGCACAATTCTACACTTATCATGAAAAAACGTTCAATATATTCAAAATTGCTAATAGTTGCCTGCAAAACATGCAGTATGCGATATGCATAGATACTCATTTTCCGTTTAATAGCCTCCAACAGTTATGTACACTTTCTTTCTTTAGCACCTTTGTTGTTTTGAGGCTTAATTACCATTTTCTTTTGAATTTGGTTCTAGAAATACATCTAGTCTGCGAATTTGGAATCATCTCTATTGAATTTCAAGTAGGCCTCTGTTTTGAACTCTCTCAAAAACCATCACGTAATGCATATCAGAGAGGGAATGTGAGAAAATAACTCCTCTCCATGGGTTTCTGGGCTAGGACAGACTTTCGAATCTCAGGACTGAAAGACGCAAATTCATGAAAACTGAGCCATTTAACTCATCTAACGTTTCACGGGAATATATGGAGTTAATTCAATTATCAGATGGGAATCATGGGATAGAAAAAACGGAAATCATCCAAATGAGACAACATTATAGAAAGCTTTCTTCATGCGTAACGAACACATCAAATTATCTCCATGGTTACAAGGAATAATTTACAAAGCCAGTGGTTCAGGGCCCATGGCTGGTTAAAACCACTGGGTCAAGTCGGCTAAAGTGTCTTTAGTACTTCTTAATATTGAACAAGAAAAGTCGGCTCCCATACTCGACGAAAGAAGATTGAAATTTATAATTGTGGCAAGTACAGAGTAGTGGGCGTAGTATGACCTCTATCAATGTCAAAAAAGCTGGTTTCTGAGCTTTGATCTCTTCTATCTTTAAAAGTTAACTAAATCCAAATGCTCGCTTGGCCGAGTCAAGAGTATTTGAAAGGAGCATGGCGATTGTCATAGGCCCCACTCCTCCTGGAACTGGTGTAATGGCAGAAACAATTGGCAATGCCTCTTCATAGCAGACATCTCCAGTGAGGTAGTAACCATGCTCGCTACTGGGGTCCTGATAGCCAAGAGACATGATTTCAATCTAACTATTCAGTGATTTGTTATCACCAAAAACCATAGCAGATATGACATTGAATACAACCATTTTTTCTAGGGCTCGGAATATGAGTCTCTCTCTCTCCTCCTATAATGACGTGGATTCAAATGCCCACAACTTACCCACTTTTTTCACATTACTGCCTACCTTTCTTTGGCAAACAACATTTTATTTGTTTATTTTTCCTTTATGGCTGACATAATTCTCTATGCTGCCGACTTGGAGTTCTCCACCCCATTCTTGTGTTTCCACGAGATTGCATATTTTAGAGGCATTTCTTCAAATAATAATCAGGAATTGTCGGCCTAGTTGTCTAAGAAAAAATGTAATGTTTTTTTTTTTTTTGGTAGTTTGTCCACAGTTAATTTGAGAAATGGTGGTCTATGGGATACATGATCCTCACTACAAGGATGATTGCACCTCAACTTGTGTAAGCAGACCCCTTTCGGACTGCAATCCACAATGTTGATCATATAAAATACATGCGGACCATCCTGAAGGTCCTTTACTGAACAGTGAATTGGAGATCCCTATGATGAAAACCCATGGTCCATTCATGGTGATTTTCATCAGAACGTGCAATTATATTATTGATATATTTGGGTTGAGGCCTCTTTAATTTCTCTAGAGATGCATACCAATTAACACAAGGTGGCTTAATTAATTACCTCCACTGGATTTGTTCCCACATCAATCACAACTGCCCCTGGCTTTAACCAATCACCTCGGACAAGGTTGGCCGCTCCTACAGCTGAGACCACAATGTCTGCTTCTTGGGTAATCACTTCTGGGTTACTTGTGTAGGCATGAATTGTGGTGACTGTTGCATGATGTCTCTGCCAAAAGCACAAAAGCCATTATAAGATACTAAAGAGAAGGATCTATATTTCTTTTAAAGGATAAGAAAATATCCTATAGCATCCTTGAATATAATCAACCAAGTGGCTCAAGGTTTGGTGATCTTGAGCAATGACCAACGAAAGATAGCACATGCCAAAAAGGGAAAAATCCCAGTGGGACGGTCCTGATGCATCAACTATTAGCCCCAAGAAGGAACACAATTCAACTATGAAACAGAATTTAAAAAGGAATGTCAGAATTCCCAGCATGGCAGATTTTAAGGATGTTAATGGTCATAGTCAACTCGTCAAGTCAACTCACCCATTGAACTCATCTATAAAGGGATGCAGTCCTATGCACCCGGATGCATTGAGTCCAGGCGCATACACTCATTTTGTTAAATTTTTTTTGAAATTTTTTTATACAACTACTAATCTGAGTGTATTTAACATGTATATCAATTTTTATCATTTGTGGAGATTTTTAGATATTTTTTTCGGATTTTTAAAAATCAATTATTAAAAATGCCACAGATTTTTAAAAATTCAAAAAAATATAAAAATCTCCAAAAATGGTAAAAATTAATAAACATGTTAAATACACTTATATTAACAGTTTTATGAAAAAAAAATTTTTTTTTTTAAAAAAATAGGTGAAATACACCCGGATGCATAGGACTACATTCCATCTATAAACGAGCATGGGTTGAAATTTTTTAATAAATGAGTTATGATCCGCCTAACCGTTCAACCATTTAAATAAATACATAGATTTGGGTTGGAATTTTACAACCTATCAACCCATTTAGTAGCCCATTAAAAAAAGTTTATATATATATATATTTCCTAAATCCTAAGTTTATTTCCCCATTTTGATTTCTATCTTCTCTCTCTCTCCTTCCCTCCATCTCTTCCTCCTCGTCTCCAATCGTTCCCCTCTCCATCTCTCTTCATATTTTTCCCTCTTTATACTCTCTTTCTATCTCACCAAGTTGTCATCTCTCTCTCTCTCTCTAAGTTACCATCCTTCTTTACGTTAGGGAATCAAATATATACTTCTCTTCTGATAAAGATTTGGTTGTGCCATATATTCCATTAGTGTAGATCAATACGCTAAGACAATTACAAACAACATGCACACTCAACTTTAAATTAGTTTGGTTTTAACTTCTTTGCAACATATATACATAACTCGTTAATAACCCGCCAACCTGTTTATTAAATAGGTTACAAATAAGTTAGAGTTGATATTTTTTAAATGGGTTAATAAACAGATTAGGGTTAAAAAAAATTTAATGAGTTAGGATTAGGATTAGACTCTAACCCATCCCACTTAATCCATTAACACCCCTAGCAGATTTCTAGAAGACAGCTACCATACAAACAGTCGAGATAATTGAACTATGGCCCTCCAGAAAAGCTAAAAGAACTTAAGAATATATGCACATCACAGATCAATGAAATTTATCTTCATAGTGCAACCATGTAATGTTTACCTGCAATAACAACGACGTAGGTGTCCCAACAATATTGCTTCTCCCAATAACTACTGCTTTCTTCCCCATGATATCCACATCAGACCGAAGTAGTAGCTCAATGCAAGCTTTGGGAGTGCATGGAATGAATACTGGCACTCTGCCTCTCATAGCAAGATTACCCATGTTCATTGGGTGGAAGCCATCCACATCTTTTTCCAGGCTGATGACACTTAGAATCTTTTCCTCATCCATGTGCTGCCCAAGAAGATCAAGTTAGTAATTCACAAGCGCCTCATTTGCATGTACCACAGATAAGCAAAAAAATCATAACAAGTAGATTTCTCATTCTGTTGGCATAGAACTTACATAAAGAGTTGAATCATCATTGCATAATGGATGTCCATAGCAATCACACAATGCAAAACCATTCTGATGCACCCAATCATGAACAAATACCAGGCCCCAAAAAAGATACTAGACAAGAACATCTGGCTCTTCAGTGTTGAATACTATCAATTGCTCGGATTTTCCTTATTTGAAAAGGTTAATAGGCTGTATGGGGATACAGACTATTCAGTCATTCACAATGAAACTCACACATCAATGCGCTGCAAGAGCAAACAATGACAGTTCAAACAACGAAGTGAGAAGTGAGACCCAAAAACACTTTAGAAAATCTAAAATTTCAATATGAAATAATCCCTCCAACTCCACTTGTCAGATTATCAAGTTTTCAGGGGCTGCTGACTATGCGCTCATGATTCTGAAACTGGTGCCATACATGTATGAATCTGGCTTCAAAATGACATTATGCAATTTTGAGTATTTTCATTGTCACAACTTGGTTGAAATATTTTGGTGCAAGGAATTATCAAATACTGCCCTCGCATTAATGATAACTTAAGATACCCTCCTAAAATTTTCTTTTCCTTTTACAAACACACCCATTGTGTTTAGACAACCTCAGTTATATCCGAAAGTCAAAATCTTTTCATACCCTTCCATTCATAGATGAAAAAATTGCCTTGGATCCCATATTCCCGCATGTTTACTGACAATCTTGAATTTAAAAGTCTTTCTTTTTTTTCCAGTAAGAAGATAAATACATTCCTGTTTGTACATCAGAAATTGATATCAAGGGTCCCATAAATGCCTTATTTGAACCCTAATCAATTTATTAGATTTTAGCATCAGGATAAATGCATAAAATCAAACCAAAATTAATCAACTCATCGAGATCACTCAAAATCATCCTATACAGTACCCCTATAGGGTCCATCTATGGACTTGTACAGCATTTCTGAACATCACTAACAGCAGCCAAAATTCAACTCCTAAACAGCAACAATGGAAGATCAGGAGAGTTTGAGCCTAAGAGCTTTCAGCATGGTTATAGAAATTACTTGGGGTAGAGGAAGTTGCACAAGAATACCATGAACTGATGGATCATCATTGAATTTTGATACTGTAGTCATCACTTCGGCTTCAGAACAATGCTCAGGAAATTCTGCCATTAGTGACACAATCCCAGCTTCATCACATGCTTGTATTTTATTGCGAACATAAGTCTGAGAGTCCTTCCTTTGACCCACTATAATTACAGCTAGGCCAGGAACCCTTGCAATGGCATCCTTCATTCTACTCACTTCATTAGCTATTTCTGATATTATTTCAGATGCAATTGACTTCCCATCAATCACTTTTGCTGCCATCCCATTTCCTGTTACCAAATTAGAATTGGTGAATTTTTGAGAAATGTTGAATGTATATAACAGTTGTAGGATGGGAAAGGCTAGTTTGGAGAAACAAAATGCAACTTGGCATACAGCAGCTTTTTTTTTTTTTTTTTGCTGTGATAAAAGCAAAATACAAGTCTCTAACTATGAAATTGTTTAACCTTAAATCCTTTCAATAGAGATGGAACAAGAAAAGCATTGCTAGGAGGCTACAGGGATGAAAAGGCATATTACTTATCATTTAGAATTTTTTAGTTTAATTCCTATGATCGGCTATTCTATTTTGTTATGTGCATGTAACCAAATGTTTCACTAGTTTTGTGAATGGATGGAGAGGCATATCAAGTTTCATCAGATACAATCGGATACCAAAAGAGGTTTTAGTTGGAGTGCAACTTGGGCTGGGTTGAGCCTGAATCCGGCCGGCCGAACCTGATTTCCAACCGGGTTAGAACTTGTTTTTTTGCAACCTGAGCCCTATTTCCCATTTGTTATTTATTATGAAATATATTATATACATCATATTTAAACAATATTTCTTTATATTTTGTGTATTTTATGTTATTTATATTTATATTTGAATACATGTTTGGCATATCGTAATTATATAATAAAGTATATTTCTATTTTCTTTCTATAATTTATCTTTATATCCATTAATTTCTTCCTTTATCTTGTTTTTGATGTTAAATTTTTTCTATAAACATTCTTTATATTGCTATATTTTTAAAAAGTCTATATTGACTATATATTATTATGTTTACTTAGATGATTTGTTATTATTATATATTCATATGAAATTCTAAACTTATCATTCTTAAGTAAAATGTAAATTCATCAACATAAATTTCAACTTGAAACTCAACCCGAATTTGATTTTTAAAAATGGAGTTAGGGTTAGGATAAATATTTTATAAATAAGGTTAAAGTTGAGGTGGGACCGTGTTTCATGAGCCCGAGTTGCATCCTTAGGTTTTAGTATAAGCCTTCATGGATTCATCATGAAATAAGGATCAACGAAGGTCATAGAGGCTGATCTGTGATGTTCTATTCCTGGATGATTGCTCATTGTCGAGCACACCAAGTTCATTGCTGGCCTTTATGGTGGCAATAGGAAATCAGTAACATGTACAGGATAGCTAAATCGACCAACAGTTGGGCAATGTCTATATGCTGCTTAACGCTCTTGATTACAAGAATTAGTTGCGGGTTCATGCTCCCCAGCCAAATATGACTTGTTTTCCTTCTCACTTCTTTCCCCTATACTTTAAAATCTGTCCTTGCGAAGTAACAATTTCGCAAGTCTTATAAAACAACAGGGCATTTCAATGCAGAACCGAGTGGCTTTCCTAAGCTTTTGATCGACAGTGTCTCAGTGGCATGAATGAGTAAATGAGGAGAAAGAGAAGCAAGTAGGTGATGATAGAACAAAAGGAAAAATCGAGGGATACGAAGCGCCAGGCTCGGCTTGTAGTTGAGGAATCATCTTTCCTCATTGTTACATCCAAGTGCAAAGAAGGCAAGAGTTTGAAAAATCACTTCAGAGTGTTTGCGTTGATTCTTGGGAAGGAGAAGACGCCATACCTTAGAAAGAAAGAAACAGAGAAATGAATGAATACCCAACCACATGCTATTTCGTTTCCTTCTAATTCTCGAAACGTAGAAAGACTATATATGGGCGCATGGAATAGGAGAATGGAGGGTTCAGACAAATGCATGCCAGATGTTTGCCTTAATTACTTAAAGAAAATAAAAGGAACCCACAAGGTGAAGCAACACGCAAATGCAAAACAGCGGTTTCTTTAATTCAAAAACCTGGTTTTGATAGGGGTGGCTTCGGACTGAGCGGAGCAGCCCAGAAGTCGGGAAGGTCGAGGCCGAGGATTGGACTAGAGATAGCTGGAGATTTGCTTCGAAAGCAGCGATGCATTGCATTGAGAGAAGCATTTGATATTTGAGGAGGCAACTTCTTGAATGATAGAGCTTGCATTCTGGCGAGCTGGCTTCTATGTTTCCCCTCTAGTCTCTCTGCCGCTCCCACATTGACATGCACAAAAGCAGTTGATCCTAGCCTTCGTCTTTTAATTGCAAACCTCGCCCTCTGTATTTTATACTTGCATCCCTGCTCCGATTTTAGTATGAATTACGGGGGGTTTTGTTAACCTTAGAAACTTCTCATTTTCGGCGGCTATCATATTTTCTATATTTTTTTTCTTATTTCTATATAATTATTTCACTTTTTAATTATTTCTATGTGTAACTACTTGTAATTCTAACTTATCTATTTTAATTTTGTTATCTTTACTTATCATTTTTATCTTGATCATATTCCATTATTTTCTCGCATTAGTGATAAGAAGCAAGGAAAATAAAGTTAAAATAAATAAATTAATTATGTGGTTAGTTGTGTAGAAATAATTGAAAAGTAGAGTAATTATAGAGAAAAATGTAAAGAAATAATTAAGAAATATGACAACTATATAGAATAAAAGCTTTTAGATGGCGAAATTGTACTTTGAAAAAATTATAGCAAAGCCAAACGTGCCTTATATTTATATTCTTATTTTAAATGTAAAATATTATTGGTTTTCAAGTTCTTAAATGGTCTGCAATGTGTTGTAAAAAAACATCTTTGAATCCTTCTAAACTTATGATTTACATGTTTAAAAAATGAAAAAATTGATAATTTTTAAGAGTAATGTTTCAATATATCATGCTACAAAACTCTATTTTTAAAATATTTTTTTTTTATAAAATTATTAACATATGTATGTTTGACTTATATATTAAATTTTACTATTTTTGAAATATATAAATATATTTTTAAATTTTTTAAAAAATAAAAGTGTTTTAGTCATTTAAAAATTTCTAAAACCTCCACTATTTTAGAAAAATCAGAAAAATATATACATACGCATATCTAAAAATAGTAAATTTTGGTTTATAAGTTAAATACACATATATTAATAATTTTATAAAAAAAATTAAAATAAATTAAAATAAAGTTTTGCGCGCTATGCGTTAAAATTTCAATGTATCAAGATGTATTGAAACATTAATTGTGTTATAAATAGTACGATGACGGTGGTAAAAATGTAATAATGGGTTATCTGCCCTCGTTTGTATTGGTTGTATTACTTAACTATAGATCATCATGTGTTAGTTAAATCTGACGTAAAATATGGTTAATTAGGTTAAGATATTGAAACCGAAATTCTATTCATCTGAAAATCGCACAAATTTTTGGGCTGCGTGGCTGCGCCATCATCTGCTTGCCTTCAGGAACATATAGAAGCAACGGAAGAAAATTTATTAAGCGGGACCACTCGGTCCATTCCTTCGCAGCAAGGTTATATTTAAGTAACTAGTGGTGTAAATAGGGTCAATCATTTTGAAAAAAAAAAAAGTTATATAATCCAAATTTAACCGATCCAATTTTATATATTAGTGTAAAATATAATAAATGATTAAAAATTAATCATATATTATCACATAATGTATAGGAATTAACTAGATATTATTGCTTTGAAATAAAATTATTTAACAATTATTGTATAGTATAAGTCATAAATTGGAAAATATTCTTATAAAAAAGATTAACTTTTATTTTTCATATAAAATAAATTTAATTAAACAAAATATATTTAGAATTTATATATTTATTACTTTAATTTCTAACATAAAACGAACCGATTTCTATATGCTTAAAATAAGGTTAGGTTAAAGCGTGAAAAATAAGATTGAAAATAAAATTTAGTTGAGATTTCTTAATGTGAGTTAGGATTGTATTTACACATCCCAGCTAACCGACATAATGTACGCTCCTATTAGTAATTGTATGTAATTCATCCATTTCTCTAGTCTTTGATTGCATTTAATTTAACTTATTTAATTAAAAGACCAATATTCATCCCAATCAAGTTAGGTTCTGAACCACTTTATTTACACACATGGTATTACTTAAGAAATGATAAAAGATTCTGAACCACTTTATTTACACACATGGTATTACTTAAGAAATGATAAAAGATAAGTGTCTTCTCCAAATTATATAAGATTCCCGAATTGAATGTATATTATCATTTTCAAGTTAATTATTCAAATCCCAATATAAAATTTTCAAAATTTAAATATATCGTTTCTAATACAACTTTAATTCATTATAATCTCATCTCATATACAGATTGGATTCAAGATACAAGCGCTGAATAAATAGTAAATTGTGGCAGTCCGAGGAATCAGGCCGTGCGATTTTTTTTGCGGAACAGCTTACAAAGCAATGCACAAAGCAGCTGAAATTGGATGATCAAAGTCATGGTTCCGAGTGTGGTGCTTGCTTGATGGATGGATTGGACGAGGCACGCAGGTGGTGTTGGAAGAACAGAGAGAGTCCAAGTGATCTGACTCTGGTCACGGTCGTCGTCCCCGCACAGCCTCAATGTCGCAAGTCGCAACCGTCTCTCGATCCCGACCGTCTGCATTCGCCCATTCGCGCCACTGTTCCTCCTTCCCATTCACAGTCTCCGTCGTCTCTGCCTACGCCTACAATCTGCAGTTTCTACGAAGAAGAAGAATTCGATCTCTCTCTCTCTCTCTACGATCTTCCCATTCACAGTCTCCGTCAGCAAGTTGTTCGGCACCGTCCTCGTCTCCGCCTACCACGGGATGCCTTTTCGCAAAGGATTATCGCTTGGGATGCTGATGAACACCAAAGGCCTCGTTGAAATGATTGTGCTGAATGTTGGAACGGATCAGAAGGTGATCGACGAGCAGACATTCGCGATCATGGTGCTCATGGCGGTTTTCATGACCGGGATAATCACCCCCACCGTCACGGCTATTTACCGGCCCGCCCGCCGCTTCATTTCCTACAAGCGCCGGACCATCCTGCGGTCGAGGGCCGACGGGGAGATCCGCATCCTCGC
Source organism: Annona cherimola (assembly GCA_030490835.1). Classification (NCBI taxonomy): domain Eukaryota; kingdom Viridiplantae; phylum Streptophyta; class Magnoliopsida; order Magnoliales; family Annonaceae; genus Annona; species Annona cherimola. The sequence goes on along the minus strand of CM059977.1, from coordinate 9,055,477 downwards.
CTGCATCCACACCACCGCAACGTCCCCACCGTCAACAACCTCCTCGACGCCACCAACCCCGCCAAGCGCCACCCCATCTTCTGGCCGTGCCTCCGCCATGGTCATCATCCACACCAATAACCGAAAGCCATCCTCCCACAGCATCCCCCTCAACCGCACCCAAGCCCAGTCTGACCATGTCGTCTCCGCCTTCAAGCACTACCAGCACCACATCCCCGGCGTCGCAGTCCAGCCGCTCAACGCCATCTCCCCCCACTCCACCATGTACCAGGACATCTGTGACCTGGCCGAGGACAAACGCGTCGCCCTCGTCCTACACCCTTTCCACATGCAGCAGACCGTCGACGGCGGCATGGAGGCCACCAGCCACGCCTACCGCTCCATCGAAAAGAACGTCCTCGCCAACGCACCTTGCTCCGTTGGCATCCTCATAGACCGTGGACTCAACGGAGTCTCCAACACCGCCGCCGGCCACCCCCACCATCACCTTGTCGTCCGCTTCTTTGGCGGGCCCGACGACCGGGAGGCCCTCGCTTTCGGCTGCCGCATGGCGGAGAGCCCCTCTGTCACCCTCACCGTCGTCAGGTTTTTCGTCGGCGACAACCCCGTCGATCTGGCCGTGGTCACCAGGATAACCACCAAGACTCCTGGAGTCGTCGACACCACCCTGCCGAAGGAGGAAGAAGACGACGAATGCTTCGAACACGTCAGGCTGAGGTTCGCAAGCCACGAGTCCGCCAAGTTCATGGAGAAGAAGTCCAACAACGCGGAGGAGACGGTGGCGGGGATACGGGCGCTGGAGGCGGCGGATCTTTTCTTAGTAGGTCGGGCGTTTGGAGTGGCGTCACCGCTCACGGCAGGCCTGATGGAGTGGAGCGAGTGCCCGGAGCAGGGAGCTATCGCCGACGTCCTGCTGTGCTCCGACTTCGCGGCGCATGCGTCGGTGCTCGTCATGCAGCAGTATGTGGATACCACTGCGTCTTCGTATCCCGACAACCAGAGCCGTGGCTCCGGCCAACGGATGTTCAGCTCCTCGCACCATATACGGTCGTCATCGAGCCCGAAGCGGTAGCTGCTGCCTGCTGCCTTGTTTCTGACTTGCCGTGCATGAGTGCCTGACCAGGGAAACAAATTGAAATTATCCATCGTCTGCCCCGGCGAGAGTCCTTAATTTTTGTAGGGTGTATTCGGTAATTTATAAAAAATATTAAGTTAAAATTTTTCACTATATGTAATTATCATATTTTTTAATTAATTTTTTCACATTTTCTTATACAACTATCGTACTTTTCAATCATTTCTACAACTATCCACACAACTAACTTATCTATTTTAATTTTATCCTCTTTACTATTCATCATTACCCTTATCATATCACATTATTTGACAATTTTTACTCTTCGAAACTTTTCATCAAAAGTTTTATTCTTTACCGAAGACACTTCTAATCAGCAGTTGTAATTATGCTTGTTCAGGTAGCATGTTCCTTTAAATTCTTCTTCTTCTTCTCCTTTTTCACATCCCGGTTTCATGCAAGCATTAAATTAAATCCTTCTACACTACTTTAAACAAACCATTGCATTAACCGATTATATGAACATATATTCATATAAAGTAAGGACCTCGACTTAAGGTTAGTGTTACACATCTCCCTATTTCCAAGCGTTCGTCTAATATCTGCCATGTTGGATGAAAAGTGACACTGGCCTAACAGCGACATTTGAAAATTTAGATTATAATAAGTTTCAAGGAACTTAGCAAGGAGAAAGTAACCACATTAACACATGATTGAAATGCACGATCACAGGATCCAATGGGTATGGTTTTCCCTGCAGCCCATAACCATTAGCGGTTCCAGGGCCTACCGTCAGTGGGGCAAAGTTTACACCTATTTTAAAATTTTTTGTATGTTTAATAATAAGTTTTATTACATAAAAAAGTTTTAAAATATTTTTTAAACATTATCCTAAATCTAAAATTAGGTAAATGAGATTATAACACTTAAATACAAAAATGCAAAAAGTTAATTTACATTATCATTAATTTAAAAATAGAAAATTTTGAATTTTTTATCTAAATTATGCATTGTATTTTTAATTATTTTCTTACATAGAAAAATTAATTTGATTGAAAACTTTATAATATAATACTTTAAAATATGATTTAAATAATCTCATGCATTTGAATCTATTATGAATTCTATACGTATCTAATATCATAATAATTTTTAGAATACAGGCATTCCGGGAGAAGATATCCGTGACTTAGATTTTAAAAAAAAAAAAAAAAAAAACAAAACAAAAAAGGGATAAATTTTACCGAATATTGTAAGGTCATATAATAATGTCAACATTATATATGAAAGACACAATAAAATTTCTTATAAGAAAGTAAAAATAATCATTAAAGCTGTTGAAAATAATAAAAATTAGAATAATTGAAAATAATTATAATATAATGTTGAATGTCTAATAGTTGCCAAGTTCTACACTTACATATGATGGGTGTGTTTGACAATTGACAGAAAATGATAAGTTAAAACTTTTCAATATAAAACTTTTCACTCTCCACGACTATTATATTTTTTTAATCATTTTTTCACATTTTCCTGTACACTTATCATACTTTTTAATCATTTCTACACAACTATCCATACAACTAACCTATTTTTTTTTACTTTATTATTTTTATTACTCATCATTACCCCTACATATTATATCATTTGACAACTTTTACTCTTTAAAATTTTTTATCAAAAGTTTTATTCATTACCAAACAAACCCGATATATCATTTTAACTACTTTAAAAGTTTCCTTTATTTTCTTATCTTAGAAAATTAAATAATAAATGAAAACTAATTTAACATTTAATGGAGTTTATTTATGAGCCGTTGATGGCTAAAGTGGGACCATCATCTACAAATATGATTGAGTGGCCTAATGGATGCATGTAAGTTTTGATGTTAAATTAAAAAAATGATCTTAACTTATGAAATCGATGAATTAAATTTATAAAATTTCTCAATATATACGATATAAGTATCAAAATAAATACACTTCTTTTAATAATTATTTGAATTAATGATGATAATATTAATATGTGAAATACATATATTGAGATGAATGGTGATGGTATTAATGGTAAAGCCATATATTAATAATCTTTTACCACGTGTTTTACCATAGCATTAAAACATTTTTATAATAATTATTTTTTCAAATATAAATTACTTGTATTATAATATTTTACACTAGTAGTTTAATTTCTATAAATATTTTATTTGTTTCTGTTTATTTCACTTATACAATTTCAATTGTGATTAGTGCATATTTAAAGCATTTTGCAATCTTAGAAGGCAAGGATAATATTACATGCTATTAATTTATAGCCATCATCTTTAAATATTTAAATTTAAAATAAAGAAAAATAACATAACTTTTTATTAATGATATGCCAAAAGCCTATTTTAAATTATAGAAGAAAAGAGAGAAGTGAAACTATGAAAGAGAGAAAATAGGAAAAGGGAGAAGTTTAGGTTGAGAATGAAAGTCAAAGATAATAATAATCCATCATAAAGTAATATTAAATAAAATTTATAAGTTCTCAAAATTAATTATAGGAATTAAAAGCATGCATATTGTAAAGAACAAATTATTGTTGAAACCAATGAAAAACTAAATCTAAGAAGAATATTATTAGATCCAATATCAAAATGGAATATTATTAGAACCAAAAGAAAATCTTAAAAAAACCAGTCACAAAAGTAAGTGTATACATTTGCATTAAATTATAAGTTTTTAATAAAAGTAGGGGCAATAAATTTTGGCTAGTGGGGGGCAATAAATTTTAACTAGCAGGGACAATATAGAAAAAATAATAATCTATAATATATATTAATAATTTTAAATTTCAATGGGAGCAATTGCCCCACTCACCTATGCGTAGATCTACCTTTCCCATAACTCAATAAACTCATGACCCTTTAAAGTAATAACACATGACTGACAAAGGGACAACCTACAACAAAAGCATAGTATCAATGAAGGAACATTACAAATGAGCCTTCTGGTGTCTATATGACATACTGAAAAATTAACCAAAAACCAACACATATCCTCGAAAGTCCCACTTATATAAATCTTATCTACGTGACAAGAGATCGTGATGCACCATACAAAATACATAACTAAGAATTATTAACTATCCAAGACAATCCAATAAATGATCTTATTGCATATGACAATCAAATGGCTATATATCACACAGTTACCGACGTTATTTAGCCATTTCACTAAATTTAACTTAACAAATTCATAAATAAAATACTTCTATCATTCCATTACACCGGATATCCATAGACAGTTGCATAGTGTCAACTAAATATCCAAAATAATATAACTATATCACGCCTACCAAATACCCACTAATAGTGTAATTTACATGATTAAGCCAAGAAAAAATTCACACTACACCTTTTGCAAAATACATCGTAGATTTGTGGCTCACATGTATTCATAAAAGAAATATTTTCATCTAAATTACTAAATATTTACAAATATAATTTAAATTGTTAAACAACATCTAGAATAATAATTCAGGCTGCATATAATGCTGAATTATATTATAACTCATATGTTTTCCCCAAATATTACAAATGTTTAAGCGGTATAATAATTTAAGCAACCCATTAGCCTGAACCAATTCCTCAAATTAATCCAAAATAACTATGACTATAATCAAAATTATACTCCATGCTCTTGTAATAATTTAATATCAAATCGCACTTGACTAATGTCATTTGAATGCCCAACATGTTAGGGAGTCGAAATACTAAAACTTACATTATTTAAAAATTTAAGAATTGATCTTTTCTTGATAAATTATAAATTAATTTATTTTCCTTGATGCTCCATGTCATGCCAGCTAGATCAAAATGCCCACTTATAAATAAATAATAACTACAAGAACCATTTTATGTTAACCACAAGCACTAGGTATTATATAATATCAAATAATTAATTTATATTATATCGATTAATTATATAACTTCTATCATGAATATGAAAATTTAATATTTTTATACATCCACAAATATCTAATTAGGTACTAGATTACATTTGTAAATTCAATATTCTGTTAATAAATTATTTTTTAATTTTAATATCTCGTGTCATGCCTACTAGATCCAAAATGTCCGCTAATATAAATACATAATTTATGTTAACTTCAATTACAAAACAATCTTGTAATATTAAGTAATTAATTTATATTTCATATAAGTTAATTGTACAATCGTTAACATTAATATATAATTAATATATTAATTTCATAATAAATGGTATTACATCAAATAACATATAACCTCATCATTTGGACTACCTTATGATTATACGAAATATATGATTATATATTTTAACCAGGTATGGGCCCCTTATGATTGTGTGAAGTATCTTTTAGCCCGGTATAAATGGGCCGCTCAAAACTATATTTTTTCTATGATAAACTAAAGTATGTCGACTAAGATGAGCGGTTCATTTTCATTTCGTTCTGAGGTGAACTCCTAATGGGAGTGTACCAGGAATTCAAATTGATAAAACCGATTCTCTTTGATAGGATTCTTGATTAAAAAATTACGAATTTTAAGTAAATAATTTAAACAAATTGTTTTTTAAGTACTATCCATTTCCTATTTTTCCTATTATTTTCCCTTGTATTTACTATCTTTAACTAATGTATTTGTAGAAAAAAGAAAAATGGAGTAAAAATTGTAATAACTTATATTAAAAATTAAAAAATTATATTGCAAACTAAAAAGTTATACTGAAAATTTAAAAACTTTTAAATGAAAAATCTCAGGTTATACGCATCCGTCACGGGACTCTTTTTTATTTTTTTTTATTGTTGTCTATATATTGCAATCATTTCACCTATTTTCGTAGCATTTCACGGTGATTCGAACCGCCGTAGCATGTTAGGCTGAATGGCGAGTAATTACCGGAAAAAGTCCCGTCGTGGCATCCGTCACGCGACTTTTTCGGAAATTTATGTCACAACCTCCGACAAGGTGGGGAAAACCTCCGTCATGCTGCTCTTTTTATTTTGCTTCTGTCGCGAGTCGAACCGTGCATACCCAGCTTCGGGGGCAACTGCACGTACCCCGCCGCCAAAGGCGTCGTGGCTGGGACGTTGGTACTTTGGAATGCGTACATCAGAAAATTTTTCAAAGGTGGCGTCCGTGATCAGACGCCAGCTTTATTTATAGCGCGCATTTATTCATGCCAACCCTGCACGCTATCGATCCGGTGGACGCTGGGGAGTTGCAATTTGAACGAGTATTGTTTTCTTATGGACATGTATTTTTAACAGTCGTCTCAATTCGCATTATAATTAGACTCTCAAGATATTTTTATAATTTTTCATATAACATTTTACCAATCTAATAATATTTTTCTGCTCCCTTTTTTCTTACAACATCCGTTAGTGGACATTTCCATGATTAAACAGGGACATAACTGTCGCTTGCCACTACTACCATTCGAACCCTCATCACCCAAACATGGGGCTAGATGAGATACCATCACGCTAAAGGGGCAGTGGCTGACTTCACATGGGTGCAAACTTTATTTTTGTTTTAAAGATTTGTTAATAAAAATATTTATCTAAATGTATTAAGGATGTGTTTGAGAAGTGATAAAATTTTTGCATGAAAAATTTTTAATATAAAAGTTGTTAAATTTAAAAAATGATATGATATGATGGAATCATGATAAGAATAAAAATAATAGTATTAAAATAGATAGGTTAATTGTGTAGGTAGCTGTGTGGAAATGATTAACAAATAAGATAGTTATATAGGAATATGTGAAATAATTAAAAAATATGGTTGTTATGAACAGTAAAAAATTTTAGCTTGACATTTTTTTAACATTGTCAGACGCATACTTAATTCATAAACTAAGTTTTATCATATTTTGATATGTGGATATATTTTTATTTTTAAAATACATTGATTTTAGTTATTTCTTATTGATATATTTGCAACCATCTCAATTTTATTATAATCGATATGTGAGACATTCTTATAATTTTTTTTAATGCGGATACATCATGCTCCACCAATTAACTTTGGGAGACAAAAGCTTCCCATCTACATTAAATTCCCAACAAATATGAACAAAAATAAAACTCAAATACCTACCGTCAAGAGATGAGATAATGGCCGCAAGGTGAAGCCCCAATGACAAGTTTTAGTAATTTTTAACTGACTAAGATACTTATATTTTTAAAATCAAAAAATATATACGCACCTTTTAAAAATGGTAAAACTTAATATACAAATTAAATACACATAGATTAACAGTTTTATAAAAAATTTAAAAATGAATTTTGTACCCAAATACATAGAAATTAAAATGTATTGGGATGCATCGGAACACAAGCAAATTTAAACTAAGTAGGTACCATTTGAGACTAATTCTATTTTCATCTTCCTTGAAAACTTAAGAGCCTACTTCAAGATATAAAAATTCTTTTATCCAATATGTATCCCAATTATCAATACAAATTTTAAATTCTCAAAATGACATTTTTAATTTACAATATTATTTTTTATATTTTCGATATAGCTTTTTTCATTTATAATATACATCATTACATTTTTATTTAGATGTAGATTCTATTTAAGTATCTTATATGACTTGAAACAGAACTTTGACTTATCTTATCTTGGTAGGGTCAGTTCTATCTCATCCTACTTTTTAAAGTCATGTTAGTTCTATTTTTAAATTAATTATTTAAAATAATTTTATATTATAAATCTTCCTTAAAACTTATACCAAAGATGATAATACTATAATTTTTTAAATACTTTTATTAAATTTATTTAATAGTAAAAAAATTAAATAAGTTTCTATATATTTAAAGAATATATTTTCTTATAAAAATATTTTTATGTCTTTCAATATAAAATATATTTTATAAAATATATATTGAACTTGTATTAGTACTTGAGATTGAATGTGGGTACCTGTATCTTGAAACCTATTATAGCATTATGGAATTGAATATTTTTTAGAACCTATTTTACCCTATGAGTAGAAAAATATAAACCTACTCTACCTACTTTAGGATAATTAATATACCAACTCATTAGTATCTTACTCAAATTGCACTTCTAATTGCATATAATGGCAATTCAATACACGGTGTTGGCAAATCATAGCTGTCTCATTTTACCAGAATATAAATATGTGAGAATATCAACATTAGTCACAACTTCATGCTTCAACGTGTTCATAAAAACCACACTCAGTCATTTGATGCAATAGTAAAACAAGGAAAACGATAATAAAATTTTTTGAAAGTAATTGATAAGGATCGAGTTGACTCTTTGTAAGAGAGAATGGTTAGGGGATGTTTGGTTTGATGAATTTTTGTAAGATGGTGGGATGAGATATGGAGTGAGAAAGAAAATATTTTGAAAATTACATGATTAATAAGACATAATAAGAGTATAATTAGAATAATCAGGTTATTGGTTGGTAGTTGGAACTTAGAAGTAACAATGATTAGAATACAAAGATAAAATTGGAAAAATAGAGCTGTTAGATTGATTAATCAATGGCTTAAAAACATGCCCCCACGGCATCCCACACCATCCACGCATATGCTGATCCAAACTTCCCCTTAGGCTAGCCAGGCCCTCCCTTATGGGTCGGACTCTTAGACTGGAATGTTACTACTTTTTTTCGATTGACGGATATACAGACTTACATTTCATATTACAATCAAATATATTCAATACACAATATAAAGTCCTCACACAATGGAAAAAAAATTTCTGTAAATATCTCCCTGTTAGGAAGAAATTTATAAAACGCCTCCACTCAAAAAGGGAATTAATACACATCCCACAAAACTACAAGGACTGTGATTCTAACACCGGTCCACATCTCGCCGTCGGAAGATGTACCACGACCAGAATGTTACTCATGGACATGCGAAAAGTCCTCCTGCCAAAAGGTTAGACCGACACCATAATGTCTAGCTATGGCGAAAGTTTCCCACTCACGGGGGAATGCTCGGTTTGGATTCGTTGCAGTTGTGGCGTCTTCACTCTCCAACTGGAGGAGCGTCCACAGATAAGAGTTGTTTTGGATGATTTGCTAGAGGAAAATAGAAATTATTAGGTGTGTGCATAATATTATAATATCGTAGGAAACTTGTTAAAAAGTCTCAAGAGCCTGATTATATCGACATATATTTGAGATAATTGTAAATAAAAAAAAAAGTCACTTTTAATTAATGCGAGCACCTCAATGAGTGGACATGGCCGCCCTCTAGCCGGAGCCAGTCGCCAATATTAGGAAATGATTGAGGCCTTCCAAAGCTAGACGTGCGCAACATCCTTTCAAGAAACATGTATAAATACAAGGAAAGCCCCCAGTAGGGGGTTAGAGAAAAAAAATGCAATGGCACATACGACACTTAATCTGTACTAGCCTACGTAGAGGCCGCACTATATTTTTTTCATGGTGGATTTTTCTCCTATCCGTTCTGTGATTTTTTGGGTCAGTTCTTTTCTAAAGGGATCATTCATTTTGCATGTAAATCGGCCGCAGAGGCTAAATGTACTTGCGTGGGCGCACCCGCATATATTTAATTTTTCATACATATGTTAATCTAAGGGTGTGTTTGTCAATGCGTAAAAAATGTCAATTAAAAATTTTCATTCTCTATAATTATTCTATTTTTAAATTTTTTTATATTTTCTTATACAACTACTTTACTTTTCAATTATTTTTACAAAATTCAATTACTTTTACAAAATTACCCAGTCCCCTCACAAATAAGGATCATGATACAATGCATCTGAGTGCAAAATTTCATTTTTCAATATTTTTTTGAATTTTTTATAAAATGTAACTAACATGTGTATTAATTTTTACCTTTTTAGATATTTTTATATATTTATTTTTGATTTTTTAAAATCAGTGAAATTTTCATACTTTTAGATGTTATGAATGACAAAAATGCTACTGATTTTAAAAAAATAAAGATATCTAAAAGTTTTAAAAATGATAGAAATTGATACATATGTTAAATACAGCTTGATTAACAATTATATAAAAAAATTAAAAAACACGTGAAATGCACATGGGTGCATTGAGCTTGAATGCACTCGTGTGCATTTAGTTATTGTCATACAAATAAGCTGTCTATTATAACTTTATTCTCTTCACTTCTCATTACTATTCATATTATATCATATTATTTTATTTCAATTTAAAAACTTTATATACAAAATTTATCATTCAAAAGTCTTATCACTTCCCTAACACACCATAAGTGTATCTAACATGTGTATTAAAATTTACCATTGTTGCAGAATTGTAGATATTTTTTAATTTTTTAAAAAATAGCATTTTACTAAAATGCCATTATTTTAAAAAATCCAACAAAATCTATAAATATCCAGAAATATTAAAACTTTATGCATATATTAAATACACTTAGTTTAACAGGTACACGCAAAAATGTTAAAAATATATAAAAATAATTTTTTTGGACCCTAGTGCACCAAAACTAAGTATACCAAGGTGTACAATACCATGATCCGTAAATCTCAGTCTTATGTCCATTAAACTTTTCAAACTATAATTTAGTTTGAATATAAGCAACCTCAAACTTTAACCAAATTTGGACCTATTAGTAATAAAGCAATGCGACATAAAAAAAGAAAATAACTAGAAGTAAAAAATTAGAGTGAAAATAGACGGGATAATTGTGTAAAAAAATATAAACATGTAAAATATTGAAAATAATAATAATAATTTAAGTTAACTGGTCAAGATCCACGTGGGATACCCTAGTGACAAGGGTAGATTCTTTGACCGACTGGGCCAAATGAGTAATAATGGGCCTGACCAATTACTATTAAATATGCCATGGGTTATATATATATTTTTTATTTTTGAATGTTATTTCAACAACTCGTGTAGTTCGGTTGATATACAGATGGTCTAGATAGTCTTAGAGATCTAGGGTTCGAGTAGGGGTTTTGCAGAAAATAATTAATTTTTACACTTTTGCTTCCTCAAACATGCGGGCCCCACAGGACGAGATAAGATTAAAATTTAAGTTTAAAAGAGTTTTATATCTTATTTCCTATATTGGCTACAATAGCTTTTATAAAAGGATTTGAAGAGTTGATGGATTTGAGTATTCATAGGAAAGATTTAGGAGATAGAGTTGCGGAAAGAGAAAATTTATTTTCTTCAACAGAGGCAAGTGTGATTTTATTTGAAAATTGATTTTAGTTTGATAATTATGTAATTTGTGTGTTGGAATTATTTTTATATAATTATTATGTATAAAACATTATATTATATAATTTTTAGGCTATATTTGACATAACTAAATTTTATAATCTTAAGTTTTTAGGATATAAAATTTTGCAGATAAATATGTTGAATTTTATGTTTGAAATTGTATGTATTGAGATTTCTAAATTTTATTATGCATTTCATTTTTATAAATGCATTGATATGCAATAAATATATGGATATTGAAATTATATATTAATGATGTAGGTTAATTATATACAATAATGCTTATGTATAATATAATCTGCTTAAAATCAAATTACATAGCCTAAATCCCGAAATCTCGGACGTGCGAGAACAAATTTCGTCCGGGAAGAAATTTGGTCGGAGAAAGAAAATTCGGCCAGGAAGTGTCCGACAGGAGGTTGATCTTGTATTTGCAACGAAAATTTTTTTTTCGTTGCTTTTGTTGCTTTAATACATTTAATATTTTTTTTTGGTGCTTCTGATATCCGTGTGTTTTTTAAAATTAACATGTAGGCCATTATAGCAATAAGGGCTAAGTAAGAGAGACTTTGATGGACCCATATGCAATAAAGGTTATGATGATGCGGCTTAACGTAGGCTGTTCATTCCATGTTGTTATGATTTATTTATTCGAACTCTGATTTGAATGATGAAATAGTCTATTTTTATGTTTTTGATGTTTCTAAACTCAATAGAAGGGTTTAATTTTGCATGCAATGCCTAATTTTTAAGATATTAAATTAAATAATTATTTTATCAATCAATTAAGTTTTATTTTGGTCATTATCCATTTTCAAATAATTTTCTACTTGTTAGTCATATTAGGACTAATCCATTATTTTTACAGGTGTAACAAATCAAGTAGGACGCTAGCATTTTGGATTTACGTGAAGATTTTTAAGAATATTTATTTCTATTTATTTATTTCCAAGACATATATTAAGAATGAAAGACTTGTAAAATTTCTTTTTCTTTGTGCCTTGACGTAATAATGAGAATATGACTAGTGGAAGTAAATTTTTTATGAAATTATAATAATTAATTTCGCCATAAATGTGTGATTGATCTTGAGAAATTGCATTAAATACACGACCGATGATCGCTTTTCAGGACCGGTATGTTACAAAAAATAATTAAAATATAGAGATACAAGGATAATAATAAAAAATAAGATAATCAAATAATTAAACTATAAAATCATATAAAAATGCCTATAAGTAGTATATATATGTGTATACATATTTGTCTTTCATTGTTCCAAAATAGAACTTATTATTGGACAACTTTTCTACTAATTTTTTCATAGAATCTCATAAAATAACACTGTTTATCTTAAGAATATTTCCTATACTACTAATTTTACTCCTATTATGTAAAATTATTATCCTATTTATCTCAACAAAAAAATTCTTGTTTTTCTCCTTTTCCAAACACAACATGAGAAGAAAATTAAGAGGATTTATGGTGGGTCATCCTCTGACTTGACTAATTTTTAACTGGTTAAAATTAACATTTTATTACCTATTATGGAATGAGTAAAGAATTTTGATTCAAATTCATAAAATATGGTCTAGATTGGTCGACCAGGCCTTGACCTGGAAAATCTTGACCTGCCTTATATATATATTCATTTATTAAGAATTATAAGCATATTTTTAAATACCATTCTCATTTTCTTTCAGATTTTTCACATTGTCTATGACTAATTATATCAACGATACAAGAATTAATAAGAAACATTTGCATATATACATATAACTCTTACCTATAATTGTAATTTTTTAGTATTTTAAAAATACTAGTAGAAAATACTATTATTTTAGAAAAATATTTTTAAAAATATCAATTTTTTTTAGACGAGATAAGCTACATTAACTCAGTTTAATAAAGTTATACTATATTTACTCATGTTTTATTTTTAGTAGTGATGTTTAATTTTATTAATTAGTAAAATATTGAAACATATAATATTTAAATTTAGCATAAATATTTTTTTATTTTAATAAATGTATAAATTCTTAAAACAATCATATTTGACTTGCATTTTTACCCGACTTATTATTCTAATGCGATCCGCAATAGACACAAAGTTTATAAAAATAAAGTTAAAACGAGCACATCTTAAAACTAAGTCAAGTTTGGATAAATTTTAACTTAAGGTGTGTTTGAAAAATGATAACATTTTCAGATGAAAAGTTTCATGTGTAAAAGTTATTCAACTCGTAAAAAATGATAAGATATGATAAAAGATAATAATGATATGCGAAGAGAATAAAATTAAAATAAATAGGCTAGTTATATGAATAATTGTGTAAAAAAATTAAAAAATAGGGTAGTTATCTACAGATGTAAAGAAATAATTTTAAAGTATAATTGCACTCCAGAAGAAATATGTTTTACGTGGTAATCGAGAGATACACGTGTGGAGGAAGGTGACGGATCACGCTCGCACGTGAATTTCTATCTCTGCACCCACGCTCCGGTTTCTGGCCGGTTGGTCAACTCCAAATTCGATTCGCTGTCCTTTTTGTCTTGGTTGCCCGCCTCTACCGTTGCGACGGATGAACGCTGGACGCGTTTCGCTAAATTAAAACGGCCTTAATAAAAATAATAAACGCAACAATTTATGTTCCATATTTTTATTCTTTACTTAGTACGTTATCGACCATAATGCCGCTGCTTTTTACTTTTTCTTTACTTATTATTATTTTTTTTCTCTTGATCATATGCTTGGAATTTTCTATTTCATTATGCTAATCGGATAATTTCACGTATTCAGTTGAGTTTGCCATAAAACTTACGATCATGTGCAACACCGCGGCGCCGCCCACGATGTCTTTTCTTCACGAGCATTTCATGCCACCTCGGCACTGCGTTGCACACAAGATTTTCTGCGCAGCGGCAATTCCAACCAGGCGCGCCCAGGCGGTCCAGGCCTTTTTCACGATGCGGACGACTGGTCCCTAGAGCATCAGCAAATCATACTCATGCTACTATACCTCAGCAATCCTACCAACATAACATAAATCTGTACCATTAATCCGTCGAATCATATGTTGGGAGGTCAAAATAATTAAAATAAATCTATTAAAAGAAATCGAACTGTCCAAACATGCATTCTTCAACAAAAGTCCAAAAACCGTTGCAATCGAGCTTCTGAGGCCCATCGTATCGATCCAATATCAAGCCAGTCAAATCAGCCTAGATTAGCAACTGTCTTGACATTGACGGGTGGGTCCAACTCCTTCTGTCATCCTGAAGACCGAGTATCGTGGTCACTCCGATTAGTTCTTACTCCCGCTTAGCGTTCTTGGACGCTGAGAGCCAGAGAAACGCATCGACGATTGCCTTCTCCTGCAATTCACGCTGCATTTTTTCGTTTTTTTCAAACTTCTTTTCCCAAAAGTAGAAATAATCGAGAAAAGGAAGCACTCGTACCTGCAAAAGCGGACTTCCAGCCTTCATCCAACGCAAGCACAAATTCCCGAGGGAAGAAGCGCGTTTTCCTCGCGAGATTTCTAGCCGCTTAATCTTCTCTGAGATACGAGGAGACAGAAGTAAGAGGAGCTCATCCCGCTTTTTTCGGCGATTCATTTTTTTAAATTTTGTTTCGGTTAAATGCGGCGATGTTTTTACTTTTTAGTGTTTTGAGGTCTGCTCGTGGTGCTCGTCGAAGTGAGTTGAATGGCAATCTTCGTGAGATTAAAGTTGGAATTTTGACTCTTTTTCGTTTTTGAACTTCGAAAATGTAGAGCGGGACTGGCGGGAGTGTTAGGAACCGAGGAATTGAAATTTTTACTGGTCCTTGCTTGTAAAGTAAGAAATATCGGAATCGGAAGGCCGTGTTTGGATGTTCGACTGGATTTGAGTTTTAATTGTTCGCCTCTGGATTGTCTTATGTCCAAAATAGTCGGAACGCGCAGTTGGGATTCAAACCGTGCTCAAACGGATTGGGGTGGAAGGAAGGCGTTGGCTAATGTTGGGGGATTAGAAGTCTCTGTTTTTAACAAATTAATATTTGAATGCGGATTCCAACGATAGTTTGTTCTTTTTATCTCTATTCTGAATCATTATTCGGCGTCTTTCTTTCGAAGTAACTGCTGTTCTGTTGCTTAGACACCATGCATTCTTGTTCAATAGAATCGATACATTAAAGAAGCCATCCTAGTTTTCTTTCAGCTGGAAATATCATTGGTTCGTTGATTTGGTGAAAATCCATTGTTCTTTGAATAACATATATCGGCCCCAAGCATCAATGTTCTCGAGAAGTTTCTTTTGATGTTCTCAAGAAGTTTCTTTTCCTGTAAGGTGGAATATGATTCTTGAGCGTGCGTGCGTGTGAATGTGTTCCTCTGCTGTTTTTGCAGCTCTGTAATCAATAACGAATTCATGTTCAATAGAATCGATACATTAAAGAAGCCATCCTAGTTTTCTTTCAGCTGGAAATATCATTGGTTCGTTGATTTGGTGAAAATCCATTGTTCTCTGAATAACATGTATCGGCCCCAATAATCAATGTTCTCAAGAAGTTTCTTTTCTGTAAGGTAGAATATGATTCTTGAGCGTGCGTGTGTGAATGTGTTCCTCTGCTGTTTTTGCAGCTTTGTAATCATTAACGAGCAGCATGTCTGGCTTTTCTTTTTCCACGGGAGTACAGACGCTTGCCAGCGAGTCCATGCCTATTTTTGCTGGAATTGTAATGTGCAAAATTGTAAGTGCTTCTTCTGGAAAAACCATTTTGTTGGCACATTTTCGTGTCTGCAGCATGTCTGCCTCTAGCAGCGAGATGAGATTGAGATTGAATAATCAGTGCGCTCTCGTTAAACAGCTTATGTATTCGAGTCCATTGCCCTTGACAAATCTTGTCACTTTATAAAAGCCCGTACTGATCTAAGCAATTTCAATCGGTTGTCAGTTTCTGATGTTTGATGTTTGGCTGAGAAGATGACTGTGCAATGCAATTAAATTAGAATGAATCTGATGAAAAAGCGTTTGGGAAATGCTATTGACTCTATCTTGCCTCTTTGTTTTCATGCCAAACGAAGTGTTTCATGGTTCCTAAGAGATCCTTTTTTATCTCCATGTCCTTTTTTACTAGCATGCAAAGGCACGAGATCTAGTTGTTGAACTTTTGTTAGCTGATATAATTTCAACATCTGGGAACTCTGTATGAATCATCTGCTATCATATTTGATGTGTGTTCTGAGCATATATCTCACATCTAAATTTTGCAAAAGTAAATCAAAAGACTCAAAAAACAAACTGTGAACTCTATGAATATGAAACAATACTAACTATATAAATGTTGGGGCAAAATGTAAAAAAAGAGAGAATTAAGAAAAGTGAGAAAAGTGAAATTAAAGTCAAGTTTCACTTCAGGTGTGTTATGACGTCATTTTCTTTAAGGCAATTTTGTTACCTTATTTGCTGCTTATGGTAATTTTGCAGTTGCTCTAGGATACAAAAAGTGAGACCTGAACTAGAACAAGAAGCAACACCTCTTCTAGGCACACGAACGCTTGAAACAAAATTTTTTGGTTGAATGGAGAGAATTTCAAAACTACATGACAAATTTGCAAACCAGCAACTTGGACACTATGTCTAAATTAAGACGAGCAAGGGAATGTCTTGAATCAGACACTACAGGATGTCTTGGTGGGAGAGGAGTGGAGTGAATGAAATCTACCCAAATGACCTCTATTTATAGCTTTTGTAATGACACATTTCATCCGCCGTACCCCTTCAAAGTGTTGCACCTTTTTATGTTGTTTCAGACATATGCTGCTGCTGTTTCGTTATCTGAATTTCAAATAATTCAAACAGTTGCATCCATTAGTGAATAGTTGCATGGCAACAAAAATTGCCAAAATTAAACTGGTGGCAAGAATCAATCCCATAATCTGTCGTATAATTTGCAGCTTTTACCGCTCTAGCTATTTCACTGTTGTTACTTATCTATGATATAATATAATATTTATTATATATTTAATATTGAAAATCCCAACAATAAATTGGTCTTGGGACATCCCTAACCTAGGGCTGAAACTTGCGCTAATTGGCCCAAGAACAAATTTTGAAAACCTGAATCTGATGAACCTGATTTGTAAATGCAGTAGTTTGAGTTCACACAAGCCCAAACTCAATTTCCTCTATTTATATTTTGTATAAAAGATATTATATACATAAAATCTAAATAACATTTATACATGTTTGCGTATTTTGTATTATTCATGATTATGTTTGACTACCCATTTGTTATATGGAAATTATTTTTGATGGAGCGTAAGTTGGGCAAGGCGTTGGCAACCATAAAGCAAATATGTGCTGAAGTATAAGAAGTGAATTTTTACATGGAAAAAGAAGATTGTTGGTTGGAGGCTTTCCTAAAAAATCATGAGGAAATACAGTTCCATTATTTGAGAAGATGTGAATACAACGATGTCCCCGATTGAGACTTAAGGAAAACTAGTAAAGGCCTTACAATTAGAGTAAAGAAAAAGAGGAAGAAATATGATGCCCTAGACTTGGAGAGTGGAATCCCTTCTTTTTCTTCAAGTTCTCTTTATATAGACATTTTCTATAAGATTGGGTGAGATCTCCTAGACAAGAGGTTGAATGAATATCTCCTCATGAGATTAGGCAAAATGACAAAGTCGAAGCGGTTTTGTTTGTGTGGGCCATATTTCGCTAGTTGCAACGCCAAAGAGGCAATCAACCATGGTAACTCAGAAGATGCAAGATCTCTGGTGTTAACTCATGTGGATATGTTGTTGATCGTTGTAGCCTTTTTATTTAGGTAGTGTCCTATATGCGCCAAGCTTGTCACGTTATCAACTCTAGGCATAGAGGCCTTGACTTTGTAAAAAAGATAGGGTCGATCAAGATTGTGAGTCAAGGTAGAAGTGTTGGGTTGAGGTCTAGCCTTGATCAAGACAGTTTTGCCGCATCCATATTTCGGATGAAGTATATTATTTTTATTCATATTATTTGTTTTTACATTTTTTTTTGTTTTTCTTCCCTTTATTTATTTTGAAAAAAGAAAAAATTTCATTCGATATCCTTTCCCAAGGTTCAATGGTCATAATACGATTACTCATGTAATGAATGCTAGTATTAGGCTTGGTGGAACGGGTGCTCATTCTCAGCTGTTAGGCCTAGAAGTACACTATATATTAGTAATGTGTTATCATTTTTGTTTGCATAATTTGATAGTTTTTGTATGTTCACATGAAATTTTTAACTTGTAATTCTTAACTCGAACAAAAATATGCAACTCAAATTCCAACCTAAACTTCAACTTAAGCTCAATTTACATAAAGAGGATTAGGAATAGGGATGAAGCGAACCCAAGTTTCATAAACCTAAGTTGCATCCCTAGTGACTCTTAAGCCCGCAACATATATACCTAGACCCACGATATTATGCCTTTTCTAATCAATATTATCTGATTAGATGTCATACTTTATGGGGAGAATTGTGCGATTATTTCACTGCTTGCTCCTTTATCTCTACCAAATTCTATTGCCAACTGTGGCTACTGTCCTTGAGATAGCACATAAAATATTGGACAATGAAAAGTGGCTTCCGTTCAATGACAGTCTGATTTTAAGAATAGATGGTGATCGATGTACTAGTTAATTTAGTTTTTTGGTTTTGCTTTTGAAGGTCTGTGAAGTTACGGGTAGGATTAGCACATCACACTTTAAAAGTTATGCAAACCTCAGTGACAAACAAAGAGTTGAGTGGAAAAACCGGTAATACATCATTTTGAATTATAATCATTAACTTGGGCTATGTTTTATTTTCACTCAAGAAAGAATAGAATTTGACAAATTTTTTCATGCAGGGGCTTCTCTACATTCCATGCACTTCTAGCTGCAGCTGTCTCTTTCTATCTTCTGACATTTTCAGATCTTTTTCGGGGCGGTTCTTACGATGACTTGGTGATAAACAGACATTCCACAGTATCTGACACCATGCTGGGGGTAACTATCAGAAAACCTTTGACTTGGTGCTTTTGCTACAGAAGCATGATGAGATGATGCACAATACTGGGATTTTCTCTAATCTAGTCCTAGTCACTTAGCTGATCTTACCTAATTGGCTGAAAAGAATATGGCCCTGGGCCCTGGCTGTTGCTGTTCTAAGATGAGCCATGTGGCAATTGGTTCTTTAAGGGAAAGAGTTGGTGTCACAATAGGAGTTGGGAATAGGACACTCAAATCAAATGATTATTTGTAAACTATACATTTTACATGAATTGGGACTATTAGCATCTGTAAAATCATTAGTGTCGTAATTAATTTGTAGGATTGGATCTAGATTCAAGGTTGGGCTTGGCCTTTTTAATTGCCCTAGGCAATGGATGCGTCTTTAGTTCCTTGGCCAACCTCTGGGGCCAGGTTTTAGGAAATCTCACTTGTATTGAATGCAGCATACCACCACAAATACTTTGTCACCTTCATTTTTCTGCAAAACTTTATTCTGCTTTGAGATTACCGGCAGAGATGGCATTTGAACAATGTCAAAGAGGTTGGATTCGTGAGCATTAAATTCAGAATAGACTTTTTTGAATACATGAATTTGAATTTCTATTTGAGTGATTTGTGAGTTGTTCGTGTTATACTGACTGAGTTGTGAAATAATTGCCTTTCGTGCATGCTGAGTCTTTCTATCTTTGAATCTTTTCAACTTTTAATCATAATCCTTTCAAATTTCATGAAATGGTGATTGTCAGGAGGAATTTTGGAAAAGGTAATTTTAGAGAGTCATTTGTTGCTAGCAGAACTTGCTATTGATGAGATACGTTCTATGTGCAGGTGTCCACTGGTTATTTTCTTGCGGATTTGGGGATGATCCTTTGGTGCTTTCCAGACTTAGGCGGAAAAGAATATGTAAGTATCTATATCTTGGGATGGAGAAAAATGACAATAATGCAAAAAAAATGTCGTCAGATGGTACCATGAGTCAAACTTGGAATCCTAATTGGCCAATGTTCTTGATTGGCTTGGATCTCAGCTGATTTGATTCAGATTCAGATCTTTAACATTCTGTTTAACAGCTTTAGCATTTTCCGAAATTGGTCATTGTCTTTTTCTTCTTTTTTTGCAGAGATCTCTCCTTATTTTAATTTTTTAGGCTGATTAAAATGCAATTCTATGTGAAGTCTATCCTCCGCTTTCAAATGCACATTACTAAAGAAATTACAATCAAAATCAAGTAAGATACCTGACTAAGCCAAAAGAATGAAAAATTTCCCTGTCAGACGAGGTTTCAAGAATCTCAGTATTAGAGTCAATACATGGAGTGGAGTTGTGGAATTGTTTATCAGGGACTCATATGAGTGTCAATTATGGGAGACCATTAGCTACAAGCATGAAAGTAGCGCATGATCTGATGGCAGCAGAGTTTTCAACTGAGCTTCTGAATATTTTTCTGAAGTCAAGAAATCAATTTCTGCTAGTATCTGAGAAAAAAAAAACAATTACCATTGTGGATAATTTGAATGTCTTTGTTCTCTTTTCAGGTTCTACATCACTGCCTTTCCATGTATTCAATCCTTCTTTCACTTATGAGTGGCCAGGGACAGATCTACATACTAATGGTTCTATTTACTGAAGTCACAACACCCTTTGTAAATCTAAGATGGTAGGTCCAATATCTATAAGCAGGGCCTTTAGAAAAATTATGATCCTTATGTTTCTTATTCATCTTAAATACTGGCAGGTATTTAGATGTTGCTGGGCAGAAAAATTCCAATCTTTATGTCTACAATGGGATTGCATTGTTCTTTGGGTGGCTGGTGAGCAGAAATTTATTCGAAAAGTTGATTAATTGGGAATTATTTGCAATCAATATACTGCATGCATTAGGAAATATGATTCAGGTTAATACAGATTACAACAGAAGCATAGACAATAAAATCAGGGTCAAATTAACAGCAATAAGATCACATACACAAGATACCAGGATTTACGTGGAAAACCTTCCGAAAGCCAAAAAAAAAAAAAAAAAGGGAGAGAGATGACAATCTATTATGAAAAATGGGTTAAAAGATACACAAAAAATGACTCACACTCATTCTTTGACTGTCTCACACGTACCTCCAAATCTAAGCATGTTGATAACCTCTCTCACACTCCATTAAGACACCACTTAGAGCTCCATTAAATCCCTAACTGATACTCCTATAAATAAGACTCCGTGGGTATTTACACAGAACCAATATGCATTTTGTTGCATATTCAGCATTCACTCTTACATGTAACTACTACATAAATAACTTGTGCGCAAAATACAAGACACAAATCTTAACAGCATGACTATATGAATTTGATGGGCCAAGTAAGCACAATGATTAAACTTCTCTGGCCATCCACACCGGATGTTGAATTATCTATTCACAAGGTGGTATTCAAATCTTAAATATACTTATAGGCCACCCTTCTTGATGGCCAATTTGGGACAAATTATTCTAACCTAAGTTCATTAAGCCAAGTCTAATAGAAATCCTAGCATATTCCAAACCCACTAAACCTAAGCCATGAAACTGCCCTCAGGTTGGTCCACATGGGAATCCCTATACCATAAAACCCAATGCTTTAAGTCTAGAATTCCAATTTATAAGGTTTTAAAGGTCCATTTGAAGTCCAAAGTATAAATGCCCCATTCATTAGCACCAATGCCGACCTGTGATTGTTCTGATTGCCCCTGAAACCTCTTTTAATTACATGAAATGTCAGCTATTAAAACTTGATAAAAATAGTCATTCATCCCCTTTTGGAGAACCAAGAGATTGTGCTGATAGGTGGAAAAGATGGAAAGATGCAGGGGCGTTGACAGCAAGCTGTTGGTGGCTGATCATTTCTGTGGTAGCAGTAAATCATTAATATTGTTTATTTCAATGCACAAAGATAGTAGAGATGGAAAGATGTGGGATATCAGAGATATGCTATGGGCGTTTTGGTCATTTGGCAGATATGAATGAGGCTGCAATCATGTTTTGTGGCAATCTTGATGGTAGAGGGCATTTGCAAATTATTTTCTCAAGTAGCTTTCTGTTCACAATTGTAAATATTGGTGAACACACAAAATTGTGCAACTTGAGGACCTCATATTTAAAGTTGAGACCATGTTAAGTGAGAAACTCTTTCCACTTGCACCCTTTTACTCTTTTTGAAACTCACTCAGTAGTTTATAAGTTGGTATCCAAACAAGAGCTTCTTGTAATTTGTTTTTCCATGTTTTATCTGACAAGAATCCTACTTCATGTTTTATCTTTGGATACAGGTTGCACGGGTCCTGTTGTTCATCTTCTTCTTCACTCACATGTACCTAAATTTTGATCAGGTAATACAACCATCTCTATTTTCAATAGTTAGGTATGTATTTTTAATGTTTATGATTTCTCTTTCTTGGTCATTTGTATGCTTAGTTTATTCACTGAAGCTTTTTCCAGGTGAATTATTCTGTTCTGCAAAAGGTAAGGACTAGGGAGGTTTTTTTCTTCTGAAGGATGCCATTACACATTACCAAAACATTAATCTTTTCTACGAAAATTCAAGCATGAGCCTTTTTAAGAAAACACAAGTGAAAAGATGAGCCACTTTTTTCTCTGCTTAAAAAAATCTCTCTTTTGCAATCAAAAAAAAGAAAATCTCTCTTTTCAGACCAAATCACTGAGAAGGACAAAATAATTTTAATGTAGGTAGTTTCATTGAATTTTCAAATTTCGCCTTTTGTCTTTTCTTTTTCTTTTTTTTTTTCTTTTTTTTTTTTTGAAATTGCAATGAGCGGTTGCATCTGAGAAGGTCATGGATTTTTTCTGGCTCACAATTTTGTGACTCAGGTGGTGGATCCACTATTGTTGAAAATGAAAAGAAGAGAGCAGTCATTTGGTACAAGTCTTTGACCACGGAAATGCCAATTCAACCAAGCTCAAAAGGAACAGTAGATACATAGTGAATCCCAAATTATAGAAGAAAGAAATGGGGGCTGAGAGCTAGATTCTATCTTTGAGAGGAAGCATGAGTTTCTCTGGGAATAAATCCGTGTGTAGTATTGCGAAAACCTGGAAACATGCCTTATTCAGATGTCTATGCTCATCCTTTCTGTGTATTTACGTCGGTGATTTTGTTTTTCCTAATGTACCTTCTTCTTTCACTGCTGGTTATATCTAAATGAGATTTAGACGTTCTAATATTTGGTCATCCTAAAGATCATGCTGGGTCTGGTGATCCTTCCAATGGCTATAGGGAATTCTAAATTTGATCACATAGAGAGTTGTAAAACAAACAGCTGTCTGAATATAGAAAATTTTCATAAATGGCCACGTATCACCACCCAACACAAGGGTGCACTTAAGGAGAAGTGGTTCTTGCAGGCCCACTTGTATTCTTTTCAATTAGAAAGAATAAATTTTCTGATCGACTTCTGGTGTTCCTTCCCTTCAGGTGAAAATGATCTTTCCATTGGGCTTCTATAGCTTGCTCGCAGTGCCCCCTCTGCTGGCTATCATGAACCTGTTTTGGTTCTGGAAAATACTGAAAGGTTTGATAAAGACTCTTTCTAAAGCGAAGCGCAGGAGCTAATGCACTATATTCCATCAAGGTTTTATTTGTTTTCTTCAATGTATTTCTTTAATTCAGTGATGGCCTCACCAGGCGATTCTTTTTTCTAAACAAAATGTCCGGTACTGCTTTGCCTAGCAATGTCGGAGTCTTTCCGTCCCATTATTGATCAGCCATGCCAAACAAATCTTCTACATGTGACCTCAAATCTCTGACACTAGTAGCAAAAGAAAATACCTTTCCATGGCGTCTCTTGCTTTCCGCTGAAAGGAAACTGGTAAGAGCGATAGACAGCGCCAATGCTGGGTGGAGTCTTGGACCCTTGGTAAATGATTTGCAGCCTTGTGGCCGGGGGTCGAACATATTATTTTTTTCCCTTCCCCTTGTCCATGTTGCCAACTGGAATATCATTGTAGAGTGTGTAGACTGCATGGGTGCAAATTTTCCAATGAGGAATTGAGAATTGAGATGGGGCATTGGCATAGTCCATTCAAGAGGTAACATGTGAGCTAGAGAACTGATTGGACTGTAGAAGTGGTGAACCTGCTTGTTTGTTTACCGGCCACCGGCCAGTCATGTTCCCCATTTTAATGGTCACTGTAGCTTACAGAAATGGGGGTTTAATTCATCAACGATTTTCTGTTGGCTTTTTTTTTTTTGGAATTTTTTTTTTTTTTTAATGGTTTTCTTTCATTATGTTTTATGACCAAGGCCAGTAAAGAACACGAGCATTTCCAGATTTCCGTGCTTGGCTTTTCCTTTTTTTAGTTTTTGCGAACAAGCTAAACACAATGGTCACGTCATTTGGATCTTGTCTCTCTTCAGTTGCCGAAAGTTTTGAAGAAATTGATTTTGGGACCTCATTCAAATTTAGTGTATGTATAAATACCATCTGAAAGTGCGTGCTCATTAAGCCATCCGAACTTGTATTTTATATGCAAACGTGTTGGCAGGTGGCTTGCGTATTTGCCATCCTTTCCCCCCGCCTAATCTACTTCTTGCCTCTCGGCTCGCGGGTGGACTGGAGCAATAAAGCATGCTGCCCACCCGGTCCCCCTCGGGGTGGTCAAATCAAGCCTCACGCTGCATGCCTCTCCACCTTACCTGCTCCCTTGTCTATTTTGCTGCGTTCATGCGAAATGTTTCGATCGAGTTTCAATAATTTTACATTTTTTTCGAAAGTTAACAATTTTACATTTTAACTTACCTCTATAACATAGTCTTTTACAATTCTTAATATTTTATTTTTTTTTCCACTGAAGCTTTTATTTTGTTATTAATTTCACATGAAAAAGCACGATGAAATGTGTGAACTACGGGTGCAATTAATTACATAATCAGGCTATATTTTTTAGTATTTAAGAAAAAATTGAGGCATGATCTTATTTGTTCGGGGTAAATGATGGTTTACTTAGCACAAACACGAAAACTTATTAATTTTTTTTTTACTTTTTTTCATAAACTTGTTAACTTAGGCATTTTTAATATATAAACTAAGTTTTACCATATTTAGACATGTCTATGTATATCATTTAGATTTTAAACATAGGGTTATTTTAGTAATTTTAATAATTTAAAAGGGCTAAATTGTCCTTAGTTAAAATATAAAAATATATATGTATATCAAAAATAATAATCCTTGATTTGTATATTAAATATATCTGAATTAACAAGTTTATAGAAGAAAAAAAAATAACAACACAAGTTTTTTGGAGTGTCTGGACTAATATAGGGTTGCAACTTGAGTCGGGTACCCACGAGTCGACCCGATGGGTACTCTAAATAGGGTCGATTCGGTTCCGGGTAAAAAATACCCATATTAATTCGGGTAGGATCGGTTCCAGGTTTCGGGTACTCGGAGTCGACCCGAATTGTATATATATAATAGTATCCAAAATTTCGGAATCGTCGAAAGGGTGTAGTGAGAGCGACGGTGCTGCCCTAAACTCCAAGCCTCCAACTCCTCTATTGCTCCACGGCGCTGCCCTAAACCAAAATCGGGAATCCAGTTTGACGATTTCGCTGACGCCATCGCCTCCGACGCCATCAGCTTTGATGCGTCTCCACCACAGAGATCGACACAATTTCGGAATCCTTCCCCACAATCACTCCTTCATCTCCACCGCAGAGATCGACGGAGTTGAGCTCTGCAACTTGTTCTTTTCCACCAATCGCCCTCTTCCTTCGCTCTCACTACACCCTTTCGAGCGATCGTTTTAAGCGTCATCATAAGCAGGTGATTATCTTCCCCTATCTTCGCCTCCTACTTTCTGTTTTCTCTAATCTTGACATGAGGTGAGATGTTTTGCCTTCTCCGTTTCTTGTTATTTTTTGTCTATTCGTCTTCATGTTGTTGTGATTCAAGACTTTTTGACTCCATATTGAGGGATTTGGATGTTGAAATAGATAGAGAGGATCTAGGTTTGGCCATTGGTATAATTTATGACAGTATGTGCTTGGATGTTCCATCTTTTGTTGGTGGCACCTTTCCTCTCTCGGTTATCCTTTTGCACTACAGATCATCTTGGAAGGCATGGGTTGTGCTCTACATACCAACTTCAATGCACGCTTTAAATGCGATGCTCTGAAGGTGAGACTAAGAATTTGTTACTTTTAGGTGGCTGCATGCATGCGCTTATTTGTGTATAAAAGCATGTGAAGACAGAGATACTCTCATAGTAGTTTTTCTGACACTAAAAATGTTTTTCAGCTTGCCATGGTGAAGAATCAGAGGTTGGCTAAAAAGCTGATTAAAGGAAACATCTATGATTGTATCTGCCGCTTTGAACCTGCCAGTTGAGTTTCTTTCTGTTATTGCTTTCTCTCCAATAGAGTGGATCAATGGCTTAGTGGCAACAGATTCAGCGCTGCTCATATTTGTAATATTTGTATAGTAACAAATTTTGGCTCACTGGTGCCGTGTTAGCCTAATCTTGATCTGATGGATAAGTTATTTAGTAACCCAAACATATTTTTGGTTATTCTGGACCTCACGCCAATCATGTAAAAAGGGGTAAATAGAGATTTCTTTCCTTAAACTATGAAGTGGTGAAACAATCATTTTGTGTTTTGCAATAATGCTTATGTTATATTTGTTGTGTTGTGCTTATGTTATATCTGTTGTGTTGTATTTGACTTTCAAGTGTGAAACATGTTTTTTATTGGATTGAACAGACTTGAGATTGTGTTGCGTACTATATGAAAACAGATTACACTTATTTAATACATTTCATAGAGATAAATTGTATAGATTATGGTAGTGTATGGATTGGGCATTAATATGATAGACATATTTGAATGCGTGGATTTTTTAGGAACCGATTTGGAATCGAATCGGAACTGACCCGCTGTTGAAAAAATTGGACGGCTCCGGACCGATCCGGCCTAAAATAGAGTAGGGTAGAAGTTTTTAAAGAATGGGTAAGGGTAGGTTCCACCCTTACCCGGACCTACCCAACCCAAGTTACACCTCTAGACTAATAGAATCATGCGCTAAAAAATTTAGGTTCAAATTTACCTAATTAAAAATGTTTATCACATGAATTTCATTTTTTCTGTAATAAGTAATAACTGCAAATACACGTTATGGTTGTAGACTTTATATGTCATTTAATAATTAGGATCGCAAATTGGTGAGAATTTTATCAGAATATTCTTTTTTTAAGTGTAGTAAAAATCAATTTAATAGTTAAAGGAGTCCATGGTTAACACATGAAATTAGCATCACAGAGTTGTGTTTGGTTAATGAAAATTACATACATATCTATCATAATAATTGTACTATTTTGCATGGTGGATAGCGTGTTAATTGAAGGTCTAAAGTCCGAAATTGGGTGGAGAAATTTATCTCGTTTATTTCTCCATTTGAGTACACTTTTGCCCGTTGCTGGATTATCCAATGTGACTAACGTAATAAAAAACAACAACAACTAGTTGTACTGTTTTCCTTGGCCTGTCTTTTATTGTAATTATCATCTTTAATTTATTTTGGGTACACTTCATGACTTAACTGATCTTGAACATTTTATGTTCTTCTCCTTAACCCACATAGCAAGTCCAAATAAATATGTTTCAGCAAAGTTTTTTCGACTGACAATAAAAAGAAAAGTTTTAGACTGATGAAAATGGAATTACGAATGCTGTTTTGAGGCTGTTGTTGCTGTTGCTGTTGGCATGCGATCTAGCGGTCAACCCGCTGCTTGTGGCTTGTGCGCGACATGCGCGGATCCATGTCCGTCAGTTGACCGAGCGTCCTCCGCACGTCATGTTGACATCCGCTGCGCCTGTGATCGTTACCTGTCCTGACCCATCCGTCTATTCATCCGCGCGGGTTAAAGCTTTTGACTTTTGTAGGTCGGTGGTGGAGAAGTGGATTCCTTCCACTTCTGTACGCAGGGAAGAGAGAGAATCCACAGCAGAGAACCTCATTGGACGACCGACTTACGAGTAATTTATTTCTTCCATCCACGAGAGAGAAAGAGAGAGAATCCACAGCAGATTACTGGTTTGGGATAACGAACAATAATAAATCGCCTTGGATGCGGCCACGTGGGCCATGCACCTGTGGGGTATTTGCACATCCAATCTTTTTAAGTTTACAATTTTAGGTGTGTATTATAAAACTCTTCAACCAAATTTTTTAATATAAAATTTTTCATTATCCATAATTATTTTATTTTTAAATATTTTTTCTCATCATACTATATAAATTATCTAACTTTCTAATCATTTTTGTACAACTATGTATATAAATATCCAATCTATTTTAATTTGATTCTATTTAATGCTCATCGTTACCCGTATCAAATTGCGTTATTTTCTTTCATTTCGAAAACTTTTGCACAAAAAACTTTCAATCTGAGAGGTTGTTTATTTATGTAAAATACTTTTCAAACTAAAATTTTTCACTATTCACAACTAAGTTATTTTTTTTTATTTTTTTATTTTTTTATTTTTTTGTATAACTACTATTCTTTTCAATTATTTCAGCATAATTACTCATACGTTTAATTTATCTATTGTAAATTTATTCTCTTTACTCCTTATTATTACCCTTACCATATCACATTTTTCTCTCATTTTAAAAATTTTTATATAAAAAAATTTTCATCAAAAGTTTTATCATTTTCAAAATACATGCCAAAAGTTTTATCACTTTTAAAATACACATTTTATATAATGAGAAATGATCTTGTTAGTTTGAGCTAAGTAAATCATAAAAAACCTTTTTAAAACTTTTTTATTTTTTCTTTATATACTTATTTATCTCAGTATATTTAATATACAAATCAAGTTTTACCATTTTTGAATATATATATATATTTTAAAGATTTTTAAATATAGAGATATTTTAGCCATATTCGGTGGTTGAAAATGGCCAAAATACTCTTATATTTAAAAATCCAAAAAACATATACACATATCCAAAAATGATAAAACTTAGTTTATATATTATATATATCTGTATTAACAAATATATGAGAAAAAAGTAAAAAAAAAAATTAAATAATTTTTTTTTAGGTGGAGTAAGTAAGCTGTTACTTAGCCCGAGCAACAAAAACACTTCTCTTATGTGATTTGCCTCTAAGGTTTGAATTTTAGCAAAACCAACCATTTAAGTTCAAATGTTTTGCAAATTTAACTCTCAACGAAAAAATAAATATTATAGCTTTCTGTTTTAACCAAACTGCCCTCGTCTCTTTTTGTATTTATTTTTACAAAATTGACCCTTGAAGTTTTAAATTTGCAAAACTAACTCTCTAAGTTTAAGAATTACGAAAATCTATTCCTCTATTTAAAAAAATTTACTGTTCATAATTTTTATTTACTAAATTTACTTTACTTGTTGTCTTTTTGAAAAAAACCCTTGAAGCAAGGAGCCTAAATTACATTAAAATATGAAAATAGAACTAGAGCGTTAGATTTGCAAATTGCTTTTCAGCTGACGTAACTTCGCGTTCCCGAACACGCGGCAAATCACGCACGCGCCGGAAACGCGGCTGCTGCTTCGTTGGATAAGGAATTGAAGACGTGGTGTTGATCTCTGACGTGGCACACAGTTGGTTTCGGGTCGTCACATCTCTTCAAACGCGGCGATCAGAAAAAGAAACGTGGGAAGGACGGACGGTAAGCGGCGGGCGGGGGCAGGCACGTGTCAGAATTAATTAAGCGGCTAGACCCAACAGAAACCGTGATCGAGCATAGGGGTGTTAACGGGCATTGTGAAACTATCAGTCCGCCCGTCAACTCGTCTTTAAAGGAGTTCGGGTCGGAATTTTAAATAAATGAACCACTTTGGTCAATAATTTAATTAAATAAATAAATTATAGTTGAAATTTTATAACTTATCAACCCGTTTAGTAATCCATTTAACGTGTTATATCCATTCAATTCATTTTACACATTAAAGTTTTATATATAAATATAAATTTTTTGGTTATTTTTTAGCTAAGTCTTCCTCTTTCTTCCCACCACTTAATTTTTTTTTATTTTTATACTGCTGTCATAATTCTATTTTTTATTATTATCCTATTTCCATTTCATGTCTCAAAAATATCCTCTCACATCCCTTTGCGAGATCATCGTCTATCAAAGTCTAGGTTTTTAGGTCATTTGTTATACAACTCATTAACAACTCATCAATCCATTTATTAAATGGATTAGGATCGAAGTTTTTAAAATGGGTTAATAAACATATTATGGTTGAGATATTTTAAACGAATTAGGATTAAGATTAGGCTCTAATCCGTCTAACCCAATCTGTTAACACCCATAATTGAGTCTTCATACACCCGGGTGCATAATGGGCATCCTATAATCGTAATCGTAACCGTAATCATAATCATAATCATATTTGGGGACTTTTGTTAAAATCCGGCCACAGTCGGATCCACTAGATTTTTGTCCTTTCCCTGTTCCAACTGAGGTCGAAGGCGTGAGGAAAGAAGACGACTAGCTTAGACTTTTTCTATTTAAAAAAAGAAGAAGTCAGCTCCGACTTTTGAGTATGCAAAATATGGTTCCATGTCTCATTGGCTTCCCACTAGTATGTAAATAAGGATGTTCTCAATTCCAACTCAACTAATCTAATATGATTTATAATAAAAAAAATGAGCTTATTAACCTAGACTAAATAATAGTTTACTTAGCTCATCTCAAAAAATTCATTTAAATTTTTTTTCCTATAAACTTGTTAATATAGATATATTTAACATATAAACCAAATTTTTTCTATTTTTAGATATATGTATATATTGTTTAAAGATTTTTAAACATAAAAGTATTTTAGCAATTTTCAACCAATACACTTAAATAAATAAGTTTATGAAGAAAAAATTTTAAAAAAAAATTTAATGAGTTTTTCGAAGTAAACTAAGTAAGTCATTATTTAGCTCGGTTAACGAGATCATTTCTCATTTATAATAGGGTTAGGTTAGACAATCATAATTTGTATGATTTGCAGTTGCTGCAATGCTTTCATAAAGAAAGAAACTTCTACTATCCATGATATCCGAAGCAAATGCAAAGCATTTATTTCGAAGTATGGTTTTTTTTTTTTAAAAAAGATTTTTTCAATCTTAGAGCAGAAATGCATTTTCAAATAAAATTTGACTTGAGATTGAGTTTTATTAATTATATTTAATTACTATTAATTTTAATCAGTTGTTATTGAATCCCAGCAAATTCTGTTTAATTAAACCCCAAATTTTAACAAAGAACTAGTTTATCATTCTTTTTATTTTTATTTTTTAAGATAGGCTACAGTAACACATGAATCACTAAAAGATTTCAATGTGAAACTCTCATTTTATTCTCACTTTGACAATGAAATCAAAATCCAAATAATTATAGAATTTAATAATATTTTTCTACAATAGTACAAAAAACCATTTCAATCAAATTCTTAGATAAGTTGCACTTAATTAAAAATATGTATAATCATACGTAAATTAAGAAAATATTTTCATTTATTTATAAATAAATTAGAATCTAGTAATGTATGTTACTATGGCTTTAGCCTAGTGGTACAACGGTATTGCATCTGAGCATGAATTCTTGAGGTCTAGGGTTTTAAGCTCTAGGTTCGAGATTGTTGATCATGTGATACAATAAAAAAGAAAGAATATAGTAATGCATACTTTATAAAATTAATATATAAATCAAATAATTTATTCATTTTACGCATTTTAAAAATAGGGCTACGAACATATTTAATTTGAATGAAATTTACTTTTAAAATTAAATAAATAATTTAAAATAGATTATATGAGTCGCATTTTAATTTATCATCATGATAGGCATAAAATAAGGATGACATATTCTATCTAAGAATATTGAAGTATGAGTCTTGATTCAAAGCACACTCTTGCACTGAGATTTTAGTACAATCAGGTGCAAATTTTATTTTTTATTTTTTTAAGTTTTTATAAGACTATTAAGATAAGTATATTTAACGTATATATATAAATATATATTAAGTTGTACTATTTTTGGATATGTATATATTTTTAATCTTTAAAAATAGAGCGATTTAGTCATTTTTAAATATTTAAAAACTCCATGTGTTAAAAATAAAAATATATACAAATCTCTAAAAATGTTAAAACTCGTTAAATACATATAGATTAAATGTATTATAAAATATTAAAAAAAATAAAAATAAATTTTGCACCCAGTTGCATTAAGGTTTTAATGCAATCAGATGCATTGCATCAGAAAACCTTGCCAGTAAGAGTTTCTATCTTATTGCCGGTCCCAAGCCCCAAAAAAAGCGAGGGTTGGCATGCCAGACTGGCAGCCGGTGCTATTAAAAATTACCGCCGCATCTTTTATGAATTTTGAAAATATACTATTAAAGATTGCTAAGCATAATAAACATTTTGTTCCTGGAGAGAATTTCATTGTTATTGAGTTATACGAGGGGGCTGTTACGAATGTGAAGATCATTAGTTGAGATACTAATATCTTCTCAGTTAAAATAGGTTTACATCAAGCCTCAACCTTAAGTCTTTACCTTTTTACCTTAGTAATAGTTGAAATTACTAGACATCTCCAAGAAGAAGTACCTTGGTGTATGTTATTTGCAGATGACATTGTTCTAGTACATGAAACTAAAGAAGGACTAAATTTAAAAATGAATAGGTGGGTAGATGCTTTAAAATCTAATGGTTTTAGAATTAGCCGCACGAAAATTAAATATATGAAATGCAATTTTAATAATAGTGAAAATCCGGACGAGGAACCAATTAAGATTTTAGATCAAGAAGTAATAAGAACTAATCACTTTCGGTACCTAGGATTAATAGTTCAAGAGAACGGATAAATTGAAAAAGACATAATACATAAATTGTAAGCAGGTTGGAAGAAATGAAGAAGTGCGTCAGGAATTTTATGTGACTGTCGAGTTCCAATTAAACTAAAAGAAAAATTTTATAAGACTACGATTAGACCTGTTATGCTTTATGGGGTAGAATGTTGGACAACTAAACAACAACATATACAAAAAACGAGCGTAACAAAAATGAGAATGTTAAGGTGGATGAGTGGTAAAATAAGAAAAGTTAAAATTATGAATGAAATAATTCGAGAAAACTTAAAAGTGACACCAATTTATGATAAAATGAGAGAAAATAAATGAAGATGGTTTGGTCATGTTAAACGGAGGACTGAAGTAGCACCGGTTAGGAGAACAAAGTCTATCCAAGTAAAAGGTGGTATGAGAATGAGAGGAAGACCAAAAAAATGGATGAAAGTAATTAAACAAGATTTAAAAATATTACAAATTATAAAAAATTTAGTCTTAAATCGCCAAGAATAGCGCAACAGAATCCATGCAGCCGACCTCACCTAGGTGGGAAATAGCTTATGATGATGATGATGAGATGCATTGAACCAGAACTCTTGAAGTATTTTTTTCAACGACATATAAATTATTAATTTCCTAGTGAAGGTTAAAATAAAAGTGGAAAAATGAAAGTGTGATTTTTTTCAGAAGTTATACAATATAATAGAGATAATGATTGGAAGTAAAATGGATACAATATAGGGTGTCTTTGGCAATAAGTATAAACTGTCAAGTTAAAACTTTTCAATCTAAAATTTTTCACTTGTCATAACTACTATATTTTTTAATCATTTTTCACATTTTCATATACAACTACCATACTTTTCAATCATTTATACACAATTATCCAAAAAACTAACATATCTATTTTAATTTTATACTATTTACTCCTCATCATTACTCCTATTATATTACATCATTTGACAACTTTTACCCTTCAAAACTTTTTATCGAAAGTTTTATCTATTCCCAAACACACCCATAATAAAGATAATGATGAGAAGTAAAATGAACAAAGTTAAAATAGATTAGGTGATGTTGTAAAAATACATGAAAAATGATAGAAATGTAAATACGATGAAAAAAAAGTAGGGCAGATAAATGATTAAAATTTAAAATCAAATTAAAAAGTGTGCAAAAAAAAGTAAGATTTTTCTAAATTTTAATTCTACGAAAAGAATATAGAGAATAGAGAAACAATTATAATGTAAATATAAAAAGTTGCATTAAAAATTTGGAAAGTCATCTGAAAACATGAAAACTAATCCATATTAGAATACCAAAAAGTATAACCTGGCCTCAAAGACAGTCTACCATTTCAATGCGTGGCAATACATGAGCGAGACCAAGTGCCGAATGCTGATTGCCGTCATTTTCGCTCTTCCTTCCTTTACCATCCACATGGGAGGTCGTCAGACCACACGCTCCGCCCTCAGAATGTGGATGACACAAGTCAAAATTATTTAATACGAGACTCATGTTGATAAAACAAAGTTAATATTATGTAGGGTCTATTTGAGAGAACACAGGATTGTTAAATATAATTTGTATCTAAGATGAGAATCTAATGATATATATTGGTAATAAAAAAGTTGCATTTTAAAATAAAAAATTATATTAAAATTTTAAAGAACTTGAAGTTATCCTAAAAATAAGGATATTCCATTCACGGATCGTGCATCTCAAAAGATAGCTTTCTCAGTGATACTCAGCTTTTTCAGTGATGCTCATGCGCTTTGCCCTTCTCATGTTGTCTTCTTTAGGCATTAGCTCCAATGACACTGTGGCAAAAGGTTGTATATAATCTAGTGCATGTCAATAAATAGGGGTGTGACTTGATTATTGTATTTGTGGGTTGACTCGTTAGATACCTTAAAATGGTTATGATACGTTTTTATTTTTATATTTATAGGATGGAGCAGGTTCTAAGTTAAAAAAATATTTTGTTCAATTAGAGTGGGATAGGTTCCAAGGTCTAGGCATCCAGAATCAACTTAAATTATTAATATATATTTAATATAAATTTTATAAAATAGCCTTTATAATAAAATTCATAAATATACTCATTAAATATATAAACACTTTTTAAATCTATCAATTAATTAGTAAATTTAATGAATGAATTTCAAAAATTATACTATTATAATATTAATTTAGGTTTTTAAGTAAGACACATGATAAAATTATAGTATTCAAAATAGAATATAAAGACTATTTAAGAAACTGATTTAAAACGAAAATTAGAACCAACTCGACCTTAAAAAATATGGTATAGTATGCTTAAAATCAACCTGACCTAAAATAAAGTAAGATACGAGTTTTCGAGATAAAGGTAAGGATAGAGTCAACCCCAAACGGACCTATACAAGTTGAACCCCTTATCAACGAATCCTTCATTTGACATCCCCATTTAGAAGAAGTATGTTGCAACTGCTTAGTCTAGCTTTGCCTCTTCAACTTGCTTCTAACCTTCACCACCTCTCTACCTTCTTTGTCTTACTCAAGGATTTTTATCTAGGCAGTGATGGTTGTTGTTTTGTTTAGATTCTTTTTTTGGTGTATTTTTTTCTTCTTCTTTTCATCACTTATAATGTTAGGAATTTGACTTATATTCTTTGCATTCACAAAGTTATACTCATCATCGATACATGAATAAGAGTTGATTCTTTGTTGTCTGATTATTCTTTTGATCTATCTGCTCTTCCACGCAATCAAGTCTCTTAGTTTGTTATTTTATTTGCAATAAGAGTTAAGCTTGATCATATACATGACTAAAGGTTAACACAGAAAATTAATATTTTTTGAAAATGGTGAACAATTTCACTAAGTTTCGTTCACCACTATTGGGTTTCTTTATGTTAATGGCTTGCTTCTCATTGAAGTGAGTAGCTTGTTGCAATTGGCATTTGAGGAATCATTTTCTCTCTCATCACTTATTATTTTAATCTTAGAACATGGATGACATTAAATAACTCTAATAATATTCATGTCTCATTAGTTCAGTCCAGATGATTTAGGCCTAGCCCAGATGGCTAGGGTCCATACTTGACGAATTAATTTTTTTTTATTTAATTTCAACTAGCTGGAGACTTATAGAGCACCTATGGGTGTGGTCGTTTGATTCCTATTTTGGTTGGACGACTAGGTCTAGTGAGTTAGTGGAATCCTATTATATGACTATGGAGGCTTTTATTGGTATTGATCCCTCCGAGAGCACGTTATAAAAATATATTTTACTCGTCGTGACTATCTCTCTCTTGTAGCCTATAGGTCGGCTTATGTAAAGGAACCAACAAGAGAAATGACTAAGAGGGGCACAAAACATTTTACCTACTTGTCATGGCCAATAGGGGCAATGAAGCATAGTACTCCATTTACGAGGTATCTTTCTATTGAATGTCTCTACTTCAAATGTTGATCTCCTTTTTTTCAGTCAATTCCTTGTAGGTGTTATCTTTTCCGGATACTAGTAACCGGTGTCAAGTGGTCAAAGTTGCGTTTAATGGTGAAAGGAATATTGATAGTCTAAGAGGAGAGCATATGGAGGTTTCTCTTTCTTCCTTACCCTCATGTGTCTCTCTTTCCTCTGCTTTTTTCCATTTGAGAGCTGATTAGTATTTATATAAGATCCGGTACTGATAGAATATGCCTTTGTCAAATAAGATATTTGTGATCATTCTTTAGAGATATTCTTTTAAGCAATGTGTTTGTCTGTAGTTGATCGGACCATGAGGTTGCCTTAGCACGATTGGTTTGAGATGACTGAGTCATTGTAGATCTATAGAGACATCATTTCTTAATTAAATGAAAGATAATCTTTTTTCATACTGAGAGTGAGTGCACTCATGTCTCAAGATATCTTCCTCTTCCTTAAGTGCTTCTTCATCTGATCACAGACTTTCTGTCAACCTTGAGTGAGCGGTCAACAAACCGACCTTGCCAAGGCATTCAAACTTAATGAAATGCTCGTTCATGCGGCTCCTTGGTAAATGGTATGCTTTGGCGAAGCTCATTTGCATCGACCCTTAGCCAAGGGTACACTTTGGTGAAACCTTATTCTTTGTTTTAAGAAGAGTTGAACTGGGTCTCGATCTTGTTAATCCAATTTTAGTCTGGCTTATCGCTACCTTTTTCCTTAATAATGGTAATAATACAGAATAATTAGAAAATATCTATGCCGCTGGGACTGAGAGATAGATAAACAAAACAAGGCCAGGCCAAACCAAGCCAAATTTTGGGATGGGACCAGGTTTAAAATCAGAATTTCATGACTTTATGTATCAGAACTAGGGGCGGGAATCGGGGTAGACCATACCGGGTCAAGGTTTGCCTAACTCTGATCCTACTTTTTAAAAATTGAGTTTGATCCTCTTTTTATACCAAGTTGGGACAAGGTTTGTTTGACAATTATTTTTTTTTATAAGTTTCGGGACAAACTTCGAATTGGTATCGGACCGGTTTCGAGATAGCGGGTCGGGTAAAAAATACGGGTTAAATAAGATAATTTTAAGAATTTATATACCTATCAAACATAAATATACATCTCTACTAAATTTAAATATTATATGCTTCAATATTTCACTAATTATTGAAGACACATAATTAAGAAAACAAAATATTTGAAAATACAGTATAAATTTATTAAAATAGGTTAATATACAATTATACATAAGGGTTATATATGTAATAATTTTTTTTTATTCTTATATTGCTTTCTGAATAAATTGATTATTCTATTGTTTATAGAGTTGATTATAAAAAAGTGAGAATTTTGAAAGAAAATAATAATAATAATATTTAAATATAAGTTTATAATTTTTAATAAATTAATATATGCGGAGGAGTCAGACTCTTTGGGTGGGGATATGGTTGACCCACGCCGACGCTATTTTTGAATTCGGGTCAAACTTTTTGACTCATCTCAATAGTCTATATGGGTAAAAAATATATTAATTTTACCATCCAAAAACACGTCAAGGTCAAAATTGGGTCACAAGACGACCCGCGACAATTCCCGCCCTTAATCTGAACACCGGCCGAACTCCACAAATTTTAGGGTCGCCGTTAGTCGGAACCCCGTTTATAAGCCCCATCAGCCATGCCCAAGTAATTACTACCTACCTAACCAAACAGCATAATCTCCCGTTCGTCGCATCATTTGCATTTTTATCGGAAAAGCTGAAACGACCGGCGACTTCGCCAGCGATTCTCCCGCACGGCCACAAATATTATCTACTTCTTCCGGCCCGGGCGGCCGAGCATGATCCATTATTCAGCAGCAGAGCATCCGAGAAATCCATCCCCAGCCCCTCACTCGCCTCACCTCCGTTTCTCCGTTAGCGCCTCCATAAAGGACGTCTCGCTCCCGCCGTTGAACGGTCGTTGCGCGGCTCTTCAAAATATCCGTCTCTCTCCCTTTCTTTCTGTGCCCTCTTCCCAACTACAATGCGGAGATCGTCCTTTCTCCTCTCTCGAACTCTCTCCGCCCTCCGAAACCCGAGGACGCCGCCTTGCCTCGTCGCGCACTCGCCCTTCCTCCGTCCCTATCTCCCTTTCTGCTCCTCCAGCCATGAATCGCCTCCTTCGCCCGCCGAAACACCGAACGGGGAAGATTTGATCTCGTCCTCCGAGGCCAAGAAGTTGCTGCGGCTGGTGAATGTGGAGGCTCTGAAGAGGAAGCTCGGAATGGATGGCGGGGAGGTGATCCGATACCCCGATCTCCTCCGGGAATGCGAGAGCATGGGTGTCGCACGGTCGTCGGAAGAGGCAGCTGCGTTCGCTCGTGTCCTGGATGAGGCCGGCGTGGTGCTGCTTTTCCGGGATAAGGTCTATCTCCATCCCGAAAAGGTGAAGTTCTGAAAATTTCTCCCCCTTTTTTTGCCTCTCCCTTCGACCGGATTAAGTGCATCTGATTTCTCCATTCAAAAAAAAAAGTGCATCTGATTTCATCGGGTTGTTAGCTGTCTTAAAGGCCATATTGCATTTTTTTTTACCCCAATCTCTCTTCAAATTTCTGTTGTTGCCTTTTCGTTATTTTGATTGAAATTGGATTTTACAAACAGCATTGGTTCTTTCGTTGTGTTCCTTTCATTTCCTCCCTTACCGATGCCTGGATTTCCCTTCAAAAAAATCTCTCGCCCCTGTTTTTATTGGGTTAATGAAATCGCTTTATGGATATGCAATTTACATTTTTTTCTCTTTTCTTTTTACCTTGCTTGATTAGTCTTTATCCTTCAATTTTTTTAAAAAAATTATTATCCCGACGTCCGTATGGGTAACATTTAAAAGTGAAAAAAGAAAATTTTACTGCTGATATGATTTGATATTACCTTACTTTTTCTATCGTTACCCGTGCTTTCTAACATTTTTCCTTGTCTTTTCATATTTCTCTTACAACTTATTAATTTTAAGTTTGTACTTTTTTTAATTTTCTCGTCTTTACTCTAATTATTACATTTAAAAAAAAAATTGTTTACACCTTTTCACTTTTGCTTTTACTTCAGTAAAAATCCTGAATGCAGTTGTCGAGGCATTCGTTTATTTTTCTTGGATTTTGTTCATGCAACTCCGTTGGAGCTGGAACGAGTGGCATTTTTACTTTCCGAATTGCCTGCTGCTTTTCATGGAGAAATTCCTTCCAAGTTCCCGTGTTAATCCGCAATGCATGCCACACGTCCACGCATCCCCAAATGCTTATATTCCTTTGTGGTTGGGAGTTGGGACCCACCCACCTTTGCCTGACCTTGCTACTGTCTTCAAGCAGATGGCATCTCTGTTTGGATCCATTGCAGCTGCTGCCCTGCTGCTGATTTGCTCTATGCAGCCCATGAATTGCAAAATTATCTGAACATCAGCACCCCACATTCACATTCTCTATTATCAAGAGATTGGGGCCATGGAAAAAGATAAACGCCCAGTTCTTTATTGAGGTCAAAACTATCTAGGTAATCGCAAGCTGCCGAGCCCATCCGGATATTGCTTCTAAAGGATGTCCACTAGGAATAAAGATACCAGCTTCTATTTTTGTAGTCTCCTTCACATGTTCTCCCCTTAAATTATTTGGGAAGGGGTGTTCGTCGCAGAGACTATGATGGTCTTCAATTGGATTTTTTTAATTTTTATGTTAAGCACATATTTACTTCTTGATTAAAGTATTTAATTCCATTTGTAAAATAATACAATTATTACTCATACGAGAACCAATCATTCAAGAAAATGGAAAAATTGGCGGCGAATAACTGTATGCTATCGGAAATTTATGTAATCGTTGCTTGCCAATAAAATAAATAGTGTAGTTTAATTGTATGAGATGGAGATAGAAACAACAGCAATTAGGAGAACTAAAGCTTACTGGAAAAGAACCCTGTAATGTAAGTGGGTATCGTCTCTCTTCTTCCCTCTACACAGCAGTTGTATGTTTTTTTTCCCCAAAAAGAACTAAAGCTTATTGGAGAAGAACCCTGTAATGTATGTTTTTACATAAGATTTCATTCATCTTTGCAATTTGGAGGGCTAGGATGTCCCTTTATCGTTGAATTCACCCTTTCTGTTTCTTTTAGGTCGTTGAGCTTTTAAGAAAAGCGCTGCCTCTGGCATTGATTCCAGACGACGACCCCAGCAGAGAAGAACTGAACGAGCTTGTGAAAAGGAAGGAAGAGATAGATAGGCTAGCGCACAGGCATGTCCGTCGCATCCTATGGTCTGGGCTGGGCTTCCTAGTGGTTCAAGTAAGCCTTTTTTTCCGTCTGACGTTTTGGGAGTTCTCGTGGGATGTCATGGAGCCCATCACATTTTTCACCACCATGACTGGTATAGTCGTTGGATACACGTACTTTCTCCTCACATCAGGAGACCCAACGTATCAAGATCTGATGAACAGGCTCGACTCGTCCAGGCGGAACAGACTGTACAAGAAAAAGAACTTTGACATACAACGATTTTTGGAATTGCAGAAGAGGACCAAATGCCCTCTAGAGCATTTTAGTGGGAAGGTCTAGATATGATGCAGTTCATAAAAATCGGATGCCACATTGGGAACACTTGTGGGTTTTCATTTTTAACCATGTAACACTCACCATCTATGTACCATGTAGTATGTTCAACTCAGGTTTTGTTTCTGCTTCTGGGTTACACCATTTCATCTGTAGGAAGATGGGAATCGAGATAGAGCTAAGATTTGTGCTGTTGTTGTAACTGAAATTTGATAAGATTTCCAACTGTTGCTGATTAAGCAGCAAAATGATTCATAACACCAAGCCACAATGGCTATATATATAAATGAATAGATCATTCTTTCTTGGATGGTGAGTGATGCAATCCTTGAGGAACTGGAGTTCACTATATATGATTTATTTTTATTTTTATTTTTATTTTTTTGGAGAACTAGACTGTTCAACCACTTGCCTACTTGCTTTTACTTGATGGAAAAGTAGTGATTTGTTTGGCCGGCATTGCCTGTAATGAAGAAATCCCGTCTTCGATTCTCGGGAGAAAAAAAAAGAAAAAATTTCGTCTTCCGTATATTTATCTCGAGCACCCTAAGGGTGTGTTTGGTTGGAGGTAAAACTTTTGGTGAAAAGTTTTTGGAGTAAAAGTTATCAAATTAATAAAAAATGATATGATATAATAGGAGTAATAATAAGGAGTAAAGAGAATAAAGTTAAAATAGATAGGTTAGTTGTACGGGTAGTTGTGTAAAAATGATTGAAAAGTATGGTAGTTTGTATAGAAAATGTGAAAAAATAATTAAAAAATAGAGTAGTTATGGAGATTGAAAAATTTTAGATTGAAAAGTTTTAGTTAACACTTTTTTGCCCCAAACAAACACTGAATAGAGAAACTTGCATATCATAGCGTCTTACAGGAATTGCATATATGGTGAGCAAAATACTCAGTTGTCACGTTGTTCCTGAAGCGCGGTTTGCGTACAAGAGGTGGAGACAAAATTTATCTCATTCGCTGTAGTTACAATGCGGGTGTGTTTGATTGGGCGGAAAAAAAATGTTAATAAAAATTTTTCAATAAAAAAACTCTTCACCCTCCTAATTATTCTGTTTTCAACATTTTTCTGTAAAAATTACTCTGTTGTTCAATCATTTCCACATAATTATCCGTACAAATAACCGAGCGGTAATCTTTTACGACAACCGCCCTCTCCGACCATCCCTCTCAACCGTTGGATCAGGCGGAGAGGTTTCGGAGCGTCGGATGAAATCTCGAGAATGCGGCGGCAGAGCAGCAAAATTAATGACGGTCACTTTTGTGACCAGCCGTTGTCAGAATGGGAGATTTGCGGCCAGCCCCTCCTAGCCCTCTCCCTCTCCCGCCCGTCTTCCCTCCTGGCCTCTCCCTCTTGCTGCCCCGCCCGTCCCGCCCTCTCCCTCTCGCTGTCCGTCCATGCCAGCCGCATTCTCGCTCTTCTTCTCCCGCTCGCCCAACCCTCTGCCTCTTCCTCTCCCGTCTTCTTACTCGACATGTACGCGCTCATGCTGCTGTCCCTCAGCGCCTGCGCCTTCATGATCCTCTCCATGTTCGCCGTCCAACCGTACTCTCCCGTCATCAAACAGCACGACGAGTCCACAATCCTATCCGACACCACAACCTTCTCCACTCTGTTCCCCAATATCTCCTTCATCGTCTTGCACAGCCCCTCGAATGTCGCCTTCTTCTCTTCCTTCCTCTTCCTCTCCTCCTCGTCTTCCTCCAGCTTCAGCCGTTCCCTGGTCGCTGACACCAGCTTCTTCCCGTCGTACTCCTTCAGCTGTCCTACAGCGTACTCGTTGATGGCGTCCACCATGAACAGGACTTCGTACCCCCTCCTCTTCAGTTGCTCCAGGAAGGGCGAGTTCTCCACGGCCTTCCTGCTCTCGCCCGTGATATAGTAGATATCCTTCTGCCCCTCTTTCATCTTTGTCACGTAGTGTTGTGATTATTGTTCAAACACGCATAGATTTACGTGGTTCGGAACTCCCCTACTCCACGACGGCAACCTTCACTATCTTATGTTTTAGGGTTGCCATAGTCCACTATATATATGTAATGAGTTTATACAATTTACATAATTACACCAACTTGCATGATATTACATAATAAACATATTTTGTCAACACTCCCCCTCAAGTTGGTGAATAAATATTTGTGAAATTCATTTTTTTCAGTATTTCCTCGAAATGTCTTCTTGGCAATGCTTTTGTGAATATGTCCGCAAGTTGATCATGGCTTCTAATATATGGAGTTTCAACAATCTTCGCTTGTACTTTATCTCGAACATAATGACAATCGACTTCAATATGTTTAGTTCTCTCATGAAAAACTGGATTTGACGCTATGTGAATAGCTGCTTGATTATCACAAAACAATTTCATTGGCTTTTGAATGTGAAAGCCTAGTTCCTGTAAAACAGATTTCAACCAAATCAGTTCACTTGCAGTAGAAGCCATAGCCCTATATTCTGCTTCAGCACTTGATCTTGCCACAACGTTTTGTTTTTTACTTTTCCATGTTACAAGATTTCCACCAACAAAAGTACAGTATCCTGTTGTTGATTTTCTATCTTTTGGATTTCCTGCCCAATCTGCATCTGTATATCCAAGGATTTCCATATGAAGAGAAGCACTAATATGGCCATGAG
Source organism: Annona cherimola (assembly GCA_030490835.1). Classification (NCBI taxonomy): domain Eukaryota; kingdom Viridiplantae; phylum Streptophyta; class Magnoliopsida; order Magnoliales; family Annonaceae; genus Annona; species Annona cherimola. The sequence goes on along the minus strand of CM059977.1, from coordinate 9,011,583 downwards.
GTTTCATCCATATTCCTTTACCTGGACAAGATTTCAAATATCTGAGAATGTGATCTGCCATTTTCATATGCTCAATAGTAGGGGAATGCATAAACTGACTAATAAAGCTCACAGCATAAGAAATATCGGGCCTTGTGACAGTAAGATATATTAATTTTCCCACAAGCCTTTGAAACCTTCCAGGATTCTCTAGTGGCTCACTTGTTTTAATAAATTTGGTTGTATAATTCATTGGAGTATCAACTGGTTTTGCTCCCAGTTTTCCAGTTTCCTTTAACAGATCTAGAGTGTATTTTCTTTGACACAAAAATAATCCCTTCTTAGAGTAAGCAATTTCCATTCCTAGAAAATATTTCAACTTACCGAGATCCTTCATGTCAAATGTTTTGCTGAAGTACTTTTTGAGATCTGAAATTCCAACGTTGTCATTTCCAGTGATGATTATATCATCAACATAAATCAAGACAACCACCATTTTGAGATTATTCCTTTTGACAAACATTGAGGAATCTGAGGTACATTTGACAAAGCCAAACCTAATAAGTGCAGTACTGAGTTTACTATACCATGCTCTGGGAGACTGTTTCAAGCCATAGATCGCTTTATTCAGTTTACATACCAAATGCTTTTGTTCTTCTAACATGTGTCCAGGCGGAAGTCTCATATATACTTCTTCCTCTAGATCCCCCTGCAAAAAAGCATTTTTGACATCCATCTGGAACAATGACCATCCAAAATTAACAGCTACAGACATTAAAATTCTGACTGTGTTCATCTTAATAACAGGTGCAAATGTATCTTTATAGTCAATACCATATGTTTGAGTAAATCCTTTTGCAACGAGCCTGGCCTTATATCTTTCTATAGATCCGTCTTCTTTGTATTTAATTCTATATACCCATTTGCACCCTACTAGTCTTTTTCCTTTTGGTAGTTGAACAATATCCCTGTTTGATTTTTATCAAGAGCTTTGAGTTCGTCTTCCATAGCAATTTTCCACCGTGGCAGGCTAATGGCTTCATGAAAACTTGTAGGCTCATTATGAGAATCAATACTGGTTAAAAAAGTAGAATGCTTCATGGAGATTTTATCATAGCCTATATAATCCTGAATAGGAAAAACTGCTGCATGATAAGTATAGAAATCTTGTAGTCTAGAAGGAGGTCTTGGAACTCGTGAAGATCTACGAGGAGCCACAAGGTCTTCATGAGAAGGAGCCACATGGTCTTCATGAAGGACCACGGGGTCTTCAGGAGGAGGAGAAATAGAAATGTCATCTTCTCTCATAGCTGACTCTTCATTAGTAGTTGAGGATAATGGTAATGGCCTAGGTGCAAAGTCATTGTGAATATACTCCCCCTGACTTTGAACCTGAGTTGAAAAGAAAGGTTGATTCTCAACAAAGGAAACATCTCGGGAAATAAACAGCCTGTGTAGATCAGGAGCATAACATTTGTATCCTTTTTGAGTAGAGGAATAACCAAGAAAGACACATCGATGAGCACGGGAGGCAAATTTACTATGATTTTGAACATGCACATAGCAGAGACAACCAAAGACACGAAGATGACTAATATCAGGTTTTCTTCCTCGTAAAATTTCTAGAGGAGTTTGGAATTTCAACAAGCGACTTGGTAGACGATTGATAAGATAACAACTGGTAAGAACAGCATCAGACCAGTATTGTTTTGGAACATGCATTTGAAATAGCAAGGCTCTAGTTGTTTCTAGGATGTGTCTATTTTTCCGTTCAGCAATCCCATTCTGTTGAGGAGTCCCTACACAGGAAGTTTGATGAATAATGCCATGAGATGTGAGGTAAGACGAAAAAGAATGATTGACATATTCAGTACCATTGTCAGTTCTCAGTATTTTTAATGCAGCACCAAATTGAGTGATAATCATATTATGGAAGTTCTGAAAAACTTGCAGGACATCAGTTTTGGCTTTTAGCAAATAGATCCAAGTGGAACGAGACATGTCATCAATGAATGTAACAAAATATTTGTAACCCTCACGAGAGTCTATTGGGGCAGGTCCCCAAACATCTGAATGAACTAAATCAAAAGGTTTATGTGAGAAACTAGAATGTCTTGGAAAAGGCAATCTATGCTGTTTAGAAAAATGACAAGCTTCACATTCAGCAACTGACATGGAAGAATTAAAAAAGTGCAGTATTGGATTAGAAGGATGTCCTAATCTTCGATGCCATAGTAAAGAAGAAGCTGTGTCTTTCTCCCCAATAAAAGCCTTTTGTGATGTCTCTAAGACATAGAGACCCTGATTGATTTTTCCTTCACCAATCTTCATCCCCGTGGCCCTGTCCTGAAAAATCACCGAGTTTGGAGAAAAAAACCACATTGCAATTCAAATCATTAGTAATCTTGCTGACAGACAATAAATTAGTGGTTAACGATGGAACATATAAAACTTCAGAGGTGTTGGAGAGCAATTGAGTTTGTCCAACTCCTTGAATTGGAACTATTTGTCCATTGGCAACTGTGACTGAAGGCATTGCTACTTTAGAGTGAAGTTTTGATAGACAATGGACATTCCCACTCATATGATCAGTTGCACCAGAATCTATTACCCAACCATTTTCATGCGAAGAAGAGAATAAAGTCATACCAGAAGGCTGAGCAAAAGATGTGGAAGAGCCTTGGGAAGTGTTTTGCTGAATAAGAAGTTGAAGTTGCTTTGCTAGACTTTCTATTGCAGATTGAGAAGAAGGAACACTTGCACTGACTTGAGCTGCTATTTGGTTATCAGACTCCTTCCCTTTAGAGGTTCTTAAATAGGGATATAAGACCCAGCAACGATCTTTACTATGTCCAGCTTTGTTACAATGATCACAATATGGACGATGGCCTCTGCCTCGTCCTCTGCCTCGAAATGTGGTTGTTCCTTTCAGGTTGGATTTAATAGCGAGAGCATGACTTTCAGTTCCTATTTTATTATCTGATTTCATTGCCCGTCTTCGTGTTTCTTCTTGTTGGATAATGGCACAAACATTGGAGAATGAAGGAAGTGAAGGACTCATTAATATCTGTCTCTTAAGATCTTCATAATCTGGTTTTAGGCCAGCCAGTAACTGAAAAGTTCGGTCTTGCTCTTCTCTTTTTAAAAAGTTTTCTATGGTGTCAACTGGAGGACGATATTGTCTTAGTTCATCCCAACGCTTTTTCAAAAAACCTAAGTAGTCAACAAACGATTGATCTGAATTTTGTTCTGCACGAGCAATTTCTTGTTGCAATTCAAAAATCCTGGAAGCATTGTTCTCTTGACCATACACTTCTTTGAGAGAATCCCACAAAATTTTTGCATTTTCCGAATAAGCAAAAATCTCATATATTTGTGGTTCCATTGAATTAAATAGCCATGTCATGACTAAGTTATCCATAGTTAACCATTCTTCAAAAATAGAGTCTTCGGACTTTGGAGTAGAAATTTTACCGTTAATATATCCGAGTTTGGATTTTCCACTCAGAGCTACAGTAACTGCTCTTGCCCATGACAGATAATTTTTTCCATTTAGCAAATTGGTAGTTAACTTTATGTTGGTATCATTATTGCCCAAAGAAGAAGCCATGAAGACCAGAAATACCTGGCTGATGAGAGTTTGCTCTGCTCAAGAAACTAGATCTAAAAAATCAGATCTGTTCCGCTCCTACTCTGCTCAAAATCAGAGGCGGAAGCCGAGACGATGAGAGTGAGAGAGAGATGACAAGGCAGTTCGTTCTGCTAGTCCTTGCTGTAGCATTAGCAGCCACTACGTGCCTCGCGCGGTGCTCATGGATCTCGTGCCTGGCACGATGGACAGCATCCGCCACCTCCTCCAAGCATCAACAGCAGCAGCCGTGCAGGCAAGATGGAGTGGGCACCCAAGCTCCACAAATAGAGATCCTGCTCCGGCGTCGCATCCACCAAGTCTCCGGCGCCGTTGTCCCGCCCAAAAGAGAGCACCTTGCGGAGGAGCTTCTCCAAGAAGCTGCGGAGAAGCTTCTGGGAGAAAACCCAGCGGGAGGAACTCGAAAAACAGAGTCGGGACTCGCGTTCGGGACGAGGAGTCAGAGAAGAAGAGAACGAAACACCTCGATGCCGCCGGCTTCTTCTCTTCGATCTCTTCCGCCAGTGCCGTCCCGGCAAGCCGCAGAAGCAGCAGCAGTAGCAGTGGGCGGAGCAGCTGGTCGGAGACCGATTTCACGATCCGATCGTCGAGTGGCAGTTCGGTGTATTCGGGGGAAAACGAGGGGCGCGATGGTAAAAATGCCGTCCCCGAGGAGAAGAGCCGCAGCTGCGACCTCGCTGTCGGTGGGGATACTATGGGGACAGCCACCTGCTGCAGAGAAGCAGCGAAGGTTACTGAGGGCAAAGAAGAGGCGGGAATGCCGTACGAGGAGCAGGAGCCTCGGCCGGGGCGGCTGGATTGCTGCTGGAAACGAAAGCGTGCGGCAATCCGCTAGACGGCAAACGCTGCCGGAGAAGACACAGGCTGCAACGGGGCCGGCGATCTGCTGTGGATCTGCCGGAGACGGATGGCGATGGCGACCTTTGGGTGGTAGCAGCGACCAGCAAGAAAGGAGACGCGTGGAGGGGCGCGAAAAACAGGATTCTGTACTTCTGCGTTCTGGCGTCTGACGTCCACCACCGAAATGTGTGGGGGTATCGATCCTGGCAGTTTGCGTCCACCACAGCAAGCCTCCAACAGTCGTCTTCTATTTTCTCATTGGGTGATCCGAACGCCTGCTGCCGGAGATCAATCTGGAGAGGACGTAACCTTGCTTTGATACCATGTTGTGATTATTGTTCAAACACGCATAGATTTACGTGGTTCGGAACTCCCCTACTCCACGACGGCAACCTTCACTATCTTATGTTTTAGGGTTGCCATAGTCCACTATATATATGTAATGAGTTTATACAATTTACATAATTACACCAACTTGCATGATATTACATAATAAACATATTTTGTCAACACGTAGTCTTTCAAGCTTGTCATCTCGTCCCCGCTCTTAGTCGAATGGTACCGCAGCAGCTCTGCTAGCTTCACCCTGTTCTGGCTATCCTCGTGAATCCCCAGCTTGATGTTCTTGGAGAAGGCGTCGTAGAACTTGGCGTAATCCTCCTTGTTCTCCGCAATCTCCATGAACAGCTCGATTCACTTGTTCACCAGATTCTTCATTAGAAAACCATATACAATTTGGTTCGACGATGCATTAAAGACAACATCAATCAAAGCAAAAAAAAAAAAAAATTTACTCGATAACTTCACATTTGAATTACAACAATACACTCCAGCACATGACATGAACTAGTTGCTCCAGAGGAGAATCCTCGTGGTGACTCAGAACATTCAAAGCTTCGTCTGCCCCCGAGAAACAAGAGAACCCTTGGATTTTTCCAGCTTTGTCGCTACTGCAAATGGTTTTAGTCCTATCTACCTTTGCCTTCAACCTCGCCATCTTCGACCTCTACGATGTTTCTTCGGCGGTTCCAAATTTAGCTGCCCAATCATCTTCTTTCAATTTGGCCACCATTGCCAGATCTCATGTCACCGCATCTTTCCAAAATTTATTGAGCAGAACTCCACATTACTAGCAGCCGTCCCTATCCAAATCAAGGAGTTCTATCAACTGACTCAATAGTAGATAAAAATCAACTCCCAATCTTTCACTGATCCAGCAACAAAATTGCAGACCATCTCGTGGCTTTCCCCTTCGTCTGTGGCTTCTTGATCATAGCCGGTCAGATCTATGTTAGCTTTACCGCCCTCATGGAATCCCCTAATCCATGTGGTCCCTAAACTCCAGAGGATGCGGGGGACAGTGGTTGGCTAGAGAAGTTCGACGACTAATGCTGCTATGTGCTAGCGCGTACCAAGGTTGGTAGAAATGGAGGGTGAGTCGGTACTCTGTCCCCTCTTCAAGCATGTTCGTCCCTCTTTAGGCATGTTCGTCCTTACCTCGTTAGAGTCCGCCATGGCCGTTGACGAGTTTGAAGATGGGCAGCAAGGAGGGAGATGGAAGGAGGGAGGCATGAGAGAGAGCCAGACGTGAGGTAGAGCCAGGGCGAGCGAGAAGGGAAGAAGAGGAGAAACGAGAGCTGAGCCAAGTCAGCGCCAAGGAGCAATTTGCAAATTTTCATGGAATTCTGCCTTCCAGTGCCTGAACGGCGGATGTTAATCCTGCTCGATCGAACGATTGTAACGTGTGGTCGGAAAGAGCAACGACAACAGCACAATGAGAGAGAGAGAGAGAGAGAGATGAGGGGCCCGTGCGAAAAAATCCAACCTAACAGGAGCCTGTGTGGTAAATTCCAAAGCATTAATTCCTCTCCCTGCACACCACATTTTCAGCGTCTCATCCAGCGGCCCAAAACGAGCCCGCACGATCCAGCACTGGTCGGAAACATCCGGTTTTACCGACCGGTCGGTAAAGATTAAAATTTCAAATAACTTATTTATTCTCTTTATATATTATTATTACTATTATCATATCATATCATTTTTTATCAACCTGATTACTTCTACACTAAATATTGTTCATCAAAAAAATTTATAATTGATTTGTAGGGCTTTCCTTTTTCAGGAGCTTGTTGGCAGAATTTTCTATGAGTGTGTTTGGTCGGAGATGAAACTTTTCGATAAAAAAATTTTATGGTAGAAGTTGTCAAGTTGATAGAAAATAATGTGATATGATAAGAGTAATAATGAGGGGTAAAAAGAATAAAATTAAAATAGATAAATTAGTTATATGGGTAGTCGTATGGAAAAGATTGAAAAGTAGTATTGTTTATATAGAAAAATATAAAAAAATAATTAAAAATAGAATAATTATGAAAAGTGAAAATTTTCATATTGAAAAATTTTAATCAACAGTTTTTGTGTTTAACCAAACACACCCTATATCTTTTAAGCCGTTGCAGGTAGTAAAACGGTCAAAATAAAAATAATAATAATAAATAAATAAATAAACATGCAAAACAGTCGATACGAACGGCAGACGATTTCCGGATTTAAATGAGCCAAACTAGGTCGAGCTTTAATTGAGTTTCATCTTATCGTAAAGATAAATAATCCGAATTTAGTTACTAAAACAAAATTGGTCCAAATTTAAGCGTAAAGCTCAAATTATAATTCGAACCGACGTTAGTTTATTAAATTGACTTCAGCCCAAAATGGTTACATCTATTTGACATATTCTTCTCACAGTTCAACGTGAAGAAGCTAACCATCTGTAAAATCAAGTTAATCTGATTGAAATCTAAACCTCGGCCGGAACCCACATTCGACATTAAACACTGTTTGCCTAATTAAAGAAAAAAAGTGGCCTTAATTTTTTAAAATGTCTATGTCAAGTCTATAAATCATTAGGAGGTAACATCGACCATATATTGAATAAGCATTAGATAAATAATTGGGAAATGCATGACTAAGAAATTGAAAACATTAGTAATAATACAATAAGAAAGTTGAGTTAATTGATGATCAGTAAAGTGGTAAATGCAAAACAAGGAGGAGGGCTAGAGGGCGGAGGCAGGACAAGGTGGCAAAAACAAGCTGGATGTAAATGGCAGCCACATTCCTCTGTAGAACCAGAACCGCGCAAACACAGCGCCTTCATCTCTCGCAATGCCAATCAATCCTTCGACCCTCTGGAATCAGCAAACTCTGCCCAAAATGCGCGCGAGCAATCCATCGATCCCCTCCAGATTCCGATTCCCCCAGCGTTCGCGGAGTCAGCGATTCGATTCGTCGGTGCTACGACGAAGGCGACCCAAGGCTTCTTTCCCTGCGGATCGACCCTTGCTTGAGCCCTGAACAAGTGGTCACTGTCGCGGCAATGCTGGTTGAAGAAGCTGGCCCTGCTGTCGCTCTTAGTTTCTTCGACTGGGCCGTTGGCCGCTCCGAATATCGCCATTTCATGCGCTTGTACATAACGATCGTCGCCTGTTTGGTCGATTCCGGCGCTTCCGAGAAGGCCCATGAGGTAGCTCGGCGGATGGTGAGGAATTTTGCGGAGGTTGGAAAGCTGAGGGAAGCCACGGATATGGTTGTTGAGCTTCGGAGCCGAGGCTTACCTCCTAGCGTCCACACCATGAATTTCGCTATGCGTGTAGCGTTTGAAATGGGGCTGGTTGAGCTGGCGCGGAAGGTGTTTGTGGAAATGACTGACAGAGGAGTGGCGCCTGATTTTTGCAGCTACAAGACCCTGGTCGTTGCATATTGTAAAGCAGAGCGTGCTGTTGAGGCAGACCAATTTTTGAAAGCAATGATGGAGAGGGGTTTTTGTCCTGACAATGCTACATGTACTGTGATCATCAATGCGTTCTTCAGCCAAGCAAATTACGTTGGGCGGATTTTTGGGCTTTTCGAGAGGATGGACAATGCGGGCAATGCACCAAATATTATCAACTACACTGCTTTGATCAACGGATTGTGTAAGAGAGGCAGCGTGAAGCAAGCATTTGAAGTTTTGGAGAACATGGTTGGGAGAGGCTTGAGACCAAATGTGTATACCCACACTGCTTTAATTGATGGTCTCTGCAAGAAAGGTTGGACCGAGAGGGCTTTTCGGCTGTTCTTGAAGCTTGTGAGGAGCGGCACGTACAAACCAAATGTATGTACCTATACGGCAATGATTGGTGGTTACTGCAAGGAGAACAAGCTGAATAGGGCAGAGATGCTTTTGTCGAGGATGGAAGAGCAGGGCTTGGTACCCAACACTAACACTTATAATACTCTTATTGATGGGCACTGTAAAGGTGGTAATTTTGATCGGGCATATGGATTGATGGATAGAATGGTGAGAGAAGGCTACGTGCCCAACATGTGTACTTACAATGCAATTGCTGATGGCCTCTTCAAGAAGGGAAGGTCTAGAGAGGCTCGTAGGCTGCTTGAAATGGGAGTTGGACATGGATTGCAAGCTGATCAAGTGACATATACCATTCTCATTGATGCGTGCTGCAAGCATGCTGATCCAAAGAGGGCCCAGCATTTGTTGGATGAGATGATTAAGGTGGGCTGCCAGCCTGACATTCAGACGTACACAACATTGATTTCCATGTTTAGCAAGCTGAGGATGATGAAGGATAGTGAGAGGTTATTGGAGGAAGCAACAAGCTACGGGCTTGTTGCAACTAAACAAACATATACTTCCATGATATGTGGGTATTGTAGAGATGGGGCTGCTAATATTGCTTTGAAGCTTTTCAGTCAGATGGCTGGGCATGGTCTGGCAGCTGATTCCATTACCTATGGAGCTCTGATAAGTGGGCTTTGTAAAGAATCCAGACTGCCACAGGCGCGAGAATTGTACGATACAATGATCGATAATGGGCTCTCACCTTGTGAAGTTACTTCTGTCACTGTCATCTATGAATTTTGCAAGAGAAACGACAGCTGCACAGGTATAGCTATCTGGGATAGATTGGAAAAGAAACAGTGGGTTCGGATTGGGAACATCTTAGTTAGGAAGCTTTGCAGTGAGGGGAAGGTAGACACTGCTGCCATCTTTTTCCGCAGGCTGCTTGAAAAGGATCGGAATGCAGACCGCATTACTCTAACCGCTTTCTTGAGCACTTGTTACGACAACAACAAGTATTCTGTTGCTTCTGATTTAACCGAGAATTTCTTGAAGGAGATTGATCATCTTTATGCTCGCAACGCAGCAACTGTTTCCTGAATTAAGATCAGCGGCAGCGTGTTTCTCTCACCAATTTGTCACGTTCCTTAAGGCCCATCTCCAATTGGACTATTTGGAGAAGAGCATAAGCTTCAGTTCACCTTAAGGGCTTATTTGGCCTAGCGTCCACAGAACACAAAGTCCCAGAAATGCAATCCAATTATGGAGAGGATCAAGTCCATCACTTCTTTTTAAAAAAAGAAAATTCCATTCTTTAAAAGGAAAGCATTTCTGTGCTTTGGCCAAACAAGCAGAGCCCGCAACACCCCGCAAATAGGTCTGTGGGCGCCACATGTGCGCGGATCAAGAAAGCACTGCTGTTATATGCTTATCAAAATGAGATTTTTAATGCTGAGCCCACCACATTGTAGTAATCAATGCAGATGCAATTTGAGCAGTGGATCTAGGTCCTATGTGCAGCATCGAAATTTCCCCATTCGGCTGCTGTCCCGAAATAGAACACCAGAACAGCTCTGCAACCCTGTTGCCAGAACTATGATGGTGTAAAGAATACTGGATCAATAATTGGCCAGTGGATGAATGAAAGAAGACCTTGGGCCCTGCAAAACCTAATCTCTTCTGCCCGTCAGGTTATCTATGCAATTTCTTCTGCCTCATCAGGTTATCTATCTCCACTTATGGCCCCCGACAAGACTCCTCCAACAGGTAAATCTGGTGATATAGGTGGGCTTCTGTTTCTACCTGCTGCGTTTTTATGAAATGGTTGACAATAACTTTCTACAATGGCATGACCAGCTGCAGATTCGGTTGGCACCTTAAACAGAAAGTACAGAACGTTTTTCCGCTATCTTCTAATCTAACCAGCAGCTGATGATGGTTGGCAATGGCCATATTTGCATAGTGATTTCTTTATTAGGCGTTAGATCTGTTAGGCCAAATGATTTGTGTTGATGTCTACTCCATCATCCCTGATCATTAGCCAACATGAGGAATCAATCAGACTGCTTTCGAGCTATGGGTTATTTACTGCGAGGAATCTTGGCGTTGGACCCAGATCATGCCTAACCTGTGCCTTTCTTTTTCTATACTGGGCAAAATCTGACGCTTTCAATATGCCGTCCATTACGCTACATTTCTACAATCTTTATTACGAGCGTGGTCCCTATGATGAATTGAAATGTAATTTGTTTAATTGAATCAATTTAAAGTATAAATTTTTAAAAACCCAAGTATTAATTTATAGAATTTTTAATCATGACGTTAGGATTGCGTCAATTGCAACCCCAACCGAGTTACACCCTACAGTGCCTGATTCATTTTCAATCGCATGAAAATAGATGATCGATGATGCCTACGAAAATTCATTTTCAACTGCTAGGAGCGCCTGCCGATCGAGCAAAAAGTCCGGTTATCAAATCCCGCTTGTCTTTAAGGAAAGACACAAAAAAAAAAAAGATCTCGCTTGTCTTTAAGGAAAGAGACACAAAAAAAAAATATCCCGCTTGTCTTTTCAAGAACAATATTTCACGTTGATATATTGTCGATTATACAGTTGTAAAAAATATGTATTTGGATTGACTTAAGTTGTAATGTAAAGTAATAAAAAATTATTATATAACCAATCAAAAAATTTATTACATAGAAAAATAAAAGGTGGATTAAAATTTAACTCTATTCGACGTATGTCAGACGAAAAAGTGCAGAGGAGTATTAAAATCCAACAATATGCGGACTTTTTCACTTTCACTTGGCGGATAGGTACAATGTCTCATCAGAGACTTTTCCGCTTGTGCAGTGGGGGAAGGCATGGGAGAAAATGCCAATAAGCCATGTAGTAGTTTCTGACTTTCTATTATAAATGCTGTAAATTGTAAAAGTGGTTAATATATATATATATATATATATATAGAAAGAGAAAGCTGTTCCGGTGCAGTGATGCTGCATCGGAACAACGGTACAGTGGCCCCAAAATGGGGCTCACATGATCATGAAATCATGATCTACTTCACCCATTGTATTTAGAATAATGTATTCTACTACCATACCAATTTTCATCCCAATCAGATATGTATATGGGCCCCATCTGAAAATGGTACAAATCCAACGTAATAAAATAGTTTGATGTAAATAACAACTTTAAAGTATCTGATTGGGATGAAAATTGGTATGGTAGTAGAATACATTATTCTAAATACAATGGGTGGAGTAGATCATGATTTCATGATCATGTGGGCTCTATTTTGGGGCCACTGCACCGCTGGTCCGGTGCAGTGATGCTGCACCGGAACAGCATCCATATATATATATATTATATGTGTATAAATTAAAATATTCGAACAGCAAAACCTAACTGAAAGGGAGTTGAGGGACTTACCACCTGAATGTATTGCTAATGTTTTATGTAAAGATTTTTTTCCAAATGAATATGGCTGAGGGGCTGTCTCCATTCCACCCTGACAACGAACTTCAGGAAGGCTGGGATTAGAAGAGTCCATAAGGTCTTTTTCCCTCTTCGAAAAAAAAAATATTATAAATGATTCTAGAAAGTATCGATATATTTTAATCATATATGAATGGGTCTAAGCGTTTTTCATAATTTACACATGAATACACTTATTTTTTAGCAAATGTGGTCAATCCACATATTAGATTGAGATGAAACTTGGTCTCTGAGCTAAAGAAATGGTGTTAAATACAATGAATTGATTGAATTTTCTATCAAATATTAACATTTCCAAAATGAAAAGAATTTTACGAAATCATTTCAATGAAAATCGGTTTCATAGAAGTATTCCCGTATATAGTCCTTCTTCTATATAACCCTTTCAAAATCTAAGATTTTGATCATTAATAGAAAATCTAATCCATTCATTATATTTAATATCGTTTGTTTATCTAGAAGATCAACTTTTATCATAATCGTTGTTCAAATATACATATATATTCACGTGTAAATTATAAAAAATATTTATATCTATATACACATGTATTAGAATGTAATAATACTTTGTAGAATCATTTATTCACATATAAATGATATTTTGGACGGTTTAGATGTCCAAAATGTTACTTTAGATTTGATATTTTAGCATTTTTTATAATTTAAATATGAATATATATATTTTCTAACAAATGTAGCCCGTAAACATACTTGATTGAGATGGAACTTGATCTCTTAGTAAAAAAATAATGTTAAGTATAATAAATGGATTAGATTTTTCCATCAAAGATCAAAATAATAGGTTTTGAAGGGGCTACATGGTATATATATAAGACTCAGCTTCTATGTAACCGGGTTATATAGAAGTAGAGTCATATAATTTCTTTAAAACCTATAATTTTAATCTTTGATGAAAAATCTAATCCATTTATTATATTTAACATCATTTTTTTATTTAAAGGATCAAGTGTCATTCCAATTAAGTATATTTCTAGACCACATTTGTTAGAAAATGTATATATTTTTGTGTAAATGATAAAAAAATGCTAAAATATCAATTTTAAAGTAGTATTTTTGACATCTAAACCGTCTAAAATATCATTTCTATGTAAATAAATAATTCTATAAAGTATTATTATATTCTAATACATGTGTAAATAGATCTAAGTGTTTTTCATAATGTACACATGAATATATATTTTTGAACAAATGTTGTCCATAAACATACTTAATTGGGATGAAACTTGATCTCCTATATAAACAAACGACTTTAAATACAATGAATGAATTGAATTTTCCATTAAAGATTAAAATCTAAGATTTTGAAGAGGTTATATGAGTCCGCTTCTATGTAACCTGGTTATATAGAAGCGGGACCGAGATATATATATGTATGTATATATGAGACCTGTTCCATAGACCCTGCAAGATGATATATATATATATACACACATAGTACAATGACATCAAAATAAGCCTCATATGATGATAAAATTATAATCTACTGCACTCATTGTATTTAAAATAATATATTCTATTACCGTATTGACCATATCAATTTTCATCCCAATCGAATATGTATATGGATCTCATCTAAAAATGGTATAAATTCAACATAATAAAATAGTTTGATGTAAATAATAACTTCAAAGTGGTTTTTTAACATGTAAACCATTTGCTATAAAATTTATACATAGATGAATAATTATATGAAGTTTCATTGCATTCTAATCTTTGTGCTGCCTTTTTTGAACAAATGTACCATTGTTCTCATGCAATGGCGCTGCATTGGAACAGGTCTCACATATATATAAATATTCAGGTGCAACTTTACTGCATCACAATTACAATACAATTACCTCAAAATAGGCCTCACATGATTATAAAATTATAATCTACTTGCCCCATTGTATTTAGAATTATGTATTCTATTATCATACCAATTTTCATTCCAATTGGATATGTGTATGGACTTCATCTAAAAATAGTACAAATTTAACATAATAAAATAGTTTGATATAAATAATAATTTTAAAATTATTTTTTCAACATGCAAACAATTTGCTATAAAATTTATATATAGATAAATGATTGTATAAAGTATCAATACATTTAAGTATATGTAAAGACCATTTTGGGTCAAACGCACTGTTAATTATAGTGCAGCTTCACCGCATAGGAAAAGTTCTTATATATATACATATACCATGATATTTTTTTTAAATGTTGAATTTGCCCTTACAATTTCTTTTAAAAGAGGCGACACGTGTAGATTAGGGGTGTAACTCGAGTCGGGTTATACCGGGTTGGAGTGAACCAAAACCCAAACCCTAAGAATTTAATCCGGGTTTGGACCGAGTTCGCATTGGTTTTGGTTTCGTTTTGGGTTAGAATTCGGGTTACTAATAAACTGTTTTTTTTCAAATTTAATTGTAATCTAAAAGAAAATTATTTGAATATACATATTTGTATTTATGAAGTCAAGCCTCATGCTGAATTCTATAACATCCTTTCAAAGAATTCTGCAACATCATGCTGAATTCTGCAATATTCTTTGAATGAACTCTGCAAGTAATTTTTCAGCACCCTATAGACACAAATAAATGAAAAATTAGTTAGTTTTATGACTAGTTGGTCATTTCTATTTAATAGCTAATGGAAATGACTCAAGTGTAATAAATAGAAAATGAACATATCATACCAACTATTGTAGTTGAAACTAAATATTATCATACAAATTGTTGAAATTGAATTCAAACTGAATATTTATCATACAAATTGGTAAAATAGAAATTGACCACTTGTCATACCAATAAACTTAAAATATGAATCAAATTTATACTACAATCTGAAATTCAAACTAACAGATTTCTCATACTAACAGAAAGTATAATATGAAATAGATTTATCATGCCAACTCAAATTCAAACATAATCCACATAACAGTTATTCAAAGTAACTAAATCTAAATACGCTAAGCATAATGGTTCAACATTCCAATCTAATTTAAGTGCAATCCAAATTTAAAATGACAATATAAACAAATCTCTAGTTTAAATAAGTTTACATCCACTTTTAAACAAATTCAAAATTCAAATGAGTTCATGTCTCCAAAGTTTCTAAAAAAACTAAAAAACTATTCGAAGACTTCCAAATAATTTCTCCCTTGATTTCCATCTGCATTTCTAATGTCAAGTTCTTCCTCCTTGATTTATATCTTTGAAAATAATATGCATCAACCTAGACAAAAAAAATGCATGCAACTGTTAACAATAAGAAGATAATAATCATAAAAAATCATCCTAGAAATTAAGTTACCTTAAGCATGCTTTGGTAATGGAGGAAGAGGTGATTTGTCTGAACTAGAGTTGGTAATGCCTGAAACATGTATATATATTAATATTACAAAATAAACATGTATAATTTATGAAAAAATTATATAAATTACACCGGCTTCAGACCGGGTTAGTGCGAACCCAGTTTTAGTTTCAGATTTCTAAGGGTCGGGTTGAAACCGGGTCTATTTTGAAAAAATTTAAAAAATAAAACTCATTTTTGGTTTTGGTAACGAGTCGGGTTGGGCGGGTTCGGACCGACCCGGTACCAAGTTGCACCCCTAGTGTGGATAGAAGCAATCAAGTTAGATTTTGTTTTGTATTTTTATATTATTTTCCTAGATTTTTTTATTATATTTAATTAGAGCAACTTATTTTTACTTTTATCGTGACTAGTTTTTTTAATTTCATGTCGCTTTTAAGTTATCTTAATAACATTGTTATATTTGAAATTAGAATGTGATCATTTATTCTACTTTTATAAATAAAAATGCTTTTGTGAAATTTCTCATCTATATAACTCTTTTCGTTTTTAATATTTTGATTATTTATGAAAAATTCACTTCATTCGTTACATTTGCCATCATTTATATTATAATGAAAATCATTTCATTTGTTTAGTTTTACTACATGTAGGTCTTATCTATAAACTTATATAATCAATATAATAAAATAATTTGATATTAAATATCAATTTTTAAGAATCATTTTCAACATCTAAACTATTTAAAATAGTACTACTATATGGATAAAAAATTCTATAAAGTATTATGATATTTTAATACATTTATGAATTGATATAAGCATTTTGTTTAATTTATACATAAATATACCTATTTTTGAGAAATTATGTCTCATGCACGTATTCAATTTAGATAAGATCTAGTTAAACGTGTATTTGATTTAGATAAGATCTAGTTAAACAAATAACGATAAATATAATGAATGGATTGAATTTCATATAAATCATTAATATCTAAAAAAGGGAAGAAATTGTCTAAAATCACTTCTAAGTAAATGGGAATAAATGTATAACCATATATATTTAAATATAGGTACAAGTTTTTGTCATGTTAAAAATTAATTCTGAGTGATTCAATATAGTCGGCTTTATAGAAGTTTCCATACAACTGCCTAGTTTTCATTTTTAAATAATTTTTTAAATCTAAATCATTTGTCATATTTACCTATATATTTATATAATTTTAAAATTACGTGTGTTAAAAACTTTTACATGTCATATAGTATACATTTTTTAAATTTCAATAGTTGTATATTTACTTTCAATAAATGATAAATTTTTACGAGAATATAATTTTCCAACCAAAATATTTTTTTGTAATACAATAAAATAAATAGTATTAAATAAAATAACCGCTTTGGATTTGGAAAAAAAATAGAAAACAAAAAGTAAGGATTGCATTGAAATGGTTGTATTGAATCATTGTGCTTGTTTCGATAAGATCAGGGTAATAACAGCGTTAAAATATATAAGCTCTTTAATTGAAAAATCTGTAATAATAATTGACAGTATAAATAAGGGTCATTTTATACATACCCATGTAATTTGACGCTAATTATAAATATAGTCACGTAGTTTCACACATTGCATATTACTCCCGCATAGTTTCACCAAAATTGTGTATTATCCCCATGTCGTTACCTGTCGTTAACATCTGACGTGATATTTTGGAAAATGACGAAAATGTCATTATCAATAGTTTCACAAATTGCATATCACCATCACATAGTTTCACCAAAATTTCATATTACCCCATGAAACTATGTAAACTAATGAGGGCATTTTTGTCATTTTAAAATATCTCGTCAGATATTAACGACAAGTAATGGCGTGGGGGTAATGAGCAATTTTGTTGAAACTATGTGAAAATAATATACAATTCGTGAAACTACGTGGATCTGTAATTAGTTTCAAACTATGTAGGTATATATGCAAATTACTTTGTAGATAATAAGAAAAATCTGATAATTAAGTAGTTAACATGTTATATCGTGCCAAAAGTATAAAAAACGGAGATGAAAAGAAGGGAGAAGTGTCAATAGTTATGAAATTTATACTTATCCATCCATAGGTAGTGACTAAAGGATAAAATAATTCTACAAAGAATTGCGATTTTTGGATATTTCATCATTCTCTCTTTGTTTTTTTCTTAGTAATTTCATCACGGTAAATTGGTAAATCATATCGTACAAATCTAAAAAATATTTTTTAGAAGATTTTTTTAGTGGTTCTTAGAAGATTCTTGATAAGTACAAGTTTGACGATTTTTTTAATTGGTATGTATATATTACATCCATCTTAATATTTGTTACAATCAAATTCTGAGACATCCTTACAATGTTTCTAAAAGAAAACAACAACAGTGTTTAATATGGAATAATTTATTATGTATTAAATAATTTATCTTGCAAGCTAATAAATTACTATATTAAATAGTTAATAACTAATAAGATGAATTACTCATTATTTGTTTTTTCACTTCAACAACTACAAAATAAATATATTTTCTTAAGGTGTGTTTGGCAAATAGTGAAAATGTGAAGTTAAAACTTATCACTCTATATAATTATCATATTTTTTAATCACTTCTTTACATTTTTCTAAACCATTATGCTACTTTTAAATAATTTTTACACTACTCCCTATACGACTAACTATCCATTTCAACTTTATTATCTTGACTCTTTATCATTATCCTTACTATATTATATCATTTTCTTTTAATTTAATAATTTTTATACTAACATCTTTTCATCCAAGAGTTTTATAACTTCCCAATTACACCCTTAACATACGAATGGGATATAGGTTACGTAGAGAGGGCAGGGCATTTTCATTGGAACTGAGTACTATAAATTTCTTCTACTTCTTGATGGGCGCAAGGCCCTCACTCATTGTATGGGCGAGCAGTGGTGGGAGACGATATTGGGACAGATAGAGACGGTCCACGAGATCTTACCGTGGGCACGACACATCATGCATATACATAAAAATTACCGTAAGTATGACAAATAATCAAAAAACCAATTGCAAAACCTTAACCCTTTTAGATCCACGTGCGGTAAGGTTGAAATTTTGTTTAAAAAATAAAATTTTAAATATATCATAACCAGTGTTGTCAGAACCGGACTGGATCGGCCGGTCCGACCAGTTCAACTGGGATCCGGTCCTGTGTCCGGTTCGTTTACATGCGGTCCGGTTTAATTATATTAAACCGTAAGAACCGTCAAACCGGACGTCGCGGTTCGGCCGTATGCAACCGGTTCGACAGTTCCTTGAATAAAAAAAGGGGTTCGGCAATCGGCAGTTCGGTGAAAGCCCGTGAGTAGAATGACAGGGGATGACAGGTTTGGCAATCAGCAGTTCGACAATCCCGTTGTCTTCCGCACCAACAATAGACATCTGTCGCCCGAAGCGTTCGATGACAGGGGAGAACTCCGGACCTGAGCGCAAAGACTGACGGGCGACCGCCGATCGGAGCTGTGCTACTAAGGCGCCGAGAAAAGCATAATCGGCGATTCCCGACCTCGAAGGAGACAGTTCTGGGGAGGTGCGACGAAGCTAATCTGATCCGAGCGGCAGCGGGAGAAGCTGTTGCAGCTCTCATCGTCGATCAGCCACTCGATCTTCGGAATGAAAAAGATCCACGAGTTCTCTACTTTTGTTATATCAAACAAAGGCAAAGGGGTTCTAAAATGAATGGATCCTCATCCGCTTGGTCAACTTAAACCATTTCGGCTTGCTCTGATGCATTCTATCTAATAGTTTGGTGCGTGGATACTGAAGCCTTGAGTGTCTCGCATCTATTTTTTTGGTTTCATACCAGGGGCAGAGGCATAATAAGAGGAGATTCCATAGATTACAATTCCTTACGTTTGAGAGCCAGTACCTCGTATGATCGATGACGATGGAGCATGAAACGGATTGGGATGGAGATAAAGATGGGAGATGGAAACAGAGATGGCGTTTTCTGAAAGCGATGATTATCAGATGACGTTTTGAAATGTTATATTTGGTGGAAATGGGTTCGGTCATTTGGATTTGGGCTTCGAATTTGATTGCAGATGGCCGGCAGCTGGATTTGGAGGTGATGGAGTACCAGAAATGGTGCTCCGGTGGTGCACAGTCGTTCGGGGTTCCTGCAGTGCATTTAAATCCGAATTTAAATATTAATTCTTCGATAAATAATTTCAATAATATCATATATCATCTTAGTTTAATTCACTTTATCCTTTAATTTAATTTATCTAAATACAATAATATACTTTGTTCCCCGTATTTTAAAATATAATTGTAGTCATATATGTATGATTTTTCCAATTAAATAATTTTATAAATTTTCCCAAATTATATTAATAAGCTAATAAACATTTCAACATTAAAATTTTCTAGCCTATTGATTCATAATTTTATATTTTCAAAAAAAGTTGCAAAATGACCCGTTTTATAGCAAAATTAAAGATTTTATGAAAAATGTAATTTTCACTAAATTTCACATAAAATATGTATTTAATTAACATTTTTATACTCAAAAAGTGTGAATTTAATATGAAATTATATGAAGATTTTTAGAATTATCAAAAAGCACAAATAATATATATGTATGTGTGATTGCTGCGGCCTACCCCCATCCCTACTGCAGCTTGCTCCTGTCCCTCCTGCATGTTTTATACTTATATTGTTGTTTTTAAAATCTAATATATATATTTAGGATTTATGAAAATATAATTTTATCAATATATTTATTGAAAATTTTAAAAAAAATTAATATTTATGACATCATAAATATGTCATGCTGACATCGCCGGTTTAAACTGGTTTGCTTAACCGGTCGAACCGGTTCGAACTAGACCAGTTCCTTTATCGGTTCAATCATCGGTTCAGTTCTGACAACATTGATCATAACATAACATAATAATTTAAGGTGACAAGAAAAATATTTTTTAATCGGAATTAGGAAGTGGATGGATGATTTTCTCTTTATAATTACTATGGATGTGTTTGATAATTAATTAATTATAAAAGAATAAAAATATTTTTCAAAAACTTTTTCTATATAACTTCCATACTTTACTATTATTTCTTTATATTTTTTATATAATTACTTTATTTATTTTAATTTTGTTCGCTTTATTTCTAATTATTATCTTATTATATTATATTTATTATTCTGTTTATTTTTAAAAAAATTACTCATATTTCTATCCTTTTTCTAAGTTACCAAACAATCCCCGTGACATGACGCCACGGAAAGTAGGAGGCGGGATCGCCCTCTGCAATCTGTAAAGTGTAAATGAAGCAAAATAAGTATTTTCAAGAGTGCGATCGGCCGTGAGCAGGAGTGACAAAAGTTGCCATTTGCTACAAATGAAAAGTGGCGTTTGAGAACACAAGGGCATGTTGTTAAACACAAAATTTTTTATCGCTTTACAACTATCTTTATTTTAGTCATTTTTTTACATTTCTTTTTATAACTACATTTTTCATTCATTTATATACAACTATCTTTTACATAAAAAAAACTTATTATTCAAAAATTTTATCGTTTTTCAAACATACTTCAAAAAAAATTTTAAACTAAAACTTTTTTATCTAAATTTTTTTACTGTCCACAACTATTCTTGTTTAATTATTTTTCTACTTTTCATGTATAATTATCTTATTTTTCAATTATTTTTACATAATTACTGATATAACTGAACTATCTATTTTAACTTTATTATCTTTATTCCTTATCATTACCTCTATTATAACACCTTACTTTTTATTTTAACAAATTTTACGTCAAAAATTTTATTACTTCTCAAACACACTCAAAAGTTAGAAGTCAAAAAATGCAGATTTAATACACTTGAAATAATAATTTACATAAATTGACCAAAATAAAAATAAATGAATAAATACATACACAGTAGGTATCTAGCTCGAGAATTTGACAAATGGATCATATCATCTTTTTATTCTACGCACGATTGCTGTAAAATACTAAAGAGATGTTTGTTAATAGATATTTTATGGGACTGGGGATAAAGTTGGAAGTGAAAAAAATAAAATATTTTGAAAATTATGTGATTGATAGAAGATGATAAATATAAAGTTAGAATAAATAAAATTATTATAAAGAAAATTATTAAAAAATAAGATAAAAGTAAAAAAAAAAATATGATGATTGATGTAGTAAATAAGTGTACCAGTAAACACGCTCTCACACCTCATCACGAATTCCACGCTTCAAAATTACCAAACGTGTACTAAAAATTCAGAGTGCTGAAATAGAATAAAATGGGGTTAGTAGCCACTAGGGACAGTAGACAGCTCGCTATCTTTGCCTCAAAATCAGGGTCCACAATTGGAAGGTACAAATAACCGGAAATGAGGACGGACGGATGGCCCTTTAATTGCTGATTAGATAAGTTAAAGTAAGGTTTATTTATACAATCAGATCCGTCTGGAAATTTTGAAGCCAACAATATTTTTAGTGAATATTCGACGGATTATAATGTTGACGTCCCTATCATCTGCCTAGGGTCGCTATCCTGAATCTCGGCGCGTCGGGGCAGCGTATCAAGAGGAGCCAGCGTGTAGGAATATCAACGGCATCCAGGCCGTTGGTTATGAGTAGGTGGACCGAACACTCCCATGATCGACGATGGAGAAGGTTTTATCATGCAGCCAAGAAGCCAGCGGCGTGCACGTGATGCGACGGTGGTGGCAGCTTGGTGAGAAGCAATCTGACAAAGAGCAAAAATTAGCTGTATTTCATTTTCACGCGAGATGGACGCGGAGGAGAACTGGCCTTGAGAAGCGGCGCAACATGGGCCCACAGTTGAAAGCTGGAAACAACATGTAACTATGTAAGCGAGTCTGGAGGCTGATGTCTTCTGGGAGCCTCGTTTTTCCGCAGCCTATGGTCTACGGACATTGGACCGTCATCACCTAGCTGTCCGTCTACTTGATCATCATCACCTGCCAGCCAGCAAATTCAGCCGATTTTCCCAGTCTTGTGCCGTTTCTGGCGGCTCTGATTCCATTGAAACGATTTCTCTTTGGGTTTGTTTCCACAGTAATAAATTTTTTTGATATAAAAGTTTTGAAATTTGTATAAAATAATATGATATAATAGGGATAATGACAAAGAATAAACGAAATAAACTTAAAATAAATAAGTTAACTGTATATAAAATTGTATAGAAATGATTGAAAAAGAAAATAATTATATAGAATTATATGAAGAAATGATTAAAAAAATAAAGTAGCTATAAATATCAACCATGGATGAAAATTTTAATTAATTTATTGTATTTAATATTATTTGTTTGACTATGATATCAATTTCCATACAAATGAAATATGTGTGTGATCACATTTGGTTAAAAATAAATGTACTTATGCGTATTTGTTCAAAAATAAATGTATTTTATATGTAAATTATGAAAATATTTAGTTTCATTCATATATGTATTAGAATGTAATAATATATTATAGAATCATTTGTTGACATAATAGCGATATTTTATATAGTTTAGATGTTGAAAATACTACTTAAAAATTGCTATTTAATATCAAATTATTTTATTAGGTTGATTTTACACATTTATAAATGAGCCTCACATACAATAGTATTAAACAAATGAAAAGATTTCTATGCATAATAGATTAGATAAATTTTCATCAACCATCAAAATATTAAAATGAAAACAGTTATATAAAAGAAAAGTTTCGTAGAAGCTAAGCCCTTTCTAGATATAACTATCTATTAATTTTTACTTTATTGGCACTTTACCCGGTTCACTCCTTTCAATTTCACTTGATTCTAACTATTTACATCTTACAAAGCAGTCCCTTAAGAAGATCCAAACTAATCATTGTACTTATATTCATGCGCAAAATCTTGGTGTTAAATTATGATAAATTGAACTCCTGAGATCAATAAATCATTATCATCATAAGCTGTTCTCCACTTATGGGTTCAGTTACATGAATCATGTTGGGTCTTTCCATACGGTCATACGTTGTGTTCTCGTGGGGTAAATAAATACCTTTTAAAATTTTTATTCCGGCATGGATTTCTAATTGCAACATAACTTAATACCTTGATTAAATAATTAATGACGATCTTATATTTACATGTGATGCTTTGATTGGAACTTTCTGAAATATTGCAAGTTTGTAACATTCGAAAACCCGCCTATTTTTAATTAGTAATCCTTTTGTCTATTTTTCAATTTAACAGACGAGCCCAATTCTGGTGGAATATGCTAATTTCCAAACAGGCTGAGAGTCAAAATTGGCTCTAGCTATATGGCGTGCAATTGCTTAGTACAGTGTTTAGTTTGCCATTCTACTTATTCGAGAACCGAGAGCACTTTTGTCTAAAATAGTGGGTGAAAACTAAGATAATACGTTGATGGACATGAATCAATTAATGAACATTTTAACTATTCACAGAAAAAATTATTCTGCCTACTTTCTAGACAGCTGCTTGGGTAAAAAGGAACCAGATATCTGTGGGAGAAATGAAGAAATAACTCCGACAGTGAAATCACATCAATAATTCCAAATACAAATTTAAATTTTACTCCTATTTTCAAACACGACCAAGTAGTTTATATATAAAAAAAAAATGGTGAGAACATAATTCTGCATTTTCACTATTATTCCAAATATGATGATTGGTACTGCATTTAGTTTCGCTTATATGCTTTACTATAGAATATTTATTGCACCAACTCAAATCTCTCTTCCCCTTTCTACGTAAATAATAATTTTCATTGCATGTTAAATAGCGTTATTTTTTGGCATGATATGATCAGGTGCAGCTAAGTTGCAACTAGTTGCTACGATTTTTTTTCTTTAGGTTATAAACTGGTGGACCCACATTAGATCGCATGTGGGGTGGAGTTTTTTTCTTTCAAAATTTTTGGATTTTAAAAATAGAAGGGCATTGGTCGATTTTTTGTTTTTAAAATAAAAATATATACTCAAAAAGGTCAAATTAGGGCTACATGCACAATCTAATGTGCGACCACCAATTTATAAAAAAATAAATGCTCCAGCTAGTTTTAACTTTTTTTATTGGTACTCATATAATGTGATATCAAATATTACAATAAGACACATTCACAATGCTCACAAAGAAATTATTTTATAAACACCCTTATATAAGAAGGAAATCTCTAATCCACTATATAAAGGGAGAAATTATAGAACCCTCATATTAAAAGAATTGTATTATAAAAACCCGTATATAAAAGGGAAGAAGGGATGGGGGGTACTCGAACTACTCACCTGAGCTAAGGAGAACATTGCTCCTGTCACCTACACTACTTGCAAGTGGTACAACTAGCTGCAACTTCGCCACACTTGATCATGCCCTCTCTTATACTTTTTTAATGAGTGTCTATTTGTATAGTAATCTAAACTGATATTACAATCAAATTCTAAGACATTCTTATAATTTTTACAAATTTTTTATAACATTCTAAGAAATATCTAAAAATATCATATTTTTCTCTAAATGGTGGATACTCCCATGAAAATTGAGAGACTTTGCTATCACTACTAGTTGAACTCAGGCAAGCAATGACCTCAACTTGCTGTGCAAGCTCCTCCCCACTTCAATAAAGAGAGCATGTGGAGAAGGGACGCCTTGTCATTCAAACACAAAAGTATTATCTTCATACGATAACTTAGCATTACATCTAGGTGGATTTCCCCACAAAATTTTTATTTTCTCTTGATTAGATAAGTATATCGAGCTGAACCATGGGCTGCTTGGTTACCACTTATAACCATGTGGCTAAATTAAACTTCTTCAAACACAATCATGTGCGTATATAATTATATATGCATATATTTATCAAAGAACTGAATAACTCTTGATCTCCTTCGCGAGAAAAAACTAGTCAGATAAGGAGCACTCATTTCTTGTTAAGCTAAGTTAGGGAAATTTGTGTCATAAATCTTTTACTTTTGCGTATTAGCATTTTGGATCATAAAGTTTACGTGTTAGCATATTAAATCCTGCAAAGTTTCGATTTTTACATTTTAAACTCTCATTTATAAAGACTTTAAAGAACATTGTTAACTCTCATGTACAATGTCGAAAATACTCTTACATCTGCATAAAAAGCAAGGCAAGCATAATCAAAAACCAACATTATCTTAGTAAATGTCATCACTTCATAAGAATCATGAGACTCTATTTGTGCAAGTGATGTTATTGTTGGTCATGATTGTCTTCCTTTTCATACAAATGTAATAGTATTTTCAACATTACACATGAGTTTAATAATGTTTTTTAATGCTGTCGGGGGTGAGGGCTTAAAATGCAAAAACTAAAATTTTGTATGGTCTAATGTCCTAATATGCAAAGTTAGAGGGTTTAAGACACGAATTCCTTGCTAGATTGATTATATTTTAGTCAACAATATTTTGGCAAAAACAATGAATAAAATTCATGAAATTATTGTATTTGTAAATGTGTGAGTATATTTAAAAATGGTGGTCATATTTAAAATTAACACCAATTTCAACAATCAATGATATGAAATTGGATAATGGAGAAATACATCGTATGTGCACCACCCCTAGTTTTCCACAGTACAACAGATTATTTGCATTTTAGTCCTTCTAACCATGTATATTTGCATTTTAATTAATGAGTTTTATGTATTTACTCTTTAAATCCTGTAAGTTTGTTATCTTTGTATTTTAATCTCTGCCGTTAAAACTCTACCATTAACCGTGTATATGAGTCGATTCGTATTCATAGGTTGACTCATGAACACGAGTTGAACATAAGTTGATTTATGAGCATGAGTCAGTTTGTGTTTATGAGTTGACTAAACTTGACGTTAACGACATATACTCATGAGCACGAGTCTACTCAAGAACATGAGAATAGGAGTCAACTCATGGGCATGAGTTAACTCATATATGCAGTTAACGGTAGTGACTAAAATGCAAATAGTACAAACTTATAGAGTTTAAAATTAAATGCCGAAACTCATGGATTAAAAAACAAATATGCATAGTTAAATAAACTAACAGTCAAGTGGTGAGAGACTGGCAGCAATGTAAGTTGTACTGTTATTGTAATGATGTCATTGTCCAAGTAATGCAACTACGGCATAGATGAATGACTCGTGAAGCATGACATTAATTTTATTTCATAAATAATCATTGATAATCTGTGTTCGATGGTGAAATTTGAATGCTGCCTCCCAACGAATGCAAGCTATGTCAACAGGAACAGGGGAAAAAATAAAAAAAACGCAAAAAAATCAAGCGGTAGTTCAGCTCCTCTTTTCCAATCGCTTTTGGTTTTGGATGACATGACGAGACCATCTTCGGCGATGTTGCATGCCAAGATGTGGCACGGTTGGCGTGGCTCCCGTTGATTCCTTCTCGACGTTATCTCGGCCAGAATCAACCAAATGCGCTCCCCAGAAAATGACATCGCAGAAACGCAGGGCAGAGCTGCAGCTGCTGGGTTTTGCTACCATGCATGTCACGTCACATGAGCCGGTTAGAGGTGGTAACGGTACCGATTGGACGGCTGAAGTTTACTCTTATCCTAATTCATTTAAAATATTTTAAACTTAATACATTTATTAACTTATTTAAATACTTCATTTCTAACACATTTATAACTCAGTCTGTTTGGCAATAGCCAAAACTCGTGTTTTTTTTTTTATTTTAACTTTTCACGCAGGGGCCGTCTGAAAAAACCCATCGTGTCGAGCTGTCGTCCGCGTCTTTGCCACTGACAAAGGTATTGACAAGGGTACGGGTGCATCAGGCTATCGCCGTCTTTGGGAACGGCGATTGGGGCCAAAGACGCATGTGCGCGAGATATCCATGCATTCGTTGAAATGCATGTGCGCACACGCCTACGGGATTTTCGGTCCATAGCTCGTTTAAACGCATGTGCGCACACACCTACGAGATATCCATGCATTTCGTTGCGGCAACATTTAATGCTTTGAGCACGGTAAATGCGCCTGCGCATGAAGGGGACGCCATTCGAATGTGATGCAACAGGTTTTTTTGAATGTAAAAATGTCACTCTAGTTTTGGCCATTGCCAAACAGAAGTAAATAAGTTAGTGGTTTATTAACAAGTTGTAAATATAACTAAGTTTATTGCTAAAAATCTTAAATAAGACCATTCCAACCCACTTGTGGATAATTTATAAGTGAAAACTATCAAATATTAAATAGGCAAAATAATATACCGTCAACGGTGAATTAGACTACAACAATGGTGATGGCGACAGAGACTTTAGCAATCACTCACAGACTGAGAGAAAGGCCTACTAGAAGGAGGATGATCTAGATCTCAAAACAACACTACCCGAGGATGCGAGAAGAGAAAAGACACTAGACAATAGTTGAATATGAGAGAAGAATGATGAAATCCAAGGGAAAAGCGGCCCAGTGACAAAGAAGAGCACAGTCAAAGAGGCGAAATCTCAGAACAGCTAAGGTGTGTATGACACTGAGTGCCATAGCAAAGTGTGAGTCTAGGCAGGTGGAAAGAGTTTGGGCAGAAGGATAATATTAGGATTTCAAAAATTCTAGAGTGTGAATAGGCTTAATGACTCTAGGAGGAAGTAGGAGACATGGTTGCAAAAATAAAATACCCTTGTTATGTATATATCTTATATATATATAAATTTTAAATGGATTACACGGGTTGAACGAGTTACTAAACATGTTGACGGGTTATAAAATCTCAATATCAATCTATTTATTTATTTAAATGTTTGAACGAGTTAACAAATCATAAATCATTTATTCGAAAATTTCAATCCAAACTATTTATAAATTAATTGGACAAGCAGGTTAATTGGTTAACCATGATTATTAATACCTCTAAAGTTGATCTTACAAAAAAATATTTAGAGTAAGGATTAAGAACTTGCACAATAATTAAATTCTTTTAAAAAAATTACTAAAGACAATCATAATATAAAGAAGCATGGTGATCATATATAGCTAGCGGTAAATCATTTGATTTGTGGGCAATTAAACAAAACTATTTTTTAATAAAAGTATAATCCCTGCCTAAATTTTTGATTACTTTTTAAATTTTCCAAAAGAATAAAAAATTTAAAGGGTTATCAAAATTCACTGAAAGTGTGTTTTATGTATGTTATAATTTCTGTAAAAAGGTTCAAAGCATATTTGAAGAATTATCCGTTAGCCCGAGCTAAGTAAATGCCCTGCTTAGTCCACCTTGAAAAATTCATTTATAATATTTTTTACTTTTTTTTTCATGCACTTATTTATATAAGTGTATTTAACATATAAACCAAGTTTTACCATTTTTGAATATATGTATATATTTTTTAAAAATTTTTAAAGATAAGAGTATTTTAAATACATATATATACAAGGATGTTTAAAAATTTTAAAAATATATAAATATTTTTAAAAATGGTAAAACTTGGTTTGTATATTAAATACATTTAAACAAATACGTTTATGAAGAAAAAATAAAAAATTTGTTGTAAATAGATTTTTTAAAGTGTATAAAGTGGAGCATTTACTTAGCCGAGTCAACAGGATCATTCATCAGCATATTTTTAATGCCCGCAAATATTTATAATTTAGGGGCGGCAGTACGACTTCACCATCTACTAATTCAATTAGAGATTTCTTTACGCGACATCCATTTTTATCTTAGTAATAACTAAAAGTATGAATTCTTGAAATAATTTTTTGGTAAGTAATTCTTGAACTAATTTATATGTTAAAAATAATTAAAATAATTAAAAATGGTTGGACAACCCCTTTTGACGTGCAGTTATTTTTAGTCATTGCCCAAAGACTAATAATACTTAGAAATTACAAACAAGTGCAGGGAATTCAAATTGACATCTAATTATACTTCGGGGGCGGTTTTTAATCACTGACCAAAGACTAATAATACATGTTAAGTTATAAATGTGTATGAAATTCAAATTGACAGCCGAACATGCCTCAGTATGACAGTGGATACATATCCGATTATTTTTTTCTCTAATCTTGAGATTATATTTTATTGCAGCATGCCAATATCAATGTAATCCCCGGCGTTCTTTTTCGTCCACGGCGCGGCGACGTTACACCTTCGGGACGTAAAAGGGTGCTTGTAATTTATTTTGATGGCTTAGATACCCCACAACGTTCACGTCCACAAACAAGTTCGGGCGCACTCGATGGTTAAATTAAAAATCAATGCAGTTACTATAGTTGGACGTCGTTTTTCCAACTATAAGACTGGAGATCATTTAAAGTAAAGTGTTATATGATTTACAAATTTGAAATATATGCAAAACCACTTGTAATTTTTGAAAATCCATTAGAACCATTGCCCCAAGCATTAGAACACTAAAATTTATATTCTTAATTAAATAAATTATTTTAAATGAAATGTCGGAATCAGATTGTCATGTAATCATAAGGGAGGGGTGATCGGGTGCGGCAAGATGCATGGCTACCCCCATGCATCAAGCCAAAAATTTATTTGTTATTTGTTATTTTTATATAGATTAAGAAAATTATAGAAATGTTATTGTGTTTAAAAATAAAAAATATACTTAAAAGCATATAAAAATGGTAAAAATTAATTTATAAATTAAATATATCTAGCTCTATATGTTTATAAAAAAATAAAAAAAATAAAAAAACAAGTTCCAAGGGAGGGCCATGCATGGATCTTATCCTTGTACCTCAACCTAGAGTTTACACAAGTTCAATTCCATGCAACCAATTGGAATCCCTCCCTCCTTTATTTTTTTGATGGTTATATTTACATACATCTCAACACATATTACATTGTAGTTCTGAGACATTCTTACAAATACGGAGATACATAACTCCTCCAAAGAAATCTGGAGACACAGCTCCACTAAAGAATTAGGAAGACACAACTTCCACCCAGCCAAAGGGAGACAACAGCTCCCACTCCACCTCAAAGAAAGACCACAACTCCCACACCATTTTTTCTAGGCCGAAATTCCAACATGGAATTCAAACCCACGACCGCAGCCCCGCAGAAGCCTTATTACGGCTGTGGTCACCAACCGAGCACGCCTCGGTTCGTCCCTCCATCCTTTATTAGACATTACTACTTTCTAATAAATATTCCTCGATCCATTGGACATGCACGACTCGACGCAATGTCAATGCATGCATCGCTGCGAATGTTGCTCGTGGCGCGCGGGCCGGTGCATCATCGATCCACTTATTTCAGTGCGTGAAATCTCTGCTGGGACAGGAAAAATGGCCATTGGACCCCCGAAACGAGGGAGGGCGAAATGAACAGAGATGCTCGAAATCAGTTAACGGAAACGGCTAACCGTAATCGCTCGCGATACGCCATCATCATCATCGTCGTCCACATCAGAAGTGCAACAGAGGATACAAGAAGACGGGACGGATAATTCCTAAATCCCAACCGTTATTGCGCTCGCCCAAAATCCGCAGGACATCAACGCCTTCCGTTTCTCACGCGTGCCGGTCTTGCACGTGCTAGTGCAATTTTTATCTTCACCTATTTTTCCTCTGCCGACGAGGGCTATAAAAGTATAAAGTAAAACAAAGGGTACCGAGAAAATGAAAATAAAAAGAAGTGTCACTGTCGGATTGCTCTCCCTGTTTTATGTTATTGCAAGGCTTCTTTTTCTCCTTTCTTTTCTCACTCATTCCCTCTCGCTCGTTATCTGCCTTTCGTTCTCCATGAGCGCTGGAAAACGAGTGAAGGAGAAATACATTGGTAGACTCGTAGGCATACGGAGGTCATAGAGTAGGAGGAAGAAGAGGCCGGGCAAGAGCCAGAGGCCGGCGTCGTGGTGGTAGTGTATAAAAGGGGGGGAGGGGAAGGTGGAGGCGGGGAACAGGAAGAAAAGGCGGAGATGAAGGGGTCTGTTTCCATTCCTGTGAAAAGGGGATGGAGAGGGCTCGTGATTCTCGTTCTTGCTCTCGTTTTCCTCTCCATGACAGTGCCTCTCTCTTTCATTTTCGGTCCTCACAACAACCGCTCTCAGTTCGGTAAGATCCCCAACCCTATACTCGAGATCTCTCCAGATCCGCGCCGAAAACCGCACGGGATCCCCCCGGATCTACCCGCATTGCCTCAATTCCTCGTTTCCGCGTTGTTTTGACGCATTCCGACGGTCGGATCGGGATTGCTAGCGCCGAATTGGGCTGGCGGGGAGTGTCCCGGATCTGAGCTTGCGGTTTTCGGACTCTGAATTCGTTTTTTTCCTGAAGTCTTTGAGCTGAGCTGTCTGATGCATTTTCTTCTTTTTGGTGTTGTTCTCGTTCTTTTCAGTAGGTTACGGAACTGAAGGTCGTAGAATCGCTTCGGTATGGTTTTGAATTTGCTGAATGCTGTTATTATGCTTGTTGTTACGAATATCGGAATTTTGGTTGCTCCTGGTTTTCATTTATGTTTTTGTTTGTTCCGGGTTGAAAATTAGGATAATCGCCTGAGGATTTTTGATCCGCCTGATGGTACCGATTCGGTGAATCAGTCGGAGGTACTCGCTATGGTTTTTTTTTCCCTTCCTGTTCTTGAGATATCGTGGAAGTATATGCGTAATTCAGTGAATGGCAACTTCCTTGCTAACAGGACGATTCTTCGAAGCACGTGGATGACCTTATTAAGAGATTCGGGCCACAACTTCCTAAGGTTCCTTCCACAACACCATGTTATACATCATTGCTCTGAGCATGCACATTATATCTCCGGATTAATCTTTTTTCTGTATATATGTATTCAATTAAAACTTTTTACTTTCCACAATTACCTCATTTTTAAAATTATTTATTCATATCTTCCTATATAAACTACCCTAGTTTTTAATCATTTATACACAACTACCCATAATAAACTCATTTGATTTATATATCAATTTTAAAGTTGTTGATTCAACATCTAAACTGTCTACAATATCATTCCTATGTTATAAATGATTCTATGAAGTATTATGTCATTTTAATGCATCTATGTATGGATCTAAGTGCTTTTCATGATTTACACAAGTTAAATCTTAGAGCAGGTATGGCCCACCCAAAATTGAAATTATTTCTAGTACAATGATAAAACAGTTGATATCAAAATGACATGGACTCTTTGCATTTTGGTTAATCATCAAATGGGCCTGTATGCATATATATTCATTCATCTCACTTAACACATGGTTTTGTCACTGTGTCAGTTAGTATGATAGCTGGATTTTGTCTTTCTACTGCCTCGTGCCCATTGTTATTAGTACAAAGTGTTGGTCAATCAAGGAATTACCTTTTCATTGATTTGCTTGAGCTACTGAGCTTGATGAATGTGGGGGAAATTCAGATATATAGAACTAGAATGAACATAATTCAAGGAGCAAGGTGCAGCTGCAGCATAGCATGCAGTGAAAGTGATTTGGAAAGCTTCTTTCAGTACGTGTTGGAAATGAAAAACAGCAATAGTTAGGAGTGTGTTTGCATTGAAGGCTGGAATGTCAGAAAAAGCATTGAGGAAATGCGATTGTGTGGGCTTAAGCTCTGGATTCAAGACCTGCCAATTGCCAATGCAAGGTCTCACAAGGGTTTGCTCAGGTTTTGAACTTTTAAAATATCCTTTTGCTGGCCTGTTCTTCTTAAAAAATGGGTTCTGCACATCTACATTGCCACATGAAAGGGTGTGATATGAGCTATGTTCCTTACAACATAATAATTTTGATATTAGAGCTACAATGATATATAAATAGACACTTGATTATGGTAATATGGATATTGAAACAATAATGAGGAAGGGTCCGAAGTTATTTTGATATACAACAAACTTTGACATCAGGTTGTCATGCTTGCGGATTCCAGAGAGCAGTACTAGACACACAAGAGCATATATATAAGCATCTCATAAAACTACATGCTTTGTTCAAGAATCATGTTTGTTGGATGACCAATAGCTGAAAGGGTAATGCGGGACATGAAGATATTTTCATAAATTGGGTTTAGATTGTTTTAGGATGTTTATTTCTATTTTGAATTTGTTAGATTATTTAGAAGATCTCCTAGAATATCTTAGAATATGTTTGGAATAAATTTGTGTCTATTTTAAGTTTACTTTTTCTAAAAGTTTATTTAAAATATGCAATTTCTTTTTCTAAAAAAATTAGATCTTTAATAAATATTGCTAAAATAAGGTGACATGTTCTCCTATAAGTATCACCCTTGTAAGCTATAAAGAGCATCAATTTTGAGAATTATAAACTAGTGTTCCTCTGGTTTTCTTTTCTACTTCTCTTTTTCTTATATTTTTCCTTATTCTTCTACTCTTTCTATCTTCTTTCTTCTCTTGTCGTCTCTCTAGAGGTTCCTTTCTCTTTTTTCTATCTTCCTCTTTACCCATCCTATGTCATTTGGAATCAGAGCAAACCTTGGTGAATTTTTATTTCCACATACTAGTTTCTACAACCAACCATGCTTCAGGCCCGTCGCTGAAATCTGTCAAGTTAGTGCAATTCTTTTCATTAACTCCATTGATGCAGCAACATTGATTCTTCCATAGGGTTTCTGTTCTTCACTTTCACAACTTTATGCAGACAAATTCTAGAACTTGGTGGAAATTTCAGCTTGCTTCCAGTGCTGCCTTGAGGACAAGTTGCCATCTAACTTTTGGAGATTTTCAAACCAGCCCTTCCAATTGCTAGCTTTTGCTAAGACATCATTGATTCAGAAAATTTCAAAAAGCACAAACCAAATACTTCTAGAAGTCCCTTTGCTTGCTGATATTTGGAAAATCTATTCACAATTTCTGAAAATTTGCAAAACTGCTCCTCAGTTTCCAAAAAAATTGCAGTACTGTCCTAGACAATTCAGCAATTACAAAAGGCCTCTGACGTTTTTGAAATTAGAAGTCTCCCTCAATTTTTAGAAATTTCAAAAAGGACCATTTTTAGAAAAATATAAAGATTGCAGTAACTTCAAAAATTTCAGAAAGCTCATTTAGAACAGAAGTTGCAACTTTGATGACAAGGCCATAGTCGACTAACTAGATGTCATTTCAAAGCGTTGAATTACACTGTTACTTCTCATCGAAGTTGAAGAAAATTCACTGCAAAACTCAAGGACGAGTTTTTTCCCCCCCAGTTCAGAGAGAATAATGCAGGACATGAAGATATTTTCATAAATTGGTGTTTAGATTGTTTTAGGACGTTTATTTCTATTTTCGATTTGTTAGAATATTTACAAGATCTCCTAGAATATCTAAGAACATGTTTAGAATAAATTTGTATCTATTTTAAGTCTACTTCTTCTAGAAATTTACTTAAAATATGCAATTTCTTTTTCTAAAAGATTAGATCTTTGATAAATGTTGCTAAAATAAGGTGAGTTCTTCTATAAGTACCACCATCGTAAGCTCTAAAGAGTATCTATTTTGAGAATTATAAACAAGTGTTTTTCTTGTTCTTCTTCTACTTGTTCTTATTCTTATCTTTTCTCTTTGTTCTTTTTTTTTTTTTTTTCTGTCTCTTCCTTCTATCTTCGTCCTACATCAAAGGGTGTTGAGATGAATAGGCTATTGGATGAGAAATGATAGAATTACAAATTAATGCATCCAATTGAATTGATTATCAATGAATGGTAAAATAAGAGAAGGCCTCGTGTTCTAGTACTGGGCTAAGGAGTTAGTTTCTCAAGTTGAAGAATCTGTATGAGGGGAACTGGAAAGCTTGAAAGTGGTGGGATTTCTAAAGTTCTGTTGGTTACATCTATTAATGAACATGATAGATGGACACAATAAGTTATGAGAAGGCCTAGATGGTAATAGTGATTGCATCCTTTCATCAAAATATCGCTTGGAGTCTTGATCAAGGATTTTTCAGGATATTTTGTCTGTTCTATTTGGCCTTTTTGGCATTGTAGGTTTTCGTTTGCTCAATCAAAGAAGATTCATATGGGACACATGGGAAAAAAAATTTGTGACGTGCTACTATGATTGGCAGGATGATACCATCCTTCCCACACATTTGCCTTTTCAATAAGCACACACAGAGAGATAGGGATAACACTGCCATTAAAAATCTATTGTGGATTTTTTGGATATAAGAAGTTTCTTTAAATAAAATTTACGCCCTAAACTTGAAACTACACTGGTCCTCTCACTCCACAGGTACCAAATTTGCTGGTAATGTTATCGTTGAGCCCAAAAGCATTCATAATACCAAGTTATTATGAAGATGCAAGAATCATAGTGATAGCTATTAGTTTCTATAGGGGCTACTATCATTTTTATGCTATCAAGACTGTTCATATTGTTATTTATATTGAGGTTCTTTTTGATGGAGCACATTTAATACCCTCATTTTGGATCACTGCCCTGCCCACAGACTTCCAAGTGGGGCATGAATAATAAATTTTGTGGACGACTTACCTGGAACATTTTCTGGAGAAGAGAGCATGCATAAATTCTGAACCTCAACATGCAGGATGTCTGCAAATTCCAATAGATGCTTCTCTAGGTGGTCATGCTGTCAATTATTACTCTTCTTGATAATCAGTCTGCTTCGTAGGCAGGGCCTGAAAGACTGCTGAAGTAGTTTTTTGGCAGTTGTTTGGCTCTAACGCTTGGTCGTGGTGTTGATTGGAATCTGTGCGATTTCATTCCTGAATGATGTTAGGCTGGCTTTACAGTCCCATAGCATTTGTGTGCTTCTCATGCTTTATGCCATCATGCAACTAGTGTGAACCCATCTTGAATGTAACCTGCACCATTTTGGGTGAAGCAGACTTCCATTCTCCTGTGTTAGGCTTTTATTTCTTTGATATAGTTTTACCACCTTTTTGTTTTCTGATGCTGTGGTACTTTGAATTTTTCATCGACGAGTTGAGCTCTTCCCTAAAGGGCTTAGTTAGAGTGCGTTCAAGAGAAAAAAGAGATCAAAGAAGTAAGTATTCATGGACAAAGATGGAAACACCCAATATTCAATCGGCAGCTCTTAATTTCAACTCCTCTCCATGAACCTGTAGATGAAATCCCCACTCATGCTATGTAAAGAACGCTCTGCTTGTTGATCATCTACCAGTAAAATGGCCTAGAAGCTTTCCACAATGCTCCATTCTGCTGTTCCATAATTACAGACCAAAAATCTCCACAGTGGTCCACAACACTGCAAAATTCAGCGTTTTGTACAACTCAACATGGATTTGCTTTCCAGCAGGCAACCACATGCATCCCCTTTTGGCTTCCCAAAGTCAAATCCTTCTATGCATCTCATTTAAAGTATTCCATGCTGCCACTGTAGACTTTTTAGAAATCCAAATTCTTGGCTCAAATCCACAAATCAGACACATTCCTGCGAAACTGCCTGACAATCTTTCAATTTTTTGGCTGCTGAAACTCTAGTATTTGATTACATTTACTGGTTTCATGCTTTTCTTGGGTGATGTGAAGTAACCAATGAATTTTTGGCAAGCTTGCTGATGACTATTTGGTTGGGTGGGTTAGCTGAATCCATATATTTCTGCAACCGAATGTCATATGTAGAATGAATGCCCTCTAGATAACTTTCTATACTCTTTCATTGCGTCAAATCATTAGCAAAAATTAGCTGTCATTATCAGAGCTCCATGTCTAGTTTCTCAACAAAATATTGCATGATTACCCAAAAAAATGGAATAGATGCGTCTGAAAAGGATAATTTTGTTCTTTTAAGAATATGAGCTAGAGGATGGTGCAAAATAGTTTATCATCGCACTGTTTGCTGTTCTCTTCACACACGTCATTTTTTCCTGAAAATATGATCTTCTCCTGCCACAACACTCCCTATCTTGAAGCACCCGACATGTGTCAATCTACTAATGTGCACATATATCAAGCATGCGATTTATATTTTCAAGCAATACATATTTGCCAGCATGTTTTCTATACAATCCTCTGGAGTGCGTGTTCATAGCTCCAAAAGTGATTATCGGCTGCCCTCATTTTCCAGAAGCAGGAATGTCTATCACCTATGTACTCATGATCTGCTTGTCCCATGTTTTTGGCCAATGTCATTTCATGATAGCCTATCCTTGGCAGTGATTGTTGACAAATAACCAAAAACCAATTGGCATTTTGCTGCTGATCTTTTCGGAATATAGACTATCTTATCAGCTTGGCTGAAGTAGAATTTTAAGCATCCCCTGATTGTTTATGTACCAGGATGTAATAGATAGATTGTCCACAGAAGCGGATAACAAGAACAAGGGAACTGGTTTCATGAATGTTGCAGCAGAAGAAAATCACTTCTTTGTCTCTAAAGGTAAGCAATTTTAGACATTGGACTTCCTCTTTTGCTTTTATTTTAGAACTTTAAAGCATGTCTTTGACACTAATTCACAAAACTCAGGTTCCATTCTAGAAGCAAATATGAAGCTTCCCCCTTCCGGGAATGTAAGTCTGTCTTAGTTGCAAAGGTTCCATCATCTGCTACCTATGATCACAGTCTGTGGTGTTCTTTTAAAATTTGCTTCCTGAATCCAACTCTAAGGGCTCACAAAATACCGTTCATTTTCTGCAATGTTATTAGATGGATAAGAGTGCTGATGTTGCTGGAATTGATGGCAGTGGCTTAAGCCATGATGAAACTCCCAAAACTTGCCAACTTGAATTTGGAAGTTACTGCCTTTGGTGTGAAGAGCATAAAGAAGATATGAAAGATTCAATGGTGAAGAAGCTGAAGGACCAGCTTTTCATTGCAAGAGCTTACTTTCCAAGCATTGCGAAACTTCCAAAACAAGATAAATTGTCCCGTGATATGAAATCTAACATTCAAGAATTTGAGCGCATGCTAAGTGATGCCACCACCGATGCGAATCTTCCCCACAAGTAAGTGACGACAATTGTCAGATCCCACCATTCGAATTCTTCATCATCACCATTATCATCGTAGGCTGCTTTTCACCTATGTGAGGGCATCTACATGGATACTTTTGCACTATTCTTTATGATCATGAACTATCTTTTCAGTACTCTCTAACATCTTCATATCTTCTTTAATTACTTATATTAACCTTTTTGTGGTTTTTCTCTCATTCTTTTACAGCCTTCTGTTGAAGTAAACTCAACTCTTCTAATCTATGTCATTGCAGGACACCATTTAACATGTCTAAACTACCATAGTTTGCTTTTCCTTTAGATATCTTGAATTTCTTCTTTTTTAATTATATTTTTTCTTGTTTTACCACTCACTCACCTTAACATTCTCGTTTCTGCTATACTTATTCTATGTATGTGTGTGTATATATATATTGTTCTTTAATTGCTAACATTTAGCCCCATAAGCATAGTTGGTTTAATTGTTGTCTCACAAAATTTTCCTTTTTATTTAATTCCCAAAGCATTTCATCATTTCCTCCATCCTGCTTGGATACTACTCAATTTCTCCATTTTCTTAAACTATTAGTCCTAAGTAATGAAAGTGATTAGTTATTGGTACTACTTGATCTAAAATCTTAATTGATTCTACATCTATGTGCTCGTTATTATTAAAGTTGGATTTTGTATATTTAGTTTTTGTTCGACTAATTTTAAAGCCATTAGATTTTAGAGCATATTTTCACTTAGTTAATTTCAAGTTTGCTTCTCTTGTTTCATCTATTAGGACTATATCATATGCAAATAAGATGCACCGGGGTTCTTCTTCTTGTGAATATTTATAGATTTATCTGTAACTAAAGTAAAAAGCAAAGATTTAAGGTTGAGCTTTGATGCAAACCTATTGACATCGGAAAATCACTCACATTTCCACTCATGGCCTTTACATTTGCTATTGTCCCGTCATACACATCTCTAATGATATCAATACATCCATTGATTTTTTTCTTTTTCTTTTTCAGCACCTTCAATATTAATTTTCTGGGAATCCTATATATGCTTTTTCTAAATAAAATAAAAATGTTCTCTTTTTTCGTACACTTCTCAAATAATTGTCAAAGTAAGAAGATGACTTAAGTGATTGATCTTCTTGATATAAAACCAAATTAATTTTCAAAGACATTTGTTTCTCATCTTAGTCTTTATTCAACCACTCTTTCTTAAAGATTTTTAAAGATTTATTGTATGACTTATTAGTTTTAGTCCATAATTATTTGCACCAATTTTGAATATCTTCCATATTTTTGTAGATTGATACTGTAGTACATTTTCTCCATTTAATGATTCTATAAAGCCTATAAAGTCGGGTGCATGGTCACTCCCATGCATCTAGCTCATTTACATATTTTTTATTTTAATTTTTTTTAAAAATTGTTATTCTAGGTGTACTTAATTCACGTATCAAGTTTACTATTTTTGGAGATGTGTATGTATATTTTTTTATGAATTCCAAACTCCAAGGCCTCCGATATTTGAAGTTTATAAAAAGTATAAATATTAAAAAAGAGGAATGATCTTGTTAGTCCGGGTTAAGCAAATGCCGCACTTAGTCCACCACAAAAAACTTATAATAATTTTTTTTAAAAACTTTTTTCATGTACCTGTTTATCTAAGTGTAATTAACATATAAACCAAGTTTTATCATTTTTAGATAATGTCTATATATATATTTTGAGATTTTTAAACATCTATATGTGTGTGTGTGTGTGTATATATATATATCAAAAACACCCCTATCTTTAAAAATCTAAAAAATATATATACATATATTTAAAAATGGTAAAACCTGGTTTATATGTTAAATACATTAAGATAAATAAGTGTATGAAGAAAAAAGAAAAAAAGTTGTTGTAAATGAGTTTTTGGGATGGGCTAAGCGAGATATTTGCTTAGCCCGGACTAACAGGATCACTTCTCATTAAAAATGATAGAACTTGGTATATAAATTAGATACACCTAAAGTAACAGTTTGTGAAAGAAACAGAATTTTTTAAAAATATGTAAATGAACCAGATATGGTTTCTCTCGTGCATTTAGCTGCATCGGACTGAAGTCCCCATTTATTTAGCATTACCTTTGTTCT
Organism: Annona cherimola; assembly: GCA_030490835.1. Classification (NCBI taxonomy): domain Eukaryota; kingdom Viridiplantae; phylum Streptophyta; class Magnoliopsida; order Magnoliales; family Annonaceae; genus Annona; species Annona cherimola. The sequence continues at coordinate 8,971,151 of CM059977.1, read as the reverse complement.
TATAATCTTATTAAAGAAGTTTGTTAACCAATTTATATCTATATTCTCTATGTACTTCCACACCTCAATTGATATATTATGTCTCAATTTGCTGTCTTGATAAATTCCTTTTCTCTTAGATTTATTAGGCTGTCATCCTGTTGTTAATGTCCAAAGAATCGCCGTAGTTTGAAGTGAGGAAAATACCCCTTATTATATAGGATTGCGCACACACATGTCATGGTCAATTCTTTTTAATGAATTACATATATCATGGTCAATTTTCTTGAAGAATTTTCAACCTTGTAATTGTGCATTTGACTTCAGTCATAAATTTTTTTTAAAAAAAAATTTAAACCAGTCGTATTATTCATAAATATTTATTTATTTTTGATGCCAAAAATCACTTTGAAAATTTTTATATACTACTTTTTCATTTTCAAAATTTGATTGTTGCATATATTCATTTCAAAATTTAGTGGTTACATATTCACATGCTATATATTCATTTCAAAATTTAATTGTTCTATATTCACTCTCAAATTGTAACAATTTTTTTTAACAAAATTTAAGTTTCCAAGTGATTTTTGGCATCATAAATAAATACACTTTAATGAATATTTGTTTATATATTTAAGAACTACTAAAAATAAAAGACGGAAGCATATCTGCAACCTGTTGTATTAGGTTGGAACTTTTAGAAAATACAATATGAACAAAATAAAGTTCTAGTAGAAATTTAGAGTAACATGAATGCAGCATTAATTTCATTGTGGCTTTCAGAAATAATGAAAATTTGTTTTTTTACCTAATTTTGTCAGCGTTGAAGTGAAGCGGAAAAAGATGAAAGCAGTTATCGCCCAAGCAAAATTTTTACCAGTGGATTGCAACAATGTTGTGAAGAAATTTGCACAGTTGGTTGATCTGACACAGGATGAGGCTCACTTCCACATGAAACAGAGTGCTTTCCTGTATCAACTTGCTGTTCAGACAATGCCCAAAAGTCACCATTGTCTTTCAATGAGATTGACAGTAGAATTTTTCAGATCTCACCCTGACAAAGTGGATTTGTTCCATGAGGACAAACAAGATTTTCCATTTTTCTACCACTACATTATTTTCTCCCGCAACATACTTGCAGCATCTGTTGTTATAAACTCCACTATTGTGCATTCTGAAGTATGTTGTTTCCTCTTTCTTCTGTCTTCTTCTTCTGGCCTTCTTTGTGGGTTCTGAACCAAAGTCTTGAGTTTGCTAGGCAATGACCAGTATCTAATTTTGCAGGAAACAGAGAAGCTGGTATTTCATCTTATCACAGATGGAGAGAATTTTGTCGCAATGAAGCATTGGTTTTTGCGGAACTTCTTTGAGAATGCAACCATTCATGTACTGAATATAGAAGAGCTGAACTTGAAGGACGTGGGAGATTCAGATATAGCCCACATACCATTTTCTGATGAGTTTCGTGTTTCTGTTCGGAGTACCGAACAAATGTCTGCCACCCATATGAGAACTGAATACCTTTCTGTCTTTAGCCCTGCACACTTTTTCCTTCCAGAAATATTCCAAAATTTGGAAAGAGTGATAGTTCTAGGTGACGATGTGGTTGTACAACGTGACCTGTCGCCATTGTGGAGCCTTGACATGCAAGGAAAAGTAAATGGTGCAGTGGAATTTTGTGATGTGAGGCTCGGCCAGATGAAAAGTTACTTAAGAGGTGAAAATGTGAATGACAACGCGTGTGCTTGGATGTCTGGACTGAATGTCATTGACTTGAAAAGGTGGAGGGAGCTTAAGGTTACTGAAACTTACCGAAGGCTGCTCCAAGTAAGTAAACACCATTTAAATACAAATAACTCTTAGGGTGTGTTTGTTTGGGATATAAACATGTCAATCAAAACTTTTCAATCTAAAACTTTTTACTCTCCATAACTATTCTATTTTTAAATTATTTTTTCACATTTTCCTATATAAACTACCCTACTTTTCAATCATTTCTACACAACTATCTATACAACTAACCTATCTATTTTAACTTTATTCTCTTTACTTCTCATCATTACTCCTATTATATCACATCATTTTCTATCAATGTGACAACTTCTATCTCAAAAACTTTTCATCAAAAGTTTTAACCCCCAACCAAACACACCTTTAATGTTTCAAATAAGCAATATCAAGGCTCAAAAACGGTGCTGCTGCTTTTGAGATCAAATTTATTTGGTTGTGCATGGCTTTACTAAAATCATCCTGCTCTTCTGCCACTGAATCCAATATCTTTGATACTGGTATTTCTTTTCGCCATGCAAAATGTTTTGCTCTTTTGAATGCTACTATTTTTTCTTTTCTTTTCTTTTTTTCCCTCTCTTTTTGTATTTTCTTAGGGAAGTTGTTCAACCTAAAAAGATGTTGTTTGTTGTTAACTTGTTATTCCATACCTTTGTCCACATTCTCAGTGACAAATCTCTTGGCATTTGCTGCTATTATGACACAGATGATCTGTCGAGATCTTTGACTCAATTATGTTTAAAAGAATTCTAATTTTTTGGACAAATCTTAAGTTCCTGGAACAAGACTGGCATGATATGAATTTTGATGTTTCGACTCTCCTTCTATTTCCAAGGGGAGTAAACTTATTCTAACTTTCCCTTATCATGGACAGGGACAATTGATCCCAAAGAAGGTTTCATTGAGAGCAGGTGCCTTGCCTGTGGTCTTGCTCACTTTCCAGGACTTGATTTATCCTCTGGATGATTCATGGGCCATCTCTGGACTGGGCCAAAATTACTCTGTTGATCAGCAAGCGTTAGGGAAAGCTGCCGTTTTGCATTACAATGGAAAAATGAAGCCTTGGCTTGAGCTTGGCATTCCGGCATACAAAGGCCTCTGGAAGAAGTATCTACAAAAAGATGACCAGTACATGGAAGACTGCAATGTAAACCCCTAGCAACCGACAGCTGACATGTCAGGATCTGGAATTTGGGGGCACAGATAGCAAGCTGCAGGAAGACGGATCGAGGAGCAAGCTCATCCATGTCCTGGCTGTGTACCTATTTCGGCAGCAACCATTAATCCTGTAACGACCGAGAGAAGGTTTTCAGCAATAAAAATTGTTTAGATCATGACCGAGCATTGTGATTGCATATAGGTGGAGGAAGAGAGCTTTTGTGACAACCTGCCGCGGCCTCTGCCACTGCTTCAGGAAGTCAAGTTTGAGAAGGCCCCCCCAGAAAAGCTCTGGGTGCAGGAGAGTTTAATACTGTACAACAGTTAGGATGATGATAGCTTTAGGAGGAAGGCATGATTTTGTAAATTGGCCTTGTTGCAGGGACGGTCCGGATATTCAATTGCCATTTGTTTCCTGTGATATAGATAGATAATGATTGTTGGACCGGCGTCCCAACTGTGTTGCCGGATTATATTCATTTAGATTGATTCTTTCCCCGCGTCGGTCTCATTGACGGTATATTATCCTGAGTTCCTCCCTCCATTTTTGTTTTTTGTTTTCTGAGTCCATGTGTTGTTTGTTACTGCCAGAGCCCATGAAAAATTTAAGGTCTTGCTGGGAACTGACATTGCTATTTGGATCTATTGCTGTATTTTCTGTCCACAGCTTAGTAACGAGTTAATTCTTTTCCTTCTATTTCTGTTACCGAATCAATTTTTTTTTTTTTTCAAATTTTTTTTTTAAATCTGTCACTGACGTTGGATGATAAGCCGGCGAGGCACCTGACAGTGTCGTGAATATAGCTTCTAGTTTCATAATTACAGGTAAAAGTATAGAGTTTATGTGTGTTAATAATAATATTAATAAAACTAAAGATATGCTTGAATGTGCTTAATTTGGATCTTAATGTGGCATTCGACGAATGATGGAATACATGGTATTCTTATTGCCATCTGCAGGAGGCGTTTACATCTAGCAGCCTGGTATTTATTTAGTCCTTGCGAGCCTTTGGCCGTCCAATCGGTTTCATGACTACTCAGTCATCATGCATTCTGCATGGTCCCTGTCTATGTGTGGTGCTAAGCAGAGTTGCTATTCTATTTTTTAATATTTTCTATATAATTATTTTATCTTTCAATTTTTTTTATACAAGTACCCATAGAATTTTTTTTTCAATTTGAAACTTTTACGCAGTATTTTTTATTCAAAAGTTTTATCATTTTTCAAATATATCTTTTAAAATTTTTTTTGCAATGGGTGGAATCCCACATGTAATATTTTGTTGAGGAAGCATCTATCAATCCCCCTTGAATGGGTCATTTTTTACAAATTCCTTTCCAATATTTGTTGAAAAACTCAAATATGATATTTCCTTATTTATTTATTTTTGGCCTACCTCGAGGAAGAAAGCTTTTACTAGCTTAGAGAACCTTTCGACTAAATCTGAGCGTTCATTTCATTTCGCAATTGTTTAAAACTGTTTTTCCAATTATTTAGGAAAATCTGCACTCGTGATTTTGTTTTACCTCTTGCTAATATATCATTAAAAAATTGACGCTTAATTTGGCTTACGTTCTTCAATTTTCTAAGACGTATGACAATTCATTATCTATTGTCCTGCTAATATGTTTCATCGTTGTATTTGCCTTAATGTAGATTTTAAAAATCTAATTAACGAATGAGTGGGATCTAACGCTATGACCTTTTAAGACCTATAAATAACGAATTTTAACAGAAGCAATTTCGCCATGCTAACAAAAATTTTAAAAAAAAAAAAATCAAAGAGAGAGGGGACATAATATATTTCTCAATTAGCAGTTCAACAAGAAATAAGCCTTAATCCTTCCATCATCTCCTATACCAATTTGTAGCCAATTAGGTAGCTGGGCATACAACTATTACGTGACTAATGCAGCTGGTAAGATTTCCGCCTTAGGTATAGAAGCTTAGGGTTTTTGAGTACTTAAGTTATCTCTCATTTTCGAAGTAATATTGCCTATAAGTAACGTCACCACCATGTAAAAAATTCTTTAGAATAGAAGGCATGGTAGCTAGCTAGGTATATATGTAACAATATTGTGATTAAGTTATTAATTAATGGGCTTATTGCAGGTTTTTATGAATCATTAGTGCTGTATTAATGACGTTCATCTAATCCATATGCATGACTCCTAATATATATATATAAAATAAAGTGACTGTTAGATAAGTAAAATCATCAAGAATCAAAAGCTAGCTGCCAAAAAGCAAACTTGGTTTCTTCTAGAAAAACTCTCTTTCTCTCTCTTTTTTTCCTCCCGTCCTCCATTTCAGAAAGAGAGAGCGCGCGCGCTTAATTAAGCTTGATTTGAAAAGAAAGCATTGAAAAATTAATCTTCATTTATATGTCGAAAAAAGAATAATATGCTCTCGATATTGCATTACAAGTATTTACGACGACAAAGAATGTATCTTGATGCGGGCTGACAGAGACACTATGATGTGACATACAAGTCCCAAGTGGCACAGATCAGCAGCTTGGCTCCATCCAACCCCACAAGGGCCCTTTATTTCGTCTGCTTCCTTCTATGATTTTCCCCCCTTTCCTAATAAGCTTAGCCTTATTGTGGCTATGACCTCTCTCCATCTCACTCCCACTCCCAGCAGCCCCACTTTACCGGTCGATGTCGATCTCGATATGGTGCACACATGGCTGCTTACATGCTGTAAGGAGGTGGGGCTGGCACGCCCTTGACCAAGCCACACAAGGGAGTTTGATCTGGCATGTTATATTCGTCCCTGAGAGAGCGAGCCGGGGAGAGTAGGCTGAAATAGAGCCGCTGGCCAAGGTACTCCCTCTCCAGTGCTTGCGACCTCAGGTTCCACATCCCTGCATTATCCAACGTCAAAAGAGCCGCTGACCACGACTTGGGGTACACTTGGATTGTGTGACGGCTCACTGCATCAAGAAGATTGTAGTTCTTTCGGCTTGCCTCCGTCCACTTCCCTGGTTCCATCCTGCATGCATTAATTGCATTAAGTATTGTTATTATTAACTAATTTCTGTTTTAAAATTACATAGAAATACACACCCAACTGCGAAGAAGGAGTAGCCATCCAAATGCCACGACTGCACGCTCTTCTCATGGTTCTCGAAGACGAGTTCGACGAAGTTGCGGAAGGTGCCGTTGATGACGATGGGTTGCAGGGTGATCTGGGCGTTGTCGCTGAGGCCGGAGGGGTCGTCGGGGATGGTGTCGTACTTGAACAGTTGGGAGGCGATGCCGAAGTACTCGGCAAGCTTGAGCGGGGTGGGGGGATCGGTGTGGGAAGCGCCGTTAATGGCGTAGCGGAGCTTGCCGTCGACCTGGCCGGCGGAGTTGACGAACTTGATGGTGCGGGTGATGTTGATGGAGCCGTAGTGGTAGGAGCCCTGGGGGTTGGGGCGGGCGGCGCTTGCCGTCAGATTCCACCTGTAGGAGCGGAACTGATTGAGCGACCAAGCCCAGCCGGTGGGGCCCTCGGGAATGGAGGTGGACGGCGGGGTGCTGGAGCCGGCGTACTGAACGACGGCGAAGGCCTTGAGGACTTCCTTGGTGAATCGGGTGGAAGCGGCGATGTAGTAGCCCTTGGCCTCCTGGTTGGCGTCGACAAGAACGGAGAAGCACTGGCCGAGGTGGATGTCGAGGGACTCGTACACGTTCTGCACCGTGTGTGAACCTTCCAGCTCCACCAGCCTCATCTGGTGCCCTTGGATCCGCACATTGACGGAGTTCTTCAGCCCCACGTTGCAGAATCTGTATCGATACGTCTTCCCGGCCTCCATCGTGAACATGGGCTTCTCGCTCCCGTCTCCCTTCCCCTGCTGCCCGTTGATGAGGAGGCCGTCGGGCCGGCCCAGGGAGCGGCCGCTATCCAGGAAGTTCTTCAGCACGTCGAGGTTCTTCGCGTACCAGTCGCCGATGAGGAGGGTGTAGTCGTCGGCCGGGGGGTCGAAGGGGACAGGGATGAGGAGGCGGCTGTTCACGCGGAGGCCACCGAAGCCGCCCAGGGCCCTGTGTATGGAGGTGGTGGGGTAGTAGTGGAAGCTGCCGATCTGGTCCTTCACCTGGAAATGGTACGTGTAGTTGGTGCCAGGCTCGATGGGGCATTGCGTTCCGAGCGTCCCATCCATCCATGAATTCTTCCTTTGCTGGATTCCATTCCTGCACGGATGAATGCCCAGGGAAGGAAGCAAGGATTCAAAATGGCTATATCTATTATACCGCTACATCATTCAATAAATTTATGTTTTTTGACATATAATATAAATTTAATTGCACTAGATATATTTTTACTACAAATAACTATTTAGTCACAAATAATTAGTATTTTTTGAATGATGACATTAATTAGATGTAATTTTTTTTTATATTTAATGCAACCAAAAGTACATTTGAAGTAGCCGCATGTGCTAGCCGCGCAGTGGCAACAAGACCTGTTTGGCTGAAGGTTTAGCATTCCAAAGTCTTCCCCGGTTTCCTTTAGTTGTGGGAGTATACATATTCTTTTATTATTGTTTGAGGGTTATGATCGTGCTTTATTGTAATATGAATAATATATATTAATAAAAAATTACATTTAAAGTAGATATTAAAATTTGACTACCAAAAGTAATAATTTTTTTTTTTGAAAGCATGGAATCCAATGCAATTAAATCTTTAACTTCATTTGACTAACGCATAGCCAAATTGAAATTTTGGCTGCAAAAGTTGGCCAAGTATACACATTTTCTTGTAGTAGCGTATGTATGTATTGAATTAAATTAAATTAAATTAAAAGTATTAATTACCATGTGAAGAGAATAGGCTCATCGAGCTGGTTGAAGACATTGATGACGATGTTGTTGTTGGTGGTGGAATTGATGTTGGGACCTGGGAATTCGCCGTTGATGAGAATGCCCTTCTGGGGCGTCCCCAACGGAGAGATGTCGCCCCATGTAACCTTCCACTCGAAGAACAGATATGGGTCTTCCGCTTTCACCGTCGCCCCCGCCCACAGCACAAGTACACCCACTAATAATACTACATTTAATTCACCCGATTGCTTCCCCATCATAATACAATATTTAAAACTAAAAAAAAAATCTATAATAAAGAAATAAGATTTAGAAGAATAAAGAAAGAATGGAAATATTTAATTATAAGGAGGAGAGCAGAAGAGGATTCTTTTCTTCTGCATGCTATGTTATGTGGGGGAATTAATGGCGGAATGAAGAAACAAGAGAGAGAGAGAGAGTTTTTATAGCGGGAAATTAAGATGGAGGAGGGAGTGGTTCATCTTGTTTTACTCGTGCCTTGCTCTTGCCGTCCGTTATAATTCGTCAACCATTTCTCTCGTCCGTTCGTTCCTCGGAAAAAACAGAGCAGACGTTGGAGGGGAGAGAGCGTCTTTGACGGATGATCGAGTGGTTCTCTTGCGTCTGACCGCTTCTGCAGACGGTTTTTGCATTTTCTCAAACCGCTTCAATCCTTAGTTTTCTTCCACCTGGCTCTAATTTCTTTCACATGCATGCATTTAAATCCGTGATGCTTAGTCTCTATTTCCCTGAATCAATTGGTCTAGCATGATCAGAAAAAAAAAAAAAAAGAAAAAAAAAGAAAGAAAGAAAAGGAATGTTCTCATGCGACCTGCCTATAGGTCTTAACTAATTTCTTTTTTAAATAAATACGGGTAAAGGCATTTACTCACTATAATATTTTTACTGAATCTAGCTTTTTTTTTGCCCGCAAATAATGTGTATTTATTTGCATTAGACATGTTTTGACAATAATTAAATATTTAACTACGTATAATTATTAGTTGCATTTGAATAATAATATTTGGTTAAATGTAGTTATTTTTACATCAACATTTTATATAGCTATTAAATTTTAATTGCAAATAGTAATAAAATTTTAACTACAAATACTTGACTAAATGCTGCAAAAATTAAAAGATGTTTTGCAAAATGTTAGCCAAATATAATATATTCTCATATCCATGCATGTGCTTGTGTTCTCCATGGACATATGTATACACATGATTGGACTGATGTTAATAATAATTAAAAGTATTTAAAAATTATAAAATATAATAAATTGAGGTGAGAAATGAAGATTGTCCTAAATCCAACATTAGTTTAAACTTTATTTAATGATATTTAAAAGTTCGTTTATTTTTATTCTTATTACCGATCAATGAATTATCAAAATTAATCATTACTTTTAATTTAATTGTTGATTCATTAGTACGTGGATTTGCACATTTGTACTCTTAGGAGTTAGGTCTACGCCTCGCGATTGCCTAATCCTACTCAAATTACGTCGACGTACATGAATAATAGCATCTCAGAATGTTTTCATTATTTTAACGAAGATGCTTTATATAGATGTTACATCTAATGATCTAATCCGTTACATAAATTTATTTTATAATTAAAATAAGTCTTTATTCTCAACATACCCATTACATTTAACATATCTCAAGAATGACAAATATGCCAATTAAGTACCAATCAAATACCACATATACAATCATGTCAAACACACACACACACACAGATACACGTACCTTTGCGAACGTCAAAAACGGCCATTTGCATATATTTCATTAGGCTAAAATGCCGAAATACTTTTACTTGATCTGGGGATCTTCTTGTAATCGGCTGAGATTATATCAAGCAGATTTGGGATGGCTGTGGATCCTGTCGATAGCCACTAGAACTTAGAAGCATGAGGGGATGGAATGACCGGAATCGATTTTCGACGGCAACATAGCAACTGACCAGAGGCTGCAGCCATTGGATTTCTTTCTGGAACTCGTCGGCGTCGAAGGAGATAACATTCGTGTCGTGGTGCCTGTTAGCGGAGAGAGAATGATTTTTTTTCGCTGAGGTGGGTTCCTGGCTGTGAGGATCGGACGGTATAGTTCGCCGTTTTGTCGACTGGGTGCATATCCCAGTCCACACAGAGAGTTACTATGCATAAACGATGGCTGGATGGTGGCTTGCTGTCTTTGGGGATAGGTGTTTTACTAGATGCCATGATGGGTTCAAGCCCAGGTATTAAAACCATCGTCGACGATAGCGACACCGGCGGCCAGAGGTTGGGTTTTCACTTTTAGGCTGTTGAACGCTGGAGAATGATCCAGTATGACACTTTGGGGTTTGTGGTGGCGCATGGCATTGTGGTGGTCGGAGTCAGAGATACCTCTCGACGGACACTCGTCGGCGCGCAGCTATAAAAGCTGCAGCCATGGCTACAACGGGTGGGTGCTTAGTAATTTGGAACATGACCTATTCTGGTATAGCGCTCTGGCAAAGCACGGAATTTCGTGTGGCTCGCATTTAGATTTACACCGTTGAATTTTATGGCCGGACGTAGATGCGTAGATGTCATATATAGCAGATTTGGGTGCTAATTCACAGCATGGATCTTATCTACTGATTGACTGAAATATATATATGGATGGCAGCGTATAAACAGCCATGGTGGGCTATATAACTCTTCAAGAAGGCGACAGATGTTGACCGATTTCCAATGTGGAGGAGCTGAAGCGAGTGAATTTTCTGCCAACTATGAGGAAGAAAGAGGTGTCAGAGCAAGCAACAGACGTGCATTTCCACTGATGATGCAGAATAAGAATGGTGAGAGCTGTTCTTGCGTGATTTTGTGGCCGGAGAAGAAGGTCCGGTTCGATGCGTATGTCGTTGGAGTCGGAACGGCGAGCGAATATCGTTGATCGACAGTCCCCAGTGGGCGACCACTACAGAATCTTCCCTTGCATTTTTCGACAAGGCCGTGAACTCTTTTTTGATGAAGCCAGGGTGGAATGATTTTGGGGTTATTTTGGGTTTTTTAAAATTATTTTGTGAGTTAACTAACGATAAAGAAGGGAATGAATATATGTGGTATTTGATTAATATTTAGTGATGTAAGTTTCAGCGTCCCACATTCAACTCCTGGATTTCAGGATTTGGGAGTTATGCCTCCCAATTATATTTGACACCTTGTAATATACTTTGTTGATATTTAAAAAATTGTGGTTTTTCTCTAATAAATTGTAAGAACTATCTTAGCTTGATTATAATATTAGTTAAATATGATGCGAATATACAATAAAAAAGTTGCTGCTTGTGACACTATATATTTTTGATATGCTGATAAGTAATAGAAAATTTACTAGGTCCATGATAACTTGATTATCGCATACATTCAACTCATCAATTTGCATAACTTATTTACAATATGTAAGATAAAAAGTTAACATTTTTATTGATTTTATTTTATGAGTTATATATAACTATTACTAATAGAACCAATATTTTAATTAAAAATAAATATAAAATCTAATTCTTAAATTCAAGTATATCGCTAGTACTATTGTAAGTTTTTGACTCTTTGTTGATTATTTATGATTACATTTTAAATAGTTTATCTTTTCTAATTTTTGCTATTCAATTTGTTTTTAACTTGCAACTAATTCACTTCACTAGCTCCTAAACTGATTTGTGCATGTTGATTAGGGTTTGGGTGGAGATTTTTATAAATAGACTACATTGATGTTTCTAAAATAAATTAAGGTAAAAATTTATCTTCCAACCTGCAAAACAAAAATCGTCAAACCCGATTCCACCCTATTTGCACTTATCACATTGACAATCTTTTAAAATTTTTAGGATAATTTGCAACAAATCTATCTACTTAATTTTACCAAACTGCAAATATAATTACAAAGTTTTAGAAATTATAAATAACTTCATATAGTTTAACAATAATTACAAATATACTCACGCTATTACGAGTTACGACACTGTTACTGCATCATTATTACATGAGTATATTTTCAAAAATATATAAACTATGTGGGTATCACTATGTGGTGGTTATTTGTAATTTTTGAAATTATATGAATGTATTTTTAATTTAATCCAAGTAAGTAAGTATATTTGCAAATTACCCAAATTTTTACATTTGAAACCAAATTGAGCCAAAGCCCTTTGTATTTTTTTGATTTTCCTTTTCAATTTGTTGGTAAAACTCATTCATAACTGAATCCACCTAAATTTTTCAAAACTTCTTGAAGCTTAAATATAATTTTTAATTTTACAATGGAAGTTATTGTTGTAAAAACTCACAATTACTGTTGTTGTCTTAAGGTGTGTTTGGTAATAATTAAAAGTTATCAAGTTAAAACTTTTCAATCTAAAATTTTTCACTCTCCATAACAACTCTATTTTTTAATCATTTCTTCACATTTTTCTATACAACTATCCTACTTTTCAATCACTTCTACACAACTACCAACATAACTAACCTATCTATTTCAACTTTATTCTATTTATTTCTCATCATTACCCCTATCATCCCCTATCATATAACATCATTTGACAACTTCTACTCTCTACAACTTTTCATTAAAAGTTTTATCCATTTCCAAATACACCCTTAATATTATTTCTAACTAAAAATTTTTGAGGTTTAAATATTTATAAAGAACTAAATTCACCGGAATTAGTTGTTAGGATGAGCCCTTCCATTGAATTTAGGATACAAAGAAATTATATTTTTGAATTTAATCTAATGTACATTTTCTATGATACGTTTCATTTACCTAAGGTTTCATTTATTATGTCTTATTTATATAACAAATATAAATCTAAATAAATTATTTTTCAAGGTTTAATTTGAAAATGCTTCCCAAAATAAATTTTCTCATATTATTTATATTTTAATTGTTCTCTTATATTTATTATTATCTTTTGATGAATCCTCTTCCATTTATTTGAACATTATTTAATTGGCTCGCATTTGACTAAAGTCATTTGCCTACGCTGTACAAACATGGCAGATGGATCCGCTGGCATACGATGCGGGCGATGCCATCCTGACACGTGTTACTTGCAGAGCATGTGGAACCCGCACTGGAAAGCCACGTGCCAATTGGCGAATACTTATTGGTTGAAATATGAGAATAGAAATGTTTGGACGATCTCAACCGTTCAAAACTTACTTTGCGTAGTTCAAACTGCAAAAATCTTCTTAATTAAAAAATTATAAATTAGATTTAAAATTTAAAAGATAAAACAGAAATCATCAAATCACCCACCTGTGGAAACTTCCTCGAAGCAATCCTCGTGTCAAGTAATCCTCAGCTCGTACGACAATGTTTGATTCCTGTGGGTGGAATGCTCTTCCAATGAGTGGAAAACTCATTTTTTTTAAATTTTTTGAAAATTTTAAATAAAATTATTAATTTATGTGTATTTAATTTATAAATTAAATTTTATTATTTTTGAAAATGTATACATGTATTTTTAAAATTTTTTAAAACAGGGTGCTCCAACTTTGAAAAATTAAAAATATATATCTCTAAAAAAATAGCAAAACTTAACTTATAAGTTAAATACATTTGAATTAATAATTTTATAAAAAATTTAAAAAATAAATTTTGCACCGTGAAGCAACGAAAATTTCCCCTCTCATGCGCACTTAATCCGCGTCAAAGAATTTGTGCTATGGGTCCCATCCCTATCTCTGAAGACATCCTTTCTCGATGGACGGTGTAGATGGAAAATCTGGAGCGGTTGTTCTGAAAGAATAGTCCATCGCGATGTACCCTAGCGCGGTTATTCTTCGGAATTTCACCCCATAAAAGCCGGCGAGCGCATTTTCTCGGTTCAGCTCACCTGTGTCTCCAGACAGCCCTAGAGATCTGCTTCTCTTGTGCCTCTCTCGAAATTTCCCTGGTATATAGGCAGCGGAGAAGACATCGGTAACGCTTCTTCTCCTCTTCTCTCTCCGAATCCTTTCTCTTCCGCCTGTCCAGCCAGGAAGAGAAGAGGCTCGAGTCGGTCTATTCAGGTGAATTTTCCGATTCTGGTTTTCGTTTTGAATTTTTAGTCTTTTTTTTTCCCTGGGAAATGCTCGTGTGTTCGATGAATTGCCTGTGTGGACTGTTGTGTGCAGACTTCGCTTCTTCCCTTCCGTATTACCATCAACTTTTTTGAGGGAGAGTTTGTCTGATATCGGGGCGTATCGAAAATTGAGGAAGTAGGAAGATCGTTTCGTTGAAGATGGAGGATTGGGGTAAGTTTCTTGTTGTTTTCTGTATTTTCCTCTACATATTTTTAGCCTAGTTGTATTTCTCTTGGTACTTCCAGATGATAATTTTTGTTTTATTTATTTATTTTTGGTTAATTGATCTTGATTCAAGTGTTGCGAGTCGGCTTCATCGTTCGACTTGTTCCACTTGGTTGGGAAGTGTTGGGTAACGCTCAGAATGTTGAGCATATAAACTGAGAGTATTTGGGTTTTCGTCCGTTTTCCGTTTTCAGTGGATTTGGACATAAATTTGGAAATTACACATGCCCAACGATAATCTGTCTTCGCGCTGGTGCCATGTTTATTATATTGGTTTGTTTCTGTTAAGGCGGACACTCTCTGCCCCCTGCAGAATTTGTTTGTTAACTTGTGATATGGTCCCCTGAAAGTGCAGCTTGCAATTTTTTGGGGTCGGTTTTCTTTTCCTTTTCTTGCCGAATTTTCTACTATAAAGGAGGACATTTGATCCGGCAATTCTATTTTGCTTCCAATTTCGTTACGGGCAGATTGTTGCCTTGGGGTTTATGCATAAATGGGAAAAGTCCAATTCTAAGATGTTTGTTAGTGACGGGAGGCAGTTTTTTTTTAATTTAAAATTTGAAATTTTTTTTATGCTTCTGCCAAGAGTTCTAGAGATGAATGGAGCTCCCTACCGTACATTGATCTTGCCAATCCATGCCAAAAGTCTCCAGATTTACCGTTGGAATCTATAGAAAAATCGTGTAGGGTGAAAATGAAACATACAATTTCTATTGATTGAACAGACTGTTGATGCTTTTGCATCACGTCAGATTTTTGACACAATGCCAGTTGGTTGCAACAAAAATAAGACTAGTTCCAAAATGCTGGTTAATTGTCATTGGTAGAGGTTGGTTTGAGCCATGCATTGTTTTCCCATGTTGTTATCTTGTTTCGCAACTGATATTTTCAATTTCTTAAAATCATACTTTTTTTTAACCCAGATTGATTCGTGTTCTCAAAATTCAGTACTAGAGATTTTGACCTGACTATTTGTTCTAAGGTGAAAACGCAATTATTAAAAAAATCACAGTTATATTTAGTTGTAGCAGGGCTTTTTTTTTTTTTTTTTTTCTTGATCATCTGAAGTTCTCAAGTTTTGAAGAAAATGGTGTGTTGTATGTTGAAGCTTTCAATGCACATGCAGATTAAGATATCCGTGAATAGAAAGCTTGAACATGTTTTAGTTGCCTGAAGTAGTTGGCAGAGGGAGCCTGTTAGGGCTATGAAGGAGGCTATTGCATGGGTCATGTCTACTTCATTTGGTCAGAGTAATTGATTTGTTTGCTGGAAATTGTTCATTGGGTCATGTCTACTTCATATGGGATCATCATTTTAGGTAGGATGAATATTTTAGATGGTTAGATGATGAATTAGGACATTGCGGGTCCTTATATAACACTTAGAATCACTCTTAATTGATTCTTAATTTGGGAAAATGCAAGTCATGGATTAGAATGATTTTCAGTTTCTTAACTAAATACATGATGATAAACTATTGGATGGATTGGAATTAATAAAATCATCAAGATGGGGCCTAAACTAGGCGTTCTACCAATTAACTTTGGTAAGACGGCCTGTAGAAGCCAGACTACACGTGCACACACACATATACATATGAGATTTTCTCCCATGCAATCAATTGCATGGTGCAGGCCCTATATATATTTGTACTGGTGGATTTACTGTTATATGCTTCTTTGCATTATTAACAAACTTTTTCTTCCTGTAGAATCTGAAGATTTTGAGCCAGCACCACCTACTCTTGCAAAGGAAAAACCTAAAGGTTTATGGGATGATGAAGATGCTGATCCAGAAGAAGTGAAAGAGTCTTGGGAAGATGAGGATGATGCTAATAAAGTAAGATCTTTTCTTTTCTTGTCTGCTTCATATTTGTATCTGCTAACCCATTGACCAAAAGTTTCCCTGAAGACAATGTCTTTGATGCAAGATGCTGCAAATTACTATATTTTATTATTATGCATGTTTCGTGATGCAACATTCTCAATAAGTTTTAAAATAGAACATGAAAAAGTGGTTTCGGGGGTAAGACCGGATAGTTGGTAATGAGTGGAAATCAAGTAAACAAGGATAAAGTAGATGAGCTTTATTTGATAAAAGTATGAAGGATGGTGGTTGAAAATAGAATTATGATGAGGGAAAAGTAAGGTTTTTAGGTAGTCGAAATGCCATATCGTAACTGGGGAGGAAAAAGTTGGCCAAAGAGGAAAATTTGCACCCCTCTTTTTTTGGCAAGTGCTTCTTTTTGTTCTCCATAATCAATCCTGCAGTATTGCTTGATAAGCATCATTCTGAGCTCTTCTTTAAAGGTTGGGTCAGAATCATATCTACAGCTTGCCCATATATCTTTTAATCCTTTGTAACTCATCTCGTTGTTATTTTTGACCTCCCTTTGGTCTCTCTATGTCCTGCCCTAGAAGCTGAGGCACTTCTAACTCGTGCAGTTCTGTCTTTGTTATTGAACTGCTGAATTCTACTTTCTTCATTTTATTACCCATTGATACTACTTTAAAAAAATTTCTTTTTGATATCATTTTTGTCCTTCTCAGTTTCCTACTCATTCACCTTAACATCATTTTTGTGATAATCAGAATATGAACATGTTACATGTTCTTTCTTGGCTGCCCATCGCTTTTTGTGTGGCATGACTATTCTTATAACTATCTTCTAAACTTCCCTGTATGAAACTCTTGGAGCAGCTGACTATTACATCCAGCTAGCGTGAATGCATTGCATAACATCCTAATTTGTAGACCCCATTTTGGGCATGTTTTATTCTTTCTTATTCTCCTCATGAATGACCTGGATACATCTTTAGTTTGATATGATATGGGAAAAGTTTCGATAAGATAAAGGGAGAACTCTTTGTAAGAAAGAGGCAGGCTCTTTTTAGAGGAGGAAGAAGAGAAGAAATAATTAGAGACAATAGATGGAATTAGGGTAAAACATAGGGGATGAGACGCAAAGTAATAAACTTTCAATTCGTTGACCCTAATATACGCTGAGTAATGTTTCAATGCATCAGGGTGCAAAACTCCATTTTTTAATATATTTTTTTGATTTTTTAAAATAAAACTATTAATCTATGTGTATTTAATCTATAACCAAAATTTACCATTTTTGGAGATGTATATATATATTTTTGATTTTTTAAAATATGGGAGGTTTTAGTCTTTTTTAAATGACTAAAATACCCTTATTTTTGAAAAAATTTAAAAATATATTTATATATCTCCAAAAGTAGTAAAACTTAATATATAAATTAAATACACATTATTAAAATTTTTGTAAAAAGGTTTTCAAAAAAATATATTAAAAAATGAGGTTTTGCACCTTGATGCATTGAAACATTACTCATATATGCTACCCTATCCATGGAAAATGGTGCACAAAATAAACCTAGCCTAAAAAAGTAATAAAAGTAAACTGTCCAACCCATTAATTAATTATTTTTGTTTTGATGACTTGATGCATATATCAAATCACAATTAAAGCTATGAAATATCTAAAATCTCAAACAAAATTTCCCAAAAACATGCAAAAGCTCTTAGGCATATGCATTTACTTGATCCTATTATGTTCTTCATCAAGTTCATGTCTGCGTTGAAATTCACTTGTGAAGCAAACGAAATATTATTTATGCAGGCACCAAAACCAGAACCTCCTGAACCCACTAAACCAAAACCTGCTCAGAAGTCCACTGAAAAAGTGGGTGGGAAGAAAGAGAAAACTGCGAATGCAGATGAAGCCCATGAAGTGCTTGCAGATCCTCTGGCAGAGAAACTGCGCCAGCAAAGGTTACTCTTCCTTGTCACTCTTCCATCAGTTTTTTTTTTTTTTAATTTTAAATAAATTTTGGGTGTGCTTGGAAAGTGATAAAACTTTTGGATGAAAAATTTTTTACGTAAAAATTTTTGAATTGAGAGAAAACGATGTGATATAACAGAAGTAATTATAAGTAGTAAAGAGAATAAAGTTAAAATAGATAGGTTAGTTATATGGATAATTGTGTAGAAATGATTAAAAGATGAGATAGTTATATAGAAAAATTTGAAAAATGATTGAAAAATAAAGTAATTATGAAGAGTGAAAAGTTCTAGTTCAAAAAGTTTCTGTGTTAAACAAATATATCCGAAAAGTTTCCGGTGTAAAAGTTTTTAAATCGGAAGAAATAATGTAATATGATAAGGGTAACAATAAGGAGTAAAGATAATAAAGTTAAAATAGATATGTTAATTATATGGATAGCTGTGTAGAAATGTTTGAAAAGTAGCGTAGTTGTATAAGGTGTAAAAAAATAATTAAAAAATATAGTAGTTGTCGAGAATTAAAAATTTTAAATTGAAAAGTTTTAGTGGTAGACAAATGTACCCTTTATATTTTAAGAAAACTCCAGGCTGCTGCTGTAATTGAGCCCAATGAAAAATCTACTAGTATCAATGCTGCATGTTGAATTGATGATGATCTTATAAATTGGAATGTTGTATACCGTGTTTCAAATGCTTCAAGCTTACCTGCAAATTTGCTGTGGTTGACATGAATCAACTCATTCAAAACTAGCCTAACAAATACCTTCAGAAAAAAGAAAAAAGAAAAAAAAAAAACACTAGCCTAACAAAACACTGGTTGGGCAAAGGAGAACAAGATTCAGCTCAAGTTTGACACACTTGTACAACAAGCTAGGAGACCAAGGTTGACTTGCATGGCCAACTTCGGTGAGCCAAAGGAAGGTCTCATGGAACTTGCTTTATATCATTCTACTGATGCATCCCACCACCAGCAGATCACAACATCCAATAATCGTGTAATCTGATGAATCCCATCTAAACATTATACAGTTGTAGTCCTTGGGCTGCTGTCATGCATCTGGAAAATAGAGAGAAAATATTAACAATTGGAAAGTCCTATTTGGGTCCCAATTGAGAGCACCGAGCACGTCAAAAGATGGATGCCAGCTTTGTTGTCCTGGTGTTAAATTGAGAAAAGGCTTGTTATGGATTCTGTGACAAATTTGATTTGCAACTCTCCATTTCATATTGCAAATGTTGATTAGAACATAACACATGCATGATAATGGCAAAATGGATGTATTGGGAATTCGTGATGTGATGACTAGTGTTTTCAGAACCCAAGCAGCAGTGGCTGGTATTGTAGTATGGAAAACTTCATCACACAGGGTTTCGTGTGCTATGGTGCCCAAGTTATTCCCTAGACATGCCAAAACCTTTATATATTTGTTCTTAGCTGTTTGACAAAGAAAGTTTCTAATGTTAGTGGGCAAGACTTCCTGGCCTTAGATTTATGATTTATCTGGATGTGGTTGCTTTTCCAAGCTGAATTTTCTGAATGTCTCCCATGTGTTTTTTCAAACAAGGCCCGATCCATCTATTAGATCTCTAATGCGGTCAATCACAGTACATTCAGTCGGTGTCAGTTAATGACTGTGTCCCGTGGATGTGTCACTTACACGATAATGTGGGACTGCAGAGTCAGAAAAGCTTTTCTGATCTGTGGATATTATTTATGTAAAATAGAGGGCATGAGATGTTTGCAAAAATGGTTATGCTGTTACATCTTGGAAACAGCGGTTCTTTCTCTATCATGTATCAATGAGGTGGACAACCTATATTAATTGTTACGAGTTGTGGAAATTGTCCAAGAATCTGGTCGGTGAACAACCTACTACTCATTGTTATGATTTATGGAAAATTTCCAAGAATCCGGCCACTGATATAGGATGATGAGGTTGGAGAATATTAGAATGTTTTTACCATTGCTTTGATATAAGGTGTCTAATAGGATTGGGTTTGCCAGATAGAAATATTCAACACCCACATTTATTGTCTTTAATGAAAAGTGGAATAGTTTACTTGCTTCTATGACATTAATTTGGCTGCTGTAAAAAGTCCTTCCTATGTCAGTGCACATCCACGAAGGACATGAAATGGGATTCTATGGGTATGAGTTAATTCATTGCTGTTAGTTTTTATATTTTCTCCATTAAGCGTTCCCATATATCCCTGCATTTTTTTTGTTCTTATTTTAATATTCCTTCTGCAGATTAGTAGAAGAAGCTGACTACAAATCCACTACAGAATTGTTTGGAAAGAAAGGAGATGAGAAGTCTCTCGATAGCTTCATTCCTAAGTCAGAAAGTGATTTCATGGAGTATGCAGAGCTAATATCTCATAAGCTTCTGCCATTTGAGGTATTTTACTGTTTTTTTGAGGTCTAGATATCAGAATTGCAAGCTTCCATTAGAGCCCTCTTATTTGTGTTGCCTTTTCTTTTCCATGACAGAAAAGCTTTCACTACATTGGACTTCTTAAAGCAGTAATGAGGCTTTCCATGACTGGGATGAAAGCAGCAGATGCTAAGGAGGTTGCATCTTCTGTCACTGCCATTGCAAATGAAAAGCTTAAGGCTGAGAAAGAAGCCAATGCAGGCAAGAAGAAGCAAGGTAAAAGAAACTGTCTTTTAAGGTATTCACATTGGTAATTGATTGACTCCTGATTGATGGTCCATTTTTCTTTTCTTTTATTAAATTTATTTATTCTCAGCTGCAAAGAAGAAACAGCTTCATGTTGATAAGCCAGACGATGATGCAGTTGTCAATGTCTATGGTGATATAGACGATTATGATTTCATGTGACTGTAAGAGTGGAAGATAATTCATTTCATCTCAGCTTTGTTTTTTGACCTGAAACTCTGAATATCCATCCGGCGTTTTTGTCTCGTGGGAGCATGGTAAACTGGTGGCTGTTTCTGCAATTCGTTGTACTCCAACGAGTTCGAGTGCTGTGCTGAATAAGGAGTCTTGGTAACTTTTCGCTGTCTGTGAGATGCTTGTCCATGTACCTGTTTTGCCAGATTTTTCCTAGGACCTGCTTTTTTCTTTCTTTCTTTCTTTTGTTTTCCATTTAATTTTTATTTTTATTTTGTCACATTTCATGGTGAGGGAAAGGAAATTTTATATTTAATCGTACAGGCGATAAGAGCATTAAGTTTCTACTATGTTTGCAATGGATGTTGTGCCATTATTATCCTATTTGATCTGGTCTTGTATGTCACTGCCGCGACTATATATACATATAAAACAGCCAAATAGGATTACTCCATGTTTTTGGACTCTCTCTGTTGCAAGAACCACCCAGCGCTGCATGACGCGATGTTGTAGTTACTCGGCGGTGTAGTTAGGACTCCGGAGCTTATGCCTTGGCAGTAGGGAACGGCTTCATTTGGGAAGCTTGCACGCATGCTGTGATTGGTAAGACTTGGAATGGTTGGTGTCAGCTCGGGGTAGAAGAGAGAGTTGCGCCCACGCAGCAGCCATGTAGATTGCTGTCAATTCAATTGTTCTGAACAATTAGATCTGTGTTTAGCCGATGGATAGTTTTTTAACCTACTCTAATTAACCTCGCCCTCTGATTATCATATATAATCTCGTCTAGATCGAGATAAATAGTTGTCCTATATTCATGCAAACGGAACGGGATGCATGTATTCCCGAGATTTTATTTTTAATTTTTGAAGTACTTAACCATACAAACGGTAACAGCGCAAACAGAAATCGATGCATTTGGAACCATACTTCGAAACAGTATTAGGTAGAAAGTGGAAAAATAACTGTATTTCAAATATAATTATGACGGTCATAGTATATTATAAAAAATATATATGTTTATTACATAAAAGTCGTTAGCGGAATTTGTGCGGGAAAAATTGTGTTTAACTAACCCCATTTGTAAATTAAATTAAGAGGTAGTTGGCCACGTTTCAGATTGGCTCGATTCAAAAGTGAACGTGACTTATATAATTGATATTGAGGCTATGGCGGGTCAAATCATTCCACAGAATCCTAGCATGTACGTCTTCATTTTTTTTAAAATTGAAAACGAAATTTAATATTTGGAATTGAGTTAATGTAGACTACTGACGTGAATCGAATATAAATTAGGATTTCTACAAAATTACAGTTATTATCCATTTGGTTTTCTACTCAAATTCAACGCCAACCCGACACGATGAGAACCAAATTCGACAACTGTAAAGGGACCTGATAGCAAAAAGTCGAAAACCCTCCTCCAGCATCACTTTCCACCAGCTGAAAACGAAGGCCGATCAGGACATTATGGAGTGTAGAATTGGGTAGTCTGTGTAGGCCTCGAGCGAGATCCTGAATCTGCATCTGCATCTGCACGACAGAGATGGAGGAAACGATCGCTGATCGGCAGCAGCCCCACTGGAGGAGAGATGACGTGAAGCAGCCCTCGAGCATCGCCATGGCTGCCGTCTGCTTGGTCTGCTTCCTTGTCCGCGTGCTTGTCTCCCTCCATCCGTATTCCGGCTCCGGCCGTCCTCCCATGTACGGAGACTTCGAGGCTCAGCGCCACTGGATGGAGATCACCCTCCACACCCCTCCAAAGGAATGGTATCGCAACACCTCCGCCAACCATCTCTCCTACTGGGGTCTCGATTACCCGCCGCTCACTGCCTACCAGAGCTACGCACATGCCCTCCTCCTCCATCGCTTTCATCCTCAATCCGTCGCTCTCTTCAATTCTCGCGGCCACGAATCTCCATTCGGGTAGCCTTCCCTTCCTTTTGCTTGGATTACTATGGCAAGAAAAATGAATTCTAATTGTCAAAGAATTTACGGCTGGGATATTAATAGTCGATTGAGAAAAGGAATATTGTTTTCTCGTCTGCAGTCTTAGAATTGCATTAGTTGGGTAGGGCTGGTGAATAAAGACTACCAGGATTGGTGAATAAAGACTACCAGGATTTGTTTTTTCTATGCGAATCCAGTTCAGTACATAGTAGCCAGATTTTTAGATGCTTTTAACTGCGCGGCCATTTCAGATTTCTTTGTCAGAAAAGGCAGAGGAGCGGAATATTGGTGACGGAAATTAAGATGACAGTCTTGCACTTCTGGGGGTTTCTTGCTTTTTGGTTTAAATATATACGGTTTTCTTCTTGCAGAAAACTTCTAATGAGGTGGACTGTATTGACTTCGGATGCCCTCATGTTCTTTCCCGCAGCTCTATATTTTGTTGTTGTTTACTGTGCTAGTCGCAGTGAGGAAATCACTTTGTGGCAACTCGCTATGATCCTTCTCAATCCAGGCCTGATCCTCATTGATCACGGCCATTTCCAGGTACTTCACCAGCAACTTCTTGCGCTTGAAGCGCCCTTTTCTTCTCCTAATTTTCTGTGTGTCTACTTATGATATTTCTCGTGTCTCAGTACAATTGCATCAGCTTGGGCTTAACACTCGCTGCAGTTGCTACTATTTTCTCCAACAATGAATTGGTAGCTTCTGCTCTTTTCAGTCTTGCACTAAACCACAAACAGGTTAGCGGCTTTCTTCCATTTCAGTATTTTTTCTGTTCTCTTTTTCTTATTTACTTTTTCTGCATCCACAATCCTATTGTGGCCTCAACAATGTGGTATTGGCCATGCTTTCATTTGTTTGTCTCTCTCTTGAGCAGATGAGCGCCTATTTTGCGCCTGCTTTCTTTGGTCATCTTCTAGGGAAATGCTTACGACGTCAGAATCCGTTTCTTGAGGTGGCAAAATTGGGCATTGTGGTGTTGGGAACTTTTGCTCTTGTTTGGTACCCGTATCTATATTCAATGGAGTCTGTGATTGAGGTAAAATTTGTTTCATCTAGTTTTCTTTGTTCTTTCATCAAATTTATTTAGTTGGATATTCCTCTTCATGAGTGGCATGCATGATCTGTGGAAGCCTATGAATCTTTGGTTATAAAAGCTTTCTCATGGCATCATCTGACGGTATGCCCTTGGTTGCGACATTCTTTCACGTGTGAAACCTGATTTGAAATCTGGCAATCTTGGATAATTTTGATCTCGAATTAGCTTATCTATAAATTACTTTTATAATACACTTGGATAATTTGCGGCTACCCTTTTTCTTCCTGCAACTGAAGGTCAAATGTCATGATTTTGCTCTTACGGAATGCATGCAGGTTCTCTCTCGCTTAGCTCCGTTTGAGAGAGGAATCTATGAGGATTATGTTGCTAACTTTTGGTGCTGCACTTCCATTCTCATAAAATGGAAGAGATTGTTCACGACACAGTGGTTAAAGCTTCTGAGCTTTGGTTTTTCTATGTTGGCAATGCTGCCATCAATGATCCATCAAATAAGGCATCCAAGCAGTCGTGGTTTCCTCTATGCCTTGCTGAGTAGTTCTTTTGCATTCTATTTGTTCTCATTTCAGGGTCAGTTCTTATTCTTTACATTTTCACTAGATCATATATTGCATTTTTCATAATAGAAGCTTAATTTTCTGTCAATTGTGGGAAATTTGCAGTTCACGAGAAGTCTGTTCTACTGCCTCTTTTACCTGCAAGCCTTCTAGCTCTGGAAGAGCCTCTTCTTTTTAGCTGGTTAACACACTACTCAATGCTGTCAATGTTCCCTCTTCTTTGTCGTGATCAGCTGATCATACCATATGCAGCCGTCTGGGCTCTGTTCTTTCTAGTTTACCACACACCTTATGTAAGCCGTGGGGTGAGACAAATTGATTCTTCTGCCATGCAGAAAGCGTTAAGGACCTTTCCTCTGTTGTGTTCTTTCATACTTCATCTTGTTCACTTGATTTTGCCACCTCCAAAAAGTTATCCTTTCCTCTTTGAGGCCCTAATTATGATTCTTTGCTTCTCTCAGTTTGTAATTATTACTATTTATGCTAACTTCAAGCAGTGGCAGCTAGGAGATTATTCGAATCAGATGGAAAGAGAAAAAAAGATTCTTTGACGTTATAACATTTGCTATCCTCATTCCTTCCAACTACTTAATCCCTATTTTAGTTAAATGCATGTGGATGAGTCATTTCTACTAAACGAAAGTTGTCTTTTATTCATGTTGTTAGTTATACGTTGCACTATCCGTATAAACTGTGTTCTATAGCTAGAAGTCAAATACATATTGTTTGCAGCAGTCAAGTAAGAGTTGTGATCTTCCCAGTCCAAAAATGCATTTTTTGTTTATAGATTAAATATGACTAGATTAATATATTTATAAAAAAAATTCCGGAAAAAAAAAAAGCATTTTTGGATGGTGATTTCAGACGGGTCTGAAATGATCAAACGGCGTCAAAGTAAGGGGTGTAACTTGGATTGGGCCCTAAACCTGCCTCGACCAGCCATGTGTTAGCCGTATCATGATGGACTTGCCACTAAGTGGACCATTGATGGCAATTCATCAGTAGAGCCCAAAAGTTTGGCCGGACTTTTTAGAAGTGGTGCCATTGCCCCCGCATGTTTATACCACAGCCTATGGATAACTATTGTATAAGAGGGCTGCCGTATACGTTGGTGCCCACCTTCCCAAATCAGTTCAGAACTTTCAGAGGATATCCATTAATTTCTGCATGTCAAAACCAACCATTAATTAAAGGGCATTGCAACCTACTGCTTCATGCTTAGGGTCCGTTTGGTACTGCCTTTTAGCAGCGCTTACAAAATAAATTCAAAAAAGGTATTTAGATAAGCAGCACTTTTCCCTCTTTTCAGGGTTAATTGTGCCTAAGAACTGCATAATTCAAAAAGAGAAAAACGCAAAAGATTCAAGAAGACTATACGACTAGCTCTTTACTTATCTCATGAAATTTCTTCCAAATGAATGCTTTGTACATAAAATGCCGGAAGGGAACAGCCCTGGAATCGGGTCCCCGTATACTGGGGTATATTAGATGTTGGAAGAAGGGAATTTTGTTGCGTGCCCAAAACGCAAATTCAGATGCAAGGTCAATAATACATTTGCTATTTGATGGTTTCATTCACACCACATATACAGCAAACAAATAAGATCCAAATTAGATGCTGTAACTATAAAAAGGGAGGGTGATGTATATCACTTGGGTTCGACTTTGGCTGACAATGAGTAACCACCACTGTAGTCAAAAGATTCGCTACTGTCGTCCTTTTTGGATAGAGTTTCATTGTAAGGATGACGCAGAGCCGCCTTCATCGAGCTGAAGTCCGTGGCAGATGATGAAGCTGAGGTTGAGTTTGTATTCATTCCATCATTCTGCAATATCATTTCGATCTCCTTCACCACATCGCTCATAGTTGGACGCTCCGCAGCTGTGTCATCCACACACCGCATGGCTAACTCCACAAACCTCCCGAAACCACCTAGATCGGTGGCATATCGGATGGAAGGATCCATGAGCTCACCCAGGCCATAGTATTCATCATTTTTATCTATTACCATTTTAACTTCACGAACAATATACTTCCCCTTCTCAATTGGTTGTTTTGCAGATACCAACTCGAGCATTACCACACCAAAGCTATATACATCACTCTTGTCTGTCAGCTGTTGAGTCATGTAATACTCAGGATCGAGATAACCCTGCAAAATTTATCCTTGTGAAGATAAGTCAACCCTAAGCATCTCCTTTATGCCAACTTATTCTTGAGAATCTATCAATTTATATGGAAGAGTACATAATAAGAGCTGACAATAGCCAAATGCCATGAGAAGCAGGAACCATGTAGACTTACCAATGTGCCTTTGACTTGTGTAGAAACATGTCCTTTTCCGCTGTCTGATACCAGCTTTGACAAGCCAAAATCTGATACCTTCGCTGTCAGATTTTCATCCAGGAGAATATTAGTAGACTTGACGTCTCTATGGATGATGGGAGGGTCGGCAAGCTCATGAAGATAGGCCAATCCTCTTGCTGAGCCTAGCGCAATGCGGAGTCTCCTCTTCCAGTCCAAATGGACATCACTTCTCCCTGCAGATGATGGTTGCAGAAAAATGGCTGAATGTCTCAAGTAGAAGAAGTGGGTGGCTGTTGATCTGAAATGGTTTTCAAGAATTTACCAGACAAATTCTCGCGGAGAGATCCGTTTGGAACGTATTCGTAGACCAACATCTGTTCCCCTTGCTCAAAGCAGAAGCCCACAAGGCCAACAAGGTTCTTGTGATGAACTCTAGAAAGCAGTTCTATTTCTGTCTTAAACTCGAGCCCACCCTGCACGGATCCTTGCTGTGCTCTTTTGATTGCCACAATTTGTCCTCCTGGAAGAACACCTCGGTACACCTAAAGAAAAAGGAGATTATCCAGAGAATTAGATAATGGACTAATGAATTCTTCAACTTTGACAATCACTTGCTTACCCTGCCGTAACCCCCAAATCCAATCTCATGGCTCTGTGAGAAGTTGTTGGTGCTCCTTTTGAGATCGTCATAAGAAAACCACCTTGCACCTTTCAATTGGGGTGCACCACCACTGTCTTTGCGAGTTGGTCCCCAAGATGCTGTGACCCATCAAACAGATACAAAAATGCATGAGTCAGAAGGCTTGCTAGCTCTCCTGTTTGTGCGCATTTTGCAATAGCATGTTATTTTGAGACTAGTCCATATTACCAAAAGGTTTGCTCAATTCAATTGCCCTTTCTGCCCGTTTCTTCTGCCGGAAGGCATAAATCCCCACACCCACAAGCAAGAGGACCAGTGCAACAGAACCAGCAGCTATACCAATGATAACACCTGAACTCAATGAAGTTCCTCCACTTCCATCTGCAGCATTTTTGTTTTCTCAATGAGTTGCAGACAGTAAGGAGTAATCCAATTGATCGAGGGGGAATGCATACCTTCGAAAGGGAAAGGATAAGGCTTGGCTACAAAAGTGTATGGTCCAAACTCTTCTGGCGGCTCCAAAGTTTGGTTGATCAGAGCAGATCCGATCCTTAGAATCTCTGAGCAGTTGAAGTACTTCCCAGATGGAGGGAAGAGTTCCACATTCACCTGGAGACCGGCAGATGTATTGAAAAAAGTATTTTGAAGAGAGATCGAACCTGGAGGTAGACCAAGTACCGTCGACATTTTCATTTCCAGTGACTGGAATGTGGTACTGTTGGTCACGTCACTGAAAAGAGGTGCTATGAAATAAAGAGTTCCAGCATATGGATAAGAACAGTAGCAACCCTGAGGGCTGGGCTTCTGGTCCGCAGGACATGATTCCCCTGCACAATTTGCCAGGCTTGTTGAGTAAGGTCTGCTTGGCGACTGCAGGAGCCGACAGTAGTTGTAATTCGAGTGCTGAGAGTTGCAGAATGGGTTCCCAATAAGCCTGCGACCACGGATTGAAACAAATGTCACTAAGCACGAGGAACATATGGAAGAACCCAAAATTCATGAAACCTTTACACAAAAGATGCAGCGCAGATATGCTCTCACCCTAAAGCGTTCTTATAGTGGGGATTTCCTGGAAAAATCATTATGTCATTGTATTCCAAATCTACCAGTTGAAGCTGCGGGCCAATGTTTTCGCCCATGTCAAAGGTGCCGTTGATTTTATTGTACCTCAGCCTCCTGTCACAAGCATTTGACTTTGAAGCACCTGAACAACCGCAATCAACTTCTATTTATCAATTCTTCAGTGAAAAGTTACTTACACTTGTTGTAGTTGGGGGAAGCTGAACAACTTTGGCGGGAGTGGGCCTTGAAGTTTGCCGAATTCCATGACCCTGGTCATCCATCAAAGAGATAAGAAAATTGGTATAGAATACAGATGGATTACTCAGAAAATGAAGTGGAATACAAAAATAATGACATATTAAGAAACACTAACAGATTCCCATAAAAAAGAAACACTAACAGAGTAGTAAGAGATCGTAAGGTCGAGAACCAGGCTGGAACTTCTGATGCATCGAACAAATTGTTGCTCAGGTCCCTGGACAGGGAAATGATGGATTAGTCAATTGATGACTGAAGCAGCTATGGGAAATCATAGGAAAAATCAGAGGCATTCGATCTGATGGCAGTTTCAGTGCTGATACGTACACATAATTGAGACTTTCCATTCCTCTCAAGTCAGGAAGTGGGCCTGTCAGTTCATTGTTCGCTAGATGCCTGAAAATGATAATGGGTGACACACATAGCTTAAATTTGTAACTTTCACGAATGATGAGGGAGCTTAAAGTAGAACTCACAAGTAAGCGAGCTTTGTCAGGTTGCTCAAGCTATCTGGAACAGGACCTTTTAGTGAATTCCTGTCAAGCCGACTGTTGCGGGAAGAATGAATATAAATAGTAAAAGAGAAAGCAAACTAATTGAATTTCTGATAATTCTGTTGAAGGATCACTCACAGAACCTCCAGGGTTTGCACGAGCCCCAGTGTGGAAGGCATTTCTCCTGTGAATTGATTTCCATCGAATAGTCTGCCAGTGGGAAAACATAGGATTTTTGTAGGAGCAAAGATAACTGAGAGAGGCAGAACATTAATCCAACTTCGTGTAGTCGCTTACATATGTATCAGCGCCATGTCAGCGCTGAAAAGCTCGTCTGGAATACTACCTGAGAGCTTGTTCCTGTAGAAATGGCTGGAAAAGGAAGAATTTTAGAAAAGAACATCCAAGCATTGACAGGCTATGTTATCAACCCCAAGTGCTAGTAAATTAACTTGTCCAAAGATATTATCGACTCCAAGTGCTAGTAAATTAACTGGTTCAAACAGACACACTCACAAGTGCTTTGCATGGTGAAGCTTGTCCAAGCCAGGCTGGGTTGATGTCGAGACCGGGATAGTTCCTGTGAGTTGATTCACCGCAATGTCCAGCAAGTAAAGCTTTGAGAGCCGACCCAAAGAAGGAGGTATTGTTCCAGTGAGGTTGTTCGAATTCAGAGTCCTGGAAAAGAGAGTTGGATCATTTCTGGAACAAGAATTGGAGGCGGCGAGAAGGAAAGTTTTAAGTGTTGTTACAAGAAGGCCAGTTCGGATAGGTTTCCTAATTCCGCAGGGATTTCGCCAGTGAAGCCACAGCCTGCAAGGATCCTGAGAGAACAAAGAAATGGCGTCGAAGTTGAGTTACACCTCTTGCATCAATAAGGAAATAATTAATAATGGACTCCACACACTTTCTGATCTTACAAGATGGTTAGGTTCTGCAACTCGCCTAATGATGGAGATATAGGTCCCGTAAGGTCTGAATTAAAAGAAAGATCCCTGCAGTCAATGACTACCATAGTTAGTTAATATAATTCGTGTTACAAGGAAATTAACTTAAGAGATCCTGTAACATTCATATTACAAGAAATTTCGCAACAATTTGTTTGAATTCTATCTGGTAAAGCAACTTCCTTTGTTCAGAAGATTGGTGTAAGAATATTTGAATGGTGTATATCTATTGATTTTCAGTGATGTCAAATTGTCTGGAATAAATTAATAACCTACTGGAATCACTTTTTCCATTCTTCTGAGTGCAGGATTGTGTGTGCGAAGCTTTTTATTTGCAGAAAAAACCATCCAACATGATTCAATTCTGCAAATTCATTGTAAAAAGAACTCAAAACTTACAACGATTGCAATGCGGTTAATCCACCAATGTCCCCGCTGAGACCTCCTACAAGGCCGATGGTTGATAACCTCCTGAATACATGGGATGATAGTATTGCTTGTCAAATTAACATTTAAACGAAATTAAAAGAATAATAAACAAAAACTAAGAATAAGAATAATTAGTCTGTAATAGAAATAAGCTGCCAGATTCTATGCAGCTGCTTAAATTTTTAAAAAAAAATATGTAGGCCCTATCTACATCTTTTCCTCTATAAATTGGACAATATTTTGAATTTGTTTGCGATTTTATTTAGAATTTTGAAAAAAGAATAGCAAACAAATTTAAAATATCGCCAAATTTGTAGAGTAAAAGATCTACGGAGGACTCACGTTATGCATCATTTTTCAAAAAAATAAAAAAATAATTCCGGTAATACAGGCAGCTGCATAGGACGAGACCAGGAAGTAATACAGAAGAAAGACTCACAGTCCGGTCACTCTATCGCCTACGCAAATGACTCCTTCCCATTTGGAACCACAAGGGTCACCGGAGCCTCCCCAACTCGGCGGAGTCTTCTGCCATTGCTCCTTCAAGGACAAAAGAGCAGCCTCTGCATCATTTACAAGCATCAGTATTGTTAGTTTTCCATGTCATTCTCCGCACCCATTTGTCTCCAAATAACATTTTCTAAAATACTTTTTTTTTTTTTTTAGTGACAATGGGGGAGGGGTAGGGGTAGGGATGGCATGCTCCAGCAGGTTCGACCTTAGTACGCTGGCATGAAAGCCATACCAGCGGGACAACCCCAGGTTCACTTTTAAAAGAGGTAGTTGGTGCAATCATCAGCCTTGCATTGCTAGACTGGACCTGATATTCTGGACTATTGGTAGATTATCCTGTGGCAAGGATAGAGCTACGCTTGAACTACACTGAACATGTTTTCCAATCTTTCTTTAGTGATGATATACACATGCTAAATCCTTGGAGAATGTATGAATTTAAATTTATGTACAAAAATATAAAATCATTTCTTTTGATCTACACGAATTCTAACATTTGACAAAATATTGTAGAACTATTTATGAATATAACAATAGCAGTTCTGAGGTTATAGATATAAATGTTGAGAGTTGGATGCTCTAAAATAAAATATTATTTATAAAAAATTACAACAAAAATAATACACCCAGATTAATTTGGACACTTTATAAGCTTCTACCCTTAATAAGAGCACTACCTATACAAATATTCCCTTCCTCACAATCACTCCAACTCACGTAACAATCACCGCACAATTCACACTACCATTCGCTCATTCGTTGCTCACTCACAGCTCATTCGTTTTCAAAAAGGGGAAAATTATCCCTTTATATAGGGTGTGTTTGTTTATGGCAAAAAAGTGTCAACTAAAACTTTTTTAATCTAAAACTTTTCACTCTCCGTAATTATTTTATTTTTTAATTATTTTTTCACATTTTTCTATACAAACTACCCTACTTTTCAATCATTTCTACACAACTACCCATATAACTAACCTATCTATTTTAACTTTATTCTCTTTACTCTTCGTCATTACTCCTATTATATCACATTATTTTCTATTGATTTGACAACTTCTACTTCAAAAACTTTTTATCAAAAATTTTACCTCCAACCAAACATAACCAAACGCATCCATTGCATGCATGGTTGAATATGGCATTTAATGTCATGCATGCACAGCAGCAATTTTTAAATGCGAGGGGGCCTTTATTCGGTGCCGTATTCGCCGCCGTTTCTTTTAATATATATATAAATATTATTTTATTCGGCGCCGCTTTTACGGCGCTGCCTTTTGGTGCTGATACTTTAATAAATATTTTTGATATAAGAGGATACAGATATTTGATTATAGGTTTGGTGTCAGATTCCATTGTTGCTAACTAACCAAGCGTCTTCTGTCATTTAAACTTTTTTAAAAATGGTCAACGGTTAAAATAATGCGCTGCTTCGTCATATGGTTGAGAAAAATCCAATTGTTCCAGTCCGGAAGAGAATGAGATGATCTCAGTTTTCTGACCATCAAACAAATAAAAAAAAAGTACAGTTATTCGTATTAAATCTTAGACCAAGTATTAAACTCTGTTTTTAGTAGGCCTGAAGAGATGATGATCAAGACCGTTAATCCGATGGCACTCCCAGAAATCTTCCAAACTCACAGTCGAACATATTCTCCAAGTGGAACAGCCTCGCTCCTCGGTCTTTGCCCGTATGTCTTGCTGAATGGTCTTCTTTTTCATGGCTATCCAATGTAAGGGTGAAGATTATTCTTGTGGGGGATCTGGGTGGTCTATAAACGACGGGGCCAACATGATCGACGGTTCGATCAGGTCGGGGATGATGAAAAATCCAATTGGAAAAGAAGTGGTGGTTTACCTGTTAAAATTGGAAAGTCAACTCCCCAGGACTCTACATGCATAGCTAACCAAACCTTGGGTCAAGAAAGTTGCTGAAGCTACATTTTTTGAGCAAAATTTGGCCTTCAAACATGCAAATTTATGTTTTGGTTTTGTTATGGGTGAGAACATGTTTTGGAACAGGGTTTTGGAGGTTCTTCGGTCGTTCCTTCTTTTTCTGCGTGGAGTCATTCTTCAAGAAATAAGACGCTCCGACCTTAACAAAGCAATTTTGTTTCTTAAATGCTTTCAAACGAGATTTTTGCAAGAAGTTATACAGTCATGAACATAAAGCAAGGAGTTATTAACAGTGTGGAAACAGAGCAGAGAAACAGAATTCAGTTGGATCTAAGAAGTATAAGAAGAAGAAGAAGAAGAAGAGAGAGAGAGAGAGAGAGAGAGAGAGAGAAGAACACAGGAGAAAGAAGCAGATCTCTCATGCCTTTCTAGAGAAAACGAAGCCCAATTCAAAATGAAACCCAAGAGAAGAATCTCCACAGTACCGTCTCGACCGTTGGTAGAGCTCAAAACACCGACTGCGCGGACAAGTAGAAGCAGAAGCAGCAGCGGCCATGGCAGCGTCGCCATGCAGGAGAGCCACAAACACGTAGAGGAGGGGAGGGTGAGTTGTCGATGGAGAAGCTCCGGTTCACCAGATTAATCCCTCGAAAAGTGTGCGTTAATTAGCAGAATTGAGTGCAAAGCAAACTCCAATTATGCATTCTAATGATGGAAGGATCCACCGGCAGAATTGCGATGTGGCAGAGTAGTTGGATTGGGTCCCAGCTTAAATGCTAGAGCTATCCATCTCTTTATCAATCCCAAGCAAGTGGAGAGACGGCTCCTACTCATTTGATTATTGTCACACTCAATTGGCACTCGCCGCATTTACCCCCTTTTGAACAGGGTCGATTCCAAGAAAAAAATTACCCGTAAGATAGACTATAGAAAATTCCCAAATATTGTCAATTAGGATAGAGAACATTTCAGATACCTGGAACCTACCCACGTGATTACTGTATCTTTTATTGAGTATAAATTACATACGCGTGGACCACTTCTTTGTTTCTGTAGTTGATATAGGTTTCTGATTGTTTGTCTTTCTCTGTCCTTTTTCCCCGAAGGAAATTATCACTTTTCCTTTCATCTTTTCTTCTTAACATCTAATATTTTGTTTATGTAAAGAAACATGTTGATTACTTTAATTTTAAATACCAAACCTTGTATATTTTCACACGTACTCACCCGATTCACCCTCTTCAAATAGGCAGATTCTAAAGAATAAATAAATAGAACAAAAGCAGAAGATAGACTGAAAAATTTGCCGAGTTTTCCATCAGGTAATATACAGGTTACATATAATTCGCACCCAATGATTTCACTCCAAATAGTAGGAAATTACGCTCTTAATACAAATGCAAGACATAAATAGTAGGAAATTACGCTCTTAATATAATTACAAGACAGGAGCTCCCCTTGATAAATGAAATAGAAAAGCTCTCTCCCATTCAAAACGAGGTCAACTGGCATAAAGCCCGAGTCCCGTCTAGCTCGACTAACTTCTGTTGACCAAAGACGTCGTCTTTATTTATACAGCTGAAAAAGATTTCTAATTTTTTTTGTCCTAGAAAATTATCTTTTTTCTTTTAGAATCTCTTCTTAATGTCTAATATTTTATTTATGTAAAGAAACATCTTTGTTACTTAAATTTTAAATATTTTATATTAAATAAATTGATTTGTAACCTAAACTAGAACCTTTGGACAAAGTACAAAGCATGTGGTAGATTACGAACCACACCATCCAAGTTTGCACATTCTATTGGGTTGACAATGACTTTTTTGGATATTTCTTTGACCACTACTTTAAAATGGATGCAGTAGCTGTAACTTACGGTATATGTAAGCCGACTTGGATATTTTAAAATGGATAAGATAAGTTACTATTTTTATTGATAAAAATAGAGGATAGGATTTACATCATTTGAATTACTAATATATATTCAATATATATTTTATGAAATATATTTTATATTGAAAGATATATATATATATATAAACTCTTTTAACTTATCTATTATTTAGTATGTTGAATAAATGTATTTCAAAATTTATATTATTATAATCTCGATTATAGGTTATGTAAGATTTATAATAAAATTATAATTTTTAAATATAACATAAAAACTATTTTAAAGAACCAATTTGAAACCGAAACTAGAATCAATTGAACTTAAAATAACATAAGGTAGAAAGACGGTCCAACTCTCAGAACTAGAATTATTCAACCCAAATTGTACCCTAAATGCAGCAATCAACAAAAAATGCCGGAAAAAAAAATAAAATTTTGCTAATAATTTCTTTTCCAGTTGAACTTGGACCCATTCAACTGAATGGTTAGGAATTGGGATATAGTCATTAGCTTCTATTTATTCATTGACATGCGTATGTGTTTCTCTGGTACATGTGATTCACTCCAATAGGAGTTCATAACGAAACGAGGAGATATTAATATAATTTCAAAAAGTAGGAAATGTGCACATGTATACACACAATTATATAATAATTCTTTTCATTTTGGGTTTGTTGGCATCCCCCTGCAAAGGTTTGGGCAAAATTGCAAGACGTGTCATGGCTTTTTATAAAATTTGCATCCCCAGCTACAAATCCTAATCCGGAAAGTGGCGAAAATACCTCACAAACAATACACATGAAACATATAAAATGTCTTTAAAATACCAAGAAATTTGTTCTTTACAAATATTCATTACATTAAATAGATCCATTTAATGTGAGAAATATTGGCAAATTAAAAGGTAATTTAAATGCATTTTCTTGTAGGAATATTTGCAAAAAAAAATTAGTATTTTAAAGGTATTTTCTCGTATTTCTAATATAATATATATTTAATATGAGAAATATTTTTTAAAATAAAATATTTTAATATTTTAAAAGTATTTTATAGTATTCTTCATTTAATTGTTTATATGAGTACTTTGATCATCTTCAAAAGGGAGTTTAAGGTTTGTAAGTATATGTAAAGGTTTAGATGCAAATTTTAAGAGATTCATGCCGGCAATTTCGCCCATATCTCGAAGGTATGAATGCAAAATTTTTAATTTTTTAAATTCTTATACGAATACCACTCAACTTAGATTTCTTACAACGTAAAATTCATTATTTTGAATTATTTGGTATTTTATTAAATTCATACTCCATTTTTATTTTTAAAAATCAATATAAAATACTAAATAGATTCAAAATAAATTAAAATATAATGGATTTTAATTCATTATTAAGTTGTGCTTAAGACGGGGTATGTTCAATTAAAAATTATAATTAAGTATACTTCACATAGGGTTCCATAGCAAGGATCACCTCAACTTGTGGATAATTTTTTTTTTTTTTTGGTTTAGTTCGAACTCTAGATTACGTATACAAGCTAGGGTGAACCTGTAATGGATATATATTCAGGAATATTCAAGTGCAACACCGCTGAAATGGGCTAAACATGATGATCAAATTATAATCTACTTCACCCATTGTATTTAAAATCATGTATTCTATTACCATACCAATTTTCATCCCAATCGGATATGTATATGGCCCCATCTGAAAATGGTACAAATTCAACGTAATAAAATAGTTTGATGTAAATAATAACTTTAAATTGATTTTTTCAACATGTAAACTATTTGTAATAAAACTTATATATGAATAAATGATTGTATAAAGTTTCATTGCATTCTAATATGTGTGGGGCCTATTTTTGGGCAAATGTACGGCTGATCCAGTGCAATTGTGTTGCATCAAAACAGCCCTATATATATACAGAAATATTCAGGTGCACCATCGCTGAAATGGGCCCCACATGATCATCAAATCATAATCTACTCCACCATTGTATTTAGAATAATACATTCTATTAACATACCAATTTTCATCCCAATCAGATATGTATATGGGCCTCATCTGAAAATTGTATAAATTCAACACAATAAAATAATTTGATGTAAATAACAATTTTAAAGTAGTTTTTTCAACATATAAACCATTTGCTATAAAATTTATATATAGATAAATGATTGTATAAAATTTCATTGTATTTTAATATGTGTAGGACCTACTTTTGATCAAATGTACTGCTGCTCCTGTGCTGCAGCCGAACAGCTCTCATATATAATTCTTGTATTTACAAGTCAACCTCCGAGTGTATATTCCAATATTAGCTTTAGGAGTATAAATTTAATAATATTGCAGAAAAAGTAGCTATGAATATGTTGATTTGAAAGTGAATTATAAACTCCCGGTGACGGATGATTAATTTCACGTATACGGAAGGCTTTTGGAGCCAGATTAGAAGAAAGCCAGGTCGGTCCCGTGGGATGACACCGATGCGGCTTTGCATGGGATGGGGGTGGGAGAGGAGTAGGGGTGCAACTTGGTACCGGGACCCGGTACGAACCCGTCCGACCCGACCCGATATCAAAACCGAAAAATGGGTTTTATTTTTTTCAAAAAATACCCGATTTCAACCCAACCCGTAGAAACCCGAAACCAAAACCAAAACCGGGTTCACACCAATCCGGTACCAAAACCCGACTCGGTCCGAACCTGGTGTAGTTTATATAAATTTTTCATCAATTATACATGCTTTTTTGTAATATTAATATATATATACATATTTTAGGCATTACTAACTCTAATTCAGACAAATCACCTCTTTCTTCATTATTAAAGCATACTTGAGGTAACTTAATTTCTAGGATGATTTTTTATAATTATTATCTTTTTATTGTTAACAGTTGCATGTATTTTTTCGTTTCGGTTGATGCATATTATTTTCAAATATGTAAATCGAGGAGGAAGAACTTGACATTAGAAATGTAAATGAAAATCAAGGGAGAATTTACTTGGAAGTCTTCGAATAGTTTTTTAGTTTTTTTGGAAACTTTGGAGACATGAACTCATTTGAAATTTGAATTTGTTTAAAAGTATATATAAACTTATTTAAACTTGAGATTTGTTTATATTGTTATTTTAAATTTGGATTGCACTTAAATTAGATTGGAATGTTGAACTATTATGCTTAATGTATTTAGATTTAGTTACTTTGAATAACTATTATGTGAATTATGTTTGAATTTGAGTCAACATGATAAATCTATTTCATATTATGTTTTCTATTAGTATGAGAAATCTGTTAGTTTGAATTTCAGATTGTAGTATAAATTTGATTCATATTTTAAGTTTATTGGTATGACAAGTGGTCGATTTTTACTTTAGCAATTTGTATGATAAATATTCAATTTGAATTCAATTTCAGCAATTTGTACGATAATGTTTAGTTTTAACTACAAAGTTGGTATGATATGTTCATTTTCTATTTGTTATACTTGAGTTATTTTCATTAGCTATTAAATAGAAATGACCAACTAGTCATAAAACTAACTAATTTGTCATTTATTTGTGTCTAAGGGTGCTGAAAAATTGCTTGCATAGTTCATTCAAAGAATATTGCAGAATTCAGCATGATGTTGCAGAATTCAGCGTGAGGCTTGACTTCATAAACACATGTATGTATATTTCAATAATTTTCTTTTAGATTACAACTGAATTTGGAAAAAAATAGTTTATTGGTAACCAGAATTCTAATCCGAAACCAAACCAAAACTAATGCAAACCCGACCCGAACATGGTCCAAACCCGAATTACATTCTTAGGGTTTGGGTTTGGGTTTACTCCAACCCGGTTGGCTTAGGGTTTGGGTTCACTCAAACCCGGTATAACCCGACCCGAGTTGCACCCCTAGAGAGGAGATGGGGAATGGCCGCGGACACGTGTCGTTCAAGGGAGCGTGAATTGTCCTCCTGCCCCATCCGAGTTTCGAAGGTTTTGGCGTTTTGCCCAATCTTCTTCTAAGGAATAATCATACACGACCAACTGATAGACATAGTCAAACAACCGCGTTGAATAGCCACAAGTATTAGATTATTTATACATTAAATATTTGTTTGCCATAGAAATTTTTTAATTAAAATTTTTCAATCCAAAACTCTTCCCTTTTCATAATTATCTTATTTTTAATTATTTATTTACATTTTTATACAATTATTCTATTTCTCAATCATTTTTAATGTATATTATTTGTACAATATTATACCTAATATTACAATCAAGTTTATTCATTATCAAAATAAAAAGATTTTATCTTATTGTTATTGGGGACTAAGCTTCCACAACAATTTTTCATCCATAACGGATGGAGCATACAATCTCATGGCACCTGGGCTTTGGTTGTGACTAGTGAAACTGTTTTCTGACGAAGCACAAAATTCTTTAAGAGGGCACAAAAACAAAAAGATAATCTGTAACGCCTCAGGCCTAACAGTAAGGTATTGTCCGCTTTGG
The DNA here is from genome assembly GCA_030490835.1 of Annona cherimola. Classification (NCBI taxonomy): domain Eukaryota; kingdom Viridiplantae; phylum Streptophyta; class Magnoliopsida; order Magnoliales; family Annonaceae; genus Annona; species Annona cherimola. The sequence continues at coordinate 8,931,920 of CM059977.1, read as the reverse complement.
GCCTCGGCCCGCACGGTTTTGCCCTTCTGGGTTCACGTGCATCCCGTCCTTCCCCAAAAGATGCCTCACTGAGGTACTTAGCGGCCTCCACTTATAACCCAGTCTCCCCCCCTCATCCTAACCGATGTGGGATATCACATTTACCCCCCCTTGGGGCTCCAGCGTCCCCGTTGGACACCATCGGCCGGAGGTCGGGAGTCGGCTCTGATACGATTTGTAACGCCCCAGGCCTAACAGTAAGGTATTGTCCGCTTTGGGCCTCGGCCCGCACGGTTTTGCCCTCTGGGTTCACGCGCATCCCGTCCTTCCCCAAAAGGCGCCTCACTGAGGTACTTGGCGGCCTCCACTTATAACCCAGGTTCCCCCCTCATCCTAACCGATGTGGGATATCACATTCACCCCCCCTTGGGGCTCCAGCGTCCCCACTGGACACCATCGGCCGGAGGTCGGGAGTCGGCTCTGATACGATTTGTAACGCCCCAGGCCTAACAGTAAGGTATTGTCCGCTTTGAGCCTCGGCCCGCACGGTTTTGCCCTTCTGGGTTCACGCGCATCTCGTCCTTCCCCAAAAAGCGCCTCACTGAGGTACCTGGCGGCCTCCACTTATAACCCAGGCTCCCCCCCTCATCCTAACCGATGTGGGATATCACATTCACCCCCCCTTAGGGCTCCAGCGTCCCCGCTGGACACCATCGGCCGGAGGTCGGGAGTCGGCTCTGATATCATTTGTAACGCCCCAGGCCTAACAGTAAGGTATTGTCCGCTTTGGGCCTCGGCCCGCACGGTTTTGCCCTTCTGGGTTCACGTGCATCCCGTCTTTCCCCAAAAGGCGCCTCACTGAGGTACCTGGCGGCCTCCACTTATAATCCAGGCTCCCCCCTCATCCTAACCGATGTGGGATATCACATAATCCATACCCAGACATCCAAGAAATCGAGGCAATTAATTAAAGACGTATTAACTATTAACTCATCTCCTTTTCTTATTTTTACTTCATATTTTCAAGAACCATGAACAAATAGGCATTCATGTATCCATGCTTATTTTGAAAAATAAATATTAAGTGAAGCTACCAGAGTGTTTTCTAATTTGTAAAAATATATGAGAGCTTTAATGTAATATATATTGCGATGTATGAAACTATACTAATAAAAAAAAAATTGAGAAAAAAAAATCTCAAAATTACTCATTTGATACGTCAACCCAAATGATGTATAAATCCATATAAAATTTAATCTAGAGTTGAACTAAATGATATAAAATTAATTATCTCATAGTTGAGTTCAACCTAAATCATGCCATAGGTGAGTTGAAAATCATACCCTAGTAGGTAAAATGCCTTATGAGGATAGGTTAGGTAAAATGCCTTAGGAGGATAGGTCATGGGTTGGAATCTTCAATTTTAGTAAGCTTAAGATTTGTTTCAAACTATATAAAATTCTTGGATCAAGTATGTATTTAAGAAAAGAATATAATGATGCGTATTAGGAATGAGTAAAGTTATATTAGAAACGAATAAAATTGGGTTCGAAATTGAAAATGCTATCCTGAGAATCAAGAAATTATTTTGGGAATAATAATAAAGAATCTTATGTGGTGTGGGGTAGGCCTTTAGTTTTTTATAAGTTCTGGGGATAATTTCTATTATACTCGTAACAAATGCACATAATTCATCTTATACCCACAACTTTTTGTAAATTTCATTTCACATTAATTTCTTCTCATACCCACGCCGTTAAAGCTACCGTTATTTACCCCATTGAAAAGACAATTTTGCCCCTTTAAATTTTTTTCTAATTACAATCAATCAACCTTAATATGACTTTCAAGTTATTTAATATCTTGTATTAATGATTTACTACCATCAATTGAGTCATGTTAAGGTTAAATTATCTCAATTAAAAAAATTTTAAATAAGCAAAATTGTCTTTTCAATAGAATAAATAACGAGGGTTTTAACGACATGGCATGAGAGAAATTTATTACGAAATATGATGGGTATAAAAAGAATCTACAAAGTATTGTGGGTATAAGAAAAAGTATGTACATTTGTCATGAGTATAAGAGGAATTATCCCTAAGTTCAATAAAAAATTATTTATTCTTAAATATAGGCTAGAGCTTACTGTGACTAAACTTTATTATCAAGATCTTATGTTATACAATAACAATAAAAAGGGTAACGAACATAAAAGTCTACATAAAAAATCAATAATTATTATGTTGCTAAAACAACGCATGCGTGAGTGTCCCATTTAGATTCGGACGCGGATTTTGATGAGCACAAAGCTGGGTCCCTTGTACGGTGCACTTTTGGAAATTGAATTTTTATAAGGTAACGAAATATTCGAACCGTCTAATAATCATGAATTTTTGTGCGATGTAATGAAATATCCGAACCTTCTATTAGTCATGTTTCTCATATTATAATCATTATATAAAAAACCAAATATGTTAAGTATGTTTATATTTAATTATAATTAACATACATAAATAAAATCTAAACTGTTATATGCTCATGCATTGTTTTTTATAATGTTAACTGTTGATTTTAAAAATCAAATCCATGGACCTCGATCCTATGCTCCTGGGAGCATGCAGCTCCCGGGTGCATACACCTATTTTTTTATTTTTTTTAAAAAAAATTCACGATATTGTTAATGTATGTGTATTTAATATGTGTATACATTTTTATCATTTTTAGAGTATTTTAGATATTTATTTTTTATTTTTGAAAATCAGTGGCTATTTAGGTAATTTTAAATTACTAAAATGTCATTGACTTTTAAAAATTAAAAATAAATATTTAAAAATCTCCATAAATGGTAAAAATTGATACATACGTTAAATAAATTTAGGTTAACAAGTTCATAAAAAAATTTAAAAAAAATAAAAATATAGGTATATGCTAAAAAATAAAAATATAGGTATATGTTCATGGGAGAATAGGATCAAAGTCCCAAATTCCATACCAACAGCGCTAGGTGGCCGGAGACGGTGTCTCTTAGGATAGATCCCAGGTTTGAATCCCCGTTGTGCGTTTTTCCTATTGACATTTGGTAGCGGTCTCCCTCCGACAATTTCTAAAAATACACCAGTCAAAGAAAAATCAAATCCACACATTATGTTCAAAACAATAAAATATACTCATAGGAAAAAAATTAAGATAATAAAATGTTCATGTAAAAATTAATATTTTAATAAATTTAATTCTTAAAAACTCATCTAAATAATTAAAATTTAATTTTATGGTAGTAAATTATAAATAGAAAACGACTAATAATTTAATATTAAAAATATATAATATGATACAATTTTTTGAAGTCTCTGATTTAACTACAATATTTTTAGTTTTTTTACCCATCAATCATTATATATCGCTGGTGGCTGCCATCTATAATACCACCTCGGGAAGTTAGCACGGGTGATGTCATGATGGGCTATCAATATGAGAGAGATGACCCATCACGGGACCCATAGTTCATATTTTCAACAATGATTATTGATCAACGGGATTTAACTGATCAAGCAAGTTTAACTGTCCACGCTACATTTCGTAGTAGACGGGGTAGATTTCCCATGGTTTTCTTTTCTCTTCCGTACATGATTTTGACATCTTAAGTTCTTAACTGCTTGCATGGCCATTCTACTTTTCTAAATTTACTTACCTCTATATTACACTTTTTTTTATAATTATCCTATTTATTTTAATTTTAATTTTAATTTTATCCTTATACCATCATTCATATGATTTTCAAAGAGGGGTGATCATTGGCATCTTGTACTAAATGGGACTTTTGAGACCGGGACAAAGTCATTGTTTACTTGTTTGAATTTTTTTAGTATGGCTATTAATATATGTATATTTAATTTATAAAACAAGTTTTATCGCTTTTGAAAATGTGTATACAGTTATTTTGTATTTTTAAATACAGGAATATTTATTTAAAATGACTAAAATACATTTGTGCATTTAAAAATACAGAATAAATATATGCACATTTTAGAAATGATAAATTTTAATTTGTAAATTAAATATACATATGTTGAGGGCTGTAGAAAAAAATTTCAAAAAATTTAAAAAAAAATATTTGTAGCCCAATTGCAATCAAACAATTGCCTCTCATTTTTAAAATATTCACTTTTCAACTTACCACACTTCTCCGGACTTCAGTCCTGTGCTCCCAGGAGCATGCAGCACTGCATGCTTTCGGGCGCATATACTTATTTTTTTAATTTTTTTTGAAATTTTTTTATAAACTTATTAGCGCAAGTATATTTAATCTGTGTGTAAATTTTTACAATTTTTAGAGTATTTTAGATATTTATTTTTTATTTTTGAAAATCAGTGGCATTTTAGGTAATTGATTTTCAAAAATTAAAAATAAATATCTAAAATACTCCAAAAATAGTAAAAATTGATATATACGTTAAATACATTTGGGCTAACAAGTTTATTAACAAATTTTTTTAAAAAATAAAAAAATAAGTGCATACGGCCGGGAGCATACAGCACGGGACCCTAGAATTGAAGTCCTACTTCTCCACCGTCCTTGTGAAAATTCACCTTACCAAAAAAAGTCGATGAGAGTCCAAACGAATCGGCATGTGGCGTAACGAACATGATTATTTGGCAAGTTAGACGGTCCACATTGTCATGTTTGCCTACATCGGCGTTTGATCTGGTCATTGATCCACGTGGGGCCCACATGCCGGTCACTGGTGGGGGCCGGCGCTCTTAAATACTTTCAGCTGGGCGTGCTTCCGTGTCCCATAAAGCCTCGTCACGCTACCGGAGCTGCAAGCTGCGCGGGGATTTTCCTTGAGTTAAGACAAGAATAGGGCCTGCGATACACCGACCGAATAATGCGTGGTCCGGTGGGACCGGTTAAGAATATGTCATTTAATTTTCTAGGTTATTTCCTAATATTAAAAAACCGTTGTTGGATATCCAAGCAGACCCTATTAAACAACAGTTCGAAAATTGAGTACTCAAGCGAAAGAAATGTTACCATAAAAAAAATGAAGGAAATGTTATTTCCATCTATTGCCAATGTGGTATTCTAAATGGCGGACATGATTGTGTATAGGAATTTGGATTTGCCCTTTACTACTATTTTTTATTTTTTATTTTTTATATTGAAAGAACCCTGAAAACCGCTAAATTTTACTTGTATTTTGGTAAAAGACATTTCCTTAAAGATTCTTATGAGTGATAATCAAACTGTAATCATGAGTTTTTTTTTTATGAAATGTAATCGTGAGTTTTAAAAGTAGGTTTATCTGCCAAAATCCCCTTCATAAATTGCAATTTTTTAAAATTTATGAAATATTTTTGTAATAGATATTTCGAACATGGAACATATACATAGATACATTAATAAGCAAATGCTGAGACGATCGTCAACTCAAAAGGACGGATTCCGATCTTGTGCACCCAGGTGAATTTAGCTTCAGTACACCCGTGTGCATTAACTCATTTTTTTATTTTTATTTTTGAAATTATTTTATACAAGTATTAATCTAAGTGTATTTAACATGTGTATCAATTTTTATCATTTTTGGAGTATTTTAGATATTTATTTTTATTTTTTGAAAAGCAATGGTATTTTAGGTAATTTAAAATTACTAAAATGCCTCTGATTTTCAAAAAATAAAAATAAATATCTAAAATATTCAAAAATGGTAAAATTTGATATACATGTTAAATACACTCAGATTAACACTTGTATAAAAATTTTTTAAAAAAATTTAAAAAATGAGTTAAAGTGCACCTAGTGCACAGCATCAGAATCCGAAAAGGACCCCTCGTAGATTTTTTTTAAAATATAGATGTTTCAGTCATTTGTATCTGCAAGTCTCCAAAAAAAAAAAAAAACACTTATGTTAACAATTTTATCAAAAAAATAATAAAATTTTTTTTATACACAAGTGCACCAAAGCTACACGATATACGTGATGGGAAATGGTCATTTGCTTAGCCTTAAATGCAAGAAGGCCCCCTCATTAATAATTCTTTTAAGCACGTGCGTTGAAGTTGGAACAAGTCACGTTCTTCAAATGGAAAACAAAACGTCCTCTCTTGCCCTTAAGTGGAAGTAGGTCCCATTACTGATTTCGAATTTTGCAATGTGCTATGTGGGTGCTCCTCAGTCGATCTTATCCAGAACTACGAGTGTAAACAGTACGGCTAGGGTTTAGGGTTGGTAAAATCTAAATCTTAATCTTAATTTTCATTTTGTTTACAAAATCTAAATCTTAACTCTATTTATATAAGTTAAGAGTGTGTTTGAGAAGTAGTAGAACTTTTGATGAAAAAATTTTTAGTATACAAATTTTTAAAATGTTAAAAAATGATATGAGGTGATAGGGTAATAAATAAAAGTAAAGAAAATAAAGTTAAAATAAATATATTAGTTGTATGTGTAGTTGTGTAAAAATAATTGAAAAATATGATAATTATATATGAAAAAGAGAAAAAGGGAACATTTGTTTTGCGCCAATTATGGGGTCCCGAGCCAACAACTTCCTCAATTAGGAATTATATTTTTTATTTTTATTCCTAATTTTTAATTATTTTTCTATCAACTATCTCCACAAACTTATTTATTCTAAATTTATCCTTATCATTTCCTATCAATTATATAATTTTCAAAATTCTATTTTCCGCTCCCTACATTACCCCATAATCTCACAAAAATATTAATTGACAAGCATTCCTTAATTAGAAATGGGATAGTTGTGAAGAGTAAAAGACTTTAAATTGAAAAATTTTAGTTTAAAAAGTTTTATAAATTAACAAACACTCCCAAAAATTAGAATAGAAAATTGGGCTTTACAAATTTTCTTTAAGAGCAACAAGTTTAGAAGTTTCTTGTTAATATAAATTAATCTTAATTTTAATTTTGTTTACAAAATCTAAATCTTAACTTTATTTATATAATTTGAGTTTACATTAAAATTAGAATTGAAAATTGGACTTAACAAATCTTCCTTAAGAGCAACAAGTTTAAAAGTTTCTTGTTAATATAAATTAATAAGTATCTAAATGAATATAATGATACATAATCTAATTAAATTTAAGAAAAGCATAATAAATACTATGATATATTTTTGAAATAAATTTTATCTTTTCCAATAAAGCTAAAGGAATTAAAAACTAACAAATATAAAAATAAATTTAAATAAAAATGATACAATTTACCTATATTAATAAATATTAATATTGTCATATATAGAAATTAATAATATTGTAACTTTATTATTATTGGTTTTTTCTTCATAAACTTTGTAATTATGAATATTTGAAAGTATATTCTATAAAAAATTTTAATTATACGTTGCTATTAGCAACATCGTGGGGATTTTTTTTATAAACTATAAAATATTTTGTAAAAACTTCGTTGTTATTTGGAATAAAATAATTCAATTATGATAGTTTAAGTTAAATCTTACATTAAAATTTTAAATTTAACTAATTACGATACGTTAAAAATAACAAGTCAACTTACTTTTGGAGGCCAGACCAAGCAGTTGACATTGACATTTAAGTTGAAGTAGAAATGCTTTCAATGGTGAATTTTATTCTTTTTTTCTTTGCTCGGTCGATTGTCGACAGGGGCAAACAGTACCGGGAAGCTACTTCTGACCCTCCTCTTTTGGGTTGATTTTGTTGGGGTAGCTTATTATTTCTTATTTGGATCGATGGAAACTATTATGTCTTACGTGTGGATAGGTGCGAGTTTGTTAGTATCTCCCATAAGATTATTGAGCTTTAGGAGATGTAATATTGTAAAACTAATAAAAAAATAATTATAATTAGATTTAAATTTGTAAATATACGTTTGATACAAGCAAGCTCGAGGCCTGTTCAAAATCATGACTGAAAATGAGATATGATATTAAAAATTTAAAATTAATAAAGAAAATGAAAAAACAGATGGTTATATATTGATGACTGAAACATTATATAAAATAGAAAAATAACATAATATATTTGGGAAGTGATAAAACTTTTGAATGAAAAATTTTTCGTATGAAACTTTTTGAATCGGTAGAAAATAATGTAATATAATAATGATAATAATGAATAATAAAAAGAATAAAATTAAAAAAGATATGTTAGTTGTAAAGTTGCGTAGAAATAATTGAAAAACAGGATAATTGCATAGAAAAATATAATAATTACGAAAAATAAAAAGTTTTAACTAGAAAATTTTTGGTCAGAAACAAATATGCCCTAAAAATAAAAATGGCAATTCATCCGTAAATTCAATTTGCTATATGGCGCTGCCACGGTCTTTTTTTTGTATTGCTAAAAATGTTGTATCAATTTTTGTACTGAATATATACCTTTGGTAACGTTTACTTATTTAAAATTACAGTAATATCTCAATGGCCTGAATTATATTTTTAATAACATGCAAGTTGGGTTTTTGAAATAAAACAGAAGTATTAAGGAGGTGTTTGTCTAAAGCTAGAATTTTGCAAAATAAAACTTTTCATTATCCATAATTATCCTATTTTTAATCGTTTATTTATATTTTCTTATACAAATACTGTACTTTTAAATCATTTGTACAACTAACTATATGACTAATTTATTTATTTTAACTTTATTATTTTTATTTCTCATAATTATTCTTGTCATATTTAATCATTTTTTTCAATTTAAAAATTTGAATATTAAAAAAATTTCATGTAAAAGTTTATTATTTTCTAAACTCACCGTGAATTTTTCAAAACCGAACCGTCATGGAGCATTATTGTGGTTGGTGGCCGGTACATTACTGCACTTCAAGGCTGGCCGGAAGGCATCCAACTCATTTTTCTTACGTCTCCATCATTCCTTCAATAGCGACCACGCGGTTCGCATCCAAAAAAAATAATTTTTTTTTAAAAAAAAAACTCTTAGATCTCATGCAGACATGCACCCGGGTGCATTGGTATATTTAACTTATTTTTTTAATTTTTATATAATATTAATATAAGTGTATTTAATGTATGTATTAATTTTTACTATTTTTAAGATATTTAGATTTTTTAGAATTTTAAAATCAGTAATATTTAAAATTTTCAAAAAAATAAAAACAAAGGTTAAGTATAGAGCATCGAATCTAAGTGTATCCTGTGCATAAAATTAGACCTTAAAAAAAATGGAAGGTGATCAAATGCACCCCAGTGTATTTAACCTATTTTTATTTAGTTTTTATGAAATTTTTTATATAACTATTAAACTAAGCATATTGAATATGTGTATGAAAATTTCTTATTTTTGAAAATTTGTAAATTTTTTAGATTTTTTAAAATTAATAGCATTTTTCGTAATTCAAAATTAAAATTATAAAATACCAGAGATTTAAAAAAATACAAAAATATCGAAAAACAGTAAAACTTTTTTGATAGAAAAAATAATAATGCTTGGTATATATGCTTAATATTTATATAAAAATATTCCTAGAGAAAATATAAAAAATGTGTTTTTGCACAGGAAGAGTACCCAAAAACAATAGCTATCAATAGCCTATCATACGGCCATGGTCCTGCTGCTGGCTGGCTTGACGTTGCTGCTATCCTGTCCCCATTAATTTCTCGCGACTAGTCCGTGTCGCTTCTACCCCACTCGCATACAAATGCGTTCGGTTTAGACTTTTTTGCGCCCCCACCCCCACGCTACGCATACACTGTTCATAATTCCTCTTGGTAATTGGACTTTCAGCTTGTTAACCTCTAATAAGCATGGGAAATGATTTTTTAGAAATGTTTTGTAAAATCATCTTTTGTTGCAGCCCAAACAAACCACCTCGCTCGAAAACGCTTTTAAAAAATCACCGCTTCTTTTTTTAATGAGAAAAAGAGAGGATGGAGCATCGTTTAAATCTTGGGTACTATATAATAATATAATATGGTTATATGAGCATATGCGAATAAATAATTGAAAAGTAGGATATTTTTATAAAAAAATATATAAAAAATAATTATAAAATAAAAATAGTCACTGAAAATGAAACATTTTAAATTTAAATACTTGGTAAACAAAGTCTTAATTTGAAGGCGCCCGCTGCCCAGGCATTTAATTTGAAATCGAAAGACCATCTGTCTGCTTGAGGCTGACACGAGCATCCATATCTTTAGCTGGCCAGGCGAATCTATACGTGTCAGGAATGCCGAGCTCATTGGCGTCCTGCTCGCGTCGGTGCTCCTAATAATCGTGCGCCCTTTTTCAATTCTGCATCCGTTTGCTAGCAGGTAAAAAATATATAATAATAATAACAACAACTTTCCTTTGTACTCACTCGGTAAGTCCGCAGCTTCCGCTCGTCTTGTCACCGCCTGCGGAACCGTTGATGTTCGAATTTTTTATGAAATTTTGAATCATATTTGTGGTGAGCTTTTTATATTTAGATGGAAGTTAGTGATCTCTCTACTTGATATAAGGAAGTTTATTATTGTCTTCCACGGTAAGCTTGTTAAAATTGTATCAGAATTTGAATGTAATATAAATTGAGATATGATGTAAAATATTCTCTAATAAAAAAAAAAGTATGCAGCATCCCCTGTTATTATCATTACATTCGCATCATTTTAATATCTTTTTATAGGATTGTATATTTTAAGTATTTTAATTTTATTCAGCCCACTTTTTTTGAGTGGGAAATGGCTTGGATGACTTATTTTAATGTTATTTTTTCACTATTAATTATTATTCTTATCATGATATGTATGTCACATCACTCTCATTTTCAGGAAAATTTTCACATTCACATTTAAATCTTCCCAAACCAGCGCTCTTAGTTCGATGAGATTACGGTTTTTTTTTTTCAATTATCAACTCAGGATGTGTTCGGTAATAAGTAAAAGTTATCAAGTTAAAAATTTTTAATTTAAAATTTTCTATTCTTCACAATTATCCTATTTTTTAATTATTCTTTACATTTTTGTATACGATTACTCTACTTTTTAATCATTTATACATAAGTATCAACACAATTAACCTATCTATTTTAACTTTAGGGTGTGTTTGTTTGGGGCCAAAACTTGTCAATTAAAACTTTTCAATCCAAAATTTTTCACTCTTCATAACTACTCTATTTTTTAATTATTTTTTCACATTTTTCTATACAAACTACCCTACTTTTCAATCATTTCTACACAACTACTCATACAACTAACCTATCTATTTTAACTTTATTCTTTTTACTCCTCATCATTACCCCTATTATATCACATCATTTTCTATCAATTTGACAACTTCTACCTCTAAAACTTTTCATCAAAAGTTTTACCTCCAACCAAACACACCCTTATTCTATTTATTCATCATCATTACCCCTATTATATCACTATAACAATCCTAATAATGATGTAAGGCCGGCTTCCTGGGAGCTTCTACGAAGCTAGCTTTATTTACATATATATATATATATATATATTCACGATATATGTTGTGTATATGAAAATATATTTAGTATATATATTGATAAAAATATATCTAGTGTATTTATTGATAAAAATAAAAATAAGAAATATGTAAATTAGCGTGGATTCATAGGGGCATATTTGTTGGTTTTCAAGAGGTTATGTGCAATGTCCTAGAATCAAGTGCCATGTCAAAAAAGAAGAGAAAGTTTCTAAGAATTTATAAGTGAATTTTAAATTAAATATGATGTAGCGTATTGTGAAATCATATGGCCAAACTCCTAGAATAGATGACATTACGTTGAGAGACGCATAAGCCACAAGTCCAAGATCCTTTTTTCTTTATTTATGCATTACAAGTAGTATCCACTTCCAGGAGATATGATTCAGCGAGTCAAGAAGTTGATTGGAATGCTAGGCTGGTAGGGAAAAGTTATGATCTCGGGTTAAATATAGTATGATGTACCATGATTACTTTTTTGTGTTTGTGCATTATATAATGTAAAGTTGACCTTACATAATCATTACCCTTTAAAACCACTCCCAAACAAGGGCCCCAATTTGGTGTCCACGTGATCTCATTTTATTTTTTGGTATTCACGTGGGCCTAGACATGAGCTTCCTATGTATGCGTTTCTATATTTTTTGACTTTTAAAACATCTTTTTTTAATTTTGAAAATGAAAAAGCACTTTTCATGTACCATCACAAATATAAAATATATCAATTACATACCATGCAATATATCAATTATATACCACACGTTTATATTTTAGGATTGGCAAGATGTATAAAAAAGTGAAAAACAAAGTTTATGAGAAAACTCTTTAAAATGCTCTAGATTAGTCTAAAATGATTAGAATAATGATTAGTAGTAAAGTAAATAAAGACAAAAATCAAAGGTCTAATCATCTTAGATTGATATGAAACAAGACCATTTTAGATTATCCAAAGATATTTTTTATTTTAAAATTTTTATAAAATTGTTAATCCATGTATGTTTAATCTTCAAACTAAGTTTTACCATTTTAGATATGTATATATATTTATTTTAAATTTTAAATATATGAGGCTTTTAGTCATTTAAAATGGTTGAAAATGACTAAAATAGTCATATGTTTAAAAATAAAAATAAAAATAAAAATAAAAATAATTCTAAAAATGGCAAAATTTGATTGATATATTAAATACAAACAGATTAATAGTTTTATTTAAAGTTTTAAAAATAAAAAATATGTTTTTGACTTGATCGCAAATATTCATAGAACAATAAATAAATAGGATAATTGTATAAAAAGATGTAAAAATAATGAAAATATAAAAAAACTGATGGACAAATAGTACAGTTAGAAATTAATAAATCAAATCATATTAAACAGGTTTAGTAAAAAATGAGAATTTTTTTTACGTTTACTAGATGAACCGTTAATATTTTTTTTGGTATTAAAAATAAGATGGTATATTCTATACGGAAAGATATTTGATTCAACAGAGAACCAATATTCTTAGGGTCTGTTTAGATGTTGAACTATAATGAGGAGATTAGATAAAAAGTGTTACTGTGCATTGAAATTTGAGAAAATACGTCAGCAATGTAAACAATTGTATGTAAAATGAGATGGTAGAAATGAATTTTTTTTTTTTTTTTAAGTATGAAAATTTTCAAAACATCATTATCTCATACTAATTATGAAAGAATCATCCCATTCCATAGAATGAGATGAGATTTTTTATTATCGAATTTTTCATTTTTCGTATATATGATTTTATTTATAATAATCTTACTTGTTATTCAATACTACTCTTTATATTTTTAATATTTTTAAATTTTGTAAGATACAATAAACCCTTCTTATCCGATTTTTTCATCCAACTAATTTGATTAATTTGTTGATCTAGAAAACGCTCGAAATGCTCACACATAACCACATGCCCCCTCTCTCCTTGTCTCTTCATATTCAGTTATTCACGTCCCAGTATCTCTCTTAATATTCTCATTGTCTCTTCATATTCACGTCCCGGTACCTCCTTGTCTCTTAAAATTTTCCCAAAAGGTTTATTTGGGATAAAAGCTGTCAAGTTGATAGAAAAAAATATAATATGATATGAGTAACAATGAAGTATAAAGAGAATAATATTCATGTCCCTAAGTAACAGTTCACTGTGTTTGTGATATATAGGGTGTGTTTAGTTGGAGGTAAAATTTTTTGATAAAAAATTTTCAGAATAAAAATTGTCAAGTTGATAGAAAATAATATGGTATGATAGGTGTAATGATGAGGTATAAAGAGAATAAAATTAAAATAAGTAGATCGGTTATATAAGTAGTTATGTATAAATGATTAAAAAGTAAGATTACTTGTACCGAAAGATGTAACAAAATAATTAAAAAATAAGATGAAAATAAAGAGTGAAAAATTTCAATTGACATTTTTGATGTCCAATCAACACACTCGTAGAGAACATATTCACTCTCTCTCATTGTCTCTTCATATTCACGTCCCAAGTACCGGTTCACTTTGTGTTTGTGATATATAGGGAACAGCTGCATTCACGTCCCAAAGTACCAATGGTCCACTTGTCATGGCAGGACTTGTTGTAATCCGGCTCACTTTGTGTTTGTGATATATAGGGTGTGTTTGACAACAACAAAAACTTGTCAACTTAAAACTTTTCAATCTAAAACTTTTCACTCTCTACAACTATTCTATTTTTTAATTATTTCTTCACATTTTTCTATATAATTGTCATACTTTTCAATCATTTCTACACAACTACCAACACAACAAACCTATCTATTTCAACTTTATCATATTTATTCCTCATTATTACCCTTATCATAACACATCATGTGACAACTTCTCATTTCTACAACTTTTCATCAAAAGTTTTATCCATTTCCAAACACACCTATAGAGAACAGCTTGGAGAGGAAGTTCTATCACCTATCAGAGATTATCGTATATTCATATCATGGGCACCGGTACCCTCCTAGCCCCACTCGTTCTTCCGGCGGAAGAGGAAGAAAGAATAATCCAAGAATCCAAAGAGTTACTCGGATCCCTCCCAAAAGAAGAAAGGGGGCAAGTCGAAGCCGTATATCAATACAAAGGCTTTTGGTATACTCCCAAGATTCTGCCGGGAATGCTCGTCTGTCAAAAATACTTCAAGGCCCGAGACACCGATGTGGTTTTGGCCACCCTACCTAAGTCCGGCACGACGTGGCTAAAAGCACTCGCCTTCTCCATCATGAACCAGGCTCGCTATCCTCCACATGCCCACAACCACCCCCTCCTTTCCCACAACCCGCACGAGCTCGTCCCCTTCCTGGAGCTCAACCTCTACGTCGACAACAGGCTCTCTCATCTCTACGCAGCCGCTGCCGCTGTCCAATCCCCTGGCCTCCTCTCTACTCATTTGACCCACTCCGCGCTGCCACAATCCGTCAAGGATTCCAACTGCAAGATACTCTACCTTTGCAGAAACCCAAGAGATGTCCTTGTGTCTCGTTGGTATTTCGTATCTGGCCTGATGGAGATGGACAAGGCCAAATCATCATCTATTTCTCTGGAGGATGCATTTGAAATGTTTTGTGCAGGTGTTACCGCCTTTGGCCCATACTGGGAGCATCTTTTGGAGTACTGGAAGGCGAGCTTGGAGAATCCTCACAAGGTGCTGTTCCTCAAGTACGAGGACTTGAAGAAGGAGCCGGTTTCTCAACTGAAGAGGTTGGCGGAATTTCTGGGGTATCCTTTTACTCTCAAAGAGGAAGAAGAAGATCGAGTGGTCCAGGACATCTTGCAGCTGTGCAGCTTCGAGAGTTTGAGCAAACTGGAAGTGAACAAGGCTGGAGAGATAAACATTGGGAAGCTTTTAGTTGAGCGCAAGCTGTTCTTCAGGCGAGGTGAGGTTGGCGACTCCGCTAATCATCTTACGCCTCAGATGATACAACACATAGATCGGATCATAGAAAAGAAGTTTGAAGGCTCGGGTCTCACCTTCCAAGTGTCTGCTTGAGTAGTCGTTTTAGGGTGTGTTTGGGAATGGATAAAACTTTTGGTGAAAAGTTTTGAAGAATAAAAGTTGTCAAATGATGTGATATGATAGGGGTAATGATGAGGAGTAAATAGAATAAAATTTAAATAGATAGGTTAGTTGTATAGGTAATTGTGTAGAAATGATTGAAAAGTAGGGTGGTTTGTATAGGAAGATATAAAAAAATAATTAAAAAATAGAAGAGTTGTAGAGAATAAAAAGTTTTAGATTGAAAAGTTTTAGGTGAAAACTTTTCGTTATTGCCAAACACCTCTTTAATTTATTGCAATACTTTCATCTCCTAAGTAATTTGCTGGATGTCTAAGCATGCATTAATTAAATCTCGATTGCAAGTGACCGTGATGGTTAATTCGCGTTCACCGTATTCTATAGAAATAACAACCTTAGTTACCTGGTATTGCAATAGGAAATTAGAATGGTGTGTTGATGATTACTAGTTATGATGTATAGACCTAAAATTTGGAATGTTAATGGTTATTGTAAACATGTTTATAAATGAGTTTATGCTGAGATTTTTAAATAAATAGTTTATGATTTGCCAACCTGTTTAATTATTTAATAAATAAATGGATTAGGGTTGAGATTTTATAGTCTGTCAACCCATTTAGTAACCCATCTATTTAGTAACTCATTTAACCGTCAACCCATTTACAATATATTAAAATGGATATATAACTGAATATATTTCCTAAATCTTAAATTTATTTTCCCCATTTTAATTTTCTATTATTTATTGTCTCTATTTTGATTTTTTTTCCTGTGTTTGCAATTCTATATCATCTTTCCTACTGCCGTGCCTTAGAATTACCATCATCATCACTATCACCAATAAAATTTTTCTTCCCTCTTTATCTCTTTTTCTTCTTCTCCATTTTAGATAATCCCTCTCTTCATATCTCTTCTCTTTCATTTCCCCCATCTCTAATCTTTTTCATCTTTATCTCTGTTATTGTTTACCCCTTTGTCTTCTCTTTCTTTGTCTCAACAAACCGCTATCATTCTTTGTGCTAGCGTATTGAATATGCACTCTTCTCCCGGTGAAGGTTTAGCCATGCCATGTATCCCGTCAGTGTAGAGTAATTCATCACCACAATTATGAACAATACACACTCAACTTTGAATTAGTTTAATTTTAATTTGCTTGTAATATATATATAACCCATTAACAATCTAGACCTGGTTATTAAATTATATATATATATAATTTATTAACAATCTATTGATGCATTTATTAAATGCGTTGTAAATGGTAGGATTAGATTTTTTTAATTGAATTAATAAAAGTTTACGGTTGAGAATTTTTTAAATGAATTCGGATTATGATTAGACTTTGACTTGTTGAACTCAATCTGTTAACACTTGTACTCAAAATAAAATAGTTTATTCCATATATCTTCACTTGCCTAATCCCTTGTACGAAATACAAATAGATGTAATGCTGTTATAATCGTATATGTGAGTGCGTGCGTGGCCGTCCAAGTGAATATATGGAGTCTGTATCTTGTGGTGAAAGTGAAATCGATATATCGCACCTTTCTAAACAACGTCTCGATTTGTTGTTAACAAGTACGACGGGGTCACGCTTCAAATGCTTGCTTAAGGCAAAATTCTCTCGTTTCTGGTCTTGTTTCTAATATTTGTTCAAGCAAAATATTTTTTCACGTGGAATTTTACATTTCCTGATTTTGTTAATATTTTTGAATTTCGAAAAGAAAAATAAGCATGTTTCATGCATCAGCCCACGAAAATGCAAGTTTTTTCCTTTTTGAAAACTTAAAGTTATTAAACAAAATAAAACGATGTAAATTTTCAGATGAGGAAATGACCCCAGCAAAACAAACGCGAAAACAAAACTACCACAAGACTACGCCTCAAAGTTGATAGCAAGTATTAACACCCAGACACGCAAGTATTAACGCCCAGACACAAACACAAAGTGAAGAGAATTTCTCAGGAATGAATTCAAGGTGCCTTTAAGTCTTTAAAACAAAAAGAATATAGCATATTTATTAAATTGTTTTAGCACATCCTAACGCTTAAAAAACTCTTAGCAAATTGAATTATGAAAGAAAATTATGAAGACTGGTAAAATACAATTTAATAAAAATAATAAATTCGGAATTCACTAAAAATAGTAAAAGTACAAAAATAAAAAAGAATTTGTTATAATTGTCGTGATGCTGGCCTTTAAAATAACTTCTCATTAATATCTTGTAGCTACCTTAATTTTGCTATGATAAAAAAGTTACAATTATTTGAAGTTGTCTTGTTTTTTTATCAAGTAAAGACCTTTGCACGTTGTGTCTTCACAATCCTACCCACTCAAGGATTTGCTTAGCATCCTATATCAAGAAAGATCTTGATTTTTTACGAGATATATATATATATATATGTGTGCTGCGTTGCTGAAATGGGCCCCACATGATAATCAAATCATAATCTACTCCGCATATTGCATTTAGAATAAAGGGTTGTTGTGTATGTAGGCCAAGTGGGCCATGGGATGGGGCATTCGGTTTTGGGAAGGCTTATAAAGGGGCCAGCGCCTGAAAGGCCCAGTGGCATGTGTGATGTTTCTTTTCAATTGAGTGCAATTGACGGAATTTCCCTCCGGAAAGAGGATGCCCTTTTCTTTGAGAGCTCAAGAGAGGGAGGATGCTTTGGTCAAAAAAAAAAAAAAAAGAAAGAAAGAAAAAAAGAGAGGGAGGATGCAATGTTACTTTATCCGGCAATTGGCCAGGATCGTAACAGCATGTAGATGTAGGGTTAGGATGTGCACAAATATGCATTGCTGTTCTTATTTCTCACATGTTATTTTATCGGAAATATATTTGCTTACTATTGCTCCATTTGTTTACACAGTTTCTTGTTCTCCGATGGACTTCTCTATGAGATGAACAAACTTTCTGGAGTGCTGCTCACCAAGAGTGAGGCGAAGGCAAAAAGGCATTAGATATTTAGGTCAATACAACACATCACATGCTCATTTATGGGTATCTCCCATTCTTGGACTGGTGCGACCTGTTGAAAGCTTTGAGTTATCATTCTGTCTAAAGCTGGAGCATCATTGAGGTTAGGAAGACATTAAGCTAATACTATTCAGTGTATGCTTATTCCAGGCTAGTGCTTCTTTTTCTATACTTATGTGAGTTCCGAATCTTCTGAGTTAAGGCATAACTTTTGAGGGATCCCCGAATAGTTTCATCCCCTTGGTTTTGCCTGATAGATTTTGGTTTGTTGGTTGCTTCATTTGATTTCAAATTTTACAGTTTCCGTTGGTGAAAGTTACCATCTTGTTAGACTTGAGTGAAAATCTGGTAGGTTTAATGGGCTTAGATCTCAGTTAGGAGCACCTAGTTGAAAATGAACCATATACCGGAGAGAATGTAGCAGTGATACGAGTTGTCATCTTAAATGATGTGCAGATTATCTTAACAACAGTGAATGCAGTTCAATGGTTCTGAGATCTGGACTCAGTCAATGCAATATTGATGTGCTGTGGGTTCAATGCGAAAGAATTTAGCGCGGAGTCTTTAATTTATTGTCATTGTTCCTGCGGAAACATTCAGCAGTAGATCTCTTTCAAACTCACTTTCTGAAATATAGGTCACTCATTCCCCTCTTCCTACACCTCTTTTTTTAAGAATATATCTGTTGTTGTCGTTTTTCTCACTGTTTCTCGCATGTGTTAATTGTTTTCAGAAACTATTCTAGTTTAGGCCTGTCATTCGTGCACATGCGAACCAGCTTTTATGGGTGCGGAATCATTAACGTTTGTCATAATGATAGACAAAAATTAATTCCTTCAAGGAAAATGTGTAGCTTGCGAAATGAACGAAAACAAAATTAAGGGGCTTTTTGTTGAAAATAAGTAACGATTGAACTGCTAGAAACTTAGAATATTTGAGAATGGTTAGTTAAAATTTAGTAATTTTTTTTTAAAGAAAGTTAAAAGCACTTATATTTATTGATGTTCGGGTATATATTGAATCATCCTCTGCCACGCACCCTACCCTCCCTCAAACTCCAACGCTCGGGAGCTCCTCCCAGTTCTCCTGCATTCATTGCACACTGGTTCAAGGGAACAGCGGGTCTTAAGCCGTTTCTTGTAACGGTGAAATGTGTTTTTGGACCACATCTGCATATGATTGGGGGTTGTAGGTTTCTTGAAGCCTACTGTACTTTTTTTTTTTTTTTTTGTCACTTGTCTAGATTGAGTAGCGCCGCACCATATGGGCGGATACTGAACAATGAAAATGATGCCTCACCAACCAGATGATCCTAACCACCCGATTTCTATTTTGGGCAAACATCGTAACTATTTGATTTCCACCCTACTTAAGTTGGATGTCGGCTTAAATCCAACCAACTGGATCTAGGGGTGTAAATCGAGTCGGGTTGACTCGGGTTGGCACAAATACAACCCTAACCTACCTTGTAAAATCACAACTCAACCCTACTTTCAACCTTACTTTTCACATCTTAACCCAACCCTATTTCAACCAACTTTAAATCGGTTTGGTTCAGGTTAGAAATCGGGCTAATAGATTACACATGTTATCAATGCTAGTTAAACTTTTGTTTACCTGAATTTGTAAAATAATAAAAATAATGATAATTATAAAAACAATAAGTACCAATAAAAGTTCTACATAGCTCAAAAGTGGAGGATAAGTTTAGTAATTGATTCGTTTTTTTGTTTTTGTATTTTTGAGCAATCGATGTCCTCTGCAAGTCAAAAAGTGAAAGCCAAGTAAAATTATTGCAGAAAATTTTGCAAAATAGAAAAATGAATATTATAGTCTTACTTACCTTCTTAGTTGGCTTCCAATCAAAGCTAAAAATATCTTAAGTTCTCAATTGACCTGTTATGTTATTCTAAATCACCAATGCAAGCAAATATCTAAACAACCTATTTACGATGCAATATAACCAAATAATCCAAACACAATTTCACAACTAATTAACCAAATATATTTCAAACAAAATAAATTCAAATAACATTTGACAACCAAATAGTTAAACATATTTCCAAACTCCACACAATTTTCTTTAAATATCTAAGCAATATGAATAAAATACACTGTCATAAATATATGCAAATACATATCTTTATGAAATCGGGTCCGGTTGACCGACCCCTAACCCAACCCATTTTTAAAATCGGGTCGGGTTGATGCGGGCTCGGGTTGAACCCAACCCTATTTACACCCCTAACTGGATCACACCAATCAAATTGCAATTATTTATCCGGGATTTTTGCAAATGTCTATAATGTTTGAGTAATATTGCATCTGTGTTGCCGAAATTACAAATATACCTACGAAGTTTGTATAAATTTGCAAGCGTGTCCCTTTGATAATAAAGCGGTTAGATTTTTCAGTAGAATGACGAAAATATCCTTTAAAGCAAGTATCACACTTACACTTTTTTGCAAATATTGAAAGCATATTTGTAAAATAATCTAAAATAATAATATACTTAACAATATATGAAATAATGAAATAACAAAAATGTCTACAATATTTGGGAAGCTTGCACGCATGCTGTGATTGGTAAGACTTGGAATGGTTGGTGTCAGCTCGGGGTAGAAGAGAGAGTTGCGCCCACGCAGCAGCCATGTAGATTGCTGTCAATTCAATTGTTCTGAACAATTAGATCTGTGTGTTTAGCCGATGGATAGTTTTTTAACCTACTCTAATTAACCTCGCCATCTGATTATCATATATAATCTCGTCTAGATCGAGATAAATAGTTGTCCTATATTCATGCAAACGGAACGGCATGCATGTATTCCCAAGATTTTATTTTTAATTTTTGAAGTACTTAACCATACAAACGGTAACAGCGCAAACAGAAATCGATGCATTTGGAACCATACTTCGAAACAGTATTAGGTAGAAAGTGGAAAAATAACTGTATTTCAAATATAATTATGACGGTCACAGTATATTATAAAAAAATATATATGTTTATTACATAAAAGCCGTTAGCGGAATTTGTGCGGGAAAAATTGTGTTTAACTAACCCCATTTGTAAATTAAATTAAGAGGTAGTTGGCCACGTTTCAGATTGGCTCGATTCAAAAGTGAACGTGACTTATATAATTGATATTGAGGCTATGGCGGGTCAAATCATTCCACAGAATCCTAGCATGTACGTCTTCATTTTTTTTAAAATTGAAAACGAAATTTAATATTTTGGAATTGAGTTAATGTAGACTATTGACGTGAATCGAATATAAAATAGGATTTCTACATAATTACAGTTATTATCCATTTGGTTTTCTACTCAAATTCAACGCCAACCCGACACGATGAGCACCAAATTCGAGAACTGTGAAGGGACCTGAGAGCAAAAAGTCGAAAACCCTCCTCCAGCTTCACTTTCCACCAGCTGAAAACGAAGGTCGATCAGGACATTATGGAGTGTAGAATTGGGTAGTCTGCGTAGGCCTCGAGCGAGATCCTGAATCTGCATCTGCACGACAGAGATGGAGGAAACGATCGCTGATCGGCAGCAGCCCCACTGGAGGAGAGATGACGTGAAGCAGCCCTCGAGCATCGCCATGGCTGCCGTCTGCTTGGTCTGCTTCCTTGTCCGCGTTCTTGTCTCCCTCCATCCGTATTCCGGTTCCGGCCGTCCTCCCATGTACGGAGACTTCGAGGCTCAGCGCCACTGGATGGAGATCACCCTCCACACCTCTCCAAAGGAATGGTATCGCAACACCTCCGCCAACCATCTCTCCTACTGGGGTCTCGATTACCCGCCGCTCACTGCCTACCAGAGCTACGCACATGCCCTCCTCCTCCATCGCTTTCATCCTCAATCCGTCGCTCTCTTCAATTCTCGCGGCCACGAATCTCCATTCGGGTAGCCTTCCCTTCCTTTTGCTTGGATTACTATGGCAAGAAAAATGAATTCTAATTGTCAAAGAATTTACGGCTGGGATATTAATAGTCGATTGAGAAAAGGAATATTGTTTTCTCGTCTGCAGTCTTAGAATTGCATTAGTTGGGTAGGGCTGGTGAATAAAGACTACCAGGATTGGTGAATAAAGACTACCAAGATTTGTTTTTTCTATGCGAATCCAGTTCAGTACATAGTAGCCAGATTTTTAGATGCTTTTTTTTTTTTGATAAAGAGGAGATCCCGCTATCCCTACATCCTCAAAGCATTAGAGGGGATAGAGATAGAAGGATCCTCGCAATGATTTTTAGATGCTTTTAACTGCGCGGCCATTTCAGATTTCTTTGTCAGAAAAGGCAGAGGAGCGGAATATTGGTGACGGAAATTAAGATGACAGTCTTGCACTTCTGGGGGTTTCTTGCTTTTTGTTTAAATATATACGGTTTTCTTCTTGCAGAAAACTTCTAATGAGGTGGACTGTATTGACTTCGGATGCCCTCATGTTCTTTCCCGCAGCTCTATATTTTGTTGTTGTTTACCGTGCTAGTCGAAGTGAGGAAATCACTTTGTGGCAACTCGCTATGATCCTTCTCAATCCAGGCCTGATCCTCATTGATCACGGCCATTTCCAGGTACTTCACCAGCAACTTCTTGCGCTTGAAGCGCCCTTTTCTTCTCCTAATTTTCTGTTGTCGACGTATGATATTTCTCGTGTCTCAGTACAATTGCATCAGCTTGGGCTTAACACTCGCTGCAGTTGCTACTATTTTCTCCAACAATGAATTGGTAGCTTCTGCTCTTTTCAGTCTTGCACTAAACCACAAACAGGTTAGCGGCTTTCTTCCATTTCAGTATTTTTTCTGTTCTCTTTTTCTTATTTACTTTTTCTGCATCCACAATCCTATTGTGGCCTCAACAATGTGGTATTGGCCATGCTTTCATTTGTTTGTATCTCTCTTGAGCAGATGAGCGCCTATTTTGCGCCTGCTTTCTTTGGTCATCTTCTAGGGAAATGCTTACGACGTCAGAATCCGTTTCTTGAGGTGGCAAAATTGGGCATTGTGGTATTGGGAACTTTTGCTCTTGTTTGGTACCCGTATCTATATTCAATGGAGTCTGTGATTGAGGTAAAATTTGTTTCATCTAGTTTTCTTTGTTCTTTCATCAAATTTATTTAGTTGGATATTCCTCTTCATGAGTGGGATGCATGATCTGTGGAAACGTATGAATCTTTGGTTATAAAAGCTTTCTCATGGCATCATCTGATGGTATGCCCTTGGTTGCAACATTCTTTCACGTGTGATGCCTGATTTGAAATCTGGCAATCTTGGATAATTTTGATCTTGAATTAGCTTATCTATAAATTACTTTTGTAATGCACTTGGATAATTTGCGGCTACCCTTTTTCTTCCTGCAACTGAAGGTCAAATGTCATGATTTTGCTCTTACGGAATGCATGCAGGTTCTCTCTCGCTTAGCTCCGTTTGAGAGAGGAATCTATGAGGATTATGTTGCTAACTTTTGGTGCTGCACTTCCATTCTCATAAAATGGAAGAGATTGTTCACGACACAGTGGTTAAAGCTTCTGAGCTTTGGTTTTACTATGTCGGCAATGCTGCCATCAATGATCCATCAAATAAGGCATCCAAGCAGTCGTGGTTTCCTCTATGCGTTGCTGAACAGTTCTTTTGCATTCTATTTGTTCTCATTTCAGGGTCAGTTCTTATTCTTTACATTTTCACTAGATCATATATTGCATTTTTCATAATAGAAGCTTAATTTTCTGTCAATTGTGGGAAATTTGCTGTTCACGAGAAGTCTGTTCTACTGCCTCTTTTACCTGCAAGCCTTCTAGCTCTGGAAGAGCCTCTTCTTTTTAGCTGGTTAACACACTACTCAATGCTGTCAATGTTCCCTCTTCTTTGTCGTGATCAGCTGATCATACCATATGCAGCCGTCTGGGCTCTGTTCTTTCTAGTTTACCACACACCTTATGTAAGCCGTGGGGTGAGACAAATTGATTCTTCTGCCATGCAGAAAGCGTTAAGGACCTTTCCTCTGTTGTGTTCTTTCATACTTCATCTTGTTTACTTGATTTTGCCACCTCCAAAAAGTTATCCTTTCCTCTTTGAGGCCCTAATTATGATTCTTTGCTTCTCTCAGTTTGTAATTATTACTATTTATGCTAACTTCAAGCAGCCAGCTAGGAGACTATTTGAATCAGATGGAAAGAGAAAAAAAGATTCTTTGACGTTATGACATTTGCTATCCTCATTCCTTCCAACTACTTATCCCTATTTTAGTTAAATGCTTGTGGATGAGTCATTTCCACTAAACGAAAGTTGTCTTTTATTCATGTTGTTAGTTATACGTTGCACTATCTCTATAAACTGTGTTCTATTGCTAGAAGTCAAATACATATTGTTTGCAGCAGTCAAGTAAGAGTTGTGATCTTCCCAGTCCAAAAATGCATTTTTTGTTTTTTTGGAAAACAGAAAAAACTTAAAGAAGGATATGAATATTTTATAAGTAATCCAATTACTAGATATATTCAAGAATTAAACTATCAAAAAATTTTAAAAGAAAAGAAAAAATTACATCCAAAACAAGAAGATAGGTTACTTCTTAGAAAACTTCCTGAACTAAAGAATTTTGAAGATAGCGATTGGATAGAAAAATATTATGGCAAACAATCCTGATTTAAACTACCACCAAGAAATCATTAATAATATATATATATATATATTACAATTAGATAATAGAATATGTGTTTGTTCTTTCAGAAATTTAATCAGAGCTACCATTAGACAAATGGAACAGCCAACTACCTTATATTGATAACAATAATAGACATAATTTTAAATTAAAAATAGGTTTATATAAAATAATAGAAGTATGGTTATCTACCATAATAGAGTTACAATTTACCTAATGAAGAGAATAGAATATTTAGATTTAGCATTAAAATCTCAGAATAATAAAGCAGTAGTTCTAGAAAAATTTGAAATAAAATGTAATTTTCCAATAGAAAATAAAGAACATATATTGCATAATGAAAATAAAGAACATAATACAGTAATAGATTTATTGGTAAATTTGGCAGAACACCTACAACTGGTCTATACTAGAATCGAAAAAGATTTAGGAAAGATTAAAGACTTTATAGAAAAAAGAAATGATATGATTATATCTATATCAAGCAATTTAGAATACATCAAAAATCAAAATAATACTTTATTCGAAAAACACAAAATGGAAAATATCAGATTAAAACAGATTATTGAAAAAATAAGGGAAGAACCAAAGCTAGTAGAATTTCAGATACTAGAAGAATTGACTAAAGAAATAAAAAATATTAATACAATAACAAAAGATATCAAAGAATTAATAATTGGATAATATGTCAGAAATAGAATCACATATAGACTATAAATTAGCATTAGAATTAGCCCAAAAATAGCATAATGAACCAATTGGGATAACAACATACGAAGGAAAAGCTATGTCAGATATTACATATCCTAGAATACTAAATATACAAACAATTTTACTCGTAAAACTATGTAATAAAATAAATATATTAAGTGAAAAAATTGAATTATTAGAAGAAAAATTAAAGGTATTAGCAACAAATCAAGCAGTAGATAATTTAGAATTAATGTTTAAAGGATTACAATTACAAAAAGAACCTACACAAGTAAAAAGTAGACAAAGTAAATGGAAAACTTGGTAAGATTTAAGGCTAAAAATAAACCAATGGTAAATATTAGTGAAATAATAGACATCGATCAACAACTAGAGAAATTTAGAAATAAAAAACTAGATTTAATAAAGAAATAAAAAATCTATGAAAAAGACAATGTAATAGCTAAAAGTGCAATAATTAAAACTGTAACTGAACAAGAAGTAAGTTGTGTAGACCCAAATGATCAGATAAGTATACCCTTAATAACAAGTCAAGACAAACAAAAAATTAAAAAGAAACAATATAAAGAAACACATTTAGGATTAGTAATAATAGGAGTACAAGAACTTCATAATAGTGGAAGTGATGCTAAGACATTAGTATGTTTATATGATCAAAGAATAACAAATTTAAAAGAAGCTATTATAGGAAGCTTTGAAATAAATATGAATGAAAAAGGTGCTGTTGTATACTTTTTACCAGACTTTGTAATGAATACTACTGAGATGCTAGATAACATAAAATTAGGAATTAAAACAATCGGATATAATATGGTACTAGGGAGTAAAAATTTAAGAATAACTACAGGTTTTGTAGGAAAAATGCATGAACATAGTAATGTAAAATATAGACTAAATACAGATGAGTTAGAAAAAATAATGATAAGTAAAGGTGTAAAAGCATTACCAGGAGTAAAAATAGATGGATTAATAAACGCAGGAAAGGAATGGGAATTAGAAAGCTTTGTACAAAATAAAACATTAGTACCAAATACAAACATAATGTATGAACATATAGATGGAAGAATAGCCTTAAGATTTGGATATAAAAAGATTACAGATTTAAATGATGATGAGACAACTAGTACACAATAGAATGAATAAAATAGACTTTAATAAAGTTAAAACTTATGAACAATTGCAAGATGTAGTATTTACGGAATTAGAAATACCATATTCAGAAATACTAGAAAGATATGATTTAGAATTAGCATATGAAAATAAGTATAATAAAAACTTTGATTTCAAACAAATTATTAGAAATAAAGAAGAATTAGATGAATATTTTGTAAACCTAAAGATGGCCGATACAGTAGGAGAGAGTAGTATGACAAGTGTAAACAAGAGATTTAGATTAGACAATCCTCCACCGTCAGGGAGAGAAGAAGAATTACAAAGACCAATTAGGCAACCAGCCCAATTAAAAGAAGAAAATATAGAAAAACAAGGCGTAGGAAAAGGAAAAAATAATCCAGTAGAAAAAATAAACTTACCCCCAGCCTACCAAGGAGGAAGTATATTAACAATTTATCTAAATAACCTTCAACTATGGAAAAATACAATAAGTAGATGGGAATCCGATGCAGTCAGAGCATGGTTAACTAGCGATAAAAAATCAGACATGTTTGCATTCTTAGAAACATTATTAGGAGAAGTAGCTGCAGGTATTTACAATGAAGCAAAAATAACAAAGGCAGCAGAAATTGATGAAATTAAAAAATTAGGAGACAACCCATATAACTTTACTAAATTCATTAGAACATGTATAATAGGATTTGACCCTAGCAAATCAAATACAAATGAACAAGACTATGCTTATAGAGATCTAGAACAATTAAGCATTGATAGTTTGAATTATATAGAACAATTTAGTAAATTGTACATAGCATATGCCAGTAAAGCAGGAAAGTATTTTGATGAAGATATAGGAAATAAATATTTATTAAGATTACCAAGGGAACTAGGAAAAGAAATTTATGAAGGATGGAAAGCCGGAAATTACCCAAAAAATGTAGGAGTAGGATCTAGAATAATTTATACCTACTATAAATTACAAGAAAAATGTAGAGAATATACTATACAAAAACAGATTAAAAAATAGTCGTACAAATTTTGTAAAAATATTTATACAAGCCAATCTTTTCAAGATAAAAATGAGAAAAAAGTGAAAAAATATAAACTAAGAAAGAGTTTTTCTAAAAAACCAGATAAAAATAAAAACGTTAAAACACCAAATGAAACTACTAGAAAATGTCATTGTTATATTTGTGGAAACCTAGACCATTTAGCAAACAGATGTAAAAATTTTAAAAATCAAAATAGAAATAGAGCAATGGTCGTAGCAGAAATACAAGAAAATATTGTAAGTACTTCTAGTGATGATAAAGAAACTATTTATAGTATAACAGAGACAGAATCTAATAATAGTAGTGACAATGAAGAAAATGCATTAATAAAAGCCTTAGAAAATTGGGATGCAAATAAGAAATTACTATGAGCTGTACAGATAAAACAAGTCATATTTTAGAATTAGGAAAAGGAAGCTTTACAAAAACATGTATAGAATGTGGTTATTTTTCCTCATATCAAAATAAATATCAATGCCTCATATGTAAAATAGAAGTATGTAGTAACTGTATAGAACAATATGGAATAGATCATACATCTACAATAAAAAATAATTTAAAGACAGTACAAACTAATAAACTACAAACTCTAGAAGAACGAATGGATAGGTTAGAAAAACTAAGAGAAAAAGATATTTATGACAAAATAAAACAACAAATGGCAATAGATAAATTAAATAGAAAAGTCAAAAAATTAGAAAGAAAACACAAAAGTGAAAAACAAGAAAAAAGCTCTGAATCTGAAACAAATTTAGAAAAGAAAAGAAGAGAAAAAGGAAAACAAATAGAAGAATATAATTCTGAAACAGACAGCATAAAAAGTACAGATTACGAATATGAAAAACAACACAAAGATGAAAATAGTAATGAAGAAATATTAACAAATAAGTTAGAAATAGTTCCACACATAGAAATAAATAAACAAAAAATGACTAGTTTACAACAAATATATTGTAAAATCACTTTTCAAAATAATGAAGAATTAGAAACAATAGCAACAATAGATAGTGGAAGTACCACAAGTTTAATTACAACAGATTTAATACCAAATAATATAAATTTAACAAAAATAAATACCCTAACACAACTAGCTAATGGAGAAACAATAAGATTTACAAACTCTATAATGGAATCTCAAATTCAATTTTATCAGTACAATACTAAGTTAACTGAAAAATATCCATTACCAAAAATGTTAATCCATAATTTACCATACACAGAATTCATTTTAGGATTAAATTTCATGCTTAGTTTAGATAGATTATTTTCTATAAGTAAAAGTTATATAACAATAAGTAAAAGAACAACAACCGTACCTACCATAAGAGAACATGCGGAGCGTGATGGAACCATAACCCACCCAACACAAAACATAGATTTTTGATTTGTAAAAGTAGAAGAATAAAACGGAGAGGACCCGGCCCCAGCTTTCAAATTTGTTTTGTGTTGGGTGGGTTATCCCATGAAATTTCTTCCAAATGAATGCTTTGTACATAAAATGCTTGAAGGGAACAACCCTGGAATCGGGTCCCCGTATACTGGGGTATATTAGATGTTGGAAGAAGGGAATTTTGTTGCGTGCCCAAAACGCAAATTCAGATGCAAGGTCAATAATACATTTGCTATTTGATGGTTTCATTCACACCACATATACAGCAAACAAATAAGATCCAAATTAGATGCTGTAACTATAAAAAGGGTGGGTGATGTATATCACTTGGGTTCGACTTTGGCTGACAATGAGTAACCACCACTGTAGTCAAAAGATTCGCTACCGTCGTCCTTTTTGGATATAGTTTCATTGTAAGGATGACGCAGAGCCGCCTTCATCGAGCTGAAGTCCGTGGCAGATGATGAAGCTGAGGTTGAGTTTGTATTCATTCCATCATTCTGCAATATCATTTCGATCTCCTTCACCACATCACTCATTGTTGGACGCTCCGCAGCTGTGTCATCCACACACCGCATGGCTAACTCCACAAACCTCCCAAAACCAGCTAGATTGGTGGCATATCGGATGGAAGGATCCATGAGCTCACCCAGGCCATAGTATTCATCATTTTTATCTATTGCCATTTTAACCTCCCGAACAATATACTTCCCCTTCTCAATTGGTTGTTTTGCAGATACCAACTCGAGCATTACCACACCAAAGCTATATACATCACTCTTGTCTGTCAGCTGTTGAGTCATGTAATACTCAGGATCGAGATAACCCTGCAAAATTTATCCTTGTGAAGATAAGTGAACCCTAAGCATCTCCTTTATGCCAACTTATTCTTGAGAATCTATCAATTTATATGGAAGAGTACATAATAAGAGCTGACAATAGCCAAATGCCATGAGAAGCAGGAACCATGTAGACTTACCAATGTGCCTTTGACTTGTGTAGAAACATGTCCTTTTCCGCTGTCTGATACCAGCTTTGACAAGCCAAAATCTGACACCTTCGCTGTCAGATTTTCATCCAGGAGAATATTAGTAGACTTGACGTCTCTATGGATGATGGGAGGGTCGGCAAGCTCATGAAGATAGGCCAATCCTCTTGCTGAGCCTAGCGCAATGCGGAGTCTCCTCTTCCAGTCCAAATGGACATCACTTCTCCCTGCAGATGATGGTTGCAGAAAAATGGCTGAATGTCTCAGGTAGAAGAAGTGGGTGGCTGTTGATCTGAAATGGTTTTCAAGAATTTACCAGACAAATTCTCGCGGAGAGATCCGTTTGGAACGTATTCGTAGACCAACATCTGTTCCCCTTGCTCAAAGCAGAAGCCCACAAGGCCAACAAGGTTCTTGTGATGAACTCTAGAAAGCAGTTCTATTTCTGTCTTAAACTCGAGCCCACCCTGCACGGATCCTTGCTGTGCTCTTTTGATGGCCACAATTTGTCCTCCCGGAAGAACACCTCGGTACACCTAAAGAAAAGAAGGAGATTATCCAGAGAATTAGATAATGGACTAATGAATTCTTCAACTTTTACAATCACTTGCTTACCCTGCCGTAACCCCCAAATCCAATCTCATGGCTCTGTGAGAAGTTGTTGGTGCTCCTTTTGAGATCGTCATAAGAAAACCACCTTGCACCTTTCAATTGGGGTGCACCACCACTGTCTTTGCCAGTTGGTCCCCAAGATGCTGTGACCCATCAAACAGATACAAAAATGCATGAGTCAGAAGGCTTGCTAGCTCTCCTGTTTGTGCGCATTTTGCAATAGCATGTTATTTTGAGACTAGTCCATATTACCAAAAGGTTTGCTCAATTCAATTGCCCTTTCTGCCCGTTTCTTCTGCCGGAAGGCATAAATCCCCACACCCACAAGCAAGAGGACCAGTGCAACAGAACCAGCAGCTATACCAATGATACCACCTGAACTCAATGAAGTTCCTCCACTTCCATCTGCAGCATTTTTGTTTTCTCAATGAGTTGCAGACAGTAAGGAGTAATCCAATTGATCGAGGGGGAATGCATACGTTTGAAAGCATAAGGCTTGGGTACAAACGTGTATGGTCCAAACTCTTCTGGCGGCTCCAAAGCTTGGTTGATCAGATCAAATCCGATCCTTAGAATCTCTGAGCAGTTGAAGTACTTCCCAGATGGAGGGAAGAGCTCCACATTCACCTGGAGACAGGCAGATGTATTGAAAAAAGGATTTTGAAGAGAGATCGAACCTGGAGGTAGACCAAGTACCGTCGACATTTTCATTTCCAGTGACTGGAATGTGGTACTGTTGGTCAGGTCACTGAAAAGAGGTGCTCTGAAATAAAGAGTTCCAGCATATGGATAAGAACAGTAGCAACCCTGAGGGCTGGGCTTCTGGTCCGCAGGACATGATTCCCCTGCACAGTTTGCCGGGTTTGTTGAGTTAGGTCTGCTTGGCGACTGCAGGACCCGACAGCAGTTGTAATTCGAGTACTGAGAGTTGCAGCATGGGTTCCCAGAAAGCCTGCGACCACGGATTGAAACAAATGTCACTAAGCACGAGGAACATATGGAAGAACCCAAAGTTCATGAAACCTTTACACAAAAGATGCAGCGCAGATATGCTCTCACTCTAAAGCGTTCTTATAGTTGGGATTTGCTGCAAAAATCATAATGTCATTGTATTCCAAATCTACCAGTTGGAGCTGCGGGCCAATGTTTTCGCCCATGGCAAAGGTGCCGTTGATTTTATTGTTCCTCAGCCTCCTGTCACAAGCATTTGACTTTGAAGCACCTGAACAACCGCAATCAAATTCTATTTATCAATTCTTCAGTGAAAAGTTACTTACACTTGTTGTAGTTGGGGGAAGCTGAACAACTTTGGCGGGAGTGGGCCTTGAAGTTTGCCGAATTCCATGACCCTGGTCATCCATCAAAGAGACAAGAATATTGGTACAGAATACAGATGGATTACTCAGAAAATGAAGTGGAATACAAAAATAATGACATATTAAGAAACACTAACAGATTCCCATAAAAAAGAAACACTAACAGAGTAGTAAGAGATCGTAAGGTGGAGAACCAGGCTGGAACTTCTGATGCATCGAACGAATTGTTGCTCAGGTCCCTGGACAGGGAAATGATGGATTAGTCAATTGATGACTGAAGCAGCTATGGGAAATCATAGGAAAAATCAGAGGCATTCAATCTGATGGCAGTTTCAGCACTGATACGTACACATAATTGAGACTTTCCATTCCTCTCAAGTCAGGAATTGGGCCTGTCAGTTCATTGTTCGCTAGATGCCTGAAAATGATAATGGGTGACACACATAGCTTAAATTTGTAACTTTGACAAATGATGAGGGAGCTTAAAGTAGAACTCACAAGTAAGCGAGCTTTGTCAGGTTGCTCAAGCTATCTGGAACAGGACCTTTTAGTGAATTCCTGTCAAGCCGACTGTTGCGGGAAGAATGAATATAAGTAGTAAAAGAGAGAGCAAACTAATTGAATTTCTGATAATTCTGTTGAAGGATCACTCACAGAACCTCCAGGGTTTGCACGAGCCCCAGTGTGGAAGGCATTTCTCCTGTGAATTGATTTCCATCGAATAGTCTGCCAGTGGGAAAACATAGGATTTTTGTAGGAGCAAAGATAACTGAGAGAGGCAGAACATTAATCCAACTTCGTGTAGTCGCTTACATATGTATCAGCGCCATGTCAGAGCTGAAAAGCTCGTCTGGAATACTACCTGAGAGCTTGTTCCTGTAGAAATGGCTGGAAAAGGAAGAATTTTAGAAAAGAACATCCAAGCATTGACAGGCTATGTTATCAACCCCAAGTGCTAGTAAATTAACTTGTCCAAAGATATTATCGACTCCAAGTGCTCGTAAATTAACTGGTTCAAACAGACACACTCACAAGTGCTTTGCTTGGTGAAGCTGGTCCAAGCCAGGCGGGGTTGATGTCGAGACAGGGATAGTTCCTGTGAGTTGATTGTCCGAAATGTCCAGCCAGCGAAGCTTTGAGAGCCCACCCAAAGAAGGAGGTATTGTTCCAGTGAGGTTGTTCAAATTCAGAGCCCTGGAAAAGAGAGTTGGATCATTTCTGGAACAAGAATTGGAGGCGGCAAGAAGGAAAGTTTTAAGTGTTGTTACAAGAAGGCCAGTTCAGATAGGTTTCCTAATTCCGCAGGGATTTCGCCAGTGAAGCCGCAGCCTGCAAGGATCCTGAGAGAACAAAGAAATGGCATTGAAGTTGAGTTACACCTCTTGCATCAATAAGGAAATAATTAAAAATGGACTCCACACACTTTCTGATCTTACAAGATGGTTAGGTTCTGCAACTCGCCTAATGATGGAGATATAGGTCCCGTAAGGTCTGAATTAAAAGAAAGATCCCTGCAGTCAATGACTACCATAGTTAGTTAATATAATTCATGTTACAAGGAAATTAACTTAAGAGATCCTGTAACATTCATATTACAAGAAATTTCGCAACAATTTGTTTGAATTCTATTTGGTAAAGCAACTTCCTTTGTTCAGAAGATTGGTGTAAGAATATTTGAATGGTGTATATCTATTGATTTTCAGTGATGTCAAATTGTCTGGAATAAATTAGTAAGCTACCGGATCACTTTTTCCATTCTTCTGAGTGTAGGATTGTGTGTGCGAAGCTTTTTATTTGCATAAAAAACCATCCAACGTGATTCAATTCTGCAACGTAAAAAGAACTCAAAACTTACAACGATTGCAATGCAGTTAATCCACCAATGTCCCCGCTGAGACGTCCTACAAGGCCGATGTTTGATAACCTCCTGAATACATCGGATGATAGTATTGCTTGTCAAATTAACATTTAAACGAAATTAAAGGAATAATAAACAAAAACTAAAAATAAGAATAATTAGTCGGTAATAGAAATAAGCTGCCATATTCTATGCAGCTGCTTAAATTTTTTTAAAAAATATGTAGGCCCTATCTACATCTTTTCCTCTATAAATTTGACAATATTTTGAATTTGTTTGCGATTTTATTTAGAATTTTGAAAAAAGAATAGCAAACAAATTTAAAATATCGTCAAATTTGTAGAGTGAAAGATCTACGGAGGACTCACGTTATGCATCATTTTTCAAAAAAATAAAAAAATAATTCCTGTAATACAGGCAGCTGCAAAGGACAAGAGACCTGGAAGTAATACAGAAGAAAGACTCACAGCCCGGTCACTCTATCGCCTACGCAAATGACTCCATCCCATTTGGAACCACAAGGGTCACCGGAGCCTCCCCAACTCGGCGGAGTCTTCTGCCATTGCACCTTCAGGGACAGAAGAGCAGCCTCTGCATGATTAATCATTTATTAGCCATTACAAGCACCAGTATTGTTAGTTTTCCATGTCATTCTCCGCACCCATCTGTCTCCAAATAACATTTTCTAAAATACTTTTTTTTTTTTAGTGACAATGGGGGAGGGGGAGGGGTAGGGATGGCATGCTCCAGCAGGTTCGACCTTAGGACGCTGGCATGAAAGCCATACCAGCGGGACAACCCCAGGTTCACTTTTAAAAGATGTACTTGGTGCAAAATTTGGCCTTCAAACATGCAAATTTATGTTTTGGTTTTGTTATGGGTGAGAACATGTTTTGGAACAGGGTTTTGGAGGTTCTTCGGTCGTTCCTTCTTTTTCTGCGTGGAGTCATTCTTCAAGAAATAAGACGCTCCGACCTTAACAAAGCAATTTTGTTTCTTAAATGCTTTCAAACGAGATTTTTGCAAGAAGTTATACAGTCATGAACATAAAGCAAGGAGTTATTAACAGTGTGGAAACAGAGCAGAGAAACAGAATTCAGTTGGATCTAAGAAGTATAAGAAGAAGAAGAAGAAGAGAGAGAGAGAGAGAGAAGAACACAGGAGAAAGAAATAGATCTCTCATGCCTTTCTAGAGAAAACGAAGCCCAATTCAAAATGAAAACCAAGAGAAGAAAATCTCCACATTACCGTCTCCACCGTTGGTAGAGCTCAAAACACCGACTGCGCGGACAAGTAGAAGCAGAAGCAGCAGCGGCCATGGCAGCGTCGCCATGCAGGAGAGCCACAAACACGTAGAGGAGGGGAGGGTGAGTTGTCGATGGAGAAGCTCCGGTTCACCAGATTAATCCCTCGAAAAGTGTGCGTTAGTCAGCAGAATTGAGTGCATGAACAGCAGCATGTTTGGCATTGTGGATGGGGAGGCAAACATGAGTGCTGTTGAGAACTCTTCAAAAGTCTTCTCCCCGTTGTCCTTGCAGTTGCAAACAAATATCTTGGCTTGGAAGACTACCCAACCAATAGTATCAATCTTCTATCATCATCCCCATCATATTCTTGATGACCATTCATCACTTTCCTCTGCCCATTTCTTCCGCCGGTCACCATGCGACATTAAAAATTGGGCCGCCTAGTCTTACACAGCTCTTGGTTTTGTGATCTGGTGCATCAGACAAATGTAGCCACAAGATGAATGGCTGAAAATGAAAATGGCTGCTCTTACCAATGCTATGCGTTGGATGCCATAATTTGGACGGTTCAGATGTTCTACAAGGGTGGAAAGTTGGTGGGCGTCGCATGTGGCTGTTCGGATGCAATGGTTTGTAGGGGGAAGTTTCGTTCTCAAGTTATTGCGATGTGGCAGAGTGGTTGGATTGGGTCCCAGCTTAAATGCTAGAGACGGCTCCTACTCATTTGATTATTTTCACACTCAATTGGCACTCGCCGCTTTCACCCCCTTTTGAACAGGGTCGATTCCAAGAAAAAAATTACCCGTAAGATAGACTATAGAAAATTCCCAAATATTGTCAATTAGGATAGAGAACATTTCAGATACCTGGAACCTACCCAGGTGATTACTGTATCTTTTAGTGAGTATAAATTACATACGCCCGGACCACTTCTTTGTTTCTGTAGTTGATATAGGTTTCTGATTGTTTGTCTTTCTCTGTCCTTTTTCCCCGAAGGAAATTATCACTTTTCCTTTCATCTTTTCTTCTTAACAACTAATATTTTGTTTATGCAAAGAAACATGTTGATTACTTTAATTCTAAATACCAAACCTTGTATATTTTCACACTTACTCACCCAATTCACCCTCTTCAAATAGGCAGATTCTAAAGAATAAATAAATAGAACAAAACCGGAAGATAGGCTAAAAAATTTGCCGAGTTTTCCATCAGGTAATATACAGGTTACGTACAATTCGCACCCAATGATTTTACTCCAAATAGTAGGAAATTACACTCTTAATACAAATGCAAGACATAAATAGTAGGAAATTACGCTCTTAATATAATTACAAGACAGAAGCTCCCCTTGATAAATGAAATAGAAAAGCTCTCTCCCAGTCAAAACGAGGTCAACTGGCACAAAGCGAGAGTCCCGTCTAGCTCGACTAACTTCTGTTGACCAAAGACGTCGTCTTTATTTATACAGCTGAAAAAGATTTCTAATTTTTTTGTCCTAGAAAATTATCTTTTTTTCTTTTAGAATCTCTTCTTAACGTCTAATATTTTATTTGTGTAAAGAAACATCTTTGTTACTTAAATTTTAAATATTTTATATTAAATAAATTGATTTGTAACCTAAACTAGAACCTTTGGATAAGGTACAAAGCATGTGCTAGATTGCGAACCACACCATCCAAGTTTGCACCCTATATTGGGTTGACAATGACTTTTTTGGATATTTATGTGACCACTACTTTAAAATGGATGCAGTAGCTGTAACTTACGGTATATGTAGGCTGACTTGGATATTTTAAAATGGATAAGATAAGTTACTATTTTTATATCAATAGGGGATAGGTTTTACATAACTTGAATTACTAATATATATTCAATATATATTTTATGAAATATATTTTATATTGAAAGATATAAATATATATAAACTCTTTTAACTTATCTATCATTTAGTATGTTGAATAAATGTATTTTAAAATTTATATTATTATAATCTCGATTATAGGTTATGTAAGATTTATAATATAAAAATTATTTTAAAGAACCAATTTGAAACCGAAACTAGAATCAATTATACTTAGAACAAACGAGACTTAAAATAACATAAGGTAGAAATGACTGAGACGGTCCAACTCTCATAACTAGAATTATTCAACCCAAATTGTATCCTAAATGCAGCAATCAACAAAAAATGCTCAAAAAAAAATAAAATTTTGCTAATAATTTCTTCTCCAATTGAACTTGGACCCGTTCAACTAAATGGTTAGGAATTGGGATACAGTCATTAGCTTCCATTTATTCATTGACATGCGTATGTGTTTCTCTCGTACATGTGATTCACTCGAATAGGAGTTTATAACGAAACGAGGAGATATTAATATAATTTCAAAAAGTAGGAAACGCGCACATGTATACACACAATTCTATAATATATTTTTTTATTCCGGGTTTGTTGGCATCCCCCCTGCAAAGGTTTGGACAAAATTGCAAGACGTGTCATGGCTTTTTATAAAATTTGCATCCCCGCCTACAAATCCTAATCCCGAAAGTGGCGAAAACACCTCACAAACAATAACATGAAACATATAAAAATGTCTTTAAAATACCAAGAAATTTGTTCTTTACAAATATTCATTACATTAAATAGATCCATTTAATGTGAGAAATATTGGCAAATTAAAAGGTAATTTAAATGCATTTTCTTGTAGGAATATTTGCAAAAAATACATATATATTTTTAAAGGTATTTTCTCGTATTTCTAATATAATATATATTTAATATGAGAAATATTTTTAAAAATAAAATATTTTAATATTTTAAAAGTATTTTATAGTATTCTTCATTTAATTGTTTATATGAGTACTTTGATCATCTTCAAAAAGGAGTCTAAGGTTTGTAAGTATGTGTAAAGGTTTGGATGAATATTTTAAGAAATTTCATGCCGGCAATTTCGCCCAAATCTTGAAGGTATGAATGCAAAATTTTTAATTTTTTAAATTCTTTTATGAATACCACTCAACTTAGATTTCTTACAACGTAAAATTCATTATTTTGAATTATTTGGTATTTTATTAAATTCATACTACATTTTTATTTTTAAAAATTAAAATAAAATACTAAATAAATTCATAATAAATTAAAATACAATGGATTTTAATTCATTATTAAGTTGTGCTTAAGACGGGGGTATATTCAATTAAAAAGTATAATTAACCATACTTCACATAGTGTTCCATAGCAAGGATCACCTTAACTTGTGGATAATTTTTTTTTTTTTTTTTTTTTTGGTTCAGTTCGAACTCTAGATTACATATAAAAGCTAGGGTGAACCTGTAATGGATATATGTTGAGGAATATTAAAGTGCAGTACCGCTGAAATGAGCTCCACATGATGATCAAATTATAATCTACTCCACCAATTGTATTTAGAATAATGTATTTTATTATCATACCAATTTCATCCTAATCGGATATGTATATGGCCCCCATCTGAAAATGGTACAAATTCAACGTAATAAAATAGTTTGATGTAAATAACAATTTTAAAGTGGTTTTTTCAACATGTAAACTATTTGCTATAAAACTTATATATGGATAA
Organism: Annona cherimola; assembly: GCA_030490835.1. Taxonomy (NCBI): domain Eukaryota; kingdom Viridiplantae; phylum Streptophyta; class Magnoliopsida; order Magnoliales; family Annonaceae; genus Annona; species Annona cherimola. The sequence goes on along the minus strand of CM059977.1, from coordinate 8,892,941 downwards.
ATGATTGTATAAAGTTTCATTGCATTCTAATATGAGTGGGGCCTATTTTTGGGCAAATGTACCGTTGATCCGGTGCATTCGGAACAACCCTATATATATATAGAAATATTCAGGTGCACTATCACTGAAATGGGCCCCACATGATCATCAAATCATAATCTACTCCATCTATTGTATTTAGAATAATACATTCTATTACCATACCAATTTTCATCTCAATCAGATATGTATATGGGCTCCATATGAAAATGGTACAAATTCAACACAATAAAATAATTTGATGCAAATAACAACTTTAAAGTGGTTTTTTCAACGTATAAACCATTTGCTATAAAATTTATATATAGATAAATGATTGTATAAAGTTTCATTATATTTTAATATGTGTGGGGCCTACTTTTGATCAAATGTACTGCCGGAACAGCTCCCGTGTGGATATATATATATATATATATATATTATTCTTATATTTACAAGTCAACCTCCGAGTGTATATTCCAATATTAGCTTTAGGAGTATAAATTTAATAATATTGCAGAAAAAGTAGCTATGAATATGTTGATCTGAAAGTGAATTATAAACTCCCGGTGACGGATGATTAATTGCACGTATTCGGAAGGTTTTTGGAGCCAGATTAGAAGAAAGCCAGGTCGGTCCCGTGTGATGACACCGATGGGACTTTGCATGGGATGGGGGTGGCAGAGGAGACGGGGAATGGCCGCGGACACGTGTCGTGCAAGGGAGCATGAACTGTCCTCCTGTCCCATCCAGGTTTCGAAGGTTTTGGCGTTTTGCCCATCTTCTTCTAATGAATAGTCATACACGGCCAACCGATAGACATAGTCAAACAACCGCGTTGAATAGTGTAGCCATAAGTATTAGATTATTTATACATTAAATATTTGTTTCCCATAGAAATTTTTTAATTAAAAATTTTCAATCCAAAACTCTTTACTTTTCATAATTATCTTATTTTTAATTATTTATTTACATTTTTATATAATTATTCTATTTTTTAATCATTTTTACTATATATTATTTGTACAATCTTATGCCTAATATTACAATCAAATTTATTCATTATCAAAATAACAATATTTTATCTTATTATTATTGGGGACTAAGCTTCCACAACAATTTTTCATCATAAGGGATGAAACATACAATCTCGTGGCACCTAGGCTTTGGTTGTGACTAGTGAAACTGTTTTATGATGAAGTACAAAATTCTTTTAAGAGGGCACAAAAATAAAAAGATAATCCATACCCCGACATCCAAGAAACCGAGGTAATTAATTAAAGACGTATTAACTATTAACTCATCTACTTTTCTTATTTTTACTTTAGATTTTCAAGAACTATGAACAAATAGGCATTCATGTATCTATGCTTATTTTGAAAAATAAATATTAAGTGAAGCTATGAGAGTGTTTTCTGATTTGTAAAAATATATTAAGCTTTAATGTAATATATATTGAGATGTATGAAACTATACTAATAAAAAAAATTTTGAGAGAAAAAAATCTCAAAATTACTCATTTGATACGTCGACCCAAATGATGTATAAATCCATATAAAATTTAATCTAGAGTTGAACTAAATGATATGAAATTAATTATCTCATAGTTGAGTTCAACTTAAATCATGTCATAGGTGAGTTGAAAATCATACCCTAGTAGGTAAGATGCCTTATGAGGATAGGTCATGGGTTGGAATCTTCAATTTTAGTAAGCTTAAGATTTGTTTCAAACTATATAAAATTTTTGTACCAAGTATGTATTTAAGAAAAGAATATAATGATGAGTATTAGGAATGAGTGAAGTTATATTAGAAATGAAACTCTGAATATCCATCCGGCGTTTTTGTCTCGTGGGAGCATGGTAAACTGGTGGCTGTTTCTGCAATTCGTTGTACTCCAACGAGTTCGAGTGCTGTGCTGAATAAGGAGTCTTGGTAACTTTTCGCTGTCTGTGAGATGCTTGTCCATGTACCTGTTTTGCCAGATTTTTCCTAGGACCTGCTTTTTTCTTTCTTTCTTTCTTTTGTTTTCCATTTAATTTTTATTTTTATTTTGTCACATTTCATGGTGAGGGAAAGGAAATTTTATATTTAATCGTACAGGCGATAAGAGCATTAAGTTTCTACTATGTTTGCAATGGATGTTGTGCCATTATTATCCTATTTGACCTGGTCTTGTATGTCACTGCCGCGACTATATATACATATAAAATAGCCAAATAGGATTACTCCATGTTTTTAGATTCTCTCTGTTGCAAGAACCACCCAGCGCTGCATGATGCGATGTTGTAGTTACGCAGCGGCGTAGTTAGGACTCCGGAGATTATGCCGTCGCAGTAGGGAACGGCTTCATTTGGGAAGCTTGCACACATGTTGTGATTGGTAAGACTTGGAATGGTTGGTGTCAGCTCGGGGTAGAAGAGAGAGTTGCGCCCACGCAGCAGCCATGTAGATTGCTGTCAATTCAATTGTTCTGAACAATTAGATCTGTGTTTAGCCGATGGATAGTTTTTTAACCTACTCAAATTAACCTCACCATCTGATTATCATATATAATCTCGTCTAGATCGAGATAAATAGTTGTCCTATATTCATGCAAACGGAACGGCATGCATGTATTCCCAAGATTTTATTTTTTTATTATATTTTTAATTTTTGAAGTACTTAACCATACGAACGGTAACAGCGCAAACAGAAATTGATGCATTTGGAACCATACTTCGAAACAGTATTAGATAGAAAGTGGAAAAATAACTGTATTTCAAATATAATTATGACGGTCACGGTATATTATAAAAAATATATATGTTTATTACATAAAAGCCGTTAGCGGAATTTGTGCGGGAAAAATTGTGTTTAACTAACCCCATTTGTAAATTAGATTAAGAGGTTGATGGCCACGTTTTAGATTGGCTCGATTCAAAAGTGTACGTGACTCATATAATTGATATTGAGGCTATGGCAGGTCAAATCATTCCACAGAGTCCTCGCATGTACGGCTCTTTTTTTTTTTTTTTTTTTTGTATGGGTGAGTTTGGCAACGTGGACAAAATGTCGGAGTTAAAATTTTTTGCTACGATACTTTTCACTTTTCACCTTTATTATATTTTTTTAATTATTTTTTCATATTTTTTCTGAGAACTAACGTTTTTCTACGTTACTACCGTATTTTTTAATCAATTCTACACAATTACCTATACAACTAGCATGTATATTTTAACTTTATTCTCTTTACTCTTCATCATTATCCTGTCATATCATATCATTTGACAATTTTTAAACTCCAAAATTTTTTATAAATTTTTTTATTGATTTCCAAACACATCTTGAAAACGAAATTTAATATTTTGGAATTGAGTTAATGTAGACTACTGACGTGAATCGAATATAAATTAGGATTTCTACATAATTACAGTTATTATCCATTTGGTTTTCTACTCAAATTCAACGCCAACCCGACACGATGAGAACCAAATTCGACAACTGTGAAGGGACCTGATAGCAAAAAGTCGAAAACCCTCCTCCAGCTTCACTTTCCACCAGCTGAAAACGAAGGCCGATCAGGACATTATGGAGTGTAGTATTGGGTAGTCTGCGTAGGCCTCGAGCGAGATTTTGAATCTGCATCTGCACGACTGAGATGGAGGAAACGATCGCTGATCGGCAGCAGCCCCACTGGAGGAGAGATGACGTGAAGCAGCCCTCGAGCATCGCCATGGCTGCCGTCTGCTTGGTCTGCTTCCTTGTCCGCCTGCTTGTCTCCCTCCATCCGTATTCCGGCTCCGGCCGTCCTCCCATGTACGGAGACTTCGAGGCTCAGCGCCACTGGATGGAGATCACCCTCCACACCCCTCCAAAGGAATGGTATCGCAACACCTCCGCCAACCATCTCTCCTACTGGGGTCTCGATTACCCGCCGCTCACTGCCTACCAGAGCTACGCACATGCCCTCCTCCTCCATCGCTTTCATCCTCAATCCGTCGCTCTCTTCAATTCTCGCGGCCACGAATCTCCATTCGGGTAGCCTTCCCTTCCTTTTGCTTGGATTACTATGGCAAGAAAAATGAATTCTAATTGTCAAAGAATTTACGGCTGGGATATTAATAGTCGATTGAGAAAAGGGATATTGTTTTCTCGTCTGCAGTCTTAGAATTGCATTAGTTGGGTAGAGCTGGTGAATAAAGACTACCAGGATTTGTTTTTTCTATGTGAATCTAGTTCAGTACATAGTGGCCAGATTTTTAGATGCTTTTAACTGCGCGGCCATTTCAGATTTCTTTGTCAGAAAAGGCAGAGGAGCGGAATATTGGTGACGGAAATTAAGATGACAGTCTTGCACTTCTGGGGGTTTCTTGCTTTTTGTTTAAATATATACGGTTTTCTTCTTGCAGAAAACTTCTAATGAGGTGGACTGTATTGACTTCGGATGCCCTCATGTTCTTTCCCGCAGCTCTATATTTTGTTGTTGTTTACCGTGCTAGTCGAAGTGAGGAAATCACTTTGTGGCAACTCGCTATGATCCTTCTCAATCCAGGCCTGATCCTCATTGATCACGGCCATTTCCAGGTACTTCACCAGCAACTTCTTGCGCTTGAAGCGCCCTTTTCTTCTCCTAATTTTCTGTTGTCGACGTATGATATTTCTCGTGTCTCAGTACAATTGCATCAGCTTGGGCTTAACACTCGCTGCAGTTGCTACTATTTTCTCCAACAATGAATTGGTAGCTTCTGCTCTTTTCAGTCTTGCACTAAACCACAAACAGGTTAGCGGCTTTCTTCCATTTCAGTATTTTTTCTGTTCTCTTTTTCTTATTTACTTTTTCTGCATCCACAATCCTATTGTGGCCTCAACAATGTGGTATTGGCCATGCTTTCATTTGTTTGTATCTCTCTTGAGCAGATGAGCGCCTATTTTGCGCCTGCTTTCTTTGGTCATCTTCTAGGGAAATGCTTACGACGTCAGAATCCGTTTCTTGAGGTGGCAAAATTGGGCATTGTGGTATTGGGAACTTTTGCTCTTGTTTGGTACCCGTATCTATATTCAATGGAGTCTGTGATTGAGGTAAAATTTGTTTCATCTAGTTTTCTTTGTTCTTTCATCAAATTTATTTAGTTGGATATTCCTCTTCATGAGTGGCATGCATGATCTGTGGAAGCCTATGAATCTTTGGTTATAAAAGCTTTCTCATGGCATCATCTGACGGTATGCCCTTGGTTGCGACATTCTTTCACGTGTGAAACCTGATTTGAAATCTGGCAATCTTGGATAATTTTGATCTCGAATTAGCTTATCTATAAATTACTTTTATAATACACTTGGATAATTTGCGGCTACCCTTTTTCTTCCTGCAACTGAAGGTCAAATGTCATGATTTTGCTCTTACGGAATGCATGCAGGTTCTCTCTCGCTTAGCTCCGTTTGAGAGAGGAATCTATGAGGATTATGTTGCTAACTTTTGGTGCTGCACTTCCATTCTCATAAAATGGAAGAGATTGTTCACGACACAGTGGTTAAAGCTTCTGAGCTTTGGTTTTACTATGTCGGCAATGCTGCCATCAATGATCCATCAAATAAGGCATCCAAGCAATCGTGGTTTCCTCTATGCGTTGCTGAACAGTTCTTTTGCATTCTATTTGTTCTCATTTCAAGGTCAGTTCTTATTCTTTACATTTTCACCAGATAATATATTGCATTTTTCATAATAGAAGCTTAATTTTCTGTCAATTGTGGGAAATTTGCAGTTCATGAGAAGTCTGTTCTACTGCCTCTTTTACCTGCAAGCCTTCTAGCTCTGGAAGAGCCTCTTCTTTTCAGCTGGTTAACACACTACTCAATGCTGTCAATGTTCCCTCTTCTTTGTCGTGATCAGCTGATCATACCATATGCAGCCGTCTGGGCTCTGTTCTTTCTAGTTTACCACACACCTTATGTAAGCCGTGGGGTGAGACAAATTGATTCTTCTGCCATGCAGAAAGCGTTAAGGACCTTTCCTCTGTTGTGTTCTTTCATACTTCATCTTGTTCACTTGATTTTGCCACCTCCAAAAAGTTATCCTTTCCTCTTTGAGGCCCTAATTATGATTCTTTGCTTCTCTCAGTTTGTAATTATTACTATTTATGCTAACTTCAAGCAGTGGCAGCTAGGAGACTATTTGAATCAGATGGAAAGAGAAAAAAAGATTCTTTGACGTTATGACATTTGCTATCCTCATTCCTTCCAACTACTTATCCCTATTTTAGTTAAATGCATGTGGATGAGTCATTTCCACTAAACGAAAGTTGTCTTTTATTCATGTTGTTAGTTATACGTTGCACTATCTCTATAAACTGTGTTCTATAGCTAGAAGTCAAATACAATATTGTTTGCAGCAGTCAAGTAAGAGTTGTGATCTTCCCAGTCCAAAAATGCATTTGTTGTTTTTTTGGAAATTTTTTTTTTATAAACATGTTAATCTAGTTATATTTAATCTGTAAACCAAAAATGGTAAAACTTGGTTTATAGATTAAATATAACTAGATTAATATATTTATAAAAAAAAATTCCAAAAAAAAAAATGCATTTTTGGATGGTGATTTCAGACGGGTCTGAAATCATCAAACGGCGTCAAAGTAAGGGGTGTGACTTGGATTGGGCCCGAAACCTGCCTCGACCAGCCGTGTGTTAGCCATCTGCCACTAAGTGGACGGTTGATGTCAATTCATCAGTAGAGCCCAAAAGTTTGGCTGGACTCTTTAGAAGTGGTGCCATTGCCCCCGCATGTTTATACCACAGGCTATGGATAACTATCGTGTAAGAGGGCTGCCGTATACGTTGGCGCCCACATTCCCAAATCAGTTCAGAACGTTCAGAGGATATCCATTAATTTCTCCATGTCAAAACCAACCATTAATTAAAGGGCATTGCAACCTACTGCTTCATGCTTAGGGTCCGTTTGGCACTGCCTTTTAGCAGCGCTTACACCATAAATTCAAAAAAGGTATTTAGATAAGCAGCACTTTTCCCTCTTTTTAGGGTTAATTGTGCCTAAGAACTGCATAATTCAAAAAGAGAAAAACGCAAAAGATTCAAGAAGACTATACGGCTAGCTCTTTACTTATCCCATGAATTTTCTTCCAAATGAATGCTTTGTACATAAAATGCTTGAAGGGAACAGCCCTGGAATCGGGTCCCCTTATACTGGGGTATCTTAGATGGTGGAAGAAGGGAATTTTGTTGCGTGCCCAAAACGCAAATTCAGATGCAAGGTCAATAATACATTTGCTATTTGATGGTTTCATTCACACCACATATACAGCAAACAAATAAGATCCAAATTAGATGCTGTAACTATAAAAAGGGAGGGTGATGTATATCACTTGGGTTCGACTTTGGCTGACAATGAGTAACCACCACTGTAGTCAAAAGATTCGCTACTGTCGTCCTTTTTGGATAGAGTTTCATTGTAAGGATGACGCAGAGCCGCCTTCATCGAGCCGAAGTCCGTGGCAGATGATGAAGCTGAGGTTGAGTTTGTATTCATTCCATCATTCTGCAATATCATTTCGATCTCCTTCACCGCATCACTCATTGTTGGACGCTCCGCAGCTGCGTCATCCACGCACCGCATGGCTAACTCCACGAACCTCCCAAAACCACCTAGATTGGTGGCATATCGGATGGAAGGATCCATGAGCTCACCCAGGCCATAGTATTCATCATTTTTATCTATTGCCATTTTAACCTCCCGAACAATATACTTCCCCTTCTCAATTGGTTGTTTTGCAGATACTAACTCGAGCATTACCACACCAAAGCTATATACATCACTCTTGTCTGTCAGCTGTTGAGTCATGTAATACTCAGGATCGAGATAACCCTGCAAAATTTATCCTTGTGAAGATAAGTGAACCCTAAGCATCTCCTTTATGCCAACTTATTCTTGAGAATCTATCAATTTATATGGAAGAGTACATAATAAGAGCTGACAATAGCCAAATGCCATGAGAAGCAGGAACCATGTAGACTTACCAATGTGCCTTTGACTTGTGTAGAAACATGTCCTTTTCCGCTGTCTGATACCAGCTTTGACAAGCCAAAATCTGATACCTTCGCTGTCAGATTTTCATCCAGGAGAATATTAGTGGACTTGACGTCTCTATGGATGATGGGAGGGTCGGCAAGCTCATGAAGATAGGCCAATCCTCTTGCTGAACCAAGCGCAATGCGGAGTCTCCTCTTCCAGTCCAAATGGACATCACTTCTCCCTGCAGATGATGGTTGCAGAAAAATGGCTGAATGTCTCAGGTAGAAGAAATGGGTGGCTGTTGATCTGAAATGGTTTTCGAGAATTTACCAGACAAATTCTCGCGGAGGGATCCGTTTGGAATGTATTCATAGACCAACATCTGTTCCCCTTGCTCAAAGCAGAAGCCCACAAGGCCAACAAGGTTCTTGTGATGAACTCTAGAAAGCAGTTCTATTTCTGTCTTAAACTCGAGCCCACCCTGCATGGATCCTTGCTGTGCTCTTTTGATGGCCACAATTTGTCCTCCCGGAAGAACACCTCGGTACACCTAAAGAAAAGAAGGAGATTATCCAGAGAATTAGATAATGGACTAATGAATTCTTCAACTTTTACAATCACTTGCTTACCCTGCCGTAACCCCCAAATCCAATCTCATGGCTCTGTGAGAAGTTGTTGGTGCTCCTTTTGAGATCGTCATAAGAAAACCACCTTGCACCTTTCAATTGGGGTGCACCACCACTGTCTTTGCCAGTTGGTCCCCAAGATGCTGTGACCCATCAAACAGATACAAAAATGCATGAGTCAGAAGGCTTGCTCTCTCTCCTGGTTGTGCACATTTTGCAATAGCATGTTATTTTGAGACTAGTCCATATTACCAAAAGGTTTGCTCAATTCAATTGCCCTTTCTGCCCGTTTCTTCTGCCGGAAGGCATAAATCCCCACACCCACAAGCAAGAGGACCAGTGCAACAGAACCAGCAGCTATACCAATGACAACACCTGAACTCAATGAAGTTCCTCCACTTCCATCTGCAGCATTTTTGTTTTCTCAATGAGTTGCAGACAATAAGGAGTAATCCAATTGATCGAGGGGGAATGCATACCTTCGAAAGCATAAGGTTCGGCTACAAAATAGTATGGTCCAAACTCTTTTGGCGGCTTGAAAGTTTGGTTGGTCAGATCAAATCCGATCCTTAGAATCTCTGATCGGTTGAAGTACTTCCCAGATGGAGGGAAGAGTTCCACATTCACCTGGAGATAGGCATATGTATTGAAAAAAGGATTTTGTAGAGAGATCGAACCTGGAGGTAGACCAAGTACCGTCCACATTTTCATTTCTAGTGACTGGAATGTGGTACTGTTGGTCAGGTCACTGAAAAGAGGTGCTCTGAAATAAAGAGTTCCAGCATATGGATAAGAACAGTAGCAACCCTGAGGGCTGGGCTTCTGGTCCGCAGGACATGATTCCCCTGCACAGTTTGCCAGGCTCGTTGAGTAAGGTCTGCTTGGCGACTGCAGGAGCCGACAGTAGTTGTAATTCGAGTACTGAGAGTTGCAGAATGGGTTCCCAAAAAGCCTGCGACCACGGATTGAAACAAATGTCACTAAGCACGAGGAACATATGGAAGAACCCAAAGTTCATGAAACCTTTACACAAAAGATGCGGCGCAGATATGCTCTCACTCTAAAGCGTTCTTATATTTGGGATTTGCTGCAAAAATGATAATGTCGTTGTATTCCAAATCTACCAGTTGGAGCTGCGGGCCAATGTTTTCGCCCATGTCAAAGGTGCCATTGATTTTATTGTTCCTCAGCCTCCTGTCAAAAGCATTTGACTTTGAAGCACCTGAACAACCGCAATCAACTTCTATTTATCAATTCTTTAATGAAAAGTTACTTACACTTGTTGTAGTTGGGGGAAGCTGAAAAGCTTTGGTGGGAGTGGGCCTTGAAGTTTGCCGAATTCCATGACTCTGGTCATCCATCAAAGAGACAAGAATATTGGTACAGAATACAGATGGATTACTCAGAAAATGAAGTGGAATACAAAAATAATGACATATTAAGAAACACTAACAGATTCCCATAAAAAAAAGAAACACTAACAGAGTAGTGAGAGATCGTAAGGTGGAGAACCAGGCTGGAACTTCTGATGCATCGAACGAATTGTTGCTCAGGTCCCTGGACAGGGAAATGATGGATTGGTCAATTGATGACTGAAGCAGCTATGGGAAATCATAGGAACAATCAGAGGCATTCGATCTGATGGCAGTTTCAGTGCTGATACGTACACATAATTGAGACTTTCCATTCCTCTCAAGTCAGGAAGTGGGCCTGTCAGTTCATTGTTCGCTAGATGCCTGAAAATGATAATGGGTGACACACATAGCTTAAATTTGTAACTTTCACGAATGATGAGTGAGCTTAAAGTAGAACTCACAATTCAGCGAGCTTTGTCAGGTTGCTCAAGCTATCTGGAACAAGACCTTTTAGTGAATTCCTGTCAAGCCGACTGTTGCGGGAAGAATGAATATAAGTAGTAAAAGAGAAAGCAAACTAATTGACTTTCTGATAATTCTGTTGAAGGATCACTCACAGAACCTCCAGGGTTTGCACGAGCCCCAGTGTGGAAGGCATTTCTCCTGTGAATTGATTTCCATCGAATAGTCTGCCAGTGGGAAAACATAGGATTTTTGTAGGAGCAAAGATAACTGAGAGAGGCAGAACATTAATCCAACTTCATGTAGTCGCTTACATATGTATCAGCGCCATGTCAGAGCTGAAAAGCTTGGCTGGAATACTACCTGAGAGCTTGTTCCTGTTGAAATGGCTGGAAAAGGAAGAATTTTAGAAAAGAACATCCAAGCATTGACAGGCTATGTTATCAACCCCAAGTGCTAGTAAATTAACTTGTCCAAACATATTATCGACTCCAAGTGCTAGTAAATTAACTGGTTCAAACAGACACACTCACAAGTGCTTTGCATGGTGAAGCTGGTCCAAGCCAGGCTGGGTTGATGTCGAGACAGGGATAGTTCCTGTGAGTTGATTGTCCGCAATGTCCAGCCAGTAAAGCTTTGAGAGCCCACCCAAAGAAGGAGGTATTGTTCCAGTGAGGTTGTTCAAATTCAGAGCCCTGGAAAAGAGAGTTGGATCATTTCTGGAACAAGAATTGGAGGCGGCAAGAAGGAAAGTTTTAAGTGTTGTTACAAGAAGGCCAGTTCAGATAGGTTTCCTAATTCCGCAGGGATTTCGCCAGTGAAGCCGCAGCCTGCAAGGATCCTGAGAGAACAAAGAAATGGCATTGAAGTTGAGTTACACCTCTTGCATCGATAAGGAAATAATTAAAAATGGACTCCACACACTTTCTGATCTTACAAGATGGTTAGGTTCTGCAACTCGCCTAATGATGGAGATATAGGTCCCGTAAGGTCTGAATTAAAAGAAAGATCCCTGCAGTCAATGACTACCATAGTTAGTTAATATAATTCATGTTACAAGGAAATTAACTTAAGAGATCCTGTAACATTCATATTACAAGAAATTTCGCAACAATTTGTTTGAATTCTATCTGGTAAAGCAACTTCCTTTGTTCAGAAGATTGGTGTAAGAATATTTGAATGGTGTATATCTATTGAGTTTCAGTGATGTCAAATTGTCTGGAATAAATTAAAAAGCTACTGGAATCACTTTTTCCATTCTTCTGAGTGCAGGATTGTGTGTGCGAAGCTTTTTATTTGCAGAAAAAACCATCCAACATGATTCAATTCTGCAAATTCATTGTAAAAAGAACTCAAAACTTACAACGATTGCAATGCAGTTAATCCACCAATGTCCCCGCTGAGACGTCCTATAAGGCCGATGGTTGATAACCTCCTGAATACATCGGATGATAGTATTGCTTGTCAAATTAACATTTAAACGAAATTAAAGGAATAATAAACAAAAACTAAAAATAAGAATAATTAGTCAGTAATAGAAATAAGCTGCCAGATTCTATGCAGCTGTTTAAATTTTTAAAAAAAAATATGTAAGCCCTATCTACATATTTTCCTCTATAAATTTGACAATATTTTGGATTTGTTTGCGATTTTATTTAGAATTTTGAAAAAAGAATAGCAAACAAATTTAAAATATCGTCAAATTTGTAGAGTGAAAGATCTGCGCAGGACTCACGTTATGCATCATTTTTCAAAAAATAAAAAAATAATTCCTGTAATACAGGCAGCTGCAAAGGACAAGAGACCTGGAAGTAATACAGAAGAAAGACTCACAGTCCGGTCACTCTATCGCCTACGCAAATGACTCCATCCCATTTGGAACCACAAGGGTCACCGGAGCCTCCCCAACTCGGCGGAGTGTTCCGCCATTGCTCCTTCAGGGACACAAGAGCAGCCTCTGCATGATTAATCATTTATTAGCCATTACAAGCACCAGTATTGTTAGTTTTCCATGTCATTTTACGCACCCATTTGTCTCCAAATAACATTTTCTAAAATACTTTTTTTTTTTTTTTTTTTTAGTGACAATGGGGGAGGGGGAGGGATGGCATGCTCCAGCAGATTCGACCTTAGGACGCTGGCATGAAAGCCATACCAGCGGGACAACCCCAGGTTCACTTTTAAAAGACATACTTGGTGCAATCATCAGCCTTGCATTGCTAGACTGGACCTGATATTCTGGACTATTGGTAGATTATCCTGTGGCAAGGATAGAGCTACGCTTGAACTACACTGAACATGTTTTCCAATCTTTCTTTAGTGATGATATACACATGCTAAATCCTTGGAGAATGTATAAAGTTAAATTTATGTACAAAATATAAAATCATTTATTTTGATCTACACAAATTCTAAAATTTGACAAAATGTTGTAGAACTATTTATGAATATAACAAGAGCATTTCTGAGGGTACAGATATAAATATTTTTGATATAAGAGGATATAGATATTTGATTATATGTTTGGTGTCAGATTCCATTGTTGCTAACTAACCAAGCGTCTTCTGTCATTTAAACTTTTTTAAAAAATGGTCAACGGTTAAAATAATGCGCTGCTTCATTATATGGTTGAGAAAAATCCAATTGTTCCAGTCCGGAAGAGAATGAGATGATCTCAGTTTTCTGACCATCTAACTAATAAAAAAAGTACAGTTATTTGTATTAACTATTAGACCAAGTATTAAACTCTGTTTTTAGTAGGCCTGAAGAGATGATGATCAAGACCGTTAATCCGATGGCACTCCCAGAAATCTTCCAAACTCACCGTCGAACATATTCTCCAAGTGGAACAGCCTGGGTGCTCGGTCTTTGCCCGTATGTCTTGCTGAATTGTCTTCTTTTTCATGGCTATCCAATGTAAGGGTGAAGATTATTCTTGTGGGGGATCTGGGTGGTCTATAAACAACGGGGCCAACATGATCAACGGTTCGATCAGGTCGGGGATGATGAAAAATCCAATTGGAAAAGAAGTGGTGGTTTACCTGTTAAAATTGAAAAGTCAACTCCCCATGACTCTACATACATAGCTAACCAAACTTTGGGTCAAGAAAGTTGCTGAAGCTACATTTTTTGAGCAAAATTTGGCCTTCTAACATGCAAATTTATGTTTTTGGTTTTGTTATGGGTGAGAACATGTTTTGGAACAGGGTTTTGGAGGTTCTTCGGTCGTTCCTTCTTTTTCTGCGTGGAGTCATTCTTCAAGAAATAAGACGCTCCGACCTTAACAAAGTAATTTTGTTTCTTAAATGCTTTCAAAGCAAGGAGTTATACAGTCATGAACATAAAGCAAGGAGTTATTAACAGTGTGGAAACAGAGCAGAGAAACAGAATTCATTTGGATCTAAGAAGTATAAGTAGAAGAAGAAGAAGAGAGAGAGAGAGAAAAAGAACACAGGAGAAAGAAGCAGATCTCTCATGCCTTTCTAGAGAAAACGAAGCCCAATTCAAAATGAAACCCAAGAGAAGAATCTCCACATTACCGTCTCGACCATCGGTAGAGCTCCAAACACCGACTGCGCGGACAAGTAGAAGCAGAAGCAGCAGCGGCCATGGCAGCGTCGCCATGCAGGAGAGCCACAAACATGTAGAGGAGGGGAGGGTGAGTTGTCGATGGAGAAGCTCCGGTTCACCAGATTAATCCCTCGAAAAGTGTGCGTTAGTTAGCAGAATTGAGTGCAAAGCAAACTCCAATTATGCATTCTAATGATGGAAGGATCCACCGGCAGCATGAACAGCAGCATGTTTGGCATTGTGGGTGGGGAGGCATACATGAGTGCTGTTGAGAACTCTTCAAAAGTCTTCTCTCCGTCTTTGCTCGTGTCCTTGCAGTTGCAAACAAATATCTTGGCTTGGAAGACTACCCAACCAATAGTATCAATCTTCTATCATCATCCCCATCATAATCTCGATGACCATTCATCACTTTCCTCTGCCCATTTCTTCCGCCGGTCACCATGCGACATTAAAAATTGGGCCGCCTAGTCTTACACAGCTCTTGGTTTTGTGATCTGGTGCATCAGACAAATGTAGCCACAAGATGAATGGCTGAAAATGGCTGCTCTTACCAATGGTATGCGTCGGATGCCATAATTTGGACGGTTCAGATGTTCTACAGGGGTGGAAAGTTGGTGGGCGTCGCATGTGGCTGTTCGGATGCAATGGTTTGTAGGGGGAAGTTTCGTTCTCAAGTTATTGCGAGGTGGCAGAGTGGTTGGATTGGGTCCCAGCTTAAATGCTAGAGCTATCCTTCTCTTTATCAATCCCAAGCAAGTGGAGAGACGGCTCCTACTCATTTGATTATTTTCACACTCAATTGGCACTCGCCGCTTTCACCCTTTTTTTTTTTTTTTTTTTTTCGATGGTTTATATTTACATACATCTTAATACATATTACATTGTATTTCTGAGACATTCTTACAAATAAGGAGATACATAACTCCTCCAAAGAAATCTGGAGACACAGCTCCACTAAAGAATTAGTAAGAACAGCTTTCACCCCCTTTTTGAACAGGGTCGATTCCAAAAAAAAAATTACCCGTAAAATAGACTATAAAAAATTCCCAAATATTGTCAATTAGGATAGAGAACATTTCAGATACCTGGAACCTACCTACGTGATTACTGTATCTTTTATTGAGTATAAATTACATACGCGCGGACCACTTCTTTGTTTCTGTAGTTGATATAGGTTTCTGATTGTTTATCTTTCTCTGTCCTTTTTCCCCGAAGGAAATTATCACTTTTCCTTTCTATCTTTTCTTCTTAACATCTAATATTTTGTTTATGCAAAGAAACATGTTGATTACTTTAATTTTAAATACCAAACCTTGTATATTTTCACACTTACTCACCCAATTCACCCTCTTCAAATAGGCAGATTCTAAAGAATAAATAAATAGAACAAAACCGGAAGATAGGCTAAAAAATTTGCCGAGTTTTCCATCAGGTAATATATAGGTTACGTATAATTCGCACCCAATGATTTTACTCCAAATAGTAGGAAATTACACTCTTAATACAAATACAAGACATAAATAGTAGGAAATTACGCTCTTAATATAATTACAAGACAGAAGCTCCCCTTGATAAATGAAATAGAAAAGCTCTCTCCCATTCAAAACGAGGTCAACTGGCACAAAGCCAGAGTCCCGTCTAGCTCGACTAACTTCTGTTGACCAAAGACGTCGTCTTTATTTATACAGATGAAAAAGATTTCTAATTTTTTGTCCTAGAAAATTATCTTTTTTCCTTTAGACTCTCTTCTTAATGTCTACTATTTTATTTATGTAAAGAAACATCTTTGTTATTTAAATTTTAAATATTTTATATTAAATAAATTGATTTGTAACCTAAACTAGAACCTTTGGATAAAGTACAAACCATGTGGTAGATTACTAACCACACCATCCAAGCTTGTACCCTATATTGGGTTCACCATGACTTTTATGGATATTCGTTTGACCATTACTTTAAAATGGATGCAGTAGCTGTAACTTACGGTATATGTAGGCCGACTTGGATATTTTAAAATGTATAAGATAAATTGCTATTTTTATATCAATAGAGGATAGGTTTTACATAACTTGAATTATTAATATATATTCAATATGTATTTTATGAAATATATTTTATATTGAAAGATATAAATATATTCTTTAAATATGTATTAACTCTTTTAATTTATCTATTATTTAGTATGTTTAATAAATGTATTTCGAAATTTATATTATTATAATCTCGACTATAGGTTTTATGTAAGATTTATAATAAAATTATAATTTTTAAATATAATATAAAAACTATTTTAAAAAACCAATTTAAAAACCGAAACTAGAATCAATTGATCGTTAAAAATAAAATAAGGTGAACTTAGAACGAACGAGACTTAAAATAACATAAGGTAGAAATGTCTGAGACGGTCAACTCAGAACTGGACTTATTCAACCCAAATTGTACCCTAAATGCAGCAATCAACAAAAAAATGCTGAAAAAAAAATAAAAATTTTGCTAATAATTTCTTTTCCAGTTGAACTTGGACCCGTTCAACTGAATGGTTAGGAATTGGGATATAGTCATTAGCTTCTATTATTCATTGACATGCGTATGTGTTTCTCTCGTACATGTGATTCACTCCAATAGGAGTTTATAACGAAACGAGGAGCTATTAATATAATTTCAAAAAGTAGGGAACGCGCACATGTATACACACAATTGTATAATAATTTTTTTATTTTGGGTTTGTTGGCATCCCCCCTACAAAGGTTTGGGAAAAATTGCAGGACATGTCATGGCTTTTTATAAAATTTGCATCCCCAGCTACAAATCCTAATCCCGAAAGTGGCGAAAATACCTCACAAACAATAACATGAAACATATAAAAATGTCTTTAAAATACCAAGAAATTTGTTCTTTACAAATATTCATTACATTAAATAGATCCATTTAATGTGAACAATATTGGCAAATTAAAAGGTAATTTAAATGCATTTTCTTGTAGGAATATTTGCAACAAAAAAAATTTAGTATTTTAAAGGTATTTTCTCGTATTTCTAATATAATATATATTTAATATGAGAAATATTTTTTAAAATAAAATATTTTAATATTTTAAAAGTATTTTATAGTATTCTTCATTTAATTGTTTATATGAGTACTTTGATCATCTTCAAAAGGGAGTTTAAGGTTTGTAAGTATGTGTAAAGGTTTGGATGCAAATTTTAAGAAATTCATGCGGCAATTTCACCCAAATGTTGAAGGTATGAATGCAAAATTTTTAATTTTTTAAATTCTTATATGAATACCACTCAACTTAGATTTCTTACAACGTAAAATTCATTATTTTGAATTATTTGGTATTTTATTAAATTCATACTCCATTTTTATTTTTAAAAATCAAAATAAAATACTAAATAAATTCATAATAAATTAAAATATAATGGATTTTAATTCATTATTAAGTTGTGCTTAAGACGGGGGTATATTCAATTAAAAAGTATAATTAAGCATACTTCACATAGGGTTCCATAGCAAGGATCACCTCAACTTGTGGATAAATATTTTTTTTTTTGGTTTAGTTCGAACTCTAGATTACGTATACAAGCTATGGTGAACCTGTAATGGATATATATTAAGGAATATTCAAGTGCAGCATCGCTGAAATGAGCTCCGCATGATGATCAAATTATAATCTACTCCACCCATTGTATTTAGAATCATGTATTCTATTACCATACCAATTTTCATCCCAATCGAATATGTATATGGCCCCCATCTGAAAATGGTACAAATTCAACGTAATAAAATAGTTTGATGTAAATAACAACTTTAAAGTGGTTTTTTCAACATGTAAACTATTTGCTATAAAACTTATATATGGATAAATGATTGTATAAAGTTTCATTGCATTCTAATATGTGTTAGGCCTATTTTTTGACAAATGTACCACTGATCCAGTGCAGTTGTGCTGCACCGGAACAGCCCTATATATATACAGAAATATTCAGGTGCACGATCGCTGAAACAGGCCCCACATGATCATCAAATCATAATCTACTTCATCCATTATATTTAGAATAATACATTCTATTATCATACCAATTTTCATCCCAATCAGATATGTATATGGGCCCCATATGAAAATAGTATAAATTCAACACAATAAAATAATTTGATGTAAATAATAACTTTAAAGTGGTTTTTTCAATATATAAACCATTTGCTATAAAATTTATATATTGATAAATGATTATATAAAATCCCATTGCATTTTAATATGTGTGGAGCCTACTTTTGATCAAATGTACAGCTGTTCCGGTGCTGCATCGGAACAGCTCCCATATATAGAGAGAGAGCTGTTCCGGTGCAGTGACGCTGCACCGGAACAGCGGTACAGTGGGCCTAAAATGGGCCCCACATGATCATGAAATCATGATCTACTCCACCCATTGTATTTAGAATAATGTATTCTATTACCACACCAATTTTCATCCCAATCAGATATGTATATGGGCCCCATCTGAAAATGGTACAAATCCAACATAATAAAATAGTTTGATATAAATAACAACTTTAAAGTATCTGATTGGGATGAAAATTGGTATGGTAATAGAATATATTATTCTAAATACAATGGGTGGAGTAGATCATGATTTCATGATTATGTGGAGCCCATTTTGGGCCCACTGCACCGCTGTTCCGGTGCAGTGACGCTGCACCGAAACAGAATC
Source organism: Annona cherimola (assembly GCA_030490835.1). Lineage (NCBI taxonomy): Eukaryota > Viridiplantae > Streptophyta > Magnoliopsida > Magnoliales > Annonaceae > Annona > Annona cherimola. The sequence goes on along the minus strand of CM059977.1, from coordinate 8,874,194 downwards.
TATATATATATATATATATTATTCTTGTATTTACAAGTCAACCTCCGAGTGTATATTCCAATATTAGCTTTAGGAGTATAAATTTAATAATATTGCAGAAAAAGTAGCTATGAATATGTTGATCTGAAAGTGAATTATAAACTCCCGGTGACGGATGATTAATTGCACGTATTCGGAAGGTTTTTGGAGCCAGATTAGAAGAAAGCCAGGTCGGTCCCGTGTGATGACATCGATGGGACTTTGCATGGGATGGGGGTGGCAGAGGAGACGGGGAATGGCCGCGGACACGTGTCGTGCAAGGGAGCGTGAACTGTCCTCCTGTCCCATCCGGGTTTCGAAGGTTTTGGCGTTTTGCCCATCTTCTTCGAATGAATAGTCATACACGGAATAGTCATACACGGCCAACCGATAGGCATAGTCAAACAACCGCGTTGAATAGTGTAGCCATAAGTATTAGATTATTTATACATTAATATTTGTTTCCTATAGAAATTTTTTAATTAAAAATTTTCAATCCAAAACTCTTTACTTTTCATAATTATCTTATTTTTAATTATTTATTTACATTTTTATATAATTATTCTATTTTTTAATCATTTTTACTATATATTATTTGTACAATCTTATGCCTAATATTACAATCAAGTTTATTCATTATCAAAATAACAAGATTTTATCTTATTGTTATTGGGGACTAAGCTTTCACAACAATTTTTCATCCATAAGGGATGGAGCATACAATTTTCTGGCACCTAGGCTTTGGTTATGACTAGTGAAACTGTTTTATGATGAAGCACAAAATTCTTTAAGAGGGCACAAAAACAAAAAGATAATCCATACACAGACATCGAAGAAACCGAGGCAATTAATTAAAGACGTATTAACTATTAACTCATCTCCTTTTCTTATTTTTACTCCAGATTTTCAAGAACTATGAACAAATAGGCATTCATGTATCTATGCTTATTTTGAAAAATAAATATTAAGTGAAGCTACGAGAGTGTTTTCTGATTTGTAAAAATATATTAGGGCTTTAATGTAATATATGTTGAGATGTATAAAACTATACCAATAAAAAAAAGTTTGAGAGAAAAAAATCTCAAAATTACTCATTTGATACGTCAACCCAAATGATGTATAAATCCATTAAAATTTAATCTAGAGTTGAACTAAATGATATAAAATTAATTATCTCATAGTTGAGTTCAACCTAAATCATGCCATAGGTGAGTTAAAAATCACACCCTAGTAGGTAAGATGCCTTATGAGGATAGGTCATGGGTTGGAATCTTCAATTTTAGTAAGCTTAAGATTTGTTTCAAACTATATAAAATTCTTAGATCAAGTATGTATTTAAGAAAAGAATATAATGATGCGTATTAGGAATGAGTAAAGTTAAATTAGAAATAAATAAAATTAGGTTCGAAATTGAAAATGCTATCCTGAGAATCAAGAAATTGTTTTGGGAATAATAATAAAGAATCTTATGTGGTGTGGGGTAGGCCTTTAGTTTTTTATAAGTTCTGGTGATAATTTATCTTATACTCGTAATAAATGCACATAATTTATCTTATATCAACAACATTTCGTAAATTTCTTTTATACCCATAATATTTCACTGTAAATTCCTCTCATACCCACGTCGTTAAAACTATCGTTATCTACCCCATTGAAAAGACGATTTTACCCTTTTAAATTTTTTTCTAATTACAATAAATCAACCTTAATATGACTTTCAAGTTATTTAATATCTTGTATTAATGATTTACTACCATCAATTGAGTCATGTTAAGGTTAAACTATCTCAATTAAAAAAAATTTAAATGAGCAACATTGTCTTTTCAATGGAGTAGATAACGGTAGTTTTAACGACATGGTATGAGAGAAATTTAGGATGAAATATGATGAGTATAAAAAGAATTTATGAAGTGTTTTGGGTATAAGAAAAATTATGTACATTTGTCATGAGTATAAGATGAATTATCCCAAAATTCAATAAAAAATCCTTTATTCTTAAATATAGGCCAGAGCTTACTGTGACTAAACTTTAATATCAAGATCTCATGTTATACAATAAGAATAAAAGGGTAACGAACATAAAAGTCTACATAAAAAATCAATAATTATTATGTTGCTAAAACAACGCATGCGTGAGTGTCCCATTTAGATTCGGACGCGGATTTTGATGAGCACAAAGCTGTGTCCCTTGTACGTTGCACTTTTGGAAATTGAATTTTTATAATGCAACGAAATATTCGAACCGTCTAATAATCATGAATTTTCGTGCGATGTAATGAAATGTCCGAACCTTCTATTAGTCATGTTTCTCATATTATAATCATTATATAAAAAACCAAATATGTTAAGTATGTTTAATTCAATTATAATTAACATACATAAATAAAATCTAAACTGTTATATGCCCATGCATTGTTTTTTATAATGTTAACTATTGATTTCAAAAATCAAATCCCAGGTTTGAATCCCTGTTGTGTGTTTTTCCTATTGACATTTGGTAGCAGTCTCCCTCCGACAATTTCTAAAAATACGCCGGTCAAAGAAAAATCAAATCCACACATTATGTTCAAAGCAATAAAATATACTCATAGGAAAAAAATTAAGATAATAAAATGTTCATGTAAAAATTAATATTTTAATAAATTTAATTCTTAAAAACTCATCTAAATAATTAAAATTTAATTTTATGGTAGTAAATTATAAATAGAATACGACTAATAATTTAAATATTAAAAATATATAATATGATACAATTTTTTGAAGTTCTTTTTTTTTTTTTTGATTAAAAGATGAGCACCTATCCAGCCTACCTCTGAAAGAGCTGACTATCAGAGGCCGAAAGGATAGAGCCATCATCATATATCATAGCCAAAAAATTATCTATACAGAGTTTTTCCTGAAGAAAGTATGGAGGATTTTCTCTCCATTCTTGTTCAGGCAAAAAATGAGAAGATACAAAATCAGCCAAAAGATGAGCAACCGAATTTCCACATCGTAAGACATGGTGAAAAGACAAGGATTGGGCCCGTCGGGCGGTCTGGTGTATATGGGAAAGAATCGCGCCAACCGGGGCCCTAATAGAACGATCGCCCAATAAGAAATCAATGAGATGCAGAGAGTCTGATTCCATCTGGAGGTGGGTAAACTGACAATCCAAAGCCCACATCAACCCCTGCCACATAGCAGTAGCCTCCAATACCAACGGATCCAAAAGCCCACACCTACGCCATCCCTTCGCAGCAATGAAACAGCCCGAAGAGTCTCTGATAACCGCAGCCAAACCCGTAGAATTTTTTTGGAGATTTCTACGACCATCGATATTAACCTTAAGAGTGCCCACGACAGGTTTAGTCCATCTTACAACCATAGGACTGTCCAAAAAGGTTGATACCCCATGATCCAACGTGGTCCTGTACTGATACATGAAGTTGATGCACCACTCCCTAACATCAGATAACCCCGGTTGGGTGCCCTCCGCCCAAAGTTTGTTACGCAAATACCAAATACGCCAACAGTACAGGAGAAAAAGGATGAAAGTATCCATGCAATTTGTGGTGATGATAGTCCAAAAAATGTCTGGAATAGATGTACCCGAGACGGAAGGAGATAGATCGCCGACAATAGTCCGATAGATTGGTTGGGTGGCAGCGCAGTTGATAAAAAGATGGAAAATATCTTCCGGTGCCCCCCTGCAGAATAAACATGATGTGTCCCTCGAAATACCACGCCGCTGTAGATTTTGAAGAGTGGGGAGAGCATCACGGAGTAGCCGCCAACCAAAAATGAGAATTTTACTAGGGAGTTTAACTTTCCATATAAATTTGAATATCTCCCTAATACGATCACCACCCCCATTTTCATCATCCAAAGGGCCAGCAGGTGTCTGCGTGAGGATCCTATATGCTGACTTCACAGAGAAATGTCCATCCGGTTCCGGTTCCCAAAAACAAAGATCCTCCTCTCCCACAATTGGGGGCTGGTTTAAAGATATTATATCACGCCCAACCGCCCCAGCCGCTTGCAAAAGAAGGGTTTCCTTCCAAATTCCATGTCGTTCATCACGGAAGAAACTGACCGTTGCGTCATCAGGGATGTGAGCCGGTAAGGGCCCAGCCCTTTGAATTGGATAAGAAAACCATCTGTCTTGGAAGAACCTTACTTGGTCCCCCGAGCCAACCCGCCACCGACATCCCCGCCTGATAACATCCCGAGCTCTAAGAAGGCTCCTCCATGTAAATGAATCAGATGGCATCGCCTTACAGGCCCAGAGATTTCCATGATTGAAATATTTAGCCTTGAGAACAGAGTAACAAAGAGAGTCCGTATTTGAGACAAGCCGCCATACCTGTTTGGCCAGTAAAGCATGGTTGAAAGAGATCAGATGACGGAAGCCCATTCCCCCAATAGCCTTTGTCTTACACATGTCCTCCCATGCCACCCAGCTCATTTTGCGTTTCCCATCCCTCTCTCCCCACCAAAACTTGCTCAATAGACTATCCAACTCAGTACAGAAGCTTTTGGGAAGGAGGAAAATACTCATGGCATAAATAGGGATGGCTTGCGCAACAGCTTTAATAAGAATCTCTTTTCCACCCCATGATAGAAGTCGCCCCTTCCACCCCTGAATTTTTCGCCAAACTCGGTCCTTTAGGTCCTTAAACATATTCTTTTTGGATCTTCCAAGCCAGATTGGTAAGCCCAAGTAGGAGTGGAAGTCCAAGGCACATGATCCAAACACCCCACAAATAGAACTTCTTACGGCCATTTTGGTATTGGAGCTGAAGAAAAGAGCCGTTTTGTTGATGTTGATTATTTGTCCCGAGCATTCGCTATATGTTCTCAAAATGGAAAGAAGGTATCGCACCTGGTAGTCCGAAGACCTAATAAAGATGAGGGCATCATCAGCAAAGAAAAGATGGGTTAGAGTGGGTCCCCTTGGACAAATTCTGATGCCATGAAGTGACCTTTGGAGATGAGCATGAGCAATAAGAAGAGATAGTCCCTCTGCGCAAATAAGAAAAAGATATGGTGAGAGTGGGTCTCCCTGTCGAAGACCCCTATGTGGTACGAGGAGAGGAGTTTTGTGCCCGTTCACCAGAATCCTATAGCGCACAGACTGCACACATCGGCGAATCCAATTTATCCACACAGATCCAAAATTCATAGCTTCCATCATGTCGCACAGAAACTCCCATTCGACCCGATCATAGGCCTTTGACATATCAAGTTTAACTGCCATATCCATCTTGTTTCCTGCTCTTCTTCGCCGGAGGGAATGAATGACTTCATAAGCGATCAGCATGTTGTCAGTAATAAGGCGGCCCGGTACAAATGCGCTCTGTTGAGGGGAAATCACTTCATTAAGGCAGCTCTTCAGACGGTTAGCTAGTACCTTAGCCAAGATTTTGTAAGATACATTACATAGGCTGATAGGACGAAAATCTCCAAGTTTTTCAGCACCAGCCCTCTTCGGAATTAAGACAACGTTGGTATGGTTGAGAGCTTTAAGTTGTTGGCACAGATTTGGCTGAGATCGAGCCTCCATGAAAGCCTTGCACATTAAGAACACATCGTTCCCAACGGTACGCCAATGTGTTTGATAGAAACCAGCAGGAAAACCGTCAGGGCCCGGAGCTTTTGAGGGGTTCATGGCCTTTAAAGCAGTTGACACCTCTGCCATAGATAGAGGTTTGGTGAGATAGTCCCGTGATTCAGTTGATATCTTCCTGGTAACAAGGCCCGTGATACGGTTTAAATTAGAGGGGCTCGAAGAAGAAAAGACCTCCTGAAAATAGGATAGAGTAAGATCCAACATCCCCTGCATGTTAGTGATCCTCGAACCCGCATCATCGGTAAGAGCCTCAATGAAGTTGTTTCTTCTGCGATTTGACGCCACCCGATGGAAGAAAGAGGTATTTCTATCTCCCTGTTGAAGCCAATGAACTTTGGCTCTTTGCTTCCAGAGTAACTCTTCATCCTCCAGTAACACGTGGATTTGATGTCGAACACGTTGGATGGCAAAGTCCCTTTGGTCCGACGGGGTCTGAGAATTTAAAGAATGCAATTCCTCCTGCTTTAGATATATGAGCCTTCTCAGTCGACCCCCCTTGTTTTTTCTCCACCGAGCCAATGCCCCCGAGCAGTTCTGAATTTTTCTTAACAATGTCTCGCAAGGGAGGGATTCATGCCCATATGTTGTTGTCCACGAATGATGAACAATAGTATGTGATTCTTTATCTCGAGCCCAAAAAAGCTCATACTTGAAGTCCCATTTTGGTTTTTCCTTATGTTTCATGGGATTTAGAATGAGAAGGATGGGATTGTGGTCCGACGAGGCAGAGGATAAATGATAGACCTTGGCAAACGGGAACATGGTTAGCCATTGTGGGGATGCTAGACCACGATCCAAACGAGCTTCAACTCTCTGAGTCCCCCTTCTATTGTTCCTCCATGTCATAGGGGGGCCGACAAACCCCAAATCAATTAGATTGCATGTGTCCATGATATCTCGAAATGAATCCATTTGATGCTCAGCTCTCGTCCTGCAACTACGATATTCGGATGGCCCCATCACCTCATTGAAATCTCCCATGATGAGCCAGGGAGCATCAGATTGGCCGTGGAGAGTTGAGAGAAGATTCCAAGTTTCCCCCCTCCTACAAACTTCAGGGTGGCCATAAAATCCCGTAAACCTCCATCCTCGTATATCGGCGTCAATATGATGCTTAGAATAACTTTTGATTGTGACCCCATAGTCTTCTTTCCACATAAGACAAAGGCCCCCTCTTCTCTCCTCGGAATCAACCGCAAAACAACAATCAAACTGGAGTTTATGTCTTACAACGTCCAACTCTTTGCTAGATCGCTTGGTCTCACAAAGGAAGACCACCATGGGAGCTTCTCGCTTGATCAGATCAAGCAAACACCGAATCGCCCGTGGGTTCCCAAGCCCACGGCAATTCCAAGCTAAGAAAGTCATTTACTGAGGGTGGGGCCGAGGGATGTCCTCAGCCTCCACCGATTCCTCCTGAAAGAACTTGCTTTTCTTCAAAGGCGCTTTCAAGATAGAGAGTTCCTCCTCCAACTCCTCTATGAAAGATCTCTTTGTTGTGACTGGAGATTTTTGGTATGTAGCATCTGCTGCCCCTCCCAATCTAGGCTCCCCTCTTGCTTGGCGTTTCCAATGACGTCTGTGGCTTGGGCTTAGCATTTGGGAATGAACAGTTTCATCCACAACCATCGTTTGTTCCATCATTTTTAATTCCCCCTCCCCACCTTGTTGAATAGCTGACACCAACAATCCATCTTGTGAGTGTTGCTGGATTGTTATTGGTTGAGATGTGAGGGAAAAATAAACAGCTTTAGGCTGGCACAGCTCCTTTCCCATCAGCAATGTGTGTCCCGCGTCCACTGGCCATGTGAAATGGCCACGTTCATCATGGGGAAGGCACCGAGAATCTGCATTGGTTTCACTCCCATGTAGCTTTTCTTGCCGTATCAAACTTGCAGCATCCCTGTCCTGAATAGGAGAAGGAAGGTACCCTTCCATGGTAGGGCGTCCCTTAGAGGAGAATGTGGTCGTGACAAGCTCTGTCGTGGTCCGCTCACACGTGGCCAGCACTGTCGTGGGCAGGTCTTTCATGGACAACTCAGTCGTTGCCAGCTCGGTTGTGGCCAGCTCAGTCGTGGACAGCATTTCCTTCTCCGTCGTGGTCAGCTTGGGCTGTAAGTATGGCGTGAACAGGTTCTCGGTCATGGACTGCAAAGTCTGCTCATTCGTGGGCAGCGCTGAGGCATAGACAGGTCCTTCATGGTGTGTGCAGGTTCTGGCGTGAACAGGTTCTGGGATGAACAGATTCTGGCGTGGACAGGTTCTGGCGTGGACAGGTTCTGTAAGTCTGGCATGAACAGGTTCTGGCGTGGACAGGTCCGTCATGGTTTGCTGAGGCGTGGGCAGCGCTGCCTCCAGCTTCCCATATAAACGTGGGGCACATAGTTGTCCCTTTCCCTTTCCCAGCATCTCAGACAGACGATGGAAACCAGCCCTCATGTAATTCCCATATGGGAAGTCCTCCTCCCTCACTTTCTCCAAAGTTTGATGGTGTTGATCACAATCCTTAAATGTGTGTCCGATTCTACCACACGCATAGCAGAACGTGGGCAATTTCTCATACTGGAAGGCCAGCCATTGCCTTTCCGAATTGTCTACTTGGATGAAAATTCCCCTTCGAAGAGGCATGGTTAGATCCACCATTACTTGAATTCGAATGAGGTGGTCCGTGTATTCTGCTTGGATGCATTGTTCAAAGGAAGCTCCCACCGCTGCTCCCAGAGACCTTTTGTCGAGCAGATAAGGGGCGTTGTGAATTTGGATCCAGAGAGGTGATGTGGCCATCATCACCTCCCCCAACGAAATGGGTTGAAGAAGCTCCTTTAATACCACCACTTGTCTATCATAAGTCCACGGTCTCCCCTGCAACACCTTCTCACGATCCGCCTCTGTCTCAAAATGCAGCAGAAAAAGGTTATCTTCAACCTGCACGATCGTTACCCTGCCAGATGTTTGCCACACCTTTCGCATTGTTGCCTTAAACACTTCCTTATTGTAATGCTTTCGCGTCCATAAAGAACATAAGGCTGCTGGTTTATCTCCAGGGACGATTTTACGACACGTTTGGTCGCTGTTCAGCTTGAGAGTCTGCAACTCTGCCCCCAGAAGGTCGGCCATCTCTATCCCGCTTCCTCTTCTCTGCTCGAGGATCCCCACCCGATCTCCTCTTTCGGTTCTGAGAGCTCACCTCCCCCCCAGAGTCACGATCGAAGAAGAATACGGGCTGGTAGTTTCCATCGCCAGACGAGAGAACGAGGCAGCAGCAGCGTTTTTTTAGATTTTTAAAATCAAGGACATTTTTATTTTTTGAAGTTCTTTGATTTAACTACAACATTTTTAGTTTTTTTACCCATCAATCATTATATATCGCTGGTGGGTGCCATCTATAATACCACCTCGGGAAGTTAGCACGGGTGATGTCATGGTGGGCTATCAATAAGAGAGACGACCCATCACGGGACCCATAGTTCATATTTTCAACACTGATTATTGATCAATGGGATTTGACTGATCAAGCAAGTTTAACTGTCCACGCTACATTTCGTAGTAGACGGGGGAGATTTCCCATGGTTTTCTTTTCTCTTCCGTACATGATTTTGACATCTTAACTGCTTGTATGACCATTCTACTTTTCTAAATTTACTTACCTCTATATTTCACTTTTTTTTTTATAAATATCCTATTTATTTTTATTTTTATTTTAATTTTATCCTTTTTTTTTTTTTGATTGAGAGATATTTACATACATCTCAACACATATTACACTGAAGATCAGAGACATTCTTATAAATTTGGAGACACTGCTTCACCAAGTAAACAGGAAGACACAGCTTCCAACAATTAAACGAGAGACCACACTTTGCTCCCACGAATTAAACAGGAGACTACACTTTTGCTCCCACGAACGACGTTGTTGCTCCAGAGCGGAATCGAACCAGCGCCCGCTTCAGCACAAGGCAATGACGCTGACCACCAGGGCGCGTCCCTGGTGGCATTTTAATTTTATCCTTATACCATCATTCATATGATTTTCAAAGAGGGATGATCACTGGCATCTTGTCCTAAATGGGACTTTTGAGACCGGGACAAAGTCATTGTTTACTTGTTTGAATTTTTGTAGTATGGCTATTAATATATGTATATTTAATTTATAAAACAAGTTTTATCGGTTTTGAAAATGTGTATACAGTTATTTCGTATTTTTAAATACAGGAATATTTATTTAAAATGACTAAAATACATTTGTGTATTTAAAAATACAGAATAAATATATGCACATTTTAGAAATGATAAATTTTAACTTGTAAATTAAATATACATATGTTAAGGGCTGTATAAAAAAATTTCAAACAAATTTTCAAAAAAAATATTTGTAGCCCAATTGCAATCAAACGATTGCCTCTCATTTTTAAAATATTCACTTTTCAACTTACCACACTTCTCCACTGTCCTGCTAAAATTCACCTTACCAAAAAAGTCGATGAGAGTCGAAATGAATCGGCATGTGGCGTAACGACCATGATTATTTGGCAAGTTAGACGGTCCACATTGTCATGTTTGCCTGCATCGGCGTTTGATCTGGCCATTGATCCACGTGAGGCCCACATGCCGGTCACTGGTGGGGGCCGGCGCTCTTAAATACTTTCAGCTGGGCGTGCTTCCGTGTCCCATAAAGCCTTGTCACGCTACCGGAGCTGCAAGCTGGCGGGGATTTTCCTTGAGTTAAGACAAGGAGCCTGCAATACACCGATCGAATAATGCGTGGTCCGGTGGGACCGATCAAGAATATGTCATTTAATTTTCTAGGTTATTTCCTAATATTAAAAAACCGTTACTGGATATCCAAGCAGACCCTATTAAACAACAGTGCGAAAATTGAGTACTCAATCGAAAGAAATGTTACCATAAAAAAATGACGGAAATGTTATTTCCATCTATTGCCAATGTGGTATTCTAAATGGCGGACATGATTATGTATAGGAATTAGGATTTGCCCTTTACTACTATTTTTTATTTTTTATATTAAAAGAACCCTGAAAACCACTAAAATTTACGTGTATTTTGGTAAAAGACATTTCCTTAAAGATTCCTATGAATGATAATAAAACTGTAATCATGAGTTTTTTTTTATGAAATGTAATCATGAGTTTTAAAAGTAGGTTTATCTGCCAAAATCCCCTTCATAAATTGCAATTTTTTAAAATTTATGAAATATTTTTGTAATATATATTTCGAACATGGAACATATGCATAGATACATTAATAAGCTGAGACGATCGTCAACTGAAAAGGACGGATCCTGATCATGTGCACTCAGGTGAACTTAGCTTCAGTGCACCCAGGTGCATTAACTCATTTTTTTAATTTTTTTTATACAAGTGTTAATTTAAGTATATTTAACATGTGTATCAATTTTTATCATTTTTGGAGTATTTTAGATATTTATTTTTTATTTTTGAAAATTAATGGTATTTTAGGTAATTTGAAATTACTAAAATGTCACTAATTTTAAAAAATTGAAAATAAATATCTAAAATACTCCGAAAATGGTAAATTTTGATATACATATTAAATACACTCAGATTAACACTTGTATAAAAAAATTTCAAAAAAAATTAAAAAAATGAGTTAAAGTGCACACAGGATCGGAATCGGAAAAGGACCCCTCCTTTCTCTCACCAAATCTTTTGGTTTTTGCATTGAATGCGGCTTGGTTGCGTTCTCTGGCCCAAGAACTGGGGGAGGGATCGTGTAACAATTGCTTAGAATTTCGTGCATTGGCAATTGCTGAACGGTCCTGAAGAAATGGGGCCCCCCAAGATATGTGGCGTCCAACCGCAGGACAGATGGTTCATACCGTGATGGGAAAAGACCAGGAAACAAATGTGGATAGAATTTGGTAGCAAAAACAAGCTAAAAGCTCTGAAATGTATTTATGCGGGCCAAACTTACCACCGAGGGATAAATAGGAATTTTTGCAAATATATCTTTTTTTTTTTTTTTGATAGGATTGCAAATATATCTTTAAAGTTTAATCAATATTGCATCTGTGTTCCTACGTTTGTTAAAATTACAAATATATCTACAAAGTTTACATAAATTTATAATTGTGTCCTTTCTTTTATGAAGCCACTAGATTTTTCTATAAAATGACGAAAATATGCTTTAAGCTAATTATTACACTTGCATTTTTTTTTTGCAAATATTGTAGACATTTTTGTTATTCCACTATTTCATATACTGTTACGTATATTATTATTTTAGATTATTTTACAAATACACTTTCAATATTTGCAAAAAAATGTAATTGTAATACTTGCTTTAAAGGATATTTTCGTCATTTTACCGAAAAATCTAACGGCGTTATAACAAAAGAGACACGCTTGCAAATTTATGCAAACTTCATAGATATATTTGTAATTTTGGCGACACGGATGCAATATTAGTCAAACATTATAGACCTATTTGCAAAAATCCCGGATAAATAATTGCAATTTAATTGGCGTGATCCAGTTGGTTGGATTTATGCCGACAACCAACTTAAGTAGGGTGGAAATCAAATAGTTACGATGTTTGCCCAAAATAGAAAGCGGGTGGTTAGGATCATCTGGTTGGTGAGGCATCATTTTCATTGTTCAGTATCCGCCCATATGGTGCGGCGCTGCTCATTCTTGACAAGTGACAAAAAAAAAAAGTACAGTAGGCTTCAAGAAACCTACAACCCCCAATCATATGCAGATGTGGTCCAAAAACACATTTCACCGTTACAAGAAACGGCGTAAGGCCCGCTGTTCCCTTGAAGCAGTGTGCAATGCATGCAGGAGGACTGGGAAGAGCTCCCGAGCGTTGGAGTTTGAGGGAGGGTAGGGTGCGTGGCAGAGGATGATTCAATATATACCGAACATCAATAAATATAAGTGTTTTTAACTTTCTTAAAAAAAAATTACTAAATTTTAACTAACCATTCTCAAATATTCTAAGTTTCTAGCAAGTTCAATCGTTACTTATTTTCAACAAAAAGCCCCTTAATTTTGTTTTCGTTCATTTCGCAGGCTACACATTTTCTAAGCATACGACACCATTTTCCTTGAAGGAATTAATTTTTGTCTATCACTATGACAAACATTAATGATTCCGCACCCATAAAAGCTGATTCGCATGTGCAGGAATGACAGGCCTAAACTAGAATAGTTTCTGAAAACAATTAAAAAAACACATGCGAGAAACAGTGAGAAAAACGACAACAACAGATATATTCTTAAAAAAAGAGGTGTGGGAAGAGGGGAATGAGTGACCTATATTTCAGAAAGTGAGTTTGAAAGAGATCTACTGCTGAATGTTTCCGCAGGAACAATGACAATAAATTAAAGACTCCGCGCTAAATTCTTTCGCATTGAACCCACAGCACATCAATATTGCATTGACTGAGTCCAGATCTCAGAACCATTGAACTGCATTCACTGTTGTTAAGATAATCTGCACATCATTTAAGATGACAACTCGTATCACTGCTACATTCTCTCCGGTATATGATTCATTTTCAACTAGGTGCTCCTAACTGAGATCTAAGCCCATTAAACCTACCAGATTTTCACTCAAGTCTAACAATATGGTAACTTTCACCAACGGAAACTGTAAAATTTGAAATCAAATGAAGCAACCAACAAACCAAAATCTATCAGGCAAAACCAAGGGGATGAAACTATTCAGGGATCCCTCAAAAAGTTATGCCTTAACTCAGAAGATTCGGAACTCACATAAGTATAGAAAAAGAAGCACTAGCCTGGAATAAGCATACACTGAATAGTATTAGCTTAATGTCTTCCTAACCTCAATGATGCTCCAGCTTTAGACAGAATGATAACTCAAAACTTTCAACAGGTCGCACCAGTCCAAGAATGGGAGATACCCATAAATGAGCATGTGATGTGTTGTATTGACCTAAATATCTAATGCCTTTTTGCCTTCGCCTCACTCTTGGTGAGCAGCACTCCAGAAAGTTTGTTCATCTCATAGAGAAGTCCAACGGAGAACAAGAAACTGTGTAAACAAATGGAGCAATAGTAAGCAAATATATTTCCAATAAAATAACATGTGAGAAATAAGAACAGCAATGCATATTTGTGCACATCCTAACCCTACATCTACATGCTGTTACGATCCTGGCCAATTGCCGGATAAAGTAACATTGCATCCTCCCTTTCTTTTTTTCTTTCTTTCTTTCTTTTTTTTTTTTTTGACCAAAGCATCCTCCCTCTCTTGAGCTCTCAGAGAAAAGGAAATCCTCTTTCCGGAGGGAAATTCCGTCAATTGCACTCAATTGAAAAGAAACATCATACATGCCACTGGGCCTTTCAGGCGCTGGCCCCTTTATAAGCCTTCCCAAAACCGAATGCCCCATCCCATGGCCCACTTGGCCTACATACACAACAACCATGCCCACTTATTCCTGATCTACACCATAACACATGCCAAGATGAAATAATCAAATATGGTTTTTTTTTTTTGGTGATAATTCGCAGATATCAAAGACAATAAACCATTTCTCTTCAGAAGTCCTGTATCAACAATGTTGAATATTTATTCTTTAAATATTGATAGATTTATCTTTATGAGAAAGGAAAGCATACTGGCCACCTGACCGACAATGGGGATGCAGAATTCTGATTCAATAGTTGAACACACTAGAAATCAAAGAGAGAATATACATTACTTAGAAAGGGAAGTTCGTAGCACACTTAACAAAGAGCAGTGAGATTCTGATTCAATATTTGGACACTGTGGAAAATCAGAGAATGAATGGAAGTTTTTCTATGTTAGACATGTATCAAGCAATTGCAATGTCATAGTGAGATCCCAATTGTCATAACGTGAATTCTAACCACATTTAAAAGAAGTATTGTTCATTTATTAATCCATAGCCTCTGCATCTGTCCATTGTCTTATCTCTTTCTTCATCCTTTCTCCTAAGTCCTGGCTTTGTTACCGGCTCCCTTCTTTCGACAATATTTTTTCTTTGCAATTCTTGGCAGAACTGCTTTCATTGTAGATTTTGTTCACACAATTTTCCCTTAGGCCAATGTTCAGCAAGATAAATATTCAAGATTTTCTTTTTACATTTTGAAAGAAAAGCAGTACTGGGGGAAGATTATTGGAACCATAAAATCCATCCCCCATAAGAACTGAGGGAAATAAAATACACTGGCTTATTGTTTACAAATGTTTATCTAACAGGAGTGAGTAATTCATGGATCACTAAGAATTAAGCCAATTAGATAGGGTCATTAGTGCATAATTCAGACTCTCAACAGGAATATTGAAAGATTAAGGGTAAATTAAAATTTTACAATATATTTGTGCATTCTGTGGCTGAATCCACTTTGGCAGGAAACAGTATTCAATGCTGATGTTTGTGCTTAATTGCTCGAAATCTATTTAACTTGCACTTTATTAATAGTTAGCAATGTTGCCATAACCATACTAGAAACTGAAATGGTCCATTGACCAGTTCAGTTCGAACCAGTTCAAGTGATAGCTGGACCCATTTAGTGATTCCAAAACAATCAATCTTGAACTTTAGACCAAATAATTTTCTAAATGCATCGACATAAAAGTCATTTTTTCAGATATTGTTGAATCTAACAGATGGGTAGAATTCACTTGTAATAAACCCTAAATAGACTGTAGGTGTATAACTAATACCATATGCCATTATCTGCACATGTGAATAAAACCCAAGATCCAAATGCCAACCATTCCATGACTGTGGCAAACTATCCAAACAATTAATTCACTTAGCTCTCCTCTCAGCAAAATTCACAATTGAGTCAGAGTTTCATTTCCAAACTTCCGAATGGTACTGGAATTCCCAATAGGATGATCAATCGCCTATGGTAGACACTCTGTACTAAAGCAGTTATTCCATCATTTCACAGAATTTTCGCTCCTCCACATCACTCAGATCACAAAAGCACCTAACTCTACAATAACTCTAAAATATTCTTCTTCAGGGTGACAATTCAGAATTTCGGATTGCAATAAGGTCAATAAAACCCAATCTATATGAAAAAAATACACCCATGCTTGGCTCAAACCAGTGTTTGGTTTGTGCCCAGCACAATTTGCATAAGTTATTTTTTCTTTGTAATTCTTTTTTAAAAATTAAATGAGGCAGAATAGTATTATATGCTAGAAATCACAGATGATTGGTCAACTGAATGTGGACAGCCAAGAAGCATTCTAATGCCAGTGATGCAAGACCCATGTATCCATGAACATTGCACTTAAATTCAAAAGAAAAACAATAATTATATCAAAAAAAAGGAATGGTAGAGAAAAGATTTGGAATTTTTTTTCAAAAAAAAAAACCCCAGGAAAATTTAAAGCAGAAATTACAAAGAACAGCCAACAAATAAAACCGTCAGTGCTATATGGATTACCAGGTTGTGATACAAACACGATGCACTGTGCTAGCTGCAACAAGAGCAACCAGTTCTGAGAATACAACTGCAAAACAAATGACACAAATGATGAATCATGTGGCAAAACTGGAGAATGAATTTAGCAATGTGAATATTGTGACAGTATGAAATGCCTAAAGTTCTAGTTCATAATGGCACAGACCTGTGAATGTCTACTTCTACTTGACAATAAATACTAATAAGGCCAAACCACTTACCAGCACCCCACCCAGTCCTCATTCCACAGGATTCCTGGAAGTTCCCAACAAACTGCAATAATTTAACCATATCAAAAACGTATTTTGTATAGGAAATATTGTACTGACCAACTAATACAAAATTTATATGCACATGAACTATGTGCATCTGCATCAAAAATCGGTCGTAAATGAATGTAATGACAAGTAATCCCTTCTGTGGAAAAGACAGTTTCTGTCAATAATATTGTTAAACTTCTACTTAATATCATTAACCCAAAATGTTCTAGTGAAAATTTGTTCCCTTTTCTATTTTTCTATTACTTTTTACATAATATTCTTATTACATGTTGTTTTGTATGACGAATGTGCAAATCAAGCAATAAGAATATTTGAAAGCTGCAGTGAATAGAAAAAATCAAGAAATTGATTTTGCAGTTCAATATGTACGAAAAGCATGAACTTTTGAGAATAGAGAGGACCAGTGAAACCAACAAGAGTTAATGGAAATATTGAAAACTCACAGTCAGCAGCACAAGAAATATGAGAGAGCTAATGAAACCGCCAAGTATTGTAAACAACTCTGATGATGCTAGCTTCCCTCTATACATTTCTTGAAGTGAAAGAATGATGACAAATAGGAGGAAGGAGCATAGCATGGAGCTTCCTGTACCCGCCATGACTGAATCTGCAACAAGAGATTATATTAATAATCAACCATATAAGCATGGCATAACGGCATGCAGATAGACAAATTTCATTTTGGACATTCATATTCCAATCAAAAGGAAAAGGTTAAAAAGAAACCAGTCTCCTTGTTTTTAAACAAAAACCTGAATGCAGCTGATTTTACTTTAAGCCAAACAGTTTTCCCACTATGGTTGTACAGGAGCAAATCAAGAAACCAAGGGGCTCACTTCTAGCAAAAGAATACACAGTAATAAAAATTGGATCATATGGATCCACAGTACAATAGAATACATTGTACTAAGATTGAATCATATCGATCCAAATTCCATAGGATTAGATTGGAACCAGATTTGTCCATGGGATTTAGAACGCAATCCTATGACATGGGCGGATTCACATGAATCAGAACTATGATCATTGGGTAGAATAGCATTCCGGTAATGAGAATCTTATTTAACTAATTTAATTAAAATGGAATTTCCAAGCAAATCCAGTGTATTGGACATGAAAACAAGAGAAAGGAGTGCTTCGTTAATGTCATTCCAATCCATGTACTGCAATAAAAAAATCATTAACTGTCTGTAGAAATATTTTTTTCTCCGCTGGGCCGGTACCTGTCCAATCGCTAGACTAGGGGGTGCAACTATGGTTGGGTTAACCCGAACTAGCCTAACCCAATCCGCCATTTTTTAGGGTTTGAGTTCGATAATTCGAAAGATCGGGAAGGGAAAACGATGCATTATCTTGCCCTCAGACATCCACATATATCGCTTGATCCTTTTTGGCCATTATAGGCTTTAGTTTCATCAGTTGCCGATATCTATGCTTACTTCCATGATCAATTTTCCGATGGGGATCTACTGGAAAAATTAAGTACACCCATTAAGCTTAAAGTGTCATAAAACAATTTGAATGTGCGGCAGCGTAGCCGCCATCTATCCTTTGAGAGAAGCCAACGGTAGCGTCCATTGATGCGTGAAAAGGTTGGGTTTTCTACTGATTGCAGTCAGAATAGAAGGGAGCCAAAACCGATCGGGAATAAGCCGCCAAGACAGAAAGACGAAATTTTTCAGAAAGAAGAGGAATGGAGAGGAAGGGTCTCTCACATTGGATGGTTTCTGGTGATCTGCTGCTCAAGGCTTCGTAGGCGCCGTCTTCCTCAGCTTTGCCCTTTGCTTCCCTCCGCTGATGGTGGCTGGTTCGTTACTTGTACGACTTAAGACGAAAAAGAGCTCAGGAGGGGACTGCAAATCCGTCAAGTGCAATCGGCTATCGATCAAATTTCCAAAATTTGTTAAGGCAAAATCCATGTGTACCTATCAATTTTAGTCTAATTTCACTTATATTCATAAATTTTTAAAAAATATTCACATTGTTCAAAATTCTATTCATTTTCACATCCTTTGTGAAAAATGTCCAAATTTTAAGTTCAAATAAATTTTTAATATTTTTATAACCAGCTTTTACCACCATAAAATCATATGTCATTTTAATGTATTTTTTATTTTTAAATTCATAATTAAGTTTTGACTATGTTCATTCGTCATTTATATAAAAAATATAGATATAAATGAAATTTTAAGCCAAATAAATTAATATATTTAGAATTTTTGAAAGTTTATAAATATAGATATAATTAGTGGTATAATTCCTAGATGCATGCGGAATTCATCCTTTTTTAAAAATTTTGAAAAAAAAAACTCTTTTTAGTTTCTACACAAAAGAGGCTAAAATTTAAAGGTAAGTTTTCACCTTTTCTAAGATTACTAGCTGAGTAACTTAAAGTTTGACTTATTTGCATCGGTTTCCACGTAAGTTTGCTCTTTGGCCAATTTTTGTCGGACTCTGGTTCAATGCACCCGGGTGTACTTCACCCCTTTTTTCTTATTTTTTTTTTAAACTTTTTTTACACGACTGTTAATCTAAGTGTATTTAACATATGTATAAATTTTTATAATTTTTGGAGACTTTTAGATATTTTTTTTGAATTTTTTAAAATCAGTGGCATTTTTAGTAATTTTAAATTACTAAAAATGACACTGATTTTAAAAAAATCCGAAAAAATATCTAAAAATATTTAAAAATGGTAAAAATTTATACACATATTAAATAAACTTAGATTAACATTTTCATAAAAAAAAGTTTCAAAAAAAATTTAAAAAAATCTGTAAAGTACACCCGGGTGTATTGAGGCTCAATGCACCTGGGTGCATTGAACCAAGGTCCATTTTTATCACTTTACCTTCTCACAATAAGGGACTCTGGTTCAATGCACCCGGGAGCATTAAGCCTCAATGCTCCGGGTGCATGGAACCAAAGCCCCAAGACGCACATCAAGACAGTGTGCGAATTGTTGTTGGCAACAGTTGTCTCTATTGGTTAACATGCTTAGCATACTAGCCATTATATTAATTATTAACATACTAACATGTGTAGCATGTTAATCAATATTATACACACTGTATGACAATTTGTGCACCATCCTAATCCATGTCCTTAACAACGCCGCCTACTTAGCATTGGCAAATGCCATTTTACATGTCAGACCCATTGTCTTAATCAGTTTTTATTTCAGTTCATTATATTTTTTTATTTGGGTTAATTTTAAATATACCTAAAACCTTTGCTCCTAATTTCAAATATACCTACTAAGTATGAAATTTTTTAAATATATTTATTATCTACCACCAAAATATCATGTACGCTAAAAAGATAACGGTCCGTTACAGATGTGGAAAACTGCATCAGCGTAGCTAAACAAATAATTTTTAATGACTAAATTACCCTTTCTCCATCCCGTCTCCGACAGCAGCCACCGAAGCTCTCAGGCTAGGGGTGGGAATTGGGGCGGGTCGACCCGTGACCCGGTATTGACCCGACCTGTTTTTGGCCGGGTAAAACCAATACATTGTTTATCCGGTATAGGGATGAGTCAGAAATTTTGACCCGAATTCAAAAATAAGGTTGGGGTGGGTCAACCATGTCCTGACCCGAAGAGTCCGACCCACCCCGCATATATAAATTTATTAAAAATTATAAGACTATATTGAAATGTTATTATTATTTTCTTTCAAAATTTTCACTTTTTTATAATTAACTCTATCAACAATAGAAGAATCAATTTATTCAAAAAGCAATATAATAATCAATAAAAAAAAATTACGTATATAACCCTTATGTGTAATTGTATATTAACCTATTTTAATAAATGTATATTATATTTTCAAATGTTTTGTTTTCTTAATTATGTATTTTTTAATAATTAATGAAATATTGAAACATATAATATTTAAATTTAGTATAGATGTATACTTATGTTTGATAGATATATAAAATTTGAAAATTATCTTATTTGACTCGTATTTTTGACCCGACCCGGTATCCCGAAACCGATCCGAATTTTGTTCTTAGACCTGGTAAAAAAAAAAAAGGGTCAAACCAACCTTATCCCGACCCGGTATAAAATAAGGGTCAAACAAAATTTTTGAAAAGTAGGGTCAGGGTCCCGTCCCGACCCGCCCTGATTCCCACCCCTATCTCATGCCCTTCTCCTTTACTTTCACTACCTTCTCCTACCGTCACCATCTTTGCCAATGTGGAAGCCGAGAGTGAGAGCGGAGAGAAGAAAGTGAATTTCCCTCAAACTCCTTACACTTTAATAGTAAGGAAGGATCACCCCGGCAAGCTCGTCCAACTCTATCAACAATCCAATCCCCAGATCCCTCTTCCTCGGCACAACCAAGGCACTTGGCCAGCCTCAACTCCCTCAACCTATAATGCACGATATTGCGGCCGCCTCTTGATCTTCGAATTCGCAGCAATGTGAGACATCGATTGACTCCAGCAACAGACACGGCCGCATGGCCAACTCTAGTTCGGTGGGTCTCAAGCATTAGCCTAATAGAGGATGAGCAATCTGAGCTAGTGGGTCTGGTCGGTGAAAGCCAGAGACACAACTGGTTGTCGACGCGGGAGCAGACAGATTTGTGGTAGCTGATTAAAGCGACAATGCAACTAGAGGTGAGAATTTGGTTGGGTCGACGCGTGACCCGACCCATTTTTGGCGGGATAAAACTAATATATTTTTGACCTGGTATGGGGATAATTCAGAAATTTTTACCCGAATTCAAAAATAGGGTTGGAGTGGGTCAACCATGTCCTGACCCGCATCGCATATATTAATTTATTAAAAATTATAAGTCTACGTTTAAATATTATTTTTATTATTTTCTTTCACAATTCTTCTTTTTTTATAATCAACTTTATCAACAATAGAAAAATCAATTTATTCAGAAAGCAATATAAGAATCAATAAAAAGAATTTGTGCATATATAAACCTTATGTGTAATTATATATTAACCTATTTTAATAAATTTATACTATATTTTGTTTTGTTTTTTTTAATGATGTGTTTTTTGATAATTAGTGAAATGTTGAAGCATATAATATTTAAATTTAGTATAGATGTATACTTGTGTTTGATGGGTATATAAACTCTTAAATTTATTTTTGACCCGTATTTTTGACCCGACCCGCTATCCCGAAACAGATCTGATACCAACCCGAAGTTTATCCCGAAACCTATTAAAAGAAAAGTAAGAGTCAAACCGACCTTGTCTCGACCCGAAATAAAAAGAGGGTCAAACTCAATTTTTAAAAAGTATGATTATGGTTGGACAAACCGCGACCCAGTATGGCTCACCCCGATTCCCACCCCTAAATGCAACCCATCTTTTCCACCATCAGCCTCCCCCAAACAACTGGTGGCACAAAACCGACAGTTGTCTTCCATCTCCACCGAAAAACCAAGAGCCAATAGACACCACCCTTGTTGCAGGAATCCATCACCCTAGAGAGGAGGTAGCAGTTTCACCAATCACAAGCCCAATCATACCGCCTGAAAAGTCCTATATTAGAAAGTTCTCCTATGAAAAGAATTAACTTTTATTTTTCATATAAATTTATATTTAAAATAGATTTAATTAAGTAAAATATTTTTAAATGTTATATATTTATTAACCCAATTTTTAATCCAAACCGAATTGATTTTTATAGGGTTAAATAGTGTTAGCTTGATGTGTGAAAAATAAAATTGAAAGTAAGATTGAGTTGAAATTTTATAAGGTGGGTTAGGTTATGTTTAACTCAACCCAACCCAATTTACACCTTTGTATACCTGCATATGACTATCTAGTCATTATACGCTAATGTGTGACAGCAACCCAAAACAGCAAGATATCTTATGGTTGTAACATGCGCAAACGTGGAAACCATATGTGAAAATCTACGTAGGATTGTAGTCTAGCACTCTGACCATTTTTTGTTTTTAATAAAACTTTTCATCAAAAAACTTTTTAATTTAGACGCGTTTGTTTTTTAAAATTATAAATTAAAACTTTTTAATTTAAAACTTTTCACTCTCTACAACTATCTTATTTTTTATTATTTTTTATATTTTTCTATGCAAACTATCTTACTTTTCAATCAATTTTACACTACTTATACAATTAACATATTTATTTTAATTTTGTTTTCTTTTTTCCTCATTATTACTCATATATTATCATATTATTTTCTTTCATTTCAAAAACTTTTAGGGTGTGTCTGGCAAGAAGAAAAAATTTCAAGCTAAAACTTTTCACTCTCCATAACTACTGTATTTTTTAATCATTTTTCCACATCTTCATATACAACTATTTTGTTTTTCGATAATTTCTACACAACTACTCATATAACTAATTTATCTATTTTAACTTTATTCTTTTTATTCTTCGTTATTATTCTTATCATATCATATTATTTTATAATTTTTACTCCTAAAAACTTTACACCAAATGTAACACCTCGGCCCAACTGTCATAGGTATTGTCTGCTTTGGGCCTTAACCCACACTGTTTTGTTCTTTTGGGTACCCGAATATACCCCAAAAGGCGCCTCAACAGAGTTACCATTGGCCTTCACTTATAGTCCAGGCTCCCTCCTTCATCCTAACTGATCTGGGATGTTACATCCACCCTCCTTAGGGCTCCAACGTCCTCACTGGATGAATTCCCACTGGACACACTAACAGGATATCGGGAGTCTGCTCTGATACCATTAGTAATAGCCCGACCCAACTGTCGCAGGTATTATCCGCTTTAGGCCTTAGCCCGCACGGTTTTGTCCTTTTGAGTACCTTAAATGTACCCTAAAAGACGCCTCGTCAAAGTTACCAGCGGCCTCCACGTATAGCCCACGCTCCCTTTTTCATCCTAACTGATGTGGGATGTTACACCAAATGATTTATTACTCTCAAATACATCATTCATCTAAAAATTTTATCACTTCTCAAACACACCCTTAGAGTATATTTGTTTTTAACAAAAACTTTCAAACTAAACCTTTCAATCTAAAACTTTCTCTCTTCATAATTATCTAATTTTTAATTATTTCTTCATATTTTTTTATATAAACTTTCCTATTTTTTAATCATTTATACACAATTATCCATGCAACTAATCTATATATTTGAACTTTATTCTCTTTATTTCTCATCATTACCATTATCATATCACATCATTTCCTCTCATTTTAATAATTTTTCAATCAAAAACTTTTCATCCAAATATTTTATCACTTTCCAAACCAATGTTATCAGAACCAGACCGGACCGGCCGGTCCGACCAGTCCAGGTACCGGTTCGATTATATACGGTTCGGTTTGATAGGTAAAAACCGTGCGAACCGTCGAATCGCCAGTTGGACTGGATTCGCCCGGTTTGCACGGTTTTCTCTTAAATAATATAAATATTTTCAAAAAAAAATGAAAATGGAAAACCCTAACCCGCACGCCGCACCTGCTACCGCTGCGCCGCACCCCTCTGCGTCTACCCCAATCTGACGCCCGGCGTCTGGTTTCCTGTTCCTCGTCGGCCCGCCTTGATCTCCTTTGCCGTTTCACCGCCTCACCTCACAGCGGCAACACGCTCTCAGCCGTCTCTCGCTCGTCCTTTAGCGGCCGCCTCACCTCACAGCGGCTTCTGTCTCCTCCTTCACGGCCGGCGTCTCCCGTTGTCCTTCTCCACTCCTCGTCGCGCTGGTCGTCCCTCCTCCTCCTCCTCGGCTCCTCCGCTCCACATCGCACCACCATCTCTCCTCTCTCGTCGCGCCCGCTGCGCTGTCCAGCCTCCTCCTCGGTGCGCCTGTCTCCTCTCTCGCCATCGCCGTCTCGCCATTGCCGGCTCGCCGTCGCCGCCTCACCTCACAGCGGCAGCACGCGTTCAGCAATCGGCGACGACACCTCATCGCGGCTGCCTGTCTCAGCATCTCCTCCTCTCGTCACGTGCGTCGCGCCGTCCCCGCGGCTTTCGTCTCCTCCTTCGCAGCCGTCATCTCCCACTCATCCTCCTCCTCAGTGCGCCTGCCTCGCCGCCTGTCTCCTCTCTCCTTGTCGCTGGCTCACCGAGCAACAACAATTTTGTGCTTAATTAATAATTATAATATCAAATTTTTTGGTGGATTTTGCGCATGTGTCTCTTATAAATTATAATATCAAATTATCAATGATTCAATTTTATTACCAGTTAATGTAATTTTTATTATCAATTATTGTTATTGCAAAACATACTGAAATTCATTGCATGATTAATCATTTAATTGTTGATTGTTTATATGCTAATATTGTAAACATTATTTTAATTGTCTATTTGAGAAAAAAATTTTAAATGCATGTTAAATGAATTTTTCCTGCATGTTTTGTTCTTATATTGTGGTCATTAAAATCTAACATATATATTTAGAATTTATAAAAATATAATTTTATCAATATATTTATTTAAAATTTAAAAAAAAATTAATATTTATGACATCAAAAATATATCATGCTGACGTCACCAGTTCGGTTCAAACCAGATCAATTCCTTTACCGGTTCAATCATCGGTTCGGTTCTGACAACATTGTTCCAAACACACTCTAAATTTTTTAGCATAAACTGGAGTGCCATGAAGATTCCATTATCTTGGTGACAGGATGTATATTGGATAGTTTTTTCCACTTCCAAGTTCCAAGACACTTTCTTACATTACAAATATAACTTTTTATATTTTTCATATAATTTTTTGCATGGCAGGGGCATAACCCCCAGGTCACGAATAATTGCGCACAGCCAACATCTACGTTTGAACCTCACCTTCGTGGGAGAGTAAAATTTATCCCCCAGTTTGGGGTATTTTACAAGTGTCCCTCTAAGTATGAAAGTATTTACTAGACATCCCTCTAAAAGTGAGGATTGTAAATGCAATTGATTTGTAATATCAGTTGTCACAATATATATACCAATTAAAAAAATATAATTTTCTTCATTTTCGATAAATGTCATTACATTATCACCTCATTTTTACACTCCATTCAAACAATGGGTATCCTTCCGAACAGGCCTTACATAGTTTTTATCGTTTTAAAGATGGGTTGTATTCAAATTACGGTGTACTAAAAATTTAAAATGAATTTTTTTTCCCACGTGAGACCCACCTCTCATGATGTGCGGATAAGCAAAAAAGTTCTTATACATGACCGCCTCCTTCACGGTCCTGTACGTGAAAGCCCCGGTAATCAGGTAATGGAGAGTGATTAGAGGGTGGACGATTATTTAAAGAAAAGGGGCGGTTAGGAGGGGGAAGAGGGACTGAGGGAGTGCGACTTTGGGCTGCTGCCAGAGAATTGAGAGAAATACTATAGTCTTCGACTCTTCGCAGCAGATTTTAAGATTTTTTTCCCTACTATTCAAGGTAAGTAGAGAATATGTTGAGCACCGCTCGTCTCAGGGTCAAAAAACATATTTTTCTGTTTTTTTTAAATTTTTTTATAAATATGTTAATATAGTTATATTTAACCTATAAATTAAATTTTACTATTTTTGGATATGTGCATATGATTATTTTAGATTTTTAAATAAAGTATCCAAAAATGTAAAATTTAGTTTATGAATTAAATATGACTAGATTAACATATTTATTAAAATAAATTTAAAAATATATATAGAACGGTCTGAAATGATCAACCGGCCATTTTAGGATTTGAATTTACTTATGCATGTTCATCGGAGTACACCAGTCATAAGCAAACCGAGATAGCCTCTTGGAAACAAGTGGTCTCCGTGAAAGTGGAAAATCGATTCGTTATCGATTAATCGGTTATTAATCAAATATTATATGCACATATTACATCTCTTATGTATAGGGATAAAATGGGTGTTAGACTATTAGCTAGGCACTGATGTATAAATTTGACTTGGAGAAATTTATTGATTCTTATTGTTGACACCCTACCGTTGGGCCCAAATATGGATAAATTGAAATGGATTACAAGTCCAAGCAAATTCAAAACACAAAGGAAGTTCAAGCCAGCTAAGCGGGCACACCCGCACTCAACCCACAGGAGCGAAGCTCCACTAAGCCTCGAAGTAGGCTTTTTCAACAAAACAGGTCCAGCCCACAAAGAGCGAAGCTCCTACAAGCCACCTTCAACGGGCTCCACAAAGCAACCCAAGACTCAGAAGCAGGCTTTTCCACAACTTTAAGCCTCTACAACGGCCCACCTAAAACAACGGGCTTAGCCAAGCTCTAGCCCACCAAGTTCCAGCCCACTATGGAAGGAGTCCGCCAAGCTCAAGCTCATGGACCAAGTCCAACCAACTCAAGCCCAAGGCCCATGCTCTCAACTCAAGCTCAAGTCCATGCTCTCACTTCAAGCTCAAAGCTAATGCTCTCAACTCAAGCTCAAACCCATGCTCTCACTTCAAGCTCAAAGCCCATGCTCTCACTTCAAGCTCAAAGCTCATGCTCTCACCTCAAGCTCAAGCCCATGCCCATGATCTCATCTCAAGCCCAAGCCCATGGACTAAGTCCATGACTCCAAGTGGCCCAAAAGCCCACTCCAACATCTATAAAAGGAGAGACACCCCTCTCATTTGGGACACTTGAAGAGAGGCATCCCAAAGCGGAGGACGGGAGTCTGCAGCAACGCCCCGGCATCCCGGTTTTCACGCTCTCCAAGCCGCAAGCTTCTCTTCCCATTTTCCCATTTTCCATCACTCCCGTTCTCTCAAATCTTCTTATTTTTCCCCTTTTACGCCGTGTAAACCGCCTCGGGTTGGCAGATTTTTGCCGTATTTGCTTCAATCCGCAGGCCGAAACCCAAACTCTGTGTGATTAAGTGCCTTATTTCATTAAATAGGGACTGATATCTCTTTAAAGATCAGTGGCGACTCCATTTTTTTATTTTCTTGTGTGCGTGTTTAAGCTAACGCCCCGGCAAGGTGGGTGCACATGGGTCCACAGGTTCCAGCATAATACACTGTCGTTATGCTGCCGGATTTGTGACTTGACTCATGTACTGAAGGCCCCGTCTTAGGCGTTATGCTGCCGAAATCACGAGAAAATGCCCATATGCCAACTTTTCTAAAAAATGAAAAGCCTAACACGTTTTAACCCCATGTGGATGCAGGAAATCTAAGCCCACATCATTGTCCAACACGATCCAGATTTCCAATGCGAGGAAAACCATTCCGAGCCCACCGTAGCGCTCACGGCGGGTGCTACACTTATATACAGATATGCTGCAAGTGGCGAATTATTATTTATGATTAAATTTAAAATAGTTTATTTTTTATTATTTAACCTATTTGATTAGCTCGTTAACAACTGGCAACCCTATTCGGTCATATGTATTAAATGAATTTAGGTTAGAGTTGAAGTTTTATAAATACTGGTTATAAACCAACTAGGGCTAAAATTTTTTAAAGTGGTCAAGATGTGAGGAGCAAGATTTGCCTCCAACATATAATTAGGGGGTGTGATTTGGGTAATGTATCCATGGATCAACTCGTTGAGTATCATAAAATAGGTAAGGTAAATTTCTATTTTTATACTCATAGTTTAAAGTAGGTTCCAATTAAATCAAGATGGAATAAGTTCCAAGGTCCAGTCTGGAATTGATACGAATTATTAATAGATGTGTAATATATATTTTATGAAATATCTTTAATAGTAAAAGACATAAAAATATGGTTTAGATATATAGAAACTTATTTAATTTATTTATTATTTAGTAAACTTAAGAAATATATTTCAAAAATTATATTATTATCATTATCTTTATTATAGGTTTTAAGTAAGATTCGTAATAAAATTAAAGTTTTCAAATATAATATAATGTCCATTTTAAAGAAACCAATTTAGATACAAAACTTGAACCAACCTAAATAGGGTAGAGTAGAATTTTTTTGATAATAGGATAAGATTATGTTCAACCCAGAACCAATTTTTTTGAACCAAATTTTACTCCTAAGTATAATCCGACTTTGTTATACTTGGCTATTTCCCACGTAACCTTGAACTTTTTCCATAAGAGAATTAAATCACTACACTACTTGGGCAAGGGTTTTTTTTTCGGTATTCTGAAAGGCAAGGTTTTGTTTTTCGATGTATTGGGAAAGGATAATGGTACCGTGACTGGTATTTAATAAACTGGGGAAATTTTTTTTTTTATTATTCAGCCACCTAATTTGGATGACTATGTAGCTAATGAACATGCAATTTAAGAGAGGAATAATGACTCTATTGTCTCTATCTAACTTTGAACTTTGGACTTCCATGTCTTAATACTCTATATGTACTCATATTTACCCACTTAGTTATTCAAGTGGTGATTTCTAAAAAATCTCAAAGAAAATTGTAAGTATTGATATTAGTTTTCCTTTATTATTATTATTATTAAATATTTAGCTTTTAAAAATGCACATGCATGTTTTTCCTTTTCTTTTTTTTTACATATATATGAGCTTAATCAAGATCTTTCCCTGCCACTTGCGGCTAGTGCAAGTGGTAAGAGGCAACACCTCTTTTTTACCCATGTCTCAGTTTCAAATCTAAATTTTGATATTTTAGGAGCTTAATTGTAATATCAATTGAAATGTGATGCATATATATATATATATATCGATAAAAAATCAAGATCTTTCTTGATGTAGGATGCTAAGTAGATAAAATCCTTGAGTGGGTAGGATTGTGAAGACACGACGTGCAAAGGTCTTTACGTAATAAAAAAATAAGACAACTTCAAATAATTGTAACTTTTTTATCATAGAAAAATTAAGGTAGCTACAAGATATTAATGAGAAGTTATTTTAAAGGCCAACATCACGACAATTATAACAAATTCTTTTTTATTTTTTTACTTTTACTATTTTTAGTGAATTCCGAATTTATTTTTTTTATTAAATTGTATTTTACCAGTCTTCATAATTTTCTTTCATAATTCAATTTGCTAAGAGTTTTTTAAGCGTTAGGATGTGCTAAAACACTTTAATAAATATGCTATATTCTTTTTGTTTTAAAGACTTAAAGGCACCTTGAATTCATTCCTAAGAAATTCTCTTCACTTTGTGTTTGTGTCTGGGTGTTAATACTTGCTATCAACTTTGAGGCGTAGTCTTTTGGTAGTTTTGTTTTCGCGTTTCTTTTGCTGGGGTCATTTCCTCATCTGAAAATTTACATCGTTTTATTTTGTTTAATAACTTTAAGTTTTCAAAAAGGAAAAAACTTGCATTTTCGTGGGCTGATGCATGAAACATGCTATTTTTTCTTTTCGAAATTCAAAAATATTAACAAAATCAGGAAATGTAAAATTCCACGTGAAAAAATATTTTGCTTGAACAAATATTAGAAACAAGACCAGAAACGAGAGAATTTTGCCTTAAGCAAGCATTTGAAGCGTGACCCCGTCGTACTTGTTAACAACAAATCGAGATGTTGTTTAGAAAGGTGCGATATATCGATTTCACTTTCACCACAAGATACAGACTCCATATATTCACTTGGACGGCCACGCACGCACTCACATATACGATTATAACAGCATTACATCTATTTGTATTTCGTACAAGGGATTAGGCAAGTGAAGATATATGGAATAAACTATTTTATTTTGAGTACAAGTGTTAACAGATTGAGTTCAACAAGTCAGAGTCTAATCATAATCCGAATTCATTTAAAAAATTCTCAACCGTAAAATTTTATTAATTCAATTAAAAAAATCTAATCCTACCATTTACAACTCATTTAATAAATGCATCAAGAGATTGTTAATAAATTATATATATATATAATTTAATAACCGGGTCTGGATTGTTAATGGGTTATATATATATTACAAGCAAATAAAAATTAAACTAATTCAAAGTTGAGTGTGTATTGTTCATAATTGTGGTGATGAATTACTGTACACTGACGGGATACATGGCATGGCTAAACCTTCACCGGGAGAAGAGTGCATATTCAATACGCTAGCACAAAGAATGATAGCGGTTTGTTGAGACAAAGAAAGAAAAGACAAAGGGGTAAACAATAACAGAGATAAAGATGAAAAAGATTAGAGATGGGGGAAATGAAAGAGAAGAGATATGAAGAGAGGGACTATCTAAAATGGAGAAGAAGAAAAAGAGATAAAGAGGGAAGAAAAATTTTATTGATGATAGTGATGATGATGGTAATTCTAAGGCACGACAGTAGGAAAGATGATATAGAATTGCAAACATAGGAAAAAAATAAAAAATCAAAATAGAGACAATAAATAATAGAAAATTAAAATGGGAAAAATAAATTTAAGATTTAGGAAATATATTCAGTTATATATCCATTTTAATATATTGTAAATGGGTTGACGGTTAAATGAGTTACGAAATAGATGGGTTACTGAATGGGTTGACAAACTATAAAATCTCAATCATAATCCATTTATTTATTAAATAATTAAACAGGTTGGCAAATCATAAACTATTTATTTAAAAATCTCAGCATAAACTCATTTATAAACATGTTTACAATAACCATTAACACTCCAAATTTTAGGTCTATACATCATAACTAGTAATCATCAACACACCATTCTAATTTCCTATTGCAATACCACGTAACTAAGGTTGTTATTTCTATAGAATACGGTGAACGCAAATTAACCATCACGGTCACTTGCAATCGAGATTTAATTAATGCATGCTTAGACATCCAGCAAATTACTTAGGAGATGAAAGTATTGCAATAAATTAAAACGACAACTCAAGCAGACACTTGGAAGGTGAGGCCCGAGCCTTCAAACTTCTTTTCTATGATCCGATCTATGTGTTGTATCATCTGAGGCGTAAGATGATTAGCGGAGTCGCCAACCTCACCTCGCCTGAAGAACAGCTTGCGCTCAACTAAAAGCTTCCCAATGTTTATCTCTCCAGCCTTGTTCACCTCCAGTTTGCTCAAACTCTCGAAGCTGCACAGCTGCAAGATGTCCTGGATCACTCGATCTTCTTCTTCTTCTTTGAGAGTAAAAGGATACCCCAGAAAGTCCGCCAACCTCTTCAGTTGAGAAACCGGCTCCTTCTTCAAGTCCTCGTACTTGAGAAACAGCACCTTGTGAGGATTCTCCAAGCTCGCCTTCCAGTACTCCAAAAGATGCTCCCAGTATGGGCCAAAGACGGTAACACCTGCACAAAACATTTCAAATGCATCCTCCAGAGAAATAGATGATGATTTGGCCTTGTCCATCTCCATCAGGCCAGATACGAAATACCAACGAGACACAAGGACATCTCTTGGGTTTCTGCAAAGGTAGAGTATCTTGCAGTTGGAATCCTTGACGGATTGTGGCAGCGCGGAGTGGGTCAAATGAGTAGAGAGGAGGCCAGGGGATTGGGCGGCGGCAGCGGCTGCGTAGAGATGAGAGAGCCTGTTGTCGACGTAGAGGTTGAGCTCCAGGAAGGGGACGAGCTCGTGCGGGTTGTGGGAAAGGAGGGGGTGGTTGTGGGCATGTGGAGGATAGCGAGCCTGGTTCGTGATGGAGAAGGCGAGTGCTTTTAGCCACGTCGTGCCGGACTTAGGTAGGGTGGCCAAAACCACATCGGTGTCTCGGGCCTTGAAGTATTTTTGACAGACGAGCATTCCCGGCAGAATCTTGGGAGTATACCAAATGCCTTTGTATTGATATACGGCTTCGACTTGCCCCCTTTCTTCTTTTGGGAGGGATCGGAGTAACTCTTTGGATTCTTGGATTATTCTTTCTTCCTCTCCCGCCGGAAGAACGAGTGGGGCTAGGAGGGTACTGGTGGCCATGATATGAATATACGATAATCTCTGATAGGTGATAGAACTTCCTCTCCAAGCTGTTCTCTATATATCACAAACACAAAGTGAACCGGATTACAACAAGTCCTTCCATGACAAGTGGAACATTGGTACTTTGGGACGTGAATGCAGCTGTTCCCTATATATCACAA
Source organism: Annona cherimola (assembly GCA_030490835.1). Lineage (NCBI taxonomy): Eukaryota > Viridiplantae > Streptophyta > Magnoliopsida > Magnoliales > Annonaceae > Annona > Annona cherimola. The sequence continues at coordinate 8,841,916 of CM059977.1, read as the reverse complement.
ACACAAAGTGAACCGGTACTTGGGACGTGAATATGAAGAGACAATGAGAGAGTGAATATGTTCTCTACGAGTGTGTTGATTGGACATCAAAAATTTCAATTGAAATTTTTCACTCTTTATTTTCATCTTATTTTTTTAATTATTTTATTACATCTTTCAATACAAGTAATCTTACTTTTTAATCATTTACACATAATTAATTATATAACTGATCAACTTATTTTAATTTTATTCTCTTTATACCTCATCATTACACCTATCATACCATATCATTTTCTATCAACTTGACAATTTTTATCCTGAAAACTTTTTATGAAAAATTTTTACCTACAACTAAACACACCCTGTATATCACAAACACAGTGAACTGTTACTTAGGGACATGAATATTATTCTCTTTATACCTCATTATTACTCATATTATATTATGGGTGTGTTTGTTTGGGATATAAATATGTCAACCAAAACTTTTCAATCTAAAACTTTTTACTCTCCATAATTACTCTATTTTTTAATTATTTTTTCACATTTTCCTATACAAACTACCCTACTTTTCAATCATTTCTACACAACTATCTATACAACTAACCTATCTATTTTAACTTTATTCTCTTTACTTCTCATCATTACTCATATTATATCACATCATTTTCTATCAATATGACAACTTCTACCTCAAAAACTTTTTATCAAAAGTTTTACTCCCAACCAAACACACCCTATATTTTTTTCTACCAACCAGACAACTTTTATCCCAAATAAACCTTTCGGTAAAATTTTAAGAGACAAGGAGGTACCGGGACGTGAATATGAAAAGACAAGGAGAATATTAAGAGAGGTACTGGGACGTGAATAACAGAATATGAAGAGACAAGGAGGGAGGGGGGGGGGGAGAGAGGGGCATGCGGTTACGTGCGAGCATTTAGGGCGTTTTCTAGATCAACAAATTAATCCAATTAGTTGGATGAAAAAATCGGATAAGAAGGGTTTATTGTATCTTACAAAATTTAAAAATATTAAAAATATAAAGAGTAGTATTGAATAACAAGTAAGATTATTATAAATAAAATCATATATACGAAAAATGAAAATTTCGATAATAACAAATCTCATCTCATTCTATGGAATGGGATGATTCTTTCATAATTAGTATGAGATAATGATGGTACGAAACTTTTCATACTTAAAAAAATAATTTTTTCATTTCCACCATCTCGTTTTACATACAATTGTTTACATTGCTGACATATTTTCTCAAATTTCAATTCACAGTAACACTTTTTATCTAATCTCCTCATTATATTTCAACATCAAAACAGACCCTAAGAATATTGGTTCTCTGTTGAATCAAACATCTTTCCGTATAGAATATACCATCTTTTTTTTTTTTGATTGAATATACCATCTTATTTTTAATACCAAAAAAATATTAACGGTTCATCTAGTAAACGTAAAAAAAAAATCTCATTTTTTACTAAACCTGTTTAATATGATTTGATTTATTAATTATCTAACTGTACTATTCGTCCATCATTTTTGTATATTTTCATTATTTTTATATTTTTTTATACAATTATCCTATTTATTTATCGGCCTATGAATATTTGCGATCAAGTCAAAAACATACTTTTTATTTTTTAAACTTTAAATAAAACTATTAATCTGTTTGTATTTAATATATCAATCAAATTTTGTCATTTTTAGAAATATTTTTATTTTTATTTTTATTTTTAAACATATGACTATTTTAGTCATTTTCAACAATTTTAAATGACTAAAAGCCTCATATATTTAAAATTTAAAATAAATATATATACATATCTAAAATGTTAAAACTTAGTTTGAAGATTAAACATACATGGATTAACAATCTTATAAAATTTAAAAATATATATATTTTTGGATAATCTAAAATGGTCTTATTTCATATCAATCTAAGATTATTAGACCTTTGTTTTTTGTCTTTATTTACTTTACTACTAATCATTTTAGACCACTCTAGAGCATTTTAAAAAGTTTTCTCATAAACTTTGTTTTTCACTTTTTTATACATCTTGCCAATCCTAAAATATAAACGCATGGTATGTAATTGATATATTTTATATTCGTGATGGAACATGAAAAGTGCTTTTTCATTTTCAAAATTAAAAAAGATGTTTTAAAAGTCAAAAAATATAGAAATGCATACATAGGAAGCTCATGTTTAGGCCCACGTAAATACCAAAAAATAAAATGACATCACGTGGACACCAAACTGGAGCCCTTGTTTGAGAGTGGTTTTAAAGGGTAATGATTATGCAAGGTCAACTTTACATTATATAATGTACGACACAAAAAAGTAATCATGGTTCATTATACTATATTTAACCCCAGATCTTAACTTTTGCCTACCAGCCTAGCAATCCAATCAACTTCTTGACTCGCTAAATCATATCTACTGGAAATCCAATCAACTTCTTGACTCGCTAAATCATATCTATTGGAAGTGAAAAGTTTTAGATTGAAAAGATTTTGTTGAAAGTAAAAATTATCAAATAATGTAATATAATAAGGGTAATAATGAGGAATAAATAAGATAAAGTTAAAATAGATAGGGCAGTTGTGTTGGTAGTTGTGTAGAAATGATTGAAAAGTAGGGTAATTGTATAGAAAAATGTGAATAAATAATTTAAAAAGTTTTAACTTGACAACTTTTATTTATTAACAAATACACCCCTAAAATGTTTTATTTTCCGTGGCTATTTTTATTTTATAATAATTTTTTATATATTTTTTATAAAAGTATTCTACTTTTCAATTATCTATTCGCATATGCTCATATAACCATATTATATTATTATCTATTACCCGAGATTTAAACGATGCTCTCATTAAAAAAAAAAAAAAAGCGGTGATTTTTTAAAAGCGTTTTCGAGTGAGGAGGTTTGTCTGGGCTGCAATAAAAGATGATTTTACAAAACATTTCTAAAAAAATCATTTCCCATGCCTATTAGACGTTAACAAGCTGAAAGTCCAATTACCATGAGGCATTATGAACAGTGTATGCGTAGAGGAGGGAAAAGAGAAAAAAAAAAAAAAAAAAAAAAAGGCTAAACCGAACGCATTTATATGCGCGTGGGGTAGAAGCGACATGGACTAGTCGCGAGAAATTAGTGGGGACAGGATAGCATCAACATCAAGCCAGCCAGCAGCAGGAGCATGGCCGTCTGATAGGCTATTGATAGCTATTGTTTTTGGGTACTGTTCCTGTGCAGAAACACATTTTTTATATTTTCTCTAGGAATATTTTTATATAAATATTAAACATATATACCAAGTTTTATTATTTTTTCTATCGAAATTTTTTTTACCATTTTTTGATATTTTTGTATTTTTTAAATCGCTGGTATGTTAGTAATTTTAATTTTAAATTACGAAAAATGCTACTAATTTTAAAAAATTTTAAAAAAATTACAAATTTTCAAAAATAGGAAAATTTCATACACATTACACATATGCAATATGCTTAGTTTAATAGTTATATAAACAATTTCATAATAACTAAATAAAAATAGATTAAATACACTAAGGTGCATTTAATGATTTAATCACCTTCCTTTTTTTAAGGTCTAATTTTATGCACAGGATACACTTAGATTCGATGCTCTATACTTAACCTTTGTTTTTATTTTTTTGAAAATTTTAAATATTACTGATTTTAAAATTCTAAAAAATCTAAATATATTCAAAAATAGTAAAAATTAATACATACATTAAATACGATTATATTAACATTTATATAAAAAAATTTAAAAAATAAGTTAAATATACCAATGCACCCCGGTGCATGAGATCTAAGAGGTTTTTTTTTTTTTTTTTTTTTTGGATGCGAGCCGCGTGGTAGCTATTGAAGGAATGATTGAGACATGAGAAAAATGAGTTGGACGCCTTCCTGCCAGCCTTGAAGTGCAGAAATGCACCGGCTACCAACCAAGATTTACTTGCCTCCACTCAGCAATAATGCTCCGTGACGGGTTCGGTTTTGAAAAATTCACGGTTGAGTTTAGAAAATAATAAACTTTTACATGAAAATTTTTTAATATTCAAATTTTTAAATTAAAAAAATGATTAAATATGACAAGAATAATTATGAGAAATAAAAATAATAAAGTTAAAATAAATAAATTAGTCATATGGTTAGTTGCGTATAAATGATTTAAAAGTATAGTAGTTGTATAAGAAAATATAAATAAACGATTAAAAATAAGATAATTATGAATAATGAAAAGTTTGTTTTGTAAAATTCTCGCTTTAAACAAGCACCTCCTTAATACTTTTTTTTTATTTCAAAAATCGACCTACATGTTATTAAAAATATAATTCAGGCCATTGAGATATTAGTGTAATTTATTTTTATTTTTATTTTTTTTGATTAAAAGATGAGCTCCTATCCCGTCCACCTCTGTAAGAGAGAAGGATCAGAGGTGGAAGGGGAAGGACTATCGTCGTATAGCAATGCCAAAAAATTGTCTGTACAGAGTTTTTCCTGAAGAAAAAAAGGTGGATTGTCCCACCATTCTTGTTCAGTCAAAAAATTAGATGAAGCAAAATTAGCAAGAAGATGGGCTACAGAATTCCCGAACCGAAGCACATGGTGATAGGACAAAGAATGGGCCAGTAGGGTGACTTGACGAATTTGTGAAACGATGGTACCCACCGGAGCCCTAATAGAGCGTTCACCTGTCAAAAAATCAATGAGAGTGAGGGACTCGGATTCCACCTGTAGGTTGACGAAATGAGCCTCCAAGGCCTACGTTAAACCTAGGCACAAAGCGGTAGCTTCCATAGTCAGCGGATCCAGATGTTCACGCCGATTCCATCCCTTCGCAGCCACAAAGGAGCCACTGGAGTCCTTGATAATTGCCGCGAAACCCGTACAGTTAGTCTGATTGTTCTTTCGCCCATCAATATTTACTTTGAATGTGCCTCCGCTTGGTTTAGTCCACCGAGCTACCAGGGGTTTCTCAAAGAAAGTTGTCCTCCTATTTTCCATCACCATCCGATATTGGTCTCTAAAGTTTATACACCACTCCTTAACCTCTGAGAACACCGGTGGTAAACCCTCCACCCGGAGTTTGTTCCGAATGAACCAGATGCGCCAGCAATATAGGAGGAAAAGAGTAAAGGCATCCAAGCAATTAGCAGTGGTGAAAGTTATCAAAAGTATATATTCAGTACAAAAATTGATACAACATTTTTAGCAATACAAAAAAGGATCGTGGCAGCGCCAGATAGCAAATTGAATGTACGGATGAATTGCCATTTTTATTTTTAGGGCATATTTGTTTCTGACCAAAAATTTTCTAGTTAAAACTTTTTATTTTTCATAATTATTATATTTTTATTTTTTTTACATTTTTCTTTACAATTATTCTGTTTTTCAATTATTTCTACGCAGCTGCACAACTAATATATATTTTTTTAAATTTTATTCTTTTTACTATTCATTATAATCCTTATTATATTACATTATTTTCTACCAATTCAAAAAGTTTCATATGAAAATCTTTTCATTCAAAAATTTTATCAGTTCCCAAATACATTATGTTATTTTTCTATTTTATATAATATTTCAGTCATCAATATATAACCATCTGTTTCTCATTTTCTTTATTATTTTTTAATTTTTAATATCATAACTCATTTTCAGTCATGATTTTGAACAGGCCTCAAGCTTGCTTGCATCAAACGTATATTTACAAATTTAATTCTAATTCTAATTACTTTTTTATTTGTTTTACAATATTACATCTCCTCTCATATCATAATAAAGCTCAATAAAGTTTAAGGGAGATACTAACAAACTCCCACCTTTCCACACGTAAGATATAATAGTTTCTATCGATCCAGACAAGAGACAATAAGCTACCCCAACAAAATCAACCCAGAAGAGGAGGGTCAGAAGTAGCATCCAGATATTGTTTGCCCCTGTCGACAACCGACAGAGCAAAGAAAAAAAGAACAAAATTCACCATTGAAAGCATTTCTACTTCAACTTAAATGTCAATGACAACTGCTTGGCCTGGCCTCCAAAAGTAATTTGACTTGTTATTTTTAATGAATCGTAATTAGTTAAATTTAAAATTTTAATGTAAGATTTAAATTAAACTATCATAATTGAATTATTTTATTCCAAATAATAACGAAGTTTTTACAAAATATTTTATAGTTTATAAAAAAAATCCCCACGATGTTGCTAATAGCAACGTATAATTAAAAAAAATTATAGAATATACTTTGAAATATTTTACAAAGTTTATGAAGAAAAAACTAATAATAATAAAGTTACAATATTATTAATTTCTATATATGACAATATTAATATTTATTAATATAGGTAAATTGCATCATTTTTATTTAAATTTATTTTTATATTTGTTAGTTTTTAATTCCTTTAGCTTTATTGGACAAGATAAAATTTATTTCAAAAATATATCATAGTATTTATTATGCTTTTCTTAAATTTAATTAGATTATGTATCATTATATTCATTTAGATACTCATTAATTTATATTAACAAGAAACTTTTAAACTTGTTGCTCTTAAGGAAGATTTGTTAAGTCCAATTTTCAATTCTAATTTTAATGTAAACTCAAATTATATAAATAAAGTTAAGATTTAGATTTTGTAAACAAAATTAAAATTAAGATTAATTTATATTAATAAGAAACTTATAAACTTGTTGCTCTTAAAGAAAATTTGTAAAATCCAATTTTCAATTCTAATTTTTAGGAGTGTTTGGTAATTTATAAAACTTTTTAAACTAAAATTTTTCAATTTAAAATTTTTTACTCTTCACAACTATCATATTTTTAATTACGGGATATTTTTCAATTAATATTTTTGTGAGATTGTGGGGTGATGCGAGCAGTGGCAAATAGAATTTGTTGAAAATTGTATAATTGATAGGAAATGATAAGGATAAAATTAGAATAAATAGGTTTGTGGAGATAGTTGATAGAAAAAAATAATTGAAGATTAGGAATAAAAATAAAAAATATAATTACTAATTGAGGAAGTTGTTGGCTCCGGACACCATAATTGTCGCAAAACAAATGTTCTCTTTTTCGCTTTTTCATATGTAACTATCATATTTTTTAATTATTTTTACACAACTATCAATACAACTAATATATCTATTTTAACTTTATTTTCTTTACTTTAATTCATTACCCTATCATATCATATCATTTTCTCACGTTTTAAAATTTTGTAGACTAAAAATTTTTCATCAAAAGTTTTACTACTTCCCAAACATACTCTTAACTTATATAAATAGAGTTAAGATTTAGATTTTGTAAACAAAATTAAAATTAAGATTAAGATTTAGATTTAGATTTTACTAACCCTAAACCCTAGCCGTACTGTTTACACTCGTAGTTCTGGATAAGATCGATTGAGGAGCATACACAACACATTGCAAAATTCGAAATCAGTGATGGGACCTACTTCCACTTAAGGGCAAGAGAGGACGTTTTGTTTTCCATTTATAAAAGAATTATTAATGAGGGGGCCTCCTTGCATTTAAGGCTAAGCAAATGACCAGTTACCATCACGTATATCGTGTAGCTCTGGTGCACTTGTGTATAAATTTTTTTTTTTAAAGAAAAATAATGAAACCTAAGTGTTTTATTTTTATTTTTTTTGAGACTTGCGGATACAACTTAATTTAAATCTATATTTTTTTTGAAACCTATATTTTTTTAAAAGAATCTACGAGTCTCTATAAATAATAAAACTTAATATATATGTTAAATATATTTAAATTAATAATTTTATAAAAAATTTAAAAAAATTTACACCCTAGTACACCAACCGGAAGCATAAGATCAGGCCGTAGCATCCGCACCTGACGCAGCCACGTCCAGTTTTAAATTTCCCCAGCCCCGCTCCACGACACCATCGTTTTCATGCCACCTGTGCTAGTCTAGTTTATAATCTATGCGAAGTGATACGGTGGAAATTTTTACACGCTTCCCTTAGTTGTGTAAATTCTTTTTTTGTGCTACACCGAGCTGATTTGTGAGATCTACAGAAGTTGGGATTTTGGACGGCGACCGTGATAAAGAAATCAGATGGGAGAAGAGTGGCGACGAGAATGAAAGAGAGGCAGATAAGTTACCGATGGAAGAAAAATGGAAGACGATGTCGGTTTCTCCCTGATTCTAAGTTCGTATGCACCGTTTGCTATCAAAATAAAATAAAATAAAAATGAATGGTGATTTTGTTAGGCCCGGCAAAAAAAATATTTTTTTATTTTTTTATAAACATTAGAGTTAGGTATATTTAACTTATAAATTAAGTTTTAACTTTTTTATATTTTTAAGTATTTTTTATTTTTAAACAAAGTAGCATTTTCGTAATTTTCTGACTCAGAAATTACGAAAAATGCCACAGTATTTAAAAATAAAAAATAATTAAAAGTATTTAAAAATAATAAAATTTGATTTATAAGTTAAATACACATAACTCTATTTGTTTAAATATATATATATATATATATATATATATATATGTTTTTTGGCGGGACGCATGGGAACAGCCATGTGCCCAGCGATGCGAACACCCCTCAGTAAAAATAAGTTAGTATGCACCGTTGAGGTTTTAGTGAAGATTGGCTAATTAGGGAGCGGGTGTGTAGCTGCAAGCAGGGGCTTGGTGAGAATTTGGGCGCACCCATGCGTGCCGCACTGATAGACCCGGGAGCAAAGCCAGACTGAAATACATAGTTGCAGTAGGAAATAGAAATAATCGAGCTCGAGGTTGTCCAAAAAATCGTTGTTGCAAGTTCTTGTTGTTACCAAACACACCCATATGCTCTAAAAAAGGAAGACAAGCCTTGGTTGGTTGGCACTTGGATAAATGGACAGTAGCTTGGAGATTGATGTACGTGAGAATGTAAAAATTATGTAAGATTCTTGTATTAAAATTATATTTGCTGGTAACTTTTCAATTTTTAAGACATCTTTTTCATTTCCAATATAATTTTACTTATTCTCAGTACAATTTTACTCATTCTTAGTATACATCATTACATACTCATCCAAAATACAAATTCAACCCAAGAATTTTATATATTAAAAACGAGCCCTAAATATATTATATATAATGCACTTATATATAATTATTCACTCAACAGGATACTCATACGGGTTGGTTCTAGGTCGGTTCCGAGCACCCAACGTGTTTATCCTACCTCAGCTCTTACCCATATTTAGTAGAATGAATAATAATGTATACACTATTCATATCAATAGGTAATATTTCTTACTTTGTCATACTCAATTTAGGATCGGGTTGGTGAATATTCTACCTAAATTGCACCCCTAATATAAACAAGAGAGAATATAAAAGTATTGAGGTAGTCACGCAAAAAAATTTATTCTAAGGTGAATGAGACGAAGGATTGCGTAACAAGAATTATGAAACTATGGTGAGAATAAAAAAAGTAATTTTTTTAAAATAAAAAAGTAAAAATTTATTTTATACATATAGCATTTATCTCTAATTCCTTATATATGCATAATGTTTCGTAGATTTTTCTTATACCTATAATATTTTGTTATGAATTTTTCTCGTGTCCATGTTGTCAATATAATTGTTATCTGCCATGTTGAAAAGACAATTTGCCCCTTGAAAATCTTCTAAGTATAATAATTCAACTCTAATATGATTCAATTGATGATAATAAATCACTACTAGGTGACATTAAATGATTCAATAGTCATATTAAGGCTGAATCATTTAACTAAAATAATTTCAAAGGAGTAAAATCATTTTTCTAATGGAATAGATATTAATTGTGTTAATAACATGAGTATAATAGAAATTTATAGTAAAATATTATTGACATAAGAGAAGTTTGTGAAATATTTTGAGTATATTAGGGATTGTATGTAAATTTAGTTCGTACAAAAGATTCTTACATTTTCACGTAAAATTATATTGAAAATTAAAAAAAAAAAACATTTTCAAAAATTGATTATTGTCGTCACATCCAAAGCCCATGTCATCCAATCGTGTTCCTTGGCCTTTCGGAACATTTACTCGCGACCCAGTCACTGGCCCCACGTCTATTAATAGGAGAGAATACAATGACGTAGGATGCTGCTGGCAAGAGCTGACTGCAAGTAATTAGACAGATGGTAGTCTTTTTATGCTGTGATCCATGCACCACGTGATCAACTACATGTGCAACCAATAAAAGGTGCAGTGCTTTGTGCAAATTTTTTTTAAAAAACTTTCTATGCAAGTTGAAAATTGAAATGCCTATTGCTCATCGCGTGATTTTATAAAATTGATATTCAATTAGAAAATAAATATTTATAATAAAATAATAATAACATACTATAAAACTAATATTGTTTGATAATACATGTAAATCTATGGAAACATTTCGAACCAGTCACACCCACCCCCTCCCTTCCCAAAATCTATTTTTACGGGGAGTGTTTGTTTATAATAAAAGTATTTTAAATTAAAAAAATTTCGCTCTCAACAACTAAATTTTATTATTTTTCCCTTTTTTTATATAATTATCTTACTTTGTAATTATTTTTACATAATTATCCATACATTTAAACTATCTATTTTAACTTTATTCTTTTCAATCCTCGTAATTACCATTATCATATCATATTATTTTATCAAAATTAAAAAACTTTCATCGGCAAACGGCACACCCATCCTTGATTAGTGCTGCCCCTGTATTTTTTTTTTTTTTGATGAAAAGGATTGACCCTAGCCATCCCTCATCCATTTTGGGATGAAAGATGGAAAGAGCGGTCCAAGCACTGCATTGCCAAAAAATTATTTGTACAAATATTTGCTACAATAGCCTGTGGGGGGTTTCCCCACCATACATATTGGTCCAAAAAGGTAACTGACACAAAATCAGCTAAAGCGTGGGCCGTCCTGTTTTCTTGCCGAAGAACATGATGAGTCGATATTTGAGGATAAGCAGAGATCTCGGAGATAACAAGCCCTGCCGGTGAGGAGACAATAGAATCCGACACTAAGAACCTAAATAGAAGAAGTGAGTCCGTTTCTATCTGCACCCTATGAAGACCGGTATGGAGAGCCCGGTTTACTCCCATAAGGAAAGCATTTGCTTCCATGAGCAGAGGTTCAACAAACCCCATATGCCGCCAGCCCTTCGCCCCAATAAAGGCGCCTTGCGAGTCCCTGATAACTGCCGCGTACCCTGTAAACAAACTCCCACAATGTTTCCTAGCATCAACATTTATCCTGAGGACTCCCCAGTGGCGGCAAGGTCCACCTAGGTACCAGAGGTTGGTCCATTGCACCATCTCTGCATAGGAGCTTTGCACGATTATGTTGCTCAAGAAACTCAAGGCACCAATCTGTGATACCAGTAAGCTCCGGCTGTTTCCCTTCCTCCCTGTACCTGTTATGCATAAACCACACTCTCGAGCAAGATAGAATGAAAAGAGCTAGATCTTTTATCCTTTTTTTTGTACCAGTGACCTCAGGGCAGCCTCAATCGACGCCCCTGCTGGGATAGCTCTCAAAAACGTAGACCACACACCTCTTGTGCACGGACATCCCACAAACAAGTGGTTTGCATCCTCGACATTGGACCTGTAAAACAAACAAAGAGGGTTCACCCCAATGCCCCTCCTCTGCAAATTCGCCAATGTTGGAAGGGCGTTCCTGAATAATCTCCATCCAAAGATGAGTACCTTGCTGGGGAGCTTCGTTCTCCAAATAGCTTTGAAAATACCTGCATTTGATGGGTAAATAGCACACGAAGTGAGAAATCTATAAGCTGATCTGACAGAAAAAGCCCCATTGGGTTCATGTTTCCAATACACGGCATCGTCCCCACCCAATCGAGAGAGGGGGATTAGGTTGATCGGCTGCCATCCCGACTCGCCCACCGCTGGCACTACTAGATCCCTGTTCCACGTATTTGTGTCGTCGTTGATGAACAAGCTAACCGAAGCGTCCTCCGATATTGATAAAGGAAGAGGGCCCGCTTTTGTTACCACATAATCTAGCCAGCAGTCCCCGAAGAAACAAACCCGCTACCATTATCAATTCGCCATCTGCATCCCGGTCGAATTGCATCTCTGGCCTTTAGAATGCACCTCCATGTGAAGGAATCAGCCGCTCTCTCCCTACATTGCCAAAAGTCATCATTTGGGAAGTAACGAGCCTTTAGCATCTTGTAGCAGAATGAGTTGGTGTTTGTTATCAGCCTCCATGCTTGTTTTGCAAGCATTGCTAGGTTAAAGTGGTTGATATCTCTGAATCCCAATACTCCAGAAAGCTTTGTCTTGCACATTTCGCTTCATGCAACCCAACTCATTTTACGTTTGTTTCCTTGTTCGCCCCACCGGAACCTGCTAAATAGTCCGTTGAGATCATGGCAGAAAGTCTTAGGTAGTAGAAATATGCTCATCGCGTATGACGGGATAGCCTGTGCAACAGCCTTAATCAGAATCTCCTTCCCACCCCATGAGAGGAGTTTACCCTTCCACCCTTGCATTCTTTTCCATATGCGTTCTTTTAGGTACTTGAATACGCTCGACTTTGCTCTATCCAGCCATGCTGGGAGGCCAAGGTAATGTTGGAGCTCGTCACCCGTCGACCCCAGCAGTTGGGAGACATCCCGCCTACTAGAGCCATCCATGTTGGAGCTGAAGAAAATCGCCGTCTTGTCCACATTTACCACATGACCTGACGAGTGTCCCCTGCACGTAGTGTCCCCTTTGTGCTGTGATATATGCACCCCGTTATCAATGGACTTCGGTCCTGTGCTCCCGTTAAATTATTAAAATGTCACTCATTTTCAAAAATAAAAAATAAATATCTAAAATACTTAAAAATAGTAAAAAAAATTTCATAGATTAAATATATTTGAGCTAACAATTTTATAAAAAAAATTCAAAAAAAATAAAAATATATGTGTGTATGCGCCCGGGAGCATGCAACACTGCATGCTCCCATGCTCCCGGGAGCATAGGACTGAAGTCTATTATAAATTATATTCAACCAAACAAAAGGTACAGTGCTTTGTCTAAACTTTTTTTTAACTTTCCATGCAAGCTGAAATGCTTATGTTTTGCTTACCAAGTGATTTTATAAAACGTAACACTATCATTAATTGGAAAACAAAAATTTATTGTAAAATAATAATTACCTATTATGAAACTAAAATTGTTTGACAATACTGATAAATCTATTAAAACTTTTAAATCACAGGTGTGTTTGGCAATAAGTAAAAACTGTTAAGATAAAACTTTTTTAATCATTTTTATATCTTCCAATGCAAGTATCACACTTTTCAATCATTTTTATATAATCACCAACACAAGTAACTTATCTATTTTAATTTTATTCTATTTCTCTTCATCATTACTCCTATTATGTTATATCATTTTTCCTAATTTTAAAAATTTTTATATTAAAAATTTTTCATTAAGAAATTTTATTACTTTCCAAATACACATTACACACCCCAAGTTATTGCATGTATGACATCACTTGATGATCAAATGGTTGACATGAGTATGTGTAAGTGTTTGTAGTGTAGGACTCATGGAATCTAAGGTTGGGTAGAAGAAGCACTTGCCTCGTTTGCCCAATTACCGTGCTCTCCATTAATTTTTTGATCATCCAAGATGAGAGAGGGATAAAAAAAAATGTACTGCATCTATATGTACTATTTTGAATTAATATTTATTTACGATATATTTTAAATCAGTTAAATAGTTTTTCAATCGATATAAAGGGAACTTGAGCTCTTTACCATTTGGATTAAGTCAAATAGTTTAAATTTCAAAAACCATATTTGTTGGCTCCTAGCCAAGCATTTCCACTTTTTTTTTTGCAAAATGAAGAAAAGTCCACTATTGATCGCTGCCCCAACAAAATGTTGCTACCTCATTTACAAATCAGTCCTCTTTGCTAATTAAACACAGTTGCGCCGCTGGTAAAAAATAGTAGAAAAGTTTTTGAGTTTGAGAAAGACAAAGAAAGAGGGAAAAAGAATCCACGTATCTTTATTTGCAAAGCTTCTATCCATTGTTTTCTAGTTATATATTTGCATTATAAAATTCTATGCAGACTTTTTGCAATTATCTGCATTCTCTTACCATCTGCATGTATAATATATATCGATAAGTTTTATTTTACAAAAGCCCCTTGTTTAGTATCTTTGTTTGTTTGCAAAAGTATTACGCCTGGACACCACGACGCGCGTCGCGTCGTGGCGTCGGATAGTGGCTATCTTATAATCTATTAGTGTTCGACGTCGGATAGTGGCTATCTTATAATCTATTAGTGTTCGAAGCTGGTTAGGGGCATTTATACCCTACTAATTGTTCGTGGAATTTGATCTCGATATTTATAAATAAGAGTTTAGGGTATCTTTTGAGATATGCGGAGCATATTTTCTTCATAGTGAATAAACTTGATATGCAATATAAAAATGTCATAATGTACAATATCAATAAAAAGGCATTATGCCTAAGCAAAGAGGAATATTTGACCAGCCTTTTTAAAATTTTATCAAACACTTAGACTTAATTAAGGATATATAATAGTATTTTTAGATTATGTTCAATGTTGATGTTCGTGAGTTAGATTATAGTATTAGGTATAGACTTAAAATTTTGAAATTTTAATAGGATAAAAAGGTTATAATTTTTAATTAGACCATTCTTTAAAATTTTCTAACATAAAAAAGAAAATCTTTAAATTTTTTATAAAATCGATATGATGATATTCCCTACTATATACACATTTGAAGGTAGGGATGGGACTCGGTTTGGGTTCAATCCTAACCCAACCCGCCAAGCTCAAATTGGAGTAGTATTAAAACTATATGTTATAACTCAAGCCCGATTTACCAAATCCGAATTGAAAACGGTTTGGTCTTGGGTTGAAGTAAACCTAAACTCAATAAGCCCAAACCCAAATTATATATGGCATATTGTAGCACCCGCCGTGAGCGCTACGGTGGGCTCGTAATGGTTTCCCGGGCCTTGAAAATGTGGATCGTGTTGAAAAGCAACGTGGCTTAGATTTCCTGCATTCACATGGGGTAAAACGCATTAGGCTTCATATCTTTTAGGAAAGTTGGCGTGTGGGTATTTTCTCGTGATTTCGGCAGCATAACGGCTAAGACGGGGCTTTCCGTACACGGGTCAAGTCACAAATCCGGCAGCATAACGGCAGCGTATTATGCTGGGATCCGTGGACCCGCGTGCACCCACCTTGCCGGGGCGTTAACTCAAACACGCACACATAAAAATAAAGAAAAATAGAGTCGCCACTGATCTTTAAAGGGAGATCAGACCCTGTTTAAAGAAATAAGGCACTAATAATACAGAGATCGGGTTCCGGCCTACGGATTGAAGCAAATATGGAGAAATCTGCCAACCCGAGGCGGTTTACACGGCGTGAAAGGGGGTAAAATGAAAGATTTGAGAGAATGGGAGAGATGGAAAGGGGGCGTGGAAGAGAGAGCGTGGCTTGGAGAGCGTGAAAAGCCGGGACGCCGGGGCGTTGCTGCAGACTCCCGTCCTCCCCTTTGGGATGTCTCTCTTCAAGTCTCAAATGAGGAGGGGTGCTCCTCCTTTTATAGATATAGGAGTGGGCTTTTGGGCCACTTGGGGTCATGGACTTGGTCCATGGGCTTGGGCTTCTTGAAGAGTTGGACTTGGTCCATCTACTTGAGTTTGGGTTGAGACCATGGGCCTTGGGCCACTTGAAGGCTTTGGACTTGGTCCATATGCTTGAGTTTGGTTTGAGATCGTGGGCCTTGAGCCATTTGAAGGTTTGGGCTTGGTCCATATGCTTGAGTTTGGTGGACTTGAGCTTGGCTAAGCCCGTTTGCTTTGGGGTGGGCCGTTGTAGGGGCCCAGAATTGTAGGAAAGCCTGCTTCTGAGGCTTGGGCTGCATTGTGGAGCCAGTTGAGGTGGCCTGTAGGAGCTTCGCTCTTTTGTGGGCCTGGTCTGGTTGTTGAAAAGCCTTCTTCGAGGCTCGGTGGAGCTTCGCTCCTGTGGGTTGAGTGCGGAATGGCCCGCTTAGCTGGCTTGAACTTCCTTTTGTGTCTTGAATTTGCTTGGACTTGTAATCCATTTCAATTTATCCATATTTGGGCCCAACGGTGGGGTGTCAACAGCTGCCCCCCTTTGCCAGAGCCGTCTTGACGGTGAATGACAAAGTACTTGACACCCCTTTTGGCATTGACCTGAACACTCTTTTTTTCTCTCTCTCTCTCTCTTTTTCTTTTTTTTTGTTTTTTTTTTTGTTTTTTTTTTGGGTCACTTCGCAATTTCTGCAAACTCAAGTTGTTTTTTCCTGCTATTGTCTAGAAGTTTGCCTTGCGAGCGGCGCTGTGGAACAATTTCCTCATGTAGCTTTGCCTCCCGGGTCCCAAACTTTGTTTGTTGTAGGATGGAACATGATATAAAAGTAATTTGTGTCATTTTTCTTTAGAACCACATGCCCCCATGCTTCGGGATGATGTAGATGCATTTTTCTCCACCTTTTCCTCTTCAGCCTTCGTTTGTAATTTTTTCTTTGTATCTTGAACTTAATGCTTCTCTGGCATGCGGCTTTGGTAAGTTGCCCCCATACTTCTCTGACATGCCCCCAGTCTTTTATTTTTTGTGCGCTTTTTGCCCCTTGTGAAATATTGTCTTCACCGGTTGTTGGCATTTTTCCTGCCAAGCTTGATGGAAAGACTATCTGGTAGCCATTTTGAAATATCCCTTGTGGTTGTGTTGACGGAGATGTATTTGTGACGGTGGGTTGATAGATGATGGTTGTGTGCCCTGCGCATTCTGCGGCTTTCGGGGCTAACCTTGTTGGCTGTTCGACTTCGTCGACATTGCCTGTGTTGATGACGGTTTGTTGAGGCTGTTTAGACGCCTCTGCTTGATTGTCTGTGTGAGGGATAACTTCATTTGTGACTTGTAGATGGTCTTTCCCATTTGGCTTTTCTTGTGCAGGAATTTCTTGAGATTTGTGCTCCTTGGCTAGTGTTTCCTCTTTTGAGGTGCTTGTCTGCTTTATTGATAAGATTAATATTTCACCTTTTGTGGTCGGGCATGATTGTGTAGAAAATGATGGCAATGACTGCTTTAGAGGAATGCTAGGAGTAGAGGTGTAAGGAGCTTTGGGGTTCTCTTCTGCATTTCTAGACTGCGGGCATGTTGGTTGGCTAACTGGGATGAAGATATTTTCTGGGGAGAAGTGAGGCAAAGTAGGTTGGCTTGCTATCTTGGGATGAGCTTCCGGATTTGTAGAAAAAGTATTTGAGGATGTTCTTTGGACAATAGGAGGTTTGTGCAACATAGGATTCTCTTGCATAGGCATGACGGATTTTCCCACTAAAATGACGGGCTCAACACATCTTTTTTGAAGGACAACGGAGTTGGCATTTCGGCCTTGTAAAATGATAGGAGCGTTATGGGGTCGGGCTTTTGTTATGAAAATAGAAGGGTCGAAGGTTTTGGCGTTACCCTTCACAAAATTGACTTTCATGCCAATGTCCGCTATATGAGATGTCGGGCTTGCTTGTTCAAGAAGAATTGCATTTTCTTGCTGTGGCCATGGGGAGATGGTGTCATGTCTGATTCCCGCCTCCACTTGGTCCCCGGCTTGGAGGAGTTGAGTGAAGTTGACATATGGGTGAGAGATGAGGTAGCCCGAGATGCTCGGGTGTGTTGAGTTGATGATGATGGAGATTTGCTCATCCAACGGCAACGGGCTTTTCATCTTCACCGCCAAGGCACGCCATCTAGCCACGTACTCTGAGAACGTTTCATCCTCTTCTTGCTTGAGTGCTTCGAGATCGGCCCTTTTGGGAGCCGTGTTTAGCATGTAGGAAAATCGATCCATGAAAGTGAGAGATAGATGCTCCCATGTTTTGATTTGCTTGCAGTCGAGCGACGTATACCATTCAAGGGCGTCTCCTCTCAGGCTATGTTAGAATAGCATGACCAAAATTTCCTCCTTTTTTACCAAAGGGTATAAAATACTGCAAAAGGCCTTGATATGGGCATGTGGGCATGAGTTTCCTTCATAGGTAGGGAGGGTTGGCATTTTGAAATTTTCAGGTAGTTGTGTATTTGGAAATGGGCATAAGTCTTCAATTTTTACCAAATGAAAGTCCTCCTCTTGCTGTCGGTCAATTTTTCTTTGTAACTCTTGGAGTTGGCTTTGAAACTGTATCTTGACCTCTTCTATTTGGCCTTGCACATTTGCTAGGCCGCGTGATCTTTGAGCTGGAACGGATTGTGAGCTCGAACTCGTTGTTTGTTGATGTTGTGATGAAGAGGATGACGCTTGATGTTGTTGTTTTGCCATTGATTGACGTTGCTCTATTATTTTGTAGAGCATGTCCTCCATCCGTTGCATTCGTTGCATCATCCGATCACATTTTTCAAATGGGAATGCAGTATTTTCCTTTGAAAGATGATTTGTCGGCTCCATGTATGCGATCTTCAGCTTAAAGGCAACTAGAACTTTAAGATATATAATTTCTTTACTCTTTTTTTTTTTCTTTTTCTCTTAACTTTTTTTTTTTTTTGCTCTCTTTTTTTTTTGCTCTCTTTTTTTTTTAACTCTTTTTTTGTTGCTCTCTTTTTTTTTAACTCTTTTTTTGCTCTTTTTTTTTAACTTTTTTTTTTAGTAGGAAGTCAAAGTAAAATTATGGAAACATGATATGATGCCCCCCGGTTTCAGAACCAAGGGTAGAAAGGTTGATTAATCATCTTCGAACTTGAAAAGCCATTGCTAGCTTACTGCCGCGTCGCCGTGATGCCTCTGGACGTTGCTGTACCTTTATGCCATGTCTGTGCCTTTTCCATATTGGTCTTGTCAGTGCCTTTATGTCATCTCGATTGTCTTGTCAGCCTACAGTTGACTTCTAGACATGTAAGCTTTATGTCACATCAATGGTCTTGGGTCAACCGTTAACTTCTAGGCACGTAAGTTTTATGTCACATCAATGGTCATTTCAGCGCCTTTATGTCATGTCAATTGTCTTGTTAGCATACAGTTGACTCTAGGCATGTAAGCTTTATGTCACATCAGTGATTAACTTGCTTTGCCTTCGAGATATGGTGAAGAACCTGAGCAATCAATGAAAATGGGTTAGCACTTGTAAACAGATACTAAAAAAAGCCAACCTTTAGATGGATACTTGCAAGTTCGGGTCCTTTTGTATTTTTTGAGATTTTATTTGTTTTAAGTTCCACGTGTGAGAATGTTCGAGGTCCACAGATTTGGGTTTGCCTGAGGCGTCTCTGGAAAAGTGACCAGTTCGCTTAAAGCGTGTCTGGAGAAGGACCAGTTCTCTTGAAGCGTGTCTGGAGAAGGACCAGTTCTCTTGAAGCGTGTCTGGAAGAATGACCAGTTCGCTTGAAGAGTGTCTGGAAGAATGACCAGTTCGCTTGAAGAGTCTCTGGAAGGAAGACCAGTTCGCTTGAAGCGTTTCTGGAAGTGTGACCAGAAAACACTCAGGTTATGAAAAAGAAGTGATTTTTACGCCGGATTTAACATTAATTAGCTTCATTCTTGCTGGAAGTTGTTCCTTTTGGCTCGTATTAGGTGCCTTGACAGTCACAAGGCGGTATCCAGCAAGTCTTCACGAGTTCTGTCCGTTTTTTGAGCTGGACGCCTCTAGACCTAAAAACTATTTAGGTTTCTGCACGATTTGGGCAGAAACTTCATAAACTCGCTGCCGGATGACGGGAAACCGCCCAGAACTCGCTGTTCAGCGAGGAAGAAGCTCCGATCTTCCAGTTTCTGACCCCCTTGCGCCGATGTAGACCTGCAACGCTGTCCCCAGCGGAGTCGCCAAGCTGTAGCACCCGCCGTGAGCGCTACGGTGGGCTCGGAATGGTTTCCCAGGCCTTGAAAATGTGGATCGTGTTGAAAAGCAACGTGGGCTTAGATTTCCTGCATTCACATGGGGTAAAACGCATTGGGCTTCATATCTTTTAGGAAAGTTGGCGTGTGGGTATTTTCTCGTGATTTCGGCAGCATAATGGCTAAGACGGGGCTTTCCGTACACGGGTCAAGTCACAAATCCGGCAGCATAACGGCAGCGTATTATGCTGGGATCCGTGGACCCGCGTGCACCCACCTTGCCGGGGCGTTAACTCAAACACGCACACATAAAAATAAAGAAAAATGGAGTCGCCACTGATCTTTAAAGGGAGATCAGACCCTGTTTAAAGAAATAAGGCACTAATAATACAGAGATCGGGTTCCGGCCTACGGATTGAAGCAAATATGGAGAAATCTGCCAACCCGAGGCGGTTTACACGGCGTGAAAGGGGGTAAAATGAAAGATTTGAGAGAATGGGAGAGATGGAAAGGGGGCGTGGAAGAGAGAGCGTGGCTTGGAGAGCGTGAAAAGCCGGGACGCCGGGGCGTTGCTGCAGACTCCCGTCCTCCCCTTTGGGATGCCTCTCTTCAAGTCTCAAATGAGGAGGGGTGCTCCTCCTTTTATAGATATAGGAGTGGGCTTTTGGGCCACTTGGGGTCATGGACTTGGTCCATGGGCTTGGGCTTCTTGAAGAGTTGGACTTGGTCCATCTACTTGAGTTTGGGTTGAGACCATGGGCCTTGGGCCACTTGAAGGCTTTGGACTTGGTCCATATGCTTGAGTTTGGTTTGAGATCGTGGGCCTTGAGCCATTTGAAGGTTTGGGCTTGGTCCATATGCTTGAGTTTGGTGGACTTGAGCTTGGCTAAGCCCGTTTGCTTTGGGGTGGGCCGTTGTAGGGGCCCAGAATTGTAGGAAAGCCTGCTTCTGAGGCTTGGGCTGCATTGTGGAGCCAGTTGAGGTGGCCTGTAGGAGCTTCGCTCTTTTGTGGGCCTGGTCTTGTTGTTGAAAAGCCTTCTTCGAGGCTCGGTGGAGCTTCGCTCCTGTGGGTTGAGTGCGGAATGGCCCGCTTAGCTGGCTTGAACTTCCTTTTGTGTCTTGAATTTGCTTGGACTTGTAATCCATTTCAATTTATCCATATTTGGGCCCAACGGTGGGGTGTCAACACATATATATTATATTTATTTTATACTCTATGGGCATATTTGTTTAACACAATAAATTTTCAATTTAAAACTTTTCACTCTCCACAAATATCTTTTTTTTAATCATTTCCATATATTCTTATATAACTAATATACCTTTCAATCATTTATACATAATTATCTATACAATTAATATATCTATTTTAATTTTATTCTATTTACTTATCATTATTACCCTTATCATATTAGATTATTTTCTTTTAATTCAAAAATTTTTCATTTATCATTTTCCAAGTATACCCTATATAAAATTTAGTCTCATTCTCTCATATATATTTTATTTATTACAGGCCCACTTACATAGAAGTGTTTCCATATACTCCCTTTAAAATTTAAGTTTTTGATGCTTAATAAAAAATTTAATTCATTTATTGTATTTAACATTATTTGTAAATAAAGCCCATGCACAATGATATTATACAAGTGAATGAGTTTCTAAGATACTATAAATGACGCTCAATATAATACATATAAATTTTACATCAACTATCAAAGTATTCAAGATTAAATGAGTTATATTGAAAAGAGGTTTCATAGAATTGTTATCGTTTATTTTATACCCCTATATATAAGAATTATCCCTCCTTAAGTCTAATTATATAATATAATATTAGACTTTTTTATTTTACTTTTAGGAAAAATGAGTTTAGTTTGGTGGTAATTTCATGACAATAAGAACAAAAATTATGTTGGGAACTTAGTATATATATTTTTTATCATTACTTTTTAATAACTTAAGGGGTACATGATTCAATGAATCTTGGTATACTTACCTTTGGTATACCTGGGTGTAAAAATTCATTTTTTAATTTTTTTATAAAACCGTTAATCTAAGTATTTTTAATCCAGTGATTTTTGAAAAATAGGGTCGTGTTAGTTATTTAAAAATGACTATAACAACTTTATTTTTGAAGAATAAAAATATATCTACAAATTTTGAAAAAGATAAAACTTAATAAATATGTTAAATATATTTAGATTATCAATTTTATAAAAAATTCCTTCCACCATGCAATGGGATGAATTTGAAATAAATCTCTCCAATTTTTCAATATTCCTAGCTATCGCTCTCTAAGAGATCCGTGAGTAATTAAACGAGGCATGTTTTGTAATCTTTGATAATTTATGGAATGATTGATCTTGACAAATATATCCAGTCCACAACACCGGAATTAATTCGCAATTACACAAGTTAATTACAATATATATGATAAGCAATTCAAATTTTGATAATTCGCAAACGTCATGGAATTTTTTCATAACAATATAATATATTTTGTAAAAAATTTATTATTATTTGCAAATAATTCAATTATGATAATTTAATTTAAACCTTACTTTAAATTTTAACTAAATATGATATGTTAAAAATAACGAGTCAAATTACTTTTGGAGGCCAAACCAAATATTTGACATTTATTTGAAGCAGAAATGCTTTCAACGGCTACTGTGGTCTTTTTTTCTTCTTCTTGTCTTGCTAATGACAGCAATTGTCTATTTATGTATCTGTTAAATAAAAACAAACTTGGTCAACCTTAATATACCTTAATTTTAATATATATTCATGACAAATTTCAAACTTGAATGAATGTTGATTCTAAAGTGATCATAATTAGATTTAGATGGGTAAATATACGTCTGATGCAAGCTTAAGGCCAGTCCGGAATTACTATTGAAAAATAAGAAACTATATTAAAAATTAAAAATAATATAGAAAACATAAAAATAGGACTTATATATTGATGACTGAAAAAATAAACAAAATAAAAATAAAATAGCCGTTCATCCGTACATTTAATTTGCTATCACAGCTGCCACTGTGAACAGCTAGAAATTTAATATTTTTATTATATTTTGAAAATCCCACCACGTATATGATTTAAAATACAATTTTGACTATCCATAGTGAAATCATAAAAATCGAATGGTATTAATTAAAAAACTGCAATAGAAATGCAACAATGGTACTATATATGTATGTTTTTAGATTACAAAAAATATATACAATAGTGTTTATGTAATCTGAAATGTCATTGATATGTATTTTATATAGATCAGTTTAAAAAATTATTTTCATATTGCTAAAATATTGAGTATCATTCATTATATGATGAATATATACTTTTTATAATGTTTACTTATTTAAAAATTACACTGATATGTGATTTATCTGATTTTTGCTACAAATGGCCTAAATTATATTTTTAATAACGTGTAGGAGAGTTTTAGAAATAAACAAAATTATTAAGTTTTCGGAAACCGAAGTCCCTCTTGAGCATTGTTGTATGGAGGAGACAGGTATCTCGGAGGATGCTTGTTAATGGATATTTTCATATGATTACGGGATAAGGCAAGGATAAGGCAATGAATAAAAAATATAATATTTTGAAGATTATGCCATTGAAGATTATGCCAATGATAGGAAATGATAAAGGTGGAGTTAAAATAAATAAGTTTAAGGAAGATGATTAGTATGAAAAATGATTAGAATACAGGAGTAAAAATAAAAAAGTATAATTATCAATTGAGGAAGTTATTAGCTAAGGAAACCTTCCCCAACAGTTTTCCATTGCAACCCATAACTATGGTAGTGCATGCATTGCTGCACACTTCATGGTAGGCTGGAAGGCATCCAACTAATTTTTCCACATCTAAATCCTTCCTTCAGTTCTGCCAACGGGATCCCTATTGGTCCATGCGCTATCTCATTTGTAACAGGTCATGGTTTCACTCTTAGTAGGTGCAACCGGACTTTTTGGGAGCTTTTTGATCCCCGTGAATCTTTAGGTATAGCAGTGTGTCTTCATATTCTTTAGGTGTCTCAAAACTTTATTGTAAGAAATATTGAGATTTATGTGAATATACTAATAAAAAAAAATTTTACTTTAGTTGCAACCAAGCGGCAGCTAAGTTGGACCTAGTGCTAGGTCTGATCCCTCCCTTTCTTCCTTGCAGGTGTTTAGCCCTCATGAGTTTATGAGAAATGTAATTTTTTTTTTTTTGGGACCTTTGATCTCCTTTTTACTAACATAAGTTGATATTAAAAAAAACAAATAAATTTCGTGGCTTGATATGCGATATGAGATGGCCTCTTCTCTACTAATGTAAATTGATATTAAAGTTTCATGGTTTCATGGCTTTATGCAAGATAAGATGGAAAACGTTTGTAACATTGTAGGTAAGGATTTCAATTGGAACAATAGAAAGGAAAAAAAAAAAACAAAAAAAAAAATTTCCTTCCTTCAGTAGCTATCGTACGGCCATGCTCGTGCTGCTGGTTGGCTTGATGTTGCTGCCATCCTAACCCGATAAAATTCCCAGTTAATTTCTGGCGACTAGTCCATGTCCTGAGGTCCCACATGTTTCCAGGCTTGCCTTTTACCCACACGCGTACACATTTCATTTACAAGTCACTTCTCTCTCTCCACTCTCATACACACCTCACTACTCGCTTCCCACCTCACTCCTCTTCTCACAGCACCCACAACTCACACCACAACATTTTTCTAACCATCTGATCACTATTCTGCCATGGACGAAGGAGAAGGAAAGCTTCATTTCGTGATGTGGCCATGGTTGGCATTTGGGCACACGATCCCCTACATGGAACTGGCCAGGTGCTTGGCTCAAATGGGCCACTGCGTCTCCCTCCTCTCCACCCCACGAGACATCGACCGGCTCCCCACCATCCCGCACAGCCTACGTTCTCGATGGTACTATATATGTATGTTTTTAGATTACAAAAAATATATACAATAATGTTTATGTAATCCGAAATGTCATTGATACGTATTTTATGTAGACAGTCTAAAACATTATTTTCATATTGCTAAAATATTGAGTATCATTCATTATATGATGAATATATACTTTTTATAATGTTTACTTATTTAAAAATTACACTGATATGTGATTTATCTGATTTTGGGTACAAATGGCCTAAATTATATTTTAAATATCGTGTAGGGGAGTTTTAGAAATAAACAAAATTATTAAGTTTTCAGAAACCGAAGTCCCTCTCGAGCATTGTTGCAAGGTGGAGACAGGTATCTTGGAGGATGCTTGTTAATTGATATTTTCATGTGATTATGAGATGAGGTGAGGAGTAGAAAATAAAATATTTTAAAAATTATGTAATTGATAGAAAATGATGGAGGTGGAGTTGAAATAAATAAGTTTGATAAAGATAGTTAGTATGAAAAATAATTAAAATGTAGGAGTAAAAATAAAAAAATATATAATTATTAATTGAGGAAATTATTAGCTAAGGAAACCCTCTCTAGCAGTTTTCCATTGCACTCCATAACTATGGTAGCTTATGCATTGTTGCACTTCAAGGTAGGTTGGAAGGCATCGAACTAATTTTCACACATCTAAATCCTTCCTTCAGTTTCGTAAACGGGGACCCTTCTTGGTCCCCGCGCTATCCGATTTGTAGTAGGTCATGGTTTCACTCTTAGCAGGTGCAACTGGAGTTTTTGAGAGCTTTCATCCCCGTCAATCTTTAGGTGGAGCAGCGTGTCTTCAGATTCTTTAAGTGTCTTAAAACTTTATTGTAAGAAATATTGAGATGTATGTAAATATACTAATAAAAAAAATCTTTACTTTAGAGGTCTGATCCCTCCCTTTCTTCCTTGCTGGTTTTTTTTTATAAAAAAAAAAAGAAATTACCCTATCCCAACTCCCTTGCACTAAGAGGGGAGAGAGGGATAAGGAGATCCGAGTAATTCATTGCCAACAAATTATCTGTACAAATTATTTTCAAAATAACTTGGGGAGGGTTATCCCACCAAACTTGGCTATCCAAAAAAGATATAGATACAAAATCTGCTAGAGAATGTACAACAACATTTCCCTATCTTAACACGTGATGGGCCAAAATGTGATGGGTAGATGATAGGAGAGATTTGATCTCCCCAGTGACAACTCCAATAGGTGATAGTATATGTTCGTCATTCAACAGATAATTGAAGAGAAGGAGAGAATCAGTTTCAATCTGTACTTGCCTCACCCTGATCTCAAGGGCCCATTTAAGTCCCAAAAGAAAAGCAATTACCTCCATAATCAGAGGTCCCAATGTACCTTTTCATCTCCAACCCTTAGCTGCAATGAAACACTCATTGAAATCCCGAATGACAGCCGCAAAACCCAAGGAGTGGTTATCTCTATGTTTTCGTGCATCTACATTCATCTTGAAAACCCCAATTGGTGGTTTGGACCATCTAACCACCAAAGACCGATCAATCACCCCATCCCGAATAAGAAATTTTGCCGTCCTGTGCTGCTCGAGGTAGTTCTCACACCAAACGATAGTGTTGGTAAAGACTGGTTGAATCTTCTCTTCCCTGAGCTTGTTATGCAAATACCACACCCGCCAGCAGTACATGATGAAGAAAGCAAGATTCTCCGGCTTGTTTTTTGAAACAAGAATTCTGAAGATATCTTGTACCGTTGCCCAGAATGTGGTAAGTCTTACAGCTTTCAAAAATATCCCCCTGGTGTGCTGACACCCCATGAAAATGTGGGTTGCATCCTCTGCTTCGGTTCTGCAAAAAAAGCAGCACCGATCCACCGCGATACCCCTCATAAGTAAAGAAAGGCATCTTTGAATAGCCTCCATCCGAAGATGGTAATTTTACTCTGTGGCTTTGTCCTCCATATTGCTTTATAAATGCACGAATTGGACGAGTTGTCAACAGCCAAGCTCAAAAGCTTGTAGGCGGATTTTATAGAATATATGTCATTTGGTTCATGCTGCCAGAACAATCGGTCCTCATCATCGGTTTGGGATAGGGGAACTTGGTTGATTTGTTGTCATCCCACCTCCCCCACTGCTGCTACAATCCTATCCATATTCCATGACTGCTCACCAGCATTTATGAAATGACCGATCAAGACATCATCCGGGATCGATAATGGTAGAGGGCCTGTTTTAGTCAGCAAGTCGTCAAGCCTTCATGAGTTTATGAGAAACGTTTTTTTTTTTTTTTTTTGGACCTTTGATCTCCTTTTTACTTACACAAGTTGATACAAAATAAATAAATAAATAAATTCCGTTGCTTGATATGCGATATGAGATGGTCTCTTCTCTACTAATGTAAATTGATATTAAAAAATTATAAAGTTTCGTAGTTTTATGGCTTTATGCAATATAAGATGGAAAACATGTGTAACATTGCAGGTAAGGATTTCAATTGGAACAATAAAAAATAAATAAATAAATAAAAATTCCTCCCTTCAGTAGCTATCATACGGCCATGCTCCTGCGCTGCTGGTTGGCTTGATGTTGCTGCCATCCTATTCCGATTAATTCCCAGTTAATTTCTGGTGACTAGTCCATGTCCTGAGGTCCCACATGTTTCCAGGCTTGCCTTTTACCCTCACGCGTACGCATTCCATTCACAAGTCACTTTTCTCTCTCCACTCTCAAACACACCTCACTACTCGCTTCCCACCTCACTCCTCTTCTCACAGCACACACAACTCACACCAGAACATTTTCTAGTCACCTGATCACTATTCTGCCATGGACGAAGGAGAAGGAAAGCTTCATATCGTGATGTGGCCATGGTTGGCATTCGGGCACATGATCCCCTACATGGAACTGGCCAGGTGCTTGGCTCAAATAGGCCACCGCGTCTCCTTCCTCTCCACCCCACGAAACATCGACCGGCTCCCCACCATCCCGCACAGCCTACGTTCTCGATTGAATCTCGTGAAGCTTATCCCGCCTCCCATCCAAGGCCTTCCGGAGGATTGCCAAAGCACCAATGATGTTCCGTTCGACAAAATACCCTTGCTTCAGAGGCTGCAAGATGGATTGGAAGGCCAGGTGTGCGCCTTCATTGAAGAAAATAATCCATTCCCAGATTGGATAATCTACGACATGGGCGTTTATCGAGCCCCCAGCGTGGCAAACAAGTACGGGATCCCGTCCCTCTTTTTTGGGCCGTTTAGCGCCATGACTCTCTCTTTCATCGGCCCTCCTTCTGTTCATTTGAGCGCTGGCAGCGATCGGATCACCTTCTCGCTCCAGCAACTCACTCAAACTCCTCCGTGGATCCCCTTCCCCACCACCGTCGGGTTTCGGTCCCACGAAGCCGCACAAATCCTCAAAGGGATGGCTAATTCATCATCGAGCTCGGGTGTGCCTGACGGCTATCGGCTAGGCATGACGTTCCAAGGATGCCACGCTGCGGCCGTCCGTAGTTGCACCCAGCTCGAACCGGAGTGGATTCCTCTCCTCGAGAAGCTCTACCAAAAGCCTGTCTTTCCCGTTGGCACGTTGCCCCCAGGCATCAGCATCAACGAAGACGAGGACGAAGCTTGGGTGGACCTGCAAGAATGGCTGGAATCAGTGCATAAGAAGCAAGGGTGTCGTGTCGTGTTTGTTGGTTTCGGCAGTGAGTTGAGATTGAGCAGAGAAAAGGTGCAGGAGATAGCATTTGGGCTGGAGCTATCTGAGCTGCCCTTCTTTTGGGCATACAGGGGGGAGCCAGATCTGTTCCCGCCGGGGTTCCAGGAGCGGACCGAGGACCGAGGGCGCGTCGCCCTTGGGTGGGCACCCCAGCCTCGAATCTTGGCCCACCCATCTGTTGGGGGATTCTTGACGCATGGTGGGTGGGGTTCGTGTCTGGAGGGCCTCGCATTTGGAAAGCCGCTCATCATGCTGCCCATGACCGGTGATCACGGCCTGCTCACGTGCGCCATGGTCTTGAAGAAGGTGGGCGCTGAGGTACTACGTAGGAATGAGGAAGACGGATCCTTCACGCGTGATGCCGTGGCCAAGTGTCTGAAACTGGTGATGACGGATACTGATGAGGGCGAGTCTATCAGATCCAATGCAAGGGCGATGAGTAAGATCTTTGGCGATAAGGAGCAGAACAGTCGGTACATCGAGGATTTAGCCAACTACCTCGTCCAGCACAGACGCAAAGAACAGCTCTCCTCGGATTAATTCATTAATCTGTAATCACATATGTATATCAAAGCCATATCTAGTGGAATTGAAGGTATCTTATTGCTGCCTAATTAAGTTTGTAGCCATCGTATTCGTACATGCTAAGGTCTTACGAGATGCTGCTTCTATGAGCAATATGAGTAGTATTTATGATTGCGAGCCGAATAATATATGCATATATATTGTGTGATTTCGTGTCTTATTAAAAAAAAAAGTCATTGTGTAGCCGCTTTCATTTTTAAAATGCCGATGATGGATTAAAAATCTATTCCATTCACTGTATTTAAATTATTTGTTTAATTAAGAAATTAAATTTCATTTAAATTAAATATATGCATGGGTCGTATTTGCTTAAAAATAAATATAATCATGTGTGAATGAGGAAAAAGTACTTCGATACAATCACATATATATTAAAATATATTAATATTTTATAAAATTATTTATCTATATTGTAACAATAATTATATATATCTATATTCTTAGAATATATTAATATTTTGTAAAATTATTTATCTACATGGTAACAATATTTTTATATACCTACATTGGAGACCTCTATTATTGCCTAAGAATCTTGTATGTACATTTTAAGGGCTAGGTTTCTTGTGGCTATCATCTTATTAAGCTTGGAGAATTTTTTTATTTTTTGATTGTTCTAATTAGAAGTTTACTTACAATATTACATTTTTTCATTTCGCATTATATATTAAGCCCATAAATCTTATAAATTCTTATATCAATTTACATTTTTTGTTAAAACCACTGCAACGAAAGCATCAATAGCAACGAGCTTTTCAGTTGCTATTGATGCAATTTGGTTGCACGATCGTTGTCAACCAATTAGAAAATGTTTGCTAACATTATATAATAGCAACCAAGCTTCTGGTTGCAAATTGTGGCCTGCAGTAGCCATTTTCATCGACAAAAAAAATTTCGTTGCAAAAGGTCGACCCGATCTCAACCCAAGATTAATTGCAACGTGAAAAATGGTTGCAAAAAATAAATGGCCCATCCAGCCCTACATTTTATAAATTATTTTGTTGCCATTTTGCAATTACCTAAGTATAATAAAAAACACATAATTGATATTAAAAAAAATCTACACATTTTATTACTTTCAACATCCATACATAATTCAGAGTTTACAAAGCAACAATTTATTGACAGAGCCCAATTATCTCAACGAAATAGTAGCGCTGGTTTGGGAAGATTTAAATGTGAATGTGAAATTTTTTTAAAATAAGAGTGATGTGAGGTATATATGATGATAAGAATAATAATTAATAGTGAAAAAAATAAAGTTAAAGTAAAGTTATCTAAAAAAGAGTGGGTTGAATAAATTTAAAATAGTTGAGAAATACAATCGTATAAAGGAAAAGTTATTAAGGAAAAGTTGTCAAGTTAAAACTTTTCCATTTAAAACTTTTGACTGTATATAACTAACTTATTTTTTAATCATTTCTTCATATTTTTTTTACACAACTACCCTACTTTTTAATCATTTTTACATAACTATCAACATAATTAACTTATCTATTTCAACTTTATTTATTTATTACTCATCATTATCCCATTCATATTACATCATTTCAACTTTTCGTCCAAAATTTTACCCATTCAGATACGCCCCGTGATTATGCGAATGCAAGGATAATAACAGGGAATGCAGTGTACTTGACTGAGTCAGTACAGAGGAAAGTTATTATTATTATATAGTTTTTACACTGTTACCTGCCAGCAAACGGATGCAGAATTGAAAAACGGTGCACGATTATTAGCAGCACCGACGCGTGGAGGAAGCAAATGAGCTCGGCATTCCTGACACGTGTATATGGATGCCCGTGTAAACCTCGAGCAGACGGCTGGTCTTTCTATTTCAAATTAAATGCCTGGGCAGTGGGCACCTTGATATTAATTAAGACTTTGTTTACCAAGTATTTAAATCTAAAATGTTTCATTTTCAGTGACTATTTTATTTTATAATCATTTTTATATATTTTTTTATAAAATTATTCTACTTTTCAATTATTTATTCGCATCCGGTTAACCATATTATATTATTATCTATTACCCAAGATTTATTGATTTAAACGATGCTCCATCCTCTCTTTTTCTCATTAAAAAAAGGTGATTTTCTAAAAGCGTTTTCGAGTGAGGTGGTTTGTTTGGGCTGCAATAAAAGATGATTTTAGAAAACATTTCTAAAAAATCATTTCCCAAGCTGAAAGTCCAATTACCAAGAGGCATTATGAACAGTGTATGCGTAGAGGAGGGGGCAAAAAAAAGGGCTAAACCGAACGCATTTGTATGCGTGTGGGGTCGAAGGGACATGGACTAGTTGCGAGAAATTAATGGGGACAGGATAGCAGCAACGTCAAGCCAGCCAGCGGCAACAGCATGGCCGTATGATAGGCTATTGATAGCTAATGTTTTTGGGTACTGTTCCTGTGCAAAAATACATTTTTTATATTTTCTCTAGGAATTTTTTATATAAATATTAAACATATATATATATATATCAAGTTTTATCATTTTTTATAAAAAAATTTACATTTTTGATATTTTTAAAATTTTTTAAACCGCTCACGTTTTAGTAATTTAAAATTATAAAAAATGTAACCAATTTTAAAAATTCAAAAAAATTTATAAATTTCCAAAAATAGTAAAACTTCACTCATATGTTCAATATACTTAGTTTAATAATTATATAAAAAAATTCATAAAAAGTAAATAAAAAATAGATCAAATACACCGAGGTGCATTCGATCACCTTACGTTTTGTAAGATCTAATTTCATGCATCAGATTACACTCATATTCGGTGCACCTAAGTATATTTAAACTTTGTTTTTGTTCTTTTTGATAATTTTAAATGTTACTGATTTTAAAAAATTTTAAAAAATGGTGAAAATTGACAGATATATTAAATATACTTATATTACCATTTATGTAAAAAAATTTTAAGAACAAAAATTAAGTTAAATATACGAATGCACCCTCGTGCATAAGATTAAGTTTTTTTTTTTTTTGAAGGAATGATTGAGACGTGAGAAAATGAATTGGATGCCTTATTGCCTGCCTTGAAGTGCAGTAATGTACCGGCTACCAACCAATATGTACCTGCCTCCACTCAGCAATAATGCTCCGTAACGGGTTCCGGTTTCAAGATTTGACGGTGAGGGTTCCGTCTTCAAGGACTGACGTTGAGTTTTGAAAACGATAAATCAGAAAACCGGTTTGGTAAACCAGAAAACTTTTCGACATGTTTTCGCATCTAAAACCCGTGACATCCCAATCAAAAAAAAAAAAAAAAAAAAAAAAACCCGTGACATGGGACTGTTGCTGGCGTTGAATGTGCATGACATTAATGCATCTGAATTAAAGTTGGGCATTAACTGCTTGTTGTGCAGTTCCTCGATGACGATGCTCTCCTCTATTCGATGTCTCAGTCAGAAAACACGGAGCCCCACCAAGCATAACCACTAACCAAGTGCGATGCTCTGCTTTTCTCCCTCCTTGAACGAGCAAGAATGAGAGAGATACGAAAAAAAAATAACAGGAAGCGATCATTGGACATATGGAAAAATGACCGGCCGCGTTGCGGTTTATAAGGACTACAAATAGAGGGCTCTGAGTGCTGCGGTTGAGGAGGCGTTGAGAAGCGGCTCAAACGTGTTCGCCGGGGACCTCGGGAGGACCCGATTATAGCAGCCGGTTGCCATTTCCAGGAGTTTCTTTCTGGTCTCCGGTGCATATGCTTTTGGCACTCAACGCTGCTAAGGAGGGAGGCGGCAGCAACTTCGGGGACGACGAGCTGCGACGCCCTATGCACATCCTTCATTTCTTCCCATTTTTTTCTTTTGCTTCCTACGCCTCTGCACACTGTGTACGGGCTGCAGGATGAAAGACCCGTTGCAGAGACGTGACAGGTTTTGCCCGCGTCGTGAAAACTTTTCCTCCACGACACGAGTTTTCGTGTTTTGATGAGTAAAAATTATAAAATGATACGATATGATAAAGATAATGATAAATAATAAAAAGGATAAAGTTAAAATAGATAGGTTAGTTGTATGGATAATTGTGCAGAATTATTAAAAAGTAGGGTAGTTATATAGGAACATGTGAAAAAATAATTAAAAAATATGATAGTTGTGGCAAGTGAAAAGTTTTAAATTGAAAAGTTTTAACTTTGACATTTTCTATCAATTGCCAAACACACCCATAGTTGTTTAGTAGCTGGTGAAATTTTTGATGAAAAGTTTTTAAGGTAAAAATTATCAAATTGATTAAAAATGATGTGATATGATAGGAGTAATAATGATGAATAAAGAGAATAAAGTTAAAATAAATAGGTTTGTTGTATGGGTAGTTGTGTAAAAATGATTGAAAAGTATGTTAGTTTGTATAGGAAAATGTGAAAAATAATTATGAAAAGCGAAAAGTTTTGGCTGACATTTTTTTGCTCTAAACAAACACACCCTTAAATAAAAACTTTTTGATTTAAAATTTTTTTAAATTGAAGAAAATGACACAATATAACAAGAATATGATGATAAATAAAAATAATAAAGTTAAAATAAATAAATTAGTTGTATGATTAGTTATGGAAAAATAATTTAAAAATACAATAGTTGTATAAGAAAATGCAAATAAATGATTAAAAACAGGATAATTATGGAAAATGAGAAGTTTCATTTTGCAAAATTCTAACTTTAAACAAACACCTCCTTAATACTTTTGTTTTATTTCAAAAACTGACCTACATGTTATTAAAAATATAATTCAGGCCATTTAGATATTAGCGTAATTTTAAATAAGTAAAAGTTATAAAAAGTATATATTCAAAGCAAAAAAATGATTTAACACTTTTAGCAATACAAAAAAGGACAATGGCAGCGCCAGATAGCAAATTGAATGTACGGATGAACTGCCATTTTTATTTTTAGGGCATATTTGTTTCTAACCAAAAATTTTCTAATTAAAGCTTTCTATTCTTTATAATTACTATATTTTTAATTTTTTATATTTACACAACAAATCTATTTTTTTTAATTTTATTCTTTTTACTATTTATTATTATCCTTATTATATTACATTATTTTCTACCAATTCAAAGAGTTTCATATGAAAAAAATTTCATTCAAAAGTTTTATTACTTTCCAAACGCACAATGTTATTTTTTTTATTTTATATAATATTTCAATCATCAATATATAACAATCTTTTTTTCACTTTCTTTATTATTTTTAAATTTTTAATATCATATCTCATTTTTAGTCATGATTTTGAACATGTCTCAAGCTTGCTTGCATCAAACGTATATTTACATATTTAAATCTAATTATAATTACTTTTTTATTAGTTCTACAATATTACATATCCTCTCATATTATAATCAAGCTCAATAATTTTTACTGAAAACACCAAGAAGCTCCCACCTATCTACATGTAAGACGACAATAGTTTCTATCAATACAAATAAGAGAAAATAAGCTACCACCACAAAATCAACCCAGATGGTCAGAACTAGCATCCAGATATTGTTTGCCCCCATGGACAACCAACCGAGCAATGAAAAAAAAAAAATTCACCATTGAAAGCATTTATGCTTCAACTTAATGTTAATGTCAATTGCTTGGTTTGGCCTCCAAAAGTAATTTGACTTGTTATTTTTAACATATCGTAATTAGTTAAATTTAAAATTTTAATGTAAGATTTAAATCAAACTATCATAATTGAATTATTTTACTCCAAATAATAATAAAGTTTTTACAAATATTTTATAGTTTATTCTAAGGTGAATGAGACGAAGGATTGCATAACAATAACTAAGAAATTACGGTGAGAACAAAAAAAAATTATTATTTTTTAAAATAAAAAAGTAAAAATTTCTTTTATACATATAATATTTATCTCTAATTCCTTATACCCGCATAATGTTTTATAGATTTTTCTTATATCTATAATATTTTATCATAAATTTTTCCTATGTCCATGTTGTCAACATAATTGTTATCTGTCATGTTGAAAAGACAATTGTGACCATTGAAAATTTTCTAATTAAGATAATTAAATCCTAATATGATTCAATTGATGAATCAATACTATGCGAACTTAAATGATTCAATAGTTATATTAAGGTTAAATTATTTTAATTAGAATAATTTTAAAGGAGGAAAATAATTTTTCCACTAAAATAGATAACAATTATGTTAATAACATGAGTATAATAGAGATTTATAGCAAAATATTATTGATATAAGAGAAATTTGTGAAACATTTTGAGTATATTAGAGATTATCCGCAAATGTAGAATTCTTCCATTTCCACATAAAATTATATCAAAAATTAAAAAACAAACATTTTCAAAAATTGAATATTGTCATCACATCCAAGCCCATGTCATCCAATCGTGTTCCTTGGCCTTTCGGAATATTACGTGACCCAGTCACTGGCCCCACGTCTATTAATGGGAGATACTACAATAACGGATGCTGCTGGCAAGAGCTGACTGCAAACAAGGAGGCGTGATTCTTTACGTCCGGGCTAAGTCCCAGCCAACTGCGTCCACCCATTATCCGCCGCCAAATCTAGCGGGAAGGACGACAGCCGTGCGATTAGGGGTGCAACTCGGGTCGGAGTGAACCCAAACCCTAAGCCAACCGGGTTGGAGTAAACCCAAATCCTAAGAATTTAATTCGGGTTCGGACCGAGTTCGGGTCGAGTCCCGCGTTGGTTTTGGTTTGGTTTCGGATTAGAATTCGGGTTACCAATAAACTGTTTTTTTCCAAATTTAATTGTAATCTAAAAGAAAATTATTAGAATATACATACATGTGTTTATGAAGTCAAGCCTCACGCTGAATTCTACAACATCCTTTCAAAGAATTCTGCAACATCATGCTGAATTCTGCGATATTCTTTGAATGAATTTTGTAAGTAATTTTTCGGCACCCTATAAACACAAATAAATGACAAATTAGTTAATTTTATGACTAGTTGGTCATTTCTATTTAATAGCTAATGGAAATGACTCAAGTGTAGCAAATAGAAAATGAACATATCATACCAACTTTGTAATCGAAACTAAACATTATCATACAAATTGCTAAAATTAAATTCAAACTGAATATTTATCATACAAATTGCTAAAATAGAAATTAACCACTTGTCATACCAATAAACTTAAAATATGAATCGAATTTATACTACAACCTGAAATTCAAACTAACAAATTTCTCATACTAACAGAAAGTATAATATGAAATAGATTTATCATGCCAACTCAAATTCAAACATAATCCACATAACAGTTATTCAAAGCAACTAAATCTAAATACACTAAGCATAATGGTTCAACATTCCAATCTAATTTAAGTGCAATCCAAATTTAAAATGACAATATATACAAATCTCAAGTTTAAATAAGTTTACACCTACTTTTAAACAAATTCAAAATTCAAATGAGTTCATGTCTCCAAAATTTTCAAAAAAAACTAAAAAACTATTCAAAGACTTCCAAGTAATTTCTCCCTTGATTTCCATATGCATTTCTAATATCAAGTTCTTCCTCCTCAATTTACATCTTTGAAATAATATGCATCAACCTAGACAAAAAAAAATGCATACAACTGGTAATAATAAGAAAATAATAATCATAAAAAATCATCCTAGAAATTAAGTTACCTCAAGCATACTTTGGTAATGGAGGAAAAGGTGATTTGTCTGAACTAGAATTGGTAATGCCTGAAACATGTATATATATTAATAGAGGCGTGATTCTTTACGTTCAGGCTAAGTCCGTCTAACTACGGCCGCTGCCCGCATGCTGCCAACGCGCCACCCGCAGGCCGTTGGATTCAGCGGGACGAACGACAGTCGTGCGATGGAAAAATTTCAGCCTGCTCCCTGGACATTCAGCAAAGGCGGAAAAAGAAAACGGAAAAATTCAAAGCAACCATCTGCTGCTTCTTGTTGGAACCCGGTGGCCGCCCCCTCACCTTCTTTCATAAACGAGGGCGCGGTGGAAAAGAAAACCTGCCGCTGTTTCCTCCACTAGGTGGTGTCGGGGGCGAAGGTAGAGGCATGGAGTTGATGGGCGTCGATGTGAAAGCCACAGTGCCACCGGCACCGTACTTCTGCGGCCGGCCGCGCTTTCTTCTCATGGGTTGATGGTGGGCAATGGGTGTGGTGGAGCCCACAGGGGCGACAAGAGCTTCGCCCTCGCCGTTGTGGAATGTAGGGGAATTCTCCGGCGGCTTGTAGACGGTTGCTCCATCACTAGTCATAACTAATTTCATGCCCTGCATCAGCGGCAGCGTTGGAACGAAATTATGCTGAAGATTTACTGCGGCGCTTACCGATTCTCTACCTACCATGATCACTAGGCTCGGATAGGAATTGATCTCGTCATCATCCTCTCTTTCTCTTGCATCAAATTACAAAACACGAGAAAACCAATCGATCTTCCATTTTACAAAACTTAAACCATAGTTAAACTTCAGAAACTTGCAAAAAAATATCAAATTCTACAACTGCAATGCTGATTCAATGAAAATCCTACCAAAATTCGCTGTCTTACAAGCAAAACCAGTCTCCCAGAAAATGAAAATTTTTTCACAACTCCAATTCCGATATTAAACCCCAAACCCTTCACTGATTTTTTTTTCAAAGAAAAGACAAAATAAAAATTCAACCAGCTTTTTATCAAAAAATAAAAAATAAAAAAATCAAGCGGCAAAATCAACTATGCAGACGAAATCCTGGCGAGAAGATACTGCATCAAAAAGGGGGAAAATTACAAAGATTTCTAACGAGTAACTGAAAAGGCCCTGCATTTCACCCTGTTCACCGACCTTGAAAATCTCATGGTAATTCCAACCCGAAAAAACCAGAAAACACCACAAAAATCAAGGAAAAAAAAACAGATGAGAAAATACAGAATTCAACGCACAGAAACGGAGAAAGAAAGAAAAAGAAATATAAAAATACAAAACCTTAAAAAAGAGAGAGCGAAAGCTATAGAGAGCGAAAAAGGGAATTTTTCCGGAGCTTCCCAGAGGTGAAACCCTCTCGTGTTTTCCCTTTTTATTTTTATCAAAATCCGTAGCTATGATTTTTCATGTCTTCTTCTTCTGCTTTTTTCAGCCAATGGGGAGCTGTCGACGGAAGAGGGAGAGAGAGGGGGTCGGCGGAGAACTCGATGCAGTGGAGAGAGGGAGAAAGAAAGCAGGCGGAAAGGCTCGCGGGAAGTCGATGCCGTGGAAGAAATGGAATCCGTGTAGAGAGGGAGAAAGATTACATGCGGAGTGGGTGGGCGGAGGGTTGCTTTGAATTTTTCCGTTTTCTTTTTCTGCGTTTGTTGGAAGTTGCAGGGAGCCGGCTAAAAATTTTCCATCGTACGACTGTCGTTCGTCCCGCCCAATCCAATGGCGTGCGGGGAGCGGACGCAGTTAGGCAGACTTAGCCCGGGCGTAAAGAATTATGTCTCATATTTATTAATATTACAAAAAAACATGTATAAATTATGAAAAATTATATAAATTACACCGGGTTCGGACCGGGTCGGGTTTTGGTACCGGGTTGATGTGAACACAGTTTTGGTTTCGGGTTTCTACAGGTCGGGTTGAAACCGGTTCTATTTTGAAAAAAATCTAAAAAATAAAACCCATTTTTGGTTTTGGTACCGGATCGGGTTGGGCGGGTTCGGACCGACCCGGTACCAAGTTGCACCCCTACGTGCGATGGAAAAATTACAGGCGGCTCCCTGCGACTTTCAGCCAAAGGCGACAAAACAAAACGGAAAAATTGAAAAAACCCTCCTCCCACCCACTCCGCCTGCTTTCTTTCTCCCTCTCTCCCATTCCGCTTCCCTACCTTGCCCGATCTCTGTCCCATCGTCCGAGCTAGGGAGATCTATCTCCCTCTCCCTTTCCGCCACCCGACGTCTCTCCCCCTCCCTCTCCCTCTCCCTTTCCAGCGTCGAGTTCTCCCTCTCCCAGTAGGCCGCACATCTTCCGGCGACAGCAACAGAGCTGTGAGATTTTTCGCCTCTCTCCTCTCTGGTCTCTCTTCGCCTGCTTTCTTTCTCCCTCTCTCCCGCATAAAGGTGGTGATTCTTTGAGAAAGTCTTCAGGAAAATCTGTTACAGAGCATCCACAAGTGGAAATGCAGAAGACAGATGATGGAGTTGGTGGTATTCTTAGCTCCCCTGGCCCCACCATTTCAGCACCAAAAACAGACACTGGAACTGTTGAGATTGAGCTTCCACAGGTTGTTAGCGATCTTTTGGTTCTTGCCTTGGATCTTGTCCATGGTATTGAACGTAATGGTCCAGAGATTGTGCGCCATGTCTTCCTGAGATTTAGATCACTTGTCTACCAAAAGAGCTTAGTTCTGCCACCAGCAAGTGAACCTGAGACTTCTGAAGTTCGTGCTTCCAAAACCAGTGTGAGCAAACCACTGTTGGAACTTGGAGTTGGTAATGCTGAGAGTTCTCCTAGAGGGGAGCGGATAGAACCACCTTTTGCTCTCAAATCATCAAAGCATGTGTCAAGGTCAGATGATCCCACAAAGATGGGCCACAAACGAGGTCCTTCTGATCGGCAGCAAGAGATGTCTGCTAAAAGATTGAAGAAGCTGAAGGAAATGAAGGCACTAGTTGCAGAGAAAAAGGCCGGAGGCCAGAAGACAGTAGAGGTGCAGAAGGGAGAGCACAAAGAGATAATTATGGTGACAAAGTCGGTCAAGCCAGCGGAGACTCTGAGGAAGCCGGAACTTGCAGCAAAGGCGGTGGTGCAAATAGCATTAATGATTAAATTCCCGCCCAAAACAGTGTTGCCATCTCACAAACAGCTGAAGGCAAGGTTTTCTCGATTTGGTCCGCTTGATCGCTCTGGAATTCGGGTGCAGAGGCTGCATACGATCATGCCATAAAAAATAGCAGCATGTTTGAGCGTGTAAGCGTGAGATACTATGTCAAAGAAATTGAAGCACCGCCATCAGAAACGCCGGAAGCCAACCATCAACGGCGGAGGACGATCCTAATGATTCCCTGCAGCCTAAGCTTGGTGGCAACGAGTTCTTGAGTGAGCCAAGGACGGTGGTTCATTGCCTACCACAGCCAGCTCTGCAGCTGAAGTCTTGCCTGAAGAAACCATCAGGCATTTTTCATCAACGGCACTCCCTGCTGCATTTTTCATGCATTTTGGAGGGAGAAATCGAGAGAAAAGGGGTCTCACCTGAATCTGGAAGGGAGTTCCGCTGATTGCCGGTGCAGAGAGGCTAGAGAGGAGAGGCGACAATGGGGAGCTGTCGACGGAAGGGGGAGAGAGAGAGAGAGAGGGCCGACGGAGAACTCGATGTCGTGGAGAGAGGGAGAAAGAAAGCAGGCGGAGAGAGCTCGCGGAAGGCTGGTTCGTGGAATTTGCACGCTGCCCGCAAGGATGAGTCAGCAATTTTTCCATCGGACGGCCACGACTCATCCCGCCCAATCCAACGGCATGCGGGTAGCGGACACAGTTGGCTGGGACTTAGCCCGGACGTAAAGAATCACGATTCAACAGTCAGACAGATAGTAATAGTCTTTTTATGTTGTGATATATGCACCACGTGATCAACTACATATGCGACCAATAAAAGGTGCACTGCTTTGTGCAATATTTTTTAAAAAACTTTCCATGCAAGTTGAAAATTGAAATGCCTGTTTCTCATCTCGTGATTTTATAAAATTGATATTCAATTAGAAAATAAATATTTATAAAAAAATAATAATAATATACTATAAAACTAATATCGTTTGATAATATGTGTAAATCTATGGAAACATTTTGAACAATTCACACCCTCCAATCTATTTTTTCTGGGGAGTGTTTCTTTATACTAAAAATATTTTAAATTAAAAATTTTTAATTAAAAGTTTTTCACTTTCAACAATTACTTTTTTTATCATTTATCATTTTTTATATAATTATCTTACTTTTTAATTAATTTTACACAATTATCTATATATTTAAACTATCTATTTAAACTTTATTCTTTTTACTTTTCATAATTAACATTACAGGGTATGTTTGACAATCCATAAAAAATGTCAAGTTAAAACTTTTCATTTTTCACAATTATCATATTTTTTAATTATTTTTTTCATATTTTTCTATACAACTACTCTACTTTTCAATCATTTCTACACAACTATCCACACAACTAACTTATCTATTTTAACTTTATCCTCTTTACTACTCATCATTACCCCTATCATATCATATCATTTGACAACTTTTATCTTTTAAAATTTTTTATCAAAAATTTTATTCATTACAAAACACACCACTAGATCATATTATTTTCTCAAAATTAAAAAGCTGTCGTTGGAAAACGGCACACCCACCCTTGATTAGCGCTGCCCCTGCAGTGGTTGAGGGGAGAATACGATGGTGTACGGATGCTATTGGCAAAAGCTGACTGCACGCAGTGTCCCCTTCGTGCTGTGATATATGCACCCCCGTTATCAGTTATATTCAACCAATAAAGGGTGTGTTTGGTTGGAGGTAAAACTTTTGATGAAAAGTTTTTGGAGTAGAAGTTGTCAAATCAATAGAAAATGATGTGATATAATAGGAGTAATGATGAGGAGTAAAGAGAATAAAGTTAAAATAGATAGGTTAGTTATATGGGTAGTTGTGTAGAAATGATTGAAAAGTAGGGTAGTTTGTATAGAAAAATGTGAAAAAATAATTAAAAAATAGAATAATTATGGAGAGTGAAAAGTTTTAGATTGAAAAGTTTTAGTTAACACTTTTTTGTCCTAAACAAACACACCCAAAAGGTACAGTGATTTGTCTAAATTTTTTTTTTTTTTTCCTTTTTAAAACTTTCCATGCAAGCTGAACTGCTTATGTTTTGCCTACCAAGTGATTTTATAAAACCTATGGCTATCATTAATTAGAAAACAAACATTTATCATAAAATAATAATTATCTATTATGAAACTAAAATTGTTTGATAATACTTATAAATATGTTAAAACTTTTAAATATCAGATGTGTTTGGCAATAAGTAAAAACTGTCAAGATAAAATTTTCATTGTCTGTGATTACTCTATTTTGTAATCATTTTTATATATTACTATACAAGTATCATACTTTTCAATGATTTTTACATAATCACCGACATAAGTAACTTGTCTATTTTAATTTTATTTTTTTCTCATGATTACTCTTATTATGTTATATTATTTTTTTCTAATTCAAAAATTTTTATATTACAATTTTTCATTGAAAAAATTTGTTACCTCCCAAACACGTTACACACCCCAAGTTTATTGCATGTATAGCCTCAACTGATGATGAAATGGTTGACATGAATGTGTACAAGTGTTTTTAGTGTCAGACGTATCCAAGTCAAGGTTGGGAGGAAGCGCTTGCCTCATTTGCCCAATTGCGCCTTTGGTACAGATGCTCTCTATTAGTTTTTTGATCTTCCAAGATGAAGGAGGTATCAATAAAAAAATTTTATTGCACATATATGTACTATTTTGAATTGATATTTATTTACAATATATTTTAAATTAGTTAAATAGTTTTTTAATCGATATAACTTTGGTTTGAAGTCGAGCCGAGAAGGACCCTATAAGGGGTGCTTGAGCTCTTTACCATTTGGACAAAGTCAAATACTTTAAATTTCAAAAACCAAATTTAAACGAAAATGCCACGGCATTTTAAAAATCCAAAAAATAATTAAACATAAAAAATGGTAAAACTTAATTTATAAATTTAATTTTGAAAAATAAAAAATATATTTTTAGGCCGAGTCTACACAAATAGCCTTTAAACTGAATTTCTAGTCAATTGCCGATGGCATCATCGATCCTACAAATTATGTCTTCGTGTTCAAAACAACTCCCAAAGTGTGGATTTGGAAATTAAATTTTTATTTTTTTCCTTTATTTTAAAGGGAAGGCAAACTGGCGAACTTTTAAGATCCAAATCCAATTGATTTATAGATGCAAGCAACAATTTACCGTAGAAATGCAGGGAATTGAAATCCCAATTACAGTAAACTACAAACAAGCTTACAAAACAATCCCCCCTTCTCATCTGGGGTCATTTGTAAAGCTGGCCAAGTTCACCGACTAAGCCAGTCACACGTGCAACCATAAATAAACCCGAACTTACTTGGGGTGCATTTATGAGATAATAAAAATTTAACATGAAAAAATTTTAAATTTGTGTAAAATGATATGATATAATAGAGGTAGGTTGTTAACGGATCGAGTTGGATAGGTTAGAGCCTAATCCTAATCCTAACTCATTTAAAATATTACAACTCTAATCCGTTTATTAACCTGTTTAAAAAACTTTAATTCTAACATATTTACAACCCATTTAATAAATAGGTTGTTGGGTAGTTAACGGGTTGTATAACAAATAACCTGAAAGCCTAAACTCTCGTCGATGATGATCTCGCAGGGAGAGACAAGAGGGTGTTTTCAGCGTATGTGAAATGAAAATAGAGCAGTAACGGAAAAATGAAATTAAGGCAGCAGTGGAAAAATGAAAATTAGATTACTTGCGGAAGACTTAAAAAGGAAAATAACCAAGAGGTTTACATGTATATATATAATACTTAAATGAGTTAAGGTAGTTAAATGGGTTGAACGAATTAAATGAGTTACTAAACGGATTGACGAGTTATAAAATCTCAACACTAATTCATTTATTTAATTAAATGGTTAAACGGCTTGGCGGATTATAACCCATTTATTCAAAAATCACAACCCAATCCCATTTATAAACGGGTT
Organism: Annona cherimola; assembly: GCA_030490835.1. Classification (NCBI taxonomy): domain Eukaryota; kingdom Viridiplantae; phylum Streptophyta; class Magnoliopsida; order Magnoliales; family Annonaceae; genus Annona; species Annona cherimola. The sequence goes on along the minus strand of CM059977.1, from coordinate 8,798,037 downwards.
GGACGAAGGGGTTGACGGGTTGACTATGATCATTAAAACTCCTAAATAGAAGTAATATGATGAATAAAGAGAATAAAATTAAAATAAATAATAATTTATAAATAGTTGTGTATAAATAAGGGGAAAGTAAGATAATTATATATGAAACATGGTTAAGAACTTTAATAGTTATATAAGAAGATGTGAATAAATAATTAAAAAATAAAATCATTTCGGATAGTGAAAAACTTTAGATTGAAAAGTTTTATTTGAACGGTTTTTATTTTAGCCAAACGCATCCTGAATTGTTTTTTTTGTTTTCGCAAATTGGTCATCTTAAGTCGCTTGGACGAGCAAGAGATTATGATCTATGAACTTGAGCCGAGACGGATTTGAAGTTCGTTCTTGAACTCTCTTTTCTTTTGGATATATTTGGGAAATGATAAAATTTTAATGAAAAGTTTTATGTGTAAACACTTTTAAATTGATAAAAAATAATATGATACAATATGGATAATGATGATAAGTTAATAAAATAAAGTTAAAATAAATAAGTTAATTATATAGATAGTTGTGTAGAAATAATTAAAAAGTAGGATATACATATTAGAAGATGTAAAGAAATAATTAAAAAATAAGGTAGTGATGGAGTGCAGAAAAATTTAAATTGAAAAATTTACGTGGAAAAAGTTTCATAGTTACAAAGCACCTTGAACTATTACAAATAACAAATGCAGCCAGCCGTCCGTTGTTGTTTTTAACTACCATCAGAGGAAGTAAGAAAAGGGCAAAGCCGAGGAAGACGGCACCTACGCAGCTTGGAGCAACAGATCACCAGAACCGTCCAATGTGAGGGACCCTTCCCCTTCCTTCCCCCTCTTTTCTCAAAATATTTTTGGTTCTGTCTTGGCCGCTATTCCCAGTCCGTTTTCGTAGGACTTTATTTTGCCTGTAATCAGTAAAAACCCAACTTTTTCACGCATCAATGGCCGCCGCCGCCGGCTTTTCTATCAAAAGATCGATGGCGGGCTACCGCTGCTGCGATATGCCCCTTCAGCTTCATAGGCTGCTTGCCCTTAGATTCCAGCCGCTCTCTTCTCTGCCGGACGATACGTGCCATGCGTTTTCATCTGTAGCCCAGAAAAATTCCACCTTTTCGATGCAAACGCAATCCCATGAATCTCTAGTCCGGCAAGCAACGGGCCAGTTGCTTCAGAACTGTCCCTTTGTTCCTTGCAGCTCCGCTGTATGGACTGTCGACGCCGTACGCGACGTCTTGAGGGCCGTCCCCAAGCTCTTCTTCCAGAGCCCACGGTCGGTCGGGCGGCAGGAGGGGTTCCGGAGGCGTGCCCCTCTGAAACAGAGGGACCTCCGGCAGGAAGCGGAGGACTTCCGAAATGGGCGTCGCCCACGTGGACCTGCTGCTTATCGGGAACCTCTTGTCGTTGAGCGGGGAGTCAATAGAGCTTTGGAATTCTACTCCTGGGTTGAAAGGGAATGTGGATTTGTTCACGTTGAGGCTACTTGCAGGGAGATGGCATATGTCTTGGTGAAAGGTAATGGCCTGAAGAAGCTTTGGCAATTCCTTAGGGAAATGGCTGGAAGAAAGGGTGATCTTGTAACTACCGCAACCATGACCTGTGTTATAAAGTTCCTTGGGGAAGAAGGTCTGGTGAATGAAGCATTGGCGACGTTCTATCGGATGAAGCAGTTCCATTGTAAGCCTGACGCGATCGCTTTCAACGTAATAATCTCCTCCCTTTGTAGAGTTGGCTATTTCAAGAAGGCAAGGTTCTTGCTGGATCAGATGGAAATGCCAGGTTCTAGGTGCCCACCAGATGCATTTACGTATACAATCTTAATTGGGTTTTATTGCAAGCATAGCTTGCAAACCGGGTGCCGCAAGGCCATAAGGAGGAGGCTGTGGGAGGCAAACCACATGTTTCGACATACGCTTTTGAAGGGCTTTGTCCCAGATGTTGTGACTTACAACTGCTTGATTGATGGCCTCTGCAAGACATATCGTATAGGCAGGGCACTTGAGCTCTTCAATGACATGCTTATTAAGGGATGTACTCCAGATAGGGTCACGTACAATTCCTTCATTAGATACTATAGTGCTGTTAATGAGATAGACAGAGCCGTTGAAATGTTGCATAACATGAAGTTGCGGAACCATGGTATCCCCACTTCCAGTTCTTATACCCCCATCATCCATGCCCTCTGTGAATCAAGAAGGCCAGTGGAAGCTCGAGATTATTTGGTGGAAATGGTGGAAGGAGGATCAATCCCTAGAGAATACACATTCAAATTGGTTTGTGATACTTTAAGCTTAATGGGTGTACCTAATTTGCCAAAAGATCTCCACCAGAAAATTGAACATGAGATCAAGAACAGATATCAGCAACTGATGAAAGTAAAGCCTATAATGGCCAGAAAGGATCGACTGATATATGTAGAAATCTGAGGGCAAGATAATGCATTGTTTTCCCTTACCAATCTTTTGGATAGAGACTTTAATCCCATTGAAAGACATACTCGAGAACTCAATTTTGATCATATTGTGTTTCTAGAGTAAGGGGATTTGAGTTGCTTCATGCTATTTGAGCTTCACTCAACTAGCTAGATTTTGCTGATCTTTCTTTTGCAAGGTTATCTCTAGATTTATTCCTCATGCTCACGCTCTTTTTTTTTTTTTTTTTTTTAATGTACAGTTCCTTGTTTAGAGCTATTTTTTAACTTAGAATATATTTAGAGCTAATATAGGAAATTTTCCAGTGCATCAGCTGTCAGGTTCTCTTTATTGTGTGAAATTGAAAATATACAATTCTTAAAAGCCATAATGGTGGATTGGGCTTTCGCACATAGAGTCTGGGAGAAGTGGGCTTCTAATCATATTGGTTCTTCTGGTAAGAATCATAAGAGCTAGTTCCCCTTTAAAAGATCAGTTTTTATATCTTAGGTATGATGAGTAAGAGTATCTTTGTCCATGCAGGTGAACCATTAAAGGCAGCTTTGCTACTTAACTATGATCCAAATGCGCCTTCCCGCCTGTTATCTGTTATGTAAGTTGTTTTAAATAATGCAATCATGGAGCATGCAGTCACGCACACGTACAAAACTAAACTACTGAAGCCGATCATTCTTTTTCCTTCTTCTTGCTTTGACTCTGAGGAGCCATTTTGACTGGTCCATGATAAAATGAATGATGTTGAAGAATATGAATGGTTGGTTTCTTTGTTCCAACTTCAAAATGGGTCCCATCCATGGTGTTACACAAAAACTTGCTTACACCAAATCGGGACCCATATTTAGATACCCTCATGCTGCTGCTGTTGTTCTGCGACATGGTTTCTGAAGTTTGATAAAGCCTGCATGCTAAGATGGGCTGTGCCTACAAATGAATGATGTTGAAGAATATGAATGGTTGGTTTCTTTATTCCAACTTCAAAATGGGTCCCATCCATGGTGTTACACAAAAACTTGCTTACACCAAAGCGGGACCCATATTTAGATACCCTCATGCTGCTGCTGTTGTTCTGCGACATGGTTTCTGAAGTTTGATAAAGCCTGCATGCTAAGATGGGCTGTGCCTACAAATGTTTTCCTTTTTAAATGTTGAATTGTAGGAACAGGGGTTTGTTTTTCTAGCTGCTTGTCCCGTCAGGTACCCTGTGGACTAAGACGCCTCTTGGCCATATTTTAACACACATCCAATGGTTCTTTCCTTGTGGTTTGGCAGAGAGTTCCACACTTCAGAAAATGCATTCAAAGTTGACTTAGCGGATTAATGCCCATATTGTGTGCTGTCAATGCAGAGTTCAGTACTCCACACAACGATACACCCCAAAATAGATACGGATTATAATCTTGGCTTCTGTGTTGGAAATTAGTCTCAGGAGCAGGACCCACCTGATGCTAACCATTGCCTTCTGTCTTCTGGTTTTGGAACAATCACTAAAAACCATTCATGCAGTTGGGAGTATTGAGTTTTATTTTCTTTGACTGTTGACATAAACTATTTTATCGTTGTTGTAAACTTCACTGGAATTGATGTTGGCCAGTTACTGGGACTATTGTCCCTGGTTTTAATGATCAAACTATCAAAGTGCCTGTTTGATTTCAGTGTTGTAACCCAATTGTTTACCTCTGGTTCTGGCAGAGCAGAGCAGCAGGGCATAAAGTTAAGGCCATTTGAGTTAAATCCTTTTCTTGACTTCTTCAAGCGGAATAATCTCCAGAAGGAATGCTTCTTTATTGGGCCAAATGAATGTGAGAACTGCCCCTTCTTTTCTGATTCTCATGTTGTAATAAATAGAACTAGGGATAGCAATATCATGAAGCATTTAAGCCAGAACAAATTAGGATCAAGAACTTGATGCCAAGTATGTTTCCTACATGAAATTGATGGCCTTTGTGCTCAGTCCAGTCAGGAATTTTATGTGGTTTATATCCCAGAGTAGCACTATTTGCCTGTTTGAAAGATCCTGAGATGCCACTCATAAGACAAATCCCTGTGTTTTTGGTGGAGGAAATAATCAGAAAGAATCTATTCAGTGTAAATATATTGACCAAGAGTGGTTGAGCAGTCAGTCTATACTTGGTTGTCGGCATCTGAATTATTTAGTCTCTATAGCAAAACAGATTGTACTTTACGTGCCATTCATTTGTCAACTTTCTCAAGATAAGTAACTCTTGATACCCATGGGATAACATTATTGTTTTTTTCGATATTCATATTTCATGTATCCTGGAGTTGCTTGCTTTTTCTGGTCTTAAGTGGTGTCCTGATGCAGATTTGGTGACATCAATCCATGAACACTGGTTTTGTGCAAGATGTGTGAACACGTCAAAACCTGCTGGTGAAGGCATCATCATCATCCAGATTGCCTCTTTTCTTTTGGTTGCAATGTAAGGGACTGCTAAATGGTCCTCATTTCATTTCCTTTCCAAATGGCCATTTCGTCTTTTTTCCTTACTGATCTTGTGGACATGGTTAGATGATATCGCATAAATTTTTTATTGGGTTTGATACTTCCATGTACATATCAAGTCTTGAATATCGTATCTTGTCCTCCTAGCATTAGAACTGCAACTGCTGGAAATACTCAAAAGGTAACGTATTGCAATTTGTTGCCCGAATCCACAATCTTAGCGCCTTGGTGGAAATTCCATTGTGCAATTAAATTTAATGATCCATCCAAGTCTGCATTTGATTACTAGTAGGAACTACTTGTGCAATTGAATTTAATGATCCATCCAAGTTTGCAGTTGATTGCTCGTAGGAACTTGTTGCAAGTATATTTGAATGTCTTATTTCAATGAGAACTTGTCTTAAGGATTTTAAAATGTCTTATTTCAATTAGAACTTTTTCTAAGGATTTTAAAATATATTATTTCAATGAGAACTTGTTACGAGGATTTTAGAATTTCTTGATTCAATGATTTTGTCTGTGGACAGGTATGATGGCTCTATTGGTTCTGCATCACGTGCAATGGCAGCAGTTGATCAATTCGAATGGCACTTGAATCGGCGAAATCTTTGATTTAAGTGGTTCTGCATTATACACTACGCAATCGCAATGTTGACCAGTTTGTATGGGGCATTTGATCGCCAAACTCTTTGACGTAGGTGCAAGGGAGACCAATTTTTGTGGTTTAGTGAAGATGCAATCTTCCTTACATGAAAGGGTTTGGCAATGCATGTGTCTTCTGAGTCCATGTTACATGCCACCCATTCGGATAGACTAGCTAGAGAGATTGTGGGGTTCCCTCTGCATTTCTGGTAAGGGGTTGATGGTTCTACGGTGCCTTCTGGCAAGCTTTCTGTATTTTTTTCTCCTGACCAAGGCCCTCTGGCAAGCTTGTGTTAAAGGATACAAGATTTTTGAATAATATCTGTATGGGATAACTTTTTCTTATCTTACGGTACTCTTTAAAATTTCAATACAAGTTTTTATATTTTTAATACAACTTCTCTATTCACGACAAGCATCATTAATTTTCATACCATTTCTCCATCGCATTTAAGCATCTTGAATCCTTCTAAACAGGATTCACCTACGAGTGAATCTTGCTTTTTTTCAAGTGAAATTGATTCTTTCGCCCTCCGCGCAAGGTTTTCTATTGACGAGACATCATTGTCAGCTAGAATTGCATTCAAATACTGAACTGCATCCCAACCATCCCTAAAATAATTTTAAATAAGTAGCCAACAGGCAAAGAATAATTGGAAATGAAAAGGTGTATTAGTCAAAGAAGAGAAGGGGAAAGAAGATAAAATCTAAGAATTTTCGGTTCTGCTTCAAAGAAAGTAGTCCAAGCACAAGCACATATCAACATGATAAAGAGAGGAGGGAAATCTATATCAGAGAGGATAATATACAATGTGCCGAACATCCAAATGGTTGATGCAAGCATAGATGGATTTGAACCTAAATTATGCAAATCAAATAAAATTTACCATCCGATTTTTTTCCCTAGCTCCTTAGAATCTAGAAAAGTGAATATTTATATTTAAGCGTCCAAATTAATAGATCAGGCAGTTCACTCGATTTCTCGTGTCTATGTAAGTGAAAATATTATCAAAATAACCAAAAATGTTCACCATGCCAGTGATTGTTTATTTGATCAATATTTAAGATTCATTTCAAGCGAATTCCTAGGCAGGTCGTAAGCGGGAAAATCGTATAATAATCACTTGCTTAAAATGTTCTATTATTATAAATTTAAACTTTGATTAAAATCGTTCTCGTATTTTTGGATAATAATATGGAATAATACGAACAATGGCAAGCTTTTTTCGCCAGGTGGACTATCACTACCATGCCTAAGGGGGAAAAACCACATACGGAAGGAAAACCGAAAAAGACCGTCTTATCATCATTCACATAATAGCTATCCAAAGGTAAAATAAATAACTATATTTAGTAATAATGTGAACAAAATTATAATCTTCTGCCTTTTTCTTTCATAATTTTCAAGATGGAGACAACTTTCATTCGGGACGCAAATTAGAGAAGTATTGATTGTTGACCCTATTCATGTGTAATAATCAATTTATTAATTAACAAACTACATTGGTTAGCATGTTAATCATAATATATAAAAAAACATCGTTTAGCTACTACTCGATGTTACACAATGTTGCGGCTGATAGTGCCACTACTGCTTAATCCATTTTCTTTCATTTGAACATTTAAATGGCATAACATTCCTTGCATCTTAGGCAAGTAATCATGGTATGGAATACAAATTCCTTGCATCTTAGCCAAGCAATAAAGTTTTGGAATAAAATTCCTTGCATCTTACATTAGTCAAGGAATCAATCCAGGCTTGAGTTGAAATTTGATACTTGAATAGAACCCAACCGTCCAATAAATGAATAATCGACAACAAAGATCTGGGCCCAACCAAAAACGGTGTTAGTTTTCCCCGTTTTGGATTTCTGCCTTTCTGCCGTTAGTTTTCCTTGGATTTGTCTTTCTGCCGTGTTCTGCTCTTCACGTACGCGCTTGAATGGTAGAAAATATAAATCGAGTGAGGCTAAATGCATGCACCTAAGTGTATTTAATTTATTTTTATATTTTTTAAAAATGTTTTTATAAAATTATTAATCTAAATATATTTAACATGGGTATTAAGTTTTACAATTTTTGAAGATTTATGGATATTTTGTTATTTTTTAACAGCACCGGCGTTCTAGTAATTTTTTGATCGGACATTTTAGTAGTTTTCAAATTACTAAAATACCATATTTTAAAAAATCTAAAAAAATATCTATAAATCTCTAAAAATGGTAAAACTTGATATACATATTAAATATACTTATGTTAATTATAAAAAAAATTTAAAAATAAAAAATAGATTTTTCCAACCGGGTGCACAATGTCATGGCCAATAGAAATAAAATCTTCTTGATGCATTTTTTTTTTTTTGAAAAATCCACCTATTAAACCAGAATATTTAAAAGCTCAAAGTTTGGTTATATTATTTACTACGAGACATTTACTCTTTTCTAGGAAAAATAAAGATAGTATTGAAAATAAAGGTTAGCTGATGGCATAGTTAGCATAACAGATATGGGCTACTGTGAGACGAATTTTGTTTTCGACAATGCAGTGATTTTTTTAACCAAAAATCTTATAAATATGGATAAAGAGAGAATTTATCGGTCCATTTGGTAGCGAATAAAAAAAAGTGGGAAAAAGTATGTAGAAAATTTTCGAAAAAGTATAAGAGTTACATGTTGTGATAAGGGTATTAATTACAAGTAAAGAGAGTAAAAATAAGACAAATAAGGTGTTTATATAAAAAATATGAAAAAATTATGAAAATATAAATATAACACTATAAAAATAAAATGATTAGGCAGTTGTATCAAAAAATGCGGAAGAGAGCACCAATATTTTTTTTTTATTTTTTTAAAAAAGAAAAACCGAATGCAAAATGGACCCGACCTAGCAAATGAACACAAATTCTAAATGACACGTATTTTCCTGGAATGAAGCATATTTTAAAATTGATTTTTTTTTTTTGCCACTAAGGTCTTGGACTGGTGGTAGCAGCGACAACAAAATTGCCCCATTGTTCGCTATTCTAGTCTCATCTATGTAGCATTGAAATTGTATTTTTTTCTAATTTGAGGATATTTACTGATTCCCACCATAATCTGAAGGTTGTGAACATGTATGATTATAATATTAGTTATCAAGATATATAAATATCAATAAAAAGTTGACTTTTTATCATGTATGATTAAGCATTTCAACCGTTTATTAATTATATTTTTCTGATTAAAATCATTACATGAAAAAATTAAATTGATTGGATATATGCATAATATGGTAATACCATCCATGAATGAAATCTATTCCGTTAAATTCACATCCCTGATTCTTATAATATTAATTAATTATTTTTCAAATCAAATTCGTACATTATATTCAATATAATAAAATATACTTGTAAAAAAATTAGGATAATATGATATTCGTAAAAATAATATCTATTCAAAAATAAATATTTTAATAATATAATTCTTAGAAAATAATATAAATTATCAAATTCTACGTTAAAATATTAATTTTAGAATAGAATGTAATCAATAGTTAAGGTACTAAAAATAAATTTTAATAATATGTATTTTTGAAACGCTCCAGCTGTCTGTGATCCCGATTGATAGCAAGTCTAACGCGCCTATCCAGATTCCCAATAGATTTAGTGAAAGAGCGTGGTTGTGCATGTATAAATTTTGCAACCAAAACTTTTCAATAAAACATTTTTCACTTTTTATAACTTTTTTACTTTTTAATTATTTTTTCATATCTTTTCATATATACACAATTAATTTATTTATTTTAATTTTATCATCTTTAATTATTATTATTATTTTTATCACATCACATTATTTTTTTATATTTCAAGAACATGTACAGTGAACACTTCCCACGACTGTTGAGTTAAGACGGAGCCGAAAGTCACGGAATGACAGCTATTCGCCATCACATACCAATCCAGATTCCCAGCAGGCCTACTAAAATTAATCTCGCACGCAGCGCGACCTCAAAAGCTGCATTGTTTTTAAAGAATATATGTTTTTTTTGAAGAATAAATATATGCTTTTAATATACGTGATTTAAAATTAGAAATAGATATATTTTAATTGGGGTTATTATTATTGTTGTTTAGGGTCTATTCGATAATATGGAAAATAAAAAATTTACTATTTTTTTAATTATTTTGATCTTATTTGAAAATTTAATCCTTCCACTTTTTCAATTATCTATATTTTATAATTATTATTCTATGTTTTTCTAAGCAACTATTTACCTTTTTTTATTATTATCTTCAGTCTTCACTGATAATTATTCCTTTCATATTACTCACTATTGCTTTTTTAAGAATATTCACCGTAAACGAAAAGATAGGGCTGACCGCAGGGTCTTCTGGTTCCGCGACGTACCCCTCACGGCGAAAATCTCATCCCAATCTCAATTGGGTCACGGATGGCAATATCGTTAATAAGGCAAAGGAAGAGGCTGGTAATGATAGCCACTGCAGACAGTGGACGACAGCAGTCTCCTTGATTCGTGCGGTCGCACTCCATCCACTGGATGCGAGCGCCAGGCTATAAGATCGGCTTTCTTTCCCGTATTTCGCGATAAATACTTGCGGAAATAGATCGCATAATGTCAGCAAAGTAAATTAACGGATCAACGATCGTATCCGTCCACATAATATCAATCTTCATTTCACACTGGATTAAACCAAGAAGAATTTATTACGAATGAAAATTTCATTTATGTACCATGATTAAATGATCATCATTTGTGATTTCTTCGGCGGGGGCAGCTTCTGTTGTGGTTCGCTTTTTCATGCAAGGACAGGGGAATTTGGAACGAGAAGGAGACAGAGCGGTGGAAGGAAGATTGGTTCGTTGCTCTGGACAATGGCGATGGTAGATGGACGGACAGTGAAAGCACGTGCAGCTGTCGTCCCACGAGAAAAAATGCCATGGGCAACCGTTGTAGTTGCAGCTTTATTAAAGAGCCATGTTCATGAACGACGCAAAAGTGTTGGTTACGGCCTAATCGCATATGCTTCTTCAACGCGGATCATTGATTGCGTCAATCCCTTTCGGCCACAGAGACGAAACTTCCCGTGAGAGCCCAGTGCATCAACTGTCGTCCTCGGCCGGAGTAACTACTTTGGATTAAAAAAAAAAAAAAGAAGAAAAAAGAAAAAAAGCAGCAGAGAGCATTGAAGGTTGGAGCCAAAAACAGAGGGACAGAGCGGAGGGAGAACAGCTGCTGCTGCTGCTGCTGCTGCATTTTCAACTGATCGGAGCCGAAGAGTCTTTTTTATCAGCTCCGTGAGTCAGATCCCGACCGTCGAACGTCGGACAGCGAAGATGAGCATGTACGGACGAGATCCTTGGGGAGGGTCGCTGGAGATAAACGCGGCGGACTCGGCGACGGACGACGACCGGAGCCGGAACTTCCAGGAGCTGGACCGGGCGGCGCTGTCAAGGCAGCTGGACGAAACGCAGCAGAGCTGGCTGCTGGGCCCCACCGAGATGAAGAAGAAGAAGAAGTACGTGGATCTCGGCTGCATCATTGTCAGCAGGAAGATCTTCGTTTGGACGGTCGGCGCGCTTCTCCTCGCCGGCCTCCTCGCCGGACTCGTCACTCTCATCGTGAAGACCGTCCCACGCCGCCACCGCCCTACCCCCCCGCCCGACAACTACACTCTCGCTCTCCACAAGGCCCTCATGTTCTTCAACGCTCAGCGTTGTACGTATTCTGTTCCGCATTAGATTGCTGATGTTTTGCTTTGTTTTCGGTCTATTTTCGTGAACTCGATCGACGTCTTTGTAGTTTGTAGTTGCATGCTGGCTGATTTTTGGTAGCGGCAGTTGTCCCTCGCAATCTCGAATGCAAGTTGTTTCAGATGGGCAAAAGAAGAAAGTTTAGGTGATCCATTGACCGCTTTGCTTGTCCGTGAAAATAGGGCCGAACGGAATTCGCATGAACTTTGAAAGGATTGAAATTTTCATGCTCTTGGATGTTACGGTTTCGTGATGTGCCGTTTTTATAAACCGCAAAGAGCCACACATACATTGGCTAGAAGATCGGGATTTTGTGGCTCATCTCATGCGTGGGTCACGAATGTGTGGGGCACGGCCTACTACTTTTCATGGATCTGTTGATTGACTGTGTGAATTTTTTATGAGTTTTATGTTTTGATGGGTTATTATGTTCTTGTAAATTTCCATTATGGGCCAGTGATGTGATTTCTTTTCTTCCATGATGACTCAAAAATTCAGATTTTTGATACTCTGAATTATGTTTTCCATCTACCTGATTTGTTTTCAATTTTATTTTTCTTATAACTGGTAGCTGGGCCACTTCCAAAACATAACAACGTCACATGGAGGGGGAAGTCCTGTATGAGTGACGGCCTGTCTGATAATGCCGTCCATAAGAATCTGGTGGGGGGATTCTATGATGCTGGAGATGCAATCAAGTTCAACTTTCCTTCGTCTTTTGCCATGACCATGTTGAGTTGGAGTGTCATTGAGTACAGTGCCAAATATGAGGCAGCAGGGGAGCTAAAGCATGTCAAGGAGATCATCAAATGGGGAACTGATTACCTTCTCAAGACCTTTAATTCTTCTGCTGACACAATAGACAGAATTGCTGCACAGGTAGTTTTGTAGACACTTTTTCCTTGTCGTCCTGTTTTGTTTTACCATTTTTCTTGAAAGCAAGATAGTATTCCATGGCAGAACAGATGATCCCCTAGATTAACATAACGATATGCTTATAGGGCAGTAATGGTCTGTCATTAAAGAATGGCTGGTGTTGGCCAATATTGATTGTATTTTGTGAACATGTAGAACCACTTTTCTATGGCCAGCTACAAAAGCTCCATTTTTAATCTTTTTTAGTTAAATACTTTATCTTATCTTCCATCTCTCCATGACACAACTCTTGAAGCATTTTGTCTTATTTTCCTTTTCTTTATCCTGCAAACCAGAAGGAATATCAGAAAATGGCTTTACAATTCGTTAGGGTTCTTTTAGGATTAAAACCCATAATACATGCATGACTCAATGAAAGATGTGGGGGAAGGTACACTGAAGGTCACTTTCATTTATGATCGGCCTTAATTTATGGAATCTTGGATGCTATGCTCAATTACTTATGGTTTGGCTGGCTTGTAGGCAATAAGGTTCATAGAAGCTCCTACAGAATAACATTTATCTCTCCACTGCACCAAAGTGTTACCTGCAGTAAAATGAACAAATACATTCTTGAATTTTTTTTTCCATTTTTAAATTTCCTTTGAAAATTTTTAGTTTGAAAAGAATATTTCTGTTGTTGCCATGAGCAAAGTGGCCATTTTGTTCATACCATAAAATTCGGAAGGAAGAATCTTTTAGAAATTCTTTACTTAGTGATATGTTCTTCTTCTGTTAGAAGAAGAGCAAAGTTTCTTGTTTCCCATCACTGCATGTTGATAATTATCCATTAGCTATGCATATCTGGGCCTCATCAAGTTTCCTGTTTATCACAGGTCGGTGTAGGTGACACATCAGGGGGTCCCAACCCAAATGACCATTACTGTTGGGTTAGGCCAGAGGACATTGAGTATCAAAGGCCTGTATATGAGTGCCATGCCTGTTCAGATCTTGCTGCTGAAATGACAGCTGCTTTGGCTGCTGCTTCCATTGTTTTCAAAGATAGCAAGACCTATTCACAGAAGCTTGTCCATGGTGCCACAACACTCTTCAAGTTTGCTAGGGAACAGCGAGGCAGATACAGCCCACGCGGCTCTGATCCATCTCTTTTTTATAACTCCACTAGTTACTGGGATGAGTTTGTGTGGGGTTCAGCATGGTTATATTATGCTACTGGTAATTCATCTTACCTGTATCTGGCTACTCACCCCACTATGGCCAAGCATGCGGGTGCCTTCTGGAGCAGCCCATACTATGGGGTGCTTAGCTGGGACAACAAACTTCCTGGTGCTCAGGTAAGTGAGATTGCATTACTATGAGATTGTCTTTAGCATTAGATTTAAGTTTTGTGGTTGACTGAATTGATTGACAACCTTGAAAGGGGAACATTTTGTGAATATATAACCTCTTCTCAAGAAACTGCGTTGTCTTTCCTATCTTGTTTGCAGGTCCTTCTCAGCAGATTGAGATTATACTTGAGCCCAGGATACCCTTATGAAGAGATTTTGAGGACTTTTCACAACCAGACAAACATCTTCATGTGCTCATTTTTACCAGACTTCACTACCTTCAACCGAACAAAAGGTTTTGTTGCTTTGCCAGCACTGCTCTTCAGTTTCCTTTCTCTAAGTGACAAAATCTCATTGTTCAGATTGCACATGCAGGAGGTTTGATACAACTGAACCATGGAGGGCCTCAGCCACTTCAGTATGCAGTCAATGCAGCATTCCTTGCTTCTCTTTACAGTGATTATCTAGATGCTGCTGATACACCAGGATGGTATTGTGGACCAAATTTCTTCAGCGCAGAATACCTTCGAAATTTTGCCAGGACACAGGTATTCTTTCATTGTAAATATAATTCGTAAAATTAGTTGTACAAACTGCATCAATTTGCATGGTGATTAGTTCTTGCATCTTTATAGACATGCCCAAATGAATTGCTAATCATTATGATGGATACCTCCACAAGGTACTCTACATGTGCTAAGAACTGTATTGGCTGACTATAATTTGGGAAAATATAATCTCATTGCATTTAATATCTTTTTTCTTTTGGCTCTTATCTTTCTGTGGATCTATGCATTTGCCGTAAACAAAAGAATCTTGTGCAAATTGAGTGAATTTTAGCCTCGGACTTCTGTTTTGCTAAAATTTGACTGGTTGAAAGCTCTATGTTCACAGCTTGATTACATCCTCGGCAAAAATCCTAGGAAAATGAGCTACATTGTGGGTTTTGGGAATCACTATCCAAAACATGTTCACCATCGTGGTGCATCAATTCCAAAGAACCGGGTTAAGTACAACTGCAAAGGAGGATGGAAGTGGCGAGATAGCAAGAAGCCAAATCCCCACACGATCATTGGAGCTATGGTTGCTGGGCCTGACAGGCATGATGGATTTCATGATGTTCGTACTAACTACAATTATACAGAGCCAACACTTGCAGGCAATGCTGGCTTAGTTGCAGCATTGGTTTCTCTGTCAGGCCATGGCAAGATTGGGATGGACAAAAACAGCAGGATTGGGATCGACAAGAACACCATATTCTCTGCAATCCCACCAATGTTTCCAACTCCCCCACCACCCCCAGCACCTTGGAAACCATAGAAATGCAACCATCTGATGTTTGTAGTCTTGCAGGGACTGGTATTTAAGGGTTCGCATAAATTCAATGAGTCCAGTGAAGAAGAGGGAAAGAGCACTTCAACACCACCATTCAAGGGAGCCACTTGTAGAATCTGTGTAGACATTGATTTTTTCTTTATTTTTCTTTCTTGTTCTATATCCAGCGGACAGGGAGTCTTAGTCTTTATTTGCACAGTATATCTACGGCTTCAATTTCTGAAAAAGCTGGGCCAACATCTTACTAAACCACTTGTGATGATGATTGGTTGCTGATTAGTGAGACATCTAAGCAGAAGTTCTCTCTGTTATTCTACTGTGGATATTTCACACCATGTTCCAATCTGGCATGATACCGCAGATCACACGAGTAATGGCCCTAGCTGAAAACACCATGTGAAGAGATGCGTTATATGTTGTTTAATTTCCCCTGGAATTTTCTAGTGCAATTGTAACATTGACTATGGAATAACTATGAGCCAAAAAGTGCAGTTAATTTGCTAGTGTATCCTATCAATGACGGGTTAATCAATGTTATTTTTGTTCACATATATATGCAAGCTCATTTGTCATTGTGTGAAATCCTTACATTGCGCATGTTCTACTCCCCTTTTGGCACCGGTCCTTTCGTTTCATTTTTATGGCTCTTCGTTTCTTTGAGAAGGGATAAAACCGGTGTCTGCCTTAGATTTCTTGGCCTGGCATTCGTGTTGTTGTAATTATTATACAAGAAGCTAATTTTTTTTTTAATTTATATTGGATTTTATTAATAAGAGACGTTGATTTGAACTCTATCTTATTAATATTATCAGAGATATTATGGATAATATTAGAAACATGGTCAAGTTTAACAAATGGATGTTTTCCTAACAGCTTTAATGGATGTTGTTTGTACTTTGGTGTTTATTTAATGTTTCTATAAATTAAGCATTTGAAGTAATGTTTTGGCTTAAATGCATTTTATCTTAATATATATATATATATATAGGATTTATTCCAGTGCATGCGACTGCACCGTGCAGTCCATGCACTGTGGGCCCCACCTGATCATAAATGGAAAATCCACCCCACCCATTGTATTTAGAATTGTTCACTTTAATAGCATACCAATTTTCATCCAAATCCAACATGTATATAGTCCCCATCTTAAAATGGTGCAAAATCAACGTAATAAAATAGTTTAATGTAAATATCAAGTTTAAAGTGGTTTTTTCAACATCTAAACCGTCTAAAGTATGATTTATATATGAATAAATGAGTGTATAAAGTTTCATTACAATCTAACATGTGTGGGGTCCATTTTACAGCGGACTGCACACGATCGGGTCTCCGCCTTGTTGTAATTATTATGCAGGAAGCTAATTTTTTAAATTTATATTCGACTTTATTAATAAGAGACGTTGATCTGATCTCTAAATTATTAATATTATCAGAGATATATTATGGATAATATTAGAGACATGGTCAAGTTTCACAAATGGATATTGTCCTAACAGTTTTAATGGATGCTGTTTTGATATTTATTTAGATTTTCTACAAATTAAATTGATGTCGAGTATATAAGTCTCTCGGGGATTGGCAATCGAAATAATGTTTTGGGTTAAATGCATTGTTATCTCAATTTCATCATCCGTAGATTTTTACTTCATATAGAGAGAGAAATATTCAGGTGTGTTTACCTTAATCATGAATTACGGTGTAGCTGCCTCAAAATGGGCTTCACGTGACCATAAAATTATAATATACTCTACTTAATTGTATTTAAAATTATGTATTTTATTATTATACCAATTGTCATCCCAATTAGATATGTATGACTTTATCTGAAAATGGTAAAAATTCAACGTAATAAAATAATTTGATGTAAATAATGACTTTGATATAATAATAGAATAAATTGTAGTTGTTATTTATATCAAACTATTTTGTTCCGTTAAATTTATACCATTTTCAGATAGGGCCAATACACACCTAATTAGGAATTGGTATGATAATAGAATATATAATTCTAAACGTAATGGGCAGAGGAAATTATAATTTTATGATCATGTAGAGCCCATTTTGCACATGAATATCTCTTATATATATATATATTGAAAATTTAAAATATTAAAGTATTGTTTTTAATCTTTCTCAGCAAGTTTATCAAGTGAGACGAGGCTAGCTAGAAATACAAGCACTAATATATGCTCTTGAGGCTCAATACATACGTATGTATTGAATAGAAACCCTACTAACAAAGCCAACAAAATGTCTCCCTCCAACCAACCAAACTGGAATACAATGTTGCATCCAACTCTGTCCAAGCCTTTTCAACCCGGATTCGGAAAAAGCCAATCCAAGTTTGTTTGTTTGTTTGAATGGCAAGCCAATCCGAGTTTATGGCACTGGTTGCATCATGCATTTCAGCATTACTGTCCTTTTCAAGAGACGAGTAAGTCGAGGATGAAAAAGTAGAAGTACCTGCCAGACACACCAAGGGCCTGCGTCCCCCGTGCTTCCGTAATTACTTGATAGTCGACTTTGTTTGAATACTATTAAAGAAGCGGTTCCCTCCTAAATTACATTAAAATACCTCCTAAATGAACTTTTTTACAGAAGGCTTTGGTGGCTTCCTCCTGAAGCATTGGCCAACCAGGCCCTTAATCTTAAATGGCCCGATGAACAACTGCCTCCACCTTGTGGAGGAAAAGATTCACCAATTGCTGGCATTCACCAGTTACTACGGGTGCCACGGATTGAAATCGTTTAGCATTAGATTGAGAAACCTCTCAACAGAACTTGACAACAAATGCCAATCTATTCTAACAGTGCTCGTATAGAAACGGAACCAACCATCAAAACAATTTAAAGAAGAAAAAAACCAATGCATCTTTGCTATACGAAAAGAAAGTAACAAATTTTTGCATATATCCTTACACCAAAGAGAATAAACAGCACAGAATATCTAAATGGAGTCCACGGACACTTCTGAAGGATATTGGCTGCGGCCACTTTTTTGGTGCTTTGGGTTGTTTCTTTTCTCGAGCATGCAGTGAAGGTGCCCAAAAGCCACCTTCTATGGCAGTTCATGCAGCAGGATCCATGCACCTGTCAATGTCAGTACGCTACAGGAAAGCATGCTTTTCAAGCAGCTTCAATGATTCCTCTTGGTTGTTCAGCTTGGCGACGTCAATAGGTGTCTTACCATCCAAGTTCTGAAGAGTGCTGTCCAAAAAACGATACGAAGTTGTAAGTTAAACTTAAGTGAAGAGAGCTTCAAGGAGAATAAGATTACTCACACAGCTGCGCCATTCTCTAATAGAAGGGTCACACAATCCTTTTTGCCATAACCAGCAGCATAATGAAGGGCAGTGTTTTTGTTCTTGTCCAAGGCATTGATTGATGCACCAACTTCGAGGAGGACTTGAGCACATTTCATCTGGATTAAAAGACTGGCACAGTGAGACAGGTTGGATGGCATGCATGAATTAGGGCATCATGAACAGTATGCATGTACAATAACATGCAACTAAGAAGCATACCTCTCCATAACCACATGCCAAATGCAAAGCTGTCCTTCCCACAGAATCTGCTGCATCTTTGTCTGCTCCTGCAGCCAGTGCAGCCTTCAAACCCTAGTTTAAGCCATGGATACACTTTAAGTGCATTTTTGTAAATGACATGGGAAAATAACTAACAAGAGGTAACGCATATCATTGCCACCATTAACTTGATTGTAGCTATTTTAACTTGGCTATGTAAACCTGCTATTATACCAATGTCACTCAGGAAAAGACATCTTATCCTGGTGTATACAAGAATAGTGAGAGAGAAATAATCACAGTTTGATTGGAATCAATACCTATGTTGATGACATTTTCAATGCAAAATCGCACAAGAAAATTCTTTAAGAAATTGATAACCTTCATCATAGTGTTTTGATATAAGAAATAGGTAAATACATGTAAAGCTATGAATTTAGAAGGCTGTAGAGCAACCTCAATGTCTCCAACACTAGCAGTGTGATGAACTGTTGACTCATCCTCATTTTCAGTTTCTTCATCATCTTCCTCTCCTTCGTCTGGTCCAGAAAGCTCAGCTGTAGTGGCTATTTCTCCTGATGCACTCAGACCCATTGCTTGACCTAACTTTTCTAGAAGCTTATGATCATTCCAATATCTCAACACCAAAAAAGAGAAACAGACATTGAGGCAGAATACCATAAAAAAATGTATAACACATAAAAGGAGGGAACAGAAACAACAACATCATAGAACTTATCTAAACACCTCATCATTGCACTTGGGCCACCATTCTCAATCTCCTCTAGAATAGGCTTCAGAGAAGGATCATCCTGAATGCGTGCCATTTGCGCTTCAAGATGTTCTTTATTAGAAGGATTTGTCAAGCTCTCCATCATACTTGCCATTGAAGGATCCTGCATAACAAACGAAAAAGATTTCCACCTACATAAAATAACATATTTACAGCATGTTTGGCAAAAGGAGAAGGAAAAAATTTCCCTTTAATTTTCTACGTACTTTCCAATACAACTACTCTATCTATTATAACTTTATTCCCTGTACTTCTAATCATTACCCCTATCATATCACATCATTATCCTATCTATTTCAAAAAATTTCTAATCAAATTGTTTTCCCTCAAAATTTTCCCCTCTCCCACACACATCCTTAGGTTGCCAAATTGACAAGAGTTTTACCTGCATAAGAGAATTACCAAGACGTTCGGCAACGGCCAGGAACTGAGGATTCTGCACTACCTGTTGCATAGTAGAGAAATACTGTTGTGTATCAAACTGAGGAACACCATCATCAGCTGCAACTTGAACACTGTTTTGAAGCTGTTCAGCCATCTGATTAAATGCAGGGTCCTTTGCTATTTGTTCTGCCAATTCCTTTATGGTAGGATCCTATGTTCATTACACAAAAAACAATGACAAGTTCAGTAAAGAAACAACAAAATAATGGAACTGCATGTCATATAAAACTCGATGCAGTATAAATTAACCATAAATAAATTTGACATAATGATATGGCACATCGCCTGACAATATGCCAAAAATAAAACTTCTTTAGTACAATTGAATCGAGGAATCAAGAAGAAAAAGACTTAAAGGTCACATATTTTGAATGAGGATAATGCTGAATTCAAGTGAATGGCACCTATTTGGTTGGAGATGGTTCTGCTGATGACTGAAAATTAAGGATGTGGACCACACCAAGACTCCGAAAGATCCTCTTCTTTCATCATAAGTTTTTAGATGATTATTGACACAAATTACCAAATCCAAACTGAAAGGAATTTAAAGTCCTGGAGTGAGTAATGACTAGAAACAAAATCTTCTTTACGATAATGTGTCTACTGCATGAGAGTTCCTAGATACAAGTTTGTTCAAGGTGATATGCCTACTGATGGGTAATGATGGAGTTTTCAGGCAATACGATACTCAAGGTCTCCTGAGAGTGATGGCAGTGGAAGCCGGAACTGGAAAACAAAAGAAATGAAACTTCAAAGTTCGATAACATTTTTACAAGAAGTTGACAACCATAAAGGCCATAAGACTCATAACTTGACACAACTTTTGCATGAGTAGGATCCAAGAAGGGCAATTATGAAATGTATAATCTTTCAATTCAAATATCTTTTTTACAGTTAAAAAATTACTATTGCTATGTAATTTTTTTTTTTTTTTTTTTTTTAAAAAATTCTGTCCATAATCTCCTTGGAGGATGAACTTTCAAAAGTATCTCTTACAATTTACAAGCAACTTGCTCATAAACTCTTCTTGAGCAGCTCCAACAGATGCAAAGCTTTTGGTATGTAAGATTGAATATATCAATAACATGGAACCAAAGATAACGTGCCTGAAAGGCTGATCTAAGAGAGTGAAAGTCAGCATAACGTGAAGCGCCGAGATGCACCACAACAGTCTGAATTTCTGAAAAGAGCTAACCTCCTGAGTCACTATAATGTGTTGTACGTGGCCCATCATAGAGGCTAGTTATATGTGATGGATTGTAGTTCGTCATCCCAACTATTAGTTAGGCATTTTTGATACCACGTATAAACTTAGATTGAATGATATTATGAACTCCAACTTTGCTTACATGGTTATTAGTTACTATAAATCAACACAGAATGTGATAACAATGGATATCACGGTGCTTTTTTTTTTTTTTCCCACAGATATCATCATAGTTAAGTCCTACTTCTCGCTAGCCATCTACATACACATGATTGCCTCATGTTATTTGGAAACAAACCAAGAAAAATATGATTTATCTTTATCCTGGTATTCTGTAAAGAGGCAAAAAGAAAGAAACCATACATTAAGTAGACCAGAAAATGAAGAGAAATCAAAAGCATTCCTGGGTTGTCCCGTTCCTGGCCAAGGGCCACTGCTACCTTGTCCTACCCATGGTTCCTTGATCGATGCTTCACTTCCAGAACTTTGTTTCTCAGCTGAAGAACGCTTCTCATCTGGAAAAGATATAACATGATAAGCAACTATGAGATGGGACCAGCTGATCTTACCACGCATAATTGTTGAAAGATTACATATATCTGATGTGAAGTAACTGTTTCCTAGTATTTCATGACAACTTTGCTAAATGAATCCTAGTATTTCATGACAACTTTGCCAAATGTATCAGCCAAGATTATCATATTGCCAGTGGGTTATGTATTTAGTTTCATCTGGATGCAGGTTAAAGCACTTCTCGGATCCAAAATGTATGAGTTAACCCTATCGAGTACTGACGGACACAATACTAGATCATGTTCATACACATTGTTGAAAGTCGAAACTAGTACACGCAGGTACAGTATTGCCAACAAGACTGTCTGAGTCCCACCCTGCTGTGAAGTCACAGAAAGTTCTATAATCGAATATTGATGATGAGTGAAATTTTCATTGCAGGACAAGTTACAAGATTTAGGGTGTGTTTGGGAAGTGATAAAACTTTTGATGTGAAGTTTTTGAAATAGGAGAAAATAATATGATATAATAGGGATAATGATGAAGAGTAAAGAAAACAAAAATAGATAAGTTGGGTTACATGGGTAGTTGTGTAAAAATAATTGAAAAGTAAGGTAGTTGTATAAGAAGAAGTAAAAAAAAAAAAAATTTAAAAGTAGGATAGCAGTAAGGAGTGAAAAGTTTTATAGGAAAAACATAGAACTTTAGATTTGAAAGACTAAACAAATATGATTTTCAAATTACATAAAGAAATTCAATTCATATACAATTTTTTTCAAATTTCTCATGGTTAAATCCTTCCAGTTTTAAAATTCAGATGAACTTATGTCACTCATAAAAGGATGAAATGCCCACAGATATCTACTAAGAAGCCCCATGTTCTATGTTTAAATCATCAAAAACCATCAAGTGGGTATGGCTTATTAGGCTAATAAGAAAACAATGTTAGATGAAGGTACGGTTGTATACATACTCTTCTTCTTTAGACATGCAAAGGCAAGCGCCTCCTGCACTACGTACACCATTTTTGGGGTTACCACGTACGTCCTTTTTATGGTCGACATCATTTTGAACCATGTACGTGGTTCAATGTTCAATACAACCCAGATGATATTCCAACCCACCCCCCCCCCCCCCCCCCCCCCCCCCCCCCCCCGATAAAAGCTTGCACAAGTGCATCAAAATAGGCCCTTCTCCGGCAAGTTGAAATCAGCGGGGAGCCAGAAAAATGATGTCGCAGCTGCATGCAACCTTTTTCAGATATTGAAGCCAAATTCAAGGAAATCCATGTTGCCAAAGAGGGAAATCAGCTTGCAAACGGTCCAGCGATATAGTTAATTTCAACCATCCGCTCAGATGAAAGTATTCAAAAGACTAAAAATCAGCCAATACCGGCTTTCGGACTTTCATGATTTCATCCTAATCTGAAAAAAGAAAAGAAAACAAAAAATTCTTTAAAAAAAAAAAAAAAACAGAGAAAGACAGAAGGATCACCTTTGTTGCTCCCTGGCATGATCGATAGACTGATTTCTCGCTATGTCTCTCGACGATCACTTTGACAGGATCTTGAACCCTAGATTTCTTCTCTCTCACTCTCTCACTCTCTCGGCAGTGCGCCCAAGCAGTTGCTAAAGAACACCAAGATTCCCGAGCTTGCTCTCGCGCCGATCCAATTGCGATTCTACTGGTAGGATGCTGAGGTGCTTACGAACGTACGGTTACGTTCAGCACAGGAACGTAACTTCTGGATTTGCAGCTAACCATGCGAATACGCCTGTATTCGAGTGTTTGATTGGACTTCCAAAATAAACTCCGCAGGTGTTTGATCGCGTTCCTTGATCAGAGTTCAATTAGGGTTATCCGCACATGAAAAGTGAGTATGTGTTTGGTTCGGGGTAAAATTTTTGAGGAAAAGTTTTGGGAGTAGAAGTTGTTAAATTGATAGAAAATTATGTTATATAATAAGGGTAATGATGATGAGTAAAGAGAATAAAGTTAAAATAGATAGGTTAGTTGTATGGATAGTTGTGTAGAAATGATTGAAAAGTAGGATAGTTTGAATAGAAAAATGTGAAAAAATAATTAAAAAATAAAGTAGTTATGGAGAGTGAAAAGTTTTGAGTTGAAAAGTTTTAGTTAACATATTTTGGCCCCAAACAAACACACCCTGAATTTACTTCGGTACTAAACTCATCCATATTTTTAAAAGAATAATGATTCAATGCTTTATGCAAGCATATAACCCTCCTCGTTTAACCTCCGTCTCTTAATTTTGAAAAAATCTGAACTATTTATTATATTTATTTATGATCACAAAAACTGCCCACATTATAAACTTCTATATTCTGTATTATATATTTTTCAAAATTTTTATTAGTTATATATTTACTCTCAAAAGATACTAATGCTTGGGAAATTGTAAAACTTTTAATAAAAAGTTTTTGATGTAAAAAATTTTAAACGGTAGAAAATGATATAATATGATAAGAGTAATGACGAAGAGTAAATAATTTTAAATAGATAAACTGGTTGTACGGACGGTTATGTATAAATGATTGAAAAGTAGGATAGTTGTATGGAAAGATATAAAAATTAATTAAAAAACGTGATAAATTTAAAGATCGAAAAGTTCTAGGATGCTTTTAGAAAGTGATAAAACTTTTGGATGAAATTTTTTTAAAATGAAATAAAATGATATGATATTGTATAAGTAATAATGAGAAGTAAAGAAATAAATTTAAAATAGATAAATTAATTGTATGAATAATTGTATAGAAATGATTGAAAAATAAAGTATTACATAAGAATATGTGAAAAAATAACTAAAATAGAATAATTTTAAAGATTAAAAATTTTTAAGCATAAAAAGTTTTTTCATGTTATCAAACATGTCTTTAGTTAAAAAAAAGTTTTTTTTTTGTTTGTTGAACACCCCTTATATGAGTTTTCAATAAAAATTATTTTTAATAGCACGAGACAATGTATTAAACGTGATCAATGGTTTAGACTTTAAAAAATATATTTAAAAATTTAAATATCAAGAGTAAGTATAGAGAATTCCATGTTCGCATTAAGTATTGAATCATTCGTTGTTTTCAAAATCTAAAATTTAAGCATATTTCTAGCCTTATTTATAAATTCTAAATCATATCTAATCGAAAAAATTAAATCATAATCCCATCTACAAGAATTATGTTTAGATTGAAATCTACCAAACCCAGAACCTCTTACAAATTTGCTCATACATTCATGCACTAGTATTAACTACATAGTTATTTAGGTGTTAATATGCATATAATATTAATTTTGAAGTATTTTTTGAAAAATTTAAATCGTTTATCATGTTTATCCACGTATCTATTTATGATTTCAAAAACTACATACATTGCAAACTTTTATATACTAAATTTGTATTACATATTTTTTCAAAATTTCTATTGGTTATATATTTACTTTCAAAAGATACATTCTTTTACAGCATATAAGTTTTTTATAAAAATTATTTTTGGTGACATAATAAAACAGAAACATGAACAATGGTTTAGATCTTTTAATTTTTATTTATAAAACTTAACAACTGATATTACAATTAAGTATATTCATAACCTTCACAATAGGAAGGAATTTTAAAATATATTTTAAAACTTAAAATTTAAGAGTAAGTATAGAGGCTTCTATGTTTGTATAAACATTGAATTATTTCTTGTTTTTAAAACCTAAAATTTAAATATATTTCTAATTTTATTTATAAAATCTAAATTATATACCACAGAAAAAATTAAACCATAATCCTATTTTGTTTGAAATTTGGGCCGAACCCTAGTCTTTTTTACAAATACACATATTCACATATTTATACACTAGTGTCAACTACCGGGTTATTTAGATATTGACATGTGTATAATATATTTTATACTAAATATAAGATTCAATTCCAAATATACCCACTACTTTTATCGCTAGATACTCACTGAATTTGAAAACTTTCATTTACATATACTAAGAATACTATTAATTACTATTAATTCTAAGCATACTAAATATATTACAAAAATTGTTAACTATGATTTGAAATAATCAAAATACCCCTCAAATTTAAGTTTTATCTTCTCCAAAGCTACTAATAGGGAGAAGGTCTGACTAGTGCAAGATTTGGAAGAGGCAAATTTATAAGATGCAATATTGGCAACAACTTTGGTGGAGAAAATCTAAATATCGGTAGTATTTTGATCATTTTCAATCATATTTAATAATTTCTATTAAAGATTATGAATAGTTGAAACTTATAGTATGCTTAATGAGTATAGATAGGGTCATTCAAACTCGATGGGTATAGTTGAAGTTAGTGAGAAAAGTAATGGGTATATTTGGAATTAAACCTAAATATAAATAAGAAAATTGAAATTTTTTTTTATAAATGAACCGCCATCACCTCCAACTCGCTCTCGCTCTAGTCCAAAGGTTAGATAGAGGTGGGGGGATAGAGCAACCGGTGTATTTTATTGCCAAAAAATTATTTATACAAATTAAGTTTAGATTTGCTTAAATCCTAACTTTAACATCATTTGTCCTTCATGATTGAGTACAAAGGCTTAGACCTTGATTAATTCAATTCTCGTTGCACCAACGCTTCTTAGAGGTCGTTTCGGTAGGCTTTTTACCTAGCTTAGTGGCTTATAGTAAATTAAACACGATAAATTGACATGCCCATTTTTCATTGGATAAATTTTATGGCTAATTTTAGCTGAAAATACTTAATTAAGAAGTTCTAATATCTCGCTTATCACATAAATGCCCTGCAAAATTACCGGAAGTTAAAGCGTAGCTTATGATGCAGCGGCAAACGATAGCTCAGCCCTTCGTATCAAACTTACAGGCTTCTCAAAATTTCACGCTACTTTAGATTTTATAGCAATGCAATGTGTTCTAAGTTTCATTATCTACGATAGTATATAAAGGGAATTATAACTTTTTAAAGTTAAAAAATAAATTTCTCGTCAAAAAAGTTATAAAAAACAAAAATTACTAAAATATACGGATTATTATTTCAATAAAAATTCATTTTATTGCTGAAACTAAAAAATAAAATCTTCTGATGCTAAAACTAAAAAATAAAATATTCTGATGCATATTCTTTTTTTTTTTTTGAAGTAATTCCGATGCATATTCTTAGCCAGACAATGTTGACAATGAAAATTAACTTTGCATAAAATTAAAAAATTATTGAATAAAAACAAGATATGAACATATTAAATATTACTAAAGATTTAATAACCGATCATCAAGAGTGGCGTAGTAAAATCTATACAGCTAAACCTACTTAGAGGAGAAATGACTTGAATGATGAACATTTTGTGTAAAGTTACAAGAAAATTTATTTGTGAACATTATTTTAGCTTTTTTCCCCCCAAGAATGGTCATATTCTCGCGAATCCTGTTGTGGATTTGCATATTCATTAACTAGCTATCTTATTGAGATAAAACATTACTAATTTTTTTAGATAATTTAATTAACAAACTAATTAAGAACAAGACAGTCAATTGGTTCCAACATCTGCATCTGGCCTTCTAGTTGCCTTGACCTTTTCAGCTGCAGTCGCTGCTGCAGTCGCTGCCTTGCTCAACCCCATTTTCTGTAGTTCATTCAAGAATCCGTCAACATCTGCCGGACTGATTCTATATGGTGTATGATCAGCACAAGGAAATGACCTGTTCTCCACTTCTTCTTTGTATTCTAAGAGAGCCTTGTTAATAACATCACCCACATGCCCATACTGCTTACAGAATTTTGGGGTGACCTGTAGATGACAACAAGTGATTCAGGCAAATTTCTATAATAGAAATGCGAAAGGTAAGAAAAAATGTATTTCACACACCTTTGCATGATGAGGGTGTTGCAACATGCCCAAAAGATCATGGTAAACCAGCACCTGCATCATCAATTTTACCACCTTCCATCAGCCTAATAAATGTAGACTTATATGCTAACTGCAGAAGGCTACTATAAGCATGATAAGGAGGGGAAGCAGACGGGTCCGAAGGGTGTTGCGAGGTAACGAATCGCGAGAGGAAATCAGGGTTAGGTGGACAGGACATCCAGTGGAAGATGACACTTGGGAGGATTTGCAAAGGTTCCAGGCCCTGTTTCCTTCATTCAGCCTCGAGGACCAGGCTTGTCTTCGAGAGGTCGGGATTGATACGGAGGGGGGGAAGCAGACAGGTACGGGGGCAAAGGCAAGGACACTGAGACCCAAGGATCAAATAAAGCCCAGAAAGAAACTGAATCTATGACCACATGAGCGAGTTAGTTATGGTGTAGTTGTCAGCGCGCACGTGCACGCCAGGCCAACATCTTCTTGTAATCGAGTTTGTAAGGAGGTAGTATAAAACACCTCCGGGAATTCTTAGAGAGGCTGTAGAACTTGTAATCTGTTTTGCTGTTAATTCCATGAAATAGTGGGATCCGCTTCTCCCTTTCTTGAAGCTACCTGCGAGGTCCCTCGCTCCCTTACAGGTAAAATTCGCCCAAAGGTGTTCGAGCGCCCGAGCAGCTCACACCAAAGCATTAAGCAGTCTTTCAGTATATTGCTTTAGGCAAACAGTGAACAAAGATTCTTTTGATGTCTCTGCGCACCATCAGAAAAGGGAAGAGTTGTTGAGAATGTAGATGAAGACTCCATCAAAGAGAGATCATTAGAAAAGGAAAGAATTGTTGAGAATGTAGATGAAGCCTCCATCAAAGAGAGACCATCAGAAAAGGAAAGAGTTGTTGAGAATGTAGATGAAGACTCCATCAAAGAGAGAGAGAGAGAGAGAGAGAGAGAGGCAGGGCAAGAAAGAAAGAAAAAAGAACGTAGATGAAGACGAATCAACTGGATCATGAATATGAATGTTGTCCAACACTTAACTGACTACTAAATCACCAAACAAATTCTCAAAATCCAAGAACCACTTACAAGATCTACAATTAACCTAACTCAACTGCATACGGGGTTAGTAGCCCCTTCAGCCAAGCAAACAACAGTTGTAGCCAGGCTGGAAGGGTACTTATTTCTAGAAAAATAAGGAGAAGGAGAAAAAATAATGTTAACTACTGTCACTTGGATGCTGATAAATATTATGGGATGCAATTGCCACATAGATAAGTGAGTATAAAATGGCTATGCCCATGTGGTTGTGACAACATTTCAATTGCTCACCAATTGAAATGAAATGGAGGCTACTGGTCAAAAATCTCAATTCCTGGAGTAAATGATAAGATATATAACCATTAGAATAAAGAATCTGATATGCATGACCAGGCACATTAGTCCAGCCAGCAAAAATATTCAACAAAATTGTCATGCATCTTTTCCTTCCTTATTTGTCTTTAACTTTCCTTTTTAGGGTGGTTCTTTACCATTATATAGTTAACTTATGCCTTTCCCCTTCCTCAAATTTCTATAGATTTTTGCCAAAAATATTGACTGCAAACATATAAGTGTATTTCTAAGAATCAGACAACAGTTACAGCATCAATGAGGACTATGCACCACGCTAACTTAAGAAGCTTACAGGAACGATAGGAATTTTCAGAATTCTAATGATATATTTTTTGGTTGCTAAATGCTCTCCTCTTTAATAATTGAACACTGCAATTATCTCTATTTCATTGACCAATTTTCACCACAATATAAACAAGATTATCCCTTGTTTGAGACAAGGCAAAAACCCTTCATGTAACAATAATTGACTAGGCATGCAATGTGGACATGACATTCAGATATCAAATTTGGAATTTGGTTACCTTTACTCTGCAATCTAAAGTAATTAGACTGCTTAGATCATCGGCTACTAAAGTGGCAAGCATAAAAAACTATGCTAAAATATGATATGGGGCAGACATGCACCAGTACTCACTATATATGTTTGATGTCATAGTTGACTAACAAAAATAACTTATGGTCCATTTGGGAATATGCAAACGTTTTAAAATATAAAAAAAATCTCATTTCTTCCCATGTACCTTTTGGCATAATTTGATATTTTTAACTGTTTAACTACCCCATATTTTCTATTATTATATCTAATTTCAATTTTTTTAACGTCTTTCCATACAACTATCCTATTGATTTTTAACTTTATTCTTTTTACTCTTAATTACTGCCCCTATCATATCACAACACTTTTTCAAAAAAAATTCATTCCTATTTTCCCACTTTTACTTTTACCTCTTACCAAACGGACCCTGAATTTCAATACATCAACACGGAGGTTTTCCGTCACATCATTTAATAACATAAGGTTGCCCTAATCAACAAGCCACCATGGAAGTTTTTCATCTTAGCAATTCACAACATCAGATTCCCTTAATTATTTAGCTAATGAAAATGCTAAAGGCTATATTCTTATATCTGTCAAGGATCACCTAGGAAATTCAGGAAACTCTTTGTTGTTGTTGCAAGTCTGATCTGATTTTTCAAATTGTCTATGCCCAGACTGAGACTCCAGGCAGAAGTAAATAGATTATGTATGTTACTCCATGACACATTAATTGAGAGGGAGTAATCACATGAGGTAGAAGAACTTCAAATCTCCCAATGTGAAATACATGTTTCATCAAGCTCCACTAAACAAGCTCGTCCATCCACAAAGGGAGCTGAAAACTTGAATTGTTGTTGTAAGCTTTATTCTAAGATTACCAAATGGATGTGATCAGAATAAGAAACACGCATTTACCGCAGATCGAAAGGCCCCAGCTTGCTATGCTGACAAATCTACCTGAAGATATAATTCTATCTGGATAATTAGAGGAAAGATCCAATGGGAATGAACTCACTTGGCCGCTGCAGTGAGGGCCAGCTCCAATACCAATAGTTGGGATTTGCAGGGCAGAGGTTGCAGCTGCAGCTACAAGTGCAGGCACACATTCCAAAACAACTGAGAAACATCCAGCTTCTTGTAAAGCAAGTGCTGTCTCCACTACCTGCAAGGCTTCAGAATTAGCAAATACAAACAATGAATGAAGAACATAACTAATCCAGACAAGGAAAAGGACAACCTTGACAGCACTAGCAACATTTCTTCCTTGAGGCCTGAACCCTCCAAGGACACTAATGGCCTGGGGTGTCAGACCCACATGCCCCATGACAGCAATTCCAGCCTCTACTATGGCCTTTGCACCTGTAATTCTAGAAGGTGCACCTCCTTCCAGTTTGATTGCATCCATTGCTCCTTCCTTAAGCACTCTCACTGCAGTATTGACAGCCTACTTGCAAACATAATCAAAATTTGACTGAAACCAAAACAGAAAAGAGAATATTTTATGGTCTTTTTTTCTTTTTCTTTTTAACATTTACATACCTGACTAGTATTGGATTCATACGTGCCAAAGGCCAAATCACCAACAAGTAAAGGGCGCTTTGCACCCCGAGCAACTGCACGACAATGTACAAGCATCTCATCAAGGGTGATGGGAAGGGTGGTGTCATGGCCGTGAACAACCATAGCAGCAGAGTCACCAACCAAGCAAATGTCAATCCCAGCCTGGTCTAGGTGGACAGCTGATGGGTAGTCATATGCAGTGACCATTGTGATAGGTTCACCATTGGCGTGCTTCTGCTGGAGATGTTTCAGTGTCACTCTCTGGTTAGGAGTTTGAGGTTTTGGACCTGCATAGACCGTGTTCTCTGGAACATTGCTCATCATCCTGATTCCTCCGCATAAACTCCAACCACTAATGCTTCTTTTCTTGAAGAGGATGTGTTTAAGGTTAGAAGATGCGGTGTGAGTTCTAGCCAGGAAGAAGGGAAGCATCTTCTAATGGAATATTGCTTACACTGGGAATCGTAGCGTTCAAACAGAGCCAAATGTTTGGCTTTTTTGCTTGTTAGTTTTGTTATATCTGCTTGCAAGAGGGATGAAGAACGAATATAAACGAGAGGGATGAAGAACGAATATAAACGAGATTGATAATTTATGACACACATGACTAAATAATAAAACTGTAGCCAGTCCTCTATTTAAAGTTGTACCATAATATCATAAACAAGAGTAGAAGCACTAAGGATTGTGAGATTTTTATCTCATAAATCATTACCCTTTTTTTTTTTGCTTTTTATTTTTATTTTTGATAAATAAAAACTAAATTATTAAAGCAATGCATTCTACGATAACAAACAACATATTTACAAAATCAACCCAAGACCACAACTCATTGTCAATCAACATAAGTTCTGTCTCTTCTATAAATAAATTCTGCTTAGAATTCTTGGAAAGAAGAGGAATGTGTAATCCTACAAAATTAGTAAATCGATTTCAAATGGTAATGCCTAAGAAGCAAACCTTGCAAATGCAAAGATGTTTTCTCACGACTAAAGAGCTGAGATAAAAATCGAAGTGGCAATAACTAGCAGCCCAAAAAAGGTCTGGCCTTTCCCCTTTTCTTTTAGTTTTTTCCTCTAACTCACTCTCACCCTCTGTTCTTTCTTTTTTTTTTTTCCCCCCTTCTGTCTTGCTCTCACTCGCCCGATTTCCCTCGCAGTCCAGCTGAATCTCCTGTTTTCCCCCGGCGAGAGCGAGGAGACGATGAAAGGGCGAAACCACTGCTTCCTCGGGGCCACACGTGCACACATACTGCAGGACTCAATCAAACGTGTACAATGTGGTGCCCCCCTCAGGCCCTCACCAATCTGGCTTCTTTCGCCTCTTTGCCAATTATGGCAATTACGTGTATAGATTATTTTCTAATACTTTTTAAGCAGCCGTTAACATAAATAAAATTAAATCACATGCTCGCATTTATGGGTATTTAGGGAGTTCTAAATTAAGTTTTATTATTATTATTTAGTTTACGTCATTCAAAATTAAGGATTTTTCGTTTTCCAACTTCAAAAACCTTAGATTATATACCCTTGAATTTTCTATTATTCACTCTATAAAATCTTTAAAAAAAAGTTAAGAAAATACCTGGATTTTATTTCAAATTGACTTAAATATAGAATTAGTCATTATTAGTTTTATTTGACTAATTAAGCGTTATTGACTAAACCTAAGGCCAGGGGTATGATGCAATGTTCATGAAACTCAATTTACCTTACTTTGATCTTATTTACAAAATCTAATTCTTATTTTGATCCTTTTATTGAACTTAAATCTTACCTTTATTCATGTAACTTGAGTTTAGGTTGAAATTTAAGTTGCAAGTTTTTGTTTAAATAAACGATATCAAGTTTAAATTTTTATGTGAAAATGTAACAACAACAACTTATGTAAGCAAAGATAATAATACAAAAAATAACTAAATTTTTAAAGAAGTAAAGTAATGTATAATATATTTCTATAAAAAATTTAATATTTCAAAATAAGATAAAAGAAATAAAGCTAATAAATGGGAAGGTAAGCAACATAAATATAAACACATGTAAATGAAAATAATATAATTCATCTATAATACATTGTCAACATGAGAAATATATATTTGAACTAATGTTGTCAGGACGGACCCGATGGTCAAACCGATGAATGACCTAGTTTGGTTCGAACCGATTTGACCGATTAAATAAACTAGTTTGAACTGATGACATCAACATGACATATTTATAATGTCATAAATGTGTAATTATTTTTAATTAATTATATATCATTAAAATTATATATTCATAAAATCTTACACCTATATGTTAGATTTTAAGCGTTACAACAAAACATGCAGAAAATTAATAAAAAAATTTCAAAAATCTTTAAGCATGAATATTATGAAAAATTAACTACATTAACTAACATGAATTATGTAATAAGCCTTGAATGTTGACGCTTGAATTCTCTCTATTTATCTTGGTGCTTTATGAATTGCACTTTTGTAAACATATCTAATACAATAAAAAATAGAATAAATCAATAATCATTAAAGCATTGAATAATTGAATAATTCATAATAATATAAGAATTAAGAACACATCAATTCTAATCAAACATAAAATTTTAAAAGTCTATTAATACATCATTCTCAGCAAATATAAAATTTTAAAAGTCTACAAACATATCATTCCCATCAAACATAAAATTTTAAAATTTACAAATCCATCATTCACATCATTGCAATAAATAAATAAATAAATAAGTAGTGTGTTGAAGAAAAGACAGAAAATGGAAGCACCGAACAGAACATAGAAGCAGGGGGAGATCAAGAGACCACTGGGGAAGCCAAGAAAAGAGATGATGAGTTACCTAAGGAAGAATTTCTGACGAAATCCGATGGATATTTCAACTCAGAGCGAGAGGGGAAGTGAATAGCATGAATGAAAAATGGAGAAGGTATGATGGATTGAAGGAATGCGTGACTGAAAGATGGAGGAGATTGGGTTTCAGGTGGGCTACTGTTGTTGCCGCAGAAAGGGTCTCTGTCTCACTGCCAAGAGTTGCGAGGCTGAGAATCTGAAAAGTGAAAATCGAAAACCCCATTATGTTTCATGCCGCTCCTTTCTTATTTTTCTCTGGCTAGCTACTGAACCGGCCGAATGCGGTTAAACTGAAATAAACAGTTAGACGGTTCAAGCGGTTCAACTCAATCAAACCAAACCTATGCCAACCGAATCGAAACTCGACTGGTTCCTGGTCCGACTGGCCAGTTGGGTCTGGTTTTAACAACACTCTATAAGTTAAACATAAACATAAATAATATAAAATATGTAATTATAAAGAAGAACTGTGTCATATATTTTACATATTTTTTGATAGGATGTATTTTACGTATTTTATGTTAAGTATAAATAGAAAAATCGGGCTTAAGTTCCTTGTATTTGGGTATATTTAAACTTGACTTTAACTCTATTTGTAAATTGAGTTATTCCCGTTCATGTTTTAAAAAATAATTCTCACACTGATTTTTGTTGAGTTTGGTAGGCTATTGGGCTCAAACCAAAACAAGTTGCATCTTGAACTTTGACAAATTATCTTGTTTCAATTTAAATTTGGCGTGTGATCTTGTTACCTCGGACTATTAATAAATATATTTTTAATTACTTTTTTATTTTTTATAAATTTATTAATCTAGATATATTTAATGCATAAATCAGATTTACCATTTTCAAAGATATTTATATATTTTTGGATTTTTAAACATAAGCATATTCTAGCTATTTTCAATGGTTAAAAGTAACTAAAATAATCTTTTGTTTAAAAATCTAAACAAAGTTATATATTTCTGAAAATGATAAAACTTGATTCATATATTAAATACATCTAGATTAATATGTTTATGAAAAAATAAAAGAAATTTTTTTAAAATAAGTTTTTTTATGCGAGCAAAGTAAGCAATTATTTAGCGAAAGCTAACAATATCATATTTCTTTAAGTTTGGATTTCAGCTTGAAGGAGAGATTGGAGCAAGTTATTATTATTATTATTATTATTTTGCTTTGGGGTGTGGGGTTTTAAATTTTCCATTTTCAAAGTGGATGTAAGTTGGATTCTATAGATTATTATAATTACAATCTAATGCTTTAGATTTTGTTTGTGAGATTTGTTAATGGGACCAAGAGCTAGGTTGAATCGAGACTTGCATATGGGTCCAATCCGTCTTTTCTAACGGCCCATTTGCCCCGCCCCCCACCTTCCAAGCCTAATTCCTTGCCACTCCCAACTTCCAAGGGGGGCAGGGCCCAGAAGGAAATTAATAACCAAAAAATTATCTTTACAAAGAGTTTCTGATATACAACCAGGTAGTGTATCCCACAAACAACCATCTATATCAGTGCCAATGGAGGCCAATTCAGCAAATTTATAGGTTGTTTGATTGCTAGTGCTCAATACGTGGGAGAAGTCACATATATCAAAAGAAACTGCTAGCTCTCTTTTTTATTTTTTATTGTTCCATTCTTAAAATTATACTTTATAATATCTCTTTTGTTCTATTTAATTATTCCAAATCAAATCATGGGAATCCTTACAAATTTTTGTTACAAATTAACCTTATAAATCCAGGGTTGCTAGCTCTCTTATCTTCCGCGTCATGTAGCCCAGGTTGGAACAAATGTCATCCCTCCCATTAATTGATGTGATCAGTGCCAAGGAATCATTTTCCACAACAATCTTATGGAAGTGAAAATCTGATATCCATCCCAAGCCCTTTTGGAACTGCCCGTGCTTTCATTAAAATTCGGTCCATGATGTCATCACTACTCGAGACTTCAGTTGCCACAAAAACTCCATCCCAATTCATTTTACAGATTCGAAGATTAAACCCTACATTGACATTGAGTTTCATGACCTCTTGTTCAGGTCTGCATTTGTCTCTCATTTTATAGGGAGAAGTTGTATCTCCTATTTGTATTAGGAACATAATCTCTTATTGTTAGGAGTAAAAAATGTGTTGAACGAATTTGAAAAAAAAAAATGTAATTTTAATGTGTTGTAAATACAACATTAAAAAAAAAAAAATTAAGAGACTTCAGCGGGGAAGAGAAGAAGATCAGTTGGAAGCACTCGAACGCCCACCTTGGAATGTCGTGGAATGTAGATTTAATGACCTCCATAAAAATCTTGTTTCTCCCATGCCAATGACACTGATTCAACAGTGTCTGTGGGGAGCTGGGGAAATCACGAGCTTTGCATGTGACGGTGGTAGTCCTTCTCCACCGGCCACGTCAGTGCTCCGCACTGCCTAGCGTGTAATAATAATACAAGCCAAGCACTGTCCCCATACAAAAAGTGTGCTCCCATACTCACACGACAGCGGCTGACATGAATTTTGAGATAGTGAACAGCTAGCGATTGCGGAAGTGCATCCATTGTTCATACCTCGATTGTGGAAGTGAATCCATCGTTCATACTTCCCCAGATTGCAACGTCAGGTTTTAACGCCTTAGAGGAGGTTTGTTAATAGCGTAGTATAAGGTGGGACGGGATGATCATTAATCAATTAATATCCATATTTTTTCACTTTTATCCATCTCTTTCAATTATTTTTCATATTAATTACCCTCTAGCAAACTTCTTTTTTATAACTCTAATTCCATCATTTCATTGCAATCACACGAAATTTAAAGAAATTTTTGCAAATATATCCACAAAGTTTGACCAATATTGCATCTATGTTCATAAGTTTACCAAATTTGCAAAATATATCCATAAGGTTTACATAAAATTGCAAGTGTGTCAACCAAACGAGCGCCGCTCGTTTGGTCGCCGGGCGCGGAACGAAACTTTCGTTCCCACTGGCGCGTGTTCGAATCCCAGGTGGGATTTCGAACCAAAAATTTATGTGGGGGCATGTGTGGTCCTCCTTATTTGGTTGGGAGCTGGTAGTCTCCCTCATTGATATTTGGGAGCTTGTCGTTTCCCTTTGGAAATATTGTTAGAATTGTCTCAGAGTTTTGAATGTGATATGAATTGAGATATTGTGTAAATATACTCCAATCAAAAAAAATAATTGCAAGTGTGTCCATTCTGTTAGGATGTCATTAGATGTTCTTTAAAATGATAATAATGTCTTTTAAGCCAAGTAATATATTTGCTATTTTTGAAAATAGTGTAAGTATATTTGTAAAAAAATCTAAATATAAAACAGGAAGATAAGTAAAAATATATAAATAATAAAATACCAAATATATCTACAATATTTAGAAACATTAGAAGTGTATATTTAATTTAAAGATTTTTTTCGTCATTTTACAGAAAATCTAACGACATCTTAACGGAAAAGACACGTTTGCAATTTTATGCAAACCTTGTAGATATATTTGCAAAATCTCATTTTTCATTAGTCGTTATAAGGGTATAAATCGGGTCGGGTTAACTCGGATTGGGATAAACATAACTTTAAACTATCTAGTAAAATCTTAACTCGACCCTATTTTTCACACCTTAACTCAATTCAATTTTAACTCTGTAGAAACTGGTTCAGTTTAGGTTTGAAATTAAGTTAATAAATCTATAATATTTAAAAATATTTTACTTAATCAAATTTATTTTAAAATATAAATTTATATGAAAATAAAAATTAATGCTTTTATATGAAAATTTTCCAATTTATAACTTATAAAATTAAATAATTGCTAAATAACTTAATTTCGAAACAGTAATGTCTAGCTAATTCAGATATATTATGTGCTAATATATAATTTTTCATAAAATATAAGATTATATTTACATTTTACACTAATATATGAAATCGGGTCAGCGAACCCAAATCGACCAACTTTTAAAAACGAGTTAGTTTAAGTAAGAATATATAACTTATTTTTTAAAAATATTTAACCCAACTCTATTATAAATTAAACTACGCTGATCAGAGTTGAGAAGAAACTTATTTACCCCCGAACTCGCCCATCCTGCAATCCCCACAGAATTCAGCGTCACCTGCCGACGCCTACAAATTATTCGCAAGTGCAAATTCAGCCAGATTGCATTGTAAAATGCAGAATATAACAGGCAGCGGTCTGTTACTCTGTTTGCTCCACACGTTGCAACTGACGGCAGCCGTTCCTCCTTAAATTGTCCTCAGTGTGGCTGTGCATGCGGCTGCCGAGCATGCGGCTTTCGGAAGAGAACGGTTTCGGTGGGAAGTGTCCCCACCATCTCATTAGTAACTCCTTTCAAAAATTAATTTTTTAATTTATTTCAAAAATCTAACCACACATATTATTTAAAATATAATTTTGATCATTCGTAATGAAAATAATTAAATATAATGGTAATAATTAAAAAATTATGATATAAGGATATTAATGGTGTATATATTTTTAGATTATAAATAATATACGAAATAAGATTTGTATGATCTGAAACGTTATATAAATATACTTGGTTTAGATGAGTCTAAAAAAATCTTTTTTTATTTTGGTAAAATATTGTATACTAATTTTTATTTGCTAAATATATAAATTTTATGATTTTCACATATTTAAGGTCACAATAACATATTATTTTTTAGTTTTCATTATGAACAGCCAAAATTATATTTTAAATAATATATGTAGTCAGATTTTTGAAACAAAATTATTTAGTTTTGGGAGAAGTTCCCGTTGAATGTCACGCCTTTGGGGTAATATTGTCCCTGCCTCGTACTTCTTTCTTTTAATGAGTCAGGCAGAACTAATGCACATACAACAGCTATGGGTAGCGGATTAATGACAATGAGGAGGTTTCTGGTTAGAGTATTTCCAAACAGACCCTTAGTTCCTTCCGCATGTTGCAAGACGCTAGCGTACTTCTTTCTTTTTCCTTTCTCACGTTGCAAATGACAGCAGCCGTCCCACCTTGAATTGTCTCTGGGGGTGCACGCGGGTTGGGTTCAACCCGTACCCCATTCAACTCAACTCATTTAAACCGGGTTGGGCTGGGGTTGGGCTAAAAAATGAATTGAGGAAATTGGATTGGGTTCAACTCATTTTCGAATTGGGTTGAAGTTGAGTTGAAAATTCGAGTTAGGATCAACACATCTTAAAAAATCTAATCCGTTTTCCTTACCCCCAACTGCGAAAACACGCCTGTTGTCATCTTTCCGGAAACTGAAATTCATAGCCAACAGCTCCCTTTCCAAATTCAACAAGCTGCAACACCAAACATCCCATATGAATTGTGATTTGTGGACAGGATTGCGTTGAAGTTATTCCCTGAGCCAAAATTCTATTCGTTGAATAATTGAGCAGAAAATGAAATCGATTAATGCCTTGAAGTGCCGTGCTCCTTTTTTTTTTTTTTTTTTTTCTGAGATGAAAACAGATGACGATTTTGAATCTGCAGTCATCGGCCATGCTTTCAACGAAATACCCATCCCTGCCGCCACCATTTTCCCATGGCTGTCCACAATCTAATGTTTTTACCATGGCCTCCATCCCAGCCATTCTAATTTACACATGCATAAATGCAGTTCTTTTTTTTTTTTAATTTTATGAAACACAAATCCGATTCTTGAAACAGACTAAAACTAAAAGCAATGTTCTCACCAACCGAGCCGTGTTCGGTTGGTCTGTGCGGGGCGTGATGGAATCATTACAGCGCTGGGTCTTGGGTTCGAATCCCGCATTTGGGATTTCAGCCAGAAAAAGAGGAAAAAATTATTACGGTTGTTTGTGGGAGCAGTGACCTCCTGTTTGGCTGTATATTCCTGATTATTTGGTGGAGTAGTGTCTCTTCAGATTTGTAAGAATGTCTCAGAACTTCAGTATAATATGTGTTGAGATGTATGTAAATATATTCCAATAAAAAAAAAACAATGATCTCCATAACACAAATTCAGCATCTGCATTAATGCCTGATCGTCCACATGGAAAATTAATTCCATGAAGAAGGGCGCTTAAAGAAAACATGATAATAAAACCGAGTGGAGGGGAAAAAAAAGTCAAATCCTTAAAATCTCATTTCCATCTAGCGGTGTAATTGTTCTACTTTAAAATGTTTTAGTACCACGGGAGATGCATTATTTTTTATCAAATGCTGTATAAATCTTAAGAAAAATAGAAACTTCTGGCAATTTGCCTGACAAATTGGGTGTAGAAATAGAAATGAATCCAACCCACATAAGTAAACACCAACATGATTTTGTTTTGATGCCTTCAATTTTTTAGTATTTTACGAAACAGAGAATTATGTGTATGTTATCTTATTATTTGAGTGGCATTAGCGTGATTGTAGTATATATATTTATCTTATTCTGTCAATTTTCCTATAAAAAAAGTTTAATTAAATGGATGATTGTAATATAATTTTATTGAAAGTTTTTAATTTATTTGTATTGAACAAATTATGTCGAAAAAGTATGTTCATTGTTAGGCTGGTGGCTTTTGAAAATTAGGTTGGGTTGAGCTGAGCTGGTAGCTTTTGAAAATTTAGTTGAGTTGAGTTGAGTTGGGTTAGATAAAAATAGGCCCAACCCAACCCATGTGCATTGTCTCCTTAAAATGGCTAGATATGCAACTGCTGAGCACGCTCCTTTTGGACTGTCACCGCTCAGGACTTGATCGTTCACGGTAATGCTGTCTATCTCTGCTTCGCACTTCTTTCTTTTTTTTCCTTTTTCTTCGGCTCATTCGGGAAACTAATGTTTCAGACCATCCAAATAGGAAACTCCTTTAAAAA
Source organism: Annona cherimola (assembly GCA_030490835.1). Lineage (NCBI taxonomy): Eukaryota > Viridiplantae > Streptophyta > Magnoliopsida > Magnoliales > Annonaceae > Annona > Annona cherimola. The sequence goes on along the minus strand of CM059977.1, from coordinate 8,757,650 downwards.
ATCCAATACAAAGTTCTCTAATCTATATACAGTTGGTTTCAAATTCTTGCTAACTTCAAACCAACAGCCCTATTTGATTTGATACCATTTATCCAGCCAACAAAAAAAAAAAAAAAAAAAAGTCATTCAAATTGAAAATGCATGTGGATCTGGCCATTAAAATATCATCATGTCCTATGCGAAAAACTCGAAACTATTTCAATCTGAAAATTTTTCTTTGTTTAGGTTGTCCAAATGGGTAAGTCGTACGTCCGCAATCTTTTATCCGAGGCTTGCCGAATCCTCTGCTCTTTCCTCTGCTGGTTTCTCTTCCGCTTATTAGCGGTTGGCCCTCTCCCTCGCCCCTCGCCACGTCGCTTTCATCATGGATGGTAATCGAAGATTTGCCCAGAAAGGGAGCATGGAACCCGCCGACGGCCATCGAGCTGGATACAGGGCTTTCGACTCCGTTGTTCAGAGCTGCTCTGACCTCGGCATCAGCTGCATAACTGTGTACGCATTCAATATCGACAACTTCAAGCGAAAACCCGAATAAGTACAGGGCATCATGGATCTTTTGCTGGAGAAAACCCAAGAACTGATGAAGGAAGGTAGCCTGGTTTTCAATCTCAATGCCAAGGTCAGGTTCTTGGGGAACTTGAGCCTTTTGGATGAGGAGTTGAGGATGGCTGCCCAACGGCTCATGGACGCAACCAGAAGCCATGCTAGAATGCTGATCTGTATTTGCGTTGCCTACACATCAACCAACGAAATCGTTCACGCGGTGAACGGATCATGTCGAGAGAAATGGGCTGGAATTAGAGACGGTAATCTGGATTTTGAGGCCCCCAGCGAGGAGAATCATGAAATTGCGGTGGCGGACTTGGAGAGGCACATGCACACGGCCGGATACCCTGTTCCAGATATCTTGGTAAGGACTTCCGGGGAGCATCGCCTGAGCAACTTCCTCCTGTGGCAAACTGGTAGCTGCTATTTTACTCTGTCTTGATCCTCTTTGGCCAGAGATCTCTGTCGGGCTCCTGCTGGCGCAGATCTTGAAATACCAGCGTCTCCAGCCTTACCTTGAAGGGCTGAAGAGGAAGTTCTAGTTTCCTGTTTCCGTCGCTTACGATAATAATAATAATTATTATTATTTTGAAAAAACATTGCCTTCTTAATTAGCTAAGGACTCCCGCTTCTATGAAATTATTTTAAGTCCTACATATCCTTTCTGGCCAATCTCGATGCCCACTTAATGATTGACGATAAATATACTCCATTGATTATCTTTAGTATCATTTGTGTAGCCTAAGAAACTCATCATTTATTTAACAATATTATGCATGACTCATTTAATGAATGTAATAAAATATTTTAATTTTAATCATTGATTTAAAATTATATTTTTAATATTTAGACTGCGGTTTTGCTTTTATGAAACTCATTTTTTATGTAACCCTCTTCATTTTAAAAATCTTGATGATTGATAAAAAATTCACTCCATTTAATATCTAGCGTCATTTATAATATATTGGAAACCCTTTTATTTTTTTTAGTTTCATTGTATATGGGTCCCATCTATAAATATATAAAATCAACATAATGAAATGGTTTAATGTTAAAATATTAATTTTAAAGTAATTTTTTTAATATCTAAATCATCTAAAACATCAATAGTTGTGAATAAATGATTCTACAAAGTATTATTACATTCTAATGCATGTGTGAATGGATCTAAATATTTTTCATAATTTACAAATAAATATATATTTTTAAGCAAATGTGGCCCCATGCACATACTTGATTTGAATGAAATTTGGTCCCCTAAATAAACAAGTGATGTTAAATACAATGAATGAATTAGATTTTAAATCAATCATCAATATTTTAAAAAAAATAAATGAATTATATGAGACGCTTTTATGCAACCTGCTTACATAGAACCGCTTCTATGTAACTTAGTTACATAAAAGCATAGCCCTTTAAATTATATATAATATCATTTCTGTGTAAATAAATAATTTTATAAAGTATTATTATATTATAATATAAGGGCGAGAATCGAGGTGAGTCGTCCTGGGTTAAAGTTTGCCAAACCTTGGCCTTATTTTTAAAAAATTCTGTTTAACTTTATTTTTATATTAGGTTAGGACAATGTCAATTTAACCCTTACTTTTTTTAATAGGTTCCAGGACAAACTTCTTGTTGGTATCAAACCGGTTTCGGGATAGCGGTTTGGGTAAAAAATGCGGGTTAAATAAGATGATTTTAAGAATTTATATATATATATATATATATCAAACATGAAGATACATTTATGCTAAATTTTAAATGTTATATGCTTCAATATTTTACTAATTATTAAAAAATACATCATTAATAAAACAAAACATGACAAAATATAATATAAGTTTATTAAAATAGGTTAATATACAATTATATGTAACAGTTATATGTATATATGCAAATTTATCTTATTGATGCAGGGTGAGTTAGGACATGGTCGACTTACTTTAATCTTATTTTTGAATTCGGATAAAAACTTTTAACTCATTCCTATATCGGGTAAAAAAAAAAGCGTTGATTTTACTCGATCGAAAATGTGTCGAGTTAGAGGTGGGTCACGAGTTGACTCGCCCAAATTTCCACTCCTATTGTAATGTATACATGAATGAATCTAAGTATAATTTGCATGTGAATATATATCTCTTTCTAAGCAAATATGTTTCCTTTGCAATTTTAATTTGGATGAAACTTGGTCTTCTAAGTAAATAAATAATAGTAAATACAACAACCAAAGTGAATTCCCCATTAATCATCATTAAATATAAAAATAGATGGGTTTCATGAGATCGCTGGCTCTAAAATGGATATGCTATGGTCTTAATTATTTATTTACATAATCTTATATCGGGCACACTTCTATAAATACATAGAAGTGATTTCGTGTAACTCCCTCCATTTTTGAGATTTTGATATTTGATAAAAAAAATCTAATCCATTCATTATATTTAACATCATTTGTTTAGCTAGGGGACCAAGTTTCATGCAAATTCGATATGTGCATAGGTCAAATTTGCTTAAAAATAGGTACATTCATGTGTAAATTAGGAAAAATACTTAGATTCATTCATATATGTATTAAAATATGACAATACTTTATAAGATCATTTATCCATATATTATTGATATTTTAGATGGTTTAAATATTGAAAAAAATACTTTAAAGTTGATATTTTAACATTGAACCATTTTATTACGTTAATTTCATACTTTTATAAATGAGACCTATATACAGTGAAATTAAAAAAATAAAAAAATTTCAAGATATTAAAAATGATGTTAAATATAATGGATAAAGTGAATTTTCTATCAACCATCAAAATTTTTAAAATGAAAGGGATTACATAAAAAGAGAGTTTCACAGAAGCGGACCCGATTTTATATAACTATCATACTTTTCAGTTATTTCTTCACAATTATCTTATTTATTTTAACTTTATTTTTTATTTCTCATCATTATTTTTATTATATTGCATAATTTCTTTCGTTTCAATTTTCATTCAAAAATTTTTCCAATTTTTTATTAGTTGTCCCATACCGCACATTGTAGTGTCCACCGTCAAGCTGGTCAGTACCTCGTAAGATTTTAATATATCAGAAAGTGCGACTTAAATGGCAAATGGGTTATTTCATTTCATAAAATTTCTAAAAATCTTGACCTCATTACCAAAAGCAAAAAGTCCCCGCAACTTTTCTGGGTTGCAAATTAAGCTCTGTAGTTTATGTGTTTGCAAAACAGACTATAAGTTAAAGAATATTGTAGAATAAACCTCGACGCTGACATTTGTGAAATAACTTTCAGTGAATTGTTGTTTGGAATTCATCTTATAATATTAGAAAACTACAATCAACCAATTACTCAGCTAAAGAAAAATAATGAAATCGACATTAGAATTCATTTTGCAGTACTATATTATTAAATTTAGGGCGTGTTGGTTGGACAACAAAAATGTAAATTAAAATTGTTCAATCTAAAACTTTTCACTCTTCATAACTATCTTATTTTTAATTATTTTTTCATATTTTCTTATACAAACAACCATACTTTTCAATCATTTCTACACAACTACCTATACAACTAACTTATTTATTTTAACTTTATTCTCTTTACACCTCATCATTACTCCTGTCATATTAGATAATTTTCTATCAACTTAGACAACTTTTATCGTAAAAACTTTTTATTAAAATTTTTTATCTCCAACCAAACACACTATTAGAGTGTATATCTTACGAAACCACCTCAACCATATTAGGGGTGGGAATCGGGGCGGGTCAAGGTGTGCCCAACCCTGACCCTCCTTTTCAAAAATCTTGTTTGACCCTTATTTTATACCGGGTCGGGACAAGGTCAGTTTGACACTTACTTTTTTCTACAAGGTCTCGGGACAAAATTCGGGTCGGTATCGGGTCAACGAGTCGGGTAAAAAACTGCGGGTCAAGTAAGAAGTTTTTAAAAATTTATAAAACTATCAAGTATAAAGACAAATTTATATTACATTTAACTACTATATGCTTGAATCTATTATTAATCAGTCAAAGTAAATATAAATAATTAAATAAAACATGAAAATTAGCATTGAACGAGGTTTTTCTTTTTAATGTAAAATATCAGAAAACGGGTCAGCAGGTAGGTCCGCCCCGACCCGCCTTGACCCGCCCCGCCACCCTGTAAAAAACCTGAATTTTGCCCCGACCCGCCGGGTACACAATCCCGACCCGCTCCAGTATTAAACAGGGGCGGGTCATGGGTCGACCCGCCCCGATTCCCCCCCCCCCCCCTAAACCATATGATCTAATTTGTAACAAGCAATTTACAGGGTCTATTTTGCAAAAACCCTTCTTCGGACAATACAGCTATGTTTGCTTGCTGTGCGCCATTAATTATGAGCAGCTGAGTTCCAGTTTTATTAATTGAAATTATAAGTAGATTATAAACGTTCACATGGCCAAGGGTCCCTTTTTCTGTGATGTTAACCATGCAGGTAACTTATAAAGGCATACTTCAGGGAAAGGAAAAATAAGATAAATGCCTTTGATGAACACCAGCTCGAGGTGCTAGCTAATGTTATAAAAATTTTTAGAAAAGTTGGGTGAAGTTTTTTTATTTTATTTTATTTTATTTGGATTAGAAATTCGCCATTGAGTAGATTAATTCAGTCTGAATTCCATATTCGGCAGCTGTACTCGTCGTTTTTCTGTACTTTTTAATACGTTTTAATAGATATTGAACTGTAGTCGGCATGGGAGTCAGGAATAGCTTGGGTAGTATTTAATTGCTCAAAATCTCCAAAGATTCAGGCTGCTGCGTCTGGATCGGTTCTCTGAGTGTGTTGGGTACATGAAGCAGTCGGTTTCACAGTGCACTTCGCGATAAAGGTTCTTCTTTCTTCCTCTCCTTCTGTCATGCTGGAATTGTAACATACCATATACTCTTTCTTAACTTAGCAGTAGTTTTAACCATGATTAGTTACATTTGAAGCGAGATTTTATAATTCATATAGTGGATTATTAACACTTCATTTGTTAGACTATTTTCAATGAAACTCGTGCCTTATCATTGGCCTCCTACAAGCCAAAAATCAGTTTGGGATGGTTTGTGGAAATCACTGATGTATATTCTCTGCCAAGTTCGTGCATGGGAGTTTTATCCTTCAATGATTTAAAATTCAACAAGGGAAATTGGACTTCGATGCAGCCGGATATTCGCCTGAGATGTTAAGCAGGACATCTGCTGAGACTCGCCTGAGTAACTTCCTCCTGTGGCAAACTACTTTCTGTTATTAAGTTATTTACTTTTTCCAGATGTTCTGTGGCCGGAGATATCTCTCTTGGGTACCTTCTGTGGGAGGATTTGAAATAGCAGCCCCTCCAGCAATTTCAAGAAAAGATGAAAACGAGATTGGAATTTCTATAATCATTGCATCATGCAGCACACACCATGCATCACGTGTAAATTTTTGTAATGCATTTCCTTGGTGGTCGGTACATGAGTCATAAACCATGAATTCAAAAATTTGTAGTGAGATAAGATAAAATCTTTTCAAGAAAGTATTAACACAGCATTGCGGCATGACATGAAGGCAGCCATCAAAAAAGGTTGTGATGGGCACCAGATGCGCAGTTCACGGGTTCGTGAGATGGCTCGTGGGCTAAGCCTCTGGAATGGTCAGAGCAAATCAAAAACGTAGATTATGAATGTCATTCCAAAGGTCCAAACCGTCTGCAAAGACAAAGTACCAATTTAAAATCCTTTCCATCCGATTCATGGGCATGTAAACAGATGGATAAACGCTCCATCATCTTGTTTTGAGCAAATCCATAGCCACCGTCGAACGACCTCTGCTGGAAGTCTGGGACTATAGATTTGTCAGTATGTTTAATTATGGGTAACAAACTCAAGACTTGGGATTTATCGATACCCTCTCAACCCACCATTGCAGCCTCCATTAGGCTGTAATAAAGAAGTATATAGAAATGTAACTCGGACTCATGAAACTTAAATTTATCTTAACCCTAACCCTACTTATAAAACATTAACTCTCACCCTAACTCTATCTTTAAAAAATTAAGTTCAAGTTAAATTTTGAGTCCAATTTTAGGTTGATGAATTTATATTTTATTTAAGAATAATAAGTTTAAAATTTCCTATAAATATATAATAATAACAAATCATATAAATAAATATAATGATACATAGGCAAACTACAGATTCTTAAAAAATATAATAACATAAAGAATATTTCTATAAGAAAATTTAACAGAAACAAAGAAAATTAATAGATGTAAAAGTAAATGATAAAAATAAAAAATAAATATAAATAAAAATAATATACTTTATTGATAATATAATTTCGATATGCTAAACATATATTCAAATATAAATATAAAATAAATAAACATAAAAAATATTGTTTAGATATTACATATATAATATATTTTATAATAAATATAAAATGGAAAACTCGGCTCGAATTCACTGAAACTCTTGACCCTTAATTGGAATTCGGGTTCGGCATGCACCCCTTTAGTACTCTCTAACAAAGACATTCAGTAAAGTATCAAGATTATTATTATTTTTTTCTCTAAAATCACAAACCTCTGTGTACCAAAACTAAAATCGATTCTGTGTCCAATGGCCGACCACAATCAAGAATGCTTCCTCGTGTACAGCCAAGAAAAAAGCCCTGTCATGAGCAAAATCTGAACAGGCTCTGTATTCCCATTGACATTATTATCAGCTGAACAACATATTGTACAAAATAAATCATTATATCCCCCTTAGTTGACTTATCACTGCACCTGTCGACAACAGCGGCCTTAATGGGACCGTCTTTGTCCCCAATTCAGCTGTTTGGTTTGGTGTGGAAGATCAGATGACAAATCCCACATAAGAACATGAAAAAATGGCCTCTTTTCATGGTTGTTTCAGAACTGCGATCGCTTCCCGTTGTTAAGGTCATGGAAGAAGGACTTCGCTGATTCATAGGTAGACCAGCAGATAGCAGCTGCAGGTGCATGGAAAAGCATCCTTGGCTTCCATCCTCGCAGAAGTCCACCATACCCATCCTTCCTCACTATGGCTCGGATGACATCTCCAATTGAGCTGCTAGTGAATCTATCACAACCACAGACACCCTGTGCCAGCAATTGCAGAAAATGAAGTCTTGTTCTATCATCGGATAACACTAAAAAACATGGTGAATGATAAAAGATGTGTTGGCATAGTGACGAGAAATCAAATCAACTCTTGAAGCTAGGCAATTCATGCCCATCAAAAAGCAGGTAGCAACTCAATTCCAGAGGCAAAAGTCATGTTAAATCATTAAACCTTTCCATCATGATTTGAGGTCATGATAAAAGTTATGATAAGAGGAAAAGTCTTGGAATACTAATTAAGGAAAACAGCTGCAGGAATTAACAGGTTAAAAAGATTTTTCACAATGAGAGGCAAACTGTAATGCAGGCATTAACATTCTCAGCTTAATTCTCACCATCGCAAAAATCTTACTCTGGTATGATTCATCAATAGCCCTGATCACCTGTACCATTCATAGCCCAATAGCCCAGCAGTCCAATCATTACTGTGGGCAACACTTCATGGAAAATTTAAACCACCATTAGCAAATTCTTGTTGCATGTGAGTATTGTCTCAGATAAACAATTCCACATTATTCTTCCATACTCACATCCATAGAGTTTGGGCCTTCCACTTCTCTACTCCAGCCTTCAACCCAACAATCTCCAGTGCAACTTTCAGCTCCCAATGCCCTTGACGAAATTCTGCAACTTGACTTTTCCCCATTTTTAATACCTATTAACGTTATTTTAACATTTCATTGTATGCATTCATTCCAGTCCAATGTACATTCTACTCTGATCCACCTCATATCTTCATTCTTCTATTTCTCATACTATTAAAATATTGATCCTTTAACGATCTTCAGTATCCAACATTCTGTTCTTACCCTTCAGTTTGCGATCATGACACAGTCAGAAATGCTGGCATTCGAAGTTTCCGCCATAAGAAACTTTTCAAAAGCTATTAGCTTTCAATTTTTATTTTTAAAGAAGATGATGGATATTAAAAACGATCACCCTAATATGGCATCACCACTGCATAAATAATACGTGATAGAACATAGCACACATTAGTCCAAGCCACCCTGATTCCCAGCCATCGTAAACATGCATGATTGCTCAGGTCATCCACTAAACTACATGATGGTTCCAAATTCTTCAACTCAAACATCTTCTGAGAAGATGCCTTTTTTGAAGGACAATTTGAATGAACAGGACTTTTCTAGCTCCCAAATTCATAAAGAGGATAAGAAAGAAGAATGTCTATACATGTGGATTAAGGGTTCACCTAAAGCCACCTGCATATATCCATGGTCGGAAGTCTTTACATCAGAAGTCTTAAGGATTGGCATATACGGATGACCTCTAGACCAGTTTCAGCTAGCTAGAAGAGTAGGCACCATGCAAAGCCCATCAGCTGCACCTCTTTCCCTGTATCTTAATCAGAACTGGTTGTTGATAATCTCCTAATGGTGACAGTAATTTCCCCCTTAAAGTTACCATGCATTGCCCATCATTTTGAAGCAACGTTCACGCACAATTATTATTGCACACAGAAAACTTGTTCTGGAAAATTTCCTTTCAGATGATAGAATCCGATCCCTGCACCGTTCCCTGATAAGGGAAAAGCTGATTTTTGTACAATCAAAATGGTAAAAAAGTTATCTTAGGAGAAAAGGGAATATCAGGAACAAATATCCAACTAAACGACTGTAACAGGTGAACCAAAGAATATCTACTAAATTGAGGGAATTGTTTCCAGAACACCAGATGTTCTTGGATCCTCAAAATATCAATTGGATGAAGACACCCAATTTTAATTGATTCATTAAAGTATCTCAGATACTAAATATCCAACGGTATACTGATTAAAGTATGTTATGCAAGATATCACAGTAAATGCCCGAGTACAAGTAAGCTCACAGCATAAGCATAGATTGCGTTGCTGAAATCAATGTTGCCAACAAACCAGTAAAGTGAATGGTTTGGTTTGAACCAGTTTAATCATTTGTGAAAATCGGACTGAACTTGAATACTAGTAATTTACCTAAAAAAAAAAAGTATGATAGACTATAAGCTAAAATAACTAAAATTTAAAGCCTAGATATAAAGTAATAATTGAATCTCAGATCAGCATGAATGAGGGAGAGGTAGGATAAATGGAAGTGGGTATCGCTGGTCAGAATGCAGAGCACTGCTGCTGTGGCCAGGAACGAGGGAGGCAGAAACAGGGAGGGGGCCAGGAGTAAAGGAGGCAGAGGCAAAGAGGGTAGGTAGGTCAGAAGTGTTTCATATGGGGGGTGAAGGTCCAATGATGGAGTCTGCTTTGTCAAATAGGATTTCCTTTTTTTTTATTTTATTTTATTTTAAGAAAAGAAGAAAAAAAGAAATGCAACAGACATGGGATGGGCATCGAATTCTGAAGTTTTATTTGTACTAGGATTTTTATAAGAACTGGCTAAACTGTCTGAGTAAGAAACTGGATTGATCACCAGTTTAACTGGTATCCACGGGTTAGAAAGCACCAGACAGTAACCAGGGTGGATCAAACCCATATGGTGGCCGGTTCCCAGTTGAACGAGTCTGCCCACCAATCTGATCATTTTTTACAACACTAGCTGAAATGAGGATATTTAAGCTCAGTGTACATTAGAACGATAAAGTTAGAACACATAGACAGAACAATTGGACAAAGATTTCAGGATTCATTATAGTGCATTAAGGACCCAAGTTGCATGCATCAAGAGAAGATCTGGTCCCCATCTGGAATACTTGAAGAGTAGCTTGCATTGAGAAAGGGATATCAAATATTGTTTACATAACCAGGATGATAACATAAAAGTAACATGTAAAAGAGCATTCCCAAAGCCAACGACCAAATAGCTGGGGCAAAATAAGACATTTTATTTAAGATTAAAGATAAGACATCCCTTCACCTCTATCCAGAAGGAAACTATTGTTTAGCATTAGATCTACCACATAGACTCCACCTGAAGATTAAACATTATGTAGCAAAATTGTTGATGATGATCTACCACATTGACCTGTAATCTATCTTTATTGATATGCATGATGTATTGATATATACGATCTACAACGAGATGTCTTTTTGCAATGGAATGGAACGTAATATTTACAATACAATTCCTAAAACTTTTCCTTAATATGTTACTTCCAGATATACTGCTAAGCTAAATGAACTTGGTGAAAATTTCAAAATAACTCAGCATGTTGCAGGTAACCAGGCAATTTAGTTAGGATCACCGAACACCTGGTCTACGGTTTGCAACAGAGTTTACCCTTCTAATAGTTTTTACTCATAAAGATTTCAAAACAGATGGTCCCTCCCATGCCTGAATTTACAATTCCTAAAACTTTTCCTTAATATGTTACTTCCAGTTATACTGCTAAGCTAAATGAACTTGGTGAAAATTTCAAAATAACTCAGCATGTTGCAGGTAACCAGGCAATTTAGTTAGGATCACCGAACACCTGGTCTACGGTTTGCAACAGAGTTTACCCTTCTAATAGTTTTTACTCATAAAGATTTCAAAACAGATGGTCCCTCCCATGCCTGAATTTGCAGTCAGCTTGTCATGTTGAGTACATGGTGGAAGGCTCACAGACTGGATTTCATAGTCTGAATACTTCCTTAAAACCAATGCAAGCAACACAAAGTTATGTTACTGTCATATGTCATGTATGATAGGATGCAAGGTGAACAAATAAAAGTAGATACCATTTTATGTGAGAAAATCTTTCCTACCAATAGAGGAACATTATGACCAACCTTCCACAAGCTACAACACACTGACAATAAAAAACCACTACCTTCTGTTATGTTGGATTTTTTTTTATTTTAATTTTTTTAAAAAGTCCCGATCTATGCAAAGCAAACCCATTAAAGGAAATCATCATTTGCACATTTTCCACAATTTGTTTACACTCCATTGTTACCCAACTTGCAAATAATCTAGCATGGTTTAGATATATAATTTTGATACTAGCATAAGTTCATTTTTGATCACTAGGCTGTAGCGAAGAACACTAAAAACCATGAAGTGGATATTACTTTCCATGATATTGATCTTAATAGTCCACAGGATTATTACCCAACCCAACTGTCCCCCAAGTTGTGGTTCACTTCCCATCAAAAGACTCAATGCCAAGTTACTTCATGAGCAATCATTAACTGATTTTCATAATTCGTCAACAAAGCATTTCCTTCAATAATAAACATACAGAACTGGACTTGTGAAGTAAATCTTGGAAAATGAAGACCAATGAGCATCTCTAGGAAAATGACCAACAACGTCCTCATACTAAGACAATTGTATAAAGGCATGGATCTTTGTATTATTCATTCATTCGTTTATTACATTGAGACACAGAGACAGAAAGATGCACGAGTTGAAGGTTAAAAAAATTCCTTGTTAGTTTATAATTTTACAACAAGGCTTCCTTTCAACTACTTTTTTCTTAATTATTCAGTAGACATCTCTTTCAACTTATTGTGTATTGAGTTAGCACAAGCATTGCCATTTGATCATGTTAGTCAATGAAAGGATGATCTTACTGCTGCCAATTCAATATCCTACAGCAACATTTGCATCAGATTCAATAACTTGTCCATTTTCATAATTACACTAACCAACAATTCTTGATCATCCAGGTTTATGCCAGGTACTGGAGGCGTTTTCATATTGGTCTTACCATTAGTTGCAGCAACTGGTTTCCACTTCAGAATACAATGGAAGCTTTCCTAGCAAGTTCATTCTGATCTTCATTCTTTGTGTTCTCTCTGAACCAGGTTTTATCCGTCACTAGTTAGATATATCCAGTAGTTGATCTACCTAAAACTATATGACTATGGATCAATCAGGCAATTTGGGCCTCTTATTCCCAAGTCACTTCTTTTAAGGCTATTAGATTAGCAGGTTGCCCAATCAAAAAAGATCAGTTAATTTGGTGTTAATAAAGCAATCCAATTAGAATTCATCAAGAAATCACTATAATTGATTAAATAAATACACCATCTGAAAACACAATGGTTGAATGGGATCTATAATTCACTTGGGCTGAAAAGCATCTCCCTGCTACAAGTTCTCAATTCAACAAAAAGAAAGTTACTAATGAGCCCTTCTCCATATTACAGAAGCCAACTTTTCATATATACCCAGAATAAATATAAATCCTTTCGCTTCTCAGATTTCTCAAACTTTTGACTCCAAATCGTCTGATCCACAATAAATAATATTCAAACCAATTACAAGGACCTAGTCGAATTTTAATAGCCTGGGGATGCAGAAAATCAGCATACAAAACCAAATAAGAACAATTATCTTTAGCCCAGCAATACAACACCATAACAGCAATCAGTTCACAAAATTCAATTTATAAAGGAACAGAAAAATCAAAGGCCTCATGAAATTTTAATAGTTCCAAACAGTTCAACAAACATCAAAAGAAACCCATAGTGGCAGCGACTACAAGATACAGTGCATCATGAACACCGCCTGGGAAACTGAATTAGCTGAGGATAAAGAACAGTTAATACCTGGCACTGCAGCTGTGTCTTGACGACGTCGAGGGGTGTTGTCACAGCAGCAGCCAGCGCACCTGCAGCTGCCCCGGCCGTGGCATGTACAACAAATCTCTCATCCGTCGCATTCTCCGGCGAGATCTCCGTTAGCCCTCTCTTTACTGCCTCGTAAGTAGCAAAATGCACCGCCGTGAACGGCGCATTCATCACGACGGTCGTCCTATACGATACATAGAAAGCTTTAATTCCTTCCTCCCTCAGGACCTTTCCCACGCAATCCAGCACGCCTTTATAGGGGCTGCTCGGTAGCTGCAGCCGCTGCTTCACCATGTCCATCGGCGTGAAGACGGCATCGCTCGCTACCGTCGCGCAGACGCCCGACACAGCATGGGCAACAGGGCTGTTGGGATTGCCGGCAGACAAGAACTCCTTGCAAAGTTCATAAACAGAGAAATAAACCGCATGGGCAGGGCCGGCGCCTAGACACATGGCGGCAACCCCGCGGTAGAGCCCTGCAGGGCCCTCGACCTTGAGGACCGAGCCGAGGGTCTGGCGGAGGGTGGGGACGGCGGCCTGGGCGGCGCAGGCGGGGCGAACCTGCATGTGGGTCTTGATGGTGTCGACGGGGAACATAGCGGTGTGCTCGACGCAGCCGGCAATGGAGCCGGCGACCATGAACTGCCAGAACTCGAGCCCATCGTGGGAGACCCCGACCTGGGCCGCGTCGCCGCGCAGGTCCGTGAATTCGGCTGACTCCCGGAAGTGGGGAGAAGCGTCAGCAGCCATTGGAGAATGGCAAGAAGAGAACGGGGGGGATTATAGAGAATAAAAAGCAGAGATTTTGAAGTGAAAATCACTGTCTTGTTTGGCTTATTTGGGTTGTCGCCATACAATAATTCCTATCTTCCTTTTTCCCCCTTTCTTGTAACTTTTGAGGGTGCGGGGGTGATTTTCAGACGGGGAGAGCGAGGGATGACGTCACATCTGAGAGAGAAAGAGAAGCTGGATGTTAGCGGTGATGGTGGCTGGACTGCTGGAGCTATCCCTCTCTCTCTCCCCCCACCTTGAAAATTTTGGATTTTTAATCTGGTCGAAAAAATGGCTGGACGTGGAAAGAAGAATCACGAAGCGGGGGGGGGAGAGAGAGAGAGAGAGAGAGAGAGAGAGAGATGCCACGGCAATCTCCTGGAGGCCGCCGCTGGCAATTTGCCCTCCACTGCAGCCACACGTGTGAGTCTCACCATCCTTCATCATCACTCCCATCTTACCGTCTAGATCACGGGACCAAACTCGATGGAGGAGACACACGCATGGTCTGTTTTCCTAGCCAGGTCAGGCCGTGACTTTCCGGTAATCTTGGCATTTGAATGTTCAGCGCCTACCTTTTTTAAGATATTAATGTGTGACAGTGTGACGCGCGCAAGGTTTGATTGCATTCATGATTTCAACGGCGTTGAAGATCTGTAATGTGGGAAGCGTACGCACGTCTCGGACTCGCACTCGCGCGGGTTTTTGGCATTTTGGACCCTCTGAGTTTACTTATTTTCCTTTTAAATCCAAAGTTTGCATATTTACTTTTTAAACTTCATAAGTTTAGATGTATTGCATTTTAGACCATGCTATTCTACGCTGTTAAGAAAACCCATGAAACAGCCGTTTTCTTTAGCGTAAATGACAAAAATACCACTCTTCTCCTAACGGACAATGTATGGCATTTGAGGATGAAATCTAAGAGGCAGGACTTCATCACGAGCCAAAGATCTCTACACCATGTGCGCTTAGACGACTCCATGAGCAAATCGTTGCTCTCTGATTGCTTGGCCTCCATGGAATTTATGCCAACTTGGATTTTTATAGTGGGCCCTTCTTAGTTTCACGTTCGTCGCTACTGGAAATGGAGATGAGGGACAATTGCCATGGCGGGTAACTTGGGAAGGGCTTGATAGCAGTTCAGCTAACGATGGCGTTGTTGGTGTGACGGTTGCGGTTGCCGGCTTTGTGCTCCGTTCGGTGGGAAGAGAAGTTAACATTAGTAAATAAAGTGCTAATGTCAACTAAATAAAGATAACATTAGTAAAAATAAAAATTTAGCGAAAATTTAAAGGAGTCATGAGAAAATTAAAATTGCAAATTTTGTTAAACGTGGTTATGAAAAGATGTACACAAGGTGTATTTCTAATTATAAAATCTCTATGTTCAATTAATTATCCTAATGGCTGGCAATCAATTTCTTTTTTCAACATAAATATTGGTGTTTTAAAAGATCTAATGTCTTTGAATGATATTTGTATGAGATGACTTTTTCTATTTCCAAGACAGTTATTTCAATTTTTCATACATTTTTTTTTTACCTTTTCAATATACTTTTTCTTATTCCTAAAATTCATGATTAGATGTAAATCCTTCTGAACACACATTTTCACCAAATCTTTGTTGCTATTAATTTACGCACTCAAGTTTGTTTGTATTCATTGGATGGTTGATATTATGGTACATGATTTGCATACATCTCCTTTCCAACCCTACTTCTTTTCACTCACCCTCACTGATCGAGTTGCAAGCAAAGCACCCTCATAGTTCCAGCTGTTCCTCTCCATTAATCGTGTGGTAGTAGTCACAGGAAGGCGGCTCTGGTTCTGATTGAACTCTTTTCTCGTGTTTTCTACTTTCAAAAGCAGGCTATCAAACCAACCGAGCACGGCTCGGTTGGTCACCGGCTGCTTGTCAGGAGTGTTCGCAAGAGCTGGTGCTGGGTTCGAATCCCGTTTCGAGATTTCGGCCAAAAATGGGTAGTGGGAGCAGTGGTCTTCGGTTGATTGTTGGAAGCTGTGTCTTCCTAATTCTTCGGTGGAGCTGTGTCTTCGGATTTCTATGAGGGAGTTGTGTGTATCTCCAGATTTGCAAGAATGTCTCATATTTTCAGTATAATATGTGTTGAGATGTATGTAAATATATACCATAGAAAAAAAAAGCAGGCTATCAAATTGTTTGCCAGCGTATGCTACATGAGCCATCAGGCTTCGGTTTTTTCAACTACGAAAACGATTGTACGGGTGTGATTCCCAACGGAAAACATCCCTTTCAGGGCTTCAGCCTTCTCTCCTGATCAACATGTTTATGACGAGTTGCCTATTCCTGACTTTCCTACTCGTTTTATAAACGAAGCCTGAAAGGAGCTAAAGAAATTCTTCCTCATCACTAAAAGAACGGGCAAGAGATTGGAAAATAAGATATCCCATTTCTGGATTGATGTTGATTGTGAAGAAATAGAAATGATAAAACATGGGGTATTGAGAGTAAATTATGTTAAAGCTTTCAGGCAAGAGGAAAGAACAAACCCAAATCTTTTTTTTATATATTTTGTCAATAGTTTTACCAAAAACCGTGTTTCTTTACTTTTTTTTTTTCCCACCCTTTTAATATAACCCGCTCTTTCTCATCTTATTTTCCATTTTTTCTACGTATTTTATGTTTATTTTTTTATATTTTAAACCCCCTTTATGTCAGATTTTTTTCCTCTTATTTTTTTATATTTCTTTTTTATCCTTATTTCTAAATGGACCCTTATCTAGAATCCCAATGCTTTATCCCTTCCAACCTGTGGCAGATTTGTCCAGGCATATGGTCTATCAGCTAACATCGGGACCTTACCCTTTTTGTCTTTTGCTCCCATTTTCGTCATCTTTCCTGCTGCGCATGTCAAGAAGATTGTGCCATTTCTATCACCATCACACGCGGCAGTAACTTTCACCCTTTTATTGGAAAATATATGGGAGTTATAAATCCAATTCACTGATAATCACATGCATACATGACAAATACATGTGAGGCTAATATATTGAGTTATCCAAACCATCGATTTTGATGACTAACACAGCAAATGGACATTTCCAAAACATCTTTCAACAAAAGTAGATCATTATCTTTCTATCAGTGGGCTACAAAAATTTTAAATAAAAATGTTAGGATTGGGGCCATTTTCAAAGAAAATTGCTGATTGGAACTTGGAAGGAGCTCAACACGTGAGGCCTAGATAACTTCGAAACAAAATAGCAGAATTCTCATCATATGTAATCAATCTTCAAAATAGATCCCCGCCACACATGTGCCCCGCATTTCAGCAAGTCTGCTTCAGATGCAAGGATTCTCACCATTAAGCGGAGTTTATTGGCCCACTCCCGTGACACGACATGCCATACTAGCAGCTCTCACCCTGCCTTGTGCAGTGCACGCGTCTCCTGACACTGATTGCTAATGCTACCATTCATAAGTGGCATGAAAATGAGTGATTTAGATATGTGGATGGTCCACGGGATAATGTACTCTTTTGAGAGGCCACTGCCAATCAGTGGCATTAACCATCACAAGCCCAAGGCTGAGAAGATCTCTTTCCTTTTCTTTCGTGTGTATGACACAAGTCTTTTGACACTTGTTTTTTGTTTGGTTTTGGATTTTGATTCTCGCAACATGGCGTGGCCTGATAAGACTCTTGAAGCATCTTTCTTTACATCCTCACATGGTTTTTCATTCCTTTCTATTGATACCACCACTCATATCCAACGATGTTATCTTCAATTTCGTATCCTGTGAGTTCAACTCGCCAAGTAGCTGAAACTTCTATCATGGCTGCCGGCTGGATTTTGTATACATGACTTCATGAATTGGATTGGTGGATCATCATGTTAACAACTAGAGAATCCCATGGCCTGGGCTTGATTGGTTAGACGAAAAAGATCAAACAGGAAAGAAAACAAAATCAGCAACTCAAAAGAGAACATTATAACACGAACATGATTAATTAAAAATAGACAAGGAGGGGTGATGCGAAAAAAATAAGAGCGCTATACTCGAGTAAACGTCACATCAGCTCCCTGCAAAGAAAATTTTCTTTCTTTTCTTTTCCTTTTCTAGTTAGAGTTAAAATCAGGATAAATTTCTGTCGAAAGCCTCGTATAATACGACCTAATGGGGTAAGACTTCACACAATTCATGGTTCTTAACTCATATGTTGTTACGTGGTGCTGTGGAATTTGGAATTAGCTGCAGAAGCAACCTGGTTGGTGGAGATTGACACATTGGTTCCCCCTCTAGAGGAATAATGAACTCATTTCTCTTGATGAGCATTTTCTCTTGCCTTCGTTTTAAATTGCAGCATAAGGTTCTCTAGTGAAAGCCCAAAGGTATGGCCACAAAGTCATAAAATGTTTTTAAGCATCTACAAAAATGCTTTCTAATAATATTATTAGTTGTTGCATTACCAAAAATACCCTGATTGAAGTCCTACCCAGCCATAGTTTCAACTACATGTGGATAAACGATGTGTTCTCCGTGATCATCCATTCGTCTGTTTCCTAATGAGAAAACCCATTCAAAACAGGTTTAAAGAGTGACTAGAGCAGTGATATTTGGGCTTCTCCTTCAATAGTCACCATGAAAATTATCACGCTAATGAGAACATCAATGGACTTGAGAACGATGAATTTCTATGACTCGTTCATTGTCAATATTAAAATTATGTTCTCGGCCTACTAACTCACCCCATCCAATGCACCGGGGCTTCGACAATTGAATCCACCTATGAACCGATTCTCGCAGACACGGCCATCGCATGCAAAAGTGAAAAGTAATCTGAAGTTTGGCTGCAACAGTGACTTTCTTATTTTGGATTTAGTTCATCCAGTAAATGACCATCTGAGGGGTTCACGGGTCATTTCGCTTAGAAGAAGTGTTTATTTTTATATTTCGAAGTATGATGTCAAGATAAGAAGCAGGTCAGGTACGTTAACCACTCATACAGGCCATAAAGCAGAACAGATGCCAATCTTTTCTTTGAAGATCAACTTAAAGCTTTACCTTTTTTTTTTTTTTTTATAGCTAATCTGTCAATCTAATTAGAACTATAAATAATAAAATACTGAAACCGAAGTCGCATATGTCTTCCTAAGTACGATCTTGCTCTTATAAGCAATCCAACTTGGCTTAATACAAATCGCAAAAGGTCCATCTAGGAAAGTTGAGAACTATTGGCCCCACTAGAAAGTAAAATTTGTCTGCCGTTTCTTCAACAAATTCAGCTGATTAAAATCTATTATAAGTAGCTGCTAGATAGTCAAAGATACTCCATTATTTTCATTGGATAGATGAGTCATATAGAAAAGAAACAGCGGAATTCTGTCTGCATGCGAAACTGCCTTGCAGATCATTTGATTGCTGGGGAGATGAATAATAATCCGAGATTTTTCGTTGGACGGGTAGGATCGAAATTTGGCAGGCCCCACCACGAAGCTCCCATAAATTCAATGATTTTTAATTGACCTTTACAAAAGTAAAGGTCTGCTTGGCCTTGCTAGAGCTGAACTCCGCTTTTCATGGATGTTTCACGGGTTTTATTTCTTGCGTAGAACGCGTGGCCGCTAGGTCAAACAAGCCAGGAAATCCACGACCATTTTAGACTAGCACCACATGATAACAAGAGCAAGCTTTTTTTTTCCAAGAGTATTCATATATTAAATCATCTTAACTAAAATTACGATAAAGTCCCCAGACATTCTTACAATCTCCAAACATCATTCTTACAACAATCTTATCAATATTCCAATTTTTTTCTTATGCTGCGCCTAATATCCCAACTAGTGGACACTCCATAGAAATATTTGGAGAGACTGATGCCACTGCCAAGCATTTTTAACACGTTCTGCTATTGTGAAGATTTGAACCGCAGTCACCACTTCACTGGGAAAGGGCAGTTACCATTGAGGCATTTAAGCTTTTTAGCTGGAGCTATCCTTTCAGTTCCCATAAATTCCCCTGACCTTTCCTTAATCCCATTTTAATGTCATGCCATTGTTATACTCTTGAAGGTAGGACCGCAAGTTGATGCCTGCTAAGGCAAATAAATTCCCTGAACTTCTGAATGCAAGGCTCCAAAATAGGGCTTTTCCTGGTTTTCGTTTGGTAATTACTTCGCTTGATCAGTTGATTCTGGTACGTTTGGCAAACATGCAAATGAGCAGCCCCACGGTAAGCCCGCCCAAACCAAAAAAGCGAGGGGTTTTTTTTTTTAAGGAAAAAAAATTAAATACAAACTGCAGATGCAGAATTTCTATATCATGGGCGTTAGAACTTTGTTGAATTGTCTCTCTCTCAAATTGTAGCTTCACCATGAATGTGAACCTATGTCAAAATTTTTAACAAAGAAGGATACAGGAAATTCTCATCTTCTACTGATACAAGGAATAGAGAGAATGAAAAAAAATGCCGCATGAGGTAAGACCTTCAATCCTGCTCAGCCCAGGCGCATTCAGTTGCTGCCACAGCCGTCCCTCTTTCAATGAGGTGAAATTTTCATCTCAGCTTGGTTGTCGAAAAGGAAACCACTGATGGAAATGTTACAAGTGAGCAATGAACATTTAGAAGGTGGCTTGGGTAGAGGAACTTCTGTTGATTCGAGGTTCTCTCTCAAATCTTCTTGATAAAGATGTGAAAAAACTCTGGGGGAAAAAAAAAAAGAAAAATAATAATAAAATAAAACCAGCAGTTTAGCATAAAAATGCACAGACATTCAGACGGACTGATAACTAGTATTTCTAGAGAAAAAAAAAAATACAAGGTATGAAGACAATCACTGGGTAATTTAAATGCAGGATTTTAAATTAGAACTACAATAATAGAAAGAGATTCATTGACTCGTGGTCCAAATAAAAACTGTTGAGAATAAATAGAGTGTTAAATGATATTGTTTCCAAAATCTGCATGTGTTACATAAAATAAAGTTCTAAATGATATTGTTTTCCAAAATCTACATCAGTGAGACCGCAAGAGAGGAACAGTACAACTTTGTCCACATGCATACAAAGTCTTGTACTTCAGCTGTAATTTTTTTTGGAATTTTTCACACGTGCTGTACACTTTCAGCAAATATTCTGTCGAGTAATAATGTCCTATTTCATTCAGCAAAGATAAGGTTGCAGATAATGAGGGGTGATGCATCCAGCCATGGGAAACCCCCACCCCCGCATCCTTCTCCACACACACACACCCCACATTCCACACACACACACCACCACCACCACCCCCCCCCCCCCCCCCCCCAAAAAAAAAAGAAATAATGTCCTATTTCCACTTTCCACATTTTCAACTAGGTCAGTTTTGGCTTAAGAGGTATTAGTTGGAAATATTTCCAACGTGTCTCAAAAGTGAAAATGCTTGATTCAGTCCTAATCAAGGTGATCTTGTGAAATCTAAACCATTCATCTTGCTCGAAATTATATTTACATCACCATAAATCAAATTCATTAAAAAAAAAAAAACTATATATAGATGTATCACACTTGAGGTAAAAGATTTAGCGTATTTATAAAAATTGTTAATTAATATCAATATTACAGCATATTAGATGATTTAATGGTATTTTTTAAATTTCCTAACTAAATATGATATGTTAAACATGTAGAGTGGTTTAGATTTCACACAATCATCTTCATTAGGCATAAATCAAGCATTTCCACTTTTGAGGTAAGTTGAAATTTTTTTTCCAACTAATCATAGCTCTTTGGTTAATGGAAGAGATTTCCTCAACTAGTGAAACACCGTCATTTTGTCAAAGTCGTCTGTGACACACTTTGCCCCCTCCCTCATTCTGCCTCCATAACCTATGATATAATTTCTTCAGTGTGTTTATGACATTGCACAGACAAGCTAGAACAGATTGTCCAGGTAATATATCAGTAATGGGACAATTGATGCATGACGGTCTTTGACCAAGATTATTTTTCATACCTTCAATCTTCGTGGTAAACTGAGCCAGAATTGCAAATTTGGAACAACCTGGAGCATGAAGTAGATACAATAAAAACTCCAAACTAATGCAATCACTGGCAACATACAATCTTTGTAATCATGACCATGGATGAGAAGTTATGATGTTCATGGTCAGTCTATAGTCTATACCAGATATCTAGCACAAGGATATGTCGATGATAAGCTTGATTCGTAAACTAACAAGAAGCCAACCGCAAGACACTGCAAGGAGTTAAGGAAAATGTTCCAGTGCATGCGACTGCACCGTGCAATCCATGCACTATGGGCCCCCACTTGATCATGAATGGGAAATCCACCCTGCCCATTATATTTAGAATTGTTCACTTTATTAGCATACCAATTTTCATTCAAATCCAACATGTGTGTATGGTCCCCATCTTAAAATGGTGCAAAATCAACGTAATAAAATAGTTTAATGTAAACATCAAGTTTAAAGTGGTATTTTTCAACAACTTAAACCGTCTAAAGTATGATTTTTATATGTACAAATGATTGTATAAAATTTCATTATAATCTAATATGTGCGGAGCCCATTTTACAATGGCGTCTGCACATGATCGGATCTCTCTCTCTCTCTCTCTCTCTCTCTCTCTCTCTCTCTATATATATATATATATATATATATGGATGCTGTTCCGGTGCAGCATCACTGCACCGAAACAACGGTGCAGTGGCCCCAAAATAGGGCCCACATGATCATGAAATCATGATCTACTCCACCCATTGTATTTAGAATAATGTATTCTATTATTATACCAATTTTCATCCCAATCAGATACTTTAAAGTTGTTATTTACATCAAACTATTTTATTACGTTGGATTTGTACCATTTTCAGATGGGGTCCATATACATATCTGATTGGGATGAAAATTGGTATGGTAGTAGAATACATTATTCTAAATACAATTGGTGGAGTAGATCATGATTTCATGATCATGTGGGCCCCATTTTGGGGGCCACTGTACCGCTGTTCCGGTGCAAGCGTCACTGCACCGGAACAGCCCTCTCTCTCTCTCTCTATATATATATATATAGGAATATATTCAGGTGCAGCATCGCTGAAATGGGCCCCGCATGATCATCAAATCATAATCTACTCCACCCATTGTATTTAGAATAATGTATTTTATTACCATACCAATTTTCATCCCAATCAGATACGTATATGGGCCCTATCTAAAAATGGTATAAATTCAACGTAATAAAATAGTTTAATGTAAATAACAACTTTAAAGTAGTTTTTTCAGCATCTAAACCATCTAAGGTATGATTTATATATGGATAAATGATTATATAAAGTTTCATTGCATTTTAATATGTGTGGGGCTCTTTTTTTGGGCAACTGCACCGGAACAGCTCTCATATATATATATATATATATCAGAACCTTTCCTGTGCAGTAAAGCTGCACCATAATTAACATTGCATTTTGCCCACATGTACTTAAATATATTGGTACTTTATACAATCATTTATCCATATATAAATTTTAAAGCAAATGATTTACATGTTGAAAAAACAATTTTAAAGTTGTTATTTACATTAAACTATTTTATTACGTTGAATTTGTACCATTTTCAAATGGAGTCCATACACATCCAATTGTGATGAAAATTGGTATGCTATATAATACATAATTCTAAATACAATGGGTAGAGTAGATTATAATTTTATGATTATATGGAGCCCATTTTGAGATAACTACACCGTAATTGTAGTGCAGCCAAGTACATTTAAGTACATGTGGGGCCTATTTTGGCCAAATGCACAGTTAATTATGGTGCAGCTTCACTGCACAGGAAAAGTTCTCTCTCTCTCTCTCTCTCTCTCTCTCTCTCTCTCTATATATATATATATATTTATTTATTTAACCGGCTACATTAAACCAAGACACTATATGTATTTTTTTTTTTTTTTAAGAAAAGAAGTACAGAAACTGGGGAAATTGACAAAATTACTTGAATCACTTCAATGAAATTTCAGTGCTTCATCCAGATAGGGCAGCATTTTTCTCATGATAGACATGAAGGTTCATTTTGCAAGTACATGGATTCCTTCACACAAATGTACTCATTAATAACAAGTCAACAGCTCGTGGCTGCTGCTTACCTCATTATTCTACCAATTTTTTTCTCACCCATCAAACAGTGGAACAGGAAGTTCATTTGGCAGAACACAACTAGATGACATAAGGCTTAGATAGGCCATTGTCATCAACATTTTCAAGCGTTCATCCCAATTAATCTGGGTTCAGCTGGATGAATAATGGTTACTGTTCCAATCTATTTACGATGCTTGCTGTTGATCATGTAACAGAAAGAAGGTTAGTAACCTGAAGGGAATCTTCCATCATCAGTGATTGAGTTTTTTTTTTTAAGTAAAGGATAACAATTGTGTCCTCTCATTTCTCTGCAGTAAAATAATTGGAATAAAAGTATCATGAAAATTGAAAATCAATTTATGTTGAGGAAAAATAACTTTTAGATCTGCAAATTATATTATGCCAACCTTTTGAAGGACTAGACTGCAACTTCTTGAAAGGTTTCATTTAAACTTTCAATAACGTTATAGAAACAACACTTTAACAACTTGTTAGTAAGGTTCTTTCCAAAAATATGGGTTCTTGTCAAGTGCTGGCTAAAGTTAAAATCAACTTCAAGTCTCCAAGAAGCTTTGCCGAACAAACTCTAAATGCTTCCCCAGTTCCTATGCCCTTCCTTTTTTGTGGTTGCACTAGAATGTCTCACGGAAATGGACTCAGCATCAAGGCATATCTCTATAGACAATAATGGAATGCAGAAATAGAAAATTGATTCCCCAACATAGGATAAAATAAAACAAGAAGTCCAAAATATGGAAAAAGAACAAACAGCAGAGAACAGAGCCGATAGCAACATCCTAGCTGGTATTACTGATGGTCAATTCTGAAGTGGTCAAGTCAGCAAAACATAGCTACTTATTGCAGGCAGTAGAAAGAAGTGGGAAAAACCAAAACCTAGCAGAAAAGCAACAAGAAACATACTTCTGGACCACGAATCCCAAGGAAGAAAAACCGATAGACTGCACCAACCACCAGATATCCAACAAAGATGCATAACAGTCTGAAAACAGGAGCAAAATCTATCAAATAATTCCATACAATTGCAACTTTAAAATTCCGTTAGACCTGTAAAGGAGGAGTAGCATTATAAGAATTTTATAGAACCCTGGAAGTTGCAGCAAGGTAAATGAACATACACAGTAATGAGAGTACCAAACCAGCCCCAGCCACCTCTATCAACGGAAATAATCTTTGGACAACCAGAAGGATGCCTCAAAACTGTAGCCTGTTAGAGATCTTCGTCAGCACTGTATAACAGTATGTAATGCAACACAGTTGCATCTCATTGATTAGAAGTTGAGTCATCACAGATTGCTGCATATAATGCTACATTGTCATATTTCATTGATCAGGAGTGGAGACATCGTTGAACGTGGATGTATAGCTAGTGGTGACAGCCGAACTGTCAAAGAGTGCATCGGAAAAGTAACATCCTCAATAGTTGATCCATGTCTACCTCGTGAAATGTAATTACTATAAAGAAATGACTAAAATATATGCATCGCTTCTTAGAAAAATACGAGGCACAAAAAGCAAGCCTGAATCACTGCGTTGGAAATCAAGCATTTTTATCCCTGTTGAAGAACCACATAAGAAATTATTAAGAAGAAACTACTTGAACAAACAGAGAGGAAGAATAAATGCAATCAAGATGGTTTTGCCCATCCACATCACAAATCTCGTTCTTGCTACCATGTAAATCCCATGGTAGAACAAGAGAAACAAATAAGGGTAAATCAGGTTCTTGTCCTTATTTCTCACTCCTCTCAGACCCCTAAGTGCAGGAAGGAAGAAGGAAGAACTGATAATGACCAGAAGAAACAAAGACACTCCAGTTGCACCTCTCCTCAATCCTATATCCAGTAGTTAATACAGAATGAACAAAAAGTGACCAGGAGACATGGATGTACAATACTACAGTACAGACATTCTCAGCCTCGCACAATTGCAAGTTTCACCCAGAACTCTTTGTATTCGAGACATTTTTAGTAGAAAAATTTGCTGATTTCTAGTGTGCGACTTTGTCATTAAGAGGAAAACCATGGACCTCAGAAAATGCGCAAAGTGCGTTTTCTAAGAAATGGCTTGGTGCGCCTTTCAAATTTACTGTCTAATTGGCAATAGTAATCTTTCCTAGTTCAATGTCCCAGTAGTGGACAACTAATTAAGAAGAGTATATGCACAAGGAAAAATGTATCAATAATAGCAATGAATTTTCTTGCCCATGAAAACCTTCTCTTTCCCTGTGTATATTAAAGTGACTGTCTCCATTTGCTATAACAGATAGAAAAACAACTGAAAATAACAGGCGAAGGTCCACACTCTTGAGTCAGAGTCATCAGTTTCACAAAGAAATCATGTGGGACAGATTACATGTAGTCTTGCAAATGAAAATAAATGCTTAAGCAACAAATAAGAAAATCAGAGACTCACATAGTCGCAGGGTCCTGACCTATCTAATAAATCTGGCCCCTACAAAAGAATATTCCAACAAGATCTCAGTATATTATAAAATATAAATGATATGAAAAAATACATATACAAAAGAAAACCACAAAGAGGAAGTGATACTCACTATAATCCCATTTGAATCACAGAAAATTGATACAGATAATGAGCAATTCCTTTTTGAGCCAATAGCTGACATTTTCAGAATAACTCCTTTTTCTGGATTATCTCCATCTGTTTGTAAAATCAATAAGAGTATAAATTCTGTCATGGATCAAATGTATGTTACGGATGCATTTAGGAAGAGGGAAAATGGGGAAGTTTTTGATACGGATAGCATAATGATGTGATGTGATGGAAGTAATAATCAGGACTAAAAGGAATAAAGTTGAAGTAGATAGGGTAGTTGTATTTGTATGAGAAGACAAAAAGTTGGGGAATTTTTCTTTTTCTTTCCCCTTTCCCAAACACACCCTAAGACAAGAAATAAACAGTTCATGATTACAACTCAGTGAACATGCAGACACAAATGAGAAGTTCCAAAAAAGTGTTAAAATATAGAGCATTGATTTGGCATCATGTACAGAACTGGTCCAGCTTTAGTAAGGACTTTTTGTTCAGATGTCTACTGAATTCATGTTAACATATAATTCTTTGAGTTTCACCAAAACGAAAATCTAAAAAGACAATTAAAATCCCTGTTAACAGAGATGTCAGTGTCAGTGCTTGATCAGAATCTTCCCAGCATCAGGTTTGTCTAATTTGAATCTCCCAATGGCTTTTGCTGAGCTGGCAGCTAAAAATAAGGCTCATGCTCCAGATAAATTCTGGAAAGAGAGAGAACATGATGTTTATGTGTCCTGTTTGTCATAACCATTAATGGGGTTCTCTCTCTTCTGTCTTATTCTTAATTTCTTAGAAGGTCATAATGATAGTCCACAGATTGTGTTATGGCCCTCAGATTTGTGGCCTTCCTTTTTGAACCTTCATCAGTTGAATTCCTTCATCAAATTTAAATTCCAGATTATGACTGATCATCTGTTGCCAGTCAACGTGAGTCTTGGAATCTTAAGAAAAGATAAAGGGAAAAGATGTTGCAAATAGAAAACAGAGAATTTTTCAATTTTTAGAAACAGAAGCAAAATCAATTGAAATTTACGGTTAAAAGAAAATATGAAAAAAAATGGTGTTTTCTTCCTGTCATATATGAATATTCCTCGTATGTATGTATGTGTGTGTGTGTGTGTGTGTGTGTGTATAAAGACTGGTGGCAGTGGGGTTCATTGAATGCAACAGAACAAAATTACCAATCAAAGAAATATCAGGGTCAAAGGCTTCCCCAGCAGCTGTGCAAACCAAATAACCTGCATAGAACCTCATAGTCAATGACAACATTCATAACTAAAATGCACCAATACCCAAAGTAAAAAATCTTATGGTGGTTTGATAACACTTTATGGTAGTTCTTTTATATGGAGAAATTCAGGGTGAAGTAGTCCTGTAAAATAAATTGAGGGATTGAATTCTACACAATAAGGACTAATTTGTATATAAATATAATGCCTAGCTTTCCCTCCTTCAAGGGAAGGGATTCACACAAACCAGCAATTGTTCATTCTTGTTGCATTCTGTTATCACATTAATGATTTACAAAACAGATTCCTCGGTTTTCACAAATTAACTGAAGAATTTCACACTATAACAATGGAACTGAATAAAACGTGGCTACCTCCTAGGTTATTTGCGACAAGTGCACTACACTCCATCCCACAGCGTGATGGGCTTCCACATCCCTATATAATTACAGAAAAAACGAAAAACGATTAAATCAGGTCAAAACATAACGGTTGGAGACCATCTTTTTTCACTCCATCTATGACCACTTCAAAAGTTGATAGCTTTTAAAGATAGTTTTACAAAATGACCTCATTAACATGATAAATGAAATGAACAGGTTAAGAGCATCAAATGATAATTGTACCCAGCTACTACCAAAAAAAAACAAATAGCAATCTTCCAACAGCAACCATGTTGTTCAAGACAAGATTGGCTGGTTGAAATTAATAGGAAAAAAGAAGCACGCTATAGGTATTAGGCAGATATCACCCAGTTCATTGAGTAAAGCACATGGTCAAAAGCAGAATCCTCCAGTTCCAGAAAATGACAATCCACTTGAGTAACTATTACTCGCATGAAAAATTATTTTAGGCCAATCGTATCTTGCTCTGCTTTCATATTATTTTAGGCCAACTTTATCTTGCTCTGCTTTCATAATTTTTCTTGAGCTTTTTCACATCAACACTAATTTTGACAGAAATTGTCAAAGGAAAGCAGAATAAAGCAAGAACTCTTGTAGGTGGGAGCAATTTCTTTAGTTTCTTTTCCCAAATAGACAGAGAAAGAAAGTAGCAATCCACATCATATGTCAGTTGCATGAATAATAATGGATACCATGCAAGAGATTAGGATTTGAAAAATAATCAGAAGGAGCATTCTGATAAAATCTCTCCTGAGTCCTGACCCTCAAAAATAACAATATAATATGCTTCCTTTTATTGCATCTCTCTGACCCTTTTAAATGAAATGTGTCATGTTGTCATCTTGTATAAATAATTTGAAATTTGAATTATATATTCATATCTTGCCCCATTCCTTTTATTAATTAATTTCATTATGTGTTAAAAATTTTCAACTATTTCATTATTTGAATGCCATAAATACTATATGAATCACTGTCAATGCTTGAAATGAGATAAGGAAAAAAAAATGAATTTCCTTAGATACTTTGAAAAGGAAGGTCACTTTGAATTTGAGGCAAATAGCTGCATGGGGGCATCTTTCAAACTTTGGGACTGGATCAATTACACTGATGGTATGGATGCGCAGAGTTTGAAATCATTTTTGCATTGCTTGTTGGTTACTTGGCCTCAATTAACCTATGCAGAAGGTCACGGTGTCCAAACCTAAATCTAATGCCCATATGCCACAACAGGGTTTAATTAGACAAACCCTATCAGATGCTCATCTGTTGATGCACTTTTAATAAAGAGGAAAAAGTGGCAGCTGAAAGGCGGAGATGTTTGGACCTGACAGCATGATTTTTCCTATCCTATTCTCCAGTTTACAGCATTGTATGACGTTAGAGGACTTGGTCCCATGGTGCTATTGACCTAAACCTTAGGCCTCCTGTGTTATTTCATTTCTCAGAGTTCTAATAAAAGATCTCCACCTATTACAATAAGAAAAAGGATTTCCAAGAACATCGATCTTACAGGTAATGGATAACTTGGGAATAAAAATGTGGGGAACTTTGCTTTTGGAGAACCATGTTTGGTAAAATGCACAAAAAAAACGCTCTTATTAGACATTCTAATATATGGTAGTAGCATTTACTCTACTTCCAATGAAAATCAAATGGACATGGAAAACAATGCAAAATCGAAATTGGCAGCACTACTTTGATGTTAAAATTTAGCAATAGAAGCCAAAACGGTCATAGCACAGTTGGTAAAAGTTCTGGCTTGCGTCCAAGTGGTCAGGTTTTTTATCCCCATTAGGAGGATTGTGTCTCCCCTTTGAGGAGCGTCGATCTCCTCCACTGTTGATGTATGTTGTTAGTAATTATCAGTATAGGAAATATGTAAGGTGAATTAGGTATGAATTGTAACAAAAATACGAGCGATATTGTAAAAAGAAATCATTAAAACATTTAGCAATAGAAGAAGCTACCTGGCAATCAAAACATCTAGGGGGATCATGGTTGAATACCATCTGGTCGCAGGGCTGCATGTATTCATACGGAAAAGATCAGATAGTAAACAATTTCTTGAATGAAACAGCTAGTTTGTTCTTTTAACATTTGCTAGCTTTAAAATTCCCCTCTCCACATGAGCATGCGTGCAACTAGGAATATATAAGGAACAATTACAATCATTCCTAGATGAAAATTCCATCAAGATGGTTATAAAACTGTAATAAGAAGAAGAAGAAACACCAATCTAAACTCCAAATTTCAGAGCGAATAGTCAGCAACTTCATATATTCATGCTACATTTCATGGTCATACGGACCTGCTCTACCTAATGATTGGTAAATGATCATCTTCACAACAAAACCACATCATAAACAGTTCAGCAATAATTATTCCACTCAAATATAGCAGATGATGTGCCTGTAAACTCATGTAGAGAGGACAAATGTAGGGCCAGCAATAAGTACTTGACCCGACATTGCACAAAGACCAGTGAGGTGCCTAACCACAACAAAAACACAAAAAAGCAACCTGATGGAGCCAACCTGAAACCAGAGCAAAGTTCCATTCCCTGATGCCTTGTAAAACCTGCAATATAGGATACATGCATGCAGCATTAAAATTCAAAACGAGTACTTTTCAACAATAGGCACATGTGCTACGTCCATAATTTGACTGAAGTTACATATGTCCTTAGGATTAACCTTAAACCCAGCAGGAACAAAAAAAACTTTATAACTAAGATTTGCAAAACATGGTCAAAGAAGCTACTGTGCAAAAAATATAGTGAACGAACATCATGAATGCAAAAAAAAAAAAAAAAAAAAAAATCTGACGTTGCATCCTTATGCAATGTCGGGGCAAGCACACAGGATAACTACAGTGTAGATTGCCACACGCGTAAAAGTAATAACATATGGATAACAAAATTAGGGTCCTTTTGGTGAGAGGTTTAAAAAAAAAAAAAAAAAATTCTCACTCCTTTTTGCACATTTTTGATATGACTTGCTATCTTAACTACCTAATTATCCTACTTTTTAATTATTATCTCTACATTTCAACCATTTTTCACATCTTTCATACAACTAATATACTTATTTTAGCTTTCTCATCTTTACTTCTAATCATTACCCCAATCATATAACTCTCGCATTTTTCAAAATTTTTTCACCATTTTTTTTACCTCATACCAAAAGGACTCTTACTAAGGGTATGTTTAGGTACAACAAAAAGTTTTCAAACCACAATTTTTCAATTTAAAAATTTTCACTTTTCACAACTATCTTATTTTTTAAATTATTTCTTCACATCTTCCTATGCAATTACTCTACTTTTTAATTATTTCTACAAACCTGCCTATACAACTAATCTATATATTTTAATTTTATTCTCTTTACTCTTCATCAATACTACTATCATATCATATCATTTTCTGTCAATTCAAAAATTTTATACCACAAACTTTCCATTCAAAAGTTTTATCACTTTCCAAACATGCCCTAAGGTAATGGGTATTGTAAAAGAAAAAAACTCAAGAGGCTGCACAAAAACGATTTGGTATGTCCATGAGGGAACATTAAAAATTTTGATAACAAATTTAAAACCTATTTACTGCAAAGATAGATGAATTTCTAACACTGTATGCTTACACAAGGGCTCAACTCTGTGGATGCATCTTTCGACATTGATTGTGAACAAGTACATCAGAAATTTACAATAAGATGCTTCATAGTTCAGAATTGACAGTTTCCGGATTGGCAAGAAAGGCACAGCAAGAACGTCAGAAGGATGTCTTCAAATCCCAAGTCAAACTCTTTTAATACTGAATGAAGCATAAGTAACACAGTTTCACCAGCAACAAGACAAACTAGGAATTGGCTCAACGACAAATCACTGAATTTTCATTTCTTCCCTTATTTCTGAGGTGATATTTCACGAGTAAAGAGGTATGTCAAGAAAACAATATTAACAAGTGGAGTTCTTTGCAATTGCCCAGCAGCAACAAGAATGAATAGGTAATTTTGTATGCTCCCCAAACAAATGCCACGATATATGGGACACGAGATTCTGTAATCATGTACCAGACATTTTTTGACTCCGAGGACCAACACCCAACGAATAAAGACGTGGACATCACCTTTGATCATCAATCGACCCCCCACAAAACATTGTTATTTGTTCCCACGAACTACACTGAAGCTGTCAAGAAACAACGTGCATTTTGAGCTCATTTCCAATCTACATCATCCATATAAGCTGTATTCATACAGCCATGATTCGAACCATCGAATCAACAAAAGCTCGAGAAAAATAAATGGGCTGAACTCCAAAACACAAGAATCCGAATCATAACCAAGGAAAACTGTCGCCAAAAAAAAGATCGAGATTCCAGCAGACTTCAAAGAAAATAATCTGCAGCTGGCCCAGACGAATTGCTCCATAGTGAAAGAAGAAGAAGAAGACAAACAAAACACTATATGATTGGATTTTCCAATGGGGCGCAGTGTAGCATCGAACGGGCTCATACTGCTCGCAAGAATGGGAATAAAATGAGAAATATCGAGCACCCAAAATTAAAAGAAGAACAAAAAATGAAGAAATGTATCAAGAAAAAAAAATGGCAGAAAGTTACCCATCTTCACTGAGAACGCCGTGGGGGTATTTGGGGGAAGGCCGGGTCAAGCTGAAATTATAGAGGGAGCCGCGGTTGAAGACGCTGAATTCGCAGGCAGCGTAGACGGAGGAGGGTCCGTGTATGAACGGGAGGGAGAGGAGGAGCAGACAGGGCCATGTGAGAATCCTCATTTTCTCGTGCGTGGGATCCAAGAGACGTTTGCAGGCAGCCAGGCCTGCTGCAGAGCAACCGAGTATTTCGGAGAAGTTGAAGCTGGAAGCCTGGAACTGGAAGTAGCTTGGACAGAAAGCTGTGCGTCGCAAGGAATGGAGGGGCGAAAACTAACCTCGCCCATCTCCTCTGCCGCTGCCGCACACAGCAGTTAAGAAGTCGCCTAAAATTAAAACGACAATCGATTGGACGACTGTCATGAATTATGGTCGAATGATAGTTGAAAAATAAAATAGTTATATAAAAAATATAATAAAATAATTGAAAATTAAGATTGCGTAGTATTTAGCAATAAGAAAAAAAACGAAACTAAAACTTTTCACTGTTAGTAACTATTAATCATTTCTTATGTTTTCTTATATAAGTATTTTGTAATTATTTTTTACAATACTACACTATAAAAATAACTTGTTATAAAAATAACTTGTCTATTTTAATGTTGGATGCTGATACTCTTAAGCCGGCCTATCATCTTCATTTTCTTTAATTCTCATTATTATATCTATCGTACTATACTATTTTTTAAATAAAAAACTTTTACATACAAAATTTTATTTAAAAGTTTTATCACTTTTTCAAAACGCACACTTTAAAAAAGTTTTATGATAAAACAAAAATTCCTTTTTTATACTAAAAATTTTTCGAATTAAAATTTTTAATTTAAAAGTTTCATTTTCCTCAACTATTCTTTTTTAAAATTATTTTTTATATCTTCCAATATAACTACCATAATAATTAATCAATTCTATAATAAATTACCTGCACAACCAATTTATGTATTTTAAATTTATCCTTTTTATTTATTATCATTATTACCTTTATTATATCACATTATTTTTTTATTTTAAAAAATTGTTATATTAAAAATATTTCTTCTAAAAGTGTTTGTTTATCCCAACAACTTAACAACGAAATTTTTTTCAATCTAAGTGTTCGGAGAGTGCTAAAATACTAATGAAAGAATTTTTGTGTAAAATTTTTTAAATTGGTAGAAAATAATATAATATAATATAGATAATTACGATGAGTGAAAATAATATAGTCAAAATATATAAGTTAGTTGTATATATATTTGTGTATAAATGATTAGAAAGTATAATAATTATATTGAAATATGTAAAAAATAATTAAAAAATATAGTAGTTATAAAAAATAATAAGTTTTATATTAAAAATCTTTATATTTTTCCAAATATCCCGTAAAACTTTTCATTATCCGCAATTACTTAATTTCTTAATTATTTATTTACTTTTTCTTAGATAATTACTATACTTTTCAATCATTTTTATAAATATATATAAAATTTATTTTTTAATTTTATTCTTTTTATTTCTTATTATTACCCCTATAATTTTCTACTCTTTTAAAAAAATTTCTCCAAAAAACATTTCATAAAATATTTTACCACAGCCCAAACACACCTGCCAAACACGCCCTAAGTCTGCACTAAACTCTACTACTTAAACGTGCACACGGTCACACGTTTGGAAATGAAAACGAAGAAAGCAGGACGAGCTCAAGAAGCAGCGGTCATGGCGGCGGCGGCGGTGGCTTCAGCAGCAGCTTCGATTGGCCCCGCCGCCAACAGCGCCCTGACGACTCTCCGATTCTCGGACCTGCAACCGCCCCTCTCTCCGCCGGTCCTCGCCGCCCTAACGCAAGGGGGCTTCCTCTTCTGCACTCCCGTCCAGGCCGCCACCATCCCTCTCCTCTGCTCCTTCAAGGACGTATCCGTCGATGCCGCCACTGGCTCCGGAAAAACACTAGCTTTCGTCGTTCCCATTGTCGAGATACTTCGTCGCTTAACCGACGCTCCCAAGCTCCACCAGGTTTGCTATCAATTCAATCACTGTCCCGAAAAACTTTTTCATAGTCTAATACGAAATTCGATGTTGGAGATTGCTTGTTACATGGAAAACTTGAATGTGTACTTATAAATGAACTGTGGGCATTTAACACTCCCTTTTATTAGTTTTATACAAGCTTAGGTTGCTATCCTTTGCCGATTATTACATCAATTGGCTTTTCCTTGCATGTAAAGTTGTGTCTGTGAGAACTTAGAAGAACAACGCCAGAATGTATTGCTGTGCATTTTGCTTGTTTGTTTAGTCAGTACATGAGTGCGTTTGGTGATGGTTCAAATCCTGTTCGTTGCTTGCAAATGGGGAAAAAAAGTAAAATACGTTTTGTCTTTTTCCTTTTTATGTGGCCACTGAAGCAAAATTGATCATTGTTGCTATATTCAGGTCATGGGCATAGTCATTTCTCCGACAAGGGAGCTTTCAACGCAGATATATAATGTCGCAGTGCCATTCATTTCAACATTATCGAATGTTAAAGCCATGCTTCTCGTGGGAGGGTCAAATATAAAAGCAGATGTGGAGAAAATAGAGACAGGAGTGAACTTAATGATAGGGACCCCAGGGAGGCTATGCGATATAATGGAGCGCGTGGACATCTTGGATTTTCGGAACCTGGAGGTATTGTCAAAGTTCATTCATTGCAGGGAAGTTTTAATCTTTTTGCATCACCCGAGTTATCAAAAACATGAATTTAATTGGGTACTGTTATCGGATTTCTTGGAAGTACTGTACCTTCTATTTCACTTGTATTCACGATGCATTCATGTTTGCTTGCCTAGAGTCTCCATCGCCCATGTCTGTGTCGCATGGTTTTCTTGATGGGATAAATATTTTATGATTTTAATCCTTTTCTCTGTAACAGGTTTTGATCCTAGATGAGGCAGATAGACTCCTGGATATGGGATTTCAGAAGCAGATAAATTCAATCTTTTCTCGCTTACCTAAGCTTCGCAGAACTGGTCTTTTCTCAGCTACTCAAACTGAGGCAGTTGAAGAACTTTCCAAGGCAGGATTGAGAAATCCTGTAAGGATTGAAGTTAAAACTGAAGCTAAAGTACAAGATGAGACTGCATGTTCACAAGGTCTTGCCTCTTCAAAGACGCCTTTGGGGCTTCATATTGAGGTAATGCTTGATGCATTATCTTAGAAGTATGTTGAGGGATTTTTTTGTGGATTAACCATTACCTTCTGTGGTCAATCTGTTATTTCTGATCATGTAGTATTTGGAGTGTGAAGAAGAGAAAAAGCCCTCACAGCTTGTTGACTTTCTTGCAAAGAACTTATCAAAAAAGATCATCATGTAAGATTTTATACGTGTTTAAGGTGAAATGCTGTGTTTTCTATGTCTGGTGATATGCTAATATTTGTTTCTGTTGATTTTTTGTAGATACTTCATGACATGTGCTTGCGTTGATTACTGGGGGGTTGTTTTTCCGCAACTTCCTGCTCTCAAAGGTCATCCCCTAATTCCTCTTCATGGGAAGATGAAGCAGGTAAATTGAATAGCCTATATGGCTGAGAATACAATATGTTGGCTTTCCTATTTGGTTCTGACATGCCCATCAAGTCTGTTATGCAAGAGCTGGAATAGTTAGCCATTCCCTCCTCCCAACCCAACCTCCACAACAACAACACCACCCCTGCTCCCTCCCCCCCACCACCCCAACCCCCCACCAACAACAAAAAACAACTAGAGGAAGTGAGCCTCCTACCATGATTGGAGTAAAGATTATGCGATGACCCTCACAACCATGTAAATGAATTCATGATATTTTGTTGATGAAGAGTCCTTCAAACTTATTGTTTGCTTTGAAAAGCCACTTTGCTGAATCACATTCGTCATATCTTTCAAATTTTTTTGTGTAGACTGCAAGGGAGAAAGCTTTGGCATCTTTTATATCACTTTCTAGTGGCATCCTTTTATGTACTGATGTAGCTGCACGTGGACTTGACATTCCGGGAGTTGATTGGATTATTCAGGTATTTTCCATTTTGCAGCTCTTACTGATGCTTTTCTCCTTCTTGTAAACTATATGTCAGCATCATGCATGTTATGTGCTGGTTATCTATTTCACATAGGAATATTTTGGACTTCCTGATCACAACCCTTTGGCTTGGCACGCATAGGGACACCGCCAAATTTTCTAAAAGGCAACTATCTGTGCCTTCCTTGTCTGATTGCCTGTTTTGTCTTCTTTCATTCTGAGGCTTATGCTGTCGGTATGCGGGCCTTGTGGTGCTTCTTCTCTGGTCCAGAATTTCAAGCGCCATTTTAATGTGATGCCTGGTCATATTTTTATCTTTCTTTTTCCCTCTCCTTTGCAGAAGTCATCACATTTGTAATTAATGTAGAAGTTTGTGGCCTGCATATCATGGAGGACATTCTGATCCCCTGATTGGATGTTGTGTTTATTATGCAGCAGTGTTACATTTGATGGCCTTCAGAAGGTTCTGTTTGTTCCTTCATTATGAAGTACCTTTGACTTTAGACAGGGGCTCTAGAATTATCTCTGATGTGTATTAGTCCAAAATGCCCTCACTACCCCCAACCCCCCCCCCCCCCCCCCCTTCCAAACATCCCTTGGCAATCTTAAGGCTGGAGAAGTTTTGGTTGAAGATGATAAATCTGCTCTCTGATCTCTGCAGCTATGCTACAGTGCTTCTTTACAGTCTTTACTAATAGAAAAGCAGGAGATTGATTCTTTGTTGCCTGCTTCATGCAGTATGACCCTCCACAAGATCCAAATGTTTTCATACATAGAGCGGGCCGAACTGCACGGTTGGGAAGGCAAGGATGTGCTGCTGTTTTTCTTTCACCACAGGTGTGCTTCTCTAGCCCATCTTCTTGATATTTGGTTCCTTGTTGAAGGGCTGAAAGCCACATACATGAATGTATGTGGTGAACCATAATGTTTGGACTAGGCAGTGCCTCATAGATTATAAATCTTTCACTGTGCTGCAAAATTAACTTTTCTTTGAATTTGCTGATTATCATTTCTGAATAGGAGGACGCCTATGTAGAATTCTTGCGCCTAAGAAGAGTACCTCTTCAGGAGAGGAACTGTTCTGATACTGCCTTGGACGTTGTTCCCCAGGCAAGTAGACTTAAGCTACTAAATGAGATGCATAGTTGTAATTACATTTATTTTCCATGCATAATATTATGGAAGATGGCAAAAACAGAATGCAAAGATTGCATATCCTATTATGAATCTTACGTTCTATTTTATTTCCCCCACCAATAGTATAATTAAGAATTCTACAACGATCAAGTGGTTGACGTAA
The DNA here is from genome assembly GCA_030490835.1 of Annona cherimola. Lineage (NCBI taxonomy): Eukaryota > Viridiplantae > Streptophyta > Magnoliopsida > Magnoliales > Annonaceae > Annona > Annona cherimola. Next base: position 8,719,371 of record CM059977.1, on the reverse strand, counting down.
GTGTGTGTGGGTTGGAGTCCAAGGTTTGAAGTTGGATTGAGGCATTTGTCTCATTTAGCCCCGCGCCCGCGCCCCCACCCCACAAGAGTACCCCTCCATTAGTTGCCTGGTCATCCAATATGGTTGACATGATAAAAATAAAAATAAAAGTAAGAATTTTGCAATGATCTGATTTCTCTTACAATCGCCCAACGCAGATAAGATCTGTTGCTCAGAAGGACCGTGATGTCATGGAAAAGGGACTGAAGGCTTTTGTCTCATACATACGTGCATATAAGGAGCACCATTGCTCTTACATTTTCAGGTCCATGCAGTTGCCCAATAATTTTTCATCTCGGTACAGGATTTTTTTAAAATTTTGCTTACGCCAGCTGTTTCAGGTGGAAGGAACTGCAGATTGGAAAGTTGGCCATGGGATATGGCTTACTGCAGCTCCCCTCAATGCCTGAGGTGAAGCATCATTCTCTCTCAACTGTTGGTTTTACACCTGTGGATGATATTGATGTGACACAGATCAAGTACAAGTAAGAAATCTTGGCTATTAAGTATTTCACTCCTGTGTGCTCACCAGGGTACAGTTTTCCCCCCCTGGTTCAAAGTTTCTAGGGAAGGCTCAATCCTATCGTGTTGGGTAGTGTGGCCTGTAATCAGGCTGGTCTGGCAAGTAGTTCAACACTATTCAATTTTTTATTTTTTTTTTTCAAATTGCTTATCAGCTTTGCTTAGGGTCCTGCAGCTGGCTGCACTCAAAAACAAAAGGAACTAGAAAAACTCTTTTAATCAAATATGCTCATTTGCAAATGACCTGCCAGCATGTGGTGTCACTCAAACTTGTGTGGCGAGACACCTGAAGAATGGCCTGGATCTCGATTAACATAAAATATGCAATCTTGCTCTTTCTAAGAGTTGTAAGAGGTTTCTAATATCTAATAGCACATCATTTTTTGGATTTTTCAGAGATAAGTCTCGTGAGAAACAGAGGCAGAAGAATCTACAGGCAAGTCAAGAAGCAGAGCATAAGGAAGCAAAAAGTGAAAAGCCAAAGCCAAATCCCAATGCTGTTGGTACCAAAAGCAGGAAAAAAACTGGTCGGCAGCGCCGGGCTGCCCAGAGCATTGAAGATGCCGAGGAGCTAGATCGGGAGTACCGATTATTGAAAAAGCTGAAGAAAGGAGTCATTGATGAAGCAGAATTTGATAAACTCATGGGCGTCGATGGTTTGTCTGAAGAGCTTGATTCTCCAGATTGTGCCATTGATAATGCAGCTGTGGCAAGTCACTCTCAGGTTCAAGTTTCAAGGAAAGGCAACAATCTAAGAGGAAAAGCAAAAAGGTCAGGGAAGAAATCCAGCGGAGGCAAAGAAACTAAGCACTTGAAATTCAGTGCTCAGGCGAAGTCTAAAAAAAGACGGAAACACACTTTACCTTTCTAACTGATCTATTTTAGCTCAGATGCTTCCTTGTATGGTCTTGTTGCATAATCACTTGCATACTACATGAAGGCAGATGGAGAATCCATCCTTCGAAAAAATGAAGTGATGGTCATGCATCCTCTTTTGCTTTATCTGGAGGTAAGGTTTTCGTATTTAGGACAGGCACACGGTTGGCATCTGGTTCTTTGTCCCACCAATTGAATCATTCTATGCTCCCCATGGCGCATTTCCTTTTTCAACACTAGCTTCGTAGTCTGGACTGCAGATCCACATTTCAGCTGAGATAGTAATTGTGCAATGGTATGATTATCCACTCGCCCGTTGAGATTGTATTTGGTTGTGTTTAGATTACTGTGATAAGAATCAGACAGAAACTAGACGGTTAAACTGGTGGGACTGTGACTGTAAACTCGAAGCTTGATTGGTTCAACCTCAACTCTGGTATTAATAACTTTTCAATTGTGACTGCAATTTTAGTTAAACTATGTGGGGGTGATATGCAATTCGTGAAATTATGGATAAGGGCATTTTCGTCATTTTTCAAAAGATAATGTCAGATATTAACAACAGGTAGGGTAATATGCAATTTCGGTGAAATTATGTAAGGATAATATGCATTTTGTAAAACTACGTGGATATATCTGCAATTAGCGTCAAACTATATGGGTATATATGTAAATTATCTGAAGAAAATTAATGTGATATAATAAGGACAGTGATAAAGAAGAAAGAAAACAAAGTTAAAATAAATAAGTTAATTAGATAGATAATTGTGTATAAATTGTTAAAAAATAAAATAATTTATATAAAAAATGTGAAGAAATAATTGAAAATAAGATAATTGTATAAAGTGAAAAGTTTTAAATTGAAAAGATTTAGAGTGTGTTTGGGAATGGATAAAACTTTTGGAGTGTGTTTGTTTGGGGTCAAAATATGTCAACTAAAACTTTTCAACCCAAAACTTTTCACTCTCCATAACTACTCTATTTTTTAATTATTTTTCACATTTTTCTATACAAACTACCCTACTTTTCAATCATTTCTACACAACTATCCATACAACTAACCTATCTATTTTAACTTTATTCTTTTTACTCTTCATCATTACTCCTATTATATCACATCATTTTCTATCAATTTGACAACTTCTACTCCCAAAATTTTTCATCAAAAGTTTTACCTCCAACCAAACACACCCTTGATGAAAATTTTTGAAGAGTAAAAGTTGTCAAATGATGTGATATGATGGGGGTAATGATGAGTAGTAAAGATGATAAAGTTAAAATAAATAGGTTAATTGTATGGGTAGTTGTGTAGAAATGATTGAAAAGTACGGTAGTTATATGGGAAAATGTGAAAAAATGATTAAAAATATGATAATTGTAGAGAGTGAAAAGTTTTAGATTGAAAAATTTTAAGTTGACATTTTTTCCTCATTACCAAATACATCCTTAGATGAAAAGTTTTATCTTTTAAAACACACACCTTAAATTTCAACATTCAATATGCAAAATAATTTACGTTTTCATTTTATACTTGTAGAACATGAGAAATATGATTATTTAATATTTTACATAAATTCACAATAATTTTGTAAAATCAGCATTTTTATAATTATTTTTATATTAATACCACGGTTTAAAGTAGTTTGAACCAGCATAAACCAGAATCGGACATAAAAACACTTAAATTAACGTTTGGGTTATGAAAACATTGGTGTTGACGAGGAACCCATCTAACAGCCACTTACGAGAGCGTGTATAGGCTTCAGCGAAGCAGTTCAGAAGATCCATCTGGTCATTTGCGGAGCGCAATTCAGTGCACCCGGGTGCATTCAGCCTCAACGCACGCGGGTGCACCGCACCTATTTTTTTTTATTTTTTTTTGAAAATTTTTGTATAAAATGGTTAATCTAGGTTTATTTAACATATGTATCAATTTTTACTATTTTTGGAGATTTTTTGATATTTTTTTAGATTTTTAAAAATCAGTGGCATTTTCGGTAATTTAAAATTACGAAAAATGCCACTGATTTTAAAAAATCTAAAAAAAATATCAAAAAATCTCCAAAAATAGTAAAAATTGATACATATGTTAAATGAACCTATATTAACAGATTCATGAAAAAAATTTCAAAAAAAAATAAAAAAAATAGGTGCAGTGCACCCGGGTGCGTTGAGGCTGAATGCACCCGGTTGCACTGAATTGGGCTCCGTCATTTGCTACAATATTCTAAAAAACTTGTATAACAAGGGTGTTTGTTTAGCTGTGAAACTTTTCATTATTTACAACTATTTTATTTTTTAATTATTTATTATGATTTTCTATATAATTATATTACTTTTTTATTATTTTTATACAATTACCTACATAACTAATATATTTATTTTAACATTATTTTTTTCTTATCATCATTTCTCTTATCATATTACATTATTTTTTTATTTCAAAAATTTTTACACAAAAATCCAAACACACCCAAAATATAAATAAACAGTACAATCAAAAAAATATAAACAAAAAGAAACGATAGAAAAGATAAAGATAATAATAGTAGGGTTTGAGTTGGAGCCATAGAACGGGACATGGTAGGTACCATGCATGATGCATCGTAGGGGACGTTTGGTAAGGAGAGGTGGAAAACATGAGAGGAAAATGGTGGGAGCACGGATTTTAAGGTATCTCATTAATCAATTAATTATTATATTTTTCTACTTTTTCCTAATCATTTTTTTTATCAACTAACTTTCAACAAACTTATTTATTCAAACTTTACGTCTATCATTTCATATTAATCATACAATTTTCAAAATATTTTATTATTTTCCAACACTTTTGCCTTACCAAACGTCCCCTTGTTACACAAGTGCGCAGCAATCCAATCGCACCCTACGAACGGCTGGGATTTCTACACAGGTTAATTCCAGCGCAACCTGCGAAAAAGGGTCCGTTGATTCCCGTTCCCTCCACTTTCCTCAATCGGGATTCGAATTGAAACTCCCAATGCAATTTCCAAGTCAAGTCGTCGCCAATCGCTATGGGACGCATGACCGTCCTCTTCTCCTTCTTAGTCAGCCTCGGAACCATCGCTCGACTCAAATCCTTCTGCAGACGACTCCAACGCCCCTTTTCCTTCCTAACCATGGAGCCCGAGTCATCTCAGTCGTCCGACCCTCCCCCTTTCGACCCAACCAAGCCCTCCAACCCCGTCTCCTTCCCCATCCAAAAGCTTGAAGATCTCCACTCCAGATCCTACTTCAGTTCCTTCCATTTCCCCTTCAACAAGGCCTCTGTCCCCCTCCCTGCGAACTCGTCGCGGCCCGACCGCCCCAGGGTGCTAGTCTGCCACGACATGGCCGGCGGCTACCTCGACGATAAGTGGGTCCAAGGCGGGGCCAATTCTGACGCTTATGCAATCTGGCATTGGTATCTGATTGATGTCTTTGTCTACTTCTCGCATAATCTTGTTACACTGCCGCCGCCATGCTGGACGAATGCAGCCCACAAGCATGGAGTGAAGGTCCGTTCGGAGCTGCTTTCTGCTTTTTATTATTATTATTTTTTATATAAATCATCCTGCAATTATGAAGTACTCTTCTTTTGCAATTGTTTTTTGGGTTGATTCTGCAGCTGTTAAACATTACTCTTGGTTCATCTGTTCTTTAGTAGGCTTCATTTTTAACTGAAAATGGTTGGCAATTGCGGAATGGGACTTTAGATTCAATGGTCCATGAACTGATGATAGCTCCCATGCTAGCTCTCAAGTCTTCAGTAGATGTGTTTGTACATTAACAGAGAACAAGTAGTCACAGAAATGGTTGTTCGGCTACAAAATATAATCTCTGCAAGGCTTTGAACGCAAGTATTGCTAGGCACCATATTTTCTATCTCCTTTGTTTTAAGCCTGTATATATTTTTAGATGGATGCATGAGGGTTGTATTCACTCCTGCGTTCTCCAGGTTTCTTTTGATTTTTTTCAATGCGTGAACATGTAGATCTTGGGAACTTTCATCATGGAATGGGATAAAGGAAGGATAGATGCGGGCATATTACTATCAACAAAGGAGTCTGCCAAGATGTATGCCGAGCGGCTAACAGAACTTGCAGCTTCCTTGGGTTTTGATGGCTGGCTGGTAAGTCTGTTGTCTTTCTTTCCATTCATTTGTTGCCATTGCTTTATGGACTTAATTGCCAAGCATGTCTAGTTTTCAACTAGAATTCTTATTTTGGGAAGATCTGCATAATCTGCTAAAAGTCGACTGGATAGGAACCAGTTAAACATAAAACGATAATGATTCGATGGATCAATGATGTGAATTTCAGCTGAAGAAGATTAGCAGGATGTACTTGGATGTTGCTTGAACATTCATTTTGGGCAGTGGTGGCAATTTGGATCCTCAACTTGACAAATTATTATTCACGAAACGTTTGATTCGATTTCAGCTTTTCCAATTTAAGTGAAACCCTTCAATTAACAGATTTCCACTGTTGTCTTGAATGCATTAAAGACAGTGAGTATCGTGAGATCTTTAGCTCTCAGAGGCAGATTGTTTTGGAAAAATTTTCCTAAAACTTATCAATAAATTTTCCCTAAAACTGAACAATAAATTTTCACTTGTAGATCAATATGGAGGTTCGACTGGACGTGGAGCAAATCCCTAACCTCAAAGAATTTGTTAGCCACTTGACTATGACAATGCATGCTTCTGTAGCCAACTCTTTGGTCATATGGTAAAAATTCTAATTTCATTTTCATTAGCCATTTTGTGGCTCTGGGAAATTGTTTCCAATAGGTGTCCCATGCTTATAAGTCCACGTTTCTAATAGTCTGCTTGAATATAGTGAACTAATCACAATATGAGCAAATTAGTGTTGTATATGCCGTAGAACCACAGTCATTCTCCTGATACTGGAAACATGAAAAACTAACCCACCTGACTTACATTTATTAAATTCAGAAGTTGCATCCACGTTCTTGATAATGCTGCCATCAATTTTTTTGTGATGCAGGTACGACAGTGTGACAATAGATGGTGATCTTGGATGGCAAAATCAACTGAATGAGAAAAACAAACCTTTCTTTGATTTATGCGATGGCATATTTGTCAACTACACATGGCAGGTCATTACCTGTTCCTTCCACACTATTATCTATGATTTTATTTCTACCTTCTATTTTTTCCTTGAAATTTAAATAGGTAGCTTCATTTGCAGGAAGACTACCCGAAACTATCAGCTGCTGTTGCGGGTGACCGAAATTTAGATGTATACATGGGGATTGATGTGTTTGGAAGAGGCACATTTGGTGGTGGAAAATGGAATGTATGTTGAACTCTATCCAACTGGCTATAATATGCGGACCATTGGTTTCTCAATATTGAATTTTTGAAATTCGTGGGATTGATGAGAGAAAATTTGCTTTTTTTTTTTCCAGTAAGACCTATTTCCGTTGTGAGGGAGATGAAGGAAAAACTGAAGGATGAAAGTTACAAGAAATCTGGTTATGCAAAATTTCTTGGAATTTTCAAGAGGAAACATTCATGAAACCTCTGATTTGGCACCAAAGCACTATTTTATTAGTTCTTGCACTGGACATCAAAGTGCACAGAACTCCCCAAATGCAAGCATAGTTAGTCCTATTTCAATTCCTTCAAGAGCTATTTCTTTCAGAGGATCACATGAAAAAGGAAGTTGCAAAACATCTATAGCTTGGGTAGAAGTCAGATGGTTAAAGCTCACTGTTTATCATTAGGTGCCACCTTAAGAATGCTGAAACTGTGCATCGCTACAGGAGAGTTCTTTGATTATTCCAGGTCTTCTGACTTAGTCACTCAATTGACTGGGACTTTTATCCTTTTGTCTTTTGTTCTCTACAATTTCAAGTTTCCATGGTAGGATAATAAGTTAATGACTATGTTGCATTACCCATTGAAACCAGAATCAAACATTGTCAATATTGTGTACGAATTCGGCATCATCAGAAGGATTATTCTAGTTTCTGATTAATTACTTTTACATGCTAGACAAACGTTGCACTTGATGTGCTGAAGAAGGATGATGTGTCGGCTGCCATATTTGCTCCTGGATGGGTCTATGAAACAAAACAGGAGCCTGACTTTCAGACTGCTCAAAATCGGTCAGTTTATATTTCTTGATGCTACTGTTGCAAGCTCCTGGGAGGTTGTTGCGCGCAGTACCTAACCAATCACAGTTGTAACAAAAGGAAAGCTATGGTCCTTGTTCCCACTCTAGCTGTCTAGAAAAGGTTGAAGAAGTAAAATTGTCCAGCCACTGTCAAATTGTAAAAATATCTTTTACTAAATTTGATTACTTTATGAGAATTGAAATTATGCAACAATGCCATATGCCAAAGCACGCTCGGGTTATTAAAATTTCACTTTTATATTCAGTACAATCCTACAAAAAATCATAAAAACCACAGTTTATAAAATCATTAAGGTGGTGATTGATTCTATGGAAAACTCATTTCCAAAGATATGATTTGACATACAACTACCGTAGTATCATTTCTTTCTTAACTTGTCTACAGGCATTTTTCAGTTTTCAGGTTTTTGTGATTATTAAGTTATGATGTTGATAATGCATCATGAAGTTAGGTTCTGGGTAATCTCCTCATTATTAAGGTGAGAAGTGATATTTCTTTGGCCTTATCTTGGAGTCTTTCAAAGTTCTTACTTTGTTTGAATTCTGCAGGTGGTGGGGTCTTGTTGAGAAATCCTGGGGAATACAACAAGACTATCCAACAGCATTACCATTCTACTCGAACTTTGATCAGGTTGATAATAATCGTCATCATAATATTACAGAGAAGACAAATCCATTGCTTGTGTAAAGTATTATTTTTATCTTTAAAGGCAGTTATCTTCCACAAGATTGTATGTTTTTGTGCAATATCAAGATACACAGAGCTGTGTGAGTTAATGGAAGTTAATAAATAGGCTGCTTTTCTACTTATTTATCAATTATGATCCATTCGATGACCAGCTGACCTGATTTTGAGCTTTGCCAATCACCTAGTAGAGAGTTGTTCTTGGCTATTTGTTGGCTGAATCAAGATTTGCCACGCCCAAAACACTTAGGCATTCTTCCTAATCTGCTATGCACAGTATGATGAGGACGTGTATGTGATGATATGGAATTTGGCAAACATGGAGAGGTCAAATGTAAACTCTGATGCTATTGTCTTTCTAATCTCAAAAAGTGTCCCCAACAACGTGAGGCATCCATGCTAAAATTTATGTGGGAAATCCAGGGTAATTGTGACAGAAAATATTTCTTAATTTCATTAACAGCGGAATCTTTACTTTTCTCTAGGGCCATGGTTATCATGTCTATGCTGATGGCTTGCAAGTGGCTGCTAGACCTTGGAACAATATTTCCTCTCAGACATTTCAGGTCTGCAACGAACATTTCTATTCTGCCTTTTGTTTGTTTCCTACGTTAATTGTTTTGTTCTCTAACAATAGGTGAATGCTTTATCTCAAATAATTGAGAACTGTTGAAGAAATTTAGGAAAATTACCCACATGCATTTTAGGAAGGATAAACAGTGACAATTTTATGAAATGTTTGATTTCTCATCCAAATATATTTTTAATGCAAAAGAACTCAATCAACATTTAAAGCATATAGCAAATCATACTTAGTTTTTTAAAGTTTGTTCTTCTTGCTGGTTTGTTGACTAATTGCGATGTCGCTAAGATATTAACATGTATCCGCAAAATGTCTCAAATAGTGCAATAGCACTCACAGAAGAACTGCATTAGTGTGCAAGAAGTTTATATTCCAAAATGTATGCTGAAAGCCTGAAACCATTTACAGATGTTCATTCAATTTGCATCTCTTGTAAATTATATGTTGTTGTTGATGCTCTAATACATCTTTTACTTTGTTATTATTTTTTTGAAAATTTTTTCATGGTCTCACTATTTCTATTTTGGAGGGTGCCCCTGTTACATTTTCCTGTTCTTTGCTCTCAATTAAACAGGATAAATTTCATATTTCTTGAGTTGATTTCAAAGACTAGCTAGGTTTCAGATTTCATTTAATTATTTTTCACATTTATTTTCATTTATCTGTTACAGCCTGTCCTTGATGGTTCCATGGATCAAAGTACCATTCAAGTTTTTGTGAAGTGAGTCCTTTCACCATATTGCTTCATTTAGTATATGATGAATGGAAACTGTTTCAATTCAATTAGCAATAGGGGATAGCTGCGACAGCTTAAAATTGTTCTTGACTGTTATTTAATGGAGGGTAATCTTGGATAGCAGAGAGACCAGTGGTGAAGAGACCTCTTTTCACAAGCACACACATATCAGCACATGACTGCATATTGTCACAAGCTGGGACTTTACAACCCTGAACTTGTGCGGCACTTAGCTTGCTCACACCCTTGTGAGGACTAAGTCAGCCTAAACCGGACCAAACACTCGAGAAAGTGATGGTAGAGAGTAGTGGGCAAAAGAGGAGAAAGCACTTAGGAACAAAGGGACTTGTATTACTTGAAGGCTTTTTACAAGAGAGCTAGAAGGCTACAAGGGAACTCACTTTGGGAACTTGGGTGCTCTTGGGTTGGTGTGTGTGGGATGAGTGTTTGATGTTTTGAGCAAATGAGCCCTCTCCCCTTTTATAGGCTCTTCCCTCCTCTTGGAGTTCCCTGGATTTTGACACGTGTCCTTAAGTGGACGGTTAGGATCGCTTTTTAGAATCTTCCCATCTCCTCTTTAGAATTCTCTGGAACTCTCCCGAAGTGTCTTGATCTTCTTGGAGCTTTTAGAGAATTCAAGAGAAGTCTGGAAGGTTCTAGAATTCTATACACTCCTCTTCTCTAGAACTTTCTAGAGAACTCCGGCACCTTCATGATTTCTCTACAACTGTGTAGAGGTTTCCTTGATAACCTCTACTAAAATATTTGGGACGTGACAATATGCTCACATATACACCTGTAACATATACCTGGATAGCCGACACACAGTAGCGTACATGCAAGAATGCCCCATGCACCTGCCTGTTCATGTATCCACTATGACATATAATGTCAAACCTATGAAATGCATCCTGATGTACATAAATGCACTTTCATTGAAGTGCTTCCAGTTGCTTTTGCTTGTACGAGTCCTGAACCCATCAGAATCAGAATTACAATTATGCATAAATGACAAGCCTTCCTTCTGGGTTGCCACAACTGCAAATTGGAGCCTGCTTGGATAGAGTAAAATGGCCATGTAAATGCAATGCTTATGTAATTGTAATTAATTAATTGATACGAGATCTACTTAAGGTGGTTACCTGATTTTGAAGTTTTTTGTACTGTCTGATTACTTGTGAAAAAATTTTCCTTAATTAATTTCATCTGACATAAGTTTTTGCCTGTGAATTAAAAAGTTAATCTGTAATTGTCAGTTTTGAGGATTCATCTTACAGTGGAGGAGGCAACATCACATTCAAAGGAACTCTTGGAGACAATTCTTTTTTCCAGACAAGGCTCTTTCAAGGAGCGGTTCCTTTGGAAGATCAATCAATCCACATAATATTCTCTGTACGAAACCTCATCCATGTCAATAATCAGATAACAAAACATCACCTTTAGCGTATAATTTCTGCAAGTCAGTGTGTGATCTACTTGAGAGTCGAGACCACAAAACGCATTCATGTTTCTTCAAACCTTCAATATTTTGCTGAGAATTATAGTCCTGAAGTCGGGACAAGATATGGTTTTCCAAACCTATGAAAATCAACCTTCAAATAAATGATCAGAATTCCTTCCCAGTTATACATCATTGTCTCATGAATCATCATTATCATGACAACTCATAGTGATAATTTGGAGAAAGGTTGACATCAGTATTTCTGTCCCACCAATGCATGTTTACCAAAATGGTAGTATCTAGCAAGTGAATGAACATCCATATTCAGAATCTTCATTTTTTTTCTTCCCCTATTCAAGGTTGCAATAGTGTGTAAAATTCTCTAGGCTAAATAGCAAAACTTGAGCCTACTGCACTTCATATTTTTCTTTCCCTTGAACTGCATTTTGACCCTTGCTGACATTCCAATTTAGGTGAAGTCGGCTGGGAATTCTTTGTTGGGCATTTCTCTTAAATTCTCAAACACTAACGGAAAGGCGTCAATCCTCCTTGCACCTGGGGGTTCTACCTTTCTCCCGACACATAATGAGATAAATGAATTCAGTAAAGTCATCACTCCAGTTGAAATCACAGACCCCAAAGCTGGAGGGTGGATCATTCAGAGTAGTGCCATCAACATGGAAGGTTTTACTCTGACTGAAATTGGGATAGTCTGCTACAACAAGAGAAGACTGGAGCTACATGGATTGGCATTAGCTGATGATGGCTCTGACAAAAATATCACCCCATCCACACTATCATCCAACTTCAATGCATTGCTTGGCCACATTGTCATCCGCACCTCTAAGCAAAACATGGTCTTCCCACCTGCTTCTTCATGGGTTGTCACAAGTAAAGATGAATCATGGGGCTCAGGTTCCCAAGGGAGCAAGACTTTGAGCATTATGATTGTTTGGCACTTGAAAGATGGAATTGTAGATGAATCAGTGTTTGTGCAGTATAATATCTATGTTGAGAATACTGCCAAAAAAGCAGTTGAAGTTTCTAGTCAACCTACCGGGGTAAGTGAAGAATACCTTGGGGTGGCGAGAGTTCAAGCCTTTTATGTTTCAGATCTGGTTGTTCCCTCAGGTGTCTCGAGTCTTAAATTCACAATTCAGGTATGTGGCATCGATGGATCAATCCAGAAGCTGGAAGAGTCTCCAAAATTGCTGTTGAATGTCAAAGGTGTATGAAAGTCATGCAGTTAGGAATGAAATGGGAAATGCTTAGGCGATATCTGCACAAGGATATGATTGCAGTTATCCTTAAAAATATGTGCCTACCTATCTTGTGTAACCGAACTTTCAACAACTGAGCATGCTCTATCAATCAGGCCTACGGGGACAGGTGGATCATTCAATGTAATTTGCAAACTTTACATTAGAACTATTATGTGGTTACTAGTTCAATGGACAGCTGGATTTATATTGTCTAGGTGGCTCCGCGAGGTAAACTTTTAACTGTCGCATGTATCTTTTGGAAGCGTTGGCATGTTTGTTTGATTGTTTCTGTTCAACAAGCTTGTTTCAGTGGATTTTGGGAAATTTTATATGCAGTTTTCAATAAAACCTACTTGGCAATGTGAAGTGCTTGCTATGTATACTTCTGGTCTCGTTATTCATGGATCATGAGTCGTGATCAACAAATAAGAAAAAATGATAATAAACCAGGGAAGAGTAAGAAAGCAGGAAAAAAAAAAAAAAAAAAGAAAGAAAGATGGAGACACGTCACACTGGGTGAGGCGTGTAGCTATTGCTGAAATAATAATGATAATAATAATAAACTTTTTCACGTGACAACTGACAAGTCAAGTAAAGGAAAAGCTTTTATAACATGTGATGTCCTCTTTTCAGGTAACTCGTTGGTGCAATCACTTGATTAAAAAATAGAAAGCCTATGACTTTATGATTGTTGTTTTTATGTGCAGTGGCGGCACTTTTAACCTATAGAAAAGGCATGCCTCCAGTTCCGCCAATGTTTAAATGCAGAGAAAGAAATCTGGTTATGGCAAGGTTGAGTTGTGTGGTTACCACTGTGATTTGTAGACATCTAAGCCATTTACTAATTACTACATGCATCGTCTTATTAGGGCTTTGAACTTAGCATCGACGAGCGTATGATTTTCAGAGGGCTGCGCCAAACGGAATGGCTAAGCCTAAGAGTGGATGGCAGAAGATTAGAAACTGCATTGGTTTTTCAAACGGCGAAGAACTGTTCGGAGATGGGCCTAAAACGATTGGCCTCATCACAAGTCTTGTCAGAAATTGCAAACAGGAAGTACAAACAAGCAAACCAGAGACCAAGAAAAAACGTGGCTATGTAAACATTTTTTGAAGAGACGCAGGTGATGAGAAACGTGCTCAATTATTCATCATAGTGCTTTTCCATTAGGCTGCTCTTTGCGTTCAGAAGTTCAAATACGCGAAAAAGAGGCTACGGATCGATATTGAATGGGAATTAAACAGGCATGAGATTGCGAAACGTCAACGTTCGGCGACCAAGACGGTCCAACCAGCGCAAATAGCGGTCCGTGACGTCCCCTGCGTTCACACGAGCCACGACAAATACAACACGTGATTTGTTTGTTCTCTGGTCAGAGAGAGATGAAAAGCTCCTTTTGATTTTATTTATGTGCTGAATTGCTGCTGCGATTTTTAATAGTGATAATTATCATACTTCTTTTTACACTATCCTCTCTTTTTCTCGCTCTCTCTAAAAGAAGCCCATATATTTTGCATTTATTCACTTCGTAATTGGTACCACAATTCTCTTGTAAATATTATCACCTTATCATTCTTCTCCTCCTACTCTCTCATGTCAGCTGCACCTCACCCTCCAAATTCAAAAAAGAGTAGGAGAGGCGTCAATGGCCGTTCTCATCATCTATTGGACCCACCAGAAATACCTTCGCTTTCAGAGCCCATGCGATGGTTGCCTCGGTGGACCACCTATAAAGTGCATGCACCAAGAGAAACTAACCGCCAAATTACGCTTGGGGAAAATATCTCTAGGTCAGAAACGCAATCATGCTATCACGGGCAAATATCTCCCCGAGAACAGCACGTACTCTTCCGGTCTTCCATAGTTCCACGGGGTAAATACTCGGGAAGAATCCAACCGTTGTTAATATCACGGATGGGGATGTCGTTACTAAAAATATGAAGATTGATTTCTTCACTTTCCATTGTTCGGTTTTTTTTTTTTCACCAACAGTTATCAACGAGGTTTGGTTGAGATTTTAGAGCAGTGTACTTGGAGTGGATTTACAGAACTGTCCTGTTTATCTACTGGATCCAAGCATAGGTTCCCAAATCCCAATGCCCCCTAAATAGGTTTTTAACCATGCACGGTGTACCAATTTCTTTCAGGGACAGGCTTCGTCTGTCTTTTGGATAAAATCTATCTACATCTATTTACAGGTAAGAAGACAAATCACTGTCAAAAAACGGCCATCGCCAGATAAGTCCAATACGAAGATTAGTACAAAAAAGTGCCCAAACAGATATTTATATTTTACGCCTCAGATGGACCCCAGGAAATATCTTTGACGCCTTCATCTCAGCATCTTGTCAGGAATTCTCTTCACGAACCGGCCCTGCAAGAAACCGGACCATTAGTCGAAAATGGAGTGACGAATTTAAATACATCATCTAATTTTCTGCTGTTTAATCTGATCCCTTCCAATCTAGAAATCTTTTCTGTCATGGCTAGAAATTGAGTCCTGCCATTCGCTTTAAAATGCAACCCATAATAGTAAAAACTCGACTCACCCACAACGTAATTTTTCCATAGTTATTCAATAGATGCGCAGATAAAGTTATTAGGGGGAAAAGACTCGCACCTTAAGCCTTGGTCTTTTCTCTGCATTGAGCTTACGAACTTGGTATCTTATCTTTTTTGAAAACAGCCTGCTTTGGCGCTTCTCTTTATATCTCATCACTCGAGCTTCTCTTCTCCTCTTCTCTTCTTCCATTATTGGCACTTCTCCTATCTTCGACATTTGAAGAAACAGGAAATACGCATGTTTACAACATTGAAGCAGGCAAGAATGACAAGTTAAGCTAATTGGGCATTGTGAACCTTTAATGCGGATAGACGTGATCTTTTGTACTGAAAGTTGTGGACCATGGTGTAAAAAATCCAGGCTGGTTGGATAATCCTACTACTTGAAATCTTACTGTTGCAACCCAGTGCTTAAAAAAAACAAAAAACGAAAAACGAAAAACAATTGGTCCTGTTTTAATTCAGATGTTCCAGGAATAGGTTGACATAAAAGCAAAGGGAAACCCAAGTTTTGAAAAAGGAAAGAAACTTCCGTGGACTGTTTTCTGTTGGGTACAATTTTCTGATTGAATGAAGACCAAGGCCAAGCCAGTTATTGGAAAGACTACCGTTGAGGGGGGGCAAAAAAAAAAAAAGGTGTCCCACTAGGTGGACCAATGACGATTCTACTGTAGAATTGCCTGCTTGTGAAGTGTACACGGCTGACCCTACAATTCTTCTCCAATTAGATCATATTCTTGCAGTGACATAGTCAGGATGGTCGGATCTATCGTAGTTTTAAAAGATGGCCCATCAAGGATCCAGATTGAAAAATGATCTGAATGAGTGAAGACAGTGATGGGAGTAATTAAGATATACTTACAAAAACCTCATTGGCAGTAGATAGAGAATAATCATCAGCCCATGGTGAACGTCCATCCGACCATGCATCTAAAACCTCCTGGTAGTTCAAGTTCAGAGATATGGTCTTCTCCTCCTCCCAAAACCCAAGATTTTCTCTCTTCACAACAACACTAACATGATTGTGATCATCACATTCCTCTAATAAGAACTGATCTTCCATCTTCAGTCTCTTGTTATATTGCTCCCCTCTTTCTTCTTTTTCCTCCTCTCCTCTTGACAAGCCTTCGAATTCCATGAAATCCCACTCACTGCCTGCAAACATGTTGTCCTCCGACTTCTGTTCGTCTGCGATACCAAAAATGCTCTCTATTTCCTCCATGATGTCGGTCTGGCCGTCGGCGCTGATCATCATTTCCTCCACCACTTGTTCATCTTCTTCTTTCTTGGGGCTTCTCAGCTTGGGATTGTATGGCGGCACTTCCTCTTCTTTCTTTGGGCTTCCTAGCTTTGGACTGGATAGCACCACTACCCCTCCTTGATGCATCTCTCTCTCTCTCTCTCTCTCTCTCTCACACACACACGTATATAGCCTCGTTATATTTACTTGCGGATACTCTGACAGTTTTATGGATGCATGAAGCACATCATTCGAACTTACATCCTTGAATAAGGTTAAAACAATTAAAAGATAATGACTGAAGAGTACAGGTGATACTAATAATAAATAGGATTACTATTAGAAAGTATCAGATGGAATTGGAATTTGATGAAAATTAAATCAGACTCATGATCAAATGACATGGTTTGCACGCGTTGGCCCACATATCAAAATTTTACATTCCATACAAGAAACGCATTATCCATAGAACAATCACATTAAATCCCTAGAGAATAGCAAGTCAGGGAACAAGGAGAAAGTCATTGTTATATAAGGTGGGATCACATGTGACCCACCATAGTTGTGCCCAACAGCGTCTGACCGTTTAGCATATTTGTTTAATTTTTTTATTTTTTTATAAACATGTTAATTTATGTGTGTTTAATTTGTAATCCAAATTTTACCATTTTTTGATCTGTTTATATATTTTTACTTTTAAACATAAGGGTATTGCGGTAATTTTCAAATCTAGAAAATTACCATAATACCTCTGTATTTAAAAATACCAAAAAATGATAAAAGTTGAATGATTGATTAAATATATATAAATTAATATATTAATAAAAAATTTATAACGGAGTTGGGGCCTAACCGTATCTTATGGGCCTCTTCTTAGATTTTTGTTATTTATTTGTTATGCTATTGATGGTGGTTTTTCACTATTTTGATTCACTCCCAAAAATATGATTTTTCAAGAAAGCTGTCATCCCTTCTAATCAACAGCCCAACAGACCGACCCTAAGAGATTTTTGGCTGGCTAGTATGGCAGTATCTAGAATTTTCTATTTTGAGCAAAACATATAACTAATTCAATACATTCAAACCAAATATTGGCTTCTCTCAAGCACCTTAAACTTTCATGGATGGTTTCAGCTTTTTGTTTAGAGCTAGGCAATTAATATTTTTGTATTAGTGGGTGTATTTAGGAAGTAATAAAGTTTTAGCACAAATTTTTTTTGAATTAGTAAAGAATAATATGATATGATACGAGTAATAATTAGGAGTAAAAAAATAAAGTTAAAATAGATAAGTTAGTTGTATGAGTAGTTGTATAAAAATAATTGAAAAATAAAGTAGTTATATAGGAAGAAGTGAATAAATAATTAAAAATAGAATAGTTGTAAAAAATAAAAAAATTTAGATTAAAAAATTTTTGTTTGAAATTTTTTTATTGTAAACAAACATGCCCTAAATAATATTAGAGCCTCGCAATTAATACACAAGTTTGATACTTAACACCATACGGTAATGTGGATAGGGTGAGAAGTGGAGAAGAGAATCTTTATAAAATATAATAATAGTGTAATAATAATTGAAATATAAGGCTAAAAATAGAAAAAATAAGGTAGTAGGGTAATTGAAATGTAAAATTATTTTTGAAATGTGTGTGAGAAGAAAACTTTCCATCTAAACGGTGCCTTCAACTCATACCTGTCTTTCCAAGCTGGATCCCAACGCAAGACCCTTCTTTTTCCAGCCAAACCTAACATTGTAAATTTAATGAAGTGCAGATTTAGAATTTTAATACCGTTTTAACCTCTAACATGCAGTTAATTTGTATCACTTGTTTGATTAATCTTCTAAGATGGTTATTAAGATGGTTAAGCCTGCAATTTTGGGCACTTTGAAAATATGTGTATCAATATTCGAAAGTATTCAGCTCTTAAATCGGGATGAGTTTTTTTATTCCCAAGATAGATAATTTTTAAAATTTTGAATACAGTTTTTCTTAATTTTCAAAACAAATTTTTTTTTCGTTCTTAATTAATATTCATCTTATTTCTCCATCTCATTTAAGCCCCCCGTAACCCTTCAGCCATCAATAACAATTATTGGGCTGCTGCAATTCAAACGAAGCGGGGGATGATTAGCTGCGGGAATATCCTCTGCACTTTTCAGATCATACGTGGCCCTTATCTCTTCCCCATTGGTTAGTCATGGTTGGCTTTGTCGCCATTTGCCTTGGAAATTAAAAGGCTAGCGGGGTCAACCAAATATCTCCAGTAGATGGTGCTAGAAATTGGACTGAATTGACAGCACGTGTGCGACTGATTGCCCCCGATAGGGGTGAGAATCAGTGCGGGTCGGGACGGGTCAAGGTTTGCCCAAACCTGACCTTACTTTTTAAAAATCTTATTTGACCTTTATGACCTTTATTTTATACCGGGTCGGAACAAGGTCGGTTTGACTATTACTTTTTCTACCAGGTCTAGGGACAAAATTCGGGTCGGTATCGAACCGGTTTCGGAATAGCGGGTCGGGTCAAAATACAGGTTAAATAAGATAATTTTCAAAATTTATATATCTATCAAATATAAGTATACATCTATACTAAATTTAAATATTATATGTTTCAATATTTCACTAATTATTAAAAAATACATAATTAAGAAAACAAAACATTTGAAAATATAGTATACATTTATTAAAATAGATTAATATACAATTACACATAAGGGTTATATACATACAAATTTTTTTATTGATTCTTATATTGCTTTTTGAATAAATTAATTCTTTTATTGTTGATATAGAGAAATTTGAAAGAAAATAATAATAATATTCCAATATAGTCTTATAATTTTTAATAAATTTATATATGCGGGGCGGGTCGGACTCTTCGGGTCGGGACATGGTCGACCCACCCCAACTCTATTTTTGAATTCGGGTCAAAATTTCTTACCTATCCCTGTACCAGGTCAAAAATATATTGATTTTACCCGGCCAAAAACGGGTCGGGTCAATGTCAGGTCACAGGTCGATCCGCCCCAATTCCCACCCCTACCCCAGACGTCGGTCACGTGTGGGGCGGGAGTGGAAGTGGATGAATCATTGGTGAGTGACGGTGGGCCTGGGCCGTCAATCATCCACGTTCTCTGTGAGTTGGATAAGTACTTTGTTGTGATGATTCGGATTTTATATTAAAAAATTCATGGATTAAGTAACGGAATTTAATGATGAGATATATATATATATATATAGTTTTATATTATTTTCTTTCAATAAAATAACGGCATTTTATTGTATTATCGGATCATATGCATAGAGTAGTGACTGGCGAGGTCTTTTTGCCCTTTAGACTCTGCTTACTTGATGTAAACGTGAGATAAAAGAAAAAATAAAATATAATTAAAAAATTATGTCGATAAATAAAAATAATATCTGTCGTAGAGCAAATAAGGAAAGATAGATAATTTTTTTCCGAAAATTTAATTATTAAGAATTTTTACAACATAAATACGCATCGAAGCCACCAAAAGATCAACACTTGTAGACATAAAAAAAAAAATTAAAAATTAAAAATTAAATTTATCTTTAAAAGTGATTGATGGGGACAGCATAAAAAGTCATACAAAACCATGGAATGAAAAATACCCTGCACGTGGAGGAAGAATATAGACTTGCAGGTCTGCCGACAATTACAAAGAGCAGCTAGAAAGTAGCAATCGGGTCACAATTTTCGGATTGCGAAGGCCACTATGAGTGCGATGACTGGCTTTTGCGAATGAACCATAACAAAAATTTCTGCTTATAAATTTTGATTTCCTCAATTCCCTTTATAATTATTATACAGTTCTCAAAATATCTATTCTTTCCCATCAAATATTTAATGCAATTATTTATTTTAATTTATTCAAATATTTTGGTTATATTATCTGAAAGACGATTTTATGTATTCAGCTTAAGACTTAGAATGATAATTTAGTTTTTTATTCATTTTTTTTTTTCAATTTAGCCTTAGCCATATCATACGGCTTAATATTTGCAGGTCATTTTACTTTTCCAAATTTCAAAAAAAAAAAAAAAAAAAAAAACCACTTAGTTACTTTCTGGTATTTATCAGTTCCTGGTCTGGGCCGTGTCATATTTGTGGAAACCCAGTGTTTTCATCTTGGCCCATATGCCCCAGCCTCT
The DNA here is from genome assembly GCA_030490835.1 of Annona cherimola. Lineage (NCBI taxonomy): Eukaryota > Viridiplantae > Streptophyta > Magnoliopsida > Magnoliales > Annonaceae > Annona > Annona cherimola. The sequence continues at coordinate 8,699,087 of CM059977.1, read as the reverse complement.
GCCTGCGACTACCGTCTTGGTCCTTGGACCTTCTTGATTGATTTTCCATCCATCTTTGGCCTATTTCATATTGTCATGTAAATCATTTTACTAACCTTCCAATTACTGGATTTTCAAAAATAATATGAACTATCACAATAGATCCGATGCCTTTAAAATGGTTTAAATTAGAAAAAAAAAATCACTTTCACACGTTAAACACTTAAACTCACTTTTATTAAATAAGAAGTAATTAGCTATTGAGACCAATTGAAATGTGTGTTTGGAGAGCGAGAAGACGTCACAAAGTATTTTTAAAAAAAAAATCATACAGTAAGTATAGATTAATGTGAACAAGATAGAGTATGATCCAACTGGGTGTTTCATTTGAATCTATACCTTTGATCTCAACTTCTGTCTTCTGACCTATGCATGTGCTCTTATTCTCAGCCATATTTAACTAAGCCGCGACAGCTTTTACTAGTGCTGCCAGTACAGATTGGTACAGGTTCAAAAACATTAAATATCTCTGCCTCTAATTACTTCACACGTACATATATGTGCATCTATACAGCAAATTGGAGTTGAGTTGACCACCAGTAACTAATTCGCTATTCATAATCCAATCATTTCATTATTTGGCATGTAATAGCCCAATATTCCTAACGGGACTTGCTGAGCTACTCCACATTTAATTAATGAAGTGGCTAACCAATTGAAAACCTCATTTGGATTACAAATTAATCTTCAAACATGAATGTAAATAAATCCATATATGACGCGGCTCGGTCCAAATGCTGTATGTGAATCCATACCCCTATCACTCTCTTCTTTATTTATTTATTATTTTAAAAAAAAAAAAAAAAAATCTTCCTAATTAGTCGTCTCAAATTCTTGGCGGCTGCCACACCTAAATAGGAGAAAGTAAAATACGGCGGCATTTAGACATTACAGACGGTGCCCACGAGGTTTGCACTTCTTCTTTTCAGCACATATGGTATGGGATGGTACGGGGTGTGAACACGGCTTCTGACGACAGTCTTTCATTAAATAATAATTATATTTTTTTCATTTTTATCTATGTATTTCAATCATGTTTAATATTAGCTATCCTCCATCAGACTTATTTATTTCAACTTTACCACTGTCATTTCTTATCAATCACGTAATTTTCAAAATATTTTTTCTTTTCCTACAATCTCATACCACAATTTTTTTTCTCCATCCGCAACCCCAACCATGACATTAGCAGGTGAAATGATTTCTTCTTAATTTGAGATTGCCCCCAAAAAAGCCCATACCCAATATATATAGATATTCATTCATGTGCAGACGGACTGCATCGTATTACGGTGTAGTCCGCTATAAAATGGGCCCCACACATATTAGATTGTAATGAAACTTTATACAATCATTTATCTATATAAAAATCATACTTTAGACGGTTCAAATGTCAAAAATACCACTTTAAAGTTTAAACTTGGTATTTATATTAAATTATTTTATTACGTTGATTTTGCATCATTTAAGATAGAGACTACACATGTTGTATTTAAATGAAAATTGGTATACTAATAAAATAAACAATTCTAAATACAATGGGCGGGGTGAATTTCTCATTCATGATCATACGGGGCCCACAGTGCATACACTGCACGGTGCAGTCACATGCACTAGAATATTTTCTATATATATATATATTTAAACTTCTTTTGTATATTTGAAAGCTCTACTTATATTTTTTTACCCTACGAAATTTTAAAAACTTTAAATTTATTTAATATTTTATTTTAATTTTTTAAAATCGAAAAAGAACAGGGGCACATGTATTTACACCCTATTTTTGATTTTTAGAAATTAAAATAAAATACTAAATAATTTTAAAGAATTGTCAAAAATCATAGGATGAAAAGATCTAGTTGATAACCGCATATGTATTTTAAAAAAAAATCAAGGAAAGAATTTTTTTTGTGGTTACCCATAATCACGCGGTTCACCGCTGGCCACATAACAATCGGTCATTTAAGATTTTCTTGAAAATTTTGACTGTCATTTTTAATTAACCATCTTTATTGGGATAACTTATTGTTATTTTCATAGCATTAAGCGCCTCCAAACTATTTCATGAATGCTTCCGCTTTGCAAAATTCATGACATCGAAACCCTAGTGTAAACAGCTAAGTTATTATACTTCGAAAAATCTAATTTATTCTAATCAGTAGAAATTAATTTCTTTGCAAGGGAATGCTCTGTTCACTAATAAATTAGCTTACTGATATGTCGTTAAAAATTTGTGTTGATGATTTTCTGTAAATTAGAAAATTACAGAAATCCCAAGAAATGCATTATTTTTGCAAAAGATATCTATTTATCAAAGGTTTTTGAAAGTTAATGAAAGACAATCCAAATTTTCGACAAAAATTGCTAAGGAGTGGCGTTCATTCAGACGTTTCTCTAAAAGCCTTGTTATCTAGTTGGATAGAAATTAAGAAAAATAAAAGAAAATCCTTTTAATTTTGATTTTACAAATTGAGGCAATAAAACGGAGTCATCTTTTGCAAAACGAATAGTTATTAAGTGAAAGTAGCGAACTCCCATGCAATTAATTAGCAATAAAAAAAGTCATCTGTTATATTCAAATAAATAGAAACTGGGAAGATCACTACTTCTTGCTAAAATAAAACAGTTATATAATAAAAATTTAAAAGTTTCTTTTTCTAAATTATTGTTCTCTGCGTTAGGCCTAGTCTAAGTTTTGGAAAGTATATGATCACTTGGCCGGCATGAGTTATATTTATATATATTATGATAACGTTTTCATGCTACGTTGCACTTGGCAGTTTCTCATTCGAAGGCAGTCCTTGTCCAAAGAATGCTAGTCCGCCCAAATGCCGTCTGCCAGAAGGAAAATCTTCAAACTCATAGACTCACAAGTTTAATGAATGGCTCACATTTTTAGGTAGGAAAAAAAAAATACCTCGGATTATGTTGACTTAGAAGAAAGAATCTGATCTACCAAACTCTTGGGCGGCATTAAATAGTTACAAATAGAAGGGTGAACGGTTTAGATCTTTCACAAAGTGAAACAGTTGGCTCTTTCATGTAGTGGTCGACCTAATATCTTTAATTAATGGGGGATTTGCCGCGGAGAGGTTATAATATCTTTCAGGGCGGGGAGAAACTATGTAAGATAAACTATATTTCTAAAATTTTCAAAAAAAATAAAAAAATTAAGAGAAATTCTTGTTTTAAAAAATTTGTAAGTGGCAATGCGCTCTTCTCACCTCTGTGTGGCTCTACCATTGCTTTCATCCATGGTAAGGTGCCTTTTCATGAGAATAAATATAATTATGCATAGGTATGCAAGATAAAATTTTCGGACCGTGATTTAATGGACTCGGGTGCCCCGAGCTTTAGTGCACCTGGGTGCATTAACCCTTTTTTTTTTATTTTTTTTCAAGTTTTTTCATACAAGTGTTAATCTAAGTATATTTAACATGTGTATCAATTTTTAACATTTTTGGAGTATTTTAGATATTTATTTTTATTTTTGAAAATCAGTGGCATTTTAGGTAATTTTAAATTATTAAAATGTCATTGATTTTAAAAAATAAAAAATAAATATCTAAAAATACTTCAAAAATGTTAAAAATTGATACGTATGTTAAATACACTTAGATTAATACTTGTATAAAAATTTTAAAAAATAAAAAAAATAAATTAAAATAAATTAAAATGGGTTTAATGCACCAGGCGCATTGAAGCTCAATGCACTCGAGTGCATTAAATCACGGTCCGAAATTTTCTAGCATATATCGACACATATCACATCCTTGTGTCACATCCTCGTTATATGTACGCTAGTGGACATTCATTGTTAGACTTACGATACCGGGCGCCGATCTCCTGCACCCGGAAGCAGGCAGTGTTACCTGCTCCCGGGTGCACACACCTATTTTTTTTATTTTTTATGAAATTTTTTTTCTAAAAATGTTAATATAGGTGTATTTAACATGTGTATAAATTTTTAACATTTTTGTAGTATTTTAGATATTTATTTTTTATTTTTGAAAATCAGTGACATTTTAAGTAATTTTAAAAATCTCCAAAAATTTATATGGTAAAAATCAGCCCACTGATTTTCAGCCCACTGATCTCCAAAAATCAGCCCACTGATTTTTTAAAAATTAAAAATAAAGATCTAAAAATCTCCAAAAATGGTAAAAATTTATACACATGTTAAATACACTTGGGCTAACAAGTTTATGAAAAAAATTTCAAAAAAAATAAAAAAATAGGTGTATGCGCCGAGGAACAAGCGACGCTGCCTGCTCCTGGGTGCAGGAGATCGGCGCCCTACGATACATGTATGTATATAGTGTTTTGTTCATGTAGATTTACGGTGTATTTGGTAATGAATAAAAGTTTTGATGAAAAATTTTTTAGAGTAAAAGTTGTCAAATGATGTGATATGATAGAGATAATGATGAGTAGTAAAGAGAATAAAGTTAAAATAGATAGGTTAGTTATGTGAATAATTGTATAGAAATGATTGAAAAATAGAGTAGTTGTATAGGAAAGTGTGAAAAAATGATTAAAAAATATGATAGTTGTGGAGAGTGAAAAGTTTTAGATTGAAAAGTTTTAACTTGATATTTTTTATCAATTGTCAAACACACCCTTAAATGTAATAGTAATTTACAATGCATTTGCCTTAAAATAGACTTTACATAATCATAAAATTATAATCTACTTTACCTATTGTACTTAGAATTTTTTATTTTATTAATATATCAATTTTCATCCAAATTGGATATGTGAATGAATCTCATTTGAAAATTATATAAAATTAATATTATAAAATAGTTTGATATAAATAATAATTTTAAAATTATTTTTGCATACATGTAATTTGTGCATGAATAAATAATTGTATAAAATATTAATATATTTAAGTACTTATGGAGCTAATTTTGAACTAATTGTATAGTAACTTGCGGTGCATATAAAAGCACAAGATATGGTTGCTGTGAGACTATGTGGGATCATATATGATCGAACAAACTAAGGTTTTGATTCCACTGTCTCGACAAATAATTGAGAAGCTTATTTGTATTATTAAACTAGATTAATAAATTAAAATTGAAGATTATGGATCATGCAATGAAACGCTTCTTTCATGCTGCTTCGGATGCTTATAATTCAATATAGGTCTGGTAATATATATGAAGGTCGTGATAATTTTCGTGCATGACATCCAGGGTCACCCGATGGGATGGAATTTTTTATTCTCAGAGAAAAAACTTATACCTTTTTTAATAAATCTTTCATCTCTTAATTAATATGTATAGCAATTTTATCCATAAAAAAATTAACATATATCAATTTTACTTCTTAAAATTTTTCAATACTACCTTTTAAATATACAATATGAGTTTTTATTAGCAAAAAGTTGTTTCTATTAATTATGTACAATTGGCAACCAAAAATTGCAAAAAGTTGTACGTACCATCAGTCTAGCTTGCGATAGGTAGAGGTTCGTGAGGAAACGTTTCTCCAGCGTATATTATATAGTCACAAGAAGAAAAGACCCTTTTTAGTTTGACTTGGGAATTTGACAGAAAACTTGGAATCTTTCCAATGCTGCTTTTGTTTTTGCTCTCGGTAACCTCGATTTCGGGGTATAATTTGAGCTGGGTTGAGTTTGAACTCACTCGCCAATAAATCTAACATTATTGAAACTTGGTTTTTAACATCTAAATTTTGGAAAACTCAATTTGTGAATATAATAAGATGTATAGTTCAAAATGAACCTCAACCCAATTTTTCATTTTATATTTATTATAAAATATATCATATTAATAATACCTAAACTATATTTCTTTATATTTATGTTTAAATATGTATATTTTCCCATTATTATTGTATTATAAATAAAGTATATTATTTTCATTCATATTTATCTTTATATTTCTATCATTTATTTTTATATTCATTAATTTTCTTCTTTTGTCTTGTTTTCAATGTTAAATTTTCTTCTAAAAATATTATTTATACTACTATATTTTTAAAAAATCTATAGTTTCGTTAAATATTATTATTTTTACTTATATGATTTGTTATTATTATATATTTATAGAAAATTCTAAAATTATGACTTTTAAATAGAATACAAATTCATCAACCTAAATTTTAATATGAAACTCAATCCAGACTTAATTTACAGTCAAGATTTTTCAAATAAGATTAAATTAGAATCAATATTTTTATAAATAAAGTTAAGAAATAAAATTAAAATAAACCTGAATTTTACGAGCACTAGTTGCACTCTTAACCGGATCTATTGTTCTGTGACAGGGACCCTACTTACAACGCTAACCGCGTGCTAGCACTTTACAATGGATTTGAATTGTATGAGATTAGGAGCAATGAATCTAGAGAAAATAAAATGATACTCATGGATATTGCCAACCATGCATGTGTATCCTCGAACTTCCACTCACATGGTTCCAATTTACATTAATCCGATCCATAGATTGTGGGCCCCAATATAGTACAGGCATGGAGAACTAATAATGCGTTAATTTGATTGCATACAGCTAAGTCCTATATTAATTGTAATTAAAGTTCTATTGCTGTTTGCAATTAAATTTTAATAGATGAATTAAACATTATTTATTGATGCATATAATGTGAAAAATGGGTACATTTAACCAAAAGCCACCAGTAAAAATCACTATTTAAAGTTAAATGATCAAGTATACGAAAAACAAACATGCCAACTATGTATTATATACGACTAAAAAATTATCTACATAAAACAAAATTTATTGCGTAGAAGTTTGTTTATACTAGTTGCCGCGGAAGTTTTTTTTTTTTAATATAAAATTGCGCCAGAAGTTAATTAACTAAAAAGCTGAATAACTATACTTCAAAAAAAAGCTGGATAATTATTGGAGGTTAGCTAGACCATATAAGCGGACGTTTGGTAATGTGTAAAATTATGGAATTGCGGAAAATGGTAGGAAATAGAAAAAAGAATATTTTGATAAATGTGTGATTGATAGTAAATGATAGAGATATAGTTAGAATAAATAGGTTTGTTGTATATAGGTGGTAGGGAAAATGATTAGAATGTAAGAGTAAAAGTGAGAAAAATAGTGTAATTGATGGAATAATAATTGGCCTTGGGAAACTAAATCCCATGGAAAAATCATATTTCTCATGCTCAAATGTTACCAAACATCCCCTAATATGCCTCTCATCCTCCAGTTTTGCAAATTGCATAGTTAAGTTGTATTAAGAGAGTAGATTACGAGCCATGATGGCACTAGAAACTAAGTTGGATATTTGACATGGTCCACGGACTGGTCCGATGCTGTTGCTAATTACAGGAATCAGATTTTTTTATTGGAATTTATTTATCATATTACAATTAGGCACACTCATAATCCTCTCACCAAGAAGAGAATTTTCTATATACACCTCTGTGTCAAGGAGGTTTCTACGAGCTACCCTCACACTAAGGAAAAAAAATTTAATGAGACGAGATTCGAATGCTGGTCAGTATCATGTCCATCATCGCTACCACCTAGGTAACATTCGTGTGGCCTAGGCATCAAATTCGAATGCATCCAATTTTATTAGATATATAGCTGGGATATTTATTTATTTATTGGGTAGTTATTATGTAAGGCCAACTTCATAGTAACTCCCATAAAATTAGCCTAATTTATATATTTCTTTTTTTTTATGAAATGTGATACTCAAAGTATATTTACACAATTGCTTACACAACTAACCTATCAATTTTAACTTTATTCTCTTTACTTCTCATCATTATCTTATCATATTATATTATTTTCTACTAATTAAAAAAAATTTGCACCAAAAACTTTTTATTTAAAAGTTTTATCACTTCCCAAACACACCTTTAATTTATACACCGAATTTTATAATTTTTGAAGATTTATATATGTTTTAGTTTATATACATTTGAAATTCAATAAAAATGTATAAAAATATTTAAATTTTATAAATTTTAGTATATAAATTAAATAAAATTAAGATAATACATTTCATCAAAATTTAAGATAATATATTTCATGAAAAAATAAAAAATGCAAAAAAAAAAATGTAAATCAGGTTGCCTTCTAAGAGCTTGTATGAAGCTGGCCTTACGGAATTACGAATGATCACTTGAATGCATTTATGATCTTACAAACAATTAATTCCAATGGAAAACGTGGTCGTGTTAATTACAAGAAGTTGGAGCTAAAGCTAAAATAGGGAATGCATCCTTTGACAGTTTCTTCGCTGAAGAAAACTATTAGTTCTATTATTTTAAAATTCGGAAATGTGGTTTTGATTTAAAACATTGGGCGCCGAGATTGGGACAGCAGAGTTGAAGGTCCATTGAACATTAGGCATGAGTTAGATTGAAAGGGAGTATGGGAAATATTAAATGACTCTTTTTGCGACTATAATATGCGGCTTGGATTGTCCCTGGAGACAATGGCATTTTGCGGACCCCATGTAAGCCTCACGTGAACACCCAAACGAACTTGGGAAGTGGATATTATCTAACACATGCAAATTCCTGATTTAGGAAGTGTAACCACCACAAGCAACCATAAAAATCAAATTAAACCCCATTTTACTGTATGTGCATCACATGCATTCTGGAGCTGACCTATCAAAACCCAAGTACCTAAAGCCAAAAGGGGAATTATTTCTTACTCTGAAAGGCTAGGGCTGTCCATGTTCGTTACCTGCATTTGGTATATAATTCGCTAAAACAATTAAACTGCGCCAAATGTAAATGAATTAAAACCAGTGTATTTACAGTGGTGGCCTATTGTAATTCCTCAGGTGCTGTAATTTTCTTAGGCCAAGTGTTTTTTTTTTCTTTCCTAATACCAGGCGCTTCAATTCTCATTTCTGATTTATTCGGAGTCTCCTTCGACGAATGCCAATTTTCACCCTCGAAATTACTTTATGCTGCTTTCAACATGTCGAGCTGAATTGCATTTGCTGCTGCGACTGTGTTCTTTGAATGCTTTTATCTCCTCTACATCAACTTCCTAAACCCCCATGCACATCAAGTCATGTCATGTCGACTGTGTTGTTTACTACTTCCAGACACTTCAATTCTCTTTTCTAATCTATTCAAAAGATGTGTTGGGGTGGAAATAAAACTTTCAAGATAAAAGTTATCGAGTTGATAGAAAATGATATGGGGTATGTTTGGCAATTGACAGAAAATGTTAAGTTAAAACTTTTTAATCTAAAATTTTTTACTCTCCATAACTATCATATTTTTTAATCATTTTTTCATATTTTCCTATACAACTATCCTACTTTTCAATCATTTCTACACAACTATCCATACGATTAACCTATCTATTTTAACTTTATCATCTTTACTACTCATCATTACTTTCATCATATCACATTATTTGACAATTTTTACTCTCAAAAACTTTTTTTCAAAAGTTTTATTCATTAATGAACACATCCATGATATGATAGGGTAATAATGAGGTGTAAAGAGAATAAAGTTAAAATAGATAAGTTAGTTGTACAAGTAATTGCGTGGAAATAATTGCAGAGTAGAGTTGTTTGTATAGAAATATGTGAAAAATAATTAAAAAATAGGATAGTTACGGAGAGTGAAAAGTTTTAAATTAAAAAGTTTTTGTTGATATTTTTGGTATACAATCAAACACACCCAAAGTCTCCTTCGATGAACGCCAATTTTCACCACGAAAATTACTTTATGCTGCTTTCAACGTGTCAAGCTGAATTGCAGTCGCTGCTGCGACTGTGTTCTTTGAATGCTTTTATCTCCTCTACATCAACTTACTAAACCCCCATGCACATCAAGTCATGTCATGTTGACTGTGTTGTTTACTACTTCCAGGCACTTCAATTCTCTTTTCTAATCTATTCAAAAGATGTGTTGGGGGTGGAAATAAAACTTTCAAGATAAAAGTTATCGAGTTGATAAAAAATGATATATAGTGTGTTTGGCAATTGACAAAAAATGTCAAGTTAAAACTTTTCAATCTAAAACTTTTCACTCTCCATAACTATCATATTTTTTAATCATTTTTTCACATTTTCCTATTCAACTACCCTACTTTTCAATCATTTCTACACAACTATCCATACAACTAACCTATCTATTTTAACTTTATCCTCTTTACTACTCATCATTACTCCTATCATATTACATCATTTGACAATTTTTACTCTAAAAAACTTTTTATCAAAAGTTTTATTCATTAACAAACCTATCTATGATATGATAGAATAATGATGATGTGTAAAGAGAATAAAGTTAAAATAGATAAGTTAGTTGTACAAGTAATTGCGTGGAAATAATTGCAGAGTAGAGTTTTGTATAGAAATATGTGAAAAATAATTAAAAAATAGGATAGTTACGGAGAGTGAAAAGTTTTAAATTGAAAAGTTTTTGTTGATATTTTTGGTATACAATCAAACACACCCAAAGTCTCCTTCGATGAACGCCAATTTTCACCACGAAAATTACTTTATGCTGCTTTCAACGTGTCAAGCTGAATTGCAGTCGCTGCTGCGACTGTGTTCTTTGAATGCTTTTATCTCCTCTACATCAACGGCCTCAACCCCCATGCACATCAAGTCAGGTCATGTGGATCTCTCTCTCTCTCCCTCCCTCCCCAAAATGCCAAATCTTCATCCCCGTGAGAAAGAAAACAAAGGAAAACTGCTATTGACCAGCTAGCTATTTTCATTAAGGAAGCTGTCATGCATACATCATGTCCAAAGAGACTCTCTCTTAAGAGGCTCCTGAGTTACATTGCTAGAAGATGTATAGTTCATGAACTGAGGAAGATCACTAGCTGCTCCCATAGCTGATCTCTCATGATCCAAGTCAAGTTGTTGGTCGGGCAAGGTTGGCTCCTGTTGCATTTGAATGCACAGTATCTCTGCTTGTGCGACCGCAAGCTGCATTTGCAGCTGGGAAACTTGGTTTTGAAGGTATGAGATAGCACCCACGCACCCGTAAACTGGATCACGCACTCTCGCACTCGCTTCATACACCAAGCTGCTAACTGCATCAGCTCGCTGATGAACAGGAAGCTCCTGCATGTGTGCCAATAAAAAAGTCAATAATCTGTCATTAACCTAATTTAATGAGCAAAATGCATGGATAGATATCGTAATTAAACATTTCCATGCATGCACTCTGAACAAAGAGTACTTCGATAAACTGGTCGAATAAAAATGCAAGAACGTTGATTTATTAGATGTGTGTGTGTGTGTGTGTGAGAACTTGGTCCAATCATTCAGTATCCAAATGGAAAGCTTTTCAACATCCAAGTTGAATCGTATGTATATGGGTAAGAGCAGATTGAGACAGAAAAAGACCTGGAGCATTTTGCTGATATTGCTAGCACCAAACACCTTGTGGACGATAGCAAACTTCTGAGGATCGTCAGAAGGGAAGAATGGGGCGAATATGCAGTCCTTGGCACAGCGCCGTCTTAGCAGTTTGCAAGAAGCACAAGGCGAGTTTCCACCCATGATGAGAGAGAGGGAGAGGGAGAGAATTGCGCTTCTAAGATTGGATTGAGGGAATAGATGAGAGAGGGAATTGCACCACTAAGGTTGGATTGAGGGAATAGATGACAATTAGGCGCCTATTTATACACCCATCAACGAGGGAGTTTGTGACCGAGGTTGGATAAAATAATAGATAAAACGAAAGAGAGCCGAAATGTCTATACCTTTGCAAGAAACTCTTGGACATGACCGTCTGTTTTACTGAATAAATTTTCAAAAACCTTGATAACGGAAACAGACAACTGTGTATATTCTTTACAAGCGCGAATATTCATGCATCCATGCATGCCTTTCATATTAATCCAGCTACTTGCATGTGGAACTGAGTAGGCATTTGGCCTGCCATCCACAACCCAGAAGATAGAGTCGTACATATTAGCTCCTACTATTGCATCGCAAGCACCGAATTAAAAACAGGAGGTACCGATCGAGGTATCCCACCCGTATATGGGTGGTTGGGTTTTTGTCTTTTTGCGGTGGGGTTTTGAAAATTCAGAAGGACCATCCAAACCGGGGGTTTGACCGTAGGATGACAATGAATCTCTATCTAGTGATCTTTGGACATGCTTATTCGCAAGATACATCCTCTAGTTTTTCATCTAGGGTTTAACTACAGAAGAAACGCGGCTGGCCTTTTGGGTCCTACGTAGGATGACTATTTTGTAAGATCTTAGCATACATCTTGGTCTTAATTTGGCCTATTCTGGATTTTGCCTCAAGGGCCGGTTTAGACGGGTACAAAAGAAAGTAAACTTTTTTTTTTTTTTTTTTTTTGACATGGGAAAGTAAACATATAAGGAGGTGTAATTCAGAAGAAAAGACAGACTGCAACAATAAAGATAGGATAAAACATAATGGAAGAAAGCAGATGGGGGTGTGTATGGGTGTATATCAACGTCAACTCCTTCAGCTAGCTTGGACCCCAATAAGACGATTTATAATTGGTGTTGGAATGAATTGGGACCCTACCACCTCAGGTAAGCAAATTTCTATTGAAAATAAAATAGTGATAAAACTGGGGTAATAATTAGAATAATCTTGTATATCGACTATATTTTGATGTTTCAGTCACACCCAAGTTAAGTAAGTGATACCCATCAGATTCCCATGGCTTGCTTTTCCTTTATCTTTTCCGACTCATCAACTTGTTTGCATTGTTTGGCCAAATAAGGATGGAGGGACCAAATGAATGGTCGTGTATAGCTGGTTGTGTAGCTAGCCCGGCTATTTGCCCAAACATCTCATTTTTATCCATCTTCGGTTTAATAATAAACTGAGATCCGACAGCAAACTGCGCCTTAAAATTATTTAAAGTTCATGAAGCCAAGCAAAAAGACTTGCTGCCCTGGAACAGGATCACGGTTCATGCACAGGCAACTACGAAAAGCTAGGTGCATCATCCATGTTATTGACTCGAAGAAAACCATCTAGCTAGCTAGATCATATCATGGGTTCCGCGCTCAAAAAATCTGCTGAAGTTAGATCAAGCAAATCTTAAAGTTTGCTATTTTACTTGATGTTTGATCAAACATCCCAAAAGTCACTGACCAGCAGATCTGTCTATCCATCTGATTTTTTGCCCACCCTTAAAAACCAATGTATGACAATATTTGGTTATGTTCACATGACCACAGAAAATCCTTCGCTCAAGATCTCGAGGGAGTGTGCATGAACCACACCAATCAATCAAAACCACCAGGAAAAAAAGACAACATTAAACTAAAACGTTCTAAGAATTGAATAGAAGCATCCATAGTAAAATGGAACCTACAATTCTAGGGAGGGGGGAAATAAAATAAAATGATAATGTGAGTTGCAGTGCCCAAGTCCTATTGTCATTTCCTTCGCATTGAATGCTCTTCACATGTTTCTACTCTCGTCACTTTCTTCCAAGAAAAACAGCACTCGTTTCCTCGTGCCGGGCCCCTTTGTCACCCCAACTCTCTTTTTCCATCCTCTGTTATGAAACACTAGCAGAGCACGATGGGAACTATGTGCTAATCCGTATGCCACTGTTTATCTTGCAATCTGGGCTGGGTCATCCAATTTCTATATCATTCATATCTTAGTCACTACAATTGCAAGTTTATCGCATTATTCATAAATGACTTTCTACTATTATTAATTAAGACTTATATAGCTTTACGATTTAAATAATATTCAATATCCTGATTAAATATTCATAATAATAAGATGAATACCCATTTAGATTTGTGACGATTCATGTTTGGCTGATATCAATACTGCTGCTGCCAAACATGGAAGAGCTTACCACAAACTATCCCATTCGCATTCAGGAGCTAACGATTAAGATTGAAAATTAACAATAATCTGATCATAGTCCACCGGAGTATCAGAAACCAGAGAGTGATTAAAATAACTGAGAAACGGAAGCGAAGCAGGATCAGACGTTGATTTTTCCCCATGTATTTTTCCTCTAAAAACGCGTACTTGAAGCTCTAAACACGAGAAGGGTTGGACAATTAAATGGAAAAACAGACATCTTTTTGCTATGTTTACAAGAAAAACAAAAGAAAACATGGGTGGACGCTCCAACGCGCATTAAATGCTGGGTTAAGAAGATTCGATTCCTTTGCATGGTTTTCTCCAACCTTTCATCCCCACCATCCGATTCAAGTATGCCCTGATCTGCTGCGTGCATGGAAAATGGTTTGAGGAAACACGTGACGTGCCCTGTGGACAACACTAGCTAGTTCGGAAAAAATATATATACGAACGGATGGTTGTCAGTTTTAGATGCATGCTACTATCATCCACGATAACGCCCAGCAAATGGACACCAGATTTATTTACTGGTTATAAAATATTACATCTTATTTTATCTTACAGCTCAATAATTCACAACACAAAGAAAACAATAAGTTAGCTGTCTAACTACGCGGAACGATCTCCCCTGCAAATCAACCCTCTGGAGCAGATTCGAACACGTGACCGCAAGCTCTCTTGACCCGATTTAATTTGCCATCTACACTCATGCAGCTAAAATTAGTTCATCTTCAGCAGAAAATATTTCAACGTCCAAATTAGAGGAAAAAGAACAGACATGGTGACATATGTCGCTCGGCAGTGATGTTAGCCAAAGACGTCTGCCACATGCTACAGTACCTAGGTCGGGTATGCATGGTTTTCAGTTTACCTGCACCTGGGAAAGATTTCATTATGAGTCGCTGCTGATGAGTGGTAACTCATCAAAAACTCGGTTGAGGACCAATTTAATTGGTCTGTCGAAATATGAATTTTCAACTTAAAATTTAATAGAATTCTTTATTAAAATAATTATATTGTTATTTTTAAGGTAAAAATTCTTTTTTGTTCGTTAGAAACTTTTTTTCATTTTTTTTTAAGAAGTAAACCCCCCATGTTTGAAACTCAAATGACTTGATTCCTATTCAGATGGACTGTGGCTTGTATGTTGATATATCTAAATATCTTGCAGTGTCACATGGTTGAAAGATTTGGAAAGAAAACCGTTGGATTAATTGCATGTGATCCACTCCATTGCATGTGTGTGTATATGTGTCGCCCAAGAATATATCTAGCTAGTAAGGTGGCTCATAATAATGGAAATAGGACAACCCAAATATCTTGCTGATGAAAGTTGACCATATAACATTCTAAATGTTGGAAAGAAAATAGGGCTTGATGTTTGGAAGTGCGGCTGATATTAGATTTCTGATTAGTTTTTGGAGGGGCTAAGTTTCACGGGGTAAAGAGAAGAGCTTGATAAAAGGTTGCATGTGACGTACGTCAGACGGCCACCTTAATGCTGAGGATTACATGAATATTAATTTCTTGTTAGTTAACAAGTAGTAGCATTTTTACTCAAAAAAAAAAAAGATAGCGGTAGCATTTCGGACATTTTCGTGTAGCTAACCTCGATCAGAATATGTCATCCAAAAAGGAAAAAATCGATCAGAATATATAATTTACCCATGTTTGGTTCACGAATTAAATCTTGAAACACGATAAATTAATCTTCTGACGTTTAATATTACCGGCTGTTCAAGAAGAAATATGAAAGGAAATAAGGTGGAAAGTTACATAGCACAGTAGCCTATATAATTGGACGGTCACTGTTCGAAAGGAAACCAAAAAAAGTAGCAGAATCATTTAATTTGGTTCTTCCTGAAAGAAGTTTTAATTACTAGCCAAAAAAGCATAATATATAAACAAAATATGCGTAAATACACATTAATGATAAAACTTTAAGGCTAACTAGAGGGGTAAATAATATATATATATATATAAGAAATTTTTTGGTGGATCTAAAATCACGGTTTAATTATATTGCAACGTTTTTTTATGGAGGCAGAAAAACAAGCTTTTATAGAGAGGTCAATGCAGTTGATCCTTTTTAAAAATATAATGGAACCTTGGCATGAAATCTCCCCATCGCGCTTTACATGTGATGAAGGGAGTATCGCTTCAATTGCTGGTGAAACTTCTGACTCTGGTCTGACATCAGAGGTCCTGACACATGCAATTAGCAAGCTAGGAAATAATAAGCTGCCACAGGTCACATGCTAATACCCATTTTCCATGCCTACTAAATTCGAACTCGTGTATATCTTCAAAGTAAATCACATTATTAAAATTGGATTATAAACAAAGTTGGGCCTCGATTAATGTGAACAATTCCCTTGGCATATGGCCTAGCGACTCAGCTCGGTCTTTTTCTATTTTCAATTGCTTTTTTTTTTCCCTGTTGAAAAATTAAATAAGCATGATGACCTAAGGGCATTAGGTCGTCTTGCCTGATGCTCATCAATGCCTGGGTGGATTGTAAGAGGGACATATATATCACCTGATAACCGCTATCCTTTTTACATTCTGTATTTTTTTTTATCAAATCCTAGCCGTCTATCATACTTTATCCTCCTATAAATTTTCAAGAACAAAAAAAAGATTGAAAATTTAGGTAGATCACAATCAATGACAATTTGTTAGATATTCTGGCCTTCCAGTCTAAATATTTCTTAATGATTTATCTAAATCGATGACATCAGTATGGTGGTAGAATTGCAACTAGCCAAATTATCATAGTTTATAAAAAAAAAAATGAAAATGTTGCATGGGTGTATTCCTACCATGAAATCAATTTCCTTCAGGCATTGAGTATACAGAATTATGGTGAGTACCTATATATCCCGAATATTGAAATTAAAACACCAAAGAATTAATGTAAATCATCAACGGGTCGTGCAGTGAAGATAAACGAGTGGAACCATAAAGCTCCTAGACATTGTTTCATGAAATAGAGAGGAACTGAAGGCATCTACAGATAAAATTAATCAAATTAAGTTTAAATGATGGCTTATGAATTAGGAAGGATCTATGAAAGTCAATGCCAGCTCATTTAAATGCAAAAGGTAAGAGAAAGAGCAAATTAAATAAGGCTATTTCCTTTAACAAAAATCCTCTCGAGTAATAAAATATTGGTGAAAGGAGGAGCAAGCGGGCAAAACGAACAAAATAAGCCGTTAGAGTGGCGAGAGGCAAAGATAAATGGGACTTGTTTTGCCATTATCAAATAGGAACTTATTTCTGAAATCCTAACCATCGAAACATCTTTTGGGAAAGTTGGCCCTTGACTCAGCTATAATCTGTCTTGATCGAGTGTCTCATTTTCAGTAT
The DNA here is from genome assembly GCA_030490835.1 of Annona cherimola. Lineage (NCBI taxonomy): Eukaryota > Viridiplantae > Streptophyta > Magnoliopsida > Magnoliales > Annonaceae > Annona > Annona cherimola. The sequence continues at coordinate 8,681,843 of CM059977.1, read as the reverse complement.
GCTTAGCCGAGTTTTCTAGACAAATGCTCTGGGTAGTAACTTGGAGCCACGAAGATGAGCTTCAGTGAAAGTGCAGATGAAATCTCTAAGCATTAGGGTTGGAAAGAATAAGAGAATTTCTTACCTCGTAAGTTCCAGTCCCTTGAGATCCAGCCCAAACCCAATACCTCTAAGGAATCTTGATAAGAAATGATTAAAAATGGAAATGAACAGCCTGACTCATAAATGTGGATGAAGGCTACTAAGGAATTTCCTGTCAACAGTTCGGAATCCCAGGCATAATGACTTGCATATGTTACTGCCTTTGTCATTGTTCATCACAAAGGGAATCATGGGCAATGCTATTCACTTGTTCTTACTCTTCTTTCGCAGACTGTCAGGTCTGAACCAGGCATTATCAAGTTATCAACAGAGTGTGGCCACGGACATTGGCAACTTCCAGTTATCACAATTACTGTACCTGAACAAAGCCAATTTTTCAAATTCTATCCTTTTCTTATAAGGCAAAAATAGTGAAGATCTGGGTTTTGTCAATTATATCCATCCCACATTCTTTCTGTAGGCTGCTGTCATGCTGTCATAAAAGATGCAGGTTAAGCTGTTCTATGAACGGTTGACATCCTCTAGCAAGCTCCTGCTTCTATGCAGCAATTGCATATTTCGTTTCTTAATTCCTCTTCTGAACACTGAACTCGCAGGATGTGATGAAACTGATGCACATGCATAAAACCCAAAATTTTTTTGATGAGCTTTTCTGTTCCAATATTCAGCTGCCTGCGCCTGAACTGTAAAAGACACCAATTGCAGTGAGAAATAGGGGGCAAAAAAAAAAAAAAAAAAACACCAGGGGTCTTTCCCTGTGAGATTATGCAGCATATGACTTGACTAATTTTGCCCAGAAATACGGAAGTTTGCTCGGAGTTTAGCCAGGATTATTAGTTTCATGAATTTTAGAAGGAAAGAATTTCAGTTCCAGAAACAATTGGTCTTTATAACGAATGCTGCTGACCATTTACTAGTACACAAGCCTTATTTTGCATTCATGTCAGTATGTCCAAAACTTTACTTGGCACAACAACCGAATTTAGTGATTCCATGCATATAATTCAGAGAGACCTAACACAGCAATACCAGAATTTGAGCACTTACAAAAAAAAATCATAAACGATCTCGGATTATTGTTTGTTAGAGTGTTCCAAACGATGAAGACTTATCCTAAAAGGAAGCTTTACCAGAATCTGAAGCAACCAATATCCTGGCTTTGTCTCTTTGTTTGTTAATTCTTTCTACCACTTCCATCAACGGCGAGAAGTTACTGGGTTTTGGATCTTCAATCCTCATGGATTGCATGCATTGAAGAGCGTGTTCATAGCCCTGCAGGATAAGTGTGAACATGATATCATCACCAATAAAACTTATGCCAGGCCCAACTAAAGCTTCATTTAGCCACATGGTTGTGGAAGGCAAACAGCTTCTTCCTATAACATTTCTTTAGGACAAATTAGTGTTTGGTCGGAAGTAGAGATTATACTCCATTTTTAAACTAAAAGCTTCTGTACAAGAAAGCTTTTAAATCCTGCTTCACGCTCCTTCACCACCCAACATCTAGCCAACAGCTTGGCCAAATGCAGCCTAAATGGCACTGTTAGGCAGTCAGCAAAAAGGAGTGGAGATCAAACTGCATCATGGTATCAAAACCATTGTCTGAGACTTATACCAACTAATTGGATCAGCATCATGTATTGTCATGGAATCCACAACAGAAAGCAAATTGAAATAACTATTGTTGTAGCTTGGTTCTACATGATTCATGTTAGCCGGCCCATCAAAATTGACAACAAAAGCCTAGAGTGCTTGCTCAGACTTGGCACCGACGTATACAATAGGTAAAATGCAAAATGATATTCCATAAGAAGCCATGCATCAAACACAATTTTCCAATTGCCAACATAGATGAGGTCGTCGCTGATGTAACAGGAACTGAAGGACAGATGCAAGATAATCAAGCAGTGTTGTTTCATGGAACGAAGCAACATTCTTAAAAACAATTATCTTCAATTGGAACTTCATAATGAAAAATTAGAAGGTAACTCATAGTTGTGAAAATAAAAAAAAAGTAAATGTTGGCGACAGTCATACAGGGAAAGGAAACAATCATTCTGTCAAAATGCATAAACGTAAAAAGCAGTCTCAATCAGCTGACATAGAAAAACTAATGACATTTACCTTTACTGCAATGGAGTAAAAACCATTATCAAATGAATCATCAGCAAAAGTTAGCCACTCCTTGTGCGACACCCACAGCCATTGATGATTTACATATACAGCCTCCCGTAGAAGCAGGGCCTCATATCTCAATGCCAAGCAGCTCTGGAAAATGGCAACAAACTAGAATGAAATGTGATGGTCCTCGATGAATACTGATACGTTAATACTGATACGTTATAACCAAAACAGAAATGAACGAAGTTCAATTTCCAAAACTAACTTGAAATCGAATCTGTAAACAGGGGAAAAACCTCGACATCTGCAACAATTGCAAAAGCATTGACAAGGAATTCGACCACGGAAAGCTTCTGACCAGGAGACCTCGCCCTAGTTTCTCTCAGAATAGAGATGGATTCTGCCCTCAACAGATCCCTTAGCACGGCACGCACCTCAATAAGAGATTTCACATCCTTCGAGGCCACAACGGATTCCAGGATGCGAAGAGTTCCTTCATCCAATCTGCACAAACGATGAAAAAGAGGGGGGAAACAGAAAGATCATGACTGAAATCGAAGAACTAGGAATAATGGAAAATCGAAAATATTAGAAATTAAGGTTTGAGAAACCTTCTACTTTTGAGGTGGGAGCGGAAGAGGGAAATTCGCTCCGAGATTTCTGCCGGCATGTGAAATACCCTCGAAGAAGATTTGGCGGGGTTTGGATTTGAAACACCAGGCCTTTTATAGGGGCGTCCGTCAGCTACAGCCTCCGAAATGACCAAGATTTCCGTAAGATTTACAACTGTGCCATTGCAACCCTCTGGAATTTCCCTCCTTTCGTCCGCTTGTTACCATCCTGCTCTAATTTTGGAAAAAATTCTCACGTGCCTCCATGATACGCCAATTGTATCATAGGATATATTGTTTTTTTATAAAGTATAATAGGAAATTGGAATTGCTAGGATTTTCTTTGAAATTTTTTTTTTCCACGGATTGATTTAAGATTTATTATTATTTATATTTTCATTTATTATCTTTAAAAATAGAGCATTACCTTTTAAGAAGTAGTTACAAATAATTGGATGAAATATTATTAGGCGAGAGTTCAAAACTTCAAATTCATCCATTTTATTAATTGAAATTTTAACGGACTCTTAATTTAACATTACCTAATTTCTTTTCAAAAGAGGCTTATTTTTCATCATCGTTTTGCAATTAACAAACAACTCAATGGAGCCACCGTTTTGCAAAAAGAATGAAGCAAATGGTGCCCGTTTCAAAAATTCCCCAACAAAAATTACGAACAACTCCCGATAAAAATGCTCTTTTCTCCTCCGCTCTTCTTCCGCTGCCTCTTCCCTGGCAATGGCCGGAAGAAAACCCCTTCCCTCCTATCAGTCGCTCGCCGCCCCTGATCTACCCTACGGCAGAGCTTCGCACCACCCTCGCCTACACGAAGATCCCCGGCTCCACCACCCCCCTGCCCGGCCTCACCCATCTTCTCTCCTCGAGCCGCCCCGCCACCCTCCCCACCACGACATCCAAACCCTCCTCGTCGACAACCAGCGCCTCGCCGCCACTCACGTCGCTCTCAAGCAGGAGCTTGCCGCCTCGCAGCGCGAGCTCCGGCGCCTCTCGGCCGCCGCCGCCGATATCAAGGCGGACCGCGACGCCCAGGGTCGGGAGGTTTACCAGCGATCGCTGAAGCTCGAGGATGAGCTCCACGCAAGAGACGTCATGGCCAGCGAGCTCGCGCAGGTGCGTGCGGACGTCCAGAAGCTGGGCGCCTCCAACAAACAGCATGCAGCGCAGCTGCAGAATCTGAATGGGGAGCTCGCGCGGGCTCGGGCGGAGTTGCAGCAGGTGCCGGTAGTGAAGGCAGAGATAGAGGGCATGCAGAAGGAGCTTAAGAGGGGCAGGTTGGTATTTTCGTTTTTTGGTATCAATAGATGGTGCTTGGATCAGTGAGCTTATGGTTCATGTGATCAATGTTCAATTGCAATTGCAATTGTAAATTCTTCCTTTTTAATCATGTTGAGGTGTCCCATGGTAATCTATGATGAAAAATATAACTAAAAATGAATGCATCCAAGGGAGTTTCGCAGGAATGATATTATGGAAAATAACCTTAGATGGCTAGACGATAGGTTTTTAATTATTCTGTAACTCTTGAATTTGGAGAGAGCTGGTTCAGATTAAAATCACTGTGGAAGGGGAAAAGAAGCAGGAAGACATTGCAAAACTTAGTTAGTAAATGCTTGGATCTATGATTTTGTTGGAGAAATGATGCATGATAGACTTGGCACCAGGATTGGATGATGAATATGTGATGTTTGTATTAGCAATGCACAAATCAAAATAGCATCATTATGTGATCAATAGTTTGTAAAATTTTTAATAATTGATCACCCACTAGAAAGGAAATCCTTCAAGCAGCAAGGCTGAGAGCTGAGTTGGGTGGCTAGAGGGAGTTAGGGTTCTTTGTTCATGAAAGTGTTTCCCTAGCTGCAAGGGCAAGACTGCAGGGTGATGGTCAATGCTCCTTTATTTTTCATTGCATTAAGAGGAGACCTCACATACTTGTTTACTTATGTGATATCCCACATTGGTTAGGATGAGGGGAGAGCCTGGGTTATAAGTAGAAGCCGCCAGGTACCTCAGTGAGGCGTCTTTTGGGGAAGGACGGGATACGCGTGAACTCAAAGGGGCAAAACCGTGCGGGCCGAGGCCCAAAGGGGACAATACCTTACTGTTAGGCCTGGGGCGTTACAAATGTATCAGAGCCGACTCCCGACCTCCGGCCGATGGTGTCCAGCGGGAACGCTAGAACCCCAAGGGGGGGTGAATGTGATATCCCACATTGGTTAGGATGAGGGGAGGAGCTTGGGTTATAAGTAGAAGCCGCTAGGTACCTCAGTGAGGCGCCTTTTAGGGAAGGACGGGATGCGCGTGAACCCAGAGGGGCAAAACCGTGCGGGCCAAGGCCCAAAGCGGACAATACCTTACTGTTAGACCTGGGGCGTTACAAATGAGATGTGGAATCCCACATCGGTTAGGATGAGGGGGAGAGCCTGGGCTATAAGTGGAGGCCGCCAGGTACCTCAGTGAAGCGCCTTTTGGAGAAGGACGGGATGCGCGTGAACCCAGAGGGGCAAAACCGTGCGGGTCAAGCCCCAAAGCGGACAATACCTTACTGTTAGGCCTGGGGCATTACAAATGGTATCAGAGCCGACTCCCGACCTCCGGCCGGTAGTGTCCAGCGGGGACGCTGGAGCCCCAAGGGGGGGTAGATGTGGAATCCCACATCGGTTAGGATGAGGGGGAGAACCTGGGCTATAAGTGGAGGCTGTCAGGTACCTCAGTGAGACGCCTTTTGGGGAAGGACGGGATGCGCGTGAACCCAGAGGGGAAAAACCGTGCGGGCCAAGGCCCAAAGCGGACAATACCTTACTGTTAGGTCTGGGGCGTTACAACTTATCAGCTTGTAACTCTTAAAAAAATGTAATTCACGAACAAAAACTGCTGACATGTGAAGGTTTTGCATGTAGCCATATGGTGAGAAATTTGGATTCTGTCGTTCTGTGTCCAGATTATGACACTAAAATGGTTTACAGTTATAAATATTCACCTGATTGTATTCTTTCAAAGTACTTCCATGGTTCCATGCAACCAACTAATGTCTTTATGATTATACGAACAGGGCTGCCATTGATTATGAGAAAAAAGCACATGTAGACAACCTTCAGCAGAGTCAAGCCATGGAGAAGAATATGATTTCCATGGCCCGTGAGGTTGAGAAACTACGTGCTGAACTTGCCAATGCCGAAAAGCGAGTGCGAGCAGCAGCGGCGGCAGGAGTGGCAGCAGCCAACCCAGGTATCTATATCTTTCACAAAACACGTTGATAGTTGCCTGAGTATGGTTTTCTCTCATAAGTTCCTGGCTATCAGCAATATTACCCTCTTTCTTACTTGTGATCCTTACTATCTGTGGAAGATGTTCTTCTGTGCATTTGTGCTCCTATGTGGATCATAAAGCATAGTGGGCTCCTTATATGTAACCATCTCTATCTGCCGAAGATGGTTCTTCTGGGCATTGTTCTCCTTCGCAGATCATAGACCACAGTGGCTGCCGAGTGTATTCATTGCCTGAGCTATTGATTTTCAGGTCCTGGTTATTCCGGAAATTATGGAAACCATGACATGGGATATGGAGGTAGTTCATACACTGATACTTATGGTCTGTATCAGGTGAGTCTCCCTTAAATTGGTTTTTCATTATGGTTTCTATTTCCTCAAAATGTTATTCATTTGAATGCTCTCTCTTACCAAAATTAATAAAACTTTTGGACACAAATGTAGCACAACTAACAAAATTTTCAGAGATAGTTAAGATGAGAGGGCATCCATGTGTTAGTTCGTCCTCAAGTGCATTTTTACCGTAAAGATTCTTTGGAACCAAAGAGGCATGTAAATGAATTATGAAAGTTGTCTTATTGCACAAGTAAAATCGATTAAATTCTCACCAACCAAAAAAATTGACTAAATTCACTTTTGATAATCTTTTGTATATCACATTCATCCATGTGAATTGACTAAATCGATAGCTGGAGTAGAATATGAGTATCAATGAATGGATTTTAGTAAGAAAACTCCCTATTTCCATGTGTTGCTTGTGCTGCTAATACTGGTATTTGTTAATTTGCATAGTCTTCTTGATTGATTTTCTTAGATATCATGTGATGAAAATCAACTTCTTCCGGAATATCTTCATACTAGCAACTATAAAAATGACAAAAGAACTTTGCTTTCTCATCAAAGTAAGGTGTCATAGAAGTGAGTTCTGAGTGACTCCTTGTGCAACCCATTTTGTAGTCCAAGCTGCACTCTTTAGTCAGTGTTGCATCTTGCATGTCATCACTGGAAATTTGGGCTAGATTTATCAGTAAGATGGGTGTGAAGTTTCGCGGCATTTGCATTTTCACTTGCGCAAATAACTCAGGCCATCTTTGTCCAGCCTTTTGATTGGCGAAGAGATTCCGTACACTAAGTTATGACAGATACTGCATGCCATGCCACGTGAAAAGACATTGAGATTTAGTTCTAGATGTGCCGAAGAACAACATTGGAAGTGACCGAATATTACATGATGTGAGTTCTCAGGTTCACGCTGTAGCTGATGGTGGTTCCCAATATGGAGCTGGGGCTGATACACATGGTGGTTACGACATGCAACAGGATGTACATAGGTAAACGTCCATTTGGATTTCCTGAGATTCGTTCTTCGAGATTTCAGGTTTGGTTTCTCAATGTGAAGTTCTTCCCGTCTCCAAACTGCACCTCTGCCCAATTAGTGGTTATTAGGTAGAGAATACTGGGTATTTTGATACACTGAAGTCTAGTTTCCCAATTTTCAACTGTAGTTGTTTATATTTGCACCCTTTAGCATGGGATTATTGACTTTCCTTTTGTTTTTGGTAAATGACATAAAAAGCAATTTGCAACCATATGATACAGCAAAAGTATATTATTATTTACTATTTTCGCCTGCTTCCATTTATTGAGCTTGTACAAGTAAATTATGCTGCGTTACAGATGATGCATATTGATTCTCTTGTGTCAAAAACAAAAAACAAAAAAAAAACCCAGTATCCGGGATATTGCAAAAGTGTTAAAGAATAGCCTTGAATTTCAGTTTTCTATCGTTGCTGCTTTTTCTCCATAAATTAACACGTCATTCTTGTAGCCGACCGTGATTTTGGATGTTTTTCCGATTGTTTTGTCTTATCGGTCAATGCTGCAAGGGAAGATTGTCACGTTATGCTACGAGTCCCTGCCACAGAGAGAAACAGAGGCTGATGACCTGCCCTTATAGTGTCTAAAAAGATAAGTGATCCTGTTAGCCCGGGCTAAGTAAATGCCCCACTTAGCCCACTTTAAAAAGAGGAATGATCTTGTTAGCTCGGGCTAAATAAATGCTCCACTTAGCCCACCTTAAAAAACCTATTTACAATAATTTTTTCTTACTTTTTTCTTGATGCACTTGTTTATCTAAGTGTATTTAACATACAGACCAAATTTTACCATTTTTGAATATGTTTATCTATTTTTTTTAGATTTTTAAATATGAATGTGTATATATGTATTTAAAATACCCTTATTTTTAAAAATCTAAAAAAATATATACACATATCCAAAAATAGTAAAACTTGATTTATATATTAAATACATTTAGATAAACAAGTGTATGAAACAAAACAAAAAAAAAGTTGTTTAAATAGAATTTTTGAGATGGGCTAAGTGAGACATTTACTTAGCTCGGGCTAACAGGATCACTCCTCCTTTAAAAAAACCTATTTACAATAAAAAAAAAATTTACTTTTTTCTCCGTTCACTTGTTTATCTAAGTGTATTTAACATATGGACCAAGTTTCACCATTTTTGAATATATTTATCTATTTTTTTGAAATTTTTAAACATCTATGTGTATATATGTACTTAAAATACTCTTATTTTTAAAAATCTAAAAAATATATATACACATTCAAAAATGATAAAACTTGTTTTATATATTAAATACACTTAAATAAACAAGTGTATGAAGAAAAAAATGTTTTAAATAGAATTTTTTAGGTAGGTTAAGTGGGACATTTACTTAGCCCGGGCTAACATAATCAATCCTCGTCTAAAAATGCTAATGCCAAACATCTGTCAGACCTGTTTGCCGTCATGTGGATCAACACGAATCACATCCAAATTGCCTTGCTACGTGAGCCACATTTTAGGAAAAAACGATTCTAAATTTCTGGCCTTCCTTTCTTGCCGTAAGTTTGGAGCCAGATGAATGGTCCAGATTCATGACGTAAATATAGATAATCGGGAACGCAACTGTGCTTTTTAAGCCACTCCCTTTTAGATGATTTCTCACTAAGAAATGGTTACTGCCTAGTTACCATTGTAGGGGACATGGGATGCCTTCAATATGAACAATTACTTCCTACTTACGCTCTTAGTAGCTTTAATACGAGTTGGCATCACATGGAGAAACTAACAGGAATAGGATTCTCAATTTTTGTTTCTTAGGGTTACGCCTGATTGGAGGATATCTTTCTCAGGTTCTTGCCTGATTGGAAGGAAAAGATGGGTTAAAAATCCCAAGTGGGTTGGATCCAGAGTTCATAAAATCAATGGTCGTCCAAGTTAGCGACACATGTTCAGTACCATAACCAACCTTATTTTAAAAAAATTCCAGCCTGCCCTTTTATGATAGATCTGAAGATTAATTTGGCCGCGTGGAGGCCCCAATATAATTTAAAAAAAAAAAAAAATTTGCTCATTCTGAACATTACCGGAGCGAAGGCAAGTTCAAGAAGAAAGTGCAGGACTAAGGGAAAGAAGCAAACGAGTAAAAACATATTTCTTGGGGTACTTTGGTAATTTTCATGGTTTCATGCTGCAGATTCCGCCCACCATAGAGGTGGTCCATCTACATTTAAGAAAAAAGAATTTCTAACTCGGCCTAAATGCCACCTGAGCAAGTTAAAAAACTTTTCAAACTAAAATCTTTCAATCTCCAGCACATTTAGTATGCCATAAAACTTCTTTTTATTCATATATTACATCATCTCAACTGATATTGCATTTAAGTCCTAAGACAATCTTACAAATATTTCACCAATATTCTTATTTTTCCTAGCAATATTTCCAACCTACTCCAACAAATGCACGTTCCCACCAAAATTGAGGAAACTAAAGCCACCACCATATACTCATAGTCATGCTACACACTACTTCAAAATACTCAACGGTGTAAAAGTTTTTAAACTGAAAAAAAATAATATAATATAATAAGAGTAATAACAAAGAATAAAGATAACAAAATTAAAATAAATATATTCATCATATGGGCAGTCATGTAAAAATAATTAAAAAGTAGAATAGTTATATAGAAAGATATACAAAAGGATTATAAGAAATAAGATAATTAAAAAATAAAAAAATTTATATATTGAGAAAAACAAATATTTCCCTAGAGTTTTTTCCTCTCGTCACAACTATCCTACTTCTTAATCATTTAAGTACATTTTTTACACTATTATTTTACTTTTTAATCATTTCTTCGCAATTTTTTGTACAACTATCTTATTTTTCAATCATTACCCTATCATGTCAAATCATTCTCCTATTTTGAAAATTTTTACACTAAAAACTACAGCACTTTTTAGCTGTTTATTTATGTTAACATATTTTATATTATGCATAGTTATTTATATTAATATATTTTATATTACGCATAGTTATGTTTGAATGCATTCTTATTTATATTAATATATTTTATTACGCATAGTTATGTTTGAATGCATTTTTATCTCGTTAAAACTATATCATTTTCGTGCATGATCTACTATTATCGTATGTTCTTATAAAACCCAATTCACGTATATAGGGTTAGAATTTATGTTCCAAATAGGAAGTTCAAACTTTACCAAACTCAAGTTTCATGAACTCTTATTGCACCCCCAAACCCTAATAACATTCAAGTACATATGTTATGATGCCAGAACTACGTAATAGAAACTCCCAAATACCGGTTACGTGCATGAGATTCTACGCGTCATGCACATGGATATACGAGTGGCTTTGAATTTTCTGTTAGGAAAAAAAGGATAAAACAAGTGGATCTAAATGGCATAGACAGCCATACGCTCTTATCATCTCTCATTAACTACCATAGATGATAGTCCAACACCAGCTTAGCTCGAATGTTACATGCAATTATAGAAAAAAACATGATTACAAAAAATTATTTTTCAGACGGAAGCCGAAACGCGAAACCCGCTATTAGAAGACCACGTTATCCTCGTCCCCGTCCAGCTGGCAGATAAAAATTAGCGTCGTTGACGCTAACGGTGGGTGGAACAGCGCCCACGAGCATATGCAAGTAGATGAGATCGTTAGAAACAATTGGTCGCAATTGCACGCTGCTCCACATTTCATAGAGAACGTCTACGAAAGAGGGTCTGGTGAGGAAGGTAATCGACTGACCGCACGCATCTCATCTTCGGGCAAGAAATGCAGTTAGCGGCTTTATGGCGTATGGCGAATGCGCTTAAGCCTCTCTTCAATACCATCATGCCATGTCCAGTTCAGTGACAGCATTTAGCATCCACATCCTTACCAAGCTTGCCTGATAATCTCAATCATCAAGAACAGCCGGCTTTGCTGTGGTGGTGAAACCGCCTAGTTTTTAATAATGCATTTCCGTATAATGTTCAAGAGGTACTGATCGAAGCTTTCCTCATTGACATTTAACGAAAATTGAGAGCCCACCCAAAAATCAGATTCGAACCCATATTTTTGCACAATGGTATGAAAAGCGGAAAAAAAAAAAAAAAAGGGGAGGAAAGTTAAAATAAAAGTGAAATTCCCAGTATCATACCCATATCGATTAGGAAGTATTTCGCTTGTTCATCTAACAACCAGATAAAACTCGAAACTATCAACAGCAACTTAACCTTTCGCTTCAGTCATGCTAGGACGAACTCTAGAAAGCTTTCACATATGGCCATAATACCAGCCAGACCAGTCTATTCGAGAATCCTCCGTTTTCTAATTACTAATAACAAGGGGAGAGCATCGCGAGAAAGGGCTTGAAGAGCACAAAACTGGCCTTACTCATAATCTTTAATAATTATAATTCTGCGATGATACAAGTTCACTACAGTATATGGCTTCGATTGACGAGGCCATCAATCAGGCTGAAGGGTTCATGCGTCAATGGCAAATTGCCAGCATCGGCAACCAGTTTTAATGCATTAGCAGCGGCCGGAGCGAAGATTACACCAATTAGCCCCACGTACCTCCCCAGCATGACACGTGTAAAAAGCTACCATTCCATCACCTAAATGGACGTACGAAAAGAATGGATGGTAACAAGGATGCCCAATAGTACGTCTAATTTGTGCTCACCCCATCAGATAAGTGGATCAAGAAGTTGAAAAGTTGATGGATCTCACCTCATGAGCGGCCTCCATTCCAATATCGCTAGATGCTCATGGCACACTACTAAACACTTTTTTGGATCCTTCCATGAAGTAGACAGGATGATGATGGCCAGGGACGATCATAGCATCGCAGCTCCTGCCCCATCATCTGTTAACGAGAAGAAAAACATGCTACAATAACAAGCTGGGTGTAGCATGTGAAAGAAAAAGGGGAAAAAAAAATCCACACACCTTAGTATTTTTGGAGGTCGACAATGAATGAAAGATGCACACATGCATACAAACACAAGCAACCAAAATGCATCCAACCCTAGTAAAATATGGTTAAGTAGAATGCACAACCATGTGCCGCAATGTAACTCCAATGCATACAGGCAGTGGAAATGACGCAATTAAAAAGGGTGGCACTCACCTGAAAATCTCAACCTACCAGCAATTTGGAGATTATCCACTTGCCTCTATAAAAACATTCACAGTCCAAAATTAATTTACTGATCCAAACTATCAAAACCCTTCTATTCAGATTAAAAAGAACATAAAAAAGGAGAAAAGGGAGTAGCGTCCTTGCTCAGGAGAGCACATAACCTACCTTCACTCTCGGATTCAAGTACAATTTTTCCCTATACCAATGAGAGATTTTAGTCAGATAACAGTCTGACTAACATTAAAAAGATAATCAGTGATGCTCCCATTCCTGAGTCTTCAATATGGACGAGATCTCTGCCCACCATGGTAATGCCTGTCAGGACCAGAACCTCCACCATAATTGTCTCTGCGCCTGTCACCACCACCACCATAACCACCTCTGCCTCCACCCCTGTTCCAGAATAAAGTCAAAAGGTGAATCTTCTCTTCGACTGACAATAAAACAAATCTAGATTGCCCGGCCTATCAAAAAGGGGCCTAACTGATAGCATCAGGCTTTAACTCGGCAACCAAGTCAGCAGGCCAGAAGATGCTGAACACACAATAGCCCATCTTAAAATGCAGCATTAGTATAATTGTCCAGACAAAGCCCAGAATGCATATGATATTTATAAGACATCTAGAACCCACACTTCCGAACTCACCTTCTACATACAAGTAGAGCATCCAAGACGAGCAAAATAAATCCTCAAATGATGCCATCAATTCAAATCTGTTCAGTCAGATTCTACTAACAACATAGTTGCCGTGACGAGGGGTATTTTATTTGCATAATGTTCAACCAAAATAAAGCTTTATTTACAAAAATTTCATGGCTGCCACATAAATTGATACCAACTTGGAAACATTAATGAGACAACAAAAGAGACCTTCTAGAACCCACGCTTCCGAACTCACCTTCTACATACAAGTAGAGCATCCAAGACGAGCAAAATAAATCCTCAAATGATGCCATCAATTCAAATCTGTTCAGTCAGATTCTACTAACAACATAGTTGCCGTGACGAGGGGTATTTTATTTGCATAATGTTCAACCAAAATAAAGCTTTATTTACAAAAATTTCATGGCTGCCACATAAATTGATACCAACTTGGAAACATTAATGAGACAACAACAGAGACCTTCCATCATCTTACTCTGTTACTCTGCATGTTTAGCTACACTTCTGACAAGTTCATTCACAAACTAACTACATGCATATACAACTTATATCAAGGGCTCAACATCTACTAACAAACCGATCGCTGAGAAACTATCCAGATGATTGCAAGTCACTGCTGTCTACAACATGCCTGCTCATATTCGTGATTTGTTCAGAATGAATATATTGTGGGAACAAAGCATAGGAATATATATGTATGGGAAATTTATGCAGCGGTACATGTACCACCTTAACTCACAGTGTAAATCAGTTAAATGGGCCACCTTGATAATGAAATCAAGGTCTAACTAGTCGCATTGTTTAACATCATTGTTTTTACCATGGTACCAAAAATCACTTGAATTTAAGCCTTGGTTGGGCCATACCACCTTTAAAATGTTTATAATCATGTGTATATGATGAAAAACACTAAGAGTCATTCATAGATGCATTAGAAAGCTATTACACTAGTTAGAATCTTTCATATACAAAAGACATGGTATGTTGGATTTACACCACCGGTAAATTAATAACTACGAAATTGATACAAATCAAACCATTTTATTATGTTGATTTTACACCCTGCAGATTTTGATTTTGATAAATTTTGGTTTTCTAATTAAACAAACAATTATAAATTCAACTGGTGGATTGGATTTTGGTTTTATCGTCCATGTGGAGCTCATTTAACTGTAACCATGGTTGCAGTACATGTAGCGCTGGGTACTAATGGATCTCTTCCGTGTGTGTGTGTGTGTGTGTGTGTGTGTGGAGAGAGAGAGAGAGAGAGAGAGAGAGAGAGAGAGAGAGAGACCCATGGCCATAAGCAGGTGGAGCCCTAGGCGCAGATTTCTCAGCCATTGCAACGCCTATCTTATAGCCCCTCAGATCGTAATCTGTTAATAAAGATAAGAATGGTTAGGATCAGCCTTAGCCTTGCATTATTATGAAATACACAGCCAAATGGCACACCAAGAAGTTTCAAGCTGTGACTCACCATTATAAAATCCTCCCGCAGAATGTGCAGCAGAGGGATCTTCATAAGACAACACTGCATCTCCTTTATTGTTTCCTGCCTCGTCTGTGTATATCTTTATATTCCAAGGCCACTGATCTTTGTAACCTCGTTTCTGCTTGATTCTTCCAACCTGCAGACGTAAGACGCAGCCAGTGTGTTACAAACAATGCCATGATGATGGAAAAAATTAAGAGTAGAATGACATTAAAACAATGAACAGAAAGGGAAGGGAAATGTTGCGGATATTCTCCTCATATCCTCTTGTCAGCATTTTACCATCTTTAGGATGAGAAAGCACTCACTTGACAATAAACCAAAAGGGAAACACGAGTTAACAATGCATTTTTTTTCTGATTAGGGTTTTCCATATGATCACATCTTCTCTCTGCATCCTTGTGGTCACCCTTCATTTTCAAAATTCCAGACCAGATTATGTACTATAAATATGAATAACCATCTCAATCCCTTCTTAAGTGAGAGGAGACTACAGAAGTAAATGTGGGAATCCTCAAGCAGGCTGTAACCATCCAAAAAAGTCACTTTGGAACTGAGTTGTTCAGTGTAACAAGAGAACCTAGAATGTCAATCTTATGGACAATTCCTCAGGCACAATTATATAGAATTCTCTCCCCAAGAACCAATTTCAATTAGGTGATTCCTTCTTCGATGCTCAAAAGTCTATTTAGGAGGGTTACTAACAGCTTGGTACCTTTATACCATTTAAGGGGCAAAAAAAGCTTGCAGCCACAGGGACTCAAAAGCCTATTTGATTCAGCTTATTTGAGCACTTAAAACAAGGAATCCACAATAAGTCCTTTTTTTTATGAGACACAATAAGTCGTGCTTGATTCCACTGACAGAGGCACTTATTTGCCTATTGCCAAAATGTCACCCATTTGCTAAAGATGCCAGAATGGCAAGTTACAAATATCATAGATGTTAAAGGTGCACTAAGATTCCTAGCACAGTTGGTGCCTAGGCATGAAGAGCACAGGCAAGGTACATATTATATAAAATTAAATGAATATTACAACATATGTAATTTATAAGGAAATATTCAATATATTCCTAATTCATAACCATTATGAATATAAAACCACAAATTTCATTAATCTAACATTTATTTGGTATTTGATAAAAAAGAAAAGTTTTTGATGGAAAAAAATTTTCTAAATGGAAGAAAGAAAGTGATGTGATATGATAGGAGTAATAATGAGTAAAGAAAATAACATTGAAATAGATAGAGTAATTGCATGAGAAGTTATAAAGAAATTATTGAAAATTAAAGTAGTTGTATAAAAAATGCAAATAAATGATTGGAAAATAAGGTGGTTGTAGAGGAAAAAAATTTTAGATGGAAGATATATTTTTAGTGATTAACAAGCACATAATTGATTGAAAAAGAAATTTAATAAGTTTTTATGTTTTCAAGTTAAATCAAGCTTAGTAGACAGACATCAAGATTCAAGATGTGCCTGAGTGAGCCTCGAGTGCCAAGGCATGCCTTTGACAACTATCTAAAATGTAAGAATAATATTTTAATAACATGTAAAAACATATAAGTAATGAATAGATGGCATTCCTAGCAAGTATGACAGACAAGGGATAATGCAGGCAAAACTCGATGTTACAATTAGTCCCTTAATATCAACAAGAAAAGCGAAAATAACACATCCAGCAGAGGAGTCAAAATCACACTGGAAGGCATATAATAAAGAAAGAAGTGAGTGTAATACCAGTCCAATCCCCCCGAAAAGCTCTTGTAGTTCTTCTATAGTAACATCCGGTGGCAAATTTGATATGTAGATCCGTGAGTTATCGCATGTATCATCGCAATTCTCGTCACATTGCTTCACCTTTGCTGGAGATTCTGCAGGACCACTAGCATAGCTGCCACCAGATTGTCGAAGACCACCAACAGCTGCTCCACCTCCATATCTGGCACCACCACTGTCTCGACCAGCAGGTGCACCACTGCCATATCCACCATTGCCACTATCCTGACCAGCAGGTGCACCTCCACCAAAACCACCTGGTGTGCCTCCATGACTGCCACCCCTCATCTCACCTGCACCATCTCCACTGAAACTTTTTGGAGGAACACCATAGCTTGGGGGGTATGAATGGGGGCCGCTGCTGCTGCCGCTGCCGCCGCCACCATAGTTCTGAGGAATTGGTTCAGAACCATAACTATTATTCCCACCATAAGAATTTGGAGTAGGAGCAATATTGCCACTGGTCCCACCATATGATGCCTGTGCAGGGAGATGAACTTGTCCATACCCACCATCTTCCCCACCTTGACTGCCATAAGGAGCACCTCTTCCACCACCACTTCCACCATTGTAAGAACCACCTCTGCCACTGCGGTTTCCACCATAACCGCCTCCACCACCTCTGTTATAACCACCACTGCCATGATCTCCTGCTCCTGCAGGACTTGGAGCACCGCACTTATTACACTCGGTTCTTCTTGCAAAGTTAAGGTTCCCACAGCTGCAGAAATCACCATAGTTTCAAGCACCAATTCCAAGAAAGAAAAGAAGATCAAAACCTAAATGTCCTGTTTTGGTGCCTCTAACCCGGAAACAATGCACGTTTTAATCGTTTCATACAAGTTTGAGACAAGTTCTATTGTTAAATAAAAATGTTTGGTTGAAGATGAAATTTTAAAACCTAATAATCTGGAACACAAAACACCCATTAATGATTCGCCAACCAAATAAAAATGAACATAACAGGCTTTCACACACCGAAGAATGCTCCGGATCTCAATATACAAGAATCAAACATGCAAATAATGGCCTCCAGCAGGAAGGATAACCAATTTCACCCGTAGCCGATACAATCAATTATCCAGCACAAGATACCAGAAAAGAGGGCTGTAAAACAAAGAAATGTGAGGGATGCAAACCTAGAATTAGGGCAGACCCAATCACCCTCTCGGCCACTGCCGCCACCACGACCACCACCTCTACCTCCTCCGCCGCGGTTCCCACGTTCGCCACCGCCATGATATCCTCCACCACCGCCTTGATATCCTCCTCCGCCTCCTCCATAACCTCCGCCACCGCCACGAGATCCTCCGCCGCCAACTTGAGCCCCTCCGCCGCCTCCGTAACCTCCGCCACCGCCTGTCCGAACAAAGAAACGATCGTTATCGAAAATGAAAACCCTAAAGATCAGACAGCGTCAATTAAAAGAGAGAGAGAAACCCAAAACCTAGAACCAACCTCGGTTATGAGAATATCCACCGGCGCCTCCGCCTCTGCCGTAGCCTCCGCCTCCGCCTCCAGCTCCTCCGGAGCCGTACGTCCCAGACATGATTTGAATCCCTGAAGATTTTTTCCTCCTCCCTCTTTCTTCTTTCAGATCGGCGAAGAAAAAAAGAGTAAATATTACGGATTTTTATAAGGAAAGTGATATAGTGAAAACGCAGAAAGTGATGCAACAGAGAAAACTCTAGACTTGGGGCGAGTTCTCTTCTTATGGCTAGGGCATTCCCATCAGCCGGGCCAGCTCTTTTGCGACAATCGCGTATGACAGCGATGTACGTACATTGCACACGTAATTGCAGCCCCACAATCCCCGTGAACCCATAACAAGGCCTTCTATTTTCCTAAGGAATGAGTACTAAGCTACTTTTTAGTGATTAATATATATTTAGTTTCTAGGAAATCTTGAATTTTCCTTTTCGGGGGTCATTGAGCAGGAATGGACGGTTCGATTTTAGCCGAAAGTTTAGTATGCATAGAACCGATGGATAAGTCCAGTACGTCGCGGTGCTCTCGCCTCTGGCTTCCCATTGACGCGCCACGGGAAAAAGGAGTGGGATGAGGGTAGCGCCGAACAGCATCTGGTTGTATTTGATGGCCGTGATTTGATATTGGAGGGTAAGAGTGGATCGACGGACTGGATTCCACTCCTGTGCATCTCACGAATATGCAGACAAAAAATATCGAAGCGGGAGAAATGAGAATGGGTGTGTTTGGTATTGCATCGAATTTTGGATGAAAAGTCACATAGAGTAAAAGTTATTAAATGATGTGATATGATAGAGGTAACGATGAGGAATAAATAAGATAAAGTTGAAATGGATTGGTTAGTCGTGTTGATAATTATGTAGAAATTGTTGAAATGTATGGTAGTTATATAGAAAAATATAAATAATTAATTAAAAATTAAGATAATTATGGAGAGTGAAAAGTTTTAACTTATTAACAAACATACTCAATATTTATAGATTAAACTTGAAATAAACGAGATTGGTTGTAGATTACATCCTTTCAAGTTTTTTTTGTCATGCGTTTTGGTCTTCTCCATAAATGTTTTTATGATTTAAAAAAATAATTATTTTAGGGTGCGTTTATAAAGATATAAAAATTATAAATAAAAAGTTTTTATTATAAAAGTTTTTAAAATAGAAAAAAATATTGTGTTATGATATGGCTAATGACTAGGAGTGTTGTATAGTTAATTGTATGAAAATAATTAAAAAGAAGAGTAGTTGTATAGAAATATGTTAATAGACAATTAAAAATAAGATATTTGTAGATAATGAAAAGTTTTAAATTTGAAAAGCTTTTGGGCATGTTTGGGAAAAAATTATAAAATTTTTGGATGAAAAAATTTGCATGTAAAGGTTTTTAAAATAAATAAATATGATGCAATATGACGAGACTAATAATGAAAAAGAAAATAGATTGGCCAATTATATGAGGAATTACATAGAAATGAATAAAAAGTGAAATTGTTGTATAGGAATATGTGAATAATTAATTAAGACATGTTTGGTAAACAATAAAACTTTTAAATAACAATTTTTTTCTATACAACTACTCGTGTTTTTAATTATTTTTTCATATTTTCCTATACAACTACCATGATTCTCAATCATTTCCACGCACATACTCATATACCTTATCTATTTTAACTTTATTATCTTTACTCATCATTATTACATTTCTCATATGATGTTATTTTCTTCTATTTTAAAAAATTTTACATCAAAAATTGTTCATTCAAAGGTTTTATTATTTCTCAAGCACATCCTAAAAAAACCAACCTACTTCTGTATAACTGGGTTACGCAAAAGCGGTTCTATGTAACTCATCCACTATTGAGATTTTGATGTTTGATGGAAAATCTAATCAATTCATAGTATTTAATATTATTTGTTTAGTTAGGATATCAAGTTTAATCAAAATCTAATACGTGCACGAGCCACATTTGCTCAAAAATATGTACATTCATATATAAATTGAAAAAAATGTTTAAATCCATTTACATATTAATTAAGATGTAACAATACTTTATAAAATCATTTATTCACATATTTATGATATTTTAAATGGTTTAGATGTTAAAAGTATTATTTAAAAATTAATATTTAATATTGAATAATTTTATCGCGTTGATACATGTTTGTAGGTAAGGCCCACGTATAGTAATACTAGACAACTGAAATAATTTTTATAATAATCTAAACGATGCTAAATATAATTGATATAATGTATTTTCCACCAACCATCTAAATATTAAAAATGAATGAGATTGCATAGAGAGAGAGAGTTTCACAGAAGCGCTCCCGTCTAAAAAATATGATAGTTATAGAGAGTGAAAAGTTTTAATTTGAAATGTTTTTGTTATAAACAAACATAGATTTTCTTGAGTCTCATTTATAATCATAAAAATTTATTAATGAAGATGCTTTTTTTAATATTAAGAATGTGTTTGGAAAGTGATAAAAAATTTAGTGATGATCATTTTAAAATTGAAAAAAATGATGTGATATAATATAGGTAGTGACGAAAAGTTAAGAAAATAAAGTTAAAATAGATATATTAGTTGCATAGGTAACCGTGTAAAAATGACTACAAATTATGATAATTATATAAAGAAATATGAAAAATAATTAAAAATATGATAATTACGAAGAGTGAAAAGTTTTAAGTATAAACAAATGCATTCTTAAACCATTCGATTAGCTTTAGTATCGGTACCCATGTCCAATCATAATTAGATGTTACACCATCATAGAATTATCCCTTTGAGTCATAATAAGATGTCACAACACCAACATGAGGGAAAATTGAAACAATGACTAAAAGGCAAATAATCATGATAATCATGTAAGATTATTTACTAATTAAAATAACAAATTGCCATATGTAAATCCCCCACCAAAATAATATCTTTAAACATTTTTACAGTGAGTTCCAATCTAGTGCACCTAGCTCACTAGGCTTTTTATGCACCCTAGTGAAAAACACATTTTTTATAAAATAGATAATTCCTCTCATAGCCATAACTATTGCACTTAATTCTTAATATACTCACAACGTTTCATAAATTCTTTTTATTCCCATAAAATTTCACCTCAATTCTTCTCATGCCCATGCTATTGATACAATTGTTATCTACCCCATTAAAAAGACGATTTTGCCAATTTAAAAATTTATAATTAAGATAATTTAACCTAAACATGATTCAGTTGATAATAGTAAATTATTAATATCAAATATCAAATAATTTAAAAGTCATATTAAGATTGAATTATTTTAATTAGACAAAATTGTCCTTTTAATGTGGTAGATAATGAAAGTTTTAATGACGTGGGTATAATAGGAATTTAGGTTGAAATATTATAGGTATAAAAGAAATTTATGAAACGTTGTGGATATATTAGGAATTAGATGCAATTGTTATGAGTATAAAATAAATTATCCCTTTATAAAACTATTAATCTAGTGTATCTAATACATATGATAAATTTTACCATTTTTAAAAATGTGTATATACTTTTATTGAATTATTAAGCGTAGAGGTCTTTTGGTCACTTCTTTTATCATGATAGTTTTTTTCAAAGGATTAAAAATGACTAAAATTTAAAATTCTAATATATATATATATACACACACACACATACACATCTCCAAAGGTTATTAAACTTGGCACGTGGATTTAATATATCTATATTAACAATTGGGTTTTCATGTAACTAAGTTATATAGGAGTGGTCTCATGTAACTCCTTCAAAATCTTAGATTTTGGTTCTTAATGGAAAATCCAATCCATTCATTATATTTAACATCATTTATTTATCTAAGAATCCAAGTTTTATCCTAATCAAGTATTTTATGAGCCACATTTATTCAAAAATATATATTCACGTGTAAATTACGAAAAACGCTTAGATCTATTTACACATGTATTAGAATATAATAATACTTTATCAAATCATTTATTTACATAGAAATGTTATTTTTGATGGTTTAGATGTTGAAAATATTACTTTAAAATTGATATTTTAGTATTTTTATAATTTACATAAAAATATATACATTTTCTACCGATGTGTCCCATAAACATACTTGGTTGAGATGAAACTTCATCTCCTAAATAAACAAATGATGTGAAATACAATGAATAAATTAGATTTTTTTTATCAAAGATTAACTTTTAGATTTTAAAGAGATTACATGAGTCCACTGCTATGTAAACCACTTACAAAGAAGTGGAGCCCACTAATAATTTTATAAAAAAATTTAAATACGTTTTACACCCGGTGCACGAAAAGCCCATGGCACGGAGGATCAGGTCCCTTTTACAGCATAGAGTCGACCTATCATTCACAACCAAAGAGGAAGGGCTTCCACCGCGGCCTGTCCATTCCAGCAACCACCAGCCAACAGATACGATCATTCATCTGCCACCCCATAATCCCATTCTGTCACTGAGCCTACTGAAATCGCAACCATATTCTGCGCACTGTTGACCAGTGTACGCACACCGTTGAGCCGTGTATGTGGGGTTCTTGCTTGTCTTGCTTCTAATCCCCAAGTAGCAGTCTTTCATCTAGATTCTTCACACTTCTAAACCTGGAATGCATTTTAGCCTTCAAACGGTGTTCCATTTTCAGAAACAAACCATAACTCAGAACATCTCAACAGCATGGATCAGGGAGGTGAAATAACTTCAGATGCAAAGAGAAACGGAGATTGCAGCTGCACGAGGGTTTTTCCGGGAAGAACTCGAGGGTTTAAGATAGGGATTCAGTCTTTTCTATGCATGAGAGTTCAAACTTCAGAGGAAGACAGAAGACCTCTCGGACATATAAAGGAACTGCTGCAAGAGCATTGGGGAATCTACTTACATAAAATGGGACAAAACTGCCCCTAAGGACATGGATGAGATCCATTTGGGGAAATTGAATTGTTATGAAGTGCTATCACATTACCTTAAGATGTAAAGGTTCCTATTGTAGCCATCCTCAAATGAATAATAGCTCGTCTCTTCATTGTTGTTCGGTTCGATAAATGAACCAGAACTGCCATCGTTAAAGAAGTGCAAAATAGAGAGAGAGAGAGTGAGAGAGATCGTACAGAAGCCTGTCACATTAGCACCCAGGAATGAGGCAGAACCTGTCACATTCAGTAAAGGTGTTGCTAAGAGCCCCAAGAAGACATTCTTGAGCAACTTCCCTTAGTTATTCAACCTCTGAAAATTCTCAACTATCAAGCATCACAAACAACCAACAACCTTTAGCCTGTACAAAA
Organism: Annona cherimola; assembly: GCA_030490835.1. Lineage (NCBI taxonomy): Eukaryota > Viridiplantae > Streptophyta > Magnoliopsida > Magnoliales > Annonaceae > Annona > Annona cherimola. The sequence goes on along the minus strand of CM059977.1, from coordinate 8,658,489 downwards.
AGGTAGAAGCCACAACTTTGAAGTAACAAGTATGCTAGATCGGGGGAAGCATGCCTCCAGGGATTAAATCTCAAACCGCTCAAGTATGCTAGCACGCTAAGCAAAACTAAGCAATAATGTTGATACACAGACAGCTGTAGAGAATGTCGACCATGCCAGAGTCTTATGTAGGAACATGGACTGTGATGTCCGGAGGCCAACAGGGAACCGGCACTCACCAACTGATGGATCAACAGTGGTGATTAGAGCCAGCCCACCAAAATCACAACTATCTGCTTGTTGGTCACGCTGCTGATAGAAACTATTAAAAGCATATGATACATTCCCAGGCCAGTCAATGTCAGAACAAGATCCTCCACGAGATAAAGCAGTACAATCAGCAGCAGAGCATGCCTGGACAGCACTTTGTGAGACGTTTGACAGATCCTTGTTATCGTCTACCACACACCATTTCAGGGGAAGATATTCCACATTCTGAGCATTGGTGAGGCCTCTTGAACCTTGGCCTAAATCCACTTGGTACTTGGCCTGACCATCAAAAGTGAATATGCCCCAGTGTCTATCAAAATTTCCATTCACAATGCTCCTCTGATCTTCGTCTAAGAGACTGAAAACATATGTTTCAATGGGAGGTCTCCTAGGCCTGAGAGGTGTTCCAGCCTTGCCCTGTAGATGGCTAACCAAGCCCTTCATAAAGGTGTGAGCGACAGCAGAGGAAGCATTCGCTGCCCCATCCGTGGGCCATCCTATCTTGCCAACAATGATATCCATGTCGGCAAATCCAGCTTTCGATAGTGCAGAAATCAGGGTGTCCATGCTTGCATCAAAGCTGTTTTTGTAAGTATTGTGACCATCTGTAACTGGGTGTGTGGTAGATTGGAAGAGAGCATAACCGGCAGATAAGTTCTTGTTTATGTGAAGACTCGAGAAAGGGTAGGTGTTGATCATAAAAGGGACCCATGCTTGGTCAGGAATGAAAGTAGTTTGATCATTGTTTCGTTGAGATCGGGCCTGAACTGTCCTTTTGATGGCATTGTTGAATTTGAGAAGCAAATGTCCTGACTACAAGGAACAACAACTTTCACTCTGTTTGATAACCTAGCTGCAACCAGAGCCAGCTGGATATTGGTTGCAGCACCAACAACAAATGGCTTGAACTGTTCCCCGTAGATTTGTAGGAATGGCTCATCTCCAACAGCAACATATCTGTGAAGTACTCTGTAAGTGGAAGGTAAAGCTATCTAATATCATGCTAATCAAGGCGGTAACTAGAACATGTTAGCATGTCATCAATTCATACACCATCCTCATGAAGCAGATCTATCCTGCCTAGTGCATAGGCCTGGACAAATATATATATATATATATTATAGGGGAAAAAAAAAAGAGGAAACATCTATGGGTTTTTTAATTCCCCTAGGCTCATCTACTTTTTCGTGGTACTTTAAACGACAATCCGATACTCAAATGAAGACACATCGAATGCAGTTAAAATTCAAGGCAGATGATTGAGATGAAGAAGAACAGCATACTCGATTCTTACTGACGCAGAACCTCCATTGGAGAAATAGCGAGATACATTGTCGTGGACCCAGCTCTCGGCAAGCTTCTTGGAAGAGTTGAGGGGCTTGAGCATGGAATTGGGTATACCTACCACGACGTCGATTTTGGAGCCGGCGAGGGATTCCAGGACTTGCGGGTCCGCGTCGAAGAGCTTGACTTTGGAAATGCCATTGGATTGGAGCAGGGCGACGACCTTGGGCGGCGGAAGTGGGTGGGAAGAAGAGGTGCCCCAGTTGACGCCGATGCCCCAGGCCACCCTCGATGTAACAGACAGGAAGAAGACGAAAAATAAGAGGAGGAAACGAGACGGTTTCGGCATTTTGCTGGGTTCTTCCCTTTCAATGCAAGCAATTTCTCTGAAATGGCAATGAGACGGAATGGATGCTGGGACTGCTGGTGGGCGCTGGAAAGAAGGAACTGGTTTTATAGTCCCGATACAGTGACACTCGGTAGGGCACAATTCCTTGGCAATCCGATTGACAAATTCGTGGGCACGCGTCACAGTACGAAGAGGCGTTGATCGCTGGTAGAGTTTAATACGATGGATTGCTGAGGACCTGTTAGGAAGCACCCGCTGCAATAAGACAAGTAATAGAAAATGTAGTACTGCGAAGGGGTAAAGTAAAATTCTTATGCACCGCAAAATGATAAATTATATAAAAAGAAAGGATGAGAAAAATAGTATTGAAATTGAAAAAACTTTTCTTTGAAAACAGGAAATGGCCCGTCCTCTGTGAGCAACTGAGCATCTATTAGATGTAATGTCACAAGGATTGAATTACTTTTCCGTCGTCGGAAAAATTTCTCATTTACCGTGGTGTAATAGTGATCACCGTAACATATTCGCCGAATTCCACTTGTACTCACGAAATTTAGTTCTAATTTTATTTCTATTCACAAACTTTCAAAATATCTAAATATAATTATGTATTTTACCTAAAATATCCTTCATATCTATTCCCTAAAATGATGAGTATGCTTGAAGCCTAATTATAATTTATAAATAAAAATTCACATGCAAATAATATATAATTTTATAGCCATAAAGTATGATTATATAGTTTTTATGCCAAATTACGATTATATAGTTATAAAAGTACTAAAACATAATTTCAATATGAAATTTTAACTGGGGTTGGGTAAATTCGATTTGGGGTCGGCTATATCCTTATGCTATTTTTGAAAATTCTTATCGTACCTTATTTTAGGCAGGTTTGGCTCTAAAATTATTCTACCCTATTATTGAAAATCATAAGGGTTCTTATTTTGGTTTCAAATTAATTTCTTAAAATAACCTTACTTAAAAACTTATAATTTAAGTGATAATAATATAATTTTTAAACAATATTTATTAAATTTGATAAATAACAGATAAGTTAAATAAGTTTATATATAATTAAAAAATGTATTTATGTTCTTTATTATAAAGGTTATTTTATAAAATATATATTAAATATATATGAGTAATTCGGGTGTATTCCTGATGCTTAAAATTTATAACCTATCATAACTTGAGTGAATCGTGTACTTTTTTACTTGAGACTTACTATGTATTATGAATATAAAAATAAAAACTTATTCTACTTATTTTGGAGTATTCAATGGAACGGTGTATAGGTATATTACTCAAGTTGCATCCCAATGTGACCATATCATAGTTATAGGCGTGAAAAAAGGTGAAACTAAGTGGACATGGAACTATTAAATAAGAAAAGGGACATGGAACTTTTAAGCAAATTATTCATTGATAATAAATCGTTGTACAAAAAATGAGTTGTACAACCTAATAGGATGTCCTCCCATGATGTGTCATAGTTAGAATTTATAATAGTGTATTTAGCAAGGCTATGAGCAACAATATTTCCTTATCCAAGGACACAAGAAAATATATAAGTATAAAAAAAAGTGAGTAACACTCTTGATCTTCCCAACTAGAAAAGCCCGTGCTGATTTAATCTTAGCCTAACCAGTGAGTAAATTTACTAAGAGAAAAGAGTCAAATTCCATAATGATATTTTGTAGTTACTGCCCGCAACATCACCCAAGGCCTAGAAGTGGGGCACATGCTTCCATTAAAGAGAATCAAGAATCCCTGTTTTCAATGATTTCCATAGTTTTCCATGATTTTCTTACCTCTCTCATGCATTTTCTTATAGATGATTTGATATTTTAATCATCTAATTACTCTATTTTTTAAAATTTTATTATTGTATTTCAATAAATTTTTTCTTATAACCATAAAATTCATGTGGACTTTACTTTTGTTATATCATATTGTTTATCCACTTTTTAAAAATATTTCATTTCTCACTTTTCCACTTTTTCTATTGTTATTATATTATCAAATATCTTATTAGATTTGGTACTATGTGCTGTCTTGCATTTGGTGTAGAATGGGAATAATATATTTCTACTCCCTTATGTATAGAGTAATGTATGTTTTAAATAAAAATATTTAATTCAATTAAGATAGAGCAGGTTCTAAGATTTGGGTGCTCAAAATTGATCCAAATTATTTATTAAATAAAAATTTTAAAGTTATATTGTCAACATCTAAACAATTTAAAACATAATTTTTATGTAGATGAATGATTATATAATGGATTAATACATTTTAAAGATATAAAACATATTTTTACATAATGAAACTTGTTTAGTTTATCTATTATTTAGTATATTCAATAAATACATTTTAATTATTTTATTATATTGTTATATTGACCATAGGTTATTAAATAAAATTTTTAATGAAATTATATTTTTCAAAATAATTTGAAAATCATATTAAAGAATCGATTCGAAACGGAAATTATGATTAAGCTAAAAATAAGATAGGGTAGGCTTCAAACCACCCTACAATAGAATAACATGATGGCATGGTCGACCTCAAACCAAACTTATTTGGTTCAAGTTGCACGTAACTCGAGTCTACAATCTACATCTTGTGTCAGCTAGTCAGCGCTGGAGCTTGGGACATGTACGCGATCATGTGACTCCCAAACCGCAGCATTCAACAGCATCGCAGTTTACAAATTCACGAGGCAAGCCCGCCTCCGGGCTGATCGTCAAAGCGAAACAGTCGATGGATCAAACCCACTACTTGGCGAGAGAAACCTTTGCTATGAATAGGAATAGGCACGAATCATTTTCTTCCGAGCATATTATTACGCGGTGGAAAGAAGAGGGAGGAAAAAAAAAAAACCAGATGTGACTTATAGGAGAGTAGCAGTTGGCAACATGGAAAGAGACACGAGGGGGCAAGAGCGCTGACTGGGACATGCACTCGCTGCGTATCCATTATATCCAGCTATCTATTTATCGACGAGACATATTAGTGTATCATACATTCCTAATGCTCGGTCGTTGTCCAAGTTGTAATCCGGGTAGGTAGAAAATTAAACGCACATTCAATTTGGAGTTGGATGGGTTGTGTTTTAGTCAGGGAAATGCAATGGAGCTGGTTTTGAAGGTGCGTTTGGAGGGCGTGACGAGAAAAGAGTGTAATTAGGAGTGTTTAATATTAATATTAATTTATTTAAAATATTTCAATTCTAATTTATTTATTAATCTATTTAAAAAATTTCAACTCTAACCCATTTAATAAACGGATTGATGGGTTGTTAACGAGTTGTACGGTAGATGACCTGAAAGCCTAAACTTTGGTAGACGATGTTCTTGCTAGGAAAAGTAAGAGAGTATTTTTTGCGAAAGATAATAATAGAAAAATAAAATTGGGGCAGTAGTGAAAAAATAAAAAATTAGATGACGGAAGGAGAACTTAGCAAATGAAAATAACCAAAGAGTTTAAATATATATATATATAACTTTAATAGGTTAAACGGGTTATATGATTTAAATGAGTTACTTAACGGATTGACAGGTTATAAAATCTCAACTTTAATCCGTTTATTTAATTAAATAGTAAAACTGTGTGATGTATCATAATCTATTTATTCAAAAATTTCAACTCAAACCTATTTATAAACGGGTTGGACGAACATATTGACGGGTTATCCAAACCATTAACACCCTTAAGTGTAACAAAAAAGGCGCATTATTGTTATTATTTTTAGATATTATTGTCCTTGTAAAGCAAATCTTTTTTCTGGAAGAATACAATGGTTAGAGAAGTTAACCGGTATTTTCCTTTTAGCAATGAGGTCTGTTTGGGATGATCCACGCGGTTTGGACAGGATAAAAATGGGATGAAATTTTATTTTTTAATATAACTTTTTTAATTTTCAAGGTAAGTTTTTAAACTTTTCTAATACAACATTTTTACTATTCCCATTATTTATTATTACATTTCCATCCTACTCCTTTATACTATTTTTATCCCATCAAATCTATTTGTATCATCCCACATACCCATTCTGGTTTTAGCTTAGGGGTGTAAATCGGGTCGGGTTGACTCGGGTTGGCACAAATACAACCCTAACCCACCTTGTAAAATCACAACTCAACCCTATTTTCAACCCTACTTTTCACATCTTAACCCAACCCTATTTCAACCCACCTCAAATCGGTTCGGTTCGGGTTAGAAATCGGGCTAATAGATTACACATGTTATCAATGCTAGTTAAAGTTTTGTTCACCTGAATTTCTAAAATAATAAAAGTAATGATAATTATAAAAACAATAAGTACCAATAAAAGTTCTACATAGCTCAAAAGTGGAGGATAAGTTTAGTAATTGATTCGTTTTTTTATTTTTATATTTTTGAACAATCGATGTCTTCTGCAAGTCAAAAAGTGAAAGCTAAGTAAAATTATTACAGTAAATTATGCAAAATAGAAAAATGAATATTATAGTCTTACTTACCTTCTTAGTTGGCTTCCAATCAAAGCTACAAACATCTTAAGTTCTCAGTTGACCTGTTATGTTATTCTAAATCACCGATGCGAGCAAATATCTAAACAACCTATTTACGATGCAATATAACCAAATAATCCAAACACAATTTCACAACTAATTAACCAAATATATTTCTAAACCAAATAAATTCAAACAACATTTGACAACCAAATAGTCAAACAAATTTCCAAACTCAACACAATTTTATTCAAATATCTAAGCAATATGAATGAAATACACTCTCATAAATATATGTAAATACATATCTTATGAAATCGGGTCGGGTCGGGTTGACCGACCCCTAACCCAACCCAACCCATTTTAAAAATCGAGTCGGGTTGAACCCATTTTTTAAAAACTAAATTTCCAAAACCTCAACCCAACCATGGTATAAATCGGTTCGGGTTGATGCGGGCTCGGGTTGAACCCAACCCTATTTACACCCCTATTTTAGCTTAGTCCCAGCTTCTGATCCGGCACAACAAAATCGAATTCATGAACGTAAGTAGATAAGAACAAAGGAAACTAAGAAAGGATTAGATTTTTTATTTCTAAAGCACCGTTTGCAACGTGAGTATGTAAAGAGGCGGAGAAGTAATTAAAGAAATATTTTCGAAGAGTGTGAAAGTGATTTAATATAATTGAGTAAAGTGGAAATAAATGAAGTAAACAGGTAATTGTATGACCAAATAATTGGAATACAGAATTAAAAATGAAAAAATATTATAGTTAAATAATTAAGGTGTAAAATTATTTTCTTGACAGTATGCAGGAGAGGGAATTCTCCACCTTCCTACTCGCTATCTCCTTTACCGTGCTTAAATTTTTTTTTTTCATATTTGCAATAAATAATAACTTTACTTTTTATTTTTAATATTAGTTCTTATTCTCAATGTAAGCTTTAACGTATAAATCATCGTCATAAATCATTTTCCATTAGGTGGGGCTTTAACGTACAAATACACAATAATATTTTTTACCTGATTTTATTATCTCATTTTCTTCTAATTTTACCATCCTAAACCGTACGGATGCCTCAACCGATAGGCACACCTTGCCTATGCGGTTATTTTGTGACCGTCTAACACAAATAGTTTTATTATAATGCCAGAAATGACTAAATGGGATTATTGGGCGAACTGTGCCTGCTTTAAAATGATAAAATGACGTGTAAAGTACTTTAATGGAATTATTGGGTGACCTGTGCTTGCTTTAAAATGTGGGAAAATCATTTGATTCACTAGAATTCAATAATATATAAAATCGTTTGTGTTAAACAGGTTTCATATAAGTAAAAGCGTAAAACCCTGTATCAATTTAGAACATGACCTGTCTACCGTGCACATATAGTGCAACCAATGACGGGCCTTGGAGGATGTATATGAATTGCTATGGGTGTGTTTGCGAAATGAATCAATGATACAATTTTGTATAAAAAGTTTTTAGTGTGAAAGTTTTTGAATTAAGAGAAAATAATACAATATGATAATGATAATGATGATAAGTAGATAGAATAAAGTTAAAATAGATATATTAGTTGTATAAGTAGTTATACAGAAATGATTGAAATGTAACGTAGTTGAAAAATTTTGATTTGAAAAGTTTTTTTATTAAACAAACATGCCTTATGTAAAGATAAAGGAGCTACATATGAACAAATGAATGCTCTCTCTTCTACATAGAGGTGAGAATCGGGGCGAGTCAGGACAGGCTAAGGTGTGCTCAACATTGACACTACATTTTAAAAGTCGTGTTTGATCCTTATTTTTATACGGGGTTAGGACAAGGTTGGTTTAACCCTTCCTTTTTTTTAATCGGACAAAAAATAAAAGTCTAGTAGGATGATTTTAAGAATTTATGAACCTATTAAGTATAAAAATATGCCGATACTAAATTTAAATATTGTATGCTTCAACTTATTAATAATTAGTTAAAGTAAAAAATTATGTTTAAATAAAATATCAATATTAGAACAAGTTAATGAAACTGCCTCTTTTAGAAATTTTCCATAACTTAAGAACCAAGTTAGGTGGGTCGGTAGTAGGGGTGTAAATCGGGTCGGGTTGACTCGGGTTGGCACAAATACAACCCTAACCCACATTGTAAAATCACAACCCAACCCTACTTTCAACCCTACTTTTCACATCTTAACCCAACCCTATTTCAACCCACCTCAAATCGGTTCGGTTCGGGTTAGAAATCGGGCTAATAGATTACACATGTTATCAATGCTAGTTAAAGTTTTGTTCACCTGAATTTCTAAAATAATAAAAATAATTATAATTATAAAAACAATAAGTACCAATAAAAGTTCTACATAGCTCAAAAGTGGAGGATAAATTTAGTAATTGATTCTTTTTTTTGTTTTTGTATTTTTGAGCAATCGATGTCTTCTGCAAGTCAAAAAGTGAAAGCCAAGTAAAATTATTACAGTAAATTATGCAAATTAGAAAAATGAATATTATAGTCTTACTTGCCTTCTTAGTTGGCTTCCAATCAAAGCTACAAACATCTTAAGTTCTCAGTTGACCTGTTATGTTATTCTAAATCACCAATGCGAGCAAATATCTAAACAACCTATTTACGATGCAATATAACAAAATAATCCAAACATAATTTCACAACTAATTAACCAAATATATTTCCAAACCAAATAAATTCAAATAACATTTGACAACCAAATAGTTAAACAAATTTCCAAACTCAACACAATTTTATTTAAATATCTAAGCAATATGAATGAAATGCACTCTCATAAATGTATGTAAATACATACCTTATGAAATCGGGTCGGGTCGGGTCGACCGACCCTAACCCATTTTTAAAATCGGGTCGGGTTGAACCCATTTTTAAAAAACCAAATTTCCAAAACCTCAACCCAACCATGGTATAAATCGGTTCGGGTTGATGCGGGCTCGGGTTGAACCCAACCCTATTTACACCCCTAGTCGGTAGGTTAAAAATGGTATAAGAAAGTTCGGGATCCAGTTGGTTCGCTACAACACGCAATTTCAAAAAATTCTTAAATTCTCGACCCTCCTTGCTATGGTATAAAATAGTGCTGGGTCGGGGCAAGTCACGGGTTATTATGTTTGAAATTTTATTGAATCTTTAATTGATATGCCAATAAATAGAACTTCTATGAGCTCTCGTACAAAACCAACATATAATCCAAAAATTATACAATTAAAATACTCAGAATATAAGACACACTAATATATTATTATTGTTTTCATTCAAGAAAACAATAACTCACTGGAACTTCAAGAATGGTTTAGTTGAAAAGCTTGACAAAATGAAGGCTCAGGAGATGACGAGACAATGATGTAAATAGTAAGTACTAAGAAAGGGCTATGCTCCTGTGAATTCTTTTGTTTAATTTCTTCAATTTTAAATATCTAGATGGTCGATGAAAAATTTACTTCATCTATTGTATTTATTATTATTTACTTATCAATGAAACCCTTTTATTTGTTGAATGTCACTTTATATAAGCCTATTTATAAATCGACATAAAATAATTTAATACTAAATATTAATTTTAAGTAATATTTTCAACATCTGAACCATCTAAAATATTCTTATAATGTGAATAAATGATTTTAGAAAGTATTATTATATTATAATATGCATGTGAATGAATTTAAGCTTTTTTCCTAAGTTGCACATGAATATATCTATTTTTGAACAAATGTAGCTTATGCACATATTTGATGAAGATGAAACTTAGACTCTAGCTAAACAAATGATGTTAAAGATAATAAATATACTAAAAGTTGCATCAATCATAGATATGTTAAAAATGGATAAGGTTATATAAAATTACCGTCATGTAAAATGGTTACATAAAAGTTGAGCACACTAAATCCTTTAACATTATTAACGTTTGTTTTTCTAATGGCATGCAAATAATATGTAAAAAGACAGGGATGCTATGAACACTTTAAAAATAACAAATATCATATTAAAAGTTTGAACAGCGATGGGAACTAATTCACTCTTTTTATCTCACTGTGTTTTTAGTATGTATGCTGTGCCAACTAAACAGATCATCAATTCGCCATTCAACATGTTTCTTTAACACAAAAATATTTCAAACTAATATTTCTCAATGGGTGTGTTTGTTTTACCATAAAATTTTTCAAATTAAAACTTTTTACACTCTATAATTTTCATATTTTTAATTATTTTTTGACATATTCATATACAATTACTCTATTTTTCAGTCATTTTTATACAATCATCCTTATAACTAACATATCCATTTTAACTTTATTCTATCTGGTTCTCATTATTACATATATAATATCATATAATTTTCTTTCATTTTAAAAATTTTACAAATTTTTTTTTTAAGGTTTTTTTTCCACAAAAAGTTTTCACTCTATGCAATTATCATATTTTTAATTATTTGTTCATGTATTCTTATACAACTACCATAGTTCAATTATTTCTATATAACTTCCTACATAAATCATATATATATATGTTTTAATTTTATTCTTTTTGCTCCTCATTTCTTTCCCATCATATTGCATTATTTTTTTCCATTTCAAAAAAATTTATAGAAAAATTTTTATTAAATTTTTTTATCACTTTTCAAACATACTCTAAAACTTTTAATTGTCTACAACTATCATATTTTAAAATCATTTTCACAAATTCTTAAACAATTACCATATATTTCAATCATTTCTACACAATTATCTATAAAATTAACATATCTATTTTAACTTTTTTTTACTCTTTGTCATTACCTCCTCATATTATATAATTTTATCATAATTTAAAAACTTTTATATCAAAAAATTTTCATACAAAATACACAAAGAAGCTAAACGCAAAATTGTTGGTTTTTTACTCTTGTTTTTTTTAGCAGGCCAGGTGCCCCAGTCGACCAGAAGCACCAGATCCTTCTAACGGCGGAATCCTACAGTGTGCGTTATCTACCAGTCATCAACAGTAGCAACTACCAAAGTAGCAACGCAACCATGCCATAGTATCAAAAAGTCGGGATCGTCCAAACTATGAGGCCACAATCCGTAGGGAAGTGGCCGACATATCTTGTCAATTTTCTGTCGCCAATACTGACCGCGCGGTCCAGTTTTTGTGATCCGGACAACACTTATCCCGTCCCAAACGCACATTTATTCCCCTGTTTCCCACTCCGCCCACGGCACTGTAATCCCGGTAAAGACCACGAGCCGACCACGCGCATAACCGGAAATATTCCATCCGTGCCGTCCAACATGTCGGACGTGATCCAGACGCAAAAATGGATGGCTGAAATAAAGTCATTCGAAAGGCCCACCCGAATAAGGGAAACCTCGAGACGAAGAACGTCTAACTAGTGCTTTTGAATACAGAAGAACACGCGCCCCTCAAACGCCCAGACAAGTCAACAATGTGATGCGTCTTCGGCGCACCACAAAATATTTCCACGCGCGCGTACGCATTGGATTTCTGCATTCCTCCCCATCCCCTGTATTTCATTTCACGGAATCGGCGTTTCGGCGCTTCGTCTCTCGCTCTCTGAGCTGAAGAACAATGCTTCTGGGAGCTGCAGCCGTTGCTTCTCTCTCTGCAAACGGAGAAACGCTCGGAAGTGGTTTCCTCTCTTCTCCGCTCCCTCGAGCTCCGAATTCTTCTTCTTTGGATTTGCGGTCTCTGCAGCGAAGGTTGGGAGATGGAGTGGCAGCGATGGCGGCTAAAGGAACAAACAACCGCCCGCTGACGGGCGTAATCTTCGAGCCCTTCGAAGAGGTGAAGAAAGAGCAGCTGATGGTGCCGTCCCTCCCGCAGGACTCCCTTGCTCGCCAGAAGTACTCCAACGACTGTGAGGCTGCCATCAACGAGCAGATCAAGTAGGCCGGCATCTTCATCTTTCTACTTTCCCTTGATACCTGTTTTCACTTCGAATACGAACAAAGGTGGAGTATTTTTGTGTTGATCGGAACTGTTGATCCGGTCTATTGAGTGGAATGAAAGGGATCTGTCCTGGCTGTGGAGTTTGGATTGAGTGACCGTTGACTGTATTTGTGTGATGTATCTTCTGACTAGAGAAGTATGGCCAGTATCATTAATGTTTTTTTTTTCCTTTTTTTCCGGCAAGTGTGTGTTCTTATATTGGTTCAAATGTTTTATCTCCGTCCTCCCTTCCCTTTCTATATCATTTTCTTTAAAGTAGCATCATTTTTGTAGTTGATTTCGACTGTTTAATTCGTTGTATGATCTATATGTTCCTGAATTTTTAATGGAAAACCAGTCGGTCTTCATTTCAAAATTTTCCCTACTTTGTAATATTCTAATCGTAGAGGTGGTTGTTGAAACTGCAGTGTCGAGTACAACGTCTCTTACATCTATCATGCTATGTTCGCTTACTTCGACCGTGACAATGTTGCGCTGAAGGGCCTTGCGAAGTATATATCATAGACATTCATTGCTGTTCTATTTTGTGGTTGTCATGTTATTCAAACTGGCTCACCATATTTTATTTCCAGGTTCTTTAAGGAGTCAAGTGAAGAGGAGAGAGGACATGCTGAAAAACTAATGGAATATCAGGTGTTCTTCTGCTCCTTTAGGATTAATCCTATTTATGCCTTTCCTCTGTCTACAAATATAATTATTGTGCACTGAACTGCATGGGGAAGGGTGCCTATTCTGTGGTTAATCTCAATGACAATAACGGTCAGTCGGATGTTAAATCTTTTTTGGTATTTTCGTTTGCAAAGGATCTATTCTGAATGCCAATGTCAAATTATCAGGCCTTCAGTTTTCTTGGATACCATTTATTTATATGCTGCATATTCGGATTGTTCTTCCTTGTTTCTCAACGTGGCTAGGCCATAGACAAATCTGGGGGTGCACATGAGTGTATTCATCAGGTGTAGTAGTTTTGATCATCAAATATCATGTGCTTATCAGGTTTGAAATTTGTTATCTGATATAAATGAGTGATCATAGAACAGCTCATTTGTTGTATTATCTGCAACCTGACTGTGTCTGTTTGCATATTGGTCTCATCATGATTCCCACAGGAGGAAGTTGGTTTCTTGGTGATCACCAAGGAGGGTCTGAAAACTGCTTTGACTACTTACCTTGTTTTTTATGAAATGGTTTTATCATTAAATTATAAAATCAGTTTAACTATTTGACTTTGAAAATTTGACCTTTTGATATCTTGTCGCGATACCTGTAGAACAAGCGTGGAGGAAGAGTAAGGCTGCAGTCAATTTTGATGCCTATCAGTGAATTTGATGACCTTCAGAAGGGAGATGCACTATATGGTAAGTTTGTTCTTTGCGGTGTTATTTTGCACTTGGTTCTTTTTATCTATGTTGATTAATAAGTATGCATACTGACATGCATATATTATTATTTGTTCAGTTTATATAGTTGCATGTTTGCCTTTGGAGATATACATATAATGGTATTTGCCTTTGGATATTTGGATTCATATCTGTGTTGGCCTGGAGGTCTGCCATTATAGATGTTCTACCTACTGACAGTTTGGGACTGATTGCTTAACCATGCAGAAATTAGAATCATTCTTGACTCTTGTTACTTACTATAGTTAAGCTTGTGGTGCACCAATTTCAAAGAAACAGGTTCTTCCTATTTCCATTTTATGATCTGGATATTCCATTTAGGGCTATGATCTTGTTAGCCCGGCTTATCTTAGCCTGGGCTTATATTTATGCATATATATATAATATTTTTTATGAAAATACTTTTCGAAGTTTAATTTGTGTACCAGATTTTACAATTTTTAGATGTGTGTATATATTTGATTCAAAAATTAACATTTTTGACTGAAACGCCCTCTAAATGTTGATTTTTGAAAATAAAATATATATGCACATATTCAAAAATTATAAAATTTATTATATGAATCAAATGCACTTGGAAAAATATTTTCATAAAAAAATAAAGATACCTTTTCGCTTGGGCTAACAGGATTATGACCGTTCTGCTTATTACTTATTTGTCTATGGATGTGTAATCATGAAGATGTGCTTATTGGCATACCTTTTAAATGATTTTATTTTTTTCTTCAGCTATGGAACTTGCTTTGTCTTTGGAGAAGCTGACAAACGAGAAGCTTCTACATCTACATGCTGTAAAATACCTGACATCTCTATCCCATACAACAATATGCTCGCTCTCTCTCTCTCTCTCTCTCACACACACACACACACACACACACTCATCCATGCTTAATATTGTGTTGTTTTGTGATGACCAGGTAGCGCAACGTAGCAAGGATGCACAAATGGCGGACTTCATCGAAACTGAATTTTTGGCTGAACAGGTAAAGTTTGTTTCTACTGCTTTCCTTTGCTTGGGTTTCATTCATGTATTGTAATCCTTGTATTTCTCGCAGCAAGTCATATTTCTCTACGGGATTTTCGTATTCACTTCTTGTGGGGCACCATTATTTTTGTCTGGACTGGAGGCGTCCCTGTCCATACTGGGTCATTTGCTGAAGGGTATGGACAATAGAACACTGCTAGACAAGATATTATAGGCTTAAGGTTGATACGAAGATCTGTGGGCCTTAAGAGTGATGCATGGTCTCTGACTTGCATGTATATTGAGGACTGGTGTAGGGCACTGTTTGGTTTAGGACCGCTAATATTAATATTTCTAGTGTCTTGATGGATGGGATACCAATCCAAGTATTTTACCAAATCTGACTGCGAATGCTGTCTCAACAGTCTTCTGATGAAATTTTTTTTTTTTTTTGTGATGAAACTGTCTCAACAGTCTTGAATAGTGCTTTGATACATCATGATCCCATTAGCAGATTTTATTGCTCTGATCCAGTTAGCTTGAATGATGTTAGATATGATTGCAATAACAATGGGGTGACGATTTCAGGTTGATGCTATAAAGAAAATATCTGAATATGTTTCTCAGTTGAGAAGGGTAGGCAAAGGACATGGTAAGACTCATATTGAGATCTGTACTATTCGTTTGTTGTCTATGGGTCATGGGACACTGGAGATCGCTTTCGCCGTACTTGTTTTCATGACACAGGGCTGTGGTTCTGTTGGGTCTTTTGCAGGAGTTTGGCATTTCGATCAGGTGCTTCTCGAAGAAGGCGCTGCTGCTTGATTCTCAGAAGATGGCTTTAGTGTTTTTGCCTTAGGGGTTAGTCCGGAAGGGATTTCCTTGCTCCTTTCTCATTGTCCTCCACACCCCCCACCTCCCCCCCTCCTCCTCTTTTAGAACCCAATCAGACCTGGTCGATGTTACATGCTTGGGGATTTCACTAAGAATGAATCATCACAACTCGACTCTCAATCAAAGTTGTCTTTTTTTCCTCCCAAAAAAAAAAAAAAAAAGAATTTAGATTTTAGATCTCTCTGTTTAGAGATTGATGGAAGTAATTGAGTAGCATTTGAGGATCTCCCTCCCGATATACCCGATCCCAAAGCCATTTTACAGCTTCTTGAACAACTTGGTGAAAAGTATGTGAGGGAAGTTTGACAGTTTCAGTGCTCCCTATGAACACTATATGTACATATGTGACTATCGAGTTACGGTACAAGTCTTATGAAATAATCAAAAACCTGTTTGCCTCGAGTTCTAAACCTATGGGCCCCGACAGGTGCTTGTGGCAGCTCTTCGTGTGATGTATGTATTTTAATGCTGTGGTGTGGCATGCCAAGAAGCAATATAGGGGATGATATCACTTAGAATAAATGTTATAAGATTGAAATAAATATAAGGTGATTGAAAGCATCAGTAATTAAAAAATAAAGTTGTTAACGAAAGTATGTATCAAATCAAGCACTGTTGGGTGGAGCCCTTGGGAATTTTATTATTAGTATTATTATTATTATTATTTTGAAAATGAACCCTTGGGAATTTAATTCAACGGAAATCAAGTCTATATCGATCATGCCAAGTACCTGATATCCAGCAACATGCAAACGGAATAAAATGCAATGTAATGTGAAAGTCGAATGAATTAATTGTCTAATTACTTTTTTCAAATTCATTTTCAACCTATATTTTAATTGTTTTTTAATATATTTTTTTATACAAGTACAACTAGCCTATATGTTCCTACTTTATTTCTATTTTATCTTTATTATATTACATTGTTTTTTCACTTTTCAAAATCAGTTACATTCCCACCGTTACTCAAATCAAATGGCAAACACTTGACTCAAATTCCTTATGGCCTTGGCACCTATGAACCAGGAGCGCTCATATCATAATGAAACTCGAGATGGAGAACCCACGCCTCTGGCGGCGGGCTTAGATGGTGCTCTGTCACACGTACGTTCGTTGTGTCTGAATTAGTTACTCTCGCGATATCCCTGCACATTGTTTGACAATTCTTCTTTTCAAAGACAACCGACGGGATGTGATCTATCAGAAGAATAATGCGGTAAAAATCCATGTTTTCGTGTGCACATCAACTGGTGTTGAAGAATTGAAAGGTTCGCACTGTACAAAAATGGATTATTTAAAAGACCATGATCCTCCTCTCACTTCACTGAAGCCGAGAGAGGGATGTCTAAACAAAACGAACAGGTTTGGGGTTTTCTCGAAACATCTTAGGGGATCAAAAACATGGAGTAAACCGGGATATCAAGGCCATCGATTCAAGTTGGCCTTACGCAAAACCTCCAAGAAAACCATCTCCTGGGATTGCTAGTGGCCTGGGGAGGAGGACAAGAGGAGTTGATCATATCCCACATCACTTGGATATCATTATATCCACTGCATGATTCTATCTCCTTGCACAGCTTCACCAATCCATGCTCTTCTCCTGCTCCTGATGCCCACCATCGTAAACCAAATGAGTGAGTGAGTGAGAGAGAGAGAGAGAGAGAGAGAGAGAGAGAGAGAGAACACCACCTTTGGTCTTGTGGGCGATGCCCAGCATCAAAACCTTCCGGGGGATGAATGTGAAGACCTTCTTCCACCAGCTCCATCTTTCCATCTCCTTCCATGCTTCTCCTGCGACATTCCCTTTACTCCTTTTATTCTACCAACCATGGATTAAAATAAGGGGAAACGCGAAGGAAGGCAAAAGGAAGAGCATCCCACGTACAATGAAAGCAACGTATGGAGATCAAGGACTGAAAGCATCCAATTATCTACTCGCATGTCTGCTCATTACTTTTTGTGAATGACAACACCTGTCCCTTAATTGGACATCCTTCGGTGGGGCCCTACCTCATATTTATCACCACAATACGTCGAAGCTGGGCTGCTGCCTGCTGCTCTCAAGGTTCATCTCATCTTACTGGTTTTAAGCAGACCCCATCAAGGCAAAATGCAAGTATTTGGTGGCCCTTCTCATGCACACTTGATGTGGACCGCCTAACCTCTTTTTTCGGTAATCATTTCGAAAAAAATTACTGCTTTAAAAAAATCTGGATTTTTATATCAGTGCTGACACCAAATCATATGCCACTAGAAAAAATTGGCTGACTGCATGCCATAAAATCTCATTTTATTCAATCGTTAATCACAATTCTGCTTTAAATATTGTGAAAATTTTATGAGGAGTCCTCTTCGATTGGAAGACCTCTGAAAATAACATTAATTACGTATCTTAAGTTTTCTCGGCAATTGTTCTAGTTGTTACTGTTATAACCATTCCCCCCCACATGTTGCGACTATAATATATGATAACGAAAGGCTATCATTGTTGTGGCATGCCCAAAGGTTGGCCACTGACAATGAGATCAAGAGTTATATTTTAAAAAATATAGTTCGTATTCTTATATTAAAAATTTTCATTGTGTTTGACAGAGAATTGTTTTCGAAAAAAATGATTTAAATATCTCGCGCATAAGATCAAAATTTTGGTCGTTTTTGGTCTTACATGGGCATGATGATCGTATGAATACAGAGAGAGGATATTGAAGGGATACAGACTCGAAGCATCATCCAAAGAAAGAGACAAAGCAGGATTGCTTCTCCTTGGACTTTGCATCTCTATCTTCTTCTTATCCTAGGCTTTTTTTTAGTAGATTCTCTACGCAACGGACTGCGAATGGTTTGTTTGGAGCCCTTTGGTCAATGGTGGTTGGGATGCATTAGTTTTTATGACAAGAGGCTATACACATGTTCCAGCCAAGAGGCGATAGCTTTCGATGATTAGAACCATTCATTTGATGGATCACATAAGGAAATGACATACCCAACCTTTTGATTTCGGATGTTATATTTGCACCCATTTTTTAAAGCATTTTTATCCTTACGAAAAACGAATTAAGTCCAAAAGCGTGGTCAGGCAAATTTTTTTAAAAACTTTGCTTTTGTGCAGTACATTATACCTTGTTGAAAGTACAAAAAAAAAATAAATAAATGAAAATTTAGCCAAAAAGGCGTGAAGGTGGATGACCAAGTGATTGACTCGAAGGTGTGTAAGGTGAGAGTTTCAGGGTTTAAAGTTAGAGAAAGACATTTGTTTCATTTGCCCCTCTTTTGGAATTGTCTTCTAATAGTTGTCTATCACCTAAGGAGGCAGCAGGATAAAAAAAAGCCTGAAGTTAGCTGAACTTGGGTAAAATTAAATCTAATTCTATTTGTAAAATCATAGTAGCATCTTAAAAAATCTTGAATCATAAATTTGAAATTCCCAACCAGCCCCTAATTTAATGCTAAGGATAATTGTTTTTTATTTTGAACCAAGGATAATTGGATTGAATATGAGCTGAATAGCTGATGACTAAAAAAAAAAAAAATCTGAATTTTCAATCCTGATTGTAATCCATTTTCATTTTGAAGTTATTGCAATCAAATGTTTTATGTCAAATGCAGCATCAAAAATGTCAAAAATACATATTTTTCAAAAGGGAATGACTAAGCTGGATAAAAAAATAGGAAGCGTCTATCAGAAATAGATTAGCTCGGCGGTGGTTATAGTCATTCAAGTAATTCAAATATATTTGAAAATAAGCGAGCTGAGAGAGCTTGCCAACTGAAATGCGAATAGTTAAATGGCGAGTCCGAAGTTGACTCCCAGTAAAAAATATCCGTTTATTCTCAAGAAAGCATGGCATTGTTATTGGAACAGTGCCATAAAAAAAATTAACATAAGAAAGATAATGTTGCACATGCTACCAACATATGCGCCGTTCGACCAATGAAAACCTTAGCTTGGCCGTGGACGTTAAGCAGTTCTAAATTCAAGGCATCTGCTTTTGGATTAGTTCCATTCCTCTAGATCAATGCGCTGAGGAATACCAGTGGAACAATGCCTTCGTCTTCCAAATGACTCTTTTTTACAGTCGTGGATTAAAATCATTGAAGCGTTCTAGTCACAAAGAAATGGTTCTCCCGTAATTCCTTTCATTGAGGTTGGGTGATTACAAATCCTCTCTCTGTCTATGATTGAAATTACACGGGAGATGTTCTAATGGATAAAATTTCAGCCCATCCGCTATCTTATTCCTCTCACCCTTTTACGTCAGCTAAGGAATCTAGCCATCTTTTGTGTCAAAAGAGCCTCTTTCCTACTATTACCACTACTATTATTCTTATTACTATTATCATTATCCTAAACGAAAATGTTATAAAAGTGGTTAAAATAAAATATCTTCGACCCCCTAATACCGAGAAATAGCTCTGTTATCCGATTTTCGTCTGATGTAAGTGAAACCTATAAATGGTTGAAATTTCAAATATAACATAAGTAAACTGATTTGCGAGTTTGCCAATGATGGATGATGGTTGACGTTGAGACGAGGGAATTCACCTTTTTATTTTATTTTTATTTTTAAAGAGGCTTGGATGCTTATCTTGGGAAGTATGATAACATGACGCATGGAATGCTGCTGGGCTAGTCGTTTTATGTGAAGATGTGATAAGCATTCTCCACAGCCTCCATATTCTGCCGCTTTCCACCGTATTCTTGTTTGACCCCTCAAAAGCCTGGATTACTCCCACGTGCCATGTCTAACTGATTTACAGTTTGGATCTCCTTGTCTTTCAGTGCCTTAATACCTCGGATTCTCTTCCACTCAGATGCATCAGAGCTGCACATGCATGCATCTATCGAAACTTTAGATATTATTTTCTGGTCCTTCTTGGACTGGCTCGAAGCTCTCTCTTCCGTGTCAATATTAACTTTGGATAGAAACTTTTTACTAGACTGATGTTTTTAAAAACTGTTAGTGAAACTCATTGTTACTTACAGTTTTAAATCATAACCGCCCAAATATTCAAATATGTTTTTGCATGATGTTTCAAAAATTATCACTATTTTAATAATCTATAAAGACAAAAGCAATAGTGTCAGTAAAAAAATGAACAGTGACGATTGTCTCAATATTAGTCAAATCTTTCTCTTCGTTTATTTGTAAAATATAAAGATAATATTTAATTTACTTAAATTATCAACTACTCTAGCGTATAATATACTAAATACTTTAATATCAAGTCAATTTATTTTAACATAACTTAGAACGATGACATGGATATCATAATTTAATCTAAAATTTTCACAATTAATTTTGGAATTTTAGATTAAAGGAATATATACATACCCGATGCACAGCTTTTTGTCAATCTATTCTTCTTTTAAAATTTTAAATAAATTCAAAAGTAATATCTCCTCAAATCACACTTTGTTACTTAGGCTTCCTATATATTTAGGATGTGTTTGTTTATCAACAAAACTTTTCAAATTAAAATTTATCAAGTTAAAAATTTTTACTCTCCACCAACTACTCTATTTTTAATTATTTTTTCACATATTCATATATAACTACTTTACTTTTTAACTATTTCTACGCAACTATCATAAACTAAACTTTCTATTTTAATTTTATTCCCTATACTCTTTAATGTTACTCCTATCATATTATATTATCTTCTTCTATTTCAAAACTTTTTAAATCAAAAATTTTTTATTTACAAGTTTTATCATTTTGCAAATACACATTTAAACTAATAATTTTAAATATAACGAGGAGATTGAATCTTTTATCATCTACGGGGTGAGTTCATGATGGTGATATTATTAAAATCTTCAATGGTGCTAAACCTATATAAATATTTCCTTGTATTAGATTAATTTAAAATTGTTAATATATTTCCTTTAAAAATTTAAATCCCTTAATATATAATAAATTATTATTTAACATTATCATAACAAAATTTTAATCATGAGTTACTTGTTCTAGACTAAATTAATTATTGAATTCATACATATACATATGAGAAAATTTACTTGCTTTTGCATGTAAGTAGACTATACTGAAGTTTTTGGTATAACTGCATCCATTTTAGCCCATGTAAAATCTACACCACTCGTTACGTTTAGAATTATTTGTATAAAATCTCATAGGTTATTTTTATTTAAAATCTGACTTCTAAATGTGCTAGGTGCTCGAGATTTGTAGCATTTTCAATTCTGATTTAGAGGTTCTTGGAGAGGCATAATTGTTTAACAAGTTAAGTATCCCCAAGTATTTTGAAAGATCTTCCCATATTCTCATTTTTTGATGGAAAGTAGAAATTCGGGTTATGTCTTCTAGTTTTTCACTGGAATTCTCCCATTTTGGCTCCTCATCCTCTTTGAGTTTTCCTGTCACCAGGCTTAAGTTTCACATTTCTGATTAAAAGCCTTTAAACTGTAATTTCTTATTCAATCATTGCCGAATTATTGTTTCATTGAGAAGAGTTTATATGTAGTCAAGATTGAATAGATATACACACACATATTTTTTTCCCATCCTTATAAAATGAGAAAAATATAAGAAATTCATTTCGTTGTCATTAGCAAGCAACTATCAATTGGAGAAATTTGATGGACATCTGAATGATTAATGATTTGAGGGATTCTTTATTTGTGTTCTAGTAGTAAAGGATTGATGAGTTACCATGCTTGTACACGTATAGAATTAATGTGGTGGTACATTTTTCTTGGTAAATTGTTATGGCCCAGAGCTTGTACTTGAACTTGTAACTTGCGGCTTAATTGGATAGAAATGTTGGTGGTGTACAATTAGTTGCAGCCTTGTAGGTGAATGAGTTGCATATGTAACAAGCTCACTCAGTTGAAGAGAGAATCATATTGAGCCATTCTTTGAGCTGGAAGCTTGGAAATCAATAGATGTGTTCATTGGAATGCCGGTTAAGGCCACCTTTGACTAGCGTTTATGCAGGTAAATGATGTGAATGGAACGATTATGGTAATATTAAAATAAGAATAAAGTAAAAATATATAAGATATTGTATGGAAAGTAGGAGAAAATAATTAAAAATAAGATAAAAATAATAAGTAATATTGTTGGATAATTAATGACATTTATTTTTTACATTTACTTTTTGCATTTCCTCACTCTCGTTCAATCCTAAGTTTTTTTTTATGAGAATCCTAAAAAATTTTAAACTCACTTTTAGGTTGTTTGTAGGGGTGTAACTCAGGCTTATGAAATTTGGGTTTAACTTGACCATAATCTTATTTATAAAACATTTACCCTAACCCTATTTTTAAAATATTGGGTTTGGGTTGAAATTTAGATTGGTGAATTTACATTTTATTTAAGAGTAATAAATTTAATTTTTTTTATGAAAATATAATAATAATAAATTATATAAGTAAATATAATAATATATAATCAAACTACAAATTTTTAAAAAATATAGTAGTATAAAGAATATTTCTAGAAGAAAATTTAACATAAAAAACAACACAAAGAAAGAAAATTAATGAATATAAAAGTAAATGATCGAAATAAAAGATAAATATAAATGAAGATAATATACTTTATTTATAATATAATTAGAATATGCCAAACATGTATCCAGATATAAATATAAAGATCATAAAATATAAAAATATAAAGAAATATTATTTAAATATTACATATATAATATATTCTATAAAAATAATATTACATGTATAATATATTCTAGAATAAGTATAAAATAGGAAATCGAACACGCGTTTTTCGAGTTTGGGTTCATTTCAACTCTAACTTTATCATATTTGTAAACCGAGTTCTTCGAGTTTAGGTTATAAAAAAGTAAATGTCAACGTTGTTGGAATTCAGGTTGGGTAAGCCAAGTTCGGGCTCAACTTGGCCCAAGTTGCACCAAGCTTTTTGCCGTTTGAAGCCCCTTTTATAGTCCATGGAGCTATTAGCTCCGCGCCACTCTCAACTCCCAACAACACTATTTATTGTGCTTTTAGTCCCAACTCCCAACAACACTGTTTATTGTGCTTTTAGTCTTGCTATGAATTGTTCCTAGGCTAATCTGCTTCCCGACTATTGACATCCTCTCATCGTTAATCATATCTACATTCCCATCATCATGAATTTCGTCGTAAATAAATATATAAATATTTTTTAAAAGTATGTTTGTTTAACAATAAAATTTTTCTAATTAAAGCTTTTCAATTTAAAACTTTAAAATCTCTACTCTTATACTATTTTTAAATTATTTCTTCATTTTTTTATACAACTATTATACTTTTCAATCATTTTTACCCAACTGTCTATATAACAAACTTATTTATTTTAATTATTCTCTTGACTTCTCATCATTACTCATATTATATCACATTATTTTCTTAAAAAAATTTTATCAAAAAATTTTATAACTTCATAAACACGCACACTCTGTACCAAAATACAATGAGAAGCAGATACGAAAATGAGGAGTGAGAGCAAGGTGCTGGTTTAATTCCGAATAAAGGAAAAAAAGTAGCTTAATAAAAAGGCGTTTTCAGAGCAAACGTGCAAAAGAAAGCTAAAAGTGGGGGGCCGAACATCATTATTCATGATTGGATTAGAATTAGGCGAGTTAGGCGAGTTAGAGAAGAGGAGGGAGACGGGGAGAATGGCGGAGCAAGGACGAAGAGTGTGCGTGACTGGAGGTAGCGGCTTCATCGGATCATGGTTGGTCCGCCTTCTACTCGATCGAGGATACACTGTCAATGCAACTGTCCAAAATCTCAGTACTCTCTCTCTCTCTCTCTCTCTCTCTCTCTCTCTCTCTCTCTCTCTCTCTCTCAGCCTGCCTTGTAGCTATGAATTCACTCTCTGCTTTTCAGACGACGAAAGAGAGACGAAGCATTTGCAAGCCCTAGAAGGAGCGGAATCGCGTCTCCATCTCTTTCAAATCGACCTCCTCCATTACGACTCCCTCCTCCCTCCCATCAAAGGAACTGTTGGCGTCTTCCACTTAGCCTCCCCCTGCATTGTTGATCGCGTTCAAGATCCTCAGGTTTACTTTTCTTTTCTCCTCTCGACCTCCACCTGCCCTTCTTACCCTACTCTCTCTCTCCGTTGATCCTTGCCTAATTTCATGAATCTTTCACTTGCATTCTGTTGCGTAGAAACAACTCCTCGATCCAGCCGTCAAAGGGACATTGAACATACTGGAAGCAGCCAAGCAAAACGGCGTGGAGCGTGTTGTGGTTACCTCATCCATTTCGGCGATCATTCCCAGCCCAGGGTGGCCCGCGGATGTCGTCAAGGATGAGGATTGTTGGACTGATGTGGACTACTGTGAGCAGAAAGGGGTGAGTCTTCGAGACATGATGCAACTCCTAGTGTTACATGCCAAATTCACTTTGGAGTTTGGACAGTTCTGGTAGGATGGCCTTGTTGATAAAATCACCTCGAGTCTCAAAACATTCAGCATTAAAGGGAGGACATGATAGAAACTGCTGGGGCTCGCCAGATCTATCCCAAAATGACAACCCAAACACACTTCAAGAAATGTGGGATTTGTTTAACACAAAAAATTTGGTCTTTCATCCTATCTTTGAAATTCCAATAACTGAAATCACTATGGAGCCCCTGTGTGAAATTGTTCGTTTGGGATTTTTCACATTAGGTTTCGACTGTGTAATAAACCGCCATTTCTCTTCTTGATAAATGGTTAGTGTAACGTATGCATGAACAACTTTGTGTACTTCTACGCTTTTGTGTGTTAGATAGCTGACACCTAATATTGAGAGCTAATAGTACCCTTTCTCTTTTGTGAACTAGTTTTGGTATCCGCTTTCAAAAACATTGGCTGAGAAAGCTGCATGGGAATTTGCAAAGGAGAAAGGAATGAATGTTGTTGTTGTCAATCCAGGCACCGTCATGGGTCCTGTCCTTCCACCAACTACGAATGCCAGCATGCTTATGCTTATGCGTCTCCTTGAAGGTGCTACCATCTTAGTCTAGCGTATACAATGGTTCTTAGAGTTAAATGCATGAATTTTTTTTTTTTTGGTATTTGGTGTTCAATCACTGGAACCTATTAGCACGTCCCATCTCTCAGCTATAAATATAATAGTATAAAAAATTTTTCTTGCACTGTCCCGATGGCTTAATAAAAAGTCAAGTTGTTGATTTGGTGAGGACAAGATGCGTGGTCTGGAAATGCATTCACTTCCCAGTTGGTAAACATGGCCACTTTAAGTTTGTGTTGTGTTACACATTGTGATAATTGCTTTTATTTTATTCAATCCTCGTCTAGTCATAATGTATATGGTGCTTGAAATGAAGACTTGAAGAATTGTCCACAGGAAACACTGAAGAATATGAGAATTTCTACATGGGATCTGTTCATGTGAAAGATGTCGCATTGGCTCATATACTTGTGTATGAGAATCCATCTACATCAGGAAGGCATCTATGTGTGGAAGCAATATGTCATTTCAGTGATTTTGCTGTTAAGGTTGCAGAACTCTATCCAGAATACAAGATCCCAAGGTAAAGAGTTTGGCCTCACTTCCTTGCCCTGATATGAGACTATGACTTAAATGAAACTGTAAGACCTGTTAAACTTGCATATGGATGCTAGAGTTAGGTACTATGTGACTCTCGGCTTGAAGGCTTCCCTGTGAAGAACTTGACTCAGAGGAAGACCAAGAAGAAGGGAAGCAGATTAGGGCAGTGTGTATACTACCCTGTGAGGGCAGTGGATGGGCCCCATGCTCCCAAGCCAGCAGCCAGCCTCTTTGATGGCGTGGAAGCATGAAGGCCATGCACTGCCGCTTCAAGTTAGTGGAGACACTGTCCTAATCTGGTTCCAAGAATAACCTAGTTAGAAAATTAACTAATAATTCTCATCTTTGAATATCCATTTCATATTTTTCTTGCAACCAAATTCCACATGACCGAATGGCTGAGGGGATTGATTATTTAGTATGTTTGACCCTACTTACCAGCATACTTGATGTTTTGAATCTCATATTTTCAGTATGAACTTGATAATTCAGTTGCAAAGAGCAGTACAGTAGCTCTCCCAAATCTGAATGTGGTGTGACTGATTACATTTCTGTTATGTAGGTTTCCTAAAGACACTCAACCTGGGTTATTGAGGGCTAAGAATCCAAGCAGAAAGCTAATTGACTTAGGTCTACAGTTTACTCCCATGGAGCAGATCATCAAAGATTCTGTGGAAAGCCTAAGGAGCAAAGGGTTCATCTCTTAAATGTTTGTTTTTTTTCCTGAAGAACAGTTACTGCAGGGAACGCAATTCCTTGTTATCCAGTATCCATGTTTTGTAACATGATGACTTTTGGAAGAATTTTGTGACTTTCTGTGTTGTAACATTAGTTCAGTGATGACAGCCACTATTTCATACATTTGCTTCTGGTCTTTTTCTCCGTACATGATTCCAAATGGTTACACTGATAGATTGTTCTTGAAAACATTACGTAGCACTGACTGAGTTCCTCTGAGCCCTTGTAACCGCTGCCGTTGCCATATGATTCTGTTACTGTTTCAATGAAGGAAAAGTACACGTTTTCAAGAAACAGCATGAGAAAAAAAAATGTTAGACTCAAAAGCAATCTTTCAAGAGGTTTACCTCTTGACGTGAATTTTGGGATGTACGGGGAATGAGAAAGTAAATATTTTGAAAATTTTAATTAATATGAAATGATGAGGATAAAATTGGAATAAACAGGATAGTTGCCAAAAAAAAAAAAAGATTAAATTGTAGGGGTAAAGTTTGAAAAAATAAGATTATTGATAGTTAAATAATTATGAGAGAATGCGTTGGAGAAAAATCATGGGAAACCATGGAGAATGATGAACAAACGTGCACTTAATTAATCTGTTTGACGAGTTGAAGTATCTTCGTAACATACGGTCGGTCCAATCAATATCTATGATAAATATGGATCGAATTCGATGGTAAGGTTGCAATACGATGAGATCCAGAGATCCAAAGCTCCAACTATCATAGGTTTTACTTTGGGTTGTATTTATTTCCTGGAGCTGGAGGATAATTCCCGGATTCCATTCCATGAAATTCATCTCGCAACAATGGGTAAGACAAATACAGAGTGCTTGAGATATTCTTTTGGGTAAGAGTTCTGTTTGCGTTCAACGTCGAACGGACCACAGAAGACATCCTTGCTGGGGAACTTCACGTGAACATATAATAAGACGATTGGCAGGTTGCAATTTGCATGCGTGGACAGACAGAGCTGCTGTCATGCAGTGCAGGCAAATAAATCTGAGATCCCACACTCTTAAGAATTTTTTTTAAATTTTTTTTTTTTCTGTGGACCCTGCAACTAGCAGGATGTTTAGACTGCTTGGAAAAGAGCGGTTAGAAAGGGCACCGGAGATACATCTACTACGCAAAATAATACACTACCGTGGTTATCAAATCATGTAAAAGCATTACCATTTCATCACTGAGTTGCATTAAAACTGCACATGTAATGCAATTCATGTTTTTGTATGTCAATCAATCATATCTTGTTTTATGGCTTGTCTCATACCTCGTTGTGGAGGAGAAAGGGAAGGGATAAGAATGTAAGAAACGCCTTCACATTATAGAATAATGTCAGTAGAATAACGTGCATTTCTGCCACATACGGTCGACGTATAGCAGAATAATGTCAGAAAAAATGCACCCCTGCCAGAATCGCTGAAATATAACAGAACAATATCAGGGGGGAAAATGTAGGATGTAAGAGTAAAAAAAAAAAAAAAAAAAAAAAAAGAGAGAATAGGCATCGATCATGTCCAGGGGCAGTACGTTGAATTTCACCACGAAGAAAATGTTGAGTTTGGGGTTTGAAATGATAAGTTGATAAATTCAATTCATGAATTGATCAAATTTAGTTTGTGGGATATGAGTATACGGTAATAAACACATCTATGTTACAGGAATTTGAGACCATAAATAAGTGACTGAGGATAAGAAGCTGAGAGAGAGAGAGAGAGAGAGAGAGAGATGGGCGAGAGAGGCACAGGTGAGAAAGTGTGTGTGACTGGTGCGAGCGGGTTCATCGGCTCGTGGGTGGTGCGTCTGCTTCTTCAACGTGGATACACTGTCAATGCCACTGTGCAAGACCTCAGTACGTACTGCCTCCTTTCTTTCCTTTTCCTTCAATTCAATTCGTTTGTTTCATTTTTTTTTTTTTTTTTTTTTTTTTTTTTTATTATATAAAAGAAAGATATCCTCTGCGTACCTGATGCATGCATCCGCCACCTCCATTCATTTTATTTTCACTGCACTCTGCATACATATATTTTCATGATTATCATTCCGTTAGCTTGGGCCAACGGAAACTTCTATTAACCTGGCGCGTAGGTATTGTTTTTAATTTTTAAAAAGTTTTAATGAAAATATAGGCTCAACTCTATTTGGATATATGCGTATTGGAGAAGACGTAGTTAAGATTTTCAAAAAATATTTTAAATCAAAAACAAGAGATTTGCTCTCAGTTAAATAACATCCCGATTTCGTATATTCATTTTCCTATATAAATCATGCAATTTGTTGCATGGTTTTCAATTTTTTTATTCAAATCATACGTTATATTTAAAACTATTTATTTAACCTAAATATAAAGGATCAACTAGATTAAAAACTTTTATAATCTAAAAATATTAAAAAATAATTATGAAGAACTTTTTATGCATTTACACTTGTCGGAAAATATACTGATCGAATTAATATAATTTTTGATATCATATAAATATCAATGGAGGAAAATATTATGGATATTGATCAACTTGGATTTAAAATAAAAATATATATAAAAAAGAAGAACCTATCTGATTTCACCATGAAACCGATTGGGAGAAAATCCTGTATAGTTACACACACACATATATATGTGCATGGAATCAGTAGTGCTTAATTTATTCAATCAAAAGAAATTGCAATTTAATTAGTTAAGAGTGTGTTTGGCAACAACAAAAAGTTGTCAATTTAAAACTTTTCAATCTAAAACTTTTTACTCTCCACAACTACCCTTTTTTTTAATTATTTCTTCATAGTTTTCTATACAACTACCTTACTTTTCAATCATTTCTACACAACTACCAAGACAACAAAACTATTTATTTCAACTTTATCCTATTTATTCCTTATCATTACCCATATCATATTACATCATTTGACAACTTCTCATATCTACAACTTTTCATCAAAAATTGTATTCATTTCCAAACACACCTTCAACTGTTGTGCGTTATCCCATGCAAGAATTTGGTGAAGTAATCATCTAGTGGAGTTTCTTCTTTAACTTTTTCTTCTTGGGGAGTTCATTCTCTGAAGTCACAACTTATAATTAACCCGAATTATTTATGTGTGTGCGCGCGCGTGTTTGTGTATTCCAAGAACCTTTGGGTACTTGTGTGTGCATTCTTTTTCCAAGTCTTTGGCTAAGCAGTCAAACATTTGTCAACTTTATCCTGCAATTCTTTAAATTACACATGGAAAATATGAATAGCCTTACTTTCTTACAGTAACAATTGAATACTGAACAATTTTGGCCATAAATTGTCTTTACGAAATTGGAACATTTGCTCCCATCGTGTCTATATCCATATATGTTAAGTAAAATAAAATTTTAATACTGAATCCGGTTTAAACCAAGCATCACGTTTTCCATTCTAAAAAAATCATTGAATTGAAAGTATTTGGAAAGAGAAGGATTAGATAGGATGGAAATAATGGAAGATTTTTCGCTTTAAGATGAGAAATTTCTTTATAAAAGTTGGGGAGTTCTGGGAGGGCTTCAGACATTAAATTTATTAATCGGTATCCGTCAACAATTTAATTTGGCACCATGGATGCATTTTTGAGGTTGAACTCGATGAATTTCTACAAAATCTTTGCTGACGGTCAGAAAATGAGAAAGAGACGGAACATCTGCGAGCTCTTGAAGGCGCGGATTCACGGCTGCATCTGTTTCAGATGGAGCTGCTCGATTATGAATCCGTTCTTGCTCCAATCCAACACACTGCTGCTGTCTTCCACTTGGCATCTCCCCTCACCATCAATCGAGTTCAAGATCCGGAGGTAGTGAAGAACAACAACTCACACACCATCTCTCTAATTTCTTACTTAGCTGATAGATTTATGTCATTTCAGCATTCGTTTATTTGTTATGGAATTTTTTTTTTTTTTCCCCTTCTTTTCTACCATGTTGCGCAGAAAGAGCTAATTGAGCCAGCCGTGCAAGGGACCGTGAACGTGCTGAAAGCAGCTACCACGTGCGGCGTGGTTCGGGTGGTGGTCACTTCATCAGTCAACGCCTTTACACCCAGCCCAAAATGGCCAGCTGATGCCATCAAAGATGAGAGTTGTTGGACTGACGAAGACTACTGCAAAGAAAATGGGGTGAGAATGGCACCCTCTGCCAATTCCTTGCACATTAGCTTTTCCATTCATTGATACCTGCAGGTTCATCGATTGTGATGATTAAACCTTACATCTATTTTACTCTTGAATTTGTGGGCTAGATATGGTATCCACTTTCCAAGACATTGGCCGAGAAGGCTGCGTGGAATTTCTCCAGGGAGAAAGGATTGGATGTGGTTGTGATCAATTCTGGCACCGCTATGGGCCCTATACTGCCTCCAACTATCAATGCTAGCATGAGCATGATCATTGGCCTTGTTCATGGTACTATCATTTTCTAACAACCAACTTGAATGCTCTTTTCTGATTGGATTACATATATTATTTCTGTATTTTCCCCACTATTGGCCTTAGTTCCTGCTACGGTCATGAGGTGGGTGAGGATGGTGAATACCTTCATACTACTTGGTATATACTGACTAGGAGCAATTTGACAGGATCCACTGAACCATATGAGCATTACTATATGGGATCCGTTCATGTTAAAGATGTTGCATTAGCCCATATTCTGGCGTATGAGAATCCTAAAGCATCAGGAAGACATCTTTGTGTTGAACGAATATGTCACTGGAGTGACTTTGCAGTAAGACTTGCAGAACTTTACCCAGAATACAACATCCCAAGGTAAAACTTCTGTTTCTTTTCATGCTTTCTTGTTCATTTAGATGAAATAAAAACCTGACGATACAAAGCTAGTGCACTGGCCCATTTTTGTTGCTCTACATATGATGGAGATGATGGGAAGAACAAAAAATGCTTGGTGTCCCATATCAATGGTCTGCCAATCTATTCTACAAAAACGGGGCATGAAATTCCAGCAACCAGGTAAGTGTTGCTTCTGTGGTTTTCTTCTAGAACTGCAACTAATTTAATTTAGTGCATGATGTAGCTTTCCAAAGGACACTCAACCGGGGATATTAAGGGCTAAGAATCCAGCCAAAAAGCTGATGGACTTGGGGATCAAGTTTACGCCAGTGGATGAAATCATCAGAGACTCCATAGCATGTTTGAAGAGTAAGGGCTACATCCCTTGAGATTGTTGGTTGGAGTAATGCCTCTGAAGAAAATACCTTCATGATATCTAAGAAGCTGTGCTTTCAAATCACATGCAGTAATAATTATGTTCTCCATGCAATATTTTCTTGTTTCAATGAACTTCTTCAGTAAGATACCTCTTGGACAATCTGCTTATTGCATTTGTGGAAATTAGTTGATGAAAGAGAGTCCACATATTCATCTTACATTAAATCTTATCCATTTCAAACACATTCCTGTAGGAGTTCTAGGCCTACTAGTTCATCCTACACTATTATTTTTTAAATATTCTGCTGCATCGTCAACTTAAGTCTTTTTTATTGCATTGAATTAATTCTATTTTTTCTTCTTTTCAACGTTGTCACAAGTAAATGAACTACTGATCCTACTTACAAAATAAAGAAGGAAATGCAAAGCATTCTTTCGCATTCATAATTGGATGAACTTAAAATAGCAGTATGCACCAACTGTAACCTTTACAATCTGGATATATATATAGGGAGCTGTTCCGGTGATCAAAAGTGGGTCTCACACATATTAGAATGCAATGAAACTTTATATAATCATTTATCCATATATAAATTTTATAGCAAATGGTTTACATGTTGAAAAAACCACTTTAAAGTTGTTATTTACATCAAACTATTTTATTGCGTTGAATTTGTATCATTTTCAGATGGGGCCCATATACATATCTAATTGGGATGAAAATTGGTATGGTAATAGAATATATTATTCTAAATACAATGGGTGAAGTAGATTATGATTCGATGATCATGTGGGGCCCATTTCAGCGATGCTGCACCTGAATATTTTTGACACACACACACACACATAGAGAGAGAGAGAGACCTGTTCTGGTGCAGCGCTACTGCACAGGAACGTTGCACCGAAACAACGGTATATTTGCCAAAAAATGGGCCCCACACATATTGGAATGCAATGAAACTTTATATAATCATTTATTCATATATAAATTTTATAACAAATGGTTTACATGTTGAAAAACTATTTTCAAACTGTTATTTACATTAAACTATTTTATTACGTTGAATTTGTACCATTTTCAGATGGGGTCCATATACATATCCAATTGGGATGAAAATTAGTATGATAATAAAATACATGATTCTAAATATAATGGGTGGAATAGATTATAATTTTATGATCATGTGAGGCTCATTTTGAGGCCACTGCACCGTAATTATGGTGCAGTGGTGCTGCACTTAAATATTACTTATATATATATTGCTAAAAGCAGTTGAGCCATGCAAACACATGGAACTCCATACAATAGGGGGATCTATGATATTGTTTTCACAAGAATATACACACCTGACAAGTGAGATGAATTGTCAAAAGTTTTTCATGTCCTGAATTGGTGGAGGATTCATTTTGTCTTCATGGTAACCTGCGTCAGAGTAAACAAGCTAAATAAGCTGCTAGGCCAATTAAATCAAACCAGACACCACTGAGCGTGCAAGTATATGGGACCATAAAAGCGAATGTATAACTTAGCTCAAGGATGTTCCATATATTTCAGCTCTGACATTGACAAGGCTAAATAAGCAGTTAGACCCATTGAAATTGGAAAAGTCATCCACCGAGTGATGCAAGTAAATGGACCATTTCGGGTCAGGTGTAATGCTTCACATGTTAATCATAATTGTAAACCTTGTAGGTAGACCTGGTACAGTTGAACAAGGTTTTGGGGATAGTTGGACCAAGTCTTAATGAAACCACTTACAGTCTAATATGTGGGTGTCCATAAAATAAACTTTACAGCGGAAAATCGATCAGCAATTTTTACCAACTGCAGATTGTTTTTGACATCCTTCAAGCCACTTCCATAGAAAGTGAACATACTGACAATGGAAGGGTGTGCTTTAGTAATTATGCTGACTTTCTTATTCCTTACCAGAAGCCTTATATGCACTATACATTTCAGTACTTAAATATTACAATAATGTTTCATCAAAATATTACAATAATGTTAAGTACAGAGTTGGTTGAATCATCAAAGCTGATCAACACAGCTAGACAATGAGTTAAGGCCATTCTTCACCTGCAATTTGAATAGGAAACAAAAAGAAAGAGAGGAAAACCAACCTTCACATCCCCTTAATTTGATTTCTCGCCACTCTTGAACTAGTGAACAGCAGCAACACATGAGGTGACTCAAGAAGTCATCACATAAACCTCCCTGCAAAATTTTTTATTACCACTGATATATGAAAGAGCTTATACGCATGTTCAGCCATTAGATGGAAATTTTACCAACTGTAAGAGATACATGCATGTTCTCCCATTAGCAGATATTTTCTGAGGATCTGCCCAGGGTATGGGCACCCAATAGCACCTATGGGTAACTAATAATGAGCAAATAGCATCCAATTGTTGCAAGCTAACACCGAGGGGTCAACACTGACAGAATATATCTCCAGGTAGCAACTTAATAAGGCATTTATGAAAATATCCCCCTTTTTCTAGTCTCTTTTCTCTTCCATTTAATATTTTTTAATCTTAAATTTGTCCTAGATTGATAAATAAGACAAGGTATAGCCTCAAAATAAGAGCTAAGTAATGCAAAGATGCTTGAAATATGAAACTTTTTTTCAGTGGTAGTACATATTCAAAATATGAAGAATAATTCTTTTTTTGAGGACTAAAACATAGAATCAGGGGAGTGATTCACAATCACAGGAATTGAGAAGAAGAATTCATTGGGATTTTTAACATGAGGATATGTTTGGGAAAACAAAAACTTTTCACACCAAAACTTTTCTATCTAAAGCTTTTCACTCTCCATGATTATCCTGTTTTTTAATAATTTTTTTTTTTTATATTTTCCTATACAACTACCCTACTTTTCAATCATTTTTACATAACTATCCATACAACTAATCTATCTATTTTAACTTTTTTCTCTTTACTCCACATCATTACCCCTATCATATCATTTTCTCTCATTTTAAAAATTTTATATAAAAAACTTTTCATTTAAAAATTTTATTACTTCCCAAACATACCCTGAGTACCTTGAATTAGCTCTCTTTTTTTAATTGGTATTTATACATCATGACAACTAATATTACAATTAAACACATTCACAACTCTCACTCCACGAAGGGAATTTTTCTGTAAATACCTCCACAACATAAGAGAATCTGAACGAGGGAGGAAACTGTAAAAGAGCCCCACAATAGGGGAGGAATCGAATACCTATCTGATGGCAACCGTGCCACAGATGTTACCACCAGGGCAACCCACTAGTGGCCTTAATTAACCATCTTTGGTATCTTTTCTAAGTTAATATAATTATAAGAAGGTCAACTATAGAACGAGAGCTTGAAGGATACATGCAAGTTACTAGGAAAAATGAACTATGGTTTCCAGGATGGCAAGAGTACATGGGCCTTCAAAAAATTGAATGTCTTGGAGAATAGAACAGCTTAATCTACAAGAAGAAAAGCTAAATTCATGAATAAGGACATTGTATGCAACCTCGAAATTCCATAGCAACCAATAAAGTATTAAATGTGGTGTCAATTTCAATGCAATATGCAATTTAGTATCCATACATAGTTCCAATAAAGAATCTTACCTTTATGCTGAAAAGCCCACGTAGTTTTCGTCTCATGCAACAAGTGTAACAACAACACCCACATACAAGAGAGGATGCCATGAGATCATGGCATGCATGTTTACGAGCTGTGGAACATTTAAGAGTAAACAAGCTTCAATACATGATTCATAAGAGGTAGCATAAGCCATCGGAAAAAAGAATTTTGACTTCTGAGGACAAAAAACACTACTGTGATGTTCCTTTTGTCCAATCCCATAAGTTTCTTCCTTTGTCCAATCCCATAAGTTTCTTCCTTTGTCCAATCCCATAAGTTTCTTCCTGGACAAATTCATGGTCAAAAAAGCATTTGATGAATTGAACCAAAGTTGTTGAAAGTCCCTTCATCCAAGAAAAAAAAAAAAGTTGTTGACAGCCCACCATCTTCTTCCTCAGTCCCATTATAGAACCAATATTACCCTAAGGAACATAATGGTATATGCAGATTATTGTCAATTAATCTCAGACAAACTTACAAATATTTCCCCTGGATGCTACAGTGGCTATTGATATGAATGTGCCGCATGGATAGATGCAGGTCCTCAAGCCTGTAGGTCAAAAGAAATTACATGAAGTACTCTCAATTTGACATTCTAAAATCTTTTGTATCATCGCAATCATAGACGAAGCACTAAACAATGAGCATCCATGATAAAAGATGCATGTTCTGTTGAATACCAGGTATGTCTACACCATTGGGCAAGATGCAGGGTACAATAGTGACAACAGTACAACTACATTACAAAGTTTCATATGTTTCATTTAAGCTCTCTCTTACATCACACTCATTTGAACATTACATTTTCTAATATCATGAATCATGGAAGAAGTTCACATTCTAATGCCCTGATTCTGAAGAACCAAGCTTAGGGGAAAAGCTCATATGGATATTAATGCGAAGATACTCCAAAATGAGGTGTTGCAGCTAATAATGAGCCAGTATGCATTTACATGAGAAACACAAACCTCCTGACACCGATTCCTCTTACCAGACTATGAGCTACTAAATGATTCTAGCTTTCTAGATAGGACAAGGTGGGCAGAATATTCAAATTCAGCCCATACTCAATTACCAATTGACTAACAAATGGGCCCAAACACAACCCTCAGATCTCAAAGACAACTTGTTGGTGTATTGCATTCATACTATATCCTGGCATCAGATGTGCAGTAAATGGCATAACATAAAAGAGACTTCCTGAAATATTAATGCAAGTCTGATTACATAGATACAAATGGTTAAAAATAATTCTTTACTTCACAGTTAGGAAGGTCCCATGATTTTCTTTCTGGAGCATGTAGTGGGATCCCTAGAAACAAATGTCATGTACTCTTATCATAGATATTCATTTCCTCAGTAGAATAGTTTAACCGTTCATACCTCAAAGCTTTATACATTGCATGGATTGTTGTGTCCTTCCAAATTTAAAGGTGAGAGGTGATGATTGAAGCTGATTATAAACCGGACATGGATGTCAATTTCAAATTGTAAAGCTGAAAACCCCCGGGCACAGGGCTTCTTACTTCTCTTCTTTTTTTTTTTTTTTAGTTTTAATTTTATTCAAAACATCCTAATCATTTACAGGAAGCAAAGAGCAGCAAGAAATAGATAACAAATCTGCTCAACCTGCAAGCACTTCTTTCAGCATCAACATGCAGAACATCAAACTTGTAGAATATAAAGGCATCATCAAGCAAGTTGACTAATAAAAACAGCCATCTGAATGATAAATTCAGTGTGTTTGCAAACCAACCCTCAATTTCATTGTCTGTGTGGGAGAGCTTATGTACTGGTTAGCATATTTCTAGATTAGGTAAATGCTGATGGAGCCCAACAGAGGAACAGTATTGACTATTCGATGCCCGCATCATTATCAATAATTCTCATGCATCTAGTTATACATATTGACTATATAATATCAGATGATTTGCTTTGCAACTAGCATGTCAATGACATCTTTATGGTGTCATAATTCAGAACATACTTCTAAATGGAGGTGGGTGTTGATTTTAACAAAGCCCTCCATAAACCCCCTCCAAAGATCCAACACACTGAATGAAAAGTGTCTCCAAGTATATTGAACCATCTTTATTTGCTTTTTAGAAGTAGAGAGCATTAAACAAGTCAGGAGCATGCGCAGACATAACCACATATTAGAAGATTTTATGTGAATCAAAATGGTACTAACCTGTCTTAGTTCCATGGTGCCCAGATGAATGGCTGGTAGATGCATATAAAATATCTGGAATTAAATCACTTACATAAACAAGGTTCCTGGCAACAGTCAAAGAGATCCACTTGCCACCCAGATCTTCCTTGCCCTTCTGAAACAAGGTCACTGCTCCCATGCTTTGATGGTACTGCAGATCTCTCTCTGCACAAAGATAACCATGTTTATTGTTCACATTTTCCAAAATTTATGGAGAATTGCACCATGCATCTGAGCTTTCCGATGTTATAATGCAAAGTCGATATTATTTGTATTGTCTATGTATGATACCATGATCAATCTGGCATATCAACCCAGTCCATCTTTCTAAACTCAAAAATATCAGATGGTCCTCATCCCTTATCCATTGATCTGGCCTGCCCGGTACCCAACCTCAGACATCCCAAGGTCTCCAAAACCATATCACCTTGACACTCCAGAATGGGGATTAATAAACATCCATCCACATCAATTT
This sequence comes from Annona cherimola, assembly GCA_030490835.1. Lineage (NCBI taxonomy): Eukaryota > Viridiplantae > Streptophyta > Magnoliopsida > Magnoliales > Annonaceae > Annona > Annona cherimola. Next base: position 8,620,130 of record CM059977.1, on the reverse strand, counting down.
GAATGTATTGGCTGTCGACAGGGTAACATAAGAGGTAAATGGAACGACTAACAACAACATAGGCCAAGAATAACTGGATTTATTTCTACAAAGCCATCGACGGTGTAGATGAAAGAGGTGGAGAATGCACAGGGCATGTGACCGTCATCCACCACATTATTTGTGCAAGGTTCCTAGATAAGGCACACGAACTCAGTAGTACTATGGATAAAAGCTCAAGACAGTATCCTAACAGCATTATTAAACTTCCAAGTGCTTCAATAGTACTAACCCTGATCTGCTGGACATTGAATGGTTCTTTTCTGGAATTTTGTGAGCAACAGTCTCTGTAACCCCAATGAGATGTTGAATAACATTGCAATTAGCAGCATCATTATTCTTTTGTGATTTCTGCAATTCAACGTGCAACTTCTGATTCTCCTCTCGAAGAGCATCATCAAACGCCAGGTGAGGGTACCGACGAGACAATGACTTTTCTAATATATCAGCATCTTCCTTGGTACAGGTGGATTTTAGTAATACATGTTGGATTTCTGCTTCCTCTTCATCAAGGGTGTACTCTCGCTGATCCTGTTCAATAGCTTGCAGACGCTCCTGAAATATAATAAACAGATAATCAACATAACCTTTTGTACCATCGGAAAACCCCCCAAAAAAAAAAATGGAAAATGTTGTTTACTTCCAAAACTCAATAAGCTTATATTTTGTATAGAATAACTTTTATACATTGGAGCGCTTTTAGAAAATAAGAAAATCATTAATCTTAGCTGCTTTCTTATACCGCAAGGTCCAACGCGACTTTTTTACCCTTCACAATAGCTTTCTTTCTTTCTTTTTTTTTTTTTTGAAAAAATTTTACATACCGAAAATATTTTCTGAAAGAATCTCAAGGACTATCCTCCAGATCAAAAAGAAGGCCAAGCTGAGGTTCAAGTGAGCTTAAGGCAGATAATTAAATTGCAATTTCACTGATACGACCCAAATAGGATCATAGATAGTTTATTGATAGAAACAATGCAGCTCTTGAGTTACAGTGAAATACAGGAGAAGCACCCAAATCACACGAATTACAGAGACCTCCCTTCTAACTACTACCCCTCCAATCTCCTAATTCCTCTCACTAATGGGCCTACTTAAAAATCAGCTCAAACCCACTGACCTCTCATTTTCTTTTAATACACGACTCTGCCCAGCCCAGCCCTGCCCTGCCCAGCCCTACGCGTCCTTTTTACCGTAGCCATTGCCATCATTCACACGTATCGGATGATGGCCATGCATGTTGAGACGCAAGAAAAATGGCAGGCCAGATGATTAATGATTATTGACAGCATCTCTGCCAGAGAATATTCTCTGCGAAATCATGAAACTATAGCGGCCCAACATTGAGCGTGCGGCTGTGGCGATTCAGCTAATCATTGTCCTGATATCGAAAAATTCTGTCAATGCCAGCAACCTTCGCACTCAATTTCTAGTATTTACCCAGCAAATCCGTCCGTAAAACTTGATTTCCGCCCTTAGCTGTAAAACATGAAATCCGCAGTCGATACAAAAACATGACATCCCACGCTCTGCTTTGTCGGTGGACCCCGCACGTATATACCCGGGCCAAATCATACTCGAGCAAACCGGTCGGCCTCCAGGACCCTCACACGAGTGTCACGTGTCTACATGCAAAAGGAGCGCGAGCACGAAAGGCTCCGGCCAGAGTAACGGCCTTTCCTTTTCCCAGCTCAGGAAATGCTGACACGGAGGCAGCTGTGGCCTCTGGGAGACGGTTTTTTCTCCGAAAAGCTTAAAATGACTCAAATACCCTCAACTATCCACGACAAGCAAACTCGTGAAGCCGTTCAGATTACTGCCCGGCCTCTGAAGGATTCGAGGGTATTTATTTCATTTCACAAAACCAACAGAAACCGGAGTCAGAGTGCAGTGGACTACGACAGCGCCGCTCAATCCAGAGTGTAGATCTACTGGGACCCATCGCAGACGGAACGAGCATCATCACATCAACGGTGACAGATTTTTCCGGCGCAGTGCTGGCGTACCTGGATCCGATACCCGTCGACGAGCGAAATCAAGGGCAGTATCTTCATGAAACGGTCGATTTCGGCCTGCGCCTGCCGGAACTGGTAGACGATGCTCCATCCCATGGCAAGGAGGTAGAGATAGCTCCTGTGGCGGCAGCTGTCCACCAGCTCCAGCGTCCGCCGCAGCGCGCCCTCCAGCCCATCCAACGGCTCGCGCGTCGCGGGAGAGTTGATCAGGTCCGTCGACTTCAGCTTCTCCAGCAGGTTGCCGATCATCTTCAGGTGAGTTGCGATCTGGACGCAGTTGGTGCGGTGCATTTTAGCGTTGTGCGCGGATTTGACGATGAGAGAGATAACGCGCACGGCGTCGACGCCGGCGGCCTGCGCCACTACACTCGCCATGCTCTTTCCGCCTCCGCCGCTGCAGCGCTTCTTTTGGGAATCACCTCTTCTGGGGATCCGAAGGACGCCGCATTGCAGGCGAGATTTTCTGCGCCTACTTATTTCTCGTCGCTTCGCTTTTTGTCCGGAAATTTATATGGTAGATACGCCCCTATGATTTTCCATATACATGGATTACCCTTTCTACTGTGATGATGCCGCATGTCCTAAATCTAAACCTCTAAACTACTAAAAGGTTATAAATATTTATTACCACTGTCTTGATATACGATCATTTTTTAGTTTCAATGTTTCGGATCGATGAACAACGAAGCGATAATCTCCCGTTCTGCCTGCGGGTACCTGGAATGACACGTTGATCCGGTATCAGTAGTAACGTGCAAGATCTAAGGGTGATAAAATTTTAGATAAAAAAATTTTAATGTAAAATTTTTTAAATTAAAAAATAATGCAATATAATAAAAATAATGATAAAAAATAAATATAATAAAATTAAAATGGATATGTTAGTTATATGAGTAGTTGTTCAGAAAATGATTGAAATATAGGATAATTATATATAAAAATGCATAAAAATAATTTAAAAATAATATAATTGTAAAGAGTGAAAAATTTTAAGTTTAAAAATATTTATTTGGAAAGTTTTAGTATTTAACAAACATACCCTAAAAAACCAAAACACTTCTTACATATTTTAACTAACTACTTATTTTATCTTTTATTATTATCTTTATGCAATTTCATATTTTCCTCTCATTTTCTTAACAATTTTTATTCTTTATTTTTTCAGTCCTGCTTTTACTTGGTTCCAAACTACAATTGCTTTGATGCGATCAACCAGTCATCCAGTTATTATAAAAAGAAAAAAAAAGTCATCCATTTTCTTTATTAATTGTATTTTTATTTTTTCTAATTGGGCATTAAATGAAATCTAATAAATTCGAATCGATATTATCTAAACTTGTATATCTATAAAATATTTGGAGTCCAGGTGGAATGGTATATAATTTGGTACGCTTATCGTAGTCCTTTTAGATATGACACGTCAGTCTTTGTCCGAGGACTGGACTCGGATCCGTCGCTCTTATGAACTTCGAATGATGAATATATTTATTCTGTAGATCCCACCTCCAGCTACGGTACGGAGAGTCCTGTGCCCGATCAAACGAGTGTTTTTACGTATGGGCCCTTCAGTTTCATCAAATTTCATTCGAAACTGCCAACTTCAGGATTTGCAAGAGTACCTAAAGTTTTATTTTATCTTTGTCCGCTTTTATTTATAGAGACTTGATCTTCTACGACCGGTCGGAAATCCGGTGATTTCCGACCGGTCAAAAAATATTTTTTTTTTTTATTTTTTTTGAAAAATAATTTTATAAACATGTTAATCTAGTTATATTTAATCTATAAACCAAATTTTACCATTTTTGGATATGTATATATATTTATTTTGGATTTTTAAATACAGGGGTATTTAAGTCATTTTAAGAATATTTAAAATGACTTAAATACCCCTGTATTTAAAAATTCAAAATAAATATATATACATATCCAAAAATGGTAAAATTTGGTTTATAGATTAAATATAACTAGATTAACATGTTTATAAAATTATTTTTCAAAAAAAATAAAAAAAAAATATATTTTTTGACCGGTCGACCGGTCGTAAATGATCAGTCGGCTTATTTATAACTATCGTTCAAACCGTTTTTTGCACTTCTCAAAAGCTCATGAGAATAAATGGAAAAGTGCACATGGAAATTTTATTTTGTTTTTGCCATCAATCTGAATTGTCATGGGTAAAGCCAATGAAACGCTAGTAAGAGGTTTCCAAACAGCAAAAATTATGTGCTATTAAACGCAATTTGATCAAAGCTTAGGAGTTAGGACAAAGAACACCTCCATTTTCACTGCATCATCACGGGATGCGATTTAATGCACTCGGGTGCACTGAGCTTCGGTGCACCCGGGTGCATTAACCCATTTTAACTTTTTAAAATTTTTTTTTTTTATACAAGTGTTATCTAAATGTATTTAACATATGTATTAATTTTTACTATTTTTGGAGTATTTTAGATATTTATTTTTTATTTTTGAAAATCAGTGGCATTTTAGGTAATTTAAAATGCCACTGATTTTCAAAAATAAAAAATAAATATCTAAAATACTCCAAAAATGGTAAAAATTGATACATATGTTAAATATATTTAGATTAACACTTTTATAAAAAAAATTCAAAAAAAAATTTAAAAATGGGTTAAAATGGGGTTAATGCACCCGGGTGCATTAAATCGCATCCCCATCATCACCGCCATTTCGCTTTCAAGCCTGTTGTTGTAAGAAGGTCCACTTTTTACATAGTGGAGGAGTTTTTTCGCATATAAAGGACCAAAATTTTTTAAGAGATAATGTGCAAAAGAGTAGTGCGTGAATTTTTAAATAGTTAGCTGAAATGGGTTCTCTCTCCCCTTCTCCCAAGATAAGGTGGCAGATGTTTCGCACCACTGGCCGATTAATTTAGTAATTTACATCCACTTCAATATTCATTCTCACTTTTTAGGCCATAAACAAGTTTTTTTTGTATTTTAGTTCCTCTAGCTATGCGTATTTACTTTTAAATTTACGAGTTTTACATATTTAATTTTTAGATCTTATATTTGTACTCTTTGCATTTTAGTCATTGTTGTCAAAACACCCAACTAACGGTCGTTATTTATAAGTGAAAAATACCCGGGTTATTCCTAAATATACCCACTATGTTTAACCTTAATTCTAAGTATACCTATTACGTTTTTAGAATTCCAAATATACACATTATCCCAAATATGCTTATTTCGTCAGTTAAAATTTTTAAATACCCAAAATATCCTTGTTGTAAAATAATAAATTATGAAAAGAATAAAAAGAAAATGAAATTAAGGCACTTTAAATTTAGAATTCATGTGTGATTACGACATTAATGAGTTATAACATTCAATTTTTCCAATTGCATACTTAATTTAAGCGGCATATTAGTAATTTCATATATTTTTAACAGTGTTAACTCAACATAGTGGGTGTATTTGAGATTTTGAAAATGTAATAGATATATTTAAAATTATAGCCAAATGTAGTAGTATATTTGAGAATAACACATAATATCCTTTTAACATAGTTGAGTTGAGTCGACTCATGGACATGAACTTACTCATGAACAAGAGTCGACTCATGAATATGAGTTACCTCATATATGCAGTTGAGATAATTTTATATAGCTTAGTTGAGTTGATTCGAGAACGCAAGTTGACTCATGAACATTAGTTAATTTAAACTTGCAAATGGTGAAATTTTATTGTGGTTAAATCGATTTAACTCATTTCATGAGTCAACTCTTTTAATGGTAATATTGTTGTTTAAAAATTTGTATGACAACTGATGACAAATGTTTGTTTTATTTATTGACGTGCATTAACGACAAGACTAAAATATAAATGAGGCAAATTTACAGGGTTTTAAAAAGAAAATATGCAAAACTCGTGCATTAAAAAGCAAATACGTATAGTTCGAGGAACTAAAATACAAAAAATCCTCCATAAACATGAAATCATACTACTAAAAAAAAGGATTGAGTTGACTTTAATTAACATCATGGTAAAAATACGTGGTTTTATCTCAAAATGCTATCAAACTTGGAAGTCTACTAACCAAGGCCGCCAATTTATTTTAATTTTTAAATTATTCTAAGTCTTTTAAATTAATTTTAGAATATCTTCTTCTATTTTAAATATTTCTATTCAAATACTTCAGTCAAACTTTTAAGATGTATTAAATTTTAAATTAAATATAATTATTTTTAATTTTCTTGGAAATATTAGTTATGAGCCCTTATAAGTCGAGTTTAGAGTGCAATATAATTGTTATTACTTATATTTTGGAGTTATTTCAATGAAATAAATCCAAAATGACTAGATTTTATAATGAAATAATGGTCATATCATTAATATTTCCGTTTATATCTCACTCCATAAGATGAGTTTTATGAGTCTCAAATTTTTCTTACGTAATTCTCTCAATTTAAATATAAGAACAAAATTTAATAGAGATACACTTTTGAATGAAAGAATGTGTTAGATGTCCTCAATTGAACACAACATATTTTTAGATGAAAAAATGGAAGAAAATGATTAGAAATATGGATAAAATAGTAAGAAAATAAAATTATCGATTAGTTAAAATGTCTTTGTCACATAAAAAGAACTTTGTTCCAGCCATTTTTGAGAAGCCCAAACATTCAGAATATAAATGAAGGACAAGATCATCAAATTACACAACTAACTTTTTAACTTTTAATTTATTATTTTCTCCGCAAATAAAATATTAGATTCAGAGCTGTAACACCAGTTGCACAGGAGAATTAGAGTATTAATAATAATATGTACGGTTGTTGTTTCACTTCATAAGCAGCTGATATTTTTGAAAACTAAAATAAGCACTTTATTATAAGTAAAATCTACTGATGTCATCCAGCCATGAGAATGAGAATATTTGGACAGTTCAGATGCATGGATATGTAGACAGATTGTGATTTAGCAAGATGGAATATGACATTACTGTTGTTCCGTGTTCTACCATACGTAAAACTACCCAAGAAAGCAGGTAATGGCCGTTAACATTCGATGGTGGTAAAAAAAGCAGCAAGAGTCAAAGCTACGTGGCTAGGAGATTTTCAATATGAATTTCTCTCCCTCTTGAAGAATCACAACAGCAGCGTGCCCAGATTAGCTATCCCAAAAGAATCAACGTTCTATTTTCATTTTGAAAAATTAAAAAAAAAAAAAGAAACAAAAAAGGAGAATTTTTTTACAGGATTCTAATTTTGAAACCAAGTTCCTATCTTCATTGGATCTCTCTCTTTCTCTGGCTTTCTCTCAGCTTGGAGGTACCAAGGAGAGATTAGTAGAGGCAAGACTGAATTTTAAAATTTATTGTTTTCTTTTCTTGCAAGATTCCTGCGATATCGATGGCATGGAATTGGCTATGGAATCTTGAGTTCTTTCTTTCTTTTTTCTCAAGCTGAGTAAATGAAGAAATTAAAATGGCCTCCATTTACTTGATTTAGGGGGTGTTTTCTTTGTCACATTGCTTTCACAAACCATTTTGATTTCCCTCGGATATGTAAAAAAATATTGGGTTCTGTTTTTTCTCTCCTCATTGTCATCATTTTTGTAGTTTTTCTCTCCTAACATTAAGAAAAAAAAAAAAAAAAGAACGTTGTTGTATGTATAACAGATGCGCATTTAGAAGTTGGGTACATGGATCCTTAGATTCCTCAACCAATTCATTGGACGGAAAAAGGAAGTTATCCAACTTTCCAGCAAAAATCAAGTGTATATGAAAACAACACAAATTTTCACATTCTTTTGATTTTATTGTATGGTTTTATTATTATTTTTTTTCATGGTAGCTTCCTCGTTTTACGTTCTCGGGCATTTGTAGCTAGTCATTTCAAATGGCAAATACCGTGATATAGACTTGCAATGTCAGTTATATATCTCAGTCTTTCCTTTTATTTTATTTTACTCATTGTCCATCTATTCATGAAATAGGGATTGGGAGATACATAGAGAAGATAGTAAAGATCTCAGACCTTAGTCTGCTGGCCTAGAAGAGGTGCCTCTTGTTTCTGCCAGATAAAAATGGGGGCGTCTTTTTCTTATCCTTTCGACGATTTTGGTGATCTTGGGAATTTTGATGAGGACTTTGAAGAACTCATCATGAGATCTCTCGCTTGCAAAGATGAAATAAAGATGACAGCGAGATCAGCCAGCTACAACGGACGAGATTCTGATCGTATCTTCCTGAAAAGTTTTGGGTCCGGAAAGTTGTTCATTGATGGAGCCTTGGGTATCAAAAGGAGAGAATTGAATCCTTCCCATTTATCCCAAGAAAAAAGGAATCCGTTACCACCATCCTCATACCAAGAAATTTCATTAAAGCCAAGCATCAGCACAGGAGGAGAAGTAAGAGTACTAAGGTCGATTAGCGTCAAGAGAACAACAATAGATGAGCCACCTCGCACTTGTCCATCGAACTCCACATTGAATAAGGCTCCAAGCGCACCTCAATCACAATCATGTGGCCGCCGCCATCAAGCTGCGTTGAAGCTGCAGAAGGTGTATAAGAGCTTTCAAACAAGGAGAAGACTAGCAGATTGTGCTGTTCTTGCAGAGCAGCACTGGTACAATTCATTGGCTTCTGCTTACCTTCCTTCTTTTCTAACACCATGGCTCCAGTATTCAGCTTTTCAACTCCTCCTGTAGGTGGAACTTGTTAGATTTTGCAGTACTCAAGCGAAATTCTGTGTCGTTTTTCGACCTTGAGAGGCAAGAAACAGCTGTTTCGCGTTGGTCAAGGGCAAGAACGCGAGCCGCGATGGTAACTCTTCCTACGTTAGTACGTTATGCATGCTGATGTAGTCTATAAGTCCATGTTTGGATGGACAAATTCACTGCCTTGGGAAAATAGTTCTCAGCAAACAAACATCAAACTGGAGTCACCTTATTTGTCCATACTACAACTCTATGACATTCAAATCTGATCCTAATAAAAGAGCTTAACCTGTAGCATCCCATGATAGATCGATAGGGGTCTTATGTACTTCAATGTGCCTGTTTTCTTCCGATGCAGGTTGGGAGAGGTTTGTTGAAGGACGAGAAAGCTCGGAAGCTTGCTTTGCAACATTGGCTTGAAGCTGTAAGTATTAAATTTTATATGGCATAAAAGCGACCTTTGTATCTGCTCCCATCAATGTTTAACGCTTGGTAGTTTTTGCAAACAGATAGATCCGCGCCATCGTTATGGCCATAATCTTCATATGTACTATGTCAGTTGGCTGCAGTGTGAGAGTAAGCAGCCGTTCTTCTATTGGTAGGCCGAAGAACACGCACTCATTCAGTATCTGTTAGGAATTTTATATAGCGCCAACACCCTTATATAATTTGCACTTTGAGCTAATGCAAGACTGGTGCATTGAATTGCAGGCTAGACGTGGGAGACGGGAGGGATCTTAGTCTTCAAAAATGTACTAGATCGAGGCTTCAGCGTCAGTGCATCAAATATTTAGGCCCTGTGAGTCTCTTTCTTCTTGGGGAAATGCCTCTTGTTTTAATGTCTACTGTTCACAGATAAATGGTTGCATCTGTTCTATCAAAAAAAAAAAAAACGGTTGCATCTGAAATCGATTTCCATTGACATGATGGTCACCTTTGTTTGTAAAACGAAGCTATGGAAATGCAATGCCATCATCTTAAGATGATGCTCATGAGCGATTGGCCATTGACCTCCAAGTTTTTGGTCCACCAACAAAATAAATATACAAAGGGTACTTGTGCATGCGGCCAAACATTCTGAATATTTTAGAGTGGCTTGAGATAATGCGGCCAAACAGGCCCTAAGTCTTCTAAATATGTTCTACTATTGATGTTGCTAAAAGCTGAAATGACTGTGATAGTTTGACAAACATTGCAGACAGAAAGGGAAGCTTATGAAGTCACTGTGAACAATGGGAACTTCCGTTACAACAGAAGTGGGGAGCTCCTTGACACGTCAGAGGCACAAGGCAAATGGATATTTGTTCTTAGCACATTGAAGAAATTATATGTTGGGAAGGTGAATTTCCTGATACCCACCAAAAACAAGGCTGTACTCTCGTTACCACGGACTTACTCCACTAATTTCTCAATGACTCCAAACAGAAAGAGAAAGGAACATTTCAGCATTCAAGTTTTTTAGCTGGAGGAGCAACATCAGCAGCTGGAAGATTAGTTGTCGAAAATGGAATTCTAAAGGTGAATATTCAACGATGGTTACACATAGCTGACTTTAAGTAATGATGGATTGATAAGGTTTCTTTGGAATGTTTGCGCAGGCTGTTTGGCCCCATAGTGGGCATTATCGCCCAACAAAAGAGAATTTTCGGGAATTTGTCGACTTCCTCAAGGAAAGAAACGTGGACTTCACAAATGTCAAGGTTTCGATCCTAAATCCAATTTACTAACTGGTTGGATCATACCCATTTGATATCCAAACATAGGAGATGATGCTCAATTGAACTTCAAAAGTTGTCAAGTAGTTCTATGAACTTGTTTCTCTCTCAGAATCTGCACCATGCAGCGAAAATAATTGACACCATACAAGATTTTAACGATTCTCTTGCAGATTGATACAACTGTGTGTGTGTGTTTTCCATGGAATTCAGGAAAGTCCAGTCGAAGAAGAAGAGGAATGGTTGAATGCTGACACGGAGCAGGATTCTTCTCAAGCAGACATAGGCAGAGCAACAACTGATGCTTCAACCAACAACACAAGCACGCAAAACGAGCCCGAGGGAAAGCAGTCTCGCCCCACACGGCGCAGGCCTGGTAGGATTCATATACCACCTATCATATTTCCGTTGGAAAAGCCAACAACAGAAGCCGAAGATCAACCGAAAGGAGGTTTGCCATTGGAATCTCAACCAGAAAGAGGGAATGGACTGGCCCGCCCTCAATCAATGTTCCAGAAGTGGAATCTTTTCGATGAGCCAGAGGTTGAAGAGGAAGACGCTGTGCCGCCTGAAAAGATAATACAAAGGCTGGCTTCAAGGAAGGGAACAAAGTCATATCAATTGGGAGAGCAACTGTCTTTCAAGTGGGCATCTGGATTGGGGCCACGGATTGTTTGTGTAAGAGACTACCCGTCAGAGCTCCAGTTTCGAGCTTTGGAGGAAATGCTTTTATCCCCAAGGAGTGGTGGTTCTCGGCCTTACACTCCTCGAACAGGCTTTAGTCCCATGAAGTTGGGAAGTCCAAGGCCATTTAACAATTGCTACAGCCCGAATCCAAGTCCAGGGCCATTGCAAAGTCGTTTGAGTCCAAAACCAATTCCCACACACCTTGCTCCAAAGCCATCTCCATCTCCCACATACCTCCGTCCAATGCCGTTGCCTACCTCATGCATTAGTCCAAAGCCATCCCGTACATCAACGCCACTTGCCACTTGCCTCAGTCCAAAGCCGTCTTCTATATCAAAGCCATTAGCAACTTCCCCGTCTACTCCACCTAAGGTGTCTTCCTCAGAAGAAAGAAAAGAAATATCCGCATAGAGTAGCAGCAGCAGCAACAAACACCATCACAGAAACCAGTAACAGATTGACAGAAGGTAACAATTTTTTTTGTAAAAAAAAAAAAAAAGAAAGAAAGAAAGAAAAATAATCTTATTTTTTATGTGATCCTGAAAGTTATAGAAGTTAATCATTCTTAGGTACCTTAGTGAGTGTAAAGGGAGCCTCTTGTAAAGTTTTCAAGAGTGCAACGGCCCGTTAAAACATAGTTTGGATGGTCCATGCACGTGGTTTTGGTCCTTCGAATGCCACATTTGGATAGATAAGTAGATTCATCGGGTATTTGATATTTTATATATATATAATCAAGTGCATTTAGACTGCACCATAATTATGGTGCAATTCATGTACCGTGAGGCCTGCTTGATCGTAAGCAAGAAATCTACTCCACGCATTGTATTTAGAATTATTCACTTTATTAGCATACCAATTTTCATTCAAATCCAACATGTGTACATACCCAATCTTAAAATGTTATAAAATCAACGTAATAAAATAATTTAATGTAAATATCAAGTTTAAAATAATATTTTCAACATTTAAACCGTAAATATAATTTTTTATAAATAAATGATTATATAAAATATTATTATATTTTAATATGTGTGGGACCCATTTTGCAGCAGACTGTACCATAATTACGGTGCAGTCTGTCTGCACACGATAGGTTCTCTATATTGGAAAATAATCAAGTGCATTCGCGTGTTAAGAATCTGGTGGTTTGATTCCAAAGTAATAAGTGGTTCCTCTGTCAATTAGCAGAATCCGGTCGTGCTACTAAAGTTGGTCTGCTAAATGAATTACACTTGCTTCCCATGAGAGAGAGAGAGAGGAGATTAATGATGGGTTATATTGCCGAAAAATAGACTTTTGTTAATTTAATCAGAAGCCCATGTCTCAGCATTAACACAAGACAATACACGTGGTTGTTCCCATATAAATAATAAAGTTCCTTAAGAGGCTCCAAGTTGATTAGCTATTTTAAAATAAAACTAATACATTCAAACTGGTGTCAAAGATGACCTTAAGTCCATTTCTGTTTTCCATGCATCTCTTTGAACATTTGTTAGGTTGTTAGCCTGAGTCAAGTTTCCTAAGGTGGAGGGCTCATATTCGTCCACATATTTATGGATCTTTAGCTCTCTCTACGCTGGAATCACCATCACATTAGATCCTTTTTCGAATCTAAGAAGTAAAATGGGAGTTTGTTCTCTCAAAATAGAAGTATATATATTGATAAAACTACAACTGCTGCATTATCCGGGGCTGTTCCTTTCCACATTGGTGCCACCATGGTGCTCAAAAGTATTCATACCATCTCAAATTTCAAGAAACAAGTTCTTGGGAGGAAAGAACAACCACCTACTGTACTCGTAGAAACAGAATTCTTCCTTGGGGTCTATGCTATATCCAGATGATGGGCTCTTAAAATAGCCAAAGCAATTGTCCAAGGCGGCCATACTGAAATGGATGAGATGCCAACCATGAGTGCAAAAGAAATACCACGCCTCCATGTTTAGTATAGAGAGAGAAGACGAATCCTGGTGTTTCAGCAATCAAAAAAAAAAAAAAAAAAAAGGTCTTTTCTACAAAGTGATGCAGGACTCACTTTCCTGAATTCTTCTCAAGACCCTTTGCTTACCAGCCCTATACTGAATATTGATAGGCCCCTCTTGAGGATGACTATCCACATCCTTCATTACTGAAGGGCACTTCCCTTTTTTGCCCCAACTTGCCAATGATTATTATCTTTTTTATTTTTTGAAAAAAAAAGAAAAAGAAAAATTATGCGGATCAGCTGCTGTCTTAGTTTCTCATTCTAATGGCCATCGGCAACCGGCAGCAGCCCATCCAACCACTTGCATAGTTGCATTCATTGCCGCTGGGGTGTAGCCATTTGGAGCAGGGTAGCGACTCTAGCTGGTTGCTTTTTACCAATTCAATCCAAATCCGAAGGGTCATCTGTAGACATAAGACCTACCACATATCTTTTACCCGTGGTTGAACTTTTATCGTTTCAAAAATATTTATAAAAATACTTATATTTTGTCGATATATTTTTAAAAAGTGCTAAATATATTAAAAAAGCTGCCTGACCCCCTGAAGTAAAATAATTGTCTCTAAATACATTGAATGTAATTACATTTGAGACACTTTCCCACTATCGACCATCTCGGCATTTTAAAAAATATTTTCAGAAAAAATACGTTTCTTTAAAATAAAAAGTGTAAGAATATTTGCAAATTAGAGAGTCCAAAAAATCAAGGTTTTAAGCTGAATTAATATATAAAGTATTTTCCTCTGCAAAAAAATATATAAAGTATCTTCTAAAATCTTAATTTAAATTCAAACTAAGATGAATTTAACCAATGAGCATCAAAACTGGGAATATAGATGCTCCCCTCAGAACTGTCACTCTTAATGCATTCAAAGACAGGTTCAACGTATTCACAAGAAATTTTGGTGAAAACAAAAAAAGTGGGTGCGGCCGATATTGGGGCACATTTGGCAATTGGTATGGGTATGGCTGGGGTTGTGGATGGGAAAAAAATTATAGTATGGGATGAGAAAGAATATTTTGGTAACTATATGATTAATAGAAATGATAAAAATAAAGTTGGAATAAATAGATATGACGGAGGGTAATTAGTAGGAAAAATGAATGAAATATAGGAGTAAAAGTGTAAAGATGTGGTTATTATTTGATGGGAGATAATTTTCGAAAACTGTGCTCCCGCCCATACCATAGCATTTGAAAACCAAAAGGTATGGGAGCATGTTGATCAACAAATGATTTTACAATTTAATCACTCTATTTTTTCAACTTTACTCTTATATTTCAATTTTTTTTTCCAACTACCTTATTTATTCCAACTTTACCCTTACTATTTTATATCAATCACACAAATTCTAACATATTTCCTCTCCTACTCATAATCTGTATTCCCAAACATCCCTTGGTTAATTTATTAATGTCGTAGTGATATCTTTATAAAATATAATTCCTTCATTTAAATCATTCTATTAGGTCATAAGTCAAGAGTGAGATGAAAATATTTGCATGTGAACCATTAATATATCCATGGGGCTCTTTCGTATGGATCTCGGGTGACCGAGCATTGATTACTTAGAGAGTTAGAGACTAGCATTGTCTAGGAATGTGGGAAATAAACACGGAAGATCTCAACCATCTCATCAACATGCTAAATTAAGTTAAATTAGAACTTAAAAGCTAGAAATTTTTATGTTTCGAGCTCAATTTAAAAAGTTGTTTAGTTAAAACTTCATAATTATTGCATATTGTAATTTCCCAATCTTTAATCTAATAGGGACGTCATGTGCTAATCCAACACCTATTTTATACGAGGCCTAAACTGAAGAGCTCATAGCATCACAAAAATGTACACACAACACAAAATTTGTTACAAAAATTTTGGCAAAATTTTCTCCTAAAATATCAAGGTTGCACCTTGTAGACACTCAAATTTTGAGCTATTTTTAACCATATTAATTAAATATGTGTCCATTTATGAGATGACATTATTTTAAATTATACACATATTTTTCAATTAAAAGATGCACTATCGGCCAGCTTTACACTTTGGTGATCATTGCAAAGTCGTTTGACCATCAACATATTAGAAGTAACGGCTGAGATTATTTTCGCACGAGCTGCAAATGTACGGATCTACATGCATGGGCGGAGCACCAAAACTGAGTGCATCTTCCCCACGCCAAGCCATCAGTGATTCGTGCCGGTAAGGATTCAGCAAGCAATATCTCCTAACCAAGGCAGCGTAATCCGGCGACCTCCCAATATCTCGTCCTCTCCCATGGCTGCTAGTCTTAGGGACGATTAATGCCAAAGCTGCAGCAAACCCATCTTCCCCAAATCGCACCTCCGAACCGAACCGAACCGAACAGAACCTCCATGGCTACCCACCTGCCCAGCGCCAACACAATCCATCCAGCATGATTACTTAGCCATGTGTAGAAAATGGCTTTTACTCAGTTCAGAAGCTGATGGATGATAAGCAGAACTAAGGAAGACACTCAAATGTCTGACGCATGCCAAAGCCCCGCACCGACAGCCAATCAGAGAGCTCCACGTCAGCAGCCCTCACCCAAAACTCTATAAATGCCGGCCCCTTCCAGCATTCGAACACACAGTAAGCTCCCGGTGCAAGGGGAGAAGAGGGGCTGTAGCCACCACTCTGTTCGTCTCCCTCCCCATTATAGCCTTCCTTTAGCAGCCTTAGTTTCCAACAATAAAGAAACCTCTCGGCCTCCGTCCTCCCTTCAAGATCGTTCCTGCAACCATCGTCGTAGCCAAAATAATCACCTCCTCCTGCTCTCTGTTCCAGCCATCTATAAGAGCATCCAAAAATATCCAGAGCTCCTGTCCAGCTACATCTGCCTCAAAAATGACCCCCCATTTACTTTTATTATGTCATAGTATATGATTCACCTGTGACCCATATTTTTATTTATGTAAACCAATACTTCATCCATTAATATAGTATTTGGATTTCTAATTTTCCCAAAAAGATTAGTAACGACTCTTCTCTTTATTTTCTATTATTATTTTTATTTTAATGCTTTAATCTCTATTTATTGCGATAATATTTATTGTAGCACTACTGCCTACAAAGGGCCTACTGCCTGCAAAAGGAATACACTTCACGCCTATACATTCAACATATGTAATGCAAGTTGAGATAAATTTTTAACTGAGAAGAGAGAACACGCAACCCTCAATCAGTTGCTGATTATCAAGGACGGTTAGTTAACCAACAGACGTCTTCAAATAAGCACAAAGAAAGAAACCGAATAAAAGATAAAAATTAGGAGGGTAACAACAAACAACAACCAAGCTATTGATCGTAAGACTGCTCGTTTTGACAGGTCACTATAATTCATCCAATGGTAATCACTTCTCAGTCTGAGCAAGAAACGGGGTAAAGGCCATATTGTTGTAGCTTAAGTGAAAGAAACCATTCCAGATGCAAATGACAGCCAGCCCTATGTTAACTCCACAAATGCTACAAAGTGTTTACCACTCATTCACCAAAAAGGAGAGGACTAAAATCTGATTGAAGGCAATTTTATTCATCATCTTCATCATCATCATCATTATTATTATTATCACCAGTATCATTAACATTATCATCTTCAATCCATAATTTACTGTATCCAAGTCTCACTTCCTCCTTCAGTTTCAGCTCCTGTCTCCTTCTTCTAACCCGTTCACGCATTTCTCTCCACCTCTTGTGTGCATCTTCTGCATAAGCTTCAAAGCCAGGGATTGCGGCTGACAGCAACCTGAAGAATCTTCCACCCACGTGTGTATATACATCAAACAGGTTCTGCAGAACAAAAAGCACGCTTAGTGGGGGCAGGAGAGAGAGCGCACTAGGATGAATTCCAATTTATGGTAACTTGGTTACATGCCATATGCAGAAAGTGTAAACATCTAAACAGGTTCTGCAAAGAGAGCTAGGATGAAATCCAATTTATGGTAATTTGTTTACATGCTATATGCAGAAGGTGTAAACATCAAAACAGGTTCTGCAGAGAGAGCTAGGATGAAATCCGATTTATGGTAATTTGTTTACATGCTATATACAGTGGATCCATAATTTGTATTGCTTTTATTGCAGACCTATGTTGGGATGTGTATGAATTTCTGTTCGCCAGTGTAGGAAAATGTAGATAATCTTGTCATTGACGATTACGTGTTACCATCTAATTTAAAAGTATACAAAAATTATAATAGGCATACCAAATTAGTTTGACATATCAGATCTATGATTTACCAAGTTACTTGGTGAAATAGGTGGTTCTGGATTTGGTCTAACTATAATGGGAATATATGATATCACGTGAACCCAACTGGTTGGAATAGATCTCAGTGATCACATGATGAATCTGAAAACTAATAATGGCGGAAACCTGTGTCCGCCACATGATGCTGCTTTTTGAAATTAATGAAAAACTGTAGGGCGCCTTAAGACACCTAAGGAGGCATGTAATGATTGCAGTAGCCTGTTGGTTTATGGTGCTTTGGAGTTCGGAATGGTAATGCAGCTAAATTCAAGGTGAAAAGGAGATGAATCTTGACATCTCGACTTGAAACATGAGAAAGTGACCACATGTACAGAAACACAGAATTCATCCAACTCCAAATTCCTAGTTGTATATAATTTGCTGGACTTCCAAATGGATTGGAGTCTAGGAGAGAATCGATGAAAAAAAGTTTTGTTTATTTCTATCCCTAATTGCATAATTTAGGATTAGCTACACCTGCAAACATGCATCGGAGTCTATGAGAGGATCAATGATGAAACGTTGGTTATCTATTTGTAATGCATCAAGAAACCCTTTACAACATGGTGTAAAACTCGACCTTAAAGAGCAAAAGAAACACAAAGCTACCTTTACACTAATATTCCACTGCCTGATGTAGGGAGGACCAGTTGTATATGAAGCCAACGGTTCACGATACCATTTGCAGTTGAACGTTATTGTAGTCATAGCTTGCTCTAGACTTAGAATTTCCCATGGTCTTAAATTAGGGCAGAGCGCTAGTAAACGTTCCCTGCAATGCACAGACAAAGGAAAATTTTCTACATGATCAAACAGTGGTGAATGCTACAAGTGCCACAATGGGAAACAAATGTATTGATAACAATCGCAAAAAACCATAAACTGCTGCACATTCACCTCAAACTGAGCAGAGTAGGGCAACAACTAATAATTAAATCCACATACAAAGAAATCCATAGCCAATAAGCTTCTCAGACAGGCATGTCATACCAGCATGCAAACAACGAATATATACTCATTTTAATGCATGATTTGAAACAATAGCTCTCCACAGCTACCAGGCAATGACTGATGTTTAAGTTCTACCATGGTATATCTTGAGCTTAAAATAGCCAATTAGTGGGATGAATGAATATGTATTATGAGCTTTCATAGTCTTAGCTGGTGAATGGAGAGGGAGGGAGGAAGGGATGGGGGGCATGTTTTGAAGAGAGAGAGAGAGAGAGAGAGAGAGAGAGAGAGATCTTTCAGTAATCTCTTGACATCCAATTGAATAAGCTACAACTTTGCCAGTGTGAAAACTAATATATGCACTGTGAGCCTGTGACCAGAATCTTATTCTTTGACATCACACACTGCCCTACGAAATGAAGCATTGTTCACAAACCATCATACTCCACCAAACAACGCATCATGTGACTCATAAGCACAAACCAAATAGCATCAATATTTTCCATGATGTGCAGATTGCATAAGAAAATAAGCATACTGAGGTTTACTAGAAAGTAGTACAAGAAAATCACAAAATAAACAGGATCCTTGTTGGTCATCAGTAACTGAGGCTAGCTTAAACCATGATCACGGTGATACAGCTGAAGAAGAAATTCATAAACGGATGTGACTGAATGCACCCGGGTGCATTTTACCTACTTTTTAAAAAAAAATTGAAATTTTTTTTATATAACTGTTAATCAAGGTGTATTTAACAATTTATTACAAGAATGTCACTGATTTTAAAAAATCAAAAATAAATATCTAAAAGTCTTCAAAAATGGTAAAAATTAGTACACATGTTAAATATATCTAAATTAACAATTGTATAAAAAAATTTCAAAAATAAAAAAAAGGGTTTTTGCACCAAGATGCTCTATATCACAGTTCATTCATAAATTATCTGTATCTATTTTTTAAATAACATACAATCAATGGGACCTAAAAATTCTCTTCATCTTCTTAAGCAGAGTGCCCCATGAGATCTTACTTTAATTTTTCGCTATTTGTTTGTACTTTACAGAGCACAAAGCTAAGTTGTATTGGCAACAACTTGAACCAATCCAGCCTTGATCTTGAACTTTAACTTCAAATGCTCATTCGAACCAAATGAAGAACAACTAACTGCTGGTTGCCAACCCATTACCAGATAAATTAAGACACGACAAAAGATCTGGTAAGGAAAAAGAGAAGCAGGGATAGATGGATGAAGGGGAGAGACATGGCAGTTGGTCCGAGAATGGGGTTGCAGGACAAATGTAGCAATGTGCACACCACAAGGATGCATGGAATAAAAGAAAAGGAAGACGACCAAAGTTGTGGACTGGCTTTCATTCATGTAAAACACTAGAGATGCAAAACAATACTGAACAACTGCTCAACAACCAGTACAAGTTAGGCACCATTTGGCAACATAGGTAAGTGGGAAACCAACTCTCCCTCACACCTTTTAAAAAATAATTTGACATCTTAATTACCTACAGTAATTTTCCATTTTTACCCCTGTAAACTACCTTATTTCTTCCCACTGCACTCCTGTAATATTACATCATTCTCACACTTTTTAAAAATATTTTATTTTCCACTTCTCCACTCCCGTCTTACCCACATTACCAAACGATGCCTTAGTATCCATTATTTTCCTTATTGTTAGGGATATTTTATTTAAAAAAATTTGAAATCTAATTATTTTAGGAGCTTTGACTTAGGTCTCAAGTGAATAAAAAATAGATCAACTTGATGAATGATTCAGATTACAGTGTCTTTTTTTATTTAGGAATTTTATTTATATCCAGGTGCATTAGAATTTTTATCTGCATAATACTTTATAAAGATAACATCCTATTGTTTTAGGGCTTTTAGTTAGTAATGAATTTTTGATCAACTGAGTTGGATTCTTGCTTTATTTCTCTCATCTTTGATTCTTTCCCCTAAATCTACTTTTCTCATCTCCTTTGAGGACATCTCTCTATTTAATCCTTTTTGTTGCCTAAGGATGCAACTAAGTTGAGCTGGGCAGTCTTAAGCCAATTTTTACAGCTTAACGCTCAACTATCCACTTCCAACAACTCAACCAGAGCTAAAATATAGTTTGTGTATCTTAAGCACTACTGAAAAATGCAATCAATGCTATAAGAAGACAAGTAAGAGTAGAAGACTATTAAATTTTTGATTCCACCAATTTCTCCTCTGTACATCTCAATATTGCATTTACTTGATGAAATTAGAGGCTTAAAAATGATCAAACACTACCCATCAATTGAGTAATCCTTGCCTCCCATTTAGTCATAGATCGATCTGCTGGTAGACTGTTTTTCACAATCCTTTTTCTTTCCTTAATTGCTTTCTCGTGATTACGTCAAAAGAGCCAGTTACCAAGCTTCAAAACAGATTTGCAGCAACAATGGTTATCTGCAATATGCACTCTTTTCAATAGATTACATCATCTTATGTGAGGAGCAAAGTTCCTCTCCCACAGATTTTGTAACGGCCCTGATAACTATAGAGGGTAGAGAGCCTGACACAACAGAGAAGCAAATCCTCCATTGAAAAGACGAGGGGAAGGGGATGGTTTAAGATATGGAGCTTGGGTTAAACATGGTGTGACACATTTTAAAACCATGAAGCCAAGTTGTTAGGCCAAAGTAGATGATATCGCAATATGAGATGTGATATCAGATCCAGAGTCCCAAACTGTTTTGAGTTTGACCCAAGTTAGTGATTTGACCTAAGTCAGACAAGGCTGGGTCGTTTACCTATCACGGATGGTATCAAAGTTCCTAGTAGTTTAGGTGTGGGTCTCAGGTTAAACATAATAGAGTACATTTTAAAATCATACGGCTAAGCTGTTAATATCACACTGTGCAACCCAAGGCTCTAGTTTATTATCCGAGTTTGACCCAAATTAGAGATTCAGACAGGATTGCGCTATTTCAGATTTTCCTCTTAATCACATCTTCCCACATTCTCTACAGTAAGTCTTTTTGTCCACCTCACGCATCAAATATGATTTCAAATACCCTTTTTTGGTCACATGACAATTATCTAAATTACTAAGCTAGGGAACCCTCTCACCTTTCCCCCATTCAGATCTTTCCTTGTGGTATCAAATCAGGCAATATTTGCAATAACAAAACAGTCAGATTCCTGTGCTTTTGTAACATGATCAAGCACTAATATATAAGCAATGTACCATCTTTTATCATAGATTATGGCAAGAATTTTTGCCCACTTCAGATACAAGTTAAATCCTATTGTGGCCTGATCTGTGTTTTACTCTACAACTAAAAGGCAGGTTTGGTAGATGAGCTTATGAGCAACAATGTAGGGATAGAGAAATAATTAAGCTCTAACACTATAAGAACATTCCTAGCTAACCACAGATAAAAAGGGAGAATTAAAGAAGGAAAAATAAAGCAAGGAACAAAGGACGGAGTAACACAAAACAAATATTCATATATATAAGATAGAAAAGGAAAACATTTTATGTAGAAAACCTGGACTAACGTCACAATAGCAAAATAGGGAAGTAGAACAGTCAGATCAAAAGCAAAAAGAGACAGATACCATGATTAAAGATTAGGCTAGGTACCTAAGCTCTACAGGTATATACTTGTTGGGCATGTGATCAGCTTCCAAGGTGGGGGTGAGATCAGATCCACTAGCCCAAAGAAACAATGCATGACTCGGGGTTCTCACACCAGGCCAGATACCACCATTTGCTTCAAGGACAGCTAAATCACGACGCTTGCTTTCAATTGCTTCCTCTTGGAGCTGTTTGTATGTCTTCTTTTCATGACCCTTCAGTGGAACCCACGGTGGTATACCTTTCTGTAGTTTATGGAGGAACACTGTTGCAGCCGCACCTAGCCTAACTGCAGCGATAAACCAACATAACACAATCACATATCATAAAGGTTCAGGGCGTGCATATCAGTTCAACACTAACACAATCACATATCATAAAGGCTAAGGTCGTGCATATCAGTTCAACATTACAAGTGACCATAACCAAACCCCCACCCCCCCCGCCGCCCCCCCCCCCCCCCACACACACACACACACACAAAAAAAAAAAAAAAAACAAAAACTTTTAAATACATCTAAGCCCATATTTATATGATACTAAAAAAAATATTTTTTATTAAAAACTTATATCTCCAAAAAGTTAAAACAGAAATATATCACTGTTAAAATTTGAAAGCGAGTTTGAGACCTATATAAATTTCTAATACATGCAATTTTTGGAATCATAAATACATATCTATTGATTAGCATTATGACGGATCAGCTGGGATTTCCTCCGATGTGAGCTCCTCAACTACAAGTGCAAGCCAGTACATTCAAAACAAGGCTAATAGCATCTAGTTCAATTTATGCTGCCAAAAATTGTGAAGATCAAGGATAACAAGAAACTATTAAGGAATGAATTCAAGCAGATCGTTTGTTAGGTTGCATTTTTCTTTTCTTTCTTAATGGGAGAAGTACTTTCATTAGTTACCCATAAGTATAGTTGTTAAGGATGCTATGCGAACATGTACTGAACTGCAATTTTAGCTACATATCAACACTAAAGGAAAATCCCCATCAAAAGAAAATACTGAAATAAAATCCGTAATAGTCACACATGACAGAGTTCAGGATTTAAATGAAAGAAGCATAGCTCATTTTATTTTAAATAAAAGGTCACAATCTGAAAATCTCAGCCATACGGATGCGAGAGAAGAAAGCACAATTCCTCAGTTTCATCTCTAATATTGTCAAAATTTTAGCAAAGGGCCCCGAAGATCCAATGATCTTTCTAGCATCTCATCTCCATTGGTAAAATCAACTGGAAAAAAAAAGGCTTGATAGCCATTTAAGCATGAAAAAGAAATTAAACATTTCTCCTTTTGTTGGGACCAATGCCAGGAAATTGTATTCGATGTGTTTCTCATAGCTTTAATGTATCCTTTTGATTCTTGTTTTGAATGTTAAACTGATCGATTTTGGTTCCCTGAGGTTAACTGCATGGGGCAACACATGCGGCAACTATTGGAATCACTCCATATTAAAAAATATATATTTATACTTTCATGGTCAGCCAGTGCTTGAGAATAGCCCTTTTCTATTTAACAAAATCAAAAAACCTAATCCAGGTATATGCATAAAATGTTAAAATTTCATACGACCTTTATCTAAGTGGGGCCCATGAAAGTATATAAAAAATTTCTTAAAATAAAAAAAAAAGAGGTGATCCCATCAGTTGACCACATGGGTTGCCCCATGGAGTTAACCACAGCAAATCCAAGTCCTAAAATGATTGTGAAAATCAAAATTTTGAAGTGAATAAGGACTGAGTTAAACAACAATTACAATAAATAACAACATAATAAAATAAAAAGAAAGCAAAGACAGCCAACACCAACTAACGTATAAAGCAACTAAAAAGCTTTGGAATGTTTTTAGTCATGCAAATGCAAACGTGGTGTCTGGCTATAAAATCCAGGCATGTCCATGGAGAATATTACTTGTCTTGGGTCTAACCATCTCCAAAAAGCCCATGGCAAGCACATAGTGGAATTGTTACGTTGCATTTAATCACTATCACTATATGCAGAAGAGACGAGAACAGTCAACTGGCATGCTGGAATCCTCACATGTCACCAAGTAGTTTAAGCACTAAGAAGCTTTCAGAAAGAACAGTCATCAACAAACCTTCCCAAGTGGCAATCGCTATCTGCAGGCCATGAACCATTCCAATCGGTGCCCATTCATCCATATCTTCACCCCAAACAAAAGTGTCTGTATCAATTATTCCAGAAGCCCAAGCAGTTTTTAGCTGTATAAGCTCACAAGGCCCTCTTGACCGACCCAAACGGTCCTTGTACCACCAACCAGTACTCTTCATGGTAACTGTAACATTACAGATAATGTGGGGAAAAAAAGTAAGAATTTACTGTGCTTACATCCTCAACCAAAATAAAAATGCACCATTTATAACAGGGACTCAGATATCAGGTAACTTCTGCAAGCAGATTGCTTCAGACAGGTTGACATAAAAGAAGTACAGCATCTGGCAACATTTAGTTACAGGATGGGGTTTATACAAAATGTGGAAATGACAATCAGTCCATGGCTGCACCTAAGTATGGAATGAAATCCACAAAAGAGTTTCATGAGGTGACACTTGGGTAAAATTGCAACCAACATGGCGGCCTTAGTCCCTGAAGTGAGGTGACATTTGACTAGTTGATGGAAGAACTCAAGCAATTGCTAGAATCTCTAAAAGGAGCGCAAACTAGAACATCGTGGTAACTTTTCCAGAAAGAAAACAACATACAACAAGAAATTAAACTATTCATGTTAATACAGACGACATGAGGGATAAATGTATCATAACATTAAAACAAAACCACATGGAGAACCGCAGCCATCCAAGGAAGAGAACTTCATGTGAGTGCTTAGAAAGACGATGGTAGGAAAGGATGTCCCACATCATCTGGGGTTTCAACTTTCAACAACCAAACAGGTCCATGCTTTTGATTCTTCCATGTCTGGATTATGCATTTGATAATGGGCAATTCATCAATGAAATCTAGCTTACCTACTTCTTACAGAACATATATGCATGCAGTGATTATGATTGAGTAAAGACTCACAGTCGTAGTAACGCTTCTCCAGCCTTTTAAAACCAATTGCTTGAGCGACGTCACAAGGCTTCCCTGGCGGATATGGGCGCTGCCTAAAACCCCACAGCCCAAAGAAGAACTGCCTTGCAAAGTCCCAGAACTTGGCATCCGACTCTTCCTCCGTAGCAATTATCTTCCTCGGCATCGGCCGGCCATCGGGACCCGTCACATGCGGCAATGACTTCCAAAGCTTTTCCTCCTCTTTCCGAAAAGGCTTTTTCTCATCCGCCAGCTCCATCTCGTTAATCTGGTCAGTGATTGCCTCGGCCTGCAGCAGGAACTCCTTGATAGAGCAGCTCTCACGCTTCTTCGACTCTAGGTTGGTCTCCTCGCTCTTCTCCGACTCTAGGATGGTCTCCCCGCGCTTTTCCGACTCTAGGTTGGTCTCCTCGGTCTCCTCGATCGCCTCAATATCTTCGATCTTCTTGCGTCTGGGGAACTCCTTCTTCTGGGCAAGGATTTCCTCGACTTTGGCGCTCCGGCGGTAGTCGGGGAGATATTTACATTCCCAGAAATAGTACTTGAGCATGCGCTCGTACCTGTCGGAGCCATCTTCCGGCGGGGGAGGGGGCTTCTTGATACGGCTTCCGACTTGCTCGTCCCAGTCGAAGCCATCTTCCGGTGGCGGTGGGGGCTTCACGACACGGATTCCGCTGTCTTCCTCGTCGCTGGAGACATCTTCCGGGTCGTCCGAGTCGGATTCTTCTTCCAGCGGCGGACGGGGCTTCTCGGCACGGTTTCCGACGCTGATGCAAGCGAAATTCAGGTGCTTTGAGGTTTGCTTTTGTTTGAAATGCGTTGTCTTGGGGGTTCTGAAATGGAAGAGAGGGAGTGGATTTTGGGGTTTCTGGAACCAGTTCTCGCCTATCCAGCTGAGATTGAAAGAAGACATGTTGATGCCGCTTAAGGTTGAGTTTTCGGGTTTTTAGAAGGAAGAAGAAGACAGTCGATAAGGGCTGGAGGTTTGGGCTGGAGCCCACGGGCGTTTAAGACACTTTAAAGCGCGGCCCGCATCCTATCGCACGTCAGTTTTAACATTCTGCACGTTTTACCTCGAGTGTTTTTTTTTCTATAAAAAAAATAATAAAAAAAAAATTCTCGCTCCTGCTCATACGCCTTTCAACCTGATTTCAGAACTAAATTACCATTATCTTATTTTTCTATTATTATTTCTTTATTCGAATCATTATTTTAGACTTTTACATATAACTATCTTGCTTGTTTTATTATCTATCCTTTCCACTTTTAATCGTTTACACTTTATCATATCATATTATTTTTTTTACCTCTTTTTAAATGTGAAATATAATATTATTAGCCTGAAAAAGTAATAGCTTACTTAGCTGATGCTGAAAATTTATTTAAATTTATTTACTTTTTTCGTAAACTTATTAATCGTGGTATAGTTATTGTATAAACTAAGTTTTATCTTTTTTTGTGATGCATATATTTTTTTGAATTTTTAAATATACTGTTATTTTTGTAATTTTTAACCATTAAAATGTCAAAATATTCCTAGATTTAAGAATTCAAAAAACATATATATACCTCTAAAAATGGTAAAACTTGATTTATATGTTAAATATATTTATATTAATAAATTCATAAAAAAGCAAAAAATAATTAAAAATTAGTTTTTTTTGGCACGAGCTAAAAGATTATACATTTATACCTCTTTAAATACACAAGGAGTTTTGATATTTTACGTATCCATACCTTTAGTCAGCATTATCTTTAATTCATTTCATATTTAAATCAAATGAGCACAGTGCCCTTTTCTTTTCCCCGTGAAGCATACTTTTGTGTTTTTGTTTTAGTTTGACATTCAAACTATAAATAGGTTATGTTTTAAATTATACAAAAACTTTTTTTTTCTGACAAAAGGATGCAAGAATCTTAAATGAAATATATACACGAGATGAGATTTCTCGTTATTAGACAACTTTTCCAACTTCAAATATAACTTTTTACGTTTTAATATAAATTTTTGTATATTACAATACATAAATTGCATTCACACCTCATTTTTCCATCTTGCTCTGGCTACCAAGGATCCTTTGAACAAATATAAGAAAAAAGTTACCTTTTATGTACATTTTTTTGCATTATAAGTATGTATGGGAATAAATAAAACTTTTGATAAAAAGTTGCAGAGAGTAAAAGTTGTCAAATGATGTGATATCATAGGGGTAATAATGACGAGTAAATATGATAAAGTTGAAATAGATAAGTTAATTGTGTAGAAATGATTGAAAAGTAGGGTAATTGTATAAAAAAAATATGAATAAATAATTAAAAAATATAACAGTTGTGAATAGTGAAAAGTTTTAACTTAAAATTTTTATTCATTACCAAACATACCCGTAATTTAGTATTTTTTTTTGAAAGAATATAATTTGGTGTTTTAATTACTAATGATCCTATTTTATAATTTTTATATCTATATTTTAATTATTTGTCATATTTTTCTGTACAATTATTTTATTTATTTTTACTATTTTTTGTGTGCGTCTGAAGTGACAAAATTTGTAGATGAAAAATTTCTTGACTAAAATTTTTTAAATATGAGAAAATTATGCAATATGATATAAGAAATTATGCGGAATAAAGAGAATGAAGTTAAAATAATATACTAACTATACAAGTGGTTGCGTAAGAATGATTAAAAAGTATAATCACTATATAAAAATATGTGAATAAATAATTAAAAAATATAATAATTATTAAAAATTTTAGATTGAAAATTTTTGGTTTTTAATATAACCAAATGTGTCGTTTACCAAATCATTACCTTACTACATAACATTTCTTTCTTAGTTTTTCAACATTTTTCGTTCATCATTTGTTCCTCTATTATCATCGAATGAATCTCTGAATTTAAATTCTATCCTTGACACAATTTCATGTAAAATTCCACCTTAACTTGCACACATTTTAATATAACTTGACACATCGACAATTTAATCCCTCTATTTTTTATTATTATCTAAACATTTTAATCATCTTTTCACATTTTCAACGTAACTATTCCATTTATTTTGTTTTTACTTTTAATAATTACCCATATCACATAACATGAACATCATACTTTCACTTTTTAAAAATTCCCCATAAATTTTTTCTTCACTGTGTGCTTCTCACCAAATGAACCCAAAGATAAAAATATTTGACAGAATACGGTTTTTGATTGTTTATATTTTCTGTTAAAAAAATTTCGGAATTCCATGAATCAAGGAACGTCTTGCTCTGCGACTTTTAAATCTAAAAACTTTTTTATGTAATTAAATCTAAAATTTGTGACAATAAGGATTATAATTTTCTTAGATTTAAGGAAAAAATAAATATTACATAATCTTATGGAAGGGCATTTTGGTCATTTAATCTAATTATTCGAAGATTACCTCGTGTCGTTACGTCAAATTTTGAATATTCAAAATTAAGAATTTAATGAATTAAAATAAATGCAAATTCACTAATTCAATCTCTCTCTCTCTCTCTCTTTTTTTTGGCCTTTTGACTAGAACACGAATTCAATCATTCATTGCGCCTTTGCGCAACATCCACGATTCAACCGACAACATATATGGGCCCAGGCGTTGAGTGCGTCTATCGACCCAATTAACAGCTTAGATTTGGTCTACTGGAACCGTAAACAATGGCCCAGAAACTGTAGGTCTCTGGGCTTTATACTGGCAGCTCGTGTCTGTAGCCCCGTGAGAGCGGGAACCAAATGATGCTTATGGGCTTGTCACAACTCGGCCGATTTGGATATGGCCTGGCTTACGGTCCACCCATTTCGAATTAAAAATTTTAAAATCCCCTCTCAAGCAAAATCCTAAGTCATTTTCTTATACCTCAGTCTAAATCAAACTAATTTTATAATTTGATTGTTATTTAATTCAAATAATTTTTGTTCGATACACAATCCCAATTATTTAAATAAAATTTAATAGTGTATATATATAAACATTAAGTTCAGAAGATATCGATAAATGTTTACATAATATCATAAATAACCATCTAGCTAAAATTTGATACTGAAAATAGTTAATGCATTATTATTCAGATATCATTTTAAATTAGAAGTCAAAATTTCTGGATAATTTGAACGTGTAATTCAGGATAAAAAGAATGATCTAGTTCATTATCATTTTCATATATCTCAAATTAGGATTAACTAGAAAATCATCGAGGCATCTATTGTACCCAGGTGCCCTAAGCTTCGGTGCACCGAATGCAAAAATCTAATTTTTTATATTTTTGAATTTTTTTATAAAACTGTTAATCTAAGTATATTTAACATATATATTAAGTTTTATCAATTTTGAAGATTTATATATATATATTTCAATTTTTTTTAAAATCAAAGGTATTTTAAACATTTGAAATAACTAAAATACACCCGTTTTCAAAAAGCCCAAAAAAATGCACAAATCTCCAAAAATAATAAAGCTTAAAAAATGTTTCATAAAAGCAAGAGTATTGTTAAATATACTTTGATTAATAGTTTATAAAAATTTAAAAAAATAATAAAAAATAGTTTTTCGTGACTAAAAATAAAAGCTTAGTGCACCCGATGCACAAAATCGAATACCTAACACAATATATACTTTATTTTATTAAGAAGTTATTGAATCATTTTCTAAGATATTTTTTGAGATTGTGGGTTAACTAATAAGTAACGAAGTTTATGGATCATCTCTCTAATATCTATTTTTTTTATTTATAACTAATTAACCATGCAGAAAACACGTCTATCATTTTTATAATTAGTATATTCCACCGTTAGTATAAAAATATATGAGTTATTATTTCATGTCGATCTTATTCTTTGGGTTTTTAAGACGAGTGGATGAGAAAGGAATTTATATTAGAGTTGTTTAGGTTGATTTCACGTTATAAATAGATAGAAACATTTTCCGTGCAACTGGGTTTTCTGAATAGATTAAGCAACATAAATACGTAGGATGTTAATATTAGGGATTCTCTTTTTGTTGCACATAAAACAGAAGCTCTAAATGAAGTCAAGAAAATTGAGTATTGCATGTAATTTAAGGACCGAAATTTTCCTTCCATTGGAAACCTGTCTTTTTAAGTCAATTAGCTGTCCACAGGAAAAGCAAGGCTGATCTGATTCCCATATTCAATTTCTAACTGGAATGTATTTCTAAGATTTCCAGTAACCCCGAAGGCTGGAATTCAGACTCATTTACAGGTGGGTGCTTATCTTCATCAAAGAGGGAAAACATCAACAAAGAAGGAAATGACCAAAAAAGGAGATGGGCATTTCTACGGCATTTGCGTTGCTGCAAAGGAACTTGCAAGTGGCCATCTATATGTAGACAACAATGTCGATTGATTTAACAGCACTTTGAAGTAGTACTTGAAGTCCCAAATATTTCTAGGTTCTCCTTATCTCTTTAATGATCAACACAAGAGTGACAATGATTATTAATCTTGATGAGAATCTTGAATGCTTGAAGGGATATGATGTGATATTTTTACTGTTTTGGGTGGATGTGGACCAGATGTTGTGATTGAATTCTGAAAAAAAGAAAAGAAAAAAAAAAGACACCACCTAGCTAGGCAGACCTCTCATGTGCGGCTATGCCATGACTCGGAGAAGCTGATGTAGAGGCTGGTGTTGCTCTTGTTACTTGGGTGGGGATGCAACAGCCACTGGGACTGCAGTGGCCTTACAGTATTTATAGAAACTAGAGTTTGTTTGGTCCCCACTTTCAGGAAAATGATGTAATAATACCACCGTCTCTATCACTATCTATCAGCATATGATAGAACCCCTTTTCTTGTCCATGTGGCAGCTGGATAAAAGTTCCTTATCATAGACCCAATGAGACCCACGTGATATTAGTCACATAAAAAAATTTCATTTCATCTAATATGGATTTTTCCCTGTTTATTTGGTGGTGTGATTGGGGTTAATGGATGGCATGAGAAAGACTGAAAAAATGAGCAATTAGGAAACAAAAATTTAATTATTTTTCCTGCTAAGATTGATGGCTCTAGTCCCTACTTTCTATCTCCACGCAGTAATTTTCCATGGCGAAGACAGAATTGTACATTATTTGAAAAAGAGATGCAAAGCCTGACCCATTCAAAAGATTCCAGAGGCCCCTCTTGGGCCACCAATTTTGAAAATTTGCATACAAAAGGTGAAGCCACAAAATTCTTCTGTCCATACACCTAAAGCAACCCAAAAGTTCTTCGCAATAATAAGTGGAATTGGTTGAACTATGAAAATTAGGTTAAAGGGAATAATGGGTAATTCAAGTTTTTATATGTATTAGTGATATTATTATCCACATTAACGGTATGATGTAAAAGGATCTATTTCTGCACTTTGAACAGATAATTAAAACATTTTTTTAATTAAACTCTTCCACCATCTTAGCCTTCCTTCTTCAGATGATCGATCTATAACTGTGGATAGAATATGGAGTACTGATAACGGGGAATGAATGGCTTAGACAAGAAATTTCACCTGGGATGAGCAGGACCAAGAATCTAGCTAACTTGCTTTATTCCAAACAAGAAAAAATACATTTTTACAGCTGGGAAACAATTCAAACCAACAAGGACGGATAGATTCAAAGCTCCTACTTAAATTTGCTACATTTTCAGACCGGCCTAGGTTCTGTCCACAAGAAAGATACAGCCAAATCTTTGTCGTGTAAAAGGAACAGGAAGGTGAAAAGAGTAATAGTTTCCCAGAATTCAGAAGCTAGCTTTGTTCCCCAATATTTCTTTTGCGAAAACATGACTTCACGGCCATATATATTTATTTATGCCCAAATTTGTTCTTGGGTGGACCAAAAAATCATGGAATTGCATTATTTATTTATTATTTTTTTGGTTTTGGGCGCTAGCTACTTGTTAAGTTGTTTATCATGGAATCTTGAAGATGTTTACACTTTTTCAGCACAACCTAAAATGAATTTTTGGGTACATTTCATTTATGAGGAGAGATCATGCCAGGATATGGTAGATTGCCAATCAATATTGAAAGCTCGATCAGCCTACCTTTCTAGCTAATTTGGAGGCAGACTGATGTGATGACTTTTCAAGAGCATATGAACGATGGCCACGCCCTTTGAAGCTACATGAGTGTGCCGCAAACGTTAGAATTAACTGTCCAACCTATGAATGCTTCCAGCTTAGATTTCTCAACTAACAAAGCACCATGCAACACCATTCCAAAAAGCCTCCTGATCTTTTCAAGCCTGCCCAAAAATGTATTTTTTTATATTTTTTTCATGGGCAAATAAATTTATGTGTATTAAATCTATAAACCAAAATTTTATCAATTTTGGATGTTTTTAAGTATTTTTTTATTTTTAAACACAGTGACATTTTCCTAATTTTTGGATCTCAAAAAATTACGGAAATGCCACTGTGTATAAAAATTCCAAAAAATACTTAAAAAATCCAAAAATGGTAAAATTTAATTTATAAATTTAATACACTTAAATTTACTTGTCCATGAAAAAATTAAAAAAAATAATAAATACATTTTTGGCCTGACGAAAAGATCAGGCCTCAAAAAGGGATGGGCATGCACATATATCCATGTGTGAGCGTGTGTCTATACATACCACTGGTAAACATTATTTATTCATTTTAACTGAAGTGAGATCACACGGTTAATTATAAAACTATAAAGTAAGCCCCAATTGTTTATTGTTTACTAAAAAATCCAATATGAATCTTTTAGTTAAAGCTGCATTAAAGCTTGAATGAAGATAATTAATATGAATAAACATGTAGAGGTAATTATAAAAAAAAAAAATACATGATGATCGCGAAGAAGTAATTTCAAGATGACTTCTGTGAGAAGATCTAAGTACCATGGTTCTTATACTGTATATATGGTGGATAATTAGAGAAAACCAGGAAAATGCTCACTTTTTTAAAAAAAATTAGGCGTATTGTTAGTTAAAAAAATCACCTCTCTTACATAAAGACAAACAGACCTTAAATAATAATACGACAAAGTTCCTTAGAGATCAACGGTGTATCGTCCATTGTAATTGTGTAGAGTATTCTAAATTTCTTTGTGCAAGCGATATGACGGATGCGTCATTTTCATACATTGGTCATCATGCATTCAATTTCTTTCTTGCAGACATTGTATCCTTTACTACATGCTCTCCCATTTCATTTATGCAATGAATGTTATCCGGAAATCGAGGCTTGGAGGAGCAACAAATTGTCAAAGAAGGATCAAGAAATATCGATCAACTTTTGGCCTTTGGATCATCACTCCAGACCTTGGGCCTTGCCCAAAGTTGGAGACCAATTAAAGACCCAGAGCACTTGGATTAAATTATCTCTAGTCACTTTGATCGAAAGCATCAAGAGGAAAATTCCTAGGCATGGAATTTTACTTTTTATATAGCTTGTCACTGATATTTAAATATTTGTATGTTTCTTAAGTCTTTGCAAACTAAACTCTAAATGTCTGATAATTACGGATGAGACGATGTGTTTTGAATATTTGGATAATCAACCCTCCATGTTTTCAAAAATCGCAAAAATAAACGTCGTTAGCTGATGAAGCCCAATGAAAATTAACGATTTGTCATAGTTTAAGATAGGGAAATGTGTATCGCAAAAAAAAAAAAAAAAAAAAAAAAAAAAAAAAAGAGATAGGGAAATGTGAAACTGATAAGATTTGAAATTTTTATCGTTGTATTTTTTGTTGGAATTTTGGACATACATATATAATAATTATATATATACGCTATCATAAATGGCGGTCTAAATTATAAAGTGATTTTATAAGGTTTTATGAGCCTAAATCATCTAATAAAGTATGAATCTCCTATGCGTAGAAATCCTACAGCCTAATTTCTAATTTCTATTTTTATGATGGGCTTAGAAATACAAAAGATAGACTCCCTATATAAATGGTTGTGGTCCCCGGGTTATGCACCTATGAGGGCTGTTTTCTAACATCTCATCATTAGAAAAGAGGAACTACCTTCTCCAAACCCTAAGGGCATTAACTTGGAAGACTCGAGAACCACAGCATTCAAGAACAACTGCATTCATGGATTCAGGTATGCTTCCGCTTATGATTTTTATTTTCTTAATAATTTAGCATAGAGGATCCTGGGTGATTATGGATTTAATCAATATGGTTTTCCCAACATCTTTAAGTCACAAGCGTCTTACATTAGTAGTCACAACTGTCAATATCCCCTTCTACAGATAAATCTTCTTTTGTAATTATGCAAATTTATCTGACTCATTTTGCAAATATGCCCTTCTAGAAAGACGTTTATTAGACAATTTTTTTCGGTGTTGCTGACAACATCAAAGTCTTAAGTGTTGTTGCCTATTTTGCCAGCTTTACTAATTAACTTTTCTTTTCTTCGCTAATTTTTTTTTTTTTTTTTTTTTTTTTTGGGTGGAAAAAAGAACCTCCATTAACTAAAAGAAACACAGATAGAACAAAGATGATTCTCAATGAAGCTTGCTGGATAGCCCCACCAAGTCAGGAATTGAAGCTGCATAATCAGCTAAGCTGTGAATTACCCTATTTCCCTCGCGAAGAACATGATGGCAGGAGACCAAGCCCGAAGATAGAGCATGAAACAGATGTCTTGCAAACTAAGTACCCAATCGGAGACACTCATCTCATATTAATGATTCATTTGTTTTGTCGTGGCATTACAAGTCATTTCTTAGACGGGTCACAAATATTTACTCATATCTAAAATATAAGAAACACATAGAGATATTCATAAATTTATTGGAATGTTGTATTAATCTATAGAATAATTTCTACATAGAATAATGTTTTAGATGTTAAATGCACATCTTTATGGTGTTAAATTAACACCTTTAAGATATAAATAAGTTAGATAATTTTATTACATTAATTTTACTCTTTTATTATTTTATTAAATGATTCCAACAGAAATCTTTAATTTTGATAAAACTTAGTTTCCTAATTAGACAAATAATTTTAGTAAGTTTAAATGGTAATTTATCTATTTTTAATATTTAAAATGGCAAAAATATACATGTATTTAAAAATTCAAAAAAATTATAAACATCTCAAAAATGATAAAATTTAATTTATATATTCAACTCATTAGATTAACAAGCTTATAAAATAATAATAATAATAAAAGTTTGACCTAAGTTAAGAAATCTGTTATTTAATCCGGGCTAACATGATCATGTGAAAACAAATGGATGGACATGACAAGTGGGTTGAAATGGAAGGGGTGTATGGAAGTGTATGTGCACATAAGTGCATTAGATCATTACCCTTCAACGTCAATGTTTATAATGAATACGTTAAAAAAAGCAGTAATCAAAGATCCGAGCCATAAAAAATTCTTTCCATGACATCATTAATATGTCGTTTTTAATTTTTAAAGTGCCCGAATATGATTGGCCACATACGCCAGAGTATCCAACCTTTTATTTCCTCCAAAAAGAGCGGTTTTCAATCTTTGTGGGTCCACTTTTTTAATTTTTCTCTGGTGGACCACCAAAATTCCAGATTTTATTATTTTTTTTTTTTAAAAAAAAGATAAAAGAATCCGAGTGCGGGATGCACAGGCAGCCAATCATTTTAAAAAAACGTCTACAAGGTTGACCACAGTCAATGTGTGGGCCCACCATTTAATTCCATGAGTGTGCACTGGACAATGTAAAGACCAATAGAAGGATACTTACCAAATGGGATCAAATATGAATTGGGCAGCCGGTGGATGAGGAAAAATTATGATGATCTCGAAAAGAGAAGGGTTTGGCCTTTTCAGAGATTTTTTATTTAAAAGATGGAATATCTCTATAATCGTTTTTACACGTGGATGGCACCCAAGTGAGGGAAAAGAAGACAATATCAACCTTAAAAAAATCGACCCATCAAAGGAAAATTGATGGACAGTTCACATCGGATGCAGGTATGTGGACCCGATTCTTTTAATCAACAGTTGTGACCTCTCTTAATTAATCAACCTTTCGATCTCAATCATTGATGTGACCACCAATAAATGGATGAACTAGATGCAAAGATGCCTACCTTTCAATCATCGGACTCGTGTTTGGCAATCCCCAACACTTTTCTTCAACAAAATTTTCAGTTTAAAACTTTTTATCTTTTATAATAATTTTATTTTTTAAATATTTCTTTGTATCTTTTTATAAAATTATTTTACTTTTTAATTATTTCTATAGAATTATCTATGCAACTAACTTATCTTTTTTAACTTATTATCTTTATTCTTCATCATTATCTCTATTATATTACATCATTTTCTTTTATTTAAAAAAATTTTCATCAAAAAAATATTGTTACATCCCAAACACTCCCAAACACACCTTGGAGTGTGTTTGATAATCATGAAAATTTTTTAACCTAAAACTTTTTACTTTTTATAATTATTCTATTTTTAATTATTTTTCATATTTTTCTATACAAATATCTTACTTTTTAATCATTTTTCACAATTATTATATTATCTATTTTAATTTTATTCTTTTTACTCTTCATTGTTATTCTTATCATGTTAAACTGCTTTTTTATTTGAAAAAACTTTACACCGAAACTTTTCTTATAAAATTTTTATCAAATATTAAACACAACTTAGAATTAAAATAGCCAACATAAAAATTAATACCACTGATATACTACAAGAAAAGCAATATATAGCCAAATATTTTTAATTTTTATTTAAAATATACAAAACAAATCATCTAATATTACAAATTATTACATGTAAATTTTTATAATACAGAGGAACCAAAGAATACCACAAATCAGTACATGCAAATCATCATACGGAGGAACCAAAGAATACCCCTTACTATAAAAGAGACAACCAAATTCTCACAACACGAAAGAACACCACTGCTAATAAACTGCTGCCATAAAATTGTTTGCATATATTTTGCACTGATGCATAGTTGAATGAGACCCACCACTTGTGTTGGACAAAGACTTGACCACTAAGGCAAAGCCTCAGTGGTAATATTTTTTATTTTATGTGACTAAAAAAGTTTGATTATGCGGTTTCAACTAATTAAGTTGGTTTTAAAATTTTGCAATAATTTTTTATATTTGTCATTGTGCTATCATAATAGTAGATTTTTGTCTTTGTTTATAAAGGTTACTTTTTGTAGTGTGTGCTTGTATTGTTGTAAAAATTTTAACTTTTAAGTATAATAATTGTATCAATAATTAGAATGTTCTAAAAAACATTAATTGAAATTAAGATCCAGTCCATCCGGGATGTTTAGATGTATATGAAAGTAACTTAATTTCTAAATGATCTATGTAGCAATTTAATTTTTATGCATGATCTTTTTGTTAGATACAGATAAATCGCATTTGCAATTGACTAATTTTTCTTGTAGTAAATAAAATTTTTAATAAAAAATAAAATAAATTATAATTTTATCAAACAATATTTTTATTGGGAAAAATAAAAATTAAACATACTTGTAAATAATTATAAAAACAAAGAATCATCGCTACAACAAATTTTTTTAGTGAAGCCAATTTTTTATCCGCATACAAAGTAATTACTTGCATTAGATGCATTTTATCTACAATTAATTATTTAACTATAAATACTCGATTATTTTAATTGGTGGCATTTGATTAAATACAGCTATTTTTACATTAAGTACAGTAAAAATATCTAATGCAACTATTAAAATTGGGCACATTTGGCCAAAATAATAATAATACTTCGACTGCATTAATACTGGACAATTGGATTAAGTACCAAATGCCAAAAACAACGAGATTAAAATTCGTTTGCAAAAAGTGCCTACATTAAAAATTTTGTTTGTTCTGTGTTAAGAACTTTAAGATTACAAGGCAGTTAAAATTTCACATCAGCCTAAAAGATCAACCATTATTAAACCATAAAATGCTTATCAGCGCCGGATTTCACCCACCTTATGGCAAATAATTGACCAGAGAAGCTGTTGATATAGACGACGTTGCAAATAAACCGCAACCAAAATATTAAAAAAATATCTGAGGAACAACATTCAAGCCAAGGCTTTTCAAAAAGCTGTTGATTGGGGGCAAATCTAAGAGAACAATACAATAACAGCTGGAATTAATTAGTACTCGAAGCATGCCATTCATGTGACCTTTTTAATTCTCATTTTTCCATGGAATAGATACAAGCTCCTATGTTACGAATACAGAAGCCGAGAAGTTAAAACTTTTTTTTTTTTTCTTTTTTTGTCCATCCAGTCTCCCAGACAATTTAAATATTATATTCATTATCATATTAAAAATCAACCAAACAAGAAGCTAGCTGAAGTTAAAAAAAATGCAGTGATTGCTTTTTATGTCAAATTTATATTGTGATTTAGGCAATCAATTCCTATTATATTATATAAAGATACTTTTATAAAATAAGTGAATGACAAAATCTGCATGCATAAAAGTGAGACTCATTATAATTTTAAGTAAATATTCCGATTTCTACTAGTCTCATTTATTACAACTATTTAATTTATTTCTCTCTCTTTTTTACCGATTTAATGTAAATGTTTATGTAGATTTTTATCCTCTCTTATTATTAAAAATATTTTTTAAAATCTAAACCATGTATGGTATTTATTGATAAATGTATGATATCAAAAATCGCTTCAATTGAAAACTTATACATCATAAATATTTAAGGCTATTTAAATAGCGAATATATGATTACACTACAAAAAAATTTGATTTTTGGAAACTAAAATTTAGTTGTTAAAAAAATTAGTTAACAATAATTTATAATATATCTCAAATAGCAATCACTAAGAAAAAAATTGGTCGTAAACAATTTATAATTTTTATATTTTGGCGACTAAAACCAAAACATCATAATAAGCAAGATTTTCTTTTCCTTTATAAAACATCACCATAAGGTTTACCAAATATGTATTTTATTGTTGTGTCAGTATGCAAAAAGTTTTGAAAATACCACCATTCATGTGTTCCTCACCGAGGATGAAGATTGGAGAAGGTTGTCGCAGACTTGCAGGGAACCGCACATGGCCATGTGGGCATGACGTCGTTTTGCTATAACCCAAAATAAATGGGCCAAATAAATGGGCCATTTATAAATGCCTGTGTGGCGTCTTACGTCCAGCCAAAATGATGCAATACTTTAGTATATATTCCCTTCAACTGCACTTTAAATAATCAATAGTATATATATCGATGATGGCAGCGTGGACAAGAACACACGCTGCTTCAAGCGCCCACTCAAATTCCTTCCCAATACGACTTTTTGTAGCCTGCTTTCCTTCTTGCCATAGGGACACAGTCACCATATTCATTTTTTCGGACCGTGTATCAGGCTTATTATTATTATTTTTTTATTGTAGTATCAGGCTTCATTTTAAAGGGAATGTTTATGCCCAGTAAAGAAACCTCTCCAATAAAACACTATAGATCTCTGAATATATAAATCTAATATAGAAATTCCATTATCATAATTACCTATTATTGAAATAGGTAAATCCTTACAAAAATGACATGATGATAGATCAACGGAACGGATCACTGCCTAGTGATTCATATCGGATCTCTGGACTGAAATATTCTCTGAAATGCTGCATACTGATGAACCGTGACGAACCACTCGACTGGAATCCCAGCAGCATGGCTATCCCCCTCGATACGTTAGCGTTGGCGCTCCACGTGAAGACAAAATTGGGGAGGTGCACGAAAGCTACTGGGTCGCCCGCGACGAATGCTCGGTACATGTATCTCCCACGTAAAAATAAATACGTGTGCGAAACATCAGATCCATATGTTGGATGATCATTTGAGAAGCTGATCAGATGTCCTTCATAAGTGAGGAAAAAGCTGATGGACGGTTGGAATTCGATTTGTCCCATCCCCCGTCAAAAGCTCGCCGAATCTGAACCAGTAGATCCGGCAATCCTTTTCCTGGCACGTGCGAAGCAGTCCGGCAGCATCGTTTTCATCTCCC
Organism: Annona cherimola; assembly: GCA_030490835.1. Classification (NCBI taxonomy): domain Eukaryota; kingdom Viridiplantae; phylum Streptophyta; class Magnoliopsida; order Magnoliales; family Annonaceae; genus Annona; species Annona cherimola. The sequence continues at coordinate 8,580,085 of CM059977.1, read as the reverse complement.
ACGTGCCGCTGTCGTGGCGTGAAGTGCACGTCAGTCTAATGACATATCGACATGTAGGCTAGCTAGACACGTCTTTGCTTCCGAGCTCAAGTGGGTCCCACGAACGGTCGCGATCTGACACTCGCTCGACGTCGGCACGTGCGGCCAGAAAACTTCTCCGGTGCTCCCGTGGGAGCTCGAAGACGCGTTTCTCGTTTTATATTCCCTCCGTCGCGCTGGCTCTGCGCACGAGGCTCTAACATCGTACCGTCCCATCGAAACTTGAACCGTGTCCTGATTTCCCGATTCGCTTAAGTATTTATTTTTTAATGGACGGGATCCAGGTGTTGGAACGTAGTAGCCCAAGTTTTTAGAAAAGCTAGCACATTTGAATAGTTGATTTATCATGCAATCAACTTTCTTTGAAATAAGATCATTAATATTTTGCTATGAATTAAAATTTCCAAGAACTTTAATTATTTTGTGGACTGTTCATGTATTACATGGTGAATACCACAAAAGCAACGGTTTAGATCACTCGATTAAATCCTCGTTCGAGAGACGAGTAGTGGAGAGAACTGTAGATGGTGCAACTCATGAGGACAGCTGCATGCCGACGGGCTGGACGCCTCTGCCGCGCAAGGCACGTAGATGATTAGAATCACGTTGATAAGCTAATAAGGGTACGGAAGAAGTGCGCCCGAAAACTGGAATTGGAAAAAAGGAGGAAAAAAAAAAGCCGCTGAATTTCTCGTGTTTAGGGACGATATTTTCCCGATTGAATTCCCAGGGACGATTTTTAAATTAATGATAATTATTGGAAAAACCACTATTATATATATATATATATATATATATATATATATATATAAATGAAGCCTGTCCCGGAATGCTAGATTGAGCAAACAAATCACCAGTAAGTAATTGCATGAGGAGGATTCAAGATTTTTAAAATTCACCAAAAATGCAGATTTTTTTATGTTTTCATTTATTTTATCTGTAAAGTACGGTGAGGAAGCTTATGGGGTTTTAAATTTTAAAAAAATAAAATGGCTTAGCAGATCAGTAAGGGTCTATCTGGATACCCGAAAATAAAAATGAAAAAAAAAAATGGAGAAAATTAACGTGGTGTCAAGTGTTGATTTTCCTTGTTTAAGATGAATTGGGAATCAATGAAATTGGATGCAAGGATGCGAGTGACAATTGATCTTTGGGTAGAAACATTTGGATGGCGTGGCACATGGCATCATTTCGATAGTGCAGAAATGAATATTTATGTAATTGCGCCATCAATTCTCTTCTATTGAGCTTATGCTTGAAATCGGATGAATTAATCAAATGAATGAAGTAGACGCAACAGCTAATATGGATGCGTCGGTCTTGCAACCTAAAGTGCTGATGATTTTCTCAAATAATTAATTTGTTTATTTATGCATGACTTCAGACATGCTCCACTACTCGTCACCAATAAGAGATTTTTAATTCCTTACACGTACCTACATCCATATTTCAATTGTGGGGACTGAAAATAGAAGTAGAATATTGTGTTGTATCGCTCCTGTAGCAATAACCTAACAAATGGGATCAGTTACAAATGAAAAGGCTTCAATGCTACCCAAATATTAAATACTTCAATTAATATGATTAAATACACGCACGATCTATGCTTGATTGGTGGACTAGGAACATATTAATTTATAGAAGACGAAATCATTGTTTAATATTAAAAAATGAAACTTTGGATTAAAATTTTTTTTGCATCCGTATGCAATTCAAGCGGAGAAAATAGTCCTATATTTTTTTTATTTTTATTATGCTACAAATTATTTATTAAATTAAGATCTGCTTGATTTACTCCATTATCTTTTGCAATTTCTAATTTTATTTTATAACTGTTGATCTTGCAAAAATGACCAAATTTTGTAACGCGTTCAAGGTGCTTAAGAAGGTAAATCTCGATAAACTAGATTTTTTGGTGTTACATAAAAATTAATATAATTGTGATCACAAAAGAAAGACGATAATTCGAAAGGAAAATAATATTATTTTAATATATTTTTTACTTGGTTATAATTGAGAAACAAAAGCAATTGAAAAACCGGAGATGGTGTGGGGTGCATGCGCGAGAAAGAGAAATATGTACTAGGTAAGAATATTTTTCCGGAATTCTTAGTCCTTATTTGATGATTTTTCTTCGTGGATATAATTAAACACCGAAAATTAGCAAAAAATTCAAATGAAATTGACCCCCATGTGTAATAGTGCTTGTTGTAACATTTGATTTTCACGCTTAAAGGCCTGTTTGTTTATGAGCACCGTCAGTACTGTGACTAAAATGGAGGTCCCATTTTTTAAAATACTGCCAGATATGGATAAGATGCCAAGCCAAGAAAAAGTATTATTTTGCTGGCATAATATTATTGCCTCCGTATGTATTCCGCTGTGTTTGCCGCATATTAATTCGGTAAATGTTTCACTGCCAGCAAATTATGAATAGAATGATGGGTCTTGTTTCTTTATAATTGCCTAAACTAAATTGGGTATTAGCTAAGTTATCATCTTTCTCTATAGTGCCCTTGGGAACCGTATGCATTTTCTAATTTTATATATATAGCAAATGTAATCACGTATTCTGTAATTACTTTTCAAATATAACCATGCAATCATATTTTTTAAATAATATTTTCAACAATAACATAACACAACAACTTATACTTAAATTTCATTCTCACTGCAAAAATATGACCATATATAAGAAAGTGTAGTTTTATAAAATAAAAATTCTAAAAAGTTGAAATAGAAGATGAAATCGTATCAATCTAAAAAATAGATATAGCAAGATAATTAAATACCATATCAATTTTGAGCCAAAGAATGGAACTTTCATGACCTTTTTACTCTTTTGTCCCTTCAAATAAACTTATCTTAAAGATTTTCTACTTTTATTTGACATGAATCTTCTATAATATTATAAATGGTTTTGGTTATTATATATTTTATTAATGATCTCTACTAGTCTACGTCATTTGCTTTAATTTTTTTTTTGCTCTCTTTTCTTTCCGTATATGGAAAAATCAATTGCAAGGCATTAATACACGACAACAAAATTTATTGTAGGCAACTACCTTTTTGCAACCAAATTTTAGTTTACCAAGTGCAACTAAATATATATTAATTGCAGTTAAAATTTATTATTATTTGCAGCATAATTTTTATAACTGTATTAATATTACTTTTAGCAGCATTTGATATATTTAACCAATTGGATCGCTCAAATGTAATCAATTATTCATAGTTAAATAATTAATTGCAGTTAAAATATATGTAATATAATCAAATATACATTATATACAACTAAAAAATTTGCTATATAAAGGTAAATTACCCGCACGACTGAAATAATGACTAATCGGCAAGAGGACTAATGATATGACATCTTCAAAGGAAGCCTTAATTAATTTCATGAATCATGTGGAATGACTGACGTATGTAATACCTTTTGATGCATGTCACATCGACAGCTAGCTAATATTTGCTGTATTTTGATCGATATATGCGGGTGTAAGGACGGATTCGATGGTACTAGCTAGCTATATGTCAAGAAATTTCAATTCACCAAAGTAGTCGGACTCTTTGAGTTGCAAACTTCCAAACAGCGCAGAATGGGAAGCTCTAATTTTCGGTGTTGCATTACCTGCAATTATTTGGAATAGGTGCAGTGGCAAGTGTCATAACCTCTCTTCTCCCTGCTTTTGATTACACCAATTAATGGGCTTTTTGGTTGTCAAAGTCATGGGTTGTTTGATTAAAGAATTAAAATTATTTTCTTTTATGCATCAAAAATAAAATAAAACCACTGTTACAATTTTTTTTGTCGAATGTATAAATAACAGGAGAGAAATTTTTGAACAGTAAAGTCAGTATTCAAGTGGTTACAAAGTCTCATGTTGTTAGATATTCGACGTGTTATCGGTTTATATTTGAAAAGGACTTCCTACATCCTAAATAAAACCAACATAAAACGTGTTCGCGCTCTCATTTATGATTTGTATCTATGAATGTGGCTTAAGATATGAAGGGGAGGTTAATATTGTTCAATAGCTTTGCTTTTATCAAAAAAGTATTCAGATTACATATATAGTTTTTCAAATATTTTGGATAATTGAATTTGGACGAGGAAATTGAATTAGAAAAGATTATTATTGTGTATTTATAAATAAGATATTATATTAGACATGAGAAAAATAAAATTGTTATGTATTAGAAAATAAGAAACTATATGAGTAATGGAAAAGTAATATTAAAAGTAAAAAAAAAGTAATCTAAATCTAATCTTATCCCAATTGATAAGAATTAACAATACCTTTGTGAAACGCCATTTATTTTAACCTAACTTGATGATAATATAAAATTCCCTTCATCCGTTCACTATAAGAAAAATTATGCATTTAGTGTGCATTTGGGAAATAATAAAACTTTTCGATGAAAATTTTTTGTATAAAATTTTCTAAAACAAAAAAAATGATGTTATGTGAGAGGGTTAATAATGAAAAGTAAAAAAATAAATTTAAAATAGATATGTTAGTTATATAGGCAGCTGCGTAGAAATAATTGAAAAATAGAATAATTGTATAGAAAGATGCAAAAAATAATTAACAATAGAATAATTATGAAAAGTGAAAAAGTTGCAGATCAAAAAGTTTTGAGTGCAACCCTACATATTCTTAATGAAGAAATAGTTGCATCTACGAATACTTGGCAGCAACTACATATATATTATGACATATGATTAGAGGCGGCAAGCAGCCTCTCATGCAACTAAAAACCTAACGTAACATTAGCTGTATATAATACTTTTACACGGCCACAACTTATTTCCTGCATTTAGATACAATATGCAAATTTCTAAAACTAATGTGTGCATTTGTAATTTCTAGAACTATGCAGGTATATTTGTAATTATGATCAAACTATGTGAAGTATATTTGCAAATTACTCAATTTGTAGCATAAAATAATTTCTGTTATAGTAATCATATCTAGATCATTTATTTAATTATGAAAATAAGTTTTATTCAAATTAAAGTCGCGATAAGTTTTATCAATTTGAAATAGTATTTTCAATATTTAAATTATCTAAAATATCATTACTACATAGATAAATAATTCTATGAAGTATTACTATATTTCAATACATATCTAAATGGATCTAAATATTTTTCCTAATTTACACATGAATTTATCTATTTTTGAGCAAATGTGGCTTGTGTATATATTGGATTTGAATGAATCTTGGTCTTATAACTAAACAAATGATGTTAAATATAATAAATAGATTATATTTTCTATTAAGTATCAAAATTTTAAAATTTGAGGAGGTTACATGGAACCACTTCAATCCATGTAGCTTGGTTACATAGAAGCGAGCTTCATATATATATATGTATATGAACTTTAAAATATGTGAAAATTGACATAAGCTTTCTAATGAAACGAAAAATTAACTAAAACATTGATAATGTTTCGGTAAGTTTTTTCTACTTATATGTTGATTGGAACATCATATTTAATCTAAATCCTATATCAATGTAAATGGGATCTAGTTTTATGAAGCTGGTTTTATTGAGATGTATCCATTTTAACCCATTTCAATGTATTATTTAAAATTATTTATTTTATTACAATATCAAAAATGTGAACCAAGGCATAGGCCAGTGATTCACATCATTGGTGCGTGTATAATTTAGAATTCAAACCCTGAAAGGAGCATAGTCTCTGTGTAATGTAATAAAAATATCAAAAATTATTCTAATTTGATCTAATCCTTGTATTTATCTTCTTATATTTTTTTAGGATTATCTATTCACGTAGACTACAAAAACTTGTATTTTAAGTGACTAAAAATTTGATGTAAAAGATTAAAATTTGATTGCTAAAAAAATTAGTTATAAATAACCATCAAGGTTCAAACCCTAGATTACACATGCATTCCAGGATGTGAATCACTAAGCTATGCCTCGATTCATCACTATTTGATACTTTATAAGTCATATGTTTATAAAACTAAATTTTAATTTGATTGTAAAAGCATTTCACATGTAGGGGAATTTTTTGGTTAATAGTTTTTAGTAACCAATTAAGGCTATATTTTCCTTACTATTGATCATTAGATGCAACATAATATTTAGTTATATATATATATATTTTTCCAATAAAGACTTTTTGTTTGCTTACAAAGATTTCTAAAAATGAGTTCTCTTGGTTTCGTAGTTGCACTTCATATTCCGAGTGATTCACATGATACATCCTATTCATTTAATAAAAAAAGATCTAGTTCTCACTAAGGGTGTATTTGATTAAACTATTCATCCATATATATCTAGTTAAATCACTACAAAATTTTAGATTTTTGGAAACTAAAATTCTCTTGCAAAAATCAAAATTTGTTTGTTAAAGAAAAACTTGATTGCTAATGATTTGTGGCACATTCAATATAGCAACCGTTAAGAAAAAGTTTAGTTACCAATAATTCATGATTTTTGTATCTAGACAACAACGAAGTGTTGATTTTAATTAATAAAATCTTAAAGAAAAATTTTCCTTCCCTATGAAAGCAAGAAAATTTTTCTTTGCCTATAAATTCATCGTCTTAAATATGAAAATTTTTCTTTAGATTTGCATTTTTCTTGCCAATACTGGTTGCAAAAAATCTATTTTCTTGTACGGAATCCAATTGGTCGAGAATATTCTCTAATATTTCAAGTACATGCTTATGAGTTCACAAGTTGGATTATAATTTATATGATTCGAAATTTCAAGATAGTATTTTGGCGAAAATTAATGTGTATAACTACTTTAACAATGATTTTTTATTTTTTGAAGAAAAGATGGATAGAATACTTCTTATTGTGGGATTATCAAATGTGATATTATCGATAGGATAACTAGTATTTCAAGTGATAAGAAAAGGCCGGTTACAGTTTTATTATTCCTCGAGAAAGAAGCACAAATAAAGTAATTATTAATTTTATGTTTATACATGAATGTTTGATGAAAAAGTTATATCTGAATGAATATATATAAGAGGTCGACTGATCATTTTAGACCTGTCTAAAAATATTTTTTTATTTTTAAATTTTTTATATAATTTAAAATGACTTAAATACCCACATATTTAAAAATTAAAAATAAATATATGTGCATATTTAAAAATGATAAAACTTAGTTTATAGATTAACATATTTATAAAAAAATTTAAAAATATTAAAAATATATTTTTACACCGATCTGAAATCACAAAATTATAGACCAGTATGAAAAAATCAGTACTCGTGTAAGAGATACAAAATGCACATGATAATGTTATGCAATGAAATTCTGTACTCATGGGATGTATAAACGAAACATGTTGCACGTTTTCTAGGAGTATCTATAAATGCAGCGGTTCAGAACCCATCATAAAATATTTTATTCACATAGATTCACTAAATCGATGACGAGCTATAAAAATCAATGAGATAACTAATTTAGGAAATTAGCAAAAGGAAGCGATAGAAATAGTTAAGTAAATAATGATATTCTGAAAATAATTTTTTTGTCAAAAATATATAAAAGAACGTAATCCTACAGATAATATTGTATATGACGGGTGTTTATACGGAGTCCACGAAGTATTTCAATAATGTTACTCATTTTGGCCCCATTTTAATCCATAAGTAGTTGTTGTACATAGTAACTGCACATTTGGAGCACACAAGCATTAGTAGTAAATAAAAATTACGAGTTAATTTGGTCTTATAAGCAGTTTTAGAAACAAAATTTGATGGCACTATAGTTGTTGTTTAGCTTATATATATGCTTAACAGCAACAAAAATATATTTTTTGCTATTAGGCACATGTGAAAGCCAAACAACGACCATTATGAAATCAAATATTTTTTAATTTTATAACTTATGATTAAATTTGTTATAGTGATTGTATGTTATAAACTTATTTTTCTTATTATGAGTTATTTAAAAGCCACTAATTTAAGGGTGATATTAATAACTTATTATTGATTCACTAATTATTTTCATATGCGACTCCATATGTACGCACAATGTTCCAAAGATACCAAATATTACATTAGTTTGAACATGGAGATAATGTTGAGCATGTGAATACTTTATAATCTGTGAACAACACTACAGAGCTGTCTTGAAAGAACACATTGGTTTTGGTTAGACACCTATAACTTTTTATTTTTGTAACTCATCTGAAAATATATTTTTCTATGTTAGTTAAAGGGGTTTTAGTCCAAATAGTAGGAGATCATGCTCCTAGTGCAAATAAGATACACAAACTCCCCCTAATACATGGTAAACAAATACTCCTCTAGCAAGGGCCAGAAGCTTAGAATTTATAAATGTGTTAAATTGAAGACTTCTTTCACGTAATTAAAGAAGGGAATCGCGTGATAGAAATGGAAATAAAAAGAAGTAAAAGAAGAGTAATTAAATAGAGGTTAAAAACAGTGCAAAAGCTATAAGATAAGAAAAGTGAAAGGCTTCCAAAAATGAGAGTACAAGATCCTTCTCTCCAAGTAATTTACCCGAAGTAATTTGAAGTTTGTACCAGATGAGAGCTCCGCAATCCATAGCAACCTGGCTTCAGAAAATCCGAGGACAGAAAATATCCCAGAATACAATTCGTGATGAGTGATGACGGTTCTAACCTAAAACTAGGTAACTTGGAAAAGAAGCTGTCCACATGAACATTAATCAACCGTTGCAGTTTCTAGCCTAAAAATGGATATAAAACTTTAAAAAAGAATTATCAGTCCTAAAAAAAAAAAAAGTAGTGGTCCGGCTCACATTCGATTTTCAATGAAGTTACATCTGAGAGATCTCTTAAATGGGGACGTCGAAAGGATATAAGATTTTTAAATAGAATTTGTATATATCATGAAAATATAACGACGTATATTGGAAATAAAAAAGTTTTATTGAAAATATAAAAATTTGCGTTAAGAATTTAAAATTATCTTTAAAATTGATATTTTTAGAGATAAAAACAGGCCATACATTGTGCTTATACTAAAATTCTTATATCTATTGCCCACTCCATGCTACACTCATTAAATTTTATTTTATTTTTTAAGAATAAGGCCATGCGTTGTGTTGATACTTATTTGTTTAGTTTAGATAAAAAAAAATCCACTTGATTGAAAACTTTGATAATCTATAATATTAAAAATTACAATTACAAGATCATCAAAATATATATATAATTATTGAGAACCTTATATATCTACACTTATTATATTATATATATGTGCAAACCTAATTAAAATGGCTTTTCATATGGCACAACACATCTATTAAAGTAAAATACGATAAATGGTTGGGATCTTTTAAAAAAAATTTGTTCTAATTATAAAAAAAATGTCATGGTACATATACACTTTGATTTTCAAAAATAAAAATACCTACAAATTCAATAAGTTTACAAACTTCACCAGAAGCCATTCGACATATATAAAATTATCCATCGCAATCGAGACTACATGGCGCAGTATGTTATAAATCGACTTTAAGAGTGTATTTGAGAAGTGATAAAAAATTTAACGAAAAGATTTTATGTAAAAATATTTTAAATTAGAAAAAATTGTATGATATAATAGGAGTAATAATGAAGAGTAAAGAAAATAAAGTTAAAATAGATAGGATAGTTGTATGGATAATTATGTAGAAATGATTGAAAAGTAAAGTAGTTGTATAAAAATATGTAAAGAAATAATTGAAAAATGTGATAGTTATAATAAATGAAAAGTTTTTTTTGAAGACGATGAATGAAAAGTTTTAGGTCAAAAAATTTTAGAGAAAAAAGAACACTCCAAGATCAAAATCTTTCACATAGTTATTCTTGCTAGCGTCATACCCACTACCAAGTTCCATTATATGTGTACGAGACTATTTGAAAATGAGACAAAATTAATCTAATAAAATAATTTAATTTAAATAACAATTTGAAAGTAGAATTTGCAAACTCATGTTGGGAAATAAAGTGAACATACATCTAATTCTGTGTTCCTCACTTCATTTTTTTTTTTTTTCAAAAAAATAGAGAGAATTTTAACCTTTTTCTTGTCAGCCGTTCATATGAAGGCCCCCAGACTAAACACCTGGAATCGCCCCCACTTAAGTAGGCCTCTTTTACAAATTCAATCCGCAGTGGGCCCCACCATATCAACTGTCAAGATCACTAAAATGTGGGGGGGTTGGAGGGGTGAGATATCTAATCTAAAGATTGCCACTTTCTTTGTCCAATCATGTCATCTCTTGCAAAATGATGAAATCGCAATTGCAGCCAGCCAAACGGCAAAATGAGTGTGACATTTTCTTTTTCTGTTTCCTAATCACGCTTCTTTTACAAATTCCCCCTTGCCAGCTCCAATGATGATCGAACATTACCCCACTTGCAAATTAAATTCTCGAAATGAATTCTATATAAATAAACAACCGAATTTTCAAATGGGTGGTATGATATTAATATATCATCACAAAAAATAAAAAATAAATAAATAAGCAGCATTCGCTGCGGGAGGAAACGAAATCTTGATTCGAAGATGGAGGAAGATTCGTGTGGGAATGGTTTTGGTTTGGAGTCTTATTGGATGGGAAATATTAAAATAAGGAGAAGGTAGCATGTAGAAGACACAGAGAGAATGGTAAAAAGAAGGGAAGGTCGGCTGCTGGTCGTTTTCACACCAAGCTGGTTATGTGGTGGAGTATTATATGCTGTCTCCAAACAAACAAGAGGAAAGATCTACGAGAGGGAAAACCCAAAAATACAAAAATTCCAAACTTAAAATTTCAATTTCCTGACTTCCTATGAATTTTTTTGGTAGGAGGAAGAGAGAGATTCTGCGGGAAGAGAAGCGCAATGCCGCTCGGGCGACATGGCGAGATAGTAAGCTGCCTTGGCTGCTAATTAAGATGCATGCGTGGCTCAGGGCAGGGAGAGTTTTAAGATTATGCATGGGAACACAAGGAATAAAACAAGACAAGGGCTTTTAATAAGGGTCGAAGAAAATGAAATATTAATAGACAAGTTGCAAACTTGCAATGGCTCCAGCTTATTTTCTTTCCCCTTTCTTAGACAAAACCCTACAAACAACATTAGTAAGAAAAAGAAGAGAACAATTACTTGACAACTCTAAAACTAAGGAGGACAAATACAAGAAGCAGCAGAAATATTGGTATTTTCTTGTTGTTGACTCGATATAAAATCAAAGCTAAGAAAGAAAGCAAATGGGTAAAAGGTTAGATTAGTTAACAGGTTTTGTGTTTATTAACTAAATATTGCCTGAAAGGAGGGGGAAAAAAAATTTTAAGAGGAGATGAAAGAAAGAGCCAGCTTCTTAAACCCTTCGTCCTTGATTCTCCAATGAAATTATATTCAGAGAAATTGCCATTTTTATATCACATAAAAATTATACTCAAAAATACCTCAAAAAAAAAAAAAAAAAAATCTATACTGAAGTAGACGCCGGCGTTGACGTTGTGGTCGTCGTCGTAGAAGTTCCCACACTCCCCTCACCGCCGCCACCAGCACCACCAGCAGAAGAAGCCGCAGCAGCAGCTGCTTGTGTTGCACTACCGCCGGCTTCTACCCCGCCACTTCCCTGTCCACCGGAAGCGCCGGAAGCCGAGGAAGTACTGGCGGCGTCCACCCTCTTCCGCTTCTTCTTCTCGTAAGGGATTCCCCTTGCCTTGGCCTGCCCTTCCCGCACCTCCCGCAGGTAAATCCTCACCGCCCTCGCTCCGAAGGGATTGGACTCGGGCCTCCCTCCGTTCTCCTCATAGGCGGCTCTGAGGCGGCCGATCAGGGCGTCCAAACTCCCCCAGGCCTGCTTGAGCGGGCAGCCGCAGGGACCCGGCGGGGTGGGGTCGCCGAAGAAGCCGCAGCCGGCGACGTGGACCTTGGTCTTGCCGAACTGGTCGAGGTACTTGAGGAATTCGATGACATGGGCGCCGCTGCAGCGGGCGAGCGTCAGCGGAGGCTTGTGGTTCTTGAGGTATTGGAGGAAGGTGTTCCAGTCTCGCCGCTTCTGAGACTCGTATCTACTGGGCGGGGCTGATTCCGGCTGCTGCTGCTGTTGTCGTTGGGTGGTAGTGGGAGGAGGAGGTGGTGGTGGTGGAGGGTCTGTTTGGGCTGGAGGAGTGGGTGGGTTGGCATCCATGTATTTGTGGGGGTTTTGGGTTCTGTTTTTGGGTTTTTAGAGATTGCTGTTATGGTTCTTTCATTGGATGGTTGTGATGGCGTTTCTTTTTCATTTCTTGATTTTTTTTTATTTTTTTTTTTGGTTTGTTTGGGGAGGGGTTTGAATTTTAAGTGGGAGGAGAAATTGAGGGAGGGTGAGGGCGCGGGTGGAAGAAGAGAGTAGCTGAGTAGGGAGGGGAGAAAGTGGGGTGGGATGGGACGTAAAAAGGGTGGGACGGATGGACGGATGGACGGAGCGAGTGCGATGAATGAATGAGCAAGTGATTGTATTTCACGTGGTGGCCCCATCTCTGGTGGGACCCACATTCCCCCTCCCTTATTTTTCTTCTTATCAATCTTGCTGCTCCTTCCTGCTGCGGGGCCTGGCGCTGTTCCCTCCGTCTAGCGCTTGTGAAGAGGAATCCAAGGTTCGCTCAGCTCCCACCCTTCTCTCTCTCCACCCTCCTTTAATATGGGCCACCCCGCCCCGGCGATGATCCGGCTGTCACGTGTCAGTATGCCACGCGTGTAGGTTATTTATTATTCTAAATAAATAAGGTATTGTCAAGGAATGAAATGATGCTTTCATTTGCAATTACGCCGCTATAGTGAGTTAAAAGTTAAAATGAATGATTCTGTTAGTTAGTTCCGGTTAAGTAAATATCTTGTTTAGTTTATATTAAAAGATACATTTATAATATTTTTATTTTTTTCATATTTAAGTATTTTTAACATATAAACTAAATTTTACTATTTTCATATATGTATATATGTATTTAAAATACCCTTATATTTAAAAATCTCAAAAAGTACATATACATATCCGAAAATGATAAAACTTAATTTATACGTTAATATATTAGTTAAACAATGTATAAAAAAAAATATTGTAAATAAGTTTTTTATGTTGGTTAAACGAGATATTTACTTGACTCAAGCTAACAAGATTAATTTTCAAAGTTAAAATTAGTTTTGTAGGTTCATATTAATTTTTGATCTTCAAGTTAACGTAATTTTCTTAATCCTTTTTTTTTGTTTACTCCACCATGAGATTATCAATGCCAAGTAAAGATTGTCATGGGATGTAAAAGTTTGATTCTTTGACTTGGTACAGATGTATGAGAAATATAACCAATATTTTTGGACGAACAGTAGTGTATTTCTTTTAGTGGTTCATTGCTATAATTTCTTGAGTTATATTACCCAGTTAATTTTTTTCTGATTCAATATTACCCAGTTAATTTATAACAACCCTAAATTGAAATCGAACATTTATAAAAACGAATACTAGCACTTTTACTGGCTATATTGCGTTCTACTATAATTAAATTATCTATTCACTAGGAATTTCTTTTCAAAGTGTGACCATTATAGAAATTGAAATCAGTGCCATTTAATTCCCAAAAATGATGGTGTCGGGTGGGAAATTTACACTTCTTCACAACTAGCTAGTAAATAGCAGCTATTCTGATGCATGGAATTGAGTCAATCGACGGCCAGACAAAGAACAGTCTGACAACAAGCATATGTGTTCCATGTTCGCACGAGCCATGCATTTTTATGCGACGTCGGTTTTTTAGTTGCAAGATCTTGCACAAGACAATGGACTATGGAATGTCCTGTGGCCAGACCACCGTACCAGGGGTCTTGATTTTTTAAAAAAAGAAAAAATGAAAACAGGCAAAAGATGGCATACAAATGACCCAATCAAATCGGAATAGACCACAGGGAACACGTGAAATCCGCACCGTCTATCTGGAGAAAAAGAACAGCTGATAAATTTGTAGCCGGTTCTAATCCTCCATATTAATAGGATTAACGGACGTCCAAGATTTTTTTATTGATATTTATACAATATGACGAGTACTGTTATAGTCAAGTAAATTCACAATCCTCAAATCGTAGAGGGACATTTCAGTAAAGATCCTCGTATACAGGGGAAATGTTGTAAAATTCCCCATACAACGGGGCTATCGTAAATTTATCCATACACAGGCAGTACACAATATTCAACCCTGTACAGGCAGGACGGCGGGTTTTGAAACTTGATACGCCCTCTGGGATATAGTAAATTTATCCGTACACAGGCGGGACACGAGATTCAATCCTATACTGGTGGAATGGTGGGTTATGAAACTCGATATGCCCATTGCGATTGCGGGCAAACAGGCTTACCACGACGATGAATGACCTAGATTTAAAATCGGACAATTTGGGCCAACAGACTAAACAATTGGAGTTGCATGGGATGCTGGTCTAGGACATGAAATTTGGAGGATCTGCACGGATTGATGACGCGGACGATGGGCACAAAAGTTGGGTTACAACTTCCATTGGTTGCCTCAAACCCACCGTGACCAACTTAAAATTCTTCATATTACAGTTCATAAATAAATTGGGCTCATTCACAGGTGAATTTCAGGCAATATAAGATTCTTCAATTGAATGTGTATTTTTATTTTTAAAACAAATTTTCAATTCATAAGACAGTTTTTTATACTTTCAATACAATTTTTTCGTTTCAAATAGATATCATTAAGTTCTCATCCTAATTCTTATATGGTTTGAAATAGGCCCACATGTGAGGATAGAGATGAAATGCAACTTCTTGTTTTTAAAAAAATACTTTTCTCATTCCTCTATCATAATAACATATTTTACATTTTTCATTCTCAAAATACTTAAATTTTAATGCTTTTTCATTTTTATCTTCTCATCTTATTCTCATAGCATTTCATCATCCAGAACGTACTCTCTTTGGTTAGTGAATTCGAGTCTTCGCGAACCCAAATTTTGGGATTATATTTGGTTATACAATACCAACCCAAACTCGATTATCAATATTATTTAGTATATATTAGAAAATTACCGTAACCATTAACGCTGCTATTAAACAATTCTTTTTGTCTTTATCTCATTCTAAAATACATTATTGCTTTTCAATCTAAATTGATCAGCAAGTCTCTACAAGTAAGTTAAAACTTTTTAAAAATGTTTTTTTGCCCTCCAAAACCATGGGCATCAAGATCATTTTCCTTGACCATTAATATGGAATGGTCGTATATTAATAAATAATCAGATGTCTGAAAAGGTTGCAAAATTGTAAAAACAAGTGTCATAGAATAGATATCCAACTTATATGTATTTGATTTTATTTTTCATAAAAATAAAATATACAAATTTGATAAATACTTTTGCTGATACAATTCTTATATAATATGAAATTAACCCTGGAATGAATTTAAATATCGATTCATTAGTAAAAAACCTTCTCCCACTTTTGAATTGTCAAAATAAGAACTTTATGTGAAAGTTGAAGCCCCAAAAGGAGAATTGAGAAATTTTTTAATCAAAGATAATAGTAGGTTTTCCCGAAGAGGGAAAATTCATCAACTCAGTTTCATCAATTTGCAAATTCTTCCTTAGCTAGTTAAAAGAATGAAATTGACTAATATCGTAATGATACTAGATAATATACATACTATTATGGGAGAAGTTGATCATTGAAATGATAATTGATACGACAGAAATACGGGTTATCAATTATTTTTCTAGATTGGAACCTTAGAAGAGGTATATGGCCTCATATAGTTGTTTGTCCCCATTTTCATTCATGTAGCGGAAATCATAATAGGCGCACTCTTGATTGTGTGGTCAGAAGGAGAAATATTCGCAGGGATACAATAACGTATTGATCACAAATATGTTGGTCCTTTAGGAATCATTCAAACGCCAACGGATCAGATCAAACTGCTTTTCAAAGAAGATCTTATATTGGATTACAATTTAATCTCAACTTTTTTCATTATATTGGATGACAATCAAGACCTATGCTTATATTGACACTTGAAGCCGGGATCAACATTCACACCCACTTGTCAAACCTAGCTTATTAAAATAAAGGTTAACATTAAGATTATGAAAATAAGATTAGGGTCGATGATTTATCCTTTATATTAGGATTAAAGTTGACATAAACACACATATGAACGTAGGAGAGTAAATTGGGTTGGGTCGACTCCAACCGGAGTCTATTTAACCTTAACTTCATTTAGAAAAAGTTAACTCCAGTTTACCTTCAACTATATTTTTCAAATTTTAATCCAACCCTACAACAAACCTATATAAATTTGTTTAGTTCAAATAACAAAGCAAATTAATAAATATATAATTTTTTAAAAATTTCTTAATTTAATTAATTTTAAAATATAAAATTTATATTAAAAATAAGAATAATATCTTTATGGGAATATCTTCCAATTTAGGATAGTAAAGTAACATAATCGCTATGTATCTTATTTCAAAGCGCTTATGTTTAGTTAATACACAAGTATCATATGATTATAAGGGCTGATCATTTCAAATCAATTTTATTTTAGATCAGCCAAAAATATTTTTTTTAAATGGTTAATCTAAATATATTTAATTTATAAACAAATTTTACCATTTTTACAGATGTATATATATTTATTTTGAATTTTAAATATAGGAGTATTTTAGTCCTTTTAAATTATCAAAACATTACTAAAATACCTCTATGTTTAAAGTTTTAAAAGAAATATATATACATCTTTAAAAATAATAAAACTTGGTTTATAAATTAAAAATACTTAGATTAATAATTTTATAAAATTTTAAAAATTATATATTTTTTGATCAGTCTAAAAATGATCATCGTGTCAAGCTTCATGTAATAGTTAATATGATTGACTATATATGACTATTTTTAATAATCTATAATAGTTTATACTAGCACAAGAATTCAGATTATATAGTGGTTTTTTTCAATGTCTAACACAACCTTGTAATAAATCGAGTTGTATTTGTTAGGTTTGGGTTGAGACCGTATCTATTTACACCCATGCGTGAATGACCAGAGTTACACCCGTGAAGGTACTAGGCAGCCAAGGACACAGCTCGTGGCTCTTGTATTTTGTGGGTCCCATCGTTCTCAGCGGATGTGGACGACCAGCCAAATTCTGATGTTCGTCGGTGGATTCGCGTTATGAGGATCTAGGCCGTCCATCAAGTTCAGGCAAATGATAAGATTTCTCTTTTTTTAAATGAAACGAAAATAAGATAAAACATCGGTTATTTTTAAAATATATATATGTGCATAAATGTATAACGAATAAATAGGATGAGAAAATATGATTAGCAGCTGTAATGAGAACTGGATTCGAGATGATATATACAATTTTTGAACCATATTTTAGTTATAATCCAAGTCAAATACTAAAATGGAACCCGTAACTGCCGTAGATTTGATGCTTGCTTCAAGATCTACAATATATGACACGATCCCAACCGTTCAAACCTCAGTAACTCATCATATCCAGTGATGAAATGAGTCCAAAACACTGGTCCACATTACACTAGCCAAATAAATAATATTGGACTGACTCTTCAAAAAAAATAAAAATAATAATAATACTACTGGACTGAGCTCAGGTCACAGCGCGAGGCGGCTATATCTTCCACGGGCGCCGTCGCTGCGGAAAACGTATCTCGCGCAAGAGCTCATCAAGAAATGGGGGCCATAACACTTATTAGGCGCATTCAATTCAACAAAATATTTAAATGATTTTTCCTATGCAAAAAATAGGATTTACAAGTGAACCCATCAAACAAAACCGTGAGTACTTGGGAATTTTGAATTTTTTAAATTTAAAACGGGTAAGATATATAATGTTATATATTTTTAACTATGTATATAAATGGGAAAATTCACATAATTTTTATAATAAATGTACCATTTTAATGAATTTTACTTGTTATATTCCAATAGTCACCAACAAATTTTTAATTTTTGATAACAATAGCCTAAATTTATTGCAAAAAACAAATTTTCTTTAATAGCCTAAATGCCAAAATTTTGTTGCTACAATTTCGTTAATAAGAAATACGGTGCAAATGCTTTGGCATATGTGCTTGGTGTACAAATTTTTAAAAATATCCTTGAAAATAATTCAAGATAAGTGTATATTTGGTCGACTGAATAACCTTTTTTTTCGTATGCTTAATTATATTTATGGGACCGGACCCCTCATTTCTTTATAATTATTACACGCAAACAAAATAATCATGTTGTGTGCAAAATATTTAATTCCGTGTAACCAAAGTAACATTTCGGTTGGTAAAAAGGTTATTTTCTTGTAGTGACCCATATTTGATTTCATTTGGATGACGTTGAATCGAATTTAAATATTATTATTTCCAGTTGTACCAGTCCACCTCAAGCCGCTCCCATTTGTGTTTATTCCCATGGATTTGATTTGATGATAGTGGAAATGAATTTATTTTAAAGATTGATTCCATATATTTTCTATTAACGATTTATTCCTTTTAATATTGTCTATATTTTTATTTTATTTTTATTTTAACATATCATTGTCATTTGGATTGGTACTCTTAATAGAGTTAATTTCAGGATATCATGTAATTCCATATATTATATTTTTTAACCTTGATAATTGATAGAAATCTATTCATTTTTATTATATTTAACATTATTTGCTTAATTATAAAGTCAATTTTTATTCAAATCAAAGACATATATCGAACACGTCTATTTAAAAATATATATTCGTGAGTTAATTATAAAAAATACTTGAATTTCTTTGGATGTGCACTAAAATATTGTAAAATAACTAGGCGTTTAATCTCCTATGTGAAATTGATAAATGTGTGTTGTCTCCTTTATAAATAAATTAGAGCTTAGAAACTTGTTATTTTGCAATTTTGTTTGATTGTAATATAAAATATAGCATAGTATTGCACAACTAATCAAATAATAATAATGAGCCCGACGCCATAGTGCAGTTGGTGCTCATCTCTGGCAGTATGCCAAGATGTCCCGGTTTCGATCCGGGTATGGGGAGCATGGTCTCCCATCTCGAGGAGCGCTGTAGAAATGCGGTTTACTTTATGTTTGAGCAAAAACAATGAGAAAAATGCATGTGAGAAAAAAAAAAATACATGTGAGATGAAAGGGTTGTAATATATAAGACATCAAAAAAAATCAAATAATAATAATAACGTTAAATACATACAATGAAATGGATTTTCCTTCAATCATATGTATTTAGAAGAATAATGGGCTCACATGGATTCAAAGAAGCAGAATTCTTCTCAATATAATTTTATTTCCTTTGAACTCCAATCAGACCCACGAGAGATGTAGGTGAATGTGCAGGAGAAGGTGACAAGATGAGTGGAAGGGACGAGTCCAGAGTATTGAAACGTGTACATGAGGAGAGGAAGCACGGGGGAGATGAAACGATTGTTGTACGAGATACAATCGTACGGTGGACAAGGAGTCTGACAGCAAAACACCGACACGTGAGGTTGGATACTATGGCGAATCTGGTGCAGTGCCGGGTAGGGACCGGCGACTTATGGTGGTGATAAATGCAAACATGTGTCTGGGCAGGCCGTTTTTTTGAATTTGTACGAGAAAGTTGCATGCCGATTCAACTCAGATCTTCCCTTGTCCAGCCAAATTTATAAGTTCCACGCACCTCATCCTCCAGAGCCCTTTACTTCTGTCACTTTAATATTTTTTTTTATATTACGTGAGATTTGTGTCTCCGAGGTGGTAAAATTTTTTACTGAAAGTTTTTATGTAAATTTTTTTAAAATATAAGAGAATAATGTAATATGATAGAGGTAACAATGAAGAATAAAAAAATAAAAATAAAAAAGATAAGTGACATGTATCATGAGTAATTATTTAGAAATGATTGAAAAACAGGATAACTGTATAGAAAAAAGTAAAAAATAATTAAAAAATATGATAATTATGAAAAATGAAAATTTGCATTAATTATCAAACACCCAAAATTTACTTCTTCCATTATATCTAATATTATTTATATTATCATGAATATATATTTTTCAATAAATATACTAAACTTATTTTTTTAGTTAAACAATTGATGTTAAATATAATAATGAAAATTTTTGTCGTTAAACATCAAGATATTAAAAATATAAGTCGTGATATATAACCATTTCTACGTTACAGGGACGGGGAACCGCTATTTATGTATGTATGATACATTACTATCATATTATTATATGTTTGCTTCTGAGCAACATAGGGTAAACAAATGTGCAGCATTTTTTTATTTTCTGCCACTGGGCCTCGTTTTCAGTACTGTTGAATTGACTTAATTTGAGCGGAAATTTCGTTTTGGGCTTTTCTGGCTATATTTTCATCTTTTTAACTTTTTTTTTTTTTTTTTTGGTAAAACCTTTTCTTCCTGCCTTTATGAAAATCGGTTGAGAAGAAATCTACGGTTCAAGTTTGAAACTCATAATGTTTATCAAAAAAAAAAAAAAAAAAAAAAAAGTATGAAACTCATAATTGAGCTGACGGTAGTGATAGTACTAGCATATTGGTTTTCATTGCATATTTAATTCAATTTTGATATATTTCTTTTATTTTCTAATAAAATGTTTATTTTGCTAAGATAATGGCTTGTGGTACTTCTTTCTGTACGCTCTGCTGGATATGAAAACTGCGCATAGATTGATGGTAATTTATCATTTTCTTTGTTTTATATATTTTTTATAAAAAATCATATGGCCTATTGCGGAGAATTTGTGTAGCTATGCAACATACCAAGGTTGAGCTTGAACTCGCTTACCATACCTCAGGAAAATCAATGTCTTGACTTGTGCAAAGGCTAAATTCAATTTGCAAATAAGATTAACGTTAAGGTTTAACCGAATTTAAATAATATTTTGCACATTTATTTATTTATAGTTGGTAAGTGTTTATCATGTTGAAATTATATTAGATGTGAATTATACTACTTTTATTTGTATTTATATTTATATTTGTATTATTTACTTTCACATTTGTTTTTCTTTCTTTATCTTTTTTGAAAAAGACAAAATTTTCTTTAAAATATATCACATGACTATGCTTTTCTTCAATGTAATTAGGTATATTATTATTTTCGTTTAAATGCCTTATTAATTTATTTTTACACCGTATTTTAAACTCAATTAAGAAATTAAGGTTAAGGTGGAGCAAACCCATTTCGTAAACCGGACTGTCACCCCAGATCAATCACCTGTTACCGCCGGGAAATATGGAAGACTTCATGTTAAAAATACATGGAGAATATTGGTTGATGGAAAGTTTATTAAAAAATTGCAATTAAAATTTAAACCATGATTATGCGTCTCATGATCTAGGATTCTTATCTCATATTTTCTGTTGTTTATAAATGAGAACCCAATATTATGATTTTTTTTTAAGAAAAGTGAATTTTTTATTTTCTGCTTATTTAATGCTCAGATGACATTTAATTATTTTTAATTACTCGATGCAAGGGTTCTACGTTTCATTTATTGTCTTTTTTCAATTTTTTTAAAAGAAAATGCCTATCATATTTCTATCATGGATTCTATCGTGAAAATGCCATGTCAATGGCTCAAGTGATTGCAAAATCTTCTGAACCGTCCAACCAAGTTCCTCCCACAGACATGATTGATCTACTACTTCTCGTAGAGGGATCTCCATACTAATGTGTGAACTTTTCAGAGATAGGGATAAGAAATTAAAACGACATAAAATTAGGGTTTAAATTCCCAACTTTGTCCATATCGAGAAAATGAGACTGCTATTCTGATAAAGGTTTGATTTTCTCATATTTAAATTGTTATAAATAAAGTCGACATAGGCACAGCTTTATTGGTAAAAGTCTTGGCTTATGTCCGGAATATTGAAATTTTAATCTCTACTAAGAATATTGTGTTTCCTAATCAGGATGTTGGCCTCCTAATCACTTGCCGATGTATATTATTGATAGTTATCGATAAAGAAAATATATAAGATGAAAATTCTAAAGTAGAATAGGGTGAATTGGGCTTAAATTGTAACAAAAATATGAAAGATATTGTAAAAAAAAAAAAAATCATTAAAAACTGTTATAAATATAGCTAGTGTTAAGGATCTCAAAGGCTTGAAAGTAATAAGCATAAAATGTAATTTTTTATTCTTAAGATAACATTTTAATGTATAATATAACTTTTTACATTTACAATAATTTTTTTCATATCCAATACGTATCCTTATATTCTAATTCCATTTCCACATCTCTCTTTTTTATAATATCTGACATCTCATTTAAGCACCTTGAATCTTTCCCAACAAGCTTAATTTATTTCTCCATAACCACACGTGGGTCAGATAATCTTAGAGGTGCATATAGATACTATCTAATCAAACTGGCAATTGTATAGATCATAAGTTGATAAAATATTAATTATTCACATGAAAAGTATGCCATATCGTATGTTTCAGTATCATTCACATGAAAAGTATGGCATATCGTATGTTTCAACTTTCTATAAACAATTTCTCTAATTTTCAGGTAGCTAGCATGACCTATCGTAACGAATAATTTGAAATTTTAATTAGAAATTAAAAAATATATATATATTACTTAGGTGTGTTAGAAGAACTTGGATCAAATCCTTTGTCAAGACCAACCGAGCCGAATGGAGCTATGCGGGCGTTCGGTGTCCGACTCGAATCCCACATGCGGGATTTGGGTGAGTAGTCAGTAGCGAAAATTTGTTAGTAGGAGCTGTCGTTTCCTATTCGGTTGTTGGAAGTTGTATTTTCCTTATTCTTCGGCGGAGCTGTGTTTCCAGATTTCTTCAGGGGAGCTGAGTGTCTCCAGATTTATAAGAATGTCTCGGAATTTCAGTGTAATATGTGTTGAGATGAATGTAAAAATATACTAATAAAAAAAAAATCGTTTGTCAAGTCAAGACTCTGAAATTTACCGTTGAGATGGGCGTGTAAAAATTTCACCGTCGGACAATAAGAGAGCGACACGAAACCATTCATTTCAAATCATTGCCCTACCCTTAATGATGCAAAATCAAGACTCTCTTGGATTATTCCTCAAACGTAATCAGTTTCACAGCAAAAACAACTGGAATATGTATAATTATATCTATTTCAGCCCATTAAGCGACGGAGCATCTCTCTCTTTTTCTCCATCATCCAATTCAACTTGAGAATATATTTATACAAATCTACTAATGGCGGGCCATGATCATTGAAAAAAGCAAAGATGGGTGATTGCAAATCGTACGTGGTCTTTCTTTATTTTATTTTTTGTTCGCCACTCACCATCCATTTTCGAGCCACCCATAATCATCAATACTAATCTTTTTTTGGATTACATACCGATCAAACAATATACTCCTATTCTTAGCTATGACAAAAATGAACCAAGGATACAGTAATCCAAGCCGTTGGCCTGCTTTCTACGTTAATGGATCAACCAAATAAGTTAATTAGAATAAAAAAAATCATCCAATTTCAGTAAATTGAATTATGGACTAAAGAAATATTTTTGTATTTCAAACGATTGGATTGTTGGAATTTTTTTATTTTTTATTTTTAATTTTCGGGAAAAAAAAAAAAAAAGGAAAGGGAAGGATATGCATGATATTCTCGTGGGGGGGCGAGTGGAGGGTCTGAAATTCTGAGCCCTGTGTCGCACTTCTCATCATTGAAGCGGGTGAGTACGCAAATGCATTTCCCGTGAGAGACGATATAACATGTCGCGGGTGGGCAGAGAAGCCTACTGCGTCTACCCAACGCCTGGGGCCCGCCGTGATGTCCTCACTTTGATTTTTGAATCGCTTCCTCCTCGTCCCCGCACATGAACATTTTGAATTTTGAACAGGAAGGGCCTCAATCATTGCTGATTGTATGATCTGAACCGTCCGTTTTATGTAGAGAAATGATACCGTTAGTCCGAGCTAAGCAAATATTTAGTTTAGATTTGTTTAAAAAATCTATTTATAATACTTTTTTTTTGTTTTTTCTTCGTATACTTATTTATCTAAGTATATTTAATATATAAACTAAAGTTTAATATTTTTGGACATATGCATATATTTTTTTGAGATTTCTAAAAATATAGGTATTAAATATTTTTAAAAATAAAATATATATATACATATCAAAAATAGTAAAACTTAATTTATATGTTGAATATACTTAGATAAATAAGTATATGAAAAAAGAAAAAAAAATTTGTAAATAAATTTTTTAAAGTAAATTAAGCAAAACATTTGTTTAACCCAGGTTAATAGGATTGCTATTCTTTACGTAGCGTCCGTGAATGCCTGTACACTTAACAAAGGAGGACTCGAGACACTACTCAACATTGGTTGGACTTATCAAGACAAATTTTTTTTTTTTATTTATTTGTAATTTAAAATATTTTTATTTAGGGTGTGTTTGGAAATGTGTAAAACTTTTGATGAAAAGTTTTGAAGAGTAAAAATTGTAAATGATGTGATATGATTTGGATAATGATGAGTAGTAAAGATGATAAAGTTAAAATAGATAGGTTAGTTGTGTGGGTAGTTGTGTAGAAATGATTGAAAAGTATGGTAATTGTATAGAAAAATGAAAAAAATAATTAAAAAATATGATAATTATGGAGAGTGAAAAGTTTTAAATTGAAAAGTTTTAATTTGACATTTTTTAACCATTACCAAACATACCCTTAGTTTAATTTTTGTATAGATACCTACACCTCCGAATCTTCTTTCCAGTGAAATTTATTAATTTTTTAAAATTTATTTGGACTTTCGTTTTAATTTTTGAAAATCGATTAAAAGTATGGATAAAATATTAAATAATTTTAAAATTTTAAACTGAGAAAGATTGTATTTTTAAAAAGTAAAATAATTTTTTTTTCGAGTTGCTCATAAAATGCCCAATCTATGGACAATTGACCTGGCATCATTGACGCTTCAAGAGAGACTCTGGACAGTAACAAAGACGGAATCTGATTGTATGCTCCCGCCACATACACCTATTTTTTGAAATTTTTTTTACAATATTGTTAATCTATGTGCATTTAAGATGTGTATAAATTTTAACCATTTTTTGAGTATTTTAGATAGGTAAAAATTAATACATAGGTTAAATATACTTAGATTAACAATCTTATAAAAAAAATTTAAAAAAAAATTAAAAAAAGGTGTATGCGCCCGGGAGCATGCAGCGCTGCATGCTCTCGAGAGCATAGGATCGGGCTCCAACAAAGACCTTTTCTTGATTGAGACACACATGCTTGAGTTAAGCCCATAGATTAGGGGTGTGTTTATTTGGGGTCAAAATATGTCAACTAAAACTTTTCGATCCAAAACTTTTCACTTTCCATAACTACTCTATTTTTTAATTATTTTTTCACATTTTTCTATACAAACTACCGTACTTTTTCAATTATTTCTATGCAACTACCCATACAACTAACCTATCTGTTTTAACTTTATTATCTTTACTCCTCATCATTACCCCTATTATATCACATCATTTTCTATCAATTTGACAACTTCTACCCCCAAAACTTTTCATCAAAAGTTTTACCTCCAACCAAACACACCCTAGAATGAAAAGAAAATTAAATGGGATTTTCTTTTTTTAAAAAAAAAACTTTTTCAATTGAAATAGAACTCTTTATTTTTCAATATGTAGTTACCTTACACCCATCAAAAAATAAATAAATACATAATTACTTTACCTTTTACATTTTCAATACCTTTTCCTATTTCCAAACATAATAAAATTTTCTCAATCCATTTCATTATTCTATTCTCATCCCATCTTAGTTAATGGATTCAATTTCCTAACAGGGACTCTAGTTCAAGTTGACCAAGATGATGTTGTTTCAAACAAAGTTTATAAATCGGAAAATTATGCAAAATCAATGTTTATGGACGAGAATTCGAAAATTAAGAAAAATATGGGACGATAAACGCAAATAGCTTAAGGGCCTGTTTGGCCGCGAGTCATCTCCGGCCATCTGCACTATTGAGAATATTCAAATCATATTGCCTCACCTAAATCCTTTATTATTAGCAAATACTAACACTTCTGCGTAAAGTTAGCTGTAATTGGGCAATGCCAAACAAGTTCTAAGTGAATTTTAACTCACTGGTAATCCTGCTTTTCTTTTTCCTTTTCTATATTCAATATAAAAACAAAAATTATCTGCCACGTCACCTTAATTGATGCTGGGCTTTTCTCTTTTAATTTCCTGATCCTAACTTTTAACGAGTAAGCAGGTGACACGGGCTTAGCCCATGAATAAAGGTAGGTGGACCGCATAGGTGACTTGTCATGCGGTCATACGCACATGTAGCCCAAGATAGGTGAATGAAAGGGATTGAGTGGAAGCAGAGTAGAAAGACGACGCTCTAAGAAAAAATCCAAATGTTATTATGCCAGCATTTGGCATCGGTGCGTTATTATGGTGTTGTCTGGAACGTTTTGTTAGTGGGTCTGATGCGGCGTTGTCTTTTGACCATGCAGGCAGCAAAGCAATGCATTTGGTGTGCCGATGCTCCGTTGGCTGGCTGGCTTGTTGGTTGGCTGCTAATGCTGGAGACGAGACGAGACGAGATGAGCTGTGTGGTTTTGAAAAGAGGTGCACGCGTAGGCATATATGCAAATGAAGTGGCGTGCGTTGTAGGGATTGTTTCATTGATGTTTTTTCTCTGGGAGGGTACACTGATAAATGCTGGAAATGGACTTGTGTCGGGAACCCCTCTCTTTCGGCTCTTGACCATCTCATCTCCAACCTTTTGACTCTCTGAAGAAACAAGAAAGGTTTTCAGTTCCGTTGGTTAACATGTGTGTGTTTGTGTGTGTGTGTGAGTGAGAGAGAGAGACAGCGTTCTTTTTCACACTCGATTTTCACATAATTTAGTTAATACTTGGATAATCAAATAGTTGACATCAATGTCTCTCTGTCTGTTTAAGAGGTCTCAATTTAAAAATTAGACTGTGGCATCAGCCTCCACTAGATAATTTTTGTTTTCGAATTATTACCTCCACATTTGAATTATTTTAACATCTTTTCATATAGCTACACTGTTTATTTTGAGGCCTGATCTTTTCAGGCTGGATGCACGGCCTCCTCCCTGCGTCCGCCCAAAAATGTATTTTTTTTTAATTTTTTTTCATAGGCAAGTAAATCTAGGTGTATTAAATCTATAAACTAAGTTTTACTATTTTTGAATTTTTTAAGTAATTTTTTTGGATTTTTAAACACAGTGGCATTTCCGTAATTTTTTGAGACCCAAAAATTATAGAAATGCCACTGTTTTTAAACATATAAAATACTTAAAAACATTCAAAATTGGTAAATTTTGGTTTATAGATTTACTTGCCCATAAAAAAAATGAAAAAAAAAAAAATTAAAAATGCATTTTTGGGCCGGACGTACGGAGGAGGCCTTGCGTCCGGCTTGAAAAGATCAGTTTATTTTTGCTTTATTTTTTATTCCTAATTATTATTTTTATCATATCACATCATTCTCTCATTAGAATTTTTTTTTCATTTCTATTTTTATATCTTCGCATAAGATTATTTACTAGATATATTAAACTTTACTTTTTTGGATTCTTTTTTTTTGGCGGACTATTTTTTGGATTCTTATATACATTTTTTAATAAAGTTTCAAAATTAAAAATTTTCACCATTTTTCATGTGTTGGGAGTGTGATGGCGAAATTTTTTATTTGTAAAAAATATGTACGAAAATGCCAAAATGGTTGGTTTTGTTGTATGAATTAAATATGCATGGCCACGACGCCATAGTAATTAGTAACACGCTTGCTCTGCAGTCGACAGGTCGTGGCTTCAAATCCTGTGTGCGGCAGATGCAGCAGATGTGCTTGTTGGTATTACAGTGTAATCCTCCTGTTATGAGAATTTTTACAATTTATCCCTGTTGTGCGAATTTACAGTTTCTCTCCTGTAGTGGGGGTTTAGGAAAAATTTCCCTCGGTGTGAATGTGCTTCAATGTAATATCTGAATGCCATAATGTATATATAAATATCAAATAAATAAATATATATATGCATGAGAAAGCGTAAAAATGTAAAAAATATAAAATCAACCAAATTATTAATTGACAAATAACATCCGCGAGTATTGGAACATTATTTACATTTTTTTAAATAAAAGAAAGAATTCGGTAAGCCCTGCAAACTGCAAGCAGATACTTACAGTCCTCCTGTCTGCCTTTTAATGTGTTATACCCAAATGCAGATTTTTTTAATTTTTCAAAATGACACTGCCACTGGTCCATGCCATTTTTGACCCACGACTAATCATGTCAGAAAATAACAATGATTTAGCTGTTCGTTATTTCTTTTTCAACCATTTCTGGCATCATGTCTATTTAATGATTTAGCTGTTCGTTGTTTCTTTTTCAACCATTTCTGGCATCATATCTATTTTCTGGCATTTCGTAATTTGGAAGTACCTGTTGAAACAAAGCTCATTTCTGTTGATTCAGTGAGAAATGAGGCAATGGAAGAGAGCTTATTTGCTCGATTGATACGTCAATGCATTCGGAATTAAACACCAGGCTTGAGACCGGAAAAAAGAGGACAATTTTGCGAAACTAGCTATCCTGGTTAACAACATTGCATATTAAACCCTTCAAATTTTGATATTGCAACCACCACATAAAGTTCAGTGATCACACATGTTAATGCCTTGCAAAGTTCAATACGGCATTGAATTTTTCTAGACTTTGTGAAACAATCAAAAATTAGTTAACATCTCAAGAATTTTCTTTAAAAGAATAACAATGTTTTAAAAAAATTGTCTAGTTGTCACTTCCAATTAATCACATATCACCTTTAAATACTAGTTATTTATTTGCACAGACAGGTAGAGAGGTCCTCAGGATTTTGCTCTGGCTTTTGCATTCAATTGCTTGCACCATGTTTCAAAAATAGAGGGAAAAAAATAGCATTTGAGAGAATGAAACAGCAAAGACGATCCAATCTGATTGGGAATAAATGACATCAATGATATGAAATCAATCACAGGAGGTTACGGATAATGCAACCTGCAGGTCATTGGATGTTCCACAAATGTACATGCGGTGTGTCTCAATATCTTGAGGGGGACCCCAAGAGCTGCTAGCCCCATAATGACCACCACTCAAGTCATCATACAGAGAAAAGATAATTTCCCTAAGCATCGGCTCATGGCCATTCAGAAGATTTCCCATGTTCAAAACTTTCCTCCATGACTGATTTGCAGTGGGTGGCGGAAACATATTGGCCACCACATGCCTGTCAGAGATCCT
Source organism: Annona cherimola (assembly GCA_030490835.1). Taxonomy (NCBI): domain Eukaryota; kingdom Viridiplantae; phylum Streptophyta; class Magnoliopsida; order Magnoliales; family Annonaceae; genus Annona; species Annona cherimola. The sequence goes on along the minus strand of CM059977.1, from coordinate 8,550,701 downwards.
CACCTGCTGTCTAACATTGAATTCCTGAGACAGCCGATGCAAAAAGTATTATCAGGTTCAGGCTCACCATAATCAGAATTATAAAGACCTGATGCACAATCCTGAGAAAACTGTGTGTCAGCCTACAGCAGTCCTTGCTAATCATGATGTACAGTCTTAATATATCCATGTGATGAAGCCAAAGCCATCTCGGTAACTACCCTAGGAATATTGTATATGGAAGGAGGCTAAAAATCAATGGCATCAATAATTATTGCTGCCTTTGCTTTCCATTTTCTTAACAGTAGGTTGACAATGAAGGTCAGGGATTTTCAAGATTTTCAACCTTTAGGGCATCCTTCCTCCATGGAGAGTGCATCAGAACCACTTGCAGTTTTAGGCAAACCACATGCAATTGTCTGTTCTCACCTCATGGAACAAAAAGATTTCAACGCATACCTTCTCTTTGTCTACAGCATCCAAGCCCATACCCATTCTTGGAGCATAGAAGCTATAGTAGTCACTGAAAATTGCTTGAGAAAGTTGTGGCGCATGCAACAGCTTCCGGTGGATAGAAGCTGCAAACAGCATGAGCTTCTCAACATGCTCGAAAACAACACATAGCCGTCTTAGGTCATCCATGACCTCACCTTTGTCACGCGAATGCTTTCCTGAAAAAGAAAACAGCATAAAAGTTTGCAAAGAGCACAGGTTTATGATCACTTCCTCTCTCTGGTTGAAACAAAAACATCGCTATACATATGTTAACACCAAAATATGGAATGGAAATTGCATTCTTATCAATGAAAGTGGCCCAGTCAAGCATCACATCAAATTACAGACAGAGATCGTAATTGATAATTCTGCGAACGGACAGCAGGTTTGTAACAGATTACCAGTTACCCATTCATTTGATAGCCAACTAGCCAAGAATGGACACTTTGAATGAAATAATTTGGATCGTGCTTATGTGGAATGGGTCCTATGATTTGGATTACGTCTCCACCAGATTCGCATCAACGTGAGTTTACTTCAGTGAACATATGAATTGGCCATTAAGCATAATATCAATGGCAGTGCACACGTTCTCTCACATGATAAAACAGAATCAGTACCTTGCAATGGCCTCAACGTAGATGCAGCTGTGAGGTAGAGCTGATCAACCTTGGTTGCCATCTGTTTTAAATCACCAAATGATGTCTGCTTCAGGGTGTCGACAGCAGCCCGAAAGGCAGTGCAAACCATTTGCTCTAGCAGCTGATGAGGTCGCAATGTTTCTAGATAATGGAGCGCCTACACAAACATGACGCAATTGAAGGCAATGAAAAGAAGGCATGATGCAGAAGCAGCAACAAATTTCTCAAGCAACTCAACATTCTTTTTATCTGTTGAATAGATAACTAAATCCAAGCACCAGTGAGATTCATAGAATGACCCAGCACAGATTGTGTAACTAGGGTACACACTTTGATGGATCAATGAAACAGTCCTGGGAAGGTATTCAGCAGTAAAAAAAAATGAAATATGTTGTTGACACAGTCCTGGCCACCTAGCATCCAAATAATTAGAGATGTTCATAATATGGCAGACAGATAAAACCAGTATAGATTGGATAGGGATATATCAAAACATCAGGAATAGAAAAATATTACAAGAACATCAAACTGCAATTTTTGGATTTTTTTTTTTTGCTGGCCATATAGTTTATGAGCAACCACTTTCCCTTCCTGCTATCATTAAAGATCAAAATTAATGAACAAAAACATGATAATGTTCCACTTGAGCCTAATTCTTTGTGTGACACTCCAGTCTCAAAAACAGCATTTTCATGCTGGATTTAGGCACAAAGGTTATCTCCTAAGATCCAGCATGTGTTGGATGAAGCTTAAAAACAACTTATGCATAAAAGAAAAGATTAATCTAGTAATTTGCTTTAAAAATAAACTAGCAGAATAATGTCCAAAATGCCATCATATAATTTTACAATCCCATAATAACAACAATAAAATAAACAGCCAAATAAATTCATGACCCATATACCGATTTCGTGGCACAATAAATATACACAAAAATGAGTAAAATTCAGTAAGTGGGGGAAAAAATGAAATATGAGTATCCTCTGTATTTTCATGTCCTCTAAAATGTAATCAACTTTGTACACTCTTCTAATCGTCTCCATTTCTAGATAGTCAATCCTTCAACTGAGCCCATTATGCTAAACTTCACAAGTTTCACCTTGGGTGGGCCACAATCTAGTGATTTCTCCCATTTAATAAGGCTGCCCAACTAAGTCTAGTCATCATGACCTCTGATGAACAACAAGACCCATACATCAAATCTGGAACATTAAAAAATATAAAGATAATAATTGAAAAAAGTAGGGTAGTTAGGTAGTTAGTCAAATCATATGAGTAAATGTGTTCCCAACATTCTACTTCCCCCTCTATGCATTAGCAAACAGACCCGTAGTTTCATATCAAGAGGAAAAAGAAAAAAGAAAAAAAAGAGAGAGAGAGAAGAAAAGAAAAGATGCAGTCAATAATGAATATCAAGTGAAAAAGCATAAGACATAAAAATACACCATTAACATGCACATAACCTATATATTGTTTCAGTCGGAAAAAATTAACCCATGTTATACAATGTAGAATTGTCAATGAATACCTTTTCTCCTTCACAGTTTGGATCAAAGAGAGGTTTTTGGTCAGAAACTGGCAGAGGAGGAGAGTGATTCCAAATTTGACGCCATGAATTCCCACCTTCAGACATCCGTTGTGAAAGTCTACCATGAGGAGGCCACTCAGAATTTTTTCCTTTGATCTCATATTCACTGGATTTATTGTTTCCTTCAGCTTCATTCTCCCAATCACCAGGTGAATGCCAGCGAATAAAGTCTTCAAAAATTGCATCTGGATTTGCAGCTTTGAATGCAGACATGTCTGGTTCAAAAAGAGAGAAACAATGGATTTGCAACCATTACATACAAGTGCAAGTCAGTCGACACCTAATAGGGATGAGCAAGGCTATGTGCTGAGGAAGATTGTGACAAGCGGAAGTATATATATGAGGCAATGTAAGAGCAACTCATCAGGTTTATAGAAACGAGCATGTGAGCAATATGATTGAGGATAATATTATCTGTAATTCCCATAAGACAAGGATATGATTAATTACTCTCCATGAAATGATAAGAAGACTATAGAACTGAATTTTAGAAAGCAGAGATGTTCCTGGGTCACTTATCAATAACCTGCCAATTTGCTGATATAGAAAGAAAATGATGTTCTTTCTGGATTTAATGATTCGATAATTTTTGCACCAAAAACCCCCAAGTTTTGTCAGCGACACTTCTACCCAGAGTGAAAGGACAACTTTCAATATTACAAGTTTAATATTTTTTCAATTACCATAGAGGCGACTTAATATTTTCCTCAGTGGAATTCATGTTAACCATTATTACTGGTAAGTGTTTTTTTAGTGTCTTTATATGCAAGAGAAACAGACAGCTGATGCAATTCAAAATACTCCATAAACATTGCTCAGGAGAATACATAAAGGGTGTGTTTGGTTGGAGGTAAAACTTTTGATGAAAAGTTTTAGAGGTAGAAATTGTCAAATTGATAGAAAATGATGTGATATAATAGGGGTAATGATGAGGAGTAAAGAGAATAAAGTTAAAATAGATAGGTTAGTTGTATGGGTAGTTGTGTAGAAATGATTGAAAAGTAGGGTAGTTTGTATAGAAAAATGTGAAAAAATAATTAAAAAATATAGTAGTTATGAAGAGTGAAAAGTTTTGGGTTGAAAAGTTTTAATTGACAAGTTTTGGCCCTAAACAAACACACCCAAAATAGAGTAGGGAAAAGGTAGCAGCTTCATTGAAAACCAACATTCCCGCATAGACAAGGTGGATTTGAAACTTCCATTTCTGATCTAAAGATGAAAACTTTCATTTTTCAAGATCAAAGTTTTCTAGTCAGAGTATTTTTATTATTAAAAAAAAAAAATCAAAATTTCTCCATGCTGTCTGTTGCTTTGGAAATCACTTGTTTACTCAAGTAATGTATTATTTCGCTGTTTGATACAGATTTGAACAACATTCAACAACACATTCTGCAATCACAGTTGATTTTGTGCACACATGATTTAGACAAATCCCATCTAACCCAAATCTCTCGTGTCTGATGGCTGGTATTAGCATTAAGATGGCATATCAAACAAAATATAGTGATTTGTGCTTCAAAAGATCTTTTGTGGATTTGAAATAACAATTCTGAGAATTGGGAGAAAAGCAAATTTTTTTTGCAAAAGCAGTGTTCTGACGATAATACAATCAACCCATTTAGCATTTTATTGTGTAAGTTCTTGTTCTAGATGCATAATTATATTTATCACATATTTGTCAACATAGAGAATGCTGGTTCTCACCATATTGAATGGAGTTCTTTCCTCCACGAGTCCAGTTTTTCTAGTAAATACAAGGCTAACAAGTCCAATCTACAGACAAACACATTAAACTTGGAAGATTCGTGAAATGGAGTCAATCATGCCAACGCGAATCCAGTGTTCAAACTACAAACTTTGTTTGCCTTCCTTACCTTTCAGAAATAAGTGACATGATGTATATGAATGAGCTAGCTCTGGAAAGCAAAATAGCAAGTTACCTGAAGACAGGATATCTTTCTCCAAGTGAGAAGATAAATTCTGCAAAAGAGAAGATGAAAGGCTTAGCTAGCAAATGCAGATACTCAAAACATGAAACTATGCCGTAAATGATCTGATTGAGGAACAGGGAAGGAGCTGGCAAGGCACAGGTAGACTTATAGAGACCGTCCTCAAGCCAAGCCTGACCCAAACAGGCAGGGGAGTATTGTACTAAGAACTAGGTAGCAGTCTTGAGTCCAGCTAGCATATCGTTAAAATATACTGTTAACTGCTAGCACAGTTAGACTGTAGGTACATGAAAACTGTCTATTTGGACTAGGTGAGCTAAATTCACTATAAATAACATTACAGCTCATTTGCACTCAGTTTTTTGCTTGCTAGCAACCAAACCATCTACTAGGATAAGCTAGGGGTAGTTCTAGCTGTTACATTGCCATTTAAATCGGCATTAAAAGACTTACAATCAAAGATTGTGATACTAGACCCACACCCACTACCTTCCGTATCCTAATTTTTCTTAATACTATTTTCACTACAAATAAGTTGGTATTAAGCATAAAAAATATTCATTATCCTTCAATTTATGGACAATTGCCATTTAGGGTGTGTTTGGTTGGGAGTAAAACTTTTGATAAAAGTTTTTGAGGTAGTAATTGTCAAATTGATAGAAAATGATGTGATATAATTGGAGTAATGATGGGGAGTAAAGAGAATAAAGTTAAAATAGATAGGCTAGTTGTATGGGTAGTTGTGTAGAAATGATTGAAAAGTAGGGTAGTTTGTATAGAAAAATGTGAAAAAATAATTAAAAAATAGAGTAGTTATGGAGAGTGAAAAGTTTTAGATTGAAAAGTTTTGGTTGACACTTTTTTGCCCCAAACAAACACACCCTTAATAGATTCTAGTCCTCAATCAAAACTATTTGAACCTCACTTGCAATGAATCTAATATACAAACCAGTAATGACATGAAAGATAAAGTAACAATAATGTGGAGGCAAGCATACTTACAAATGCACTACCAAATGCTTCCATTGCTTGGAGCCTTTCTTCATGCATATCCTCAGTCATAACTGGTGCCTCCTAAACATTGAAAAAGATCATATACAACAGTTACAAATACATTCAAGAACATCGAAAAATGACAAGTATCCAACCAAAAGTCTGAGAAGGTACCTGAGTGTATGGGGCATGCATCCTCTGGTATGACTTGAGAAGCATCAAGGATCCAACAATACCTGCTGAGCCCCTTCTAACTTGATTTGATTGTCGTAGACCTGATGCTAATGCATTATCAGGAACTGAATTGGGCCTTTCTTGAGCAGCGTTAGGACCATGGTAAATGTCTGAACTCGAAGAGCTGTAAACAAACGAAAAATGTAGAGTTTCACATTTTTTCTTATTTTTACTTTTTAAATTTATTTTTCTGAAAGAAACAATTTTAAATAAAAGAAAAATTCGATAGCGCAGTCATAAGCTGAACTTGAATTATAGCACAGACGTCAGGCGCCACACACACAACTTCAAGTCAGAATCAAGATAAAGAAATAGAATTCAAGAGCTACTCTGGCCAGGAAGAACAAGTTTATCCAAGTAAAAGACTGTAATAGAGCAAAAATAGTAAAAAATAAATAAGAGATGGAAATAGACAGGCATACTAAGGAGCACCAAAGACACACACAAACAATGTAACAAGATTCATGCAGCATGCAGCAGACACTGCTTTGGTGGGGGAAGAGCGTTGAACAATAACAATGATGGTAATTACAAATGTTCAAGCTTGGAGGGAGGGAGGGAGGGAGGGAGAACCACCAAATGTTTAAGTTAAATAGCTAGATAGAAGAAATGTGGCCCATTTTGTTTGTTCTAACCCCGTTCACAGCATTTAAGCCACAGTAGAAACCGACACACATTACTTGTTTAAATGATAGACCACAGCCAGCCTAACCCAAAACATACTACTAAACATGCTTGATTTCATGCTACCAAACATTTGAAGGTTTGAATATGCAAATTTAATTAAATCATGTGAAATACATTTTAAATTGTTTCGGATCATCCCTTTGGATACATGTCAAATTAGAAGACAAGTTCCACCCCTTTTCGAACCCCCTTTCCAATATCCTTTAACGTGATCAAATTTTAACTATTTTAGTTACTTCCAACAACCCAACTTTTCCCCGTTAATCATTATTATCAATCTTTTTAATCATCGATCCAATCTTTCTTATCATAACATACTCAGAATAGGCAGCATTGTATTACAATAAAACTGAGTGGCAGAACTAGATTTAATAGAAAGGAATTTGCACTGAAACTGCCATACTTTTTCAAAATGAGATACGTTATTAAAAAAAATATAGGTGATTTCATGTTTTATGCAATGACAGTCACCCAAATGAGATAAACCTGTAAAAGGCTTCTGAATAGAATATTCTAGGCAAAATATTTCCTAGATCTTACAATGTATGCCCTGAACAATTTGGTTATTATTGAGTAAAACAAAGTTAGGTACTTCTTGAACAAAGAAAACAATGGAAATCCAGCTCGTGAAATTCACCTGCAACATCTCTCTTCCTCCTTTGTCATTGCAGAACCTTCAACTTGAATTCCACCCTGCAATGACACAATAAAGGGATTGATTTTTATGAGACTGCTCGACAATCAGAAAAGAAGAGGAAATAATTTTTATCCCTTTCTTCCCAACCTACCAAACAACCCTACTTTCCTCATAATAACACATTTTTCAATCATCACTCCCTACTGATGTTGTTTCAAAAAGCCTACTTATTTCTTCGTTAGCATTTTAGTCATCATCATTCTCAATCTTATAACATCATTTCCTCCCTTCTGACATTATTCCACTTTTTGTGCCTCTTTGACTTCCCTTTTCCGCATTACCAAACAAGCCAAGCCCTACATTTAAAGTGAAATATGCATGAATTCATCTAGAATACATACTAAAAAATTGTTAATGCATGAAAAGTATCAAGAAACTAGAAGAGCCAAGATGTGTGTTACAAGACATCTGATCAAGGACTGCCCTACACAGAAGCCTGGGAAGCCCACGCCAAAATTGTTAGCTGGCGGTTGACTCCAGATAAGATACGATACAGTACATAAAGTAGAGCATCCAGCAGTCAAGAAATAGCATTTCCATTTATATGATGCTAAGCTGAAATTGCATATCAATTGAAGGATGAGAACAGGTCACGGTATCATTTGGACTACCACTAGCCCAAGGATCATGTCCTCACTTAAAACATAAGCAATTAAGGTATTTCCCAAATCCTCATCACATTCACTGCTGCCCTATTCAACCATCCCCATGGAGGGCACTCTTTCAACAAGAATCTTCTCTTCATCGAGCAGTTCTTTCCCTCGCCTTACGGCTTAAAGCACATTGGGGTAACACTAAGTTCCCAGCCCTAACAATAAGTAACCTTCTCTATCTGAGAATTACTCCATCTAAGCATACAAAAGAATTTCATGAACTTCAGTTATATAATACTTTGTATAATGTGCATTCACCCATGCGTGTAATCAGATTGGGAAATATTAGTAATATTCACAAAATGATCAAAGCAGCCTACTCTTTCATACAATATGAGAATCAACTGTGGAGAAAACTAACCCAATTTGCTCATCTGAAGGACAATGCCAGATGATACATTGTTAGGGTCCAAGTGTGTATCCCAAGACCAACAAAGAAGAGAGGATCCAGCTGATCATTGTATGTCCAACTCGATTGGCAACATAGAAAACATAAGAGAATCCCCAACCCATGGTGACCACAACCCCTCAGATAATGGCAGCAGATTATGGTGCATCCACCAAAATTTATAATTTCTTTATCTTCGCCATGGTCAACATAGAAAACATGAAGGGAAAATGGTATAACAAAAGAATTAAGGTGTAACCCAAGAAATGAGTAGAATTAGAAGATCGTGTAAGCTCCAGCCCTTTTGCATCGTTCTTCGATGCAACCAAATAACAAGAATGCACATTGTAAGGAAAAGAACAAAGGGATCACATGAATTATTACCTCGCTATTATCCAGATTAAAACTTTCAATTCCAATGCTGTCATGGAATTCTTCATCTCCTAAACTCTTCTTATCAATGCATACTGCAAGCTGCAAGAAAAAAGTAACGTTTGAACTGTGAATTGTTAGCAAACTTTATTGGAAGGGACAAATCCAACTTATCTCACAAAACAATAAAAGCACAGTTTTTTGTTATATTCGGCATGTGCAAAAAGTCTGTCATGAGATGGGCAATTTAGACTTGGAAACAAGCAGCAACTAGATGATCTAAGCAGAATCATCAAGCTAATGCGCAACAATTGAATAATACATATTTATCCATGACTTGGGTGTCAAAAAATGACCGTCAGAACCAAGCACACAATGTTTTGAATATCAACTAATTTCACTTCCTTGACATGATAAGAAACTCACCATCTATTCAAAGTTCTTACAATTCCACTTTCCATACAAGTTGCTCCTCAGAGCAAAGGTCTGGGACTTTGTGCTTCTTGCCAAGCCATGACATTAAATGTTTCCAAAAGTACAGTTGATGAGAATGCCAAACAGGCATTGACAGAGATGAGTCCAAGTTAGTTGGCATGTGGTTTAGATGATGATACTGATGATGGTTATGACAGTTCTCTAACCCGTTAGGGAAATCAGCTAAGAGAAACAACACGGATTGACATCCTTGAAAACCAAGCATGTTTGACTATTGAGAAGCCGCAAGCAGCGTTATCAAAACCAGATCAGATCAAATCAGCCAATTCAACTGGTCCGACTAGGGCCTGTAATGCGAGATATGAAGATATTTCCATAAACTGGGGTTTAGACTGTTTTAGGATGTTTATTTCTATTTTTGATTTGTTAGAATATTTTGAAGATACTACAATATCTTAGAATCTGTTTAGAGAAAATTTGTATCTATTTAAGTTTACTTCTTCTAGAAGTTTACTTAAAATATGCAATTTCTTTTTCTAAAAGATTACTTCTTGAATAAATGTTGCTCAAATAAGGTGGCATGTTCACCTATACATATACAGCCTTGTAAGCTCTAAGGAATATCAGTTTAAGATTTTATAAAATGTGCTTCTCTAGTTTCCCTTATTCTTCTTCCTGTTCTTATCTTTTCCCCTTATTCTTCTACTCTTTCTATCTTTTTTCTTCTCTTCTCATCTATTTAGAGGTTCTCTCCTCTTTCTTCTATCTTCCTTTTTACCCATCCTACATCAATTGTTATCAAAGCAAACCCTGATGAACTTTTATTTCCGCATACTGATTTCAACAACCAACCAAGCTTTAGGCCCATTGCTGAAATCTGTCAAGTCTTTGTAATTCTCTTCATTAACTCCATTGATGCAACGACATTGATTCTTTCATAGAGTTCCTGTTCTTCACTTTCACAACTCTGTGCAGATAAATTGTAGAGCTTGGTGGAAATTTCAGCTTGTTTCCAACGTTGTCTTAAGGACAAATTGCCATCTAAGTTTTAGGAACTTTGCCCTCCCACTTGCCAACTTTTGCTGAAACATCCTTGATTCAGAAAATTTCAAAAAACACAAACTAAATATTTCTAGAAGCGACTTTGCTTGCTGAAATTAGGAAATTTTGATCAATTTCTGAAATTTTACAAAACTGCTCCTCAGTTTCCAAAAAAATTGCAAAATTGTCTCAGACTTTTCAGCAATTACAAAAGCCTCTGAATTTCTTGAAATTATGTCTCCCTCAATTTTCAGAAATTTCAAAAGGTCCATTTTCAAACAAAAAAATAAAAATACGGAGATTATAGTAACTTCAAAATTTTCAGAAAACTCATAAGAACAAAAGTTGCAACTTCAGTGATAAAGTCTTAGTCCGCTAACAAGATGTCATTCCAATGTGTTGAATTACACTATTATTTCTCGCCAATGTTGAACAAGGTTTGCTGCAAAACTCGAGGACGAGTTTTTTCTAAGTCGAGAAGAATAATGCAGGACGCGAAGATATTTTCATAAATTGAGGTCTATATTGTTTTAAGATGTTTATTTCTATTTTGGATTTGTTAAAATATTTAGAAAATACTAGAAGATCTCCTAGAATGTCTTAAAATCTATTTGGAATAAATTTGTATCTATTTTAAGTTTGCTTCTTCTAGAATATGCAATTTCTTTTTCTAAAAGATTACTTCTTTAATGAATGTTGCTAAAATAAGTTGGCACGTTCATCTGAGATTTATGAAAAAGTGTTTCTCAGATTTCCCTTCTACTTATTCTTATTCTTATCTTTCCCCCTTATTCTTCTACTCTGTCTTCTTTCGTCTATTCAAAGGTTCCTTCCTCTTTCTTCCTCTTTACCCATCCTACATCAGCTTGATCACCCACTGGTTGGCTAGTTCAGCTGGAAAAAACAGGCGATTCAACTAGAAAAACCAGGTACCAGTTGAGCAGCTAGTTCAACACCCAGTTCAGTTTTAATAAAATTGACAGGAACAACAATCACGGCTTTGACATCAAGTGACTCGACAACAAATAGGCCATGAAGGTTTCCAAAAAAAAGTGATGAAGATGAGGGAATTACCATTTGCAACTTCTGGTGTGTTAGACATGTGGATAGATCAATATTGGCTTTTGTTAACATTTTTGGTAATGGTTGCAACTCCTCCCAGTACCAACGAATTTCTCGAACAAATTCTATCCAGAGAGTGGCTATTGCTGATTATCAAATAAAAGAAATTGCACAAGTAAGCAAGTAGTTTAACATGGTTAAACTTTGAAGACGTGTCTGGATGTATCCAGAATCTGACTACATGTAAAGTGAGTGTAAATTGTAAAAGAGATGGAATTCAAAATGAGATTTAATTGATGCAAGCTAACGTCAGCCATGAATTAAAAACAAAATAGACATAGTAATAGAGTAAATGATTGGGAACAATAATGATCGAAAATATTAGTAATGATGAAGAAAATGTGGGGTTACATAGTTCAGTTCACCAAATATCACATCACATGAAAAGATAGATGAAAGCAGGATGGTACAGTATCCAAATTCGAAAATCCATATAGAATCCCCTTCTATTGAAGGTTGCCTTCAAAACAGTGCATGACAAATTGGATATATTAGAGTTAAATTGATATCAAAACAAATGAAATGAATATTGAAATAAGAAATTTTATCCACAAATACCTCGTATATTACAATTGCCAAACCAAAGAGAATGCAAGCAAAATTGAGCAAAAATTGATTCCAAAGGTGCGCCTTTGATTGATCTAGAATCCTTATGATCATCTTTTCCATAGTGGGAAACTTTTTCCCCTATAACAAGAAAAATAAATATTTCATTACTTTTGCAACGCGAAAATAATAAAGTGGAATAAGTTGTGGTCCATGACATGGACACTATAATGAACTTTCTAGAATCAGAGCTACAAGCATCATGAAAGAAAATCTACCATTGTTGTTTACAGCTTATCAGGGACCGCAGCAATGCAGCTATGGTCATATAGCCATACTTCAGAAGTATTTTCAATACGAAACTGAAATGGATATAATACTTACTACCTAAAGTTTGAAAGCCATTTTTTACTTCAATGAATACATAAAACACAAATTTTGGCAACAAAAACAAAGAAACTTAATTGAATAAACTAGGAACAGAGCAAATAAAGCCTCTATATTACGGAGTTGAGTTTCTACTAAACACATGACAATAGAAAGCTAAACAACAACAATAACTAGAAATTGTAAACTTATGAGAAATCACTATTGAAATACAGACAGGAATACCTTCTTGAAAAAGGTCTTTAAGGACACGGTCTAGAACAGTTGGAGGAGGGATTGCCGCAGCAGATTTTAAGTTATCAGAACTTGGGGTCTCAACTGCCTTGAGAGAAGTAAAGAATCAAGAAAATAGCTTAAAAACCGTACTTGGATACTTGACACACCATGAACAGTAAGACATATACAAACTGGTGTAAGGATTTCAAACCTGATAAAAAATCTTCCATAAATTGGGCCTCGTAGGATACATCGAGTGCATTTACTAGAAGACGTAACTGTGAAGCAAATCCAACAATAGCACCTTTTGACTCCTCTCTGAACACACAAGAAAAAAAACCATTCCAGTATGCTTGCTAACAGTTGATAAATAACACAATTAGGCTTGTGTTAAAATTACGGTTATTTATTTTAGAGTTATTTTATTTTAAATTTCTATTATTTTAAGAATTTGATATATTTAGGGTGTGTTTGAGAAGTGATAAAACTTTTAGATGAAAAGTTTTTGGTGTAGAAGTTCTTGAATTTGAAGAGAATGATATGATATGATAGGGGTAATGATGAGGAATAAAGAGAATAAAGTTAAAATAAATAAGTTAGTTGTGGGTAATTATGTAGAAATGATTAGAAAGTAAAGTAGTTGTATAGGAATATGTGAAAAAATAATTAAAAAATAGGATAGTTATGAAGGGTGAAAAGTTTTAGCTTGACATTTTTTTATAGCCAAATACACCCTTAGTTTGATGAGTAGTAATCACATATCTATTACAATTGGGATTGCATAGGAATTGTGTTTAGGGCTTTCTTTTTATATAAATAGATGCATTGTCTTAGGTCTTTAAATTGAATGTTTTATGAATAAGAATTTCTTGATCCGTTTTTTCCTCCTTAAATTTATTTCATCTTTCCTAAATTCATATTAATTTCTATCCTTTCTTTTCTTATCCCCTTGAGGTTATTTTATTTCTTCAACCTACATCTACGTCAAATATCAAGCTCCCTAAACCCTTTTTAAAAGCCATCTTCACATCCAACAGTTATCATACTAGAAAAGAACAGGTCACACTGACAACATGATCTTCAAGCATAAAAAAACATGGTCCATAAGCTTATGTATTAAATAACTCATTGTACAACATTTTCGTGCCCATATCTGTTTCATAAAGTTTAATCATCATAAGCTGAGATTCTTTCTAGCTAAACAAGTTTATGAAACACAAATGAACATATTATGCACCCTGTTTGTTCTTCTTTTCTTAGAAGGTTATATGCCTTAAGATCTACTTTAGCTTCATCAAGGGACGAGTTCTTATACATTTTCCCCTCATCTTAGTCAGTAATGGGCAATGCTTAATATAGATGAATGTGCAGAATAGTGATGTAAGAGGTCTTTGGTTGGACATGGAAAGAACGGAAAATGGTAAGCCAGACAGGTGCAACTGCTGTACAACAGTGACATATGTCAATCATAAATTGAGTAAACAAAATACCTATGTGTTAGGGCCCTTAGTTGGAATTTATAAACATCTTCATAATGTTTACCTCATTTGATCTGGGATATAATATCTACAGTGTAAAACTGAATATAAGAAGGGTTAAAATGCGTCCTCTTTCATGCCTATAAAACAGGCCCTAACGACAGTAAATAACTCAATGCTCACAGACTTTAAATTGCACCCTTACTGATTTGGGGACAATTTTGGAAGAAGAAGCCATTTCTCAGCTTCATGTGATGAAGCATTTTCCAATTCAGCCATCTCAAGTGAACTTTCAACAACCATGTTTGGCCATATGCTTGTCAATTCAAAACCTGAAGAACATAAATAAAAATGAAAAGCTTTAGATGCCCAGCTGTTTCCATCCAGTACATCACAAGAAAGCTGTACCTACTATGCTTGAATGACTCTATACTGGTATTTAACGTTTAAAAAATGCTGTAGATCCATGCATGTAAATAGAAAGCTGTTCTACATAAAGGGAGCAAATCAAATTCTACAAGAAACAAGAATTAAGATCATATTTGCAAATGTGCACCTTAGCTACTTCAAATAAATTCTCAGTTTCAAAACTACTTTAAAAATGTGAGTGCAAAACGGGAGCAGTAAAATTGTAGCAAAACTTATTATTACAAGCAAGATCAAAGAAACCTGTGCTTAATGATTGCATGTTTTGAAGTTAAAATGAAAGTAGTCTACATTTCAGGTCATTGATAGAAACTCATGTGCTACTAGAGTAACCATAATCTGCACCTTCAGTCACCATTATGGCATTAAGATTGCCTGAATCTCAAAAGTGCAATCGTTTCTACTGCCTGTTTTCAGTTTAATCCATTCATCTCGATGTCACCCACCAAAACCCCCTCAAACCATGACTTTTGTTCCTCACTCTCAATGTCGAGGTGGATTTTTCATCTGAAGGAAAAAATAGCAACACAGACGCAAGCGAAGTTCCTCACAGACTTGAATTCTGAGAATTATTTTAGTTTCGAGAAGAAATAATGGTTGACAAATGCATGCCACGTTCCAGTTAAACTTGATATGGGATGCAATCAACAGAAGGTACTGAAACAAAAAAACAAAACAAAAAAAGAAACATAAAGCCAGCTTAGAATAAGTGTACAAATGGGGGCATCCGAATGATGCAACAGAAAAAATATTATTCTCAGAAACCGAAGTGAACCATACCTTTTATGGGGTCTTCTGCAGAGTACCACTCTGTCCAAGGACAATCATCATCCCATTGTTTTTTGATGCGTGTTTCACCTTCCAGATTTCCACCAGATGCTGCAGCTTCAGATTCCCCTTTTTGTGTGTCATCATCATCATCATCATCATCATCATGGGGAGGCGTTCTATAGGTGAGCTTCATGGTAAAGTGGACCTTAAAGAAGCTTGTTGAAAAGTCTACATTAGAGAAGGCCTTCAAAGTGAAATGCAAATAATTAGTACTTGAACTGGAAAGGCCAAAATAAAAGTACTTGTGACATATATTCAAAGCACGAAGGTCATAATCTGCTCAAAATCGCAGTAACTCTGATCACCAATTTATTTACATCAAGCATTGCCAAAGCAAGGAACAAACATACAAAAGCATCAATGAGTTTAAAGTCTTAAAAATGAACATGGAAGAAAAGGCAAGATGATTGAAACTTGATCCATTAAGAGAACAAGGAAGAAAACAAAGAGAAGAAAAAAGGAGACCAACAGCAGTGCGAACAATTCAATTTTGTCTATCCAACTAAAATCAGTCGATTTTTATCAGTACCATATCCAACCATCCCAATCATGTATTAATTTGAATACGTGGGCCAAAGATAGAATTGCTATTTTAGATAACTTTAAATGTAGATATATAGCCATCGGCATTTCAGATTTAATCATCGATTTATTGCCCCTTGCAACAGTCCCCACATTTGGGATCCACTTCAGAAATTGCACTTGGACGGCATTCCTCTAAGACAGTATTTAGACAGTGTGCCCGGGAAATTTCCCCCTCGTGCAGAGGAAAATTTTCCTTTGCTACAAAGTTCCAGCATTTAAATACACAGAAATAGCTGGCTGGGAAAGACGTGCATCTGGCATACCCTGCGTGGACACGACAAAAAAGCTGAGCAATCCTCTACCAAGAAGGCATTCTCTAACCATTGGAGAATGCCGGTTAATTTTTTTCATTCTCCAAAAGTTGGCCAAAAACATCAGAAAAGGAACAGTGATGATTGTTATCATGATATACATTGGATCAGAGAAATCAACTTTTGACGAGGCTGCCTCCCTTTTCAATCAACCACTAAGGAAGATTCTCAATTAGAGATCCAAGTTTCTTTCTGCATAGGATATTATTTGCATCTGAATAGTCAGTTGCAACCTGGTAACCAGTTGAACTAGTAGAGGTGCACCCATTTGCATGATTGTCAAGAAGGACTCAGCCCTGTTTATGTGCTTTCTTGTAAAAAAGTCACCTAGAGACAATGATGCAATAATCTAGAAGAAAAAGGAATTGACATTAGCTTGACACCAATTGCAGAAACTAAAGCAGACAGAACTCACAAATTTAGAGACAAACAACTCGTACAGTCCTTCCAAATGCATGAGCCTTATAGGAACCTGGCTACCAATACGATCTGCCTCAAACCTTCTTGTAAAAACTGTTCCCATATTCTGTATCCCTATGTATGATTTGCGTGAGGGATCATGCACTGGAACAAATGCTGGCCAGACACTGTGGAAAAAAGTGTTCAAGAAAACCAGGATATGTCCGATGCCATTCATTTCTCAAAACAAATCTAATATATATAGGAAACAATCTTTAGAACATAAATCTATGCATACATCCCTTTGATGCTTACGCATATTGTGCAAAATTTATCATATGTTTTACGTAGATAGTTCCCCAAACATCATCATATTCAGCTTTGATGAGTTACGAGTAAGAAATTGAAAGGATGAAACTTCCAATGAGAGAAGAAACTATACAAGGAGATACTCCATTTACATCCTTTTTGCATTTCCTTCTCTTTTACACTATATGTCAAACCAAACGGGTGCTCAAAGAAGTAGAGCATATTCACATAAGTATGTGAAGTTTATAGTTACCTGCTACAATTTGATAAAGCAATTGCAACAGCACTGAGAAGTTTACTGGCTTCAGGGGCATCAAGGATCACACCACTAACACTCAAAGGTGCAATCACCTAACAGTGCAAAGAAGTATTCAAATAATTAGCAAGTATTTAATGTCCATGTAATAATTTTGATTAGAGTGTTTTTAATGTTCACTATTGCGTAAATGCAGCATTATTAATTAAAATAGAACATAATGCTGCATACTGACTCATTTGCAACAAAAATGGATGAAACGGAAGAAGTTGCAAATAAAGTAAGATGACTTAAGATTCAGAAAGACTGATCAACGTCTTGAAATAGACATATCAGCAACAAGAATACTAACTCGCATGAATTAATAGCAAAGAGCATTTACTGACCACTTGGCTGCATCATTATTAAAATGGTTGATTTTGTGCCCATTTTGATAATATAGGTTAGAGCACCTACGCCAGAACTATGTTATCTTTATCATGATATTATCAGTATGTCCCCCAGTGTATTTTTTAGGAAGGAGGCAATGTGATTATTACCTCTCATTCTCACCAACATCAATTTATGGGCATGTTTGATTTGATGATTTTATTTACACATGAGAAAATAATAATTGAGGTAAAAATATGACAATAATAGAGGAAAACATGAAATTGTGCAGATGAATTGAACCCGTTTGTTCATTCAAGGAAGGTTGGAATACATACCAGAAACTCCTTAACTCCAAAAGAGAGTTGCAGCCCGTGCAAACTGTCGTTCCATTTGATGACTTTGCCTGTACCAACCACAATTCAGGAACAAAAGAATTTTAATTTTTTTTAAAAAAAAAAAAAAAAAAAAAAAAACTAAGAAGTATTTTTGATAACTCAAAAGTACCATCACTGGATGGAAAATAGTACTCAATGCTGTAGCTCTTCAGGCTGTATTTCAATTCAAACTTGACCTTGAATAGGTTCTTTGGAGAACCCAAGCAGTCTGCACCCTTTTCCTAGAACCAAACAGGATAGCCCTATGTGAGATGGATAAAGCAAGCTAAAGAAAGGAAGATAAATGGAATTTACTGCAGGGTTAGAGAGAGTAGTACTACGACCAAGAAGTCATAGCATGACATGGACAGGTGTTTACTGGAATCGACACTACGACCGAATATTCATACCATGAGATTGAAGTATAAACCACTGAGAAGCTCTCTGTTCAGTTGGCAGAAGAATATTTCTTATGGAAAAAGAACAAAAACATTACAGTTGCAAGCTCATTGCAAAATAACGCAACCTCAATCACATGAGAAACGAAAAATCTGCCCATTGTATGATAATAAAATTTTAAAAAGAAGAGAGAGAGAGTATAGAATGCTATCTAGGACAGATGCATTCTATATTGGACAGATTCAAGCATGCTCCCGAAGGTGTTCCTGGTCTTTCCTGTGAAAATACCTACACATGGAAGATGGAACACAACCAATTCTCCATAATACCTTTAAAGCAGCAAAAATATCCTTTTTAAAATTTGCAATGGAGATGCTAACATATACAGTATTATGGCTTTTCAATTCTGCACTGCCGAGGTAGCATATTCAACATTCCCTACTCCATACAATACAAGAAAGCAAATTATACAGAAGATTCAGTGAATCAAATGACGTCAGGGCAAATGATCGGCATTCTCATAATCCCTCCCATGCATTATAAAGAAACACACTCAACTTAGAATTCCTATCAAGATAAATCCCATTACTTCTTTTTTATTATAAAAAAAAAGATGGCAAGAACATCAAACCAAGGATCCTTCCAAAGTTTTTATCCCATCTATTACCAACTTCAAACAGAAACGAACCTCCTCCTAGAACTTTGTAGCTCAATTATTCCTTCCCATCAATTCAGCACCTACACAAGAGAGGTTATCTATTTAACAATTTAACAATCGACATGCCTGTAGCCCTTACCATTTAAAACCATCCTTCCAGAACGGGATAACCATCCATAGCAGTTCTGCCTCTTCATCTCCAATGAGATTGTAGCTATGGAATGTGCCACTTTTCAATTCCTACAAGCAACCTACATCAGCCATCCCCTCTAAACATCCATGCCAGTTACATTTGAAAAGTTGGAAATTTCTTCTACTTCTACTTCTCTTTGCGTCTCCAAAGAAATCTCTTTGAATTTTTTCAAGCTACTTAAAACATTGGGGTGTGTTTAGCAACCTAAACTATCTAGCAGAAATCATTCAGATTAGCTTGCCATAAAAAGATAAAGTTCCATTTCCACCCAGACCATTTAAGGAAAATGGGAAAAAAAAAAAAGTGTTTGGAAATGTGAATGAATGCTAGCATCCAAGATTATGAAACTTCAGTCAAACAAAGATCGCATGCATATATTGATGAAGAAAACAAAATTAAACTGGTTGTAGAAATGTGGGAAGCATACCACTAAATTTTTCGGACCATCTGCCATCCATAAACGACAAACAGCCTCTATCTCGGATATAAATCTAGAAAACAAAAAACAAAGGAATAGTTAGAATTGTTTACCATCCCCAGATAACTGTTCATAAAATTCAATTAAAAGATATAAAAATTTTAATATGACTAGTTATTCAAAACAAATGAAATGTTTTATCATCCCAAGCTAACTGTTCTTACAAAATTCAACAAAACAAGGATAAAAAGCTTTAATATGAATAGTTACTAAAAGCAAATGAAAAAGGTACCTTTCCCAAGAAGAAGCAAGGGTGAAATCATCAAATCCTTCAGGCTGCAGCAAGACAGTAAGGACTTGTTTAGTTGGACTGGTGGAGACGTTGGGATAATGTTAGAGTCAACAAAGTCGAATGGGATAAGGCAAAACGATTGAAAAATATATGCTGTGTCAATGATGAGAGAAAGTACTCAAAGTAGAGTTGTCATGGTAGGTGATATGGGTATATCACATACATCTATTACAACCATGAGAAATGCATCTCCATCCCCATTTCTACCAACTTGGTTATTCCAGAGCCTACCCTAGTTCCCTAATATATAGTTTGGCCACTTACTGATGACTTTAGTTGGATGCGTATTTGGATAGTAGGAAATGAAAGATTTAATGATATTAGTAAACGATATTAATAACATAGGAATGATTTCAATCTTAAAGTAAATAAGGGGCAATCATTGACAAACAGGTGGTGATAGAAGAAAAGTAGAGTTGGTATAAAAGATGAGTCAGGTATGGACATTGGAAATGCATTTCCATCCATTTCAGCCCACTAACAAATTCCATATAAAAGGAGAAGAAAGTGTTTTTCGCTCTTACTGTCCCTCTAGCTCCTCGGTTCACTCTTACCTTTTCAACCTTCTTTTCTTACACAGAGACTGTCTTTTCAAAATCATTATCCTAGTTTTCCTATACCATTGCATATCTATCATAGCATGTTCATAATATTAATTCCTCTTTCACGTCGCCTTTCTGATTTCTCTTTCTTCACACCAAACCAAATACCCTCATGAGCAACTATCAGAACTCACTCCAGAAACAAGTTTTCATTTATGGGAAAACGAAAATGCTCAAGAGGTGTGAATGTGAAAGTGGAATTCCCACAAACCTCCACATAAAAAAATGGATAACAGTAAATCAGCTTGGATCCATTCATCAAAAGGCCTAACCGATGCCTACTTTGTTTTTTATATATTTGATAGAGATCCATGATGCATCTTTCCAACAGGGTGGCAATTCAATTGTACACAGTTAAAAAAACACAATATATCCCTATAAAGATTAAGTAGCTAACTCATTGATTTGATCTGCAATTTAAGTCTTCAGACTGAATAGATGACTTCTAATGTCAATTTATATCTCTAAAGCATTGTCATGATCTACAACAACAGTTAAAATTCTATCCAGTGATAACAACATTTGCCTACCAATCAAATGAGCAAGCGATTGGAATTACATTGAGAATATCACATCTTCGACACGTTTTACAGCGTGAGAATCGAAGTGCATCAGCTGCAGCCAGCTGGCATTGAAAGAAGCGTATTCTTTTCCTTTATTGCGGTGGATAAAAGCGCACGACGCCGTGCTTTGCATAAACGAAAACGAATCATGTGATTTCTTACATATATGACTTCGGGGTAGTCGTGAGATCAAAATCCGGCCACTGTGTCAGGTATTTCGCATCGGAGCGAGATGCACTTCCAAGATGAAGGGCTGAGGCAAGCAACGGAGGAGAGCTGGATGGGGCCAAAAAAAAATTGCAAAAAACAAAAGCAAAGGAAGAGTACCTGATCTAGATTCTCTTCGTCTTCTTCTTCATAGTTCGCGTCCATCTTGCAGGAAGAAGAAGAAGAAGACGCCATGAAATTTAAACAGGATTCAGGATCGAATCACGCTCGAGCTCAGTCGCGCGCTTCAGAAACCACGGAACCGAGGGAGCTGTGCCCGGTGCGGGCTTTGGCATCGCCTGCGGTTTGCGCTTTCTGACGGCTTGTCCACTCCGCTTCGGAGTTCGGAACATCAATGCGAGTCGCGACGACGGACGAGCACTTCTTTACGAACGGGCACGCGTATGCCCGACGCGACTCCATCGGGGCTTGTTAGAAAATCCTCAGATCGAATCCATACCTCAGTAACCTCACGTCAGAATATAATTATACATACATATATTTATATATACCGGCGATCAGGTAAAATTGTATTGAAAATTCAAAAAATTATCTCGAAGATTACTCATTTAATTCAAAAATCTTATATAGTTTGGAACAGATTCTAAAAACATTTAACTACTGTCCGGCTTTTGAAGCACACAAAATTCATGAATTAAATTTATATCACTATTCTTAAGATAATTTTTTAGTTTTTAAAATATTTTTTAAGTTTTTAAACTAATTTTTTAATTTTTAATATAATTTTATTCATTTTCAACATAAGTAAAGATATATACTGGCGATGAGGTAAAATTGTATTGAAAATTCAAAAAATTATCTTGAAAATTACTCATTTAATTTAAAAATCTTGTATAGTTTGGAACAAATTCTAAAAAAATTTAACTACCTCTGGCTTTTGGAGCAGACAAAATTCATGAATTAAATTTATATTGCTATTCTTAAGATAATTTTTTAGCTTTTTAAAATATTTTTTAAATTTCTAATATAATTTTATTCATTTCCATATAACTTGACTCATTCGCTGTGTGTATATATATATCATTATATTCTCATCTCAAAATATATTTGATTAAGAAATTTTGTATGATTTGTAATATTATATATATACTAGGGATGAGATAAATTGTATTGAAAATTCAAAAAATTACTCATTTAATTTTAAAATCTTGTATAGTTTAGAACAAATTCTACAAAAATTTAACTACGCTCCGGCTTTTGGAGTAGTCAAAATTCATGAATTAAATTTATATCACCATTCTTAAGATAATTTTTTAAATAATTTTTAAATTTTTAATATAATTTTATTCATTTTCAAAATAACTTTACTCATTCACAATATATATATATCATTATATTCTGATCTCAAATATATATTTGATTAAGGAATTTTGTATGATTTGTAATAGGGCCCCACATGTGTGTTGGAGAGCAACCAAAGTTTGTCAATATTTAAAAAATGATATGATATGATAAACGTAATGAGAAAAAATAAAATTAATAAAATTAAAATAAATATGTTAGTTGTGTATAAATTATAAAAATGTAAGATGGTCGTATATGATGGTATGAAAAATAATTTTAAAAAAAACATGGTAGTTCATAGCTGTAGATAATAAAAAGTTATAAAGTGAAAAGTTTTAATTCCAAATTTTTTATATTAAATAAATATGCCTTAAAATTAAGTCGTCGGGTTTATGGTAAAATTAATATTTTAGTTAACATTATACGTTGGTTACATAACAATACTGCGAGATAAAGCACACAACAATGGGAATAGTTGACAAGAGAAATAAAAATTTGAACCCTGGAGTATTCCGTAAGAAAATTTTACTTAATATATTTGTTATTGTTTTTCATCTTCATTGATATATTTTAATCGTTTATGCCTACATAACTATCTTATTTATTATTATTTTCTCTTTATTATTTCATACTACAATTACACTTTAAAAAATGTAGTTTAATCTTATTTCCTTATTTTTTTATGTCGCTTACCAAATGAAGTGGTTAACTTTTACTATTCTTTGCTATTATATCTTATTATTAAAGATATTAGAATATCTTATAAGTATTTTATGGAAATTCAAATCAATAATGAGATATTATTATATTTTTTTATCACAAAGATATTATTATATTTTTAAAGCTTACAATTTTCAGGGATTTTGTGATTTTCTATGTTGTAAGGTATATTCAAGAAATTTGTTTCTTTCTACTATAGACATGCAATAGGATATTATTTTCAAAACTCATTTTATTTATTTTCAAAATTCAAAATAAATTAATAACAAGTTTCAAAAAAAGTCAAAATTTCACCTAGTGGATATTTAGTAGATTTATGCCAATTTTATATTTTTAAAATTTAAAATAAATTACTAAATAGATAACAAAAGTCACCAAATTCCACATGGCAGAATATTTAAGTCGTTTCGTAATTAATATATGCATAAAAAATATAAAAATATAAAAAATCTCTCTTGGCCGGCCCTCATGCAGGTACGACGGCGACAACAGATCATCCAACATATATAAGGTGTGTTTGATAACGAATAAAGTTTTTGATGAAAAGTTTTGAAGAGTAAAAGTTGTCAAATGATATAATATGACAGAGATATTGATGAGTAGTAAAGATGATAAAATTAAAATAGATAAGTTAGTTACGTTGATAGTTGTGTATAAATGATTGAAAAGTAGAGTAATTGTATAAGAAAGTGTGAAAAAATGATTAAAAAATATGATAGTTGTAGAGAGTGAAAAATTTTAAATTAAGGGTGTGTTTGGTAACAACAAAAAGTTGTCAATTTAAAATTTTTCAATCTAAAACTTTGTACTCTCCACAACTACTATATTTTTTAATTATTTATTCACATTTTTTTATAAATTTTTTGATGAAAAGTTATAGAGATGAGAAGTTGTCAAACGATGTGATATGATAGGGGTATGATGAGGAATAAATATGAGAAAGTTGAAATATATAAGTTTGTTGTGTTGATAGTTGTGTAAAAATGATTAAAAAGTAAGGTAGTTGTATAGAAATATGTGAAAAAATAATTAAAAAACAGGTAGTTGTGGAGAGTTAAAAGTTTTAAATTGACAACTTTTTGTTTTTGTGTTTGGCAATAAGTAAAAGTTGTCAAGTTAAAATTTTTTAAACTAAAACTTTTCACTTTCTATAACTACCATATTTTTAATCATTTCTTCACATTTTTCTATACAACCACCATACTTTTCAATCATTTCTACACAACTAACCTATCTATTTCAACTTTATCATATTTATTCCTCATCATTATTCATATCATATCACGTCATTTGACAAATTTTATTATTTACAATTTTTCATTAAAAATTTTATTCATTCCTAAATACATTTTAAAAAATTTTAACTTAATATTTTTTATCAATGGCCAAACACACCCTTTTGCTAGCACTTGTCTGCATCCATTAAGAATTTGGGTTAGTCAAAGGCCTAAAGATACCCACAAGACTGATTGCAGGCGAATGTATTTCGGTCCGCTTGCAAACTGCTACCGACACGTAGCCCAATCCACGGAAATCGCGCACCGCCCGTGACCGCCTCAAAGTGCAGCCGTGATGGCATACATGCGCGGTATCTCCTCGGTACGTGCGTCACAATATGCCTGTCCCGAGTCTCCTCCCCGCCAGGGCTGCGCCCGCCCCAGACTGCAGGCGGCTACTAAAGTGCCATCTCAAAGCCTCAGGCGGAAGGGTACGGGCACAGGCACAGCACTCCATATGCTGCCCTAAATTCCCCCATCCGCTGCTGTAAAAGGGGGGAGAGAGAAGAAAATCCCAATCCCTCCTCTTCCGCACCACTCCTCCAAATCCCATTCCTTACCTCTGCTTCACAAGCCCTCTCTGGTACGTTCTCTTCCCCTTTATTCTTTCCCCTCTCTAGCAAAATTTTCACTGCATTTCTTTCTTTTTTTTCCGCTCATTTTCCCCCCCTCAAAAGACCCAAATCCATGGCCCTAGGGTTTCTTCTAGGCTTAGGTTTGGGATGTGTCACTTCGATCGCAACCGGATTTCTTATTTCTAAAACCTCTCGCGATTTCAATTCCTTTCACCTCTCTCTGTTGTTGATTCTCGCGATGGGTTGCCTCGGCGCTCTTTTGAGCAGTTTATTCCACTCTATGCTTCCTAGAAAGAGAGCCGTCGGAGCCGAATCAGCAGACGACGACGACTCCACCAGCCTCTCCGGAACGTCCCCCAAGAAGCCTCGCCTCGATTGCTTGATCTCGCCTTCAGCTACATCGTCGTCGTCTAACGTTGACAGCATGTCACACGCCAACGGAAGCAACCCGCCTGAGATCGACGAGGACCTGCACAGCAGGCAGCTCGCTGTCTACGGGCGAGAGACTATGAGGAGGCTCTTCGCGTCCAATGTCCTTGTCTCCGGATTGCGAGGGCTTGGTGTCGAGATCGGTACGTGCTATTTTGATTTTTCAACTGGATGATATTGTTTATCAACAAAGCATTAAGTTTTTGTTCTATCTTGAAGAAACGTGGTTGGCAGTTAAAGGTCACGCGGGAAACATAGACCTGCACTTGAAATCTAGAAGTATCATGCAGATCAATGCTGGATTGCCGTGATTTTGGCAAACAAGACATTTTTCCCTTTAATCTCCTCTTCACTTCCGCCGTTCCCCACCCCCTCAATTTTTGCTTCTTACTTTTCATCGATCGTAATGATATATCCAAGCAGGACGGACCTGATGCCTCTTTGTGTTAGTGGCTCACTCACTGATTGGGCAAATATTTATTTATTTTTTTCCCTCTGTTGAGTGCTGGGACGTCGGATTTCTTTTTTCAACGGTAGAAAATAGGCCTTGCAGATGGGTAATTAGTTTTCAGACGAGGGCATATTTCGATGGAAGCATCAATTACATTTTTCTAGATCGGATCATATTTCTTCTTTTTCCAGATTTGATCATTCTTTTTCCCATGACTTTGATCATCTTGATGATAATCGGTATTTAGTCTATATATTTAAGATAATCTATCGATTTAATCTTTTGGGCTTTATTTGTTGAAGTCGGTTTGGAAATAGTACAGATTGAGCCTTGAATGTTGCGGTGGCAGGAGTGTAGTAAAGGGGAAAATTATGCCATCAAGGAGATTTTGCAGTTGAATGTTGCTAGCAACGAAGTTAGTGCAAGGCTTCTTATTGTCATTGGCTTGCTTGTTTCGAAGTCTCAGAAAGTCAATGAAATAGATGGTTGTTAATCTCACTAGTTGAGAATTGACTGAACATTCAAATTAGGCATGAGATGAGAATCATTTGTTCAGTTTGTGGATCCTTATTTGCTTTCAGAAGAAATTTTTTTTTGGCTTCACATCGAAGTTGTTTGTTTTATTGTTTTGCTTGCCATTTGCTTACCGAGTATGCTTATTGGGACTTTACCGCCAACTATTTGTATATATTGGTCTTTTCCAAAGCAAAGAATCGACAAGTGCCAAGCGTTGTTGAAGGGTAGTGTATTAACTTCGACTGGCATTCAGGCTGGGCTTTACCTATTCAAAACTCTGATTTCGATTTTCTTTTGGGACTACAGTCTATTAACAATCTCGGATCTTGCATGCTTGCACACACCTACATCTTGAATTTTCATCTATACTCAATGTTCTTTCCATTTGTTTCGGAAGTATTCTGTTCCAGGATTCTGGGTGGAATTCAATTCAAAATTAATCAAACTAAAAATCCAACCATATCAGATGGTGTGTAATAGAGGGTTTCATTTGAAAGTTCCATGGAATTCTGAATAGCTTTGTTAGGGGTAACTTCTTTCATCAGAATCCAATAAATTTAGTTTTGCATATTTTTAAAGCTTCTGTCGAGTATAATTACTAAAAAGAGCATAACTTCTTATGGGCCGTGTGATTTTGCTGATCTAGCTGGGTAAGATTCTGCTATTCAATTTTTGTTGTGCTATATAACATATTACGCCATCGATAGTCTGCTATATTTCTGCGTTGCTTCCCTCTTCGCTGTAATATTTAAATGTGTGATATTGAGATTATCACCATTGCAACTGCTTAAGCTGATTTCTTATTACATAGAACACCAAAAAATAAGGGTTATGTGTCTTGTATTTGTAGCATCTGGTTTGTTGCTCTCTTTCGCATCCTTCTGTTGTTTGAAATCGTAGACCTCTTTTTTTTTTTTGATGAAGGAAGTTGTAGACATCTTTAGTATCAGTAGTATTGGAAAGTTAAGGTGTCTTGTGGAATCTAAGTAACTAACTTCAACATATTCTTACATTTGTACCTACATGAGCTTGCAACTAAGAAAATATGTTTTCTTTTGGCAGCAAAAAACCTTGTCCTTGCAGGTGTTAAATCTGTCACTTTACATGATGAAGGGACAGTTGAGTTGTGGGATTTATCAAGCAATTTCTACTTTTCTGAGGATGATGTAGGGAAGAATAGAGCACTCGCTTGCGTCCATAAGCTGCAAGAGCTCAACAATTCTGTTTTGATTTCAACCTTGACGGAAAAATTATCAAAGGAACAGCTTTCTAATTTCCAGGTATATGCCAGTCAAGAGATTTTTTCTAGTGTTGTTTGATGGAATATTTTGTTGTGATGTACTTTTTCTTTTGGCTCCTTGGCATTCATCAACTTATTTCTTTTTTCTATACATCTTCTGTCATAGCTTGTTAATGAGTAACCATAATTAAAAAGCCTGGGCGGTTTGTATCTCCTGCTTCCCAATTACGGAAGCACGCCTATCTTCTGGTTGGGTGACAGATTTTTTCTTCCCTTCATTTTACTTGACAATATTATCTTGTCATATTTTGCATCTATCGCCTGTTGAGTGCAAAATCCAAAAGCCGGAGGATACCTAATGTTCTGGTTTTTTATTTTTGATGATGTAATGTTTTGGTTGTTCTGCACTTTGACAGCTGTGTTATTGATATGTCACTGTTAACTTTACATATTCTGTTGGCTGAATAAATTAAGAACTAAGGATGACAATATCCTAAAAAGGTTATAGAAACATTTTTAAGAAAGTTTTTGATAGATATGTGTATATATATATATATATTCAGGGTATTGAATGAAATATAAAAAAAACGATGAGGGGGTATTGCTCTTGTATATGCTCTTCTCACTTATTTGGATCAAGTACAATTTTTGTGTGATTTATTTCGCTTGTTGGACTGTATGATGTGCATGTTTATGTTTTTAACTAGCATTGCTATCATCATCATTCATGTACTTCCCTAACTAATTTGGGTCAGTTGTGTGGTGGTTGTGTGAACTAGTTTTGTGGTTCTTTTTTCTCCATCGGTGGGTGATGTCCTTTACATTCTTCTCTTTCCTATTCCTTAGGGCCATCTGTATGCTTGAATGATTCTAGAACTGCATTTTATATCTGATCCTAATGTCTCTTTGTGCCTAGGAGCTTTTCTTAGGCATCATGATCTTGGAACCAAGGCTGCAGACTAATCTATTTCAAACATATCTTATTTTTAGCTGATTGCCTCTAAGCTTCTTTATAGCAGGTGGATAACTGTTGTAGCTACAAATCATGTAAGCAATTAACCAAAATGTTTCCTGCCGACAGACCCTTGTTCAAGTAGTTTCCCTCTCATTTGTTAGAATGTAGAAGTGTCTCTATGTGCCTAGAGCTATTGTTGTGACCCCTTGATATGCATTGCCAAGATTGATTGGTTCAAAGACTAGCGAAATACTTTTATTGGTTTGAGAGAGACCATGTACCTGATGATATGAAAATTCGTTCAGTCTTCATTTTCACCTCATATGTCTGTGGGTAAGTGCAACATGGACCTATGAGCTAATACCAGACAACTAAATCATGCATGATGTTCTAGATCCAATCTATATGTATATGTGAAAGCTTGTACTTTATAGCATCCCACCACATGCAATAATCATGTTACAAATGGTGTTTTATGGATAACCCACTTGTTTGAAAGAGGTGGAAACGTAGATGGATATGTGGAGGAAAAGGGGAAATGATGTGACATGATATGGTAAAATGATTGGAAAGGAGTCTACAATGAAGTAGATAAATATTTTTAGATGAAAGGATTTGAGGTAATGTAGTACTGATGAATTGTTAACACGTGATATCTCATTACTAAGGTTTAGAAGGGAGAATAAGTTCCCCATCCCTTCTACCAATTCTCAGATGAGTGGCATGAGCTCATATTTTATCTGGCTTATCCACAGACCACTAAATAACCAGACAATTTAGGCTCACTTGATACATTGCACATGACCTGTAGAAAGCCTTATGATAACTACTCAAAAGGATGATGTTCATTCCATGCTGACTCAACGACAGTCAACCAAAATAATATAATTCGTTGGGCCAAATATGATTCCACATTTAGAAGTGGTGGGTTAAATCTGTTACAGATTGTCATACTGGATTTGAGGTTTTCCATGTGCATAAGGAATGAAGAAACATGATTGACAATGTGATCCCATGAATCCATGTTCTAGGTATGATGATATTTTGTGTTTGGGTAATTTAGATGGGTACTCCCATTGTAACTGTAACATGTGATCATTGATCATTAATCGTATTGCTTATTTTGTGAGTTTGCGCTCTCCATAACAGTAATGCTTGCTGCTTGCATCCTTGGTGACATGGGTTCAAGTCATAGAAATATCCTCTCTAAAAATTGATAATTAACTTAAGTATTACCCTTTCCAGATCTAATTTGCAGTAGCCTTATGGGTATTATGGGCATAAACTTTATTAGTTGTTGTTAGTATTACTTATTTTCTAAGACAATTTGAATGTTTTAATTTGGTCTTTCTGGAAAGGTGAGTGATTCTGCTAGGATTTGAGCCTTGGATCAAGATGTGACTTGTTGAAGTTTCAGTTCAGATCCTGTTTACTTTTTCAGCATACATGCAAAATTGCAAATGAATGACTCTGTTTCCTTTCTAGTTTCTCATATTATGTGCATGCGTGTGTATATATCCTCATACCTGCTTTCATTTCAGGTACGGATGATTCATTATAATAACCAATCTTGTTATTTTTGACATGCAGGCTGTAGTTTTCACTGATATCAGCATAGAGAAAGCAATCGAGTTCAATGATTATTGTCATAGCCACCAACCTCCCATTCCCTTCATCAAGTCTGAAGTTCGAGGTCTCTTTGGCAGTGTGTTCTGTGATTTTGGCCGTGAGTTTACTGTTACAGATGTTAATGGTGAGGAACCATATACTGGTATAATTGCATCCATCAGCAATGATAATCCTGCTCTTGTATCATGTGTTGATGATGAACGGCTGGAGTTTCAAGATGGAGATTTGGTTATTTTTTCTGAGGTTAAGGGAATGACTGAGCTCAATGATGGAAAGCCGAGAAAGGTTAAAAATGCGAGGCCCTATTCATTTACTCTTGAAGAAGACACAACAAATTTTAGTCCATATGTTAAAGGTGGCATTGTAACACAAGTAAAGCAGCCCAAGGTGTTGTGCTTCAAACCATTGAAAGAAGCCCTGAAGGATCCTGGTGATTTTCTCCTAAGCGATTTCTCCAAGTTCGATCGTCCTCCATTGCTACACTTGGCATTCCGATCTTTGGACAAGTTTATTTCTGAATTAGGGCGCTTTCCTGCTGCTGGGTCAGAGGAGGATGCAGAGAAGTTTATTTCTTTGGCAACTGTCACAAACGAAAGCTTGGGTGATGGTAAACTGGAGCAGATTGATAAGAGCTTACTGCGTCATTTTGCACACGGTTCAATGGCAGTATTGAATCCTATGGCAGCCATGTTTGGTGGTATTGTTGGACAGGAGGTGGTGAAAGCTTGCTCTGGAAAGTTCCATCCTCTCTTTCAGGTGAAAAATTATCTGGACATAAATTCTGCGGTTAGGGTTACTGAAGATGATGTTGATATCACACACCCACCCACTCACACATGCACAAAATAAATTATGAAATAGCCCCAAAAAGTGTACTGAGAAATATAAGTTGAAGTGGTCACCAAGTGCACATCTTGTATTTAGTTTGTCTTTGCATAGTCCATAGGGCTTAACATGATGTTTGGTTCTGGGAATGCTATTGTTTTCTCCACTGATCATGTAGCATCACGTGCCTGCAGGTTCATTCCTTTTATCCTTGTACTTTTTGCTTCTCCTTGTCCATCTTTCCATTCTAACATATTTATATTTTGCTTTGTCAGTTCTTTTACTTTGATTCACTTGAATCTCTTCCTACCGAGCCCCTGGAACCTGCTGATTTGAAGCCTCTGAACAGCCGGCATGATGCACAAATCTCAGTTTTTGGACGAAAACTTCAGAAAAAGTTAGAAGAGGCCAAGATTTTTGTCGTTGGGGCTGGTGCACTTGGATGTGAGTTTTTGAAGAATTTAGCTCTAATGGGTGTTTCTTGTGGTAGCGAAGGAAACATTACCATTACAGACGATGATGTCATTGAGAAGAGCAATCTTAGCAGACAATTTTTATTCCGTGATTGGAATATTGGTCAGGCTAAGTCTACTGTTGCAGCTTCAGTTGCTGGTTCAATCAATCCTTCTTTTAAGATACAGGCTCTGCAAAACCGTGCATCCCCAGAAACTGAGAATGTGTTTGACGATGCATTTTGGGAGAGTATTGATGCTGTCATTAATGCACTTGATAATGTGAATGCTAGGATTTACATGGACATGAGGTGTTTGTATTTCCAGAAGCCTCTTCTGGAGTCGGGAACATTAGGTACCAAGTGTAATACACAGATGGTCATCCCTCACCTGACAGAAAATTATGGAGCCTCTAGAGACCCGCCTGAGAAACAGGCACCCATGTGCACTGTTCACTCCTTCCCTCATAACATTGACCACTGCCTGACATGGGCCCGATCTGAGTTTGAAGGCTTGCTCGAGAAAACACCAGTAGAAGTCAACAAATTTCTTTCAAAACCAAATGAGTATCTGTCTGCTATGAGAAGTGCAGGTGATGCGCAGGCTAGGGATCTCTTGGAACGTGTCATTGATTGTCTAGACAAGGAAAGATGCGAAACATTTCAAGACTGTGTGACCTGGGCCCGGCTGAAGTAAAATTCCACCCCTTATTTTCTCTCTTCAGTTTCAGGCTGTTGTGTCATCAACATTTACATGCAACTGCATGCATAGTAGATGTGTACATGAGCTGTTGACTGGTGGTTTCTCTAAAATATGCCAACTCATCATTTCTTTTGTTTTATTAGATAATCTATTTCACAGTTGAATTTTGATGAGTGTAATGCCCTAAATTTTGAGCCAGGCAATCCATACGGGCAACCCACCTCTTAAACAATTATTAAATTTATTATTGTCAAGCTTTGATGTAATCATCTTTTAGGAACACAAATCTCCTCTCTCTCTCTCTCTCTATATATATATATATCAATATGTATACACACACACACACATGCATGCATGTATGTGTATCTTCCGAAGCTCTATTAATTTTGTTTCTTTCTAACCTCATGCAAATCAGGTTCGAAGATTACTTTGTCAATCGGGTGAAGCAGCTGACTTTCACTTTCCCTGAAGATGCTGCAACGAGTACAGGGGCACCATTCTGGTCAGCTCCAAAGCGTTTTCCCCGGCCGCTTGAATTTTCATCATCTGATCTTGGGCACCTTCATTTCGTCATGGCAGCATCAATACTTCGAGCTGAGACGTATGGGATCCCCATACCTGACTGGGCCAAGGACACTAAAGGACTTGCTGATGCTGTTGATAAAGTGATGGTCCCAGAGTTCTGTCCCAAGGAAGGGGTGAAGATTGAGACTGATGAGAAAGCTACAAGTATGACTGCAGCATCTGCTGATGATGCTGCTATCATTAATGATCTGATTGCAAGGGTTGAAGAGTGTGCTAAAAAGCTTCCAACTGGGTTCCGTATGAACCCGATACAATTTGAGAAGGTTTTTCCTTTACCCTGAATCAATTACATAGTAGCATGAACTATGCTGGCTCATATGATATGTTGATATTAGATATCATTATAATACAGCTCAAGGCTGTCTGATTGTTTTGTGTTTAAGATTAACAACTCAAATGTCATGGTAATGGCCGATATCTGACCTCAGGTCAGTGCACGATGGGTTCAGCATGTTTAAGATGGAAAAAATTTGTGATTAAGATTGACTGCTTCGTGATAATGGCCCAATATCTGACCTCGGATCAGTGGATGATGGGTTCAGCGTTTGTAGGATGGAAAGAGCTGCAAAAGTGCAGTCCTAAGTGAAGAAAGGTGTGAATGTAGTTCTTCTAGAGTTGATATGACTTGTGAAGCATTCGATTCTAGTTATAGTGATCTGACAATCAGATCGGTAATTGGGGGTAACAAAACATGTCTTAGTTGAATTGTCTTTACCATTATTTGTTCACCTGGTTTCCTGCAGTAGTTTAACCATTTGTATCACATGCAGGATGATGATACAAACTACCACATGGACCTCATAGCGGGACTTGCCAACATGCGAGCCAGAAACTACAGCATTCCTGAAGTTGACAAGCTGAAAGCCAAGTTCATTGCTGGAAGGATCATACCTGCCATTGCGACTACGACAGCAATGGCCACAGGTCTTGTCTGCCTTGAGCTGTACAAGGTGTTGGCTGGTGGGCACAAGGTGGAGGATTACAGGAATACATTTGCTAACCTGGCACTGCCTCTTTTCTCGATGGCTGAGCCGGTCCCTCCGAAGGTGATCAAGCACCGTGATATGAGCTGGACGGTGTGGGATCGGTGGGTTATCAGGGAGAATCCAACCCTGAGGGAGCTGCTGCAATGGCTGCAAGACAAGGGCCTGAATGCTTACAGCATCTCTTGTGGAACGTGCCTGCTCTACAACAGCATGTTTACGAGGCACAAAGAGAGACTGGACAAAAGGGTTGTCGACTTGGCCAGGGAGATTGCTAAGGTTGAGGTTCCTCCATACAGGAACCATTTGGATGTTGTTGTGGCCTGTGAGGACGATGAAGACAACGATATAGACATTCCCCTGATTTCCATATACTTCAGGTAGGAGAGTGGCAGCATCCCAGCATGGCGATGGCCCTCTCATTACCACAGTTGATTCTGTTTAAATTTCACTGAGGACGTGTAGATGGGATTTTATTGAACTGTAGTTGTTACGTGGAAACGGACTACAGTTACTCCTGGAATTAGCATACGGTCGCCCTTATTTGGTAGGCATGTGAATGTTGTCGGTGAAAACTAAAATGAGAAAGAAGCCCATCGACTGTAAGTTGCCTTCCAAGATTGGAGGCAATGATTAATGGGTGCAGCTGTTGCAGAAATGGAAGGCTACAGAACGATTTAACATGTTGATTGTGGTTTGCCCAACTGATGGGGTTTCAATGAGGTGCTTGTTTCTTGTTTTTCTTCGTTCCGATGTTGGCAATCTTACGAGCTAGTTTCTAGCAACAATAGCAACAAGCCTTCTTCCCGCAAAGTATGATGTTACAGGGATAAAGATCTGGGTTTGCGGGTGGGCGTTGGAAACTCAGATGTGGTGGAGGGTGAGGGTGAGCGTGAGCTTTTTCCTCAAAAGAATGAAGAGGTTACAGGGATAATGATCTGGGTTCGTGGATGGGCACCGGAGGGTCAGATGTGGAGGATGGTGAGCGTGAACTTTTTATCCAAAAAATAAAAAAAGAATGTATTCTGAAGGTGCAATTAATAATTAACAGAAAAGAATAAGAAAAGTATGCTTGGGCATAAGCTGTCAGAGAATTGAATTTAGCAATAAGAAAAGTATACTTGGGCATGAACTGTAAGAGAATTGAATTTAGCAACGTAAACCGCGCTAGTATTAGTTGTGAATTCAATTTATGGAAGTAAAACATTGTCAGAGAACTAGATACTCTTACTACAAATTCAGAAGTGCTTGAGCTAGAGCTAGAGCTATTATCCACTATGGAGGCACAGGCCAACTGTCAATAACTCTGTAATTTGCAAGGCAGGGACGTAGGGTCTAATACTTCAAATAAGTAGGCCTACTGTAAAGATTCTATGCAAGCTATTCTACTTATGCGAGGATGGTACATCATTTCCTTCTCTTGTTTTTGTTTTTTTAAATAGCCCTCCAATTGGAAGTTAGAAAAGGGAATTTCAGGTGACATGGACTATCAAATACATACATTAAAATATACCACCAATCACGAATGCAATACACAGTGATACGCACCTATTCAAATACGCCCTACTATATGGGAACAGAATAAAGAAATAAATCAAGATCTTTAAAAACACTTTATGCTGATTTATACCCTACCAAACGGGTAGTCGTGGGGAATCCGCAGCAGCTCCCACGACATGAACGGTGTTGATTCAAAACTGAGAAGGGAGTTTCGGTCCCAAAACGAGGAGGAGCCTCTATGCCCCTAGGTCGCCCACGCGCAAAAGTTTCCACGTGTTGGACGTTTCCCTCTTTGGCTCTCTTCTCGCGCGCAGCGCTTGCCTCTGTTTCGAGTGGCTATTTATATCAGAAACATTCTGCGAGACTCCATTACCATTTCCTCTGTTTCCGTTGAGTTTGCGGAGGGAAGATGTTTTACTCACATCAGCTTCTCGCCAGGAAAGCACCACTCGGCCAGATATGGTAACACGCTCTTCTTAGCTTTTCTCCAATTTCATTTCTGTTTCCACTCTATTCCAATTTCTGTCGATTGAGGAAGCCCGATTCCCTGCAGGATGGCAGCTACATTGCACGCCAAGATAAATCGAAGGAAGCTCGACAAGCTGAACCTGATCAAGATCTGGTATCTCTTGTCTGCTCTCTCTGTTCCATCGATTTCTACTTTTGAGCTTCATCTCCTAAGGAATAGCTCCAGATCTCATTTTCTGCTTCTCTTGGCCTTCTGCAGCGAAGAAATACTCAATCCGGCGGTTCCAATGGCTCTTAGGCTCTCCGGTATTCTCATGGGTGAGATTTTCCCAAGCTATCACCGACGATTGCTCTGCTTTTGCATTTGGTTATTGATGTAATCGTGCACGGCATTTTCCAGGCGGCGTGGTGATCGTGTATCAGAGGAAGGTTAAGCTGCTATACGGTATATAATTCTTTCTATACAAGAACTTTCCGTTTGCGCTCTGATCTCATTCTCTGAGAATTCCTGCTCGTCTGGTTTTGCCTGTTTCGTCGTCGGCAGATGACGTTCACCGCCTGCTGGTAACCGCCTCCTTTTCCGCTTCCCGACGGATTCGAACTAGTCGAGAGAGATTTTGGCTTTCTGTAATTCCGAGTACTCGTGCAGGTTGAGATCAACGAAGCGTGGAAGGTGAAGAGCAGCAAAGCTGACCCAACAGTTCTTCCAAAAGGGAGAACTCAGGCCAGGTAATAGGAACGAAGGACGTTCTCTAAGACTCTAACACATTTCCTGTATATTTTCTTCGGCATTTGGGCCTACGCTTTACGAAAATGTTTTTGCAACGAGTAGCTCCGTTTGATTTTACGTC
This sequence comes from Annona cherimola, assembly GCA_030490835.1. Taxonomy (NCBI): domain Eukaryota; kingdom Viridiplantae; phylum Streptophyta; class Magnoliopsida; order Magnoliales; family Annonaceae; genus Annona; species Annona cherimola. The sequence continues at coordinate 8,514,082 of CM059977.1, read as the reverse complement.
CTACGCGATTCCTACAATTCTGATATTCGACGCTTTGTGGACCCGCGAATTCCAGCTTGGAAAAATACGAGTAAATTTTCTGATAAAAAGAAAGCTTATGGTAGTTTTTTAATTTTATAGAATACCGAGGTATATTCATAAGGGAGTTTTCATGCAGGTATGAAGCTGTTACGATGCAGGATGATGCAAGCGTGGAGATGGAATCAGAACAGATACTTCACCACTCCACCACCACTGGCGCGACCGAAGGATTTCAGGGCTTTTTTCCTATGGTATACGACAAATACAATACTGAATATTTCATGCAAAAAAAGCTTTTCGATCAGTCTTCGTACTTTTTAAAGTGACACGATGATCTATCGAAAAAAAAAAGTGACGCGATGGTACAAATCAGTACCGTCTTGCCTGCGCTTGCCAAACATATAGAGATCGAAGTCGACGGACATTATTATTATTATTATTATTACCAATTACCAAACCACACGCTAGCTTTAACCATCTAACGGCCGAAGTTATTAGCATGCCGCTAATCGAACGGATGGAACTGCTTCTGTAATTCTGTGAGGCTGTGTCAGACGACTCGTGGGACCTGGATCCTGTCAGAATTCGTTGTGTTGTCAGAAAGTGCAGCCTCGCCGTTGTGCGGAGACATCGCACAAGGTGGAATTTAAGCCGGTGGCGAAAAACCCACTGCACGTGAGAATCGTGATGCTAATGCCATCTCGCTAACAGCCCTGCCTCCTTGTTAGCGCTTAGCAGTAAAGAATGCGAATTCCTTTTTAACTCAAAGGCAATTATATTCCTTTTTCATCTGGATTAGTGAATAAGAGTGTTTGCTGTGCCCGCCCGCACTTGTTTAGTTTGCACTTTGCAATAAGTACATGACGTCTTTGTCTGGGTGTTTGGAAAGTGCTAAAATTTTTAATTAAAAATTTTTGAGAATAAAATTTGTAAAATAATATAATATGATAGGGATAATGATGATGAGTAAAGAAAATAAAATTAAAATAAATAGATTAGTTATATAGAAATAAATGAAAAATATGATAGATGCATAAAAAGATGTAAAAAATAATTAAAATATAATAATTATATATAGTGAAAAATTTTAATTTGAAAAGTTGTATAAATTACCAAACACCAGTCTATTGAATTCTATAAGGTAGGTGCATGAAATCATGTGTACTTGCTATCCGGGATCACTAAGATGACAATTGGTAATGTGTAAATTTGTTGAATTTTGTAGTGAGGTAGAGAATAAAAAATGAAATATTTTAAGAATTGTGTGATTGATATGAAATAATAGAAGTAAAGGTGGACATTTGTTAATGTAGTAAAAAGGAAAAATGATTGAAATATAGGGATAAAATTTTAAAAAAAAGGTTGTTAGAGTAATAAATGGTATTATAGAAAAATGACTGAGGCCGTACATCCTCCGCCGTTCTCCATTTCCTCACATTAACAAATATCCCTTTAATGGAATGGAATTAACCTTGTATTTTTTGGCTAAAGATGAACTTCGGCCAGCAGTAAGTAGCTGTTTATTTGCAGGGATTGGACCGGGTGAGCGATGCCTACATCCACATTAACGCAGGAGAAGACGACATGGAAAATAACCACCAAGGTAGAAAATTTTAATTCCAGGTTTTTTGGTGCTTTATGTAAGATAAAAATATTTTACTAATTTTTGCACAATTTTCATATAATTTAATAGCTTAACTATTTAATCAACCTAATTTATTATTATTGTCTCTATATTCTAATTATCCTTTTACATTTTTCAAACGACTATCTTATTTATTTTATTTTTGTTCTATCTATTCTAAATCATTATCCCTATATTACCACCCCAGTATTCCATTCTTTAAAAAAAATTCCACAAAATTTTCCTAACCTTTTTTAACCTCTTACCAAAGTCCTTATTCTTAAAACAACTACTAGTTATTGGGCAGTAGGGTGCATTCTAATATGAATTGAAGATTGCGCAATCATTCGTCTTGCCTGCCATTGAGTTTTCTTGCTGGGGGACTAAGATTTCCAACTTCACAAATATCATTGATCAGTGAGTACAATGAAACATGGACGGAAGTGAAGTCTAGAGAATAGTTATAAATCCGCGGCAATTGTTAATAGGGGAATCCGCTCGATAAGCGCAGGCGTTTAATAATCTTCTAAGCTTCATTTAAGCCTGTAATTTATGAGCCTGGGTTTGATATGTCGTTTTTATTCGGGCCAACCATGCAGTGGTGTAATGTTTAAAACGTAGCCCGAGCATCAAGTTGCTTCGTATGTCCGTCAGCTTGGGCACGTAAACGACTCGTCTGATTGGCTCAGTTTCGGGATACCGATTCCTTCGGTGCCTGCGCCTTTCAATCTAAGGCATCACTTTGGCGGGCCGTGGGAAAAGTTCGGCCTGTTAAGTGAAGTGTTGGGGGAAAAGAAATATCAAATCGCTTTTTGTGTTATTTTATGTGTTGGATTCTACGCATAGAACATTAGAACTTCTCCATGCAAATAGAGTTTAACAAGCAGCGGCTATTCTGGTCTTTCCTGTTATTGGCCGTGCGTCCAAACGAGTGCAGCCGAATGAAGCCCAAGTCCACCCAGCAACCGATTGCAGGTTTCAATTGTCCATCCTTCGTATTAAACATGTACGTGGGCTGCACGCGAATCTGGTTGCGAATTTAAAAATCATACCGGTGCATTTATTGTATGGTTCTTATTTTATTTCCAACATGCATATGAACATGGCGGTAAAACCGTACCCGAGCACGGACATTTGGACTAATTAACGCATTACCTCTCAGCTGATCCTGAAACTATCACCCTACTTGATGACTACGGTTCGTGCATGCCGGAGGCAGATCCATTCAGTCGCTTTGAAAGGTGAGAAAACACCTCTACCACAGACTACCATTAGTTCTGCTCGAATCAGAGGCCTTTTAAATTTATTCTAGTTTTGTTTTCCATCTTCCCTGTATGTTTAAAGCGACTACTGATTACTAATCAATGGCCCATCTTTCGGTTGCTCATAGGCGTTTCCTGTATTTCACTGAACCAAGCTTTTTATTTATTTGCCTGCAATTGGCTGACTAATGCAGCAAAATATATATATATATTTTTACTTGCCCTGTGTTTTCAGTGATTCGCAAAATCAGGCCGATCATGATCTAGGCTAGTATCAAGCTGAATTAGTGGCTTTTCTCTCTTTCGGCCTGTCTGTGTTGTATTCCTATTCCAGTAGCCTGCAATTGGGTTGATAAATGCTGAAAATAAATCTTCAACAGCCCTAGTCAGCCAGATGCTGGACCAGAATAAACGGCTAAAATTGATCTCTGTATGGGATGAAAACAATTTCCTGAGTTACTTCAACCTTTTTATTTGTTTATTTTTCTTAAGACGACTAATGGAAGGTCTTATGTCTTGGATGACTGAGTCTAATAACTGCCTGTTTTAGATGAAACTTGAGTTGCCTGTTCAATTGTCCTTGTATGCAGTTTGACTGAATGTGCTAGCTGTTTATTATACTATTGATGGGCTTTGTATGAATCTCCATAGGTTTGACACCGAAGGAGAGGCAGAGATCCATTTCAGCATAACTCCAGAGGACCCTTATGTCCCGACAACTCTGCTACCGTCTCCTCAGAAGGAAAGCTCAAAAGGTTCCATCTTTTTTCCTTTTTCTTTTTTTCTTTTTTCTTTTTAAATCCTTATTACCATTATTCTGTGCTATGCACCTTCAAAGGGCTGGTTACGACGGTTCCTCACGGTTGAAAATTGGTTGGTACTAGAAAGTAGAAACATGATTGAATCTTCAAAATAATACATCTAGTTTTGAGAAGGATCTGCGACCTTGAATTGAATCGACAAAAATGTGTTAAAGCTATTTACAATGAAGAAAGAATGAAGGAATCTATCAAACAAATCATAATGTAATTTACATCAAAAACCCATTTTTATTTTTTTTGAAAATTTTATTCTAAGTGTATTTAAGCTGTGTATCAATTTTTACCGTTTTTGGAAACTTTTAAATATTTATTTTTGATTTTTTAGAAACAGTGGCGTTTTCGTAATTAATGAATTACAAAAATATCACTGATTTTTAAAAATCAAAATAAATATCTAAAAGTCTCTAAAAATGGTAAAAATTGATATACATGTTAAATATACATAGATTAACAATTTTATATAAAAAATTCCAAAAAAAATAAAAAAAAATAGGTGAAATGAACCCGGGGATCGATGCTACAGTCACGTCGGAATGATTATCATATGATTGAAGTATGACACTATTTATGATGTTTTCTTCGTTTCGATCGTGGCATTGGATGCATACATGTTTCAGAGAGATAGGAATAAGGGAAATAACTCGTCTCACATAATCCTTAGCCCAACTAGATGGTATCGGCTAGATGAATCCACCTATGCAATTCTGCTCTGCCATGGACCAATATTGGTGAGGAAAATATGAAGAAATAAAAGAAGTGAAAAAATCGGGTGTAAGCTGGGAGGGGTCGTGGATGGATAGGACTGAACCTTGAGTAAGCTTCGGAATTCTCTGTTACTAGGGAATCGGAAGTAGCAGTAGCAGGTAACTCATAATCCGTGTAAATGACCAAAACAATCAATTCAAAACACATACCATCTCTTCGTAAATGCAGTAACCCAAATGGAATCTTATGGATATAGGTACTCGTGAAGCCGGGGATTTACGGTCTCCTCATATAATGAGGAAAAGATAATTTCTATTTCAATCTTCTGCAATGATATTGTTTTAATAAAATATTTGATAAAACGAAGAGGGCCTGATTTTCTTGAATCACCACGAAAACTTGAACCTGGTTTTATAATTTGGCTGCTTCTCGCATGCTATACATATTTAGTCAGTTTTCTGAACCTCAGATTTTCCTCTGGATGATGAATTCAAAGGAACGGAGCAAGAACCCCAGAATGAACAGGATCCAAATGGATTCCCAGAGATACCAAAAGAGGTAGAACATGATAATGGCTCTGTAAATAGCAACAATGATCACATTTTTACTTGTTCTAGAAATGGCTTATTTCTCAGCATAAGTAACATTCCCATGAACACCAATTAGGTTGGCCACAATATGCACCATGAACGGCCTGCAAAACGGAAGGCAAGGGCAAGGAGTGCAAATGTTATTATGGATAATGAGCTGACGATAGTTCCTGGTCATGTCTACCAGTCTTGGCTTAATGACACTTCAGACATTGTGTCAACAAAAGGAAGAAGGAAGAAGGTTTCATTCAAATCTGTCTGTTGATCTGACAAATTTCAACATATGCGTGCATAGAAAACATCGTTAACTGATCTTTTATATGCAACATCAACGTGTTTATAATGACTTTCTCCTTTTAATCTTCTAATGCTTTCAGTCAATTAATTCTATATCATCTATGAAGATCATTAGCGTCATGGAGCTACCACCCCTGGTCCTACTGACCGGTTTGAATAAAGTCACCGGTGAATTGCATTATCCCAAGGCTCTTATGGAGCTTGAGAGGAAATCTGTTCACCCGAAAACTGCAAATTGTTCGCCTTCAGGTCAGCACTTTTTTTAACAAACCTTGCCACGGTAATGGCATCGGTTGATATCTGGGTGGCTCACACACTCACTATCATAGCGAACTGTTGCTTTATTATTATTATTATTATTATTTTTTTTTTTCAGGAAGATTGTCGCCAGCCCGTACAGCTGCAGCATCATCACCACCGTGGCCTCCAGAGAGACTGCTGCGTCAAGAATCTAAAGAACCACTTGAATTCGTAAGCCTTCTTACATGGAGACTGATTCTCGGTCAACTACGTTCTCTTCTTAGGAAATAAGGTCTTCCACCTAAATTAATTCTAAATCTTGTAACTTGAAGCCTGTTGAAGATTTTGCAAGAGGATTTGATTCTCACGAAATGCTGCCCTCCATAGAAAAGCTTAGAAACAACCTAGGCAATTTGGAACAGCAAGCACTTGAAGCAGCACTTCGGAGGAATCAGTTCGAGACGCCGGGTGGTGCTTCTGGTATGCATTTCTTTTCACCTCAATGGAACACAATTCTCATGAACTTTCTACGGTGGTGAATAAACATTGCGCCCTGTTGAATTGCAGATCGTTCTGTGCCATCAATCAATAGTTCGGGCTCTGGTCATAGCTTCCCGCGAATGGACGTGGAGGTCCAACTCCATTCTGGAAGGTTAGCAGATGGCGTGCGGCGCTAGAGTTCGATAAGCTAGTTACCTTTAATCGACTGGTTTTGAGTGATGCAAGCGCTGGTTGCTGTACAGATCACGGAAGCGGCTGCAATCATCATCTAAACATAGCCTGGGCGGCCTTGATCCAGTTGAAGAGGAGATTCCTTGGGAGCAGAACGGAAGAGATCCAAAGCTTAGACGACTGAACGAGAATGGGGCTACTCCTGATCTGGGTGAGTTTGACGAACTAAACTCAGTGCTCCACCCTATTTTGCCTGTTATTTTGCTTCACTTGCCAGAACACCAGATGCCTCTGATCTTGCCCTGGATCCTGCTGTGTTGACCCCCCTCAATTGAACGTCCAAAAATAACATGACATGCCTGCTTGGCTGCATGTCTAACCGTAAGTGGAATGATGAATGAAACCTCTATTGCGTGCGCCCTCTCATCTGCAAAACTATTCTCGGTTTATCATTTCAGAGCTCTTAGAAGAAACTGCACCGTCTCCGACACCAAAACGATTCTACGAACAGTCAATGAATGAAATCACTAGTTCCATCCGAACGTGGGTACACTTTTCCCACTTTGTTTGATTTTGTCTTCTCCATCATGATTGTTCTGTTTGTTATCAATCCTCTACAGAAATATGAACTGCGTGTACGAACCGTTAACGCGGTAATTATCATCGCAGCTTGCCGTGGCGGCTTCAATGGACTTACTTTGGTCCCGAGGCATTTTGTTTAACATTTGATGGTGCCAAAACCAAAACGTCAGATAAATTACGCCTGACTTACCATGACCGAATCCTACTGTTTCTCCATCCATGATTAGAACAGAACTTTAGGAGAAGTCCTTCATAAGAAGCTGCTTACTATTTTTTATGCATGCATGCTGCTATTGAATGGGGTGCTATGAACCGTTTAATCATGGATTTCGATCAGGCACTTGAAGTTGCATTTTGACACTCCGGGCGCCCCTCCATTCGAGTCTCTGGACCAGCTCACATCTGGAATGAACCGAAGAAAAGCGGCCCAACTCTTCTACCAGACATGTGGTATCAGTTGTTCTTCTATTTATTTAGTCATTTACAAGCCAACTGATGGGTTGATTGACTATGGATAACAACGCCCATAACATGGCCACACCAAAAACAACAGACAGAATGGCATGGCCTTGGGTGTGAAACCGTTAAAGCCACTGCTGACCGAGTAATTGCAGCGAAATCGGTGGAACCAGATGATACTGCGTTGTTGTGATAAGCCTTTTTAACAGAGGCACCGTCATAAAATGCTTGAAAATTCAAAGGATAGATAATCGAACCAAAAAATAATAGATATATGGCCATATGGGTGGCCGTCAATAAGAAGGCCCATCTACCACAGCTGCTTCCCATATCTAAGACAGTTTAAGTAGGGTCAGGAAAAACCAATCCTGTTCTCACGTGGGCCCGAGTGTACTGACCATTATATATTATGGAACCTTTTTGCTTCATCCTGATATGCGGACCAAAATCGTTATGATGGGACCCATCTGACGGGTAGCTTGGCTCTGACATATACAGGCATAAGAAACAACACGTATATATGGGAAGACCTACCAACCAACTTTGGAATTTTCACACTGAACCATCTACCTCCCAAGTTAAGCAACTGATTCCGCTTTCAAGGCCATGGGTAATAATGGCATACCTCTTCCGTTGGCTTTCATCTACCAGGTTAGATGGGAAACCAATGTTCATTCCAAGAGGTTTTTTTTTTTTTTTTTTTTTTCTTTTTCTGAAAATTCCACTGTAGAATCCATGTTGGGTTTTGGACTAGAGGTTGGACGCGGCCATCAACAACCTATATTATCCCAATGACGACCATGCCCTGTTTGTTAATATATGACCAATATAGAGCAGTGACATTGTAGCTGAGACGGTATGCATGGGTGTGCTTGCAGTTCTGGCTTCTGCTGATTATCTGAAAGTTGAACAGAGTGTGGCGTATGAGGACATCTACATTTCTAGGGGACCCAAGATGTAATTATGATAAATTGTAGAGTTAAAGAACACTCATCCTCACAGATCTTCCCTTTTATTTAGCTATCCAGAAAATTGCTTCTTACTCGTACCTAGTTCACACATGTTATTTTCGTTTAAGATCTGACCCATCTTTTCCAGCTGGAATATCAACACCAGCTAGGCAGCCAAATGTGGCCACATTTTAAATGATAAACACTGAACGAGAGCAGCAAGTCTCCTTTTATCTTCTTAAATGTTTCGTGCTCTTTTTTTATATTTGTTTTGGTCATCTTGTGCATCATAGACACTGTGGCCGCTTTTTGCCTGAAAAAGACAAAAATTAAAAAAACAAACAAACAAAAGAATGTCTGGCCCACTTACTAGCTAGTAAACTATGCTTATGTCGAAATAAAATTAAAACATATTTGAATGGGTGAAGTGTATGGTAGAACTAATCGGTTCGAACGAGAGTCACATTTCGGGAATTTTCAGTAAGTGATTTGTTGGTCATTTAGATTATCTTTTAGTTCTATATAAATACCATAGGCAAAAAGGGGTCGAAATGAAATTTGTGAAATTTTCGTTAAGAAACTTCAATATCTTTAATCAGATTTTTTTAAAAAAATTAAAAAATTCGAAAGTCGTAATGAATGTCAAACGGTGGGTACTATATGACCCCCCCGTATTACGTAATGACAGAAGTGCGTTCAAAGCTGTAAACTTTAATATTTTAAATTAATGTTCACAAAACTAATTGATAAATATTTATAAACATTTTTTAACCATAAATTTGTACATTAATATTAAGTTATCGTACTCTACTTCCATTAAAATATTTTCTAATATAATCAAAACCATCTGAATATCCTTCTCAGTTTGTTCTTCCAGCATGTATTCGTCGTATCTACCCAGGGGTTGGAAGCCATGCGCCGGTCATCATCATATTCATTCGAGAAGGCCTTAATCGGGATACCGGATGAGTAGAGGAGCTAATGCTAATAGACAACAGGTCGGTCATTCTTTGGAGAGAAGGCCAAGCGCCAAAATGGTTCAAGTCACTTGAAGATCATCAGGTACTCGGATTTCCAACGCTATGAACGTCCGTCAATCTTTTATTGGACTGCGAAGACCAGTCCACTGGCCTGAAAATTCTTCTCCCAATTCCATCAGCGGAATAAGAACACACGCGGAAAAACAAAAACAGAAAATTCTCGTCAGCCAAGGCGGTGAAAAAAACAAACAATAACAGCTACCTAATGTTCAATGCCTGCGGCGGGCGCTTTGGATGATGAGCACTCGGGAGTGGTAAATTTAAGGGTGTGGCGGGGTTGGATTTGGATGCTAGCCCTAATCATAACTCATCGGATAAATCTCAACCGTAATTTCTTAATTTATTTACCATTCTTGGATCACCTGACTCATCCATTTAACGTAAATGAATTGGGTCGCTAGTAAGTTAGTAAAATGGGTTAAAAATAGGTTAAATGATAAAACAAAATTCAAATGATAAACTATTTCAGATATAATAATAAACGGAGCATGATCCTGTGCATCCGAGTGCAAATACCTATATTTAAGTTTTTTGAAATTTTTTTTACACAACTGTTAATTTAAATGTATTTAATATGTATATCAATTTTTATTATTTTGGAAGATTTGTAGTTTTTTTTTCGTATTTTTCAAAGTCAGTGGTATTTTTAGCAATTTAATCGAACGATAATAAAAATTGATACACATGTTAAATACACTTAGACTAAGAGTTGTGCAAAAAATTTTCTAAAAATAAAAAATAGATATTTGCACTTGGGTGCATTTAAGCAAAACCCATAATAAACAAGAACTAATATAGTGCACCCGGATGCACTTAGGCTTTATCACATTTTTTAATTTTTTAAGACTTTTTTTATACCACTGTTAATCTAAGTATATTTAACATTAGGAGTGCAACTCGGGCTCATGAAACTCGGGTTCACCTCAACCCTATGTGTAAAATTTCAACTCTAACCCTAACCCTAACCCTATTTGTAAACCTCAACCCTAACTCTATTTTTGAAATTCGGGCTCGGGTTGAGTTTCAGGTTGACATCTTCTATTAATATGTCTTTGTTACTCATCTTATATATAATTTTTTATCACAAATCTATTATATAAAAAAGTTTAAAAAATAATTTATTGTATGAAATTAAGAAAAATTCAAATACCGCTTAAGAGTAGAAAGAAAGAAACCTGTTTTGAGCATTCTCTTTGTATCAAGTAGAATATGGATTATGTGTAAACGTTGTCAATAAAATTATATTATTAATCATTAATTGTATTTTTTTACTCCTCTATTGTTTTAAGCTTATTTTACAACTATAATTTTAAAGTTCTCATAAATTTTCCCGTTGGAAAAAAAGATCTCAAAAAAATTTAATATTTAGTATCACAGGATTTCATTGGTCAAAAAGCTTCAGTAGAAAAGGCGTGAAGAGTAATTTTTTTAAAAAAAAACTGTTTGACCTATATCATAATGTAAATTGGGAATAGGTATTTTGTTGAAATCACTTAAAATGTTAGATTGTTTCGGCGATGAGCTGTCCATGCCTGCCTGCCGTACTTTTGTTGTCCATCATCCATCCATAAGTAATATGTTATTATTATAATATAAATTATATATTTTATATAAATGCAAATTTGGGTTCGGGTTTACAGGGTTCAGGCTTGCCTGAACCTGAAACCGAGACCTATTTGAATTCGGGTTCGGGCTCAAAAATCGGGTTTGGGTTGAAAAGCTTAGAGTTTCAACATTGCATTTTTTCGGGTTCGGCAGGCCGAGTTCGGGCCGAACCCGGCCCAAGTTGCATCCCTATTTAACATGTGTATTCAGTTTTACTTTTTTTTTTTTTTTTTAGAAATTTTTAGATTTTTTATTTTGAAAATCAGTGACATTTTAATAATTTTAAATGACTAAAAATGCCATTGATTTTTTAAAATAAATTTTTTTAAATTTTTCTAAAAATTATAAAACTTGATACACATGTTAAATATACTTAGATTAATAATTTTATAAAAAATTTAAAAAATAAAAAATGGGTTAAATGAATGATGGTGGACCGAGCCTTAGTACAGTTGGGTGCAAGAAATTACATCCGAATAAACAATTAACAAAGATTCTACATTTGAATTTAAAAGATAACGTTTTATATTTATTTTTAATTAAAATTTTGGTTTCATTAATAATAATTATGCGTAGCTGATAAAATAAACATAAAAATGTTAATTCTCTCACTTGAGAGGTTACAGATGGTTTAAATAGGTTCGTGGGTTAAGTGGGTTGTATGATTGGGTTGGAGGTTAGATTAGCTTAACTCATGACTAATTCAAAACGAGTCATATAAATGGATTAATAGATCTGAACGCTAATAATATGCCTGAACCCGGACTCGGTAAGCCGGTAATCCCACAAAATAGGTCCGTCGATCATATGGCTTCTGCCTTTTTCCTCACCGCCTACAAATTTCTCTTTGCTTCACCAACCGCAGAAACGCAATTAAAAATATGCATTGCCATGTGAGCTCACAAGGTTGCGCCGCTTGACCCGTAAGGTAAGGTCATGCTTGCAAAATAATTCATTTAATTCAACATGTTTTATTGTCTATTTTCAATATCTAATTAATATAAATTGTTAGGAAAAGTATCAAACATTACCAATAAAGAGAATTATGATCAATTCAGATAGCTCTAGAATTAAAAAAATATATACACATATGAAAAAGGCGAAACTTGGTTTTATAAGTTAAAAACACTTAGATAAACAAGTATTAAAGAAAAAATTAAAAATTATTTTAAATAAATTTTTTAAGATGGGCTAAGCAAATTAGCTTTAGTTAACAAAATCATTTTTGTTTAAACAACGTTGTCAGCATGTAGATAACCGCTGTTCAATTGTTAATAAATCACCCTTACCTGAAAAAGACCATCAACAAAATTTTAAACCGAATTATGATATTAAAATTTGTGAATCGTCATGCATTAATCATCCTGGGTCATTAACAGCAATTTTTATTCTTTATATCTGGGAATTACTCATACATATCGGGCCATGGAAATTAATGTCGCATGACTAATTATGTGGAATAGCAGTTTGTACATAGATTCACTCAAGTATATAGCTTAAAAAATTTTATGAGAATATGATTCAAAGTTCATGCCATCTACGTAATTCACTGCCATATTCAAGTCACGGTGAGAATTCCTGGCCATGTAGTCTCACCGTTTCAGGTAATTTACAAATATGCCTATTTAGTTTAATTAAAATTGCAATTATACTTACATAGTTTTAAAAATTACAAATAACCTTATATAGTTTAACCATAATTGTAAATAACTCCTGCTCGGTTATGATGTCATTACTATATTTGTTATGACATAATAGTTATTTATAATTATGATTAGACCATGTGGAGGTTATTTGCAAGAATTAAATATACCATTTAATTTCTAAAATTACAAATACACCCACATAGTTTATATTTTTTGCAAATATACCCATAACGTGACGATGTTACAGAGGTATAGGGGTTATTTGCAAATATAGATAAACTACGTGAGAGTTATTTACAATTTCTAAAACGACATTGGTATCTTTGTAATTTTAATCAAAGTAAGTCACTATATTTGCAAGTTACCCTCACCATTTCATTTATATGTTTGATTTTCAATTCAATTCTTCTCTATGTGGAAAATTTTTTTCCTGCTTGCTTTTAGTTTGAATATCAATTGTCATTCAATGTTGAGGAGATTATGGCAATCGGAGGAAGGAATGCATTCTTGTAATGTGGAGTTTTAATAACTTCACATTCCAAATATAATTATGAAATGTGTGAAAATATACTATACAGATATAAATGTTGGGAATGGAATAAAATAAAATGGATATTGGATAGGATAAAAGTAAAATGTAAATAAATAAAGTAATTATATCAAAAGATATGAGAAAAATATTAAATCATTGTAATAAAAATAAAAAAGTAGAATGATTAAATATTAATATTTTTATAATAATAATTAATTAATAATATTTTTACTTTTACATTCTCCCTCGTTCTATTCCATTTACATGTATTCAAACAACTCCTTAATTAGCTTAGCGATTAATTTTCAACCATACCTATCCTGTACCTGCTAACCAGTCACATTCACCATCATTGTTCTTGTCAGTATGATTGACTAGATCAACTTAATTTGGATGATCTAAAAGCTATCAAATGAATTCATTTTAAAATTTGATCCCAATAATCTTGGATACAAGAGACCCTCTCTCATGTTTTTGAAATTTATTTTTCTTATTTTTTCTGCTCGTAATCATTATTATATAGTTTTATTTGATAGATTCATTTTATTGGAGCAATATGTCCCCTGGGGGATCTAACAAGGTACGCGGTACGAATTCTGGCAAAGAAGTTTAGATGAACCTGTTAATTAGGTTTAATTGCTTCCAGTGAAATGAAACCCTAACTGCGTCATGTCTCCAAAGAAATTAATTACGATACACATGCCAAATACTGCCTTGTAATGAAAGGAAGCACTCAACCAACCCTATCCCCACTGACACTGCTGCACGTCTAGAGATGCTTCAGAGACAGGCCTTAACAGCGGAAAAGTTGCACGCTGTCTCAGACCCCTTAGCAGACCACAAATAATTGCAACCCGTTGTAGGATTGCTTGTCAGATCCCTTTTTCTGGAATGGAATTAGCTTCTGCCTCCTACCCCGCTTTACCATTTTCCACAATCAGACATCTGTATGTATAGATGGATTATTCATGTGTTTCCCAAATGAAAAAAAGGCGTATCCCCCAAGTTTAGTCGTCTCCGTATTTAGTATCTTCTCATTAGTTGAAACGATTAAGATCCAAATCCTTTTTTTTTTTTTTTTTTTTTTTTTTTTTTTTTTTGGAGAGATCATGATCTCATAAATGCTATATACGGTGTATTTGCTCCTATCTTAAGTTTTTGATTAAGAAATCAATCAGAAATAGAACCGTGACTAGTAAGATCGCAAATGTCAACCACCCATTACCCCATTAAATAAAGATAATAAAACTTACACCGTCCATTTGAGCTCGATGTGTATAATAGTTTGCACAAAAAATGCAACATACTATCACATAGACATGTTTCCAGGGGTATATACATTGAAAATGTATAGGACATGCGATGTGAACATAACATGCAAAATAGAACTTTTCTACCTCTTAACAGATGGATAACAATGGTCATGATTAGATAAGGCAAACAGAAAAACATGTTCATTTTTTATCTCCCCCCATGCAATGTAGCATCACAAACCCAAAAGTCTCTCTAAGCAGCACCAGCTGAAAGCTTGAAACCGCACGAAAAACGAGTTGATCATTTCTTACACGCATAAATACCCGCGTAAAGCTCATTCGTGTGGAATGCACCAACCTCGCCCAACAAACCCCAACAAAAATCACCGAAAACAGTCTCCCGGTCTCAGTTTCATCTCATCCAACATTCTCACATGCATGGGCGGGTGGGGCCCACCTGAAATTGGTGTTGATATCCGCCATTGCGGAGGAAGCAAGATATGAGATGCTGAGATGATGGACGGTCCAGATCCGTCTGTGTGGAACCGGGGTCCTCCTCCTCCCGCCGCGCGTGCAAGTGCAATCCATTCCCCGTCTCCCTCGTTTGTTCTCTCTCTAAAAAAGCCGAAAACCACATGCAAGGCTGCCGCGATCCCGCTTTTGCAGCTCCTCCAACTCTCCCTCGCCTTCTCTTCCCCCCGTCCTCAATTTCAACCAAATAACATCTCTCTCTCTCTCCTCTCCTCTCCTCTCCTCTCCGAAAAACAGGAATTAGGGGGCGAAAGAAAAGCCCGTTTCATCCCATTCCATTCCTTGGAATCCCCATCTCCTTTCCTCATGTGGTGGAGAAAATCCCCTCTCCAGCCTACCACTCCCTCTCGATCTTCCTCATTCTCCTTCTCCACCTTCAAAGACATCCAGTCTCTCTGCCAAGACGATTCCGACTCCCCCTCCCACCTTCCCGATCACAAGCCCACTCCCCACCTCAAGAAATCCCCCTCCGTCTTCCACCGCGTCCGCATCGCCGCCTCCACCCTTCGAACCTGGAATTCTATCCTGTCCCCTCCCCCTTCCGACGCCAACGCCAACGCCAACGCCAGCGCCAGCGCCAACGCCAGCGCCAGCGCCAGCGCTAACGCCGCCGCCGTCCACCCCGATTCCACCCGCATCGTCGTCTACTTCACCAGCCTCCGCGTCGTGCGGTCCACCTTCGAGGACTGCAAGACCGTCCGCTCAATCCTCCGCGGCTTCCGCGTCTCCATCGACGAGCGAGATCTTGCCATGGACGTACGGTTCCTCCACGAGCTCAAGGCCATCCTCGGGAAGAATTGCCTCCCGCTCCCGCGGGTCTTCGTCGGCGGCAAGTACATTGGCGGGGCGGACGAGATCCGGATGCTGCACGAGGCCGGGGAGCTGAAGAAAATCGTGGACGGGTTCCCGAAGATCGCCCTCGGCGTCTGCGGGGTGTGCGGCGGCTCCAGGTTCTTGCTCTGTACCAGCTGCAGCGGTAGCCATAAGTTCTATTCGGACAAGGGTGGATTCAGGAGCTGTTCCCTATGCAACGAGAACGGCTTGATTAGGTGCCCGGAATGTTGCTGACGAAATGCCCAAAAAAGACCCGTCGAGGGGGAAGGAATTCGAGGCTGAAAAATGAGAACAACAGATCAATTGAGGATTTGGGCTCTCTTTTTTCCATCTTCTTGGTTTGGTTTTCCAAAGGAGGCGGGATTTGGGGGGCAGGGTACCCGATGGACGACTACGAATTCGGGTAGTCACGCAGCGTACTAAACAAGCAACGTTGTTTCTTCTTCTTTTGCAATTTCTTTTCGCGTGGCATGACATGGACTTGGTGGTGATGTTTGACCAACTATCCGGAAACGATGGGCTTATGATCCTCATGGAAGAATCTGGACCGTTGAATGGAAATAATTATGGGTATTTCAATCAGATCTTATGCAATCTAACGGTCCCACTTCCCCAAAACTCTGCTTTGGACGGTCCCCCTTGTATAGATGCTACTTCCTGGCCTGTCCTCCTTAACGGATCGATGGACCATCTGGATTATGCATGCTTGCGACGATCTGCCCCATCATCATTTTCAGAAATGGTGGTCAACTATCACTCAATAACAGACTTATCTAGGCCTTACTTTCCTGTCTTGTGTTGATTTTAACTGACGATGGTTGTTCTTGTTCATATGTCCCTGTCTTTTTGCTGTACGGGAAAATGTTGGAAAAGGGATTTTTTTTAGGCTTCGGATAGACATTAATTAATATATTTTGTAACAGAAAAGCTTATAGTGATTTTTTTTTTTTGATTGGATTGTGCCTTGCCATGTGTTTGTATTTTTTTTTTTTTGGGCACGATAGGAATCAAGCTGGCTCTCTAGTTTTGATTTGATCGATGCCGTTTTTTTAAAGAAAAAAAAATTAATAGAAATTGTGACTTAGCCTTCGATCTTGACCTTGTTAAAGGGGAATTTGTGTGGGGAAGACTGAATATGGCATTGGCTCGTGATTTTTGACTTGGACTGTTGATGTGTGGGTATGTTGCTATCATCGTCCCTTCTTGCAGTGAATCATACGTAGATCTTGATGGCTCAGAGCATTTTCTCTTGTTGGGAAGAAATAGACCTAAAGAGAGTGCTTGAATAATAAGGACCGCAAGTGTGTTTGATAATGGCTTTTTTTATAATTATTCTTTTATTGATGAGATATTTATTAACTCCAATAATATTCCTTTTTTTCTTAATTACTATGGATTCAATTCTCAGTAATCATTTTCTATCTTCTCATCTCCATAACTTTTTATTTTATCGCCATTTCTTTCTATCTTCTTATTAGAAAAATCCCCATCACTTCCATAAGGATGAGGAACCCTGCCTACACTGACGTTGATTTGTAAATCAATGAAGAATGGGATGTGAAATCGTATGTCTGAACTGGTGTGGAATGTGGTAGACTGGCCAAAGGTCGGACATTGGGTTAAAAAAATAAAAAATAAAATCACTGGGCATGTCTCCTCCGAATATGATAGAGATCCTGCATCAATCGTCTACCATAGCACATCCATGTGGATATGGCCTGCGAGTAATCGTGTATATTGCCGTTATCCAGTTATAGTTTTTTGCTTGCAGTTGCAGAGATAGCTTGGCCCTGTATCGATTTTGTGGTTACATTTGATAAAGACTCCCAAACACATTGAGATCTCTCAACTGAAACTGTTTACATGGTTGGTGGAAATTGCAATGCTTATCTGCGCATTTCATTTCTTTTCAAGCAAAACCTCAATTTCAAGGCTTCTACCTCAAATTAAAAAACGCAGCAAACAGGGGATAAGAAATCCATAAGAAAAGGAAAAGCCGAAATCTCTTTCCACTTCGCCTGCGGTCTCAGCTAATTTTTGTTAGTTATGACGCTGTTCCTTGTGGGATGCAGTTCAATCCGCGATTTTTTGATCTTTCTTAAACCTCTAAAGTCATTCTCTATTTTTATTACAACCTGACAAATTCCTTGATGAAATGAAAATTATCCCGCACTTGAGATTTTATCTTGTTAATTAAAGATATCCTCCTCCTGTTTATAGCTTTAACTTCTTATATCAAGTCACAGTAGGAAAGATGTAAACCAACAAACACAAATGGACAAGAAATGATGAGTGGTCCACCCCACACGAAAATTAATAAAGAAAAAAAAATGTGGAGGATTAACTTGGGTTAGCGTGCAGTTGGATGGGAAAACTAAGCCATTGGTGCAGGTCGTGGGTAGTCATCACCATCTAAGGTTAACCCGAGAAATCAAGGTTGTTTCTCACCTATTACAAACAAAAAAGGGGCATATGCATTTGTTTCTTTACCTTACCTCTCAATCCAAATAAATAAACATTGCTAAGATTTTGAGAATCTCCAAATATAACCATGTTGCCATCATTTAAACAAGTGAGTGGTCTGATTCTTCTACCAATCGCCACTTATGTATGTGAAAAGGGTTGAATGGCATCTTTATATCCCCGCGAAAAAACATCAAAATCCAACTTTTTTTTTTCTCTCTTTCTTTATTTGGTTCAAGTCCAGATGGAGATGGGTCACTATACATCTGCCCTAAGCGAAGGCCCTGCAATGATGGGGGTGTATGCAAGAGAAGGAGAAGGGCACGTGAAGGTGGTCGTCTGCCCTCCTCAAACCATTCTGAGTGCAAGTGGTAGGACTGGAACTTTGTGTGCACCCATTACCCCAAAGACAACACCTGTTAGCTTACCCATCAATCACACACCCTCTATCCAAGTTTTCCATACCTGCAAACATCTAGTATGGGATAATTTCCGGTTTGTTGCAGCTTTCTTGTGTTGCACGAGCAAACTGTCAATGACGCTGTATGATTTATTAATTGAAAAATCCAATGTGTGTATGATTTAAACCATGGGAAAGTTTGAATGGCAATCACCTTCATGGATGATTAGATCAGTGATTTGCATTATCGTTGATGGATCGAATGTGTTGTTCTGTCATTATTCATGTTCAAACTGTTGCACCACAAGAGCTCCCATTCTTCTTCTAGTACTTTTTTTAACATTGGATTGTCAGGTCAGGTCATCTTCCTAACATGGGTCCAGCACACTGGCCACCAACATAACTGGGTGGATTACAGTTTTCACTTTCTTCTGCCATTCTCTCAGACCTTTTTTTTGGCACAAGTCATTGTCTTCTCAGATGGCCCACCCACGAGGGTACCCAAAAATAAAATAAATAAATGGGTAAATAAACCTCCTCATTGCTTTGATTCTTTCTCAAGAAAAGAAATGACTATTTTAAGAAGTTAAGGTTTCGGGTTCTAGATATGGTTGAGATCTAACAAATATGAACAGTTTTTTTATCCCCATTAAAGAGCCCCAAAATGGTCTTAACCACCTCATTGTCCAGATTGTGGGTCATCATCGAATATTGGAATCCTTTTGGGAAATAGGTATATGGTAGGATTGGGGATAGAGAAGTAGGAATAATCAAAATTCACAGGAATATAATTTGGATGACCAAAGATCCAATGTGCTCTGGGAGGTTCAGCACAGTAAAGACGGTCAAGCAAGCCTTTTCCCCAAAGGAAATTAAAGAGGGGTGGATGCAAACCATTTCAGAATGGCCATCTTCAGGGACTTTTCCTAAATATGCTGCAGCAAAAGTTTAGCTGTGTCAATTTACCACGAAATTAATCACACACAACTATTCACGGCCATGTCCTACCTTGACAAGAATAGTTTCATTCTTGGAATGAGCTTTGTCAATATGTCAGCCTACGAGCACAAAGGTACTTTTTAGTACTCGGTTCAGATATGCAACATCATGGGTGTGTTTTAGTCCTATCTTAGAAACTTCGACCCACTAGGATTTAAGAGGCAAATGAAGGATGTTATTCGACGAAATTTCTATTACACTGTAATCACTGCACCAAAAGAAACCATAAATTAAAGTTTGACTCCAACGCATAATTATTTTATGATTATGAGGATCATGTGCTTTGCTTTTTTTTTTTTTTTTTCTTTGCAGATGAATCAATTAATGATATTTGTCGTGATCAATTGCATCAAAAAACTGGGAGCTTCACGCAGTTTCAAGTTTCAACCTGGAAAGACGCGCGCGTGCAAATTTATACGGTTATACCATGTTTGAATCTACTGTGGCTAGATTTTCTTCACCACAAGGGCGACCCATAATTCAAAGAGGTAAAATGGAGCCTATAGAACGTGAGACAACAAATGATAACGAAAAATCAATCCAATCAAACACAGTATCAACAAATGCAACTTAGCTAGCGAGAAAAGAACGCTTGTTCTGATATAATATGTAAAGGCCAGCTCTTTTGAAAAATCCAGAAGCATAGGCTCCAGTGAGAACAAAAGACTACGCAGGCACATTTTCCAGAGTTAGAAAGACATCAATAACACAATAAAAGTATGGCGTACAACACTAACAAAAATTCAACCGATGAATGCACTGCACTGTGTATATTAATCTCCATTTCGACGAGTAAATCAACAACAACAAATTCATGGGACCATCTCAACCCTTGACTTGGTTCCCACATTTTAGCTGTGAAGTGAAAGCATCTTGTGATTTTACAGTCTATCAAAACAGGCAAAAACAAGTAAAGCTAAAGCATGATTAAGGTCTAGCCCCATTCGCTATGCTGTAGAATAGAAGGTTTTAAAATACACACGATCACAGGTTATGAACCCACACTGCCGAGCCAAAAGAAGAGCGGGAATTGGGCAACAGCCATGAATAGCAAAAGATAGTGGTGTCTGCTTGAGTGCTTCTCATAACTCCTAACTTCTGCAAACAGAACCCTCTTCATGGTCTTCACTAAGAACACCCCCATGCAAATGCAAAGCCACAGCGTCAGACCATAATAAGCGTAGCTTGAAAAGATGCCTGCCAAGACAGCAAGTGACATGCCCGCGAAAGCATAGCCACCATATGAGACAATGTCCAGTAATGGGGCCTCCCCACTCCCTAGTGAGTACAGCAACGCTTTCAGCAACGTGACTTGCAAAAACCAGCCAAGCAATCCTTTTGAAAACTGTAGGCTCAAAGCCTCTGGGCTAAACCTGCAGAAAAATAAGAGTAAGATCAGGGCATAAGGAAGGTAGGATTTTTCTTTTGGTTAGATTTAAATGGTTGCTGCTCCCTTTGCATGACAAGCATAATGAGCAGACAAGAGTTAATAATCCGACCCATGTACTAGAGACATGCCTAATCTTGAACAGGAAATCAGAGAGCTTCCACAGACACTGGGTCTGTCCTTGAGAAAGGAAATAAGTCAAATAAAAAGCCTTGCATCTCCACCCAAAATTAACAAAAATAAAATTGGATTGGTTGCATCAGGGATGAACCCAATACAAGCTGCATCCTTATGCGGCACAGCCTTGCATCTCATATTAACAATTCATATCAGAAGACCACAGTACTAAGCATGCAGATTTGTGTATCAACCTAATAAGCTTGTCCACACTGACTTTGTAATTCCCCGATCCTCATTAAGGATTACAAACTCTTGGCATAGTCCATAGCAGTCGTGCTAACATTTTGATCCCAACATTTTGATCCCAGTACAGTTTGATGGAACCAGGAATGGGAAAAATCCAGTAAGACTACAAGAAAGTAGCCAAATCTTTTTTAACACAGCAAGACCGAAAACGATCCGTGTATCCAGGATCAATGAAAATCCAGTAAGACTACAAGAAAGTAGCCTCACATTAGAGTATGCAAGCAACAGCTTGACACAAACATCCAATGCAATGAAACTAATTCCTGAAGGAATAGAAAAGTTATATTCTCAATTAGATTTGAATCTCACTTGCCAAGAAGACCCAAAGCAAAGCCCGCAAGAACCACATAGGTGCCAAATGACATGAAGGGAATGTACAAATCTGGAGCATTGATATCATAGATTGGAGGCTTGTAAGAAAGCCTGCCCCCAACTGGCTCAGTTATCCTTGTCCAGTGTCCCTGTACAAAGTCACAGGTAAAGCTGGAGAATCAATAGCCTTTCTTGAGATTTATTATATCGTAGAAACAGTCCAGAACTAATCCAAAAAAAGGTCCAGTGATTTACCCTGTGTAGGAATGGAAATAAGATAACCTTCAGCTTGTTCCTCACATATTGCTCATTAACTTGAAAATAATATTGAGGATCTGAAAAATATCGACTGATCTGTTGACAAGATTTCATGATGTTAATATGATAATAAAATCAGTCAAAAGCTTTGCCACTTGCTCATTCAAACTAGAAGCCTAGAATATAGATGAACGATGATGAGGATTCTAAATGTTTGTGCTGTGCACAAAGGGGGCAGTGATACTGAGAGCAGATTGTTCAACTTTCAGATGCATAGCACATAATTGAAAACAAATAATATAAACCACAAAACCATGCCCCACATTTTCCTGAGTTATTAAATTGTATATATGCATATGAGGTAAGCAGAAGTTTCTCTAACAAAATTCATTGCAGGAGAATCACTCTGGAGTTTTGTCCTCAGCGAGAATGTCAAAGACACATACATTACTTTGTACATACTCAGAGCTTGATCCAAGAATCTTCTCTCCATAAGCACCCA
This sequence comes from Annona cherimola, assembly GCA_030490835.1. Taxonomy (NCBI): domain Eukaryota; kingdom Viridiplantae; phylum Streptophyta; class Magnoliopsida; order Magnoliales; family Annonaceae; genus Annona; species Annona cherimola. Next base: position 8,491,671 of record CM059977.1, on the reverse strand, counting down.
GCCCACCCCGGATGAATCCTGAACCAGCACCATAGAAGGTATTTCCAAAGGGATTTGCTTGGGGATTTAAAGGAGGTCTTGGTAGCCCAGGCTGGCTTCCCAAATTATCATACATTGCTGCAATATGATTGACAATAGCATCAAGGATCCATCAAACAGAGAGAAAAAGGAAGAATGAGAGAGAGGCAGAAGGAACTAGCTTGAACAATAATTGCGCGTATGAGAGAGGAGAGATGGAAAACAAGAAATCAAATCCTGTCAAAGAAAAACAGTTAAGCTGCCTGATATTTAACAGATGTATGGTGTCAAAGGAGGACATCGAGTGAAGCCAAATACAAACAATGTTGCAATTTAAACTTTAACAAGGATGCTAAGAACAGGTGACAATTACAAGCAATGATATGTTGATATAGCGTGACTGGGCTACAACAAATAGAAGTAAGATCGGCGTGGCAAAAATTCCATATAAAAGCATCACAAAAACGAAACCATAATGACAAGGAAAGCATAGAACATTTAAGTACACGTCTAGCCTAGAAATTAAAATCAATTGTTATGTTCAGCTGGACCCAAAAAAAAAAATCCAAATTCTCACTTATTTAAAAAGTTCGGCAGTGATTTTCACATGCCAAGACAGAGGAAAGTGATACCAAACAAATAGTCAACAACCGTGTGGATCCTTTTTGCAATTTGAATTCACTGCATCAGCCTTCACAACCACCCAACCAATAAGACCGATGAAAATTGTCTGTACCAACTCCACCCTATCAACACTTAAAGACAATCATTCCCTAGGAAATAGATTTTGAGAAGAATGGATGCGTGATATGATTTCAGATTCAAATTGATCAAAATGCAATTTAAGCAACCACATCTTAAGTAAACCATTGCATTTTTTAAGAGAATACTCAAACACACAAACACTCAAAAGCAAATGTAAAGGTGAAAAAGTGGCAAAGAGCATTTCCTACGACTGCCTCTCTCTTGTAAGCTCCATCTAAAATCTTCAATTGTGGAATCCCTAAATACATTTAATTGGCAGTGGTATGTAAGGAATTAGAAACTCTAGGCCTGACTCTGTTAGATACTTAGGGAGCTTCTAAGTCATCAAGGGCTTATAAATAAATAAATGTCTTACAAATGAAACATTCAAATGACTATATTTAGTACTAGTTCTACATCCTTGGATAGTGCAGTGCAGAGAATTAAAAATTTTCTCTTCTTTTCCATCTACACTATGATTTGGAAACTAGTGAAGTTACCATTTAAAAAAATCTAAACTAATATAAAAAATACATCTCACCGCAGCTGAAACCAAAAAAGTCTTAGATTTATGGATTTATTGCAGTGTCTGAATCTCTGAATCCAGAGTCCTCAATCTCAAATCCCCACAGCATAGACATGAAAAGGCAGAAACTAAAAGATCCATCCAGAAATCTAGGCAACAAAAATAGAGTAATGATTAAGGAAAAAGGCAAAGAAGGCAGAGATAGAAAAGACCATTTGATTGCAATGTCGTACGAAATGATGGCTAGAAAATGGTAAGGAGAGCAAGAGAAAAGCCAGGGTTTGGGTTTCCTCTTTCCCAACTTTGTCGATCTCCAAAGTGGGAAATGAACGAGTAATTGCATGGCAGGCAATATTTTGGAAGTGCAAATGGGGGTCACAACAGCAGATTACTACCTGTGAATCCTGTAACGGAGTCAGCCTGTGAAACCACAGTTGTGAGAAACACGTGGCAACCCCATTTTGAGGATGCCAAGTCCTCCGCCATTAGCTAAAACATGTAAAATATATTAAATTTTTACTTATATAATAATAACCAGATTTCCTGATTTGTTCAAATAAATATTATTGAACCAAAAAAAAATAAAATTGTATAACAAATTATCATAATTCCATTTATGGGTGTGTTTGGGAATGAATAAAACTTTTGGTGAAAAGTTTTGAAGAATAAAAGTTATCAAATGATGTGATATGATAGGGATAATAATGAGGAGTAAAGAGGATAAAGTTAAAATAGATAGGTTAGTTGTATAGGTAATTGTGTAGAAATGATTGAAAAGTAGGGTGGTTTGTGTTGGAAGATGTAAAAAAATAATTAAAAAATAGAAGAGTTGTAGAGAATGAAAAATTTTAGATTGAAAAGTTTTAGGTGAAAATTTTTTGTCATTGCCAAACACCCCCTATATAATCTTGGTGAGGTCGAAAATGAAGTAAGCTAGGGATGTAAATAGGGTCATTTCAGACCTATGATTTATAATAGAATTGGGCTAGAAATTTTTAAAAAACAAGTTGCACAACCTGAGTTGGACGTTTAAAAGCAGGTTAATGCGGGTTAGGGCTAAATCAATCTGATTTTGTATGTTAGTGTGAAATATGAGATATTATAGAAAAATAATTACACAATATCAACCATATGGAATATTACATTACTACCATAAGACTGACATATGGAGTTATAGGATACATGGGCGCTAATTGAATATTATACAATCTATCATTTCTCAATACATAACAACCCTATTTTTTCCATTTTGAATATTACTTTGCTCATTCCCAATATAATTTCTCATTTCTCTATGCATAACAACCCCTCATCCGAATCTCATTCCATTTGATGATTCCAAATAGGCTTGAAATGTGTTTAGGGATTCTATAATTCAAAATTTCAGATAAGGCTTACAGGTGAGAGACTGTCCTAGGAAGTGCTCTCTACCACATTTTCTCCTTTACATATGCTTTTAAGCTTTTGGGTGTTTGATCATTGAGTTAAAAAATGCAATGGTTTAACTTAAGGTGTGGTTGCTTAAATTGGAATTTGATTAATTTGAATATGAAATCATAGTTCACATATCCATTCTTTTCAAAATATACTTCCTAGGGAATGATTATTGGGTCCCATTTCAATACTGATGGGGTGGAGTTGGTAAGAAATTTCTCATTGCTCTCATTGGTTGGGTGCTGGGATTCCTGAAGGCTGATGCGGTCTATTCAAAGTGCAAAAAGGATCCACACGGTAGTTGACTAGTTGTTGATTATCACTTTCCTCAGGCTTGGCATATGAAAATCATTATTCAAACTTGGGTCAAGTTGACTCGGTTTGGGGTCTTCTCAACCCCAATCTTATTTGTAAAACCTAAACCCAACCTTACCTCCTACCCTATTTTTCAAAACTCGACGCAACCCAAAAATAACCAATAAAAATCATTCCGGTCCAGGTTGGAAATTTGGTTAATAGATCAATCAAATTATTGAAACAATATGCTATTCAACGTAAGAAACATTTTTACCTAAATTCACACCTGGAAATAATCATATCGGCAGAAGGCAGATCCAACAAACATTCATAGCAACAATTTCAACAAAAATCCCAACAACAAGTGTGTGCATTGTATAATATAATTTAACAAGACAACAACTAATTAATCGCAATTTCAACCAACAACAACATTGTAATATCTCCCAAAAATCAGTTACTCAAACGGTAAACATTGTCATATTTCTCAAAAATTCAACTGATCAAATTGACATGACGAAAATATATAAAAGGGGTACAATTGTTAAAGGATTTTAAAATTTATAAAATAATAATGAAAATTCATCATGCATATTGCAGAATGCAGACCTTCGCTTCAAGCGGAAGCACGTTGCCGGAGACAAACAGGTCGAAGATAAGCTGTTGAAAGAGGGACGGTCGGAATCTGAGATGCGTTAGAAAAGAAATGCCGGCAGCGGAGAGATGGCAGGCCGGAAGGGAAGGGGATGGCGGCGAGAGCGAGAGAGAAAACGATGTAGCGGCGATGGCGAGGGAAGCGGACGATGGGAGAGAGGGAGGTGATCCCACGGGACTCGGGAGAGAAGGAGACGGCCGGATGGAGAGAGCGAGGGATGGGCTGCGATCGAAGAGGGAGGAAACTCGGGAAACGGCGTTGAGAACTTGAGATGGAAGAAAGGGGAAAAGAAATTAGCGCATGGAGATTTTTACCGATATATTAATATTGAGGAAGTCTCCAGTACCATCGGTTTGTATATCATAAACTCTATTTTTGAATTTTTTTTTTAAAAAATCCATACCTTCCATTATGTTCAAAATTATTAATTAGTTTACGAGTATATTCAAAACTTTTCGTTCTCCACAATTATATTATTTTTAATCGTTTCTTACTTCTTTTTGTACATTTAATCTTATTTTTTAATTATTTCTTTAAAATTATCAATACAATTAATATATCTATTTTAACTTTATTTTCTTTATTCATAATCATTATTCCTATCATATCACATCATTTTTTCATTAAAAAAAATTTTACATTAAAAATTTTTCTTACAAAATTTTTTTCACTTCTCAAATACATTAATGTATTAAAAGTAAATGAATTGAAAGTTTTTAAACTTAATAATATTTAAAATATATAAACAATCTTATGCATTCATACTTGGTATAGAGTATATATATTCAATTAACATAATTTTTTATTTCATATGAATATCAAGAAAGAGAAATACGATGTGTGAATTGAATTTAAGTTCTGGCTTTCAAAAAATAAAAAATAAATAAAAAGCAGTCTATTCCACCATGTAATCGGTTATATACGAGAATTCCTCTCTAATATTAATGCATTTACAATATTAATATATTATTCAAGGCGGTTGCCCGACCCCTATTCGCACCCCTTCCTTTTCAAACTCAAGACATTGTTTACATAATTTTTTTAAAAATTAACGCAATTACTATTAAAAATCGAGTAAATGAATTTTTTTAATATATATATTTACATCCATCTTAATTTCTATTATAATGAAGCTCCTTAGATATTCTTACCACTTTTTAGGGGCGAATTACTTATATACTTATGAATTTTACCACTAATTCTACTTATACCTATGAATTTTTTTTAAAAAATTTCATATCCATGAATTTTCATCCTAATTTTACTTATAGTCACGCTGTACACTTTGAAAAATAACTAATATTCACATCCATAACTATGATTTTATAGCTAAAATTTTGTATCGTAATAAATTTTTAGTAATTTTACAGTTATAAAATCATATATTATTTGAAAATGAATCTTTAACTTCAAACAAAACAACTTTAAATTATATTAGAGCTTGGGTATATTCGTCATTTTACAAAGGGGCTAATAGTCAATTTAATGGATCCTTAATGGCGTGATATAAGTAAAATTAGGAAGAAAATTCCTTAGTATAAGATGAATTTTTTAAAATTAATGGGTATGAATAGAATTAGAGGTAAAATTCATGAATATATATGAAATTTACCCAATTTTCAGGAAAGATACATTACTCTCATCTATTTTTTAAGAAGGCACATGGCTTCCATTCTATTTTGCATATATGGGGTTTGAACCAAGAACCACTATCTATTATGCTACCGTACTCACCATGTGGGTGGTGTCTACTTCGTGAATTGAATGTGGGTTACATACCTATTTGTACTCCTAAAATTAGAAGTGCAACTTAGGTAGGATACTCATGAGTACCCATCGACCCAACTTTAAATTTGGTAGATCAAAATAGAAAATTTTATCCATGAATATGGATAAGGTAGAAACCATTATCCAACATCTTAAGTAGGATAAGGGTAGCGTACACACGTTGGGCACCCGAAATCGACCTGGAATGGTACGTAAATAATTATAAATATGTATATATGAATAAATTCATAATAGTTTTTATTACTCATTCACCAATAAATTATGGTTGTTTTGATTTTATTATTTTTTTATAAATTGTATGGGGTTTATATTTGTAATGACGGATAATTAAAAGATGAATGCGGATGATGATGTTAAAGTAATTACTAATATGAATAACGATGCCACAAAGAATACGAAAATAGATGTAAACAACAACAAAACGAAATTAATTATAAACTATAAGTCTAAAATGTAAATGAGTATTATTTTATATTATTTAAAATAACACAAAAATATTTTTTCAGATGTTGTGATTAGTTATTGTAAGAACCGATTTGGAACTGGAATCGGAACCTACATTATGGGTAATAGGTAAGGTAGCGTATAATAAGAACCGACTCTGTAAGTAAGTAGGTTAGACTTTTTGAAAATAAGGTATGTATAAGGTAAACTACTACCCGAGTTGCACCCCTACCTAAAATGTCATATACCTATTGTTTAAATGTTAGGAGTATAAGGTTGAGGTTAACCTTAACTCATTTAGAAAATCTTAACTATAATATGTTTATAGTCTATTTATAAAAACTTAAATCTTAATTATCTTAACCCTGATGTGTTTAATATAAAAGAATTAAGTTGCAAGTTGCTGACAAGTTAACAAAATAGGTTGAAATTAAGTTGAATAATAAAAAAAATAAAATTGATAAACTATTTAAAATGTCATCATAAACTACTAATAAAGGCTTCTAGTGCTAGTGATTTACATGAATTTCAATGAATAATTTCATGTTTATTTTTTATTGGAATATTAGTTTCACTGCTAATAATTATGCATAAATTTTAAAATAAATATCAATACAACTATTAATTCTTTTACCTTATGCGTTATAAACAGTTTATATGAGTTGATGAATTCAATAAGGTGGATAATCCAGTTGACATGTTAAATAAACTCAATTTATGACTAACTTCTTTATGTAAACATGTTAAATAAGTCATAAAAATAAGTTAGTGGATTAGAAAAGGTAGAATTCATTTTATGACACGTAATTCTTATTATACCCACAAAGTTTTACAAATTACTTTTGTACTTATAAAAGTTCACCTTAAATACAACCATTGTCTATCCATTTGGAAAGATAATTTAGCCCCTTTAAATTTTTTATTTAAAATGATTCAATTTTAATATGGCAATTGAATAATTTAATATCACATATTAATAATTTATTATCATTAATTTAGTCATATTAGAGTTGATTTATCTTAATTAAGAAATTTTAAATTGACAATATTGTTTTTCGATAAATAAATAATAGTTATGACATGGACATAAAAAAGAATTTCTGGTGAAATATTGCTGAGTATAAGAGAAATTTGTAAAAATTATTGTAAATATATAAGGAATTTGGGGCAAATGTTATAGACATTAAATGAATTTTCTCCTTAAAAAATCTAAATTCGAATATGTTTGGTCAACCAGATAACGAGTGGATCTCCCAAACCATCATAACAACCAGGGTTGGCAGACAATGCTTCACGAGGATCGAGAGAGTAAATGAGCACTAAGAAATAACAGAGAGAGGAATGGGAGTGGCATTGGTCGTAAAGTTCGCAGAGTTATTGAGTATTGCTTTTATAAGCTCTACGGTCGAACGGGCCAGGTCACACTCATTGTAGGAATTGATGCAGAGTTCACCATCGGATCTAATGTGATTATATAACTAATAGAGTGAGTGATTTTATTAGCTCGGGCTAAGCAAATGTCTCGTTTAGTTCACCTCAAAAAATATATTTATAACGATTTTTTATTTTTTTCTTCATACACTTATTTATCTAAGTGTATTTAACATATAAACTAAGTTTTACTATTTTTTGATATGTTACCTATATATATATATATTTAAAAATGTGAAAACTTAGTTTATATGTTAAATATATTTAGATAAATAAGTGTACGAAGAAAAAATAAAAATAAAAATGATTGTAAATGAATTTTTCGAGGTAAGTTAAGCGGAGCATTTACTTAACGCAAGCTATTAGGATCATTATTCTCTATAATTTTATTAGCAAAATCTGACATTTTCAAGACAATATCAAAATGCAACTTGCTGGCTTGAGCGTCTTACCATCATGGGAGTGAATACGTCAAAGTGTTGCTGCAGATCTAACGGGCGGCATATTCCCTATTGGCTGGCTCTATAATGTGATAAAGCAGCGGGAGGCATCTCTTCCGAGACATGCCTAACGCCAGGGTGCAACTTGGAAAAAGTAATGTGGATCGATCTATAGGTTATTCTAAAGTGGGTAGAGTACGTTTTATTTTTATACTCACAGGGTATGGTAAATTCTAAATAAAAAATATTTGTTTAATTAGAGCATGGTAGGTTTGAAGGCCCCGACACCCTGAAACCAACATGAGTTATTAATATATGTTTAATATTAATTTTACAAAATATTTTTTGTTAATAAAATACATAAATATATTCTTTAAATATATAAAAACTTTTTTAATTTATCAATTGTTTTAGTAGATTTAATAAATATATTCCAAAAATTATATTACTCTCATCTTGATTTTAAGTCTTTAAATCAAACTTGTAATAAAATTATGGTTTTCAAATATAGTATAAATATTATTTTAAAGAACCGAATCTGGAATTGACATGACCTTAAAAAATAAGACAGGGAGTGCTTAGTACCAAATCAACTTAAAATAGGGTGAGGTAAGAATTTTTGAAAATAGTATAAGAATAGGAATGACCCTAAATTAGACCTACTTAACCCTAATTGCACCCTTATCGGAAGGAGTCATATTGACTCATGTAAGTAAACAACAACTTCGTAGAACTAAGACTCTAAACAAATTTGGATCTACGACTCTTCTTTACGAGGTTAGAGAGATTGGCCTTAGTTGCATTTATTGTTGTAATAGATCTAGCATGACAGAGTTTTCCTTTATTGATGATTTTTTCTTATTACAGTCTTATTTCTATGAAAGCACCTTTTGATGTAACTCATCTATATTTAAAATCTTGTAGTAGTATATAAGTCTCATCTATAAATGTACAAAATCAACGTAATAAAATCATTTAATGCTAACAAAAAATGTGGCCTACGCACATAATTGATTTGGATAAAACTTGATATCATTAATGATCAAAATCTTAAATTTCGAAAGGGTTACTTGGTTCCACTTTTGTGTGACCTGCGTACCCTTTATAATATCTTTTTTTTGTTATAATTCATGCCTAGTTTGCATTACAATTTTTATCTTACATCTTTCATCGACTGATAATGACCAACATAAAGCTTCCACAACCATGTTCGAAATCTCGACTGCTTGGATACAAGGCCAAAACTAACTGTTTATATCTTAGATAAGATGACAATAAGATGAGAGTATAGAATGCTAAAGTGTTATTGTGTATTGAAAATGAAAAAAATGTATTGGAATTGAGAAAAATTATATTATAAATGAGAAAATAGGCTGTTATATTTATGAATGAAATTTTTTTTTTTGGAAAATGGAAATTTTCATTCCATGCAAATCTGAAGATCCACAGTCATAGATTTAAACAAAAACAGGGCTTACCCTTGTTGGTTAGTACAACTTTTTTAGTTGATGAATAAATGGAAATATCCCTAAAATATAGAAGACAATTTAGGAAAGATAAAAACAAATGATAATGAAAGTTTAACATGATAACGATAAATAAATATGACACAGAAAATTTTCATCTTTCAAAAGGTTTAATCAAACAAAATTGTGAATCAAATCGACTACCTATCTCTACATGTCTGACTTAAAAATAGGGGTACAACTTGGGTTAAGTATGTCCGGTACAAAGTCGACCCTACCTTTATTTTATTCTCAAAAACTCTTACCTTATCCTATTTTAAGTAAAGTTGGTTCTAAGCACACCCTACTATATTTTTAAGGTTTGATTGGTTCAAATTCAGTTCCAAATCAGTTCTTTAAGATAATCTTTATATTATATTTGAAAATTATAATTTTATTACAAGTGTTACTTCAAAACATAAAATCAAGATAATAATAACATAATTTTTGAAATATATTTATTAAATTTACTAAATAATTGATCAATTAAATAATTCTTAATATATTTAAAGAATATATTAATATTATTTTCGGGTTAGTTTCAAGTACTTCGACTTTGGAACCTATACTATCCTAATTAAACTATTTTTTTCAACTTTGAACCTACCCCATCCTCTATGTACAAAAATAAAAACTTACCTTATCCATTTCAGAGTACTTAATAGGTCGACCCACGAGTATTCCATCCAAATTGCACCCCTGTAAAAGGCCCTGAAATGTAGCCGAATGATCATTGTCAAAAAATATTTTTTTTTGTTTTTTTTTTTGAAAAATATTTTTATAAATATGTTAATCTAGTTATATTTAATCTATAAACCAAGTTTTACCATTTTTGGATATATATTTATTTTGGATTTTTAAATACAGGGGTATTTAAGTCATTTTCCCTGTATTTGAAAAATACTTAAATACCCATGTATTTAAAAATCCAAAATAAATATATATATACATATCTAAAAATGGTAAAACTTGATTTATAAATTAAATATAACTAGATTAACATATTTATAAAAATATTTTTCAAATTTGTTTTTTTTTTGACCGGTCTGGTAATGATCACTGCTCCTGAAATGTAAAATGCAAAGTCAATATGAGCCTGCGGCCCTGCATACACCCTGGAACTTGAATGAGGCCATTCGTAACGGGAATCGTCTTGAACAATGCAACTGTTGGATCGTATATCAACCCAACAAAACCATCAAGGAACGAAAGTTGGGCCCATAGCCCCATACCCATATTTACGCTTATCCACCTTAGAGATGCGCCCAAGTTGTAGATTTTCAGTGAATAATCGTCCGTGTGCATCTCATGCCACACGTGATCCAATTTCTAGTCTATCGGCATTGCGGAAAAAAATTGAGGAAAAATAAAAAGCGAAATGATATAATTCCATAAAAATAATAATTAAAACAAAATAAATATATTTTTAGAGTGTGTTTTAATCCTTCCATTTGCAAGCTTTAAAATTGTCACGTCCACATTCCATACCAGATTCCAATTCTTACTTTCCTAATCCTAGTTAACTGTCATAAATAGCTTGAATATTAGGCCTAAGACAGCTTTTTCCCTGAATTCGTCACAGGAGTTTGCTGACTCGTAGCATATGAGCATATTCGTATACATACGTTTCCCACCCGCATTTGGATCCTGTTATGAACGAGCTGGGTTAAGTTGATCAATCAATCCAACATGTTATATATGGAAGTTTGTTAAATTTATGTATTATGAAAGTCAAGTTGGGTTAAGTCGATCAATCAATCTAACGAATTTTAAAAAAAACTTTCATTAACAGTAATTCGAGTTCTGTTTTTACAATCTTAAGTCGACCTAGAAAATTTAGACGTTTGAATTTAGGTTGATGATTGAAATTAAAAACAAGTTGAGAATTGCAATCGAGTTAACTTTTTATTTTAAATTCGCTATGTTAGCTTCAAAATAAAGTAGCGAATATAATTTATTTTTAAAAATTTGATTACGCTCTTTTTCATTATTTTCACTATTAGCAGCATATTTTTATTTTAAAATTATTTACAGGCAATAATTAGTTTATACTATGATATATATAAGAAAATATTCAAATGCAACGCCACCGTACTGTAATTACGGTGCAGTAGCGCTGAAATAGGCTCCACATGATGATAAAATTATAATCTACACAACATATTGTATTTAGAATAATATATTCTATTATCATATCAATTTTCATCCAAATCCGATATGTGTATGGACCTCATCTGAAAATGATACAAATTCAACGTAATAAAATAGTTTAATGTAAATAACAACTTTAAAGTGATTTTTTTCAACATGTAAACTATTTTCTATAAAATTTATATATAGATAAATGATTGTATAAAGTTTCGTTGCATTCGAATATATGTGGGGCCTATTTTTGGACAAACGTACCATTGTTCAGGTGCAGTGGCGCTGTACCAGAACAACTCCTGTATATATATATATATATATATATATATATATATATATATATATATATATATATATATATATATATATATATATATATATATATGAGACCTGTTCCGGTGCAGCGATGCTGCACCAGAACAGCCGTGCAGTGGCCCCAAAACGGGGCTCACATGATCATGAAATCATGATCTACTCCACCCATTGTATTTAGAATAATGTATTCTATTACCATACCAATTTTCATCCCAATCAGATATGTATATGGGCCCCATCTGAAAACGGTACAAATCCAACGTAATAAAATAGTTTAATGTAAATAACAACTTTAAAGTATCTGATTGGGATGAAAATTGGTATGGTAATAGAATACATTATTCTAAACACAATGGGTGGAGTAGATCATGATTTGATGATCATGTGGGGCCCATTACAGCGATGCTGCACCCGAATTCTCCGTGCAGGTGCGCCATCGCACCATCCATTCCAGCGCGTGAGATCTTGGCCGCTCGTTCGGCCCTGCGTGGGAGACTGCGTTTAGCCCGCAACTGCTGCGTGTAGGTTGCAGTGGGGAGCTGGCATGCCGATTTTTGTGCTGACTCCAGTCCCGTCGTGGAAACGTGGGGAAGAGAGAAGGTGGCGCGTGGGGAAGAGAGGGGGAGAGTGTTGGGAAGCGGGACGATTGAAGCGGGAAGAAAGGAAGAGAGGGGAAGAGGAGGCTGGAAGCTGAAAAAAGCTGCTGCGCATTCAATGTTGGCAGCAAGCTTGCCGCATTCCACGTCATCTATTTATGGCTATCCGCATGCTAAATGGTGGATCAGCATGCTATATACAAACGTCAGTGTTTATTTTGCTACTAAAGGTCATCTTTTTGCGACTATTAGTTTCTTGTCGTGTTGAATGAGCACGCTATACTTGCATTGTGTAAAGTGAAATTGCAAGATATCTGTTTCATCTTTGCTTATCAGCATGCTATATGCACAAGTAAGTGTTTATATGCTATACCTTGTTGTGTTGAATGAGCATGCTATTCCTGTATTGTGTAAAGTGAAATTGTAGGACATTTGTTTCATCTTTGCTTATCAGCATGCTATATGCACAAGTAAATGTTTATATGTTATACCTGCTTATCGGCATGCTATATGCACAAGTGACGTGGAATGCGGCAAGCTTGCTGTCAGCATTGAATGCACAACAGCTTTTTGCAGCCACCGCCTGACACATGGATCTCATACACGCAAAGACGCACGCCCTCACCTACTCTCCCTGCGGTACTCGCGGCACCCTTCAACAGCTTAGATGACGTGCGCTAGAACGGACGGCCTGGATTGCATGGAGTGCGCGCCTGCACGGGAATTCGGGTGCAGCGTTGCTGCACCTGAATATATCCCATACATATATATATATATATTTGAACCTTGAAAAAAAGTTAGCAGGTTGTTAGGATTTTAATGTGCATCTCCATAACAATACATTGAACAATGATTTTGTGTGTTTGAAGAGCAGATCAGGAAACACAAGTTGCCACTCGCGAACGTTTAAAATCTTATTCAAAATCATCCCGGATAGGATGGGATGTGAATTTGGATGAATTTTTTTCTATTTTTTTAAAAAAATTCAATTATAATTTTTTTATTTTTTTTTATTTTCTAATATACAAGTACACAACCTCGACAATTTTAAGGACCATTAGATAAATCCCAATCAGTAATACTACTCTACCCCTTACATATTGAGCAAACTCGATGGCCCAAAAAAATTAGAAAAATCATATTCCTGACCTAGAATAATCATTATGGTCGTCTCCATGTGTATGACGGCACTGACGTATATTATCTTCCATAGAATGAAATTAAAAACAAAAAACGAAAAACAACGATCAAGTATATTTCTCACCAAGGAAGGAAAGACGTGAGAGTACAGTGAAAAACAAGTGGAAATTGGAAGTTGGATCTTGAGGGCCTTAGCATGCAGTTGGCAGGCAAGCGTCTCAGCACCAAGAGGTAGGCCCCAAAATCTCCCCCGTAACAATTGCGGGCCACAAACTGCCTCGAGCAGTATACATAAGTAAGGTTGCACGTGCCATCCAACTAATTATACACCCAATGTAAAGGGGGAAAAAGTTTGATGCATTTGTTTCGCCATCCCCAAGCAAAACAATGTTGTTGTGTCTAACATCCCTTTATCTATTTATAACTTATTTATTTCAGCAACAGCCGCTTATTTATGGAAGATTAATTTTCAAGACAGTATTTCGGCTGTTTTCGTTATTTGTTCTTCCGGAATGGGGAGATGTTTATTGCAGTCCATTCGAGAGATATTTATAGAAAAATCTTTCTATAGTATAAAAGTTTTAAATGTGTTTGATTGTAATATCAATTTTTATGATGTATAAAAGAAAATCTATAAAAAAAATTAATGCTTCCATATTACATACATACTTTCTATTAATTAGGTGCATTGTTCATGATTAAATGCATTTTAACAACCATTGAGGAAGTGATATACTTTTAGACGAAAAGTTTTTTATATGAAAGTTTTTGAATTGAAATAAAATAATGTGATATGATAGGAGTAATGACCATGATTAAAGAGAATAAAGTTAAAATAGATAGATCAATTATATGAGTAGTGGTATAGGAACATGTAAAAAAATATTAAAAATGGGTTCGTTGTGGAGATTTAAAAGTTTTAACTTGCAATTTTTTGCACATTGCCAATTTGGAAATGATAAAACTTAACTAATCATTTATTTTATCATGCTAATTTCAATCAAATTCTTATATCAGTTATACTTGCTTAAAAATGTGCATAATCATGTTGTCCAAATTAAGAAAAATACTAATATCCATTCGATATACATTAAAATATAAGAGTATATTTAGATATTAAATATATAAATTTGAAATTGATATATAATTTAAATAATTTTATTGGCATTGATTTTTAAAAAATTATTTTAAATGAACTGGGTACATCGCATTTTGATTCATCATCAAAGTAAGAGCAAAAATAAAGTGATATTATGTGATCTTCGTAGGCATGAGTATTATTGAAGTATATCCCATTAATTTGCTACACAAGCTGTATAAAGTTTTGATCCAAAAAGAAACATTGAACCTTTCCATTTGAGCCATATTAATGATCTAGAATGGTTTTTAAGTTGCCTTGACGCCTGGATGGCGTCAAAGTACTAGTGAATGCTCCAAAGGCTAGGTGATTTGTTTTCGAATTTCCTTGACTGCTGAATATATGTGGCCGCAGGATATTTGTAGTGGCAGCAATCTCCCCTAGATTTTGTGAGAGTGTCCATTAATTGGTAAAAATTAAATTTATTATTAGAGATGTATCTAAATATTGTAAGGAATTTGTAAGAATATCTTAGAGTGTAATTAGGAAATACCAGTTGAGATGATTATAAAAAATACCCATAAAAATCATTTTTATGGTACAAAAAAATCATTTCAATTATGAGTCATGCATTCCTGCTAAAAAATTTTATAACTATATATAAATTATAAAAAAACCGTTCATCAAAAAAATATTAAAAATTCTAAGATCATTTACAAATGCGTTATAATGTCATAAATTAAAATAATTCACTGTTACGGAAAAATGACTTAGATAGTTTAGAAGTTGAATTAATTACTTTCGAAATCGATATATAAATCAAACAATTTTAATATATTCATTTTACAGTTTACTTAGATGGGGCTTGTACAGTGATTTGATTGACATGAAACTTAATTTCTCAGTTAAAAAACTTTAAATATAATGAATATGCGAATTTCATACAATCATCAAGATTTGCCTGGATCCCATGCGAATTTCTAATTCATTTCATTTAAAAAAAAAATCCTAATCATGGTCGATGGAATGCGTATATACAAACTTCGGAATTGTTTATTTCATCTTTGTACCTCAATGATTGTCATCCTGGCTTATCATGTAGATATCATTACTTCTTGTTTCTTCCATTTTCTCATATTCCTTTTTCGATATTTCTTCGATATGTCACCAAACACGGCACGGACTCCAAAAATATGCAATGTGGTTCCTGGTGTGGTGCATGTTTCGGTACGGTTGCCATGTCATCATCCCAATGTCGAAGCTACGTGGACTTGGCATCTTTGTATTTTATTGATCATCAAGATACAACTAAATTAGAATAAACCAGGTCTCAATGGCTTTGCTTTACCGAGTCTTGGAAACAAAGCTACGCAATGTGTCAAGTGGAGAGGTTTGGCATATACACTCATTATAAATTTATAATCACATCCAATAGAAGGAGAGCTCGACTTAAGTGGTAGGTTTGTTGACAAAGCCGCCTTACCTTTTCCAACATTTTCTTGGTATAATCCACCTAGCTCTGGAGTACTTTTCGGTGCTCCTGGGCAAAAATAAAATAAAATAAATAAGACGACATTGAGTTTTTCTATTTTTGCATGAATATTCGGAAAAGATAGCAATCATAAATTGAAAGTAGATGAACTTTTTCTGTCGACGGGAAATAAGGTATTAATGATTAGAAGTAGTTATTAAAAGGAGATCAAAGTAAAGTTGGTGATAGTCGTGAGAAAAAAAAAAATGGTGGCTAATCCATCCTTCAAACTTGTCATGGATTATATGCAAATTTAAATAACGTAATTTTTTACGTCATGCAAATATTAATGTAATAAAATATAATTGTTGGCTTGTATTTAAAATATAAACGACAGTGATGCATAACCCTGTTTATTGGCAGAATCCAGTATATGATTAGGTGGTCGAATTACACTTTTTATTCAAATAGAAATCGAGGCTATCTTTAGTTTTTAATCAATCATTAAGATTTAAGAGGAATAGGACCAATTCATCAATCACGTCAGACGAATCGTATGCACTTCGTGGACCCAGCAACTGAATCTGTATAAATCATGAAAATGTGGGGCTATTTTACCAACGTCATGGATGTGGCATTTTTATTCCACGTGGATGCATTTGATGAACAAGAGCTAGTACTCAAAAAGACAATAAATACAACATACTTGTTGCTATACTGCTGCGCTGAACCGTTTTTCTTTTTTTAAAGAAAAAAATAAAAAATTTTAGAAAGGGATTCATCGCATCACAGAAACAAACACTATGTCAGAACTCGGCCATAGCGCTGTTGGTTACTCATCGAGACAATGCTACCTCATGATCAGGACTCGAATTCCATTAAATGCAAACATTGGCAAAAGAGCGTTGGGCTCTTAACCATAAAAAAAAAGAAAAAAAAAGAAACAAACACTATGCAAGATTATAATCATCTCAATATAAGCGACATTTGGAGCCGAAAACGCCCTGATTATTGTGGGCCCGAAATGATTCTCGTACACATATCTGCTGCAGCTTGTTTCAAATTTTTTTTAAAGGATCAGATATATAGAGAGAGATTGGAGATTATATATATATATATATAGAGGGAAATATTCCAGTGCATGCGACTGCACGGTGCAGTCCATGCACTGTGGGCCCCACTTGATCATAAATAGAAAATCCACTCCACCCATTGTATTTAGAATTGTTCACTTTATTAGCATACCAATTTTCATCCAAATCCAACATGTGTGTAGTCCCCATCTTAAAATGGTGCAAAATCAACGTAATAAAATAGTTTAATGTAAATATCAAGTTTAAAGTGGTTTTTTCAATATCTAAACCGTCTAAAGTATGATTTATATATGGATAAATTAGTGTATAAAGTTTCATTACAATCTAATATGTGTGGGGTCCATTTTACAGCGGACTGCACCTTAATTACGGTGCAGTCCGACTGCACAGGATCGGATCTCATATATATATATATATATTTAAAAATTCTAAATAAGGCATGCCATTTATTTTTTTTCTGAATTTCGGTTAATGTTAATATCATTTATTTATTTATCTTAATTCGTTACAATTCATAACTATGTCTCTATAAAAAAAAATCCTATGTCAAAAATGGAGGAAAATTTATGGAAATTTATTAGTATGTTTAAGTTTAAATATAGTGTAACATGTTTTAAAATTATGCGTTTGAGTTGTCAAACCAAAACAGATAATATCACATTATGAGACTCGTAGCCAATGGATTTTTGATGATTTTTATGGACTTCTACATTACAAGTAGTATCAAAAAGGATTTATGTAATAGATGTCAGAGAGAAGTCTAAAGTTACATTAAATTGGTAGAAATCTAAAGTTTAGTTAAGTTGCGACTTGAACAAACTCAGTGGGAAATTGATGGGCTTGTAATAAACCATAATTGAATCTCACATCAAGAATAGAAAAGAGTTCATGACAATTTATAAATAGATCTAAACTTAAATATGATATAACATGTTTTAAAACTATGCAGCTGAACTGTTAGGTCAAATTGAATAATATCACACTTGGTTTTTCTAAACTTGTGTGTTACATAATTATAATAGGAGTGCATTTTAATGGGCATAATTTAATGAAATTAAATTTGGAATTTTAAGATTAGTATGAAGTTATGTGTAAGTGAGGTCCAATTTGTGTTATAGTTTTGTAAGTTAGATTAGAGTACTTAACTTCCATCTGACTTATATTCACCAGTATTAGTAGGAAATTAGCAACAATGTTTTCGTTGCTCCAAAAAATAAACTCTTCATTATGGGATTTAAATCCAGAACCCCTGCACTTTCAGCTGGTTATTTGATCCTTCTTAATTAATCAACGGCACACTGGCAGTTAAATTGCAATGCACGGAAAAAAAGTGATTTATTCCCGAAACAAGCCATATGAATGGACAATTCCTACACGGTGGGTACACACCCTTCCGGTGGAGTGTGCCATTAGTGGCATTTGACGGTAGATATTTGTATCTGTATTACGAGGTACAAGTGCAACTGGACTCAAAGACCGACTCTTGGGGGTGATGGGATTAAAAAAATTAGCGATAGGATAAAGTATAAATAATTATCTCTTAGAAGGTTCCATATAATATAATGATTATGTGAAACAGATGCGTGGGTAACTCATGACAGTTGAATATAAAAATTTCATATGTGCTATCATTCATATGAACCATGTCTTTATTTTGATAGCACAAAATACATTTCTAATTTTTTATTTTACTTCCACCCGAAAGGGTTTTGATTTTTTCTCTCGTATTTTTTTCAATATTTAATATTTTATTTATACGAATAAATGACTGGATTATTTCAATGTTAAACATTTTGTATTGAAAAAAAAAACGATTTGGCACTAAAACTACACTTGCCTGACCTTTATATGACTGTGATAGGATGGTCTAAGATCTTTTATATGGATATGATAGGATGGTTTAAAATTCGAATCAACCTATCCTTAAGGTATAATAAGCTAGAAACTGAATTGAACTGTAGACAAGATGATAAATTTACAAGTAGAATATGAGTAAAACAAACCAATAAAGAACCAGCCTCACTCGAGGTGCACTCCTAAGTATGTAACATGGTATGAACGGTGCAGATTTCTTATCATTGCACGCTTGGCAAGCATTGAAACAGGAATTCAGTGAAAATCCACCGTCGATCCATGGCCGCGAGGCCCGTGATGACGGGCTCGATCGCCTTTTTTTTTTGATTAAAAAAAAAAAAAAAAAATTACTCCTTTGAGACCGACGCGGTGGAGAAAGTGCGTGTGAATTACTCCGGCACGTGGAATGTTTGTACTCCTGCTGTTATCCACCTTTGCTACTCGGTTTCGTGCATGTCCAGAATTATAGACGTCAAAAAATCAGAATGGCAAACCATTATGCCCCTAGTTTTTTTTTTGTTTTTTTTTTTTTAAAATCTCTTTACATCTAATAGGAAGAGATATTAGAATTAAGTATATTCCAAATCTTGACAATATGAAGAAAAGCTATTTTAAACTCCCACCACCAGGGAAATTATAATCCCCACAACATTAGTAGGGACCAGGGGTGTGGAGCGTTGGACCCTTCACCTTTAGACAAGCGTGTGCGCACGGCCGCGCCGTAAATGCAGTTGCATCCCTAGTTAAATGAGTATTATTGTATTTATCTAATAAAAAAATATACACCGAATTGTTTGTTGCACTTATTTGTGGCTATTAAGAATGGACAGCATAACTAATTATTCGCATTTCCGTGCAACTTGGGAGTAATTTCTGCGTACCATCTCTGATTTTTTATTTATTATTTATACCAAGTCGTTGGTTCTCTCTCTTTTTTCTGAGTGTCATCGACCGACGAGTTAACACGCATATGTGGGCAGCTGGGTCGAGTCGAAATGCAGCTGTCAACACGCGCTTCTGCATTTTTTTTTCACCTGGCAAGCATGTGACGTCTCCGGAATCCAGCCAGTCCGTCGGGATTGGGGGAGAAGCCTAGTCTCAACTATACAATCTTCCTTATTGACAATGATTGATTAATTATGGCTAAATAATAAAATTGCGAAAATATAGGGAGTGAAAATGGAAGATGCCCGACAAATAAAGAAATACAACTGGGATAGGTTAGAGCCGTCTTTCCGCGTTAGCTTTGAAGCTAGTTTAATATGTCGACCGTCTACATAGATTGCGGCGGTCGAAATTGTGGGATAACGTTTGGCTGATGATGACCGTCCATGTTGTCGTATTTTATATGGGCTCGAAAATGTGAAAATGCTGTGTGTTTACGTTTTGTGGGACGCGGTCCGCTGCACCTCGAAAGCAAAACAATAGACATGCGGTCAATGTTAGAAATTTTCGGCAACCTCAAAATTCGTGACCAAGAACACGAGATATCTCCAAAAGTGAGATTACGGGTGTATTTAGGAATGGATAAAACTTTTGATGAAAAATTTTAAAAAGTAAAAGTTGTCATTATGTGATATGATAGGGGTAATGATGAGTAGTAAAAATGATAAAGTTAAAATTGATATATTAGTTGTGTGGATAGTTGTGTAGAAATGATTGAAAAGTAACGTAGTTGTATAGAAAAATATGAAAAAAATAATTAAAAAATATGATAATTGTATATAGTAAAAAATTTTAAATTGATATTTTTTAGCCCGAACATACCCGTAGGCGTCTGTTTACTGAGAGTTGGCCCGGGTCGGCGTGAACCACGGCTGGTTCAATTGATATGCATCCATGAACGGCCCGGATAATCTTACGCGTATTTTATCTTTTTTCTAATTTTTAAAATTTTTTTGTAGTGTTGAGGCATTCCAAAGGGGGCAGAACCAGGCCGATAAAAAACAACACCGTTTTGCACGCGCCGGGTCACAATTTCTAACATCAGGATCCAGCGCTAGCAAGGATACAATTAATGGCCATAAATTATGTATGATTAGAATCATACTGTTTTCGGTCCAACAAGAAACACGGAGAAATTATTATAAATTCAGTGCCCATTTGGTCAGACGTAAAAACGATAATAACAATGATTCAATACATATGATATGCAAGAAGGCTTCATATATATCCTTTGTTTTTTAATTTTAAAATAAATTCTTTAAAATCTGGTTCATTTAAATGCATTTAGTTATGATTATAAAAGTTACAGTTATTGCAGGCTTTTACATGTGCATATATATATATATATATATATATATATGTATTATGTGCATTTGGTAAGATGAAAAATGCGGAAAAAAAGTTCGGTGATTTTTTTTTGAAATAGATAGAGTGATGATGAGATATGATAAGAGAAATGATTAGAAGTAGAGTAAATGAAGATAAAAATAGATAACATAACTATATGAAAAAAGCAAAGAAATAATTATAAAATAAGATAATTATGTGTTTTCAACTTTTCATGTGTAGAAAAGTAGTCAAAAAAGTTTTAAATGTCCTTATTGATTGAGAAATGTATATTTTTTTTCAAAAACTTAGACAATCATATATTCACTATTAAGATATGGAACCACCATACTTTGTGTGAGGGGCATCTAGAATTTTCAGCTAGACAATCTTTCCAGAGAGAATCAACCACATAACAAGAGTGACAGTATTTATTAATATGATGAGCTTTTACTTTTAGGCTAAATTTAAAAATTAATATATTAAATTAACCCAATTTCATAAAAAAAATTATTTTCAAAGAAGTAGGTGGCAGCTATTTTCAAACAACTACGGGCAACTTCATGTATAACACCACTGTTAAAAATAGTTTTCTGGTAAAAAACTTCATTTGTAACACCATTATTAACAACGGTTTTCTAACAAAGGGTTTGATTTGCAATACCCTAAATTGAGTTGGAAATGAAAGGGAGTTCTACATATGCATACATCAAGGTTTATAATTATACAAAATTTAGCACATGATTTATAATTTTACATACTCATCTTGCAAGTTTAATACATATGGTAACTAACTACAAACTACCTTCCCTCATTTTACCATTGTCTTTTTTAATCTAAATTCAAATATTATCTAATAAGAACTCATATCAGGTATAGTTTCACATACTTCAAATTTTTAGAAAATTAAAATAGATCTATGATGGAAATTTTAAAAATAAGTTGTTAAAAGTAGTATATTTGCTTATTTGATTTTTTTTTTGTTATATATGCACAGTTATCTTGAGAAGGGGCATGTTTGACAAAAAAAAAAAAAATTAAAATTTTTTTTTTGTCAATATAAGTAATTATCATACTTTTTTAATTATTTTTTCAATCTTCTTATACAACTATCATAGTTTTTAATTATTTTTATATAACTATTCATACAACTAACAAATTTATTTTAGTTGCATAAGGTGCTTGGAAAAAAAAATTATTTTTTAATCTAAAACTTTTCAATATCTACAGTCATTTTTTTTTTACATCATTCCATATAACTATCATATTTTTAAATTATTTTTACACAACTAGCATATCTATTTGAACTTTATTCTATTTACTCATTATCATTACCCTTGTTATATCACATTATTTTATATTAATTCAAAAACTTTTACATTAAAAATTTTTCATAAAGAGTTTTACCACTTCTCAAACACACTATTATTTTATTTAGTCATCATCATCATTCCTATCACATCACAACATTTTCCATCAATTCAAAAGCTTTTATACTAAGAACTTTGCATATAAAAATTTCATTACTTATGGAACATAACCAAAATATGCTTACAGGCCTATTCCCTATTGAATCAAAATAGATGAATAGCGATCTAGGTTCACGTAAAATTTACTGAAAGCAAAATAGATGACTAGACATTTGAGTTCACACAATAGACTCCGAAGTGTACAACTTGGGCCACTTGAGTTTAGGTCAAGGCTAATACAAATCTCAATTGAACCTAAACCCACGGTGCAATAAGTAAACTTTAATCTTAACTTTATTCATACAACTTTAACTTTAACCCTACTTAAATAAGTCATTTGAAATGAATTTAGGTTAAATTCACATGCTAATTCAGGTGAAATTTCAAGTAAAATTTAAGTCCAAATTTTAGTCCGTTTCATTAATTTATATTCAAATTTAAAAATATAAAAAGTATTTCACTAATTTAAGATTATATACTAATCATTTACCAAAAGATAATAATCACATGCGGCTCACTGGAGTCAAGAAGGGGGCACTTGGGTTGTACACTAAAAGTTTTTTTTTCAAAAATTTACCAACTTATTAATCTATAAATAAAATATACTCATAACATTAAATTATTTTACTCTTTTTCAAGATAATTTATATGGATGAGATAATAAAAAAGACAAAAAAATACTCGTACTAAAGTTAAACTTATCTTGAATGATTTTTTTCCTAATATATATTAGAATTCAAATTTAGGTTTCAACTTGGTTTTCTATCAATTCATACCCAGCCGAATTTCAACTCAGTTTAAATTCAAATCCAAATTCTAAACCCAAGAATTCAAATTACGAAGAAAAAGGTAAAAATTATCCGAGTTGGGTTCGCCGGTTTGGGTCAACTCAGCACAAGTTGCGAGCCTTCTCGAGAGACTCAGAGAGACAGACAAGCCACGCGGACTCGGGACTCCGTCGCTTGGCGTCAGGCCGCTATATATGTATAAAACACCACAAAAACGCGTCAAAAGAATCCACCTTAGCTTAGCTCAGCAGCTAAATCTCACTTGTTCATTGGAATTTTCCTCGCCTTCTTTCTCGTTTACTCTTTCCGAACGCCGGATTTGATTTTCTTCGAGTATTCCCTCTGCATTTTCCAAGGTTGCTAAAATTTCCGTGCCTATCTGCAATTCAACGCCTTCTAGGACTGCAGGGGCGCTGTCATGGATGGTTTGAGGCGGAAGAGATTTCCTTTGCTCTCCCTGCTCCTTTTGCTGGTTTTGAACTTTGGCTGCTCTTTGGCGCTCGGCCCAGAAGGTGTTTGCTTGTTTTCGGAATTCCGCTTTAGGTGCTTCTTGCGTTTGGATTCCTGAATGCTTGTTATGACTGGATTTTGATGTCTGGAATGCTGGGCAGGTTTGGCGCTGTTGAAGTTCCGAGAGCGTGTGGAGGTTGATCCGTTTGGCGCTTTGTCGAATTGGAATGGCCATGATCAGTGCTCGTGGTTCGGGGTTTTCTGCTTGGATGGCAAAGTCATCATTCTGTAAGTGCAATCGGTTGATCGATGAATACTGGAATTTAAATGGTGTTGTGTTGGAGAATTCCTTATCTTCTTCTGCGTGTTCACTTTTCTCATTTCTCTGCAAGATTTTAGATCGCACTGGAGGTATTTAATGGATTCAATATAGTTTTGGATTGGCAAAAGGAATAGTTGTAATGAATTTCTATCGAATGGTTTTTGTTCTGCAAATGTTCATTGATTTACATAATGTGATTCCTCTTGAATCATTCACAGCAGATGAGTGAAATATCAGAGTTATCAAAGGCTGTTGCTTGCCTGGACATTCTCCTGTGATCGAGTACTTTCTGATGTTCGCTTCATGTTTTCTCTTTCGACTTGGGTTATCTGTATGCTTGCCAAAGGCCCCCTTAAATGACTATATGGCCTCCTTGTTTCAAATTGCCCCTTTTCACCAAAGGTCCTAGATCTGTTACTGGTTCCTATACTGTATAGAAGAGAGGCAATTGTATCATCTGCATCCACTAAGTCTGAAATTTGATCTTAGGGGGATTGCTATTTTTAGTTCGTTCCTAAACTAATGAATCTGATTTGCGAATTTGGAGGATAATTCCAAACCTGCACATAATGATTGCTTTCCTCTTGCCCTTCTTTGGAGGAAAATCCACGAAGGAAAGCATAGTCTGAAAAGTGCTCAAAAACTCAATCTGGGTTCTAGAGATCAGATGTTTGGTTTACTTTTTTGCCTGATGTTCAATTTTATCATGCTGTTCTGCATATTTGCCTCCAATTTTATAATTTTATCTGTTATTATTACAGTCATTCTCCGTTATCCGCAAATGAGATTAGTTATTTTTTCCATGACATTAATTAGCCTTCTTGACCTTCATAACTCAGTTCATGGACAGGAATGTGCATGTAGTGCAGGATTCAATGGCAGTATTACTAACCTCCAAATTTTTTTTTTTTAAAAAAATTTTCTGAACTTTTCTTTTTTTATGATAAATCTTTTCTGAATTTTAACTTCTTCTATTTGCAGTAATTTGCAAGATCTGTGCCTTGTGGGGACATTGGCTCCTGAACTTGGAAAGCTTCACCACCTGAGATCTCTGTAAGAAATCTACCAAATATTTTATGAAATGGATGTTCATTATCACTAGTTAAAAGATGGTTTTAACACAAGATTCTCTTGGCAAATGCCTTTCAATAACAATCTTTTCTCCCTGGTCCTTTGGTGCAGTATCCTACACAATAATTCTTTTTTTGGGACCATTCCTGAAGAGATTGGAGACCTTAAGGAACTGGAGGTACTGGACTTGAGACACAATGATCTTAGTGCACCACTTCCTCCTCAAATTCGCAGGATTTTACTACAGGGAATCCTGTGAGTGCCATTTTCATTCTTTTAATTGCTTTTCCCTCTTTTTGAACTCTTTGAATATACATTGTTTTCCTTTGATCACGTGACTTACACATCTAAGTTTGTATTGCAGCCTGCTCAGTAACAATAGACTTTTGAGGCCTCTGTCTTCCGAGTCTAGTCCTGGGATTTATGTGCATGAGGACATGCCATCTGATGCTGCACAAGAAGCATGCTGGAACCAGAGATCTATAAGGTATGAGGCATTATGTAGCAGTCATTCAAAAGACAAGGAGAGGTCCTATCTCTTAGCTGCTATCATTTAAGAGATCCCAACCTAACCTATGATTCATGGAGACTTAGTTTGGCTAACCATTTCCTAGCTTCAATTGATATATGAAAGAAAAATCTCATTTTCTCTTAATTATGAACTAAGAGGTTCATGATGAATCTGATATCAAAGTCTTGTGTGTGTGTGTGCGCGCGTGTGTTTTAAGTATGATTTCTTTCTTCTCATGAACTCCAGAATCTATTTGTTTTTTTCACTTGGGCAGAAATGATCAAACCGAAGATGCCAGTAACCGAAGATTACTGCAGGCCGTTGATCCACCCGCTCCGCCACATGAAAGAGATACAAAGAGGAACCAGATAACATCATCACTGTCACCATCACCATCCCAATCGCCTTCCTTGCCACCATCTTCTCCCACGATTTCACTGCCTCCATCTGCAACCAGCATTTTCCTAACACCTGCTCCAGCACCTGCTCCAACTGATAATTTGTCTTCTCATGCTTCAGCTCCAGCTCCAGCTCCAGCTTCAGCCTCTTTTCCAGCTCCTTCTCCACCTCCTGGTCTAGTCCCCACACCCTCCCCTTCAGAAACTGGAATACTTGCTCAATCAGGACACAACAAATTCTCTTGGGTTAAATACTTGTCCTTGGTTCTGGGAAGTTTAGTTCTTGTAGGAGTTTCTGCTATTGGCATTATCTATTGCCGAAAGAGTACAAGAGGTACTGTAAAACCCTGGGCAACAGGCTTAAGTGGGCAGTTGCAGAAAGCCTTCATCACAGGTTCGTTTTTATCTCCTCCCTGATTTTTACTCTGTGAGAATTTCTAGGAATCATGTCGAAGAATGTGTGTTTCAAGTTCTCTCTGCACATGTGCCCATGCCCCTCTGAGCCAGATTGCTGATCAGATCAGTTCATGATAAAATGGAGGCAATCAAGCAATTCTCCTGATATTTCTCTATTTGGAAGATCTCAGCTCATTATTCTGTGGAATATATGTTATTAAATCTTATAAATAGATGACCGATGAGAATGGAAATTGTACATATTTGAGAAGCAAAGGCTTAAAAATCGAGGGCTATGATACTCCTAGGGATGCTATTTGGAAAAAAAAGTCCAGAATGGGACTGATCACATCAACGGACTGAAAATTCACAGAATTTTACAGGCTCAACTGGCTATGATTACCCTTTTTTTCTAAATGATCTTTCTGCTATTCAAATCTCATCTTATTGTGGGACTTGGTTTTTAGGCGTGCCTAGCCTAAGAAGAACAGAGCTTGAAACTGCTTGTGAAGATTTCAGCAACATCATTGGTACTTCTTCGGATAGCACGTTCTACAAAGGAACACTATCAAATGGCGTTGAAATAGCTGTCATCGCTAGTGCAGTGACATCTGCCAAGGATTGGTCAAAACATGCCGAAGCCCAATTCAGAAAGAAGGTGACATATCTGTTTGCTTGCCTTGGCAGAAAATTGCAACGCATCCGTTTTCTTAGGAAATATATTGGTGTTCACTTATGCTTTTTCTTTTGAATCTGATTATGTTCTCAGATTGCTACATTGTCAAAGGTCAACCACAAGAACTTTGTGAATCTTCTTGGGTACTGTGAGGAGGAAGTGCCTTTTACAAGGATGATGGTTTTTGAATATGCTCCAAACGGGACACTTTTTGAACATTTGCATGGTAAGTGTCTATGTTCTGTCTTTTTTAAAATAGTAAGAATGAAAATCACAGCAAAGATGACTGGTTGATCGATTAATCTTGTTGGTTACATTTTTAATGTTGTACTTTGAATAATAAAATTTTCTTAGTGCAAAAGAAGTCTAAATAGAAGTTGTGTCAAATCCAGGCCAATAGAATATCAAACCATGGGAAAATTCTTAGGAAAAAAAACAATTTCCTGCTTGTGTCATGCTGGTAACATAGACATTTGAAATATGCTTGATCGTATTTTCTTCTCATCATGACATAGCAATTTGATTTAGAAAACAAGAAAAAAGGAAAAAGAAACAAAAGTGTCACTGAGTTAGCAAACAAAAATGAGAAAAAAAATACCGACTTAAATTTCTAGTCGGGTGACAAAAGATAGAAGCCAAGTGCAGGATGAATGGTTAACAAGCATCAGATAAATAATTTAAGGTGCAGGTCAAGAATTGAATCAGGAGTGCAAAGCTCTCTAATGTCTTTTTTCAGTCCTTGCACCAGCTCAGAAACCTAATTCTACAAATCCTCAAGCAATAACAATTTTAACTCAAAGTCCAAAGTCAAACGCTCAGTATAACTGCTAGTTGTATTCGGTATTTAGACCTTACTGTATCATGCTGATGCCAACTTTTGCTTGCCAATGCAGTTAAAGAGGCAGAACACTTGGAGTGGGCAATGCGGCTAAGGATTGCAATGGGAATGGCATACTGTCTTGAGTACATGCACCAACTCGATCCACCCATATTCCACAAAAAGCTGCACCCAAAGACAGTCTACCTAACTGATGATTATGCAGCAAAAATTGCAGATTTCAGTTTTTGGAATGAACCATCTGCCAAAACCAAGTCAAGTGAAGTTGGGCACCAAGACATAGCATCGTCAAATTCAGAGAGCATTGTTTACAGTTTTGGGCTCATATTATTAGAAATGATGACAGGCAAGCTTCCATATTCACAAAATGAAGGCTCAAGCCTTGAATGGGCATTAGATTATTTAAGAGGTGATCTGCCCGTTGCATCTTTGATGGATCCTACACTGAAGACATTTGAAGAGGATGAAGCCAGAACATTATGCAGGGTGATACTGACTTGCACTGATTCTGATCAGAAGCAAAGACCAACCATGCAAGAGTTGGCTGCACAGATGAGGGAAATAACTGCAATGGCACCCGATGCAGCAACCCCAAGGCTTTCTCCACTTTGGTGGGCGGAGCTTGAGGTTCTTTCTTCTACAGATGCAAGTTAAAAGTTACACAGATAAGGTGTCCACGTGCAATCCTTTTCCGCCTATTTCCTGCATTCGGGACCTGGAAAAGGTTAGCGGTTCCGATATGGAAACCATTTCCAAAGGAAGAACAAACACTTCCATATTAATGGCACGAGGAGGTGAATTCTATCTCGGAATTGCTCTCCCTGCGTCCAGAGATGCCTGTAGAATTTTTTTCTCAAGGTATTTGAAATAAATTCTTCAAGTAGAGTTTGGATCCTAGTTGCCAGACGACCCCCTAGATGGAAGAGACCTTTCTTTTTTAGAGCTGCAGAAGCACTGTGGATGGTTACTCTTGGGTTTTTGTGCATATCGCGTTTTGTATATACTACACATGGTCTGTGATGTATATGGTATGCGGTGGGAGGGGAGTGTTGTTGTAATTTCGTGTTTTTCGGTTGTGCAGGATTTCACATGGTACGACCCTACAAATAACATTTTTTTTTTCTGATGAGAAAATAGCAAATATACATTGAAATTAATGATAAGAACCAATTTTCTTTCTCCTAGAATTCGATTCCGTGAAGCAGTACGTAAATCAACTATACTAGAAAAATCAAACGCAAAATATTGCCTGGCAATGGATTTTCCTCGATCATGTTGTTTTATACAAAGGGATGGAATGGGATGAAGACAGCGGAAGTGGAAGATGAGTTGTTGTTGTGTATGGAGATACTGAAAATGGAAAAGTAAGATTGTCATGAATTATAAAAAAAGAAATGTTTTTTAGAATAGAAAATCTCATTTCGTTCATAGCCTATTTCATCCCTTCGTATACTATAGAGCAGTAAGCAAAACCTTATCCATTTCTCTAAACTTGCAAAACTAACTCTGGTGACGGATGAAGAAAACGAGAGGCAGAATGTGATTATTTTTTTTGCTTTTTCCTCACGAGTATATGGCTGCTTGGACTGACGGAACATAAAAATCTTTGAACAGTTAAGTGAATGTGCTTGTAACCTTTGGGGGAGGAATTTGGATAGTATGAGATGATTTCAAGTTTCCAATTTCCATAGGAAATGATTAGGGAAAGCCAATAAAGCACCAGCTTAATGAGTACATGCCTGCTGGATGGACTAAATCGCCAAAGGTACGCAGTGAATTTTCATTTTCATTCTCATTTCTAGCTCATTTAATTTCTTCCCCCCACCACTACAAAAAAAAAAAAAAAAAACCAGATAGCGTGGCGTTAACACATCAGGGGTGCGTGCATGAGTTCCTGGGATTGAATCCCTTGGGAGACTAGTCTCCTAAATTAAATGAATGAAAATTTTCATTCCGTACTGATGGAAAAGGGTATTTCAACCCTAAAGTAAGTAAATAGAAAAGCTGTTTACTGGGATGGCATATCACCGTTCATATTTGATGGTAAACTCGCATATACAGCTGCATGAGGAAAGTCGCTCTCACGTCTGAATTCAACTTATAGTACTAGCTCGCACGTTCATCATCATCTCTGTCATGCACTGCTGCCCAAACATCCAGAAAAATACAATAATTGGAAGAAAAAAAAAAAAATAGTATAAATAACTCCCAGGCACGCCCTCGAAACTCAAATTACAAACATCATCGAGAAAAGAGTATACAGAAAATGGCAGCCAAACAGCGCCACTTCTCCACCTCTCTGCTCGCGCTTCTGTTTTCCGTGGCCTACATTACTGCTTTTGCAGCATCTGCAGAAGCCTCGCATGAAGTAGAAAAGACGCCGGTGGAGTCAGCAGTTGAAGGCGTCGTCTACTGCCAGAGCTGTGCACACGCTGGCACATGGTCGCTGATGGACGCAAAGCCTGTGAAGTCTGCAAAGGTTGGGGTTGCATGCAAGGACTACAAGGCGAGGGTGAGCTTCTATAAGGCCTTCGAGACAGACCCCAATGGTTATTTCTACGCGCCGCTGGATGGGCACAAGATGGAGCATCCCTACTTTGATCACCCACTTCAGTCATGCACGGTTCATCTGCTTTCCTCCCCTGAAACCAGCTGCAATGTGCCTTCCAACCTCAATTCAGGCTTGGTTGGGAGCCCACTCCGCTATGAAAAGAAGATGCTGGTCAGGAGAGAATCTGAGGCTGTGTTGTACGCTGCTGGCCCATTGGCATTCCGTCCTGCCAATTGCCCTGCTGCAAAACATGAATGATGATGTAGGGTGGGGGGAAGGGGGAAGGTGGGGTGTGTGAGTGTTTTTTAGCCCCTTCGTTTTCATATTCCTTTTTTTTTTTTTTTTTTTTTTTTACGGTAGGCTGTGGATTTGTGAGCTGTTGAGTTGTTCTTAGTATTGGGTGTTCTAAAAATTGGTAATTTTGCAGGACAGTGGTACGTGTTAAATTAGTAACGACTGTTTAAGCAGCAACGCCCTTAACTAATATTTATAGTGTTTTTTTCCTGAAAGGCAAGCATCACATGTAGGCTCTTTCTTTTGAACCCCAGACCTAACTTATGCACACTGTGGCGTCTTCTACCTGAGCATCCAGGCTATGACTAGTAATTTATGGCATTGGATTACTAGAAGCAACTTTGGAAAATTACCTTTTAGGTGCCCTAGCTGAAAATGTTAGATATTGTAAGATCTATTATATCTTCTACGTCCTTGTAAGGTAGTCGAATATAATATAATTTTAAGATTTTGCATAAAAATAGTAACTCAACGTATTTTAGAATATGACAATTTCTTTAGTGGTTGATTCTCTTTTTATTTAAGTATGATAAGAAGGCTCTATTTAAGTACAAAGGAGTCTAGGTCCTTCCTATACATAATTTACATTTGTAATTGCCTATCAACTACTAGTATTACGAGGATAAATTACTACGGGAGAAAACTCTGCACTAAGTAAGATTGTTCCTGTTATTCCCTATGGAATCTATGACATCAATGTATTTAGGTACTTTTCTACATTACCCAAATTCAACATGTGAAAATTCATAGTTTAATCAGTGCGCAAAGTTAATTAACTATTCAAGCTTTACCCATTTTCAGTTTAATTTCCTCACCGGGTAGTTAACCTGATAATTTGGCAAGAGCTCAGCCCATCCCAACCGCAAGATGAAATAAGTACAAAAGATTTATGAATTCCCAGGATTTCTTATCGTGTGATTAGTACATAGCTACCAATAACAATGCATCAGATAGAAAAAACGAGACTATAAGATAACTGGTCCTTTTTTTTTTTTTTTTTTGGAAGAATAAGATAACTGGTTCTTAAACGTGCAAGAAAACAAAGCCATCTGGTTACTAACTACAGAATTTTATTTTTTTTATGAAAGAAACAGAAAATTTTTTGTGCAAAGTCTTCATTTACCAATAGCCAAATGACCCTAAAGAGCTTAATCTCAGTTTTCTAGAAACAACCAAAAAAATTAGGGCCTGTTTGGCTGCATAATAAAACACATTTGTACCGAACAAGCTTAAGGCAAAATCTCGTTTGGCTGAAATTATTGGTTTTCGTGTTTTTATAAATAAAACCGATTTTAAACAATTTTTACTCTGTTTAACGACGCAAAATAATTCATTTGATTGATTCATCATCTATTCATATTCCGTCGGCCAAGGTCTAATTTGGTGGTGGGAAAATGATCAGAGAAAAATGGGTGCAGGTAGCAAACCGTTTCTGTAAGTCTGCAAATATCCTTGTCTCTTGCGAGTTTGTGATGCATGTATGACTAAATGACTGAGGCTCCTGGAATTCATGGAAATATTAAACAGGGCTTTGTATTCTAATCCAAACCATCCTCAACCATTTGGCTTTGAAGCCATATACGTCTGAGCAAAGAGGACCCACCACCACCTAATGAGGCGGATGAGGCACCGCCACTCTTTAAATGGTGAAAAACGAGCGTAGCTACAACGACTGCAAGGGGGCCAACGCCGCCATCAAATTTCTGAGTAGCTCCCACGTTACAAGGACTTAAAAATTTTGACGTCGACCTCGCATCTTATTCAACGCCACCCAGAAAATTCTTAGTAGCTCCCACGTTCATGGCATCTCAGTAATCATGCTAACCAAGTACCCACTATTATAATACAAGAACATTCAATTTCTATAAACCCCAAACACCCTCCACCGTCAACCATTGCTCCCATCCATTCTAAACAATTTTTTTTTTCTTTTCCCTCAGCCAACAAAGACCGCCTTCTTTTCCCTCAGCCAACAAAGACCGCCTTCCACTACTCCACCTTACTGGGGTTGGGCTTGCACGCAAGGAGGACCACAGGGACAGTGTGAACTTTTACGAGTCCTTTGAGACACACCCAAACGGTTATTTTTACGCGCCGCTCGACAGGCAAAAGATGGAGTGTGCAGACGGTTCATCTGCTTTCCTCCCCTCAAGGCTAAAACTAGCTGTGATGTGCCTTCCAACCTCAATTCAAGTTTGGTTGGGAGACCACTCCGACACAAAAATACCGGCCCGTTCGGAGATTAAAGTACGGGGATAGGTATCTGGCGTTCGAGAAAAACTGGGAGGAAGCTATTGTACGAGGCTGGGCCACCGCTTTTTATCCTTCCAATTGTCCTGCCGCAAGCCACCAAGGCAATGATGACTCGCCATGCAATGGAATTTTGGGATTTCAGTCAATGATATATCTCAGTAATCGTGTTCCCTTTTTTTTTTTTTTTTTTTTTTTTTTAACCCCTTCTTATTCGGTTTTTTTGTGCGCTGTGGATTTGCGAGCTGTCAAATTGTTACTCTAGTGTTGGGTGCTCTGAAATTGGTAATTTGCAGGACATGAGCACTGGCCAATGATAATGAATGTTTAAGCAGCACCGCGTTTAACTATAATTTATGATTTTTTAGGTATTATTATATGGTATTGGATTACCAGAAAGAGGCCACTTTGGAAAATTACCCTTCATCTTAGAATCACCTTGCAGTGGCCGTGGCAGTCGGTGAACAGAATTCGCTATTGAAGCTTTTACCCGTTTTCAGTTTAATTTCCTCGCCAGATGGTCAACCTGATAATTTGAGTATTTGACAAGAGCTCAGCCCATCGCAGCCGCAAGATGAAACAAGTACACATGCACCATTTTCATGAGGCAGAGGTGCATTGGTATGGGACTTACAGTCTGAAGTCTGCATCTTTCCATTGATGCCAATGCTAAAGAATTAGGATCCCACAGTGTACGGACATGCCAAAATTCACATGACAGAAGCAAAGATGTGACACTACGAACCACAGGATGAGTGGATTTCATTTCAATACCCAGTTCAAAGACAAAGAACATTCCCCCCCGTTCAGGTGGAACTGCAATAAACTGCTTCTCGACTAGGACCCATAAAGCAAATGGGTACGGAGACTAAAACATCCCCTCAGACATGGAGCAAGCTTGTTGGACGTTGACTACTGCGAATCCTTGACACAAAAAAGGACATCGGACTTAAAAATGTTTGGAAAAGGGGGGAAGGATATAATTCAGCACAGGAGGAAGAATCCTACCAAGAATAGATTCATCTCATGAGACCATAATTCGCCCAATCATCCCTTGTGTCCAAGTAGCAGTCTCTTTCAGTTGCTCGTCATCTGACTCAAAGCACTCTCCCAAGAGCTGCATGTGGAAAGTGCAGTCTTTGAGCAGTATCTTCATGTTCGAACCAAGTGTGTCTGCCAGGTCACCCATAACAGCAACTGCAGCTTTTGTCACAGCCTCATCCCTATCATAGTTCATTACCAGATTATGTGAGGTTAGGAAAGAAACAAAAGAATGATGGTCTCCAGAAGGTAATGGATTGGATTCCTCAAAATTAATAAGCCCAAGCATTGTAGGAAGCTAAAGCAGAAGATATCAATTTGCATACCAAGAAATCTACAATAATACAATCAAAATCAAATTCTCGTAGTAAAGCCACTAGGTTCAACATACCTTTCTTTGTCCTGAAAGACTGCTTCAATAAACTGCAAGAGATGATTTGCATAAGGCATCATAAGTTCTGCCTTGGAGTTCTTAAATCCTTGTAGGATGCCAGAGTAAGCTTCAAATATACCACATCTGAGCTGATTGCCATAGTCAGCCATTTCCTCATCATGGACATCCAACTGGGCACAGAGTTCTGCTGCCCCTTGCAACATTGGCATTGCATATGGAAGATACTTCTCAAACTGCTCATTGATGGCAAGTGCAATATCTCCAAAGCAGGAGAATATTGGAGGCTTGACAGACCGATGGAGCAAGCTATTAGAAAGATCCTTTAGGAGGTGTGTCATGATACCATCACAGAATGGAAGGATTTTTCCGTCCATTGCACGGCAGATGTCACCAACAACCCCAACAGAGATAGAGCAGACCTGATACTCCTCAAAATTCTGCAAGCCCATCTCCAAATAGCGGTAGAACTCTGACATGTACTTAGCAAACTCTTCACCTGTTGCATATGCCAATGCTCCAATTGCAAGCATTGCCTCCTCATGTACTGTTGAGCTACGGCAGGCAAACACCTTTAGAAACAGAACCATCATTCGATCAGCCGACTGTAGAATTATGTGCTTGGTGTCATCAGAAGCACTCAACTTCTGAATGATAACCTGAAGAACACCACAGAGCAGAGCTTGCAAATCTCCCTGCTTTTCCCTATCATCTGAGGAAACGATTTGAAGCTCCATTGTCTGCTCCAATTTGTTCATGATAACAGGAAGAAGCTGTGCAATAATGGGGGATGTTTCAGAAAGATTTGAGCATCTTACAACCTCATTCAATGTTTCATAAGCAGAAGCTCTAAGCCTTGAATCATTACCATCTCCACGTTCTGCGGTGAACATAAGAGCTGATATCATATCAGGAAGGAATGGTGAGAGGACTGACGAACTAGTCCCAGCCTCTTCATACCCCTGCGCAAGATAATAAATTGCACCACACACTTTTTCCGCAACATTAGGGGCATCCTTGATGCTCTCCAGCAGGACACCAACAACTCGAGCAAGGTTACCATCAGTTACAACAGAAAATCCACCAGCAGGTGAGTGCAGGATCTCAAAAATCCTACTCAGAGTCCATGCAGTTGTATCCTTCACATGACTGTTCTTGTCATTCATTGCATTCAGCAGGAATTCAAGTCCACTATTAACAAGCGGTGAAAGAACATCAACAGAAGGGCCTTCAAGAATGGACCCAAAGGCAAAGGTTGCAGCCTCACGGTTCCGCCAGTCAGTCTTTAGAATGTTGGCCTCAACAAAAGGCATCACAAGAGGCACTATAGCATCACCAACAGTTTTTGCAACTAGTCCCAGACAGGTCCCGCCAGCCATCGACAAATTCCAAATGCTGTCGTCCTGATCCTGATCCTCCTCCTGCTTCAGCAACGTCTCTAGCAGCATTGGAACAAGTGAAGTCAAAGCCTTTTCAATGAAGTGTGAATGAGAAACAGCTCCACTGCCTCCATCCTCTTCCTGGCTCTCAATCTCTTCATCGCAAATGGAGCTCCAGAACTCAATTGCTTGAAGTGCAACAGATTCATCATCTCCCTTGACTGCATTTGCAGTCAGGTTGAAAAGAGTCTGCATGTATGGCTCCAGCTTATCATAGTATATTGTTGCAATTGAAACAAGACACTCAAATGCTGCCTGCCGAATCACCATCTCCTGAGACACAGCAGTCTCACACACTACCTTCAAAATGTAGTTCCGTTCCATCTCATTCTCAAAATTGGTTTGTGCAAAACCCAGGGCATTGTACAAAGCTTTACTTGCAGCAAGGCGCACATCAACAGGATGGTCTGCAAGAGTCATGCCTTGGACTACTGCAGTGAGGACAGAATTCACCTGATCTTGTTCAAGATCCTGTGGAGAGATCTCCTCGCATACATAACCAAGCGTTTCAAGGGTAGCCTGCTTCAAGGAAGCTGGCTTTTCTTGTTGAGTCATGTTAGACAGCAAGCATCCAATGAGTTCAGGCCACTCCTTTTGGGGAATTTCAATTGAGGCAACCTTAGCAATCACCTGAGATGCAGTGTGCCTTGCTTCGTGCACAGAGGATCCTAATGTCCTCAAAAGCAAGTCCTTGATCTGGGATTTTAGCGGCCTTTCAATTGCAACCCAACGTTGGACAAGCAATTCTTTACGAGCAGAGTCTCTTGCATCCAAAGAATTCTTCAAGATGATTCCAGCAAGACGGCGGGACTCAGGGGCTTTCTCCTCATTTGATAGTTCAACAGACAGCGACAGGAGGAAAATGGGTAAATTCTGTTCCTGGAATTGCCTGAGGCTTTCCTCAGCAGTGGATCGCACATGTCCATCAGGTGATTGAGCTGACAACAGAATTTGAGTGATCTCCATTGCCATCTTTCCTGGAAAGCTAACAAATGATGATAATGCAAAAATGAACATTTTATCCCAAAAAATACAATATGAAATAAAATATCAGATTCTCTAAAGATATGATTTAATAAGAAGAAGAAGAAGAAGAAGAAGAAGATGATGATGATGATGATGATGATGATGAGAATTAGACGCAGCTTGTCTGAACAGACAAGTTTCAGAAATAGGAAAGGCATGATGGGGTTGCAGAACCAGGAATAAATACAGCGACACAATGATGGGAGGCTTTCTCATCCTTTGCAGTCAGTTACTGATGAAGATCCCTACAGCTAAAGGTTCCCAGGCAATGAGCCGCTGGCAATCGCTGATTTTGCAGCATGGAGCTTTAATACATTTATGTATTCTACCAGTACGAGAGCCTCCCAAAGGTTAGTTTTGGATATTAATCATCTCCACTGGCACCCAACACAATATGAGATCAAACTTATTCAGTGGTCAGCAAATATATAGTCTTGGCAAATAATCTGACATTGAAGAGGGGATGCAAGACTGTAGCTTAATCCCAATGTAGACTGGTTCATTACTTCATATTCTCCAATCCCAACAATGTGATCAAGTTATCAAGATAGTATGAATTTAACGTTATTTATCATCCAATTCCAACAATGTGATCAAGTTATCAAGATTTAACGTTATTTATCATGTTTCAAACAAACACTTTCCATATGGCAACCAATAATATGGATCAGTTTATCATGTTTCAATGGAATGGTAATAGCCAAAAGGAATGAATGCATCACTTCCCAAAAGATGCGACTGCAGTTGGTCCAATCACGGATTAGCAAGTTGGATAAAAACTTTAAGCACAATTTACTAGTGGCAAGATCCAACATCAGCATTTCATATTCACCCTTCCTTGAATTATCATCCACTAATCCACAACTTCTATCTTTTAACAAAAAGAAAAAAGAGGGCATCTAGAATATATTGACTTTCGCAGACGTCTTATAAGATCCACAAGCATTAGGCTCCACAAGATGCTGCAACAAGTGTCACATTCATGTACGACGCCGCAACAAGTGTCCCATCTACATAAAATGGCACTGAAACAAGGGTCACATCCACACAACACTAACTCACATAGCAGCATAGGTGGTAAAGGTGAGTTAGGGACATCTCTTGGGACACGTATGCCTCACCTGGACACAGGGCAAGGTCCCCGTCCCTCATTCCCAGTAATCCCAGGAACATTTGATCATAACATCTATCCTCACTAGGGACCTTCCATATTAAACCATCATCAGATTTTTCAACTTTGACAAGCAGACAACAATTGAGTTATTTTCAGTAACCACATTGTGTTGGTTAACGGGCCAAAAAATGAATTCTTAGATATCATTAATTTCCAGGTTTCTTCTAGCTATCCTATTTATTTATTGCTAATTCTTCTATTTTCTTGGCATATTTAGGTTTTTTGCATCTTTTTTGTCAAACACTTATGTTATGAGACTATTTACTGTGATGTTGTTGGATTTAAGACTTGAGTTTTTTCGAGTCAAATACAGCATAAAAAGCTCATAATCAGATGATGTGTGCGCATCTGTGCAAATGTAGATATTTATAATCTGACTATTGTATAACAAGAAAAAAAATAGAAAAAGTGAGCGAAGACCAGACTTATATGATTTTTTATTCCTGAAAACTCTTATCACAATGTGCGCCATAGCATCAACTGTACAGATGTCAGACATGCGGCGTATATGGCATATAATCCAGTCGCATCAGGAAGTTATCATATCTCGCAATCTAAACAGTGCAGGAATGCATGAAAGAAACCCATTTGGAAGCACATGCGTGCATTCAACACTAGCAATTCGAAAAACCGAGATTCATAAACCCTACGGAAAGCCGGTGAAAAGAACAGCAAATCGAACCGATGCAATCATTCAAAAAAGGAAACATCAAACCAAAAAACGAACGAAGAGAACCACGCAAGATGCCCTGCAAACAAAAAGAAGTGGAAAAACCCTAGAAAGGGAGAATAGCGATATACAGATGACAAGAACAACTCAGATCTGCTGGAAAACGAACGGAAACGGTACCTACAGATTCCGATGAAATCGGGAAGAAAGAATCTTCGAAATCACACCCCTTTTTTCCTCCAATCCAAGAAGAAGATTCAAAACTTCAGACCTTCAAAAAACCCTAAATCCGACTTCTCGCTCTCTCCTGCCAGTAACCGTCCTTCCTCCGAGTTGGAGATTTGAACTTGGATAAAAGAGTAGGTTTTGTTTCCTAGTTCCTACCCTTTTAGACTCTCTATCGCATCTCTTCTCCGTCGCCGCGATATTTTTATATGTGTTTATTTCGAATCGGTGGAAAAAGCGGGAGGATGGCGATGCCAAAACCTCTCCTGGAACCCTAATTTATTTTTCAAAATAATGCTCTTTCCCATTCGCAGGACCACTGAACTCATTCGTGTCCCGCTCTTCGCCCATCATCTAACCCTTCAATATCGTACATCTGCTTCTATAACATCCTACGAAAGGCTAAGATTTTATTACAAATTACTACTCGTTCGTGGCCTATTATGCTGTGATTTTGTCTTTCATGTGGATGTTGTTGTTTCTTCGCGGGATCGTTTACCGTTTTATGGGCTTGTTTGGGATTAAATGGTATGTCAATGAAGTGAGAATTTTCTTTTCTAATAATTAGTTTTTATTTTCCAATATTTAGGGGCAGTTAGCAGTTTAGAATAGTGAAATGGGATAGGAATCGGATGCGGAGATTTTATGAAAAAAGTGTTATTTTATATACGGATCGGCAAAATTAATTGGGAATTGGAAATAATATCAAAAATTGAAAGAAGTAGATTATTGGAATTTTTGGGGTGATTTGTAAATACACCCACTTAGTTTGACCATAGCTACAAATATATCTATATAGTTTTAGAAATTACAAATTACTACACATAATTTTACCATAATACAAATATGCTCACGTCGTTATAACACTGTTATAGTACCATTACAGCGTAGGTATATTTGTAAGGTTTGAAAACTATGTAGGTATATTTACAATTTTAAAAATTAAATATATTTAGTTTTCTCAAATATATTTACATAGTTTTTAAATATTTACAAATATACTTACACCGTGACAATACAGTAACGACGTCATAACAACGTAGGTATATTTGCAATTATGATCAAATTATGTAAGGTTAATTTACAATTTCTAAAAGTATATGGGTATATTTGCAATTATGATCAAACTATATAAATATATTTACAAATTACCAAATTTTCTATTAATAAAAAATTTCTTCGCATTTTCACTTAGTCAACAACCTTACTTTTGAATTTTTAAAACTATTTTATTGTCAATATAATTTTTATTTTTAATACATAATAATATCTGCTTATCCAATCTCCTTACCACATCTCATTCTCCTCCTAATATTTTCTAACCCCATTATGAATGCCCCAATTAGTCATGGGAAACTAATCCTGTACACCCGGGCGCACTTAGTTTTGATGCACTCAGGTGCAAATATCCATTTTTTATATATATTTTTTAAAATTTTTAATAAAATTGTTAATCTATATGTATTTATCATGTACAAATGCCACTTATTTTTAAAAATCGAAAATAAATATCTAAAAATATCTAAAAATAGAAAATGAATACATATGTTAAATACACTTAGATTAATAGTTGTGTAAAAAAAATTTAAAATTAATATTAAAAATAAATATTTGCACTCAAATGCACCAAAGCTAAGTGCGCCGTGCGCATAGAATCAAAATCCTTGGTCATTAAGCACTACGAAAGGTCGAGCCCGGAGGCCCGGAGAGCATTTCATTCAGATAGTCCGTCGACTACCGTCGTCTTTCTCGGAAGTATAGTAAACCAGTAAACTACACGTGCGTACGTTTGGTTGGAAGGGGAATGGAGAGAGAGGATGGTTTGGTTGGAGCAGGCGCTCGGGAGTTTCTGCCAAGGGAGCGAATCCAACCGTCCATTCACATTACGTAAAATCTACGCCAATGTCTCCATCGGATGGCTAGGATAGTTTCGAACAAGTCATACGAAGACTGTACTAGCAGATGCATTTATGATGGTAAGAAAGATCAATGGTTTAGATTTCATATATGCGGGACCCGCACTGGGGTGTTGAGTGTTGACTGTTTAAACATGAGCGGCACATAAAATGCGATTGCAGCGCAGGAGTATGCTCAAGCAGCATGCATGCCCCATTCCCCAAAATGTGGCACACGTGGGATTCTATTCATATGGTCCGGCCACGTGTGACATAAATGTCTTTGATTTTCAAATTGCTAGGGAACTTGTAACTAACTGCCGTCACCATGTCAGATTTACAACTATTACAGGCCAATAATTATTACAATTTAAAGGTTGGATTAGAAACGTTAATTAATAAATGAAAATTATCATGCCATGTGAATTTTACTAAAGTAGGCTGTTAAGATGTTCGCCTTTGTTAACATAAATCAATTATTTTGATAAAAAAAAATAATAGTTAAAAATAATAATAAACAAATGAATATATGACATGTTTTGATGTGGTTAAAACTTTCATAACTAAAAACTTTTTCATCAAGCATTTGCCTTAGTGGTGTAACATTAGCCTTGATGCAGTGGGCATGTCGGTTCAACACCCAACGGAAGCAATTTCTAGGGGTGCAACTTG
Source organism: Annona cherimola (assembly GCA_030490835.1). Lineage (NCBI taxonomy): Eukaryota > Viridiplantae > Streptophyta > Magnoliopsida > Magnoliales > Annonaceae > Annona > Annona cherimola. Next base: position 8,449,878 of record CM059977.1, on the reverse strand, counting down.
GTCCGAGTAGGGGGCGAATCTACTCTTACCCTATTTTGAAAAGCATCTACCCTACTCAATTTTAAGTCAAGTTGATTCGAAACATACCCTATCCTCTTTTCTTAAGGTCAGGTCGGTTCCGTTTCTGGTTCTAAATTAGTTCCACTAAAAATTGTCAAAGCATGTTACTAAAATCTGTTTGCAAGGCTGGATATTTGGATAGTTAAAAAATCAGGAATAAACAATCTACCAAATCAATTCCAACATTTGCAAGAAATTTATATCAAACAAATGCATTTAACTGTTCAAACATCAAGCCATACCAAGCAATTAACATATACCACAAATTCACCCTTTACAACTTTTAACAAAAAATCAATTAAACAAGGGTAAATCGAGGCAAATTTGAGGACTTACCCAAGGCAAATTTGAAATCGACGAAAAAGCAGCTTTGAGGACCCATTCGAAGCATATTTGAAACCAAGCACCCCTAACTAGAACGATGTGGGGCTATGGACATGTAAGATAGGGATTTGGGACTAAAAGAGTTGAGAGTGTCGAAAGCGAGATAAGCTAGAGGGAAAGAACTATAGAGAGGAAGAGGGGCTAGAGGGGACAAGAGAGTTAAAGTGGAGAGGGTTGGAGGAGAGAGGAGCATTGATTGTCTCCTTCATCAATCTCGATCACAGCCCCTAAGGCCAACATGGCGTGCTTGGCGATAGCCACATGGATAACGAGGTAATTGGAGGTTTGGATATCCATGGACAAAGTTGTTCATGATGCCCATGCCGATGTCAAAGTGCGCCTGCTTCAGCACCTTGGGGAGAGGAACACTAGAAGGGAGAAAGCGGCGAGGGGAGAGGAGAGTGGGAACCAGGGATGAGTGCAATAAGCAATGGCTACCAGCTACGGTTAAGGCAATCGTGGACGACTATTAGGGTTTTTAAGAATTGGAGAAGAAAATCGTGAGAAAGGGAAAATGAACATTGTGAGAGGCAGCCGCCAATTTCGAGAAAAGAAAATGACTGAGAGAGGGAAGTTTCGTCACTTATCAATCGTATTAGTTTGCTTATCGGATATGTAATAGTATAATATATGTGATATTATATATTTTATGATTAATATGAAATCCGAATCGGTTACGGGTACCCAACCCTACTTGAATTTCAAAGGGTATTTTATATCTTGAACTAACCCGACCATTTAGGTAAGTATGTGAGAATCGAATCTACCTTATTTAGGGTACTTGCGAGTCAACGAGCGAGTACCCAGACCGAGTTGCGCCCTTAGCAATTTCAAGTGGTTTAATAGTGGCATTATTCTTCACAAATTTTTGTGAAAGCGTCCACTAGATGAGATATTAGGAAATACCGTTAGGAAAAAAGTAATATATTTGTAGAATATTATTAAGAAATTGAAAGAGTATATCAGGGCATTATTGTAATATCGGTTGAAATGATATAATAGATGAATACGCATAAAAAAACTTTTCAATAAAAAATATTTTTACTCTCCATAACTATCTTATTTTTTTACCAATTTTCTCATTTTCTTATACAACTACCGTATTTTTAATTATTTCTATACAATTACTCATATAATTAATCTATCTATTTTAATCTTATTTTCTTTACTCATCATTATTATTCAAATCATATCGCATCATTTTTTCATTCCAAAAATTTTTACATCAAAAACTTTTCATTGAAAGATTTTATGACTTTCCAAATGCACCCATAATTTCTAAATGCTAAGGCAAATAGCTAGAATTAATAAGAATGAAGAGAATAAAATTCCACCCTCTTTAGGATAGGGGAAATTCAAAAAAAAAAAAAAATCATCTATGATAAGAGAAGCTCATTTCCATCTTTATAAAAGATAATATAACAAACTTCACTTAATGTAACTAATTTTTAATAATGGTAATTATTCAACTTAGATGACTAAGCACTTGACAACAATGTACTTCAAGGGATAATGAGTTTAATGCCTCTCATTCACACTACTTTATAGACGCCATGTCAGTTGCCTGGCATCCAAGTGATTACTTTTGAATACATATAGTACATATTTGGTTGCATTAGTATATTTTGACAATAATTAATTATTTAATTACAAATAATTGATTACTTTTGAGCAGTTGTATTGGATTAAATATAGCATTTTTATATTAAATGTAACCAAACGGATATTTAAAGTAGTCACTAAAATTTAGCTTCAAATAATAATAAAATTTTTGGATGCAATTAACATATGGTTTGGTTGTATTTGATGGAATGTAGCCAAAATGTTTGATTGTATTTCATCAAATGTAGTCAAATTAAAATTTCAGCTACAAAATGTTAGCCGCGCATACTGCATTTTTTAGTGGATTAAAAAATAAATTAAAAATCGAACATGTTAATGTTAATATTTGTTTAGATGGTTTGAACGGAATAATGGAACCTCAAATCCTCGCCTTATTTCCGTGAGTGTTATTATTTTCATTCATTTTGTCTGATGTTTAAGTAGGCCAAATTTGAAAAATGCATAACAAAAGGATGTTCATCATGGTTACAACCTGGATTTATAAAATTGAACCGTTTTCAGTGCACATTATATTAATGAATGGATTAAATAATATCTAATATCTAATATCGCGCCAACAATTCGCGCGCATTAATTCATGCCAAGTTGCAAACTGTTGAGAACTCGGTCTAATCCTTCAATAGTGGGAAAACCGTTTCCAAGATGTGATCCGCAAGAGCTTTGTATGCTGCTTGCGTGGGATGGATGCAATCCCAAAATAGAAACTTAGAAGCATCAGGACATGTTTTTGAGAAACCATTGCAGGTGGCGGCCATCTCCATGAAACCTGTGCCGCAGCACCCATGATTTGTCACTTCCAAGCCTACAAAATAAATTTCATGTCAAACAAATTAATATTTCAGGTTTCATCTTTAAAAATCTATGAATTGGGAGGAATTAAGGATCGTCGGATGTCTACCTATTGTTTGGTTAACTTATTAGGGCAATATAGTTCGATACTTACTTTAATCATGGAGAATTCATGCTTACCCTTGATTATTAATTTGAAAATATATTTTTTGATTTAAGATATTCATTATATTTATTCATATGTATTTATTTATGATTTCAAATATTACAAGCATAACAAATTTTTATATGAGAAATGATTTTGTTAGTCCGGATTAAATAATAATGGGATAAAAATTTCATATAATTTTTTTACTTTTTTACAAACTCGTTAATCTAAGTGTATTTAATATGTAAATTAAGTTTTATTATTTTTGAAGACATGTACATATTTTTTTAAAAAAATTTGAACATAAAATTATTTTTGTATTTTTAACCATTAAAAATGATGAATTTTAATTTATATATTAAATACATTTAAATTAATAAGTTCATAAATTTTTTAAAAATAAATCTATTAGCTTGAGCTAAGTAAGTCAGTACTCAACCCAGTCTAATAGAATCATGCATATTTTTATATATTATGCTTACACGGTACATTTTTCAAAAATTACATTAATCATATATTCCTTCTTAAAAGTGTTATTCTTTAAAAAATACAAGTTTCCAATTAAAATTTTTTTTAGGAGAATCATAACACAAGATGCGTTAACCATGATAGATAAATACAAATATATTTTAAGATTAAAAGACATAAGGCTAAGCAAATCATTACCAAATTAAGAACTAAGGAAATCAATTCGATTTGTGCTCAATTGGAGGTCAAATCGAGAGGCTGATCCATACATAGTGAGTTCGCAATAATCATACTGATATTGACGTCATCATTTTATGTACAAATATACGTAAATAATGAAAGTAATTCAATTAACATATCTAAGGTGTGTTTGTTTAGGGCAAAAAAGTATCAACTAAAACTTTTCAATCTAAAACTTTTCACTCTCCATAATTATTCTATTTTTTAATTATTTTTTCACATTTTTCTATACAAACTACCCTACTTTTCAATCATTTCTACACAACTACCCATACAACTAACCTATCTATTTTAACTTTATTCTTTTTACTCCTCATCATTACTCCTATTATATCATATCCATTTCTATTGATTTGACAACTTCTACTCCAAAAACTTTTCATCAAAAGTTTTACCTCCAACCAAACACACCCCTAGATTCTTCTAATCGATGTATATTAAAAACAATGAAATTTCTTACCAACTTCATGAGGATGCGAGATGGTGTACATCAGTGGGTTGAATATGTCGACGTAGAGGATTTGGGCCGCCGGAAATGAAGATTGCATGGTGTGGATGAGGCCTTGGAGCTTGAAATTGTAGGCCACGGCGTCTTGGTTTTCTTTGTCGATGCACTGCGGTGGCGACGAAGTGAAGCTTGATTCGATGTTGTTGGCCAGCATTTGTAAAGGTAGGCAGCCAATCGGTGGGAGACTAGCTATGGTTATCTTTCTTCCTCCAAGTTTGTAAATTTTCTGAAATGGAAGATTTAGTATAGAAAAGGGATTAATAAATCGTCCTCTTTTAAATAAAGAAAAGTGATCCTATTAACTAGCTTACATAAAAAAAATTATTTACAATATTTTTTTATTTTTTCTTCATATACTTATTTATTTAAGTATATTTAACATATAAACTAAGTTTTAGCATTTTTAGATATATTTGAGATTTTTAAAGATAAAGATATTTTAATGCATATATATATCCATGCATATTTGTATGCAATATATATATAGATGTTTAAAAATTTCAAAAATATATATGCATATACAAAAAAGGGTAAATTTTGGTTTATATGTTAAATACACTTAGATAAACAAATGTATAAAAAATAAAAAATATTGTAAATAAATTTTTTAAAGTATACTAAGCAAGACATTTGTTTAGTTTGGACTAATAAGATCATTCGTTTTAAATAAAAAAGATTAGATTTCTTTATGTGGAGTTTTGAAAGAGCTCTAATAAAAGAAAGAAAAACCATTTGAAGATATGCTTTAAATAAAATTAATAAATATGTAAATTTAAAAATGGAAAAGGCAGAATAAATGAATTAAAATATGCCTTATTTGTTTGGCTAAAAAAGTCACCTCACTTGGACGGTTAAGTAGTGGCTCACAGGGAGAAAATATTAATTTTGAGGCGAAACTATTTTATAGTTTTTAAATCTTAACTAAATACATGGATTTAATTACATGGCTCATGAACAGTTTTATGGAGATCTAATCGGTAAGAAGAATTATAAATTAAGATTAAAGGTTAGTTTCAAATATACTCATTATATTTGTCATTAATTACAAATATACCCACTAAGTTTGAAAACTTTCACATACACCCACTAAGTATAAGTGAAATTTCAAATATACCCATTATGACATTTATAAACGTTTAATAATTTTAAATTTTCAAAATAACCCTCATTAATCTAACATTTATTGTGATTTGTGTAATATCGAAACTGTTAAAATTCATTCTATCTAGCTTTTCTCTCACATTAGGTATATTTCCATTATATTATTTAACTACTATCATAGTTGAATGACTATTATTATTAAATAATAAGAGGCATTTTGGACATTTCATAAGATGAATAACGGCGATTTTTAATTATGCATGACGAAATTTGTATATTTGAAATTTCACTCATACTTGGCATATGTGAAAGTTTTCAAACGTAGTGAGTATAATTGTAGTTAAGGACAAATGTAGTGGGTATATTTGAAATTAACCATAAGATTAATGATATGCTTTTCTATACTGTTATTCTATTATTTAAACACAATTTTTTTTTTATTAGAAAGAAATGTGAACGGCTCAAAACGGTTAGACTATCAACGGTCATAATCTTGTCCTGTTTTTCCTCACTTTTTGTGAACCACCTTTTACATTCTTTCCATGTACGTGTAAGCTGTAAATGGAATTAAGGAGGGAATTGGGTCAAGATAATTAATTAGGTGGCCAACCTCACTTGAAGTGCGCCCAGATTATCTCTCTGTTATTGACTTCAGCAACCACAGTAAGCTTGGTTTGCCCTGATCGAAACGACGCCGTCTTGTTTTGTGCTCAAGTGGAGCAAGCTAGTTGGCTTTTTAAAGATTGCATGATTATATAGGCGCAATATTGGGGAAGCATGCAAGTCCAATGAGGATTCTCATGGTCAATTTTGATTTAAATAATGGAAAGTGGACAACTAAAGTTGGTAACATACGCATACATTTTAGGAAAAGGATGGGAAAATTTTGGCAATAACAGTGAAAGAGACTGAAAACAGTATGAAAAAATGTTATGTTTTTAATGATTAGTTTAATTCATATATATATATATATATAGTCTACCATAATAAACATTTTTCGTAATTTGGATTTGTATTTTTGGGAATTATCTTGTTTATATTTTAACTTTATTCACTTCAGAACAGAATAGACGTGAGCGTAGCCATTTCATGTGACCTCATCGATTGCATGCGTAATTGCACGTAATCGTGAGCTGGGAAGAGAGATAGGAAGACAGACCTGGACAAGATAATTGAGGTTATTGAGCAGGTAATCATGATACTGGGGCATGGTATACTCAACTTCCCTTGTTGGGACGTCATAATAGTTCCACAGGACGTCGTTTGTGCCAGCACTAATCACAAACACGGCATCATTCACCACCCGGCTCGCCTCCTCCAACCCCACTGCTCTCCCAATCCTCCCAACGCACTCCTCAAAATACTCAATCTGCTTCGACATCTTAACAACACTGTCAACGGCCGTCGTCATATCGTCGAAACCGGACCCCGCCGATGCGAAGCTTGCTCCGGTGACCAAGTCATTGTCAGCGACCATGGGGTCGAGGTAGGCCGGCAGGAGGTCTTTGAGCCCCAAGGACGACACTAGGAAGTCAGTGATCAGCTTTCCATTGGAGAACCTTCCTGTTGGGATGTGTCCTTCTAAGTCACGACCGTATGGCAGGTGGTCGCTGCGGAGCCAGGTGCCGATGTACTTGTTGTTGCCAGGATCGATGGTCGAGTCGCCGAACGCAAAAATGGCGGATATGTTGCCGCCGGAAACCGTGCTCGGAATCAGGAGAGAGACGGTGATGGTGGCTAGCAGCAGCATAATTTCCATTTTCTTTAGTTCGCCTGGTGTTCTTTGGTAGTTCGGTACCAATGCAATGCTGGCCCTTTTGTATCTCAGCTTGAGAAGAATTCGATATATAGTACTCTAGCCAAGTGAGGTAGATGATAAGCAGGTACGCAAACAATGCTAATGTTGCAATTAGTAAAACCAAACTGCTCAAATTAAGATTTTTTAGTCAAATGCTTCTAGTTAATGCACCGAACAATGTGTCTGCGTGCAAATATTCATATATATAGCTTGTGGTTGTTCAACTTCGACTATCCGATCGTCCATTTGCGTTAACTAGACATCAGACGTCATGCTCAATCGGGTCGTTTTAACTTCTTGGGCTAGACTTATGAGACTTTTCCCTTATTTTAGTAAGTAATAGACGAAGAGTTAGGTGATCCACATGTCCACCGCATCATTCTGCCACATTTCTGCAAACAACCCACTGGTGAATTTATGTAATAGGAACCGATTAGGTGGCCAAATTAAGGTTATGAGTGAGTCTTAATTTCTATATATTCAACGGAATCGGGATATGAAAATCAACGTGCGCTTGCAGCTGAAATAAATATGATCCCGAAGGCTGAAGTAGCACGAACAAAGATAATCAAAAGTTTTTTTTTTTTTTTCATTCCTACTTTGTTGCCACTTGCCGGCCTTAGTTGAGTTACAGTACAAAATGCTCCTAATTAAATCACTTAGTAACAAATAAAAGAGGGTTCTTTATTTTGAAGATATTTTGTTAAAGCATATAATCTATGTCAATACATAATGTAAACATCATTGCGGAGGTCTTTCTAGACTTTTTGATTTGGTAAGAGTTAGGAGAGCTATGATATATCAATTAAAAGCATTTTTTGAGTCTGTTGACGTAATAACCCGGTTGAGCACGTTTTCAATATTAAAATCTGCCATTCGCGTATGAATCTGAGCATTTGAAGTTTTACATGATTTTATTTATTATTTATAGTAAATTATACATTTTACTATTTTTGATAAACATGCATAGTAGGTTTTTTTTTTCACAATTCTACTTGCGCATGGCCGGCAGCGTCAGATTTCTTTCTTCTTTTATATAAAGTCGTAATTACTCTTATTATTAGACAATTACCTTAATTATATTCCAAAGATTTTTGTTAAATTTGTATTTGAATTTAGGTGCTGAAACTTAGTCATCAATTTTGAAAGCGTAGTATTACATTAGCCTTGTTATCACGCTTTTCTTACTGCGTCAACACATATTTCATGCAACATACGAGATGACTAGAAATTCGGCAATCTACCATCCCTCGTTGTTTCCAAGTTGCAAAGCCATTCTACGCCCAAGTCCTGGTTGCTGCCATTTGTTGCTGTTGCAGCATGCATGTAGCCAACAAACTGCGACCATTATGTTGCAATCTTCACAAGTCTTCTTAGAACTATTCCAATTCCACGCTCTGTCACTCACTTTGCGAAGGAGAAATCTGCTGAATGCACGTCGATTTCATGTTGATCCGTCGTCCCAAGAGGTCTTACATATTCTTCCATTTCTCTCTCTTGCTCAGCCATGCTCCAGTGTCCATTGTGGTGGTGGGTTGAGCCTTCCATCTTGTGGGTCGACGGGGATTGGGATCCTTCAGCATCGGACCGCTCGTTGTCGGAGTGGTAGTACCGGCTGTCGACCTCACTCCGGTAATGGCGTAGGAGATGAACAGGTGAGAACCCTGGTGAGGGTGTCATTGTTCTGCTCGGCGACAATGGGATCATTGGGGTGGATGTTCCGGACCGGTTGCCGCGGTTCTGTTTTACACGCTTTCTAGCATTGTGGTGCCAATTCCTTAGAGCTGCAGCCACTCTGTCATTGAAGATGGTGGATTTCATGTTTGTGCCCATCTGTTAAGAATATGATCATGTGAGATTGCGATGGTCCAATTAAAATTGAGGACCGATCTTTTCAGACCGGTCGGAAATCCGGTGATTTCCGACCGGTCCAAAAATTTATTATTTTTAATTTTTTTTTGAAAAATAATTTTATAAACTTGTTAATCTAGTTATATTTAATTTATAAACCAAGTTTTATCATTTTTAGATATGTATATATATTTATTTTGGATTTTTAAAAACAGGGGTATTTAAGTCATTTTAAATATTCTTAAAATGACTTAAATACCCCTGTTTTTAAAAATCCAAAATAAATATATAGATATATTCAAAAATGATAAAACTTGATTTATAAAATAAATATAACTAGATTAACAAGTTTATAAAATTATTTTTCAAAAAAAAATAAAAAATAAAATATTTTTGGACCGGTCAGAAATCCGACCGGTCTGAAAAGATCATGCGTCATTAAAATTGTAATGGAGAACTGCTAATCATGGACAAAATAATTCAAATTACGCGATTGTTGCATTGGTTATTAGTCGTTACCTGTGTGACTAGTGCATAAAGAGGAAGTGTCACATAGCTGCATAGTATTTGTATGAGGACTCTGATACATGAAAAGCAAGTTGGTTGGGTGTTAGAGAAGATGGAAATGACTTGGGGTTGAGAATACAGGCAGAATCAGAACCAACTCACCCCATTGATATTCTTATGATCACATCTTCCAGACGCTCGTGAAAGCAAGATCGCATCCCAAATTCATACTGCCAATGGAGAGGGGGAAAAAAAAGTTAGGGGAGAGGAACAGGGCCACGTTCAATTCTTTCATCTAATGTCATTCATTAGACGCTGAAAGATTGAATTGACTTTTCTACTCACCCAAGTCCATGCGAAGAAGGCCAGCTGAAACGCATTCTGCAAGATTCAAATCATGGAGAGAGAAGAATATCAGTAATGACTGAACTAAATCTCAATTCCCAGATCCAACGAAAGCATGGCAATAGAAGGTGTGGTGAGGGAATGGATACCTGAAACAGAACGAAGTGGATAAGGAAGAGCAGAAGGCCAGGGCGTTTGAACCAGAAATGGTTATCAGCAGGTTGGACGACAGGGACACCCTTCACCACGTCTCCTCGGTCTAGAATTTCCAGCCCCATTTTGGTGATGATCACTTGAAGCTTCGTCCCCACCAAGAGACTGATCTGCAGCCATACAAGAATTAGGCCTGCCACGTCAAACAGCTGTTGATGCTAGCTAGTACGGAAATCATAAATGCAAGCGATACAAATAGCGACCTCCCAAATGCTCCATTGGGTAGTTTTAGCTGGGATTATTCAGCGATTTTCCACCTTGTGAAAGGACTGGATAGCCTTAAAGCATATGGAAGGCCACTTTCCAATTGGTGCTTGTGTGAATAATTTTTTTTTTTTTTTTTTATAAAGAAAAAAATATCTTATAGAAACGTGTCTGAGATTTTCTTACAACTAAAGGAACGAAAGGCAGCCAGAAGTAAGAATACGATCCTGCAAAAAAAAAAAAAAAAAAAAAAGTGAATGAGTTCTGTTTAGGATTGCATGGTTCATCGGAAGGGGAAGAATCGCCTTCTGATTTTTCGTAGATAAATTAAGTTTTTCCATCACCAACTGCTTTTTTTTCTTTTCCGGATTTAAAAAAAAAAAAAAAAAACTTTAAAGATGTCTTTCCGACATAGAACGGTGTAAATCAATTTTAAATTTAAAACGGTGTACTGTGCAAATACCCAAACAAGAAGGTCTAGTTTGCAGTTAAACAAAGTCAATACAGTTAATGGGTGTATTTTGCAAAAATCCATTAGAATATATTTATTTTTATAAAACCTCCTTCCTGGTGGTTCTTTCCTTCACTTTTGGTAAATCAGTCAGGATTCACAGATTCAGTAGGCATGTTAAGCCTCAAGGGCCTCAAGAAAGACCAAAATGCAAAGAGGGAAACTAGACCCAACTTGAGATGATTGAAGTTGGATTATAGCCTATTGATGACCGACCAATAAAAAGCCGAGGCTACTAACCATGTGTATTACTCATCAGGAAGAGGACTGCGAAGAACCAAATTGCAGGGCTGCAAAACATCACACAGGTGACAGGTATCAATCAGTTATTAATCCCGAGATCGATAGCTTCAATGACTTGATTGGGTGTTAGATAGATATTGCTATTTACAGTGCGTTCACCTGATTCCCACCACGACTTTGAAATCCTCTTCAAGAGATCTTTTGATATATTTCTGGAAATCGAATTTGGTTGAACTCCGGGGAGCCAAATGGGCCTGAAATCGGAGTTATGCTGTGAATATTTGAGAGATAATTCAAAATGTTCAAGTGCACCTAGTTTTGGTACACCAGGTGTAACACATAATTTATTTTTATTTTAAATTTTTTTTAATATATTTATGTGGGTCAAACTGTCCAAGCATTAAAAATGAGTTTTAAAATTCAAAATAAAGTATTTAAAAATATAAAAATATATAAAAACTATATATAAGATATTCTTGCTTGGGCCCACATATGAAAATTTAAACAAAATTTTAAAAAAGGAGTTATTATGAATCATTTGCACTCAAGTTAAGTGCACTTGGATGTACCAAATTAGGGTCCGAGAATACGTCGGCTTTTAACAAAATGAGGACTGCGATCAATTCACTTTTTTATGGGAACAGAAAATTACCATGATAAATCCATGTCTCAGGGTTAAGTAATCCACCTCGGGAACAGATCTCACGAATTGTCTGAAGAAACAGACCTGTAAGGAATTATCTAACCCAGTTAGCAATTGATGGCATATCATAACAATGGAGGAACAAACATGCATGCAATGATGATTCTGGATGTCAATACCAACAATATTAGCAATTCGATAATTGCTGAAAGTGATAGCTGACAAGGAAATATAAGAACCCAAATTCAAGAATTTGAATGTGAGTACGACGTGCTCTGCCTCTTGGAAACGATCTTGCTTGGTAGGAGAGAAAGATGAAAGATGCACCAGAAATGTGAAATTAATATAGTTTTCATGTTATATGCACTTGCGTTGTTTGTAAGAGAGAGAGAGATTGAGATTTTCTTGATGGGTGATAAAGCTTGACTTGTACCCAATGCACAATTCAGCGCGATGTTACAGGTATACATTGCTCGCAGCACAAAAAACAAAAGGAAAAATTGAAAATAAATAAATAAATTATATTGATGGGTGAAGCTTGACTTGTACCCAATGACTGTATTTACAACGACGGAACATGTTTAGCTCACGAAATTCAATCATATTTTCCATCGTCATCTACACCATCGTAATTTAGTTGACTTGCAAGGCTTAGCAAAATTCTGCACCGATGTCAAAAAGAAATCACCATCGACATCTCATGTGTTTTGCACCTAAATTCGGGAAGAAATTGTTGTTTTGATACTTACGATCCAAAGGAGAACTGGCGATCTGCTCCACAAGGTCAAGTGCCGTCGACCAAAAGATGTTTCCCTTGCAAATCTAAACCTCTCCGGATCTGTTAGCACCATGAATTTTGCATATTACATAAGATAAGAAAGAAAATGTATGAATATGATTGGCGTAGTATAATAAAAGAATCCAAGAACCCAAAATTGGTCATGCACTATAATTCGAGACCGAACGGGACTTCCAGTTCGAGCAGTCCAACTAGGTATCGGCCGTGGTCAATCCACTCAAACCGACTGGAGCAATCTAACTAGTTTAGGTGTTTAAAAAATAAAATTACATCTTTTTCAGTTTATTTAATGATGTTAATTTTTCATTTAATATGTTATATTTATATTTAGTTAATATAGCTTTTACACTTAGTTAAAAAGATTTTATTAATTGTTTCTGCTTGTTTTGGTCATTAAAGTAACAGATACAAGTTTTAACAGATAGCTTAGGAGTTATAAATATCAAATTTACTAATATTTAAATAATTTAGAATACTTAAATATTTATGACATTATAAATATATAATGCTGATTTCACCAATTCAAATTGGTTCGATTAACCGGTTAAACTAATGTCTTCACCAAGTTGTTTACTAGTCTGGTTATGATAAAATTGGTTTGAGATGACACTCAAAATAAAAATCATAGTGAGCAATTAATTTCATTCACACTTAGTAAATGGGTAGTTAAAAGTCAACGCGCGCATGGGCAAATAAACGGCTAACAAATCAGTATTTTATGTAGTTTGATTACCATGCGAAAACTCGTACTCGACGGTCTTGGTTTTTCCTTCCCACACTTTCCACTTCTTCATCTGCAATTCAGGAAAACACCCCAAAAGCTCAAACTCACAAACCGAGAGTTTCAACTCATTGTATAACTTAGAAATTAAGCTGGATTGCTTAATTAATTACCTTGAGCCGGCCTAAAGCCAAGGTGATAATGCAGTAAAGCACATGAAAAACCGCCAAGACAAAGATGAATATGTGGAGCTGATGGATACCGTAGTTAGACACAAAAGGAACCTTCCCCTGCCATAAGAATGGAACATCTTCAGCATTTAGAGCCCCACAAATTCCACTAGAAAAAATTAAAACAAGCGCTTCATGCAACTCAAAAATTATTTATAATTCTAGCCTTTTGTCCACAAATTAGGCTTAAGAAAAAACCTCTTAGTAATTGTAATAAACAGCATAATAATGTTTTGGCCACAGAATTGCACAGCAATTGGTTTTTTTTTTTTTTTCCAAACCAATGTTAAAAATTATGTAAATATTTATTTAAAGATATTTTTTGATTTTTTATCTTACAACCCAACTTGTCCTCAATACATATTTTTTCAATTTTTACACAATGGGTATAAATTTAATAATATAATTATAGAAGACATTACTCTTGAGATAAGAGACAAAGCTCCTCATATCAAGATTGAATCCCACACACAAGACAGAGAATTGACTACTTATTTAAAAATGTTTAATTCTACGTTTTACAGTTTTTTTACTTTATGTTTTACTTCTTTAAATATAATCTAAAGTATCTGCATGGGCTCAAGGATTATTTAACGACAAAGGGCATGTTTGTCCGGACTCCCCGGATTAATTAGAAGTGGGCATTAATAATTATACCCATTGTGAGACAGGAACTTTGAAAAATAATATTTTGGGAAGTGTTTATCTTTCATTTATTGGAGAAGTTTGAATATATTACATTTGTGTTAGGAGGATAGTCTTTTATTGTCTGGGTAAAAATCCGTCAAGTAAAATAGTTAAAATGTACTTTTGGATGAATTGTAAATATAAAAATAAAAAGTATTTTCAATGAATAATATTTTAAAAAATTAAAATTTTTATTTGTTTCTAAAAAAAAAAGTAATGATGAAGGAAGATATTTTAAATTACCGAAAAAGGACATCTTCAATCCTTCACCAAGACAGTTAAATATTTTATGAAAAAATAGCTAGGAAAATATTTCTTTTCCCTTCGAACCTAACTAAAGAGCTTCTAATTTAAAATAATTTCCTCTTTGATTAAATGACTGGCCGATATCATTAGCTAGCTAGCTTAATGCTTTCTCCAAACGCACATATCCAAAGCACCAACAATTTTTAAATGTTAGCCAGGACGAACAGTAAAATCTACTATTTTCTGCGAACTTGATGTCCTGACAATATTAATTATAGATGTTCATAAAAAAATATTGACTATAAATGTTGAATCACGTCCGGGGCCACAAATCATGAAATTAGTCAGATACGAATAGAGAAAGGCCTGATATTGCAAATGCATACAGACAAGTGATCCCGCGTTTTTCTTTTGTTCCAAGGCTACGCATTGCAAGAGTCAAACTATTAAGCTGGAAAATGAAAAATATATGCCGTGTGCTTTACGTATTATTTATTGGAAAACTAATACTTCTTTATAGGCTTCAAAAAAAAAGGAAGAATATAGCATGTCATATCTAGGAACATTTGACTCTTGCCCACATAGTATTTATCTCGACTCAGATGCATCAAAATAGTAAGCGTCAGATTATTAAAGTTGGGTGATGTAACCCAAATATGTTTATGTTCAATAATTAAACAAAGATGGCTGCTATTTTTAGGATGACAGCTATGATTTTCTGGTAACTGGTACACGTACCTTCAGGGGCTGATTGTGGCAATTATTCTCTAATATTGATGACGAAAAAGTATATATTTAACCTAGTTGCCTTAACTAAGATTAGTTTTAACCTTCCTGTAATTTCTCTGATGTGTTTGAATAGTGGAAAGGGAAGAGGGAAAAAATTTGAAAAAATGTATATATGTGCCATGCAAAGAAAGATGTGGGGGGGACATTAAATAGAAGGCTTTTTTTTTAGATTAACATTTTAATATTAAATAGAATGTTGGTAGGGAACTAATTGGTGATTCATTTCAAACCTATCCGTTAATTCATAGATACATTACGGATTCATGAAATTGACTAGGAAGCTAAGAGTGTGTTTAAGAAGTGATAATTTTTTTTAATGAAAAAAATTTAAAAATTTAATGTAAAAGTTGTTAAAATGAAAGAAAATAATATGATATGATAGAGGTAATGATGAGGAATAAAGAAAATAAAATTAAAATATATACATTAATGTCATGATGCTTTTGACATCGTGGTTTGCAACTTTGCCTTGCATTGCAGGAAATGCAGTTCGATTCTTCTCGCACGTAGTTGATGTGTGGAAGTTATTTGTTTCCCACAATATATAGGTATTTGTAAATAGTTGTGTAGAAATGATTGAAAATTAGTATAATTTGTATAAGAAAATATAAATAATTAATTAAAAATTAATTAGTTGTGAAGAGTAAAAAGTTTTAGATTGAAAATTTTTATATAAAAAGATTTTATTTAAAATCAAAGCACCCTAATATGCAAAAAGAGGTTTTCCAAGACTCCACAGGGACTAAAACGTAAAATCCGCTGCGCGTTTTTACCATTTGGGCACCCCACATGAGCTTTCCCAGAAAACGCGGAACACATGCCAGCGTGGCGTAGATCCATCCCCTCCACGGTTAGATCCGTGGGCTCCATCGAACAGGAAAGGGAAAACACCCACTATTGTTTCTGGAGAAGCCAATAAAACCAACGATCCGGATCAATGAATTATGATCCAGAAATTTACCCCCATCTGTCAAAAGTCATCCAACAAAAGCTTTAAAAAATGACAATGGAAGTAGGAAAACGACCCCTCACCTCCCCGCATTTGTCACCATGGGCAGCAGCCAGAGAGCGGCGAGCACCACTATTGTAAGTGGATGAGAGTTGCTCCCACAGATGCCTACTTCCATTTCTGTCTTGCATATCACCTGAATCCATATGAGCAGCCGGTGAGGTTGTGGTCGCGGTCGCATGTTCCTTCTTCTTGCAGGGATGCCATGTGTCTCCCACGCTAGCAGGTATGCATATCTTTGAAATTTGATCTTGTCCAATCGTCAGTAGCAAGGATATAAATCCCAGCAGCATCAGCTCTAGACACATGAAAAGAAAAACAAAAAAATATCAAGTACTCAAGCAGAGAGAGAGAGAGAGAGAGAGAGAGAGAGAGAAGCTTTTGGCAAGCATATGTACCGGCTTTGATCTTTTCCAGTGATTCATACAAGGCACGTTTATGACGCTTAGCCAACCACTGCATGCACGCACCAGAAATAAAGTTCAGTCAGCGAATGCAAAGAACAAGTAACCAGCTAGTCTTAGCTGATTCAGCGAAGGATCCCACAGCTTAATTTACCTGCCCGATGTGGTGCATGATCTGTTCGATGAATATAGAAATGACTACGAGAACAAAGCACACAACTGCCACCGCCCATGTTGGAGTCTCCTCTAGATTACGCGACGAACTGCTCGCCGCCATGGATCTATATATGATCAGCCAGCTGTGTAAAGACTCCAAAATATTTTATAAGATTTGGAAGGAATTAACTAATGGAAACACCCCCATGAACGAGGAAGAAGGGAATGAAATAGCAAGTGGAAGACCGTGTGATGAGAAAGAGGAGGAGACATGATGTAAGCTATGTTTGCAGGAATTGAAGGTGAGGTGGGGTTGCTTGTAAGTGGGTTTTATAAGGGGAGCTAGGGTTGCAAAGGAAGACTTGACCTTAAACATCGGTTCTGTAGACCATTTCCAACCCGGCCATTGACTTGGGAAAAAGTGGGGCTTATTTGATTGCGGATTTATACATCTCCACGTGGTCCGCAAGTTAGAATCGATCGATGCTGACAGTAGCCATCCATCTTGTTCTGAGCCCCATGTATGAACCAGGGGACGGGATTTGGCGATTTATCAGATCGAATTAAGAACATTCGGGGAAAAGTGTTTGGACCCTCCAAATACGGTGGACGTTAACATCAGTTAGTTTAGACTTTAGATTTGGTAAACTGAAATTTGCTAAGGGGAGATCTATCCATGTGAACACACGGTCTGAGGAGTTTGATGGTCTGGCGGGTGATTACTGATGAGATGCTTGATGCTGTAGGACGTGGAAACCTGAATTCATTCAGAGGCCCGATTCCAATCCAATTGCAAATTGCGGTTACCTTTTCTATACGTTATCTATAGTGATTATGTAGCTACTGGGTTTGACGGGTAGAATGCAATTTTAACTTTACCTGCGCTAAACGAGAACAATGATCTTGGAACATAGTCACATACCTACTGGTACAAGTAAAATCACCTATGGAAAGTGGTTATACAAGTGCCAGTAACATCAGCTGCGTAAAGCAGTGTATATTTTTCTACTGTCTAACTACTAGAAGTGAGTTTACTTAGGTAAGTATCTAGATTCTAGCTGGAAGTCTGACGTGATGAGGGGGAGGAGGAGAAAAGCTAAAAACGACCACCCAATTTTCACCCACGCGAGTAAGCCCACCGTCGCGCCTGGGGAGCCACATGTTTGGTCAGCATAGCATCATCGCAAAATGACAGAATATCAATTATTTTTTATATGAACACTACGCGTAATGTGTTTTAACGTATTCCAGTCAACTATTTCAAGTCAGACTAGCTATTGCCGAGTTATGGTTCTCATTTGATTTAAAAACTGCCAAAAATCCTTATCCCCAAAAAAAAAAAAAAAAAAAACTGCCGAAAATCCCCATTGCACATTTATCCAAAACCGGGTAAATAAATTAAGGATTAATTTCAAATATATCTACCATATTTAACTTTAATTACAAATATAATATATCACAAAGTTTCAAAGTTACAAATATACTCCTTAAGTATTCAATTAATTCTAAATATACCAACCCCGCTAGTTAATAATTGAAAAATTCAAAACTACTCTTTACCCTTCGTCGACACCGGCAATTCGCCCACTTCTCTATTCCTAAGGCCGGCACCGGCGTTGCTACTGCTCCACACCCACGCTGAGTCTACGCTGGCTAACCTAGTGAGATGGGTTTGGGGCTCCATGGCTGCTGCTGTGAGGGGTGTCGCTGCATCTGATGTCGTAATTATTGGATCTGTTATTGGAGTTTTCTAGCGGTTCGGATTAGGGACGTCGAAGCACGACGGGTTTGCTTTCTTGGTTGGTTGCAACGATGGTCATCACTACAGCAGTCGGTGATGAAGATGAGGCCGCGGCCATGGATCTCGGTGCGGCGCGGAACACGATGGCAGAGATGATGAATAGGATGGCACCTGGATTTTCGTCGTCATTGCAAGAGGGGCGTCGCCGGATCAAAGCTAGATGCTGGCAGTTCGGTTCAATTTTTACTGCTGTCGAAAAGAAGGGGGTTCAAGCGCGGTTACTTTTTTAAATTATTAAAAATGCTACTAATTCTTAAAAATAAATATCTTAAAATATTCAAAAATAATAAAATTTGATACACATATTAACTGCATTTAGATTAATAGTTGTATAAATAAATTTAAAAAAAATAATAACTAATTTAAAGTACCCGAGTGCACTATATCTTAATCCAATATCTAATAGGTATATTTGAAATTTTAAATACAGTTGGTATATTTAAAATTAACCTATAAATTAATAAATTATAAACACAAACACAACGGATTGTGCTAATGAGAACATAAGCAAAGTTCAATATGTTTTTCTGTTGAAAATTTGGACATCCATATCCATTGCTTATATCTACCAAGTAAGGATACCAAGCAATGATATGTTAGAAAAGTCATAAAATTTTTGAATTAAAATTTTTTAGTATATTTTAAAATAGAGAAAATGATGTGGTACAATAAACATAATAATGGATATTAGAGAGAGCAAATTAAAATAAATAAATAAATTGTATAGTAATTGTGTACGAATGATTAAAATGTGTAGTAATTATATAGAAAGATGTGATGAAATAATTAAAAAATAAGGTAGTTATAGAAAGTTAAAAATTTTAGTTTTACTTTTTTATATAAACAAACGTGTCCTAAATACGTTATTTGGTTATATTTGATTTTAGCGAGGTTGACTGTTAAATTTAAATTCGTCTACTTTGTTTTACTCCAATAAATTAGTTTTTGAATTTTCAATAGAATAATTCAAGACATGAATGTCTTAAATTGAGTTTTTTATTCTAAAATTTAACGTTGTATTACATTTTTTTAATCATTAGAAAAACGTATTGAACCCACCAATTCAATTCATCGGTAATAGTAATGGAACCGTGACTAAGACACTTCATAGATTTAACCCCGGCCGGTTCCAACATTATGCATTTTATTTTATTTTTAAAAAAAATTTATTTGAGTGTGTTAGCTCAGTCCCTCCCTAGAAAAACACACAAAATCAAGAGGGTAAAGGGACCGCCCCCACACCCCACACCCCACACAAACCACAAACCCCCCCCGCCCCCCCCCCATATACAAGTCATTGTATAGAAAATTTACAATACAGTAGGGCGGGTTGCACACCACCCATCTCCACTCATGTACAAGTCATTGTAGAAAAAATTTACAATACAGTAGGGCGGGTTGCCCCACTACACTCTTTTCTTTCTTCTTGCAAACATTGCCACTTTCATCGATTCATTGGCCACCTGATTTTCATTTCTCATAACATAGAGAACATTTGAAAAACGTAAGTAGACTCTTATCTCCTCCACATTGCCCGTAGCGAATAAATCACATAGTTATTTTCTTTGAGATTGTTTGTCATCGCTAGAGAGTCCCTTATTAACAAAACCTTTTTTAGTCCTAGTCCCCTTTCCCACTTGCTATTCAATAATATAGCTTTAGTTTCCATTTACAGTGGACTGACATTTCCTTGATCACATCAATATCTTGTTGCCAAGAAAATGTGAAAATGACGTAATAATAGAAATAAAGTATGAACAAATAAGACAACTGTGTGGAAAAGCAAGTAAAATATATAAGTAAAAATGAAGAAAGTCGAGTGATTAAAATAATTAGAGCGCGTGAAATAGAGTAAAGCCCAGTGGTTTGACATCGTTGGCGTGTAACTTTAAATCTGGAAGAGAGCATTCTCTTCTTATAAATAATAATGTAACGAAAAAAAAAATTAAACAATGTGAAGAAATATGTTCTCTTTCACTCCCCACATCGATGGACGAAGCGCAGCAAATGGGAATCGGAAACCGAGATGCGTTGCGTTTAGTGGTCTAAAAATGCGGCCGACCGAGCCATATGTATCAAATCCGAATGGAAAACTGGAAATCGGTTTTTGAGCCAAGTTGGAAATGGACCGGGCTGATGAATGGCTCTGATTCAGTGCGGGAGTTGGTCGTCAACATGCTATTGCGGAGAGTCGTTCCTGTTTCTCGCCGTGTCAAGTCCTTTTGGGCATGACCAGATCAACGCGCTAGCTGCCATTTTGGAGTTGGAATTTTGAGAAAATTGAGGAAATGTCCGTGGGATAATTGCAAATGCATACCAACAATGGTTGGTTATTACTGTTTTATTCTTTATTATTCCAAGTCACTTCGAGGGGTTAGGTAGTCTGACGTGACAGCTACGCATAACAAGGAGCCGGATGCATTCCTGGCCCATCATCAGCAATGCTTGACGGGCGTCGAAGGCGTGTATATTCGGTCATCTGTTTTCTGACAGATACATAAAAGAAGAAAATTATACTACAGACGGCGAAGCCTGTACCAATTTGAAGATCAAAGTTTTAGGAAGAAAATGGTAAGATTTAAAAAAAAAAAAAAAACAAAATTAAAACAAAGAGATAAAAGATAATGTTTAAAGAGACCACTGTTTCAAGTTACCCCGTATATTTTGGATCCCGATTGCACGCGTGCTGCTGGCTCCCGGGCGCACACACTCATTTATTTTTATTTTTTTCAAATTTTTTTATAAAACTGTTAATCTAAGTGTATTTAACATGTGTATAAATTTTTACCACTATTAGGCACACTTCACTCATTTATTTCTCTCTTGGAGCTTTTTGTATATCAATTGTCTAATCATTCAAGGGATGACACAATAAAGAAAATAGTTTTCTTACGGGTAATAAAGAAAATAGTTGGTCCAATGAAGAGGGGAAATCCTATTTCCACGGTTCAAGATGCAAAAAAGTTTGATTTGAGTAGCACAACAAAGTTTTATTGGTAGCAACATGCTAATATTTAGAAAGGTGCACCTTCCTAATACTCCGACCATATCGTTTTTAGTGTTATCAAAAACAATCTAAACAATCCGAACTAATTGAATTTTTCTTTTTTTGATGAGAGACTTATTGAATTTTTACTTCATTACCATGGTGTGTCCCATCTAAGAGGTGATGAAGACGGATGACCATTACTAAAAAAGTTCTCCTGTGCAACTAATATTTAAACAAGCAACATTTATTTATATGCAAAAAATTTTCATTACAAATAATGTTACTTGCAATCAAATTTTAAAAATTACTATATTAAATAATATGGTAGCTCCTTAGTAATCAAGTATGTATCTTTTTTTTTTTTTTTTTTTTTTGGCTCTGTGGACTATGTGGACTAGTTTATATATGAACAAAAAACTGTTGCTATAGCCTGAACTCGAAATAGAGATTTTACTCATGCATATACCAATGTCAAACTACTTAACTATGCTTTCGATGACATTCTTTAAAAGTCCTCGAGATTGCCAAATAATAATAATAAATTGGTGGCGGCATATAATAATGGTATTAAGATATAGACTTTAAATTTGAATAGATATAAAAATATTAGAAAATGACTACATCTAATATCATATATAGTCTTTAAAATATAATTATGAAGATGACAACATGTAATATAGTATAAAATATAGGCTTTAAATTTGAGTGCAAGTGTTATTGCATTTGGCCGTATGCAGTTGTTGGTTTATATTTTGTAGAATTCGTGTGGTAATCATTAAAATTTTTTAATCTAAATCTTTTCAATATTTATAATTATACTATTTTTAATTATTTTTCACATTTTCTTATACAATTATCATATTTTTCAATCATTACTACACAACTACCTATACAACTAACTTATCTATTTTAACTGTATTCTATTTATTCTTTATCATTATACCTATTATGTTATATTATTTTCTCTAATTTTAAAAATGTTTATGCCTTGAAAAAAAAGGACTTTTCTTCGAAAGTTGTATTACTTGCCAAGTGCGCCCTCTATGAAAAAATTTCTGATTAGTATGTACTATAGGGCTAAGTAGAAGTTAGGGGGAAAGGACAGAGACTGTTTATAATTAATTAAGATATTAAATCCCATAAGCAGCCGAAAAAAGTAAGGTTTTTTCAGTCGCTTTTCCCCATCTTATAATTAGACCGCAGCTCTTTGTCAATTAATTAATTTCAAGATAGTCATTCCTATCGCCATGACTTTGGACGTATCCATAGGAAATCTAGTCAGTGCCATCTTAACCGCGTCAATCGTAGAATTACAAAAGACTAGCATCTCATGCCAGCAAGGAGTTAACAGTAGATTCGGCTTTCACTGAACGAAATTTCGTGGGTGAAAACACTCTTCTTCCCCTTCTTCTTCGCCCATGTCACCCGGCTAAAAACATATTTTTTAAATTTTTCATAAAAATGTTAATATTTAATATATAAATTAAGTTTTATCATTTTTGAAAATGTATATATATTATTTTGAATTTTTAAACACAGAAATATTTTATTTTTAGTTGTTTAAAATGATTAAAATACTTTTGTATTTAAAATTTAAAATAAATATATACACATTTAATATAAAATGGTAAATTTTAGTTTGTATATAAAACTAATGGTTTTATTTTAAAATTTAAAAATATATGTTTTTGGAATACTCTAAAACGGGCATCATTTTAGATCGGCTTAAAATGAACGGACCGCCAGCTGACATGAGAGCACAAAAAACTAAAAATGTATTTGAGAAGTGATAAAAAATTTCGCGTAAAAGTTTTTAAAATGTGAGAAAATAATATAATATGATATGGGTAATGATAAGAAGTAAAGAGAATAAAATTAAAATAGATAGATTAGATATATGAGTAGTTGTGTAGAAATGATCGGAAAATAAAGTAGTTATATAGGATAATAGGAAAAAATTAAAAAATATGATATTTACGAAGAGTGAAAAAAATTTTGTGGTGTTTGTTTACATAAAAAAAATTTCAATCTAAAATTTTTCATTCTCCATAACTATTTTATTTTTAATTATTTTTTACTTCTTTGTATATATATTTTACTTTTTAATTATTTATACACAATTATTCATATATCTAACCTATTTATTTTATCTTTATTAATTTTATTTTATTCCTCGTTATTATTCATATTGTATCGCATCACTTTCTCCTATTTGAAAAACTTTAACACTGAAGATATGTTTGGGAAGTGATAAAAAATTTTATGAAAAGTTTTTAGGTGTAAAAGTTGTAAAAGGATATGATATGATAAAGGTAATAATGGGAGTAAAGAGAATAAGGTTAAAGTCGATAGGTTAGTTGTATATAAATAATTGAAAAGTAGGATAATTGTATAAGAAAATACGAAGAAATAATTAAAAATATGATAGTTACAAAGAGTACAAATTTTAAATTAAAATTTTTTAGCTTAATACTTTTTCTTAATCATCAAACACACCCTAAAAAATTTTCGTAAATTTCTTTTATTAATTTTCGAATACACCCTTAGTTTGAAAAGTTTCAGCCTTTTAGGTGTTAATAACCACTCCTAAAAAAGAAAAATAAAACTCAATTATGCTGTCCTGCACTCGCTTTAGTGGCAGACTCACCCACTGGCACTACGTGAAGTAGTTCTGTTGGGTGGATTGCGTCATTTGCGGGAACGTGCGACTTGGACCATGCGTGAGGCGTAAAATAAATGGAGGTAGCATATATACACCGCAGATGATCACCGGTACAGCCGATCTGGACCCTTCATCGATAAAAACTAGCTATCTAAAATTACTGCGCCAAGAGTCTTGATTACCTCAAAGTGATTACGAAACACATAGACAGTTTAGATGGTTGCATAAAAATAAATTATCTTTTTTATGTATATGCGAATGGAGCTAAGATTTTTGATAATTTATATATATATATATATATATATATATATATGAGATATGTTACTATCATTTACATGCATGGTAACTTATGTGCATTTGGCTCAAAATAGTTCTATTTGTACTTAAATGTATTGATACTTTGGGTGTGTTTGTTAACAACAAAAAATTGTCAAGTTAAAACTTTTCAATCTAAAACTTTTCACTCTCCACAACTATCCTATTTTTTAATTATTTCTTCACATTTTTCTATACAACTACCCTAATTTTCAATCATTTCTACACAACTACCAACACAATAAACCTATCTATTTCAACTTTATCCTATTTATTCCTCATCATTACCCCTATCATATCATATCATTTGACAACTTCTCATCTCTACAACTTTTCATCAAAAGTTTTATCTATTCCCAAACACACCCTTTATACAATCATTTGTCCTTATATAAATTATATAGTAAATAATTTAAATGCTGAAAAAATAACTTTAAAATTATTATTTACATCAAACTATTTTATTACGTTGATTTTGTCTCATTTTTAGATGGGGTCCATACACATGTCCAATTTGTATAAAAATTGGTATGCTAATAAAATAAACAATTCTAAATATAATGAATGAAGTAGATGTACATTCTATGATCATTTATGGTGCATTTACATGCATTGGGATGTCTCTCTCTCTCTATATATTCTTGTGCATTTGCCTATATCATAACTTACGGTGTATTTAGCCCAAAATTGGCTCCACATGTATTTAAATATATTGATGTTTTATAAAATTATTTATCCATATATAAATTATATAGGAAATAGCTTACATGTTGAAAAAATAAGTTTAAATTTGTTATTTACATCAAACTACTTTATTACGTTGAATTTACGTCATTTTCAGATAGGGTCCATACATATATCCAATAGGGATGAAATTAGTATAGTAATAGAATACACAATTCTAAATACAATAAGTGTAGTAAATTATAATTTTATGATCATGTGAGATCCATTTTGAGGTATCTGAATATATGTCATATATATATATATACAAAAACTCGTCATGTGCAAACAGAATGCACCATAATTATGGTGCAATCTACTGTAAAATGGATCTCACAAATATTAAAATATAATAATATGTTATACAATCATTTATCCATATAAAACTCATAATCGGGACGGTCTAGATGTTAAAGATATCACTTTAAACTTGTTATTTATATTAAGCTATTTTATTATATTAATTTCGTTCCATTTTAAGATTGGACACATACACATGATGAATTTAGATGAAAATTAGTACACTAATAAAGTGAATAATTTTAAATACAATGGGCGAAATATATTTTTTAATCATGATCAAGTGAGCCCTATAATGCATGGGCGGCATCATAATTATGGTGTAGTCCGAATGCACTTGAATAAATTCTTATATAGAGAAAAAAGAGAGAAATATCCCAGTGCAGACACCTGCACTTGTGATTAAAAAATTATAATATGCTTCACATCTCATTGTATTTAAAATTATGTATTATATTTCCATAACAATTTTTATCCAAATTAAATATACGTACGAACTCATATATATAGGGATTTATTCAGGTGCATTCGGACCGCACCCGAATTCCCCTGCAGACGCTCCATCCGGCCGTCCATTTCAGCGGGCGAAATCTGCGCCGCTTCTTCCATCGTGTGTGTACGTGTAGAGGGAGATGACGAGCCGAATGAGACTGCGCATACACACGCTCAAAACTTTGGAGAATGCATTTTCCCGCTCATCCCTCCCATTTCAAAAACGGAGACGACGACGCTGCTGCTGTCGCCGCTGCTCTCGAATCTCCTTCTCCGTCGATTTCTCCTTCTCCGTCGAGCTGCTGCTGTCGCCGCTACTCTCGAATCTCCTTCTCCGTCGAGCTACTGTTGCCGCCGCTGCTCTCGAATCTCCTTCTCCGTCGATTTCTCCTTCTCCATCGAGATTTTGAAGATCTTCGTCGATTCTGAAGTTCTGCGTTGACGGAAGGGGTCATCTTCTCCGAAAATCCGCATGCAAATTATAACCGCGCAGCAAAAGTACTCTCATCCGCATCTCTTTGACGCGAAAATCCGCATGCGGATTCTGAATCCGCATGTGGAAAACAACACTGATGGGAGGTACATTTGTTGCGGATTCAGAATCTGCATACGGATTTTCGCGTTGGAGAAATGCAGATGGGAGTACTTTTGTTGCGCAGTTATAATCCGCATGCGAATTTTCGGAGAAGACGATCCGTGCGGATTCAAAGTACGGGCTGGTGCTTGGGAAGGAGGACGGGCTGGCTCTTGGGAAGGAAGACGGGCTGGCGCCTGGGAAGATGATCTCGTCCACCGCCGACCGGACGAGACAATCTGATACGGGCTTGGAAGACAACCAGGCTGGGAAGGAAGACGATGGAAGAAGACCATGAGGAGGGAAGATGATCGGGAGCCCTTGATGCTGGCCTGTTGCGCGATTTGGGGATTGGGGGCGATTTCGGTCGGTCGGGACTTGGAGATTAAGGCGCGGGTGGGATTGAGGAGGGAAGCGAGAGAGGAGGAGGAGGCGCGGGCGAGATGAGTTTTTTCTTTTTTTGCTACCGAGCGGGAAAATGCATCCTCCGCGTGTATGTGCAGTCTCGTTTGGCTTCTCAACACGCAGAATCGAAGAAGCGACGCAGATTTCACCCGCTGAAATGGCCGGCCAGATGGGGCGTCTGCAGGGGAATTCGGGTGCAGTCCCAATGCACCTGAATAAATCCCATATGTATAGAAAGGTAGGCCATGCACATCTTTGATTTGGACCTCCTCCCATACACAATCAGGTTGATCCCAATCTCTTGCTAGATCACATTCTAGCCAGCAAGGTTGATATAGACCAAAGACAGAGATTAATGGAGACATCATCGAATCTTCATGGTGGGATGGGGCCCACCTCCTTAATGGTTCCGAACCTTCTGATGCTTCATACGATCTGCGTCTTGGCAAGAAATTAACACTGCACTGCAACGAGAATTGCAGCGAACATATCGATCATATCCAGAATATCAGATATGTTAATGTTCTCAGGGGCTGGTTACTTCATACTTCTATTCATTGAAATATAATTATATCATTAAAAGTTTTGGTATGCTATCACTTAGAAGCTGAAACTTTCATCAATTTAACAAAGGAGATTGTTCTCTTACAACCGGTTCAACATGTGAAACTCGTTCTTTTTCGCCCACAAACTATTTCTTTCAAAATCCAATCCATACGTGAATAGGCCATGATTGAAATTTATTTTATGTACTTCTCCATCACTAACGGATGAGATTCAAAAACATGGCCCAAGAAGCAAATACAAGGCATAGAGCGAGCATAAGATAATATTGTGGTTATACCCTTTCAAACGCCATTAATACTATAAGTACAAATACCTGGATTTGATCATGTGAATTTAATTTTGGTCTTGAATTCTTAATTTACAGTGCATAGAAATATGAAATATCCATCTGAAAATCCTCCGTCACTTAACGGATGGATTCATATAATATTGGCATCTTGCGGGTTTTTTGCATGGTAAAGCCTCTAACTTTGGCCAATTGCATTTCTAACCCCGAAATTTGGCCGTTTGCATTTTAAACCATACGAACTTTCTCCTTTTGCATTTTGAACCTCGGGGCGTAACGACGTCGAAAAGTACCGTTAAGATGTGCAAAAATGTCCAAAATAACCTTGCTAAAAATCTAAAATGAAAATGCTCTTGCCGAGTTCTGCCAGTAATGATACTCCTTTGTGCACTTCTTCTTCCTCCATGCATCGAGATTGAAGAAATTCATCTCGATTGCCCACCTGCAAGCCTTGGGATTGAACTTCTCCTTGTTCAAAGGGTGGGAGAAGTTCATGTACTGCGCATATCGATGGAAGAATCCAAAACATGTCTTGACGACCCCATTCACCTTCCCATCCATGTCAATGTTCCACAGCACCATCAGATCCCGCTGCACAACCACGTCATCATCCAAGAAAAGGATCTTGTGGAGCTTGGGATACATTGCCGGCAGATAAAACCTCAAATAATTTAGCATCGACAGATACTTGGGGTTCCTGAACTTCATGTTCGTTGTGTCCTTGGTCGCGTTCTCCAGCCTTTTCTTGAAGTAGAACTGTTGCGGCTTCGTCGACCGCAGCTGACAGAGCACCGGCACGTAGGAGGAATTCAGGAACTTGTACTCCTCAACTGCCTTCCCCTCGATGTGCACCTCGTTGTAATCTCGCATCTTGAACATCACCTGCATCACGCCGAGGTTCATCTTGTTGGTGACGACGTGAAAGACGTGCTTCCAGGGCTCCTTGGCATTCTGCATCGCCGAATTCACGACGACAGAGGCAGCGATCACATTGTCGGAGAAAATGGCGTAGCGAAAGAGCTTGGGGTCCTCCAGCTGGGGCGGCGCCGACGATGGGTCCTCGGCGTACTTCTCTAGGTGGGCAATCTGCTCCTGCATGAGGCGCATGGCGAGGCAGTGGATGGATTTAGGGATGGATTTGATAGCGATTAGGTTGGAGAAAGCGCTCTGCTTCTTGGCCTTGGTGAGGAGCTTGTTCAGGGCAAAGATTGAACCTTTGAGCTTCCAGATGCGGAGCTGATTGTCGAAGGAGCCCCTTGATGTCGGTGACGACCTGGAGGGTGATCTTGATATGCTCCTTCACCTCCTTCTCGAAGCACCGGAGGGCCGGCTCGTTAATGGAGAGCTCGTCAGATAGGGCGTCGATGCCGCTCGCGGCGGCGGATATGGCAGAGGAAGGGTGCGAGACAAGATCGGAGAAGGTGTGGGCAAGATTAGAGAGGACACGGAGGTGCTTGGAATTCTCGAGCTTGAGCTTGTGCGCGTAGGAGGTGTATGCGAGGAGGATTTTGTGATCGTTAGCCTGCTTCAGTACTTGGTCGAGATGAGCCTTCAAGGGGTCAGATTTGAGGGCCAAGTTAGAGCGGTGGGAGTGGGAGGAAATCGGACTGCTGCTATCGGAAGGGCAGGCACCGGAGCGCGCGGGGAGGAGGAAGAGTGTGGAGAAGGCAAGGACTTCGAAGCAAATGCAAAATGCGGAGATTTGCATGCTTGATAGAAGCAAGGGGTGCACCATTTTTCGCCTTCTCTCTCACACGGTCTGATGTAACTTGATTAGCAAGAATCTGTCGTTGGCGAAAATCTCCGCGTTCAAACATCGGCGTTTGGCGATCGGAGCAAAAAACCCATTTCGTTTTAGATTTTTAGCAAGGTTATTTTGGACATTTTTGCACATCTTAACGGTGCTTTTCGACGTCGTTACACCCCGAGGTACAAAATCCAAAAGGAGAAAGTTCGCATGGTTTAAAATGCAAACGATCAAATTTCGAAATTTGAAAATGCAATCGGCCAAAGTTAGAGAGTTTACGGTACAAAAAACACGCATCTTCGTGGATACTTTCCAAGTCGGAGAATTGGAACAGGTTGCTTTCAGTTCATTAAATGACGACAAGGAATCTGCGTGTCAGAATTGTAAAAGAGAACCGGCAGAAACCTACTTGTCTGGTCCGATCTTGATTGGCGGCTGGCTAGCAAGGAAGAAATGATATTTGAGATTAGGATAGGTTCGGACTTGAAACAAAGTCCTAGAATTTTGAGTTCCACGATTGCCATTTTCATGGCGCTGTCCATCCAATGGGCTCTCATGGATATGCATGCATACGAAAATTGCACTGATGGATATGCTTGCATCACGAAAATTGGTTACTTGGTCGTATGAGGGACAATGATGGATATTCATGCATTCGAAAATTTGTTAATTGGTCGTATGATAGAACTATCGAGTATTGTTAAAATTTTTCAAATTGATTTCTAATATTTAGGATTCAACACGATCATCTCATCCATTGACAATAAAAATTAGGTGAATCGCTGCCAAATTTTTATTTTTGGAAATAAAAAATTTCTTTGAAAGCTAATATTCAATTACTAAAGAAACACTTAGTTGCAAATAATTCATGAGCAACAACTAAAAAATTTTAGGTATGTTTGGGAAGTGATAAATCTTTTGATGAAAAATTTTTAGCGTAAAAATTTTTGAAATGTAGAAAATGATGTGATATGATAGGGATAATGATGATGAGTAAATTAAATAAAATTAAAATATATAGGTTAGATGTATGGGTAGTTGTGTAGAACTGATTAGAAAGTAGATTAGTTGTATAGAAGAAGTAAAAAAAAAACTAATTAAAAACAGGTTATTTGTAGAAGATGAAAAGTTATAGTTTCAAATATTTTTAGTATAAACAAACACCTCCTTTATTTTAAACAAATTTACTTAGTCAATAAAATTAATTTGATTGTTATAAAATGTTTAATTCATAATTAGACCCTTCAAAAACTAACTTTTGATTGTAATTCGTGATATACAAGTGTCGTTACAATTAATACGAATATATTATATAAGTGTGTTCAGTATTTTTATAAACTTACTTATGCGATTATTTTATCTATTTTAATTTTATTTTTTTACAGATCATCACTACACAGGTTATTTCACATTATTTCTCATATTTTTTTAAAAAAATTTACACCAAAAATATTTTCATTTAAAAATTTATTAAATATCAACAACACTTTTAAAATGCCTGACTGCTGCGACTGGACGCAGTTGCCCAATTGTGTCGGGCCTAAAATCATATTTTTTTATTTTTTATAAGCATTTTACTTTAATATATATTAATCTATAAATCAAGTTCTACCATTTTTGAATATATTTATATATATTTTTTAATTTTTAAACATAGTCGCATTATTATAATTTTCAACCTAAAAATTATAATAATGCCACTATGTTTAAAAATCTAAATAATATATATAAACACATTTAAAAATGGTAAAATTTGATTTATAAATTAAATACACTTAATATGTTTATAAAAAAATTAAAATATATATGGTTTTGGGCCGGACGTCTGGCCACAGCGGATCAAGCGTCCCACCTTGAATGCTCCCCATGCTCCATTTCTTACTAGGCCTAAACTGACCCCTGGGACAGAAGGCATAACGCGGCCCAGCCGCTCCTCGGTTCATATCAATGTCAGAAATCGGACCACGCTCATCTGCATCTGCTAGTGGCCCAGTAGGGGTGCAACTTAGGCCTGGTTGAGCCCGAACCCGGCCCGCCAAACCCAATTTTGGACAGTGTTGCAATTTATTTTTTATAACTCGAACCCAAGGAACCCAATTTGTAAATATGATAGAGTTAGGGTTCAAGTGAACCCAAAGAACCTGATCCCGATTTTCTAATTTATATTTATTATAAATTATATTATATATATACTATTTAAACAATATTTCTTTATATTTTACATATTTTATGTTATTATATCTATATTTGAATAGATATTTGACATATTATAATTTTATTGTAAATAAATTATATTATTTTATTTATATTTATCTTTTATTTCTATCATTTACTTTTACACTTATTATTATTTTTTCTTTTATCTTAGTTTTGATGTTAAATTTTTTCTAAAAATATTCTTTATATTACTATTTTTTAAAAAATATGTAGTTTGATTATATATTATTATATTTACTTACATGATTTGTTATTATTATTTATTCATATGAAATTCTAAACCTATTATTTTTAAATAAAATGTAAATTCATCAACATAAATTTCAACTCAAAACTCAATCCAAACTCGATTTTCAAAAATAGAGTTAGGGTTTAAGTTTTACAAATAAAATTATGGTTAGAATTAGAATTAAAATTAGAATTGATATTTTACAAATAAAGTGAGAATTAAAGTCAGTGATGAACTCAAGTTTGATAAGCAGTTGCACCCCATCTGCCAGCACAACCAAGAGGAACTCTTGAAGCCAGCGACGCTGAGTCAGTTTGCACGTCAGTTTCCTCAAGTCAGAAGGAAAGCTGGGTCTAGCCGTCCAAAAGGCAAAAGCGCTGGAGACTCATGTATTTGGGTGTAAATGCGGCAGGTGGCGGGTGGAGGGCTGGGAAGAATTGCCACATTTCAGTTTTCTCGATCAGTGTTTTTCAATCGTTATCAGAAGCGATTACAATGGTTACCAGAAGCGATAATGTTGCCGAATGCCGATAGAGTCTTCGATCTGTTGTGTGGGGCGAAAATTGAGTGTTCGGCCATCATTTATTTATTTATTTGCGGTTCCCGTCTAGGACTTTGATGGATGACAACGGCCGGAATATGCCATCCTTGACAGTGGAGAAGAGGTAGTGGAATCTGGATTGTCAATCGCACGTGGTGAAGAGACACGGCCGAACATCTGGAAAGGAAATGATTATTGAAGGGACAGTTGCCTGCACCTTCTACTGGTAATTGTTGATATAATTACATTTTTAAATTTTAAAGAATATACTTACCAGTTCATTGCAGAAAAAGATTTACAAACACACAACGTTTGTGATTATTATGACAAGTGAAACGCACCAAGAAACACGGGACACAAAGGGGAATAAACTCTCAGAGGCCAGAGTCACAGTTGGGTTGGTTAGTCCCTTAGGAATTGAATAATGGCCAGCGGGAAATATATATTTATATATGGAAAGAGAGCTAGGGAAGGGATGATTGAAAATTAGATATCTTTCTCTTGGATAATATCGATTTCTAGCTTTGCAACTTCCAGAGATTCCTTTGCAAATGGGCTATTGGTGTCTGACCAAGTCGATAGGGTGTCTGAGTTGGTCTAGCACCACTGTACATGTGGCCGACATCCTCCCAGGGCCTAGGGCGAACCACAACCATTGCGTCAGATTGGACCTAATGGGTGGTGGAAGGCCCTGTCCAGATTCGAATCATTTAGGCCTGTCAGATGGGCACGTCCCAGGGCCTAGGGCGAACCACAACCAAGCTCTCCCAGATTTTTCTCACTTAGGCCTGCTTGTAGCTCACTGAATCCACCGTTCTATATATAGCGTGCACGAAGTCTCTAGAGTCTGGTGCCAGGCAATTAGTCAATATGTTTTTTTTTTTTTTTTTTTTTTTTTTCGGACAGGAGGGGGCGAGCAGGGATAGACATAGTCAATAATAAGTTGATCTAGGGTGAGGGATAGAAATAGTCAATAATAAGTTGATCTAGGGTGTTGTTGTGCAACTCAAATGGGCATTGTAATTGAAAAATAGATTTCTTGTTTGTTTAACATTGTTTAATTAGCCTGCTGAATTCGCTGGCAGTTCGAGTTAGGACTGAGGAGACCTTATGATCACCAAGACAACAAAATCGCTTCGAATAACCTAAGACGTGTGCAATGCAAAAGATATTCTTTCTTCAACAAGGGAACTAGGGGCCGTTTGGGAATTGCAAAATTGGTGAAACTGTAGGATTGGGTAAAGGCGAGAAAGAAAATATTTTAAGAATCGTGTAATTAATATAAAAAATAAAGATAAAATTAGAATAAACGATGTAGCCGGAAGAAAAAATGATTAAAATACAAGAATAAAGCTTAAAAAATAATATTTTTAATTGTAAAATCAATTATTAGACAACTTATTTTCTATATCATACTATCCTACCTCACATTCATTAATTCCCAAACGTCCCCGGAGGGTTTTGCTTTTTCAGTCTTTGCTTCCATTGATCGGCCTAGCTGTCACACATACAAATAAAACATATATAAAATTAAGATGTGACAACCATTGATTGGCCTATACATCTTCATATTACAACGTGGGACATTTATTACATTCACACTACGAACAAAATTTTACTACACCACTGTACCTAGGGAAATTTCTAAAAACTCTTCACTGCGGAGGACTAAATTATAAAATCCTATCACTGCAGAGAACTAAATTATAAAATCTTAGAGAGAGAGAGAGAGAGAGAGAAAATTATAAAAGTTTCTCGTGCAAGGGAGAAAGATTAAACCAGGGTGGGCTGAATTTCAGCTCCCCCTGCTTGCCACGCAGCCATAAGGCCGATGGCGCAACTGCTAGACAGTTGATTTTATGAGCATCCAGTCAAGACATTGAATTTGTATATAGATCTACAAGAAATCAAAAGCGTTAATAATTACATCATCAACAAAAAGAACAAAATCACGATGAATCGTAAGTATGCTTTTGTGCATCCATGCATGTTCCTGGTTTTGTTGCTAGCAGTGGCGGTTGAGTAATCTTAGAAGGGTATCTGCCTTCCTACCAGCTTTTACACCCTCAGAAACCAAACTCCCAAGAGAAGCAATGCTGTACGGGTTTTGTTGCAAGCATCTAATGCTCCCTTCTCCATCAATATTATTCCTACACATTCTCAACAGCAGCACAACCGCAGTCTCCTTCCCTTTTGGAGAACCAAACCTCATCAAATCGACAAGAATGCCCACAAGCCGCCTTCTATTCTCCCTCATCTCCTTCAACCCCTCACCACAACCAGCTAGCAGGCCCAGCAGCGCCAACGCATCATCTGTGATCCTAGCTCTCTCATCCATCAGAAGGCCGATGAGCGCAGGGACTGCGCCGGCAGCCACAGCTGCGGCTTTATTGCCCTGATAAACAGCAAGGCTGAGCAAGGCCATGGCAGCGTCTCTCTTCCCCACGGTGGTTCCCTCCTCAAGCAGCCTCACCAACGCCGGAATAGCATTTGGGCGAGCCCCAATCATCTGCTTGCACTCATCTAACATCGACAAGCTGAAGATGGCAGCCGAAGCGTTCTCTCTTGCCTCCATCGACGCCCCTCTCTTCAACACCTCCAAAATGCCGTCGATTGCTCCCGCTTCCATTATCAGCAGTTTGTTGTTGTCGAAGATGGAGAGATTGAACAAGGCAGTCACTGCGTTCTCTTGAGTCCTGGGATCGCTGGCACCCAGTAACGCCACCAGGAAAGGGATTGCGCCGGCATCCGCGATCAGCCGGCGGTTGTCCATGCCGGATTTTGCCAGCAGCCGCAGCTCATAAGATGCTTGTCGTTGGATTTCGGGCGATCCCATTGCCAGCTTCCCCACCAGGAAATCAGCCATCATCTTAACCGCTTCGACGGCGGATTTTGCGATGGAGATGTGATCGACAGCTTCTCTGCAGCTGCCATTGCCGGAGTCCCACAACCAGGACGCTGAAGATGGGTCAGTGAGCGGGACGTTATTGTCCTTGCACCATTGATCTATCAAGCTCTTGAGCGCGAAGTTGGGTAGGAGAGCCATGTGGATGAGCTTCTGCCCGCTTTTGGGGCATGTGTGGCGGCCGGAGTCGATCCACTGCGAGATCGAGCTCCGATCGTAGGTGTGGCCAGACGCCACAATGACGGGATCCCTCATCAACTCCATCGAGATTGGGCATAGGAATTCGTTTGGGGCGTTGAATAATACTGATGGATGAGATGCCGGAGACTCTCTGTGGGCCTTTCTTTGGCGGGTGGATTCAGCGATCTGACTCTCCCCGTCTCCTGCAAAGAGAATAGACTTGGCGCCCATAAGGATAGAAATTAGATTGCTGATGCTGGAGGCAGCAGCGACACCTCCCGTTCCCGCCTCCCTGTAGATCTCTGCTTCCAAAACCCGGATTTCTTCTTCGCAATCCGACAGACTTCGGACACCAACCCTCCATACAATCTCTTTCAGCTTCTGACGATCTTCAGTACCCACGTCTTCCCCATTGCTTCTTTTGCTTTGATGGGTGTTCATCAGCTGGAGCAGATCTGCCCTCCTCTGAAGTTCCCGAGCATCAACGACCGAAGCATGATCAGGCCGCGCGAGCTGCTTGCGGAGAAGCCCAACCTGTTCGATAACGTCGTCGGTGAGATGAAGCAGGCCCAGCGGCAGAATTTCAAGCGCCCGCCCCACGTCCTTCTCGATCGCCTGAAAGGGCTGCGCGACCAGTTCCAACTGCAGGAGGCTCCACAGCGCGCTTCGGGAGCTTAAGTCCTGTATGAGGAGTCGCACGCGTCCGATGGCGGAGAGGAACTCGGTCAGGGGAAGAACCATCGACGGCGAGATGGGCGCGCTGTTCTCTCGAAGCTCTTCGAAGAGGGAGGAGAGAAGCTTGATCCGGCGTATGATTTTGGAAGCCGGGCCGCCTCGGAGTTTGAGTGGGAGCTTGTGATCCATGGATGCAATTTCATTGGAGGCGTGGACGAGGGCCCTGACAAGCGCATCCGAAGGAAGAAAGCCAGACACCACCACGGAAGAAGCAGCAGCAGCAGCAGCAGCAGCTCCTCCCCTTGTTCCCATTCATCCATCCATGCAAATCTCTCTCTCTCTCTCTCTCTCTCTCACGTTTGCCTACTTAAGTCCTTTCTTCCTCCGTGGAATTTGGATGGGTGGATTTGGAAAAGAAATCTATCGACGTGGATGCTAGCGTGTTGGCGTTATTCTAACTGCAGGTAAGGACTTAGGAGATATTGCCACGTGGAAGGATTGAAGGGCTTGTGCAGCTGGTAAGTTCACCACCATTCACCATAGACGGTTACTGCTTCCGAAGTCCAAAACTGGGAGGGACGGACGGGGCCCTCCGCCCTCTTTCTTTTGTCCCCACTGGCACTTTAGATCAACTTCGTTTTCGACGGGCCGTGGGACATTCTCTGTTATTATTCTATCGATCGCCATTCGCACCCTTCCAAGAGGCTACCGTCCACGATTCGAGACGGGCAGCTAACGGTGCCGGAACGAATGTTTCAAAAACTGGCTCCGACCCCACGCCTACGGCAACTGATGCCTGTTATTCACAGGTGACCAGAGATATCCGAGTCCCGATCAAGTGAGTGTACTAAGCTTCGGCAGACCGAGTGCAAATATCTATTTTTTTAATTTTTAAATTTTTTTATATAACTATTAATCTAAATATATTTAACCTATGTATCAATTTTTATTATTTTTAAAGAATTTTATATAAAATGCTACTGATTTTTAATATTTTAAAAAATATTTAAAAATTTCCAAAAATAGTAAAGATTGACACATTTTAACTACAGTTATATTAATAATTTTATGAAAAAATTTCACAAAAAATTAAAAAATAAGTTAAATATATTCGGGTGCATTGAAGCTAAGCGCAACCCGGTGCATATAAAAATATATGATGATATGTACCCACTTTCTCTCCCTTCTTTAAACCTGCCAGCTTCTTCAATGTGCTATATTTGTAAAGAACCAATACGTTTATTTGTCATGCTTTTTATATTTTTATAAAATTAAATGTACTTGGATGAGCATATAATTAGTTATAATTAGCATATATAAATGAGAACTAAAATGTTAAATATGTATGTGTTACTTTTTATAATATTAATTACTAAAGTTTCAAATAAAATACATGATGACATCCAACACAATAAAATAAACTTATATACAAAAGAATTAATTTCAAATATGTTTACTACTCTGATCTCCGCTTTCAAATATACTTACTAAATTTAAAAACTTTCGTACATATTCACTAAGTATGCTATCAATTATAAATATACCTAATCTATTACAAAAATGTCAATCATAAGTGAAAATGAGAAAAATAACCTTTAAAGCTTACTTTTG
The DNA here is from genome assembly GCA_030490835.1 of Annona cherimola. NCBI lineage: Eukaryota > Viridiplantae > Streptophyta > Magnoliopsida > Magnoliales > Annonaceae > Annona > Annona cherimola. The sequence goes on along the minus strand of CM059977.1, from coordinate 8,411,982 downwards.
TTTCTTCTAAAGTTCATAAGGAGAAGACATATCAATTGATGTGGTAATAAATTAATATTTATAGAAAGTAGTTTTCAAACCCAGTGAGTATGATTATAATTAGGGGTAAAAGTAGTGAATATATTTATAATTATCATATAAAAATCAGGATAATATAATATTCATGTAACTAATATTAATTTAAAATATATTTTTAATAAATTTAATTCTTGAAATCCGTATAATTTAATATGATATATGACTTTGATTTTGTTAACTCTGCTAACAAGAGCCCATGCACATAGGTATGTTTTTCTTTCTTTTTTTTTACGAAAATATATGTGAAGTTTATCTAACTCAAATTTTTATGTGTGCATTTTTTTTATTTAAAACATTAGCCATTTTAAGGTGTATTTAAGTAATTTTATCTTAAAAGTTGTTAATTTTTTAAATAAAAAATGAAAATATATATTTAAATATAAAATTTTATGAAAAACAAAATATATAAACATACAAATGAGCTAGTGCATAGTGCACACAGAAGAAGAACATGTTAGCCCGGCCAACACAATCATGGTCCAGTAATATTATACACCATATGCAATATTAGAAGGGCAATGATCCTTTTAGGCTGGTTTGATCAATTATGAATTATGAAACCGGTCTTTACCACTTTGAAATTGCAAAAAAATATAAAAATCTCCGAGGCTAAATGCTAGGGGTGCAACTCGGGTCGGGTTATACCGGGTTGGAGTGAACCCAAACCCTAAGAATTTAATCCGGGTTCGGACCAGGTTCACATTGGTTTTGGTTTGGTTTCGGGTTAGAATTCGAGTTATCAATAAACTGTTTTTTTTCCAAATTTAATTGTAATCTAAAAGAAAATTATTGGAATATACATACCTGTGTTTATAAAGTCGGGCGGGTTCGAACTGACCCGGTACCAAGTTGCACCCCTAACGGACGAGCGGCTGGAGCTTGGATAGGAGGAGGGAAATCGAGTGGGATCTGCGGCCTGCAGGAGGGACTAGCAGATTCGCGAATTAGGGATTTAGGGGTTTTTATGAAATGTGAAAATGGGAGCACCGGAGCAGGAGGGAAATTCACAAAAAAGGCAGTCGCTACTCACTGGATGCTGGTACATGCAGGCAATCGTGCATGCTCGATTGCTCATTATTCATTTTTTACTCGGTCACACTTACACGATCTACTGATACACTGGCTACCTATATATTAATATTACAAAAAAATGTATAATTTATGAAAAAATTATAAAAATTACACCGGGTTCAGACCGGATTGATGCGAACCCAATTTTGATTTTGGGTTTCTATGGGTCTGGTTGAAACCGGGTCTATTTTTAAAAAAAATCTTTAAAATAAAATCATTTTTGGTTTTGGTACCGGGTCGGGTCGGGCGGGTTCGAACCGACCCCGGGTACCAAGTTGCACCCCTACGTAAATGCACCCGGGTGCATTTAACCCATTTTTTGAAATTTTTTTATATAATTGTTAATCTAAGTGTATTTAACTTGTGTAATAATTTTTACTATTTTTAAAGTATTTTAGATATTTATTTTTTATTTTTGAAAATTAGTAACATTTTAGGTAAATTTATGGTAAAAAGTTAATATGCATGTTATATACACTTAGATTATATATAAAAAAATTTAAAAAATAAAAAATAGGTTAAATGTACTGGGTGCACTGTATCAGCATCGATTCTAAACTTATGAATTTTAAGAGTTCTCGTTGCACTGAACTTCAGTGCACCCAGGTGTATTTTACTCTTTTTATTTTTTTGAAATTTTTTTATATAACTGTTAATTTATATTTATTTAACATTTGTACCAATTTTACCATTTTTGAAGACTTTTAAGTATTTTTTTTATTTTTTTTAAAATCAATGATGTTTTTGTAATTTGTGAATTACGAAAATGCTAATGATTTTGAAAAATTAAAAATAAATATATAAAAGTTTTTGAAAATGATAAAAATTGATACACATGTTAAATATACCTAAATTAACATTTGTAAAAAAAAATTAAAAAAAGGTAAAATGCATGCGGGTGCAATTAGATAAAAGGTTTGGATTATAAAACAGGGAAATCTATCAGACCGCATGCAATTTTGGATTTCTAAAATCCTCCCGTTCCGCCCCAGAGCGCCGTCATCTCCATCTCCCGCGCTTGTTGTTCGGCGTCCTCTCAGGCATTTCTGCAGTCCGTTCGACGTGTTCTTTACCGGATTCAGCCAGGTAACCCCCCTTCCTCCCTCTCAATCGCCGTTCCCGACATCTCTCTCCTTCACCTCACGAGCTATCCCTGGTCGTATCTTCTTCTCCAGCCTACTTTCCGGCGGCATCTCCTATCTCCTTTTTCCAGCCGCCCTCTGCTGCCTCGTTCAACCACTGTCCTGATCTCCCTCTTCCTCTCTGCTTCCAACATCCAAGCACGATTTTCATAAATTCCCCATCCCAAACCTCCATCTACCACAGGTCTGGGGATCCCCTTTTCTGCTCGTGGTTCCGACCAGCAGCTTCGTTGCTCAGTCCCCATCTCTACTCTTTGCAATATCTCTGTTGAATATTAGCTCCATTGAATTCTGCGAATGCCGTTGAATCCTAATTTATGTGATCGTTAGATGTGCTGTGAATTCAATCGAAAATGTAAACTAACTTGCTGTTGAATGCTGTTGCAAATTTATTTATCTTAAATTTGTAATTAATGTTAAATAATGATTTTTATGCAATATTCGGTATGAAGATGACTATGATATCGTAGCTGAATTATATTTGTGCATACTTAATTTCATTACTGGTTTTTTTTTAAGAAAATGCATATGGAAATGGCGTACTGCATTCAAGTTTCATGTCAAGGGCTTAAAAATTATTAGCTTAATTTTTTTATTTGGGAACATTCCACATTTACTCATGAATTTTACTCCTAATTCCACTTATATCCATGAATTTTCAAAAATTTCTATTATACCCACATGTTTTACCTAAAATTTCATTCATATTCATGCTGTTGAGAATCCATTAAATGGGCCGTTATTACCCCTATAAAATGACGAAAATGCTCATCCCTCATTATAATTTTATAGCTCAAGATTCACATTCAAATGAATTTTTAGCACTTTTACAACTATAAATTTTATATTATTTAAATGTAAATTTTTAGTTTTGAGCAAACTAACCTCAAATTATATTAAGACTAGAGAATATTCATATTTTACAGGGGTGCTAATGGTCTATTTAATGGATTTCAAATAGCATGGATATAAGAGGAATTTTAAGCAAAATACATGAGTGTATGAGGAAATTTTGGATATTCATTGGTATAAGTGGAATTAGAGGTAAAATTTGTGGGTATATATGGCATTTGCCGTTAGCTTTTAATTAAACTTAGATAAGCTTTGTAATATGTATTTGGATATGGGTTAATATTGGTCATATTTGAATATGAAGTATGTACCAGTTAAACAGGTGGTTTCGATATTAGTTTCTGTTTGTTTGGATATTAAATTCTGTTTGGATGTTTTACACTGGTTGATTGAGATATTAATTTCTGTTTGCTTGAAATATTTTATACAAACATTGTGTGGAGTTTGAAATTGTGTTTGGTTGTGAAATTTTCTCAATTTAGACTGGTTGTGTACATGTTTGATAGATTGTCTGGATATTAAACAAGTTGGGTTGACTGTTTGATTATGAAATTTCTACATGTCAAACAGTGGTTTCAATATGTTGTTCTGCTTGAACTGGTTTTTTAAAGATTTCAGTTCAACAGATTTTTTTTTTTTTTTTGGTCTTGTCAACAAATGTGCAACTTCATCAGATTGTATACTATTGAACTAAAGATTCGAGTTCAACAGATCATGTTTTTTTCTTTTTTTGTCCTGTCAACAAATATGCAACTTCATCAGATTGTGTACCGTTTCAAAGTTCAATAGATTTTTCCTGCACGTTAGAGATCTTGGAGATGTCCCAAACTCTAAAGAGAGATTTTCAAGACCAACTATCACCAATAATATTTCCATCTTGAGGTTTTAAGGTATTCATTGGTCATATTCTTCGTAGTTCTTGCTTTGAATGGAATGTCGTTTCAATAACTTGCTTGATCTATTAGCCTGATTTCCAACTTGAACTGAATTGATTTTTGTAGGGTTATTTTAGGGCTGGGTTGAGGTTTTTCAAATAGGGTTAGGGTTGAGAAAACCTAAACTGAGTTATCCTGACCTGATTTACTGCCCTAGGTTGTTGCTCATTTGAAGAGAAGTAAACTTGGGATGGAACCATGGCAGGATGATATTCTGGCAAGCCATGCTGTCGCAGCTGCTACTGCAGTGTCCATAGGCTCTGCCCTCACCCACCCTCTAGACACCCTCAAAACCCTCGTCCAGGTATTCCCTATTCTCTCTTTGGAATTCAGTCCCCAAATCAAAATTAAAACTTGATAGTTAATACAATGCGTTTTGATAATGTAAAGGTTTCTGTTGGTGTCTTATAATTCTCAAATCTGTCAACAGGTCGGCTCCGGTCCTAATCAAAAGCTGACAGCTACTCAAGTTCTGCACAGAGTTCAACCTCTCTCATGGATCCCTGGTAACTTACCCAATGAGTAATTCAATTGAATTTGTAGCGATATCTTACACTGTGGTTTATGGTTTTTGCTTTTTTTAAAATTTTTTTATTTTTATTTTCTCTCTTTAAGTGGCAATTGTCATCTTCATTAGCCATCGTGTTGTTACAATGACTTTCTAGTATTCATGAATGCTTTAGGTTTCTATGGAGGGCTTGGCTGGGCAACCTTGGGCCGGATCTCAGGAATGGGAGCACGTTTTGGTACCTATGAGATTCTGACTGCATATTTCAAAGGTATTCTCTCGAATTTTCAGGTTTTCAATTCATCTGCTAAGATTTTTATTTGTTTTTCTCTGTGTTCAAAACTGTTGTGTTTAGATACTTACAAAAAGGAATGGAAAGAGTGGAATATGGAAAGGAGATGATGATTTTTGTAATGGGAATATAGACAAAATAATTAGAGTCAACAATATGGAAATAAAAAGATGGCATTGATAGTTGAAAATGTAATAACTATAAAAAAGTAGAGTTGTTAAGGACAAATGAGGTGTATCAATGTCTTGTGTTGAAGGAGAGGGGTAATCAAGAGGAAACCTTTTCCTTCCTCTTTCCAAGTTTCCAAACACAGTATACAATGCTGATTTACTTATTTAATGTTAGTGTCATTCTTTTATTTTGTGTGGCTAGATTGATGTTAACTTGATCATCTTATGAAAAGGTTGGAATGAAGCTTCTAAAACATCATTTAAGATTTAATTGCAGTTGGAACCAACTTGATTTTAATTTTTCTTCCATTATGGTGGTGGACTTTCAAGTTTCAATAAATAATAATTAAATGTTTGTATGTCTTGTTGCAAAGTTGCTATGTATTTCATTTGTGGTGAAAATGTCTGTAACCCATTGTTGATTCCTATTTTTGCAGATGGGCGGGAAGAGAATTATGTTTCCCTCTCTGAGGCTCTGTTGGCAGGCTTTGCAGCTGGTGCCACGGAAGCCGTTCTAAGTACCCCATTTGAATTTTTCAAACTTCGTGCACAAGTGTCATCTGCCTTTCCTTTCCAAGCTTCTAACTTTGTTGAGATGAAGCAATCTCTTCCCCCTTCAATTTCAAAACTACTAGGTAGATATACTCCTGATAGAAAGGCATGGGACCTTACTCTTGGTCTTTTGGAATCACTTCCTAAGAGAGGTTCGAATATTTCTAGTGCTCTCAAAGAGTATCCATGGTTGATAACTGGGTCTGGAAGGCCTCCCTTTGCATATGAAATCCAGGGTCCTTCAGGCATCATTTCCTTGGAAGGGTGGGGTGCTTTATGGAGGGGTCTTCGATCAGGAATATTTCGGGATTCCATTTTTGGAGGTGTTTTCTTTTCTAGTTGGCAATTTCTTCACATTGTTATGCTTGATTGGAAAGCAGTCGCTATGAATCCACCACCCAGGTTCCAACGATTCCCATCAACTTATTTGTTTTGTTTATTTATTTCACTCGGAGCTTCAATTAATTTTTCTTAAAGGTAATTTTTGCAAGATAAATAATAAAAAAACGGCAATACATGATGATCTGGAAAGCAGGGCAAATTTTAGCACTTTAACTGAGCCACTGGAGGAGATTTGTAGGATCAATAAGAATTAGCAAGGCTTCATCTTTTGTATGGAAAAATGTGATTATACAAGAAGCACCATGCCCATGAATAGCTTGTCTATGGATGTCATGATGGATAACTTGCAATCTGGTTGATGGAAGACAATAACTGCCTACTTGGTTCACATTGCTCAAAATTTGCAAGCGTCCTGAGTGCAAAATGATGTCTTGCTTCTTCCTGGAATGAATTGACATGAGTATTTGTTTTGCTGATTCATGTGACAATAAAATAGAAGGCCATATCCAACATCCATCAAAATTTCAAAACTTAATAGTGAAACATACTTCGTCCCCATTGCCTTAGCTGATTGTATGTTAGTACTTACTTGACAGTGGCAGCACCTTTCCCACTTGGGGCTACTTTTTAATACTATTTATTCATGCCTTATGAATTCAAAGACTGCGCTAAGAAAAATAGATAAATAGAAGAATGTGGCAGGTAATTCCTTTTGATGCTGTAGTCATCAGTCATTTAACACACTCAAGACATGCATTCATATACGTACGTCGAGAACCATTAAGACATGCATTGGAAAGTAAAATTTTTCCCATGTTTTCATTTACTTGAAAACCTATGCTTTCTGCTTCCCCCATTGAATATTTTTATCCTTTTGCATATAGGTCCATAGAAGAAATTGGGCCAGTGTCTCCTTTGGCTTCTAGTCTAGCAGCCGGGTTTTGTGGTTCATTAGCTGCTGCAGTTTCTCATTGCTTTGACACTGCTAAATGCCGAACACAATGTACCGTCATTCCAAAGGTACTTATTATTTATTTAATAATATGAAATGAAAAGCTTAACCTGCCGATATGAATCATTGAGAAAATGTGAAAACAAAGTCAGTCTCTCAATGATTTTTGATCAGTAGTAAATGTTCTAAATGGCCGAGCCTGTGCGATGATGTGTTTATGTTCCTGGACATACAGATGTGTGTCTTTTGAGTGGATGAACTGGAGGGATAGGCGTAAGGAGCGAATTTTAAAGGTGGTGAAGGTATGGATCTGCTGGGGAATCCATGGTTTGCATTGGGTGCTCATGATATATGTGATGAGATTTCCAAGCTTCTGAAATATATTTAGGACTAGGATCTTCCATGGTAGGTACTTCTCATGACTTGCATTCGCAGGTACTTCTCACATGAAAAAGCTACCACGATCCTGGATTGGCTGTGGGTATGGGAAGCCTTAAAATTTGTGGCATGAAACTAGCTTTATATAACGTTTGGAATCACAATAGACCCAAGCAACCTTTGCAACACGCAGGTTGGGTAGTGAGAAACATTGCTGGGTGCGAGGGAGAGTGCTTTTCAAACTCACTCAAGATATAGGTGCCATCTCCTGTGGCTCACAAGAGGTTTAGGAAGCTAACCTTGGTTCGACTCAAACTGTGAAGGCCTGAAAGGTCCCTCCTATTTATATCCCTTTGGATGGGTGTCAGAGAAATGAGGGAAATATTTGCAGAACAGGTCTTTTTTATAGGTCCTTCTTATTTGTGTTTTCATTGACTTGTTTTTTTCTTTTTCCTGCGGCAGTATATCTCCTTGGAGAGACGGCTACTAAAGTGGAAACCGCCAGGTTATTGGCTTGAGAGAGTTTCAGGGCTCTCGCCTACAGATAGAAGCATTCTGTTCCGTGGTATATGGCTAAGGATGGCTGGCTCTGGGCTTGCATCATTTGCAGTTGTGGGCGGTTACTTTTGGGCTATCAATAATCTTGTTTGAATCAGAAGATGCATTGATCATGAGAGCAACGAGGTTGATGGTACCCTTTGCTCGATTCATTTGTCCACACTGAGAAATTCGATGATGCCCTAGGCTCCTAGCATTCCCTGCTTTGTAATGCAGCTGGTTGGCAGAATAAAACGAAAGATGGATCCAGTGTGGTGGGTACAAGAAAATTTTTGAATCGGCTGCGCAAGTGAAGAATTCTTGGGCATGCTTCCATGATTCTATCAGTCTGAAGCTACTGGCTGCTATTCGAGCTCTGTTTGCACTAGAACAAGATCGAGTGTATGCTTTCATCAAGCCAATGGAAGATCCTGGTCCGTGTCAGGTGCATGCAGTGAGCATGGAAGCAGAAGTTTTTGAGCAACAGGTTCATGGAGAAGCCATACCCCTTGCTTTCTGCACGGGCCTAGATCATGATGACAATTTTTACAAAAAATTAGCTGTTGTAATGGATTGCCAGCTTTGTTTGCACGGGGCTATTCATTTACTGGAAGTTGGAACCCTTAACAAGGACCATCTTGAGGAAGAGATTCGTTTTATTTTGAGCGGATAATTCTCAATCTCTGTATCGGCAAATAAACTCTTTTGTATCATCACCTATGGTTTGATATTTGGGTGCCCACGACGCATACCCATATCAGTAATGTAGCCATGCAATCGGGGTGGTGGGGTGTGGAACGGTAATCATTTCTGTTGCTTTCCCTTACATATACGAAAATAATAATAAAACGAAAGCTATATGAGAGAAGTCCTAATAAATGTCTTGTTTAGTTCATCTCAAAAAATTTATTCACAATAATTTTTTAAACTTTTTTCTTCATTATGCTCTGATAAACAAATGTAAGAAGAAATCAACAAAAAAAAAAGTGTTATAAATAAAATTTTTGAAATGAGCTAAATAGAATATTTGTTTAACTCAAGTTAACAAGATCGTTCCGTATATAATATATTCATTTCACTGGAAGCCTCGAACCGAAACGAACGCACTCGAGAAACTTTGCAAGCTGCAATTGAGGCCATCTTGTCAGTTGTCACGTGCCAGATTTTTTTGCACCCACGTTTCAATCCAGTGAGTTGCATGTTCTTCGTTGGATGCGAGAGGCCCGACCTACTATCTCGTCTCGGAGCCGTTTCTTTTTTCAACCGCCGGAGGACAGGAATTGGAAGACGGCACTGCAGACAGCTGCGCCGGGTACTTCTTCCGCAATCCGCATGCAATTGTATCCTCTTCCTCGATGCTCCTTTTCATCAGCTATTATTATTTATGCGTTGCGCTAGTGCACTCATTCATACGATTTGTAATTTGACGCCACCGTTCACGGTGGAAAACCGTGAGTGGGGTTTACAACCACGTACGATAACATCACTTATGATTTACTTTTAATTTTATGCTTCTTGTTTCCCCATTGTTTTTCCATTCCTTCAAACTATCTAAAAGATTCAAATGAAACGAGTATTGTAACCGTGTATTGTTGTGAGGTGGTTGGCGGACTAAGCCTTTCTTGTTTCAAGACAGGACTGGTGCTAAATTCTGCTTCCTTCGACTAGAGTACAGTAGTGAAGAGAGAGAAGCTCCGGCCTTCAGTTGATTTATTCCATCATAATGGTCTGTTCTTCATCTTTCATCTGTGTTTACTTCATCGGATTTTGCTTACCTTTTTCTTTCGTCTCTCCAACAGCCACAAGGAGATTACATTCAACTTCACAAGAAGCCCTATGGATACAGGATACCGCCATGATCACTTCGAGCGCAAGCGGAAGGAGGAGGCTTGACAACTTCACAAGCATTCTGCTTTTGCTCAGAAGGTAAAACTGATATCTATCTATCTCTAAAAAGCAATATTTATTGATTCCTGCTATCTGTGTATCTTGGAGAAAACGAAAGTTGTCGAATGTTCATTTATCAGCTGAAATAGAAATTGCAATATTTGAGTTGCCAACAGGCATTTACAGTTGGTTCATGGAGACAAACTTTCCTTGGAAGGTTTACTTGTGAACCCATCCATTCTTTTACCGGTTTTATTTTTTAAAATATTGGATTACATAAACTACAATCTAGTTTCGAGATACAGCCAATATGCTATGAGATTTGCTTCCTAATTGCTGAAATTCCACAATTTTCTTACTGACTTGAATTTAACTTTTGTTGATGTCCTGTCACTTGGAAACAGGTGCTTGGTATCAAGGGTAAGATGTTTGCAGAGAAGCGCTGTGCTGAGAAGGCTTTGATGAAAAAGACGTAAGGGCGTCCTCTATTCTTTCTTTTGTACGGTGATGAAAGATAAAGAACAGAAGGAAAGCATAAAAGAAATAAATGGTGATATAAAAAAGAGGGTGTTTATCCGTCAAATAATTTTGTTTGTTTTTCTATTACATTTAGTGCAAGACAATGGTCCCCGCAGGTATGAATCCTGGATCTCTGGCACACGAGACGTTTGCTTTCCTCTATAATCTTGGTGGACTCATCATAAGCTAGTAATTTATCTCATCGGGTCCTACATCGCATTTTTCTCATCGTGCTTCTTCTATTGGATAGTCTTGCCATGCATGATGAGTAATCCGTAAAGCACAAGGTAGATGACAAGGTTCATGAAGGTGCTCTCCCTGCCTATCTGCTGGACCGTGAGACGACAACACAGGCAAAGGTAACTTGAATGGTCAGATTGCTTGTTGATTCTGACAAATTATGTTATAAAATCATATGTCGTATATTGTTTGATAATTCTCTTTTCTGTGGGTTTTGAGCAATACCATAAAGAAGAAAAGGAAAGAGAAAGCTGGTAAATGCGATGTTCCACTGCAAAAGGTGATTCATCTTTCATGTTGGTGGGATTTGTTGCTTGAAGTTTCACATGTCTCTGCATTTTTTTCTTGTATACAGTACATCTACTAACTGGTAACCCACTGCATTTGAATTTCAGGTTAGACCTGTGGCTGAAGTTGAAATGTTCAAAATTATTTGTTTTGGTAAAAGGAAAAGTAAGCTTCTGAGGATCTGTCTCATATTCGCTCTTCCTCATGATATTGAATTGTTAAATTTTTATTTTTGGGTGTCTACCAGCTATTGGGGCATACGTGTACTTAGACCTGCCTCCGGTTGGCCTTAGCCATACTTTCAAATCTGCTATTATGATCTCATCTTGACATGCATAGATTCAATGTGCAAAATGCACAAGTCACTGCAACTATAGCAAGCATTTGCATATGAAGTTTGCTTCCAAGACATGCATGTGATCGCACATAATATCTAGGGCATTCAATCTTTCGATAAGTAGTTCCCCAAGTCATGGCTGTAATCTTTGAAAAGGAAAAAAAAAAAAAAAAAAAAAAAAAGGAAAAGAAAAGAAAAGAAGGCCTTTGTGCTCTATCCTGATGTTGGATTGGCTAAGTGGGGTCTAGTTGATTTCAATTCAAAGAGGCCTACCAGATGCCTGAATAAGAAAGTGTCCTACACGATGATCTTGATCGTGGTGTTCATCTCACTCAAAGAACATTTGTGTATGTGTGATTGCTTGTGGTGCTCACCTTGTGAAACTGCACTCATTCTTCTTGTAGACCATCTCATATCACGTTGTAGTTTCGAAAAATTTCTTCTTCTTCTTCTTTTTTTTTTTTTTCGGTTATCAGTAGTCTCACAACATTTCAGTTGTATCTTTAATGCAAAATTTTTTCCCTTGTTGAGAAGGTGCTTGCATGATATTCTGTCATCAGGGATGGAACTTATCTTTGGCATTTTTTATTTTTGATCCACAAACAGCGAAGCAATTGAAAAGGATGGTAACTAAAGCCACATTTGTTGGACCAAGCTTCACCAAAAAACCTCCAAAATATGAGCGGTTTATTCGTCCCACAGGCTTGAGTTTTACCGATGGCCATGTCACCCATCCAGAGCTGAAATGCACATTCAATCTAGACATAATTGGAATAAAGAAGAAACCCTAATGGTCCAGTGTACGCTTCCCTTGGTGTCATAAACAAAGGAACTATCGTAGAGGTAATTCCTTTTAAAGAACACTCACATAGATAATTCTCCAACGTGTTGTTTTCTTCCAGGCGCAAGGAGCTATTGCCGTCAAGCATAGGGGTCCCATTGATGCCACGGTATATCTTATTCTTCAAATGTCTGATGCAGTTTTCTTTTAAAATTAGCGAGCTTGGTCTGCTTACACAAGGTGGAAAGTAGTTTGGGGTAAGACGAGACGTTCAATGCATGTTTGGGAATGATATGGTTTGAATTTTGAAGTGCTCTGAAGGTCTATAGCGTGCTTGCAGTTAGACATTCGACTTATCATGCCCTGATTTGATCCTCCAGGGCGACTAATGGGGTGTTCGTGATGTTCTGTTGAGAATTCCGAACCTTGACTTCATGTCCTCAAAACAAATCATTGTGTCATGCTCTGCTCTTCCTTTCATTCACACTGTTATCAGTGGCAACTCAATCTCTCACCGCTGGATGCAGGGAAATATGCCCAAGTTATCAATAATCCAGAGAACGATGGCTTCGTAAATGCTGTTCTGCTTGTATAGGATTTGTTGCAAGTCACAAGTGGGCGTTTTCTTCTGTAAGAGAACCAGTTGAACTCGTGGGTAAACTAACAGTGGATCTAATGATTTCAGCGTGAATGAAGAAAGGGATGTCTACTATGTATGTATCGCATACGCATTATAGTCCGAGAACATCATTTGCCTCTTTTGTATAATCTGGTTCATATGTAAAGGAAACAGCCATTTTCGCCAGCTTGGTTATGGGTACTCTCGATTCTCGAGTATGATATTATTTCAAGTTCTACACAGACAACCTAAATATCCGTAGACGATATAATACTATAAACAGCAGCTGAAACCCCTTCCAGGGGCTTGTTGTATCCGATCGGCAGGCACGAGACTGATGGTGGCAGAATTAGAAGCGTATGCAAAAGAAAACAGGCCCCCAAATAAAAAGGAAGAGACAGAAAAGAGAAGTAACAACCAGAACAGAATATCATCATTCAATTATCTCATTGTTCCTTCTCTGGAACGTACGGCTGACCTGGGTAGCATGTGCCCAGGAAGCATTGTTATCAAGACCTATCAATGTCTCTTTTCCTATCACACTATTCTCTTCATTTTGTGTTGAAAAATTCCCTCTTTTTTTTTTTTCATTGGATTTCAGTAAAAAGTCATTGATCATCGTCGTACGTGCCCTCAGCGTATTCATCATCAGCACTTGCAGGATTTCCATTTGCGACTCTGTTTATGCTGGATGGATTTGAATAGGGAGCATAGACAGAAACAGGGCTACCGCGGGAATGGCGGGTGCTCTGACTGACTGTAGTGCTCCGGGTAGATTTCATGCGAGCCTTTCTCCCCTGAAACATTGGTTGGATAGAGTCAGAGAAATGGCAGAGATATTGAGGCTGTTGCTGAAAATGCGATTTTAGCACACAAATAAATGCTCAGCACTTCAAAGTGCGATTTCATTTGCCATTCAAGCGACTGAGATATGAAGTGATCCTCCACGCACAGAACAGAAACATGCAAAGGCTATATTTTGCAGCAATCATGTGCAACTAACATGATGAACATATTTAAAATGCACAAATATGTAGCTACATTGATCAGCACGGAGACTCGTTTCTTAATAGAATGCCCTGTGATGTACAAAATAGAATGCAAACAGAGGAGAATATAGTCCAATCAGCCTCTGTACGATGTAAGGCCTCGTTTAGAAGCTATTTGAAAGTGAGTTCATAATATCAAAGCGTGCATAATACATTTTCATCCAAAAAAGAAGCATACATAATAGATGATAGCATGCACAAATTGTTGGTAACGTTTTTAATCCCAAGATTTGCTAATTACAATGAAGAAATTATTATGTCACCATCATCATTATCACAAGTTGTTTCCCACTGTTGGTCAGTTGCATAAATCTTATTGTACAGGTTATTTAAGTTTATTAAGTGGCAATCAAATGGGACAAAAATCCAAGCAAATGACTATCGTTTTACTGAAGGAAGCTGGACTGAATTAATAATTGAACATCAGATTACCAATAGCATGCAAGGACCAATAAAAGAGGTAGGCTCGATACTCAAGTAACTTTCAACAGCAAGGATTCTGACTGTAAAAGACGTGAGGTAACTAGAGCTCATACCATCACTTGGGTTCTCAGTTCTCTTCAAACAAGACTACTAAGAAATGAATCAGCTGGTGGATATGAATTCCTTATCCAGTGACCAACAGCTTGAGCTCTGAAGTATATATCAGAAAGATATTGATTCTTTTTTTGGAGAAAATAATCGTGGAAAATATGAGCAAAGTTTTTAGGCTGACAAACTGGTGAAAACGAACCTTTCCCATGCACTTTTCCAGATGAGGAGCAAATCTTCCAGCCATGATCGAGCGGCCACAATTCATGCACTCAAAGATTTCACTAGCAACTGCTGGATGTGTTTGCCCAAATATATCAACCACGTACTTGCCATTTACTTCTTCACTGTTGCTAGGATCTGCCACCCTAACACGAGCCTGTGCTGAGAGCCTCAATTCTTCTTCTTCTTCCTCCAAGTAACGATCAAGGCCCAATCTTGCTATTCGGTGGCATTCAGATGCAACATCCACAATTACCGAGTCCAGAAGGTCTTCAAAGAAGCTAGATGATAACTGCACAAAACAGACCATGGTAATGAAGAAATGAATCACAAAACATTGGGTGCTGCTAGTAAGACACGAGAGACACAATTTATTTGGTTGAATAATGCAGATATGGATCTCAGTTATTTCAACTTTTCTTTTTCTTGCTCCATTGGATTTTGTATATCAATAGTCCCAAAACCAGACAGGCACATGAGGCATAATTGTCTATCTCAGTTGTCAGCTCTAGACTAGTCCTAGTAATATTCACAACACTTCAAGTTGTTTCCATCAGTTTAAAGTCTTGGACTGGTTAAAGCCTAAAATGTAGGTGAAGTGCCAGATAAATTTTCTTTGTTTTTTTTCCATGAAAAAGATGCATCACCTCATAGTTGGTTCAGACAACCTCTTACATACTAATTTTCCAGTAACATCCTAATAGGAAAGCACCAGTTGTGGCTTAGTGCTTCTCAGTAAGAGTAAAGGGTCTGATTATAAGAACTCAAAATCATGATCATCCACCATCGTGGTAGGCTTGAAGCCTTGACACCAAGGAGCACATTGAATACCAAAACTATAAAGAAAGCATGTTCAAAGATTGTCCTTTGCCAGATCAAATTATCCTACTGTTTCTGAAGTTCCTAATTCTTATGACATTACATATTCTGAAGAATTCGGAACAGCAAAACAACAAAGAGCATCAGTGCTACTGCACTTAAGGAAAATCCTCTTTCGCTGTGATAGATAACTGATTGGAAGGAGTTGTGTGTGTGTGTGTGTGTAGAAAATCAACTTTTTCTTAAGATTCCACAGAAGGAAGAGACATAAACAGCCGGTGAAGGCAAAATTCAAATGTCCAACCTTCAGGGTCCTCTGGTCATTTTCAAAATTTTCTGCCACTCAGTTTTTTGTTATTGTTGTTGACTTCATCAACAACTGACATCGTGACGCACTGTAATCAGTGGCTGAGAACATCGCCAAACATGAAGGAAACCTCCATAGCTCAGATTTCAAAGCAGATCCAGATGAGCTAAAGACAAGGTCTAAGAATATACTTAATACCGAAATGACTTGCAAAAGGAAAGAAAACAAGGAAGAAATTGGAGGAAGACGAGGTGGCGGGAAATGCAGACACTAAGCTGTTGTCCAATGCCGCAATTCAAATCATCTTTGAGGAAATTCAAGGGTGTTTATTGAAGATGAAAAGAGAATCATGTCTTCACGAGTAAGAAGAAAGAACTTACTTGAGAGTGAGGGGAAGTATTATCATCATTTGGTTCTGACATGGTTGAGTAATGAAATGCTCCAGTTGCAAACAATAGCTCAGGGAAAGCTTTCTACTGCCTAAAAAATAGACCATGTTGTAAATCAAGAAAACAGATTCACAAGGATTGAAATTCAAACAAATAAAAAGCCATCTGAAATTCAATTTATACCATCTGTAATGTTGCTTATCAAGCTTAATAAGAATGACTAACAATAGCAAGGAGCCGTAGCCAACACTTGTGCATGCTGTTGTAAATTCTACATGACTCTGCCACCCCCCAAGAAAAATACTGCCTTGTCAATTCAAGCTTGATAACCATCATGTATTCATGCTAGATTTTTGAGATTTTTCCCCGATGCTTTTTACCCATGAGACTTCATGGTAAGATCAGACATCATCCTCTGGTAAGAACGTTACATGACAGACTGAGTTCTCTTAACTTGCGGGAAGACCGCCAACTATGGTGTGATCAAACACACACAAAAGTCATTTATGTTTAACATGGTTTGACTCCAATGCCAAACCAAAACTAGAGCATCAAGCTTCACAAAGCTGACTACGTGCTAGTTGGTTGTAGATGTTCACTACAGTGAGGACTCAATCAGATTTCTAGGGCACAAACTATGCCTCAATGAAACAAGCAATTGGCAGTGGAACGTTGGTGCCTGAATCGTTGCAGAGCCCAAAGTCCAGCTAACCAGACGAGCAGGCGAGATCCCGCATGATGACTTACGACTGCGGGATTTCTCCGCCTACAGCAATTCCCACGGTATCCCTATCCACTCAAAGGCAGGCCCACCAGATCAACGGCCCGGATAGACGATCGCGAGCATCGCCCATCCCAGAAGTTGCCGACTCGACAAAAATCCTAAGACTTCAACCGTGAGAAAACCCAAATTCTACATGCTATGAATTCAATCAGTTAAGACTCATAGCAATGGAACGATGCATCGGTAAAAAGGATAAGAACGAACAGCAAATTTTGACAGAGGAAGTGTAATTTTTCAATTTTCTCGCAGAAGAAAAAGATGGGATTTTTCTTGTAGTGAAGGAGAAACACGAGGATGGAAGACTAAAATGAGGAGTTCTGGCATTCCAAGCAAGAGATTTGTGAGGAATTCGCGAAGGGAGAGAGACGAAACTCACAAGCAGATGCGTATTTTCAGAGGCGGGCGTGGAAGAAGGAAGGGAAGAGGAGGAGGAGAGTGGCGAAGAGCTTGGGGAAACAGAGTTTTGGATAATGGGCCGGGTCGAGCCGGAAACTTTTTTGACCCAGAAATGATGGGCCCAGACCATGTGGCCATGTGGTTCCCTCACTTCTCTCACAACAAGAACTTTATTCGAGGAAAGAACATCAATCAATAAGAAATTATGTTAACACCACATGTGTGTTTGGCAATGAATAGAAAATGTAAGTTAAAACTTTTCAATCTATAATTTTTCACTCTCCACAATTATCATATTTTTAAATTATTTTTCCACATTTTCCTATGCAATTACCCTACTTTTCAATCATTTCTACACAATTATCCACATAATTAACCTATCTATTTAACTTTATATTTTTTACTACTCATCATTACCTCTATTATATCACATCATTTGACAACTTTTACTCTCTAAAACTTTTCATCAAAAGTTTTATTCATTACCAAACACACCCCAGATGAGAGGCGAGTGGCACTTGTGTATGAGTGTGTGCTTTTGTAAAAGGTTAAAATTGACTTGACATTGGCCTCCATTTACAAAAAAATAAATATGTAAATAATCATATAAATATAGAATTTAAAAAATGGAAAAAATAAAAATAGTACCTACTTGAATATTTTCGGATTTTAAACTTCCTAGAGTAATCATCCGTTTTGGCGGGCAAGCACTTCTCATCTTCTAGTTTTTCTTGGAAAGAAAAGCAATTAAGCATGCTTTTTGATTCCTTCTTCCAACGGGGTATTAGTATTATCATACAAATCAGGTGGGAAGGCCCACTGTTTTTCGAAGTCTGAGTTGGTAATTAAACCCGGGGTTGCTGGGTGAGGATTGGGACTTGGGAGGATTGGCCGGCCCATGATTTAAGCAATTTAATCAATTAATGCCAATTAAAGACCCATTGCTTTCATTTAAAAAAAGGGCCCATTACGCGTGTAAATCAATATCAACGTACAATTTAAATTTCAATCTATGCTAGCCCAAAAACATATTTTTAAAATTTGCTGTTTTATTTTTCATAAGACTATTCTAAATGTATTTAATTTATATAACAAGTTTTACAATTTTTGTATTTGTGTATATCTATTTGAATTTCAAACATAGAGGTATTTTAATCATTTCAAAATAACTAAAATACTTCTACATTTGAAATTCAAATATATATACACACGTTTTCAAAAAATAATAAAACTTCTTATATAAATTAAATACACTTACAATAATAATTACATAAAAAGAAAATAAAAAATATTTTAAAAAATATGTTTTTTGAGTTATGGTTGCTTCCGTACATCTGGATGTATAAAATCATCCCCCATATTATATTATTCCACTACAACAAAAGTTATTGTATGTTACCACGTTTTCTATTAGATCTAATATTAAATGTTGGCTAGGTGGTAGGGATGTTGGCAGCGTCTAGGGTTTGAATCTCATTTTTGGAGGTGGAAGCATTTGATCTCTCTTTTAGTAACGGGGAGCGTGTGATCTGTTACATGAATAGGTGGGAGCTGAAGCTTCATTATAACATTAAATAAAATGTAATGTTATACAAACTAGCTTAAAAAAATATTAAACGCCCACGGAATTCATATAAATTTTTTTGCTACTAATAAGGTTACAAGCTGATTTTTTTAAAAAAAATATATGAATGCAATACCTGTTAAATATCCAAGTATTTGTTGCAGCGTTTTTAAAATTTTTGAGCCAAATATTCCATTTTTGGGAGCATTTAACTGGTTAGGTTAGGGCGGTAGCTTCAAAAGCTATACAGCCTGATAGGATCGCCTGCTGCGGTCACCAACCCAACGCGAAATGCAGCCGAAAGTTCGACGGCGGAATGAGGTGAGCATTCAAACTAAAAACAAGGTGCGTTGCCACCAGGGGCGTGCCCTGGTGGTCAGCGTCGACGCCTCGTGGCTGTGCGGCGCGGGTTCGAGTCTCCTCTGGAGCAAAAAGTGGGAGCAAAAGTGTGGTCTCCCGTTTAATTCGTGGGAGCAAAGTGGTCTCCCGTTTAATTGTTGAAAGCTGTGTCTTTCTGTGTACTTGGTGGAGCGGTGTCTCCAAATTTGTTAGAATGTCTCTGATCTTCAGTGTAATATGTGTTGAGATGTATGTAAATATCTCCCCATCAAAAAAAAAAAAAAAAAAAAAAAAAAAAAAAAAAAAAAAAAAACAAGGTGCGTTGCTGGTACGAGGGCTCGCGGGCCTCATAAGTCATAACATACCCGCTATCCGCTGTATTAATGCATTCATTAGATTATAAAAATATCAAATATTTCCATTAAATATTTGATTAAATTCAAGTTATACCTATTCCTTAATAAGCAACTGCAAAAAGATTATTTTTCATTATATTGTCAACCTGGTCACAACTTGGATGGCAAGGGAAGGGATGCAATCTTCCATTTTCAAAAATCACTTTTCTTAGTCTAAAAAACTAATAATTTATTTTTCTTGTTATAACTTTCTAAAAATTTTCATACAAAATTTTTCTTTCCCAACACAAAATAAATTTTTTTTTTGTGTCTCATATTTTCATTTATAGGTAAAGGTACTTGAAGCAAAAGAGGTCAATTGAACCCATTCCGGAAAAATTCAAAAAATTCATTTAAATTTTAAAAATATAATTTATTTTTATATGATTGCCCGTACGTGCACCCGTAGTAGTGTTAACAGTCATGGTCAATCCGCTCGTCCAACATGTTTATAAATGAGTTTGGGTTGAAATTTTTGAATAAATGAATTATGATCCGTCAACCTATTTAACTATTTAATTAAATAAACATGTTGAGATTTTATAACTCGTCTACCTGTTTAGTAACTCATTTAACTCGTTCGACTAATTAAAGTTATATATATGTAAACTCTTTGATTATTTTTCTTTGCTAAGTTTTCTTTCCGCCACCAAATTTTATTTTCCCCGCTACCGCTCTAATTCAATTTTTTAGTTATTGTCCTATTTCAGTTTCTCCTGTACCCAAAACCGAAAACGTTATCGTCTTTCATTGCTAGATTATTATCTGCTATAATTTAAGCCGTCAAGTCATTTGCTTTATAACCGGTTAACAATCCGCCAATCAATTAATTAAATAAATTGTAAATGAATTAAAATTAAAAGCTTTTAAATAAATTAATAAATGAATTAAAATTAAAAGCTTTTAAATAAATTAATAAATGAATTAAAATTAAAAGCTTTTAAATTAATTAATTAATTAATTAAAATTAAAATATTTTAAATATATTAGGGGTGTGTTTGGTTGGAGGTAAAACTTTTGATGAAAAGTTTTTGGAGCAGAAGTTGTCAAATCAATAGAAAGTGATGTGATATAATAGGAGTAATGATGAGGAGTAAAGAGAATAAAGTTAAAATAGATAGATTAGTTGTATGGGTAGTTGTATAGAAATGATTGAAAAGTATGGTAGTTTGTATAGAAAAATGTGAAAAAATAATTAAAAAATAGAATAATTATGGAGAGTGAAAAATTTTAGATTGAAAAGTTTTAGTTGACACTTTTTTGCCTTAAACAAACACACGCTAAAATTAGAATTACACTCCAACCGGTATAACCCTTCCGTGGCCACTTGCAGACAACCTACTCGCGACCGCCGAATGGCGATGCCGTTTCAACGGTTCACCCGCCGCTTCGACAGTCCAAAGATGATTAAATGCTTCGTCGATATATTTTGTATTTAGAAGCCTAGTAAATATATTTGAAATATGTGGATATATTTGGAACAAGCACTTATTTTTAACAAATACACCATAAAAAAATTTACGATTTTATCTTTACAATTTTAAAATTTTATTTAAAAGATCTGTTGCACCGACATCAACTTTTATTTACTTGTCATATAAAAATATTGTCCAACATTATTTTTGTTAGTGTTAGATTAGTAACTGTTAGCCTGCTAATCGATGGAAGATGGCAGAGACTAGAGATGGGGGTTGATCAGCAGCACTGGCTCGTTCTTGGCAAGTGTTCATCGTCTTCCACGTGTGAATCAGGACGCCAAAAACCGGCTAACCGCAGGAATGCCTCGATTGGAGCAGTAGATAACCTAGGGAACAAGCAAGGGCAAGTACAATAGTCTGCATCGGAAATTTTTTGTTGCTTCATATAGGAAAACATATCCATCGACAGATCCACTGCACTTCGAAATTAGTATAAGTAATGCTAAAATAACGGAGAACTCCTGTGTCCTTGCCGGAGTTGCACCCAGCCCATGGCAGTGTCAGAGTTCGATGTCTTTCGCCAACAGAAGCTTTATTAATAGGATATGGCCGGTTGCCACGTTGCCTACGCCCATAGGCTTTCGTATGAATGTATAGGGACGTCAGCCTTCCAAATCCTTTTCTGCCCGAAGATCAGCCGACGACTCAAGCGCTGTGGCTCAAATGACATGCCAACAACTCTCTCGATTTTTCCCTGTCAGGACTCAGGACTCAGGACTCGGCCTCTCGTCTTTCCTACCTCCCTAGCTCGTACTTGCTCCGTACATACATCGATCATGTACAGTCGTTCACGCATCAAACACATAAAACAAGGAACGATCAGAGCACTGGCGTTCGAGGACCACCCACCCACCCAATTCGGGCGCCACGATGCAAAGCCCCGGAGAGAAAGAGGGAGAGAAGAAGAGGGCGATTACAAGCAAGAGGAGGTGGGGTGGAAGTGGTGGAATGAAGCTATCGACGGACCCACAAAGCGTGGCAGCACGCGAGAGGCGGCATCGAATCAGCCAACGGTTCAAGATCCTGCAGAGCATGGTTAATCCTGGAGGAAGCAAGATGGACACTGTATCCATGCTGGAGCAGGCTATTCACTACGTCAAGTTCCTCAAGACCCAGATATGGCTGCATCAGATTCAGGCAGCAGCAGCATTAACAACGTCTTCGCCTTCGCCTTCGTCTTCCGCTGCTGCCACATATGCACCTCAGCCCTGCTGCAGCTGGCCTGATCTGCAGGCTTCCACAGCTGCCACCCATGTTATGAAAGCTAATTACGACGTCGGGTATTGTTCTTCTTCATTTGTTGACTATAATGAACGGCTGGCTTCTCTGCCATCATCATCGCCATCGGCTACTACTGCTATCTACGTCAAAGTAGATGAAAGATCAGAAGAAGAGCAGCAGCGGCCGCCGCCCTTCCACATGTATACAAATTAATTTGCTCTAAATTCGAGCGGGTCATCTACTATGTGTTCGTAGTTAGTTTAGTGTGAAATTTGCGTACCTCATCCAGCTAACCTACTTTTTGGCTTTGTAACTAATTATATGATGAGGTGGTTGCAGAAAAATGTGCGTGGCATGTTTTGCCTTTTTGGAGTGCAAACTGGATCTTGGTTGGCGGTACTCATAATCTAATTTTACATTTTTACAGCTTCCCATATATGTGGTCTGTCTCAGCTAAATTGAGGCAAAACTTACAATTTCCAAAACGAGCTATTTCCTTTTTCTCCATCGGGAATGAGGATGGGGCTGTCAGCTGCGTCTTTGGTTGCGGAAAGTAGCTGTAAATCGGTCAAAATGCTGGAAAGCAGCTTTTTACGATAAGACCGAGGATGTGACACGGAATGCATTAAAATCTGCTTCTCAGTATTGTGACACGGAATGTGTAGAACTAAAGAAGTCACGTGCATGACACGGCCTTACAAGTTGGTAGTCCTCATTTTAAATCTCTCCGGCACCATTTTTAAAGTGGTGGCGTTACATTTTTGAAGAGGTGGCGTTATAAGTTTTTTCAAGTCTGTGAGAGCCGTCCACCAGTGGAAAATATTAGAAATAGTAGATAATTGTTAATAAATTATAAGAATGTCTTAGAATTTAATTGTAATACCAGTTGAGATTGTAATGTATGAATACTCATAAAAAAAAAAAAAATCACGTGATACAATAGAAAAAATAATTAGAACTACTAAGGATAAAATTAGAATAAATAACATAGTTATATAAAAGGTTTGTTATCTAGGGTGCTTGGGTATAAAAATTTATTTTTTAAAATTTTTTGAATCTTTTTATAAAATTATTAATTTAGGTGTAATGTGAGTGTGTTTAATATATATATATATATATATATATATTAAGTTTTACCTTTTAGAAATTTGAACATATGTTTTTAATTTTTAAAATACCCATATTTTTAAAAAATAAAAAATATGTATAAATTTTCAAAAAATGATAAAACTTAATTTGTGTTAAATATATTTAGATTGAGGGTGGTGTTTGTTTAATACTAAGAATTTTTTAATCTAAAATTTTTCACTTTACACGATTACTTTATTTTTAAATTATTTCTTCCTATATGATATATTTTAACTATCTGTATACAACTGCCCACACAACTAATATATCTATTTTAATTTTATTTTTTTACTTCTTATCATTACTCCTACCATATTGCGTTATTTTTTTAATTTTAAAAAGTTTTTATAACGAAAAAATTTTCATCTAGAAGTTTTATTATTTAACATACCTCAACATTTTTATAAAAAAATTAAAAAAAAATTTGCACTGAAGTGCACCAAAGCTTAATATATCCAGGTGCATTGAATCAAATGTCTTATATGAATAGTAGAAAAGTAATCGAAAAATAAGATAATTATATAAAAAAATATGAATAAATAATAAAAAATAAAACAGTTGAAAAGAGTAAAAAAATTTAGTCCAAATAGTCCGACAAGATTTTAGAATGGTCAAACGTGCCTAAGTAAAAGTAAGAAAGCATAACAAGCTAGGACCAGGCTTAAATAAGATCTGAGTATTTGTTTAATAATAAAATATTTTAAATTTAAAAATTTTCATCTTCTACAACTATTTTAATTTATTTCTTCATATATTTCTATACAATTACTATATTTTTTAATTATTTATATACAACTATTCATATAATTAACTTATCTATTTTAATTTTATTCATAAAAAACTTTTCTCATTCCACCACTACTACAGTTTTTAATCTCTTCATATTTTTCTATATAATTATTTTAATTTTCAATTTCGCCATAAATTTTCATACTATTTTATCTTTTTTTTTAAAAAAAAAAAAACTTCACCTTTACTTCTTATCATTATCTATATTATATCACATCGCCTCTCATCATCATCATAAGTCATTTCTCACCTAGGTGAGGTCGGCTACATGGATTCTTTTATTCTATTCTTGGCAATTTAAGACTAAATTTTCTATAATTTATAATATTTTTAAATCTTATTTAATTACTTATATCCATATTTTTTTTGGGTCTTTCTTTCATTATCCTACTGCTTTTTACTTAGATAGACTATATTCTCCTAATTGATGCTACTTCAAGTTTTCTTTTAACATGACCAGGCCGCATCCTTTATGGATTTTGAAAATATAACAGTCGCCTCTATTATTTTAAAAAAATTTCATTTAAAGATTTTATCAAATACCTCCAAAATAACGCACCTTATATGTTACATTTTATAACAATTCTACTTTCCTATTTTGAAAAATATTTTCCATTTTCAATACTACTTTATTTATTTAGCATATCTAGGCCTCAAATAATGCTCAAAACTACTCAACAAAAATAAAGAAAATATACGCATACCAAATAATCATATGAGAAAAAAAAATTGCGAATATATTTGGTTAAAGATAAAACTTTTTTATGAAAGTTTTCAGGATCAAAGTTGTTAAGTTGATGAAAAATGATGTAATATAATAGGAATAACGATGAAATGTAAAAAAAATAAAATTAAAATAAATAAATTAATTGTCCAGTTAGTCGTGTTGAAATGATTGAAAAATAAAATTGTACAGAAAAAATATAAAAAATAATTAAAAATAAAATAATTACAGAGATTGAAAACTTTGACTGACATTTTTTACATCTAACCAAACACACCCTGTATGAAAATCTACCCTAGTTGTCCGATCAAAGTCTTTTGTGGGGTTGTGGAGTTAAATATTACACGATTAGGGTCACTAGGCCTTCACCCCAGTGGTAACCTCCACTGTCACCTTTCCTGTTGATAAGAGCAAAAATATCAGTCAGCGTCCAAGTCTCGCTTCTCTCCATATTTTGTTAGTGTGTAATGTAGATGGAAAGCTATTGTTTTGCGACGTTGATAAGTGGAGCTTGATATTTTCATATCGAAACTTACAAGAATATCTTAGAGATTGATTATAATATCAATTGTAAATATATCAATAAAAAATTACGCAATTAGGTAATAACCTTTTAGGTTGCCTCGGTAATTAAGAGGAACGCCCTTTTCACCATATTTTAGTTATTCCATGATTTTATTTCTCCCTCGTTATATTCTATACTTTCAATCGTCATCTTCCATTTATTATATAAAAAATTAATCTATTTATCTTTATTTATAATTATCGGCAGGACTTATATCGCATCGTTCCTCTTTACCAAACCTTTCATATTATATTGTGCTTTTCGACTCCATTAAATAAAAAAGTGTGATTCGACCATGAACATGCAAGTAATTATAATTGAGAAGCGTTTTTTTTTTTTTCTTTTTCTTTTTTTTCCCGGTTGCTCCCACTGGTGCAATTTCAAGCCCAGAGTGCAAGCACAGACATGGAAGCAGAACCCGCGATAAGGCAAATATAAGACCCCTTCTTCAACCATGCATTTGAGGTCATGAGCTTGTTGTGGAAGAAGTCCACGGCGATGAGATCCACAAGAGCCATATATATCAAAATACCAGAAGAAAATGAGCCGAGAACGCCTTCAAGAACTAGGGCATTGGGGCTGTTGTCATCATAGCCTGTTACTCGGAAAACCATCATCCCTAGCAATATTCCCATTGGAGTCGTCACTGAAAACATCAGGCACATGTATACGACCGTTGCAAAGTTAAATCCGGCCTGTTATCACCAGACATATAAGGAGGATACATTAGTAAAAATACACTGAAAGTCAGTTGATTAGACTTCTGATACCTGTGCAGATACATGACTTTCATTCGAATTTACTTTGAATGTTCTAGCTTAATCCTGAAATGATCTGAGGCTCACGGAATTCCTACATGAAATCGCAATAATCCAAAACGGGGCACTCCCCTTTCTTGCCTGTCCAATTGGGCGTCCCAAAATTCCAAGCTGAAATAAAATTTTAACTAGTAGTTAACAGAAGCTGGAATCGGCATGAATTCTCTCTATCTTCAGGATAGATTATTTCCACCGTCGTGAGTTTTTTGTGCGCCTAAAAGGTCGAGAAGGAAATTGCTAACATATTCTCACAGGCTGTGATGGTTGCGACTGTTGCTGCGCCTTGTTCACCTATTTCTCTATTTAATGCTTGCCTCTTGATATCTCTCTTCCTAATAACAAATATTAAATAACAACGCATAACCTCCTCCATCTCATATAACCAAAATCAAAAGTAAACATTAGTTTGTGCAACAGAGAAGCATGGTGAACATATCCACGATGATAGAAAAAATGAGACTTTTGGGCTCTTGCATTTGCTGCATAGGTCATGACATACGTACATGTGAAGGTGCTGCTAGCTACTATATACAAAGTCATTCTCAAATAAACCTGAATTTTTAAAAAGATGAAAACTTAAATTTTTAAAAAGATGAAAACTTGCAACGCATGAACAATGTATGTATGCATGTGATTTACCCATTTTTCTGAATAGTATAAAAATTTTTGACATTAAAACTTTCGTGGAATTAATTAAAAATGCCTGGCCACTGGGTTTTTACAAACCACGCCACTTTTGATGAATCCAAGCCCCCCTGATGTTTAATAATATTTATATAACTAAGATATCAAAGACCACCCATTTTGTCCCTCCCACCGCTAATAATATTATTTAATAATATTTATATAGTCGAGATATTGTGTTTCGATACTTCTGAAGGCCATTTCAGAAGGGGCCCGATCTCCCACGATGATGACCGATCAGAAATACCATCTAAAAATTATTATTATTTTCTTCTGTATAAAACTGTTTACATGATCCACAGACCAAGTTTTATCATTTTTTTAAGATACATATATTAAATTTTACACACAGTTTAAAATGTTCACAGTACCTCAGTATTTAAAATTCAAAAAATATATAAATATATCCAAAAAGATAAAATTTGATTTATGGATGATGTACACTTGAAGGGTAATAGTTTTATATAAAAACAGAAATTAAAAAAAAAAACACCATTCTAGACCGGTAAAAAATGATCAGCCCTCATTTAAAATTTAGAGCAATCTGATCAATGTGTATTCTGGAGGGCCATTAGTATGCAAACAAGCTAAATTTGGATATGTTAACGAAATAAATATTATTAAACAGAAAATTTTCAAAAATCAAGCAGTTCGACGTTTGGAACTGGTTTAAATACATACTTGGTGGTCCTCGGTTTCCATAAGCAAAAGATCGTCTACCAACAAGGCTGTGTGGTTTGGTTCATCTGATTTGATTTGAATGATTTCTACTCTGACGAATAAACCACGTTAAAACATTCGGTTAACCTCCTCCTCTCCTCCTCATATCACAAATCACAATGACATACATTAACAGCACGTCAACTAAACCCTTACCCACAAGCAAAGTATTAAAATTACTTTTTCAATCAAATGACCAAAATACCCTCAAGGCATCGATGTTTTGGCCCTACTGCAGGATTAGACGATTCCACCCTTGTTTTTATTTCCTCGAGTATCCAAATTTAGATGGCCCATAAATAAAAGAAAGGGCGCACCCACCAACGCCTGCTGCATACCCATGAATATTCTAGTTCTCTTGCAGACTAGCTGCGCGCTAAAAGATAAGCGGAACCGAGAGAGTCCAAACACTAAAAAGGAACTTGCAGGCGCTGGAACATCCCCAAACGATCCCAACCGTCCGTATCTACAACGAACGGTCAAAATCCCAATCGGAAGAGTAGAAGGATGTAATGGGTATCGTACCTGGGCGATGCATCCTCCGAGGCCCATCCCTTCGAAAATTTGATGAAAGGAGAGGGCGAAAACGAGCGGTCGGATCGTGCACTTGTTCTGAGACATACCCAGGGTGACGCCGATGATGACGGAGTGGAAGATGATCCCGATCTCCAGCACTTGCGACACCAATCTCTGCTTCATCTTCGCCAATTCGTCCACCTGTTGCACCTCGTGGCACCCCAGCACACCCGCCTCCTCCATCTTCTTTGCCGCAGCCGACGCCGGGTCTTCTGTCACAACCGGGGTGTAGTGACTGTCTCCGGCGGCGTGGGAGCTCGCGGCGATGTCTACGAGCAGCGCGGCGAGGGCTCCCATGAGGGCGATGAAGCCAGAGAAGGGGAAGTCCTTCCAGGGGTGGCGGGAGGCGACCTGGCAGTCGGCGAGGGCCTCGAAGGCGTCGGGAAGGACGTGGACAAGGGAGGTGGAAAGAATTACGCCGGCGGCGAAGCACTTGATGAGGAGGACCATGTTATTGTAGACGGGGCGGCCGTGGAAGAGGCGGGCGAGCATGATGGGGGCGGAGATGCCGATGACACTTGTGAGGAAGATGACGATGATGGCGATGAGCTGGAGCCTGGAAGCTGCTTGGCTGTCCCGACAGTATTGCGCTCTGCTCTGATCTATGCTGCAGACCGCCATCGCTACCACTGCTCTCCCTCCCTCCCTCCCTCCCTCCCTCCCTCGGAAGAATTGATTTCTTCTCTCAGATGAAGAAAGAGAGGAGAAAAACAAGGAAAAGAAGGAGAAACTGCTGGTGCTTGGGTTTTTCCTCTAACAAGTCGTGTTAGAGAGAGAGAGAGAGAGAGAGACGAAAAGAGGCGCGGATTTTGTGCTGTCTTTGTAGGTTTTCCACTCCCTGGAATGACTGATGAGTGAAGACGATGAGCAAAGGTGGGGCCTTTCTCTGACTTTTCTTCTGCAACGAGGAGACAAAATCATGCAATCCTGGCCGTCGGATTGACGGACTGGATTTACAGACTACAAAGATTTCGTAAAATTCGGCAGTGACTACACCGCACGTGCTGTCTGGCGCACGGATTAGAATCGAAATTCTGCCGCTCTGATGACGGCGAAAGTCTCTCGCTTTTGGAGCTGGGACTTGCTGCCGCCTAGGAATTTGCCTAATAATAGTGGCTGACATTTCACCAAAATTCAAGATATACTTGTTTTAAAATAATATAAAAATACATGAGTGTGTTTAGTAATGAATAAAACTTTTAGGGTGCGTTTGTTTGGTGCTAAAATATGTCAACTAAAACTTTTCAATTTAAAATTTTTCACTCTCTGTAACTACTCTATTTTTTAATTATTTTTTTATATTTTTCTATACAAATGACCGTACTTTTCAATCATTTCTACACAACTACTCATACAACTAACCTATCTATTTTAATTTTATTCTCTTTATTCTTTATCATTACTCCTATTAAATAACATCATTTTCTATCAATTTGACAACTTCTACTCCTAAAACTTTTCATCAAAAGTTTTACCTCTAACCAAACACACCCTTAATGAAAAGTTTTGTAGAGTAAAAATTGTCAAATGATGTGATATGAAAGGGATAATGATGAGTAGTAAAGATGGTAAAGTTAAAATAGATAAGTTAGTTATATGGATAATTGTGTAAAAATGATTGAAAAGTAGGGTAGTTGTATAGGAAAATGTGAAAAAATGATTAAAAAATATGATAATTGTGAAGAGTGAAAAGTTTTAGATTGAAAAGTTTTAATTTGACATTTTCTATCAATTGCCAAACACACCCTATATATGTATATATACTAATTTCGTCCAAACAGGTCATTCAATGTAAAAGAGGTTACCAAAAGGGCATACTTGGCATCAAATATCGGCTTCTAGGGAAATTAAACTGTCCTTTGAAAAAAAAAAAAAAAAAAGCCCAAAGAATATTTAATCGTAAAATGTTGGGCCAGATGATATATATAAATGACGTAAAAAAGTTAACTCAAATACTAATAATCCCTTTCATCAAAAAAAAAAATATACTAATAATCCCGTAGCAGGGAAGTGAGCAGTGGAGAACACATTTTTACTCATGGTTTAATATCTTAAATTACTTAATTATTCAATTTTTCATTATTATTTATTTGCATCTTTTTATATAATTATCTTACTTATTATTATATTACTCATATCGTATCACACCACTTTCACATATTTCATAATTTTCTCATTCCCACTTTTCCTTTCCTACTTCTACACATCACCAAAAAACTAGCTTAAGAATAATTGAGCCTTTGGGGAAAAAAAAAATCTTTAAAATACTTATACTCAAATATTTCATCCCAAGTAATAAATATAAATGGTGTAAAAATATAAACCGGCTCACAATGTGAAACCTTTTAGATACAGAACTATGCCACTTTTTATGAATCAAAGCCACCACTGATGTTTAATTAAATTTATTTAGTTAAGATAAAAATTTCTTTGTTTAGATGTGTTGGTGGACCCTAATAAATTCAACCCACGAAATTTCTCTAAATTCTGAAATGGACCATCAAAGTATATAAACAAGGTGAGTTTTGGTGTTTTAATGATCAAAATATATTAAACATAATAGGAAGGCTCGGATTCATGAAATATATCTTGATTTGTGAAATCCAAGAAATTTGACAATACAAGTCAGTTTCACTGAAGTGGAACTCATAAAAATAAGCCTAAAATTGAACTTGCCTCATGAATCTCCAATTTGCATAAATTGTGACACTTATTAAGGGGAATTATATTTAAGAAACAAACTGAAAGAAGAAGTTAAGAATTCCATCTTTTACCCCCCATTTGCTGCTTGGGTGAGTGATGAGTCCACCCGCACCGAAGAAAGGAGGCCGACAACACTTTCCTGTCTTTTCTCATCTACGCTCTTTTGATAGATGATCGTGCTGCTGGGTGCAATGCTTACGTACGTGCATGTGGAACTGTTTTGATCGTTTAAAGAAAGAAACGGACACATAAATTGGGAATGGTTACGGTTGCCGATCCTAAAGGAACATGTGAAAGTGCGATCCAAATCAAACATGCGCCTCAATTAAAGAAAAAAGATTGATTTCATGTTGAAAAATGTATGATATAAATATAGTAAATAAAGTCTGCAATTTAAGTAATCTTTGGAATCAAATATATAGATAAACATGACAAATAGTTTATATTTTTCAAAAAATGTTTCAATATTAAAAATAAAAGTTCGTGATTCAAAAAAGTAAAGGGTTGATATGGAAACTTACACGCTCACATAAGTATTGAACAATTCTTCATTAAAAAAAAAAAAAATCAAAAAGCTAGTCGGAGAATCATTATAATACATATTTTTATGGAACTAAAGCCTCCATTTACATCATCATGCAAGAAAGACCTACTGATTTTGCTCCAACATCGAACCTGTGCTTTCAACAATATAGTATGTCCACATGACTTCCATGGTGCGTCATATCAGCAGCAAACTTAACTAGTATCTTTTATCAAACAATCATAATAATAATAATAGCAACAACAACAACAACTAGCATCGGTTTTAACAAACTCAGTTCCAGCCGATGCAATCTTTTGCGCTCACCAATACAATTCTCCTTTTCTCATCCCTCAATAATCTTTCGCGCTCTGGATTCAATTCATTCTTATATCTCAACTTCAATTCGATCATGCTTAAATCTCCCTCAATATCAACCCTAAATATTTTTCTTAAAAAAAGAATTCTGCATTGGATCAGTACCGTACATTTTTTATTTTAAAAAAAATACACATTTGTGGCCCCACCGAGATAGGTTCCCCAAAATTTTCGACTTATTTATACTGGTTTTTAATTTTTTAAATCAAAATAATAACGATTTCTCATGTGTGAGAATTCCATAAATCCATTTTTATTTTGATTTTAGAAAAAAATAAGAAAATCCATCTAGGTAAGTCAAAAAAGTTTCAAACAACTTATGAAAACTTATCCAGGAGAAACTAGAAATGTTTTCGACAAAACACCCAACCGCAAGGATGCGGATCAGCAAAATAAAAACTATTTTTTTCATCGTAAACCTGGCCTTAGGCCAGCTGGATTCACACCAGGGCACACTTGCCCAGTAACCAGCGTTTGATCGCCATGTCGACTATGGCGCGGTGTCTCCATGCAATCTTTCTTTTCATCGTCCTCTAGAAAATGGCATGATTACGACTATGCTATTTTATTATACGATCGATGATTATGAATGTGCCAAATACCAAAAGGCATGCAATAACTAGTAATTCAAACTAAACTAGTAAACTGCAAACTCGGTTGCTTAAATTCGATCAATTCAACTACAGCTGAAACTTTTCCATCAGAGAGGGAAAAAAAAAAAAAAAAACTACAGCTGAAACTAAGAAAACCAATAGTTTGATAATCGAAGATCTTCGTCAATCTACAAAACTCAACAATTTGACCTTAGGCAAACATTACAACCTCAAATTTTCAATCAACGTACAAAGTAACATTCTACGGTGAGAAACCAGAGCATGAGACAAGCCTGTTCTGCACACCTGATGGTTGGACTCGCATTTTTCAACCAGCAACCAAATATCAATGGACAACGTCAGCGCAGCCTGAAAATACTCTATCCACATGCATGGTTGCTTCAGAAACCAGTAAACCTAAGAACAACAAGGAAGCTTTCCAATTCCACAAGCTTGTGGACTCACAAAATCCTATAAAAGGTGGATACCAATCCTGAATGCTGAATATAACATTTTTTTTCTCATCTGGCAGGAACAGGCTTCAATCTTCTGCTCCAAAATTGACCCTTTTTACTTTGTGGACACCACTGCACAAATCACAACAACAGCTAAACCATCTGTTCCTAGCATACCATTTACCTTTGATATGGTATTGCCCACCTGCAATCTTTCATCTAGAAAGATTTAAAGAACGCAAGCTCTGGCCGTTAAAATGTTCCATCTTGGCTTGGGGGCCTGAGTGCGGACGGACTCCAGTGGAAATTTTACAACCTGAATAAGAAGCAACCCAACAGCAAACTCAAGGAAACCCATAAATGGCAGAGTACGGAAATTTGTCAAAATTAGGCAGGCACCTGCAAAAACAAATATTCGTTTGGGGCAAGAAAGACACATGCAACAAAAGAACAATAGGAGCAGAAACTATCTGAAGCATGATCGAAGTGTTCCTTATCTTTTATAGCTTCCATGATAGAAGTGTTCCTTATCTCCATGCTAAGAGGTTGAATGTTGGAATGGACTTGAATCCCACAGCTGACTGTATCTCTTTATTTATTTTAGATTCATTAGATTTATGGTACCATCATTGCCATTTTGTCAATGTTAATTTGCCTTGCATTCAATCCTATTTCAAGCACATCCATCCCACCAATGGACCCGAAGACATTAAACATGCCATTTTCCCTCTTTTCTCTGAATTTGGCAGGTTTGCATATTATGGACTCCATGCAACCAGGAAGTCCCTCTGGATTAGACAACTGTCGATAACTAAACAGCCCCGCTGCGCCCCCACCTCCCCTCTTTCACGATCAAGTTGCAGGCAGCAACATTCCTCTTTCATGGTGGGGGAGAACCTAACCCCTAGTTCACCAACATGCACTACAGATCTAAGACATATTTCACCAAAGAAAGGTGCATAACATAAGTATTTTAGTGGCTTACCCCCATGTTCCATCTCACAGGATTTGACAAAAGGCAGTTGCAATATCTTTGAAGGAAAATGAAGCCACCATGTTTTATGACGGATCATTTTAATGCAACAACAAGGGCTACACCATCTTTAATGCATTTTTCAACTGTGCAAAAGCTGCTTGATCTATCCTGCTGAGGGCAGCATTAAAAGCTGATTCACCATGAATAGCAGCACAGGACTGAAGATTTTCTTTTAACATTGTCTCCAGTGATAGCTGCCTGATTGGATCTGAGGCTTTTATCTGATTAGAGAGAAGAATCAGCCAGATCCAGAGAGAGAGAGAGAGAGATCCAGAGAGAGAGAGAGAGAGAGAGAGACCTGTCTTCTTCTCAATTCTTTACTGGAAACAGCACCCAGTGTATTGTCATTACAGGAGGAAAGTATGCCACTTGCACTACTATCAATAGATGATTTCCCGAGAAAGTATGTGATAAATAAGTTAAATAAATTCCAACTGAAAGAAGTGAAAAATATCACAGACTAAACAACACAAAACATCAAAATAACTCACCTGGAATCAGTATCATTTGTTTCTTCACTTGTACTCAAAAGAGCACTTGTACAAGCACTGCATGGTTTGAGAAATGTGCTCACAAAGTCATCTAAAAGTAATCAAATTTTAGAAGTGCATTAATTGCAAGAGAGTCAGAATCGCACCTTAATATTTCATCAAGTTTATCAAGGACTTGGGGCATTCTCAAAGTCAAAATTATGGAAAGTGCTAATGCATAAATCTTTTTATGGATGGCCATAACGCTGTCAATCTGTGGAAAAGGATGAAATGGATACCATAAGAAAACATAGCAATGAGATGCTTTGGCACAATTGAGAATCTAAGACAGAGGTTCTAATTTTCACAATTGCAACGGGAATTTCTAGCAGAAAGTTACCAGACAACATTGTGAGCACAGCCCAGTGTGGGCTTGTTTGGTTCAGCTAATTCTTGGAAATTATCTCGTTCTCTGAAAATAAATCTCCCAATAAGATAATTTGTGTTTGGGGAGTTTATCTAAAAGGCTTGTAAGCCCATTTTATGCAAAAGACATCAGCATTGAGCACCTCCCAGGTTGCTTTTTGTCTTAGGAAATTTTCATTCTCCCAAATTACCCTCATTTATAATTCCAAAATAACCTGCATCTTCAACTCCATTTCATTCCATCATGCAAAACTTGTTGCCAACCCTGCCCTTTTTATACAATAGACTACATGTTGATATATATATATATATATATTTTTATGAGACTACGTGTTGATATTTGTTTAAACGGGAATGATTTAAAACAAACATTTGTACAATCGGAGCTATAAAAATGGTTTTTTTAATACTTTTGAAGATTTTTTTCTTTTTTTAAACATCGAAACTATTGAAAATATCCATTGATATGTATACATTTATGATAAAAAAAAATCACTTAATTTGGGAACTTGTATATTATAAATATTTAACATCATTTAACGGTGAATATGAAACAGTTCAAATTTGTAAATAAATATGCAGGATGTAGAAGTTTTCAAAATGTTTTTTTTAGCATCATAACTAAATATATGTAGATGAACATTATAAATGGTTTAGATATTAAAAAATCTTGTGGGAAATGAAAAAAAAAATTGTAAAAACCCAGTTTTGTACAAATATTTGTTTTTAATCAAGACTCTTGTTTACATGGAACAAACCTTTTAATTGATCTCTACCAAGTTTAAATTTAAACTATTAACACAGTCATAAATAATCTAACTAATTCTTGTTAAATTAAATTTTGATCAATTTTTAGAATCTTTATTTTAACTTTTGCAAGTGTTAGTTGTGTTATCACAGAAAAATATTTAGCCTAGAATTTATGAGGATAATTTTGTCTTTTTATCCATCATGTCAACATTTCAGTTCCAGCTACACAGCTCAGCGAGTTAAGGCATTCATTTCATTTGTATCAAACATTCTTCTTGTATTTGACTTTGACTATTTATCAGCCATTTACAAATAAGCTCCAGCCAAAGCAAACAAATCTTAGCACTAGTTGGGCATCCACTAGAAGTTATGAACATATCAAAGCAGGTTAAGCATCAGCAGGCAGCAGATTGAGGAGAACATCTAGACTTGTTCCAGAAATCACATGTGAGTGTTTCAAGCATCAAAATTTAATTGCATGTTATTTGAACTGCATGGTTACCTTTTCAAGCCATATGTCAGCCAAGCAGAGCATTACGTTTTGATTAATAGAAATCCCAGCTTGCTGAAGCGCCAGAGATAGAGATTGTTCTGATGTTAAACAGGCGAGAAAGTGGGTGTTCATTACCAGAATCCTTCCTAGAACAGCCCCAGTAGATGCCTTTACTGCAGACTTTGAGGGGTCATGGTCATCACCTCCACCCAAGCATATTAAAATTAATTTCTACAAGACAAGAATCAATAAAAGGAAAAAAGCAAAAAGTGAAATGGCAGGAAAACATTAAGAGGCAAGCCTGATAACAAATTCAAGTGAGACCAATATTGCCAAAAAAAAAAAACCTTCATACCTGAAGGGTACCAGCAATCAATGGAGGCACTTCCATAGGAAAACACTGCAAATTTAACAGAACACTTTTAATATAATTTAGTCTATTTTGAAAGTTAAATATATGATACAGAACACAATTTCAAAATGAGAGAGATTACAAACTCAGAGACAGCTGTCAGCCTATCACTGATGCATTTAACAAAAAAATAAAGAATCTGATACATATGATCAATTTTAAATAAGGCTACAGAAAAAACCAATTTGATTCAACAGTTGAGAAAGCCTGGTAAAACGAGATCTTATCAATACTCTGACTATCAATTCTCAATGGGATGACTCATGTGACGATAATTCATGAACCAAAGTGACTACAAGAGAGCTGGAGAGCTCTGTAAAACTCAAACACTGTGGCACACAGCATTGGCCACACTGAACATAAATTTGGAAAAGGTTTAAGCCATCCCATACTAAGTGGAAATGAGAGGTTTAGATGCCAGTCCTAAACTCTCAAAACCAGGTTTTCCATCTGAACCCTCCTAGTTGATTTATAAACAGAGGAGGGGGGGGGGGGGGGGGGGGGGGGGGGGGGGGGGTTATGAAGCCATCCACTTCTTACATCCCATACCTAGTTACAAGCGAATATACACTCATGACAAGCAGAAAGCATCTATTTTAGCATTCCAAATTTGCCAGCTAGGTAGAATTGAGCAGTCTAAAGTCGACCTGCAGAATAAGTCACTCAAATACCTGCTTAAAAACCAAGCATCTAGCGAAGCAGCCCAAACCTCCCATTAGTAGAAATTATCATAATTGGCCCATCAAAATGAGCTGCTGAAATCAGTGCTTACATATCTCTAGCATACAAACTGAATGGTTCAGGCCTTCATCTGATCTTCTCTGGTGTAGGCCATTCATTTTCTAAAACAATAATCTAAAGATTATATACTCATTCAGCAAAAATAAACTGAAAAGAGATGGACCAAATGTGGGCGCCAGATAATGTATAATCCACATCATAGACGAATTTTGAAATTCAAAAAAAGAAATTATCTAGATGGCAACCAAAGAAAGTTCCCACAAAATATGGTCCCACTGGTCCTGCATGCAGTCGAAATATGGAAGCTGGTAGAAGACAGTTGAGTGGGATCGCAATCACACCATCAATAGTTACTAGTTTGACTGGTTGACCAAACATATGCAGATATATTGGTCTCAAACTTCTAAAAATAACATTTTTTCTAGCTGCAAATCCGGGCATCTATTAGTTTTATCCATTTAAACAAGAGAAATGTAATGCCACTATCATCACATTTACTATTGATGAAAGGCAGATGGGGCTCTGCCTAGCATGATTCTAGCTGTAGAAAGGAGATAAATACAGCATCTATTATTGTGTAAACAGTTACTAAGGCAATCGCTAGCCTTGTCGAAATGGGGGGGGAGAGAGAGAAACCTGTACTAAAATTTCAATGATTGGAAGTGTTGAGAGAAGTCCTTTGTCATTGACGTTTCCAACAATGCAATCAAGAAGTTTAGCCACGCTTGATGCATGTATGTTCAGAAACTCAGATCCACCAAGAACTATGTAGCTCTCGAGTATGCTAACTGCAATCTGCAATTCAGAAGCCTCGTTTTTCATGTGAGATTAGGAAAAGCTGCTATATTAATTAACCGCTTTTGAGAAATTTTGTCCAGAAGCATTCATCCATGCACACTCATGAAAAGCCATGCATCTCAAAAAATTATTAATAATAATAATAACAAAAAAATAATGACAGAACTGATGTTTAGATAAAAACAAAGGGATCATTTAGTAAGAGGAAATCAGGCGTGAAAAACTCTACCCTCTTTTTAATCCTTGACATGGCTTTTCAACAAAAAACAGCAATACTTTTTCAGCATTATTACCCATATTCCCAATCATTTGTAAATCCACCATCTTTCCATACAAAAACCCGTATGCTTTACCTTCAATAACTTTCTTTCTGATCATTATCCCTATCATATCAGAACATTTCTTCTTTTTTACTCCACTTTTCCAGATTCTCTTTCCCACCTCTTTTACCAAAAATTTCTATCAGGCTCCTAACACACCCCCAGGGAAAAAAAAAGTGACTAACATCAGTAGCTGTTGGGAAAAGCAAGAAGACTACAGAGAAGTACCAAAAAAGAAGGGAAGGATAGGGTTTAGCAAACACAATCGAATAAACAAGAGAGATTAGACACATTTATTAAATACTGCAATAAAAGTGGAACTGATGTTTGCAAGGATACGACGATGTTAATTACATCCCTAAAACAACGATAATAAACTTAAATATAAGTAGCTTACCTGCAAATGATCAAAATTCCTTTCAATAATTGTCACTAAAAGGGGAAAGAATTCTAACAGTTGAGGAACCATTGATGGAGCATGAGAGAGAGTTGAATCCCAAAGCTGCAGAGCAACAAATCCATTTCAAAAATTTGATACTATATTTATGCAAAAATAGTGAAAACATTTAGGAAAAATTAACACAAAAAGCAAGTCAAAAAGAAGTGCTAACCAAAATACTATCCTCCAGAAGATTGAGTTCATCAGGGTTATTTATGTCAATGCCCCTTTGCAGGATAGGAAATAACATGTTGTGCGCAATAGTTGACTGACAACCCAATGCAACCACAAAATTTCTCAGAGAAACTAGAAGCTGAATTTGCAGCAGGCTTTCACCAGTGGATTCCTCCCAAACCTGATCAAACAACAAGAAATGGAATCAACACCAACAGAACTTGCATACACAGGAGCATATTTTGTGCAAGGACAGTCCCAAAAACATCTAGCAGAAGAAAATCCAATGCTACGGGAAATTTTGAGAGATCCAATGTCCTTGTCAATGAGGAGGACATCACTGAAGTCTTGCTGGACCTTTTCAGCATAAGTTCACCATAATATTCTGGTGAGAAGCCAAGCAAAACATCAACCTTAGCACTAACAAGTAATACAATCAAAATCACTTCAATCAAGGCCAATGCAGAACATAACATCTGAATACGCACGAAGTCAAATGTGTGATATGAAAATCGATTAGATAAATTTACACAAATCCTAAAATGTTATAAAATTTTGTCAATATTCAATCATATGATATATATATATATGTATATATACATCCTTGTTAAATTAGAGATATTTGACTGTATAGTAAGAATTCATTTACATTCTGTTGAATTATACCTATTATACCAATTCATTATACTCAACCATATAAGCAGATCCATTACAAGTTACAGATGTTTGATTGCACGGTAACAATTTCGATAGAAAAATAAAGGCAAAAACAGAATTACGACAAATATCACCTTCTCAAAAAATTCCACTAACTTGTTTGCAAAAGGAGCAATGTGCTCGCCGACATGCTCAAGCAGCACAGAAATTAAATTTAGAACCTGGACCTGATAAAATATGGAGAAATGAAATAACCAGTCATAAAACAAGTAAAGATTTGCTAGTTATCCCCTCAAATATTACCGGAAGCATTAAACTTCTCAGATACAACAACTGGGAATGCTTCTAAGTGGCAGAATGATAAGCAAAATGATTCTTTTGGATGCATTCCATGCATGATATACAAGAAGATAGGTGCTGATGCAGATCGACACGCAGAAAGCATGCAAAATTGTGCAAGCATAATGTGGGCAACTTTTCATGGTTGAGATTTGTCAAAATTTAATGTCAGATTTAGAAAGAACCAACAACAATAGAAGTGAACAGTGAATAAAAAGAAAATATATAAAGGATTGAACCAATGGATGAAACACTAGCTGTAGCATATTTAGCATACTAAATATTGTATTGACATGAAAATCATCAGTACGATATTATAAACACCTCTTCTAGTCAAATGAAGAAAGAGCCAGTAAGATAATCTACCAATACAAAACACATCTATAAAAGAAGTTACAAAAGAAAGGGGAAATGAAGGCGAAAGAGATTTGAAGAAGGTATAAACTAGACCATAAAACTGGACAATCATATAAACATAAACTAACCTTTGAGTCAAACTCCTGGACGTCTTCTACCAACTTAAAGCACAATGCCCAGCATGTTGGAAGAAGCTCACTAAAATCTTGTACATAAAAGTTCACTTCCTGAATAAGGAAGCATACTGACCGACAGGCTGCCAACTGAGATAATGAAAATATAAGGTTGACAAGGACAAACATGTGAAGCAAAAATGAACATGAGAAAATGTTGCATTAATACAAACTGAATTATCAAGAACACTGATCAATAGTTCCGATGAAAAAAAAACAAAAACAAAAGAGAGGCATACTCTAACAGCCAAGTCATCGTCCTGAAGTAATCTGATCAGAGCACAGTAGACTGGCCTTCTCATATCTCCTTTGACCTGCCAGAATATCAAGCCCCAAATTCCAAAAATTTGGAACAAGAACGATAATCATGAGAAAACAATGACAAATACATGATAAGATAGCAAA
Organism: Annona cherimola; assembly: GCA_030490835.1. Taxonomy (NCBI): domain Eukaryota; kingdom Viridiplantae; phylum Streptophyta; class Magnoliopsida; order Magnoliales; family Annonaceae; genus Annona; species Annona cherimola. Next base: position 8,371,362 of record CM059977.1, on the reverse strand, counting down.
TAAACTTAAAAATTGAGTATTTGACCATAAAAATGAAATGAATGAATAAAGAGCCAATAACTAACAATAATAAACACTGCAAAATTCCTGTAAGAAATGCCTACAATAGTGTGAGTAACTTTAGAATAATCCGTGTACCAGCAGAACATTCCAAACCAACCACATCAGAGATGATTATTTCTTATGTTGGATAAAAAATTGAGTATTCAAACAAAGGATGCACAATTTGTTATTAAAAAAAAATATATGTGAATTTGTTGTCCAACAGAGGCTAAACCAAAACCTGTTATTAAAATCAACCTGATAGGGACTAGATTAGAGTTCAGGGTGGAGATTTTATTAATAATGTCTGTTTGGCCATGGCTTGAGGTTTTGTAAATAGATTGTAGGTTCAGTTGATTGCAACACAACCTGAGATGTACAAGTACCACAAGCAATGGCCAATTAACAAACGACATATATTTTGCAAGCTTCTATGTAATTCGCAGGGCAAAGGAGATACAGCTAGTTAAAATAATCTTAGTCTAAATTAAGAAATCAAAAGGACAAAAGGAAATAGAAAGAAAAAGGTGGAAGGAAAACCAGAAAATGTATTTAACCTCAGAAACCCATTGTCCCAGTATCATTGCAATTTTCCGATGGATAATGCGCATATTTGGATGGTCATTAGAGAGTTCCAGGGACAAAGCTCCATTAAACCTGTCAATTGAGAAAATAAAAATTTATAAAGTGAAACGTTTCAAGTTCCTCGTAAAAATCAATGGATGGACATGAACAAGATATCTGAGTTGGATTTGTAAGCATGATATTTTGTGTGAGAACTGATTTCCTTGCATGGAAAAACTATAGATAATCCCATCTTCCTTTATCCTTGCACAACAGATCGCTTAGCAATAGATAACTTTCCTCAGAATCATTTTTTACGGACGAAAACCGTTGTAAGCAATTTCCTTTTCTAGTTTATATCTATTTTAGCAACCCAGCAAGATAATAAAATCAATAAACAACAGTGACTAAAATAGTTAAGTAAGCTAGTATATACACTCATCAGAGATAAAGCAAACCTTACTCGTCATAAACAAGTGTTGACAACCATGATGAATGGCGTGAAAAGCATACCAATTTACCCATAAAGAGCATTTCCAAGTTAATCCAAATCAAAACCTCTAAATTGTTTTCCAATAACCAAGTATTTTTGTATATATGAGTGAGTGGTGCACAACAGTGTTAACATATTTTTGCATGCTTGTATATGCTTGTATACATGCAAGCAGTGATTTAAGAAACTGGCTTCCTGGGGTGACTAGCCAACCAGGTTATGACAGGTTCATGGTTGGACCAATCAGACCACCTGGTTTGGTCTTGTGCTGTTTTCAAAACCCTGCATGCGAGTGCATTATGTGTCTGTATATTGTGCAGGAATCTAGATGTGTGATTGTATGTTGTGCTAATTAAGATGAGTGATAATATAAGTGGATGGGTGTGAGGCTGAAGAAAGGAGAGATCTTAAGAACAATACAACTGGGAGTAATGAATATATAAAATTCACAACAGTACCATTCTTTGAAGTTGAGATAACTCGAGAGCTCATAATAGACATGTCCAGCAGCACTATAAGCAGCATCCTTAAAAAGCATTCTTGAAGTAATTTCAGTTTCCAACGGGGGACAGCCATTCATTGCTTCACGCAGAAGGGAAACAACCACAGGACCTAGCAGCTGAAGAAAGCAGACCAGCATCACAACTGATGCATGCATTATAATATAATTCAACTGAAATTAGACAATAATTCTATCAAAAAACTGAAGTAAAATGTTTGACCAAAAATGGACCAGGAATTTTTTAAAAAAAACCTAAAAGAAGAACTACCCACATGCCTATAGTTTTCAAATAAAACAATGTATACAGCTTCAGCACATGGCCGTAGCTTCTCTGTCCACTGAACTTTATCCTGTTCATGATGAAAAGTTTCAGGATTCTGGTACCATTCATCTAAATCATTTGCTGTGAAAACAAAATACCTGTTAAAGGGCAAAGACAAAGTTTCCTCAGCAGTCTGATAAAAGACACTAAAATCATCTTAACATATGAGAACAAAGACTGCATTAATAAAATTTAATAAACATTTAACATCTGAAGAACCGAGAATGCATTCATATCTCAGTAAAATTATTTCCACAGCAACACAACTATATGAAGGACATCAGCAACCCAATGGTTAATCCAATTTGGATCTCTGCAAAACACGTTGTTTGTATGCCAGTTCTATCAACACTAAAATATATGATTAGAAGGGCTAGCTCATTTTGACATCGCTATCGAAACTTCATACATTGACAGATGCCTAGGTACCAATGTGCCATTTAGCATCAGTTTGATTTATGGGAAGACTAGGTGGCATGTTGTGTGAACATCTACCAAGTACATCGTCATAATTGACGAGCCTTCATTTGCATATTGCAAGCTGGACCAAGCACAGACATACAGGCAGGCTCCAAATGGTCTCCTGCGCCAGAACAATGGTCCAGTGCACAGTGTGCATCTACCAAATATTTTACAGCTGGAATTAGAAAAGATAATAAAATTAATCGTGATTGAAGTTTGCATGGGGACTAGAGGTATTTGGTAACTTCAGATTTTTCAGTATTATGTTTTTTTTTTTTTTTTCTAACACCCAAATAGAATATATGCCTCTCTCACTGCAATGAGTGAGGAGATCTATCGGAGTGAATAGATACTTCCCAAAATACTCAATGGCAAAGGCAACAGAGGAGAAATGGCTTGAAACTCAACATACCCAAATAGGAAAGTTGGACTCCAGATGTTTAGTTGGACAACAGGGTATTTCAGGATAACACAGAGACACCTAATGAATGGAAACCCTCAGGAATCAAGTCATCAACTACCAACTGATACATCAGACTTTGGGTCTGTTTGGTAAAGCCAATAACTAGCCCGTTTTCTTAAAAACTTTTCATATTGCTGAGTGCGTTCGCGAAAATGTTGTCATTTCACCACTGCCAGTTGTCTATGCGCTGCCAGCCGTACCAACCATTCTCATGGATGCCGTCAACAACTATTGCTTGCCTCCAGTTGGCATTCTCACCCACTGCTGGCTAAAAGAAATTAATGGCCTTCAGGCCTTTGGTTGCTGCTGGTCCCGTACAATGCATTCCACATCTCAAATTTTCATGCTAACGAAAAAACGTCACAAAAGTTTTCGACTTTCCCAAACAGTCCATTTGCATTTAAGTATAAGAAATACACCTATGGAACACATTTTCAAACAACATGGTACCCTCACTACTCTGATCAAATCCAAGCCAACCATTCTACAAACAGAAATTTATAAGATTGTTTGTAAAATATTATTTTCCATATTAAGGAACATAAAAGTTTCAGATAAAAAAAAAATTAATATCCAGAATAACTGAATGGTCCTCAAATTCTTCGTTCACCTAAATTTGATTACAACCTGATGGTTTGTACCATGTAAGAACAGCAAGGGTCTAATATCATTTTCCGTGGAACTGCTTCTCAAGTATAGTAAAAGGAAGAAGAGGAAGGCATACTTAAATCTTGAAATGAAATCATATATTACCACAATCTTCTTTTACCGAAGATAGCAACAGTTAGCAAATTTTGAAGCGAGATTATTCTGACTGATAGCAAAACTCACATGCCTAATATTCATGAGTTAAATATATAAACGAAATATAGAAGAATCAGAGATATGCATGAATAGCAACACTGCATCACCTTTATGATGGATTCAGTCACTAGACGAGACAAAAAGTGTAAACCAGGTACGACTAGCTACAAACAGGTGAGACATTCTTAAAATGACAAGATGAAGAAATTTCACAGAGCATTTACCTCCTTATTAAAACATTGCACAGCAAAACCACACGTTCACTAGGCAACAGAGAGGTAAGGAAGTCACCAATGACAGAGGTGATGTTCTTCTTCGTCTGCTCTAAACTGATCCCATTTTCATTAACTATGCGACCAGTTAGGCTTGGTTTATATTCTTTGCACTCAAGTATTGACTTCACCACAACCATACATTGAATCAACAACTGCTCAAATCTCGTAATTTCTGGGTCTGGATTTGTAATTTTATTCAAGCACAATTCCATGACAGGCAGAAGCACGCTTTTATCCCCAAATGAATAAGGATGTCTATTCTGTATCATAATCAAAACCTTCATCAACTTAACACACGCCCTTGTTGTGAAGTCCTTCAACTTTTGATGTCCTTCAAAGGATAGATCTGCAGCACCAAGACAAATAGTTAAATAAGCAGAAAGCAAACCTTGTGAGACGTAATTATCTGCTAAAACTAAAATTTGATAGTGAATGGAAACAGGTTAGTAGCATCGTAGAAGCAAAATCAATATAGAAGTATAGTAGTCTCAAAGAGTCAAGAAATCAATAATCAACATTGGAATCTGTAGAAATTTGACAAGAACAATCATATAATCAAGGCAGGAATCTGTTGAACCCTTATCTTGTAATATAAAAAAAAGGATTGCATAACACTTCTGCAACTGAGTAAAACAACAGTGAATGGGTGATACCTTTCTCCCAATTTTGCTTCTCTATCAATATAGATACACTTTTCAAGCTCCACTGACAGGAATATACATTTAGAACCTCCAATTGTTGTTCCATTAATACAAATATATCATTTGTACACTCCACTCATGGCTTCATTGATACAACTATGCCAGTCATATTTGATTACCAAAGATTACTATTCCAAAAGCAGAAAATCAATATACTAGATCAAAGGAAGGGGGTAACTGAAAATTACAAAGAAAACATAACATGATGCAGACCAAACCACAACAGATTCAATATTAGCAATAGATACTCCTAATCATGTTTAATGGACCAATGCTCTCGATGAGTTGATCAAGAATAGCATGGCTTAGAGAAAATAACCCCAAAATAAAGCACTTCACTAGCTGTTGTTAACCCATACGTTTTGAGACTCAGGTATTAACAATGTCCATCATAAACTGCAGGGTACTTGCAAAATAAACACTTTAACATTGCTTTAATTGTAAATTTGCCCGCATGTTAAAGTATTAAACAATGACATAAAATTGATCAATGGATGAAGAAGATAATAAAAGGAACCAATACAGCACAATACATAAAACACAGCTCCTTTTCCAAATTTTCCTTCCAATGCCATGAAGAGAGACAGATTAGATATTTACCATAGTCGTAAAATGAAATTTGAGGTTGACTTTTGCAGACACCACATGTTACCCACGGTTTTGTTATTATTTAAGTATTTTTCAAAACCCTGCTGTTGAAGTCTTTAGCACTAGGATGATACCATTTTTTTTTCTCTTTGATGGCCGGTCACATGGAATTTGAAGATTTACACTGTATTCGTTGTGTTTAAACTTTAAATCCATTTCTACTTAAATTGGAGAGCCATGAAATCTATTTGAAAAAGCTGGAATCAGTGTTTTTGTTAAAGAACATGCGTTTCAGTTTGAAATTCCAGCAAACATCTAGTAGGAAATCCAATTTCGGGAAGCAGTGGGTGTCCAACACCTTCCTATTGCACAACCATGCAAACAGCCATAGAATCTCTGCTGCGGACCAGCTTGAAGAAACCAGTGGCAACTCCATCCTCTACCATCCACACCTTTAATCATAACGGCTATAATTTGGAACATTTTGAATATTTCCTCATAAATTACATATATTATTACATTTATTTAATATTATATTATATGAACCTCACTCGACTTGGGTGCTCATCTCACTTGTGCGCTCCATGCCCAGCGCTCAAAGGTCCTTGGCACCGAAGTGCATCTTGCACCATTAACAACTGTGTATTTACAAGTTTCTATCACAAACCGTAGGGTATTTGCAAAATAAACACTGTAAAATTTATCATAATTGTAAATTAGCCCATTTTAGGGTATATGGAAACAAAATAATAATGTGATATGAACTTGAGAGACTAAAAACAACAGTTTGAACTAAACAATTCAACCAACACTAGTGAAATGCCAATGAGAAAATTATAAAGAGGGCAAGAAAAATGTATATGGTTGCACACTAACATGAATCAGGGAGATACTTACAGTAGGGAAGAAATGACTGAACAGCTTTCAACAATGCAGGACAAACTTCCTTGACAGCTGGAACCTCCTAAATAGACATATGATAATGGCAAATGACAGTCCCCAACAACAAAAAAGAAGAAGAAGAAGTTGATGAGTGCTAATTCAACTTAGTACTAAATATACAAGGAAGAAAATAAACATTATTCTAGTGACAAGTGCTAGTTTACCTGAACAGAGTTTGCATCACTAGGAAACCCGGAAATCACCAATTGTCGTACTACTTTTGAGCATAGCAGCCATCTTTCGCAGGTTAAAAATAGATCATTCAGATTGTTCCCAGAAACATCACTAGGAAAATGTTGCATTAGTGCCGTAAAATTATTCAATATGGATTGTGCATCACTCTGCCAGAGGTGCCAACAGTACTCGAAAAATTGGGAGCATATCTGCAAATGCAAGAAATACTAAGATTAAACACGGTAATTGCAATTGGTAGGAGTAATTTCCATCCTAGGATGGAAAGCGATGAGGCCAATCATGCATGCTTTTCATTCATGAAGTAACATATCACCGACAATAATGGAATTCTATATCCAGAACAGCATGTGCCAACCAGCTACGATATGAAATTGCTAGAGCTAATCTATCGACACATCAGGATGCAAATAAGCAACTGAGAAGTTCCTCTGATATAAGTGCACAACAAAAATGGAAAAAGCAAGTGTAATTAGAACTAAAACAGCACATATCATACCACTGAGAAGTTCCTCTGATCAGAAGTAAGACGTTTTGATGACAATTCCTTCAATGTACGGAAGAGAATCAAAAAAATTCTATGTGAAGTAAGGATATCTGCCAATTGAAGCTGCTGTGCTAAAACTGAAAACAGCTCTGGCCTGAATGTCATTCCAACAGCAAGAATAATCAGTACTGTCACATTATAAATAAAATAAAAGGACACACATTCTCCCATTGACATTCACAGTTGAATGAAACCTGTAAAACCATACCAAATGACAAGACGGGAAATTCAACTGATTAAACATTAATAATTCACCAATGACAGAATCAACTACCTAATGCATTTTAAAGCTCTTTTTCGCTACCATTAGAAAATGTTTACTCAAATCAAACAGAGTTTGATATCCAATGATGTAGGAAACAAGCCTGTGGGCCTTCCATTACCATCATCATAGTCTAACAAGGGGACCCCTCCCATTAGCAAAGTACAAGCTTGGTGCCACAAAATCTGTTCACTGGATGACTAGAAGAGAAATTTTGCATTCATGCAAATATTCCAATGTTAAAGAAGAAATGTTTGAACGTTTCCTTCACAGCAAGATGTAACTAATAGCATGCTAAGGGACTAGAATTTAATGAATTCAAGAGACAGAGAGGTAGAAGGACTTGGACTGAATGTTTAGAAAGTCTAAAGTTGTTGGCTCACCTGCAGTGAGGACCTCAATCATGACTTGCAAAAATTCAGAAATTATTCATAAGGCCAACCTACATAGCTAGGTCAAGTCTAATGATGTTGCTAATAATAACAACAAAGCTGCTGACGATCATATAATGAATCAAGTTGCAACACCATTACGCTCAAGGTAACGGGCGAATCTTTGCAAGGTCAGTCCACTACAGTAGTAGTTAAGGAAATTCACCATCCTAACCCAAATTTAAAACTTTTTTTTATAAAATAACATAAATTTAAGATTTAGGAAACATGTTTGGGAGTAAAATTCATTGGAACAGAGAGCATGCAACTTTCTCATAAGCTCAGCCTTCTTAGTTTGCGAGGAGCTGTAAGAAGGAAAGAATTAAAAGATAAAAGTGATGGGTTCCATACCACTCTTTTGGATAATCAATGCGAGCAATTTTGGAAATCAGGACAGCAAGCTGAACTGCAATCTGTGTGAATAATCATATGCACAAAACATAATTAATGCAGAAAAACAAAATTATCAAATAAAACAATGGTTAGTGAATTTACAGCAGAAAAGCTTAATTGCAGAAGACAAGCACCAAAAAGTTCAAACTACAAAGCAATCAGTCAGAAGCCCAATGAGCTGAACCAAAAGACTGCTTAAACTTTCTATCTAGTTTGCGTCTCCTAAGAATAATAATTCCATTGAATTTTAATGTTCATCAAGGAATTGAAATTATTGCATTAGCCTCTCTAACAGCATTGTAGAAGAGCAAAGACTCAACTCGGAGCAACCAATGGACACAAATCCAGATGTCATTCCAAGTATTGATACCCAGTCTGATGATCACACGCATAACAAACAAGAAAATAGATTTGAATCAACGAAGTATAATCCCAAGGAAACCCGTGAAGCACAAAGCAACTAACAAATGGTCATAACTGAATACTTAATTCCATAAGATATCAGCAAACCGAAGAAGAATTGCAGTTGGGACAGACACAGCTATTACTTTTAGTTAACTGTTTAAGCTAGTTTTCAGCTTGCAATTTGGTGTTCAAAAAGCAGACTAATCTAGTTCTGCTCATCAGTTGACACCAGTGACCACTCTCAAAGCAGTGCACCTACACTCAGGAGTCAGGAATGCTGCAATGGGTGAAACCAAAAAAACCAAAACATTGCCTAGGTCCTACAGTTATATGCAACAGGTATCAGCAAACCAAACAAGAATTGCAGTTGGGACTGACACAGCTATTACTTTTAGTTAATTGTTTAAGCTAGTTTTTAGCTCACATTTCAGTGCCCAAAAAGTAGACAATCTAGTTCTGCTCACCAGCTGAGACCAGTGACCACTCTCAAAGCAGTGCACCTACACTCAGGAGTCAGGAATTCTGCAATGGGAACATTTTGTGAACCCTAAAAAAGCAAAACACCTCCTAGTTCCAGCTATGTCCGAGACAAATTTTAATTCACTTTCTATATCAAGGCTACATGATACTTCCTGATTTTAGGCCATATTAGAGAGCCATCATTAGGTAACTTAGGTTTCAACATTCTCATTTCTTATTAGGTTGAATGGCAGTGATTCAACTCAATCGCAGTTTCCAATATCAGAAATGAATATTTAGGATCGATAACATGACCTGTAAATACAATTACCAAAAACCAACGGAATTATCCACCATAAAAAATAATCAATCACAGTGCTAACCTGATAATTCTCTTCCCTTAAATGTGATAGCAACTTCTTCCTAAGGTGAATCTTCTCCTCGCTGCTTATTCCTCTGCAAACAGACATGAGAATGGCAAAGAGAAATTTAGATCCTCAAATTATTCCAACTAGCAGACCTGCATCTCTATGTGTATGAGTTATTGATCCTCAAATTGTTCCAACTAGAAGACCTGCATCTGTATGTGTGTGAGCTATTTAGGGTCCAAGTCTCAGTTGCATTCTCTACTTCTACAAAATAAAGCCAATAAGAAATACAATAAAGAAGGCACAAGAAGAGAAATATAGAACTTACGGGGAATCCCGCCGATTTCTCCAGTACCGACTAATGCTATTCTTGAAGTACACCGAAGCCATAAGACGGACATCTGCCTGAGAAGCTAAATCCTTTGCTGTGATTACTTCCTGCCAAAATGAACATCCATTAAACAAGTCACACGACAACTGCACACACATAATTGGACAGAAATGTATCAACCTAGGCCTCAAGAAATGCAAGAATGCATTGAGAACAGGATTCCACGTGCAGGAGGCAGAGATCTGCAACCATGCCACCAATCTGTCACCACTAGCCACTGACAGAATGGCAAGATGTTCGAAAAATCATATGGTTAGGGCAGTAACATAGAAGCCCATCAGTTTCATCTCACACAGCAATATCGCTTGGCGCCACCAACATTCCAGCAGCATAGGATTGGAATTCAGAAAACAAAATGTATATAAAAAAAAAAGTGTCTTGTAATGATTTCTTCAGAATCACATCTATCAAGATTCTAGATGTCAAGAATCCAATGATCGATAAGATGCATGCATTCCTGTCCGGTGATCGATAGAATTACAACAGCAACCAATGAATCGGCAACGGATAGGATAGAGAACGGATTACCATGAGGCAAGAGCAAAAGCCTGGCCAGCTTTCACACTGAGAGAGGGCAGCCTCCGCCGGCTTTCGCAGGTTCTGGTCACTGCTCAGGGAATTGGTCAGCAATGAGAGAATGGTGGGGAGATCAGAAACGGACAGAGCCATGGATTCTGCTCTGGAAATGATTCCAGGGAACGAGGGAATGGGCTTTACAAGAAAGGGGGGAGAAGTGGGAGCGTTGAAATGCAGTCGTGTTTAGGGTTTTGGACGCGTCAGGTGCGTGGCGTAGGAGAGAGGAGATGAAGATGATTCATTTGCTTTTTGGAAGGCAGCCAGCCTCGTACTGCTATCATGGCCCCCAGTCGTTTTGCGCTAGTAACAACGCAATCGCAATGCAAATTGTCTGAATAATCGACAACGCGACAAATCCAGTAAATTGCTCCAGCATCAATGTTAGTCGTCCACTACATTTCTCTTTTTCTTTCTATCATCGAATTCTTATTTTTACCAGCCTTCTGCGTATTGCCTTTGGTTACATATATTTACAAGGGATTTTGTCTCCTTCCTTTTATTTCGTCTTTTTCAGATTTCAATTCCCAAGTATTTCCCAGCACAAAACTACTGACATACATACACGAAACGCTAATCGATTATATTAGTTATCGAGTTGCAAGCAAGCGAAACATTCATATTTTTATGGTTCTTTTCGTTTTTCGGACGAACGCAATTAAACAACCTCATTTCCCAAGGCCTCCAACAAATGGAATGGCTCATGATTAACGTTTGATGGTGCAGGAGAAAAGGAAAAGGAGGGTTGGAGTTGGAGGGGCTTTTAGTTTTGAAGTGTTAAAGATTTCGGGATGACGAGTTTAAATGTTCCAAGATACCCGGCAATTTAGTGGCAACACACCGCAAACCCAGCCAAAAGATGTTGCCTGGCATCAACCTGTAAGGTTTGTTTCAGAGGGCCAACAACCTCGAGTTGAATTCCAATATTCGGAAATCGAGCATGGTCGAGGAATCAATTTATTGATCTAAACAAGCAAATAGCTAAACAAGCATCCAAAAACGCAGCAATGAACAGCGTTATGGAGCAGCATGAGCTGAAATTTTTCCCATGCAAGTACGGAAGAGATCATGCATCGTCGTCTTAATGGATGGCCTGCAAGGGCATATGGTCGCTAAGCTTACCTACGTAAAGAGTTATAAAGAGTACGAAAATTTATAACGTAGAAGTAAAAACAATAAATGGCAATGAATTTGGTTTGATTAACTCAATTCATGTAAATGAATTGTTTCTCAGATACACTTCTGTCAATGTCATCGTTTGTTACAACAAAGAGGTAAGAATAACAATCATACAAACTTCGCATAATAAAACAATGACAATTAGGCACTACAGGCCTACAATTATTGGCATATCTTGATTTGAATGAGATTAAATGAAACAAAAAAAAATAATGGTTTTAATTGATAATTTTGAGACTACATAGGTGGGACCACCACCCGCATTACAATAACAATGTTGTTATACAACCTTAACCAGCAAACTGTTTAAAAAACATCATCATTACATCAATCGAAGAATGCTAAGCTCGGCCTCAAGGGCAACTACAAATGCCTGATAGTAAAATAAAAAAACGCGCGCCCAGTACAACAAAATAATATCAAAAATAGGACTGAGATCACACCCAGCCTTTTGGAGATAGGAGAAAGAAACAAGAATAAAGAATCCCAAATGAAACTCGCAAACCCAATCCTGTCCCATGGACATTCCCTGGGATCAGTAACCACCCATTTGCGGCATCGGGGGCATGCCAAATGGTGGCATCGGAGGCATCCCCATGGGCCCCATGGGCCCCATGGGTGGGGGTGGCCCGTAAGATCCTCCCATACCTGGCATTGGTGGCGCTGGCAAAGCAAGAGGCAGCAACTGAGCATACATGTTCTGCAAAATAAACACACCCTTGTCAGAGACCACCTGGGGCATACCAATCTCCAAAAGTGGAAGAAATGAATGAAGGTTCCAGTAAGCTACCTGCTGGGCAACCATATCTTTCTCTTCCTGCTCTTTTGCTTTCACTTCGCTACGTGCTTCGAGTTTGTCCTTGATGAGTTCATCAACTTTGCCCGTGTATTCACGAATAAACTACAGCAGAAGGCAGATGTCAGAGAAAGGAAGAGAAACCAGCCCAAAACAAATATCGAAAGAATCAAAGACAAATGAACTCTACCTGCATTAGGTATGGTAAAGCAAAATCCACCATACTGTTCATCCAAGCCAATTCAAGTGCAACATCTGCCCGAATTAAATCATAGCAAACAAAAAGGCATGAAGCAAAGCATTCCTTCTTTCCCTGCATAGAACAGCCAGCCAACCAAAATTTCAACTCATCACCATCATGTCCCCACAGATGCAAATCAATGTTGGACTGGTTTGCCATCTTTAAGGTGTGTTTGGAAACAACAAAAAGAAAAATTTACCACCCGAAAGTTTTTTCCCTCCACTTCTACTCTATTTTCCAATCATTTATTCACATGTTTCTATTGCATTACCAATTTTTCAATTATTTTTCACATCTTTCCATACAACTACTTTGCCTATTTTAGCTTTATTATCTTTACTTCTCATCATTACCTCCTTATTATCACATCACTCTCCCTCATGTCCAAAAGCTTCAGCTTCTGTTGTGAGCATGGGTGTGTTTAGGTGTAGCACAAATACAGAAAGATTGAAAATGCACACCTGTTCAATAAAGTAGACAAGCAATTCCTCAGCAAGTTCACGATCACCAGACTGGGAGCACGTCTCCATTGCATCTTTATAAACTTTATCCTTTTTAGACAGCTCAATTGACTGCTTCCATCTACCTGCTTTCTTGTAAATATAGGCAGCAACACGCCTCATCTCAAGAAGTTCATGTTTCTCAATCTGGAAAGATAATGTGAATTAATTTACATTGAAAAGCAAAAAAGAGAGAAAAATATTGTAAAAACATATGCCAAGAAGTTTGAACTTTGAAGTGGGATAAAGGAAGAAAAAATACAAAAATAAAAATTAGTTCATTTTCACCTTCTGTGCAAGTCCAATCTGATCAAAATTATCATGCAAATCAGTTGATTCCCTCAGCCTCTCATAATCTTCCTCTTCAACATAGATCCCATTCAAAGCCTCATTTACAGCAGATATATTGTTGCTCTGGACAGCAATCATGTATGGCTTCACAAGAAGCAGGTGACCAGCCTGAAACCCATAAAATTAAAAACAAATTTTTTAAATAATAAAAAAAAACTCATTGAACTAGCCTCCCTGGATAATTCTTTTAAAAGTGAGAGAGAAAAGATCTAAATCCAAGGCAATCTGAATCAGAAACCTCAGGCACGCACCTTTCTCATTATGTCAACAACACGGGTATGGTCAACACGAAGTGCGAGCACATTCAAAAGATCATTAATAAGGTCAGGATGTTCCTGTAAGTAAAAGTGAACTGCCTTGTAGTAAAGCTCAACATTGGCAACTTTAACAGCAACATCTTTGAACTGCATGTGGTCCCATGCATCTGGAGAATGGTTCATGATTGTTGCTGCTGCATTGTCAAACTCATCATACTGAATATAGAGGTAAGTCAGCTCCTTCCAGTGCTGTTGCTCATCACAAGCTCGTATAAGCTTCGGAATATTGAGACGGGTTGAGAATAGCTTAATGTGCTCCATTAGCTTCTCTGCACGATATCTAGCATACAAGACACCCAACTCTGTAAAGATACCCATGTGTGCACGTTCCAATCCCAGACCACTTTCCATAAGCGATATCAACTCATTGAAACATCCTCGGTTTTGATAGTAGCTGCTAACCTCCTCTAGATCATCCACCTGGAATAAGGACATCGTGACATTAAGAGATGATCTCAAAGTACTGCAATGAGCCAAGTAATGCTATGAGGTAATATTATTAAATGTGTATTGGTAGTTTCAAACAGGTCACCTGTATAATGATGTTAAGCCCACATATCTGTGCTAGACGGAACTCCTCAGCATCAACACAAGCAAAACAGACTTCCTTCCATGTCTTTGAACTGTTTGCCTTGCGAGCTGCATCCACTGCACCTTGGAACTGCTTCAGCTTCACAAGTGTACTGGCAAGTTTGGCCCAGTTAGATATGAAGGCAAATATGATTTTTGCAGCCTCATACAGGGCTTCATCATAGAGACGATCACCAACATTTGGAAGATTAGCAACATTGGGCATAAGAATGAACTCTTCAATTTCACCCAGCCTGTCAATCTTTGCATATGCAAAGATGAGCTCACTATCCACTTTAGGCACCTTAGTCTTCTGCCTAACCATTAGTAGATATCTCACCAAATCATGGTATACATTTGCATCCTCAGAACACCTAATAACTTCTGAGAACTGAGTAGCATCATCTGCACGAATAAATGATTCAATAGCCTCACTCACTAAGCCCTCCCTGAGCTGAGCCTTTGCCACCTGGCTCCAAACAGCATCCTCTTCGACACGGAAAGCAAACTCCACAGCACGTTCTATACTTCTAATGTTATCCAGGAGAACATTTACTGCTGGCACATTCAAGTTGAACTTCTTGAAGATAGCGAATGCTTCCTCATACAATTGTGCTTCCACAGCAACCTCCCCAACTGCAGGTCCATCAAAGTTATCTAACCTATTTATGTAATCCATGACCCTTGATGGATCTGCCTTGATGGCTGTCAATATCAACAGATTCTGCAGATTCGTATTCCCACTGAAGGCAGAATTTTGGAGAACAATCTTTTCAAGAAGCTCAATCAGTTCATGTGGAAGATCAGCAGTCATAAAAGCTTTAACAGCCGCAGAGACTTGCTCTGGGCTCTTGCTTTCAGGCAAGGCAGTAGACACCACTTGATCTATAAGCTGTCTTCTATATTCATTATCAGGACTAAGAACTTTCTCCCAAAGATCTGAATCCATCCTCTCCACAACATATCTGAAAGGAAAGATTGGATTCAGTAATGTAAAACAATAAACTGGGTTAAAAACCCTTCTACAGAAATTAGAAACATTATAATCGAGAAGGCAAAAAAACTAAAAATATAATATGAGTACCTGGCCTGAAGTTTGAATAAAGAGTTTTTATTTGTTACATTGATAAGTTCATCATCACACTGTCCTCGTCGATAAGCCACAACTGCCAGGGTAGGGTCTCTTTTCTCACAATATTTGCCAACAACACGGGAATCATAGTAAGGGTTGGTGGTAAGAAAATGTTCAGGGTTGTTATTGCTGTCAATGATTATTTTCCCGAGAGCATTGTGAACATGCACATCTTGGCTACCCTCACTGACTAGGTGCTCCAAGAACTGAGTGAGCAAACGAAGACGATTCCTGCAATGCACAATGTTAAACCAGAGAATATAATGGACAGAATATAAGATGGGAAGGAATAATGAAAATAGCATACCTTTTCTCACATTCATCAACAAGAGGCTCCACAGGAAGGAGAGAACGGACTGACAGAATAAGACCTTTGATGAAATCTTCAGGGCATTCATCATCTAGCAGTTGCCCAACCACTAAAGGAGCATTTCCAGGGTTCACCTATTGAGAAGAAAAACAAATAAACAACATAAGATAATATCCAGTTGACTCAGCTTCAGAAAATGGAAAGTATCAAACACCTTAGAAAGGCAGGTAAATACAAAAAATTCAACAAAATATTACCCTCTGAACGTAACCTTCAATGTACCGAAGCATGTTGTTTGAGTACAGGTAGTGTGTGAGATCAGGAACAAAACCAAAACGGTCACAGACATTTATCAAAGGCCGAGCATCTGGAAGCTTGGCCTCCATTAAGAAATTTTTTGTCTTCTCAGGATCATAGAAATTTGATTCTCTTGTCACTCGTTCAACCTCCTTAAGTTGTCCAGTTTTAGCAGCTGACTCAATGTACTTGAAGTGTATTTCTGGATCTTCACTGTTATGTAAAATAATATAAGAATGCATTAACAGAAGAGATAGTCAAATTTCAAATGTGCTATATCTTGCAGAAGATAGATACCTGGAACTCAAGTATGACCCCAAGAAAAAATATAGACCCTCATAGGACTTAAACTGCTCAAAGAGTTTTATACATGCATCCACACCTAATTGCTCAGAGTACTCCTTGGCAGCCTGCAGTAACATTCATTGGAATTTCTCTATGTGAGGAGATTTTAAGTCATATAATAAGAAAAAAAAAAAAGAGATCAAAAAAATACCTGCACAATAATCTGAAGATTTCCTCTCAAATTTACGAGTAGGAGGTCTTTCATGCACTCTAGTGCCCATTCTCGAGAAAGGGTCCCAAAGAACTCCACGAGTGACTGACACAAACAATTTAGTTAGTCTCAAACCAAGATCTCTTCCTTATAAAAAGAAGCATAAATCATACTACAACCTGTGGCTCAATGGCATGGGTGTTCACGATGACACGTTTGATATCTGGTAACTCACTATAATGCTGCATAGAAGCACGAAGGTCAGTCAGTCTATACAGAAAGCAGGAAAACGCAGCAGATGGAGGTCAAATTCAACAGTGAAGCTCTTAAAAAGACCATTACCTGAAGGGCACGCATAAACAAACCAGCCTTTTCGCATAGCTGTGCAATCCGAGGGCGGTCATAGTGACTGAACATTCCATTAGCTAAGATAGCATCTGCTACATTTGGAAATGTCACTAGATTAATTTCTAGAACCTGTAAAGAAACAATGTAACAATCATTAGATATCAAAAGCATTATCATCACACTAGCTTTCATGAAATTGTTAGCGTTTACTAAAAGGAAAAAGAAAAGGGAGGGAAATAGTTGGAACAGAAGACAAAAATTGCTAACCTTCGTCTGGAGGTAAGCATGCTCTGGTAAATTGGGTTTCAAAACGTCTAACAGAAAGGCTGTTGCTTCTCGGATCAGATTCCTCTGAAAAAGATATCACCATAAGTAAGAATTTTTCCATTCCACATTGTTGTTCAAGAGAAAATTCTCATTAAGCAAAGAAAGTTTAACCAAGGGGGAACATCACATTCGTGGTGCTTGAAAAGTTGCAAAACAGAAAGTAATGATCTTTAGTAGAAGGATTTGTTCCCCAAAAGCATAAAAATAATGAAGTTTGACCGACCAATAATACAACCAGAAAGAAACATAATTCCTGATTTTTGGCCATTTCATTTGTAACCACTTTTGGCTTGTGGCCTCAAAAGCATTCCAAGCGTAGTCATGATCTTAAGGATGCCCAGAGTGCAGCAGAAACAACATATGAAGCACATTTGCAAGCCCAAGGCTCCATGATAGGGTTCAGTTAATATGGGTATGATCCATTATGATTAATCTGAGGAACTCAGCATAATAAATGCAATAATTGTACCTGAAGGAAGAGATCTGTGATAGTATTGTAGTCAACAGGACAACCTCCTTCCATTTGTGACATCATGAGAGCAAAATTTACAGCACCCTGTCATGCATAATCTAAAGTTACAAGTTGTCCAAAAACGTGCCTGTCTTAACAAAACTAAAGAAAAATAAAATACATATGCAAGGTTAAATATTATACAGTAAACTTTTCATCAAAAAGATATATATTTATACAGTAAACTAGAGATGCCATTCTAGTCAACTCCAATGTCACTGTGAATGCCCCAAAAATATTTTAAAATAATGTACAGTGTTTTCTTAGCATGATTGATAAGATATGGCAATGATGAAATAGAGCTGGCCATAAGGATAGTTATGCAGAAAGACAAATTTCTCCAATCTTGCAAGTGATGTTGGAATACCTGGGGATCTGATCTCAGAATTGTTTGCAAAAGAAAAAGATAATCAGGTGTATACCCAACCTGCACAATGGAAGAAAGAATGCAAAAAAGCAAGGACATTAAATAAAGGCAGACAGCGGCCATTTTTTCCACTAGTGACAATAATGAAGCATGGAACTTACTTGTTTTGAATATATGAGAATTTTGTCAAACTCCCTCCGTTCGGCAAATGCAGCCACAACTTTCGGGGTAGCTCTTGCCTTGATATATATCTTCAGTGCAAGGTCGTTATCCACAGTCTACAATTAAAGCAAGCACCAATATTTTGAAACATGATTGTCAATAAACATATACTGAGGGAATTTTTTTTCCCTTAATAGCAAATCTCACAGAAAGTGAAGAAATTTGACAATATAATTGGCAATATATGGTCAAAGCTGCAAGAATTTACCCCCTAAGAATGTAAGCCACGAAGAAAATTTGGAAACAAGTAAAGATCATAACCAGATGCAAAACGAGCAAGTACAACTTTTCAAGGATAGATCTTAGTAAAGAATTACATTTTGTTGATATTTAGAAACAAGTACTTATCAATAGTTTCATACACAAATTCAAAGAGAGCTGCTCTTTATCAATTGAGGGATTCCATTCTTCATTGCAAGCTCAACGTGTATGTTCAGAATTGTTAAAATGAAAATGTGACCATATTGTGAAATTTAATCAACAAAAAAAAAAAAGTTAAATAATGACAAAGAAAAGGTTGCAAACCAACCTTCACAAGATCCCCTAGCTCCTCACTGCACTCGAGCTTATCTTCAGCCAGCCAATTCTCCAAAAGATTTTTCTTGTTCTGATTCACAACTAGGCGGGATAATTCCAGAGACTCATAGGCATTGAGTTTTCCTCTTGTCAACAAAGTTCCGAAGTATTGTAGCAATGGTGGTGTTTGCCCAGCTTGTACAGGAACACTCTGCATTATATATCAGTGTGAGAACTCAGAACACCAAACTAAACAAGGACAAAATACAGGGAAACAAGTCCAAGAACACAAAGTAGTCGGGCTAAAAATGTGTAGTAGACTGGGTATATTGACATACACATTAAATCACAAATATACCTGAAATTTAGCAACAGTATCAGGAGTGCGAAGTATGCCCTGTGGAGATTCAGCAGCTAGTTCTGCAGCCTCCTTATATTTTGTTTGAGAGAATAATTCTTGAAATCGCTGGACAACCTGAATACATGAAGGAATAAAAGGACAAAATTATAACATATTAGAACTGTGTACAAATGATAGTAGGTGTATGACATTTTACACAAAACATTTAACACATCGACCCTGCTTTTATCTTTTCATTGGATGTTGTATGTTGTTGCTTCTTTTCTTTCTAGTTCATTGGAAGGCACTTGAAGTGCATAATCTTGCTTCCCACTGGGCCACTTACAAAGTTACACCAGTTTCTCTATCTCTTCTCCATAGAAATGGCACGATAATCCTCGCATATCTACAATTATTTCAAAATTCATACGAAGGCCCTTGTATTTATTACACTCATATACCACCAGAAATTTTGTGGAAGAGCATTAGCCTTCATCCTCAACTTTAAGCCAAATTGATTGACACCATTCATTATTATTAAAATCTTTATATAAGCCCTACCCGAAAAAATTGCAATTATTGAAGGCCTGTTTCTATAAGACAACTGCAAAATGTGAGGAAAATTTGGCAGTGGGAGTGAAAATGAAACTAGAAAATTGAAGTACAAAGACAAAATAGTGAAATAAAGATAAGCTTCGTAACCGTAGAGAAGATAAAGCTGTATCGTGTAGAAACAAAACAGATGATAATGGGAAAAAAAAAAAATTTGACCATGGAAAGGAGAATGTAATAAGAAATCTTTATTCTTGTTTGGATCGGAACAAAAGGTAGATAGTACATTAGGAGGTGATGCCTATAAATCATTCCTGGGAATCTAAAAAAAAAAAAAGGAAGACATAAACGATACCATGCGAAGATCCATGCACAAATCAAAAGAAGCAAGTTGAAATTGAAGGAAATGAGTAGACAAAGTAGCAAAGAACATAGAAAAAGCGGTCAGAAAAAAATTGACGGCACATGGGCTAGCCAAGTCTTTGGTCCCCATGGGTGAAATAGCAGGACAAGATACAGAAGTTACAATAAGCTGGAGGATTAGGACGATGAGAGCGATGATGATTGAAGCATGGTATGACCAGATGACATGGCTAACTAGTATTAAGTCTCCAGAAAGCCTCAGAGATCCACCTTGATCCTTTGCCAGTTCAAATGTAAAATATATGATGCAAACCTACTCTGTAATGACTTCTCCATAAAAGATTCAAAGGCTATTTTTCAAGAAGTATTTTAAACTATTTTTGCAGCAAGGTTGGAAAAGCTGTCATAGATGTGAATGTGTCATCTTGCCTAATTAAACTTCTATATATGAATTCTAATGTGTGTTACAAAGTGTACTAGCATCCCAACTATTGATTACACAAATTGAAAGTTCTCCGTTTGAATTTTTCTATTTTAAATATTCAGGATTAAACATGATTAAAAGAAGAAGATAATCAATAAAGTCTCTGTTACCAAATTTTCTGCCCCGGGAAGGTTTCCTCTTTTAGCAAGACATATGGCCAGCTCCAGATTGTTCAACTGTCAACCAAACCAGATTCAGAAAAGGGAAAACTAATCATAATATAAGAAAAGATACAGGGAATCATTCTATGGGAACTGATTAGACTTTATGCAATAGTTACGGAAATAAAATCAAATCATAGACATACTTGGCCGCTAACAAAAGGCACTAGTGTTGCCTCATTGATAGTAGCTAGTAGAACTTGTCCTCGTCTATTGATTGCATAGAAACCACCAAAAGATGAGGCCTCTGCTGTCAAAAAAATAGGATCTGGACTAATTCGATTTCTGTAAACTGCAGCAGCAGTTTCAAGGTCATATACAAAGAGAAGCCCAAGCTTTGTGATCACATACAGCAGATTGTATTTACTGGATACCTGCACAAATTACAACTTGTAGTTTTGCATCAATATTGCACTAAGGAAAACATTCCGGACGTTATAGTTACACAACAATACCTGCATTGCTACAGGAAAGTCATCCGCAAAATCTGGAGGGAAGAAAAGATCAGCCTGTTTCTTCGTAAAACCTGGTTTACCTGATAAAAAATGAACTTATCAGGACCATAAAACAACAAGAACTCAAATTCAAGGCCCTCTAGAACACAAAGATAGTATGAAGATTTGCCAAAAACTCAAAGGAGACAAAACAGCACAAAGCCTGGTGGTAGGACAACACTCATTCAACATCAATACCAGTTGTATTTACACAACAGCATTAAAATTCAAAAAGGCAACAAATGCCAAATACATAAAAGGAAAAACCTCTATACCAGTTGCATTTTAAGAGAGGACATGACATAATAACAACGACAAATTGATTCATGAGCAAACCTGGCTGAGCACCAAGTTCAATCACATGCAACTTGGATGTGACCTGTCCTGCATTACTCGACTTGGTAGCAAAGGAAATAAGAATGGAAGGATGATCATTTCCAGCAACCTGTGGGCAATATGCAAAAAAGCATAACTCGATAGCATCAAACCAAGTCGAACAATATTGCACCATATCCCATAAGAGAAGATATGCTTATAACCAAGTAGCAACTCTCAGTGACAAAACCAGTGAGTCCTTACCTTTATTGAAGCAAACGTTGCAGCATGTGCTTCAAGAGCTTGACTACGCTGCTGATCCACAGAAAAAAGCTGCATGTTCCCCTTGACTAGTTGTGGTCTCTGCAATCAGAGTCAAGTACAGAAATGAGATCTGCCAGATTAAATTAAAAATACAAAGATACAATCATATTTCAACTAGTTCTAAATAATGTTATCGGAACCAAATAGTGGTTTAACCAGTTGGCTGACCAGCTAACCCTAAATAGGTTCAACAGTCAATTCATCTGGCTAGAACTGTTTTCAGAACTTCTATAATTAAAAATTTCAAATACACCCCTAGTTTCAATGAAATGTTTGGCATTCGGTTTAAAAAATATTTAAAAAAAAAAAAAAAAAAAACTTTTTCAACCCCTCCTACATCTTTTGTTATGATTTGTCGTCATAACTATATAACAACCCAACTTTTCTATTATTATTATATTTTAATCATTTTTTCACATTTACCCATATAACTACCCTATCTATTTTGGGTGTGTTTGAAAAGTGGTAACTTTTGGATGAAAAGTTTTTCGTATAAAAGTTTTTGAATTGAAAGAAAATAATATGATATAATAGAGGTAATAATGAAGAGTAAAAAGTAATGTTAAAATAAATAGGTTAGTTGTATAGATGGTTGTGTAGAAATGATTAAAAGATAGGGGAGTCATATAGGAATATGTGAAAAATGATTAAAAATTAAATAGTTATGGAGAGTGAAAAATTTTATATTGAAAAATTTTTGCTTGAAAAGTTCATGTGTTAAACAAACAAGCCCTTTATCTCTATGATCCGTACTGCTAAATTTCCCACAATTTCTTTCCCACTTTTTTTGAGCCAATTACTCAACAGACCTGAAGTGAACATTTACTCATAAGTATTCCATATAAAAATTTCAAAGTTGTTTACTAACATTAAAAGCTAGTTGTGTTAAAAGCACTTACAGATGCGTTGATGCATAATGTTTATAATAAATGGTTGCACATAAAACCCTTGAAATGTCCTTGCAGATAAAGGTAAGTTGCTTTATAAGGTCTCAAAGCAAATATAACATCCGTTCTCTTCATTTGTCTCTCTACTAGATACGTTTAGGACAATTTCCTGAAATCTAAAGTCCTTGTGGATAAAGGTAGTTGCTTTATAAGTTCTCGAAGCAAATATAACATCCGTTCTCTTCATTTCTCTCAAACTATATAATCAGATGCATTTTAGGAAAATTTCCTGAAATCCAGAGCAAATTTTAGAAGATAGACTATCAACTATAAACAATACTGAAAAAAAATTTGCCCACGTCCAGGGCAAATTGCAGTTTGGACTTCAGTACTGACAAATTTTGCGTGGTTTATGCAGATGATACAAAAACTGAACTTAGCCCCAGCATATAGTTAATCCACAGTAAACTGGTTCACATCACATGCATTGGCCAATGGATGAAGTGAGTGTAAAAAGCCCATTCATAGAGGTGACAATGCCTAAGCAGCAAAATTCATGTCATTCCCCATAAACTTAGGGGACACATTTGGAAATGTCCAGAAGCATGGATTTGCGGAGTGGGATCGAATTTCACCAGCTAGGCAGGACACCTATCCAATTTCACAGTTTTCTATTCCATCCGACATATTGACGATACCAAACAAGCCCTTAGTCACTGGGTTGGTCATAACTCAACATGTTGAACATTGAAACCCACAATAAACCAGAACATCTAGGAAAACTGACATCATTTTATTAGTACACACCTCAGGTGCACCAGGAGCAATTCCAATTAAAACGAGCCACTTTTCAGACGGATCACAGCGATAGTTGATAATTTGATTATTTGTCAAATTAGCTGTTCTATCAAACATCTTTACTGGCTCTGAGTCACCTGTGAGTTAATAACCAGTAGAAAAAAAAATTGAAAGTCAGTAAAAGCTCTTGATAATGATGCCAATATAGTCACACAACACACACACGCACACATACAAAGTGAGCAACAAAGAGAAATGGAAGAAATCAAGACAATAAAATATGAGCAGCCATCCAAGAATTAGCAAAAGAAATTTAAACATTACCTTCTATTGACCAGTGGTACACAGAAGTTTGTGTAACGAGCCCTAACATCTTTGGGGTGATCCACTTCCAAAAGACAACCTGAAAATATAAGCAGCAGCACAGAAACTCATTGAGATACAAGAAATTCTGAGGGAGAGAAAAGATTCATAATACATTAAGATTTAACTCATAAATTTGACCTGCTCAGGCATCTGATGTGATTTCATTTTCGCCTTCATCTCAATGTTGAAAATTTGTAGGTGATCTTGTGTAGTTCCAGGAAGTTGAGCTTCACAAAATGTCAAATTTTCCCAGTCAGCATGAGCTCCATGACAAGCAAATTACACGGATTAAATTATCTACTGGTAAAGAAAGGTCATTGCCAACCATGACACCAGACTGTTGAACCATAGCAGAATTGGATACAACACATAATAGTCACTTTTACTTGCACAAATAGGCTGAGGTCTCAAAGGAGCTACAGTATTAAGAAACTTTTCAGCTGACAAACAATTCTAACAACAGTGTAAATAATAATAAAAACAACAACAACAATAATAACAATCAGAACGCCGAATTCTGTATATATTCAATTGTGGCTTTTGAAATGCAGTTGGTGTCTACTAGCTAGCAGCATCATTTAGTAAGACACACTCTTGTGAATTAGTGTATGCTAGCTGGATGAAAATTGAACAACTAGGACCTTATTAATCATCAAGCGTTAAATATAGATTGGGGCCCCTAAATAAAACAGATATAAAAATAGAAAGAAGAAAGAGAATTTTCCCAACAAGCCAGTAGAATTTTCATAGTGAATGTCTCAAACTTTGCAAATAAGGGAAAACAATAAAAAATTTCTCCAACATTGGCCATATTACCCACACTTGGCATTTAACTTATCAATGTTTACGTCTTCTCTGAAGTGAAATATTTTTCTTGTTTAGCCATGAAAAAATTTCTCCAACGTTGGCCATATTACCCACACTTGGCATTTAACTTATCAATGTTTACGTCTTCTCTGAAGTGAAATATTTTTCTTGTTTAGCCATGCTATCCAAGCAGGTCACCCTTAGCATCTAACCTAGCAGTGTTTACATCTTCTTGGGAAAAACCTTCCATTACCATACTCAAAATATGGTTCATAAATATAAAGTAAAATATTTTCCCTGTTCATGAATGCATAATGTATAATTATGAAAATGAAGAAGAAAAGAGGGAGGTGAAGGAGGTCTTTATCTAATAGAGGCATTTTCGAAGAGATATATGCATTGTTTAGAAGTTTCGATCTCCAATTAACTGGCTTCACCATGAAGTTACTGATGTAAGAAGTAACATGGGATTCATAGTGGTATCCGGTATTCTGGTTGCTGAAATTTGAGAAGCACAGAGAGAGAAAACACAATATTTATTAAGACAAATAAAGGGCAAAAAAGGTAAATAGTTATCACCAGTGGCCTTATTCAAGAAGACTACAAAGACAAGAACAGTAATGGAAGTACAACTAATAATAACAGGATGGTGACCTTGATTTGAAAAAGAAAGGGAAAAAGAAAATACACCCTATCACTAATTGTCACAGTCTAGCCATCTCATTCAACCAATAAATTACAGTTCTTCGTTAAGCCTAAGTCAACTGTATGGAGATATAAATCAATTCAAACATGCAGTCTTTACTTAAGATTATTTTTCGTAGGACGCCATAAACCAGCATATGTGAAGCCAGAAAGAACAGAACAATAAACAAAATATCTGAACATAAATCTCCGAGACAATTCTGTACAATAAGAGTAAGAAAGATATTTTCTGAACCTTTCAATGCTAGAATTCTGGAGTTGGGATTCATCAAGGCCGAGTCTGCTGTGATCGGCCTTCTCAAGGGCTGCATTGGCAAGCTCATGTCAACAATTACAACACTGTTCTGCGGCGAGGTCTCCCGGACACAGATGTACTTCTCCGATTCCATCGTAACATGTGTAAATGTAATGAATTGCGGATTTATACCAAGGCTTCCCAGCTGCACCAATCAGCCAAAAGTCATAAAACAATTTGAACATTCCTATGTCATTATGTTTACGACATGTTTCATCAGATGCGTTCTGCTCATAACTCGAAAGAAGCTTGCAGAAGCAAACGGAAGAGTAACAATTACCAATCATACCAACTGAGCTATTTGAAAAATAAAATCTCTCGATCAAGATCTAGCATTTACAGAATAATTTATAATCTCTAGCAATGAATAAGCTACATTTTTCAAACGTAATGCAACGCAATATGAGGTCGAAAACCAGATAACATTGGAAGGAGATCCAAAATCATCATCCAGGAAAAACCAAAAGAACACTCAATTTCACGCAATAGATCTGATATCGCCCTGGTCAGATCGCAATCCCTGCGGCAGATCTGTGTAGATCCAGAGGGAAGCAGCATTAAAAAAGAAAAATGGACGACGAAGGGGGAAGCCTCGACAATGGCATGGAATGCACACCGATCAATGAACTGAATACAAACGGAGAAAAAGAATAAGAATGACGAAAGGTAGAGGAAGAGAACTGACAGTCAAGGCCTCCTTCATCGTAATTGGAGCATTGGCAGCAGCCATGGCGACTGAATCAAGGAATTCCGATCAGAAGCTCGTTTTATGAGAGGGCATATACAACTGAGAAGCGCACACAAACCAGGAAGCGGTATTCCAAAACCGCTACAGAGAGAGAGAGAGATTCCTCCCCCCAATGTCGAATGGTGAATAGCGAATAGCAACGGCGAATCGAAATGCGCTAGCAATGGAACATGTATGACTGAGGAAAAGGAGACGGGTCGATAGTCTATTTACTCTGGCAGTGTACAAATATCTATAGTCGTGCAGTGCTTCCTGCTAACATCGATAAGATGGATGTATACAAAGTAATTTGGATCATAATGAAATGAATCATGGCATATAAATCACGACCTAATCCCAGAAATCAATGCTTATTTTATGGACATTGACACATATTTTAATGTGTCATGCGTCCATTTCCGCTGATTGTTTCACACTAGTCAGCTTATTTCTCACGCGACGCATCTTAAGCCATTCACTGATTGAAATTTTTTATTTTTTTTTTGAGAATGGATTGATTAGTTAAATAGTTTGGCGTGGTCCAATTTCGGTCCAGGTTTATGTGATGATACATAGTCTTTCATCGTTGTATGGAGTTTCTACCCTTCAAGTGAGGTGGCTACGTTCACATTAAATGGGCCAAGTTCGTGTGGAGATCTAGGACTTGCTAATGATGTCCAAACGTCGCGGTTCCAGATGAAACGTTCGCGATAACTTGAGTTTGGATCTATCCAGTATCCACCGGAGAGGATTTTTTTTGGTGAACCTAAAACGAAAGAAAAATAAAAATGGTTTGGACCGTTAAGTTGGCATATTAAATTTTTTTTCAAAAATGTACCAGGGAAACTGTCGCTTTAAGGTTGTTTGCGAGGCGGCAGCACGCGAGGTGGTTGTGACGCGACACGGTGGCACGGGGTACCGCCTCCAGATATGCATGTTCCACTGCGGAGCAATGGAAGATAGGCGGACATCTGCCTGAAGGCTGAAGCCCTCAAATAAATTTGGGCTTTCGAATCCATGCCCAAGCCACAAGAACATGACCTTTTCCCGCAACGGGCGGGCTACAAAAGCCCGGCCCTCTATTCCCAGGGCAATCTTAAGAAGGTCTTCTTGGTGGGTACAAAGGATTTATGAATCATTCATGACGAGATGTCACAGACTGCATGAGTTCCAAAATCATGGCACGTAAACTGATCTAAACTGGCAGAGGTTTAGCCAAATTAGTAATGGTCTCAAATAGAGACGTAAATATTGTCGGTCTCTGCCCGAACTCAAATAACTCAACGTGATTTATGATAGTGCCGAGTTAAAAAGTTCGGAAAAAATATGCTACGTGTCCGATTTCAAAAATAGATTGTTTTGAGTTAAATGATTGTCAACCTGATCCGTTTTAGTGCGATAGTATAAAATCTAATAACTTATTATAAAATCACACAACATCAACTATATTAATTATTATTTTAAAATTAACACGTAGAATCATACAATAAATAGGCATTAACTAGGCATTGTTACTTTGAAATGAGATTGCATATTAATTATGTTACTACGTGAGTTATAAATTTAAAAACATTTCCATAAAAAAGATTAATTTTTGTTTGTTAATATAAATTTCATATTTAAAATTAATTTAAGCAAAAAAATATAAATATTATACATTTATTAACCGGCTTATAACTTGAATTAAACTAATTTATATACGTTTAATTTAGAGTTGGATTTGAGTTTGAAAAAAATGAAATTTAATGTAGAGTTTTGTTAACATTTTATAAATAGGATTAGGGATTGAAATACCTCACTCAAGTCACCCAATCCAATTCACACCGTGGTGTCAACCTAATCTAATCAACCAAATCAAGAAAAAATTTATTTATTTGTTTGAATTTTAAAAAAAGATGATCTTTTGTAGGCAACTACAAATGGAGCCGAGTATTGAACGTTTTTTTATTTTTATAAACATGTTAATTTAAATTTATTTAATTTATAAAACAAATTTTACCAAATTTTCGTATGTGCATTTTTTTGAATTTTAAACACATAATATTTTAGTCATTTTCCTATAAAAATGACCAAAATACTTGCTTTTAAAAATCTTCAAAAAATGTATACCCATATCAAAAAATAATAATATTAAATGGCCTAGATTAGTATGTTTATACAAATGTAAAAAGTATGATTTTGGGCAATTTAAGCCGACTGCATATAATCGACTATCTTTAAAAGCAGGTCAAACAAAAGGTTCCTCGAAATCCATGGAAAGTGATCCACTCCCCTTAGTCACTCGGCTGAAAATGGGCCCATCTACTCCCATCTACTCCTACCTCAAGTGCTGCATCAAAAAAATCAAAGTGCATGCCGAGTCAACACATACATATTTTTTTGTACATTTTTTGCGTGTAGGAAACATTGTGGCCCGTAACTTAGCAAATCTTGCTTTAGGGGGTAACTTTTTGGAGAAGGAATGGTCGGGCAATCCACCAAATTGTATAATTAACTTATGGTATTTTGATTCGAGAGCTCTTTAATGAAGCTTCTAATGGCATTTTCTCTTCCTCCTCTTCTCACCTCCTTGACGAAGAGTGAGAACAAGAGAGGATTTCATTAGAAATTTTCCTGGTAAAGAAAAAAATCATTTACTTAAAAGGTGACTAAGAAAGACCGTATTACACGGGAATTTTGCAACTCGACTGACGGTGGTTTATCTATTTTGCTTTTGAAAGTTGAATCTTAGGGTATATTTGGCAATGGTTAAAAAATGTCAAGTTAAAACTTTCCAATTTAAAACTTTTCACTCTCCACAACTATTATATTTTTTAATTATTTTTTCACATTTTCCTATACAACTATCCTACTTTTCAATCATTTCTACATAACTACCCACACAACTAACCTATCTATTTTAACTTTATCATCTTTACTACTCATCATTACCCAAATCATATCACATTATTTGATAACTTTTAATTTTCAAAACTTTTCATCAAAAGTTTTACCCATTACCAAATACACCATTAAAAGGTTGACCATCAAACTTTGTCAATATTTCAAATTTTACAATAAGGTTGTTATTTATTTTCTAATGTGATGTACAAGGTTGTATCTGAGGTTGGGCTTTAATGAGACGCAAGAGTCAGAGATTCAAATCTAAGCATTTGTGCATTTTTGGGATACGAACTCCATGGATAGTCAAATCCACCTAGACATAAAAGTGGTCCTGGGCCCCTGGCAGCAGATATGTGGATCATCCAGGATACTTTCCTATTTTTATCGGATGTCTCCGAAGAGACAGGACACTTTCCTAGTGCCCGACATTTTTATTTTTATTTCGGCAAAGTTGCTGCTAATTGCTAGCTTCTAATCTCTAATTCTCTACGCATTATGCCACCTCTACCTTTGCCTTCCCAATTTTAAAATCAACCAGCTAATTTTGGTGGAACTTGGAAGGCACAGATGATCCTTTTTAGTGTGTGTTTGGACAATGATGAGAAAAAAAAATGGTATAAAAAGTCTTGAGAGAAAATTTTTTTAAAATAGAAGAGAATAATATAATATGATAGGTGCAATGATGAACAATAAGTAGAGTAAAATTTAAATAGGTAAGTTAATTGTATAAAATATATAAATAAGTAATTGAATATTAGGGTAATTATATTTAAAATATGAAAAAACAATTAAAAAGTATAAGTGGATAAAAAAATTATGAGTACACTTTTTTTTGTTACCAAATGCACCCTATTATTAATCCACAAAGAACTGCAATATTGCAATCACACAGATTTGCTTTGCTTGCGACATTGAAAATAAAAAATAGGCACATGACATAAAATAAAGTTAAAATAGGCAAAAAATGATAATAATCGAGAATATATACCATTTAAAAGTATAATGACTATCATAAGTATACATTATATCAAATCATGTACGGTTTATTTGTTAGAGGAAAATGAAAAAGAGAGAATAAGAAAATAATGAATACGATAGACATAAAATGGGAATAAAAATATATATAGGATAATTGTACGAAAATATATAAAAATGATTAAAATATAAAGATACAAAATGAAAAAAATTGGGCAATTGGGTATTGACTTTTATATTCTCATTTACTATTTGTTGTTCTACTTTAAACAAACACACCCAAAAAGATGAAATTTTGGATGTGTTTTGCATTTTATAAAACTTTTAAAATTTATTAATAACAACCTTTTTGAAATATAATAAGTGATGTAATATGATAAGGGTAGTAGTGGAAAGTAAATATAAAAAAGTAAAAATTGATTAGATAGTTGCTTGCATTGTGGTAGATAAATAATTGAAATGTAAGATAATTAAAAAGTAATATAATTTTAGAGAGCAATTGAGAAATTAAAGCGGAAATGTAAGACATATCCTTATTTCAAAGGAAGATCTTTTTGTTTTATTTCCTTCTCATTAGGGTAAGGGTACTTTTTTTAATCGATGTGAAAAACATATGGTGGAAAACCACGAGAGCACAGTTTTTTAGGTTCATTGTTAATCAACAAATTATCATATTTTTTCACTTTTACACCTATATCATAATCATTTTTCCTATTAACTAGGGGTGCAGCTTGGTGACTGGTCAATCCAAACCCACTTGACTCAACCATGTTTCAAAACCAAGCTTGAGTTTTATTTTTTTATTTTTTTTTAAAAAATAAGACCCAGTTTCAACCTAACCCAAGAAAATGTTTATTCTAAAATCTAAATGTTATATACATTTGTCTATAAAAGTTGAATATATTACATCTACATTGACTTTATTTGTAAATAATTATAAACATATAAATTGTTTAAAATCATTGCATGTACATTAATTAACTACGAGATACATAAGTCTCGTTTTTATTAAATTTTAGATAGTGATTTCATGTAATCTGATTTATTTTTTCTTACTTGATTGTTTTTTTATAACATTAGCTTGATCGTTATGCTAAATTTTTTAGAATCATCTTTTATTAAAAAGCTAATTTTCATCAAAACCAAAAGTATCACAGGATATATAAAATATATTAACATATACATTATTCATGTGCTAATTTCAACTTCTATTAATTTAAGAGTAACATGAATTTCAACTCAAAGCTAATACTAAAACTAATGCTAATTTGGTACGAACCTAACCCAAACTTAGATTATAATATTAAGCTTTGATCCAAACTCAGTGCAATCATACCCAAGTTACACCTCTACTATCAACTATCTTTTAATAAACTTATTTATGTCAACTTTCTTGATAACATTTCATATTAATAACTCAATTTTTAAAATATTTGATTTTATACTCACCTCATCCCTCAACTTCCACTTTTCCAAAATCGCTTGTAACACTCCGACGACTGCTGATGGTAATCAGATGACAAGTAAAATGATTAGACCGCCGAAAGAAAGAAAGGGCATTCCCCCTGGATACGTCAGACGCCTATTTTCATACCGGTGACAGTACAGCGAATCCGGGCCGCTCGTCTGGCGGGCCACGGGCATCAGGAAGGATGCACGAGGAGAGGGTATTGCTGCCCGTTGCATGTCTGGCCCCTCGTAGGCCATACAATTTTTTGTGCTTCGAGGCATCCCGCGCACGTGGAACATTCCCAAACCCGAGATAATCCGAAGCTTGTGGCGTCCGTGGGGGAGAATGGCCACGGCACAAATTTCTAAGCAAGTGCTAAAACTTTTGGTTGTGTTTGGTAACGAGTAAAAGTTAAGTTAAAACTTTTTAATTTAAAATTTTTCACTCTCCACAACTACTCTAATTTTTAATCATTTCTTCACATTTTTTTATACAATTACCATACTTTTCAATCATCTCTATACAACTATCAACACAACTAACATATCGATTTTAACTTTATCCTATTTATTTTTCATCATTACCCCTATCATATCACATTATTTGACAACTTTTACTCTCTACAACTTTTTATTAAAAGTTTTATCTATTCCCAAACACACCCTTTATAAAAAAAAGTTGTTATATGATATGTAGAAATAATAATGAATAGCAAAAAAATATATAATATATTTAAAAAATAATAAAACTTTTGTATAAAAAATATTAAACGTAAAAGTTTTTAAATTAAAAGAAAATAATGTAATATTGTAAGAGTAATGATCAGGAATAGCAAGAATGAAGTTAAAATAAATAAATTAATTGTATGAATAGTTATATAAAAATTATTGGAAAATATAGTAGTTATATACGAAAATATTACAAAATAATTTACAAATATGATATTTATAGATAGTGAAAACTTTTAATTTGACATTTTTTATTTATTATCTAACGCATTCTAAAGTTAAAATAAATAAGTTATATATATTAGTAGTTATGTAGGAGTGATTAAAATGAAGAGTGGTTATATATGAAAATGTAAATAAATAATTAAACAATATAGCGGTTGTGGAGAATAAAAAGTTTTAGTTTGAAATTTTTTTTATCAATAAACACTCCTTAAAAATGACAGTCTTATCTAAAGTTTGAAATTTAAAGACATTCTGTTTTGTTTGTGGTCGATCGGAATCCTTGGACAAATGACAAGGAACAAGAAAAAAAAATACTAATACACATCAAATGCAAGGACAATTAAATTATCGAAATAATGCAATATCCCACCAATCAAAAAAGGCCGAAAGGAGGAAAATTTTGGCATTTAGAATTTTTATTCACCATTTACAATAAGGGTGTTCCATATGATTTAAAATACTTAAACGGGGCTGACTGTATGCACTTGGGTGCGCTTCACCTATTTTTTAATTTTTTTTGAACTTTTTTATATAATTGTTAATCTAGATGTATTTAACATGTGTATTAATATTTACAAAAATGTCATTGATTTTAAAAAATTAAAAATAAATATCTAAAAGTCTCTAAAAATAATAAAAATTAATACGCATGTTAAATATACATAAATTAACAATCGTATAAAAAATAAAAAAATAATAATAAAAATGAGCTTTTGTACCCCGGTGCACTGTATCATGATCCATACTTGAATAGAATATATATTTTCAATTCCAAAACAACTTTTTCAATTTAGATGACAATCTCTTCAATTTTCAATATAATTTGTTACATTTTCAATACAAATCTTCCTATTTTGAAGAGGATTCCTTTCATTGTCATCTCATTTCTCTATCTCAAACAATTCCAGATGGTACTTGCCAAGAAAAAGCAAGCTCAATCATCAAAATGTCTGCCTATTAATTCATTGAAAATTTTGCCAACATTATTTCAAAATTATCGCGAATTATCTAAATTTTCATCAAAATATGGGTCCCCTGAAAATGGCAGGCGCCTAAATTAATTTTGTCAACCTCCTGTACACGGATTACATTCTCAAGCTCCCGCTCGTCGACTACATACGCAAAAATAATAATAATGACTGTTCAAAGTAATAGGTGACGGGTTTGAAGACGGAAGATATGGCCCAACTGAATAGGAAATCCATAGACTGCTACAGCTACAGCTGGTTTTCAGCTGTTGGTGCTGCTGTGCAAGCTCAGGCCATCGATACACGGCTCCTATGATTGGGAAGGACAGGACAAGTTCATTAAGAAGGAGAGGGAAATAAAAACAATTACTACAATAAATTTATGTCACATCAACACGGAGAACGGAAATTCCTACTGCCATTCCATACCAAGCAACTAGCAAGTATTTGGATTTAATTTAACCCAGCATCGGTAAAATGTGAAGTAATTCTTTTTTTAGAAAAAAAAAAAGTTCAGTTTGTCGCTAAGATTTTGTGGGGATTATCAGATTTTGGCGGACATGTAGCTAATTAAGAAAAACCCTTCTTTTATCGTGTGATTAGCGTGTGAAAGATGGTGTCTTTTTACATGGAATCTTACAAAAATCAGCCTTACATGTACTAAGGCTGCGGCAACAGAGTGGATGCGGCGGCGTTAGGCTGCAGGGCCTTGGAGGCTGACTGCGGGCTGTCCGATGTCTGTAGACAGTGCTCGGAGTCGCCTCCCTGCGGCTTCCGCGAATACCTGAGGTAGAAGTGGAGCAGCAGAAAGAGGATGAAGAAAGCGAAGACGTTCACAATCACCAGCATCATAATCCGTCCGTTGATGGCGAAACGCCGGTCTCCGTAGAAGAAGACCTGCTGATCTCGACCGTCGGGAGCCATGGAAGGAGTCGGAGAGGGATCCTCACATGGAAATGGACAAGCGTGGCGAATGAAGCGTGTGTAAGTGAAAGATTCGGCGCCGCCTCGGTTTGGATGGCCGGGCATGGGAAGGAAGGAGAACGGAAGTCCTGGCGATTCAACGGCCCCTTAAATCCATCCGCCGCCAGAGACCCGTTAAATACGGTAATTTCAGAACTGCCCGTGACGGACCCTCGGACACCCGTGCAAGCTGGCTTGGAGACGTACACCTGGTACCTAAAATAGGATGTAATTTTTAGGGTAATTTGCAAATATGCGTCCATCGGTTGATGTTAATTTCAATACCCAATTGTTTCACGAATTGTATATTATCTTCACAAAATTTCACATAAATTTCTTACATGACTCTGTTAACAACTGAAATTTAACGGTAGTTAAATAAAAAAATATAATTTGCAAATATATCCTTATAGTTTAATACTAATTGCAGATATACCTCTATAGTTACATGAATTGCATATTACCCTTGCAAAGTTTTACAAAAATTTCTTACATACCCATAACACCTTTTTGTCGCCAAATATACATTAAAATTTTGGATATTGACAAAAATAACTCTATCTAAAGTTTTATTAAAATCTCGTAATTTATAAAACACCTGGTTGTATAGATGGAGAGAGTTTATAAAACACTCATATTAATTGTTAACATGTTATCTCCTTCCACCTACACAACTAAGTTATTTTTGTCATTATCTAATATTCTAATGCACGTTTGACGACGAAAAGGTTTCATGGGCGTGAAAGGAATTTTGGTGAAACTTTGTGAGGGTGATATGCAATTCGTGAAACAATGGGATACATCAAGAATTAGCGTTAAACTATGGGAGCATATCTACAATTAACGTCAAACTATGAGGGTATATCTGCAAATTATATATTTTATTTAATAGTCAATAAATTTCAGCCGTTAACGGGGTACACAAGCAATTTATGTGAAACTTCAAGGGCTAACATGCAATTCGTCAAACAATTGGGGCATATATGCAATTAGCGTCAAACTATAGAGGTATATTTGTAAATTACCCTATTTGTTAAAAAATAAAAAAGCCTCCTTTATTAAAGCTGCTAACTATCATGTAACTTGTTTATAAATGTATTTATATTGAAATTTTTGAATAAATGAGTTATGATTCATCGTCCTGTTCAACCTTTAATTAAATAAACGAAATAAGGTTGAGATTTTATCATCCTCAACCCGTTTTGTAACTTGTTTCACCTATTCGACTTATTTAACTTGTTTAAAGTTAGAGATATTTTTCAATGTACCCAGACGCACTTAGCTTCAGTGCACCGGGTGTATTTAACCTATTTTTCTTTATTTTTTTGAAATTTTTTTATAAACTATTTAATCTATGTGTATTTAATATATATATATATATATAAATTTTGGAGATTTTTAGATTTTTCAAAATCAGTGGGAGTTTCATAATACATGGTGTGGCGTGATACATGGTAATATGTATGATGCATGATACACGATGCACTTAAACTCGGTGCACCCGGGTGCAAAAATCTATTTTTAATATTTTTTTACACAATTGTTAATCTATGTGCATTTAACGTGTGTATTAATTTTTATAATTTTTGGATATTTGTAGATTTTTTTTATTTTTAAAATCAATGGCAGTTTCATAATTAGTGAATTACGAAACTGCCACAAGTTTTAAAAATTCAAAACAAATATCTACAAATATTCAAAAATGGTAAAAATTGATACAAAAACCACCACTGATTTTAAAAATTCAAAATAAATATTTACAAGTATTTAAAAATTATAAAAGCTAATACACATGTTAAATATACCTAAAATAATAATTGTATAAAAAAATTCAAAAAAATAAAAAATGGGTTAAATACACTTGGGCTCACTGAAGCTAAATGCACCCAGGTGCATTTAAAAATATATGTATATGTATATATGCAAAATAAACCTAGATTAATAATTGTATACAAAAATTCAAAAAATATATATATAATTTTTTTTTTGCACCTAAGTGCACTGAAGCTAAGTATACCCAGGTGTATTAGATTGGTAATCTTAAAGTTATAAATGTAAACTCCTTTGTTATTTCCCCTACTAAGTCTTCCCCATGCCACCTAATTTTTTTTCCTACTGCTGTTATTAATTTCATTTTTTCATTACTGTCTTATTTTCATTTTCATTGCGGTGAAAACATCATTGTCTCGTCTAGACTTTCAAATCTTTTGCTATACAACCCATTAGAACCCGCAAATTCCATTTATTAAATAAATTATAAACGGATAATGATTGAAGTTTTTTAAATGAGTTAATAAACAGATTATGGTTGAGATATTTTAAATAAGTCAGGATTCCAATAAGATTTCATAGCGTCCAACCTGATTCGTTAGTACCCCTAAATAGGATTTTTCATTCAAAACAACTTCTTCAATTTTCAATACTTGTTTTCAGTATGTGATGATTTTATTATTTATTTTAAATACTACTGATATATCTTAATTTGATCAAAAGTTTGTCCAAACCCGTATTAATATTCAAATTATAAAGGTTAACGTATACATGATTTACATAAAAAACGATCTAACGATAACATTAGCCAAAAAAACATGAGTAGGCTTAAGGCGAAGTGGTTTCATTATGGACATTTGTTTACAGTTTAAGTGTGTATTGGCTTAGTTTACATGGGTCATCTCCTTTTTAACAATCCATATTTCTAATTGGATGATCTTCAAAAAGTGTTTATGCAAATGCGACATATTTGTTGCTAACTACGTCATTTGTTGTTACTACCTCTATACTTTTTTTACGTCTTTTCATTTATTTTATCTTCCTTACTAGTGATAGTTATCTCATTACATCACATAACTGTTTTTTTTAAAAAAAAACTTTTTACATTCTTGAGTTCACACATTTTATCTCATTCGAAACAAACCATTAGGGTGTGTTTGATGATTTATAAAAAATGTCGTGGAAAAAAGTTTGAAAAATATGGAAGAATAATATAATAAGACAAAGGGTGGTGATTAAGGAAACGTTTGAGAATATAAAAGTTTGTGAAATTGTAGGATATGGTGACAGTGAGAAAGAAAATATTTTATAAATTGTATGATTAGTATAAAATAATAGAGATAAAGTTAAAATAAATATAGTAGTTGAAAAAAAAATATTAAAATATATAGTAAAGTTGAAAAAATAAGATTGTTGGGTTGTTAGTCATGTATAGGAAAATGTATACAGGGTAATTTTCCATCTCATCCTACCAAACTATATTCCCAAATGTCATCTGAGGATAAATAATAATTTCACAGAATAACATATATAAATTATCGAAAAGTACAATAGTATAATGAAAATATGCATAAAATGACTTAAAAGTGAAATACTTATATGAAGAAATTGTTAGAAAAGCTATGATGATTTTTTTTCCACCAAAAGACACCTTAAATAAAAGCTTTACTGGAATTTGATATAAAAAAATTGAAAGTTTTCTTCATCTCTATTTAATATTTGCCCACTTAATAATCTATTTTTTCTTACTATCTTCGATACTTTGAGTGTGTGTATATATATATAAGCAACATTAATTTTTAAATCGTTTTGAGAGAATATTTGTTTTCGTTGTTTAGGTGTTTTGAAATTAAAATTGTTGTCATACCCAAGATTATTATGGATCACAATAAAATGCATCTGGGTGCACTTAGCTTTGGTACACCCGAGTGCGAAAATATATTTGTTAATATTTTTTAATTTTTTAAAATTATAAACATGCCACTGATTTTAAAAAATAGAAAATATTAAAAAGTCTCGACAAATAGTAAAAATCGATACGCATGTTAAATCCACATAGATTAACAAATGTATAAAAAAAATTTAAAAAATAAATAAAATACACATGGGTGCGGCTTGGGTGCATTCAGTCAGTTCTGGATTGTTATATCTATTTATTCCTATCTACAAGGGCCTTGTATATTAAATTGGAAGGGAGAGAGCCTTAGATTCAAAGCATCCCGGCCTACTATTAAATTTAATTTTGAACCATTAAATGATATAGATTTAATTATGATGTTTAGTGCGGAGGGATTATTAAGCCCATTCACTAACAAGATGTCGAAAATTGAAACAAGGAAACTGAGAGGGCACTTTACAAATGCTGATGGGATTATGGAAAAGATTGCTGAAAACAAATACTTCAAACGAGAGCCGGCTCGTGACAGGTATTGGGAATAATTTCCACCACAGTGGGAGAGTAGGTTGCGGGTGAGACTGGTTATAGCTTATGGTAGAGTATGTATTTTCAAGAATGCTCTAGACATTGATTGCAATATCAATTGAGATTAATGAATGATTTTTTAATTAATAGAAATGATAGGAAAGTAATCGTTGGATCAGGATAAACGTTACCCCAACACGAAGAAACTCACAAGTAAAATATCAGAAACAATGTAATTTCAGCCGATGTATGCACAAGATTTTTGGGTATAAAAAATTTAAAGAGACCATCCACCGAAATAATTTCAGCATGGTATAAGTAGACAAGTGAAATAGTAGAATTACAAAAAGATTGTTGGGTCGGAAAAATTAAAGAGCAATAATCTAATTATCCACGACGCATGATCTTTTCAGACCGGTATCCAAAAATATATATATTTTTTATTTTTTTTTTGAAAAATAATTTTATAAACTTGTTAATATAGTTATATTTATTTTATAAACCAAGTTTTATCATTTTTGGATATATCTATATATTTATTTTGAATTTTTAAAAACAGGGGTATTTAAGTCATTTTAAGAATATTTAAAATGACTTAAATACCCCTGTTTTTAAAAATCCAAAATAAATATATATACATATCTAAAAATGATAAAACTTGATTTATAAATTAAATATAACTAGATTAACAAGTTTATAAAATTATTTTTCAAAAAAAATAAAAAAATATATTTTTGGACCGGTCGGAAATCACTTCCGACCGGTCTGAAAAGATCGGTCCTCATTATCCACCGATGTCGAAATTTTTCGTTTGGGTAAGGTCAACCAATGTAAAAATATAAAAATACCCTTTTAATGGTTACATCCGAACCTTAAATAGACTGCATTTTTTGCGTTAAATTTGTTGTAAGCCATTTTTATGGGAT
The DNA here is from genome assembly GCA_030490835.1 of Annona cherimola. Lineage (NCBI taxonomy): Eukaryota > Viridiplantae > Streptophyta > Magnoliopsida > Magnoliales > Annonaceae > Annona > Annona cherimola. The sequence goes on along the minus strand of CM059977.1, from coordinate 8,331,775 downwards.
CTATTGGTAGAAAAGAATATTTTAAAATTTAATTAAATTGTGCAGGATATTTATCAGCATATTAGAAAGAGCATTCTAATCATCTCATGTCAAAGTTAACAGTGTTAGGGCGTTATATAACAAGAGAAAAACTATATATTTCTAAAACTTGAAGGCGTCAGCTGGCTTGATGCGAGACTACGTGCGATTAAACTAACATAGGCCGTTTAGGAGCCCAATTCAGTGCACCCGGGTGCACTGCATCTATTTTTTTTTGAAATTTTTTTTATGAAGCTGTTAATATAGGTTTATTTAACATATGTATCAATTTTTACTATTTTTGGAGATTTTTAGATATTTTTTTTAGATTTTTTAAAATCAGTGGCATTTTTCGTAATTTTAAATTACCGAAAATGCCACTTATTTTTAAAAATCTAAAAAAATATCTAAAAATCTCCAAAAATAGTAAAAATTGATACATATGTTAAATAAATCTATATTAACCATTGTATAAAAAAAATTTCAAAAAAAATAAAAAAAAATAGGTGCAGTGCACCCGGGTGCATTGAGGCTGAATGCACCCGGGTGCACTGAATTGGGCTCCGTTTATGGAAGTGAAAAGAAAAAATAATAAAATAAAAAATCAGAACCCAATTGGAAAGGGAGGTCGATTCTCGCGCAAAATTCCGTACTGAACACGGGTGGCGTCGAACGTTCGAGGAAACTTCCTTCGCCGTTCCTTCTGTCTAGATGCAATTGCTGTCTGATAGCGATGTTTTCTTGAATCATGGCAGCAGGCAGCCACCAAAGCTTCGGAGATCTGTGGAAATCTGCTAATAGATTCCAGCAGAGGGTGTACTGCCCACAGTCCTCCTATCTCCGTTTTTTGGAGCGTGGACCACATTTCCAGAGCAGGCCCAAGCTTCGAATTCCTGTCCTACTCAAGCAAATGCGACGTTCTGTTTGATCTCCCATGCCATCCCAGTTCTCGCTTTGACATTTTGGCTCGGCCCACAAGGTTCGAGGCTTCTAGCCAAAGGACTGGGGACGTGATGAGGGGAAAGGGAGGTGCGAAACCCGTGTCCTAATCAATTTCAATACTTTTACGTACTTTGATTATCCAACTTTTTTATTTTTATCATTATGTTCTAAATATTTTTCATATAATTATACTATTTATTCTTACTTTACTTATATTGTATTTCCACTTGCTCGCAGTTTACAAAGATTTTTCCACTTACCTTCCCAAACACATTCAAAAATTGAGAAAGTTAGTTTGAAAATAATAGATGTCAATCCGTTTATTTTTAATTTGTCCCTTGGAGAATCCCTTTTGCCATGCATGAGGGAAGGTGTTATGTTATTTTTTATGTTAGGATACTTCTATAAAACCTATCTTGTATGAATCATTTTCATTTTTAACATCTAAATTGTTAATGTAAATTCACTTTATCTATTATATTTAGTATTATTTATATTATCATAAAAACTTTTTTATTTGTCTAGTATCACCGTACATGAGTCACATCTACATACATATGAAATCAACATAATAAAATAATTCATAACATATAAACTATCCAAAATATCATTACCATGCAGATAAATGATTATATAATAATAATAATAATAATAAATAAATAAATAATTTTATAAAGTATTATTAACGAATGTGAATGGATCTAATCATTTTCTCTCATTTACACATAAATCTATTTATTTTTAAACAATGTGGCTTATACACATATTGAATTTTGATTAAACTTAATCTCTTAGTGAAACAAATGCTATTAAATGCAGTGAAAAGATTGAATTTTCCATCAATATATCAAAAATGGAGGGTTTCATCACTTTTATTAAAATAATCATCGATCACCCAATGTAAAATTTTTACTTTGCCCCACTTTTTGAAGTATCTCACTCCAGAAAGAGCAAAGGAAAAACCAAAAGTATATCATTTTCTTCAGAAGCTTAAAGTAAATTTTTTTTAAATCAATAGCCTTTTCCTCGAATTATAACCAAATGATGCCCTAAGAAGCTCGGTTTAGTTTGAATTGGTATGATTGCAATCGTACTTGATCTGGGAAATAACATTTTTTTTATGTATAAAAAATATCCCTTTTTAGAATCCGGACTTTTAGATACCTCTGGATCGAATGTGATATTTACCTTTTAAATGTTGTTTTTCCAGTTTAATCATTTTAATGCACTTATCTACTTGCATAAAAAATGCATTTACCCACAATCATCCTTTTTACTTTTATGTTATTATTTTACTTTCCATAACTACTTTATTTACAATCATTTATCGATAAGTACCCGTACAACTATATTTTCAATTTTAACTTTATTTTATTTACTTCTCATTATTATCTTTATCATATCATATTACTTCTCCAATTTTAAAATTTTTTGTATCAAAATTATTTCTTTTAAAAGTTTAATTATAAGTCAAACACACCCTCCATTTTTTTAGTAATATTTTGCTTGTTTTTTCATTTACCAAAAATATAATCGGGGTGTATTTTGGAAGTAATAAAACATTTGAACAAAAATTTTTTGGTATAAAAGTTTTTAAATTCGGAAAAAATAATATGCTATGATATGGATAATAACGACTACTAAAGATAATAAAGTTAAAATAAACAAGTTAATTCTATAAGTGATTGTTTAAAAATGATTAAAATATAGAGTAATCTATAGAAAAAATTTGAAAAAATAAGATAAGTATGAAAAGTGTAAAGTTATGGAAACATTTTAGTTTGAAAATTTTTTATTTACCCATCGTTGGTGACATTCAATCAAGTCATTATTGGAAGGACATACTATGTGCAGCTTGCTTTGCCATGAGGTTCCAATGTTCCTTTTTCTTGATTAAAGACAAATCAACAGCAAAGTTTAAGGTCGTACGGCGAAAATTCTAAGTTCGTCCTCGAGATAACTCCATTGAAAAACTTCCCCACTGGTACTCAAATACGTGCTGGTTTGCATATTCGGTAGGACAATAGGATGCTGGACTCCAAGTGGATGAAACTGGTATGGAGCGGCTCGAATTAACATTAGGACGTTTATGTCGGGGATTCGTGTGGATATCCAGCATATTCGAACACGAAGGAAATTTATTACTGGTAACAATTTTGCAACAACATTGCTACCGATTTGGTTGCATAATTCTACTTTGTCATTGTGCAGAATTTATCTTACAATTGTTGATTTTGCAAGAAGGAAAAAGTAATTATACTTCCAACAGCACTCCTCCCACCAATTTGGACTAGGTCAGGTGGTGGCAGTGGCACATTAAGAGAATGGTAGATCTAGGCTATACATATTTCATAAGATTGCATAGATAGATAACGGCTTTAGAACTCTTGTTCCCGCCGCTATCAATGGCAACTCTCTTGATTTTATTTATTTTTTTATATATAAAATTACCTCAATAATAAAACTGTTCATATTAATTAAAATTTGGTTTTGACCATTCATAGTAACAATTAAAAATTATTATAATTAAGATCTTAAATAAGTAAAAATCATAAAAATTACATATTTAACGTATAAAATTTGGTGTGAGATACTTTTTATCAAAAATAAAAAAAACTTTTTAAGTTCATCCACATAAAAACACGTATATAAAGTTTCAGATGATGCAAATATTATTATTATGTTTTATATCCATACAAATTATTGTGGATGTTACTTCTATTTCTATAGTATTTTTTAATTAGCATTATTTAATTTATATTATTTTCATTACGAACAGTAAAAATTATATTTTAAAGAATATGTACTATTTGATTATTAAAATAAAAGCACAAAATGAAATTTTGGAGAGTTCCAATGATCCAATCGACATTCGACCGAAGCCAATTTGGATAGAAAAAGATGTCACACGGTATGAGAGTTTTCAAAAATGTTTCCATCTTTTTTGACGAAAGAAAAAAATGAAAACGTTTTTTCACACCATCAAACTATTTCATCAATTTTAAATTTATTCCCTTTATTATTAATCATTATTGCTAAATTCGTTCCTCAAATTTTTTTTTTTTACCATTTTGACAATACATATATGCTCATTACAGTAGTAACCGAGTACATTTAGTTTTGGTGCACATGAATTTATTTAACTCATTTTTAATATTTTTCATACAAATGTTAATTTATGCGTATTTACCAAGCGTATCATGTTTGACCAATTTTTATTTTTTAAAATCAATGACATTTTCTTAATTTACGAATTACGAAAACGGTGTTATTCTAAAAATTTAGTTATAAATCTTCAAAATTAGTAAAATTTGATATATTTGTTAAATACACTTATATTAACAGTTTTAAAAAAAAATCAAAAATATAAAAAATGGATTTTTGTACCCAAATACTCTAAATTGGAGCCCATACATATATGGATATGTTTGACCTTTAATAGAACTATTGAAAAAATTTATTTGTAAAATCTTTTAATATAAGGATAATGTTAAGTAGTAAAGAAAATAAAATAAAATTATACATAGAGCGGTTGTATGAGTATTTGTGAATAAATTATTGAAAATTAAGGTAGCTGAATATGAAGATGCAGAGAAGTGATTAATGAGTAGAATAATTGTGAATAATGAAAAATTTTAAAAACTTTTTGGCTGACAATTTAGAACTCATGTTCGCACTCATCCACACGTCCAGGCCATTCAAGCCTCTTAGTTGCTTTGTAAATTGTACGAGGCCGGTATGTTTGAAGAGGTGGGTGAGAATTACGACGGTAAACTATACATGAGTTTTTTTTTTTTGGATGAAAAACTATACATGAGTTTGGATAGAGTAGCAATTACGAGAACTTAAATTGGAGGTGGATAATTAAACTGAGAACGTGTTTCTCGAAAATTGATTTATTTGCAATCATACCGGTGACTGTTTACATAACTTGTATTTATACACATTATTTTAAAATGTGTGAATTCCTCGTATGCTCACGAATTTTATTCCTAATTTTACTTATACTCACACCGTTAAAAATTCATTAAAGAAGACGTCAAATCTTTGAAAAATAATGAATATGCTCATTCCTAATTATAATTTTATAGTTAAAAATTAACATTGTAATGAATTTTTAGTAATTCTAAAACTATAAAATTATATATTATTTGAAAATTAATCTTTAACTTTAAGCAATACAATCTTAAATTACATTATAGCTTGAGTGTATTCATCATTTTACAAATAGACTAATAACCCATTTAACAAATTTCTAACAGCATGAGTATAAGTGGAATTATGATGAAAATTCGTAAGTATGAGATGAATTTTTGAAAATTCATACGTATAAGTGGAATTGTGGATAAAATTTGTAGATATAAAATGAATTTGTCCTTTAAAATTTATTGCAAACATTCATATGAATGTATAAAATGTGTATGATTATGTTTATGACAAGTATCAATTTCTTAGTTTTTATAAACATTAATAACTTTTTGATGAATCGAAATCACTCATTATGTTTATTAATTTAAAATTAGTTATTACACCCAAAACCAACATGATTAGATTACTTGGTGAAAATTACTTTAAAATTGAATATTGTCTATCAAGATTCCAATTTTCTAACACAATAAGTGATTTACATTTATTTAAAAGTTGATAATATTTATAAAAATTAAGAGGTTACAGCCTATCGTGAGTATGCTTGTAAAATTTTTAAATATTCATATGCATATTTACAACAAGTTTCGAATAATAAATATAAACAAAATTTATGTAAAAATACATAAGCATGAAAGCAAATGATTTCTGGTAATTATAAGGAATGAATGAACCCCTCTGTTTTATATGATAGCGGAAAAATCGATGAATGCAAGTCCATTATGGAGTTTAAAAAATATTTGTCTAGCTTTAAAAATACTTTTTATCTTGATAAAATATTGATAGCTAAATAAAACCACATGAAGGTAAACATTTTAATCTTTTAAAATTTCAATTAATGTTTATTAAACTAGAAAAACCAGACCAGTAAAATAATCACATGGGCAGTAAGGAATTTTTAGAGATCACTGTTAGAAATTATTTTCAGGCTATGAAGGACCTGGATACATAATTATTCGTTAAAACATCTATTTTTTTTATGGACAGGTACAAAATCTGAGTTTAACTGTAAGAAATATATAATATGATGATTTTTGTAATGCATTGTAAATTCTTTACTTAGTGAGTGTTTTTTGGAATTGATAAAACTTTTGGAAAAAAATTGGAGTAAAAGTTTTTAAAATGGAAAAAAATTATGTGATATGATAGATGTAATGATAAAAAGTAAAGATGATGCAGTTAAAATAGATAAGTTAATTATATGAGTAGTTTCAGAAAATAATTGAAAAATATGATAGTTATATAGGAAAAACGTGAAAAAAATTAAAAATAAAATAATTATTAAAGAGTAAAAAAGTTTATATTGAAAAGTTTTAAAATGATAACTTCTTACCATTCCAAAACACACTCTTACTTGTATTGCAAAATTTTTTAAATATATCCATAAATCTTTACCATGGTTCCTTATGTACACGTGCCATGATTTTTCTATAAAACTCTTTCCTGCCAAAGCCGTTATTAACAGAACTGTTAACACACATTCAAAATGACTGATATGCCCATATAAGATTTTTTTTGTTTTGTTTTTGTTTTAAGGGAAGTTTGGACTGACGAATGCGTGAGGTGGGATAGGAAACGTCCAATTCTTTCCATTTTTCTATAAATTATTTAATAATTTAATAACCTTATTTTTCAATTTTAAATCTATATTTCAGTCATTTTATCTTCTAATTACCTTATTTATTTTAAATTTATCCATATTATTTTATATCAAGTACCCAATTTTCAAAAACATTTTCCTATTCACTCCTCATCTCATCCCATAATTTCATAAAAAATTCATTAAACCATTTGTCTGTCTCGGGTGCGTTTGGTACGTGATAAAATGTTTCAAAGAAAAGTATCTGCATTATAAGAAAATAATATAATATAACAGAAATAATGATGAGAATTAAACAGAATAAGGGTAATTTGCATCTATACCTACATAGTTTGACGCTAATTGCAGATATACCCACGTAGTTTCACGAAATGCATATTACTCGCACATAGTTTTGCTAAAATTGCATACGACCCCACGCCGTTAATATTTAACGTTATATTTTGAAAAATGTCGAAAATGTCTTTATTGGTATACATAGTTTTACGAGGTAATATGCAATTTTGGTGAAACTATGTGAGGGTGATATGCAATTCAAGAAACTATGGATGAGGGCATTTTCGTCATTTTTCAAAATATAACGTCGGATATTAACGGCAGATAACGGCACAGGGTTAATATGCAATTTTGGTGAAACTATATGAGGGTAATATGCATTTCATGAAACTATATGCATATATCTGTAATTAGCGTCAAACTATGTGGGTATATATGCAAATTATCCATAGAAATAATATTAAAATATATAGATCAGTTAAATGAATAGTGGTTTAGAAACAATTGAAAACCAACCAGCCATGTTCATTTTCAAGATCCGATGATGCATGGCTGAGCTCCGGATCTCCAATACCGTCAGCGTCGTCTTCAAACCCATCGAGCAAAAATGCATAACGCCATTATTGCCATGCTCTTCTCCGGACTGCCTCTCCACCGTCAATACGAAAAAACAGTCATCTCATCCTCAATCAACCAAAAAATCGTACTGATAAGAACGATAGTCGCAAAGGATGAGCTATACTTCAGCATCTTCCACCAAAATATTGCAAAATTCAAACTGCAGCACTTCAAACGTCTCATGTCTCCTTTGCGATCGTTTCCTCAAAATAGATCATTCGCTGCATCCTTTTTTTTTTCCGATAACATCATTCGCTGCATCTATTTCCCCGTTACCATCCAACCATCATCACTACATCCAACAGATTCGATTAGCTGCGGCCTCCAACAAAAAAAAAATCCCGCCGATTCGCCCTAAATCCATTAATCCGGCCATTTTCATTATTCCGACCAGTATCCACCATCACCAAAGGCGGATCTTGACGTCACCTCAATACGCTGGTGGATGGTAATTTTGGTATTTTAAAAAAATTGAAATTTTAAAAAATATTTTTTTATTTGTATTATGCATCATGATTCATGACAACAATTATGCACATTCATGACCCTCAGCGTGTAAAAATTCCTTTACTCCGTATCAAGGGAGGAAGGATTCGAACAAATGTTACCGAAATCGGATTGAACCGACCTGTTCGCCCGGTAACTTGTGCTAATCCGGATCCAATTCAGCTCGTTACCATTCAATGTAATTTAGTCGGTGTAAAGTGGTTCGACCGCCAGTTCGATGGGTTTCGCAACATTTGGTCAAATCTGTTCGAGTGTGGCAAGATCAAGGGGACGTTCTGGAAAGTGAAAAGCGTGAAAAATGTGCTATTGGGTCATGGTAGAATATTAAATATTTTGAAAATTGTGTAATTAAGATAAAATAATAAGAGTAGGATATTAAATATTTTGAAAATTGTGTAATTAAGATGAAATAATAAGAGTAGAATATTAAATATTTTGAAAATTGTGTAATTAAGATGAAATAATAAGAGTAGAATATTAAATATTTTGAAAATTGTGTAATTGAGATGAAATAATAAGAGTAAAATTGAAATAAATATGTTCGTTAGATGGTAGTTGATAGAAAAATTGATTAAAATATAAAAGTAAAAGCGAAAAAATGTAATAATTAATTAATTAACGAGGAGCCTTGATTGTAACAAAACGTGCCTAAAAAACCTATGTTATGCCTTTTCCCGCCCCGACCCGCAGATGCCACCCAAAAATTTACTAATTTTATGCTTTCTGACATTCTCCTCTCTGATCGCAGCTCTTGCTACTGCTGTCCATCTCCACCATTTTTCTGGCCGCCTTTTCGGTTGCCGCAGCCCGCATCTCCTATTGATCTTCTGCATTTTCATCATTTTTCTGGCCGGCATTTTCAATCGTCGCGACCGGCAACTCCACTTCGATCATCACAGCTCCTCTGCGTTTTGCCGCTTTTTTGGCCGCCATTGGTTGTTGCAGCTGGCCATTTTTCTGCTCCTCTCCGATCATGCTGCCGCCGCTCAACCCATCCGCCGTAGCTGCGTTGTTATTGGTATAATTAATTGACAACGAACACAATTGCTTTTATGTTGCAGCGTTGGTATTTCTATTTTCGTTTTTTACTCTGCAAAAGGGGTAAGATTTTCATGGAACATCATGACTCAAGCTTTATTTAAAATGTACTACTTTGATATTATAAATGGAAGATGTTGTTGACCGTGGTCTAGAGTTTGGACTTGGCTATTTCATAAAAATAAATCAACCACGACACCTCTCATTGAATTTGCTCATGTTTTATTCGATGACTAGAAGTGAATGATTATTTGAATGTTTTTTTATTGTGAATTTGTTATTGACTTTCATATTATTTACTACCATACTTGTGTAGATTTGTGAATTGAGTTTTATAATTTATATCACTTATAATTCTTTTTCGTTAATCATCTAACTAATATTTTAATTTTTTTGCTTTTGTTTTTTTATAAGTACATTGATTTTTAAAAATTAAAATCATAGTTTTAAACAGTAAGAAGATTCAACGTTAATAGAGATATAATTTACAACATAAAGGTAAGTACTACATTTCCTAAGTTCTAAATTGAATTCATAGATACAATCTTAATTATTGTATCTTTTTTATATATAATTTTTTAAGATTTTAATCTTTTATCTTATAAATTCATTATATATTTTATATAAATGCAATACATCGATTCAATCTAGTACTAATATACGGTTAAACCAAAATCAGTTATTTGACGGGTTCGTTGACCAATTCAGTTATGATAACATTAATTTGTTGAACACATAACTAGGGGCATTCTACTTGCATGCATTACTACGAGGACAACCTTTTAGTGTAAAAAAAAAAAAAAAAACGTTAATAGCTAATGAATGTGAACAACAAATTACCTATGATATATATAAGAAATTATGACCAAACTTAGTTAGTATATGTTTGAAAATTTCGTTTCCTTTTGTCTTATTTTAGGTGTGCTTGGGAAGTGATTGAGCCCGTATAAATTTTTTGAAAAGAAAAGAAATAATGTAATATGATGGAGATAATGATGAAAAATAATAAGAATGAAGTTAAAATAGACAAGTTAGTTGTATGAGTAGTTATGTAGAAATGATTGAAAATAAAAATATTTTGCATAGGAATCTGTAAAAAATAATTAAAAAATAGATAGTTACTTGAAAGTTTTAGATGAAAAATTTTATTTTTTAACAAATGCACTCTTTTAATAAAACATATAAATGAAAATTTCAACCCGCTGGCAGCGTGGTAACAATCTAAACAGAGGGGTGAAAACTCGAGAAAAATTCATTTCGGACAACCAGCTAGGTTTTTTTTTTTTTTTTTTTTTCCCTTTCTGATATAAAGACAACCAGCTAGGTTTTGGTATAAAGCTTTCCTGCCGAGGATTGGAAGGTGGTTGCTCAGAAAATCTGGTGCAACAAACTACACATGCTTTAGCCGGGAGGAAATTTTTTATATTTGCTCGGGAGTTCCACCAAGTCATGAGAACGAAATATTGAAAAATAGCTGCTGCTCGGTCTTAAACTCGCGGTGCTTTTTCAAATGCGATGGAAGATTGAGGATGAGATAAAATATTATGTTTTCCAAAAAAATTATCTATTCTGAAAATTAACAATTCAATTTTAGCATTTCCAAATTTTAATGTAAATGTTCACATTTCAAATATACAATCCTATCTTTTTTTATCCCACACCACACTCTATACCATAGCTCAATACTGTTCTGCGTCATGAGATAAAATTTTAGGTTCTTAGTGGAAAATTTTAGATTCTCTATATATAACTTTTCATTTTACAGTATATCGTTTACATTTTTAATTTAATTTTTCTCACTCTCAATATACAAATCATTTCCCCGTCTATTTTTCCCTCTTCATTTTCCTCCCATCACAATCCCTTAGATCATTCCCATTTAGCTTCCTTCATGTAGAACATACACACGTACCACTTATCTGCAAGATTTCGGTTATTGTAAATTTCCACAAATATAAACATTTGGTTCATTTTGCTTGATTTTGTGAATTGCATGCACAAAAAAATTACACGCAATCTGGATATTTGTACCCCGGGTGTACCCATACATGCATGTATATAAACACGTTGAAGGTTAGGTGACTGACGCTAATGTGCCTGTGCGCGTGAGGTGCATTGAAATATTTTAGATAAGAGATTGAGAAAATTTAAAGAAGTCTTTATCGGAGAGGATTTTTAGATTTTGGATGATGTAGTATTTGAACTTTTGTTTCCTTTATATAAAAAATTACAAATCAACTTCTAGCTGGATATTTTTACTGAATAATGGGATACTAAATGGAAACTAGTGTGTTTGATATTTGAAAGAATTTTTTTTTAAATGGGATGTAATATGATAAAGACATCGATGAAAAGTAACGAAAATAAGTTAAAAATAGATATGAAAGTTGTATGGAAGTTCATAATAAATAATTGAAAAGTTGTATAATTGCTAAGAAAGTTGTTAAAAAATTATTAAAAATATAATTGTTGTGGAGGAAAAATTTTGAGTAATTTTTTTTTTCTTTTGTGAATACCAAATTTACCCTAGTTTAAATTTGATGATGAGTTATCGTATATATTTAAGCTATATTTATCAAAATAATTTAACAATAACATGAATATGTTATATTTACCTTACAATATTATTTTTGTAGTTTATTCTAAAATTTTAAGTAATTACAAATTTTAAAATACTAATAATCCATAAAGTAAATTATTCTGTGTAAGAATAACATTCTTAGATAGAAATATCAAGATTTTTGAATGAAGTAAACGAAAATTTATTTTAGATTTACTAATTTTAAGAGCTGGTTTGTTTGTTTTTTTATACTGTATTTGATTTACAAATTCTTTACCACAAGTAAATTACATACATATCTAAAATATGAACTTGTTTTGTAAGTTTTACAGTCTATGTAGTATCTGCATATTTGTTTTATTTATTCTTCGTTTCTTTTGCCTTTATTTTATTTATTTCAAATAAATTTTTCGGTTAAAGTTGATAATCTTCGATATACACAATTTATATTTTTCTTAAATGTTCAATAAGTTAAATCTTACCGTTCATTTTATGTTTCTTATAAGAGGCTGGATCGAGACCCTTCGTTTATTAATGTGTATTAATTTGCATATATCTAAGTGTATTTAACATGCGATTAAGTTTTCCTATTTTTGAGATTTGTAGTTTTTTTGGATTTTTTAAAATTAATGACATTTTTGTAAAAAATCCAAAAAAATATCTATAAATATAAAAAATGGTAAAACTTATAAGCATGTTAAATACGCTGAATTAATAATTGTATAAATTTTTTTTTTATAAAGAATTAAAAACAACCGGTGCACCAGATAACGTCCCTTTATTCTGCTGCAACTATAAAATAGTTGGAATTTATCATTCGCAGGCCTAGACGAGATGGCCCGGCCCGTTCACTTGATAGCCACTGGCCCTGGCACAAAACCCTCCAGAAGAAGAGCAACTAAACGGTAAAAACCCCCTCGAGGCAGCCTCAACAGTGCCATTTGAAAGAGGCAGAGGAGATAAGGCAAACAAACAGCGAGGCTTAGAGGGAGAACAATGACGAACTTGAGGGTGGCCATGGACGCAGCCTTCTGGGACCTCAGTGTCCCAAGCTCGAGGACGCTGGACGGCTCGGCGCGTTGGGTGCCGGGCGACATCTTCCCCATCACCGCCAGCCCTGTGGGCCGCTCCCCTCGAGTTCTGCAGGTCGGCGTCTTGGGCCGCCGATTTCCTTTCATCCCTGCCATCTCTCCCACCGAGGACAAAGAACTCGGCGACTTCGCTGTCCACTCTATCTTGCTGAGATACTTCTCTAAGAAATGGTAACACCACTCTCTGAACAAATTCCCACCTAATTGCCTTCCTTCTGTCTCTGTTCAATGCGGGGAATGTGCATGTGATTGTATTTAGAGGCGTTTAGGGTCAGTTGAGTTTAGTTGTAATTTCTAGAAAAATCCCTGTTTTTCTGTTGTTGTGGACGGCTCTCTGAATGTTTTACTACCAGTAGAAAATCCTTAATTTCAGATTTTTTGCGACTGCTATTTTCTTGCCCTGTGTAATGATGAGTTGAATGCTGGATTATACTCCATTTTATCTGTTCGTTTTTATTGGATTTGATTGTTCCCGTTATTGGATTTTGTCTCTCTTTTTCAACTGCGGGGGTCGAACGTGAACAAGGACTCTAGCTGGTTGTGTACTTCTTTCATTGTGGTAGCACCAAAGATAATTTTGTGTCCTTGGTGTTTCTCCGGCAATCTGGAAGCTGGCGCACCGGGGAATCCATTTCCCTGTCACATAAATTAGAAACACGAAATCATTCGTCAAATCCATGTTTTGAGGGGGAAAAAAGAGGATACACAAAGTATGAGACTAACAGCAATATGGGGTCTGGAGCTTAGAGAGATGGAGCTGTATGCAGCTCCATCTGATTAATTTTTGGAGAGGCTATTTCTTAGACCTGAACCTGTGCCACAAGGCCACAAGGCCACAAGGAAAGAGCCTTACTGTTGAGCCAGTCAATGCGCTTGGACTTCCTTGATTCCACATGTAGCTAAATCTAACTCTTGAGGTATTTGAGTGCTGTGGCTAAATCAGTAAGTCCTCGATATGTAGCTGCCAAAAAATTCTTTAAGGCATAGGATGTTTCACAAAGACAGTAATGCCGTGGGCACATGGTTTTATTGGAAGAATGGTTTATTTTATTTTTTGTATTCTGTCAGGAAAAAAGAAAAAAAAAAACTTAATAGTCCTTGTAGACTTACGAAGGAATCCAATCATGAATGCCCTTGATTTGCAACCAGTTGAAGGATCATATTAATCCAAACTTCAGGCTATTGTTCCCACGAATCTAGGGAGTAAGACGTCGATGCCTCAAGCAAATTAGTTCCATTGATTGTATGATGGACACCCTTGAAAAGGCATTGGCGTGCGTATAAACGAGGTTCTCCACCTAACTGAGCTATAACCTTTTCCCCTTCATAAATATCTTACTATCTAGATAATTTCTTGTCAAGATGGATATTTTATAATCCCATATGATAGCTGTCTGATCCATTTGCTGCTAAGAATCGATATTGCTTAGAAGTTATATCAAGCTATAATTTAAATCCTTGATGTGTTCTGCTTTTTTTATTTGATGATAAATAACCTACTTAGCAATGGCACAATGTTGGGTTTGATTCAAGCTTACCATTGGGCATTTGGTAGAATTAAATCTAGAAGATAAGCCGATTCTGCCTCTCTTACATTGAATGGGGAACTATGAAAATATTACAATTGGTTTATAGACATTCAAGATACCCTCTCCCTCTTTCTAAAACATCCTTTTGTACCGTCTTCCCATCTCAAATCAATTATTATGTCTTAGCATACACAAGCAAATAGTTGCAATGCCACGTGAATAACACATTTGTTTCCTAGCTTGTAGATCCATGTTTGATCTTCCACACAATTGTCCCAACAAACCTTTTTGCATGTGCTTCACATGTTCTTGAAGATGCTTTGCTCTAACTCTCCTTTCATTGCCATTAGGGCCTGTATGCTCTCTGGGCATGAGATTTTGGCCATATCCTTGTTGTGGTTGGGCCTTGGCATCCTCGTTATTTGATATGAAACTTGGTCTGCTAGGTTCACATTGGGAAAGGAGAGCTAGAGATGATAGTCCTCTCATGTGTCATCCATACTTGGTGATTCGTGCCAATGGATTCTAACTACATTGCGCTGTTAGTTCCTTGAAACTCCTGACATCAATCCACGAATGCACCAGGCCACAATTGAATGGGATCAGAATCGTCCGCAAAAGGAAACTCTGAAGCAATAAGAACATTTGCAATTCACTTCTTTAGGAGCGAGACGTGAAATATAGGATGGAGGTGGGAATACACCGACAATTTGAGGTACATGCCACCTGCTCCATTTGCTTGACAATATGAAAGAGATTGTACTATTTGTGTCCAGCTTTTGCCAATGCCTTGGACGCACTGTGAGTAACTAAAAAGGTTGAAGCTTCAAGTAAACAAGGTCGCCAATCTAAGACTATGCTTCTTGATGAAGCTTATCTGCTTGAAGACATATTTGAAGTTAGGGGGCTCAAAGAGAAGCCTTCAAGAGTGCATGAGCTCGGTTTAGCTTTGCTAGTTGACTATCAACATTCACCAACTGACAAGAACCCACCTCATAAGGAATGAGGGAAGGGGGAGGAGTCAACCACTTGAAAAGAGTTAGTTGGATTGTAATGTAATCTACCTAAGGAAGGGTATCTACCTAATTAGTAGGCCTTGCAAGAGAAAAAAATATGCAAGTAATTTTCAAGCATTTGATTGATAAGCTTTGTGTTCCATTTCGCATAAGGATGGTAGGGTGTACTATATTGCAAAGAAATATAATGTTCTTGAAGGAAGGCCTTCTAAAAGGCATTAAGAAGAATTGGATCCTGGTATGAGATGATAATCCAAGGAAACCTATGTAGTTCCACAACATCTTGCAAAAAAACCTAAGCCATCGTTAGAGTTGTGTACGAGTGCAAAAGCGTTTTGAAATTAGAAAACATAGAAAGGTAATCCACCATGAAGAAAATAATTGCCTTTTCTTTCAACGGTGGTAGACTAATTATGAAATCTATGGAGAGATCCTCCCAAATTCATTCAAGGATCGAAAGCAGTTGAAACAAACTCGCTGGCTTTTAGCCGAAAATTTTCATGTGATTATAGGCGTCACAAGTAGCCATGGGCCTCTTGATAACCACTTTCATGTCAGGCCAATAAAAATGTACTTGAACATCAGATTACATCCTCAAAACCCCTAAGTGTCCACTAATGGGAGAATCATGCAAATGAGCTAAGAATTAGGGATAGACAAGTTGTATTGAGAAATCAGCAAGTGGCTCTGTTGGTAGGGTGCAACTTGGGTTGGGTTGAGCACGAACCTCGTAGCTCATGTTTGATACCTGATAAAGCAATTTTTGGTTTTCTTTTCCCTTGTGATGGACCTGGAAGAGAGGGGACATGTCAAGTATCCACCTATGCATAACGTGCTTTTCATCATTAGGGTTTGTCTTTTTAAAACCCAAGCCTGAGAAATCCAAATTATAAATAAGTTGGGTCAAGGTTTAAACAAACCCGAACCCGAGGAACTCGAGCCCGATTTTTCATTTTTATATTCAGTATAAAATATATTAGATACATAATACCTAAACAATATTTCTTCATATTTATGTATTTTATATTATTTGAATACATGTTTATCATGTTAGAATTATATTGTGGATAACTTATATTATTGCGATTTACACCCATCTTTATATTTATATTATTTATTTTTAAGTTTATTAATTTTCTTTGTTTATCTTGTACTAACATCTTGCAGATAAAAGTTGCCAAAGCATTGTCGCATTTCTTGATAAAATTCATCCTAGGATATGTTGAGTAGGTTCTTTTTGACGCGTTGACACCATTGGATGGCGTCACCGTCCATGTATTGTGTTCCTAGTCCGACTTTCATATCTTCAGGGCTCTTATAGATTTTGAAGTAGTTGGTGTGAATGTGCCAAGAACTTGTTTGCTAGAGAAGAAAATGGAAAATCTATCCTACCATGTTGTGCCGACTGTCTTAGGTCGTCAATTCTTAATTTGGAGTGAGGTTGTCATGGCCTTGTAGAGTCACCAAACCTTGATGGCCTCTCTTGTATGGCCTTGTCCTCTGACATAGATTTAAATTGATTTATTAGAGGTGCCATACCTTCCCACATCTTGTTGTCCTGTTGCTTGACAGATCAGATTAATCCATCAATCTCATCCATGCGGGGATCCATTGTATTCATGTTCTCCATGAAATTGTGCTCCCATTTTGCTAGCTTTTCATCCTAAACCCTGCTTTTGGCCATTATGGCTGTGCATTGGGTCTCTAGCTTGGATTGATGTTTGAGGCTCTGATACTTTGGTGTAGTTGGACCTAGAAGATAGGCCAATTCTATCTCTCTTGCATTGACAAGGAAACTATGAATGTATCGCAAGTTATTTGTAGACGTTCAAGGCGCCCTCTCTTTCACTCCAGCACATCCTTTTGATACCCCTTTTCCCATCTCAAACCAACTATTACAGCTTAGCATACGTGCCCAACCATTTAAAAAGTGACATGTGAATAACACGTTGTTTGTAACTGGAAGATCCAAGTCTGTTCTTCCAGACAGCTGTTCTAGCAAACCTTGGCTTGCATGTGCTTCACCGGCATGCTGCTCTAGCTACCCCTTTCACTGCCATTGGGGCCTGGGCTTTTTATGTTCTCTGGGCCTGAGATTATGGCCATTGTCCTGCTGTGGCAAGGCCCTAACAGTATCATGTGCTGTCTAAATCATGTCACTGAGACAATATTTTATTCATCAAAGTATGTTCAAAGAAAGCAAAGAAAATGACAATGGTTATTAAGTTCGTATTACTCAAATTCCTAACTGAACCAACCAAATATATAAAAATGCAAATTACTACTTTCTTAACTCTATTTTGTGTGTAATATTAGATTCATGCAACTGCAGTGACTCAAGTCATTAGTCTAGACATTCCAATCATTGGTTTGATGTAACTTCAATCCAGCCATTGGTGTGGTTATCTGATTTCATCCATGTGTTTGTACGCATCAGTGAATCCAATGCAAATTAAGTTTCATGAAGGGTATATGGAATCTTTTATGGCAAGGAGGTTGCTTTCTAGCTGCACCTGAGCTTCCTTCTTGTGTATTTAGCAGTGAAAAGATTTCCTTGTTCTATACCATGGAATTTTTTTGCATTAATTCAATCTGATAAAATCAGGTCATGCGCTTTAAATGTTGCCTTAAGCACAATGCATTTCTGGCATCTTCTAAGGAGTGCTTTGCAGGTGGGTTGCATCAGTTGGGCAGTTACGTCCAAAGAAACTGATATCTTCACTCAAAGAAGAATTTGCAGCTATTGAAGATTTTGATATGCAGGCCATCAAGGACCTTATGAGGCATTTTCTTAACAAGTCACTTTATGAACTTGGGTTGTGCATGCAAGTTTGCCCCACATCTTCCTCAGCCTTATACTATAGCATAGAAGGCCATAATGACAAGGGACACAGATCAAAAGCAGCATACTTACAGAAGGCAAGAAAATTTTGAAACTCGAACTATGTACTTCAATTGTACAACAAATTCTTGACAATGTTTCTACTGTCATTGATCTTCTGTTCAGAATGAATTAGATGAAAAGAATGCCAGCTTTTTTTTTTTTTTTTTCGGGGGTGTAGTTATGTGATTTTTCTGCTTAGACCCACCCATTTCACACCTTCTTAGAATTACTATCAGCAAACATTTTAAGATTTGCAATCTTTTCTTTTTTATTTATAATATCTACTATTGTGATATGATCCAATATCAAATGGACTTCAAGGACTGGGTTAAAGGAATACCTGAAGTCCATTCAAATCTTGGATCACATAATTGCTCCCCCCTTAAGGTTTGATGTCCTCGGCGAACTACTATGAAGGAGCTCACTCACTCTGTACGGGTGCTACTCAAGGCAACCCCATTATATGAAAAATCTCGTAGATGTAAGGGATGGTTTCCAGGATCTGATACTGTGATAACGACGATGAAAAAAAGACAAAAAAAAAAAAAAAACTCGAGCTGTTTGTCCAAAACCGTAGATATTCCTTTAAACAAATCCCTGCAGTCCATTTCAATCTTGAATAACAGCAGTTTATGTTGAGAGGAATAAACTAATTCTAAAATTATGAGGCAATTCTTGTCTTCTTTAATGTTGGTCCCCACAACTAATGAAATGTGCCAAATGGGAGTGATTATTATTATGGTTGTTGTTATTATTATTATTTGCTGCTGTAAACTTTATTGGACCTGCACTTGTCCTCTCTTGTGAATTCTCCTTGGAAGGGATCACATTCTGTAGATGATATGTTGGGAAATGCTAGAATTTAGCATAAAATGCAAGTATGACCAGGATTGGCAAAGCAGAACTGGACCATGAGGTTGTATCATGCATTTCAGCTTTCATTCGTGGACACGGATATCAGCTTATCAGCTTTCATTCATGGACATGAATATCAGCTTTCGCTCACCCTTCATATGCAGAAATTGTATCCTTTGCACAATAAGGGAATTTTGCTACCTGCTTGCTTATTTTCATGAGAAATGTTGCAGTATGTAAATATACATTTTGATATTTTGACATGTCATTAGGTTTCTGTGTTGTTATTTGTGGAAAGCCTGCTAGGTCAGTCATTTTAGAACATGTTAGTGGGAAATGTAAGGAAATTTTGGGGAATTGAGATTTATATTGAAATTAACAAAATAATTTCTTTTTGGATTAAAAATGTGAAAGTGTTTGGAGAACATTTTTTGAGAAGATCTATGTTTGGTGAATAACTTCTCCCTAAATTTGTAAAAGTTCCTTATTTGAAAAAAGATTCAAAACATTATTGAAACTAAATTGTAACCACTGGCGCCAGTTGGGTGTAGTCCGAGTAGTAAGTGGCATCGGCTGGCGCCGTGGGGTCATGGGTTTGAATCCTGTCCTCCGTGGTGGGAGCGTTTTTGTCTCCTCTCTTGATAATAGGGAGCGTGTGGTCTTCCTTTTGGGAAATCGTAGAGATTTTTCAGCTTGATTGTAATATAAAATTGAGATATGATGTAAGTACAGTAATAAAAAAAACTTGTAAGCACTGATTGATGCTATCTTGGGGAGATGAAAATGTCATGTGCTTGAGCATAACTTTGTTGGTTGCTAAACCAATTGATCCACAGAGTGCCCAGACCTATTGTAAGAGAAATCCCTGTTAGTGGACACCTATAATACAAACAGTGTGAAACATATCTTTTGAGGATGATTTGGAAGTCCTATTGGTTGCATTTTTCTTTAAGAAAAAAAAAAGCCAAAAAAGGTAATGAAAGGAAAGAAAAAGGGTGTGTTAGGCATTTGGGAAAAGATGGGGGAAAAGTTGTTGGGAAAAGAGTTTTCAAAAAATAAGAGAGTATGATATGATAGGGGTAATAATCAGGAGTAAAGAAAATAAGGTTAAAATAGATAGGATAATTGTATGAAAATATGTATAAAAAATAGGTTTGTTGTATGGAAAAGTGTGTGAAATGATTGGAAAATAGAGTCGTTAAAATAGAGTTGTTATATAGAAAATGTATGGAAAGGTGGTGGAGAATTGTGTTCTTTTCCATATTGCCAAACAACCCTAAATGATTAGGTAAATAAAACCCATATATTCAATTAAAAAAACTCACGACTTTGTATATCATATCATTGCCAAACAACCCTAAATGATTAGGTAAATAAAACCCATATATTCAATTAAAAAAACTCATGACTTTGTATATCATATCATGTTATTGCTAGGATAATTTTTTATAGGTCTGCAATGTGATTTGGTTCTGCTATTGATTAACAGCATGCATGTTACCCACGATGACTATAATATGGCTTTACAACTTATGGTAAGAAATGCAGCTACATGATTGAATCTCTTCCACGTGATGATTCTTAACAATGTCCCTTCTGTTTCGGTAGATTATCCATGACATGGTAAAAAATATCCTTCGAACAGGGGCTAAGTTGTTTTTTAGTGATGTTGAAGCCTGGGTCTTGAATTTTAGGATATGTGCTGTGTTTGGTCTCCATAGGGATAGTGATTTCTAAAACCTGAAAAAAATGGCAACGCTTTACTCATTGTTTCAGTTTCTATTTTCTCTTGCTGTGAAATTTCAATGTTTATGATTATCTCATTTGCTGCCTTGCTTAAATTTTCTTGTGTAGCTTCCTTATCATAATATTATGCTACAAGCAGCATGGCCTGAGCTGTTCATTGATAAGAAAGGGTCATACTGGGATGTTCCTGAAGCAATATCATTAGATTTGGCATCAGCTTCTCTCTTTGGATTGAAATATCGGGTTGGCATTCACAGAAGTAATGGTGATCCTAAGCCCCTCAGTCAAACATGTGGAGACGTGCCCTCAGCTCTCATGCCGGGATTATATGCAAAGGCTGCCTTTTCTTATAAGAAGACCTTGGACTTGTGGAGGAAGACTTTTTCCTTAGATTCTCCTCGCAGGACCTCGGACTTGTATAAGGAGATTTGTACCATAAATAAAGAAGATTATGTGTTCTATGGCAACTATGATATGTGTCTAGGAGAACCTCATGCTTCAATCTCAGGAATTATTGGTAACTTTAATGCCTCATTCCTGTTGCTAGCGCGCAATATTAGGTGGATGCAGTTTGGTCTTTGATCCCATAAAAATTTGATCCGTCACTGCCTTAATATTTTTGTTGTGTTTCTGGAAAAGCTTTCTCATTTTCTTATGACATTTTTCTTTCCTTTGTTGGGTTTCTCTGTTAATTTTATTCATCAAGAGAAGAAATATAGCTTTTCCTTGTTCTTTTGACTATTTTGTTACTCCCAAGATTCCATTCTGATGTTAATAATGTCAGCCTATTCTTTTCTACCGCAAAATGCAATTCTTTCTGTTTCTTCTCTTATGCAGATGAGCAGTCACTGTCTTTATGGTTTTTAACTTTGTTTCATTACCTTTCAAGAAAACATGCTTTTATAATGTTGTCTAATATTTGGCCCTTTCATTTTGAGGTTTGATCACATAATCATCTGAAGTGCATCATGTGTTGACCAGTTGTATTGTCCCCATATGTCACAAAAAATTCTGACATTGTCATCATTATCAGTCGTTTCCTCTGAAATGGATCAGATGGATGACAACCTTTGGCCCAGTCAACCTTTGTTTTCATATCTTTTCTGGCAAACTTAATTTGAGTTTTTTGAGTCACCCCTTGGCTCTGTTTATGCTTTTGCTTCAGTGAAATCACTTGTAATTAATTTATTTCTTGATTGATTTCTTAGACATGTCTGAACTATCCTATTCCAATATTGTTAAAACTGGCTTGGCGATTGAACTGGTTGTTTCTCCAGTTTGTCAGTCCAACCATTGATCCAAACAGCACTTCTATATCTGAATTCATCGCTTTCATATATTCATTTTCTACTTAGTTTGATTCCTCATATTGATTGGGTGTTTGTGTAGATCTTTCTTTTTGTCTGTCCTGTCTTTCTCGTATTCTGTTGGCCTAGATGGTGGTTTCCCATTACTTTGCTTCCCCTTCCCTTCTTTTCTTCCCCTTTTAATTATGTCTTGGAGATTTGTTTCAGGGCAAAGAAATCAGTCATATGGTGTCATTTTCTCATACACACCTGTGATAGTAATTTCATTATTGATCATCGTATTGGATTTTAATAATTATAATATAATACACTACATGCGGATGCTTCTTTTAGCAGTCAGCAACAGCATGCTTGATCTTGTTTAATCTTATATGCATGTTAATATTTGAGTTTGAAACCATTCATCTGGGAAGTGTGATGTCAACTGTTGTGGTTGATTCGTGCATGGTGCTTATTTCAATATTCAATCTATGTTATTACATCTTGAAATTGGTTCAAACTGTTACTATTTTTTGATATGTTTGACATTTTAAGCTACTGAACCAGCACTCAGCTTCCTGTGGCTTTGCTCGGTTGGAATTACTGCACTTTGGCTCTTTATCATCTACTCATAGGGGGTTATTCTTCTTGGGAAGCTAGTAACCATTAGAATCCATTATTTGATTAATTGTTTCCTCTAGGTGGCACATACACTAAGCTGTTAGGTGGCAGTTCAGGAGATGGAAATTTTGCCCACAAAGACTGGTTTGGTTCTGTTTGCCTTTCACTACAACATGGGAGATTCAAGAGACTAATTGCAGATCTAACCAGAATAGATGCTCGCCTGGACATCTGTTCAGGCAAAGCATATAATAAGCGTAAAACAGAAGCAAATCCACTTGCTACCCCTCAACTCAATGTGATTTTCCATCAACAGGTTAGCGATCTATATGCAGTCTTTTTGTTTCTGAATTTTGAGCATTGTTGCGGCCAACTCAATTCTATGGAGCAGATTATAGTTCTCATCTTAGAGGAGAACTGTACAGACTCTGGTAGAAGTTTTCTTTAAATGCTGGAAATTAGTTTCTAAATCAATCACCAGCCAGAATTCCTCTTTGGATTAGACGTATTTGGAAAATGCCTTGGAACAAACCTTTTTAGTGAAGTGTGGAAGAGGCATCCTGCCTGCCTCCAACCTCCAGCTGCTGGCAATGAGTCATGTTTGATATTCTGGTGTAGTGTGCAAAAGGATTAGCAATTCAAATTTGTTTTGCTTTCATGTTGATAAGAGGATCAGATTGTTGGAAATCAAGTAAGTCAACATGAGACAAATGGAGGTTGATCCATTGTTTCCCCCTCGTTTGTTGAATCATCTCTTGAATGCATGTTTCTTACCAGCTGGTGTTTGGGTTTCTACAATTGTACCCTTGGTCAGTCTGTGAGTTCCTAAGATTGTTAGTTTTGAACAAAACCATCATACACAGAAGGAGAGGTGGAGGGTAAGGGCATAGAAGATGAGTGATCTTGTTTGAACACTGAATCAACAATCAAGCTGAGAGGAATAGACCAGAGAATTTGTTCTGACCCCATTTCACTGATTCTTCTCCTTCTGCTTTCACTTCATTGCTGCAGATTGTTGGGAAACTGGTCTTTCGGGTTGATTCGAGGATTGATACTTCTTCGCCGTCGGAAAAGCTCATCCCTCGTGCTGATGACATTGTATACAGCTTATGTTATGCGCTGCCCAAGATGTGGTCTGCAAAAGCCATAGCTTGGTATTCGCCGAAGCGGAAAGAGGGGATGGTGGAGCTTCGTGTCCTTGAGTTTGAACCTCGTTGAATTTGAACTTTGAAACTTGAGGAATTTTCGGAATGGGAGGGAAGAAGATTAATTGATGGAGTTTTTCGTAGTCATTTCCTTAAATTTCATGTCCAAATGTGGAGTTATTTGTTGCTGAAATTTTGCAATCCTTTACGGGCATAAACAGCGAGGGAAAATTTCATCGTTCGGGCATAACATCATACGCCCATGGCTGGTTTTTATGATTGTCGTTGTCATGCCATCCACCATCATGCGAGTTTAAGGTTTCGTTTCGTTTGGCTGCACGGTTTACAACATGAAGCATAGCTTTATCATCTATGCGGCAAAAATAGCATGTAAAAGTATTGTTTGGGGGTGCAACTAATCTTAATTTTTTGGTCCACTTACACGCCATAAAGGTTGGTTTGATTCTTAATAGTTTTTATCTTACCCATATGAAAGTCGGGTCGGTTTTACTTCCAAATTGATGCTTCCGATCTAAGACGTTTAGCCTTAAAGCAATTGAGTTTTTTTTTTTTTTTTTTTCCCCTTTTAAGGGTGTGTTTGAGAAATTATAAAACTTTTGGATGAAAAGTCTTTGGTATAAAAGTTGTTAAATTAAAAAAAAGTAATGCAATATAGTGAAGTAGTGATGATAAGTAAAGAGAATCAAGTTAAAATAGATATGTTGATTGTAGGGATAGTTGTATAAAAATAATTAGAAAGTAGGGTAATGGTATTAGAAGATGTGAAGAAATAAATAAAAATAGGATAATTATAGATAGAATAGTTTTGGATTGAAAAATTTTAGAAATCCTTTTAGGGAGGAGAAAAATAAAAAATCGAAATATATTTGACCTATAAAGGGGTGGTTTATATGGATGATAGCACATGCGAAAGACACAAGAGGGGACAAATCCAGGCGGGTTTTAATCAACCATTCTATGGATTCCTTATTCTAGTCGGAGCTATAACTTTTTATATAACTTAATTAAAAATTCTTTTATATCCTATCTCTAGTATTTTTTTAAACCTATTTGATTCAGAAGCGAGCCGATTTGGATTTTTCATGGATATTTCTGCCGAAGTTGCACTTACCGTACTGGCACTCTGGCAGGACGTTCTCTGCGGGACGGCTGGGGCGCGTAAAAAAGATAATTAACGCCAAGCCCTGGAATATGGGTCGAACCGTATGAGCCGAGCCACCAGCCGATTCCGAGGCTGCGAATATTCCGCTGCGGGGAATGAATATCAACGCCCGATACGACATACGAGGCTGCCCGCGTAGACGTCTTATATTAATAGGCACCGTTTTCAGACCGACAGAGAAAAGTTGCACGCGCATTCGCACAAAGACTCGTTTTAAAAGTCAAACATCAAGTTTACCCGGTAATTTGAAGTCGTGGAGGGATCTTGTTGGCCGGGCTAAGTAAATGTTCCACTTAGCTTATCTTAAAAAATTTATTTACAACAATTTTTTTTTACTTTTTTCTTGGTGTACTTGTTTATTTGATTGTATTTAACATATAGACCGAGTTTTACCATTTTTGAATATGTTTATCTATTTTTTTAAGATTTTTAAACATCTATGTGTCTATATGTATTTAAAATACCCTTATTTTTAAAAATCTAAAAAATATATATACACATATTTAAAAATGGTAAAACTTGATTTATATATTAAATACACTTAGATAAACAAGTATATGAAGAAAAAAAATTGTTTTAAATAGGATTTTTGAGGTGGGCTAAGTGAGACATTTACTTAGCCCGGGCTAACAGGATCACTCCTCTTTGAAGTGGGCCATCAATTTATTATTGTTATTTTTTAAAATTAGGGGTGTGTTTGGTGATGAATAAAACTTTTGATGAAAAGTTTTGGAGAATAAAAGTTGTTAAATGATGTGATATGATAGGGGTAACGATGAATAGTAAAGAGGATAAAGTTAAAATAGATATGTTAGTTGTGTGGATAATTGTGTAGAAATGATTGAAAAGAGGGTAATTGTATAGGAAAATGTGAAAAAATAATTAAAAAATATGATAGTTGTGGAAAGTGAAAAGTTTTAGGTTGAAAAGTTTTAACTTCACATTTTTTATCAATTGTCAAACACACCCTGTATATGGAGATATGATAGCCTACTGGAAGCATGCTCCATGATGGACAGGAGCAATGCACCAGGATGCATGCAACTACCTGACAATTAACTACTAAACCGCTAGACCGCCAGTAACGACGATGGTTGTAAAAATGAAAATTTGACCTTTCATGTTATATGTTTTTACTTCTATGTAACTTCTTTTATTTTTAATATCTTATTGTTTGATTTAAAATTCATTCCCAATTCATTGAATTTATTATTATTTTCTTAATTATGAAATTAAGTTTTATAGAAATTAGATATATATGGGCCAAATTTTTTTTAAAAATATATTCATATGTAAATTATAAAATTATTTACCTACACATTAATGATATTTTAGACGATTTAGATATTGAAAATATAATTTTAAAATCGATATTTAACATTAAATTAGTTTTGTTATATTGATTTTATCATTTATAGATGAGGCCCATGTGCAATAATATGAGATAAATAAAAGTTTTTTATGATAATATAATGAATATAAAAGATGGAGTGAATTTTTCTTTAAGCATCAAAGCATTAAAAATGAAAGACATTGTGTAGAGAAAAGGTGCCATTGAAGCAAAGTCCCATAAATCTCAAACAAACAGGTATTTCCATTCTATAACATGCAATGTGATGTTATATTTTAGTTATTTTTATATTTAATTATTCTACTTATATTATTATCTATATTTGTAATTCGAAAAATTTGCCTTATAGTCGGAATATTTACCTTTTATACCCACAATATTTTATAAAATTCTTTTATATTCATAAATTTATTTTAAATTTCTCTCGTACCTATGTTATGAATATGACTTTTATTTACTTTACCGAAAAGACAATTTTGCCCATTCAAATTTTTAAAATTTAAGCAGTTAAGCCCTAATTAAGAGCAAATATCGTGAATTCCGGCAAAAGCTTTTTTAGTGTTGGTAAAGAATAATTGGAATTGCTAAACCATTTTTTTGCCAAAAAAACTAGATAAGCATTTTAATTAATATTTTAAACAGTTTAAAATTTACAATTTGGGCTATCACAAGTGCACCTTTTGTAACTTTTCATGAGTAATCCTTGAAAGTATTAGCAATGAAGCAGAATATGGCAGTGTACCTACTACCTACAATCTCAAGGGAGTTGTGGTGGAGTAGTGGAGAAGGTAATGTAGGTAGTGAAGGACATGGATTAGGACAGTTTACGAAATGTCGTCACGCAATAGTTCATAATATAAGATAACATATTACTTTGGTTAGTATATTATTACACTGACCAAAGGTAGCATGCTACTTTATAGTTACATTCCTGAATTGTCTTGATCCGCATCTGACGATGTGTTTGCTGATATGTCAGAGTTGGTGTTAACAAGTGAAGTGGTGGGAATAGGCACCCATTGCGATAACAATTCACTTCCCAACAACACTACGCTCGAAGCAGATTATGACACTGCGCACATTGTCAACAGGTGACAGACTGAGTGCTGGTTAGCAGGCTAAATTAGTTAATCTACTCATCACAATATACAAATTTTTTTTTTTTATTTTTATCTAACATGCTATTCAAATTAGCCTATTATTCAATACTGCACATTATCACAAAATCACGGCGTACGCACTGCTACCACTTGTATTCGTTTGGGGCTGCATTAGGTGCATCCATGCGTGTTTTTTGCTTAAGAAAATATTATATATGAGCACTTACGTACTAAATACTTTTTAATTATTTTTTTTACAAAAAGTATGTTTAGTTGAAGATAAAACTTTTCATCTCTACAACTATTATATTTTTTAATTATTTTTTCGTACGTTCCTGTACAAATTATCTTATTTTTCAATCATTTTCATATAATTGATATATTTATTTTAACTTTATTTTCTTTATTCTTTATCATTACTCATATCATATTATACCATTTTCTTCAATTTCAAAAATTGTACATAAAAAATTTTCATGCAAAAGTTTTATCACTTCACAACACCCAA
Source organism: Annona cherimola (assembly GCA_030490835.1). Classification (NCBI taxonomy): domain Eukaryota; kingdom Viridiplantae; phylum Streptophyta; class Magnoliopsida; order Magnoliales; family Annonaceae; genus Annona; species Annona cherimola. The sequence continues at coordinate 8,303,755 of CM059977.1, read as the reverse complement.
TTTAAAACTATCTTATCCACATGCTTATTTAAATTTAATCGCAGCAAGATACGCGAGTTAGGTGAAGACGTAATTTTCACGTACCCTTAGACTAGCGAGGAAGAAAGAGACTAACTTGCTCTTTCTGACAGATAAAGCATCTTAAAAAATATATGATATATTCCATAAAAATATATATGGTATATAATTTATTATTAATATCTAAATGATTCATCCCATTTTAGTTAAAATTAAAATTACAACATAAAATTAATTATTTCTATTAATTTTTAAGAGTTAAATTTATTAAATAGTTATTTTTAATTGATATTAGTTCCTTGAATTTTATATTATCCTAATTTTTCTGCTTATAAAAATATTTTATTGTGTTGAATACTTGAATATAATGTTTCGATTTTGATTTGATAATAAGTACGTAATATTCGCTGTAAAGAAATGCATTACCTATGCATTTAACGATTTAAATCTTATTTTTGGATGTCAGTATAACTGATTATATACATGTCTATACATTTAATTTTTCAGTAAAAACATCATTTATTAGCATTTAGAAAAAATGAGAGAAAATTTTAGGATTTTTTTTTTGAAAAAAATAAAAAAATAATGTGATATAATACGATAATAATTAGGAGTAAATAAAATAAAGTACGTGTAAAGATGTGAAAAAATGCTAAGAGAGCGGAGTAGTTAGGTAACTGCATATAATATATTTTTTTGGGTGTTTTTTCTCCCTTCAAATGCCGAATGCTTCAAATAAGAGAGAATAATACGATGTTTTAATGGTAATGATGAAAAAGTTAAAATAAATAAATAAATTGTATAAAAAGATGCGAAAAAGTAATTGTAAATGAAATGTTAAGAGAATGGGTAGAAGATATAATAAAGGTGGAGTTGGCCATCGCCAATTACCAAACTCACCCCCACCGTAAAAATACTACGTCCGTTCCCTTAGACGGTCAGGATCTCGTTGAACACGTCGGAGGAGAACGCCGTCAACTGCAATTGGCTGTCTGTTTCGTCTCTCCGCTGCTTTTTGTCTGCTTCCCTCTGTTTTTCGAAACCGCTTTGAATTCTCTAGCCTACCGCTTTTAATTTTCCTTCATTTTTCTTTACTTTACGTATATATATACACATAAAACCGGTGCGAATTGATTCAATGAACTGAGACTGAGATCTTGTGCGGGAGAGTGCGATGAAGAAGCAAATGGAGAGCTGCGATGGGGAGAGGAAGCGGGCGTCAACCAAAGGTTGGAAATGGGCACTTTTTGGAGCCTTCATCGTGCTATGCCTCGCTGGTCTCGCCGCCTCCAGAAATGCGCCCAAGATCTCTCTTTTCGGCATCTCTAAATCCTGCCTTTGCTCGGTACTCTCTCTCTCTCTGATTCATTCTTGCTCCGTTTATGCTGCTTTTTTCAAATGCTTCCGTGCCGATGTCTTGATTATCGTGATTTTGACTTGCGGACATGGTGGTTGGTGTGTATTTCGGTCTACAAGGAGATGATTTGACCGAAAATTTGGCGGATCAGATTGCGAAGCGGGGATGCGTGTAGAAAGCAGTTTTGATTTGGATTGGATTGAAGCAAGCAAATCGTTTCTTGTATTGGTTGCTGTTTACTGCTAGGATAGGATCGACAACTGATTGGGGAAGGGGAATAATGCATCTCCAGTTTAGTTTCTCCCCACATCAGCAGTTGAGACTCGTATAATCAGTCTCCATCATCCGTCAGTTCTGATGGTAAACTTGTTTGATAATCACTTCAACCTGAGTTGTCCTAATCAATGGCTGCCGTTTAACAAGTCTTTGCAATTAAACTGTTAATTCTCACTTTTGCCAAAAAGAGAGATCACTTTCCAGGTTAGTATCATGGAAGGTTTGATTGGACCTGTACAAATGGGCTAATCATCCACTTTCTGATTTCATGTGCTTGACTCCCTTAGTGTCCAATAGGAACGACCAGCTTTTCTAATCTGCCCACAAACAAGAGGATAGCGCCCTATGTGCAAGGATGCATCTAGCTTCGGAAATCTAATTACTATGTCTCAGGTAGATTCATGATGCATAGAGCTACACTTGTTTTGATTATTGATGCATTCCATTGTAATATTTCCTCCCTCTCTCTTTATTGATTCTGACTTAAATCAAGATCTGTGAATGTTAATCGCTGATACACATGCTTTGGTATCTATATTGGATTGAGATATTGTGTCCGAACTTCACCGGCATTCTAAACTTCTAATTCAATATAAAGCTAGCAGGTCTGACTGAACTGATATGTGAGGTTAGGTTAGGGGCCTAACCTATATAATATTCTTTTCTCTCATACTTAGAGGAGCAAATGTCAAAGTGGAGGGCATCTTGGCCTCTCCTTCATCTGTGCATGGCTTTTGGTGAATTACCTATACTGTGTCCTGTTCCATTGCTGCTGTTTGTGGTGTCACTGTAAAATTTTGTTGTATTCTTGGTTTTAAGAGGCTTGTTTCTTATTCGTTATAATGAAAGAAAGATCTCTTGGAGTTTATTATCCTTGTTTTGCTTAATCTTTTTTTTTTAACTCGAATTTATGTTCCACTTATTCAAATTTTGATAGGATTCTCGGAAATACACTGGCATTGTGGAGGATTGTTGTTGTGATTATGAGACCGTCGACACTATTAACGAGGAAGTGTTGCATCCAATACTCCAAGAACTTGTCACAACCCCATTTTTCCGATATTTCAAGGTACATTCTATGTCTGTGCTAGAAGTTGGCATACAGCTGTTTTTTTCATTTGGTTTTTTGTTTTTTGTTCTTTCCTCTTCTTTTTTTTGTTTTTTTTTTTTTGTTTTTTGGCACTTGGGTATCACTGGGGCTGGATTAGAAATTGGCATGGCATGAGTGATGATTTTCCCTACACCAATTCATATTTCACAGATTATAGGCTATAAAACAGAACAGTACAAGCAAAGTTAAGGATGAAAAATAATGACGATTGCATGTCTGGACTCTGGACTGGATACTGAATAACCACCACATCTGAGGCTGGTGGCTATTTTGGCTGAGGTTATGCTGGATGCTTATGGTCAGAGTTGGATACATGTCGAGTGCTTCTTGATTTTCGCCAAAGCATTGTACCCTTTACTGTGTATCTCAAAGTTATGTAGCTTAGTTGGTCGATATTATAAGATTGATAGTCTGAAACTTCAGTTGGTATTATTAAAGCGAGAAGGGTAGTTTGAAACACCTACTTTTTGAACAGATGTATTAGACAAGGTTCTGAATATCGGTACGGCCCCCTCCAAAAATGATACAATAAGGGCATATTGGTATCGGTATTGGACCGTATCAGACATTATTAGAACATGTATCGGATGAGGAAGGACGGAGATGTACTATATCATATGGACCCCTATAATGGCACTGACGTGCCTAGTATTCATGTTTCACACTTACATTTTAATTCTTTTCAATTGATTGGGTTAAATATCTCATTATTTTTCACAAGTTTCATTAAAAGCTTATGCTATATTGGGAAACAAAAATTAACAAATTGACAGCATGTGCTAACTTTGACCTTTCATCCTTTTCAGTTCATTTTATGCAAATTTATGCGGATGTTATATTTTACCCAAATTGGTCACTTTTTCCATTGAGGGTTGCTAATTTTTTCTTGCACCAGGTGAAGCTGTGGTGTGACTGCCCCTTCTGGCCTGATGACGGGATGTGCCGACTTCGGGATTGCAGTGTTTGTGAATGCCCAGAAAATGAGTTCCCTGAGCCATTCAAGAAATCACATGGCCTTCCTTCTGATGATCTGATATGTCAGGAGGGAAAACCAGAGGCTGCCGTTGACAGAACTCTAGATAGTAAAGCATTCAGAGGCTGGGTGGAAATTGACAATCCATGGACAAATGATGATGAAACAGATAATGGTAAGAAGAAAGAAGTCACGTGTATTTCGACAATCCTTTTCCCTCACCCACCCCCCCTCTCTCTTCTTTGATGGTGATTTTAGTACATACTTATCTGTTTCCTTTTGCAGCTGAAATGACTTATGTGAACCTCCAGCTAAACCCTGAGAGATACACTGGATACACTGGTCCATCTGCACAAAGGATATGGGATGCAGTTTATGCAGAAAACTGTCCAAAATGTAGGTCCACCAGTTTAGTTTAGTTTGTTGTTGTTAAAGGATTCTATCTCTCTTAATGTTTTCTCATACTCTTATTTCTAACATATTTCATGATGATGCTATGCATGGCTTTTCCAGACTTTTTGCTTCTTATCGTTTTATTTCCATTCTGTTCTTTTGTTTTCTTTTTTCTATTTCTCTCTCTTCGATGCCTCATATCAGTCATTCGAAAATTATTTCTCCTGCCGCTGTGTCTGTACTCTGCTTGGATACAAAATACCTAGGAAGACATTTCTCAAAAAAAGGGAAAAAAAAAAAAAACTAGGAAGACGTCATTTATTGTATACTGTCACTTAGAAGCCATATTTTGTTTTCTTAATTGGCCATCATTTCTTTCATATGAGAACCTGATTGTTGAAGTAGGTCTTATTCTTCTTCAGTCAATTTTTTCAATATTGCTTGACAAACAAGAGAATGGTTCCTTGGCAGTTCATATGAGGAGATGTGGTACTACTAATCACACGATGCAAAATCTCTGTTGTGTAGTATACCTTTCACTCAGAATCTTTGAAGGATGATGGCTTCGGTATTTCGTATTCCAATGGATGTTTTTGGCGTAAAATTTACATGCCTGTGTGTGTGATTTTCTGATTTGCATCACAAGAGCTGACAGCACAGAAAGGCCATAACTTTATTGGTTATTTGGTTTTGTGTTGAGGACTGTCTACTATCCCATTATCTGCAGAAATATACTTCCATTGAGACTGTCTGCTCTTTTGCAGATCCATCAGGAGAGTTTTGTCAAGAGAAAAGAGTGTTGTACAAGCTAATTTCAGGATTACATTCTTCCATTTCAGTTCACATAGCTTCTGGTTATCTTCTTGATGAGACTACAAATTTGGTTGCCTTTCTGACTCAACACACTGCAATAGATTAATTTAAGAAGTTTGCATTTATTGATGAGTTGCTCCTATTGCTGACATCTATTTTCTATGCATGCTTTCAGTGGGGTCAAAACTTTGAGCTGTTGTATGACCGTGTACTAAGATATCCTGATCGTGTCAGCAATTTGTATTTCACATTTCTGTTTGTTCTTCGAGCAGTAACAAAGGTGAGTTTTTAGCTACCTTGTTTTGCAACTGCATCTTACTTAAATCATATATCTATTGTTTCCAGTCATTCAGTACACTGTTACATGTGTAAACATCTATTGTATGTACCTATGGCCTTGCGTTGGCTGCTTTAACCTCTAGTTTGTCTTTTCAATGCCACTGCTGCTTTCATTTCTTGGTGGATGTTTCTTTTCCAGGAGGGAAAGCAGTTGGAAAAGGGCCATGTATATTGGTTTTTCAATGGTTATCCTGAAAATGGTACAACTAAGTGTTCACTGGCCGACATCAGTCCTCATGACCCTTCGTAGCCTTCCTGCTCTTATTTGCAGCATTGTTCATATTTTGTTGCCTGACACTTCACCGCATACATAACTGGCCAAAAGGCTATCTTACTTTTTCCTTATTGGATGCGGAAACAATTCCGGATCAGATGTGAAATAATAAACTAGATACCACAATATATTTATTTTTAATAAGATGACCCATTTTGTACGAGGAAAATAAAAAAATTGGCCTCAATAGCATGGATGAAGAAGAAGATGAGCAATAAGAAAAATTAGGATAATGCCTCTGAAACACATCCTTGCTCAAGTAACCATCTATGAGTTTGCATCTTTTCTGTAATTTTGGAATGCGAAACCAAAGTTGGTGTCTAAACTCTCTAACCAGGCATCATTGTTTCACCTGTTGTGGACTTGTAGGATTGTCTGTTTCAATGATTCACTGTTCATTGCCTTTTCTAGTTGAGATCTTAATGCGTGTCCTTATTACCTTTATTTGAAATTTTGAATTGATTAAGTTGCTCTCTTTATCTGCTTGTTCTGTGATTCGTTTCTCTTTTCCATATGTTACAGGCAGCAGATTATTTGGAACAGGCCGAGTATGACACTGGGAATCATTTGGAGGACCTGAAAACACAATCCTTGATGAGGCAGCTAGTGCATAATCCCAAGCTGCAATCTGCTTGTCCTGTGCCATTTGATGAAGCCAAATTATGGCAAGGTCAAAGTGGACCAGAACTAAAGCAAGAGATTCAGAAACAATTTAGAAACATCAGGTATTCTTCCTAAAGATTAAGAAAGTTCAATCTTTGACACATCTGAAGCAGATTTATCAATCTTTGATACGGCTGAAGCACAATTATACACCTAATCTGTTTTTATTGACAGTGCGTTGATGGATTGTGTTGGCTGTGAAAAATGTCGCCTCTGGGGTAAACTTCAGGTTCTTGGTCTCGGTACTGCATTGAAGATCCTCTTTTCTGTTGATGGCAAGGACAACTCTGATAATTCTGTGAGTTATTATTATTGTTTTTAATTTTTCGATGTCTTGTTCACTCCAATGTTGATAATCTTTTAGAATGGTCTTTGTTGAATAATCTGAATTTTTTTGGGGGTGTCTTTTCAGCTGCAATTGCAAAGGAACGAAGTAATTGCGTTGGTGAACCTGCTTAATAGACTCTCAGAATCGGTAAAAATGGTTCATGAGACGGGTCCTTCAATTGAGAAGATTATAGCAAGGAGAGAAAAGCATAGTAGCAGTAGAAGCAGCAGCTAGCGGCATCCATGGTGCATCCAGATTAACCAAATCTGACCTAGCGTTCTTCAGGACAGCATCTCATTGGGTTTAGTAATTATTCTATTTTTGATTTGTTGAGTGATGCATAAAACTTAGAACCTGGATTAAACACTAGTGCTTGTATACCAAATAGCTCATCAGGGTGCATAGCTGGAGCATTTGATGTTTCAAAATTCAAAGGCGGCAACTCCAAAAAAGAGAAGGCATTGCTTGTTTAGAAGGGCAGAGAAGCTAGAAGCCTGGATGGATGTATAATACATTGTTTTGTAGTTTATTTTGGAACATGATACACCAAATATGAATAGTAGATTCAAATTTTCTGTTGAAAGGGAGTACCCAGATATCTCTAGGAGATAAATTTTGTATGACGGGGATTTTTTTTATTATTTATTTTATAGCTCTTTATTGCAAAATAGAAGTGTTTTGATTGTTACAGATGCATTCTCGATGGATGAATTTGGGATGTGACTTATGAGAAACCAGGATGTGAAAAGTTGCTAGCAGATTGGTTCTCGCCAAAATTTTGCATCATGAACGCACGGATATTATTGATTGTATGACCTAGATACCAACACATCGTCTGATGCAGCTGAAGTTAAAATGCTGAATGTATACAAATATGAGGAGTGATTCTATTAGCCCGGGCTAAGTAAATGGTCCACTTAGCCCACCTCAAAAAACCTATTTAAAATAATTTTTTTTTGTTTTTTTCTTTATACACTTGTTTATCTAAGTGTATTTAACATATATACCAAGTTTTACCATTTTTGGAAATGTGCATATATTTTTTTTAGATTTTTGAAAATAAGGGTATTTTAAATGCATATATACACATAGATGTTTGAAAATCTCAAAAAAATAGATAAACATATTCAAAAATGGTAAAACTTGGTCTATATGTTAAATACACTTAGATAAACAAGTACATGAAAAAAAAAGTAAAAAAAAATTATTTTAAATAGGTTTTTTGAGGTGGGCTAAGTGGGCCATTTACTTAGCCCGGGCTAATAGAATCACTCCTCTACAAATATAGGTTCTTCGTAAATATTTGAATATTTTAAAACGATTTTGAAAATAGTAAATATGTAAATCTAAAACAGATAAATTTGAAGCTTGAAAAAGTAATCAGAATATTCAAGAATAATTATGTTCGATAAAAAATAAAATTTGCAAATACGAAAGTTTTTATCGACTTATCGTGGGACGTGCATGGATACTTTCAAGGCCAGAGAACATAAAATTATCTAAAATTTAAAAAGCTGAAAAAGCGTAAACGCAAAATAATGATCTCGTTTGTTTATCATGGAAACTTTTCAAATATAACTTTGGGCAAATTTCTCATGTATTCATGAATTTTATCAATAATTTCACTTATGTCCATAAATTTTCAAAAAATCTTCTCATGTCAACGCATTTTCATCATAATTCAACTTATACTCATGCCATTAGGGATATGTTAAATGGGCCGTTAGCCCCTTTATAAGATGACGAATATACCTAAGCTTTAATGTAATTTAAGGTTATTTTGCTTAAAGTTAAAGATTTATTCTCAAATAATATATGATTTTGTAATTGTAGAATCACTAAAAATTCATTATAATATTAATTTTTAGCTATAAAATTATAATTAAGGATAAACACATTCGTTATTTTTCAAAGAGTTCGGTATGAGTATAAGTGTCATTCAGATGAAAATTCATGGGTATGAGAAATTTTTTTGAAAACTCGTTGGTCTAAGTGGGATTAGAGGTAAAATTCATACGTATACAAAGAATTCGCTTTAAAGCTTTTTAATTTAAAACTTCTCCATCTCTATAATTATTCTATTTTTTAATTAAATTTTACGTTTTCTTATATAGCTACCTTTTTAATTATATTTTTACTCTTATTATCTCGCATTATTTACTTTCATCTCAAAATTTTTTGTTTAAAAGTATTTCCCAAACCCATAAATAAGCCTCCTGTGGTGGCTCGGAGTCGGTCGATGGAGAATCGGAAATCAACATTTTTTGTATTTGTGCCGTGCGCAAAGAAAGTTGGTCACGGTTAAGAGCCGGTGTCCATTGCTGGTTTGAGAGGAGGGGAGACGAGGAGAGTGAGAGACAGAAATGGAGGGAGATGGTCGTCTAGCGGAGGAAGGTAAAATAGTTTTCGAGAAAGGATTCCGTGGTCTCGTAGCTGTTGCTCTCCCTTGTTCTTATTTCTTTTAATTAATTAATTAATTACATCTGCTCTTTCATTGGTTGTCGGAATAGGAAATAGTAGTACGACGACGACGAAGAGCATTGTTGTGATCCTGGTGGGCGCTCCCGGCAGCGGCAAAACCACTTTTTGCAACAACGTTATGTCTGCCGCTAAGCGTCATTGGCTTCGCATCTGCCAGGTCTCCCTCTCTCCCTCTCTCTCTCTCTCTGCGTGCGTCCTTGGGTTCTCAGCAATCTTGTTGCAGTTTTCTATTAATAACTGGTTTCTCTCTCCATGAAATCAACCCTACTGAGACTTCAGAGGTCTAAAATTCGGTGATTTCAGCATTAAGCTTTTGCCAAAGTGGCTTGTATGCCATTCTTTTGATGGTTTCGCATGTTGTACTTTGTTTTCTTTCTATTTTCTAGGACAGCATTGCTAATGGCAAAGCTGGAACCAAGTCTCAGTGCTTAAAGAGTGCAAGGGAAGGTCTCAAGCATGGGAAAAGTGTGTTCATTGATAGATGCAATTTAGACAGGGAGCAGCGCGTTGATTTCGTGAACCTTGGCAGTCAACAGGTCGATGTGCATGCTGTTGTGCTTGATCTTCCTGCCCAGCTCTGTATCTCCAGGTCGGTTAAGCGCACTGAGCATGAAGGGAACTTGCAAGGTGGGAAAGCTGCAGCTGTTGTTAACCGCATGCTACAAAAGAAAGTGCTGCCTAAGCTGAGCGAAGGATTCTCTCGAATCACATTCTGCCATAATGACAGCGATGTTCAAGATGCTGTTAATACATACCAATTGCTCGGCCCATCGGATGGCCTTCCCATTGGCTGTTTTGGCGAGAAAAACACCGACAGCAAAGTCCAACTTGGTATAATGAGATTTTTAAAGAAAGTAGACACGGGCGACAATGTAGCCGCATTTGGGAATCATTCTCAGGATTCCGTTGATAGAAAAAAGAGTGTGGAAAAAGATTCCTCGGCTGCAGAATCTGGAAATATGAATACTTCCACAGAAATTTCAGTTATGAAAGATGATAAACACAGCATCCTCAATGTGGATTCTTTTGGTGGTGGTGATTCTGGGAATGATATTCCTACTCTTGCATTTCCATCTATATCAACATCTGATTTCCAATTCAACCATGAAAAAGCATCTGATATTATTGTGGAGAAAGTTGAAGATTTTTTAAGCAAGGTTAAGAATGCAAGGCTTGTTTTGGTAGATTTGAGACGCGGGTCGCATATGCTGTCCTTAGTTCAGACTAAAGCTGTAAAAAGAAATATTGATTGCAACAAGTTCTTCACAGTTGTAGGAGATATAACTCAGCTCTATACTGGAAGAGGTTTACAGTGTCATGTAATTGCTAATGCTGCCAATTGGTAATTGGACGCATTCCAAGTCTGATGTTCTTTATGTTTGATTTGGAAGATTGCAGATATCTTTATGCGACAAGTCTGTGAACTGTGGATAGATCCAATAGTGATAAATTGGAAGCTCAAAAAATTTTGCTTATGGCTGCTCATATGCCTGCTTACGGTCAATTATAATACCTGCTTCATTGACTGTCTGGTCTGATAGAACATGTGCACTGATTGAGAGAACCTAATGTGATGTAGAAGAACAAGAAGAGCACTAAGACAAGAAGGGGAAGATGATACAGCTTCTCTAGAGAGAGTGAATGACATCTCTTGGCTTGATCAGCCACTGGAACAAAGGATTAGACATTAATGGAAAAACTAAATTCTAGAGATGCTAATTATGTCTAAGTTGCATAAAGGTTGTGGCAGATGTTAACATGCTTGTGGTAAAAATTTTGACCAGACTATTCTGCTCACGAAAGCCACTTTCCGATGTTTTCTGCAGGACTCATTCTTGGTATTTGAGGCAGTGAGGCTTTTTTGGTTCTGAGAACCGAAATTTTGTGAATACCGGCTCTAGTCTTTGTTGTGGGATTGTAGATCGAGTCCTATGCATTTTGCAAATATTCCAATTTCTTTCTTACTTGAGTTCCTGTGAAACAAGAATTTCCAAACAAACCAAAGAGTTGAGCTTGCCTTTCTCATGTTGCTTGATAGGTTTCAAACCTTCACAGGTGAAGCCTTATTTAGACTTTGTCATGATGAATTGCTGATGTATATTGATCAGATATTTGACCAGAAATCTGGTTGTTTATCATGTAAAACTCAAAGCATCAACACAATCCGTCCTTCTGATAAAAGAAATCTAATAAAAAATTGAATTTGCTAAACCGTGCAATTTACTGGTTTGCTGAATATGATTTGGAGAACATCTAACAAATAGAGTTAAAAGGCATGCAATGAACAAATGTGATTCTCAGAAGCAAGATGATTGCATTCTTGAGATCAAGTCCAGACTAGTGGACTCAATCCCTATTCACGGTGTCCAATTTCCCAGGACATGATCTTCTTAATTGTTCCATGTCTATATAATGATAATCCACAGGGGCTATTCTTTTGCATGTCTTTCTTGCCTAGTTGAGTTATTTTTTCTTTTCTTGTGAGTGTTGGACTTGGCTTCAAACTAACTTGGTTTTCCATGCCTTCCAGAAAAAAATTATTAATCCTGACATGCAACCTAGACAATAATGCTTTGTTGCATAAAATAGAACCAGAAGTTGTTTGGATATGCAGCTGGGAAGTGATACCTAGATTGAAACTTTAATGCACCTAGAGTTTTCAATATGCAATACATAGCAAAACATTCCCAAGTTTTTAGTACTAATTAAGTATGAAGGAATGTAATGGGGATCTCTGGATAATTTCCCTGCATGCTGTATCTGATCCCTTGTTACATGATAATGCAAAGGATGGGTGACAAATAGATCTTGTCAGGCAACTCATGTTAAATTATAGATGTCAGTTAGACTGCATAGCTGGACTGGTTGCATTTATTACAAAAGTTATGTTGAGCATTGGCTCCGACTTCATCCATTACACTTTTTTAATGTCCATGGCACATGAAATGGCCTTGTAGGAGGTTAAAACCTGGAGGCGGCGGTGTGTAATGCTGCAATATTCAGTGCTGCTGGCGAAGCCTTAGAAATTGCAACAAAGGAGCAGGCTGGAACTCTTACACCAGGAAAATCTGTAGCCGTCCCTCTTCCTTCAACATCCCCACTGCACAAAAGAGAAGGGGTTACTCATGTCATCCATGTTCTTGGACCCAACATGAATCCTCAGAGACCAAACTGTCTCCAAAATGACTATACCAAAGGTTGTAGGGTTCTTCGTGAGGCTTATTCATCCCTTTTTGAGAGTTTCGAATGTATAATACGATCGCAAAGATCTGAGAAGCAAAGCAGTGAGAAATTTGGGCCTGGATCTTCAAATTTACATAAACGTCTGACTGATCAGTTTCCCGGAACTGATCAAAAGATAAAGAGAGAGGACTGGTTCGAATCAGAAAGAAACAAGAAAAGCAAGGGACTTCAAGTTGACCAGGAACCGGACAACCAACACTGCCAGTCTGTGGGTGCTTGTGGAGTATCAGAACCTAAAGAGAGCATGGGTCTCTCTTTTGATGGAGATGATAAAAAGGCCTGGGGTTCATGGGCACAAGCTCTTTATCATATTGCCATGCATCCTGAACAACATAAACTTTTGGAGATATCAGATGATATTGTTGTTCTGCATGATATTTATCCAAAGGTATGATATATTTTTGTCCTTTCTGTTCCCCTCAAAACCCAATCAGGTGTACTTAGCTAAATATACTTGTCACCATATGATCCAATACTTTGGTTTAGTGAATCTTAAGCCCCAGAATTAGGCTGTTGTGACCAGTAGGTGGGATCATGTTCTACGTGCTTGTTGGTTTGTTTCCTTTTATGCACATATGGTGGATCCAATGACATGTATTTCGTGAACTCGAGCCACCCACCGTCTTCTTAACTCATGAAAGTCATGTAGAGCATGCAATAGTGTCACAAGTCACGATAGATTGCAAGCATTGTTCTTTTCGTGTCTAATTGTACATAACCCCCTCGAGGATTTTAACTTAAAAATGAACCTAATAATTTGCACAGGCTAAGAGGCACGTGCTTGTATTAGCGAGGAGGAGGGGCCTCGATCATCTTGCCGATGTCAGGAAAGAACACATCGAATTGTTGAGGACAATGCATTCTGTGGGACTGAAGTGGGCAGAAAACTTCTTGGCAGATGATGCTTCGCTAACTTTTCGTCTTGGATACCATTCAGTAGGTTCAAATTACTTCATTTTCTCATGGTTTCTTTTCTGCATTCCTGCTGAGGATTAGCTATAACACATGTGCAGACATGATGTTTGGATTCTTCCACTCATCCAGTGGTCTCCATGTGTATTGAGTGTGACTATTGGACGTTCTTCCAGCTAGGCTTTTTCCTTTTTTAGGACCGACTTTTAGGGATGAAAAGTTTAACATGGTCCCACCTGACAGATGGTGTCCTTACATCATACTTCTGCAGCCCATTAACCTGAAGTACCTAGCTTTTGGCTTCGCAAGGGTCAATACCTTTTCGCCATTCATGATAGATTGAATATCTGCTGTTTTCAGGTCCCGTCAATGCGACAACTGCACCTTCATGTTATCAGCCAGGATTTCAACTCTCAACACTTGAAGAACAAAAAGCACTGGAATTCATTTAATTCAGCTTTCTTCCGGGATTCTGTTGACGTTATAGAAGAGATTGAGAAGCATGGTAAAGCAACTTTGAAGAATGACAATAAGTTGCTGGCGATGGAGTTACGTTGCCATCGATGCCGTAGTGCTCATCCTAATATTCCTCGGCTGAAGATCCACATCAGCAATTGTCAAGTTCCTTTTCCTGCTGCTTTGCAACAAAACCGCCGGCTTATTACCGCGCCCATTGGAGCAGTTTGTGAAGCATAGTCATGTACAGCTGACTTTTCATCAGACTTTGTTGGGGCATATACAGGCATGAATTCTGTGAATCTATGAATTTCCATTCATAACGCATGGGAATAACATTTTTGCATCGTTCCTCTGGTCAGCATGCTGAAAACATGCTCCCTCACTGACAAAGTGATGATTTCACGAACTTAATACATAATCTAATATTTTTTCATTGGATGCAATATTATCTCTTTTTGGTTTTCATGTTTGGGCTCTTGTATTGGGATAGTCCCTAGTTACCGCCTCCTCGCTCTTGATCTTCTGAAAATGTGCTGCAATGATTTACCTTCTTTAACCGGCATGGATGTGGAATGCATAAAAAAAAAAGAAAAAAAGAAAAAATGGAAATAGAAAAAGTTGTATGGTAATTGAGGAAAATTTCATGAAAAATAAAAAAGTAAGTTATTATTTTTTGTACTAAAATTTTTTTAAAGAATGTAAAATTACATCTTTATCTCATCTCAGTCTTTCTTAGTCCTATACAGGCAACACTCCTGTAGTCTGAGAATGAAATGGAATCCAAGCGAATGGAAACATGAAAGCTTTTTCTCTATTTTTATTGCGATATTTTAGTCATTTTTTTATATTGTTCCATATAAATGCTACTTATATTTTTACTTTATTATCGCTTTACCATTGTCATATCCATTCTATTTCATTACATTCCTATCATTCTCCACATGTGAAAATATTGCTTAAAAAAATTAGTATGAGGAGAGAATTATTAATGTGTTTTTTTGATAGGTCTTCAAATATTACAATCATCCCAACTTGGTATTGTAAGTAAATCTTGAGACATTCTTTCCATTTTTCTAACAATAATTTACTTTTTCCTAGTAATATTTTTAATTTTTTGATAGGTATTCATATATTACAATCATCCCAACAATAATATACTTTTTCACAACAATATTTATAATTTTCCAAGTTAGTGGATGCTTCCACGTAACAGGGGAGAACAACGCAACCAACTAAATTCAATCGTTGCTGCTGTGGTGCTGTGAAGCTTCGGAATGAAACCGCCCAACTGATGTGGCCATATCTCATACCACTGGCGAGAATTGTTAATATGTTGAGAAACTGATCATTCGGTTTTGGAACAAAAGAAAAGAAAATCAGGATGTAGACGTACATTCCTTCGAAAATATTTCTATAAAGAAAATTTCGGTTTTTTTATCTAGTATAATATATTTTTAAGTGGAAGAATAATTTTGTTAGTCCGGGCTAAGTAAATATTTCGGTTAACACATTTCAAAAATCCATTTAAAACACATGTTTTGTCTTTTCTTTATACATTTGTTTATTTGAGTATATTTAACATATAAATAAAGTTTTACTATTTTTGAATATGTGTATGTATTTTTTTGAGATTTTTAAATATCTATATTTATATTCATGTATTTAAAATACTCTTATCTTTAAAAATCTAAAAAAAATACGTATGTTTAAAAAATGGTAACACTTTATATGTTCAATATACTCAAATAAACAAATATGCTTAGATAAACAAAAATGCTTAGATAAACAAATATGTGAAGAAAAAAATAGAAAAATATTATAAATGAGTTTTCTAAGATGAGTTGAGTAAAATATTTGTTTAGCCAAACTAATAGGATGACTTCTGCGTATTGATGCCAGTTTTTAGTTGACATTAATGTTCACAAGTCAGTCCTAACTCCTTTGCACCCAATTGGCACTAGATGCATGATCCTCAATTACAGTCCAGGCATTAACCGACTAACACATCCCGATATACGTATTGAATAAGCGCCCATCACATCCCGACTACACCACTCCACTTTACACCCTTCTTTCTAAAAAAATGACAAATGTAATTATATCATTTTAGAAAATTATTATATTATCTAGCAGAAGCTAAGGATATTATCATATTTGTAACTAGAGATAAAATATATGATCATTTATATTATTTTTACAAATATAAATCATATATGTGAAATGGGTATAAATTATTGTTATATTTGTAACCAGATTATGTAAAAGCAGGATCATATAGTCCTTCGACTTTTAATATTTTAATCATTGATGGAAAAATCAATCCATTCATTATATTTAATTAAAAGACCAAGTTTCATCCAATTAAATATATGCATGACCACATTTGCTCAAAAATATATATTCGTGCGTAAATTTAAAAAAAGCTTAGATTCATTTACATATGTATTAAAATATAGTAATATTTTATAAAATCATTTACATATAAATGATATTTTAAACTATTTAAATGTTGAAAATACTACTTTAAAATTAATATTTTAGCATTCAATATTTTATTATGTTAATTTTATACATCATGTAACTTCTATACAGTGATGCTAAACAAATGAAAAGATTTTCGTAATAATAACAATAATTCTAAATACAAAAATTGAATGACTTTTCATTAATTGTTAAAATTTCAAATATAGAAAAGGTTACATAAAAAAAAGAATTTCATAAAAGTGAACCCGAATCTAAAATGGAGCATTATTCAATGCACTTGGGTGCTAATACTCATTTTTATTTTTTTGAAAGTTTTTTTTACCAAACCGTTAGTCCAAATGTATTTAATATATATCAATTTTTACCATTTTTGAATATTTTTAAATATTTTTTCTATTTTTAAAAATAAGTGTCATTTTAGTATTTCTAAATTACTAAAAACGTCATTATTTTTTTAAAATTTTTAAAAAATATCTAAAAATCTTAAAAAGGTAAAAAAATTTGATACTCATGTTAAATAAACTTAGATTAATAATTTTGTAAAACAAATTCAAAAAAATTAAAAGATAAATTAAATACAGGTGCACTGAAGCTAAGTACACCGGGTGCATTAAATAATGTCGCGTCTAAAATTACCTATGATATTTGAAATTACCACGGAAAAATGGAAGTAAGGGTGGACAGCTGCGTGGCTGGTATATCCGGTCCCACGCCCCCTCCGCCTGAAAGCTAACTCACTTTTGGACGCTTCGAATGTCAGAGATAGGGCCCGCTCACCGGCTCCTGTCGAGACATTGCGTTTAGAGAAAGGGTACATCACATTCACAGTTACAGATGGATTGAGGTGCGAAATTTTATGGGAAAAAAAACAAAATTGTATTTGAATTTTCAGATGAAAAAAATTATATGTAAAATTGGAAAAGTGTTTATTACTTTTAGGAATAAAAAATATTTTTAATAGAAAATTTTATCTACAGTCATCTCATTCCGCAACCTGTACAGTGTAAGATAAGGATCAAGTAAGGGTGTGATAAAGGGTGCATTTAGTAAGTTGGAAATTTTTTTGAAAAGTGGTTGTAGAAAAAAAGAAGAAGAAGAAGATAGGAGTAATAATTGAAAGTAGAGAGTAGTTTTATAGAAAATTATGTATAAATAATTGAAAAGTAGGACAACAACGTAAGAAAATATATTGAAATGATAGAAAAGTGAGATAATTGTGTGAAAAATATATGGAAAATTATTGAGAATTTTTTTCAAAATTTACCAACCCAAAATAGTCCATTTCTCAAAAATATTTTTCAATTTAAAAAAATAATAACTTATTTTTATTTCCAATATAACTTTTGTTAATGCACATAATTTTTTTTATTCCTAATGCATAACATTACTTTTTCCATCTCGCATACTCATTTTATATTCACCTCATTCAAGTTGTAAACAAACCATCAATAAAATAAAATTTTTATTTATAAAAAAATTTCTTTCATAAAAGTTTTTTCGATTATCGAAAAATCCAAAACTGTAATTATGGTGGTATAGTATAAAAGGGTATTTAGGGTTTGTTGAGAACAAGTAAAAGTAGAAAAAAAATTTACTACTTTTCTTACACAACTTTTGATAGAATCTTGACATTTTAATGTAATTGTTTAACTATAATAATTATTACTATTTATATTTTAATTGTTTCCTTATATTTTTATATAACTATACTATTTATTTTAATTTTTCTTTCTTTACTCTTAATTATTATTTATAGTATATTACATTATTCTCTCATTTAAATTTTTATTTTATTTTATCTTTCTACTTTTTTTTAAAACATTTTGTTATGAGAAAGCTTTTAAAAAGTGAGAGTATAAGTAATAATTAGAAGTAAAGAGAATAAATGATAAGTTTGGTAAATCATGTAAATGAGAAACTTTCTTTCTTAGCATTCGCACATACTTTTCAAAAATTAACTTGACATCTTTACACTCTAAAACTTCTACTATTTTATTTTTATCTTTATATTACTATTATTTTTTTACATAATTATCCTATTTATTATAATTTTATTTTTTTATTTGTATTTATATATGATGACAACTCATATTAGAATGAATTATATTCATAATTATCATATAATAGAGGAAAATTTTCTATAACACTCCGGCTATGGGAGAAAATTTGTATAAAATACTCCCGTAATGAAGGGAATGTGTAAAAAATGACCCCACAGCCACAATAACTCAAATGCGTGAAAAATGCCCCCACAGCCACAATAACTGAAAAGCGTGACCAGGACATGGATGCCCCCTTGCGTTAGTGGCTACTTTACTTACATAATATCCTAATACTTTTATATTTTTCAAAAATATTTCTTTTTCTACTTCCTGTTTTCTTTCCTACCCCCATTACCAAATGTACTCAAAGATAGATTGTGCAGTTCTGTGAAAAGATATGAAAAGAATGATTGAAATGTAAAAATAATAAAAAAAGATAAGTATACAGTTAAATATCAAATTATCAAAAGATGTGTCCTAAATGCAAAAAAACTCCTATTTCAGGCCGCCGGGGTTCTAATTCTAAACTCCAAACCAACACAACTGCCGTCTCTCTCTCTCTCTGATGCTTTTGTTATTGCTGCTGGTGGGCTAGTTGAAATGGAAGAATCACCGAACAGGGGAGAAGGAGGAGGAGGAGGGCGGCTTTCAGAGAATGGCAGTGGGAAGATAGATTTCGAACGGAGGCCTGCTGCTGCTGGAATGATCACTCAGAAAACAGGCGGTGGCAACGTCAACGGCGCCAACCGTGGGAGTGTAGGCCCATCGGAGCCAGCCATCAAGATCAACGTCTCTCGCGGATCTAACCATCACGAAATTACTGTTCCTGCCGACTCCACGTTTGGTATAACTTCGTTTATTTTCTTCCCGCCCGCCATCTTGCTTGCTGGAAGTTGTTTCTCTGTTGATCGTCTCGCTGACTTCTATGTGAATTTTTTTGTCCTTTGAGTTTTGAAATATGTAACGCTGCTTTGGCTTTGTTGATGGATTGATTGGAATAAATTGCATTCGGAGCATTTGGAATGCTGAGGTTTTTTGCCCCTATTTTTGAGTAGGGCAAAAATGTTTGAGTGAACAAGGCCTAAAGATAGTTCGGTACTGGTTCTCGATCTAATTTGATGAATGCCTGTTTCAATCTGGCTGAGAGGCACTTGTAAGTCTCTTTATGGTCGTTTGACTCAAATTCACGTATAATCTGTCCTAAATAATCAATCATGCATCATTTACAACTTTTTACGTGAATGTGGTGCTAGACTTTGGCCTAGTCATCTGAGCTTGTCCAAATGTTGTGTTTTGGACCCCCGCTAACACATACGAATGCATATGCATCTCTACTAGCTGAGCTTATTAATGGGATGCTACTTTACTGTAGTGTTCGACTTGGACATTGAGGACAAGTCTCATGTCTTTCTAAGACTGTCTACTTTCATGGCCTTGTGTTTAAGTGCTTCTGTCATTTTTTTATATTATTGTGTTTAACCTGAATGCACTTTTGTTTTATAAGTTTCCTTTTATGAACTCATTTAGGCTTGTTAATTAGCCATAGTGTCATCTGAAATTTCTTAGGTGAATCTGTTCGATTAATTAATGTTTCATATTCAAATAAAGGGAATGTGAAATTGATTCTTGCCCGAGAGACTGGTATGGAGCCACACAAACAAAGGCTTCTTTTCAGAGGCAAAGACAAACATGATGATGAGTATCTGCACATGGTTGGAGTGAAGGATCTGTCAAAGTTGGTGCTCTTGGAGGACATGCCCAATGGGGAGAGGAAGCCTGAGAATACAATGACAGATCCAATGGTCTCCAGAGCTCTTGATGCTCTATCTCTTGTCCGACTCGAGGTTGATAAGCTATCACAAAAGGTAAAAAATCAATCAATAATATTGATTTTCCAGCTTTGTGGGACACTGGGACTAGGAATTTGTGTGGTTTTCCTTTTTGTAGGCTTCTGCATTGGAGGCAGTTGTGCAAGGTGGTACCAAGGTTGCTGACCAAGAGTTCCTGGTGTTGATTGAATTATTGATGACGCAATTATTGAAACTGGATGGCATTGAGGCTGAAGGAGAAGCCAAAGTGCAGAGACGGAACGAGGTTAATTCTGATAAGCTCACAATTTCACTTTCCTATTATCTGCGTCTCATGTTCCTAGCTGTCATCTGTGGCTCCTAGAGTTTCCTGACGTTGTTCTGCTGATATTAGTTTGTATGAAGAAAGTAATTATCATTCCTTGTTTTAATGGATTCTTGAGATAGTTTTACGGTGGTGCCAATATGTTTTCCTGCCTTTTGTATTGTGTAGGGATCTTATGGTCTTTGACAGTCACACCAAGTGCATATAATCATCGTTTGGCCACAATTCCCTTCATTTAGATAGTGGACTTGTGTTTGGACTTTAGAGCCATTTTCCACATCCTATGACAAGTTACTCCTTCAGGATCTTCTGAATTGTGAGAATGGTGCAGTTAGGAAAGCTTCTTTTATGGGGCAATCATCATTCAGATAGACTAGAGGTTGCAAAATTCATTCTCAGTTCAATTTTTGTAAGATATGAGAGGGTGAGAAATGGTAGGGTTGCAACAAAAAAAAAAAAAGAAAGAAAAAAATGGAAGGTAGGGACTGTTGTTGTTTGCGACTGTGGTGTTAAGCTGATAGGCAGTAGGCTTATGCATTGGAAATACTCTCCTGTGATTTTCTTTTATTTGGAAAAGGACAACATGTTTTGAGCTCAGGGCAGTAGTTTAGTGCAAGGCATATGGTGTTATTCTACTGTTTTTTGGTTACTTCTTTTTTCATATCTGGTACTCAATGAACTTTTTCATGTTGCCAACATGCATATATTGACCTTCTGGATTTTTAGTCAAGGTAGTCCTTTCACTGTGAATTCCCCTGCTGCCTCTGATTTCTTGAAGCTCACATGCCCGTCAGTTGAGTATGCCAAAAGTCATCCTTCCCACCTTGACAATTCTTTTGTATATAGATTCATCTGGCTGACTGACACAGATCAATTCATCCTATCATGATTTGTCAGGGCAGATTGTGGAAAGCTTTTTAGTACGTCCTTATGTCATCCAGGACAAAAACCACGAAGGAAAAGAATCTTAACATTAAAAGAGAACCAGATATGAGACTCTGTTTCTATATGAATGAAGATAATACCTGTCTTCGTGTTCAGGGATGTACAAATTGTAGAAAGGCACTAGTGATTTGACTAATACATAAAACCAAGGTTGATCATCTGAGATCTTTTGCAGCAACATGAAATCAGTTACCATGCGACTTAACACTTGTTGCAAGTAAATCAGGGAGAAGATGGTTTGTGGATGTGGAAATTGTCTTTGTCAACAGAACGCTTATTGTGACATGTACATGAAGCAGCAAAAAGGTTTAAAAGCAGGGAGTTTGTGAACTTTGTTGGTAACCTTTAGTTCTTATTATTTGGAAGACACATTGAGATCCTAGGCAAGCAAGATCACAGAGTTCTCATTATTCGTTGGGTCTTCAGTTCTATCTATAAACTTGTAAAAATTACAGATGAAAAAGAACTAGGAAAACACTGCAATGGATGCATGAATCCTTACGGCAAATGCAAGTTGAAAGGTTACTGTGATGTTGATTCTGTTTGTAAGCTAACCAGTCATCAATCAAACACTCAGTATTTTTGTCTCAGACCAGCAGCAGCCTTGTGGTGCTGCAAAGCCCAAAGTTTTTTTCCCCCTACTACAGAAGCACAGAGCATGCAGCTGGCAATGGTAGCTCATAGTTTCACTTTGGTGATGTAAATTCATTGCAAGAAATCTTTATTTGCTGGCGAATAGGCCAATATCACTTCACTGTAGCTGGTTAACTGAGATCAAAATAAAATTTGATTAATTGGACTAAACGTGTCATAATTGTTCTCTAGATCAAAAGTTAGACCCTGTTCGTCTGCATGTAAACAACAAATATCCTTTTATCAGTGGTAGTAGGGAACCAGTGTCAGTTTTACTTGACATGTTTGTTGGGTTGTTTTTTGGGTTGTGTAATCCAATCATAATTTGTGTTATTGCAATCCTATAACACCTTCTAAAATAAACATAAACAGGCCTTTTGTTCTGTTTTATTATTGTTATTGCATTGTGAAGGTGTGCATGCTAACTGGAAGTGTGAATGCTTGTCTAAAAGTTTTTTCCTGCTTGCTTCAGTTTTACAAACTCAGAATGCTAGAAGGAAGGTGATGAGATAAAAGGAAGATTAATTTTATTCACAAATTATATAAGATTAACTATGCAAAAATATGAATTAGCTGTTAGAATGTTTGCCTTGCCTAGGTAGGATTAAAGTGATCAATACATCCTGTCAACTAAGTTGGAGAAGTGCCCTTTTCTCGGATTTTACTCCAAAACAAATGAGCTAAGGGAGTAATTAGGATAGGCAAGGGTTGAGGGACATATCAAAATTGAATCATCTTAATTTTGCTTTGTGATAACAAGTGCTGTTACAAGCAAACGCCAAAAAAAACATGACACACATTCATCTTGGCTTATGTTTAAGCCCTCAAACAACTTATGCATAGTTACCACTTACCAGGGTTGCGCGTGAGGCATCCAAGATGTACTAGGCAAAATTATTCTTTGGATGCTTTGAACCAAAATAATCGGAAGTCATTTTTCATATGGTAAGCAACTGTCATTCCGTTGATTTTTGTGCACCAAGAATTGTTATATATCCTAAATTATTAGCATTAGTTAAGCAAAACCTTTGCTGCTGAAAGTCTTTGCATTGGAAAGGTTTGTATGTAGGCTGTATCATCCTTCCTGATGACTGGTTTCAAATTTCCCTTGCAGGTTCGCCGTGTACAGAACTGTGTGGAGAACCTTGATAAACTGAAGGCAATAAATGCCAATCCGTTTATCAGTGGAGACAATGCTGTGTCCATCATAAACCAACTTGAGACGGCTGATTCTGGAGTTCAGAATATGAGTTCTCCTGCAACAGCACCATCTTGCACGACAACCCAAGATTGGGTGAAGTTCGACTAGCCTAATTCTCTATACTAAGCCGAATTCTCTATACTATTTTTTTTCTTTAATCTACGTAGAAGCAGCAGAAGTATGAATGGAACTGATGGTACTTGAAATATTATTCCGTTAGTTGAGGCCTCTTTGTCTAGTGAGAAGGTTTGTGTTCAGAAAATCATTTGACTGTATGCTGCAAATAATCTAACTGGACGCCAATGAGTTTCCTTGTATTTTTCAACATAAAGGGATTGGAACATTGCTGGCAACCAGGCGTTCCTTTCAAATAGTAAACAAAATTTTGACTGATTTAGTTAAAAGAGGAAGGAATGAAGCTTGAATAATCGCAGCACTCTGAGTGGATAGCTACTGATTTTTGGGGATGTTGCCACTTCATATTTAATAGAAGCAACGCGATTCAGCTTGACTACAGCTGAAGATGGTATATTTGGAGAAGTGTCATAGAACGGCATCGCCCATTTGCGAGAAGCATTGGTGGATTTCTTCCAGCCAACAGGGGAATTTGACTGTTTTCTAGGGCTCACCAAACACAATCAGGAAATGTCAATGGCACAGTTTGCGGATTACCATTCACGTGATGATCGCAACAGTCTACTTTTTTCGAATTTCTACTACAATTTTTTCCTATCTCACTATACCTTTTATCATTTTTAACACACTTTTATTTCATGCTAGTCCCATCCAAGTTCTCAACAGTCGTCGGTGAAAATTGCCCTCGTGCCTGTACCAGAGGAAAATTTCTTCCAAAACCGCATGGACCTGTGGTGCGCCTGGTGGCTAAGGCTCCATTTGGCATTACGTTTGAGGGGTGTTTCTGACTTATTCATTTCCAAAACACGATAAATTGAATCCTGTTAGGCAAACATTGTTATTTTTAGATTAAAAAAACAGCTTAGAAGCGTTTAATACAGAAGCTCTAAAATATCATTTCTATTAAAAGTACTTATCCATTTTTTCTTAAGCAAAGCAAAGCAAAACAGCCTAGACCAAGACCGTCAAAAGGCGACCCTCAGGTGAGCGCACTCGCGTTCGCGCGGTATGACCGCCATGGACTTCGCAAAGCCTAGTTGTGGATTAAGCTACTTTTTTTTCTTCTTTTTATTTTTCCAATCTACTTCTTTTGTCTTTTCTCTATATTTGTTCCTACCGTAAGCCTACGAATGGGAGCGGATCCGGGTAAAACATAAGGATTAGCATGTTTGGTAGGTCTCACGGAAGAAAAAATCCAAAAATTGAATGTTCGTCTTTAATTCCATGGATTTTCTTCTAATAATGTTTGTCTTACAGTGGATTTGATTTATTTATAAAGCATTCAGCTCCAGAGTCCAGAAACTCAGGCCAAGTGAGATTGAGAAATCTGAACGAGCTCTACTTTAGCTAGTTACTGTTATATAATGTAATTAGATTGAATTTGTTTCAGTTGATGGTAGGCCAGCTTTCCGTCAATGGGGTTGGGACAAAGTGAAAATAAAAAAAAAAGAGATAGGGTAGTTATAGGAAAGAATATGAGAGAATAGATAAAATACCCGGGTAGAAATGAATAAAAGTAGGATGGTCAAGTAATTAATACATTTATTTTCTGTCATTCTCTATTATCATTCTCCTCAATATATATATATATATAGAAAGTACGAAGAATTCATCAACCGTGAAAGCATAATAAATGGATAACTTGGCTACATAAACGCAGGATGCGATCTCCTGCACCCGGGAGCAGGCAGCGTTGCCTGCTCCTGGGTGCACATACCTATTTTTTTTTATTTTTTTTTGAAATTTTTTTCATAAACTTGTTAGCCCAAGTGTATTAAACATGTATATAAATTTTTACCATTTTTGGAGATTTTTAGATATTTATTTTTTATTTTTGAAAATTAGTGGCATTTTAGGTAATTTTGATTTTCAAAATAAAAAATAAATATCTAAAATACTCCAAAAATAGTAAAAATTTATAAACATGTTAAATACACCTGTATTAACATTTTAAGAAAATTTTTTTTAAAAAAATAGGTGTGTGCACCTGGCCTCGGGTGCAGGAGATCGCATCCCCATAAACGCAGGGCCCCATCTTCTAGAACAATTAATCTTCTTAGTAAATTATTAACGCCTCCTCGTCCTCGCTTCGCTGTGGGTCTTCAACGCACGTGCCATCGTCAGATGGTACGGTCACTGAAGGAAAGTCAGCCGAGGCGACGTCCTCTGTTTCCGGAGAACCCTTGCTCCTCCATTCGCATCCATCACATTCGCGCACACAGGAAGAATAATAACATTCCTTCCCGGCACCCGCCCACTCCTTCGAATGCCTAACGTACCCATTCTATTGATTATTGACTTTGAAAACGATGCTGGACGCTTGTTCCAGGTCCGTCCCGTAATGTGCTGCCAACCAGTCCCGGGCAAGGCTATCCGGAAGGGAATTTTGACAAGGACATGTCATATCCCCTCCATTTCTTCCTCCGTCTACTCTAGTGTATGATGTATCATCCGACGCTTGGATGTCCCGAACCAATCAACGGTGCCGATCATCGCACTTGTTATGGTCGCCATTTGGGGGGCAGGGATTGACTCAATTTAAAAATATAGAATAGAATTAACATATAACGCGGAAGCAATAGAATTATTGGACTAATTATTTCAAGTCATCTTCCTTTCGTTCAAAGGGTTTCATCTTCCAATCAACCAAGATTAGTATGATTGCTAAAACAAAGAAGATTTCGGTAATAGGTCCGGCCTAAATTGGTTGAAACCTAGATAGACATGATCCGGACCTAGGTCGTCTATAAATGGTAATTAACAAATCTAATATTGCTTCGCCGTACACTTTTGAAAAGCCAGTCGCAATTGGAGCGAAAAGGACGAGTGATGGTCAGTTGTTGACCGCCTAATTCACTTGCAAATGAAAGCCTTCTACCGCGGACAATCATAGAGGTAGGGAAAAGATCTAAGATAGCACATGGAATTCGATTAATTGGTTGGAGATGAATAAAAAAAAAAAGAGTAAGGAAACACATATTATAGATAGTAATGAAGGCCAAATAGCTAGGAACAAATTTGATAGAAATAAAATAGATAGGTTTTTGTTGGTAAGGATGTCAAAGAATAATAAATATATAGATAATGATAATAAAAAAAAGTTAAATGGTTACGATTCCATTAATATTCCTAAAGTATAGACATAGTTTGTAGTTATATTTGGAGTGAAGAGCCATTTTTATTTTGAACTTTTTAAATTTAACGTATTTATATTCTTTCATGCAATTTTTTTTTATCATGCTACAAAAAAAAAAACCCTTTCATCAAAAATTTATAGTTTCTAAAGAATTAGTATTTTTTAGATCATATTGAACTATTTAATTTTTTTCAAAAATATATTATATAAAAATCTTCAATTCTACAAATCACAATAAGTGCTTATGGTATATATAACAAAACGTTTAGATTTAGGAAAAACTATTTTAAAATAAAAATAAAAGATTGGATGAATATTTTAACAACATATTTTGAATACCATTTTCCAAAGTGAACTAGGGCTCAATCCAGTAATATCATATTGAGTGTGTAAGCGCGAAATCTCAGCTTTGAAATAGTAGTGAGAGCGTTATTACTTTGTAATGCAAAATTGTAATATAAAGTGTGTTTTCCTGCACCCAAGAGTTGTCAAACAAAAACTTTTCATTGTCCACAATTATTTTATTTTTTTTTATCATTTTTATATCTTTTTATATAACTACCATACTTTAATTATTTCTATACAACTATCAATCAAATTAACCTATATATTTCAATTTTATTCTCTTTATTCCTTATGATTACCCATATCATATCGCATAATTTTATCTCATTTTAAAAAAAATTTACCAAATATTTTTTTTCAAAAGTTTTATCACTTTCAGAATAACTCACAATAAAAAAAATATTATTTCCCATTTGAAGTAACTTGTATAATAAAGAAAATAAAAGGACCGATTAAAAGTAGAAAATTAAATCTGCTAGAAGCAATTAAATATAATATTTATTAGAAAAGATGCGATAAACACCTTAAATTTGAATAACATCCAGACGCATGGCTGAAATCTCATTCAGTGTCGGTCATTCTCTCATGGTAGTAGAGTAGCCCTGCCTAAGATATACGTGTTGGCAAGTCGACACATATCACAGGATAAGGTAATATGCCGTCTCGTAGTAACGAATTTCGTAAACTGTCTAGATCTACATCGGCCTAAAATTAATCTAAAATAGTGGAAGAACGAAAATTAAATGTACCGAGTAAAGAGCAGGAAAAAGGAGAAAAAAGAATGTATGAAAGAGACCGCTGACGATGTGTGATGATTTATATATTACCCTAAATCCATAAAGTCTTAGCGATCCTTTCGTCGTCCAAGCAATCAAGAAGCAATTCATTTTTAAATTTCCCACCTCTTATATAAGTCAATTCAAGTATCCTTCCAAGAATTTTACTTACCCGGGAGATTTTTTTTTTTTTTTTTTGTTTTTTTTTTAATGCTCTAACCAAGCATAACACATACCTGTTTATCGGGGAAAAAAAAGAGGAGTAGGGAATCTACCTGCAAAATTCGCATGCCAAGTAATCTGAATATTATCAAATCCAAGTGATAATTATCGACGTAGTCCGATCTTCTGTGTAAATTAAATTTTAATTAATCAGTACCTGCATATCGAGCGTGTGCTCGCAGCAGAGTAGAAAACACGTGGGGTAACTTTTAATATTATAGTAGTTAATGGTTGGAAGCTAGCCAGACGAGACTTGGGGTTGCGTGCGGACCAAGAGACTTCGCATTTTCCATCAAAAAAAAAGAGACTTCACAAGAATTTGCCAATCAAAACTACATATTTGCAAATGGACCTAACCGGTCGATTAATTAATTATGACTTGATAGACCTAGTTATGCCTGGTGGTTAAGATTATGGAGACGTTATCTACATCATTTTTTTCTTTTTTCTTTTTATATTATAATTTTTTTATACATATACTCATTTATTTTCAGTTTATCACTT
Source organism: Annona cherimola (assembly GCA_030490835.1). Taxonomy (NCBI): domain Eukaryota; kingdom Viridiplantae; phylum Streptophyta; class Magnoliopsida; order Magnoliales; family Annonaceae; genus Annona; species Annona cherimola. The sequence continues at coordinate 8,275,559 of CM059977.1, read as the reverse complement.
ATTTATCACTTATCTTCATCATACCACATTAATTTGACAATTTTCAATTTTTTTTTTTTTCACTTTCTCACTTCCCATTTATATTTCCCCACACGCCCTCAATTTCGAATAAAATCTATCATACATATGAGATTGTGATCAATTACTATCAAGTAGTCATGTATACAATAGAGTTGTTATTTAACCTTGCTTTTTATATTTAAACATATTTTTAAAATTTAAGTTACTTATAATATTATTCTATATACATATATTTACAATATTAAAATTGACTTGATTGGCAACTTTAATATGATATCAAAATGTAAACAGCAAGGGTGACAACCCAATTGATCATAATTTAAATATAATTATATATTTTAAACATATTGGCTTAATATTCTGATTAGAATATTTTTATCACATGATAAAAATGAATTATTTTAGTTTGATTGGATTCATATATATATTTTCCTCCATTAATATTCATATGATATAAAAATATATTAATTATATTTATATATAATCCTAGTCAAATGTAAATATATGAAATTTTCGTAGTTATATTTTTTAACATCATATATTATAAAAGTTCTCAATCAAGTTGATTTTTATATTTAAGCTAAACAAGTAATTTTAAATATAACAAATTGCTTAGATTTTACGGAATTTTAAAAATAGGAGTTGTTTTATGTGATCGTGTATGAGAAAATCTCCCTCTATATATATGTGATTGTATGGGAGAAAATCTCTCCCAGCTATAGTTGTAGTTTAATGCTTGTGGAAGCTTTATCTATTTTTTTAATTTTAAAAGGAAGCTTTATCTATTTTTTAAATTTTAAAAATCTTTTATTAATATGTAAGTGTAAGCGAGATCAATTCGCCGTCACAATTTCATGTTCATATGTTATGATTTTTTAAATTCAAAAAATATTAAAAAATTGAAAATTTCTAATTTCCTGGTAGCCAGAGTGGTTTTACTTCATTACAAATAAAGACAATTACCATGGCTTTATTATCGTTATTTCCTCATGGAAATTCATTCGGGTATTGGGTTTTCAAGTGAACCCATGGTGGGACTGAGCAGCCGTACCAAACCCTACCATCAAATACCATGCGCCGTCAATTTTTAAAAAAGAAAATTACTAAAGGTGTGTTTGTTTAGGAAAAAAAAATGTCAACTAAAACTTTTCAATCTAAAACTTTTCACTCTCCATAATTATTCTAATTTTTAATTATTTTTTCACATTTTTCTATACAAACTATCCTACTTTTCAATCATTTCTACACAACTACCCATACAACTAACCTATCTATTTAACTTTATTCTCTTTACTTCCCATCATTACTCCTATTATATCACATCACTTTCTATTGATTTGACAACTTCTACTCCAAAAATTTTTCATCAAAAATTTTACCTCCAACCAAACACACCATAAATGAAACCAACTCATCACGTGGCCAGCATTTTCAAAATCCCGCCATATATAAATTTCTTGGCGAGCCCCACCAGGCCGCTAGCATCCAAGACGGATCAAAAAAAAATCTAGACAGATATATTGACAATCCCAGAACAAAACTCTTGCATATCCAAAAAGCAATTAAGCCTGGCAAATGTACATTAGTACTCCTCGAAGTACAGGTACACATGACTGTACAAATCATCAACGGCAGCACGGCATGTGTAGGAGCTGGGGTGAACGATGTTCTCCGTCTTTCTACAGTTGGATGGTGACACCTCTTGCCCCATTGGCGACCCGAGCAGGGACGTTTTCGTCGGAGTAACCATGTCGGGTAGGATCGTATTTCTCGCCGTCGCCCCAAAGGGCATACGCCTCCTCCCCGTGCACCGCGTCGTCCCCAATCGCCAGATCTTCTTCCGGCATCCGCAGCGGCATGAAGAGTCTTATGACGAGGAGGATGACGGTGGTGGAGATGATGTTCCAGCCAATGACGAACAGGGCGCCCACCAACTGCTTCACCAGCTGCATTCCTCCGTCGCCCCCGTAGAATGCACCTCTCGAGTTTTTCACGGGCAGGGTGAGGCTACACAGCGTCGGCTCTGCCAGAAGCCCTGTTACCATGCCCCCCAGCAGCCCTGCTACTGCATGGGTGTGGAATACAGCAAGGGTGTCGTCCACCTGTTTCATATAATATCAGTTTGTATCAATTCATTCTACATAGTTAAATAAAAGGAAGGAGTAATTAATTGAGTCAATCAATATTCTTTCCAACCTGCTGCAGTAACACCGATTTCTTGTGAAGAATCATCATCGAGAACCACGGAATGCTCCCCGAGAGAACACCCATGACCACTGCGGCCCAGGTTTGCACAAGCCCTGCAATTCATTAGAGCAACAGCAAGTTAATTAATTAAACACCCAATTATAATTTGAAATGGTTAGTTTGAGTAATTAGCTCATTTTAATTTTGAATGGAGGCAGTACCTGCTCCGGGAGTGATGCAGACAAGCCCAGTGATCATTCCTTGCACGGCTCCGATCACTGAGGGCCGGCCGAAGAAGGCCACGTCCAAACAAGTCCACACCAGGAGGCTCGTCGCAGCGCACACGTTGGTGTTCAGCACTGCCACCGACGCCGTGAGGTTTGCCGCGTACGGCGCTCCGCCGTTGAAACCCGACCATCCCATCCACAGCAGCCCAGCTCCGGCAAGCATGAGCAAGACGTTGTTGGGCGGAAATCGCTCTCGGTCGTTCTTCAACCTCGGCCCAACCTGTACAGATCTTCAAAATTTACTTCCGCATATTGCAGTAATTAATCGAGAGAGATGTTAGTCTTAATTACCCAATAAGCGGCGACAAACCCTGCAATCCCTGAAGAGACATGGATGACATATCCGCCGGAGTAATCAATGACGCCCCAGTGGTAGAGAAAGCCGCCGCCCCAGAGGCTGAAAGCGCCAACGGTGTAGGAGAAGATGAGCCAGAGAGGGACGAAGGCCATCCACGCCTTGATGTTCATCCTCCCAAGCACTCCCCCGGCCAAGAGTATGATGGTGATGGCGGCAAAGGTGAACTCGAAGTAGACGAGGGAGGCCATGGGATAGAAGGGCTCGGTCATCTGCGTCTCGATGGTGCCGTTATTGAAGTGGTGTAGGCTCTGGGGGATCTTGGCCTGCTTGATGAGGTACTTCTGGCCGAGGGCCGGGGCGCCCTTCCCCCAGAAGGGGAGTAGCTTGTCGCCGAAGGCCATGCGGAAGCATAGGAGCACCCAAAGGATGAGAGAAGCGGCGAAGGCGTAGAGCGCCATGAAAGCCGAGTTCACGGCCCATTTCTTTTTCACGATGCTGCCGTAGAGGATCACCAGGCCGGGCATGCTCTGAAGCGCCACCAGAGTGGCCGCCGTAAGCTGCCACGCGTTGTCGCCCTTGTTGAGCCATGCCGGGGCCGCCGGCAGCATTTCTTGGTACGCTGGAGTCGCCGCCATGGATGCCCGCCGCTGCAGATGGGTCGAATTCGATGACGAAGTGGCCGATCGTTTCTTGATTTGGGTGTTTATGTATTTCTTGAAAATGTGGGGAAAGCTTGGTTTCAGGCGGGGCCATGCCCACGGAGAATTTCATATTCGGGTGGGTGGGTGGGTGGGCAGGTGGGTGAATACGGAAGGGCAATTTGGTAAAATGAATGGAGGGGGATAAAAGTCTTCGACAGCGCGGCGCCTTAGAGAGATACGAGCCTCACAGTTTTGACCGCTGGTTTTGGGCGGCGGATTCCTTATAATCGGCGCGCCTTGAGAGTTTAGGCTGGTGGTGAACCTACAGCCGGATGTCTAGAATCACTGCGTGCTGAATATCAGATGGATTACCTGCTTCCCACCTCATTCCATTTTATCTTTCTGCTGATATAATAGCTTCAAACTTATCAAGTTTCACTGGGACTACTAACATACATTGAGTCATAGACCACACAAAAAAAATTATTGACAATTTTCCAATTAATTAGGCCTAAAATTACATATATAAAATGCTATGTAAATTGATTTAGTTTACATATTTTAAATTAATTTTTATTAAATATTTATTTTATAGTTAGTTATAAAAACAAAATAGTTACTTTTTAAAATTTTTATTGGTCGAGATAGATATTTGGACAAATATTTGGCAGCGGAGAATAAGTTAGAAAAGTGTCGAGTTTGATCATGTCCGTCTGGTTGAAAATGAGAGTATTTATACATGATTATCAAACCAATTTTTGTGCTTTTTTAACTTTTTAAACCGTTGCTTTTCAAAAATTTTTGTTACCGTTAATCTAGATTATATAATTTTTAAATCAAGATTTTTCGTATTCTTAGATGATTATCTATATTTTTAAAAATTTAAACGTAGGAGTATCCACAGTATCCCTCTGTTTAATATACATTTAGATTAACTGTTTCAAAAAAAATTACTTAGAAATCAATTTTATGATCATACATGACTAGTCCACGTAAATACCACATGGCTGTTTTATGAACAGGAGCTTTATACATTTTTTTTATATGAGTGCATGTTTGGATACTATGGAAATTTTTTAAATAAAAGTTTTTTGCTTGCCACAATTATCTTATTTTTTATTCATATCTTCCTATATAATTCATATATTTTTTAATTATTTTTATATAACTACTCAAACAACTAACATATCTAATGTAATTTTATTTTACTTACTCTTCATCATAATCCTATCACGTACATTATTTTCTCTTAATTAAAAAAATTTCTATCCAAAAAATTTTTATTTAAAAATTTTATTACTTTGAGAAGGCAACCAAAATTTTAGTACAGAGAACTTCTGCTCCATAGATAATTTACCAGCATGCACATGGTGAAGAACACCTGTATCCATCCTCCGTTATTCAGCTTATTTTAATGCTGTAAACTCAGCATTGAAGTGCTTGTCGGCGTCGGATCTTTTGGCGTGTAGTGACATGCGGATCGCATGGTGGGTCCAGGGTGCAGATTGATCTGTTGATCTGGTCCGTTGAAAATTTTCTATCGGTTAAGGCTCTGGAGGAAATTTTTTTAAAGATTTTTGAGACTTTAACCATTAAAAAAAGTCGAGTATTTTCGTGCGGTTCGAATTTCGGTTGTATTAGTGGGAATTCCTACGTGATCCAAATACGAACCCTTCAAAATTCAATGCTTCCATCATTCCATCCTCTTTTTTTTTTTTTTGGCGAGCTGACGTGGCAACATGTTCACGTCCACCCAACCATAGAAAAGCATGAGTTGGGGCGTCCCACTTGTTTGGGCTGGACTTCTGATCCATGGAAGGAAGACTGGGACTTGAGTGAAGTAACTAAATCCATTGCATTTAGTGGCCTTTCATACATAGGTGTTTTTTTTTTCTATTGTCATAATTGGAAACTTTACTTATAATGGTACATTTTTTTATTTGATATTACATATCAAGTTTATGAAATCTTTTGATAAATTTTTTTTTTATGAAATCTTATAACTCAATGCATATCATGTGGGGAGCCAAACATCCACAAGGGTTAACATGAGAACAAGAGAATCGAAACCCTATTCAAGACGTGGCATGCTAACATCACGACTAACCAAGCAGTGTAGCATAGATCAGTGTTTTCAGGATAACGAAGAGGACTCAAAATTTTCACAGGAATTTTATGACTTTTTTTATTAGTATTATACAATATGACATATGTTCTTATATTTAAGCTCATTTGTAAGAGAGACTACAAACTCTCATCTATTAATAAGAGTAGACAATAAACTTCTACATAAATATTCACGAAGATGGAGCTCTTCCAAAAACAATTGTGACTCCCATCCATGGGGAGATTTAAATCTTGGATCTCCCTAGTGGAAGTTACCAGAGCTATCAACTAGGCTATTACTTAGTTGGCAATTTTATAACTTTCTTTACTTTGCATACAACCATCTTAAACATTAAGCAATTTTATTTTTCCTTGAAGTGCTCATATTATACGATTGTCGTTTATTTTTGTGCTTGATGGATTTGACTTTTATTTTATTTTCTTCAAAAATTTGGTCAATTATTTCATAACTATCAAGCACCTGATTTTTTGTATTTTTTTTATTTGCGTATATTTATACCCATCTAAGCGGCTGTTTGGCATGGGTTAAAAGTTTTTGACGTGTTTTCTGCCTTAAAACACATCAACCATCAATTTCCTCCATCGCCGGTGCGTGCATTAATTATCCGGTTGAGTACGGGCGGTCAAAATTGAGAAGGCATTGAAGTCGCCGAAGCATGCTGCTGCGCCGCAAACAGCAGCCTAGTCCGCAGGTGGACGGGTTGAGCATTTGCGCGTGCCAGGAATAACGTTCGTCTCAGGCACCCAAGGAACGTCCGGCTTCTGCATCGGTACAGGATGGTCAAGGGTTGTCGCCGGGATGACTGATTGAATAGACCAGTTTTTGCGTTAAAGACCATCCCATGAAAAGTTTTACAAAAAGGGGTGAGTTTTGCTTCTTGTCAAACAACCTTTAAATTTTTATTACATTCAAACTTGAACATATTCTTACAAATTTTTCAAGAAGAAGATAATATATTCCCAATCTAATAAACTTGAAGACAAAATTCCATCAATCTCAATGGAGACACAGCCCCACCCAATATACATGGTGACAAAAACGGAGCCCGATCGTATGCACCCGGGTGCATTCAGCCTCAGTGCACCCGGGTGCATTGCACCTATTTTTTTTTATTTTTTTTTGAAAATTTTTTCATGAAGCTGTTAATATAAGTTTATTTAACATATGTATTAATTTTTACTATTTTTGGAGATTTTTAGATATTTTTTTTAGATTTTTAAAAATCAGTGGCATTTTCCGTAATTTAAAATTACCGAAAATGCCACTGATTTTTAAAAATCTAAAAAAAATATCTAAAAGTCTCCAAAAATAGTAAAAATTGATACATATGTTAAATAAACCTAGATTAACCATTGTATGAAAAAATTTTCAAAAAAAAATAAAAAAAAAAGGTGCAGTGCACCCGGGTGCACTGAGGCTGAATGCACCCGGGTGCATACGATTGAGTTCCGACAAAAACTCCTCATTAAATACCCGCGGCCCCCAGGGCAGTGCCTTATTGGTACGTGCAAGTGGCTTCTAAAGGGCCAACATGGCTTCGAATCCCGCACGATACAGAGAGTTTATTTGCAATTTTTTTGCTATAGTAGTATAGTGTGGGTTTTACGCATTTCCCTCAAGAAGCTACTGTCTCTATTGGGTGAGGGTAGTAAAGACGACTGATTATAATATACATTATTACGGTATATAAATACCAATTAGAAAAATACACTAGACACCCCTTTTCGAGCGCGCGTTCGCAACCACCGGTGCACTGCGCTGTCGGCCAATTTAGGCGTGTTCGCTAAACTTTGGTTTGCTTCAAAAATGACACTGATTTTAAAAAATTTAAAAAAAAATATCTAAAAATATCAAAAACTTATAAAAATTTATACACATGTTAAATACACTTAGATTAACAGTCGTGTAAAAAAAAATTCAAAAAAAATAAGAAAAAAAAGGTTAAGTACACCCGAGTGCATTGAAGCTCAATGCACCCGGGTGCATTGAAGCAGGGTCCCAAATACGCATCAAAAAACAGGAAGAAAGGTAGGTCAAAAGTCAAAGGGATTCTCTCCAGCTTCCATACCATATTGCAATAACTACACGCATTGAAAATTAATTTTATAGAGACATTTCTGTGTTTTATTTATTGATGACGTGGAGACTTTTTAACGCTGTATTGTTGGCTCACAATGCCATTTGTGTCTGGCTATTAAGTCAATTTTTTAATAAGTATTTGGATCTTATAGTTTGATTTTTTTAAAAATAAAATTGGCATGCTTACCGATTTTGATAGAACCACATATCTATTATGAAAAAAAAAGGAAAAAGTTTTTCTTTTTTCTTTTTTTTTTTAAAAAAAAGCTTTTTGCCGACTATAAATTCAGCCATGTGAGATGGGGGGTGGTTTATTGCTTTCTCCCGTGTTTTACGCTGAAATTCGATGTCCCATTGAACTTGGCAAGTTGGCATGTGCACATGTTTGTATAGGCCCACGAGCTCTACGGAGAGATGCTACCACTTTGTGAATCCATGTTGGGGGAATTGTTGCTATACTTACCACACGAAAAGACCGCTTAATGGCCCATGACCCACGTGAGATTATAATGGGCTATGCATAGCAAGAGCCCTTTATGAAACACTACCTCTATGTAATTTTTTTTTATTTTTAAAAGTTTGATGGTTGATGGAAAATCTACTCTATTTATTGTGTTTATGCATGAATATACTTATTTTTGAACAAATGTGGCATATGCACATATTGGATTCGGATGAAACTTAGTCTCTTAACTAAACAAATGATATTAAATACAATAAATGTATTGAATTTTTCATCAAATATTAAAATCTCAAAAATAGAGGAAGTTATGCAAAATCACTTATATGTAACCTGGTTACGTAGAAGCGTGCCCGATATACACACATATATATGTACGTATGCTCACGAACTCAAGTTTGTGGCCCATAATTTTTTTTAAAGGTGGTATTTATTTAATGATAAAGCTTTTAAAATTAAAAATTTTCAATTCAAAACTTTTATTCTATATAACTATTTTATTTTTAATTATTTTTTTATATCTTTCTGTACAACTAATTTATTTTTTAATTATTTATACGCAACTATTGATACAACTAATTTATACATTTTAACTTTATTTTTGTTAATTTTGATAAATACCCTTATTATATCACATCATTTTCTTTTATTAAATTTTTTTTTTTAGCAAAGATGTTTCATCCATAAAAATGATCACTTTCTAGATACATCCTTAACCTTGTTATCGTTTCTGGACGAGTCGGCATAGGAGAGAGAAACTTACGCACCCTTTCGTTAACTATCCACGTGGTGACAGGCCGGTGATGTTTGAGCGTCCAAGAAATGGAGTTTGAGGCATTCATCAGCTGCTGAGTGCTGACTGCCGTGGTGCATTTAAAAGGCATAGCCAGGTTTGAAGCTGATTCCATGAGTAACATCCAAGTTTCTGAAAAATAAATCAAACTTTTCTATGATGTTCTAAAAAACCAGACCGGGTGAACGAACCTGACAGCCACCGACTACTAAGTACTAACACAACCGCTTCGTTTCAAATGTTTATAAAATAATAGAATAGAATAAGAATACGGTGGTTTTAACTTCTTAGTTCTTGCCCCTTTGTTTACGCATTTGTTTAGAATTATACAAATCTGTTTACATCTTCAAGTAAGAAGGTTTTTTTTACAATAATAGTTAAATATTATGGGTGTGTTTGAGAATTGATAAAATTTTTAATAAAAAGTTATGGAGGGTAAAAGTTATCAAATAATGTGATATGATAAGTGTAATGATGAAGAATAAAGAAGATAAAATTAAAATATATAGGTTAGTTGTGTAGATAGTTGCGTAGAAATGATTGAAAAGTAGAATAATTGTATAGAAAAATGTGAAAAAAATAATTAAAATATATAATAGTTATGGAGAGTGAAAAATTTTAAATTAAAAAATTTTAATTTGATATTTTATGAACATTGCCAAACACACTATATGCTAAAAATTAAAAACTAAAAAAAATAAAATTATGACGATTACGTGGAAAAGAAAATATTGAATGAAAAGGCTGTCGATGGGGCCGCAAAAGTCGGGTGCAGCGTGAATCTAACGCACCATCATTCCCCCCTGTCGTTGCGGGTTTCGTACCGTGTAAGAGAAAGTGATTATCAAACACGCGCCGCGGGCGAGTTCGAAGGTGTTCATTTCGCACATTGCCGTCTCAGGGGTTGCTGAGTGCTGGTGCGCAGCTGGATGAAAATCCGATGAAGATGGGAGTGATGAAATCTCAAACCTGCCCAAAATTTCAAAATAAGAACATATTTTTTCATTTTAGTATTTTTTTAAATTTTAATACAGCATTAAAGTCGTGCAATCCTAACATACAAACGATTTTTTCTGTACTTCACAATCACACTTTTTATATCTAGCATTCTCATTCGATCCTTGTACCATCTAAGTTGACTCATTTACAGGACCTTATCTTACTTTCAATTTATTAATTTATTTAAAACTTCTACCGTAATTCATTTATCTTCCTGAACTACATATTGTTAACATGTTTTTTTTAGGTGTCATAAGCGAGTGGACTTAAGAGTACAAATGATATTTTAAAATTTTCAGATTTGTTGGCAAGATGAAACTTTTCAATATAATGTTATTAGTTAAATTTTTAAAAATATCTTAAACATTAAAAAATAAGGTATTCTATCTTAAGCAATGGTAGTTTATGTATCACTAGATTTTTTTAATAAAAAATAAAGATAAGGATAACACTGAAAAATCTAACTTATAATATTTTTGGATTTACAGAGTTTGTTGAGTTAAATAGGTAGTTAATTAAATTGACAAGTTCACTATCAGCTCATTAACCATTTATTTAAGATATTTATTTAGCTAAAAAATTTATAATTTAGTATTAATATGTTTCTAAACAAGTTGGACCAGCTAGGTTGAGGATGAAAAGGTTAAGAGGATGTTCAACAAATAAAAAACTTTTTCAACTTAAACTTTTCAATATAAAACTTTTTAATTTCTACAATTATTTTATTTTTAATTATTTTTTCACATATTTTCATACAACTATTATACTTTTAAATTATTTTTATACAACTGTCCATACGACTAACTTACCTATTTTAACGTTATTCTTTTTATTTTTCATCATTATTTTTATAATATTATATCATTTGCTACCCATTTAAAAACTTTTACACATCTCAAGTAAACCCTCGATAAGAAGTCTTGTCCTAATACGAGGCTGGGTGAGAAGATTGGATAAAATGTACTGTTGTTTATTGAAATTTGAAAAAATATATTAAAAGTCAAAAAATTATATAAAAATCTAAGGAAAGTAGTCTCTTTTTTGAGATAAAAATATATTTTAAAATAAGAAAATTTCCTTTTATCACCATCCGACCAATGTTGTCAGAACCGAACCGGTGATTGAACCGGTAAAGGAACTGGTCTGGTTCGAACCGGTTCGAACCGATGACGTCAGCATGACATATTTTTGATGTCATAAATATTAAAATTTTAAATAAATATATTGATAAAATTATATTTTTATAAATTCTAAATATATATGTTAGATTTTAATGACCACAATATAAGAACAAAACATGCAGGAAAAATTCATTTAACATGCATTTAAAATTTTTTTCTCAAATAGACAATTAAAATAATGTTCACAATATTAGCATATAAACAATCAACAATTAAATGATTAATCATGCAATGAATTTCAGTATATTTTGTAATAATAAAAATTACATTAACTGGTAATAAAATTGAATCATTGATAATTTGATATTATAATTTATAAGAGACACATGCACAAAATCCACCAAAAAATTTTGATATTATAATTATTAATTACGCACAAAATTGCTGCTGCTCGGTGAGCCGGCGACGACGAGAGAGGAGGCAGGCGGCGAGGCAGGCGCACTGAGGAGGAGGACGAGTGGGAGACGACGGCCACGAAGGAGGAGATGGAAGCCGCAGGGACGGCACGACGCACGCGACGAGAGGAGGAGATGCCGAGATAGGCGGCCGCGACGAGGTGTCGTCGCCGACTGCTGAGCGCGTGCTGCCGCTGTGAGGTGAGGCGGCGACGGCGAGAGAGGAGACAGGCGCACCGAGGAGGAGGCTGGACAGCGCAACGGGCGCGACGAGAGAGGAGGGATGGTGGGCGCGACGTGGAACGGAGGAGCCGAGGAGGAGGAGGAGGAGGAGGGACAGCCGGCGAGACGAGGAGCGGAGAAGGACAACGGGAGACACCGGCCGTGAAGGAGGAGACGGAAGCCGCTGTGAGGTGAGGCGGCCACTAAAGGACGAGCGGGAGACGGCTGAGAGCGTGCTGCCGCTGTGAGGTGAGGCGGCGACGGCGAGGAACGGGAAACCAGACGTCGGGCGTCGGATCGGGGAAGACGGATAGGGGTGCGGCGTGCGGGTTAGGGTTTTCCGTTTTCGATTTTTTTTTTTTATAAAAATATTTATATTATTTAAGAGAAAACCGTGCGAACCGGGCGAATCCGGTTCGACGGTTCGCACGGTTTTTACCTATCAAACCGAACCGTATATAATCGAACCGGTACCAGGACCGGTTCCCGGTCGGACCGGCCGGTCCGGTCCGGTTATGATAACATTGCATCCGACACATCCCCTCCTAATTTTTAACAGGCCCAATCCCAACGATGCAATTCACCGTGGCCGATTTGAGCGGAATTTTCAGCCGTGCTTTAACTTGCAACAAACGTGTAGGAATAACATCTGCTTAAACGGTGAAGAACAAACAGCAAAGAGGACGACACGTAAGCGGCCTATTCTTGTCCTCCCCGCCAGCTGCACTGCTACAAATACCATAGGGCGGCAACCTTCTTTCTTTCCTCCGCAGAAGTGGCAATAATGGCGAGCTCAGATCCAGGGCGCAGAGACGAGGAAGAAGGAGCTCACGCAGGCGAGGACGAGGACTTTGGGGCTCAGTTCGCTCCGATCGTTAAGCTCGAGGAAGTTGCGGTCACCACCGGCGAGGAAGACGAAGAAGTTATCCTCGATCTGTATGCAGTTCTCTCTCTCACACTCACAATCTGCCTATCTATCTGGAGTCTAATTTTTCCATGTTCTTTCCTTCTGCTGATCCAATTAAGGATTTTGGAAGATGTACGAACTTCCAAACGGGCTTTAGTAATCTGGCTGTTCAAAACCGTTGCCTGTGTTTTCCATTCGTTTTGATTGGCCTAACCGTCATGATTTTTCACTGGCTTTTGACTGTGGGGAGAAGACCAGTCTGGCTGTGAAAACCATACCTGGCCAACAATGGCATGCTTAGACAGCAGTCATTCTAATTTCCACATTAGGTTCGATAGGTTGGATTTCACTTCGTTTGAAATTCTGTTTCGATGAATTACCGTCTCATTCCTTGAACATGGATCAGGCCGTTTACTTCAGGACATGCCAAGGCCTTCATAGGAACTTAAATAATCAGTGACAGCTTTGCTCTCTGGTACACTGACTTCGAGTGCTGATCTTTTACGGGCCTGTTTTCGACCACACTTCCATTTAACTCTGCTGTTGGATTCCATTTGCAGCAGCCGCAGCTGCTGATAGTGCAATTAATGCAATTGATGGCCTCGGAAAATTTGCAAAAACCCCCTGCCCTCCTTTCCTGCAATGGACGAGAACAAAATACTTCATTTGACGTCATTTTCAAATCCGACTGGTTTTCCAATGCTGTTCACCATGTCTCGGAACAAAAGGAGGAAAACGGGCATCGAACAACCACATACTACCAGCCGGAGACAACTAGTGGCCATGAGAACGCAATCGCACTGGTTTGCAAACGAGAACAGCCTGTAAAACGGCAGGCTCTTCTCCTTCCTGTTCTACTTCTCTCATCGCCATGGCCATGAGAATGCAATGTCATGTCACCTTTCGTTTCATTTTGGTCTCTGGATAATGAAAATAGAGAGGACTTAGGTGGGTAACATGGCAGAAGCCTCCAAGATCTTCAGGCCAGGTGCTTTTTGTCACCTCTCCCTCAATTGCACATTTTGAAAACTCCCGTTTCTCTTTCCCAACAACATAAACCCATGTCTCCCCCTCTTCATATCTCAATGTCATTGACTTCCACTGTCACTGCCACTGCCACCAACAAAACCTCCACATCATTGGAACCCAACAATCTCACTCCAAAGCAACCATCCCCTGCTTCCTCCGAACCACCTTTTGCTTCCCTTATCTCCTCCCACCTTGTGATGATCGAGCTTAAGAACCACATCCTCCCCCTTTCCAAGATCTTCGATAATGATAACCACGAAAGCACTGTCTCCGACCTTGTATCTATTGTCCAATCCCTTGTTGCAGATTCCCTATCCATGCTCCTTAACTCTCTCTTTTGATATCCTTTAGCTACCTCACCAAGATCATTGCTTATGTCATCTGTCACCTCAAGGACTCCGACTCCATTGTCCATGACACCTGCCGCAACACCATTTCGGTCCTCTCCTCCTAGTGCATTAAGGGCGATGGCGATGTGGTTGCATTGTTTGTCAAGCTGCTATTTGAGGCTATGGCCAAGTATAGCAAAGCTATTCATGCAGGGCGTGCAATGTGCTTGGGCAAGAGCCCAAGATTGAATCACTCGAAGGCTCTAATAGGTGTCTAGTAGAGCTTTGTTGGTTGTTCTCCTCTATCGGAGATTCAACAACGTCGCAAGCATGACAAAGAAAATTATTTTTCGGGGGGGAGGGGAGAATAAGTTTAGGGGTGCAACTCGGGTCGAGATGTAGTGAGTTTGGTTGAACCTACCGATATTAGATGAACCCAATCCAATGGTGTGGAGGCATGATCAAAAATAGGTTGGTTATTGATTGGACGTAAAAGATCATCCCTCAATAACTTCATGGTGACAATGCTTATGCAGGAGCTATCAAGTTCTTGATGTCTAAATAATTTATTGAAAGATGCCGAATCAACAACTATACCAAAACCTTCAAGACTTTAGTCTATGAGTCGAGCATGCGAAGATAGGCCATTACGATAGAGGATTTGAAATATGCTGTCGTTGTGTCCTTTGCGCATGAAGATTCCCTACATCTTTTTAGATCAGTGAAGTTGGTTTTAGGAAAGTTATAATATTGCTTAGTGCTTCTTTTGAATCTAATCATTGAGAAGTTGGTTTTAGGAAATTTATAAGATTGTTTAGTGCTTCTTTTGAATCTAATCATTGTGCCTTTGCAGCAAAGCTAAGCTCTACCGATTTGACAAGGAGGGGAACCAATGGAAAGAGCGGGGTGTTGGGATGGTTAAGCTTCTTAAGCATAAAGAGAATGGGAAAGTTAGGCTGGTCATGCGGCAGGCCAAGACACTAAAGATTTGTGCCAATCATCTTGGTAGGATCTCAATGCTGGCTGGCTAATTTCTTTTCCTTCTTTATTCATATGATATATTTGTATTAGGATTCACATTTTTCTTTTCTGTTTCTCTTTATCGGCAGTTCTTCCATCCATCTCAATACAGGAACATGTAGGCAATGATAAGTCATGTGTATGGCATGCATCTGATTTCTCTGATGGAGAAGTGAAGGAAGAGCTCTTCTGTATGCGTTTTGGATCTACCGAAAGTGAGTATTTCAATTAACTGCTGCTCTACTTTATTCACATAAACTTTCTGTTTTGGTGGATGATGACACAATCCTGTGTTGTGATTGCATAGTTTATTTTTTGTGCACAAGGTTCTCCTCTTTCTGGAAATATGTGCACATCTGGTGACAAAAATATGGATTTTAGGGCCTAGGATAAATTTTTCTAATGAAAAAGTGGTGATATGCAGAAATTGGTTAGTGGTGGCATTTTGAGAATAGGCAACACCGAGAACGGATCTAAACATTGCAATGTTTTGCGTTTTTTTCGTCCTTAGAGCCTGCAGAAACATTGTTTTTTTGTGTTTACAGCTCCATGTAATAGCATCCTATTGATTTTTAACCAAAAATGTTTTAGTTAAATGCAAACAAATCATAATATTAATCTATACATATACGCCTGTTGTTCCATGCAACTAAGCGCATCGAATCGAGATTAATCCACATGGCTATAATTGGTCTTATTCAATCACACTTGGGAAAAGTTTGGGCTCCAATGGTTTGCACAATTGCACCATAACTATGGAATGCCTATTGCAAGGATTTTTGATTGCCAGCATAACCCATCCGATACAACATTTTCATCTATATAGGCGGCAAGCATGAGATCGCAATTTCTTCGTTCATTTTCCAAATGCTTGCAACAAGGGCAGAAACTGATATATGGAATTGGGTGTGCAAGTGGGTTGGGTTCAACCCTACCTATTTAAACCAAACCATTTTAAATAAGGTTGGGTTGGAAGTTGAATTGGGTTCAACCCTATTTTGAAGTTGGGCTGGTTTTGCATTGTCCAAGTTGGGTTTGTTTCAGCCCAGTTCAATTCAACCCACTTTAGAAGGGGGGAACTAGTACTTGTGGGTGCCAAATTAGAACATTTTATCATTATTATGGCTCAAGATGTTGCAGAGCACAAGGATCCTACTGAAGCTTTCTGATGAGCATTTTGGTTTGACATGCCACACATTGTCCTCTACTTGATCCATTTCATCTTGTTCCAAAATTCATTTCACATGCTACAAAGCTTATTTCCTGTTGAATGAAGATTGTCAGCAAGTTCAAATGTGAAACATTTAATGTTGGGCTCCAAGAAACCATACATGGATAGGCAGCAAGTGCGAGAAAGAGGAAATGATCATCAACATGGGGGATTGGTGACTGGAAAAGCAAGGATGATCGTCATCATCAGACAGTGGGGGCCAGATGCAAACAATGATTGTGGAAGCAGTTCAGCTCTAACGTTTCTCATCATGTAGCTGATTTGAACAGCATTGCAACTGTTGGGTTTGAGAAGTTGGGTTGATATTCTCAGCCGAGTTTTTAGTGGTCGGGTCGGGTGGGTGTAAGGTCAAAAAATTAGTTGGAGCCTTTTAACAGGAGTCACAATCAGGTTATTATTAGCTCAGGCTGCTGATTCAGTTTGGTAATAAAGTCATTATTTTACGATAATTAGCATCCTGTAGGCCTTTCTCGTGCAATTACCATTGGTGAGTTAGTGTTGATTCAGAGGATGTTGTGATTAGCAAAACAGCTTCTGGCTGCTAATTCCTCTGTGAGATCCTCCTACACAACTCAAAGATAACTAACTAGTCGCATTTTGGGTGCAAGAATCTTCTGCTGGGATGACTATATGGGTTTACGTAGCATTTTCTTTATGGCTTGTGAATTTTAAGGATCAGTTATAACTAGCAATCTTGGTTGCTGCGACTTGTGTCTCTACTTGACATTCATGTCTTCTTCTTCTTCACAAACGCTTTCTTGTAATTATTCTTCTCGTGGAAGACAGGTATGTTCACATGTAAACAAGCAATAGATGATGGTTATTTCCTGTGTCCTGTTACCTTACTTGTTCATGCCCCTTGCCAATTATAGTTGACATGTTTCCTCTCTATATAATATTTGTTAGCGGTAATTTTGCGGGGCTTCCTCTTCATGTAAATCACACGTAGTACAGAACCAATGGTTCTATATCTGACACTAATCCATCAAGATTCTCCAAGCATCCATGCGTCTGTAAGATGTGGGAAACATGATTGTGGATTGTCCATATGTTTTTTATTTTCTAGCAATCATTGTGTGGCCTTGCAGGATTGGTTTCCATTTTTTTTTCATCTATCCTTGTGGCAGGACATTGATGATATATTTCACATGCCTGGCTGTTGGTTGTTTTGATGTTGCAGTTTTAAAGAATTTATGTTAGTTTTCGAGATGAATGCTATGCATTCAATCTTGTTGATCTTGCTTCAACTAATAATCGCCTTTATATTGTTTAGACTGTAGACATTTCATGGAGATGGTTGAAGAAATTGCTAAATCCCAAGAAACGGAAGGGGAAGACAGAGAGGCCACCTCGGCTGCTGATCTTATTGAGAAGCTCAGTGTTGGGGAGAGTCAAACTGAGGTGAGGAAAGAAGAAAATGATGTACCTGTGGCTGCTGCGGAGAAGAAGGAAACTGAAAGCAACCAGTCAAAAGCAGAAGTGAAGAAAGAAGTGGCTTCTGAAACTGAAAGCAACCAGTCAAAAGCAGAAGGGAAGAAAGAAGAAGAGTCTTCTGAAGCTTAACTGTGGGGGCTCGCTTTCAGTCTGTTGATATGGGATATTCGCACAGTCAGCCGTCTCTAATGGGACTCTCGGGGCTAAATTGCAGTTACTGATTTGAATTGGTTTGGGGGCAGTAAAAATAGTGAGAGTGTGGAGCCTTGTCAGCCTTTAATTACATGGAATTTTGTTTCCATGTCAATGGTTAGCAGAGTCTGGGTTCTTTTTGTGGGAATTCATGGTTGGGTCCTTGATCTCTCTCTCTTTCGTGTTGCTTCTGAATCCATGGACGGTTTTGTGATATCTTCTTCAGTAGGTTTTGCTTGGGCAATCTGGATTCTACTGTCCGAAATGATGTTTGGTTGGCTGATATCCTAATGTTCTGTTGTGGTTCTCATTGACTAATTCATGATAAATTAAAGTTGAAAGTTTGAACTGTTTGGATGGTGTTCTACATGCAGAGATCTTTCATAGTATGAAAAATTTATTAGTTATTTTGGGTGTATTTGGTAATAAATAAAAATTGTTAAGTTAAAACTTTTCAATCTAAAACTTTTCACTCTCCGCTACTACTCTATTTTTTAATTATTTATTCACATTTTTCCATACAACTACCTTACTTTTCAATTATTTTTACACAACTATCAACACAATTAACTTATTTATTTCAACTTTATCCTATTTATTCCTTATTATTATCCATATTATATCATATCAATTGACAACTTACACTCTTTACAACTTTTCATTAAAAATTTTATCCATTCCCAAACGCGTCTTTTATTATTAAGGGTGTGTTTAGTTGAAGATAAAAAATTTTGACGAAAATTTTTTTTGGAGTAGAAATTGTCAAATCGATAGAAAATAATATAATATAATAAAAATATTAATGATGAGTAAAGAAAATAAAGTAAAAATAGATAATTTAATTGTATAGATAATTGTTTAAAGATGATTGAAAAAGAGGATAATTTGCATAGAAAATGAAAAATAATAATTAAAAAATAAAATAGTTATGATGAGAAAAAAGTTTTAAACTACCGATTACGGATACTCCATTTCGACCCGACCGACACAGCCTACTCAATTGTGCGGTGCGTGTCACTGTTCGACTTGAAAAGCACCTTAGGACCTAGAACCAGATCCATTTGCAGAGTTACTTGTTCTCTAGTGTTCTCACTGCACATTTGATTGGACAGAATGCAACGGAAAGCAGCAGAAATTGCTATTTGTTAATTAAACAACAACAACATCTAATGCCCGTACATAAGAAGCTTTCGCTATGAGCAAAATAAATAGCTCGTCGTATTAGAAAACAACAAAAATATACACGAACAAATTTCAACGAACGCTATTCAATCGACCACTCTCAGTATAGCATTTTTTTTTTTTTTTTTTTTTTGTGGGTGGGGGCGCAAAATTTCACGAATTTCTCAGCCGAACAAAAAACTCTGTACAATATTCGCCCATAACGATTTTCTATCTGAGGATGGGTTTTTGATTGACTGTTGAAAATTGAATGTCCCCGTTGAGCACTGAACTGATGAATCTCTCCACTTCTTCAAATGATATGGCATTCTTAAGTACAGCAAACTTCCCTTTTCGAGGCTTGAAAGCTAACAAGAGCTTGCCTAATGACTTGAACCCCGTCTTGTCAAAAGATTTCAGAAATGTTGGCTGCTTTGTAGCGTCCAACAAAGAGTACCTAACTGAATCTTTCTGCCGTCTCGTGAACGTCTTCTGAGAGACCTGACAATACACACAAAAAAGAGCTTAAAAAACCTTCTAGATTCAGATATATACAAACAGAAGCTTTTACGGCATGTTATATTGGGCTTATTTTTGAGGTAGAGGACGGATAGGCTGGGGTGTGGGGAAAGGAGTAACAATTAGGTGGTTGAGAACTGTAATTGATGAACTATTTTACTGGGTAGACTAGCACCTTGAAAGTGATCCCATAGAATGATAAAGCCGACTGATCGACTTTAGACCGGTCCAAAAACATATTTTCTTTTTTATTTTTGAATTTTTTTTATAAATATGTTAATTTAGTTATATTTAACAACATATAAACCAAGTTTTATCATTTTTGAATACGTGCATATTTTTATACATATTCAAAAATGGTAAAACTTAATCTATAAATTAAATATAACTAGATTAATATGTTTATACAATTTTTTTCTAAAAAAATGAAAAAAATATGTTTTTGGACCGGTCTACTCTAGAATAAAAGAGATTTCCTCGTATGAGTAATGAAGCATAGCACTTACGGCATGTAGAATGGACTCAAGCTCCTCCTTTGCTTTGGATGATCTGTGAATGCCAATAATGCATAATGCCGTCTCTTCACCACAGATATTTCCCATATTCAAACTTGTAAGATGAGGAATATAATCTTCTGCTTCAGATTGAGGTGGTCTTTTGGTCTGACTTGAAGATACCTTGTTCTTTTTCTCAAAGCTATTGAGCAAGGATGTTAGCTCACTGATTCCAGATTTCAAGTCTTTTATTGAGCCAGTTCTTAGGACTTGTTTTTCCCCATTAGAAAGCATACCAATAACAGCTGGAAGTACATTGACTCCTAACCTCTTCATGATTGGATGAGAGGCATCAGGGACCTACATGAATGTCAGCAATCCTGTCAGATCTGAATTCGCAAGTCTACCAGAGATCTAAATATATCAATAGGAAAAGACAACAATGTCACACCTCTGCATCATAGAAAACAAAGCGCTTGTGGTACAAGCCACTGAGAGCACGCCATACAACAGGTGTATCTTTTTTTGTTGAGAGTAGCAGCACCTGAGGTATGTCCTCCATGGTGCTTTTGGAGAAATCAAAACTGCTCAAGTCCACACGTTTTGAAAAGTTCGGCAAATGCTCCTGACAGAAATTCTTCAAACTCTTGGCATCCAAATCACCACTATATTCTACTAGTGAACCTTTTTCGCTCTTCCTATATGAATAAACATATATTCGGGCAGATTTGGAAGGCCGTACACCAAGATCCTTGCAAAGACTCTGTTCGCTTTCACAATTTATGCTGCCTGCCTATCAAAAGAAAAGCATCAAAATGTTATATATATAAGATCAGATAACTTTCACAATAAGAAATAACCATATTTAGAGAAAGTAAATCTGCTGAACCAAATATGATACCTTTATTGCTCCTTGTAATGAATTTGCAACCTCCTCTACGATCGACTCCAACAAGTTATATCCCCTTGCAGAGGGGGCACCGAAAATAAGAAGCCAAGTCAATCCTTGGCCCAAGATTTCCTTCTTAAGCACTTGTGAACTAATAGCCTGGATGCTACTAGGAGAACTAAACCTCGAGGAAGCTGAACTACCTGAGCTACTGAACCCACCAAATTGTTTTCCACCACTAATATCCCTACCAAACATGTTAGAAAAAATATCATCGAGACCAAAGCTGAACGGACCCCCACTAGCACCAGCATTCCCAAACGAGAACGAAAAAGACTTAGTGTTCCCCTGCCCACCCATGTTCTGCCATCCATCAGGTCTAAAGGAAAAACGAGTATTTCCATGTCCACCACTAGTAAAGTGTGTATATCCCTCTTGATTCCCATAGCTGCTGCCATCAAATCCTGGGTTTCCCTTCTCATCCCCGTATAAATCATAATTCTTCCTTTTTTCTTCATCAGATAAAATTTCGTATGCTGAAAAACAACCAGAGACACATCTCATCAAACTAAAACAAAGGCAGCGGAATGGTTTAAGAAAGAAAAGAATACATACAAACCCAATGTATAACAACTCAATTTTGGAATAATTTGCAGCTAATGTCTAGTAGCTACTTGTTGATAGAAGCAGAAGAGAATCCTACTCCATCTATCTCACATTTTGGGCTACAGTTATGGTAACGAGTCGGGACACAACCAAGAAATTCTGAATACTTTAAAATCTTGCTCAGGAATATTATGAATTTTATTTTCTCATTGATAATTTTTAAAAATAAAATCCCCTTGCTACAAACAGTGTGGATCTATGTTGAAGCACATGAAATCAAATGGGGTACCCTATAAAAATGTCAATCAATACTAAAAAAGCTTAAAAGAGTTGGCATAAATGTCTCATGCATAATCAAAACCTTCATGTCTTTCAAGCGTTACTATTAGGGAGTACATAAATTGCTTTTAGAGTCAAATGTGCTCAATGCAGTCAATCAACTGGAGGTAATAATTCCAAACAATCTGTACTTCTGCAGCATCAATTTTTAATGCTAATCACCAAAACTGGGTGACAATTTACCAAGACCATTTACTACAAAGAAATTTTATTTCATGCAATAAATTGAAGTTCTTCGTGCAGGCTTTATTTCAGGTGATAAATCAAAGTTGTTCTTGCTTTATTGCAGCATATTTTACAATGCTATCAATCAGCTGCTCAAGATTTGACTGAATTTGAAAAAGGAAATGGCTTTCAGATAGCTTTCATAAGACATTGAAAGCATTCCCAGACAAACCCTTGATATCAACTCCTCCATACGATGAAAATCCTATGAGCAGATTTTAGAAAATTGAAGTGCATTTCCATGTTCACATCTTTGAACATGTAAACATCATTGATATCTT
The DNA here is from genome assembly GCA_030490835.1 of Annona cherimola. Taxonomy (NCBI): domain Eukaryota; kingdom Viridiplantae; phylum Streptophyta; class Magnoliopsida; order Magnoliales; family Annonaceae; genus Annona; species Annona cherimola. The sequence goes on along the minus strand of CM059977.1, from coordinate 8,253,212 downwards.
AACTCAGATAGAAAAACATACAAGGGCATTGTAGGACGAAAGATTGTTTGATTGTGGAATAAGAGCAAAGTGAAGCAAGCTGTACCATTGTTAATGTCCGCAAACTTCTCTTGAGCACCTATGTTTTTATTCTTGTCAGGGTGGTACTGGAGAGAAAGCCTAAAGAGATAATGAGAGAAGTTAATACAGTTGAAATTTTTGATGACGATATAACTTCACTGAGCAAAGCAAAATTGCAAAAAGATAATAACAATGTCTGTCTGCTGAAGGAACGAGAAAAATCAAGTTAGCTCAAATATTGTCCACAAATGAATGAAATTTTCGAATAGTAAACATTGAATGCTGTTGAGATACATTTGTCACTTGAGATCCTTACAGTCATATCTTAACATTTTTTTTCTCTTTTTTCTTCATGATTTGTGGCTCTGGAAGTTTTGAAACTGAGACAATGCGTGATATTATTGAGATTACATATCATTCACATGAACCGGAGGGAAGATATATTGGTTGATATTCATTATTCCAGTTGATATTAGCAAACATTTCTGCTTATGATGTGCAGAGAAACCATTTTATTGACTAACGAATCTTGAGATCCAAGTTTATTGATGATCTAATTCAGAAGGATAGCCAGGATGACATCTTAAGGAAGAATTATAGTCTGCATTAAGTCAAATATATCTTGGGCAAGATGGTAATGCAATATCTATACAACAGTTTAACCATGAATTGTGGAAAACACACGTGACAGAAATTTTTTTTTCCATAGGGATCTCCCACAACCAACCATGCTTTTACTTTCTAGCTAAGATTTTCTGGGGACAGGAAACAAAAAGTAACTATTGCCTCGATATCACCCCACCCACGCTTTTCCTCTGTTCTTAATATGAGTAAACTTGAAAACATGTACATTGCATAACTCTCATCATAAGAGAGTATATTAATGAAAAAGCAAAAAACTTGAAAACATGTACATTGCATTACTCTCATCATAAGAGAGTATATTAATGGAAAAGCAAAAAACTTGAAAACATGTAAATTGCATAACTCTCATCATAAGAGAGTATATTAATGAAAAAGCAAAAAAGTGTTGAGCAGGAATTAAGATCGAATGTATGTTTAAGCATGGAGAATTTTCAGTAGGAAGTTGTCACAGAAGTCATACTTAAAGAGGGAGGCCACCTTTTTAAATGTTGTGTTCAGGCCTTGCAATGAATGTGGAAACATTGAACCTTAAACTATGTGCATGTGCTATAAATGGTAATTAACTATGATGCTCAAAGAAAACTAATAGAAGTCATATGCATTCTTATTACGGTTCCATACATCCCCAGCCGGAGATTCTTTCCAGCCCTTATTTATATGCAATTATGAAGGTAGAGGTAAAGACGTGGTTGCTACATACTTGTGGAAAGCCTTTTGAATTTCTCGCTGGCTTGCATTTCGTTCAACCCCAAGAACCTGCCAAAGAACAGTTGTTCAGTCACACATTAGGCCATCTACTTGAAGGGATTAATTCATTTTAACTGTTGATACAGAAAATTGATTTTCTATGTTCTTCTTTCCAAGGACATGATCACAAGAAACATACATTCAAAATTAACCACAACCATCTAATTTCAGTGCAAAGAAAAAATTCTCTCTCCACATAGATAGAGGACCAAATATGATAAAAATCTTTGTGAACATATGATGCGCATAAGTCATTTTTACAAGATGATGCTAGTGACCAGTATATCCATCAAAGAACAAATTGATGACTTTCATCCCTAGGATGCTCCACCACATTACAACACTTTGAATGACCAAATATGAGCATTCAGCAAAACCACCTAAACAATGACACTTTAATGGCACTGGTTCAGATCATGATCATACACTGCATCGACCTCTTAAGATTCCTTGCAATCTTCATTAATCAATTGTTCCGAAAATCCAGACCATACAACCATTGTATACCATACAGTCCATGCAAAAACTATAGATAGTACACAATGTTAGCAGACTCAGCACCACCATCATTATTATTTTTTTGATTGCACCACCATCATTATTGACCAGAAAACCAGTTCACTCATTCAGTTTGGAAAATAGGTTGGGAATTCATGTAAGCAGGAGAGGCTTCCATGTCTGTCAAGTACAAACGACGAAATCATTGAAGGTTCCTCTCAGGGAACGAGGACACCAAAAACGTGCATCTTATGAACCCATTAAAGGCAGGAACATAGCTTGCCTAAGGTTTTTTCCTATTTTCAAGTTAACTAAAATCGATAAACAGAAGAACACAAATCTAAGACACTTTCTAATCCCCGCACACACCAATTCCAACGCAGCAAAACCCAATGAGATTCGAACCGTGCTGAAATCAATTTGTGCAACAAATTCGGAGAAAATACGATTGGAAGAAAATCTATGTTAGAAATCAGGTTCTGCAAAACCGAATTCAGTGAAAATCCATAATAGTTATAATGCTTTCTAGAAAGAGACATTAACATAAACATAATACCTTATAAGGATCTTTGGTTTTGGCATCGTCGAAGGAGAGCATAAGAGAGAGAAAGAAGAGGAGAGAAAGCATGGAACGTCGAAACTTCTTCATGTCTTCTCTCTCGGTCGAAAGCTTCTGTCGCAGCCAAGATGCTTGAGATTTTTTTGTTCTGATCTGGATTGTGAGAAAAATGGAAGCCGTAAGGAGAAGGCTAATTATTATTTTGCAAGGACGGAGGTTGGAATTGTGAGCGAGGTGTCCAGAGGCTTCGGGCGTTAGATACACGTGGCGGACGCTGGTGCTTCCACGGTTCTCAGCCAATGAGATTCGAGGACGAGGGCCATTGATCACGTGCGGTGCCTGCACAGCGCGTCTGCACCGCCGCGTCGAGGCTCTGCTCAGCCGATTGCGCAGCACTCCGCACTGCGAGCCTGCGTAACCCAGGTTAGAATTTGGAAAGCGAATATCCAAGTCCGATAAGTAAAAGTCAATGGTAATGAAAATATTTTTAAAATGAGAAAATATCATGATTAATAAGTAAAAAATTGGTTTCAGAACCAACCGAGGTCGCAGACTGTGGCGCAAAATTGCATGCGGGCAGTCAGTGGTGGTTTCGACTCTGCGCGCGGGCAGTCAGTCGGCTTTCGGTAAAAATATACGTGGGAGCATTTGGTCTCCCGGATGGACGGAGTGTGGGAGCGGGTGGTCTCCCAGGTGGTTGTTGGAAATTGTGTCTTCCTTATTCTTTCGTGGAGCTGTGTCTCCAGACTTCTTTGGGACGATGTGTCCCTTATATTTGTAAGAATGTCTCAGATCTTCAAGTATCATTATATTTGTAAGAATGTCTCAGATCTTCAAGTATCATATGTGTTGAGATATCTGTAATTGTACCAATCAAAAAAAAAAAAAAATTGGTTTCAGATAAGGCTAAAATTAGTATAAGGGTTAGATTATCAAAAATGAAAAATAATGTAGAAACCATATTTACACGGAAAAAGAATGCCTCGGCAAAATTTTTAATATTGAGAATTTAGGTACAGGGAATTGCAATTACAAAGGTAGTATTTTTCTATTTTTGAGAATTGATCTGGCTTACAAGGACATTATTCGATTTTTATACATGGCTTGGCATGATGGACAACATATGCCTCATGTTAGGGGCAAATTTACAATCATTTATGTCAAATTCTTTGTGAAGCGACATGTTCGTCTTGAATTGGTTAAGTACCAAATGAGGTTTAATGTGTGCAGTTTATGATGAGTAGGTCAACTTTAACCTTCATAACTATTCGTGTCACATTCAACGCAAGGCAATTTCCAATGATATTATAATATTTGTTTAACTATCTTTTTCTAAGACAAAAAGGGGAATCACTTTCTCTAATGGTAAAACTCTGTTTGAAGGTTTGTCTTTAACACAAGTAATAACTAAAAGTAAGGAAAATAAGGTCAAAATATATAAGATAATTATCTAAAAAAATAAAAAGTATGAAAAATAATTAAAAGATAGAAGTAATAATAGAAAAATAGTTAGTATGTAGTTAAGGTGTCAACTTACATTAAAATGTGTATAGGATTTTACCACAACAAATTTTATTTTATATAGCTAACTTTTTATTTGCATATAAAATATATTTAATTACATTAGATGTATTTTGGTTGCAATTAGTTATTTAGCTACAATATTCAATTACTTTCATTTGATGACATTTGATCAAATATTTAAATGTATCTATTTTTATTAAATACAAAAAAATAACGTTTGATGCACTGGTTAAAATTTAATTGCAAATATTAATAAATTTTTTTAGCTACAATTAATAAAGGACTTAGTTAAAATTTGGTTGCAAGTATCCCTTACAAAATTTTCTTTTTTCTTCTTCAGTTCTTTCTGCCTCCAAAATACTCTAAGGGCGTATTCTAAATGATACGAGATTCTTGAATCGAATCTGTATTTAGGATGAGATTGTAATAATGTATATTGAGAATGAGTAAAGTTGTATTGAAAATTGAAAAAGTTGTCTTGACAATTGAAAAGTTGTATTAGGTATGTTGATATAGATTTAATCCAAAAATCTCGTATTATTTGAAACACGCACTAAAAGATCAATTACGACCTATTTATTTTAGTGCTATAAATTTTCTAGACAATTGGTAGGTTTTTAAAAAAGTTTAATTGTATCGCATATAAATGCGTTATAAACACATCTCTATAAATAAAAATATTTTTTCTTTTTTCTTTTCAAAATGTTCTGTTTTTTGTTAGGTGAAATTAAAGTTTGTCCTGATTAGTACTTGCCGGTCACACGATCCGTGTTATTCTTCTAATTAACCTTATATCATTTTCCATTAATTATTATTCATTGGTCTTCGATCAACCAACGACAAGCAGCCAAAGAAAAAGAAAAGGAAAATGAAATACGATACATGTAGAAAAGGATGAGGATGAGGTTAGGCATAAAGTCACCATAAATAAAAATAATTTATGAAAATAAATAATTGTCAAGAGTAGTGGCTAAAATAATCAAACGTTATCGTTCGCATGGGTCATGATGTCAGGCAAACAATACAAAGTACTTGGAAATTGGAATGGACTCTTTTCGGTGATTGCCCTTGAAAACGAAGATACATTAATTGGATAATTATTCTAAGAAAGTGTAATTTTGATCAAATTGAAGATTATGCTCATGGGTCACAAATGAAGTAATTAGAATGGGCTAGATCTTTTAAGTGGTTGCTCTTCAAAATGAAGCGGCGTAGAATGATAACTATCCTAGCTAGTTACGATATAAAGTAATAATAATAAAAAAATTCGATGACTATGCTATTGATCATGCGTGGAATTGTGCTTTAGATCGTGTTTAGACAAGTCCACCTTTGTCTATGGATGGAATGATAAACATGTTTCATGGTCGGATATTTTTATAGCAACTACATAGTATTGTTTCTTCAAGTTCTGAAGTCGACGATATATTCGATAAAAATGATTGCGGGTTACTAAGAATTTGAGCTCATTTTATATATGATTATTTCAAAAAATGCAAAATTTTAAAAGAAAAATGTGGGTGGGAAATGTGGGTGGACTTAGTAACACCGTAACCTTGAAAATGCATCAACCTCTTTTTACCACGGGCTTAAGGTGGTAAAAAGAAAAGAGAGGTTATCTTAGTTAATTTGCAGATTCCAAGGTTACGGTGTTAGGAGACTATGGGACGTTTGGTAATAGACAGTGGGAAATGTGGGTGGGAAATAGTGGGAGCACAAATTTCAAGACATCTCATTAATCAATCAATCATTATATTTTTCCAATTTTATCCTAATTATTTTCCATATCAACTACATTCCAACAAACCTATTTATTTCAACTTTACCCCTATCATTTTATATCAATCACACAAATTTTAAAATATTTCATTTTCTATTTCCATCAAATACCACGTTTCCCACAACTTTTACATTCCCAAACGTCTCCTATTTCAGATTCCAAGGTTACAGGGATAGTGTTTTTAAGGTCATACGCAAATTTGTGTATCCAGAAGTATTTCATATGGAGACTGGTCTAGTAAATGACATGATATGATATGAATTTTTTTTATAATGGTGTAACAAAGATTGGTTAATTTATTTGTTATATTAAATGTTTAAAACTATGAGATATTATTGTATATGCCCAATTATTAGATGACTATTATCTAAGACTAGTCACAACACTCATTTTTTAAATTTTTTGAAAATTTTTAATAAAATTATTAATCTAAGGGTGTGTTTGGCATTGACGAAAACTCCCTGAAACAACAAAAACTTTTCAACAGCAAGAGGCTATGTGCAAAACCTGTTTTTTCACCACTTCCGTGGCCGTCTTTCAGCAGGATAGGTATGCCACACATACCAGTTATGGCAATGACTTTGGAAGAAGTGCACCATGGGCGCTATAAAAAATCCCAAAACTTCTCAGCAACACCTTTTCATACAATGTTGGCCATGATAATTAATTCTCAGCAACACCTTTTCATACATATTATTGTTGTGTTCGTTTTGCAGAGAAAGAAAAAAAAAAGTAAAAAAGAAATACATTTCTTAATAAATTCTAATTATTTTAACTATTTTGACTAATTTATTTTTTTTATTTTTATCTCTATATCTCAATATTCTCACTTTCCTCGTTCATATCACATCATTGCCACACTTTTCAAAAATTTACTACTTCGCCACTTCCTACTAAACTTCCATAACCGACCCAAAATTTATAAAAGTAGCCACAATTATTTAGGTAAATTTGGCTGCTCGTAATATCCAACGCAGCCAGTAATCTATGTTTTTGCAATTAAAAATTCTATTATTATTTTTTTAAATATGAATAGCTACTTTAATAATATCATTATGTAAATTACCTCCCTAAAGCAACTATATATATATATATATTTATAGGAACATGTATAATTAGCTAATTAAATTTATTTATATGCAACCAAAATTATTTTATATTCTACAAAAAATTTGAGCTACTTACACTAACATTTGTACTTGTTCTCATTCACCAGTATTGTCTTTAAATCATCTTTTGCACGATCTGGTGCTCTTTTGACCGCATTCATAATCACAAATTTCTTCAATAACTATAAAAAATTAAGGTTTGATTTCATAGCATCTGTCTTCGGAGGAAGCCAAATCCAAGGTAGCTTTCTCTTTTTGGGGTTTTGTTTAAGCGAATGGATAGAATTAAGCAAAAACAAAATTAAGGAAAGAGATAATGATAAAAAAAAATTGATTTTTTACTTCAGGTTTTACACTCTTACTTGTCTTAAAATCAACGTTGCTAACAAATTTTAGGGTTTTATTGCACCTGCCCTCAGAGGATGGATTATTTAAGAGTGTCTAAAAAATAATTGCATTTTTACATATTTTCAAAATTTTAAAGGAATTTTAAAAATTTTAAAAATTCAGCTCAATTCCAAGTAGCTCCGCTCTGCAATCCCAAGTAAAACGAACATCAAACAAAGTGACAGCTTCTCTTTTAACGTTCCCATCCAGTGTACCCAGTTTATTTGCCCTTTTTCTTTCATTTTCTGACGCTAACATGCGGGCCTAAGTTTGAAAATTTTATATATGCAATTTTATAAATTTATCTCATTTTTATTTAAAAATAAAAAATTACAGTTCATGCACAAGGAAAATTTTTATATATGCAATTTTGTAATTTTACAAATTTATCTCATTTTTATTTAAACGTAAAAATCACTGTTCATGCCCCCATGCATTAAGGATAATTTTTATTTTAAAATTTTGAAAAGTATTAAATAAAATTAAAAATGGTAAAATTGCATATGTATAAGAAATACATGTTTAGGTGAAAATTCTTTTAAAAAAGAAATTAAAAAGGATGTTCTGTGCACCGTGTAAATTGCGTCGTATGTCTTCTTTTAACTTATAGATATTTAACTAAAAAAAATCAAATTGAAAGTTTTTTTTTTTTTTGATACAGAATCTAATTGAAGTTGAAATTGACAAATTAAGAACAATTTGATTAATCATTTTGACACACTCTCTCTCACACAAAGCACGTAAGCGGATGCGTTGAAACTCAAAACCAACATCTAAATTCATATCACATCTAGGAAGAATCCGTCTAGAGCATCCCCCGCATGCCATTGCAGTCACATTGCAATCTTTAACTAATCTAATCTGCATGTAAAGTTCAAAAAAAAAAAATCAATATAATCCGCATGTAAGCTACCATAAACCATAAGCTGCTTTGCTATACATTGTATCATATGTCCTCTTTTAACTTATAGATATTTAACTCGAAAAAAAATCAAAATGAAAGTTTATTATTATTATTTTTTGGATACAACATCTAATTGACGTTGAAACTGACAAATTATGAACGATTTGATTAATCGTTTTGACAGTCTCTCTCTCTCTCACATAGCACGTAAGCAGTTATGCCTTGGATGCGTTGAAACTCAAAACCAACATCTGAATTTATAGCACATCCAGGGGAATCCGTCTAGACCATTCCTTGCATGCTATTGCAGTCATATTGCAACCTTTAACTAATATAATCCGCATGTAAACTTTAAAAAAAAAAAACAATATAATCCGCATGTAAGCTACCATAAACCATATGCTACTTTGCTATACATCGCGTCATATGTCCTCTTTCAACTTATAGATATTTAACTCGAAAAAACATCAAATTGAAAGTTTTTTTTTTTTTTTTTGGATACAACATTTAATTGAAGTTGAAATCGACAAATTACAAACGATTTGATTAATCATTTTGACTCACACTCTCTCTCACAAAGCACGTAAGTAGCTCTGCCTTGGATGCAATGAAACTCAAAACTAACATCTGAATTTATAGCACATCCAGGAGGAATCCGTCTAGAGCATTCCCCACATGCCATTGTAGTCGCATTGCAACCTTTAACTAATAATCCGCGTGTAAAGTTCAAAAAAAAAAAAAAAAACAGTATAATCCGCATGTAAGCTACCATAAACCATACACTGCTTTGCAATTGCATCGTATGCCCTCTTTTAACTTATAGATATTTAACTCGAAAAAACATCAAATTGAAAGTTGTTTCTTTTTTTGGATACAACATCTAATTGAAGTTGAAATTGACAAATTGAACGATTTGATTAATTATTTTGACACACACACTCACTCTCTCTCTCTCTCTCTCTCTCTCTCTCTCTCTCTCTCACACACACACACACACACACAAAGCGCGTAAGCAGCTCTGACTTGGATGCGTTGAAACTCAAAACCAACATCTGAATTTATAGCACATCCAGGAAAAATCCGTCTAGAGCATTCCCCGCATGCCATCGCAGTCACATTGCAATCTTTAACTAATATAATCCGCATGTTAAGTTCAAAAAAAAAAAACCAATATAATCCGCATGTAAGCTACCATAAACCATACACTGCTTTGCTATATACATTGCATCCTATGTCCCTCTTTTAACTTATAGATATTTAACTCGAAAAAACATCAAATTGACAGTTTATTATTATTATTATTATTATTTGGATACAACGTATAATTGAAGTTGAAACTGACAAATTACGAACGATCTGATTAATCATTTTGACAGTCTCTCTCTCTCTCATAAAGCAGGTAAACAGCTATATGCCTTGGTTGCGTTGAAACTCAAACTCAAAACCAACATCTGATTACTGGATGGTTGCGCTGAATTCACATTGCAATGTTTAACCAATAAGCAGGCTACCATCAGCCAGACGCTGCTTCGCTATGGCTTCTTAGAATTCCGCATCCATCCAGTAATCATACTTAGTATCCAATGGCTACGTAGCCCAATTTTAACTTTACCACATTTGCGGGAAGCATAAACAATCAGCCAAACACACAAAGTGCCTCAAAAATGCTATCGAAAGAAACAAACTAAAACCCTGCTCAGAAAGAAGGGGGAAAGAAAACTACTACTTGAATGTCTTTTTTTTTATATAAAAAATTCTTCATAATAAAACCACTTCACTACTGGCTGGTTGGTGTGTGCATGTCGCCCACGAATTTGTATTAAAAAAGGTGGTCACGCAACCCATTCGAGCAAGATATACATTCACATGAATTAATTCGGATATAATCCTAAATCACAAGTGGTCCACAATAAATTAGAACCCCTGCCAATTCATCTAATTAATTATTTAATTTTGTCGATACAATTTGCTGCATGTTTTATCTAATGTGCTGTGTCCCACACATGATCATCTGACGTCACTCTCGTTTACCCACAAAAAATCACAAGCTGCATCAGTTTGCCGGCATTCTCATCTTCCAAGTTAATAAAAGCTTGCTTCCCATTTCCAAATGAATTGCTGCAACTGAACTGATAACGTCTGCAGAACCCCGGGGGTCAAATTCATAAGCTGCATTCAGTTTCCAGGCATTCTTATCTTACCAATTGATAAAAGCTTGCTTCTCATTTCAAATAAATTGCTGCAATTGGATTATCATCAGTTTCCTGGCATTCTCATCTTCCAAGTTAATAAAAGCTTGCATCCCGTTTCAAATGAATCGCTGCAACTGGATTATCATCACACTAATATCGTCTGGGGACCCCCGGGTAACTGACAAGTCCACCAGTTGCTTACATGCAGAGAGCGTTGATGGCGATTTAGAGTCCGTGCAGCAAGATGTTCGAGCTATATCGACAGCCTCCTGATTGCTAACCTGAGAGGAGTTGGAAGAAACATGTCTATTTATTAAATAATGAGTTCCATGTGAATTGTGAAGTGATCGAGACAAGTAATAGAGCCAATGACCAAAGAAATTACCTTATCCCATAGCCCATCAGAAGCTATAATTAAGAACTCGCAATCATCCTTGATTCCAAGGATTTTGGTCTCAGGCTCAGCAGTCAACCATTGCTTCAGATGCGAATCTCCAATACCTCTGGATACAGCAAGAGACCCTTGCAGTCTCCAAACACCACGGCGGCAATCAACATAGCCTCCCTGCAAGAGGAAATGTTCCCATTTTCATAAGTAAATCTCACAACGCAGAAAGTGGTAGTATACTTCTCCTGGAAAGGAGAACCAAGAGTTTCGGCACTGCAGTGGCCTATTCAGAGTATTCTGAATGAGTGGATGCGAAAGGATGGGATAAGGATGAAATGTGATTTTCATCCACAAAATTTTCTTTCCATTTTCAATGCAGAACCTTACTTTTTTGTTTCTAATACTAATTTTCTCATTTGTAATATAATTTCACACATCCTAATAAATAACAATACTTTTTCATCCAATCTATTCATCCCATCTCACCACACTAAAAGGAGAACAACGAACAAATGGTCAGGAAGTTGGGCTAACCAGGGACTCGATTCTGTCTCTCTCATCTTGTCGAGAAGGCCGATGATCAACTGTCAGAGCCTCAGCTACCCCATCTCTACTCATAACAATACGGCAGTCCCCAGCGTTAGAGACAACAAGCTCAGAGTTCTTGATCAGCGCCGTGGCACAGCAAGTCCCGCCTTGAATACTTTCGTCCTTCAGAAGTTCTGCATCCGTCATCACATAACCACTTCGAACAGCATCCTCCATTGCTTCGCTCCCTGTTTTCATCACCTCATCCATTACATTTCTCGCTAGATTTTCAGCTGCAAACTTTGAAGCCCCTGTACCTCCATGTCCATCAAAAATGCCGAAGAAGGCCTGCAAAATATTTATAAAAAGAAAAAAAAATGATTAAGGCTGGAAAATTCTCTTTTGTTCTTACTCTGCACGGAAAATTCCAAAAACTTCTCGCAATTTTCTCAACAAAATTATTCCTATTCAAGCATAAGAAATGTTCAAATCCTAAATTGTCATGCCCCAGACCAATTCATGATAGGGTATCACAGCGACTCTCGAGGCTTCTATCAATTTGGATTCTATAAAGCATCCCAGGTGTTACCCTGGTCCCAAACAAGTGAATAACGCGCGCTCTCTCTCTCTCTCTTCCAGGCTCCAGCAATAAATTCAATTTCAAGTCCTTATCATCCAGTTTCTCACAAAAGGAACGAAAGCTCCCAATCAAACTATCATTCGATCGTATACTCACATGCACTCCAAAGACACGAAGGATCTTGCGAGATGCGGCATATAAAATTACCTTCTTGGGATCTCCGTGAATGTCAAGGACAGCCGCATGCCTATCTTCCATCGCTTCTCGCCGCCCTTTCTTACAAAACACCGAATACCTATCGCTCTCGATCGCTACCTCCTTCACGCCCTCCTCCGAAGAAGGCGGAATCGTCAAAGAATCCACCGGCGGAATATCGATCCGCGAAGGCCTCTTCCTCTTCAAAACCGAAGGCCGCCGAGGCAGAGCAGCCAAAGACGGCCCAATTTCCGATCCGCCAACAGCATCTGTGTTGCACACCCTCAAACCGGAAGCATTCTTCTGCAGACATCGAAGCCGGAAACCCGATGAAGACGAAGAAGGCGACGAAGAACACGAAGACGATGACGACGATGACGGAGAAGCTAAATGGGTAAGGGTTTCATGATTGCAGAAGCGGGAGGAGATGGTCGAAGGGGAGAAGACCGGAGAAGAAGCTGCGACCGCAACGGCGCAGGACATGGCGACTGAGGTTTTTCAGATTTCGAGTTGTTCTCCTCCGTTGGTGATCTGCGTGTGAAGGACCGGAGGTGAATGAAATTGGATTTTCGCTCTTGCTCTAGCCGAGGGGGCAGGCAAGTGCGGTTTTTATAGGTCAGATCGAGTCAAAGGCACCCGCGGAAAAACGTGTGAGAGTCATTTCGATCCAATCCGTACACGTGGTGTGGCTTTCCATCTGGGCCGTTTGTTGGTGTGGATGGGTGAAGTGTTCAAACACGGCAGTTCTGCGGTTGGTCGGTTTGGTCTTCCTTCTCACACTCCCTCTTTTTTTTTTTTTTCCCCGCTTTTTGCCTTTCAATGGAAGCAACGGGTCGACGACAGCTGGGACTTCGGTGGGCCGTCTTTGGATGTTACCGTTGGATTTCGCCAGAGCTGTTGTATATTCACCCACATAGATTCCTTCCTTCTGTGCAAGAATTTTAGACGTTCGAATAAACTGGGCCACGATTCTGATCGACAAGATACGATGATACTTATAAAAATGAGACCATAAAAAAAAATATAGAACATCTATAAGAAATATACGTGTATATATATTTTGATAAAGCTATAAGAAAGATACTTTGAACGGTTGATAAGTGCCGATTGTCTATGCGGAACGAGTCATGGAGGATCATTGTTTTCTTTGCTCTCGTGAGCATGTAAATCATTGACTTACTTTCGACCGTTGTCTGACATTTGACCTGAATACAACCTGGAATTGAGAGCCAGTAAAAACAGTCGTGCAAGCGTGGCTCCGGTAGGGCCCACGTGATTATGAGGACGTCCGTAGTGCGCATATTTATCAACGCATTCAAACGGATTGGTATCACGAAAATGAAAATTTCCAAGAAATGCAGCAGCAGTTGGGTTATTGAAATCCACGTTGAGATGGTAGTCAGATGTCGATGAACGGGGGGTGGGGGGGTGGTCAAGCGATGAATGCGACGAACCGCTATCGTTGAACTGAGTCGAGAACGAGTAAACGGTTGGCAAAGTACGGTAAGCGGATCACTGATTGATGTGACCAACATGACATGATATTGTTAAATGAACAATAATTTTTCCGTAGCGCTGAAGAAAGAAAAATAAGTAAGTGTTCCCTTGAATTGTATTATTATTATTATTATTATTTAATTTTTAAGATAATTTTTAAAATTTTCAATACAATCTTATTCATTCTCAAAGCAACTTTAATTATTTTTAATACACATCGTTACATTCGTATCTCAAATACATATTTAATTCAAAAATCTTGTATGGTTTGCAACAAATCCTTAAAGAAATTAGAAATAAATTTTTCAATAAATTCTGATTATTTTGACTATTCTAGTTATTCTACTTTTTTATTTTTATTTTTATATTTAATTTTTTTGATGAATATATTTTAATTTTTCAATACTACTTTCTTATTTATTCTCTCACTTTACACTACCATACAACATTACTTCTTTCTTTCAATTTTTCAATACTACTTTCTTATTTATTCTCTCACTTTACACTACCATACAACATTACTTCTTTCTTTCAATTTTTCAATACTACTTTCTTATTTATTCTCTCACTTTACACTACCATACAACATTACTTCTTTCATCGCTTTTGTGCATGTTTGGCAATAAATAAAAAATGTCAAATAATTTTTTTTAATATCTATAAATGTCCTTTTTTTAATCATTTCTTAACTTTTTTTGTATGATTACTCTATTTTTTTTAATCGTTTCTTAACTTTTTTTTTTGTATAATTACTCTATTTTTCAATCATTTCTGCAAAACTACATAAACAATCAATTTATCTATTTTAACTTTATTTTATTTATTTTTCATCAATACCAATATTATATCATATTATTTTCTTCATATTATTTTCTTTCATTTTATAAATTTCTACGCCTAAACTTTTCATCAAGAAGTTTTATCACTTTCCAAATACACAATTCATTGTAATTTATTTAAAACTGAAATTAGGAATTCTAAAATATTAAAATGTAAGGCAAGAGTGATAAGAATGATAATTAGTGGTAAAAAGGAAAAGGAAAATATTAGTAACGAGTCCGTATTTATAGAAAACTACTTACACCAAACAACATTTTAACAAGTTCTTTTTTTCTTTTTCTTTTTTAAAGATTAACTCCTATCCCGTCCGCCTCTGATAGAAAGGAGGATCAGAGGTGGAAGGGGAAGGAAAATCATTGCTTAACAAAGCCAAAAAATTGTCTATACAGAGTTTTTCCTGAAGAAAAAAAGGTGGATTGTCCCACCATTCTTGTTCAGGCAAAAAATTTGAAGAAACAAAATCAGCAAGAAGATGGGACACAGAGTTCCCCTGTCTAAGCACATGGTGAAATGACAAAGAATGAGCCGATTGAGCGACATGACGTATTCTTGAAACAAAGGTGCCCACCGGCGCCCTAATAGTGCGATCAGCAGTCAACAACTCAATAAGGATAAGGGAGTCAGATTCCACCTGTAGATTGACGAAATGTGCCTCCAAGGCCCATTTTAACCCAAGCCATACAGCAGTAGCTTCCATAATAAGCGGTTCCAGAAGTTCGCATCGATACCATCCCTTGGCCGCCATAAAGGACCCACTGGAGTCCCTAATAACTGCCGCAAACCCCGTACCATTGGTCCAACAATTCCGTCGCCCATCAATATTTACTTTGAATTTGCCATTGCAAGGTTTAATCCATCGGGCAACCAGAGGTTTCTCAAAAAAAGTGGCCCTCCTATAATCCATTGCCGCCCGGAACTGGTCTCTAAAAGTTAAACACCATTCCATAACGGTGGAGAACACCGGTGTTATATCCTCTGCCCGGAGTTTGTTCCGGAGATGCCAAATGCGCCAACAATAAAGGAGGAATAGGGTAAAAGAATCCATGTGGTTGGCATTGATTAAGGCCCGAAAGATATGCCTCATGGATGAACCCTGAATCAGAGAAATAAGATTACCCAAGACCGTAAGATAAATCGGCTGCGTGGCAGAACAGTTGGTGAAGAGGTGAGAAGAGTCTTCTACATGCTGCTTACAAAAGAGGCATGTAGTGTCAACATTGATCCCTCGTCGCTGCAGATTTAGAAGGGTGGGGAGAGCATCAAGAAACAACCTCCAACAGAAGATAAGTATCTTGCTTGGGAGTTTAATGCGCCATATAAATTGGAAGATCCAACAGAAGATAAGTATCTTGCTTGGGAGTTTAATGCGCCATATAAATTGGAAGATCCCCCGGACTTGATCACCATCGGCATCACCATCCACCTCCATTGTGAGGAGCCTATATGCAGACTTAACTGAAAAGTGTCCATCGGGTTCGGGGGTCCCAGTAGCAAAGGTCCTCCTCACCCCCAGATGGAGGAGAGGAAGAAAAAATGATGTCACGCCCCACTTCCCCAACCGCTTGCAAGACAAGTGTTTCCTCCCATAGACCGTCTTGTTCATTTCGGAAAAAACTGACCTTCGCGTCGTCGGGAATGTGTTCTGGTAAGGGCCCTGCCTTGGATAGCGGAATCGAAAGCCACCTATCATGGAAAAAATTCACCCGATCCCCAGATCCGAGCCTCCACCGACACCCACCAAGGATTGCGTCTCTACCATTCAGAATGCTCCTCCAAGTAAATGAATCTGATGGTCTCGGCTTTGAGGCCCATATGTTTCCATGACAAATTCTTAAAACATATATATGTGCTAATTCGCTTAAATGAATAGGCAAGAGACATCTTATATAAATGTGTACGCTAACTCACTTAAATGATATCGTAAGAGAAATAATTCACTTACACGACTAGATAAGAGTGAAAAACAAAGCAAATGACTGTTATAAAAAGAGAAAAGAAATGAACAAGGCAAACAACTTTAGTAGAGATGAACAAGGCAAGCAACTTTAGTGACTTTATTTAACTTCGAACTTAGACTAACTAGGCAAGAGACATTGTATATAAATACGTACCTTAATTCACTTGAATAACCAAGCAAGAGAGAGAATTCACTTGAACGACCAGACAAGAGACGAGAGACAAACAAAATAAGTGACTATTGTAAGAAAAGATGACCAAGGCAGATAATTTTGGCGACTTTATTCAACTTCAAACTCCGACCTCTAACTCTTATTACAAGCATGACTTCGTTACAGGGAAAGATAAAAATGACTTTAGTAACTTTATCCAACTTCGAGGGTAAGATAAAAATGACTTTAGTAACTTTACCCAACTTCAAGTTATCTCCTATCTTTGTACACACATCAACCACAGTAACATAACTTTATCCAACTGCAAATTATCTCCTGTCTTTACACTCACATAAACCACTTTGTTATTGAAAATTACATTTAATTTTACTAGTTGCATATAAGGATGTAATAACACCCCTGAAGAATATGGGTTAAATCTCCCACCTTTATGGTATCAACCACTCTATTATTTAATTTAGAAATTATTTTTAATTTGTGGTATAAAAGAGGCAACAACATCCATGAATAATATGAGAATACAACATCTAATGACTAAACCTCGGTCAACCAACTAAGAAGCAAATTCATCATGCTTCAAAGAACAAATTTATTATGCTTTAGTGGCTAATCCTTAGCTAGCTAATTGATGACCGAATTCACAGTTATCACGAACAACATCCTCAATTGACAAAAAAATTAAGGATGAAACTTCAACTATAATTTTATCGTATTCTCAAAAAACTGTTCCAAGACTCCTATCCCACTATCCTACTTTATTTTAAGTTAGGTTAGTTCTAAACCTACCACTTTATTTTAAGTTTAAGTTAGGTTAGTTCTGAACCTGCCATATCCTATTTCTTGAAAATTGAAAATTAAAATTAAGTCGGTTAAGATCAGATCCATTCCGATTTAGTTCCTTAAAATAATTTTTATATTATTTAAAGCTAATAATTTTATTATAAATGTTACTTAAAACTATAATAAAAAAGATAAGAACATAATTTTTAAATATATTTATTAAATCTACTAAAGAATAAATTAATTAAAATAATTCCTATATATTTAAATTTTTAAAAAATATATATTTATCTTTTTATGGAATATTTACATCTTTTAATATAAAAAATATATTAATATATATTAATAATTTGAATACTAGCAGATTGGAATTGGCTTGCCGGAACCTAACTAAATAATGTGCCAGAACCCAGCTAAACCTAATAAATTGGATACCTAACCTTAATCAAGCCGAATATTTTTACTTGAAACCTAACCCTAACCAAGTCGGCTATTTTTTTAGTGCCAATACTCTTAGCGCAATTAGCGCAAATACTCTACCCAAATTGCACGGGCATATTTTTCCTGTCTTACCTCTAATTCCCTCCACCTTTTAATTATCATATTTTTTATCCCCTTCCCTCGCATAGGTATTGCTAGTTACTCCTCCCATTCACATTCCAAAAAAACCAAAAGATAATAATCTGACATCTTAATTATCATATGTTTTTTCCATCTTCCCTCCTCTCCCGTAGTTATTGCTAGCTATTACCAGTTATTCCGCTTCAATCCACATCACATAGGGCTCATACATTTCAATAATGTTCCCCTTTACACTCCGCAGTCCCTACACCGTTACTAAACGGATGAGCCTTCCCCGCTACCAAAATGATAAGAAAAAATCAAAGACACATAGCACAAACGCACAGTACAAACTCTGCTTGCTTATCATTGAGCAAGGTCGTATTACATCACTAAGAAAACACACAACACGCCGGATAAGAAACGATCAAAGACCCAGAATACAAACGATACATTAACACAAACCCACCGCACCTCACTAGGCCACTACATCTACATCTGCTTGCAAGTTGTAATATTGCCCGCCCCTACACCTATTAGTTAGCTGCGGCCATCTTCTGCTATTACCATTACTAAGACTCATTTAAGTTCTACTCCAGATTTATTGATACCAGCCAGTGATGCGACTGATACGTTAAAGCGCTACTTCTGCTGCTTCCTGAACTTGGACTCGTCGATCTTGACGCCCTCCTGAGCAGCTTGCTCTCCACCCGACTGGTCCGTGGTGCTCAGCCCTCCCTTTCGACCCATCTCCTGATAACCTTCCGTCCCCAGCTGCTCCCTCCGCTGCTGTCCTCCTCGGCTGCGACCTTCAATTTATACGCACGCACCCAAACGGCAGTCGCACAGTCATTAACATGCAAACAAGGGACTAATCATGAAGATAAGAAGCATAAACGTGTGTATGTGTGTGTGTGTGTGTGTGTGAGAGAGAGAGAGAGAGAGAGAGAGAGAGAGAGAGAGACCTTCAGAGAGATGCTCTTGGGCTTCCAGGCTTTTCCCGCCAGTTCCACCAGGGACGACGGTCTCTCCCTGCTTCGCCCTGGCATCAAGCTCTGCCCTCTCCTGCTGTGTCGACGACATGCTAGTCGTCTTTGGTCTGCGAAGAGCACACACCAATCTACAACCTTCAACCCACCAACACCCTAATTTTTCGTTGCGTTCTTGCTGGAAACTTGTGATGCAGCGGATACAGCGAGATACGCCTATATATGGGAATTACAGGAGTGCATGCTGCTGCCGCGTCGCTCGAAACGCGGCAGGGAAGACGAGAAGGTGAAACGGTACGTTGACACGCGCGAGGGATCGATGGAGCGCCTCATGCATGCAGCCTTGGAGACGAGACACGAGTCACCTTAGGGCTTCCATTGTCTGTGCTTGCAACACGTACGTCATTAGGGTGGCCAAATCGACAAGCGCTGTCATTCTGGTCACGTCACATGGCCCCACGAATCATCCAGCCACTGATATCAATTACCATCATTAATATTTAAGACACGAGTCACGTGACGTTGGCTATTCTCCCAACATTGATCTCGTACCCATCCCATTTTGAAGATTGCTGTAGGAGCGGACGTATTCTTGTTTGAGATTCTTCGGTTTTGTGTAAGTTTATTGGCTGATGCTTCCTCCATCGAATGCAGCTGGAAAAGACTGACAGCTAGCTAAAGTCAAATAAGAAATGAACCAGCCGGTTCCACACGTTACTGCCTCGCAATCGCTAAACGGAAGGAACGGAATATAAAGAGAACGTTTTATATATATATATATAGTTGTACATACTACAAGAGAACTTATATTCTTATGATATGTTTTCTGCGACACTTAATGGTTTTTATCATAAAAAATTTAATTCAACGACACAAATAATTATTGTCATTAAAAACTAACTTTCAATGACAATAATATAATTATGTTGCAAAAAATAACCTTTTGGTGAAAAATTATCACTAAAAATCTAATTTTTAGCACTCAAATATTAAGTTCACATCTATTTACAGAAGAAATAATAAGCTCTCATTTATCTCCAGTAGTGGGGACACGATTCAGACCTTCATTTCTTATTTCGCCATTATTATAATATATTTTTCTTAATGGGCAATGACTTGATAATGTAATGTTATCTACTTTAGCTTGACAATTGAGGTGTCTGGTTTTAAAATGCATCATATTAAGTTTAACTTGAGACTTACTTATAAATTCATACAAACTTTCTATTCTTTTCAATATGGGAATCAATTATAAACTCTTACAATGGCAAACACATTCATGTGAAACATGCGCACGGAGATCATCATGGGGAGGTTTGTTCCATTCAATATGTTACTAATTTAATAAGGGTGTGTTCAACATTTTTATAAATTTATATTTAATATTTTTTACTTTCTATAATTATTTTTTTAAAATTATTTTTTCCATTTTTTATACGATTATCCTATTCTTCAATTATTTTTCCACAGATACCAATACATGTACTTTATTTATTTTAATTTTATTCCTTACTGCTTATTGTTAGCCTTAATATGTCATATTACTTCTCTCATTTTAAAATTTTTTAACAAACTTTAATTAAATTTTTTAAAATTTTTATCAAATACCAATATACCCTAAATTGTGCCAATTTTATGTATGCGTATCAAAACTAAAACGTTTTCTGCATAAAAGTGGTTGCATGAAGTGGTCTTTTAATAATAATACAAAATATTAACTAAAATAATTTGAAAAGTATTTAGATATGGTGAAATAAATCAGAATTATTTCATATTTAGACAATAAACAAATATAAAACTTAAACTGGCTGAAACTCAGATGTAGTAGCTAGTTTTGTTAGAGATGAATGTTTTGAAAATTATTTAACGAATTTTTTATAAGGAGGAAAGGGTTTTCGAGCTCAATGGTCAGGTGGAACGGCTTGGTAAGCTTTAAGTTTTACGAGGACTTGCTTGAAGAGTTAAGCTAAATTAAAATAATCCGGGCACCCACATTCAGTACTGAATCTAAGACCAAAAGCAACAAATAATAACATATGAACTAGCGAAACCCATCGAGCACGACTCCAAATTTTTGCCCATAATGTATGCCTTTTTCGTACTTTCCATGCATGCTTTCCCCAACATTCAATAATTAACCACCTCAAAAATCATAATACGAAGTAGAGAAAAAGAGAAGGAAGAGAAAAATCAGGCGGCGGCAAAGTGAGCTAAAACTCCAACGAAGGGGGCGGTGGTGACGGTAGCGGGCTCAGTCTGTTGGTAGTTAGACCTGGAGTCGGAGTATGCATCGCTGGTGTCCGGACCCCCCACAACTGCACCCACCAACACGTTCGGATTCGGTGCGTTCTTGTCGAACCATTCAGTGAACCCAACTTGGCACGGTACATGCTCCCCATCTTTCCTTATCGACACGATCGATGCTGCCCTGTGATGAACTTGTGTTGGGTAATACGATCCGAACCCCACCATGTAGCTCATTCCTTTCGGATTTGCGCCCAAAATGTAATCAACCTGCACAAAAATTCATTTATTAATTAATCTCAATTCAGATCGGTGGAGCTGTTAAGTACTCTGCTTACTTGCTTTTGTGTTATAATTAATTTCATTTAATTTGCTTGGTGCGGGTGCGCGCGCGCGCACATATATGTGAGAATAGATCCCCCAAGGTATACATGAAGTATACATGCATGTATGTTTGACCTGTGATTTGGCGAATGCCTGGAGTTCCGAAGGCTGAACGAAGCCTGCTGGGCATTGGAGAGAGGAACGAGTCTGGGCGAGGTAGTTGTAGTATGCTGACATGACGAGCAGGGCAGAGGTTGTATACTGGAGAGGATTCCACGGATGCCAATTCAATAGGCCGCCGGGGGTCTTCCTAACGTTGTTGCTTCCTTTCTGAATGCATGAGCAGATGAACTGCTCCGCGCTGTTCTTGTACTCTGCCCATATTCCATTGTTCGCTACTTTCCCTTCTAACACCAGCTGCAATATCGCATGCAATCGCATTCACATATATATACAGACGCTAGAATAATAATAGACATGCGTGCATGTACCTTAGCAACTAACGTCTGAGCTCCGACGAATTTGTCGTCCCAGGAGAATTCGGATCTTGTGCCCCCCATATTACCAGCGCTGGCGAGGTAATTTAAGTAGAACTGATTGTTGGTGGCGCGGTGGAGCCATGCAGCTGCCCACAACAACTCATCCTGCACGAATGCGTGTAACGCGCGTGTATATACACACCCGCATACCAATATTATTAAATAAATAAGAACTTCACTACAGCAAATCTACTCTTTCTCTCTCTCTCTCTCTTCCCTTACCTCGTAACCACTACTGGAATAGAACTGCCTTGCAACAGGAATGCTGTCCGAGTAAACTCCGCGGTGATTGCTGGCGAAATTGAACAGCTGAAATACAAAGTTGAGCAGAAGAAGAGTTTCATCTTCGACAATATATTAGTACAACCGGAAGAAAATCATAAAGCAGAATATTAAAATTTCATGGCCGTCTTTTGAGTAAATAAATATATATATGTACCTGCTGTGCATGGGTCAAGAGGTTGGCCGAGTAGGTTGGATTGGAGTTGCGGAAGGCAATGGAAGAAGCGGCGAGAGCAGCAGCAGTTTCTCCGGCGAGATCAGAGCCAGGACTGGATTGGTCGATCCTGTAGGAAGTCCTCGGGGTGTTCATGTCCTCTGGCCTCTGCCAGCATGCATGATCGGAGTCGCCGTCGCCAACTTCCCCATACAAGACGTCGGGGTCGGGATGAGCGTCGAGGAAGTAGTCGGTGCCCCACTTGATGGCCTCCAACGCGTGCCCCAGCTCGTTCTTCGCCGACAGTTCCTTGTCGAACTCCACAGCGCTCCATGCCAGCAGTGTCACCGTGAACGCCATGGTGAAACCGAATTTCACGTTGTCTCCAGCATCGTAATAACCACCTACCAAATTCACCTACAAGACGCATGTATGCCACCACCCACGTCCAAGAAACATATATACCGCAAACACGTACAGGGAAATTAATAAACAACAGAGAATTTTGTGCCGTGCAATCCACATATCATATATCAATTAAAAAGATATCATTGATTGTTGGGTATGTCAATAAAGTCAGAATAGGATACCGAAAAATCTAATGGCTAGTTTCGTTGTCTTTATAAAGGATTGTGCCGCAGATAAATAGCTAAAAAAGAACAAAAATCTAATAAACCAGAAAAGACTCCAAATAACCAATTATAGATATAAAAAAAAGTATAAACACAGGATTTAACCTTTTTTTTTTATTGGTATATAACTTATATTACAATGAAGCTCCGAATGAATAATATAACTGAAAAATATAAGAGTCAAATAATAATTATAGATGCTATCAAATCTAAATCATTCATTAAATCTATTTCCTTTAGAGCCTCTAATCTATACGTTATATATTATCCACAATAGATCAGCTGAAGAAACTAATCACAACATCATAGTGTTGCAGGACCTATCATATATAAAAGCTAGGAGCAAATTGTCTTACATGACCATCACGTCCATCTCCCAGAGCCGAGTCAGCCCGCCATTGGACTCTCTGGTCCGGAGGCAATTTCCCTGACCTTTGAGCCTCAAAATACAAGATGGATTTTCCAAGGGCATCCCCATAGTTAAATGCAGCAGAGAACTGTTGCAAGTAAAGGGAGAAAAAGATCCCCAAATACCATATGCAATATTCGGAAGCCATTAGATCCAGCAACTAGGTATGAAAACCAAAGGACTCAAGAATGAAAATGCAAATGTTGGTAGAATATTAACTTTTTTGCCGAAGGTAACGCTACTAGATAGCTATACTTGTATTTAAGTGTACTTAATGGCTGGTTTATTGTAATTAGTGCTATATATGTTGAACAGCTAACTCTGCCACCATTTTCTATATCTTGATGCTGGTGTATGATACTGTATATTTGCTCGTAGGCCGCTTACAAGTAAACATTCACATGAAAAAATGCCAAGAGCGTAATTCGATGGAGAATCGGATCCGTTCAGTAGATGGGCTTCACTGCTGGAAGGCTAGGATGTTACTTGGTGGATTATAGGTTCATCTGTAAGTATCTCATTTGGCCTTCCGCAAGAGTACTTTTAGACCGCCCATTTTGAATGTTTGGAATGAGGTCCTTTGGTGGATGAGCCCCATAATGATTTTCTAGCAATATGATGACGACCAGAGAACTAACATACACACGGGTGATAACACAAAATCCTACGATACAGAAGATGCATTGACCTCGGATGCACGCTATTGGAAATCTTGTAAGATAGAAATGTGGGTCAAAAGAAGTAGTTGGTGGAAAATTAAATGCATGGATACGAGCTACATGAATTACTTTGGATATCTTGCTAGAGATCCTGTAAATTAAAAGGGGAGAAATGGCATGATTTTGTTAACGAAGGAGGAAAAGTCTCCAGGTTTGTAGCAAGAAGATGCCCAAATGCTACGCTTGCATGTTAAATGTATTTATATGCAAGATCATCTGAACCTTTCATCTATCTGTTTTGTGTGATGCACAGTACCAACTCATGTAATGACGAAATCTCACTCATGAATCTGATAATAATATATGGCTATTAAGTATGGAGTGAGGTGCATTTAACACGATTTTGTCTCGTTCGAAAGAGGTGTCAGCTGACAATTGGATCCAGCCGAATTGATACAGGAAAATTAATTAAGTGGAATTTTCTGACAATCCACCTCATATTCCAACTAGAAGATATAACTGCACGCCAACAACTCTGACTATTATATATTTTTTAAAATAAAACAAGGGTTACAACAGCATGAAAACTTTTGTGTGGAGTACTGGCCGGAGGCTGAATTTGTGTGATATGCTCTCATAAATCCATTGTTACAAGGAAGATTTTCAAGAGAATTCCACCCAAGTTATAAGTCATCTAGTTACTGCAAAAGCTAAGTTCGAAAAAAGATTCTGGACATGGTCTTAATTTATCTCGGCTGTTTAGAAATCCGAATATCTTTGGGTCGGTTTTTACGTGGGAACCATGATTTTTTTAACTCTTCCCTGCACATTTTCTAATAAATGATCTCAAATTAATTATTTAAATAATCTAATTCTTAATTTTTATCTTTATATTCCGATTATTTTTCACATAGCTACCATATTTATTATCACTTTACCTTTATCATATTAATTTATTTTTATACTTTTTAAAATATTTTCTTTTTCATTTTTCTTAGTACCCACGATACACCCTTTATATATTTCTCTGCGGTAGAGATAAACTATGTAAATGCTTCTATGAAACTTCAAACCTTAAACGTTCAAATCTCCCACTACGCTTACACCCGGTCACTTCAATTACTTAGTTATTAGACAGTAACTGAAACTCATGCCTTATGTTGTTGGCCTATTCACGATTCTAAATTTCAACATATATCATTCTAGTGCCTATATATATATATATATGAGGTGATAATGTCTGTAACCCGGGAAAAAAAATTAAGAATTCTTGCAAATATACTTATAAAGTTTAGCCAATATTGCATATATATTCCTCAATTTGCTGATATTGCAAATACGCCTATGAGGTTTGTATGAAATTACAAATGTGACCCTTCTATTATTACTTTATTAGAATTTTTTGTAAAATGATGATGATAATAATAATAATTATTATTATTATAATACCCTTTAAATCAAGTGATACACTTACAATTTTTGCAAACATTATGAATATATTTTCAAAAAATCTAAAATAATAATATATGTAAAAATATATAAAATAATAAAATAGCAACTATGTCTACAATATTTGGAAAATTGCAAGTGTATAGATTAGCTTAAAGCGCATTATCATCATTTTACAACAAATTCTAATAGAGTCTTAATAGAAGAGACATGCTTGCAATTTCATGCAAACCTTATACAAATATTTATAATAGAGAGAAGCCTAGGGATACAAATACAATATCTATCAAATTTCGTAAGCATATTTGCAAAAATTTCAAAATATTATATATATATATATATTACTCCTTTATAATTTCTTCATTGAAACGAGTCAATGATAACATAACTCAATTAATATTAGTAAACCATTAATTTATAACATCAAGTGATTCAAATATCATGGTAAAGTTAAATTATTTCAATTAGAAAAAGTATGAAATAATAAAATCGTCTTTTCAATTGGATAATTTATGGTAGTTTTCACTACATAAGTATAATAGGAATTTGAGGTAAAATATTATTGATATAAGAGAAATTTTTGAAATATTGTAGATTAAAAAGAATTTTTTAATATATTTTTTCTTTATTATTTTATAACATTGTTAATTTAGATGTATTTAATATTTTAGACTAAATTTTACTATTTTTGAAAAATATATTATTTTAAAATTTTAAAAATCGAGGGCATATTTTAACCAATTTCAATTGTTGAAAATGACCGACATAATCTTATATTTAAAAATCTAAAAAATATATACATATATTCAAAAATAGTAAAAAAAATTCATAAAAATATTAAAACTTAATTTATATATTAAATATATTTATAATAATAAGTTTATTAGAAAGTAAAAAATAAAATTATAAGATAATTTTTTTGCATGATACTTAACCTAAACTAACAAGATCATGCCTTCGTACATATATAATATAAATTTTTAGGTAAATCCTTTAATGGCACCAATAAAATGAAGATTTTAGCATGCCACTCCCCATTTTGTTGTCACTTTCACGAAAATTAAATTGACCTATTCCATTTAAAATTATTTGATTAACTAGAAAATCAAGTTTCATTCAAACTATTAATTTGTACATGGCCTCCATCTAAAAAGGCATACAATCAACACAATAAAATTGTTTAAAAATTTTTAATATCTTAGATATCTGAAACATTATTTTCATATGAACAAATGATTTTATAAATATACAACATTTTAATGCAATGAATGGATCTAAGTGCTTTTATAATTTACACATGATTATATATTAAAGGGATAATTCCATCCAAGATTTTAATTGAAATGATCATCTTTAGTACCATGATAAATTATTATTAAACAAAATACACCTTAGATTTTAAATTTAAGGGTAATTTGCATATACACTCACATAGTTTCACCAATATTGCAGATATACCCACGTAGTTTCACGAATTGCATATTATCCCTACATAGTTTCACCAAAATTGTGTATTACCTCACGCTGTTAACTGCCATTATATTTTCAAAAATGACAAAAAAAATGGTCTCATCTTCATGGGGTAATATGCAATTTTGGTGAAACTATATAAGGGTGATATGCAATTTATAAAACTATGGATGAGGGCATTTTAGTCATTTTTAAAAATATAACGACAAATATTAACCGTAGATATCAACAGCTGTTAACATCGTGGGGGTAATACACAATTTCGGTGAAACTATGTGGGAATAATATGCAATTCGTGAAACTACGTGGGTATATCTATAATCAGTGTCAAACTATGTAAGTATATATACAAATTACCCTTAATTTAATAATAAGGGGAGCCCAAATGCAGGCACGCATTGAAATATCTAGAGGTGTTGGGTACTGTTAAAGCATTTACTCTTTTTTTTTTTAATGTGGACTTTTCTCTGATATTAAATGCTTACCATTTCAATTAGTGTTTTCAAGATAAGGTAAAGGAAGGACAAATTGATTGAATTTGTATGTTCTAGAGCTTCTGCATTTATACCCCTTACTTTTTTGCAACTTCACAGCTTCAGATCCCAAATATTTGTTATATTCGCGACATCACTGCGATTCATGCACTTATTTACGAAAACACCCCTTCTTTGGATTTCTAGTGGATGTGAAATTAAAAACCTGATCGTATGGACATCTAAAGTAGACGAGACATAATTTAAAGATACTATTATACGGCCTCAACGATGTTTGTGCGGAACAAAAATCTGATCGAAGTTCATAATTAAAATTCTAAGCGAACAGTTGTTTCTACCATCAATGACGAATAACTATGCAAAATCCTAATGCTTAGAAAGACCCATTAATTTCGAATACAATAATGATTTCATTTCATTTCATTTTATTTTATTTCGGTTTGGATAGAAGCCAAGGAAGAAAAATAGGAAAGTGACCTTTATCCATCAATATTTTGACATGATGATTCGATTGTTATTAATAATATATCATGCTATGGTGATATCGGGTACGTCAAATGCATCTTCCGGTACAAAGTTGGTCAACCGTGAACATGGGAAGCAACAGAGGAAAAATGAAGGGAAGGACAGAAGAAATGCTTAAGGTTAGAACAAACACGTTTTTTAAGCAGAAGAAAAAGAACCGCATTCAGCACATATTTTTAGTTGTAGTAGTAGTAGTAGTAAAAGAAGAAGAATAGCCAAAGTATATATATGTTTTTTTAGAAGAAGAAGAAAAACTGCCTTAAGCATAAATGTTTTCTTCAGAAGAAGCTATTATGTTCTTCAACTAGTTTCGTTGGCTTCATGTGGATGGTGTATGATAACTGCGTCCTATGCCACAGACGCCCTCCACAGACTCACTCCATAAGCCCTCTTCTTCATCTTCAATGCTCTTGTCCACAGTAGCTACAGCTAAATGTCTAGAAGCTTGCAATTGTCAATCAGGACGCCCGTGACACAATCTTGGAACCTCAATGCAATGCTTCAAAAGTCACTGTTGACGCAGATTAATAAGTTTTGACATGATTTATACAGAACTTAAAAAGCACTTTAGAGTTACCAGCCAAAACCATTTTCTAGCATTGAGAAACAATCAGACGGTTCATCTCATTCGCCAATTAATTTCTTGCCCAGTGGTGGATCTACCTCCTCAGCTCTATGTAGATCCGCCAATGTTGTTACTCATTATGGATAATTGATCATGCTTAATTATTGACCACAATGCTTCAAAAGTCACTGTTGATGCAGATTAATAAGTTTTGACATGATTTATACAGAACTGAAAAAGCATTTTAGAGTTACCAGCCAAAACCATTTTCTAGCATTGAGAAACAATCAGACGGTTCATCTCATTCGCCAATTAATTTCTAGCCCAATGGTGGATCTACCTCCTCAGCTCTATGTAGATCCGCCAATGTTGTTACTCATTATGGATAATTGATCATGCTTAATTATTGACCACAATGAAATGCAGGCCAACAAGCACCTAGTCCACCAAGAAAAAGGTAAACAAATTATAGCTCTTTATCATAAGAGACTATAGAGTGCGCCCAGAGAGGCTTATGGACAAGGATGTACAAGTATGTTTGTCAAGTATCAGATCTTCATGCATAAGGTTACTTCATATACGATTGTCTAGCGCAAGCTGAAATAGAGACCACAAACATGGAGTTCATCCATGCATTAGATACAAATGGGAAAGGATAATTTCTAATCAAGATTTAAACTGACAAAAGCATTACCATTCAGCAAAAGTAGAAACCCTAGTTTACAGCCCAGAATAATAATTTCATTGTTAAGACATCTAGTGTACAGCCCAGTAAGCGGGTTTCCTAGGAACAGCAACTGGTCATAAAGCAGAAATTTCTTTTCCAAAGAACTATACTTATGGAAACCCTTTTTCCCAACTTTCATTTTGCATCCTCAATTCTTCCATGTTGGCTAATTTGTTCTCTCCAAATCCTCTCTCATATCCTCATCATAATTTGTAGCTTCCCTTAACCTGTTGATTTAAGTTTGTATCCCATCAAGAGCAAGAGCAACCCAATCACAACGACCAGCAACAAAGGAAAAGGACTCAGAAAAGGTTAAGTTCCAATATATATATATATATATAGAGAGAGAGAGAGAGAGATTCAGGTGCAGCGCTGCTGCACCATAATTACGGTGCAGTGGCGCTGAAATGGGCCCTACATGATAATCAAATCAAAATCTACTCCGCCCTTTGTATTTAGAATAATGTATTCTATAACCATATCAATTTTCATCCCAATCGGATATGTGTATGGACCCCCCATCTAAAAATGGTACAAATTCAACGTAATAAAATAATTTCATATAAATAACAACTTTAAAGTGGTTTTTTCAACATCTAAACTGTATAAAGTATGATTTATATATGGATAAATGATTGTATAAAGTTCATTGCATTTTAATATACATGGGGCCCATTTTTTGGCCAACTGCACCGCTGTTCCAGTGCAGCGCCACTGCACCGGAACAGCCCTTATATAAATATATATAACTCATAGTCAATTTTGATTCCAAGCAGGAAAGATCTCCGAAGTAACAAGAATACTTTCCAGCAAGACGAGGACAATCACTGACAGAGGCCTCAGCAATCAGATGTGACTTGTGAGAAAATAACATAAGGCATTGCAAGATGATGATTTAGAATTTTGATGCACAGATGCTCCATCCTCTTCAGTGGTTCAACCATGTTCTCAATCAAAGTTGCCCCATTTTTCCATCTTTCTACACAACAAAGTCTACCACTATGAAAGAATAAGTATAGATGTTTGGTGCCATTCAACACTTGTTGATTACAAAACTCCAGAACTGTACTATATTGATAATCAGTAACAAAAACAGGTTTATCTTACTGTTCTGCTCTACCAAATTCCTAACTAGAAAAAATTAAAGAAGGATGAGTGAGGGGGTCAGAAATAAACTGTTTTCTCTGATTATTTTCTATTCACTTGCTACAAGCGATTCTAGATAAATATGCCATATCTCCACCATCAATATGCCCATTCCTAGTCCACTTACTTTTTTTCTTCTTCTTCTACCCCCACCCCACCCACCCCCCTTCTTTTTGATTGGTCATTCCTAGTCCACTTTCAAGCCAACATTTAAGGCATGTTGGAAATAATCTGGTAGACATTAAAAAAAATTTAAGGCATGTCTAATTAAATAAAGAAAGATATAGAGAAAAAATGCTAGAGTGATATTTTAATAAATTGAACCATCAAAAAGTCAAAAAGCAGTGTGAAGTTGTACATAATAATCTTCCAATATGCATGTTCATAATTATGATAAAAATCATGCGCAACATGCCCCTGTTACTGGGTAGGAAAATACCTTATTGCACATGCATCAATGAGGGCTTTTACCAAGCTTCGGGCCAATATGCTTGTGAAGCAAGCGACATATGTAAGCAGCAACCTACTTGGCAGAAATAACAACTTCCAAACCACAACAGCAAGCAATCATCCTTATGGAAGTTCGTGGGCTCAGAACATGAGAGTCATTTCTGCGTTTTGAACTACACACCTAGAAGCCAAAAGAGATTAGCAACGCACCTCTAGCAAAACCTCGACTGTTGTTAGATAGATGGATTAACCAATAGAAAGCCCCGCAAAGAGCAGCTCCAACTCCTCAGACTGCGAATTAGTCCTCTGGAAACAAGCCAAAATCAATTTTTTTTTGTGTGCGTGTTCTAAAACTAAGTAGTTCAAAGGTTGAATAGATTTCATCGGAAGCCCTAATCGCAAGCACAGGATTTTATGATTGGAAACTCACCTGAACGGACAAAAGTTGCAGAATTTTGTTGAGGACTCGCATGCGATGAGTTACGTAGCTGCTGTTCGCAGGAAGTTTGATCATTCTGTCCATTTCAGCTCGAACAACTGCCTTCCTCTCGTCGCGACCTCCCAGTTGGCTGCTGCCTGGTGCTATGGAATCATCTCTCCCGTCTTTACTAAGATCAAGGGCATTGCTGCCCTTCACAGCACCGAGCCGATCCAGCTTAAGGATTGAAAAGAGAGGTGGCAGCTGAGCTTTTCCCCTGCACGTTTTCTCCTCCGCCTCGCTTTTATCCTGACGCACAGACGAAATAAAGGGAGTCAAAGTACAGATCGGAAATTGCAAGAAGAGAGCATAAAAAAAGTCCACAGCCTGCGGGAAGTTTCGCGAAGAGGCTTCCTCACTTGTTTGATACTGGGGTTGGCCCACGGACTCGATAAACGGGCTCTGCTCCACCTGAAATTGGAAGCTCCCTAGCTGGTTTTTTGCTCATATGTTAATAGTTATACCGATCCTAGCTAGGTATTATATTAATCTTAATCACTATCCAATCACTTTTTTATGAGTTGATTTCATGCTGATCACACCTCGAATTTGGTTTATTTTAAGATGTAAATGGAGACTCCTTCTCCCATCTAGAAATAAAAAACCTACTCACGTGGATACAATGTCAAACCATTCAGCTATGCCTTGGTGACATAATTCTTGAAATATATGAAGAGAGAGAAGGATACAAGAGAGTAGGAAAGTTTTTTTCATCTTATATATAATCCCAATCTTCCTATTGGTGAATTTAATAATTGTTGAATAAATTTAGACTAGATTTAATAATCGTTGGATTAAAATTGAGATTACTTTTTTCAATCAATATATTAATTAACGGGATGGAGATGAAGGTGAGAAATTATTTTCCATATATTTTATAATAAATCTAAAATAGAAATTGAGCCAGGCTCTTTGGGCTAGGGTTCAATTGAATCATAACCCCATTTATATTTACAAATTGGATTTTTTGGATTTGGGTCGTAGAAAAGTGAATTCCGACGCCGTTAAATATTGATTTTGGCCTCAACAGGCCTAAGTTGCAGCCCTAGTACTAGGATGGAATAATGGGACTCTTTGGCCGAGGGCCAAATAAATAATGAAATAAATCTAGTTGGAAAATAGGCATCGGGGAATTCTAGTTATGCTTCATCCACCAAATAAATCTTTAAAAGCATAAAGCTTACCTCAAGACATACAGTTACAACCAACCGAGGCTGGCTCGGTTGGTCGTCAGCAGCGGCGCAGCACAGGCTTCTGCGGCTGGCGGGGGATCGAATCCCATACGGGATTTCGGTCCCAAATTGATGGGCGTGGGAGCATGGTGGTCTCCCGGGTGGAAAAAAAAAGTGGGAGCAGGTGGTCTCCCGGGTGGAAAAAGTGTGGGAGCAGGTGGTCTCCCAGGTGGCTGTTGGAAGCTGTGTCTTCCAGATTTCTTTGGGACGTTATGTGTCCCCAGATTTGTAAGAATGTCTCAGATCTTCAAGTATAATATGTGTTGAGATACATGTAATTATATACCAATCAAAAAAAAAAAAGACATACAGTTACACATTCGTTGCTAGCGATGCATCTTCTTTCCATTTTTCTTTCTTTTCTAAATTACATCCAATAATTTAATTAAAAGAAAGAGGGACCGTTTGTATATCGAATTGCAATTCTAAATTGAATTTGGATAAAATTTTCTAGACATTTTTAATTAAAATATCAAGTTAGGCATGAGAGAAACTTTGAATTTAATCAAGAAATTACCATTTTACAATTGAGGTAACCATAGAAAAAATGAGACAGTTGGGAAGATGTCGTTTTTATCTTATTCTTCTCTTTTAAGAATAATCAGTGTACAATTTGAGAGAAGACTACAAGTTACACGTCATGGCAACTACCACCGCAAAAAGAAAGAATTAAAACGGCCGCAACAACCTTTATCAATCACCAAATTCTTGTGTGTGGGCCTTCCAAAATTCCAAAAAAACAAAAGCAAAACCCGAAATAAAAATTTTTAGGAAAAAAAAATTAGAAATGACAATTCTGGGGGTGAGTAGAGACATTGATCTTCTAACGCAGGTATGGTGGCGCAGCTGCTACGTGGCGTGCGATATGATGCCGGTGTAGAGGAACTCGTTCCATGTGTCCGGCAGGCCCGGCAGACACCAATGGATGCAGTCGGCGTAGTTGGCGGGATCGGCTTTCTGCTCGTCCGTCAGCATTTTGCCCTGGCGGATGGTATAGACGGAGGTGTGAGCGTCCTTCCGGTACTCGGACAGCGTTGTGATGTTGAGGAAATTCACGGGGACCTTCATCGCCTCTGTCACGTTGATGGCCACACGGAGGAGCCGTCGGTCCGTGCCCACCTCCAAACGCTTGGAGGTGTCCAGCACAGGAGCCGTCTCCAACGCGCATTTGATCCCATCCGGATTGTCCCAATCTGCACTCCTGTAATTGAATTCCATGTGTGAGAACTTGGGCATTTCCCACTTGGGCAAACATCAAACAGATGTGATCGATCTTCCATGTGCACTTTCGTCAAAAGATGGAGTTAATGATGGGATGGAGACTTTAACTTCGATTAGATTTGCGAAGAGAATCGTGTTTTCCAAAAGATGGGAAGTGGGGCTGGCATGCCTTTGGATTGAAGCTAGTTTTACTAGAGGCGTGATGGGATAATCACCAGCAACAGATCCTCGGTGCAAGCAAAGTCGACAGTGATTAGATGGGCGGCACATGGGTGGGGAATCAATTCTTCTTGAAGTGGTGGGCCTGCACAGTATCTCAGTCGAGTTGTCCACTTGCCCTCGAATTTTTAATGTTTGAGCGTTGGGGCCGTTTCTAGGTAAATCAGCTAGCGGCACAACAAGACTGTTACTTCTACGACGTGCAAAAGACAATCTTCCAATTGAACCAGAACAAGTATCTGAAATCTCTGCAGGAGCACTAATTCATAGAATCAATGAAAAATAATTAGCTGGCTTCCAAAACTGGTCTGGATCCACCAGCCGGTTGGTAGGACTAATTAATTTCTCAATATTTGTTTTTCCGCCTCTCCTATTTCAAATATTTATTCAAATTTAAAAGTATTTTAAGTAGATTATCAAACGGAGACTCCAGTACCAAGTGATCAAAGAAACGAAAGAGAAGAGAAATCTAAATATTTACATTAGTCATGAGCAAATAAAAAGTAAAACAAATAGTTTTTAATGAAAAATAATGGGTTAATAAATAATAATAATAATTTATCCATTCGAAAAGAGATATTCGGATTTGGGCCAGCTCACGACGTACGTGGATTGAATTGGACGAGAATATCGGATGAAAAATATATGGTTGCATATTAGAAATGAGAAAAAAAGATTATGTAAAATGAAAAAATAAACTATTATTTTTAGGACGAAAAAGGTGTCCAAATTACGAACAGCAAGTACACTGGAAAAGAGAATGGGCTACGCAAATTCCACCCATATGCCTCGTTGGTACTGTACTGATAAGGATTCTGGGTTGGCTTTGGTGGGCCGCTTCCTGTTTTGTGCTCTTTGGTGTTTGGTAATGTATAAAAGCGAGGCAGCAGGTGTATGTTCGACAAGAAGTGCCATCCAAGCAAAGGAGTGGTTGATCTGCCCCAATCATTTTAGATTACTGTCGTGGCTGAATTAGAAATTTAGAATTCCCTTTGATTTTTCAAAAAAAATAAGAATACTTCAAATCGAGGAACTCGACGCATGATTGGAAGTGGACTTTAACCAAGCGCGGTTAGAGGTGCAAATGGGATGAAAACGCACTAGTGAG
The DNA here is from genome assembly GCA_030490835.1 of Annona cherimola. NCBI lineage: Eukaryota > Viridiplantae > Streptophyta > Magnoliopsida > Magnoliales > Annonaceae > Annona > Annona cherimola. Next base: position 8,217,993 of record CM059977.1, on the reverse strand, counting down.
AGTTGAGATTTACTTGATATGAAGAGGTGACATGCTGCTGAAGAACACCATGGTGCGGTTTGGATTTATGTTTTTGTCCACCCACTTAGCCCATGTCCGAAGAACCCTCTCATATGCAATAGGCCGTTCAATCTCGTCGTATTCTGTGTCCCCCTTATCAAACGATCCACGCCTTCTCTCAATAATCAAGGAAAACGAATAAGCAATTTCAGTAGAAATTAAGAAATCGATCAAGCGAGTCTATAAATATGTTCATTGTTTGCTGTTATACACTTACAGCACTTTCATCTTCCCAGTGTTCATCCACCATATGTATGTGTTGAAGACGAGGAAGTCGACGTTCTTCCAGTTCTTCCCATGCTTCTTGATGAACTTGGGCATGATGATGCGGTCGAGAATGCTGTGCATGGTGGGATCATCCGAGTTGGATTCGACTAGAAACGGAGCCCAGTAGAACTCCACAGTAGCATCGTATTCCTTCAGCACAACAAAAAGACGGGACAAACACAAATGAATTCCTGAATTTTCATATAGCGTTGATTGTGAGGAATTGAAGCCGTAGGAATCATTCTCACGTGGGCTCGGAAGACGGAAAGAGAACCGTTCTTGTTCAGGCTCTTCTTGCCCGGAGGGATGACGGACTGCGCCAGACAAACCATCGACTCCCACTGGTTTCGGTTCAAGGAATCGCCCACGAACATCAGACGCTTTCCTCGCAGCTTCTTAAGCAACAGCCTTGCATTGAACCTTTCAGAGAAGAAACCACAAATTAAAAACAGAATGCAAGGTATATATATTCCGAAGAAGTAGCAAATTAAAATTTTCACTTCCTTACTTGGGCAACGAGCATTGGCGAGGCTGCCATTTCCAGTTCTGGTAGAGGGAGTCCTTTCGCCCGTTTCTCAAGCAGGTGACTTGCTCAGTGAGAAACTCGCATTCGTCTTCCTTGTAGATGGGGTGCGACACGTTGTCGAACACCCAATCCCCCGTGAAGAGATCACAGTCCTTGGGCGGCAATTCCACTGCTTCCTCATCATCATCTTCCTCATCGTCATCACTACCGTCATGGGTGGTCGTCTGATCTTCCTGCTCTTCTTTATCCACCGGCAATCGGATAGTCTGCCGCTGCTGATCCTTGCTTTCTTTCAGTTCACGGTCGGACGACGACGATTCCTGGATCTCCTCCGAAGTTTTGTCTCCCTCACTCCTTAAGGCCGTAGGAAATGGCTTCTCGTTTCGAATCTCCTCTTGAATGAGCTTGGCGATGTCTTGAGGCGGCTTGTTGGTGGGGCGACTAGCGAATGGGAATTCGGCGATGGACTTGACGTCCTCGTTGTACATGAATCCGGCGAAGAGGAAGATGGAGAAAACGACGACGAAGATGGAGAGGTTGTTGTTCTTCCGAGAGCCTCCGCCGCCTCCTCCGATGCCGCCGCCATGCTTGGTGGCTGCAGCCTCGAGGATGGGGAGAGATGTCTTCCTGCGGGGCTGCTGCATTGATGGAGGAATGCAAGAGGGGTGTGTTGGGAATAGGGAGGTGAGAAGGAGAAAAGAGGAAAAATAAAAGGGTTAGGTTCATGGGTGTTTGGTGGTGGGAGGTTTTCTTACGAGTGAGGGAGGCCAGTTCGGATTTTTCTTTATCCAACCATCTGTAACAACTCTCTCCAATAGTCCAATCCAAGCGACGGGTGATGGCAAGAAGAGAGAGAGGGAAGGCCGGAAGAGGCGAGGGTGAGTAGAAGGCAAGCTTCCTCGAACATCGTAAGAGGGAAAGCTAGCTTGAGAGCAGGAGGGTGGCGCAACAGCCGTCCTTTGTCCCCACCGCATATGGGCCCCACTCGGCTGATGGTTGCCACGTCTGCTCGAGCAGGTGGACTTGCCCCGCGCAGCAACTGAGATGAGGCCCCCCGCGTTTGGAGGATTAGGAGAGACGACGAGTGATTCTCCACGTGTGGGATCCACGTGTTGTGGATTCCATGATCCATCGAAGCTCTCTGTTCATCATGTTCCCGCCATTGGGATGGATCACCAGTCAACACAAATAAAAATAGACAGAAGCTTTGCTAACGAGGAAAATTATACTGTTTATGGCAGTAAAATATTGAAAAATAATAATAACAATTTAAGTTGATGGGTCAAAATTCACGCAGGATACCCTATGTGGCAAGAGTAGACTTTTTGACCAACTGAGCCAAATAAGTAATAATGGGCCGTGACTAATTATTATTTAAATATACCACGGGTTATATTTTTATTTTTATTTTTGAATGTTATTTCAACGATCTGTGTAGCTCGGTTGGTATACAGGTAGTCCAAGTAGTCTCAGAGGTCTAGGGTTCAAGTAGAGGGTTCCGCAGAAAAATAATTAAGTTTTGCAATTTTGCCTCCTCGACATGTGGGCCCCACCGGATAAGATAAGATTTAGATGAGATAAGATTTAGTTTAATTGAAATTTAAGTTAAAGTGATAATTTTATCTTTTATACCTTTCATAGAATTTTAGGAAATCTATAAGAACCCTCTTATAAAAAGGAGTTTGGGGAGTGGGTGCAGGGAGGCATCCGTAAGAAAGGTTGGGAGATAGAATTGTAGAAGGACAGAAATCTACGTGACGCAAGTGAGATTTTATGTGAAAATTGATTTTAGTTCAATGTTGTAATTATTTTTATCGTTATGTATAAAACATGTTATAATTTTTATGCTATGCTTGACATATTTAAATTTTATTATTCTAAGTTTTTAAGATGTAAAATTATGCAAATAAATATGCCCGAACTTCATGCCTAAAATATATAGAATGAGATTGTTGTATTTTATTATGCATTTTATTTTTATAAATGCATTGATGTAAATTTAATATGCAACATATATACGAATAATGAATTATATATATTAATTGTATGAGTTAATTACAGCATATATAAAGATATCTATTTGAAAGGCAAATTATATAAGGCAGGTAGAAATTTTCGTTCGAAAGAAGAAATTGGGCCGAAAGCAAATTGCGGCAGAACAGTGTGAGGAAGGAATTCGGTCGGGGGATAAATTTCTTATTTGCAACGAATTTTTTTTCGTTGCTTTTGACGTTTTAATTCATTTAATATATTTTTGGAGCTTCTGATATCCAGGTATTTTTAGAATTTGATGTGTAAACCATTACAGCAATAAGTGCTAAGCAAGAGAGGTCCTGGTGGGGGCCACCTGCAGTAAAGGCTATGATGATGTAGCTTAATATGAGTCGTTCATTCTATTTTATTATGATTTATTTATTTGAACTCCGATTTGAATGATCAAATAGTCCATTTCTATATTTTTGATGCTTCTGGACTCAATGGAAGGGTTTGATTTTGCATTTGAGGCCTAATTTTTTAGATATTAAATTAAATGATTATTTTTATCATTTAATTAAGTTCTAATTGGGTCATTATCTATTTTCAAATAATTTTCTACTTGCTAGTCATGTTGGGACTAACCCATTATTTTTACAGGGGTACAAATCAAGTGGGACACTAGCGTTTTGGATTTACGTGAAGAATTTTAAGGATATTTAATTTTATTTATTTATTTCAAAGACATGTATTGAGAATGAGACTTGTAAAATTTCTTTTCTTTGTGCTTTGATGTAATAATGGGAACATGACTGGTGGAAGTAAAATTTTAAAATTTTTATGAAATTATAATAATTAATTTTGCCATAAATGTGTGATTGATCTTGGAAACTTGCATTAAATACGCAGGCCGGGATCACTTTTCTGGACCGGTATGTTACAATGGCATTTTCAAATTAATTATTTTTGACATTCGTAAAAAATAATTATTTCGGACAAATTTTAAGAAAATCATGTTGATGAAGCATAAAAGCCTGTTACAAACTATATAAGATTCTTATAATGCATATGTATCATCATTTTTGAGATAATTTCTTAGTTTCCAAGATAGTTTTTTTAATTTTTAATACAATTTTACTTATTTCCAATACACATTATTATATTCTCATCTTACATATAGATTGGATCTAAGAATTTTATATGATTTGGAATAAACCCTAAATTGGTCAAAGATTAATTTCCAAAAGAGCATATACAAAATATGTAGGAAATAACCCATGAATTTATTTTTCAAAACATTTTTGGTGCAAAACTCTTTAAAATAGGAAAGACCCAGTGATATACTATGAGCAATGATAAGGACTAAGAAAACTAAAGTTAAAATATGTATAATAGTTGTGTAAATAGATATAAAGAAATAATTGAAAAAGATATATAAAGATATGAAAAAATAATAAAAAATAAGATGATTATAGAAAGTAAAAAAATTAGATTTATAAGTCTCATAATTGCCAAACATGCTTTATGTCTGAAACTTTTCTTTCTACACTATTATTTTATTTGCTAGTTATTTCTTCACATAGTCATTTATAACTATAAAATTTTCAACAATTTATCCATAACTTTTTATACATCTATTATATTTATTTTAACTTTATTATTTTTAATCATCTTCATTATTCTTATCATATCATATTACTTTTCTCATTTTAAAAAATTTTCACCAAAAAAAACTTTTTATTAAATATTTTATCAAATATCAAATACACCCAAAATATATTTTTTAAAGTTATGGAAGGTCTTATGTAGGGGTGGGAATCGGGGTGGGTCGACCCGTGACCCGCCCCGCCCCGACCCTATTTTATACCGGGGCGGGTCGAGGTTCTGTACCCGGGTGGGCGGGGCGGTCCAAAGGGTTAGAAATTTCAACAAATTGCGGGTCGGGGCGGATCTACCCCGCTGACCCGCTGAAGCGATTGGATAAGTACTAAATAAGTCATACCATAACAAATAAACCTAGCTTAGCTCAGTTGGCAGAGCGGACGGCAAACGTTGCACAGGTCGCTGGTTCGAATCTGATTGCTTCATTTTTTGCGTTTTTTTTGCGTTTTATGAAATAATATTTTTCAATACCACTTCCACCACCACCAGTACAAAACTGCTATGAATATGTTTATTTTATTTTTCTTGCAAAGGAAAACTAGGATCAGGCCATCCAAAATATACTGTTTTAAACATTATTCATACATATTTTCATCTCTCCCCAAAACCTCTGCTTTTCATTGATAACATTTATAATCATAATATTTTCTATTTCTAAACAATGCAACAAAGATCATGGGATATTAAATTGTATTATTAGTAGATGGTTGTCTGAAATTACATCAAAGCTACATACATCTTTTGCATTTATATTTCATATTTTAAAAAAAGTTCTTTTTTTTATTGGTATTATATGACATGAAAACTTCTTTATATTGGCTATTTTTTCACGACATCGCTCCTCCACTATGCAATTTATGAGACTGATTAAAAATAAATTGAAGTATACAGTAGTTAAATTTAATATAGATTTTTTTTATACTTGATAGGTTCATAAATTCTTAAAAATTTCTTACTTGACCCGCAGTTTTTGCCCGACCCGTCGTCCCGAAACCGACCCGATTTTTGTCCCGAGACCTAATAAAAAAAAGTAAGAGTCAAACCGATCTTGTCCCGACCCGAAAAAAAATAAGGGTCAAACTAGATTTTTGAAAGTTAGGGTCAGGGTTGGGCACACCCTGACCCGTCCCGACCCGCCCCGATTCCCACCCCTAGTCTTATGCCTTTCAAGGCAAACGTCTTGGTAAAGATTGCCACCAAATTGGTACCTAGGTGATAACACTAGTGTCACACACATGATCAACGGATGTTTAAAACGTCATGACAACATAGTCTCCTTAGTTATTCATGGGAGTATCCAAAGAAGAGAAAATGTAGGGATCTAGTTAATGTTTGTTAGAAAGTTCTATAAAAGAAATTTTTACAAATATGTCTATAATGTTTGACTAATATTGCATACAACAACGTGATACGGTGCACCCATGCGCACTTAGCTTTAGTGCTCCAAAGTGCAAAAACTCATTTTTATATTTTTTTTGAAAATTTTTTATACGACCATTAATCTAGGAGTATTTAACATATATAATAATTTTTTACTATTTTTAGATATTTTTAGATATTTGTTTTTATTTTTTAAAATTAGTGGCATTTTCATAATTTATGAATTACGAAAATGCCACTAATTTTTAAAAATAAAAAACAAATATCTAAAAATCTCTACAATTGGTAAAAATTGATACACATGTTAAATAAACCTAGATTAACAATTGTATAAAAAATTTCAAAAAATAAAAATAAATGAGTGAAATGCATTTGGGTGCAATGAAGCTGAATGCACTCGTTGCATACATGTACCTAAGCTTATCGATATTGCAAATATGTTTATAAAGTTTGTATGAAATTGCAAGTATGTCCCTTCTGTTATGACGCAGTTAAAATTTTTATTGAAGTAATGATAATATCCTTTAAATTAAATGATACACTTACAATTTACAAACGTCACAAGCATATTTATAAAAAATCTAAAATAATAATATATGTAAAATATGCAAAATAATGAAATAGCAAATATATCTAAAATATTTGTAAATTTGTAAATGTATCACTTAGCTTAAAGGGCATGATCATTATTTTATGGAAAATTTTAATGTCGTCCCGACGGAAGGGACATGCTTGCGATTTCATGCAACGTTTATGGGTATATTTATAATATCGGCAAACTTAGGGACACGAATGCAATATTTGTCAAATTTTATAGGCTTATTTGCAAAAATCTCTATATAAAAATTATAATAATATCTCGTAGCTTGATTGTAATACAGGTCAAGAATGGAAAAAAGAATCTTGGTTAGGAATAAGATGGAAATGGGATGAAAAACTTTAATACTTGTTGGGAATAAACAATTATATAAAACGAGAAAAATATGTTATTGCTTTTTGAAATGAAAAAATATTTTTTGAAAATGAAAATTTTTATCTCCATCTCATCACATTGGTTAAATTCATATATGTAGGTATTTTTAGTTAGGACTTGAGGATTGTTTGTAGCTTTACAAATGGAAAAGGTTGACTTGGATCTCAAAGATAAAACAAAGATACTCTTGGATCTAAGCAAGTATTTGGGTTGCTTAATGAATTTTTAGATAAAAGTATAGGTGATTTGTAAATACACCCACTTAACTATAACGATAATTGAAAATATACTTATATAATTTTAGGGATTGCAAATAACCTTATATAGTTTGATCATAATCACGAATATATTTATATTGTTATAACATCGTTACTGCATTATCTCAGAATTAATATATTTATAAAAAGATATAAACTATGTGAGTATATTTGCAAAAATAAAATATATCTACTTATTTTATTTTTGCAAATATAACCATGGCTTGATGATGCAATAACAACATCACGACGTCGTGAGTATTTTTATAATTGTCTTCAAACTATGTGAAAATTATTTACAATTTTTAAAACTACACGAGTATATTTACAATTATAGTTAAATTAAGTATATATACATATATATATAATGTAAATTAGCCTAAGTAGAGAGATATATATATGTGCAAATTATCCTAAAAGTATCAATGACCCACATTTCAATTTCCAAGCCGAATGACTTGCGGTTCAAGTATCGTCCGAAATCCAGGCATCAATGCTCTGATTTTTAACTTGAACGAGGAAGATTGGCAAGCCTTTCCTTGCTTATTCAACTATTCCTGTGATTTGGATGGACGACCAGCCTCCAACCGCAAAGCGTTCGAGCAGTCACCCATCAACGACGAACCCACCCAAGGATGGCTGAGATGACGACCAGACTCATGTGCAAGATCCACACCGTTTATCAGCTGGGACGTGGACAGCTGCTATGATCACAACTGAATTTTGAAAATCACAATTCCACTGACATTCGGGGACTCGTTAATGATGTGGGTCGCCAGGCAAGAGGCCCCACCAGTTGTCCATGGTTGAAACCAAGCGGTGGTGTAGGCTGGGCTGAATGCATGCTTTAGACCTGAGTCTGCCATTTTATAACTGGTGAATGACCATTGGTCAAACCATGTTTTGAATTTCAACCAGTGATATGGCTCGCGATATTATGAAGTTTCATGACTTGTATTGAGATTTGAGATGAGAGTTTAATGATGTGTATTAGTAATAAAAAAGTTGTATTAAAAATTATAAAAATTGTTTCAGGAACATGAGAAGATCTTGAATCCTTAAAACTGGCCCTATCTTGGTTTAAGTTAGCCGTCTTCGTTGGTGGCCATTAGACTAAATTAAGGGTAGTTTGATAGTACCGTCTCTAAGATATTTCACTTGGACAACCCAACAAACACATTCGAAAAATGAAATAAATAAGTACAATTGGTTGAAGGGATGGGGAGTAGCCCATGAAAAGTTTTTTTTTTTGGCAGAATTTCAATTAATCTTGAATTATATATGGTTATTTTTTTTATGATTTAGTTGCAGGGTCTCTAACCTGGACAATGCATGTCACACGGCTCGACCCTGGACCTCGGGTATGGCTGCTTGGATGCGATACCAGCTACGCTACTTCAACTGCACTTGAATTATAGACGGTTGGAATTTCATTTTTTAATTCGACATATGCACCCTATTTTTAGTGAGAATTGATTTGAAATTGATGTTTCCATTCTCGATTTTAAATAAACTAATTGATGTTTCCATTCTCGATTTTAAATCAACTGCTTAAAAGTTGATATCTGATTGGGACCAAATCACCCGTTCAAAGCAGCCCCCAATGTTTGATGATAAGGTTGGCTGTCCATTTGGGGACCCACTAATGTCCTCAAACAAACATTGATGGATTTTGACCCACTGGCGTGACCGGGTAGCCAGGAACAACAGCCCAACTCAGCTAAAAGAGCTGCATCAGAACCAAAAAAACATTCGAATCTGACCAGTCGTTGGCATGGAGCTCTGCTCTTACCCCTGGAAAATGATGCTCTTATAGGTCCAGTCGGAATCCCACACCTAATAGAAATTAGAACTTCCAAACCGGCATTTAGACAATCATAAAAGAAGTTGACGGAACCATTGCGAAAACCGTAAAAAATAATAAATAAAATCTTGAAATATAAATTACAATTCTCAAGCAATGTTGGGCGGAGAAGTTAAAGTTGCCCAAGTTAGGCAGGATCTCGATCTTGATTAATACCCGGGCCAATGTTTATGTCAGTACAAAATTCATTTAAGTGTGGGAGAAGTAAAAGGCAAGGAATAGATACTAATGCGGCATATTGCTGACCGCGTAAATACCTTCCATACTGGTGCCTCTTTGACTCCATAGACGAGAGATGAGAGCAGGTATTGTGTGATTTACAGATTTCTTAGTTTCTAAGCTAAGGCAAAGGCAAGTGGGCAACGGCAATGCAAGTGAGGTTAGTTGGCTATAAATAGGTCAGTCCAGGGTTCAAATCAAGGGTCCAAAGCATAAAAACCAGTACTTCGCGTAGTCGTTGGCCAGGTGCAGTTGTTCGCAGACATTTCCTTCCATGGCAACGTTGGTAGGCCGTCGTTGTTGGATCAATGCTCATATATAGATGGAACTCAAATGCATGCCTTTGTCGTATGTTGATCCAAAAGGCCTTCAATTCTCGTGGTTATTTTTTGTTTTTTATTCGTTCCCTGCCGATTCCATAGAAAGCATCATCCCCAAGAATTTGTTTTCACGTCCTTAGCAAGATCTCGAATGATTGATGTGAGTGAATTAAAACTGTACAGACTTGTAGGTCTACGATTTGAAATTGAGTAAAAGCATTTTCATCATTACCCGTTCTTTTCTTTAGAGTTATCTTCCATTAGTTTTCTAATCATCTCAGATGTCTAATATGATTTTTAAAAAAAAAAAATCTCGAATGGACCACTTGCCCATATATATATATTTATATGCATCCAATGTCACCAAGAAATAAACAAACACTAAAGGGCCTGAGATCGTCTTTTTTCTTTTAATTAGTGTATTTATATCACATCTCATTTTTTTAATCTCACAACAAGCTGAATTATTTCTACAATTATTCTGAAGTAGATGATATGCTCTCATTTACTACCAAGGAAAATACACATTCTCAAATTATCAAGAAGGAGATAAATTACTCCCACGCTATAGACGAATTTTGAAACCATGTTTCTCTGGATGCATGCTAGCGCCCTTACCACTCGAGCAACCCTCCCAATTGGTTGACTTGAGATCATCTTGACCATTCATCAAGTGGGTTATTTTGATTTGAATTCTAATTCAACGTCAGGTTCGGTTTGACTTAATCCAATTTTCACCCATAGGTCCTAGCTACTAGTTTCTAATCAACCACCTACTGCCATGTGCGCAAAAAGATCCCTCAATTATGGCTATAAGCCCAAATCCCCAACCTCATTAAGTTGGTAGCGTTAGGAAGATTTGTCCGCCACAACATGTGCACCAATTGCATGGCTATGGTTCTACGTGGATTTGGACTCTGAAACACATGCGACATGTTAGGACCCAGCAATGAGGTGTTTCAACCATAGATAAGTAGATTTCACTTGTAATAATAATAATAATAATAAAGTCTGAAGGAATATTGAAGTGGAAATCATCATAATCACTATAAATTATGAGATTTGTTTCGAATAAATTGATCGTATTGCATACAATTAACGTATGTTTGGAAAGCGATATAGTTTTTATTATAAAAGCTTTTGAAATAGAAAAATATGATTTCATATGATAAAGGTAATAATGATGAGTAAAGAAAATAAAATTACAATATATTAATTAATTATATGAATAATTGTATAGAAATTATTAAAAAATATAATAATTTTATAAAAAATATGAAAAAATAATTAAAAATAAAATGGTTATAGAAAGGAAAAAATTTTAAATTGAAAAAATTTAGTTGGAAATTTTTTTTTTGATGTTTTTTTTATGGTTAGTTGAAAATTTTTTAGCACAAAACAAACACAACCTTGATATTAAAAAATAGAAATTTGAGGAGAAAAGAAAATTAACCTCAAAACACCTCGTTCATAAAATAAATAAATAAAATTTAATTTCATAAAATTACCATTATGTTATCTAGATCTAATTTCGAGTGTAAACTTCAATCAGATGTAAAGCAATTTTCGGCTAAAAAGCTATACTAAAAGTATAAAATCATATGATTAGGTAATTAGCTTGAGCATGTGGTAATATAACCATGCGTAAGAGGTTACAATTTAAATCGTGACTACGGCATTAGCCTCCATCCGTACAAAAAGAAAAGCATAAAACTGTTTGCGTGTTTAGAGAATTATAAAATTTTTGGATAAATTTTTTTAAAAATTTTAAATTGGAAGAAAATTATGTAATATAATAAAGATAATGATAAGAAGTAAAAATTATAAAAGAGTGTCTGTTTATATATAAAACTTTTCATTCTTCAGTCTCCACAATTATTATATTTTTAATTATATTTTTATATCTCCTTATCTAACTATTTTACTTTTCAATCATTTCTACGTAATTACCTATAAACTAATATATTTATTTTAACATTATTTTTATTACTACTCATTATCAAAATCAAAACCAAACTAATTGAAAGAGTGGCTTTGGTTCATCCTGTTTAACCGTTTTGAAAAACAAATTAAACTGTGTATTAATAATTATATAATATATAATAGATTGATAAAATAAAAACTTAAAAAATTATATTTAAAAATAATAGATAATTATAATTAACAATTACACACTACTAGTTATCTATATTATCTTCTTTTATGTTTAAAATTTTATGTATTTAATTTTTCAACAATCAAACTAAAACGAAATGTTAAATTTGTAATATGGGACCTATCCAGGGAGACACGAGCCAAAAAATTCTGCTACGAAAATATTCTTTCATCTGCCTAAATTTATATTTAACTCAATGTTTGATAAAAACAGAAATGTAGATGAAGAAAATTGCACCTTAATCTACCCTATATTAAACTATATTTCACCTCTTTTCAAATCTTAAAGTCTCACCAACCCCCGTCCTTTTCTCACCCATCTTTTCTCTCCTTCTTCCTGCGGCCACCTTCCTCTCTCTTTTTCTCTCCCATCTTCTTCCTCCCCATTCCAGTGGCCGAATACAACTTGCGCATCATCCGCAGAAAATGGCTTCTTCTTCATTTTATTCCAGCGGCAGAAATTTCTCCTACCATCTACTTCCTCGAACGACTTCTATCAAGGCGGCAACTTTTTCTGCCATTTTTTATTATTCTCCGTTTAACTAGATCAACCGGCCGATCAAGATCGGTTTAAGTCATCCGGTTTAACCAATTTTCACCGGTTAGATTTTAGCAATCAGAACCAGGGTAGATCGGACCGACATGGTAGCTGGTTCCCGGTCTGACCGGCCGGTCCGATTCGGCTTTTTGTAACTTAGTTATTATTACCTTTATCATATTAAATTATTTTTTTATATAAAATATTTTTCATTTAAAAGTGTGTTTAGAAAGTGATAAAATTTTTAAATAAAGTGATAAAATTTTTAGAAAAAAATGATATGATATGATAGAGTTAATGATGAGGTATAAAAAAATAAGGTTAAAATAAATAGACTAGTTGTATGAGTAATTATATAAAAATAATTAGAAAATATAATAGTTATGTAGGAAAATGTGAAAAAATATTGTTAAAATAGGGTAGTTCTGAAAAGTGAAATATTTTAACTTGATATTTTTTCTCGTTTTATTATTTCCTAGACACCCTCTAAAGTTATAATAGATAAATGATTGAAGAATAGAATAATTGTTTAAAAAATGCAAATAAATGATTAAAAATATGGTAGTTATTGAAAGTGAAAAAATTTTAGTTCGACATTCTTTTTCATTACCAAACGCACTCTATAATCGTTAACTTTTGTTGGGAGTTGAGCGTAGAGTATCAGGGATAGAAACCAAGGAAATGTCGTAATACTATTTAATGACATATCATCTGGGGGTGTTAACAGATCAAATTGGATGAGTTGAAGTTTAATCTTAATCATAATCCATTTAAAATATTTCAACCCCAATAAGTTTATTAATATATTTAAAAAACCTCAATCGTAACTCATTTACAACGTATTTAATAAATAAGTTGATGAGTTATTAATGGATTGTATAGCAGACGACTTGAAAGCCAGGACTTTAGCGGACAATGATCTCGCAAAGAGAAATAAGAGTGTGTTCTCGATGTGGGAGAAATGAAAATAAGGCAGGAACAAGAAAATAGAATTAAAACAACAGTGAGAACATAAAATTTAGTTAGCACAGAAAAGACTTAGTGGAAGAAAATAATCACAGGATTTGCATTTGTATGTATAAAACTTTAAAGTGTTAAAAAAGTTGAGCTGAATATATAAGTAACTAAACGGGTTGACGAGTTATAAAATCTCAACCGTAATTCGTTTATTTAATTAAATAGTTGAATGCGTTGACATATCATAACTCATTTATTTAAAAATTTCAACCCAAATTTATTTATAAACGAGCTGGAGAATTGGTTGATGGGTTGATCATTACTATTAACACTCATATATTATCGTAAAAAAAAAAAAACCAAATATACGGACTATTATTCGGTGACGGACAGGTCTTGGTTGGATAAAAATAAAAAAACGGAGCCCAAAATAGATTCGGGTGATTTAATGCCCGGCCCGGCCCAGCCTTAGGTTCCTTAAAAGGATCCAAAGTGGGTAGTTGCGTTGGTTACACAGCTTTGTACCCTGACTCAACGGCTCGTTTGATTGTAAATCAAGACCACATGACTTCCCACTTGCAGCAAAAGATGTTGGACTCGGACCTAGAAATCGACGGCCCAATCTTACTGTTTCAGATGAAATTCAAGAATCCGTTTTTTTTTTTTCCCGTATGAAACTCAAGAATATATTCCCCATAATTCACATATAAATCGTTGGAATCGTCGAATCATGTTGTAGATTGTACATATTAATTATGGCCATGGCAAGTTTCGAGGCCCCAGATCCGAAAAGCTTTCTGTATATGTTTGTGCTGAGATCAAGAAAAGAGGGGCAAAAGGCATTATAATCAAAATTGAGGAAAAACCCTACTTTAACTCGGGGGTGTAAATTGGGGTGTAAATTTGGTTGAGTCAACTCACGTTGAAGTAAATACAACGCCAACTTACCATATAAAATCTTAATCTAACTTCACTTTTAACTTTATTTTTTACACATTAATCCAATCCTATTTTAACTTTATAGAAATTCAGTTCGGTTTGGGTTAATAAATATATAATATGTAAAAATATTTTGCTTAATTAAATCTATTTGAAAGTATAAATTTATGTGAAAAAATAAAATTACTTTTATAGGAATGCTTTCTAATTTATAACTCATACAGTGATATAATCGTTAAATAATCTTATTTCAAAGCAATAATGTCTTGTTAATTCTTACATATTATGTACTAATGTAAGACTGTTTATTAATAATTTAATATATAGCACACTAACATATGAAGCCGGGTCAGGTTGACAATCATCTAACCCAAATCAACTCACTTTTGAAATTGAGTCATGTAATGTATTTTTTTTTTCAAAATATTTAACCCAACTCAATTAAAAATCAGGCTAGAATAGTCACGTTCGGGTTAATAACAACCCTATTTATACCCTTACTTTTTACTAATTCATTTGCACTCAATTAGTTTTATTTTCTTTATCAAAAAAAAAAAAACTATTCTTATTTCGATAATAATCCTACTTTTTTTTTTCTACGTAGCTAGCTGTTTTTCTCGATTACGACGTTTGAAATTGGCAAATTGACCAGCATGTCCATTCTATTGTAGTCGGCTACATACATAGATATCCCCCGAGAGATGAGAACAGACAAATGCACTAACCGCCTTTAGTCTCTTAAGTCTGAACTAAGAAGGCGTATCCTGTTCGGAAACGGATCCTCTGTCTCTTGCCCTGATGTGGCCCGTTTCATTTTTAATGATAGACACAATTAAAATGCAATTCCAATAGAGAGAGAGAGAAATTTGTATAAATAACACTTTGCAGCTAGCTTCATCTAAGACTAGATTCATTCAATTAATATCTGCACTTAACATGGAAATATTTAAATTTTGATAGAAATACATATCAATAAATTTTTTGATGGGGAAGAATTTAAAATAAATTAAGATAATTTTTGTTGAATAAGTATTACTTAATAAAGAATTGCAATAAAGGATTGCCGGTTAATTTTCCTCGGGCAATCATAATGAAACCTGCAAGCATTAGATAATCACAGTGTATTTTACTTCATATATTTGTGGACGACAACAACGACAAAATTGTACGATCAATAAAGATTAAATTCTTTCATTCTAATTCGTATTTTAAATTCATGCAATGTGAAATAAAATTTAAATTTCATCCTACTTAATGTTTTATATCTATCCAGCTGGGGAAAAATGATAGACAGGGTAATGACGTGTCTTCGATCTAGGTGGTTTATCCATTGAATGATAATTGACACTCGAACAGGGCGTGGTGGGTGATGCGCGCAGAAACGGACTCTCGATGAGGTCCTTCTCATCATCAATGTGATTAATTTTGCTTCGACACGCGTATGAAGAAGATGGGCTGAGAGCATTTTTACTGGCAAGCCTTCTGGGGACGTCGGATAAGCTAGCCTTCTGCTGCATGCATTTCTCATCTTTGAACTTTCAACAGCCCACACAGATGATTATCAAGATAAGACCTTATCAACCTAGAAATTGAATACGGAAAATTAGTACTGGGTGCATGCCTGGCACGCCACGTGAATTTGACCAATCCATGTCATTGGACTAGCCACTTCGCTCTTATCCATGCAGACTTCCCATACAGTGAGGCCCACAAAAATATCGTTCTTCTCAATTTCTTCCGGGTTGTTTATCGGCGTGTCTGGAAATGAATAAGGGTGTGTTTGTTAATGGGTATAAAATGTTAACTTATTAATTTTTTTAATTTAAAATTTTTCACTTTTCACAGCTATTATATTTTTTAATTATTTTTTCATATTTTCCTGTATAAACTACCTTACTTTTTAATCACTTCTACACAATTACCTATAAACTATTTATTTTAACTTTATCTTCTTTATTCATTATTATTATACTATCATATCACATCATTTGACAACTTTTACTCTCCAAAACTTTTGGTGAAAAATATATATGATGTGATAGGGGATAATGATGAGGAATAAAGAAAATAAAGTTAAAATAGATAGATTAATTCTGTGGGTAGCTGTGTAAAAATGATTGAAAAGTAAGATAGTTATGCAGGAAAATGTGAAAAAATAATTAAAAAATATCATAGTTGTGGAAAGTGAAAAATTTTAAGTTGACATTTTATACTTATTGTCAAACACACTTTATGATTTTAACTGCTTCACAATAATCTATATTATCAAACTCCGTATTTGATTTCACACATTATTTATTACATTGTCTTGGTTGAGAAAACAAAAATTTTAAGTATATATAAATTTCGTTAAAATTATCACCTGGCATGTAACTTATACAGGTATTTGGTGGACCTAAACACTATAACAGAATTTATTATATGTTATCAGCTTTTTGCTACCAAATTTTAATTTAGCTACATTTGGTATCAAATATAAATTTTATTAATATATGTGGTCGAAATTTAATAGTTATATTAAATATTATTTTTAAGTGTATTTGTTAATCAAATGCAACAACTTAAAAGCAATTAAGTAGTTGTGAATAAATAATCAATTATAGCTAAAATACATCAAATACAACTACACATATGTTGTGGTGCAAGTAACGAAATGCTATGATAATTCATCCTCTAACCATAAAAATAGAAAGGGAAGATAATTGGGCAGCATACATGTTGGAAAAAGTAAAAGTAAAATTTTATTTTTTTAGAAATTGTTTTGACATCTACGTTGGAGAGTAATCTTACTTTCCCCCCTCGAACTTAGCTTTTTAAGAATCTTATTGCTAACTGAAGTTATTTTCTTTTGTAGATGCTTGTCATAGAAAAATTAATAACTGGTTATTGTTGAGACTGAATGATGAGTGGTTAGAAAACATTAGAAGGACGTGACAAGTGGGTTTGATCCCAGAGCAGTTGGAAAAGCTGAATACAATATTCCAATTATTCGAAAAGATATTTGAGGACGATGTGATCAAACGCTAGCATTGATTCCAAATCGAAGGAGATGGGTCGCCTGCATACACACGGACGCTACAGGGTAGTATTCCAGATCCAAAATTTCCAAAGGTCGCAGATAAGTATGGACGACTTTTTGGCTGGTGCCTAATTCCACGCGTGATCATGGACCACTCACTTTCCAGAACATGACCGTACCGAATTTGAATTTTGCATCATATTAGGGTTAGTACCTTTTTTTGCATCAACGAATTGGAACTGGGGAAGCCACTGGCCCGTTCGCTGTGGGGCCATTTCTAGTTTTTAAATGATGCCAAGCGCGCGGCGTGGATGTACGTCGAAGCGGATAACGTTTTCTGTTCTCCGCGGCCACCCGACACCGTACCTAAGCTCGTGGCACAGGAAATTTTTAAGCACCGTCGAGCTTCTCGTCGTTTGCTCGTCAGTGGGTCGATGTCTTTCGTATGGCGGTATCATTTTTCTACCGTGCGTTATTATTTTTTCGATTGGATATTATACGTACGGTGACATTTGATATTATAAATTTAGTTCTTTACAACTCTAATACTTGAAGAGATATCTCTTAAATATCCTCATATTCTAAGGGGCAAATATATAAATACTTTTATTACCAGTGTGACACATACTACATACCTGTACTCGATAGGTTTCAAATTGAGAACGTATGACACCGTTGCCTGCCTCGTTCCCAACCACTGAGGCAAATGCCCAGTGGCTATTTTTTTCATTTTTTGATGTTTAAGAAGATGACTGCATTGATCTAGAGGAATCAATATACAAATAATTTATAATTTTGTAGGATTTTCCCTCGTGTCTTGATATCAACATCCATATTTACAACTATGGTTGCCAACAAACGAGCCACTTGATTTCCCGTTCGCATCACGTGAAGGAATCTGGTTTTTCCCATGTTCTGGACAGTATTCCTTACTTCTTGTATAAAAGTGCTCATTGTTGACAACACTAATGTATCATCATTCAATAAGCTCACATTCACTAAGGAACCACATTCTAATTCCAAATGTTATAACTCTTAACTATTTCCCTCACTTCTATATTCAAAGCTTCCAAAAAACTTTTTTTTTTTCAGCATTTAGCTACCCGAAAAGGGCCTTTTGAGTCACGCAGAACTATCTCTGATCCCTAAGCATTTTCCCCCGTAGTGCCTTCTGCCGCCCACGTTAATCTTCACGGCCAATTGTGCTGGTCTCTCCGTCTTGGAATTAGGTTCCCTTGATAGAGTCTAGAATACTACTCCTTGTTTGGCCGTCTAAAGTTCTTACGGTAAGCTCTACTCCACTCCAACGCTCGGTCCATATCTTCAGCACAATCTTACTAGGAGCCTAGCTCCCTTACTTGACTACGGATCAACCAAACCCTCCAGCACAGAAGTATAAACATACTAATTAAATCCTCCCTCCCATAACAAGCCAACCATCGCATAATGCACTTGATCGCAGTTCTCGACATCCACATATATATGTTGCTCACAATCTGCTCTGTAAGAAGATTTGCTCTCTCACAATACTCAAACAAATGTTGTGCACCCATCTAACTTCTTGCACACATCACATATTGTGTTTACCCGGACTCCTTTCCTGATGAGGTTCAGTTTTGCTGGCAGCGCATCTTTAAATAGCCTTCATGAGAAAATTTTTGACTTTGCTTGGGATTTAAGTTTTCCAAATCTTCTTATACACTACCTTACTTTCATTTCTTCCCCTGTGACTTTTCATTGAAAATTTTTCAATCTAAATTTTGTTTACTTTCCATAATTATTATATTTTAAAAATTATTTATTTATATTTTACTATACAAATTATCCTATTTTTAAATTATTTATGCATAATTACCTATACAACTAATATATCTATTTTAACTTTATTCTCTTTATTTTTCTTATCATTGCCCCTATAATGTTATATTATTTTTTCTCATTTTAAAAACTTTTATTTCAAAAATTTTTCATCTAAAAATTTTATCACTTCTCAAACACACTCCTAGACTTGAAAAGTGCGGGAACAAAGGTGTAGATGCGTCGTGAGTAAAAAAATATTGCCTTGGTAAGTAAACTATCTAAAAGGTTTTTTGGATGATGCTTTTAAGTGATTAAAAATATAATACACACGTAATGCATATGCCAATACACCCAATTGGTACGAGTTCGAAGGGCCATATTGAATTTATTATTCGAGGTGGACAAATTAAGGTATTAATCATGAAAAATGATTTCTTTATTTTTTCTCGGTAACTGGACTCAGTTTTGGAAATTATAACCTTGACTAGTTGTGTTAATTAATTTTCATTTCGATAATGGGTCAGATGGATAGTTGTCATCAGTTTTGGCCAATCACATGAATTATTGCAAGTGGAATTTCTAACTCCTCGATCCCACTTTAAAGAAGAATGAATATGTTAGTCTGAGCTAAGCAAATGCGCCGGTTAGCTCACCTTACTTATTTAAAAATACTTTTTTTAGAACTTTTTTCTCAGTAAACTTGTTTAAAATACCTTTATATTTAAAAATATTTAAAATATATACATATATCCAAAAATGATAAAATTTAGTTTACATATTTAACACACTTAGATAAACATGTGTGTGGAGAAAAAAGTTAAAAAAAATATTTTTAAATAGTTTTTTAAATGGACTAAGTGAAATATTTGCTTAAGCCAAGCTAATAAGATTACTTTTCCATGTTAAAAGTAAAAAAATTCAAGGATGAATTTGGTTTCGTGGTTTCTTTAATCATCTACAAAAAATTAATTAACAAATATTTGGATCATTCTGAAGATGCTTAATTTATAAACTCATTCGAGTTTCAGCATTAAAAAAATTTATTTCCTGACAATGTTATTTTATCAATTTTTGCATAAATCGTCCAAATTTTAAATGAAGAATAATCCTGTTAGCCCGGACTAAGCGAATATCTCACTCGGCCCACATCAAAAAACATAGTTACTTATAATATTTTTTTATCTTTTTTTTTATATTATCTAAGTATATTTAACAAATAATTAAGTTATACCAGTTTTAGATACGTGTCTATAATTTTTTTGGAATTTTTAAAGATAGAAGTCTTTTAAATACATATATATACATAGATGTTTAAAAATCTCAAAAAAATATATACACATATCAAAAAATGGTAAAACTTAATTTATATATTAAATACACTTAGATAAACGAGCGTATAAAGAAAAAGATAAAAAAATATTGTAAATAAGTTTTTTAAGATAGACTAAGAAAAATATTTATTTAGCTCAGACTAACAAGATCACTTCCCATTTTAAATAACTTAAAGATGACTTTCAAGATAATAAAATGCATAAAATAGTAAGCGGTTTGAACTTTGAAGTAATCTTACCCTAATTTTAAGCAAACGTAGCCTTCAAAGATTTTTATTATGCTATTTCCTGATACGATGACAAAATTAAAAAATCAGACCCTGTGATCCGTTCAATTATGATTGTATCATCAATGTGCACCCTATGTACTCAATAGTATACCCTAACTATTAACTAGGGTGCAACATAATGCATCATAATATATCTCGTATTAAAATTGTAGAAAATATAAGCATAGATAATGTACCTGAATCCACTTAAGAGTTATCTAATCGCTAATTGTAAAACAGATAGATAATCCTATCAATCCTGGGCGAGGAGTTGATAGACCACCTACTAAGACATTGTCATTCATTTGTAAATCCCTAGTCAAGAGGGAAGTTTCGACGAAGCTCTCTTATCTAAAGAAAAGTTGTCTTGGGCCTCTTCCTTATTAATCGTGAAACTAATGACTTTTTTTTTTTTTTTTTTTGAAAAAATAATGTTGGGGCTGATCCATATGGCGGAATCAACTTCCAAATGTAATATTTTTTTCTGCCTTACTATACAAAGTGGATGGATGCTTATAATGTTCAATGAAGAGAGAGGAAGCCTTCCACTGAAAATTTCGATCATGAGTTTCTCGGGTTCACCGAGTTTAGATTAACGGCCCTTACGAGTAGCAAAACAAGGATTTGTTTTTACAATATATTCTTTTAAAGGCCTTGATCCTAGGCTGCTTGCGGGCGGAAAACCAGTAAATATATTTTTGTTATTATTTTTATTTTTTTATAATAGTAGGCTTTACCTAGAATTTAATTTTTCATCAATCGGAATTTGAAAATTTTTATTTTTAAAAATAAATAAAGTAGAAATGGATTCAAAAAACTATAACAAAAGACCAAATAAATGGTAAGAATTGTCACATTTTACATGATGAAAGTTTCAAGTAAAAACCATGCATGTATAAAAATTAGAAAAATATATTTACTGACCCCGTACAATATGGTGCAAATTAATTATGCAAGTGTCAGTTTGACTGGGAGGTGAATCACATGTGATTCACCATATCTACTTTAACTGGCCACGTTGAAAGCAAGGGTCCTTTCTTGGCCCGCTAAAATCAATGAATCCAAAGAAGAAATTAAAAGAGTTGCCTACGGTCATGAAAAGGTTAATGAATTTTACCAAGAAATGACAAAACGGGTGGATTTTTCAACCCTTATAAAAGGTTCCTTGGTTGCCCATGTTGATTTTTCTTCTTTAATTTCTCTAAACCAATTTGATCTTGATTCTAATTTCCCAAAAAAAAAAAAAAAAAGAATCTTGATTGACCTGATTTATTGGACTTGTTAGCACTGAGACCACCGGAAATTTAACTCCATCGAGAGGAATTTGGGCCAAATTGACGGGTTCGGCAAAGCCAATACTAGACTCATTTGTTTTAGGACGCTGATCTCCTGCACCCAGGCAAGCGTTGCCTGCTCCCGGACGCATACACTAATTTTTTTTAACTTTTTTTTAGAAAATTTTTCATAAAATTATTAGCCCAAGTGTATTTAACATGTATATAATTTTTTACCATTTTTGGAGATTTTTAGATATTTATTTTTAATTTTTGAAAATTAGTGGCATTTTCGTAATTTAAAATTACCTAAAATGCCACTAATTTTCAAAAATAAAAAAATGGTAAAAATTTATATACATGTTAAATACACCTATATTAACATTTCTAAAAAAAATTTAAAAAAAAAAAAAAGATGTGTGCACCTGGGAGGTGCAGGAGATCAGCGTCCTTTGTTTTCCGGGTTGATTTCTATTCGACTTGACATCTTGGATTTTTTTTAAAAAAATTATCTTGTATAAATATTTACGATAAATATAATTAAAATTTATTTTCAACACTAAACATTTAATAAATAATAGAAAGAAGATGAAAGAATTAAATGTGGTTTAGGTTTTAAGAATAGAAGAGAAGAGAACTTTATGTTTATAATTTTTTAAAATTAAATCCGGGATCGGTAGCGTTGCTCAACCCCGGACCGAGAAAAAATAAAATAAAATAAAATAAATCTAAGTCATCCAATTCCAAGGGAACAATGGCTGCCACCCAGTGAGCTATCAATAGAAATGGTCATCCGGAAAACGAATATTGTCAATTGTCAATCGCCACCAATCGTCTTCAACGTAATGCTACATGAGAAAAACCCCTTAGTTAAGGTTTGAACTTATAATTGAAAAAATTAATATTAACCAAGTGAAAACGATGGATGTGGGAAATAATAAGACTATAAAAATATAGAGTTACTTATAAAATAATGTCACTTTGAAAGTTTAACCATTAGTCTTTTCGAACTGGCATATTGGTGTTTTTTATTTTTATATTTTTTTTGAAAATGTGAGCCTAAGTATATTTAATTTTCATAACAAAAAATTCAATTTTCATTATACGTATATATTTTTAAATTAAAAAATAATAGTTTTTGAGATATTTATAGAAAATTGTGTATGTTCTTGAAAAAAAATGAAAAAAAATACACTTATGCACCAACCTAATAGAGTTCCCTTAGACTTGACTAACAAGATCATAATAAAAAAGGATATGTTAGTATGTTACGTCTTTCCATAATCCTATATATACTTCGCCTGTGCAATACATCCATTACACTTGTGGAACCCATTTGGCTCCACTTTTGAAGGGAGCTTATGGGCTTCTTGACTTCGAGTCAAGATTTTTTTTTTTTTTTTTTTTTTTTTTTTTTTTTTTTTTTTGGAGTTTCCGCGTCAAGATATTTTGAACGTGGTGTTTGGGATGACAGTACATTAGTTACTATCTTTTCTCTATTTTGACGGAAAATTCAGATTTAAAGCATGCAAGGCAGAGTATATGAAATCTTATGGTATGTTTGGCAACATTTTGTAGGAAAGGAAAAAGGGAAAATTTTTGAAATTGTGAAAGTAATGTGAAAAAATATGATAATTATGTGAGAAAATAATTAAAATATATAAGAGTTAACATTTAGCCTTGCAGAAGTTGATACTTGTACCCAAACACAAGACTAAAGGCCTCTAAAATCATTACAGTCTAAGACACCGTGCTATAATTTGACTGGCAGTATCATCTCAAGAACATGAAGGGATAATGGAAGGGATGGTCATTACTTACCACTGTCACTTGTGTGTTCCAAAGATCTATGGCGTGCAACTTTAAGGCCTTAAGCAACGGAACAAAGGAGCCCTCGATGGAATATATACATATTTTATTGCACGGGTAAACCAACCTAAATTAGTTTTTTTTTTTAAAAAAAAATAGAGATACCCAATTCGAATTTTAAATATTTTGATTTGTTTCCGCAATATTAATGGATCTTTGTGTGATTATGTGAAAGCCGGTGCATGTAGCTTTAGTGTACCCAGGTGCATTTCATCTATTTTTTAAATTTTTAAATTTTTTTTATATAATCATTAATCTATGTGTATCAATATTTATCATTTTTGGAGGCTTTTAGATATTTATTTTTGATTTTTTTAAATTACTACCACTGATTTTAAAAAATCAAAAACAAACATCTAAAAGTCTCTAAAAATTATAAATATTGATACACATATTAAATACACATAGATTAACAATTATATAAAAATTTTCAGAAAAAAAAGTTTTTGCACCCGGTACACCGAAGCTAAGTGTACTCGGGTGCAATGTATCTTGACTCCTAAAAAAAATTGCAATACTAGAAATGGGTGGAATATTCTCTATGGAGTATGGAAGCAATAGTCAAAATTGGCGCACCGTACTATATTTTCAAATGCATGCGGCAAACACTTGTTGAACATATGATTATTTCTTCATTTTAGTAATACAGGATAGTGTTCATTAAAAAAAAAAATTACAGGATAGTACTTCTCACCAGCCTCTCTTTCTAATTTTTATGGTTTTCCATGTGGTGGTTGCCCAAGTGAAGGGAGTCGTCGAATCTTCAATGTGATTTGATTCGTCCTCAGAGATTGGACATCCTAACTGCAAGCCATCTTCGGCTTTAAATTGGGATCTCTTTAATTAAGCTGGTCATGGTTTAAGATTTTTTTCCATCCAACAAAGTGTTTGATGATTGATAGATAATTGCACGTTGCACGGGAGTAGTGTAGCTTATGTGCAATTCACATGGAGATCAGATACTGGCAGAAGCAAAAAAAAAAAACAAGAGACAAGCACACTTGGTATGGCTTGTGGGACACATTCCCCCTCCCTAAAATCGTTCCTTCATATAATATCTAGGTAATAACCAAAAAAAAATAAAAATCAAACAAGCTGATATCGTTATTTCATTTTTTTTCACTAGTATTTTTATCAGCCTAGAAATGCTTTTAACCGAAATTTCCTTTCTTGGAAATATGTATTTAATTTATGGGTATGCTTCATCCCTCAAGATTGAGATGACCCATGCGCTTGGAGGGCCTGTTTTAAAGTGTTCAATAAACTCGAGTAGGATGGGAATGAAATCAGATTAAGACTATTTTTTGAGTCTTAAATATAATTTTTATTCTTCAATATAACATTTTATATTTTCAATACTGATTTAGTTATTCTCAATACATATTATTATATTTTTATATCATTTTTTTTCTGTCCTATTGAGTCCCCTTGAGTTTACTTTGTAGCAGTCTGGAAGTGTTCCAAAGGATCCTGCGGAGAAAACAACATGTGCTAATTAAGGATGCCATTTACCGTTCCTAGACAGTTTCATGATAAGTTTTCCAATTTATAATATAAATTTTTTATTATTATTATCGTACATCTTAAAACTTCTCAAATACAACAGAAGAAATTACTCTTAGAATATGAAACATATGAACAACCCACCAAAAAGGCAAACAAACCTGCATATGGTGCGTTTGGAAATGAATAAAACTTTTGATGAAAAGTTATACAAAGTAGAAGTTATCAAGATATGATAGGGGTAATGATGAGGAATAAATAGAATAAAATTGAAATAGATAGGTTAGTTGTGTTGATAGTTGCGTAGAAATGATTAAAAAGTAAGGCAATTGTATAGAAAAATGTGAATAAATGATTAAAAAATAGAGTAGTTATGGAGAGTGAAAAGTTTTAGATAGAAAAATTTTAACTCGACAACTTTTACTTATTACCAAACACATCCTAAAACCGCCCTTGCTTATTAAAAAAAAAAATTTTGGTATTCCAGCTAAACATCATTAAAATAAGTTAATATATAATTACACATAAGGATTATATATGTACAATTTTTTTATTGATTCTTATATTGCTTTCTGAATAAATTGATTCTTCTATTGTTGATAGAGTTGATTATAAAAAAGTGAGAATTTTGAAAGAAAATAATAATAATATTTAAATATACGCTTATAATTTTTAATAAATTAATATATGCGGGGTGGGTCGGACTGGGTCAAAATTTCTGACTCATCCTTATACTGGGTAAAAAATATATTGATTTTACTCGACCAAAAAAGAGTCGGGTCACGGGTCGACCCGCCTCAATTCCCACACCTACCTTGGACAATTCCCCACGTTCTTTTAAAGATGCAGATTGATCATGAGGAGTGCGGGGGAGGCTGCTCCACGCTTGAGCAGCCTAGCCTAGCTAGCGTGGCGTACTGGACGATCCACACGCACGCAGATCACATGAATTGGCAGACCCCCAAAATTCTATCAAATCATTGAATCATTGGCCTTCATACGAAAGCTGGAGAGGCTTGTTGATTGTTTTAGTTTACCAACAGATGGTTGGACAATTATTGGAGATCGTTGCCGAAGATTTATATTCTGGAAATCAACGAATCAGATAACATGGTTCTTGGACCAGCCTAACTTTAGAGCATGCTTAACCGACGGTGGACACAATCATTTATAAGGTAAGTTAAATTAATGCATTCGAATTAAAGATTCTCCGTGTATGAAGCGTCATATTCGGGCCGAGTACTGACAAACCATGTGAACCTCCTCCTAGGAGACGGAGAGCTACGCAAGGTTGCTTTGCACAGGAAGAAATAAGCTTGCAAAATTGCAAAGGAGTAAGAGAATGGGTTTCACTTTAGTTAAGTATGGTATTTTTGGCTGCTTTCCCTTCCAAGACAGGAAGGGTAATTCAATGTGAGTAATGCGGGCTACATGGAGGTTTTTCTCAGCTGCACGTTTCTTGATAGGTTTGGCTAACTATTGAAGCCAAACATGTAAAAAAGTCTACTACATTTGACATTAGAACAAAGGAACCCCATCTAATGCACTTGAGTGTAAAAATTTATTTTTTATTTTTTAAGTTTTTTAATGTTTTATAAAAATTTTAAATTACGTATGTTTAACAATCATAAAAACTCGTTAAGCTAAAACTTTTCGCTATCCATAACCATCTTATTTGTATTTTTTTTTTTACATTTTCTTACACAACTACCTTACTCTTTAATTATTTTTCCACAAATACCTATACAATTATCTTATCAATTTTTACTTCTCATCATTATATCTATTATTTTACATCACTTCTCCCATTTTAAAAAAAATTATATTAGAAAATTTTCTTTCAAATTTTTTATCAAATGCCAATTACAGTTATATTTTATCCATATATGAAGTTTTACCAACCCTGGAGACGTGAATATATAGTTTTAGAATTTCAAAATTTATTCATTTTCAATTCTTTATAAATGACATGCTCGTATTTAAACATCTAAAAAAATAAATACACATCTCCACCAAAAACTTGTTATGCTAATGAAATATACTTATGTTAATAATTTTAAAAAAAATTCAAAAAAATAAAAAGGATTTTACATTTGGTGCATTTACATTTGGGTGCATGGACAGATGAGTGCACTGGATTTGACCTAGAAGAAACATGGGAAAAAGAGTTAATTTTTGAGCTTTTTTGAGTCACAACAATCTGATTCATATATCATTCGACATCTTGAATAAACATACGGTCCTAGTTTGATGAGATATCACAAGTGATGTTTTCCATAGAGACCTGTTTCTAACAAACGATATTCTCTAACGAAGGGTTTAAAAGAGTGATAGAGGGTAAGAATACCTTCCTAAGGCAAGCAAGATTAAGATCTCTTTTATATTTCTGTGTTTCCTGGACAATAAATGTTGAAAATTCACCTTAAAAGCTTCCTTCGTGACATAGCAAGTCCAGAAAATATGTAAGTCGTCCTCATTCATTTGATTGCAAATGGGACGTAGAAAGTTGATGCTAATTCCTCGGCCGAACAGGTTCATTCTTGTGGGTAAGGAGTTTTATAAAGAGTCATGATACTATACAATATATTGTATATTAGCTTACAGTATAATATTCAAAATTTTATTTTATTTTTACTTTTTTTATTTTTCTTCATAAACATGTTTTCTTAAGTATATTTAATTCATATAGTAAGTTTTGCCATTTTATAATACTTTTGCATATTTATGTTTGATTTTTAAAAATCACATGTTTTAAGGGGTAAAAAATAAATATGTAAAAGTATTACAAAATGGAAAAACTTAGTATATGAATTAAATACACTCAGAAAACATATTTATGAAAAAATCAAAATAAAATAAAAATAAAATGAAAATTTTGAATATTGTATGATAAGCTAATATAGTAATATACAATATATTGTATAGTATAATGATTCTTTTATAAAAGTCTCTACTTGAACAGTTGAATTGTTTAGGAATATTTGATTTCCAAATTTCCTCGCATTGTTTTAGGACCTTGGACATTTAGGACAAATGGCTACGATCTTGATGGACAATTTTATAGGCACTCTAAAAGCTCCATCAGTCTGAAGGCCCCAATAGATGCAGTCCATCTCTGATTCTCTAGCAAATGACACCATCTTAATGATATCCCATCCTCATTCTCCGACTGCTATTTCGATTAACTGTTATATTACTATTTTAAGAGTGTGTTTGGAAAGTGATAAAATTTTTAAAAGAAAAATTTTTGGTAAATTTTTTTTTTAAATAAAAGAAAATGACATGATATATAAGGACAATAATAAGGAGTAAAAAAAAGTTAAAATAAACGGATTAATTGTATAAGTAATTGTATAGAGATGATTGAAAAGTAGAGTAGTTATATTAAAAGATGTGAAAAATAATTAACAAATATGATAGTTATGAAAAATGAAAAATTTTAGATAAAAAAGTCTTGCAAATAGACAAACAGCTCCTAAGTAGGGATTAAAGAAGTGGTCCACTGCTGTCTCGCAATAGATCTCTTTAAGGAGTCCTATTGGAGATAGGATCTGTTTAGCCTAACAGTTAAGAAAAAAATAAATATTTTGACCATTGCCAATACGCCATTTGCATCCAACTTTCAAAAGGGCCTAAGTGAAGAAAATACTATGATGGAAATACCTTACTGGCAAGACCTTGTGACCAAGTGAATTCATATTCATGGTTATTCTCCATACTTGTTTTGCTAAAGGGCTTTTGAAGTGAATATAAACCTCTCAAAATTCTTACTTATATATCACCCAAGCAAATTTCAAATTAAAATGATTGTAAATAATAAAATTAAACAAATGAAAACAAGAATTAGATAGATGAAATAGATTTTACAAAATGATGCAAATGATATACTTAAAGCAGTTTAATATTTTTTTACTACTTGAATAATCAAGTGGTTGATATGAGTAAGTTAAGGATGTGTATGAGATTCAAGGTTTAAAGTTAGACAAAGATACTTACTTTGTTGCCCTCTCTTCCATAGTTATCTTTTATCAATTACTTGTCTAAGATAAGTGACATAATTGAAAAAAAGGGTTTGAAATTTACTTAAACCCAATAAATTTTATGAAACATCATACTTTTATTATATTTATTTTTTTCAATGCTAGCAATTTAGACTTCGTAGTCTCAAGGCAAGGGAAGGCTATGGACCATGTTGGCTTGTATTGGAGAAGGGTGTGGGAATGGGTAATGTGATCCTGCGTGCATATTCGTCAATAGGTTAAATCAAACATGTAATTATTAGAATAATTGTTGGAGGTTGAAATAATGAATATGCGAGCATGGTAATTGATATGTTGTTCTATATCTCCATGAATTTAGGAACTTTTTCTTGCATTGTCTTATTTAGTGCATGTACCGAAATTAATAACATTTGAGATTATGCAGGATTATCAGATACCTATTCTCTTGTAACTTGAAGACAAGCTTCAACCATCTCACGAGGACTCAAGTGGAGTTATTTTCTATTGCATTGCAACAAAAACCCAAAGCATCACAATCGACACACATTCTATAGAGAGAGCTCCTCTTTTATAGGATGTCTATTACAAATCTATTTCATTCTAACCGACTGTTTACAACTAGTATAGTTAATCTATTAAAACAAACACATATACAAGTCCATTAGCCGTTCCCAATGCACTGGTTGCCCCTGATACAAGATCCATATCAATAGGTAATTAATGAGAATGGAATATATTTTGGAAAAAAAGAGTAATATGGTAGTACAGGATTAAACTAGGGGTGAGAATCGAAGTGGGTCCACTTGTGGCTTGCCTCAACCCTGCTTTGCATTTTTATACTGGTGCAGGACAGGAGTATATACTCATTGGGTTAGGTCGGGAATTTAAGATTTTTTTTAGAATTGCAGGTTAGGGCAGACCGATCGGACTCCGAACTTTCTTATACCATTTTGACCCACTTACCCACCCGACCTGCTTAACCCATCGACCTACCTAACTTGGTTTTTTGAATTATAAATAAAATTTTGAATAAGATATGTTTCATTCACTTGTTCTAATATTGATATTTTATTTAAATAATAATGTTTTGCTTTGATTAATTATTAATAAGTCAAAGCATAAAATATTTAAATTTAGTATTTATATGTTTTTTTACTTAATAATTTATAAATTTTCAAAATCATCCTATTTGATCTATATTTTTGCCCGACCTATTTTTTCGATACTAATTTGAAGTTTGTCCTGAGACTTAGGGTGTGTTTGTTTAGGGTAAAAAAGTGTTAACTAAAACTTTTCAATCTAAAACTTTTCACTCTCCATAATTATTCTATTTTTTAATTATTTTTTTACATTTTTCTATACAAACTACCCTACTTTTCAATCATTTCTACACAACTACCCATACAACTAACCTATCTATTTTAACTTTATTCTCTTTACTCTTCATCATTATTCCTAT
This sequence comes from Annona cherimola, assembly GCA_030490835.1. Taxonomy (NCBI): domain Eukaryota; kingdom Viridiplantae; phylum Streptophyta; class Magnoliopsida; order Magnoliales; family Annonaceae; genus Annona; species Annona cherimola. The sequence continues at coordinate 8,187,378 of CM059977.1, read as the reverse complement.
TATATCACATCCCTTTCTATTGATTTGACAACTTTTACTCCAAAAACTTTTCATCAAAAGTTTTACCTCTTAGGGTGTGTTTGAGAAGTTGTAAAACTTTTGATGAAAAGTTTTGTATGTAAAAGTTATCAAATCAGTAGAAAATAATGTAATATTGTAAGGGTAATGATGAGGAATAAAGAGAATAAATTTAAAATAAATAAGTTAGTTGTATTGGTAGTTGTGTAGAAATGATTAATAAGTAGAGTTGTTGTATAGAAATATGTGTAAAAAATAATTAAAAAAAAAGTAGTTATGGAGAATGAAAAGTTTTAGATTGAAAAGTTTTAACTTACAACTTTTTCAAATTGCCAAACACACCATTCGTAAAAAAAGTTAATGTTAAATCGACTTTATCCCAATCTAATATAAAAATAAAAATTAAATATATTTTTTAAAATATAGAGTTAGGATTAAACCTACCTTGACCCGTCTTAACCCGCCTCCGTCTCCTGCCCTTAATTTGCAATGCAAATAGCTCGCGTCACTTGATTGGGCACTCCATCAGGAGTATCTGATTCCCCGCGGATAAGAATTAAGACGCGTACATAGTACCGTACAGACGATCTTTTAAAGTACTAGATAAGGGGCCCCGAATCTTCAACGCATTCTGCGAAGCCCTCACTGCCACATTGTCAGGTAAAACGGTCCGTTTCCCTATGCCAATGAATTCTTTTTTACACGTGGACGGCTAAGAAAGCTTCTGCATTCACATTGACTTAACAAATGCCCGCAGAATTCGGAGCCTGATCGCCTGCTCCGGGAGCGGGCAGCGTTCCCTGCTCCCGGAAGCTTATACTTATTTTTTTAAATTTTTTTTTAAAAATTTTTTTTATAAAATTATTAATTTAGATTTATTTAATATGTGTATAATTTTTACTATTTTTGTAGTATTTTAAATATTTATTTTTAATTTTTGAAAATCAGTGGCATTTTAAGTAATTTTAAATTACTACTAAAATGCCACTGATTTTTAAAAATAAAAAATAAATATCTAAAATACTTCAAAAATATTAAAAATTTATACACATGTTAAATAAACCTGGATTAACAGTTTTATATATATATAAAAAATAGATATAAGCTCCCGGGAGCAGGAAACGCTGAAGCAGACGATCAGACTCCCCAGAATTCTTAGGAAAGGAAACGATTTCGTTCTAGATTTAAATATTATTTTCGTCGAGGTTTTAAAGTCTAAACTATTCAAAAATATCTGTTTTTATCAAAATAACAATAAAATAAAAAATTGTTAAGTTTAGAGTTTTCAAAAAGTAAATAATTATCTTCTATAATATCATAACTCATAAGTGATTAGAGATTGACAACTGAAAATGCGACCAAGCTTACTATCGTAACATTTAAAAATCATTCAAAAGATAAATATAAGTAGAATTAAAATGGGTTATGCCAGTGCCTGCACTGCCTAGAACTAGATGAAGCCGCACCAATAAAACAACACCTCACGGATAAATCGAAGCCGTCCAAAAAGTCTAAGATAAAACGGACGGTTCAGATTGAGTGTGGTAGGACGATGCAAAAAGTTAAGCTGGATTGACTTCCGGGGCAACTGCTGACTCAGCACCGCGTCCCGATAAATGGATAAACGCTCCGGATAATTTGGGAGGAAAAAAAAATGAAGATCTATCCCGGTCGGTACGTGTATGGCATAGGAACCGTTGATGTTGCGGTCCTAGCATGAGAGAACTACGTGTACGACTGTCACCTATGCTTCTGGCCGTGGTGCCTCGACGCAGCCGAAGCCGGGGGAATTGCCAGGCGCCTTATCCCGAATTCCTCTATAAATTGCACGTGTCTTAGGCCCCTCTCAACGCATGCCGCCTCCCCTCCTTCGCAGTCTTTCGGCATTTACTACTCTTGATTTCGTCCCTCCCTTTTTTCGCCACTCATTCGTTCCGTTCCTCCTCCTCCTCCTCCTCCTCCTCCTCCTCTTCCTCTTCTTCTTCTTCTTCTTCCCACTATTTCCGCTGTCTGTACTTATCTCTGTTTTGCATTTCTGGTCCAATCATGTGTGGGATATTAGCCGTTCTGGGCTGCTCTGACGACTCCCAAGCGAAGCGTGTTCGAGTGCTTGAATTGTCGCGCAGGCAATGAATCTCTGCCCTTCATTTGTCCACTTCTGATTTCTTTTCAAACCCGATGACTAAATAAAATGAAGATGTTCTTAACAATCATACTGTACTGGTCTGAATCCATCAGCCTTGAAATGAAGATAGCATGGTATGGTCTCTATAAAGTTTCTTCGTTGGTTAGTGGCTCGAAGGGTCTCTGTAAGCCTTTTAAATTTGTCAGTTATTTTAGGACAGAGCAGACCTATCCCATTTTAACATCTTTAGTACTTTAAGATGGAAGCAGTCGAGTTGTTCGTTGTTATTATTAATTCTTTTTGAGATATATCATTTTTTTTAAAGTTTATTTCTGCATGATCATCGTGTCCGTGTGGAATTCATTTTACCATGTTTTTCAATCTGTAGATGCATATTTTGAAGTCCCGAATATTAGGGATCGCAACAAGAATAATCACCATCTCTAGAATGATTATGGCATCCTGCGGAAACCCAACTTTTGCAAGGCCACGTATCTTTTGTCCTTATGTACTTTGATTAGGAATTTGTATTCTATCATCTGAACCGTCCAAAATTCCTTTTGTCTAATTTAAATAGTAAAAAAAATTCTTAGTAAAAGAATTTATATCTTAAAGAGTTCTATTAAAAAATGAAAAATAATTTGCAGTTCATATTGGGCGCACATTTCTCCATTTACATTTGTTTCGTCCTTTTTAGAAGCTTTAAACGTACGTATGGTTTGGATGTTTGGATTAGAATATTTTTGTAATTCTTGTTATTACTAGTTTTAGCAACAAGATGTCATTTTTTGTACGTTTTCCTTTGCTTTGCCTTTTTTTCCTGACGTCATTTTATTTTTTGCTTTCGCCGACCTTACACGTGTCAAAGAATTACGAGGAATATTGCCTGCCTGCCTGCCTGCGCATTAAGAGGCTATTTTGGGGGGGCTTTTATAGCGGAAAACAAACCGCTCGAAAATGGCAGGAAGGCCGCACCCCACGACGACAGGGGGTGCAACTTGGGCCGGGCTCAATCCGAACCCGGCCCGCAAAATCCCCTTTGTTAAAACTGTCCAAGGGTGAACCCAAGCTTGACTTTTTGGGTTCAACTCGAGCCCGAATTGAAAAGAATTTGGTCTCGAGTTAAGCTGATTCCGAACTCAAATTATATATAACACATATATTTTATATTATTTTATACTCTGTATAAATTCAGTTTCCTTCCCCTCGTATATATTATATTTATTTTATACCATATATAAGCATTATTCTTCCTTAAGTTCAATTGTATAATATAATATTTTTTATATTTTCTTTTAGAAAAAAAAGTTTGGTTCAGTGGTAGAACTTGAGATGTTTTATTTGGTGTTGTAACTTTAACTAATTATGCAAGATGCTATCATTTGATCGTTTCAATATGATATTGAAATAAATTTGTTGTAATTTTATTTGACTTAATATTATGATTGTTGAATATTTTTTTATTATGATTGACATTATAATATTTTTTTATAATTAGATATTAATGTTTATGTATATGGTTATGATATTAATATTAAATTGCATAATATAAAAATAATGTATCTTTTCAATTTCCAAAATAGGCTACTAGTTTACTCTTTTTTTTAAGAAATGACTACTGGTCTACTTTTTTTTTCGACAAGTACTAATTTACTTAATATAAAGAAAATATTTAAATGAGATTTTTTTTTTTTTACATTGTCAAGCACTTCTGAATTTTTGCTTGACAATAGAAAATTATCATTTTTGATTTTTTAATGATAGATTTAAAGTCGAATAAGCATAAGATAGATAACAAATATATAGAATCATTTCAATCTGAATTCTTATCCGAAACTCAACTCGAGCTCGAATTTCAAAAATAATAAGGTTATTATTTTAATAAGGTTAGGGTTAAGGTTGAGGCAAACTCGAGTTTTATGAGCCCGAGTTACATTCCTAACGACGAGGGGACCTCCACGATGCTTGCTTCTTGTATGATTACTGGATTGGCATATCCTAGACGGTCACCTGTGTAGTGTGTACATGAGGCTAAAAAAATATTCATTTTATTTTTTTAAATAAATTTATGAGTAAAATTATAAGATTGGCAAGCATAATAAAATTGCTTATTCTATTGATTTTTAAAATAACGCAAAAAAATACCATTGTTAAATTTTACATAAGAAAGAGCTAGGATGATTAAGTTAATAAAAGTGGTTGACTTAGACATGTGGACCTATAAAAAGGGAACATTAGTTCCTAATACTTTTCTTTGTATTTATTTTAAATTGGCAGATTGAAGCACCGTGGACCTGATTGGAGTGGGATTCATCAATGTGGGGATTGCTTTTTGGCCCACCAACGGCTGGCAATAATCGATCCATCGTCTGGAGATCAACCCCTTTTCAACGAAGACAAATCGATTGTAGTCACGGTAAATGATGAACAAAATGAAGTAAATTTTGGGTCATTTCCAGCTATTCCTATTTATTTTATCTAAAATTTCAAATATAAATCATACGATAATTTGAAAGTACACTTGCTTACTATAATTGCAAATATATCTACATAGTTTTAAAAAATTATCAATAATTTTTACATAGTTTGACAATGATTGTAAATATATCTACGTTGTTATGGCATTGTTGCTCCATCGTCATGCCGTGGGTATATTTGCAAAGATATATAAACAACGTTGATATGTTTGCAAATTCAAAAATTAAGTAGGTTTGTGATATGTGTACATAGTTTGTATAACTTTGCAAATATACTTATGCTATGGTAGTGTAGTAACAACGCATTAACAACATCACAATTATGTGGTTATATTTGGAATTATAGTCAAATTATTAAGAGTTATTTGTAATTTCTAAAGTTATGTGTGTATGTTTACAATTATGACCAATTAAATGGGTATATTTTTAGATCACTCTAAATCATACGTTTTGCATTGAGAAAAATGATAAAATATATGATCGTGTAAGAAACTAGTAAGAATCTGTTATATTTGAAATTTCAGATAAAAAAACCTAATCACAAACGGAATATTTTGGTATCGGAATTTTTTTTAGAGAACTTTCAAAAAGATTAGAATAATAGAAAGAATTATTGGGTGTTGAATTAGGTGAACGGAGAGATTTACAATCATGAAGAGCTGAGGAAACGCCTGCCGAATCACAAGTTCGAAACAGGCAGCGATTGTGACGTTATTGCTCATCTGGTAATCATATTTTTCTAAATATACCATTTTTTTTTTTTGTTGAGTTCGTTTTAAATGTCTTTTTTTTTAAAAAAAAGAAGAAGAAGAAATTTGTATCATTTGCTTAATTCTGATGTAGTATGAGGAATATGGGGAGGATTTTGTGGACATGTTGGATGGGATGTTCTCCTTTGTGCTTCTGGATACTCGGGACAACAGCTTCATTGCTGCTCGGGATGCCATTGGAATCACTTCCCTGTACATTGGCTGGGGACTTGACGGTAAGTCGTCCACATTTACAAGAATCATGTTTTTAGCATTAATTACCGAGTGAAGTAAACAAGGCTGCTGTTCTCTGTAGGCTCTGTTTGGATATCTTCCGAGATGAAAGGATTGAATGATGATTGCGAGCATTTTGAAATCTTTCCTCCCGGCCATCTCTACTCTAGCAAACTAAGTAGGAATTCTCAAAAACCTGCCTGCCTGCTTCTTGGGTATTCGAACTAGTTGGTCGACTGTTTCTGATGGAATGTTTTGCTGTTTTTCTTGGTAATTGCCGCTGCAGGCGGATTCCGAAGATGGTACAACCCACCTTGGTACTCAGAGGCCATTCCTTCCACTCCATATGATCCTCTGGTTTTGAGGAAGGCATTTGAAGATGTAAGCTCTAGTCTACTTCATTGTACTTACTCCGGTTGCCTGTTGGTAGTCTAATAATCTATAAACATGTGTAAAATTTGCCTGATTGCTGCTCTTGAATTTACCTCTGTTTACAACAGGCTGTGATCAAGAGGCTCATGACGGATGTCCCCTTCGGAGTGCTGCTGTCGGGTGGGCTTGATTCGTCGTTGGTTGCTGCTGTGACTGCACGGCACCTGGTAGGCACCAAAGCTGCCAAGCAATGGGGAGCACAGCTCCATTCCTTCTGTGTTGGCCTTGAGGTAGATGCAAGGACTACTTGTGTTCATCATACGATTTTCTTAATTTTAAAGGGAATGACCTTAACTCCAAGGTCTGTTCATCTTTTGGTCAGGGATCACCTGATTTGAAGGCTGCCAAGGAGGTTGCAGACTATCTTGGGACTGTTCACCACGAGTTCCATTTCACTGTTCAGGTAATGTAATCTGTAATGTGTCGCAGTAATCCTGTTCCTACCGTTGCTAAACTAGTTTGGATCGAATGTTTGTGGTAGTTAAATAATTGTGGGGATTTTTGGCAGGATGGTATTGATGCAATTGAAGATGTTATCTACCATATCGAAACATATGATGTTACCACCATCAGGGCAAGCACACCCATGTTTCTCATATCCCGTAAGATTAAATCCTTGGGTGTGAAGATGGTTCTCTCTGGTGAAGGATCTGATGAGGTATTTGGGGGATACCTGTATTTCCACAAGGCACCCAACAAGGAAGAGTTCCACCGTGAGACATGTCGCAAGGTATGCATACATTCAACGAGTATTTAGTTAGTCCAGAAATCTTCCTTCTCATTTCTGCAGTCATCTAATTACATGATCCTTGCCCTGTAGATAAAGGCCCTCCATCAGTATGATTGCTTGAGAGCTAACAAAGCAACCTCGGCATGGGGTCTGGAAGCTCGGGTGCCATTCCTCGACAAAGAGTTTGTAAGGGTCGCCATGGATATTGATCCTGAATGGAAGATGGTATGCAGACCAGAGCTCAACCTGAATCATATATGTTGCTGGAAAATTTCTCCATGCTTTTGGTTTACATACTGTCATTTGTATTCCAGATAAAGCCAGATCTTGGAAGGATCGAGAAGTGGGTGCTGAGGAAGGCCTTCGATGATGAGGAAAACCCGTATCTTCCTAAGGTATAATAGTTAATTTTCTTTGTAGGATTAGAAAGTGAAAGTAGCAACCAACTGAAAGTTCTACCTTTCTTGTTTGCAGCACATTCTGTACAGGCAGAAAGAACAGTTCAGTGATGGTGTTGGATACAGTTGGATTGATGGGCTCAAGGCCCATGCTGCTGAACATGTACTCTTTCTCTCGTCTCCATCCACTGTATCAACCATGTTCCCGCTATGTTTTTAATATTCTTTTCCCCTCATTTCAGGTTACGGATAAAATGATGCTTAATGCAAAGCACATATACCCGCATAACACCCCCACCAGCAAGGAAGCATATTACTACAGAATGATCTTCGAGAGGTTCTTCCCTCAGGTGATTTGCTATTGTTTAGCATAACATTTTATGTTCATCTTCATGACAAAAACATTTTTCTAAAAAAAAAGCAAGCACTAACATCTACCCCCATTCAATTGTGTAGAACCCTGCAAGGTTGACGGTCCCTGGTGGTGCAAGCGTAGCTTGCAGCACAGCCAAAGCTCTAGAGTGGGATGCGGAGTGGTCGAACAACCCAGACCCATCAGGAAGGGCTGCCTTGGGTGTTCACGTCTCGGCTTATGATCCTGCATCACCTACTGCTGTTGCTGTTGGTAAAGTCCCGAGCATGATGCACAACAAGAAGCCAAGAATGGTCGTGCCTACTCCTAGCGTCACGATAATGAGCTAATTGTTTTCTGCTGTGTTTTCTGTGATGCCATCGTTAGTAAAGTTTATCTAGGCAGCTGTTTGGTTAAGTGCTCTTCCACAATCTTAAGCGTCTGGCTGTTGTGCTGGAAGAGATTTTTTTTTGTATTGTTATGGAAATATTAGGTGAATATGAATGGTAATAGCCCTGTTCATACTTGAAATGTGTGTTTTAAGTCAATTAAGCAAAGACGACTATCATTCGATTCGCTTCATCCTTACAAATATGCCAAGAACAGACGGTTCCATGTATCAGGCACACCAGGCAAACACCAATGTATGCAATCAGCATAGCGTTGGGGATCTGCTTTTTGCTCATCAGTCAATACCTTCCCCTGCGACTCGGTATATACAGACACATGCCCATCAATTCGATGCTCAGTCATTTGAGTTATGTTGAGGAAAGTCACTGGCACTTTCATTCTGGCAATAGCGCTCGCAACGTCCTTCATCTTTCGTCGATCCGAGCTTCCCCAGAAACCCTTCTCCATGACCGGCTTCGTTTCGTTGTAGCATCGAATTCCATTCTCATTGTGCCAATCCGCACTTCTGCAACAATAGCGAGAACTTCTATCAATCTTATCATCATGATTGTGACTGCTGTTGTTTTTTGTTTGTAAGATTCAATGAAGAAGTGAAGAAGAATGAGCAGAAGAAGAAGACCTTATGTGTGTCGAAGAAACTGAAGTGAAGAAGACCCGAGTCTTGTCGGGATTCACTGTCGAATCAACCCAATTAGCCCATGTTTGCAGGGCGATTCGATAAGCAGTCTCTGTATCCAGCTCCAGAACCCCATCCTCTCCATTAGGAAATGATCCCAGCCTGTCCACAATCAGAAAACCAATTACAAAAGATGCACATCATGGCCAATACCATTTATTTGGATTGTAATCCTTCTGAATCTTGGTGACAATGAATGTTATGGAAGACTGGCTGGACTCTCGATTCATCTTTCCTTGAATTCAATCAACACCTTTCTAGCTTCTTGTCAGTACTTACAATATCTTGATGGTCGGGCTGCTCATCCACCAAACATATGAGTTGAACACGAGGATATCCGCGCCTTCCCAATTCTTCGCATGATCGAAGATTGAATCTAGTCTTACAATCCTCTTTTCTGTGTCTGCTATGATATTCTCGTCTGTATTCGATTTGATAAGGTAAGGTGCCCAGTAGAATTCAATTGAAGCATTATATTCCTGTTAACAAAAAGAAAATCAATCGTAAGCCTTCGGTAGTCTCTGTCTTGCAACATACGAATTAGTGTTCTTCTTTTTACCTTTGCTGTGAATACTGACAGAAATTTTCCGAGTTTCATGGAGCTTTGGCCCTCAGGTATATGAGAGCTAACCATGCAAACAAATGATTCAAATTGCCCTCTTTGCAGAGAGTCTCCGACAAACATTAGCCTCTTTCCTCTCAGCTTCTTTAGCACAAGGGCTGCATCGAACCTGAGTGGAGAAATCAATGAATACATGCAAACAAACTCAAGAGAGGTAAGAAAGATGGCAAAGGTGTTCGACCTGGGCAAACTGCATTCCTCTGGCTGCCACTCCCAGCGAAGGTAGTCATCATCAGGCCTTCCATTGATGCTGCATTGGAGTTGAAGATCAATATATGGGCAAGTGCGATCCGAGTACGGTGGCCTGATTGAAGCGTTAAACACCCACTTCCCATTCGTGATGTCGCAAGTGTTCGGATCAAAATCTCGCCTCTTGGAGTCCAGAAAATCATCTTCTTTGGTGGCATTTCCATTGTTTTCTTGAAGATAATAACAAGCAAAGAAAGCTAATTAGACTAGCAGGAGAAGCGCCAAAATTAGAACTTGCCAAGGTTGATTGGAATAAGAAAGATGTGCATATGCATGTACCTGCAGTCACTTCAATAGAAGTTATTACATGTGCTGTTTTATTGAAAGGTTTGGGATCCAAATCTGCCCCCTCAGAGTCCGGAAAATCAACTTCTTCAGTGGATTTTCCATCGGTTTCTTGAATATGATAACAAGGAAACAAGCTTATTAGACTAGCAGAAGAAGTAACAAATTAAATTTTGACAAGGTTGATTAGAATGAGAAAAATATAATAGAAGTACCTTTCGCCACCTCAATAGAAGTTGTTACTGCATGTGTTGCTCTGTAGAAAGGTTTGGGGTCCAAATCTGCCCTCTCAGAGTCCAGAAAATCAACTTCTTCAGTGGATTCTCCATTATTTTCTTGAACACAATAACAAGGAAGCAAGCTTATCAGACTAGCAGAAGAACTAAAAAAGTTCAAATTTGCTAAGGTTGATTAGAATGAGAAAGACATAATAGAAGTACCTGCCACCACCTCAATAGAAGTCGTTACTACATGTGCTGCTTTGTAGAAAGGCGTGCGTTTGAGCAGAGAGGAGAGTGCATGAACGTCCTCCCTGTATGAGAGCAGAGCCAAGGCAAATGCACAAGCAATGATGGTAATGATAGAGAGTGGGAGCTTCACTCTTGAAGGCTTCATAGAGAGAGAGAGAGAGAGAGAGAGAGATGCAGAAATTAACGAGTTGACGAGACAGACGTTATAGAAGTTTTTGTGGGGGCTATGAACGCTATCGATTAGAAGTGAAGTGTAAGGCATGTCCTAGGGATTGCATGGCGCACTCCGCTTTCTTTATAGCGTTTTAAGGTGCTGCAGGTGGAAGGCCAACATCTTAATGCTCAAAAATTAAAAAAACTAAAAAAAGAGATGATGGCTCAACTTTCCTATTGCTTTCACACAGCCCAATTTCACACATTTGATTTGATTCCCTGGTTGGCAAGGCAAACTTTCAGGAGGTTGTTCTCTCTCCTTACTGAATACACCTCTTTGGAAAGCTACTTGCAAATTCCAGCTAACTGATTGATTTTGCAAGTGGCTCCAAATATAATGTGTCTTAATCCAGAAATTAAGATCGTCTAATTGAGACATATCCCTGCAAAACTTATCTGATAAGCCTTCAATACGAGTATTTGCGATAATATATGGTTCTAAAAACAAAAAGTCATTCTAGGACTCAAATTTTATTAATAAAATGGGTGTGCCTTGTGTAATGTGGTAATAAAAGAAAAAGCAATGCACTCATTGTAATGAATGAATTTCCTCCGTAAAGAAAGAAAATTCAGAAATTTAATTCCCCATATATACGTTGTGGGCCGGGCCTGCATGCAGTGGAATTTGGCTGTATGTTAGCATGTTACTCTCATGCACAGCAACAGGGGCATATATTCAGGTGGTAGTGAATGGAATACGACTGATCCTTCTTCGTACTTAGCTTCTCTTTTGTCTTTTGCTCTTATAGCCTTGATTACCTTGAAATGGATACCTATGGCTGGGGCTGTTTTTTGTCCCCTTGCTTAGGAAAATCTCTCTCTAAAATTCTTCGGGCGCATCCCACTTGTCATTTTGTGCATACGTTATCTAAACAAGCGAATTCAGGTTGGGGATTTGCATATTATTCCTTTAGTTTGCTTAATAATTAGCGAATATATTCTTACTTTTTAACATTGTTATTTGCAGCAGATTTTTAACAATTTGAAGAGTTTTATTCGTAACTAATATAGTTCGGGCAAATTTTCAAACTACATCGCATAATTTTTAGAAATTGTACCTGCAATATAAGCGTTTCATTTTCCATTAGGGTTTTATTAAATTTTTTGAAAAAAGACGATAATGTCCCGATAAATAAATAAAACTACTATTTGAAAATTTGATGTGAAGAATATTTTTAAAAACTAAAAATAAAATTTTAATATTTAATATTCCAACATTATAATAGACAATATCTTAAAATACAAAAAAATATTTTTTAAAAAATATCTCTGAATCGTGTTCCTAAGTAATAGTTTTATTTGTTCATAAGAGCATTTTCATCATTTCTTCAAAAATTTTAACGAAATCGTAATTGAAGTAATATGCCCATATTTTTTTAATGAAGTTATACACACAATTTTAAGCAAATTATGTTGGTATGTTTGTAATTTTTTAAAAATATGCAATATACTTACAATTTTGCTCAAAATATGTTAGTACTGATGCAAAAAAGCTTGATTATATACACCATGATGTATTTTAGCCTAAAATACAACATTTATTTATTTTTATAATCAGTGTATTTTTTATTTTTCTTCATAAATATGTTTTCCTTAGTGTATTCAATCTATATACAAAGTTTTGTTATTTTACAATACTTTTATTTTTTTATTTTTTATTTTTTAAGTCAAGTTTTTTAAGGGGTGAAAAATGACTTTTTTTATGAAAGAAAAATCACTTAAATGCACTTAAAATTGGTGATTTTTTAAAAATAAAAATAAATATGTAAAAGTATTGTAAAATGACAAAACTTGATATATAGATTAAATACCATTAGGAAAATATATTTATGACTAAAAAATAAATACAATAAAAATAAGGTAAAATAAATTAATATTGTATTTTAGCTTAAAATACATCATGATGTATATAATCATGCTTTGATGGGAAAACCACCATTGAGAATTATAAAGTATAAGTACTCTCACTTAGCAGTTTCCCTAATTACACCGTTTGCATCTGACTTACTTTTTTTTTTTTTTTTAATGTAGTCGCAAGGTTCACCAACCCTGGATATTTTTCCACTGTTATACGGTCGAGTCCTTGCGGCCAAGTAAGCCCAGGCAAGTACTACTGCGCAGGTCGCCGTTTGCATCTAACTCTAAAAGAACAAAATTTCTCCAGCCATTACCCACTAAGAATAAAGAATATAAGTAAAACTGCATGCATGCAGATATGGGTTTTAATATACATGATATGTACGACTGCATGTATTTTTCTGTTTTTTTTTTTTTTTTAAAAGGATATTAACGCCATGGATAGTTTTGCTAGTGGCAAAATTTATGAAATTTTCAATTGTCCAGAAAGAACCCAAAGGTTTGAGGGACTAATAAGAAAATCCCTCGAATTCCAGTTCGACAAATTTGTGAGACTAATATGCAAATTCCTCCGATTCATGCAACAGTTGCGTTGCTTCTCAAACGATTCCAAATTAAGATTGTATAGATTCTTTACCAGACTATTTTTCCTAACTAATCCAACGGTGATAGTTGACGGCTTTATTTGGGTTGTCCTTCCATCAGCATCACTTAATCATCATACACCTTTCCTTTTGTTTTCAGCTGAACGATTATGGAAAATGACGATCTTCAAGCCTGCATTGAAGCTGTGGTTTTACCGATGAAATAACGATCAACGTACGCATCAGGTCTTTGGAGGGTTATATTTGGAATCAGAAAGTCGTTAGGAAGTAAGAAATTGAAAAATCTGATTTTTTACGAAGATAAGTTTATCGCAAAAAGTTACAATTAATTGCTTAAAAATTCATTTCGTACTGAAACACTGGTTTCTTGCATGTATGCATGCAATAGCAACCAAATTGGAAAATTTTTGCAGCAAGAAGAAGCAAATGGGCCTTGGCAGGCAAAAATTTTGAGTAATGATTGAATATTTAAGTACGTATGGAAACTTTCATATTACTCTTGATTTTGGAATTTTGGAATATATTTTTAAAATTTAAATTAATAATCATGTTTAATACATCTTGTTTTATCATAACAAAAAAATATTTTTTATTGAAAACTTATATTTTAGAAAAATAATATCTTTTGAGAGTAAATATATAATTATTAAAACGTGTAGTATTAATATAATAAATAAAAAATTTGCAATATATGTAATTTTTGGAATCATAAATAAATACCTATCGATAAAATTCAAAAATGAAGAGCAAACATGGAGGCTTCCATGTGCATCATTCCTCAAAGACTTTAATAAAAGGACAAAAATGCTTCATTGTTCCAAAGTATCAGCTGTCCACAAGCAAATATTAGTCATCTATGTGGTTGCAAACGTCAAATTAACCATATATTTTTTTTTCTGTTGTCAATGAGATTCGTAATCAGAAAAATTGTATTGAAAAAAGTACAGGAGTTTGCTTTCAATGAATCCAATTAGAGGAGCTTAATTAGCATTAGCGACGCAGATCGACATGTTCAATCATCTAGATATATGGGGCAAAGCTTATGTGAGATTGGCACAGCTGATGAATGACAAACTGCAAAGATGCGGCATAATTTCAAATTTGGAGAAATTGGTGATGGGTGTGGGACATTAGAGACTAGCGTTCTGATGGTGAGAAGATGGGCGGGTCAGCATGGAATTGGAGGCAATGTATATATATATATATTTTTCCTTCCCGTATATAATATATATAGGGTGATTATATTTGGTTATGCATCAATCCTCATGAAGTTTGTAGTTGGGATGAAGGATCATTTGGTTACAATAGCCACATCAATTGTTATATCATACTTCTTCGGGCTGAAAAAAAAAAAGATGATGCTGACACAACCCGATTGAAGGTCAACCATCGCTAATACAGCTAACTTCCAAATGCAGTCACATGCGCTTTCGGTTTTAGTGGTCCAAAAAAGCAGCTGGAAACATGCAAAATCTATGTATATATCATCTCGCCCAGTTGTCACCATTTAGTTGCAGTGCCGAGAAATGAAGTTGCTTCCAACATACGAAACGCGTGGCATGTACACGTGCAGACGTGATGTCCAGCACGTCTATAGTACGTATACGCCATTGTCAATCCCTTAAATGGACAACGATGTCTTAGACGACCTTCACAACATTTTCCGCCGGAATTTCTAGTTATCCTTTTTAAATCCCGTTGTCCTCTGCTAATGCTCCAAAATAATTTATCACAACAAATTTTCTTGAACGCATTAATTTATTTGCCGACATCAACCATCATACGTTTCGATTTATGTAGGTAATTTTCTAGTCATATATAACATGCTACAAATATTTTTTTTTGATAAAGCTAGCTACAAATATTTAATTGCTTTTGAATGGTAACATTCTGTTCGATATAAGAAAATACATTTTTGACATCCCTCATTAGTAAAGAAAGTGCGTATGCTAGAAAATTTTCTTGCTTACCATCATGTTTTTATAGACAAGGAAATTTTTTTCTTAATTATGGTATTATTTTGGCAACCAAATTAAAATTTAATTACCTAAACATAAAGGTCATGAATTACTGATAATCAAATTTTTTTCTCAATATATTTTTTACTTGACATATGTCATAAATTATTGGCAACTAAGTTTTTCTTTAGCAACCAAATTTTAATCTTTGACAAAAAATATTTAATTGTTAAAAATAGAATATGTTCGTAATTAAATTTAATTATTTTTACATCAAATATTGTTAAAAGTAATATCTAATAAAATTATTAAAATTCGACTACAAATAGTAATAAAGCATTGATTATAATTAATAGAAGACTTAATTTCATTTTTATACCAAGTGCAGCCACGTTTACCGGTAAAAGGGGTTCGCGTGTAATAGATAGGTTACCCAAATCGATTACACATTTGGCTATATATAGGTTATTTTGAACAAACAAAATAGATAAGTTATTGCATATAAATAAATGCAACTATATTTTAAAATTGTTGCATATAACATCGTATGCAACCATTTTTGCTTGCATATAGCATTATATATAGTTATTTTTTTTTAGCTTCAAATACCATCAAGGGGTTTTTAACCAGTAAGGGTTAGCAACAAATATTCTTAAGTTAGTTTCATTTGTTATTATTCGCAACCAAGTTTATATTTGAACATAAATATATTGCTACGTGTAAGGAATTTTCTACAGTGATTATTTTCAAATAATTCTGTCATTTCCTCATTAAATCGATAGGGTGAATGGTTTTCTACATGCACAGGGTGTGTTTAGAGAACATATAAATCACAAATAATTAATTGAATACAACTGAATGTTGTAAGGAATTTAATTTATTCAACCTTTTAATTTAAATTTAATATATAGTTTTAGTTAGATCAAAGCCGAACAATTAAATTTTTTTATATAATCTAACTAAGGCTTAAAAAATCATCTCGGTTAATTCTTATATATGTTAGGTATAAAATTAAATACATCTTAAGGTGAATATATAACCAAACTTGCTCAATATATAAGTAAAGCAAAGTATTCATTTTATTTAGATACATAATGTGGAGAATTCCATAGCATTAATTCCAATCTTTCAAAAAAAAAAAAATCTTCTTTTTCTGCTTGATTTTATTTTTCTAAATGACTTAACCTGTATATTTGGATCATTTTAATTACTTATAATCTTTACCGTCAATCTCTATATTTCGGACGGCCCATTGCATCTAAATTATGTCAATTATGATTCATTGCCATTGACCATGAGCTGAGAAATTACCTCACTTG
Organism: Annona cherimola; assembly: GCA_030490835.1. Taxonomy (NCBI): domain Eukaryota; kingdom Viridiplantae; phylum Streptophyta; class Magnoliopsida; order Magnoliales; family Annonaceae; genus Annona; species Annona cherimola. The sequence goes on along the minus strand of CM059977.1, from coordinate 8,171,198 downwards.
ACTGTAGTTAGACAATCGGAAAATCGTTGTCCCTTGATGATGAGTGGAAAATAAACATGCCCATTGGCCAGCCAGAGCTACCACAAAGCAATGTGGGAGAAATATGGGCTTTTCTCTCCCACTCCCATGCCCGGCCTGAATGAGTGATACTTGGAAAGGGTGGGCATAATCTCTAAGCTTACTGAATGGGCTGTAAAGCTAAGTCAGTAGGAATTCTGATTCAGAGTTGTATAACATGCTTAGATTAATTACTTGTTCGATCACTTGTAGAGGTAGGGACGTCAGCTGAAACCCAAGAGAAGTTGAAAGTTTTTGGAATGGCGAAATGGGATTTAACCCCACCCAATTTAAAATTCGAGTTAGTTTGTACCAGACCAATTTCGAGTTAGTTTGGATAATTTCAAGTTATCCAATTTCCACTTCGATTCAATCTACAGTATGTACGCCCGCTTACCCATTGTCATTTGTCCTCACATCCTCTCCCAAATTTCTTGCCTTTTATATTGCTATCGAGATTTTTTCTTTAAAAAAAAAAAATTATGAAATGCATTGCATAATTGATAGAATTAGTTTGTAGTTATGTTAAGAGAGGGGTTTAAAAAGTTTAATAAAAAGTTAACGACTAGTTAACCTAAACTCGATTTACACGGGTAATAAACCGCGGAGAAAGATGAAAAAGTCTTCCAAATTATATGTCCAAGGATGACACATTTCAACAATAAACCTACAACTTCAACATTACAAATGGAATGTGAACATGAAAGCGCAATTTACAATTTATTATACATCCAGCTGAATGCTAACCATTCCACTCAAACAATTAATGAAAAAAAAGGCTACACTTAAAGTTGGCATTGCCAAAAGTTCAGCAGCACTTACAATTGTATTATACACATTTCAAATAATATAAATTGACCCTGCTTAAGGCCCTAAACAAGCAACAAATCAATCTACATATAAATACAGCAAAGCGGAGAAGGAGAATCTTAGAGAAGGGCGGCGTAGAGGATCTCATTCCATGTGTCAGGAAGGCCTGGTAGGCACCAATGGCTACAATCGGCCGATCTATCTGGATTGGATCTTTGATGGGGGCTCAAATCTCCACTGTAGATGGAGGGATGACCATCTTTCCTGAGCTCTGAAAGACTGGTGGTGTCTAACAAAATTGCAGGCCGTGCCATCCCGTTCACTACAGCTTTTATAACCTTCATTTGATCAGGGTAAGTGGCTGAATAGTGGGAACTACTGGCAGGTACTGTCTCTCCGTAGCAGTTCTTTGACACTGGGGAAGTCCATTCGGATGGGCTGCGAGCAAAAACATTCCTTTCTTTCTTCAGAGATCAGAATGCACAGATGTAATAAAAAAATGCACCAGGAACCAATTTTCTTTGACAAATGAGCAATAATACTCGTACTTAGTGGCCCGAACTACTGTTTCATTTCCCGGGTTTTCTTGGAATTTTTTTTTTTTTCTCATGGAGACATATTTCTGTAAATACCCTAATACCAGGGAATCGGTAAACCTCCACACGCAGGGAGGAAATAATAGAACCTGCACACACATGAGACGCGAGCAGTAGGAGTTGAAGCCAGCAGCGACCGTCTGGTGGGCCTCCTGTCTTACCTTCTTGGACTTAATTCCTCACTCAGCATCAAGCGTTGCGTTTGCATGGATAGAACGCAAAGAGCCTTGCGAGTCTGTAACTAGCAGCAGGCCTGTTTGGCCGCCTTCACCCTAGACATAAATTTGGAAGCTGGCGACTGCATATCCATATAATTTTCGAGTCTAAGCTATAAAAACTTGTCCAATTTGGATTGACTTAGCCATAAACGTGGAATGCAGTCAACACTCAAGGTAAACCATCAATTAATATAAGCCAATCTCAGCCATCGTGTTTAGTATTGGAACCAAAACACCAAAGGAGACACAATAATGTAAGGGTGAAACAATATTTTTCACTCTCATCTAAGTATTCATTTCAATTGGAGGATTAAGTACGTTTCTCCACGTGATATGCGTACGATTCTTCTAATAATTACGCACATGGGCTAGCAGTTTGTCCGAGAGTTCATAGTTCCTTGTGATATGGTTAATTTATCCACCTCTTCTAGGTGGGTGGGAAGCATCCAACTGAATTGATTTTTTTATGATAAGATGGAATGAGTGAGGAAATATTGTTGTGAAATGGAAAATAAGAAATTGTACACGGTGAAAACAAGTGGTGATAATTAAAAAAGCAAGTTCTTTAATTAATATAAAATTAAAAAATTGTATGGAAAATAAGAAAAGTAATACAATTGAAAATAACATTTCTTTCCTTTCCATCCGATGTAATGATTCCAAACAAGCCATGATCAAGCCTTAGTGTTGATTGTTTGACATGAGATTTGAATTCTTTCGCACCAAATTTGCAGGCAGTAATTGGTTGGGCTGGTGACAGCTGTTTTTCATTCAATTCATGAATGAAACTAAGCTTTACCCCTTTGGTACAACGGTGGAAGAAAGCCACCTAGAATATGTGGTTGGAAATTAGTTTTGTCACGGTCCCAGCTGGCCTGGACTGGCCTCAGTGCCTGACTATTTACATTTCTCCCTAAGACCTAGCAAAACATTGAAGAGGACTGATGTGATCGCCCGACCAGCGCATTATTTCTTTTTATCTATCTATATATATATATATCTATATATATATATATATCTATATATATATAGGGAAATGATCCAGTGCATGCGACTGCACCGTGCAGTCCATGCACTGTAGGCCCCACCTGATCATTTCCCATAAATCCACCTCACCCATTGTATTTAGAATTGTTCACTTTATTACCATACCAATTTTCATCCAAATCCAACATGTGTGTAGTCTCCATCTTAAAATGGTGCAAAATCAACGTAATAAAATAGTTTAATGTAAATATCAAGTTTAAAGTGGTTTTTTCAACATTTAAACCGTCTAAAGTATGATTTATATATGGATAAATGAGTGTATAAAGTTTCATTACAATCTAATATGTGTGGGGTCCATTTTACAGCGGACTGCACAGGATCGATTCCCATATATATATATATATATATGGGATTTATTCCGGTGCATGTGACTGCACCGTGCAGTCCATGCACTGCGGGCCCCACCTAATCATAAATGGAAAATCCACCCCACCCATTGTATTTAAAATTGTTCACTTTAATAGCATACCAATTTTCATCCAAATCCAACATGTATATAGTCCCCATCTTAAAATGGTGCAAAATCAACGTAATAAAATAGTTTAATGTAAATATCAAGTTTAAAGTGGTTTTTTCAACATCTAAACCGTCTAAAGTATGATTTATATATGGATAAATGAGTGTATAAAGTTTCATTACAATCTAACATATGTGGGGTCCATTTTACAGCGGACTGCACCGTAATTACGGTGCAGTCATACTGCACACGATCGGGTCTCTCTCTATATATATATATAGGGAAATGATCCAGTGCATGCGACTGCACCGTGCAGTCCATGCACTGTGGGCCCCACCTGATCATTTCTCATAAATCCACCCCACCCATTGTATTTAGAATTGTTTACTTTATTACCATACTAATTTTCATCCAAATCCAACATGTGTATAGTCTCCATCTTAAAATGGTGCCAAATCAACGTAATAAAATAGTTTAATGTAAATATCAAGTTTAAAGTGGTTTTTTCAACATCTAAACCGTCTAAAGTATGATTTATATATGGATAAATGAGTGTATAAAGTTTCATTACAATCTAATATGTGTGGGGTCCATTTTACAGTGGACTGCACAGGATCGGTTCCCATATCTATATATATATATATATCTATATATCTATATATATATGGGATATGATCATGTACATTCCGTCTGCACGGCTACCGTGCAGACGGCTCATCCGGCGTCTATTTCGGCGAGGTAAATCCAGGCCATCAGGTCGTATGTGCGTGTACATGATCATATATATATATTTTCTCTATTTTCCCCTGTCGACAAAATAACGCAGCAAGCCGACATCGTTTCGGCTACGTGTGCCACTCATTATTGAGCATTTGGACCTTCCGAATAACCACTGAAGCTAAGCTGAAGATGCTGAAGGTTCGTTTGCTGCATTATTATAAGGTTCGTTTGCTGCATTATTACAGATTTTACAATCCATGAGAGAGAGAGAGAGAGAGAGAGAGAGTTACTTGTAATGCGTAGGAGAAGTGGCTTGAAAGACGACTTTGGTTTTGGCACGATCAATGTTAGAATCCACCCATTTGGCCCAGGTTTTCATCCCTCTCTCGAAGGCAACCAATCGATCCATATTTTTATAATATACTCCTCCTCCTTCCATCAAATCCCACCTGCAATGCAACTTCGCCCCCTTAAAAAAAAGTAACAGTTGGATTTGATTGGTTAATTTTTTGTAAATCTAGCTAGCTGATTAAGAACCACACCGTACCCTTGAAGATTGCCAATGTGGGTCCACCAGTGGCCCGAGTTGAAGGACAAAATGTCAGCGTCTTTCCATGCACGGCCGTTCATCGAAATATCGTCTAGCTTCAGTATTCGCTTCCCATTGTATGAACTGATGTCTACAAGGTATGGAGCTCTGTAGAAAGAGATGGCCACGTCATAATCCTGCAACAAGAAAAAGAGAGAGGGTCATTTAACCAGTGCCCCTGATGTTGTAAATTGAATATTAATATCAGTCCGTGTAGGCAGATATCACGGGCTCACCAAGAAGATGAACGTGGAAAGTGGGTCAGCTCTGGCGATTTTCGTGCGGGACTTGGGGGCTGCCGAGTGAAGCATGCAAATCAAGGACTGCCATTGATTCAACCCCAGTGAATCTCCCACCAGCACCATCTTTTTCCCCCTCATCTTGTGCAGAAATGCCAGCCCATTAAACCTGCCACACATCATCCATCAGCTGATCCAAAGCTCCCATTCAAAAGAAATTAAATCCAGAGCCTTCCATACTGCTACTGCATTTTCGGTGGGATGCAACAGAAACCATCTCATCTTGCTGCAGCCTGCATAGGCGTACGTTTGACTTAGGATCCAAATGGTCTGGATCCCATTGCATGCATGCAACGACGAGTGGCATCGTCGCCTTGTGGAAGAAAGAAACGGATGCCACAGGCAGCTGCATGAGAAAGTTGTAGAACTTTATTCACGTGCACCGATGCAAGCACGTATGATCAGTTGCTCCCAACCTTACTTTCTTAGAAATTTCTAGAAAACAGGGGAGAATGAGAAATCTAAATGCAAGGGATTATTTATTTATTACGTGCCTTGGGAGTGTGCAGCCGGTGGGTTTCCATCTGTAACGCTGGTAAGCAGAATCTGGCCGTCCGTACATCTGGCAGTTGAATTCAGCGTCGATGATGGGGCAGCTGGAAGATCGGTAGAGGGGGTAGGATACATCAAGCACCCAGCTCCCAACGAATAGGTTGCATGATGAAAGGTTGGATGATCGAAAGGCTGGTGGCCTTCTGTAGTAGGTCGAGTGGTGGTGGTGGGGCCTCGTAATGGCCGCGGGAAGGGCTGATGATGGAGCTGCGCAGGCTCCAGAGAAAGCCATGAAGAGAAGGAACGCGCCCACAATAGCAGATGGGCGGGAGAAGGGAGCCATGCAGGGATAGTATTGATCGAGAGGGTTGGAACTTCGAACGAGAAAGAGAGAGAGGACCCAGAAGCGACGAGAGGGGGAGGCGGGCTTTTCATATCAGGCTGCATCGCCGCATAGCTTGCTGATTGATCCTGCGGAGCCTTTCGCAGGGTCATCATACGAAACGGGCTGGCTGAACGCCGCGTGGCATCGACTTTCCGTGGCCTCTCTGTCGGCTTCAACTCGTGATAATCACGTGCCTTAGTTTCCGGGCTGGGACGTCAAGTGATCACACTGCATACCCACATCAGGAAAAAAAAAAAAAAAAGAGAGAGGAAAAAAGAGAGTGGGAGGGTGATCATACTGCATCCATATAATCAGAATTCATGGGCGAAATTATTTTATGATTTTAGTTTAATATAAAATTATACGGTTCATTAATTAAAACATGAAATTGTATCCATCTCAATACTTTATTTAATTAATTTATAGTGATGTACGTATGACTTATATATACGTGATAGCGTGCGGCTAGCAGCAACATATATAGTTATACCTTTTTTTCAATATTTTATTGTTTTCATAATACGTGAGCTCAAGCAAATTTAGCTCATATACCAAGCACATATGAAAGCTCCTATTTTTTGTTTTTTAAAAATAAAACTATGTAAAAAAATTTTAAAATAAAAAACTTGGTATATAAAGACGAATGATCTTTTCAGGGTTGGAAATCCGGTGATTTCCGACCGGTCAAAAAATATATTTTTTAATTTTTTTTTTGAAAAATAATTTTATAAACTTGTTAATCTAGTTATATTTAATTTATAAACCAAGTTTTATCATTTTTAGATATGTCTATATATTTATTTTGGATTTTTAAATACAGGGGTATTTAAGTCATTTTAATCTTAAAATGACTTAAATACCCCTGTATTTAAAAATCCAAAATAAATATATAGACATATCTAAAAATGATAAAACTTGGTTTATAAATTAAATATAACTAGATTAACAAGTTTATAAAATTATTTTAAAAAAAAATTAAAAAAAATATATTTTTTGACCGGTCGGAAATCACCGGATTTCCGACCGGTCTGAAAAGATCGGTGCTCGTATATAAACTGATTAGCTTACTTGTCCATGAAAATATTTTAAACAAAATACAACGGCTATCTACTAATCATACGGCCAATTATTTTTATTTGTTCCCTTTAACAAAAATATAAATATTATTTTTTCTTTTACAATTTTACTGAAGAGCGTGTTTGTCATTCAATAAAATTTATTCATATAAAGCTTTTTACTATCTCCAATTATTCTCTTTTCTAATTATTTATTCACGTATTTATATACAATTACTTTACTTTTAATCTTCGTAACTTTTAAACAATTATCCTATCTATTTTAATTTTTTCTTTTCACTTCTCATTATTATCCTCTATTATATCAAATTACTTATTTTATTTAAAAAACTTTTAAAATAATTTTTTTTTAAAGCTAGACCAAAATGTTATTGAAATTAAGCCATCAGGCTCTGTAGCTTTGCTTTTGGTAGGATTAGACCCACTTTCCATAGAACATGGCTCAATGATAAATTGATTTATGTAAAACTCAAATAAGAAATACTTTGTTTCTATTAAACTTCTCTTCCATGTAACTATTTTTATTTTTTATATTTTGATACTGAATAGAAAATTTATTTTATTTATTATATTTAGCATAATTTATACTATTATAGAAATACTTTTATTATTAATATTAAACATTAATATTATAGTTGTATTTTTAACTTTTAAACCATCTAAAATATCATTAATATGTGAAAAAAATAATATTATTATATTCTAATATATAAAAATGAATGTAAGTACTTTTCATAATTTACATACGAATGTATATTTTCAACAAATATGACTTATGTATATATTTAATTTAAATGAAACTTGGTCTTTATACTTAACAAATGATGTTAATTATAATAAATGAAATAGATTTCTAATCAAATACCAAGATATCAAAAATAAAAAGAAAACAAATTAACCCCTCAAAGATAAGGGTCTAGTTACTACATTTTCATATTCTTGTTTTTTTTTTTCTTTTGAAGAAAATTACCCGGGCATAAAGCCGTCTCTGTGATATTTAACTACTAATAGATGTAATTTTTTATATTAACTAAACTTTTGAGAATTATCTATGAATTTTCACAATGTGGGCTGTGGCTCGATCTGTCCATGTTGTTGCTATCAACATTGTATGTTGATTATTAACTAGTATCATCACCTCGTCTGAACTTTTTCCTTTTTTCTATTTTTTTTTTAAAAAATAATAATAATCAATTTCCTCCTTTTTCCCTCTTTCTTTACGCACAAGAAAACACGGGATATAAATGACCAAACCAAAAAGACTGAACGGGGACCGCCAATCAATCCTTCACGTGCCATGATTTAACTGTGACTCTGGTGGCCACAAAATGGACACGTGGAAAGCAAGATGCCGACGTTCCAAAAAAATAGACAGCACGCTCATGCACGTACGATACGGCCATTTTTTCAGTATATTTACAATTATCTTAACTGATATTATAATTAAACTCTAAGACATTTTTAATTCCACCCTGCAAGGCGCTAGCATGCTCTTGGTAAGATCACGAACATCGCTCTCCAGAGCTCTATGACCCGAGCCGGACCTTTATCTCATCTCCAAGCTTCTCTCACAATGATTAGATGGTTAAAATCAATCAAAATGCATCCATGCGAAGAATCACGAGCGTATTCTCAATACATTTCATTTTTCACCTTTTATTTGACAAGAAACAAGAGTTGTTCAGCAGCTTGTGGTTGGCTCTTTTCATAGGTAGAACATCTAATTATTACAAAGGTGATGTTCATGTTTGCGCGTACACGCTACATTATAAGCGGCTCAATTTCCCCAATGTTGCAGGCTTGAAACTGGCAATTCCGGTAATCTCTCTTCCAGTCACCAAGCTGTTGATGTCATAAGTGCCTTCGTATGAGAAGATTGGCTCCAAGTCACAGAATGCCTGAAACCGACATCCATAATTGGAATTAATCATGCAAAAGGAACTAAGAAATCAGGCGCCAGACATGCCCCTATGGGAGAGATCAGATAAAACAGCCAGCAAATTAACACGTTTGGGAGTCGATTCCTATGTTTATTTTTCTTCCTTGAGAGAAACATGTCAAGAGTGGCAAGAGAATTTCATCATCTGCAGCCATGATGTGCCAACAAAATAAGAAGTGTGTGGAAACAACTAGGAAAAACCTTTCCAACAAGAAAATCTGCCAAAATGCCATTTCCTCCGAGCAATTCTCGTCCAAGAGAAGTAACCTCCCTGGCCTTCAAAGAAATCCACGCCTACAAATCGAAAAATAGGTCGTTGCTTCTTTAGAGGTCTTGACGAGTGAGGATTGGAAACGGAACTAACGTATGTAATATAAAAATACCTTGCCCATGCTAGCATGGCCTGGCGTCATCTTTCCAGACTCATACAGCTTGCATAGACGCCAACCAACAAGGGTCATCCCTTGTATATTTCCCAACATGCGGACAAGTTTCTCTTGGTTAAGTTGGAATGCTGCTAACGGTGCTCCAAATTGTTTTCTCTCCTTCAGATACCTGAGGATCAATATCATAGAGTATGTAACAGTGGAAACAAAAATTTTATGAATCATGAATTCATAATAGAATATAAATGACTGTTTTCTTTATTACCTATGACATATGTCAAATACACCCATTGATATGCCAATAGGCTGCCATGCAACCATAACACGGGAAACAGCAAGAACCTGACATGGAAAAGGTAAGCAATGGTTAGACACTTAAATCCAAATTGCATGTAAGGAAGGGAATATTTGTATGGGTAGTGCTTGTATTAAGAGTAGGAGCCTATAAAGTGTCCAAATTATTTTAGGTGTATTATTCTTGTTGTATTTTTATAAGCAATATTTTATTTTAAGAGCATCCAACTCTCAACAAGTGGTATCAGAGCCAAGGGTCGGGGACCGTGGTTCGTGAAGGCTACGCTAGCAAGACAAAGTACGAAGAGATTCTGCACGTGCGCAGTCTAGGACTGTGGAGCTAAAACCAAGCTTACTTGGCAAAGTGCTGGGCATACCAAGTCACGATGGCAGATATTTCTACCTCGGTAAGCACCATTGAGAAGCTAAACTATAATAACTATAATACTTGGTGTTTGCGTATGCAGTTTTATCTGCTTGGTCAAGATCTGTGGGATATAGTTGGCGGCAATAATACTGCGCCACCCATAGATGACGAGGAATCAAAGAAGTGGAAGATAAAAGCTGGCAAAGCCATGTACGTGCTGACAGTAACTATTGAAGACGAGTTACTGCAGAAGATTAAGGATGCTAAAACACCCAAGGATGCATGGGACACTCTCGCAGTACTATATACAAGGAAAAATGATGCAAAGCTCCAGCAGTTGGAAAATGAGTTGTTATCCATTTCGCAGCAGAATATGACGGTAAGTGAATATTTCTCCAAAGTTAAATTCCTTTGTGGAGAAATTTCAAAATTAGACCCAGAAAATTCGATCTCTGAGACTAGGATGAGAAAGATTATCATCCATGGGTTAAAACCAGAATACCACGGGATTATCATTGCTACCCGTGGATGGGCCAAAGAACCAACTCTAACTGAGTTAGAAAATATATTGGCCAACCAAGAAGCTTTGGACAAGCAAATGTCTAAAGTTTCATTAAAAGATGAGGAGAATGCTCTCTTTAGCAAAAAGAGAGAATTCCAAAACAGAGATCGAGTAGCTGCGAGGCCCAATGGAGGCAACACAAGAAAGCAAGAGGGCGGCTGGCAAAGGAGACAGCAAGGACAAAGCTCACAGCAAGGGGGAGCTCGTCAAAGTGGTGACAAAAGAGAAACCAAATTCCGACGGCAGAAGGACCAGTGTTACAACTGTGGCAAAAGAGGCCACTTTGCTAGAGATTGCTGGTTCAAGCGAATAGAAGGAAATGCTGCGACCTCTATCCATAAAGAAGAAGAATGGGATCTCCAAGCATCCCTCGCAATGGAAGAACTCCAAGAGATGGCGGCATCTTGCATTATCAAGTCAGAAGAGGAGTCGGCTCTCATATCAGTAAGTGAAAATTTAATAAACTATAATAATGATTGGATTGTCGATTCTGGATGTTCCAATCATATGACAGGAGACTATGAGAAGCTGACTAGCCCGTCCGAGTACAAAGGAGGACGAGTGGTCGTAACGGCTAACGACTCGAAGCTGCCCATCACCCATATCGGCAAGACTATGTTTACTCCTCGATTCAGCTCACAGAAGGTACAATTGGAAAATGTGTTCTATGTACCATGTATGAAGAAAAATTTATTATCTGTCTCACAACTCACCGCCTCTGGAAATTATGTGGTATTTGGTCCAAGTGATGTAAGGGTATATCCTAAATTAAAAATAACAAATGAGCCGATCATGAAGGGGCATCGACTTGAGTCTGTCTATGTGATGTCTGCACAGACAGCATATGTAGACAAGACAAGGAGAAATGAAACTGCAGATTTATGGCACGCGCGGCTGGGACATGTAAGCTATCATAAGTTGAAGCAGATGATGAAAAAGTCTATGCTCAGAGGTCTTCCCCAACTCGAAGTTCAAGAAGATACGGTATGTGCCGGATGTCAGTTCGGAAAGGCACATCAACTACCGTATGAAGAGTCAAAATTTCGGACCAAGGTGCCTCTCGAGATAGTACACTCAGATGTATTTGGACGAGTGAAGCAGTCATCCATTAGCGGCTACCAGTACATGATAACCTTCATCGATGACTATTCAAGGTACGTCTGGGTTGATTTTATGAAAGAAAAATCTGAGGCGTTCACTAAATTCAAAGAATTTAAGCAAAAAGTGGAAAGTGAAGTAGGCCGAAAAATACGATGCCTACGTACAGACAATGGGGGAGAGTATACATCAGCTGAATTTTCAGAGTATCTACAAAAGTGTAAGATACGTCGACAGCTGACTTGCCCAAACACGCCACAACAGAATGGAGTGGCGGAAAGAAAAAATCGACACTTGGCAGAAATATGCAGAAGCATGCTGCATGCCAAGAATGTGCCACCTAAATTTTGGGCTGAATGTATGAAGACTGCTACCCATGTCATAAATAGGCTTCCTCAACCCAGACTTGGGTATATTTCTCCTTTTGAGAAGTTATGGAGCATCAAACCAACGGTAAGTCATTTCCGTGTGTTTGGATGCATCTGCTATGTGTTTGTTCCTGACCACCTCCGTAGTAAGTTTGATAAAAAGGCCATTCGTTGTATATTTGTTGGCTATGATAGCCAAAGAAAAGGTTGGAAATGTTGTGATCCAACCACAGGCCGATGTCATGTCTCACGAAATGTAATTTTCGATGAGGCATCATCTTGGTGGTCACCACAGGCGGTCTTATTACCTGATTCTAATGAAATGGAAGAACAGTTAAAAGAGAGACTGCAGGAGCAAATCGAGCCAAGTCAAACTCAATCAACAGAAGGGCCAATTGAGGAGAACGAACTCTCACCAAGTAGAGAGGAGTCCAAATCACATGAAGCAGATAGCCCATGGCAAATAGGAGTGCATCACAGGAGTATAGAAGAAGAAAGACCGAGCCAGATCGAAGAGTTCGATGAACAAGAAAAAGCAACACCTATTCCACGGCGATCCAGCAGACAACGGAAGCCGAATCCAAAATATGCTAATGCAGCAGTGCTCGAAGCAACTGAAGAAGCAGAACCGGTTACGTACGAGGAAGCATCCCAGAGACTATATTGGAGGAAGGCTATGGAAGAAGAAATTCAAGCTTTAAAGCAAAACGAGACATGGGACTTGGTACCAAAACCGAGAGATGTGCAACCCATATCATGCAAATGGGTGTACAAATTAAAGTTACGGCTCGATGGGTCAATCGAAAGATATAAAGCTCGGCTGGTAGCACGTGGGTTTTCTCAGAAGTATGGGCTAGATTATGATGAAACATTTAGCCCAGTGGCAAAGATTACAACTGTTCGAGTATTACTGGCACTTGCAGCTAGCAAGTCATGGAAGCTCTGGCAAATGGATGTCAAGAATGCATTTCTGCATGGAGAACTAGATCGAGAAATATATATGATGCAGCCTAAAGGGTTCGAGAGCACAACTCATCCAGAATACGTCTGCAAGCTGAAAAAGGCTTTATATGGACTAAAGCAGGCACCGAGAGCTTGGTATGGTAAGATTGCTGAATTCTTACTACAAAGTGGGTATTTTGTTGCACCAGCTGACTCAAGTCTATTTGTGAAAAATAAAAATGGAAAGCTAGCAATAGTGCTAGTATATGTGGATGATCTAATAATTACTGGCGATGATGAAAGAGAAATCAATCAAACCAAGGCCAATCTCTCAGTCCGTTTTCTGATGAAAGACCTTGGAGAATTGAAACATTTTCTTGGGCTAGAAGTTGAGCGTACAAAAGAAGGACTATTCCTATGTCAGCAGAAATATGCTCGAGACTTATTAAAGAAGTATGGGCTGCTTAATTGTAAGCCCATATCTACACCCATGGAGCCCAATACCAAGCTATGCTCATTAGAAGGTCAAGAGTTAGCAGATTCGACGATGTATCGGCAGCTAGTGGGTAGTTTAATCTACCTAACTCTTACACGACCAGATATAGCATTCGCTGTCAGCATAGCAAGTCGCTATATGGAGAAACCAAGAAAGCCGCATCTAGATGCAGTTCGACGCATACTAAGGTATGTAAAAGGAACTGTTAATCTTGGTCTCTTATATAAGAAGAATGCAATATGCGAATTAGCAGGGTATTGTGATGCTGATTATGCTGGAGACCATGATACGAGGAGATCAACCACTGGATATATATTTGCTCTCGGATCAGCAGCAGTCTCATGGTGTAGCAAGAGACAGCCGACTGTGTCTCTATCAACTACAGAAACAGAGTATAGAGCAGCAGCTATGGCAGCACAAGAAACTAAGTGGCTGATGCAGCTCATGAAAGATCTACACCAGCGTACTGATTATTCAGTGCCTCTATACTGTGATAATGAATCTGCTATACGCTTAGCAGAGAATCCAGTATTTCATGCCAGAACTAAGCATGTCGAAATACATTATCACTTTATACGAGAAAAAGTGCTAGACAGAGAAATCAGAATGAAGCACACCAACACAGAAGATCAAGTTGCTGATATATTTACTAAGGGGCTAACTAAAGTAAAGTTTGAAAAATTCAGAAGTCAAATTGGTGTGAGAAGTAGAATAGAGGAAAAGAAGAAATTCGGTGTTGAGGGGGAGAATTAAAAAAGTCAGCACCGAATAAACTAAACAAACAAAAGACAAAAAAGCAAACGGCGCCGAATAAAATGAAAAAGAAGAAACCGCGCCGAATACGGCACTGAATAAAACAGAGCGCCGAATGAGAAAAGACGCCGCCGCCTCACATGCCGCGCAGCGTTACTTGTCATATTCGGCGACGCTCGGCTATATAAAAGGGCAACCCCCTTTCGAATAAAAAAAAGAGTGAAGATGAGTAGCAGGTGAGCGACGAAGGAGAAAAGGGTGTGTGTAAATTTGTGGGTTTTTTTTTTATGTGAGTTGGAGTGATTGTAAGGAAGGGAATATTTGTATGGGTAGTGCTTGTATTAAGAGTAGGAGCCTATAAAGTGTCCAAATTATTTTAGGTGTATTATTCTTGTTGTATTTTTATAAGCAATATTTTATTTTAAGAGCATCCAACTCTCAACATTGCACAGATGACCAATTTCCACTCAAACTCCAATCAGCAGAAACCAAAGCTCATACAAAGCTAAACAGAAAATATTGGTGAAGTGGTGGATTAACTTGAAGGAATCAAGATTTAAACAATTCGCCATGAGTAAGCAAATATTTTAGCCATTATTAATCCATACAGATACGTATAAAGATCTTTACTCCATAAATGGTTTTAACGGAGAAAATTTTCAAAAGCATACACAAGATTTATGCAGGGGTTTTTGGCATTTTTTGCATCCATGCCCACAAGGTTTGGTCGAAATCGCAGGCGTGTCACGACTTTTGCAAAATTTGCAACTGTACCTACAATGTTTGCCTAAAATTTCAATTGTACCTATAAACCTTAAAATATCTATGTAAATGAATAAAATTTATAAAATACAAAATACCTTTAAAATACTTGCCTTAACATTAAATAGATCTCAGGCAACCCTCGCCGGTATGCGAATTTTGTAAAAGTTGTGACACACCTACAATTTCGATCAAACTATGTAGGTACGGATGCAAAATTCTTGATTTATGTAGGCAAATAAGGGCCAAATGAATTCCCCTTGAGCGTGATAAGGATGTTCCATTCGGCACCACAAAGCAAGCTATCTTTTATAACATTCTTATGACCTTTGTTGGCCAGCCATATAGTCCTCACCATCAGAGTCTAAGACAACATAGGGATGGCATAGATGCATTAATGTAGATGGCCGAAGTAGTTGGCATCTGATTCTGATACTGATGATGACTATATGCACACTGAGTTTTCTAAATGAAATCAAACCTTATTATCCCTGCTCCATTTTCTAATGAATTACAATAAAATCACAACTGCTGTGGGTCGCACCTTGTTTGTATCCTGAAAGGAATTGACACCTGGCAATCGGTCCTCATCAGGGACAAATACTTTCTTAAAAAGAATATCACCATTCTGAACCATCCGCAATCCAATTTTGTTCTCTATTTTTGTTGCCTTGAGACCAGGAGCACCTTTCTTCACTATATATCTGTAAGGAATGGAAGAGAGTGCCCAAAATATAAGGCATGTTAGCCAGTGGTTATACTCTCAAATTAAATGAAGATGCTATAGCTATATGAGTGCCGCAAGGAATTTTGGATCCCTGGATTTAAGACACTTTTCTTGCACATTGTCTTTAGCCTCAACAAACAACCATTGAACACTTGGTTTTCACTTTTGAAGACAAGATACGTTTAATGGTTCAAAGTTACAGATTTTATATTGTGGAAGTAAAATTCATGAACCATATGTGGACTCAGTTCTCTGCGATGAGAAAAATAAACTCCTTATGAAAGCACAACAGCATATTCTGAAGTTACAAGAATTACAGAATCAGACGAACCAAGCAGAGCCATCTAGATTGCAACTTCTATGTAAAAAATTCCACTTACCCATTTATCTGATTTGTACCAGTGTTCCGAGCAAAAATTACCATCACATCAGCAAACGTGCTGTTTCCTATCCAACGCTTTTGACCATCAAGAAGCCATCCTCCCTCCACCTGTTTCCTCTCAATAATAAAGAAGGTGCAGAAAAGTGTCAGATAGAATTGGAGACAAGTGATAAACACTTTTGGGGTATGTAAAAATGTTTTGGTAGCATAGGCTTGAGAACTTGGACCTTTGTTGCAGTTGTTTTCAGAGAGTTAGCATCACTTCCATAGTCAGGTTCAGTTAGACCCTATGACATTGATTTACTGAATTCACTGCTCCAGAAAATACAAAAGGGAAAAGAAAATTCTTTCAAGAATCCATTAAAGTCAATGCTGCATACCCAACAGCCAACAGTGTCGAATCTTGCCAAAGAAGGTAAATACTTCTGTTTTTGTGTCTCTGATCCACAGAGTGCTGTTCATGAACGTTTGTTTGAAAACACAAAGTAAATTTGCATGTCTTATGGATATCCCTTATTCCTCTTACAAGAATTGCTGAAGTTAGAGAGAATATAGAAAAGGAAACAAAGAATCCAGAACCATTACCGATTGTGAGCATAGCCACTGAAGAATGCACCAGAATAAATGTTGAACAGCTCGCATCAACTCTGGCAACTTCTGCAATAGCAATGGCACTCCCAGTAAGAGAGAGCCCTGGACACCCATAACCCTGATCATTGTAAACCATTAAGCTGTGTACTCGAAATACTTAACCATAAAAACAAACAGGTACCCAAAGACAGGTGAACAAGAAACAGCAGTACCTTAATAGTGCCACCAGCAACATTAAGGGATGCTAGCTTTGGAATAACAAGAAATGGAAATTCTGCCTTCTCCCAGTACTGATCAAGAATAACTGGAATGGTTAAATTCTTTTCCAATTGATGGCGTATTCCAATTCCATTAACAAGATTGATTGAACAACAACTGATACCTCTGTCATTATTGGTGCTATTTCTTTCTCCATAATATTTCTACATTTTCTCCGAAGAGCTTGCTCCTCAGAAGTCAACAGATCATCAAGCTGATAATAGTCCGAAGCTGCAGATCAAGAAAACTTAATGGTGGGATCATATTAAATCATCCATGCACTCAAAAAAACAAAGATTGTACAATGGAGTATATTAAAGTAAATGTAGATGCCTTCAAAAGCATATGGACCTAATGCTTCTCCTTAAGATGGAAATCAAACTCACGCCTAAGGAAAACTACCTGGTAACTTCTTCCGGTACTAAAAAAATAAGAAGTTTCATGCACAAAATTGGATGTATTTTGTTAGCGGTGAAAGGGAAACTAAAAAGTTCCATGCCTGAACAGGATGCATATAGTTAGTGGCATAAGAGGGAGCATTAGTTATCCATCTCCCACCGCTCTTTTGTAGTGTAACATTACAGTTTACCCTACCCACCTACTCCCAAAAATTCTACTTTTTTCTTATTATCAGCTATATTTCTAATCATTACCCTTATTCTTCCATCTTAAAAGCTATCTATATTGTCCGGTTTATGGCTAAAGTCTCCTGTTCATTTAGTGGCGGAGCCGGGACTTTGATTGGAGGGGAGAGGGGTTCTTACAGAGGGGGAATGCTATTATTTGAGCTCTATGTGGCTCTGCTTTTATTGGAGGAGAGAGGGGTTCTTACAGAGGGGGGATACTATTATTTGAGCGCTATGTGGCTCTGCAACAGTGTTCATCCCCTTATTTCCCCCAATCATAGTGTTACAGCTCAAGACTACATAGTGTTGGTACATG
Organism: Annona cherimola; assembly: GCA_030490835.1. NCBI lineage: Eukaryota > Viridiplantae > Streptophyta > Magnoliopsida > Magnoliales > Annonaceae > Annona > Annona cherimola. Next base: position 8,153,585 of record CM059977.1, on the reverse strand, counting down.
CAATTACTCATACACTAGTTCTGTGTACTTCACTTTCGTAATGATGAATCTCACATACAAGGATGGGTGCAACAATCAAGAAAGATATCAGTAGTGTCCCTTGGCAAATAACAATGGTATTACTGAACTTACCAGCTGGTGGAAAGGTTGATGCTGGAGTTGCTTGAGGAAATGCAATAGAGACATCTAAAGCTGGCAATCCAATACGCGAATTCTCCATATCTTTTGAGTAACCTGCGAACAAAAGAAAAAAGAGATCTTATGCATCAGTTACTGATCAAAATACATTCTTCCTTCTCTGCCAAATTCTCAGTTAATCCACACCTAAGCACAAAACCATTCACAACATGCATAACCATCAATTACAAACTCACGAGAGTGCCCTTTCTTTGTATCCTTCCAAATTCACACAAGGGTTCAAGTTTTCAAGACAAGTGCTAAAAGCCTAAAATAGAGTTAATGTGAGTTCAGTTCACTCTAACTTTCTTGGGAAACAAGAAGAATTACATGAACTAAATGAGTTGATCGCATTGTCTAGGAGATTGAACTGTGCAGAATAACATCATCTTGGGCTGACATAATCAAAGGAATCAGATCAGAAGAGGAGATAGGCTTCCAGTATAGGTTTCCAGAGCCATGACCTTTTGGCCCCACTATATAATTTATGCACCATATACCATGACAAAGCTAGAGAAACCTACTTACCTACATAGTGGTAAGCAAAATGATCATTTCCTTAGAGCAGTTTTCTTTATTTGAAGTTCAGAATTTGGCTTTAAATTAAAATTTCCTATTTCCAGTAAATCCGTGTCCAAGTTCATTTCTCCCAGGAAGCATTTGGGAAGTGAAAATAGAAAGGAAAAAAAATCCTATTTTTCGGCACATTTTGTCATATAACTACCTTATTTTTCAATCATTTCATCACATCTTTCTATAGAACTACTCTGCCTATTTTTACTTTATTCTATTTACTCAAAATCATTACCTCATCTATTTTTAAAAAAAAAATTCACCAAAATTTTTTTTCACTTCTCAAACACTTCCTGAGCCTTTTCTTAGGGTATCTCACGAGAATATGACTTCGGGGTGGGGGGAGGATTGTAAACAACAAGTCTATCACTAAAGCTCTGTTTTCATCCCATTCTAAAGATACCTACTTACCTTTTTCCACACAACTATCCCTCCCTTTCTTCCCTTTGTAGTTTTGATTCTCTTTCATCCTAAAAGTTACTTCTCCCTCTTTTTAGGATGATATGACTAGAAGTTACCTGTAATTACCTTTGCATGATATTAACTCTGTATTTTTCAAAAGTCGTGCCCATCTCATCAATTATAACTCGAAGCAGCCTTATTAGTTCCATATTGCTTACATTAGCAACTCTTTAGCACTTTTTTCTAGGGTGTTGATCAGGTGCACCCGGGAGCATTGAGCCTCAATGCTCCCGGGTGCATACACCTATTTATTTATTTATTTATTCAAAATTTTTTTATACAATGTCACTGATTTTTAAAAAGCCGAAATAAATATCTAAAAATCTCCAAAAATGGTAAAAATTGATATACGTGTTAAATACAATTAGATTAACATTTATGTAAAAAAATTTTGAAAAAAAAAATAATAAGTGCATGCACCCGGGAGCATTGAGGATCAATGCTCCCGGGTGCACCTGACCAGCACCCTTTTTTTTTGTCATTCATTTGCCTTTCACCCAACACACTCCATACCATAATAGTTACTCATGAAAATACCAACAGGCCTTTCAAGTTTCCATACAAATACTCAGGGACAGAAAAAGTGGATAAAAGTGTAAAATAATTACTGAAAGCACCCCACCACATACTGAAAGTTGTTTTACTTTACTTTTAATCTTTGTAACTTTTCAACAATTATCCTATCTATTTTAATTTTTTCTTTTCACTTCTCATTATTATCCTTTATCATATCAAATTACTTATTTTTTAAAAAAAACTTTTAAAATAAAATTGTTTTTAAAGCTAGACCAAAATGTTATTGAAATTAAGCCATCAGGCTCTATAGCCCTGCTTTTGGTAGGATTAGACCCACTTTCCATAGAACATGGCTCAATGATAAATAGATTTATGTAAAACTCAAATAGGAAATACCTTTTTCTATTAAACTTCTCTTCCATGTAATTATTTTTATTTTTAATATCTTGATACTGAATAGAAAATTTATTTTATTTAGCATAATTTATACTATTATAGAAACAATTTTATTATTAGTATTAAACATTAATATTATAGTTGTATTTTTAACTTTTAAACCATCTAAAATATCATTAATATGTGAAAAAATAATTCTATGAAGTATTATTATATTATAATATATAAAAATGAATGTAAGCATTTTTCATAATTTACGTACGAATATATATTTTCAACAAATATGACTCATGTATATATTTAGTTTAAATGAAACTTGGTCTTTATACTTAACAAATGATGGTAATTATAATAAATGAAATAGATTTCTAATCAAATACCAAGATATCAAAAATAAAAATAAAAAAAGAAATTAACCCCTCAAAGACAAGGGTCTAGTTACTACATTTTCATATTCTTCAACTCCTCATCCTACAACATTACTTATACTTCAACTATATTTTGAATTGTTGATTAAAAATAAAATAAAAAAAGAATTACAAGATTCAAGTTAGTTTACCTAGGAGACAAAAATTAAAGGAGAAAGGCTGGAAAAGAAAAGAAAAACTGTTATCCGTATAGGAGGAGGCATAGTAGAAGTAATAAGTAAAAGGAAAATAAAAAGGAAAATGTTTATAAAAAGGTTTAACAATAATAATATAAAAAGTTAGGAAAGGAAAAGTCGACTAATTTCCCTCAAGCTCTATTCCCCACATGCAAGCGTAATCAAGCTCATTCCAAAAGTTCAGTCTAATTTTTTTTGACAAAGCAATCTAATTTATTTATTTTTTCGCATAAATAACTATTTCTGCAGAAAATTAAAAGGAAATGAGCCATTCCTCCGGACTTCGGTATGTATGAAGATAACACGATTATTGGATTCAAGCCCATATTACGTTTTTAATTCTCTGAACGGGTTACTTAAAACTAATCGACCATTGGCTCACATTATTATTTTTCATAAATTGTAACGATTACATAGATATTTCGGAACTTACCCACATAATTTCAAATGATTATCTACTAATTTCTGTATCAGCTATAAATATTTTATATGAATATATAATATATAATTAAACCAAGAGAGTTTTTAATATTCTAATAGATAATAAATTCCATGAGCCAGCTTTTGTTGGCTAACCTCCGCACAGTAACACATGCGATGAATAAACATGTTGCAACTTGTACCCCAACGGCTTTGTTAGCCAGATCACAAGTGGATTGAAAGAGACAGGCAGCAACAACCAAGAAAAGAGTCGAAATGCATGATCGATAATCCAGAGGGGCGGATGATCTTAATTTCTTCCGGGAATTAATTTCTAGTTTTCTCCTTAGCATATAAACTGAGTTTTTCACTGTAGAGATAAATAATTCTAATTATGAAGCAAATAAATAATTTTTATAGTATTGTAGGCAGTAACGTAAATAACAGGACTGCGATCTATTTGATTCAGCTTGTTTTTTAGGCCTTTAGAAGAAATGACCAAACCAAAAAGACTGAACGGGGACCGCCAATCAATCCCTTCACGTGCCATGATTTAACTGTAACTCTGGTGACCACAAAATGGGCACGTGGAAAGCAAAATGCCGACGTTCCAAAAAAAATAGACAGCAAGCTCATGCACGTACGATACGGCCATTTTTTCAATATATTTACAATTTTCTTAACTGATATTATAATTAAACTCTAAGACATTTTTACAATTTTCATATAATATTCTAGTAGACATCTAATAGCATCTCTAATTTTCTTAACTGATATTATAATTAAACTCTAAGACATTTTTATAATTTTCATATAATATTCTAGTAGACATATAATAGCATCTCTAATTTTCTCTCCAGGTCGACACTTCCCTGAAAATTCTGAAGAGTAATGCCACCAACAATTCTAGGCCAGTTTTGTAATAACCTGACGAGGTACAATACCACCTTGTTTTTGAGAATGCCGAGTTGGGTTTGGGTGCATTTTCATGCTCATTTCACGAGGGCAAAGCTCGATGATCACGCAATGTTTGTGATATGCATGTATTAATTCCGTTGCGTACGTACCATGGATTAATTGATGGCCGCAGGCATCTCTTTCGTATTTTATATATTTTTAGATATAATATTATTTTATATGTTTTACAAATATACTTGTGATATCTGTAAAGATTATAAGTGTATTATTTGATTTAAAGAATATTTTCATCATCTTACAGAAAATTTCAACGGTATCTTAATGAAAATGACACATTTATAATTTTATGCAACTTGATAGATAAGAATACGGTTCAAGTAAATTTCACGTGCACGGTTTTACTTAAGAGTGTTAATGGATCAGGTTGGACGGTCTGAAGTCTCATCTTAATCCTAACTCATTTAAAATATTCAAACCCTAATCTGTTTATTGGCTCATTTAAAAAATTTCAACCCTAACTCATTTAGTAAATGAGTTGACGAGTTATCAACAGGTTGTATAGCAAATGACCTAAAAGCTTAAACTGTAGCGGACAAGGATCTCGCAGAGAGAAACGAGAGAGTATTTTCGGTGCAGAGGAAATAGAAATAAGACAATAATAAGAAAACGAAATTAGAGTTGTACTTGAAAATGAAAATTAAGTAGCGGGTAGAAGACTTAGTGGAAAAAATAACTAAATAGTTTATATTTTTATATATATAATTTTAATGAGTTAAACAAGTTAAATGGGTTGAACATGTTAAATGTGTTAAACGGATTATTAAATGGATTGACCAGTTATAAAATCTCAACTCTAATGCATTTATTTAATTAAATAAATAAATGAGTAGGTACCAATTTATTCAAAAATCTAAACTCAAACTTATTTATAAATAGATTGGACGAACAAATTGATTTGTTAATCATGACCATTAATACACTTTAGTTTCACCCTAGTGTTGGGTCCAAACTCCATGATCGGCTTCTTTTGGTAGTCGGTGGAAGTAAGCGTCATGTTACAGCTGCAATAGGCTGCAACTTTACGTCATACACAGCTAGCTGGTTAGAATGGGCCACTTGACGGCCAGCATATCCGGCTAGCTTGGATAATATATATATTTTTTATTCTCGTATATATACAACTAGTCATCTCATATAATATATCAGTGCGTGTATAATTTTCACAATATGGAAAAAATTCTATAACACCCTCAACACTAAGGGAAATTAATACCCCCAACCCACCACTGAGGGGATAGTGGGTCGAACACACGACCTGGTACGGGCTACGAGCGCTGGAAGCAGCTTGGCTCGACAATTAATGGAAGGGTTAATTTGTATTTTGTCTCTACTTTATCCGGCAACTCTTATTTTTACACACACACACGAAAACAAAATAAAGACTTGATTAAGGAGATGGGTACGCCTATAAAATTTATGTGGTTGTACTAATAACCCATACTACAATTTTTAGACAATCATTCCTCAACCTTCAAAAGACCAATCGTAATCAAATTCTTAATCTTACCAAGCAATATGTTAATCTCCAGAAGGTTTCGACAAAAAGAAATCTGTGGGGTTTACAATGGTTCAAAAAGATAAAAAGGGCAGGACACTTTTGGCTGTGCCCGACGGAGACGGGCATAGCATGTGACAAAGAACCACAGGTGACGTCATGCACAAAGTTTATGCTAATCAAATAATTTTTGTATTGGACCATCTCAACCGTCTAATAAATGAAGATTTCCTCACGATTGACGTTGTTGCTTTTGTTGGGAAATAATGCCGCAGGTTTTAATATGGTGACCCACTTTATTTCTCTCTCTCTCCCTCTCTCTTTTTACCCTTTCTTTACGATTGGCCCATATAATAAAATGGGCGGTTTTCATGAATGATGTGTCTACATCCAAATTCATAAGCACATGATCGCTATAAATGAAATAATTTTCGTTGGCTGTTCTGAAAAATTGTGTCATTTCATTATATGCGTGGATCATATAAGTCAATCGTCCAAGTTGTAGCTTGGACTATTATAAGATTGTTTTAAAGGTGAAGGGCACTTTTCATGTAATAATCGCACGGTCCAAGAAACTTTTTTCCTTTTCTTTTCACCATGCTGTGGACGTGAAATTCTTCAAAAAGAATACGCCTGCTGGGATTTTTTTTTTTTATTAAAAAAAAAGTGTAATGCCTATGTAAAATGCAAAATTAAATAAATTCCCGTCAACAAGACCTTGCCCGATTTACGCCAAGTTGCATAGTAAAGAAGAGTATACCATGCTTGAAAAACTGCAAAAATAACAAATCACAAACCATTTTTTCTTCGTTTGAGTTTAATTTGGTGATTTTCGTGACAGTGATATGTCCCAAAAAGACAGGCAGTCTTCTTAAGTTACAAGCGATGTTAATATATTATAACCACAGAGCTTCACTCCAAACTCAAAAGGGTCAATCTCCTGTACTCCGGTTCATGCACGAATTCTAAAATAATTGAAGTTTTGAATGTTTGATTTGCGAATATTGGCACTTGAAATACTGAACATAGAGATCCAGATGAAGCAGAAAATGAGATTCTAGAATAAATAAAGAACAAGTAGTGAGGAAATACGAAGATTATTGGGAAAATGTTGTTCGAAGATACAAACAGTTGGGGATTTTATTTAATGGCAGGTGGAAATTAAAGATTCCATTGAGTCAATATGAAATTAAAATGTCAACAAATATTCTAGACATTGAAAAAAACCAAGATTTCTCTTTGAACCTTTGCGGGATGCGAGGAAACTTAGAACCACATACCGAAACTCAAAACATGAACCATGAAAGTAAGTAAACCAGTTCACACACTCCAGCCACTATCCTAGCAAGCTGTGGCAGGAAAAGGATTTGCATCATATGTGTTTTTCTGGGAGTAGTTTATTTACAGTGGAAGAAGGTCACATTAACTTCCACATTTGCTACATCTAAAGTCTCTTTCATGGGATCTCCAGCAATGGCTTCCAACTGATTCTTCTAAATGCTCAGGAATATATATACATATATTTATATACACACATTTCATTCTTGCCAAAAATATATCTGTTATAAATCTAGGTTTTGAAACCAGCAGCAGCCCCTCCCATCCTAGAACATGAATAGGTTGCTGCTGAGTCCTGTCTTCCTCTTCGTTCGAACTTTCAACTAGCAGTTTTTGCTACCCTTTGTCTAGTGTCTGTCCTTGTAAGGTAGACATTTATTACATTAACTTACACATTTGCTACATCTAAAGTCTCTTTCATGGGATCTCCAGCAATGGCTTCCAACTGATTCTTCTAAATGCTCTCTCTCCCTCTATAGACATGTACAAACATCGCAGAGTCTAAGGATGAATACATGAATTAGGAATACATATATACATTTCATTCTTCCCAAAAATGAATCTCTTATAAATCCAGGTTTTGAAACCAGCAGCGGCCCCTCCCATCCTAGAACATGAATAGGTTGCTGCTGAGTCCTGTCTTCCTCTTCCTTCGAACTTTCAACCAGCAGTTTTTGCTGCCCTTTGTCTTGTGGCTGTCCTTGTAAGGTAGCTCTTTAGGCTTAGATTGGTATGTTTCTTTTCCTGTGGAAGAAAAGGAAATGAAATTCCACTCAGCAGGAATTACTAATGCGTCCAAATGGAGATATGGAATCATCATATACCATGTCAACTGCGGGCGCCAAACCACAGGTATTGTTTCCGTTCATTCCACTGATGCTGTTAAAAAAATCCACACTCAGTGAAAAGGGATAGAATAGATGATTCTCTAGGAAAAATGTTGCTGTATGCAAAGAGTAAACATTAATTTCTTCTCTCAATTAGGAAATCATTCTTTCATACACTACTCTTTTGTGATTCATACATATACCATAAATCAAGACCTGCACTCCTAGATGGTTTTGAAACAGTCAAAATAAATTCCATTCACATGTGCTCAACCCATCATTTTCCCCATGCTAAACCCAATCATTTGGTGGGTAGCATACCACTTCTCAACTGGTCCAGTAGATGGGCTAAGCACCTTTTCATCAGATCGGGGATGTTGTTTCATGCAGCAAATCTTGTATTTAGCATTAATCAAATGAATGGAAAAAAACGTACTTCCCTGCCACTGATGGAAGCATTTTGTTTTGGTTGGTTTGTGCACAATTGTCAGCTAACAGCACAGGGCCTGCACGATAATTACTGTCCCAGACATGCACGCTTGGCTCTTCACATATACCAACTTTATCATTTAAAAGATGTTCCTGAGTGTCAATTAAGGGAATTCTTGGGTTGATTACTTCAGAAAAGCTATTAACTCTGTCGCAATCCACTGCTTCATTAGTTTTGTGCGAACTGTCTTGTGCTATATCTTCTGCAAAATTGAAAGAACTGAACTAAATATAAATCAAATGATGATGGACCTACAAAACACTAGATGTGTGCTTCCGTTTCTACGTCACAGAAACAACAACACCCAGAAACAAGAATCTGAAATGAGCATATTCATTCTCCATGCATCTCAAGAATCTAAAGATACTAATATGGGTACTACATTGGCTGCTTCAAATGAATAAAATTTTCTAATAACAAGAATTCCCAACACTTTTTAATTTGATTTTAAAAAAAAAATGCTCTCAATCCCTCAGAATGCTGACCTATTTTCTCTTCTGATTGACAAGGAACACAAATGCATCTCGGAAACACAAATGCGTCTCGGAGATTCAAATATCAATGCCTAACTGTTAATTACAGTTTCTGCATTGAACTCTTGAAGATTCATAAAAACAGAAAAATAAGGACCGATATAGGAGACAGAGTACCCGCTCACACATAATGTGAGCTGGGCCATACAGAGCATCACAATCTGATAGAAGCAGTGCTCCAGCACAGCTGCCCATATTGTGACCATGCCTACAAGCTGTTGTCATTGCTGCCTACATGGATGGGATGTAGGCAGCAGTAGTTTGCTTCTATTTGAAAGGAGGATTGACTAAAGCCAAACAAGAAAGCAGTGACTACCTGAAACTGAAAGCAACCAACACTGTTGGCCTTTCAAAGTAATTACTTCCCCTAGGCTCTAGAGAAAGAAGAGTTTAGCTGCTGAAGTGAACCTTTCATCGCATACACTTCCAAGAATTTCTTTTCGAAGGTTTTGCGCTCTATAAATCCTTAAGGGATTCTCAAAGCAAATTAAGTGATGTCCAAAAACCATAGACTAGGCACTTGCTCCAACATGAATAGTCATCCAATAATCATACACTACAAAATTAGCATTATTCAAAAACCCACCAAAGACCAAAATCATAAAGACTATGCACAACACATAACAAATAGTCCTCAAAATATCTAACTGGGTTTTAGCGATCACAAATAGCCGCCTTTAACCATCATTACTGCCTGATTATCTGATTTTCACTTTCTCAAAAACCAAGATAAGTCAGCTTTTTACTAACTATATGAGCCACTAGGAATTTGGAAATTGGATGTCTGGTATGCAGACCTGAACAAGAAATAAGATATGGCAATGCAAAGCAATCAATCCTGTGGCATGAATGATGATTTTAAATGAAAGTAATGACTTCCATTGGCATGGATAATCACAAATCCCATTCCATACAAGTACACACATTGCAAGGTGTACCAGCAGGAGAAAGAAATATAGTGCTTCCAAGGAATAGTCAATCTTTTGATGCTGATAATAATGAGAGAACATCAAATAAGAAGGAAAGAAATGCAACCTTTTGGTTCCAGTGTTCTGGTTCTTGCACATTGTAGTAATTGTTTCTCACACATGGCAGTCTCTTCAAAATCCAAAAACGTGAACTCCAAAAATTTTAATCTGGCAGGAATTGTCATCTTGGTGAATCCAAAGGAATTAATCCAGGTCGCTAGCATCTCAGGAACTGCAGGCAACAGCAACTTCTTTATACCTAAGTTACAGAGCACCTAAGGGAAAAAGAGAGTACAGTTAGCAGATAATGTCATTCTTCGTATTTGCATATACTGACTTAAGATAGTAGTAATCAGGCAAGTTTCACTCATAGTGAAGTTCAGACCTGGACACACCCTGAGTCCATGCCATGGCAGATATATGATGATATGACAAGTGTAGATCATTGAATGCAGGCACAGATTGAAACCTTGAGATATTCAAAACATATGACTTGTATTTTTTATCATGTCACTCCCTTGGATAACTAGCAATTGACAAAGGACAGATCCAGGGGAGGGGTAAACGAGGCACATGTCTTTACCCAACTTTGAACCCTGGACCTTCCACCTTCCACCTTACACTACCCTCACTCACACAAGTGATGGCAAACATATGATATTTCTAGTAGCTCCTTGCATAGGGATGTCGATCAAATGAATGTATTTAAATAGAAAACAAATACATATAAGCTGGTAATATTACACCAAAACGTCTGTTTAAATCATCATTAAATATATTTGGACCACCACGTACCTCACACTTTTAAACAAATATTTCTGAGCATTGGGCATGCTATAATCTTTTTTTCCATAAAATATCTCTTTTCCTCTTATTTTTCACTCTCCTCACATTCCTTTTGCTTACACATGCCTGCTTTTGATAAATTTTGAGCTGTTTTCTTTCGTGTTAAGATTGAGTCTGTAGTGTTGATTCTATGATTTGAGTCATTTTGAGGCCAGTTATGAGTTTTGAGTGAAAGATGAACTCGATAGGTGATTTCTGGTATTGACCAGAATTGAGGTGGTAGATGTCATGGATATGTTACATTCCATGCTTGTGATGCATTTGAAGTGATTTCGTGTGCATTGGAAGTGCTCTGTGTGATTTGGGTTATGGATTTCATTTCATAAATAGAGAAATGTACAAAGAGAGCTAAGGGGGTCCTACAGAAGTGGTATCAGAGCATTTTCTTAGTTGGATTGTGAGGTTTGGAGGTGAAAGAGTCTAAATTATTATATAGCTAAGAAGAATGCATATATTGGTTTAGATCTTTTGATTGTGTTGAGAGCACGTGGCACCAAAGAAGAAATCTGCTGACAAGAGTGACTTGTTGTAGTGGAGCCTTAGGCATGAAATAGTTAACGTTGAGGTTGGTTATCCAAGAGAAGGACAAGAACCCAATGACAAGGATGACTGCACATCACCCACAAACAACATAGGTAAGAAGTGAGGTTTGGAGGTGAAAGAGTCTAAATTATTATATAGGTAAGAAGAATGGATATATTGGTTTAGATCTTTTGATTGTGTTGAGAGCACGTGGCACCAAAGAAGAAATCTGCTGACAAGAGTGACTTGTTGTAGTGGAGCCTTAGGCATGAAATAGTTAATGTTAGGGTTGGTTATCCGAGAGAAGGACAAGAACCCAATGACAAGAGATGGAGCCCATGTGGGGCAGGTGGGGGTATGTTGTTTGTGGGTGATGTGCATTCATCCTTGTCATGCTTGTGTGTTGGAAGGAAGCTTGTGAACTACATGTGTAGTCTGGTGCATTGGTTGAAGCCCTAGTGTGGTTGATGCGCACTGAGTTGTTATGGCATGTTGAGGATGCTAGTAATGAGAAATACATCTTTCTATTGTTATACTTGAAAGTTTCGAGGATGCAACTTTTATAGGGGTTGGGAATCCAAAAGAAGGAACAAGACAAAATAATGGGTTGGAATTCAAATAAAACAGGAAAGGAAATGGGAAATCTGTACAAAACAAAAAAGCATAAATGATGAAACAGAATAGCCAAAAAACATGGCAAATCCTCAAATCTTTGTGAGACTGAAGTCCTCAATATCATTCTTGACTGACTATCGCATGAAAAATTTCTGCAGCATTGCAACCTTTTTTGTCCTGTTTACTTCTCAAATTGGACAAGATGTACATCATTTAGAATGTGTAACCTTGGAAATGTTCCTTCACATTGAAGTTTAGTAAACATCAGTGAGAAGAAACACAAGAAAATGGAAATTTTACAAGAGTACTTGAAGTTCTGTTTGGTGCTTTAATCTCAATCAGCATGCAAAGGTAATACTGATCATTCCCACACCAAGCATCAACCACATTTTACAACATGATGTCACTGAAAACCACACTCCAGAATACAATTACATTGGAGCAAGTCTCTGTCAATACATTTTGAAAGCAACAAAAAATGGTTAGTGCGTTCAATGTCATTACAAGTACCCGAAATTATTGCGTTCAATGTCAATACAAGTACCTGAAATTATCTTCCAATTAGAAGACCAGAGAGAACTTGAGAACTGACAACTAGTGATTCATCTTACAGACATGGAACACGAATGAGAGAGCCATACAATTTTTTTGCATGTTGTGCCCCACAAACATTTATGAACCCCCAGTTGATGGGGTTTTTTGTGTGAGTTGATTAGTACTATCAGGAAATATGTCAATAATGTTACCTTTTCTATTTCATTCATGAGAAGCCGGCACATTCCCATACGTCGATATTGAACTCGGGTTCCAATTAGAGGTACTTCTGCAACCTTTTCACCAAAGATTCTGAAGCAAAGACACAACAAACAAGTTAAGTCATGTTCAACTACGTGCCAAAGAAGGAAAAAGCATACCTGACTGCTGCCACAGATATTACTTCCTCCTCCCTCTCTAGAATCACGGTATAGAAACCCTGAAAGTTCAGTCGTTTTAGCTTTGACCTGCTTTGGGAGACCCCCAACAAAATGCATCCATGTAAGTACATGGAGCCAATAATCACTAAACTGCATAGGTACAAACTATTACCAGCCCTTTTCTATTAAGAAAACTGTCCATTTTGAAGTAGAAAATCAATTCTCAGTATCTGAGAGTGATTTTTTAAGGAAAATAGAAAAGGGAAATCAATATTCTACTGCCTAATGTCTATGTTCCTTAGAAGAACAAGGCCCATTTTTACAAATTTCTGAGGAAGAATATTTAAGCAAAGAACTATTTTGGAATGAATTCACAGAAGATATTCCCCAGAATGGACCTTTTGTATTAAAGTTTTTTTTTTAAAAAAAGAAAAAAGCATACCGACACAGAACAATCTCAAGTATAAGAAAATTTGTTTTATCAATACACGATGAAAAGCTAAATTTTCTTTTATGGTATTTAGAAATTAGAATTTCCAAGACAGAGACTATTCTGCACTATGTCAGAATAAGAAAAGAAGGGAACAGAAGGAAGATGAAGAGGCAAAGAGGAAATGACATCCATAATCATCTTAAACTATTAACTTTATTTACCCTCAGTAAATCATTATAGTGGTTATTAGTAAAAAAATATCTATCTAATAAAATTATTATAGCTAGAATAAAATATACCAAAATACATGTAAAATTAATACATCTAATGTAAGTCTTCATTAAATGGGCCATAACCTTCATTACTTTACAAATTATCATCATCAAATGATCTGTAGTAGTTACTTCAGCAAGATATTTACCATCATCTTCTTCTTCTTTTTTTTTTCCTTGGCGAAGATCTTATGCTCAATAACCATATAGAAAGAATCCTAAATAAGATGAAAGCCTGGTATTCAAACAGTCAATATTAGTATAGCTTAATGCTTGCTGCACTCCTGTCCTTTGCAATCAACACTATCCCATTTCTTATCTATAAAAATTGTAAAATAAACTCCTTTTTTGATTAACCTGACTTGTCTTTTTGGGGCTCCCTTGCTTTCAAGGAAATAAACTATAAGCTCCCAAACCAAGGTTAGTAAAACAGCCCCGTAGTCTTTGGCTGAAAACCAGGCTTGATTACTTGAAGCAAACAAGGTTTATCATTGCTCTTCAAATTCTTTGTGCCTTATCTTAAATTGCTTGAACTTGTTCATCCTTGTTCATCCATTCCACAATGATGATTGATCCTGGTTTAACAGATGTTTAATCATAAATAGCTTATCCTGTTCCATTGCATACTTTCAAGAGGGACATACCAACAAAAAAGGATGTTGCCAATGCAAGATATAGGATTGCATGAATATGGACCTACCTCCAATGCACCGTCTAATGTTTTAACGCAGCATTCCATCTGTTTTCATTAAAAAGCTTTGTTTTTGTTAAATACTTTCATCATTCTTACTAACGTTTAAGTAAAAGAAATTTGACATAAATTCAAATAGGTCCTTACTATGGGATGACCATTAAGTGATGCTATATTTTGTCCTGTGAGTGACATCCAGACCATTCATATTTTGCACTAACATGTTCAATTTTCTTGTCAAATAAGCACCAAAATTTATTAATGTGAATGGTTTTCCCATCATCAATCCCATGGCTTCCCATCCCCTGTGTGAATTGTGACTTCCCCTGTTAATGTCCTTTAGTCAATCTGGCCAACTTTGCTCACATATGAGTGCACATGAGATGTTATAACAAACTATTAACAATTCGGTACTTGTTTCCAATTAACTCACAGAAGAAAATTTTACAACAGGATATGGACAATGGCCACACCTTTGATAATAGGTATCTTAGGTAACATGAGTTCTTCTTTGCCTACGTGCACCACTTATGGAAGAGATCTGATGAAGATGGTGCAAAGTATTTATGCTAGTGGCCCCACTATGACGGGCAGACATCAAGCAACAGCATATATCAGTGTCTAAAGCAGGAAACAAAACTATAACATGACATATTCGCTTCCAAAATCCTTGATTTTCTCTCTTAAATTTCCCCCAAGCATTGAACGTAGCCATAGATCATGTTGCTAAAATAAAGAAAAGATAGGAAATGAATCAAACCAAGACCAAAATATGAAAACAAGCTCCACATAAGAAACGAGATGATCTTACCTCCTGTTGAAAACAACATTTGTGAAGAAGTCTGACTTGGTGTGGGGTTCAATAAAGGGTTGAAAACACTCATGCAGTACATTAAGTGCAACCCAGAGCTTGCTATGATGCTCAACCATGGTGTCAATATCAATGTCATGACTGTCTTCCCTCCTTGATCTCAAAATTGTCCACGATAAACCTTTTACAACAGTTGGCTTTGTTTTCCCCTTAAGTTTTTGTAGATGCGCGAATATCTGAGGGCAAATAAATACATCAGCAGCAGCATGCAGGATTGTAATTGATGTCCTCATTCATAAATGCATACATCTAGTCATGAAAAATATGTAAATGATATGACAAATGCTTAGACACATCTTTTTACCTGAATAGGTAAAGGAAAGGAAAAAGTGGAAGAAGAACCTTAGGAATCTAAATCTTCCTAATGGTATCCAAACACTATTCTGTACTTACGGAAGCAATGGCAGGGACACAACCATGGTCAAAGGCCCTTAATCTACATCATAAAGTGCATTATGACAAAGGGTGTGTTTGGCAATGAGGAAAAAGTTTCAACTTAAAACTTTTCAATCTAAAGCTTTTCATTCTCTATAATTATTATATTTTTTAATCATTTTTTCACATTTTCCCATACAACTACCCTACTTTTCAATCATTTCTACACAACTACCCATACAATTAACCTATCTATTTTAACTTTATCATCTTTACTCCTCATCATTACCCCTATCATATCACATCATTTGACAACTTTTACTCTCCAAAACTTTTCATCAAAAGTTTTATTCATTCCCAAACACACCCAAAATGAATAACATGGTAAATAGGAAAGGCAGCATGTTTTATGTTTATACAAAATATATATGTATGTATATATAAAAGGATTCAACATGCAAAGCACTACAGTTTCGCATTTCAGAAGAACAAGAGCAAAAATCAAGTTTTTCCTGCCAAATGTTGTGTACCTGCGAACAACTTTCACTGCAAAACCAACTTCCTTCTGGACAGCTTTCTAGATTTGGCAGTCCAGTTTTTCTCAAGCATCCAACATGATCTAAGAAAAATTAGGGGAAAAAAAAAAGTCTGGTAAGTTTAGGATTATATGAAAAAAATTAAGAGGTAGAATGCAAACCCACATTGACACTCGCACTGGTCACAATAAAGAATTGTTTCTTCTGTGAACTGATCAATATCCGCATCATATTCACTACGGCTGCATATCCCACATTGACAAGATGAGCAGGACCAGGTTCCTTCAGGCACACCCTGCAAGAACAAAAATACAACACTAAATGAATAACGTTAATTTTCTCAGATTGTAAAGTAGCAAATGAATATCATCCAGTCTCCTGAACTTCTAGCACCAAAGCACCTTGCATATGTTTCAAGCAACTAGCATAATGATACCAAGAATGCCCATCAGACATAACCTGTTTAAGTAGAGAAACGTCTTGTTCTAAAATAATTGCATCAAATGCAACTACAAATCAAACAGAATATATAAAGATGCTAACAAAATGGGCTAAGTCTGTAAGAAACAAAAACATAAACATAGGAATGCTATTAGACCCGAACCACTGCTTTCAAAGGTTGAACCAGCAGCCTAGTCTAAACAATGTCATCATAAACTGAATGGGACCAGCCACTTGCAATGATCCAACTGGGGATTGCTCACATGTCCAGTCGACTGGTTCAACCAGTAAACCAGAAAAACCAGCAGATTAACCTGGAATAACTGTCGGTTGACTGGCAAGAAAACCAATCCAGTTTCAGTTACATTCCCATGAACCAGTCAAAACTATTTAATATGAAATTTAAATAATAATAATAACAACAACAACAACAATAACGATAAGAGTTTATTGAAGTCAAACCATATATCTAATCTAAAAGCACGTCCCCCTTACCACTAAAGCCATAACCTTAATCTTGCCTTCTAAAATAAAATAAAACTGAAAATAGCAAAGCCAGAATGAGCCACAGGTCCAGCTCCCACTGGGACTTGACGAAAATCTCCTGGAAAATCAATTAAGTTACAGAAGAATGAGGTTTGGAAATAGAAATTGATAAGGGTGCCATCACTCTTTACATAGAGAGACGGACCAAGTGACTGGTGGTTTTCTTCAATGAGACATGCAATTTTTTCTGCGGATAATCTGTTTTCTAATCTGGGGATGTTTCTGACTTCACGATTACTTGATTTCAAATAGATGGAGCAGGTTGTCAGCAAGAATGACGAGATACTTCAATGAATTGGATTTCTTGCCAGTTTGGTCTTAGAAGTTAGAACCTCTTGATAATTGTATCTCTAAATCTTTAGTTGGATAAAGCCGATGGTGGGATGTCTAGTTCTGCCATATTGAAGATGTGACAACTGACATTAGCATAAGATAATTGCTGACTTAACCAGGTCAAATAAGTGACAGATATAATTACGTGAATTGATTGGTTTCTAAATATGAAAACCAAGATGTCTTCTTCATATGTGCTAAGTAGACATTATCAACTATTTTTCAAAATCTTGAAAGCATCTTTAAAAGAATTTGCTTGTTCATCCTAGTGGAATCTATACCTTAGTTTCAAGAGGAAAAGAAGTCCAAATTATTTTAACAAAAAGAACAACTTATCAGCAGATAACTAGAGAAGGAAAGAACAGTAAGCACCTTCAGGCCAATACAGCTGAAATGAAAAGAGGATGGGCAGTAATCGCACAATATTAATTCACCACCATAGTGACAAACAGAGCATATATTGTCACTTTTGCAGGAATCATGGTCACCTTTCACTCGCCTGTGCTGGTATGGTTTCAAGAATTTCATCTTTTTGCTGAGTACAAGCTGGGTTTGACATTGTAAAAGAGACTTCCCGTTCTTCAAAAATATATTAGCAGTTGGTTTATCAACCGTCCCGCCAGCATGAACAGAGAATTGAGCAAGCCCATACACTTTTTTGCAGCAGCTGCACTTGATTCCTTCCAGGGTTATTCTCCCTTCTGCCATAACATGGTGACCCTCATTACTCCTGTAATATACCTTCTGCTTGGGTAACACGACACTGTTGTCAACCAACCAAGACAAGACAGTTTGAACCTTTCCACTCTTCCTCTTCATCAGACCAAGTTTGTTACATTGTATATGCACTTGAGGATCATTCTGTTTGGTGTGCATAATGAAATTTTCCCTGCACAAAGGTGAATAATTGCCTTCACTGTCTTGTTGTTCTGCAGGGATTTTTTGCAACATACCCGTTTGGACATCAGTGTTTGATCCACCACCTGTAGCTGTAATCACATTCGAGGGCACTATTTGAGGATCAGTATATTTGGCACACATCATGAAATTGTTTTGGCACAGAGGTGAATAATTAAATTCACCATCTTGTTGTTCTACAGGGACATCTGGCGACAAATATTTTTGGGTATCAGAGTTTGATCCACCTTCTGTAACTACAACCAAATTGGTGGAAGACGGAGATGCATCCATGCACCTTCTTCCATCAAGTGTACAATCTTGATTATCGAGAGCAGAGCTAGCTTGCTCTTCACAAATATTTTCCCCGTCTGCCTGCCTGACACGTTCGACAAGATCTTGTGAAAGGTCGGACTGTTCATGGTGAACTTTATCTCCAATGACGTGGTCATTTGCGGATCTCTGGACTCTCTCATCTTCTTCAATTGCTTTCCTCGAATCCTCAGAGCCTTCCAGCAGCTCGAGAACACTAAAATCCTTGTCGTTGCTAAGTTTCAAGTTCTCTGGCTGCGAAAAATGCTGACAATGACCATTTGAAACAGCGTTGCTTTTAGGATTGAGTTCTGATGCATTTTCATTGCTGTTCTTGGTTCTCATCTTCCCATCTTGTTGCATTAAATACGTGCAGGCCTTTATGAGATGCAAATGCTTTTCTCCCAAAGGTGAGATGTAACAAGTTCTCAAACGGATAGCATGCTCTTTGCAATCACGGGGAGTACGCTCTTTCTGAAGGATCTTCCAACCCAGAGCTAAAAGATGCAACTTCGTGTTCATTAGTACAGTCTTACTGACACCCTTTTTCTCCAAATAAATTGCGAAGTAGTCCTTGACAGCTTGGGGAGAGTATTTGGGTTGTAATTCCATCCCCCAAGGTTTCCAGTCTCCATCAGCTTCATCATCCATGCTACTTTGATCCATGTCGGCTTTTTGTTCTTCTTGCCATGCTTTACAAGCCTGTGCAAAAGAATGAAAACACTGACCACCCGGTGAAACGTAATAAAAGGGATGGGAATCAGATCCGTTGGTACCAAACACCCAACCAGAGGCCAAAAGAATCTGTTTTGCTTCCGAAAGTACTTTGGAGCGTGTTCGGCCAAGAGCATCATGCTGGCAGCCAAGAAGGAAATCAGACATTGCTTGAAGGTCCTTCCGCATTGAAGATGGTTTATTATGAGCTGATCCAAGGCAGGTCCGTTTCTTAGAAACCCATCTCTGCTTATTTCCTCTCCTTATAGCCTTTGACTCTTCATCTCTTCCACCTGCATATTGGAAATCGCTAGCATTGCCACTTTCCTGAGAGGGATTTGTGATCTGTTCTGATTGAAGATCCTTCTCGAGTACAACTATATTATCAACTGGTTTCGAAATGATAGCATGTTTGACAGAAGCGACATTCATCTGAAACATGTTTTCAGTCAATTTTTGCTGATCACAAATCTGTATCTGTTTCTCAGTGTCTTCCCCACACCCAGAACACTGTACATCTGAAATTTCTCTTCCTTCTTCACTTTCCTCGATAGTCAAGCCTTCAGCAACATTTTTAACTGTCATTTGAACCATGTTTCCAGCATCTTTTCCACCTGCAGATTGGAAATGGCTGACATTGCCACCTTCCTGGGAGGGATTTTTGATTTCTTCTAATTGAAGATCGTTCTCGAGTAGAACCATACCATCTGTTGGTTTGAAATCTACAGCATGTTTGGTAACAGCAACATTCGTTTGAAACAAGTTTTCAGTAAATTTTGGCCAATCGCAACTCTGTGTCTGTTTCTCCGCATCTTCCCCACATCCAGAAGATTGTAATTCTGAAATTTCTCTTCGTTCTTCACTCTCCTGGATAGTCGAGTCTTCAGCAGCAATTGTAACTGTCATTTGAACCATATTTCCAGTCCATATTTGATGACTGCAAACCTGTAACTCTTGACCTGCATCTTCCCTGCACTCAGAAGACTCTGGTTTCCTTTCTCTTCCTTCTTCACTCTTCTGGATACTCACATCTTCAGCAGCATGTTTACCTGTCATTTGAAGCATGTCTTCAGTCGATCTCTTCTCATCACAAACCATAGACTGCTTGCTGATGTCATCCGCACATGCAGAGGATGGTAGTTTCTTAACTTTTTTTCCTTCTTCATTATCCTGGATAGTCGAGTCGTCGGTAGCACGTCTGACTGTCATTTGAATCATGTTTTCAGTCAATCTTTGCTGATTACAGACCGGTTTCTGCTTACCAGTACTCTCCCCACATGCAAAAGACTGTCCTCTTTCTTCTTCGCTCTCCTGGATAGTCGAGTCTTCAGCAGTTAGTGTAGCTGTCATTTGAAACATGTTTTCAGTCGATCCTTGCCAATCGCTAACCTGTGTCTGTTTACCAGTATCTTGCTCACACGGAGAAGACTCTAATTGCCCACCTTTTCTTCCATCTACACCCTTCTGGATAGTCAAGTCTTCAGCAGCATGTTTAATTGTCATTTGAAGCATGTTTTCGGTGAATCTTGGCTGATCCTGGATTTCATTGTCTTCCCCACAAGCAGACAACCGTAATTTCCTAACTTCTGTTCCTCCTCCATCCATCTGGATATTCTCTTCATCAGCAGCAGGCTCAACTGTCATTTGAAGTATGTTTTCTGGGGAAGACTCTAGTTCATCATCTTTTCTTCCATCTATGCTCTTCCGTACTGTCAAGTCTTCAGCAGTATGTTTAACTGTCATTTGAAGCATGTTTTCTATCGAATTTTGCTGATCACAGATCTCATTGGCTTCCCCGCAGGCAGATGACTGTAATTTCCTAACCTCTCTTCCTTCTTTGTCCATCTGGATAGTCTCATCTTCAGCAACATCAACATGTTCAACTATCATCTGAAGTATGTTTCCAGTCAACCTTTGCTGATCACAAACCTGGGTCTGCTTACCAGTGTCTTCCACACCCGCGGAAGAATGTAATATCCTGAGGACAGTCGAGTCTTCGGCAGCATGCTTCAATGTCATTTGAAGTATGTCTTCACAGAATCTTTGCTCATCACAAACGTGTGTCTGATTCGCATTATCTTCCCCACATGCATAAGACTGTAATTGACTAACTTTACTTCCTTCATCACTCTTCTGGATAGTTAAGCCTTCAGCAGCCACCTCTTTCAGAATGCAGGCTAGCCCAAGAGCAGCATTCATGTTCTCCTTAACAGCTTCGAACACTAACTTATTCCACAAAGACCTCTCCCCACGTGTCCACTCCAAAATTCCATGCTTAAAACCAACACTAGTCCTCAAATCATACCAAATCTGCCTGACTGAAACCGGCAATGATCCCTCCAGCACAAATTTTTCAAGAATCTCAAGAAAACGCCAATTCCCACGACATCTCCACTCCCCAGAAGACTCATCCCAATCTTGCGTGATCCTCAAACGAATGACGTTTACTCTGTGTTGATCACCTTGATCGGGGAAAAAGACAAGCCTTTCGACCAGATATTCTTGATGATCAAAAATGACACCTTCCCACCATGCGTCATTAATAAAAGCATCAACACATAGTCCATAACACAATGCAAGCTCTCCGCAAGCAAAAACAGGAGGAGATGGTCTCATATGGCCCCGGAGATATATGGGATTCTCACAGTCGTCAAGTCCTTCAAGAATGGGAGATACACACACTGTTTCTATGAGCTTTGAAGAATCATCTTCAGCCAAAAGATGGTCATACTCAATTGTCCGGCTAGATTTCTCATAGCCAACAACAATTCCAGTGTACCATGATCCTCTAAGTCCAGCATCAAATTGTCGAACCTTAAAAAATAACAAGAATACGGTTTAGTGGGAGTACAAAATACAAGAGGTCTGAAAATCAAATACAAGGAGACAAAAACAAACGCCAAAATGAGTGGTTGAGTGAAATAACAATTTTTTCTTTTTGAAACTTTGGCCAAGAAAGAGAAGAAGGGGGAAAGAATTAAATGAGAAGGAGAAGAAACAAAAAATTACATTTTGATGACTTTTTTTAACATTTCCTTCATGGGAATACAATTCAAATTTTAAATTTTAAAGAGACTTTTTTCGAGGGACTAGATTTAGAATTCCGATAAGAGTGTGTATTCGCAAGATCGTGAAAATCCTTGATCAATCTAGATGTTGGGAGGAACTCATAAGTAATTTTTATCAATCCAAGAGAACAAGGGGAAAAAACAAGAAAAGGGTATTAAGCACTCTCTCTCTCTCTCTCTCTCAAAATAAAAAGGATACCGACTTTCTTGCTCTGTTCCTGTTATGTAAACAAAGGAAGACTAAAGCGTATAACTCGTTTTGTAAACTTCCAGTTCTACTTTAATCTCTCTTTCGAGTAATTTTTCCATGTTTTTATACCTTCTGCATTATCTCAGACTATAAACGCATCAAGCATTGCATGCAATATGTTAACATGCCTCACATAGGAGTTTTACAATCTTCTTCTTCTTCAAAGGAAATTTTATGGACACTTTACAAGGAAAACAATATGAAAAACGGAAACTACCTTGACGTATTAGACCTCCAGTGGAGAAAGTCGAATTTCGGAAACTGCATTGCCATTCTCAATGGAATGGTAAAGAAAAATTATTCTTTTTCCCAGTAAAGGAAACTTGCATGCGCTTGAAATCGTGCTACGCCTCTTCGCATCGCAGAAGACGCGAGACAAGGAGAAAACCAGAAGCGGAAAACCCAACAAGAAACAGAGAAAGACGATGGATAGCGAGAGAAAGAGATATATATATATATATACCTCGACCTTCGATCCCACAGGAAGCTTTCTTCCACCTTCCTTCTTCCTTTTCCTCCTCCGGGAACCGCTCCAGCCATCGCCTTCGGATCCAAAAAGGGGTTTCGTTTCAGATTCGCTCTGCTTCCTCTTTTCGCCCGACGGCGGCATTGCGATGAGAAGCCGAAGATCTCTGTCTAGTCCGAACTTTTCGTTTCTCTCTCCTTCCGGCGCTAAAGAACTGCGAAAACCATCAAAATGCAGCGCTTGCGGGAGATAAGGATCATCCGACGAGGCGAGCAAGATTGAAGTTCTTCCCGAAGCAGTAGCCAGCAAGCGATGCAGCGTTTATTCGTACGCTTGTTTGGTGGGAAACTCTGCTATAAAGCCGGTTAGAATCGTCAAATATCGTTGTTTCTGTAGCCGCATCTTACAACTTGTATTTGGCACTGCAGCATTGCAATCCAAACCGTCCATCTTAATCTTGGTTCACACATGCTCAAATTCTTATCAGGTACTATCTCGCGAAATGTCAAATACTTCAGCTGTTCTCGGTTGCTAAAATCGATGAGGTAATGATCAATGGATGAGATTACGCTGTCGATCATTGCTTAAATTTTATACAGCATACGTTGCAATAGGATGTATTTTAACTTGGTTTTTATTGACGATTGGACGGTTGATTTTATTGACAGCGTATTAAAAAGTAACACGTGTGCGCAGGCGTATGGACTGACTGTGACGTCGTGTATTTGTAACGTCTACGTGCTCGCCATGCCCGACCGCTTCGTAGAGCGGATCTTCGGAGATTGAGATGCATATCTACGCGTTGGGTGGTCCCCCCGCCGCATGGACCCACAGGCCCACGTACAAAATCTACATCTTTCATCTTATCTTATTTTAAGCACTTAAAATCTATTTTAGAAAATAGCCAGCTTTTATAGAACCGGGTTATATAGAAATAGTTTTATATAACCTCCTTCATTTTTGAAATTTTAATATTTTATAAAAAATTTAATTCATTCATTGTATTTAACACTATTATTTAGCTAGAAGATCAGATTTCATTCAAATTCATTACATGTATATGCATAGGCTACATTTGCTCAAAAATAAATAAATTCATATGTAAATTAAAAAACATTTAAATCCATTCACATATATATCTATAAATATAGTAATACTGTATATAATTATTTATCCACATTTTTACGATATTTTAGATGATTTAGATCTTAAAAATACTACTTAAAATTTTATATTTAATATTAAATCATTTTATTACATTGATTTTACACATTATAATTAGAGTCCATCTACAACAATATTAGACAAATAAAAAGGTTTCCATAAGAATATAAATCATATTAAATACAAAGGATGAGGTGAATTTTTCATCAAATATTTAGATGTTAAAAATGAAGGAAACTAAACAGAAAAGGAGTTTCATTGAAACACTCTCTTTAAAAAATATTCAGAAAATGTTGCAGTAACTTTTCAATTTTCTTTAAAATAATTATGTAAATGCAGCACCCGCCGCAAGCGCTACAATGGGCTCGAATTGGTTTTCCGCGCCTTTGAAATCTGGATCGTATTGGATGGGTTTTTAACACCTCTAAGGCAGCAGCGCGGGCTCAATTTCCCTGCATTCACGTGGAGTAAAATACGTTAGGATTTACGGTTTTTAGATAGTTTGGCATATGGACTTTTCCTCGTGGATTCGGCAACGTAATGGCTAAGATGGGGCTTTACGTACACGGATCAAGTCACAAATCCGGCAGCATAACGACAGCGTATTATGCTGGAATCTGTGGACCCGCGCTCACCCGCCTTGCCAGGGCGTTAACTTGAACACGCGCGCAAAAATAAAGAAAATGGAGTCGCCACTAATCTTTAAGGGAGATCAGCCCCTGTTTTTAATGAAATAAGGCACCAATCGTACAGAGTCCGGGTTCCGGGTTCCGGGTTCCGGGTTTCGGCTTTCGGATTGAAGCAAATATGGCAAAATCTGCCAACCTGAGACAGTTTACACTGGCATGAAAAGGGGAAAATGAAATATTTAAGAGAATGGGAAAGATGGAAAGGGGGAATGTGGAAGAGAAGCTTGGAGCTCGTAGAGCGGGAAAATCGGGACGCCAGGATTTTGCTGCGGACTCCCGTCCTCCCCTCTGGGATGCCTCTCCAAGTGTGCTTTGAGGAGGGGGGTGCACCTCCTTTTATAGGTGAGAGCATGGGCCTTGGGCCACTTGAGATGTTGGACTTGGTCCATGGGCTTGAGCTTGATGGACTTCTTCCATGGTGGGCTGGAACTTGGTGGGCTAGAACTTAGCTAAGCCCGTTGTTTTTGGTGGGCCGTTGCAGAGGCCCGATGGGTAGTTGTAGAGAAGTCTGCTTTTGAGGCTTGGTGGGCTGGATCTGGTGGGCTAGAGCTTGGCTAAGCCCGTTGTTTTGGGTGGGCCGTTGCAGAGGCCCGATTGGTAGTTGTAGAGAAGCCTGCTTTTGAGGCTTGGTAGGCTGGATCTGGTGGGTTGCATTGTAGAGTCCATTTGGTGGCTTGTTGGAGCTTTGCTCCTGTGGGCCGGGTCTGGTTGTTGAAGAGCCTGCTTTAAGGCTTGGTGGAGCTTTGCTCCCGTGGGCTGAGCTCGGAAGGGCCCGCTTAATGGTGGGCTTAGCTTGCTTGAATTTCTTTTTACTTTGAATTTGCTTGGGCTTAGATCTTGTCCCAATTTATCCATCTTTGGGCCCAAGGGTGGGGTGTCAACAGTAAATATGTTTTTTTGCTCTTGAGTTATGAATTTGACTTAGATAATGAACACAATAGGCGATCAGTAGCACTCGTGGCTGAGATTTTATTTCGAAATTTGTTGGAAATCAGCGGCTGTGATTTGTGAAATCTGCTTGGAAAAGGTAGACTTGTATGGTACGCGTACAGTGCTGCGGTTTACGTAGTCCTCCGTCATTCCACTCCCAGCTTCGCTGCTGGTCTGCCCAGCGCCGGGTGTGGCGGTGGACGCAATTGGCGTTTTTGGAAATAGACGATTGCAGAGTAAATCATCGCCTTCGGGCCGCGCATGCGTTCAAATCTACGTCGCTAATGAAGCATATTCCTGGAATCCTGAGGCTTTTTATGAGGAAAACGCGGTCGAGATGGAAGTCCTTGGAACATGGCTTTGACTTCCCCATGGAAAGAAATTAATCAAAGCTTACTTTTGATGGATGAATTGCAGTTCTCGGAAAAGACCCAAGGAAAAAAAAAAAAGCATCAAAATTCCTTCACAGGAAGGCGTGCATGGATAGGAGAATGGGGCTGACCTGTTAAAACGAATGAGATAGTGATTTAGGTAAGCGATAGAATTTTGTTCAAATATTTAAAACCATCATCGAAATCCCTACTTCCAGTTCCACCAAAATAAAATTTCCATCACAAGTCTCCATTCATGAAGCCAAGCTTTCATTAAGGGCAATAAAAATGACTAAATCAAACTGTTAATTACCTTTATTTGGTTGGGGTTTTTTTTTCCGGAAAAAAGGAGGGAATTATCTTGTCAGGACGCTAATTAATATGTGAAATGAATAAATGATATAGTGTTGAGGAAAATATATCTGGAATATTTAGGTAAGTTGTAACAAAAATTAACAATTTACAAATAAATAAAAAGAAAATTAAAATTTATTAATATCTTTAAAATACAAATTTCGAATATACAATAATTAAACAAATTTTAGAAAAAATTAATTTTAAGTAAAGAGAAAAGCGTCTAAGAGTGTGAAAATGGAAATACACACGCTTGTCGCAAGTTCCTCAAATATGATTTACTTTTAAAAATACATTTTATTTTTATTTTAGGTGGAATCAAACGAACCACGAAAACGCGACATGCCTATTTTGAACCGAAATCCTTGGCTCATTCGAGAAGATCAATTTCCCTGGTCCCGGCTGCAATCGGGGAGTTGGCGTTTATTGACGACCCAAAAATCATGGTGGGGGACAACTTCTTTGTGTAGGATTCCATGGATTCGAGCAGATCATGAATTCTAAACGCGGAAATAACTTTCTGCTTCCACTGCGTACTATTTAGTATTTACCGGAGACCCTTATATTACTTTTTTTGCCGGGAATGAAACTCCTTCGAATTTTAAGTTTTTATGTTGGATGAAAATTTTAATTAATTTATTATATTTAATATCATTTGTTTAATTATGAAATCAAGTTTCATCTAAATTAAATATGTGCATGGTTCACACGTGCTCAAAAATAAGTATATTCATGTGCAAATTGCAAAAAATACTTATATACAATCACATATATACTAAAATATAATAATATTTTATAAAATCATTTATCCCATAAAAATGATATTTTAGACGATCTGGATGTTGAAAATGCAACTTTAAAATTGATATTTAATATTAAATTAATTTATTATGTTAATTTTACACATTTGTAGATGAAGTCCGTATACAGTGATACTAAATAAGTGAATAAGTTTACAAAATACTATAAATGATACTATATACAATAGATGAAATAAATTTTAATGGAAGAGGTTGTATAGAAGATGTGTTTTATAGAAGTATTTTCAACTTTTTTGCCTTATAAGATATGATCATTGTGCATTATTACTATAAGCTTACTACTAGGATTTTTTCCCCATAGTAAATAGATAATCTCTAGGTAAATCTTCCGATGTGCCTGCAACACTTTTCATTTAGGGGTGTCTGGCAAACACAAAAAAAATTTCAATTAAAATTTTTCAATTTCTACAATTACCCAATTATTTTTTTTACATCTTTACATATAATTAGTCTCCTTTTCAATCATCTATACACAATTGCCTATATAAATAACGTATTTATTTTAACTTTATTCTTTTTTACTTCTCATAATTACTTATATCATATCACATAATTTTCTACTAATTTAAAAACTTTTACACATAATATTTTTCATTAAAAGTTTTATTTTTTTCCAAGCGTGCCCTTAGTAACATTTTAAAATAATACATGGAATAGTACAGAGAGATTGGATGAAAAAAGGTTATTATATATTGAATTTGAAGATGGAAAAGATAGTATTAAAATATAAAAAAATTATTGTTGAAAAAATAAAAAGTTATAATTTAGAATATTGTCTGGGCATTCCATTCTTATCTTATCTTGTCCTCATCCCTTAGAACATTCTGAACAAGACATTGCAAAAATATAGAAAAATCAAATGCATTTGGTTTGAGAAGACTCCAAGTGGGATTTTTTAAATTTCCTTATTTTTAAAATTAGGAGGAAGTTTGGACTAGCTTTTGTTTTGCTTTCAAAATAAGTAGTGTAGCTTGTGCGTGAGGCCAGTGGTGCAACTCGAGCTCATGAAACTTGGACTTAACCTTAATCGTATTTTTAAAATTTCAACCTTAACTCTAACTCTATTTTTAAAATTCGAGCTCGAGTTGAGTTTAGAGTTGGAATCTAGGTTAATCAATTGTTCTACTCATATTAATGAAATATCCAAAACAAATCAAAATATCATATCTTTTATCACATTAGTTTTCACATTAATAATTCATGCAAATCAACACCCAAATAGATAATATAGAGAAAATAACTGAAACATAAGAGAAAAATGAAAAAATAAAATAATTCGCTAGTTAAAATAAGCTCTAAATGCAAAACCACGTGTTATTGGAATGATTAGAGATTCAAAAGATTCTAAATTGAAATGAGAGATGGTTTGGACTTTGTACAGCACAGGAGTATAGGAAGTGAGAAAGTGGATAGATGCGACGTAGGTGGAGAGTTGTGATCTGTGCAGAGGAGTGTAGGGCTTACATTGGAAAACAACGATAGTGAGTGATGTTCGGTTGCAGTCCACGGTCCACAGACGTTCACTCCTTGTTCATTTTCCCTTTCTCGCACCATTGCTCTGTTAGGAAATTGAATGAAATGCAAAAACCGAAATAAAAATTTATTGAATCGAAACAGATAGATCTAGATGCAACGTAGAAGAAATAGAAAAGGAAAAGGAAAAATGATTTAGACAAGTTCATAACAGAGTTTCTCCACACCGTCTTCCTCTTTTACATGGCCTTATATAGGCAGTGACATCGACATAAGTCTACACACACGTGTAGAACATTTCCTACCTACATGCTGCTATGGCATCGTTCCTAACATTCTGCCGCCCGACCTTCACTTCATGTGCATGACAGCGGCGAAAGGAGAGAAGATGAGGAAGGAAACAGACAACTACTAGAGATGAGCAGGAAGATCAATAGCATGTGCTTCAAAAAAATAAAAGTGCATCAAAAAATAAGGAATCTATAATGGATAGAATAGATGAAAAAGACAGGAGATTTTAGAAGATTTAAAGGGAAAATAGACCTTGAAGGCTGCGGATTGAAGCAAGCTCACCAGAGAAGAAAGCAAAGTTGCCGAGAAAGAGATGTCGTTGAATAGGAAGAGGATGGTCGCCGTGGGCTCTGGAGGACATGGAGATGGTCGTGAGACGCAGGAATGAACTAGCGGTTGTGAAGAACAGAGCAGTCGGAGAAAATATGTTGTGGTATGCGATGAGGGCAGTAGCTGCGTATGCCGTCATCGACTTCGGAGAAGATGAGGCAAGCGGCGACAGTGAAATGGGGAAAATTATGGCGTGTGAAATAGGGAAGAGAGCTTTTTATGGGTGTGTTTGTTTGGGATATAAACATTTCAACCAAAACTTTTCAATCTCAAACTTTTCACTCTTCGTAACTACTCTATTTTTTAATTATTTTTTTCACATTTTCTTATACAAACTATTCTACTTTTCAATCATATTCTACACAACTATCTATATAACTAACCTATCTATTTTAACTTTATTCTCTTTACTTCTCATCATTACTCCTATTATATCACATTATTTTCTATCAATGTGACAACTTCTATCTTAAAAACTTTTCATAAAAAGTTTTACCCCAAACCAAACACACCTTATATGGGTGGTATAAAATATAATTTAAGAGGGAGATTCAGGTTCAGGTTCTGTCCAACTTGAAGCCGAATCGAATTCAAATCGGGTTCAGGCTGAACCCAAAGAATCAGGCTCAGGTTTAGAAACAACCAGTTTTAGCACAGCCCCAATTCGAGTTCGGCGGGCCATACCTGGACTAATTTGCACCCCTCGGTGAGGCTGGGTCAAGTCACCCCTCATTTAAAAAAATAAAAAAAAGACGCTCAAAACTAAGACAAATGGAGTAATATTTAAAATTTTTAGATAAATATTAATTTAAATAAAAATGTCCCGGTGGAATCGAATTGCTTGAAAATTTTATTTTCTCAAGGTTTGGTTTGCTGTGTATTTTAAATCATTTTTATACTGCGGATGCTATTATCTATGCCATTCAATCAAATTCCAATGCTACTGATCAAGCTCGAGAACCCTTGTTCCAGCGCGACTAATTTCTATTTTCGCCCCCACGGGCCCACTCGTTACTTGATTTTGGGTGTGTTTGGTTGGAGGTAAAACTTTTGATGAAAAGTTTTTGGAGTAGAAGTTGTCAAATCAATAGAAAGTTATGTGATATAATAGGAGTAATGATGAGGAGTAAAGAGAATAAAGTTAAAATAGATAGGTTAGTTGTATGGGTAGTTGTGTAAAAATGATTGAAAAGTAAGGTAGTTTGTATAGAAAAATGTGAAAAAATAATTAAAAAATAGAATAATTATGAAGAGTAAAAAATTTTAGATTGAAAAGTTTTAGTTGATACTTTTTTACCCTAAACAAACGCACCCCTTGTCTGGCCATTTTGCGGAGTGCGGAGAAGATCCTTTTGTCCTGAATCCCGATGGCGTGACTGAATTTCGTTGGGTGGTTGGGCCCCACTGCTTTCATAGCCAGTCTTCCTCAACTGCCACTGGGCCTGGGCTAGAGGTATTCAGCCCATGTTTTCAGTTTGAGGATTCACTTGGCAAAATAGGCTGCTACAATTAAAAAGGAGAAAAATGAAAAACATAAAACAGTTGGACTCCACATGGGGTGAACATGAGAGGAACGGATAAAAGGCAAAATATGCATGAGCAGGGGTGCACCTAACTAACCGAAGCTAATTTAGGTAGTGTATGGTAGAAAAAATATAAATTCCGGTACGGTAGTTTACATAATATGAGTA
This sequence comes from Annona cherimola, assembly GCA_030490835.1. NCBI lineage: Eukaryota > Viridiplantae > Streptophyta > Magnoliopsida > Magnoliales > Annonaceae > Annona > Annona cherimola. Next base: position 8,122,592 of record CM059977.1, on the reverse strand, counting down.
GTCGAAAGTACCCAAGCTAACATTTAGTAATTTTAAATATTTATATTATTAGTTTAGTGATTTAAATTCTTTTGCAATTATTGTTATTAATTATAGTTACATTTTAAACTTTGTACACATTTTTCATGATTCGACGACTGTACATATGAAGTATCTATGTGTTTTGTATTTCTTTGCAATTGTTTTAATATGATATTGTTATTGCTGATTAATAAAGCAACTGAATTAGAATCAAAACTGAATCGATTAGACATTCACAAGGGGTAGATTAAGAACTAAACCAACTTATAGGTAAAATAACTTAAACTTTTACCCATCTTATGTAGGCAAGATAAACTAATAACCAAACTAAGCCTATCTGAATTGCACCTCTTTGTGTGCCACCTATTTTGGGTTGACTGGTTTTATTAGGATAAGCTAAGCTAATAATCCTACATGACATTCATTATATTTCTGATGATATTAATAAGGGCTAAAAAGCTTCATGGCTATTAGGTCTCATGGTAAGTAAGAGGGTGTAATACCGGATTGATTGAGTGTTGGTTAAAGCATTAATTTCCTCATGCGGTAGAGACGTCAATTTCCTCTAGTGGCGAGAGCATTATTTAGTCCTTTCGTAACATAAGAATTATACATATATTAGTTTGTAATATTAAAAAATTTAATATGTATAAATACAAGATTTTTTTTATTATTTTTTTTAAAACGAGAGCTGTAAAGCTGAACAAAAACACTCACAACGAAAAGAGTTTTTTTTGACTGGGAGATATATACACACATCTCAACATGTATTACACAGAAAGCTCTGAGATATTCTTACAAAGTTGGAGATACAACTCCACCAAATAATCAGGAAGACACAGCTTCCAAACAATCAAACGGGAGACCACTGCTCCCACAACAACCCACCCGGGAGACACAGCTCCCACACTAACTAGCAACCAAGCCGGTGGACGAAATCCCATATGGGGATTCGAACACCCGACGAGACAGCGCTGCCCATTTGCGGCAATGGCGCTGACCAACCGAGCAAGGCTCGGTTGGTCACAACGAAAAGAGTTATGCGTCCCATTTGATTTTTTTTTTTTTTTTTTTTTTTTTTTTTTTTTTTTTTTCCCCACGTATGCATCGATGCAAGTTAGCATGTAAAATTTTTTTTTTTTTTTTTTTTCCCCACGTATGCATCGATGCAAGTTAGCATGTAAAAGTTGCTGCCTGCTGCGGCCACGACAAGACTCCACCTCAATTCCCAAATCTAGTAGGGGCCAAGCCTCGACTCCTCCTCAATGCAAGCGCAGTAGGGACCATGTCCCTAGTTTAATGCCAGCCTAGATGGGCCTACCTCAATATACAGACTCGCCTCTCTGATTTATAGTCCCTGACACGGAACTCATTTCATGTTCTAAGCTTTGGAGACTTAATTGGGCCTATTCATCACAAGACAATCCAAGCCGTTCAATCATTCGCTATGGTCCTCCACTATATGCGGACGTTCCTACAGAACCACTCACAAAAATTTCCCATTTCCCCTTTGTATCCATTGGACCGCTTATTTTGGGGCCTTGAATCAACATCTTAGATTAACTGGAAACGAATTTGAAGAACATCACTTCTTCTCTATGTTGAAAACTTGAGCATGTATATACTCTTTTTTACTTGATTGAAAAGCGATGGGCCCCATGCTCTGAAACCGATATCAGATCAGCTTATTGTCCTTAACTACTCACGCGGCGCATCTTACAATTTCTCTTTGTATTAAAATAAAAAATATCCATGTGACCATGTGCAACGTATGTAGGCTGTACTATGCCGCTGTAGCGTCTCACCACTTTCAACAGTTATGCACTAATCCGCACCGTCGAAAAGATGGAATGCGTTGAAAGGAGGAGCGTCGTAAAATGAGCTGTTTGGGTGCTGGATCATACATGGGATGTATGGGAATAATCGGATGAGAAGACTCCTGATACATAGGATGATATCTTGGGCCAATTAATGGACATATTGCTGATTTTGCGGGAAAAAAAAAATCACGAATTGCTTGGTTTTCTTAAAAATCCCCAAGTGAAGAGTATCAGTATGAGTGGGAAGAAGACGGTTCAATGTTAAGGCTGAGTTGTATGTGAACATTACTGGTCTACATAAAGGAAGAGGCCTCACCTGCCCACAGCCTGACAATGAGCGCCGTTGGCCCCAATAGGCATCCGGAAAGGGCGAGTATGTGGAGACCACCAAACATCTCTTCCTACCCACCTCCATTTCGCCAGCCCATCCACCTCCCGAAATCGGCGAATCCAAACCACCCATCGCCCACGACCCACATCCTGCCCATCATAGACCTACAGCACTTGGACCCCACCGTGCTTGGAGAAGCCTGCAGGAAATGGGGCCTTTTCCTTCTCATCAACCATGGCATCCCTCCCGCCCTCACCACCCAAATCCACGACCAGGCCAAGAGCCTCTTCTCCCTGCCCTTCGATTCAAAACAATCCCAGTTGACCGACCATACCATCTCATATTTCTGGGGCACTCCTGCAGTGTCGCAGAATGTTCAAAATCTCAATTGGGTGGAAGGCTTCCATGCCCCCCTCGCTGACCTGCAAGATGATGGGCTCAAGAACATCCCCATGTTGGAGTCTCTCAGGTGCCTTTTTCTTTCTTTCCATACATCAGAGCTTATGCATGCATATATACACGAAATGACATCAATAACAGTTAGTTGCATCATGGTTCAATGCATATTTCAGTCGCACTTTAACTTAGAAGTCTTAAATAAGATCTCTATTTCTGTCTTTCTCCCTGTTTTTCTTTTCTTCTGCCTTACAGATCAGAGTTTGTGCCTATGGGAGTATGTGACATAAACGTTGATCTAATCCTTGTACACCCATTTGCAGCATAGTTTAACTTCATGGGATTTCTGTGTACAGATGTACTGTCTATCTTTAGCATAGCATAGCTGTAGCTGGCAAGATACTCGTCCTGTCCAACGATTAAATTTTTTTTTTAATTATATCTGTAAAATATTTTTGCAATTTTGGTTTATGATGCCTCACTTGTGTAACTAGCGCAATCCAATTTGATGAATACAGTGTTGGATTACTTATTTTTGCGAGTAGATTGCCAGAGAGTTTGGTAGTTTTGATCCATTCAATTGTATATTTTTAGAGTTCTGCTGTTTGCAGTCGTCTCCAATAGTTTGAAGAGATTTATCGTATATCAATTCTATATAGAGTACCTGGAACTTATGGCTATGACTTCGTTTGCTTGTTGGGATACATCCAAAAGATATCTTGAAAAAGATATCTTGAACCTTCTACAAATATCTAACTATACGATAACGTCACGTTCTTGTGGTAGTTATCCTTTCATTTTCGGTGGCTTCTGTTTATGTGGAAATTAGTAAGCTGTTAGTCATTGGATACCTGCATCTAGGAATATTTAGATTATTATAATTGAGAAGATTTCTGTTACCCCAAATGGCTGCATCTCGATCTCGATTATTTATCTATTTATTTATTTCAAACAAGACAATCATAACATCGTTTGTCACCTGTAGATGGTAACACCATGCATGATGGCTGTTAGATATATGTATATTTTTAATGTTCCAAACACAATAATGATCAAAAACCACCGGCAGAAGATGCTGTTTCAGCCCTCTTCCAAACACAACCTTGCTGGCTTCCTAGCTGGAAAATTTCTCATGTTTTTAAGTGGTGACTGGTGATTAGTTGTCCTCTTGGTTTCTTTCTGAAATTATAAGCCAGCACTGTTTGTTATCAAAATCTAGAAATGGGGCTAGCTAGTTTGTTGCAGCTTTAAAAGATTATTATTATTATTATTTTGATAAGTAGCTTTGAAAGTTTATTATATATATACGTATATGCTCCAATATATAAAAACTATATATTCTGGAGCTAGCTTGGGCTTCTGATCACCTTCTTTCCACTCACCTGATCACCTGCAAATGGCAATGCGCTCCAGGTGCGTGTTAGTCGAATATGGGCAGCATATGGTGCGAGTGGCTCGGAAGCTGTTCGAAGCCATGGCTGCGAACTTGGCGTTCGATCCAGCTCGGACGGCTTCCTACTTATCAGACACTGACGGGCTGATGCGAGTCTACCGCTATCCGTGCTGTCCCGAGACGTCTACAGGCGAAGTGTTCGGCATGGATGCTCACACGGATAGCTCGGTTCTCTCCATACTCAACCAGGATGATGTTGGAGGCTTGCAAGTCCTCAAGGATGACCTGGACGACGACTGGGTGGATGTAAGGCCACTGCCTGCTGCGCTTGTGGTGAACCTGGGCGACATGATGCAGGTTTATGCTAATCATAATCTCCATATATCGTAGCCATGCAATTCACAAGAGTAGTCTATTACTGTGGTAACGATATTGTCTGAATTCTATTCTGTTCGGTAGCTTTCACTTCCTGATGATGGCTCACATGACTAGCTTTTGTCGCTCTCCAAATGGGTCCATATGCTGGACATATGATTGAATGATCCCTTTGAATTTTATCTAATATTTCATGCTTTATTCATTTGTATAAAAATAAGATAGAAGAATGGGAATAATAGTAATAAACAACGGCTCACTGTCATCAACACAAGAAACGGAGGGACCTTCGGTTCTTCATTCATTAATTCTTGTGCATCATTGCATGTTATACGCAGTAATCCCCAAGACTCAGGAAAAATGCATTGGCAAGCAATGATTTATTTTCCATGAAGATCATATAGATGATATAGATAGAAAACTATTCTAGAATTGCCATGTCGTTCATTAAAAGCTGATTTTTTTTTTGAAGTAGAATTAAAAGCGGTTTTAATATTCACTGCAGTGTACCGACAAAGATATATGATCGGTTACCATCCCTCATCTATCAGATATATGGTGTCCATTCATAACTGCTTCCCAAGGGTTAATTCACAAGAACTGTACGTTGTTTGAATTGATTGCATGTGATCACTGTCTATTGTTGTCGTATTTCTTGTATCCATGCAGGCCATGAGCGACGACGAGTACAAGAGCGTGAAACATAGGGTGGTGGTAAATGGAAAGAAAGAGAGGATCTCCATATGCTTTTTCGGGTTTCCTGCGAAGGATGGTGCCATCCACAGCTCCAGGTACAAGACATTCACGTACCAGGAATTTCGAGCCAAGGTGCAAGAAGACATTAAGACCTCAGGTTTCAAGGTGGGTTTGGAACATTTCAAGCTTAAAGAAACCGATTCTGCTATTGGGTCTTGATCCAAAAATCAGAAATCAGTTCTCTCTTTAATTGTTCGGCGCCAAACCACACCCGGCCACCACCCCACACCCCCAAAACATAATTTTTATGCCTTTTGCAAGTCTAGTGCAGCTATTTATTTGCTATTTCGGACAGTGGTTTTTAGGAGGAAGATAGTAACAGCATGTATGATGTAGCTAGGTTTTGTCATTTGTTATTAAGGTAGAGATCAAGAGAAGAAATTGCACGCAGTGAGTCAAAAAGCTGTCATGCACGTGTAATAGATTCCTTGCCATTGTCTTGTGAAGTTGACAGTGTCCTTGCCCCATGCCTTTTAAACGTTGCATCAGGCTTAGCAAGAAGTCACATGGCTGCTTCTGATGAACAGTACTCCCCACATCTTTCTGACCTTCTCAACAGACGCCAAGTACTAGGCTTCCCGTCGGAAGCGGATTTTAAAAAGCCGGGTGTTACCTCCGATGAAATAAGAACCAACAAAATTACGCCGCGTGCGCATGACAGATTGTGGTCCGTGACTTTTGACTGAATGAATGACGAAGAACAGTTAGTAGGGTAAAAGTTCTCGAAAGGTAAGAAACTGGGGTGATAAGATAGAGATACTGATGTGAAGTACTGATAATAATTTTAGAATAAATAGGTTAAATATATTATTAGTTGTGTAAAAATGATTGAATAATAGAATAGTTATATGAAAATAGTGAAGAAATAATTAAAAAATATATTAGTTATTAAAAGTGAAAAATTTTATATTGAAAACATTTATATTTTAATAAACACCCCCTTAAAATATTACTTTTTACCTGTAATTTTAAAGTTATTTACAGAAATATCTTCAAGTAGCTAATGTAAAAAACATTAACTATCGAGAGATCTAGAATAAATTATTTATATCAATAAAAATGCAATCTGAACTGTTAAATATATATTTTCTAGAGTAATTGATAAGAATTTCATATATAAAAATAATAATAAATTTTATGAGTAATATTTAGTAATTTGCTACACGTAGTAAATATATGTTTTATAAATTTTTCTTTAAAAATCTTAAGACTTCTTAGCATAACAAAATTCATATTCTTAAATTGAAGTTTGAAAAAATAAAAGTAAACTCACGGAAATTTTTTTTGTATAAATCTTTTTTTTATAAGTCTAAAAATATAATTATTGATTTATCAGCTTACAAATGTGAATGTATGATTTCAAAGCATTTATGCAATATTATATAAATTATCTACGACTACAAAATAATTTCAATGATAAAATATAGTACTTTGAAATGTTTATTTCATTTATATAAATTTTAGATTTTCAAATCCCAAATTTTAGTATAAGAACATGAATTTCAATAACTTGATTAGTGTTAAACTTTTAAAGGAAAATTATATCAGATACATGTGTATTGAAATTCTAAACATTATCAACATAACTTTTGCGATTTCGTTTTTCATATATGACCTTTTAAATTAAGAAAATTATCCTCTATATCTAGATGTAACTCAACAAAGTTGCATTTAGGTAGGATACTCTCTTTTTATTTTTTTCTTTTCTTCCACTAGTATGTGGGCCCACTAGTACTGCACTCAAGAGTACTAATCCCGTATCCAACATTTAAAATAATTTTTTTTGATATTTTTAGTTTTGAAAAACAAGTACATGAGAAAACTTCCATTTTTATTTTTTAAATTCAAAATGACAAATTAAATTTAAAAATTATGAAATTTGGATATGGAGAACAATAATATTGCTCACATATCTATATGAAAATTCACAAAAAAAAAAAAACAGGGCCTCCCACCTTTCGTAACTAGCCGTAACTGTATCTATATATTTCTTAATATAGATCATTTATCATTCATCCAATTTAAATATTTTCTTATGAAACATTCGATATATTTTTATAGTTAAGATATTCTTAAATTTTTTTCGTATAACCCATTAATCCAGGCTAGCCATCACTAAGCTTGACCCTTTCTTCCTAAGCCAATGTTAGCCTTTGAGCTTTAATGAGTGGACCTTGAGCCTGGATGCTCTGCACTAATCATAGTCGAGATTGCTACCTCAATTGTTTCGATTTAGCTTGACCTCGAGAGACGTTATGTTGTTGCCTCGATTGTTTCGATTTAGCTTTCTTCACACATGCCGATTGAGATGTCACAGCCGTCCTCCAAATCGCCTAGGGAAGGTTTACATCCATTAATAAGTTTCCATCAACAGCTATTACGGTAGTTCCTAGGCTTAAATCTCCTCCATCTTTTTTTTTTTTTTTTCGAAGTAAAAATCTCCTTCATCTTGGTGCCCTCAGTAGGATCAAAATTGTTCATATGAGAGATTAATGAGAGGATGACTCATTCACTAGAAGAGGACAACGTACAAGAGACATTCTGTACCCTCGACTTTCCTCTCTCAATATATATATTTTTTTGAGTGTTACATCTGGAACTTTCCTCTCTCAATTATTTTTAAGGCTTTGGCTACTTACTCTACCCAAACCAGGAGATATTTTGTGTAATAACCCAACCTTAACAAGTTGACTTGATGCGGCATAATTACGTGGCATGTTGAATTTTTGACCATTAAACTATTGACCATCTGACATGTCAATTAAATTAGTTGATGTGGCTGGTTGACGTGTTGATTAAGGTGGGTTTTTATAATTTAGAAAAAATGAGTTTTGAAATGTAAGATAATTTTACCATAAAAAATATAAGCTAATTTATTCATAATTTAAATTATTAAATTGTTAAAAAGTTTAGATAGCTAAAAACTGTGGCATGTAGTTTACAGGTACTGTGTGTGAATTATACTTTGGTAAAAATTAAATAATTTTTTTTATTTTTTAATTGATGCATGTTAAGAGGAAATTGTGGAAAAGGTGGCGCGCAGAGGTTTTGCGGTTGCAGGAAGTGGAGAAGAGATTTATAAAAAACAAAAACATAATTAAATTTTAAAGCGGTATTTGTTATGTGAAGTAGATTATTTCAGAGATTTATCAGAATTAATTGTTGAAGAATTTATTTCCATAAGAAATAAACTATTTCAATGGTTTATTCATTGTGGATTTGTTATGAGTGAACATTTAGTTTGAATTTTATATGATAATATAAATGCGTGGGATGGATGAATGTTTCAGGTAAAATGATGATTTTTTTTAAAAAAATGTGTGCAAGGTGGATCATTTTATTCATCCAATTAATTTTATTATTAGTTTCATAGCTGATGAGGAAATTAATGGATAAAAAAGTGGATGTTATATAATAATATTTTATAGTTAGCTCAGCCATGCATCAGCAGGAATAGATGGAGAAATATTCAAGTAAAATTTTAAAATCTTAGTGCCAGAGGAATAAGGATGATTTACGTCAGCTGTGAACAGGTACACATTTTGAATAAATTTGTGGGAGTTATATTATCTGAGCTCCGGATGACTTCTAGAATCATTTAAATAATATTTGTTCTTATCCATTCCTAGTAATTCACTCCTTCTCAAGGGAAAATCCAGGTAGAAGAGGAATTTGGAAACCTCTTTAAATCCATGTACAGTGTATAATTGTTGATAAATAAATATTTATATAAAGAAAAGAGTGATGCATGCCATGACAACTACTAATTTATATTTTGTATAACTTGATGATACCAAGGGCCAACACTTCACTAGTTGGGTAAATTTTATGATGTAAAAATTTACATGTTGACCGCGTTGAAGCTCACGGTACTATCATATGAAATTTTTAGTAAAGAATATTTATCTGTTGCACATTCTTGTGTTTTGCGATAAGTGGGCAAAGTGCATATGTATTGGATATTTAACATTACTATGTTATATATAATTCGCTGAATTTTCATAAAATTAATTTGTATTATATAAATTAATTAGTTGATGTTATTTGATATTTTATAATTGAAATAAATATAAAATATATATTTATATAGACAGACATTTCAAGTCCATTGGGCATGATATGGAATATTAATGTTAATAAATTAACAACTAATTTATTAACAAAAGGTCGAGTTTGTGGATGTAAATTAATGCTTATGAAAATATACATTATAAATTACATTGAAAATTGTATAATTAATTTATATAGTATGAATTAATTATTTAATTTTATAGAACATTTTTGTGTTGTAATTATAAATTGTATATTTATATAGATGGACATTTTTGGTCTAGCAGGCTAGGCATAAGGTATGATGGAAGATAAATCAATTTATAGTTATCAATGAGCAATGGATTCAACAGTTGGTAATTAGCTTTCAATATATTATTTTATTTCTAATGAGATTATTTTAATAAAAGGAGTGAGATTTAATATAGAATTTGCATACTAGAATAAGTGAAATTTAGTTAATATTGGAAGTTATTCAAAAAATAAACTAGTTTAGTAGGATATGCAATGCGAAATATTCAATGGCCTATCCATTTATAATGTTTTGGATACTCAATGGTTGAGATCATTTTAGTGCTCGAATTTATTAAATTAAATTCGGTGGGTTGGTTCAACCTAATTAAATGTGTGATGCCTATTTTGGATTTAGGTTGAAGTAATTGTTGAGGTTTTTATGTATGATTAATGTGTAATACATCTTGATTTTCTGTCACGCAGGGGAATTTGCACATATAGGACCCTAGGAATATATGTGTTAATTCTCATTAAATTTCTTAGTAAGTCCTATGTATGTTAGAAAACTATTTTGAAACATCCCTTAATGAACAGTGTGTAATGACCTCAATGGGGTTGTGGTTGGTCGCTTTGTGGATTGTAACTTGTACCTTAAAAGGTTATGAGTTCATTCTGTTGTGGGCAGTATGGACTAAATATGGAGAACCTTACACATTATCACATACATTATTTATTTCTTTGCTCATTAAGTTATTTAGCTCATTCCTAAGTTATTTAAATTTTAGGAGAGACGCAACTCTCTAGTCAATAGATATTTAATGGGAATTATTTCTATTAAAGCAATGGATATTTGTGATTATATTTCTAGATGTTATTGAAGTTGGTATTAATTATTGATTTCATTAAAATATAACCAATCCAAATTGTCATTTGAATAGGATAGTCAACAATCAAGGACTGTGTCGTGACATTTTGTATTTTTCATTCTTAAAATTACTGTATCTCATTTTTCACATAAAAATTCCTCTACAATCTCTTCTTCTTCTTCCAAAAGCATTGGTAACTTGACTTAGGTATTATAATTTCGATATTTTGGCATTATTTTGCAGGACTTCACCGAATTTTCCGTAATGAACATGAACCTCCACAAAGTCTTCACTATTCTTTTTTTTTAAACATTTTTGGATATGAATTCACGTTTTTAATTCCTTCAAAATTTTCTTTATGATTGTTTACATTTAATTATTATTTTCTACTCTTGTGCAAAAATTTATTTATTTTATCTTTATTTATTTACATTATGAATCATTACATTTTTTACGTTAATAATTTCTTCACGTGTTATGCTTTTCTTGAAAAAATTATGAAAAATGATAGAAAGGAGTAAAAAAAATCTATTATGGGAGTGATCTAATTAAAATGAAATAATAAAGATAAAAATAGATAGTCTTTTGTATGAACATTAAAAAATGTGATAAAATATATTATTATTATTATTATTATAATACATAGATAGATAATTTTTTGTACGTTAGGGCTTTAGCAGAATTAAAAGTATTGCTTGAAAACATCAATTTTTTCAAATTCAAAGTCTTCAATCTTCATTACATGCAGTTATTATTCGTCATTGCTATCGCTGCCATGATGCCCTATATCCATCTTCAACAGGGCACCATATAATTACTATTAACTCTAGAAACCACATGAGATTAAAATATAATGAAAGTTGAGAAAGCAATTTCTCAAAGTGATAAAGGGTGAAATGTACATGTGAAATGACTGTTGGGACATTAACGTCCAACTTCCGGCTCTATTTAATTTCATAGTGCGAATTAGTGAAATGGGCCTTGGAATCAACATGTTTTTTTTTTCTCATAAAAAAATGGTCCTTTTTTTTTTCCCTTGGGTTGTGCGGGGATGGATTTATATGTTTTTTTTACAATCAGGTTATTAATTTCGCCACGCCAAATTTACAATCGAAGATGAAATTATTTACTTAGAATCGATTAGTTAACTCTATGTATAGTACTCACCTGTGTAGTTTTCATTGTTCAGTCACGGTTCAAACATGTTACTTAGCTGCTACCTTCTGCTGTCTATCTATTTCCGCAAGTTTTGGCTTCGAGAGAGATCTTTTTTCTCTCAATCAGTCTATTGATTAGACTTTTAAATCATGCCAGTAAAGCACATCTATCATTCCATTTTTAAAGTTTGGTTCCACTTTTCTGAAACCTAGGTTCCCACAAAATTCTTGGTGGGGCTCACTTTGATCTTTACATCGAAATACAACTCGTCATGCTGTTTCATATTATTTGTTTAATATGTGGTCGAAAATCATTTTGAATAGAATCTTTGGTGTGTTGTGCCTACTTAAAAATATAATTATGTGTATATTACCAAAAATATTTAAACTCATTCGTAGATGCATTAAAGAGTAATGGTTCCGTATATCCGAGTTGAATGGAGGCTTCGTACAGCTCCTTGTTTTTTAATTTTAAAATATTTTTAAAGTCTAGATTGTTTATGGTGTTTATCTGTGCCCATTTCTTTAGGAGTTGATAAATTACATATATTATAAATTTTATATGCATATATACACTACATTTTTCAAAAGTTATATTTACTCAAAAGATACTATTTTCTGTAAAATATAAGTTTCGAATAAAAATATTTTTGATAACATGATAAAATAAGATGCGTTAAATATTATAAATGAATTAAATATAAAAATATTTTAGAACTAAAAACAATGGGTAGCATGAAAACTCCATATAGCATGGATATATGTAGTGAATCATTACTCAATGTTGTAACAAATTGTATAGTCATTCATTCATATAAAACTTCTTTACACAATTTAGATATTGAATTAATGTATTATAAATCAATATAATTGAATAATATTATTATTTCCATATATCTTGGATGAAGTCACAACTTTTTTTATTTAGAAAAAAACTTAATTTCCAAGTGAAACAAATGGTTATAAGTGTGGTTTGGGAAGAAGTAATGTGCGGGAATTGGAAAACAGTAATGAATAATTTTAAAATTAAGAAAATAATTGCCATATATGTGTGATATTAAAAATAAGATAATTAAGTAATTAAGGTGTCCCACTTTGTGAGGAAGAAGTGGCAAAAATTTGGGCCAACATCAAGATGACGAAGTAGTTAACGCGATGTGTAGGAGATTCAAGATTATAACTAGAAAGTGGCATTCATTTACATGAATTATTGAATTCAAACCTTAACTAAATTTAAGAGTAAACAATATTAATTGATGTTCAAACTATAGAAGTACAGTGTGAGAGCTACAATGAAATCTCATCCCGTTTCACTCGGTCCGTTTTAGCGTACCTTGATTTGTAACGAGAAATTTTATGCATTCGTTGTTAGCTAGGTAAATCTCATCTTCCATAAAAAGATAAATTCCATTATTTGCCCAGTATTATTATGTATTTAAAAAAATGTAAATCAATAAAATAAAATATTTTAATGTTAAATATTAATTTTAAAATTTTATTTTCAATATCTAAATTGTATAACGTTGATGATTTTTTCTAATGTAGGTTTTTTTTTATATTTTAAATGATAAGCGATATTTAGTGGGGCTTATGCTCCCATGCTTACTGTAATAAAATTTCCTAAAATATCAAATTACTACAAGCACCTCTTGGGGTTCTTTTTATCTTATCAAAAATTTATTTTTCTAACTGTACTTTATTATAATTATGTAATGCTTTCATAATTAAAGCAAACATTGTTATAGATAAATATCATGGTAGTATTTAATTTATTAATTTTATATTTTAAAATTTTATTAAATCTAACTATTAATAATATTCTTTAATATATTTTTTAAATATAAAAATTATTGAAAAAATTTATATATTATATATTTAATTCAAAATTTAATGATTACATGTTCACTTTTAAACGATTTATTTCAAATGTATGTATTTCATTGAAAATAATTTTTAAATAAATAATGTCAATATTAAAAATATTATTCAAAATATTATTGTCCTACATAGAGATAATTATAAAAGTTTATTACTTATTAAATATTCCATTTAATATAATTATAAATATTCTAATTACTATTAGTAATTTTAAGATGATCTATTTTTAAATATTTATTAGTTAAACATTATTTAAAATTTTATTCAAAATATTGCCATTACATTATTACAAAAATTATAGATATATTTTGATCTTTTGTATCTTATTTTAATATTTCAGTTTCAGTTGTACTAAACATAAGTTACTAATCTCGGTCATTTTATTTCAATCGAATATTTCAGTTACTTATCAATTTCAACTAATTGTCAGTCATTAGCCCAATAAGCTTTGGCTACATTAAACAAAATCATGCCTTGTTGCCCTCAACATTAATTGATGCTTGTAATATAAAAGTGTAGCATGTGAGAGATTTCTGCAGCATACTAGAGTTCCGCTTTAATGACGCCTTAATGACGCCTCATCTCATTTTACCCAACCCATGTTAGTACGTTTTCATTATTAATGTGAAATCCAAAGTATTTAATGTATTTAGCATAATTTTTTAGTCATGTAAACCTCATCTTTTGCCTAGTATCATTACCTGTCTACAAATATATAAAATTAATACAATAAAATATTTTAATGTTAAATATCAATTTTAAAGTTATATTTTTAACATTCAAATCATATAAAATATCATTATTGTATAGACAAATAAATATATAAAGTATTATTACAATCTAACGCATATGGGCATTTTTTATGATTTTATTTTTTTGACATCATTTTATGATAATGATTCTATTTTGAAAGTTAAATTTTTACAATTTAATTATTTGAATATATATTTTTCCCAATTTGATGTAGAGGATTTTCACTAAACATTACTTGTAGAGGATTACGATCATAAAATGGGAGACAAAGCTACCTCAAGATAATTTGAAATTCGGACTTATATCAAGTTTAGGATGTGTACCATCAATCTATGCTCTGGTCACATAAACAGGCATATTTGGTAAGGGGGAAAAAATTCCTTTCTTTTTATATGTATTTTATATATACAACTATCTTGCCTTGCAATTATTTTTTTTACATTTTTCATAGAATAATCTTATCTATTTTAACTTTATTTTTATTATTCTAATCATGACCTCTTTATATTGCACAGTTATCCTATATATTTCAAAAATTTTCCACCAAATTATTTCTTTCAAATTTTCCTTTGTTTCCAAGCACACTATGAATGTTGATGGATTTAAGTATTTTTCAAAATGCACACATAAATACAAGTCTTTAAGTAAAAGTGCCCGATGCATATTTTTAATTTAGATAAATCTCAGTATCTTAGTCAAATAAAAAATGCTAAATACAATAGATGAAGTAAATTTTATATTAATTAGAAAAGAAAAAAAAAATTACATGAAATTGCTTGACTCAGCGTACGAAAGAGATACTCTTTGTATCCATAAATATTTAACAATTAAGTCACCTGCGGCTAGCGCAAGTGGCAGGGGCGTTGGCTCCTTTAGTGTAGGTAGTGGATTCGAATCCCACGTTGGGATTTCGACCCGAAAAAATGGTGTGGGAGCTGTGGTCTCCCTTTGAGGTGGGGTGGGAGCTGTTGTCTCCCTTGGGCTGGATGGAAGCTGTTCTTCCTAATTCGTTAGTGGAGCTGTGTCTCCAAATTTCTTTGGAGGAGTTATGTATTTCCTTGTTTGTAAGAATGTCTCAGAACTACGATGTAATCTGTGTTGAGATGTATGTAAATATAAACCATCAAAAAATATTTAACAATTAACATGCGTATATGGTCTATCAATAATATTCAAGATGAAAAGAAAAACAAAAAATTGATATTCAAGATGAGTTAATGGAGTGCGGGTTCATCATCAACACACCATGCAATATGAAACATGTTAATTTATCAAACTACGGCCCTGGCCTCTTCTATATATGGTTGTACAGTGGAGTAGATTAATTAATTAGTTAGTTAAACTGGAATGTTTGCCCGAATAATTCATTTTTCTAGTTTAAATATGACATGTAATTAATTTTATGATAACTAAAAATTAAGTACATGTCATATTTAAACTAGAAAAAATGAATTATTTTTAATTAATTAATTATTTCAAAAAAATAATGATAAGTGCACATGGGAATCTGAAATGAGGAAGTAATATTATTATTCGAAGGGGCAATAATGTAAAATACATAAAATATTTTTCAAAACATCAAGGGTTTATACTAATTTTCAAAATTCGAGAGGGGCAACTATCACCAGCTCCATGGAGGGCTGCCACGATTTCAACTATATTCACTTTACCATGATCTCCAGTATACATATTGTTGAAAAGTAATTTCGTTCTATTTCAGTTCAATCGCATAGCTATACAGCCGAGAATTGCTATCAGACATCCCATCAATTTGTCGAAATCTGCTATTACCATGTCAAACGCCCTCTTCTTCTTACTGTATTGCCGTGTCAGATGGCAACAAACGTCACGACATCTTATGTTGTAGTTGTACACATGATTATCTTCTGCTATAGGCAAATGCTTCTGTGGCACCCAGCTGCCTTATTTTGTCCCATTTTGATTATTATATTAAAATCAAATTTTTTCATAAACTATTTATTCGATAGCAAATTATTTTTTTATGAAAGAAACCTAAATTTTTCATCAAAATTAATATTTGTGCTAGCCTCATCAAAAAAGCGGAAACTGCAAAATCAACATAAGAAAATTATTTATTTTGAGCATCTGTTTTAAACTTATTAATTCAACATCTATACCATCTAAAATATTTTTCTTATAAAAATAAATAATTCTACAAAATATTATAGCATTTTATTAAATGTATGAATGGATCTAAATTCATGATTATAAATATTTTGAACGCACCATACTTGTATTGTCGGCATATATATATATATGACAAGGTCGGAGCAAATAAGACTTGTACAATTGTATCGAGAAGATTCTTGAAACGTCGAAATTATAAACTATAAAATACATGATGGAACCTAATTAATAATTGAATGAACACAGGTGTGGATTGAATAATTGTTATTATTCTTTTCTTCAGAAAAAAAAAAAAAAAAAAAGTCCCCAGTGCTCAACTTGAAGACGCAAGATCAGATGAAGCAGGCCATCCGAAAGTATTCCAAACTGCACGTCTCAATAGTCTTTATAGGCGCAAATGCATTAAAGTATTTGTGATATGCATGACAGTGAGAAATAACTATTCAAAACATGCATGATAATCTGAAAAAAAAAAAAAGATTGTCAGGTACTGAAAGTGTCAATCGCTACCTAATTTACCACTGTATTCGCTTTTGCTTAGCAGACTAACATGTATTTAGAATTTGGGTCTACCCCAAATGTACTCACTATGTCTGATTTATGTTCTAAATACGGCCGTCAGTTCTAAAAAATGAAATATACCCACTAAATATTGATTAAATGACACATATATTCATGTTGTTATGGACGCAGAAGATGGTCGTTTGTAAATATTTCGCAAGTAATTTAAAATGGACTTATTCGTTTAAATATTTGATTAAGGCATGAAAAAATATGCATGCTTTTGTGGATTTCAGTCAACTATGAAATCTTTTTGTTGATGGAAAAGATTTTATGGACCAAATACGACATTGCTGTGTTTACGCACCCAAGATTTGGTATCTGCTTTCCCAAACATTGTGTTTACGCATGTATTGAGGTCGAGCAATAAGCAATTGGTGTGCGAACCTGTAGATGAGCATGCAGGCAAATACTCTGATGCTCGTACAGAATGGTGGGGACGCCCACTTCCTTTTGTTGTAAATCAACTATACAGGAATACAACGTTTTTGGAGTAATCACAATTGTAATAACCCGACTTAATTATGTTAACTTGGCGGGACATACTGAGGTGACATGTTGAATTTTTGACCATATGATGTGTCAGTAAAAATAGCTAAGGTGGTCAGTTTGACTTATTGACTTTGACTTGTTGACTAAGGTGTGTAATTATAATTTTAAAGAAAATGGGCTCTAAAATATATTTATTTAAATTAATTTGTAGTTTAAATTTAACAAATTGTCGAAAAGCTAAGATGATTAGAAATTGTGACAAGTAAATTTGAGGTGGTGGGTTCATATTATATCTTAGTAGAATTATATAATTTTTCTTTTAGCAATTACTCTATGCGGGGCCCACAAAAAGATAAGATTTGATTTTTAAAATTTTAAATTAATTGTTGTAGAGGATATTGGGAGGTTGCAATTAAGTGAGGATTTTGGAAAGTAGAAACGTGTGAATGGAAAGAAGTTTGGGAGAATTTTATTTATTTGGGGTATGTGAGAAAAGAAGGGATGAACAAAGAAAGTTAGGAAAATGAGGAACTTGTTGCTGATTAGGAGTGGGAAGAAAATAATTATTAGAATCATATAATTTTTCTTTTAGCAATTAATCTATGCGGGGCCCACAAAAAGATAAGATTTGATTTTTAAATTTGAAAATTAATTGCTATAGAGAATATTGGGAGGTTGCGATTAAGTGAAGATTTGGGAAAGTAGAAACGTGTGAATGGAAAGAAGTTTGGGAGAATTTTATTTATTTGGGGTATGCAAGAAAAGAAGGGATGAACGAAGAAAGTTGGGGAAAGGAGGAACTTGTTGCAGATTAGGAGTGGGAAGAAAAAAATTATTTTTATTTAGAAAATCCTTTCGTGGGTTCTACAAAAAGGTAAGTAAAGAAATAATTAAATTCTTTTTAGCCACGTATATTTCATCTATTAAATTATAACTTTTAAAAATTAATTATTACAGAAATTTTAAGTAAAGAAATTCTTTTGATTGAAACTTATTATGAAAAATACATTTACGGAGAGCGGTACATATTTGGTAAAATTGATTTCATTTTGAAGTTCAAGTGGTGTAAAAATAAGTTTATTCACGGTAGTTGTTTTTGTTGGAATTCATTTAATATTAGGAAGGAATAATATTGATTTGTAAAGGATGAGAGAAAGTAGGATCCTAAACGCATATGGTTCAAATACCAAAGTGTATATGATATTATAATATATGTTTGATGGATTGTTATGAGTATATAGAATTAGTATACTTGCTTGGTTGAATAATTTTGCTTTTGATGGGAACCATTGCTGGGACGATAGGTATAATATAATTTTATATTTGTTTCTAAAGGTTTAAAACCATCATATTAGAACCGACACTTTATAGATATATACAATACCATATGCATGTTTGATGGAATAAAAAAAACTGTCGGCCTTCCATGTTACAATAATAAATATATTGTATATGAATAAACGAAAGTTAAAAACTCAAGAGGTGGGTATTTATAATGTGTTGCATACATACATACATACATACATATATATATATATATATATATATTATAGAACTGGTCGGTTATTTATAACAGATAAAATTCTAATGGATAGAAATAATTATGATGGAAGTTGGGTTGGTATATTTATAATGCTTATGATATATATATATATATATTAGCTAGAATTTGAGATCTCGTAAGGCTCGGTTTGGTTCTCTAAGATATATTAATATAAATATATATGTATATAGAGAAATTATCAAGTGTAGCACCACTGCCCCTTAATTATGATGCAGTGGCGCTGAAATGAGCCCCACATAATGATAAAATCAAAATCTACTCTACCCATTGTATTTAGAATAATGTATTCTATTATCATATTAATTTTTATCCTAATCGGATATATGTACGGATCCCATGTGAAAATGATACAAATTCAACGTAATAAATAGTTTGATTTAAATAATAAATTTAAAGTGATTTTTTCAACATCTAAAACGTCTAAAGTATGATTTATATATGGATAAATGATTGTATAAAGTTTCATTACATTTTAATATGTGTAAGGCCTATTTTTTAGACAACTGCACCGTTGTTCCAGTGCAATTTTGCTGCACCGTAATAGCCTCATATATCTAAATACACACACTTGAGCAAGGTTTACAACCCCTACACCGGTGCCTTATGATATAGTGTGATATATTATATTTATTGAAAACCTCCAAAGTAGTACTTTATATTATGAAATATTATATATATTTATATGTTTTAAGAAAACCTCCTAAGTGAGTTATATGCAATATAACGTGTTTATATATATATATTAACGGTAGCTTGGGACATTTAGTGTCGGTTATGTAAATATATTATATATATTTATATAATTATATGAACGGTGGCATAAATATATGGATATCCATACATGGACGATGACGTCAATATATGAACATTCATATATGGACGGAATATTCAGTTCAGCGTTGTGTAGAAAAATATTATACAAATTTAGATTTTATAATAGGATGGAACAAATACATTAAATGTGAATGGATGGAAATCCTGAACCATATATTTTTAAGAGAAAATTTCGGTGCAAGAGAAAATATGAAAGTTAAGATAATACTCAGACAAAGAAAAGAACAGTTACAGGCCAAAAAGAAAAGTGAAGCTGTTGATATTGTTATGGGAGATGAAATTTTATGTTATAAAATTTATCAACATACGTGCGGGGAGTCTTGATTAAATTCGGCATATAAAGATTTAGACATGAGATATGGTTATTTACGGATAAACAAAATATATAAATTATATTTTAGTCTAGCAATTATATAACTAATTTATATAATAATAAATTATTTATTTGATATTCTTTGTGACGATAATTATAAATTGTATAGATAGACATTTTGTTTAGCAAATATTAAATAGGGTATGATGGAGGATAAATTAAATTATGATTTATAATAGAGGATGGATTCAAGAGTTTATAATTACATTCCAATCAATTATTTTATTCTCTGATAAGATTATTGGAATAAGAAGGGTGAGATTTGATATAATATTTGCACATTAAAATAAAAAGAATATTGAAAATTATTAAAAAATAAATGGAAATAGCAAGCTATGTTATGTATATTATTTTTCGTCATTGATCTTGAAATTTTGACTATTTGCTGCTTATGGTGATAGTTTAATCTTGAATTTATTTCATTAAATTTAGTGAGTTGGTTCACCCAATTAATATAGATGACAAATTATTCTAGTGGTAAAATATTTAATTGGGTTGAGATAATTGTTATGATGCCTAAGTGAGAATGGTGTGTGTAATGCATCGTGATTATTGTCAAGTGGAACAAAATTGCATATGTGAGACCCCGAGGATATATGTATTGATTTTATTTATTTCCTTAGTAGGTCCTATGCATGTTATGCATGTTAGAAGCCTATTTTAGAATATACATTCATGGACAGTGTGTTATTACCTTGATGGGCTGTGGTCTGTCCCTTTGTGGACTATATGTTGTGCCTAAAAGGTCGTGAGTTCGCTCCTTTATGAGCAGTGTGGATAACTTTACACAATGGGTCAGTAGTTGTTGCATTTCCTATGGTATTTTCATAATGTTATGCACCATTATATACGTAGTTTATTTTTTGCTTACTGAATTATTTAACTCATTCCCGAATAATTTAAATTTCAGGAGAGGCGAGACCATCTGGTCAATAGCGCGGGTTAAAGGGCTGAGATAGTGAGACAGAGACATTTTATTTTATTTACTTATTTTTATTTGTTGGCTTGTAATAAATTAATGAGAATTATTTCTATTAACTCAATGGATATTTGTGATTAATTTTGAATATTATTGAATGAAGTATTAATTATTAAATTCATTGAAACATAATCGATTTAGATTTGTCGCCAATTAGGATGGTCAACAACTCTAGGATTACGTCGTGACAACAGTACTCTTTTTTAATTAAAAAAATACGATGTGGTTGTGAATCCTCTTAAGCATGCAATGGTTGTGCGGCAGCGATTGGGGTGGTGGATCGGATAGCCGAAATTGATGCTATGAGCGTATTCCACTTTCATCAGCAACAAGGGAAGGAGGAAACTGACCAGAGGGTGCAATCATTGGACTTTATTGGCACCAAAGGAGATGACATTCGTGGTGCCTATCAGTAGAGAAGAATTTATTATTGTTTTTATTATTTGCCAAGATGGATTTTTGACAGCCAGGATCGGAAGGCCTGTTCTACCATTTTGTCGGTTAGGTGCATATCCGGCACGGAGGGCAGAACGCAGCGAGACTGTTTGATATTTAAGGCCCAACTTAGCTTAGGTGCGTATGGCGTAGATGCTGACTTGCGGCATGGATTTACTGGTAGGCGGCAGACATGGTGGGCCGTGCGTGAAGAAGACGCCGAATGTTGCTGGGTTTTCAGCATGGAGGTGCTGCGACAGACTGAGTTTTTAGCCGACTAGGGGGAAGAAAAGCCCGCAAACCTGTTTCTCGATGGAGTTAAAGATGGAATGATTTTGAGGAGTATTTTGGGGTTTTAAAATATAAAATCTGGAAAAGAACCATGTTTTGTCAGTTAACTATTGGGAGAAGACAAGATGAGTATATGTGGAGTTTGATTAATAGGGGGTATATCTATTATGTTATAACTGATGGGCGTATTTGGACGAAGATAGTTCTGGATTAACGTAGTGGGTATACATGCGATAAACACTTAAAATTTTAAACCATAACACATCTGGACAGAAATTTTGTCATGAATTGCATGTGCTATACAGGCTGGAAAATGGCCTCACTGAGGGCAAAAAGAGGAGCAATTTCTGGTCACGCCGCACGGGAAATGTCTACAAAAGTATCAGCGCCTTGAAGCGGATCCAATTGGCAGTTGCCGTTTGCCCCACGACAAGGGACGTGACCTTGGTCCAAGTGCTCTCCCTTGCCACGACATCTTCCCCGTCTTCCCCTGCAGTTCAGTTGGCGAAAGGTAAGGCGTTGAGTGCCTAGAAGGCTAGAAATGCCAAGGTCATGAGCTTGGAGTGATGAATCTGCAATCCGCATGGTCTGTTACTGTACAGGTTCATAACAAATTTACTGCATCCTTTGGCGTGCGTTGTCAAGGCCCAAAATTGTATAAGACAATGCTTTTTACATGTGTTGCCGTCGTCATGAGGTGGGCTGTACTGATACTATCGCGTTTTTTCTTGAGATCAAAACGGACTGAGGGCGCCTTTCATCATCCAAAAAAATAAAGGCCTGTTTGGTACTGGTGCAGAAGTGCTTCCGTTACATACGTCACAGTGTTTGGATATCAATAAGTATTTTTTTTCTCTAATTTTATATTGGTTTGCTTGTTAAATGAACTTCTGCGAGAAGCGAAGACGAAATTTCAAAGACGCGTCCAACGAAGTAGCGTAATCAAACACTACAATCACACAACCAAACCAGCCCATGTAGGACTTCTATTGGGATCTCTGATGGCATGAACTTGTCCTTACTAAAATAGGGCCTTCTTGCATGGTTAAACCATTACCTAATCACCAAGAATCCAACCCACAATGCACGAATGAACCACATATCTAAAGCAGGACTTAGTGACGAGATTTCCAAATCAGACTGACATAGAATCAACTTGTCATAAGGAAAGATAGATCACAGGCAACAAGCCATGAGCGCTGCCAAGTGCCAAGCACTATGTCTGCGAAGTTTGAACGATCATTCCATCACTTCCATATAAAATTTTGTCTGCCGTTGATACACGAGTTGTGATCATTTACGACCGGTCGTTCGAAACCAATTTTCAACTGTTGGATGATCACTCGAGAAGGCGGCATCGCAGCAGGGGCATTAATGCCCAGAAAAATACATCTCAACCCTCTGTCAGTTCGAACATTTCCGAACAGAGCCCTCCCGCACCTCTCTCTCTCTCTCACTGTCTCTTTCTCCCACTCGCTCTCTCTCTCTCTCTCTCTCTCTCTCTCTCTCTCTCTCTTTCTCCCCGTATTGATCTTCTGTCGGAGCTGGAGGTGTCGGAGCGGAAGCTGCAGGCGTTGTGGGGTAGCGAGCTAATTCAATTTTTGGTGCAGAAGCCGAAATCGGGCTTGTTTGATGAGAAGGCGGATTGGCAGAGACGGCACGTGAAGCGCATGAAAGTGGCGTCTTTGTGGAATCAGCCTGTCGAGAAAATTGTTCAGCTCACGGAAAAAATGGTATGAAATGTTTTTGCGCGGTTGTGTATTGTCTTTGGCCCTTGCGTCTCAGACCTCCCATAGGTTCTGCAGGACAGGAACTCGGCTGTTGTTTTGTCATCCAGGAATCCGCCTCTCACTCCCGAGCGGCTCCACGGTTCAGGGGCCATTAGATAGATGGGCGACAAGGAGCAAACTCGTTGCTAGATTCAGCAGCAAACATCTAAAGCATCAGAGTTTGGACAACGACTTGGTGAGGTCTAAGAAAGAGAGAATTCCAAAATCAAGAAATCAGCTTCGGGTTTGGCTCAAGAGGCGGGCAGCGGAACAAGGCACCACCGAAGGGGAGGAAGAGAATCACGGCGGACACTTCGCCGAAGACGGTTGGGCACGCGGCGCTTGCTCTTCTCTACGCCAACGTCATAATCATGGCTAACAAAATACTAGATCGTCCGAACATGGTCGATGAGGACATGAGGGCGGGGCTGTATCAGAAGCTGCCGTTGAGATGCGAAAGTCCGTGAAATCGAAGATGAGGGGCTTTAGCGCGGGCGCATTTGTGACGGATGAGTCGGTGGTGGTTCGATGGAAAGAAGATGTGAAGGGGATATTGCAATGGCTTCTGCCGATGGCCCGCGACACGGTCCAGTGGCAAGCAAAGAGGAATTTTGATCGTCAGCAATTCGAGCTGCAGCCTACTGTTCTGTTGCTGCAGACGCTTTATTTCTCAGACAGAGAGAAGACGGATGAAGCTATCACGGAGGTGTTTGTGGGGCTCAGCCGCATCTTGTTGTGTAAGGCTCAATTCCCAGATTTGTTTCAGCAGATTTGGAATGGAAGTGGTGGTGGTGATGCGAAGCGTAGGGAGAGTTGATCCATATAATCCAAACGACATCTTTTGAGGTGCTAGATTTATATACATCCATCGTGCATGGCTTGATAGATTGTGGCCACATATAGCTGATGGTTTTGATTCAAAACCAGCCCAGCTTGCAGCATCGGCATTGAAGTTAGAGAGAGGGAGTGGGAGACGAGAAAGGTGCGGAAGAGAGAGTGAGTGGGAGAGAGTCTGCGTTTGAGGGAGAGAGAGACAACGGGAGAGAGAGAGGTGCGGGAGGGCTTCATCGGAAATGTTCGAACTGACAGGGGGTTGCGATGTATTTTTTCGAACATTAATGCCCCCTGCTGCTGTACCGTCTTCCCGAGTGATCATCCAACGGTCGAAAATCACTCCGCACGATCCAACGGTTGAACGCGCTGATCGGAAACGTTGGCTTCGACCGACCAGCTGTAAATGATCACAGCTCCTGATACACGGTATACAAAATTCCAAATCTGACTTTGAAGGACTGTACCATCCCCTTTTCATGGTATTCATAAAAAGCATCCTCCTCATAGGTAAACAAGGAACTGAACAGTATGCCTATGAGAACGATGTAAGGCCTACCTATTTTTGAATCCTAGGCCATGAGTTTGTCATGGAGAAGCCCGACCACTCATTACTCTCTTACGCACTACCCAACGTCAATAGGATGAAGTGGTTCCCTAGCCATGTTTTAAGGTCTGAAATAGGCGAGCCTGTAGAACTTTTTCTTTTTTGAATCAAAATTTGGTGTTTATCCAAGATCCTTAAATGTGATGAGCATGGATAAGATTTACATTTAAGGTGTGTTTGGTTGGAGATAAAACTTTTTCATGAAGACTTTTCAAGGTAAAAGCTGTCAAGTTGATAGAAAATAATGTAATATGATAGGGGTAATGATGAAGTGTAAAGAGAATAAAGTTAAAATAGATAGGTTGGTTGTATGGGTAGTTGTGTGGAAATAATTGAAAAGTAGGATTGTTTGTATGAGAAAATATTAAAAAATAATTTAAAAATAAAATAATTATGAAAAGTAAAAAAATTTCGATTAAAAAGTTTTAATTGACATTTTTGTGTCCAATCAAACACACCCTTACAAAATAATTTTTTCAATTTACCATACAATCTTTTACATTTTCAACTTTTACCGGTCCCGATATATGGTTGTATTCCCATTTCATTTCCCATGCCATAATACAGGTTGTAACATTATCACTCTCACTGTCAACATCACTTATTTTTCATTGTCAAAGGGTAGTTGCACGCTTGCACTGGTGTTTGCTCACCCAATGCAGGCATGGATTATGGCACGGGTAGGGGTGCAACTTGGGTCGAGTACCCACGGGTCGACCCGACGGATACCCGAAATAGGGTCGGTTCGGTTCCGCCAAGGTTACCCGCAGGGTCGATTTGGTTCCGGGTAAAAAATACCCGGGGTGGATTTGAGTAGGGTTGGTTCCAATAGCCGGGTACTCGGAACCGAACCGAATTTATATAATAATATTATAATAAATAAATATATATATATATATTATAAGGTTTGCGGGCTCATGCAGTCATGCTCCTTTGCGCCCTAAATTCTCAAATCGGTCATCGCCTGTTCTCCAACACCGACGCCCTCCGCCTTGTCGTCGTCGGCCATCTCTTGTTCTCTTCACCATCTCCGGTCTTCCCGTCTAGGACCAGCAAGGCAGCAATTGGGATTCGGCGCATCGCTGCTCCTCTCTCTCTCTCTCTCCCTCCCTCTCCCTCTCCCTCTCCCTCTCCCTCAGCGTATCGCGGCTACGTCCCTCTCCTCTCTCGTCGTCCCGCGTCGCCTCTCCTCTCTCTTTCTCCCTCGGCGCCAGCTGCTCTCTCTCTCTCTCCGAGCTCGCTGATCCTCTCTCTCTCTCACACTCTGTTCTCCCAAACGGCCAAACCCTGGCAAGCAATGGCGATTTGATGATTCGTCGGAGAATGAGATCTCTCAAACCCATTCGACGTCGTTTGTGCCCGTTGTGCCCGTCAGTCTGTCACGCAGCACGATCTACCTCTATCTGATGCCCCCTTTTGCCATCACATGCTGATCAACTTGATGAGGGAAAGAACGCAGGTGAGGAGGATCGAGAATGCGATGAGTAGGCAGGTGACATTCTCAAAGTGGAGAAACGGACTACTGAAGAATGTGTTTGAGCTGGTGGTCCTTTATGACGCTGAGATTGAGCTTTCGATCTTCCCTCCCAAAGGCCAGCTCTACAAATACTCCAGCTCTAGGTATGTACGATGGTTATCCTTTTTTTTCATTTTGTGTTTTCGATTGGAGTGTGCATGGATTAAAAATCAAATTCTTTTATTCGTATGTCTAAAATAGCTTGAATTGATCCCCATTCGATTCATCAGTACATAGTTTGTGCTTGTGTTAGAAAAGATAAATTTTTTTTCACTTGGTTGGGGATATGAAATCGATTCCTCTGCAAAATGTCTAGACAGTTGTTGCGATTCCTAGAAGTGACATTGCTAACATACCGGCTTGCCGTAGTTTTGCATTTTCCTAATTTTTATCTTTTTAATATGTATATATTTTGCAGTTTAAACATTTATTTATTCAGATTTTGAAGCAGAAAAATTGCTATAGTTTTGTAAATAGAATGTTCGGAGACAAATATTTAAACAAAATGGGAATGGAACTAGTTGCCTATTTTTCAAAGATTTATAACAATTTGGAATGAGATAGGAATGGAAATGGAACCGATTTGGAACCGAAACCGGAACTGACCCATCCTTGAAAAAATAGGGTAGGATAAGCTCCGAACCGACCTAACATAAAATAGGGTAGAATAGAGATTTTCCAAAATAGGATAAGAGTATGGTCCACCCTTACCCGAACCTACCCGGACCGAGTTGCACCCCTAGGCACGGGCTTGACCGTCGCCCAAATGATCATCCTTTTCCAAGCAATCCAAGAAGGCATCCAGGTTAGCTGAATCATCCTCCTCTCCCGTGATCCTCTCCTTCAATTCCGCTAGCCTCCTCCCCATCTTCCCACCACCTAACTCCATCACCTCCTTCACACGTTCCTCCACTTCCCTTCGCTCCATCCCGCCCATCCTCACCCCAATGCCCCACACCTCCGCGATGTACGTCGAATTCACGAACTGATCTCCAGCCACCGGATAGCAGAGCAGCGGCTTCCCGCCGGCGATGGCTTCCACCGTAGAGTTCCACCCGCAGTGCGTGAGAAAGCATCCGACGGCCCCGTGCTGCAGCACCTCCTTCTGCGGCGCCCATGTCACCACCTTCCCGCGCACGGCCACCCGCTCCTCGTAGCCTGCCGGCAACCCAGCTCGCCATTCATTCCCCAATACCCAGAGGAACGGCATTTGGGTAGCTTCCAGCCCCAGCGCTAGCTCTGCAACTTGGGCTTCCCCGATTGGGCCGACCCAGCTTCCGAAGGAGACGTAGACGACGGAGCGAGGCTTGTGGTTGTCGAGCCATCCCAAGCAGCTCTTGTCCTCAACCCACAGGCTCGGGTTGCTCTTGGTGTGCCTTGTCAACGGCCCAATATGGAAATGGGACGGAGGGAGGAAGTGGGCCGACTTCATCGTCGGAGTGCTTTGTAATTGCTGGTGGTGACTAGTAGGGTCTTCGTTTGGGAAGGAATTGATTAGGAGCCATCGGAGGGATTTGGACCTTCGGAGCATCTGGAGCCAGAACTGAAACCTTGAGATCCTTTGAGCTGGATTGCCCACTAACCAGGGGAAGTCGTCTGTGCCGAGCACTGGCCGACCGGGTAAGAACTGTACGGCGCCTTTACGAATTGGAGAACCTGAGGACAAATATTTCGTCGTCATCATAATAATGATGATTGCACTAACATATCATAAACTGGCCACACCTGAGATATCATACGTAAGTGGAGGGAAGAGGAGAGTAATACTGAAATACCAGTTTCGGATATGACGCCCGCTTGTATCATCTGAGGAATGGCAGAGATGAGGTTGTAAGTTGCATGCATGGCTGGCCAAAAACCTGCCATAGCAATATCGTGAGATGCTGCGACGTCAATGGCCCACGAAGCTAACAAATCGACGACCACGCACGCGACACGGCCCGCCCCCGCAGCTTGTTCGTCTCGCAACGCTCCAAGCATGCGGTGGAGATGGCGTGGCATGGTGTTCTCCATGGCCGAATGAATGGTGAAGAAGTTGCGCGGCTCGTTTTCTGCCAGGCCATCAGGGAGGGCCACGAAAACGAGGCCCTCCTGACCGTCATCATCCTTCCTCGACATGATGAGATGCTCGTGGATGAATCGTGGGGTGATGATCAGCGGCGCAAAGCCCTTCCGATGGAATGCTGCAGCTAGCTGGATCATGGGCGTAACGTGGCCTTGTGCTGGGTAAGGGATCAGCACAACCTTTTCTCTGGTGATCTCTTTGCACCTCATAATCACAAACGAAACTAGCTAGCTCTCTCTCTGGCTTTCTTTTCTCACTCTAATGCAGGCAACAGCAACAGCAGGGCCATACTTATATAAAATGAAAAGAGGGAGATGGAGAACAGACAATGGCACAAATTCCACGTGCACTGAAGGGAGACCTTGCATTAGTGCACGTCCAACCCATTTGAAGGTGACCCATTTTAATACCGGATGATTAGAAAATGATACGTGTTGATACAAAGACCACGGATATATATATATATATATATATATCGAGAATAATTAAATGGTAGAGATTTTCTGAATCCTTTGGTTTCATATTAGGTTAATACTTGGTAAGAAATTCGGGGCCATCTGTACAAGTTTCCATTTATTGGATGTATATATCATATATGACACATCTTTCACTGAACCTATCCATGGCATTCGTGATAGTATAAATCCATGACGATGTATAGTCTGCGGCAAATAACCTTGTCTAGCTGTTCACGTGGTGTATTGCAGAAAGTTTTTCTCATATCATTTTTAGGCATATGTCCGTTGACCATGCATGTTAGCGCGTGGGGAATCTAAAGCACTAGTTATTAATTTAGAAGCTTGGACTATTACATGGATGGGAGAACACTTTGTAAATTAGCTTCGTAATCAGGAGAAGAAAAGGAAAAAAGAAATTTACTGCATGGCTGGTATAAAAATGAGCGAATAGGTTAAATTTTGCAAAATCAATAATTATGGTGAAAATTTATGAAATTGGAGAAGTGCTGGGGTAAATGCAATTAGCCCATTTTTCTAAAAAATTCTTTTCGCTTTACTGGTTTCTGTCAAGCAGACACTACTCGACCAGCGTGCTCTTTTTCACTTAATGAAAATTTTAAAAACTTTATTATAATTTTATTCAATGGAAATTAAATATGAGTAGTGATCTCATTAGCCCAAGTTAAGCAAACTATTATTTAGCCAAAGGAAAAAACTTATTTTTGTATTTTTTAATGTTTTTATAAAACTATTAATCTCCATATATTTAATTTATAAACTAAATTTTATCATTTTTAAAGATGTTTATATATATTATTCAGATTTATTGGTCTTTTTACCATTAAAAATAACTAAGTTACCATTGCGTTTAAAAATTCAAAAATATATATACACATTTCTAAAAATTATAATACTTGATTTATATATTAAATATATTTAAATTAATAATTTTATTTAAAAAATTAAAATTTTAAGTAATGATTTCCTTCACTTAGGTTAACAAGATCATTACTAATTATATCTAATTAATTTATTTTGATTATAACCACATCACTTTATTCTAATATTTGTATTGTCTAATTAAGAGAGAGAGTCGTGTCAGGTTATATAAAAGTAGTTTCATATAACCTTTTTTTCTTATCTTTGTTAATTGATGAGGAATTCATATCATCCACTTTATTTTTACTTTATGAATTACACGCAAATTTGAGGTTTGATGAATTGGGTTACAGGGTTAATTGGTTTAACAAGTTCAATTCCTAAACGAGCTAAATATTTATTCAAATGGATTAAATTGGTTGAAGAATCTTAGCGATCCTGCACAAACTCAGTTGGGCTCTGTTTATCGATTCGCGGGTTGTCCTCGATCCTATTGAATTTTGAATTGCAACATGTGGAAAAACTTTTATGAGAAGGAGATCACTTGTCAGTGGCAAACACACCCCACTTTTTCGTTTTCCCTTTTGGCCGTCATCCAACTTCAATTTATCGCCTACACACACATGAGATCACTAATATATGCAAGTTGTCCACAGCACTTGCAGGTATCACATGTCCGAAGTAGCCATTTCCGGTATACTGCCAATTATGCCCACCGCATCAGCTGGTAATTAATAGGATCAATCCTTAATTCCCACCTAACTATGAGGGATACTTTTTCTTTACCTCTTTTTTTCTTTTTTATTTGTATTTATGTAGTTTTATTGCATAAGTGCTTCGTGGGCAACTAAAGTTTTTTTAGATTAAAAAAAGGTACTACTACATATGCAGGCAAATAGTTTCTCACAATAGCATCTATTGTAAATAGTTGAAAACTTGCACTTGGGTAAATCACATTTTTGGTTGCTAATAAAAATAATGGCTACAAATTTTCCTAATCCTTACATTATATTGGCGATCCCATTTTTAGATTTTTTACTCTTTTTTAGTTTTTCTGTTTTTTCCCCTACCTTTATCTCAAACTAACAACGGTGTAAAGGATGGAATATGTTTTAAAAAAGCATAAAAATACTACGGGCGTCGATCGGTTAACTATGGGTGGCATTGATTACCTGTTTCCATCTTTTTGCTATTCTGTAAGTTTTGCTTTACAACTATTAATTTTGGGAAAAAAAAAAACTTCTCATCAGCTATGATAAGAGGAATATGATCATGAACATCATGATGTATTTTAAGCTAAAATATAACATTTATTTATTTTATCTTATTTTTATTTTTGTTTGGATTTTTCTTCATAAAAATGTTTTCCTAATTGTAATTAATACATATATCAAGTTTTGTCCTTTTACAATACTTTTACATTTTTTTATTTTTTTAAAAAATACCAATTTCAAAGGGCAATTAAGTCATTTTCACCCATCAAAATACTTGATTTAAAAAATCAAAAATAAATATATAAAAGTATTATAAAATGATAAAACTTTGTATATAGATGAAATACATTTAGGAAACACATGTTAATGAAGAAAAAATCAAAAAATATAACTAATTATAAAAATAAATAAATATTATATTTTAACTTAAAATATATCCTGATGTATATAATCAAGCTCCATGATAAGGGTATGTATTTTTGCAAATTAAGTTTGTAACTATGATCATGTCAAAAAAAAAAAAGTTCGTAACTAGGATTATTTTTGCAAATTATGGATAAAAATTGTAAAACCATAAAGGATTGCCTGCGTACACGAATACTTTTAAATAATTAATTAATAGTAACATATATAATCTTCTTTGGAGGGAAAAATATAAAGAAATAATGGCAATAAATCATAAATGCGTTAACGGATAATTTTTTTTATGGAACGTTAACGGATAATTAAGTGTATGTCATATTAAAGGAAAACAGGTCCGATTTGTAAAACAGTACGTGAGGTGTGTTGGCAAAAACAATATGCAACACACACCACAACACATGTTGTCAATTGTAGCCAAATTTTGGGTCGCATATAATATATATTTGACTGCATTAAATATATTTTAGCTACAGTTTATTATTTAACTGCTTTAGAGTTACGACATTTGATGAACTGTAATAATTTTTTATATTAAATTTTAGTCAAAAATAATATTTAATGGCATGTGCCCAGGGGCGTAAATATAAAAGGGGAGCGGGGAGCTGCATAGGGCACGTGGTGTTGTAAGGGGTCACTCACTGTCCCAAGGAAACAGTGCACGCCCTACTGCAAGTCTGCAATCCTCATTGACGGATTTGTTGTAATTTGACATATGGAAGGTGATTTAATATAGCCGGCTGTGGGGATGTCCATGCAAGATACTTTTTTATTTTAAAATATCTTTTAAATTAAACCATTTGTAATGTTTATCTATATAGTTATTTATGGCAAAAACTATATATATTTGAAAACTTTTATATAATATATATTATTACATATTTTAGAAAAATTAATAATTATATATTCACTCTTGAAAGATGCAATTTGTAATATTTATCTATATAGTTATTTATAACAAAAACTATATATATTTGAAAACTTTTATATAATATATATTATTACATATTTTAGAAAAATTAATAATTATATATTCACTCTTGAAAGATGCAAATTTTTTATAAAATATAAGTTTCCCATAAAAGTAATTTTTGAAAACATGATAGCACAAATGGTGCTAAATTAAAATAATAAGACTTAGATTTCAGGAAAAAAAATTAAAATAAAAAGAGAAGTATTGCTCACGAGCTAATTATTAATTAACAAATCAGAATATTTTTGGGCACCTTTATGAGCAGCAGTCATCATCCATTATCATCGAGCGATCAGTAATGTTAGGCGAGAGTGTTAGGCAAGATTCCAACCACATGCTGAATTATTTTTTAAAATTTTTGATAGGGAACCACATGCTGAATTATTGGGAAAACAGAAAGCACGCTCTCCATTCGTCTTGCCTCACGAGAGTGACTTGTTATGTGCAGCACAAGCCGTGCTTTAACGTGATGGTGGCCGTCGCCGTGGGCCTTCCATTCGTCCATACTCCATGCACCTCACGTAATTATCGTCACAGACTGCTACATATTTAATATGTACTTTGATAATTGGACCACTAATAAATGGCAGGGCTTTTAATATTCCAAAAGTGTCAATAAAAAACATATATTATATGGACTTCAGATGGGATACATATGTGCTCGCGTGCTGAGCTAGCATGGGAGTGGGTTTGGTAAAAGATGGATTGACTTGCTAGATGGGTTTTTGGATTAAATATATGTCAGATTCATTGATGTATATATAGTGGACGACCAAAAGATGAATAAAAGAAACAGGCTAACCGTAGGAAAGTGCCTAGCTAGGCCTGGTGACGATGCATGCATTGGAAGTGTAGACATGCATATGTCACACTCACACTTCACCATCTTCGAGAACGGCATAAAATGACTGGAACTGGGGCAAAAGCCAAGTTCTCAAGTGCTGCAGAGGGCGGCTGCTGTTGAGTTGACGGGGGCGGGGCGTTCACACTACGGTTAGTGGGATCCAACATGAATGACGCCCACTCCAATGGACGGGAAGAACAAGCAGGCGAAGATTTATTAGATTTTCGAACACGGATGGGAGTACCATGCTCTAATTTTGCCACCACGATTAATTAAGAGACGATAAATTATCGATGTAATCAAATTCCTCTCGAAACACAATTAGGCCACGTTGGGTGACTGCAACCAGCGGCAGGGAAACTTAAGTGGGGAATGGTGGGACCCCAAAGCTCCTCATTAATCAACTAACCATTGTATTCTTTTATTTTTATTCTTATATTTTAATTATTTTTCCACCCAATTACTTTTGAACAAATTTATTTATTTTAATTTTATTCTTTCCATATTTCCTACAACTTTCACATTTTTCCGAAGAAATTAACACTCTTTGTCAAATCTTGCTGATTTATTATTATCCCTAGCTTTATTTTCTTTCATGCACGCACGCATGATTGTCCCACTAATTTTCAGTGAAAGCACGATAAGAAACAGGGGTCTTATCTCTCCAATTATATTTTGGTTCATGATCTTGTTAGCCCTTGTTAATCAGCTAATTTGTATATATTTGTTTTTTTTTGGGAAATATTGTTCCTAGCGTATTTCGTTAGTATATTAAAATTTATAATTTTTTGAATGTGTATACATTTTTTATTTTCAAAAACCAACCTTTTAGTGGTATTTAAGTTATTTTCTTCTCCATATTTTTGACATTAAAAAATATGTACACATATTCAATTTTTATAAAATTAATATATAATTAAATTCAATTGGAAAATATTTTAATAGAAAAGATTGATTCAAATATTACTACAAATTATACTTATTTATAAACATGACCATATTCTTGAAAATGACATAAATGATAACAGATTTGACCGATAACTCCCTTGGTTTTTGTTAGTTGGCAGGGTAAATTTGTTTTGAAATAATCGATTTGCTCTTAATAATTTTTAATGAAGGACCATTGCGTGCGCATAAATACCAGACGGCACAGATAATCATTTATTGATTGCTTCAAAAACATGCTTTGCATAACATACGCGCACAAAAATGGCCCTTTTATAAAAAAAAATTGAGCAATTTGTATTTTCTAAAACAAATTTTCCCAATTAACTAGCAGAATTGCATTGTCATATTTGGAATTAGAGGTGAAATTTATAATCATCTCGATATTTTTCTAAATTTATAGTTATATCTATATATAAAGATATAATTTGCGGTTATATTTGAAATTATCCTAATAAAAACTAAAAATATATAAATTAGCCTGGGAACCAACATCTTCATTCATGAACAGTCTATTTACTGAATTCGATGCCCGTGGTGTCATTATAATTTCGTTGGCTCGAGCATCAACCGCGGAAGCCGGCGGACTAGCAAATTACTCTGACGGAGGCGAACCGTCAACACGGACAGCCAAGCCCATCTGGTTGGGTCATCATAATTCGTACGCAGATTTCGACTGGCCTAGCTTCTTCCTCAGCGTCGTCGTCGGAATTCTCTCGACCGAGGATGGAGGAAGGGGATCGTAGCCGTCCATCTTCTCCGCCATTCAAGCTCCACCGCCGGATGGAACTGGAGGAATTTTCAGACAAGTTCGTGATCAGAGCCTCCGATTCCGATTCCGATTCCGGTTCCCAGCAGCCCCAGGGATTCTCCATCAACCGCTCTGACGGGATCATAACCCCACACGAAATCGGTCTGCTACTCCATTTCCATCGCTTCGTTGGCAATCTAAGCTTTCTCAGTCAAATTTCCAATTGTCATTTTGATTCTTTTCGAGTATTTGTCTAATCTTTCATCTGTAGTGCGGAATTAAGAATTTCCGTTTTATTTAATGGCTGTGTCTGTAATTGTTGAAGACTCAAATGTCTAAATTTCTCATCTTCCTCCCAGAATCATGTACTTTCTGCCCTGGTCGGTCGACTTGTAATAGTGTTTTCTGCTGTCGATCTTCCCTGGTGATTGCAAAGGAGTTTGAATAGGTAGGATGGTGGGTAGATGCCGAATGTGGATCCATAGCTTTTCTTGGATTGAGTAGCTGGAAATAGGTCTCTGAATCCCCGCATATATTTCAATCTCTATTGAAAATCTTGGTGACACTTTTGAGTAATAACATTCATAACTGCCACCCAGTGTGAGTATGATTATAATGTAGATTCATCTACCAGCAAATAAATGTTTGCTAGTGAAAGGATCCAAGCGTCTGGGCTGTATGCTTCACGCATTGATCATCTGCATATCTTGGGGGTTAGTGACAATCGCTTTCCTAATTACGATGCTTCCAATTTTGTGGTCTTAATTTAAGTCCATTTTATTGTGAATTGTTTTTTTTTTTTTGGGTGCATTAAAGCAAGAGAGAATCCTTTCCATATGATTGCATAAAGATGGAGAACCCCTATGCTTATCGAGAAAATTTGACTTCATTGATTTGGGAAAAAATAAAATAAAATTCTAATGCTCAAATATGGGAGGAATGATGCTGATTGTTTCTTTTCCCATTTTATGCAGGTGAGTCTGATTTTGGGACTTCTAGCAAAGTTTGTACAATTTATGGGGTGGTTGGAACTATCAGACTATTGGCTGGTAATCAATTCTTAACTTTTATGAAATTTATTGAACTTCATTCCATCTCAAACTCAACATAAATATCAATGCTGAAATTGTAGCTAAATCCTGTGGATTCAGAGGTAAATATATGTTGACTTTTCTTAAACATATTGGGATTTCTGGAACCGTTCCAGCACATGGATGTCTGGACTGTGGCCGATTTGGACTGCTAATGATGAATCCCTTTCCTTATATGCTGTAGAAAGAATCCATAATTTGTCACTAAATAGAACTCAAGTAAGAGTTTAGCATTCATGTTAGACGACCGAAGTTGGTGATTTGTTTGGACCAAGTTTCATATTCTTGTTGTGTTTTCTGTGTCTTGAGTTCTTGACTTATTTGGTAGTTCCCTGCTGTTTGATGGACATTGTTCAAGTGCAGTCAGACTGTACCATAATTACGATTTTCAATGCATTGTGTGCTTACTGAATGAACATTATGTCTAGGTGTGTAATAGGTCACATCACGATGTTACTTTCTAACTCATATTTATTCAGGGACATATGTCCTCGTAATAACTTCTCAGAAGGAAGTGGGCAGTTACCTTGGTTTCCCTGTTTTTCGCATCATGTCTATGAAATTCCTTTCTTGCAATGAAGCATTGAAGACTTTGACTGCTCAAGAGGTATGGTTTTTATGATCCTCTTTTTTAGTACTCAAATTAGTGCTCTCAAGAGTTCTAGAATGTTAACGAGGAATTTATTCTTCACAGAAAAGAGATGAAGCCTACTTCATGAGTTTGTTGAGGACTGTTGAATCAACTCCTGGGTTGTATTTTTCATATGATCTAGACCTTACACTGAAGTAAGTTTGTTTAACGAGCATTACTAGTTTGAAAGTTCAGTTTTGTCTTTTAGCTTGCTTGTTTTGTGTGTTTTATATTGCACACATCTACAAGCATAAACTGATAATATGTTGAATTTCATACTAAAGTCAGCTACACATGCCCCATAATTTCTGGCAGCTTACAGAGGACCTGCAATTTATCCGAAGGCCGAAATAGCAAGCCTCTTTGGAAGCAGGTTTGTTGGAGTATTCAAGTTTTGTCGAAGTTTATTAGATTATTAAATATTAGAAATGCGTGATGGGGCTGAGCTACTTCCAAGATCACAATAGAATGCAGATCACCATTATAGAATGTGTAGAAAATAATAGCAAGGAAGCTCTTGACCTGAAGTTACTGCTTTTTTTCCTACTATTGGAGAATGTGTTAAATTATGAATAATAGCTATCAAGTTGGACATGAACGTATTAAAAGAATGATGTGCTTTTATAGAGGGAAACCAGTAAGAGTTTCTATCTTACTGCCGGTCCCAAGCCCGGGGAAAAAGCGAGGGTTGGCATGTCAGGCTGGCAACCGGTGCCATTAAAAATCACCGCCACATCTCTTTATGGATTCTGAAAATATATTAAAAATTGTTAATGCTAGGGCGTCCCCTGTAAGCGACGCGCTGCAGCGGAGCCCGGCTGTAGTGAGAAATGAGCAAGGGTTGCTAGGGCGTTTCCCCAGAAGCGACGCGCTACATCGGAGCCCGGATGTAGTGAGAAATGGGCAAGGGTTGCTAGGGCGTCCCCCCAGAAGCGACGCGCCACAACAACGTCCGGTTGTGACGAAAAGTCAACAAAGGTTCCCATGCCTTTATGGACGTGGTTTAGGGAAGAAGGTGATATCAAAACGTAAGGTCCGTTTTGCTTCGTGGAATGTTGGGACTCTTTCAGGGAAAAGTATGGAAGTAGTAGATGTTATGAGAAGGAGAAAAATTAATATAGCATGCCTTCAAGAGACTAGGTGGAAAGGAGAGAAGGCTAAAGAGATTAATGGATTCAAATTATGGTATATAGGAAAGGATGATAATAGAAATGATGTAGGGATAATAGTAGATAACAATTTCATAAATAAAGTTGTAGATGTCAATAGAGTAAATGATAGAATTATTCAAATAAAACTTGTATTAGGTGCAGAGGTTTTAAATGTGATTAGTGCTTATGCACCACAAGTAGGATTAGATGATAGAATCAAGAAACAATTTTGGGATGACTTAGATAGTATTATGCAAAGAACATCTAACCAAGAAAAAGTTGTGATAGGTGGAGATTTAAATGGACATGTAGGAAAAGAGAAGGTAGGATATGAGAGTAGTCATGGAGGCTTCGGCTTTGGAATAAGGAACGAAATGGGGAATGCCATTTTGGACTTTGCTATAACATATGATTTGGTTATAGCAAATACCTTATTTCAAAAACGAGATGAACACTTAATAACTTTTAAGAGTGGGACCAATTCTAGCCAAATAGATTTCTTTCTTATAAGAAAATTGGATAGATCCCTTTGTATAAATTGTAAAGTTATCCCAGGTGAGAGCTTAGCTATGCAACATAGATTATTAGTGATGGATATATATACACAAAAAGAGTCAACAAAAACTAAAGGCAATGTAATTCCAAAAATTAAATGGTGGAATTTAAAAGGAAACAACATAGAACTTTTTAGAAAAAGAATGATAGAAGAAGTAAAATGGGACACACAAGAAGATGGAGTAGAATCGATGTGGGATAAAATGGCAACTAACATAAAAGAAGTAGGACAAAGTATTGTAGGTGTATATAAAAATCGTAGATCCTCACATAGAGAAACTTGGTGGTGGAATGAAGATGTTCAAAAAGCTATAAATGATAAACAAGAAAAGTTTAAAACATGGCAGGGAAATAAAAATGATACAAACTTACAACAATACAAACTATCAAAAAAAGCTACTAAAAAGATTATTAGTGATGCTAAATACAAAGCTTATGAGAACCTATATAACAGATTAGGAACTAGACAAGGTGAAAAGGATATTTTTAAGTTGGCTAAATTAAGAGAAAATAAGGGCAAAGATTTAACACATATTAGATGTATTAAAAGTGAGGACCAAAGAGTTCTCGTCAAAGATGATAATATTAAGGAAAGATGGAAAACTTATTTTTATAGTTTACTAAATGATACCCCACACGAACAATTAACATTAGATGTTAGTCTAAATAGGGAAGAAAATAGGAATATCAGTTATTTCACAAAAATTCGAATATCTGAAGTAAAGGAAGCTTTAAGGAAAATGAAAACAGGAAAAGCTTTAGGCCCAGATAATATACCAATTGAGGCATGGAAGTGCATGGGAGATGTAGGTGCAACATGGTTAACAAATTTTTTTAATAAGATTATAAAAACGAAGTTAATGCCAAGTGAATGGAGGAAAAGCATTATAGTTCCAATTTATAAAAATAAGGGAGATATTCAAAATTGTGCAAATTATCGTGGAATAAAATTAATGAGTCATACTATGAAATTATGGGAAAGAGTAATTGAACATAGACTAAGACGGGAAACTAATATATCTGAAAATCAATTTGGTTTTATGCCAGGAAGATCAACTATTGAAGCTATTTTCTTACTTAGACAACTATTTGAAAAGTATAGGGAGAAGAAAAAGAACTTATACATGATTTTTATTGATTTAGAAAAAGCTTATGATCGAGTACCAAGGAAGTTAATATGGCAAGTGATGAGAAAAAAAGGAATTAATGACAGATACATTGATATTATTAAAGATATGTATGAGGGGGCTGTTACAAATGTGAGAACCATTAGTGGAGATACTAATGTCTTCCCAGTTAAAATAGGTTTACATCAAGGCTCAACCTTGAGTCCTTACCTTTTTACCTTAGTAATAGATGAAATTACTAGACATCTCCAAGAAGAAGTACCTTGGTGTATGTTATTTGCAGATGACATTGTTCTAATAGATGAAACTAAAGAAGGACTAAATTTAAAATTGAATAGGTGGGTAGATGCTTTAGAATCTAATGATTTTAGAATTAGTCGCACAAAAACTGAATATATGAAATGCAATTTTAATAATAGTGAGAACCCGGATGAGGAACCAATTAAGATTTTAGATCAAGCAGTAACAAGAACTAATCACTTTCGGTACTTAGGATCAATAGTTCAAGAGAACGGAGAAATCGAGAAAGATATAATACATAGAATTCAAGCAGGATGGAAGAAATGGAGAAGTGCGTCAGGAATTTTATGTAACCGTCGAGTCCCAGTCAAATTAAAAGGAAAATTTTATAAGACTGCGATTAGACCTGCTATGCTTTATGGGGCAGAATGTTGGGCTGTTAAAGAGCAACATATACAAAAAATGAGCGTAGCAGAAATGAGAATGTTAAGGTGGATGAGTGGTAAAACAAGAAAAGATAAAATTAGGAATGAAATAATTCAAGAAAACTTAAAAGTGAGACCAATTTATGATAAAATGAGAGAAAATAGATTAAGATGGTTTGGTCATGTAAAAAGGAGGCCTGAAGTCGCACCGGTTAGGAAAACAGAGTTTATCCAAGTAGAAGGTGGTAGAAGAATGAGAGGAAGACCCAAAAAAACATGGATGGAAGTAATTAAACAAGATTTAAAAAAATTACAAATTACTGAAAATTTAGTCTTAAATCGTCAAGAATGGCGTAACAGAATCCATGCAGCCGACCCCACATAGGTGGGGAAATGGCTTATGATGATGATGATGATGATGATGATGATGTGCTTTTATAGAGGGCAACCATTGAACAGATTAGGTGATGTAAGGGCAGAAACTATTGTTATAGTTCAACACAAAATCTTGCTCAACAAATCTAACAAGGTGCATGAATTAAATTTGCCTCATTACCATTAAATTAAGGTTATGTTCACAGTTTAGATTTCAGGAAGCAGCTTCGGTTTCTTAAAATTTGAAGCTGCTCCCTACGGTCCAGTTGCATTTGGTCATGCTAGATGCAGTTTCCTGCAAAGTACATGTAAAAGCAACTTTCTGAAAAGTTTGGATTGGCACTTATTGGGATGCTGCTTTGGTGGTAAGATTTTGGGTGGATCAGGCCATATGTACAGCTAATGCAAGCCTTCCTTTATTTATCTTGGGATAACCAAGCTTTGACCAAAGATGGGGCAAAACCCGCGATCGCTTTTGTTATACCTGAGCTCTACCTAGTTGTATAATCTAAAGCCCAGGTACCTGCCTTGATTGTTTAAAATGGTCGAACTATGGACACTTAAATTAGCAAAATGATCATGAAAATTTTTCACTACAATTGTGGTGAAATTGCTCCATTTCAGGTTTAAACTAATGAATCTATAAATATAATTTATTAATCATAAATGATAATATGACACTATTTATTAGGTAAGATTCAAAAAATTACCATTTGTAGACTTGAATGGATCATAAAATTTATTTTATTTGAAAGTGCATATGCGTCTGTCAAAAATTGTCAACTGATTGTGGTCCACTCAAGTATTTCAATGATTTAATTTTTGAATCTTAGCTAACTATATAATAGCATATATGATTAATGAATTAAATTTTAAAAAAGCCATCACTTTCATCTTCAAATGTGAAACATTTCAATGAAAATGTTGGTATGATAATTCCCCTGAAAT
Source organism: Annona cherimola (assembly GCA_030490835.1). Lineage (NCBI taxonomy): Eukaryota > Viridiplantae > Streptophyta > Magnoliopsida > Magnoliales > Annonaceae > Annona > Annona cherimola. The sequence continues at coordinate 8,081,070 of CM059977.1, read as the reverse complement.
TATATTTAACTGCATATTTCAGGCTAGGCTCGAACTGTCCTAGCAGTGATCAATGATATATTATGTTATCCATGTGCATGGTGTGAATTTGGTATAGGCCTGGTCCAGGCCTAGGATTTAGACTCAGTCACCCATGTACAGCTTATTTTCAGGGCAGGATTATATTTGCATTCGATGCCTAAGTCAGTTCAAGCCTGATGGATCTTGGTTACTATCAAATTTGCTGCGCTAAATTGCTAATGAATAGCGAATGCGACGCTGTTTTATAAATTTTTTTTATAAAAGCCATCTCTTGTTTAAGTGGAAAGATAGTAATTTGAAACAAAATAAATTGCAAAGTTGCCACCTACACACTTGATACAATTAGCATATGAAAATAAAAAGCTTGCCACCAAACAACATCCAGTGAAAAGCTTATTGGATGGAAGTGGCAATATATTTGATTCCAAATATAAAATTATATACACCTAGGAAGCTGGAGTAAAACTCCAAGTGCGTTTTGAGGAGCTTGTTGTGCTTAGTTACAGATTCCTACAATTGCTAAAGTATGTCTTCGTCTACAGGCTACACCCAATACTAACGTGCAAGAAAATGCACCAGTTTGCAGGTCCTAACTGTAAAATCTCAGGTTAAAAGATCAGGTTTTTTCTAGGTTGATGCCTAATCTGAGATCCAATATATACACACTCTTTCATGAATTTCTTTGAAAGACTTGCTGAACACCGTCAGTGCATCCCATTCTTGGTAGAAACTGGAAGTGTAAGGCCTGTCACCTATGGGCAAAGCATGTTAGAAAAGAAGATTAACTTTAGATAAATCAACTGTCATCATATGTGTTAAAAACATTATCTAGACTCATGCCTGCCATAAAAATCAACGCAAGAGGGCTTTTTGAAAACTTAACTTGAAGTTGGCAACCCCCTGAGAAGTACACTGGAATGTAGCCTGCTTGCATTTACTTTCTGAACAAACATATATAAGCCACAGTTCTTTGTCTAAGAGATAACATATTAGCTATTGGCATCTTGGTAATTTTGAAGATGCATGCCTCACGCTTTCATGGTTCATCCTATGATTGTCTTCATTTGAATTTTAGTGTCTTTTTTTCATTTCAGGCTGATCCACGATTTGTTTGGAATAGGAATTTGCTAGAAGAAATGATCGAATACAAGGTCAGATTTTTGCTTGTTTTGCAGTTGGAAATGAATTCTAGATTTATTTGGTTATCATCTAATATGGTGTTTTTGTCCTCCATGCAGCTTGATGAATTCATCATTCCTTTGATTCAAGGAAATATCCTACATCTTATAAAGGGTCTTGGTTTGAGAAGTTTCCTTGTTACTAAGGACTCTCTTTCTCTCTCTCCCTCCACTTGGGCAACAACCTACACAGAGTATTTTCTTTTTTGTGTTTAACTTAACAGAAACTTAGGCTATCAGACTGCAGAGTTCATGATTAAAGAGTCACCTGCCAAGATTACTTTAATTTCGAGGAGATGTATGCGGCGCGTAGGTATGTCATTATGGAGGTGAACAGAGCAAGCAGTCATTGTTATGGCTTACATAAGACAGTCTATCATGGTTGGTTAATATATGTTTTATCATGACTAAAATTTAGGAACCAGGATGTGGAGGAGAGGAGCCAATCTTGAAGGAGACACTGCGAATTTTATTGAGACTGAACAGTTGTTGGAATTTCAAGGTCATAGATCCTCATTTCTGCAGGTAATACTACAACCTTTCATGGTTTTTCATGCTATTCTTAAATATTCGTAGAACCTTTAAAAAAATTCCAAACATTGCCATTAATATTTCTAGGCGCTTGGAAATAAAGTTAATTTATCCGTAACTGTTACAATATGTCAGGTTAAGTCTGCAAATTATAAGGATATATGAATTAATGTAATTTCTAATATGACCTGGTTTGTGTTAAAGAAGAGTTTGACTAAGGAAGATGGTTAAGATCTGTAAGTAGGACCATATTGTATCTCTATGATGAGTGCAGTCCATGTGTAGAACTGGCAGCTTCAGTAACAAGTAAATACTTCCATTGGTCAGATTTTTACATCTCAAAACACATATTGCATGAAAAGAACAATACCATTGCATCCTGCACTAAGAGCAAAATATCATCCCATAAACCAACTTACCAATCCATCTGTTAATTTGTTATTCCTCATGACTCCAATATGCTGTCTCTTCTGGGAATTTATACATTTTGATTATTCTTTTACTATTGAAAAATGATTTGGTGAATGAATTTCTATATATACATATATATTTGAGATTATTGATTCTATCTTTGCAGATTCGAGGTTCAATTCCCCTTCTTTGGGAGCAAATTGTGGATTTGAGCTATAAACCTCAGCTCAGAATAATTAGTCATGAAGAAACGGTAGCTGAATTGCACTGACAAGTAGCAAACTCTTTTGAGTACCTAAATTCTTATTTGTTTTTACTGCTTTCTTGTAGCCAAAAGTTGTGGAACGGCATTTTCATGATCTTGCACAACGATATGGAGAGGTTGTGGCAGTTGATCTAACTGATCAGGTAAGGTTTGATGTACAGCTTTTTTCCCCCTAAACTGCTTCACTTTCTTGGGATGATTTGGGAAATCTGTCATGAGTTCTATCAGTTTTCATATATTGGCATGGCCTTTCGCCTTTAGAAAATTAATAAATGCTTTCAGAGGGTGTACTAGTTGAGCTGCATAGTGGCCTGAACCCTTAAAATGCAATGCTTTCCACATTGCTATTTTGTTTAAACCAACTTTTCCTTTATTTTGTGTTATTTATGCACTGAAACTTTCTTTTAATAATTTCCTTTTTAATGTTGGCTGTGGATGTGACTCATATTATTTTTCCTTCGTAGAGTCTGTATGTTTTGTATTAGTAGATTATTCAAAAAGGTTTCATTCGTCAAAGGGAGGTTTTATGATTGATATGCCTGTATGCTTACTGATCTGTGAATTTTCGTGTTTTAATTACTTCATTAATAATGTCGGATTCTTCTATTGTAGCATGGTGAAGAAGGTCTGTTAAGTAGAGCATATGCTGCAGAAATGCAAAAGCTTCCACATGTGAGGTGATTATCATATTTACCAATATATACACATTGTCCAAAAATCTGTCTATAATAGATTATCATCCTTTGTAAACTCGCCTATTTATTACATTATAATCTCAATCTGGTTGTTGCTATTTTTTTTTTTTTTATGAAACTAGTCATGGCGTCTCCTATAAGTGCATTTGTTGGTTATACATGCATATTAATATTAAGAATCACGAATTGTTCTGATCTGGTGCTGATGACCTCTTTAATTATCTAAGGGTACATTTAATCTAAAAATCTTGTGTCGTTCCATTCCAAGAAAACCTATCTGACCTTTGCTTCATGTGGCAGAAATCAGTCACAACTGTTAGTTAACATTTGCAGAATTGTAATCTACAAAAACAATTGCAATGTGGACTGTGTACTCTGAGCTTGTGTGTCTGTGTTTTTTAATTTTTAAATTTTTTTTATGACCGCCTAAAATAGTTGAGACTTTCAGTGATCATAATGCTGATAATCATTCTATTAGTTAGACCAGTTGCTTTATACAAGTCTGAATTTTCAGATTGCTATCAATTAGCTAAATACTTTGTATTGGACTCAGCGCCTGGAAGTCATGGTTTACAGTTAGGATGACGAGACACAGGTCTAGTACAAGCTCCTCAGATGACTGTAACACATTATCACTTCTGTTGGAATGTTAAGTTGAAAGGGAGGTAAAAAAAAAAAAGAGCGTCTTGGGAGAAATGTTCATAAGTTTTTGATCATCATATCATCATTCTTATCATTATTGCCATTGTCATCTTTGAGTTATCCCAACAATTTCAACTATGGTAATCATTCATGCCATTCTATTCTATCATGGAACACTATCCACCATTTGACACTATTTCACTTCAATGTTTTTATGGATGCTTTCAGATATGTGTCTTTCGACTTCCATCATTGTTGTAGAAATGCAAATTTCGACAACCTCCGTCTTCTCTATGACCAAATTTCCAGTGAAATCGATAACCAACGGTAATTGAAGCATGAAGATTAGTTATTTGCATTTCCTGCTGCGTAATAGTTCTGAAATTGCTTTCAGATTTACAGGTCTTATGGTTCCGAGCGATACTGTTTTTAATTCATTTTTATTCCAGCGGAGCAGATATTTTCTTGTAAACTTGGAAGGAGAAATACTTCTGGAACAGAAAGGAGTTATTAGAGTTAACTGCATTGACTGCTTGGACCGTACAAATGTTACCCAGGTTCCTTGAACTATGCTTAGTTGCTTACTGGTTAGCATTTGCTATTTACTGTTTCTACTTGAAAAGATAAAGGAAATAATTGCATCAATGAGTTATGCCATTCCCTTCTACACATTAGTTTTCTAATGTCTTGTCACGGTGGAAATCTAGAAAACTACTTTAAAAGTAATTGGCTTACTTAGAGAAAGAGGCCCAAAAATGTAGATGGAAGAAAATCAAAGTATTCATGTTTTTTAGTTAGCAACTTCTCAGTTTTGGACTTTTAATTCCCCAGATATGATATCTACTTCTCTGTTAATATTACATCAAAATTCCGTGAATGATCACACTGTTACCCGAAGTGGGTTACTATGCTTTAACACACAAATGAAACTACTTTTCTTGCGTGATGGCATATAATATTCATGATTAGAACATCCCCATGCCAAATGAATGATAGGGGAAAATGATAGTGGAGAGGAAGGAGCAAGCATAGGAATGAGAGATTACCTGTAGTCTCCTTGATTCTCAGGTGATTGTTTAGTATGAATTCATTCAGGATTAAAGATTTAATAATGTATCTTAACATTAGGTATGTTAACTTGCTTTCACAGAACTATCTGGGTCGGAAATCATTAAACATGCAGTTGCAAAGAATGGGTGCATTTTCTCCAGAAGAGTCTTTAAGTTCATATGCTGATATTGATGAAAAGTTCAAGACATGTGCGTAACTATTCTTAACCGTGCAACACATCCATCCATACTTAGTTAACTTTAGGCAGTTTTATTGAATATCAGTGAATTGTTCTTATTGTCTCCATGATAGTATGGGTTGATCAAGGTGATGAATTAAGTGTGGAGTATTCTGGTACCCATGCCCTGAAAGGAGACCTTGTTAGGTATGCTTTTATTTCCAACATGTAACCTTCTGCTTGTAGTTTTCATACATCTATACTGTTAAATATTTGATTCTTCAAGAACTGCAGATATGGGAGACAGACTTTCTCTGGGTTGATTAAAGATGGAATGAGTGCCTTGTCACGATATTATTTGAATAATTTTCATGATGGCATTCGACAGGTTAGCTCCAAATGCTTCATATCTTGTTTAAGATATCCAGTTAACATAATCATCCTTGTTTAAGGGCCTCCAAGTTATACTTTGAACACTACTTGTCAGGTCCTGCTCTATAATGTGGTTTGATTTTGCAAATAATCTTGTACCGCGTCTCATTTGAAATATTAGTAATTGCAAAAAAAAAAATGAACAAACAAATAAAGACGTATTTCTTATATTTTGTCAGTACCATTCATGGACCAGTAGAGGATTCATATATCTATCCATGATTCCATCGCATTCTTTCCAGATTATAAATAATTATTACCTAATCCTCAGTCCTGGGATATGTATTTGAAGTGCATCAGAATTCCTTTGGGAGCGTAGAACCCTGTTGTAAATATATGATTTCTAATTCACCCAGCAAATTCTTGGTTGCAGGATGCAATAGACCTTATCAGCGGCCATTATACCATCAATCGAAATGGCCCCTCTCCATTCCAGCTGAACGGATTTGAATCATTTTCTGTGAGTAGCAGCATGATCTGATGCTTTGATAACCTTCAATATCTCTTTTTTCTTTCCATATTTTTTTTTTTGTTGTTGTTGTCGTTTCAATCAAATTTGCTCAAAATTTGTCTAAAGATCCTCTGAATTTCATGGATTGTTATTAATCAAGCTGGCTATAATCTGATTCTGCTCGTAAACTCTGGAATTTCAATGCAGTATCTTCCTGTTGCATCAGCATTAATTGTGGGAGGTCTTACAATCACAACATTCACATTTAACCAAGGTCTTTTTTGCAATATTTCCTTCGGATGCCTTCAGTACTGTTTTGTCTTCCTTAGTTTCAGTGTAATCGTCGAGGGGATTTAAATCTCTAGCTTGTATTTTGATTACAGCTGGTCGACATGCACAGCATTTTTTATCTTCTGTACTTTGGGGGGGTTTGGCAGCTGGAGTTGTGGCTGTGGTGAAAGCTAATGGGAGGCAGTTCTGTTCCAGACCGCGCTTGTGTGGACTCCTGTGAATCGATTGTGTTTTGGAAAATTCTGTAAATTGATTTGTATGCTTGGAATTCTGTAATTATAAGACAAGGATATATCATCATTGATTTGTATATTAATCCTTTGAAAGGCAGTTGTGGTTACACCAGTGAATTACATGCTGGCTTACTCTTATCAGTTTTTGCATTTTTAAAGATACTTCGATAAAGGGGAATGATTAAAAAATAACATAAAATGCGTAAGCAATGATTCAATGCAACACACAGCCCTTCTTTTTTTTATTTTTTCCTTTTTTATTGGGTGTGTGTGTATATTACAACTTATTTCATATTACAATTAAGCTTAAGGGAGATAACAAGCTCCCATTTATCATTTGGGGAGACAAATATGTTCCCATTTATCCCCTTGAGTAAGACAATAAACTCTCATCAAACCGAAATGGAGACAAATCACCACCTTTTATTCACAAACACACGTAGTGGGATTCGAACTCCGGTCGTAACATTCCTAACCACTAGATTGTCGCCTCAATGGCTCAGGCGCCTCAACGGCTACGTGGCCCAATTTTATTTTAAAATTTTTTTGAGATTCTGAACTATTTATTTTGTTTAACTCTACTTGATGTGCCGCGTTACTAGAAAATTAGATGTATTGGAAACTTGTATTTGGTAAGAAATTAGCGTTTTCGGAGTGATATATAACTACTATTTTTTTTCAAAAATTATAGTATGTGTGTAGTATATAGAAATATAATACGCATGGTTATGGAAATCATAAATAAATTCATAAGGGAAAATAAACATGATAATTAGTTTAGATTTGGAAAAAATAATTTGAAAAAAGGGGCTGCGTGGACATCTCTATGTATCTTGGCGTATTGAATTATTTCCCTGGTATGTATATTTTTACGGGGCAAATACCACTAAAGACTGTATTGCAATTGCCTCATTTGACCAACTTCGATAATTATATCAAAATCGAATTTGTTCATTTTGTTTAAAATTATTTGTTTCATCATACTACTAATATTCATTTCAATCAAAATTCTGGGAGGATCATGCTGCTTAATAATATTATAATTAATGCAAACTATGAAAATCACTTAGATTCGTTTACATATGTGTTAAAATGTTATAAAAATTTATAAAATAATCTATTTATATAGTAGGAATGCTTTAGATGATATAGTTGTTGAATACTTAAATTCATAAATAAGTCAAATAATAAGCTGAATTTATACTATTATCACTTTTATTAAATGTGTCTCACTCAAATATTTGATCTCAATGAAACTTATTTTCTAATTAAACAAATGATTTTAAATGCAATTGGCAGATTGGATTTTCGGGATGCATTTATAATACTAGGAAATGATTCAATATAATTAAATTCCCCTTTTATTTTAGCATGCTATTTTCAAATATGAACCACTTATCTTTATTTATGCATCCAAAAATCGAATGCATTGAAAATTTTATGTGTGTATATTATACTATATATTTTTTGAAAAAATTATAGTTATATATTTTTCTCAAAAGATGTTATTTTTTTCTTACAAAATATAAGTTCCAAGGAAATTGATTTTCAATGACATGATAAAAAAACGCATTAAACATTTTAAATTTGAAAAATATTTTAAAATAACAAAATATGGGGCCTTGTCTTCTACAAGCGATTGAAAATGGGGCCATTTTCGAACCAGTAAGAAATGTAATCTTTTATTCTTTTATTTTTCGTACAACGTTTATGCTGTGTGTATGATTTATAAACAAAATGCTACCATTTTTTAAGATTTGTATATGTTTAAAATTAAGGATGTGATGTTTAGAAAATGATAAAACTTTTTTGGATGAAAATTTATATTGCAAAAGTTTTTGACTTAGTAAAAAATGATGTAATATGATAGGGGTATTGATGATGAGTAAAGATAATAAAACTAAAATATATAAGTTACTTGTATGGTTAGTTATGTAAAAATGATTGAAAAGTAAAATAATTGTACAAGAAAATATAAAAAAAAAGTGATTAAAAAAAAGTAGTTACAGATACAGTAAAGATTTTTAGATTAAAATTTTTGGTTTGAAAAGTAAATAATTTTGTAAAAAATAAAAATACATTGAGGTTACTAATTTTATATTAAAAAAATACTATTTAATAGGGGTGAGAAATGGACGCTGGGAAGCATGGAAACCGTCTGCATTGAATAATTGCGGATATATTTTTTGACAAGTTGTCGTAGTTGAAAAAATGTATAAAAGATTAGCAAACTAATATATAGTCTCAGCATAAAATGTCGGGAAAGTTAATTTCACAGTAAAATACTTTTTCAATAATAAAAAAATGTATAAAAGTTTAGCAAAACAATAGTCTCTGCATAAAATTTCGGAAAAGTTAATTTGGGAGAAAAATACTTTTGAATAATAGATAATTTATATACGTAGTTGAAAATTTGAGCGGGATAATCATAAATTTGTTTGACGCGGTATGAGGGCGAGTGGCGACAGTGGCAGCAGCAGCAGTGGCGCATGTTGAGAAGTCTAACATGGAATGGGAGAATGCGTAGTATGGAGGAGAAGACCAGAACCAAAAAACCAATGAAATCATGCGACGTTGACGAGTCCATGGACTGGAGAGTCACTACGCTATTAGCCATCCAATATCTATGCATGCATTTCTCCGCGTTCCACTTCCATCACAATTACTACATATGAGATGACTACTCATTTGAGGTGGGAATTCCAAAATATATATCTTTCTCAATGCGTTTCTACATGTAGACTGCATACATCCTAATTTTGCACCATTTGAAAATTGGTGATGCACCTTTAACCCCACCCCACCTTGATCTTTATTCAAGAAGGTCTCCATTTGTAAAATTCAATCCTTTATTTTCTTATACCTTAAAAAATTCCACTTAAAAGGAGATTATCTTTCGTTGGGGGGGCCATAAAAGGTTTTCGCAACCACTCAAAATATTTGTTTTTCAAATGATATCGCCAGGAAAATGCACTTGCCATACATCCCTTCAACCTAAAATTGGTCTAAGTTTCTGCGATGGCACAGGTTCGAAAATTATTTGGACATGTGGTGATTTTTCTTAATCCTTCCCGTATTGGTGGAGGTTTTACTATTCTCTCGGTGAGAGGATTTCACAAATTTCACCTTGTGCAGGTTATGAAAGTTATGAATATTCTTGATTGTAATATCAGTTGTTATGTTATATAAATCTCAACAAAAAAAAAACATTGCTCTAAGTTTCTAACGCTTTAATTTTTATTTGTAGTTTCATCAAGATTTTTTATTTTTTATTTAAAAAACTATTTTCCTGTTCAAAGCAGCGCCTATTTTGCTGATGTCAACATACATTCCAAATATACCTTCGACTTCAGTACCTTATATCCAACCACTTAATAATTTTATTTTCTAAATTCCATATGTACTATACGTACATAGCAATAATTGACTAATCAGTAGGAAGTCTTTATGGGTGTCAAAATCCTCACCGTAGAGTTGTCTAGAGTGTTCTGCAGAACTAAGTGCTCCACGAGTGTGAATAGTCCCCACCATTTCCAGAAAGAAAAAGAAAAAACTCTGATCGAAGTCCCAAAAACGCTAGCGGTGCAACTCAAGTTGACGTTTACATTTAATTCGTAAAATTTTTATTCTATTTTATTTATAAATTGGTTCAATTTCTAGCCAATCTTATACTATCCGCATGAAAGTTAAGTGACTTCAATTCTAATTTCAAATTGAATATTCCAATAAGACATTTAACGTTAAAATAATCAAACAGTTTCTGCATAGCAATCAAAAATTAAAATATCGAGAAGAAAATATCAAAGAAGAAGGAGATCTTTTAAAAAAAGGAAAGGAAAGAAATTTTTTTTAAAAAAAAAAAAAGAAAGAAAAGAAAAGTAGAAATAGACTTAAGCCATAGTGTGGTCTATATGCATAATAAAATATGTAAAAATTCATAATCCCGTTGCAATGGGTAACCCATATGGGTTCGTTATAGGTAAATATTGTCTGAAACCCGACGGTATTCGTACTTTAGATATATATATATAGGGAACCGATCCTGTGCAGTCCACTGTAAAATGGACCCCACACATATTAGATTGTAATGAAACTTTATACACTCATTTATCCATATATAAATCATACTTTAGACGGTTTAGATGTTGAAAAAACCACTTTAAACTTGATATTTACATTAAACTATTTTATTACGTTGATTTTGCACCATTTTAAGATGGAGACTACACACATGTTGGATTTGGATGAAAATTGGTATGGTAATAAAGTGAATAATTCTAAATACAATTGGTGAGATGAATTTATGGGAAATAATCAGGTGGGGCCCACAGTGCATGGACTGCACGGTGCAGTCGCATGCACTGGATCATTTCCTATATATTATATATATATATATATAGTTATTATTATTTTTAATTTTATCCAATCCAATCCTGTCCTGCAGTAATGGTTTTTTACCTACCTGAGAGGCTAAAATGGGATCGGTTGAATGGACATCGGTAGTTGCAATGTTGCACCCCGACAGCGATGAAAAAGCCATGCATACGGAGCCTGGGTGCGTAAGGCAAGCAGTTAAAAGCTGTTGCCCACCACGAAAGTGACCCACGCACCTTCTCTTTCTTGTGGTGCAACAAAATAATATTGGCAACAGCCAGCCATACATGCTAGCTAGCTAGTGCCATGCACTGCTCTTCATGTAATCGATCATCATTCTTTTGACCACTTACATCGACCCAGACCACTTCAAAATATTTACATCTATATATATATATAACAAACCATTAATGCTAGCTACTTTAATATTTATTTTTATTCCTGTCACCGTCGTTTTCATCCATTCCTCCCAGTCATGTAAATTTTACTCCCCTGTCCAATCACATCCTTCATAAACTTTAGTTATTCCGTTACTATAGCTCCAATTCCACAGTGATTAGAATAATATTATTTTTAGATTTTTAAAAGTATATTTTAAAGTTAAAAACGTCAAGGTTAAGTATTGAATCATTACCCTCTGATTTCTATATTAGTATAAAGATTGAAGAAAGTTAAATCCATCTACAATATGATTTTATTTAGCCACCAGTCAAAGTACATAGTTTTTTTTGGATTGTAATTTGATATTTAAAAATAACTATACTGAGCGGTTCAGACTATATTTTTGAACACTGAAATTATGATGAAATCAACATTGATCTGCTGAATCATATCCCGTACCATGATCTGTGCATCGCATACTGCATAAAATGCTTTTCCTTATTATGGAGTCATGGTTGAAATGAAAAATAAAAAATTTTTAAGGATGACATAGGAAGAATCATTTCCAACCAGACTAAAAGAAGACATCCATACGCATTCATTCTATGACCCTATTCTATAATTCTCTGTTTGAATCTTTTCTTTACAATGAAAGCAACCCGCTGCTTCTGTTTTTAGTGGCCCACTGGAGCCCTATTTTATTATTTTTCTTCCTGCTGGACGCGTATGTCTTCAAAATTTTCTATAAAATATTGAAAATGAAGAAATTTACATATTCATCTCTATTTTTTTTTTTTTTTTTAATGTCCAAAGGAGTGGGACAGGAACACCTCCCAAAAGACAGCAATACCGCTATGTTATGGGAGATGAGTCACCGCCATCAATTAACAAAAAATCAGTGTCTTTATCAGCTTCTAAAAAGAATAACATGGGGAAAATCTTCTCACCATGTGCATATACCTATACTCAGTTGTAAAGCAAACTTTACAATAATATATGCAATATTGTTACCCTCCCAAGAAACATGAGTGAATTCAGAAGTAATAAATCTTCTGGACATTTCTGTAAAGTTATCAATGAGCCGAGTGAAAGGATTTGTTTGTCAGTTTCAATCACATTCGTCAATTATATTCATCTTTTATTTTTTTGTTTTGAAGAAATACTAAATAAATTTTAAAATTGAAAAAAAATTTAAACGAAGCATTCATGTTTATAAAAAGACTTTTTTTGAAAAAAAAATCAACCACGTGGCTGCATGGATCATTATGATAGATAACTTGTGATTAGATAATTATAGTTTAATATAAAGGGAATAAAAAATTAAAAAGTACAATATTAAGAATATAAAAAATTCTCATTAATGATAAGAAAGAGGCGAAGAAGGGCATCACGGACAGAAAATGACGGGCTCTTGAGAACCACCGCCAGTTTCCTGGATATACGCTTGCTGCTGCATGATCTCGGACGCGCGTCGCGAGTCGGGAGACGAGACGTAGGGGAGCAAGGGTTGTGCATGCCACGTGTACGAACTATGCGATTCCGTCCGTAGTACTATAGCGGATGACATGAAAGTAAGTGGGATATGATATGATGATTCCTCAACGACAACCAAACAGTCTCCCAATATCTCTCCCCTCCACGTGTCGCATCCCTTTCCACGAATGACTTTTTTCCAAATATGGTATGGCCCCACCTTCATTCCCGATATACCATCCACGTTTCATATATTCTAAATACATCCATTGTGTTTGTCTCTCTTTTTTTAAAAAAAAAAGAAAAAGAAAATTACAATTAAACCCAAATATATTCTGGCTAGAGGATATGAAATTTCAACACTGCTCACCCCATTTTATTCTTTTTTTTTTTTTCAATTCAGCAAGGCCAAAATCCACAGCAGTCGCGACAAATGAAGCTAGACATGCAGTGACTTTACGCTGGCTGCTAATATCTCATCCCTCCAACGCGCATTTGCATATAAGTTTTTATCTTTCTTTCCCCCATGATCATAATATCATCAAATTCATAAAAAAATTTCCAAAGGCAAATAAATATATCCGTTTCTGTGTATGGGATATGCCAGGTTGCAAACAACTGTAGTTGGCTTCATATGAGGTCAACTTGATGATAAAATCAAAACGTCTATTCACTGCACATAATTAAATTTATGTAAAATCAACGAAATAAAATTATTTAATTTATATATCAATTTTAAAATTATTAATTCAACATCTATACCATATAAAATATCAATTTTATGTGAAAAAGTGATTTTATGAAATATTATAACGTATTCGTAAACTGATCCAATGTATTTTAAAGTAGGTACAACACACTCAAGCTTTAGATTGAAATGATTTTTTGTATTGTGATAAAAAAGTTATTTTTAATCATATGATCGGAAGTGCCACTCAGACTGACTTCAACCTAAACTCAGCCTACTGAACTTGATTTTCAACCCTATTAAAATCTACTAATATATAACTCAAACTCAAATTACAATTAGGTTGGTCTCGGATTAATGAAAACCATAACTAAGTTTTCTATATTTTCTTAAACAGCCCATAATGTTTCCTTTAATATATAATAATATATATAAACTCCACCTTTTGAACATCCACTCATCAAATAAATCATTGTATATTTATATGTTAATAATGCCCTTGGACATTCATACACACCCATAAAATATTATTTTATATTAATTTTCAATAAAGAAAATACCTCCAATTTGTTCACCTATCTTAGATTCTTGTAAAAGTAAATTATTTCATTATATCATTAGTGGAAGCAAAATTCTATTGTACACTCTTTATATTAATATAAGATTATATTATTTACTATTGAAAGATACACAACCCACTAGCTAATCATACAATATTACAATATTTATTTATTAAGATCATCACTCCAAACTCATTAATATTTCCGTTAAATCATGCTTCTTACGCATCCTCCAAAACACTTGAATTTCATAACGAGAAAAAGTTATATTTTTTTATTCTCTAAAATTTAGCTACAAATTAACTTGATACAAGAAGAAGATCAATATGAAAATTTCCTTTTCAATGTTTAAGTGTTTTTTCACTTTTTTTATTTTAAGATAGAAAAATATTATCTTTGATTTTTTCTTCGGTGATGAATTTAAAGTTGTATAAGTATAAAATAAACAACAAATATCTACTTTCAAGAGAATGTGTGGCTGAAATTTCAACTAGAAATTCAATCGGAACTAGAATTTCATACATAAAGTGAGAGTTTTTTTTATCAAAAAAGTTAAGAGTTTAGGGGTGTGTTTGTTTGGGGCAAAAAAAGTCAATAAAAACTTTTCAATCCAAAACTTTTCGCTCTCCATAACTACTCTATTTTTTAATTATTTTTTCACATTTTTCTATACAAACTACCTTACTTTTCAATCATTTCTACACAACTATTCATACAACTAACCTATCTATTTTAACTTTATTTTCTTTACTCCTCATTATTACCCTTATTATATCATATCATTTTCTATCTATTTGACAACTTCTACCCCAAAAAATTTTCATCGAAAATTTTATCCCCAACCAAACACACCCTAAATTTACAAATAAAATTAGGATCAAAGATGAAGTCAATCTAGTTTCATGAGCCTAAGTTACATTTCTATAATTAGTGGGATTTTCATTTCATTATAAATATAGGGCCTCTATCTAATTTTCAGGACCTTTGTAATTTTTAGAATGGCCTTTTGAAATCTAAAGTGGCATGATTGTTATATCATATAGACTATATGCGAAATACTGCAATCTTGCAGGTAACAAAGAAAACTTTAATGTGCCACTTTCATCCGCCGACCCTGGTGATGAACCTCATAGCATTCACTTAAAACTTTTTTTTTTTTCTTTTGATATACCGTTCACTTAAAATCTTTTATTTCAGTGGGAACTAAGTTACATTCAAATCAAAGATATGCAGCAACCCCAGCCGGAAAAAGATATAATAATTTACACATAATTATATACACACTTTAAATAGTATTTCCCATCTAAGAATTTTTTTTTTGTTTATTACAAGCTTATCTAAGAAATTGATTTAAATGATTTTTAGTATCACATTGAAACTAATAGTATTAAACAAAATGAACTAGTTAGATTTAGTTTAATAAAAAGCTAGCCCAAAATGTGGATGTTGCACTGAAATGTTGCCTATCGGCTAATGAGGGCAGAAGGGCAGGTAACATTGGAAATGGCCCAATATCTATTCCAAATAGGGGTGGGAATCGGGGCGGGTCGGGACGGGTCAGGGTGTGCCTAACCCTGACCCTAATTTTCAAAAATCTAGTTTGACCCTTATTTTTTTCCGGGTCGGGACAAGATCGGTTTGACCCTTACTTTTTTTTATTATGTCTCGGGACAAAATTCGGGTCGGGAACGGGTCGGTTTCGGGACGACGGGTCGGGTAAAAACTACGGGTCAAGTAAAATTTTTTTAAGAATTTATGAACCTATCAAGTATAAAAACAAATCTATATTAAATTTAACTACTGTATACTTCAATTTATTATTAATCAGTCAAAGAAAACATAAATCCTTAAATCAAACACAAATGTTTATTCACCTATATAAGAACAAGTTAATAAAACATACCTTCGGGTTAGGTTTAGAAAATATATTATATAATGAACTTGAACGGGATAGATTTATACAAACGGAGTAAAAGTTGTGGGTTGTAGTGTGTCTTATTGTCATGAGAGTGGTCAAAGTGGTTGGAAGAATATTTAATTATTTATCCAAAGTTAGTCTCATCAGTTGCGTAGAGGAGGAGTGACGCCGTGAAAAGTGGTCCAAGTGGTTGGACAAATATTTAATTATTTATCCAAAGTTAGTCTCATCAGTTGCGTAGAGGAGGAGTGACGCCGTGAAAAGTGGTCCAAGTGGTTGGACAAATATTTAATTATTTATCTAAAGTTAGTCTCATAAACTGCATAGTGGAGGAGCGACATCGTGAAAAAAATTGCCAATATAAAGAAGTTTTCATGTCATATAATACCAATAAAAAAAAGAACTTTTTTTAAAATGTGAAATATAAAATATAATTTCAGACAACCATCTACTAATAATACAATTTAATATCCCATGATCTTTGTTGCATTGTTTAGAAATAGGAAATATTATGATTATAAATGTCATCAATGAAAAGCAAAGGTTTTGGGGAGAGATAAAAATATGTATGAATAATGTTTAAAATAGCATGTTTTGGATGACCTGATCCTAGTTTTCCTTTGCAAGAAAAAAACATTATTTCAGAAAACGCAAAAAATCTAGTTTTCCTTTGCAAGAAAAAAACATTATTCAGAAAACGCAAAAAAAAAACGCAAAAAATCGAGCTATCAGAGTCGAACCTGCGACCTAAGACTCATGTACAGCTATTACCGTCCGCTCTACCAACTGAGCTACTTTCGGTTTGTTTGTTATGGTATAACTTATTTAATACTTATCCAGTTGTTTCAGCGGGTCAGCGAGGCAGGTCCGCCCCGACCCGCAATTTGTTGAAATTTCTAAACTCCCGACTCGCCCTGTATAAAATAGGGTCGGGGCGGGGCGGATCACGGGTTGACCCGCCCCGATTGCCACCCCTAATTCCAAACGACGCCATGAATAATGCTGCCACGTTTGCATTGAAGAGTCGGCAGATGTACGGCAGTGGTCAACTCCAATATCTAATGCGACAGTGCCACGTGGCGTACGTCGCTCTATAAAGAGAGAGAGAGATAGCCCGGGGGGATGTACGTCCATTGTTGATCGGAGATACAGAGAGAGAGAGAGAGAGCGAGTTAGGAAGCATAGAGAGAAGTGCTAAGAAGCTGGGAGGGAACAGGGAGGGAGAGAGTGAGACGGCCATGCGGCAGCAGCTTGGTTTTGGTGCAAGTAGAATGCATACCACCAATCTTTGGTTGTCCCTTTTTCTAGCTTTGACGATCATCACCTCCCAATCCCATGCACGCCCTTCTTCAGTCTTCTACCCGAATTTTTATTCAGGTAAAAGAATTAATTGCATTCATGTGTATATACAGACCTCTCACTGGGATACCTTTCGCTATCCTGATTATCTTGACAAATATAAAACCATGCCAGATTTGGAAGTGTGTGTTAGTTAATTAAAAAGAGGAGAGACTGAGAAAATAATGCAAAAATATAAAACCAAAAAAAAAAAAGCTATTATCATTCACAGAATGAATAAACTATAATTAAAGATGGACTTTCTTGATGGAAACATATATAAATCGAAGATGGGAAGTTTGAGTAAACTCAGTTGTTGCGGTATTAATTAAGCACACGACGACAATCATAATAATTACATTATTATTTATTAATTTCTATCTTCTTTTTATTTTATATCACATCTCTTTTTTCCTACTTCAACGAAAAAAATTACTGTAATAGGATTGATAACCAGATTGGATATGAAAAGTGTCGATCATGATACGTATCAGAATCATGACTCAAATGTTTCTCGTGTTACAACAAGTTATTTTTTTGTCTGATTTTCCAGACTTTTAATTATTATAATATTTTAACTGTGTTTTTACTTTATTTCCAATCGCTGTTACCTACAACATCCCCATCGATTTTTTTCCTCGGTTTTTGTTTTCAATATATTTTATCCTGATCGTCTTATTTTTCCGAATGTGGATGCATTTCTGTCCATTCAGGGAATGACAGCGTGGCGACATGGACGCAGGGCCGGTCCCTTGCAGCCGGTTTGGACGACTATTCGGACCCATCTGCCAACCGTGGGCACGACCCAAGGAATCATGGCAAGAAGAATCCATGATCTTTACCATCTTTCACAATGCTGGACTCCGTACGCTACAAGCTTCCTAATACGTGCCAATAAAGAGTAAGGTGGATGATACATTGTGGATCGTCAAGAGCTGCTACTAGTATCTCTCATAGTTAGGTTTTGCGTTCCTTGGTGGTTTTCTATCTTTTATATCATGTTCTTGTGACTTGTGATAGCTATTCCTAGTTCAATGCTATCGTTGTGACTTGTACTACCACCCCATTAAGGAAGAGTTTTACTTTTTCGACTAGATGAGATGTTCATGCACATCTCTAATTTTCAATTCCAACCTGCAAGGCGCTAGCATGCTCTTGGAAAGAGCATGAACATCGCTCTCCAGAGCTCTATGACCCGAGCCGGACCTTTATCTCATCTCCAAGCTTCTCTAACAATGATTAGATGGTTAAAATCAATCAAAATGCATCCATGCGAACAATCACGCGCGTATTCTCAATACATTTCATTTTTCACCTTTTATTTGACAAGGAACAAGAGTTGTTCAGCAGCTTGTGGTTGGCTCTTTTCATAGGTAGAACATCTAATTATTACAAAGGTGATGTTCATGTTTGCGCGTACGCGCTACATTATAAGCGGCTCAATTTCCCCAATGTTGCAGGCTTGAAACTGGCAATTCCGGTAATCTCTCTTCCAGTCACCAAGCTGTTGATGTCATAAGTGCCTTCGTATGAGAAGATTGGCTCCAAGTCACAGAATGCCTGAAACCGACATCCATAATTGGAATTAATCATGCAAAAGGAACTAAGAAATCAGACGCCAGACATGCCCCTATAGGCGAGATCAGATAAAACAGCCATGCTACCCCAGCAAATTAACACGTTTGGGAGTCGATTCCTATGTTTATTTTTCTTCCTTGAGAGAAACATGTCAAGAGTGGCAAGAGAATTTCATCATCTGCAGCCATGATATGCCAACAAAATAAGAAGCATGTGGAAACAACTAGGAAAAACCTTTGCAACAAGAAAATCTGCCAAAATGCCATTTCCTCCAAGCAATTCTCGTCCAAGAGAAGTAACCTCCCTGGCCTTCAAAGAAATCCACGCCTACAAATCGAAAAATAGGTCGTTGCTTCTTTAGAGGTCTTGACGAGTGAGGATTGGAAACGGAACTAACGTATGTAATATAAAAATACCTTGCCCATGCTAGCATGGCCTGGCGTCATCTTTCCAGACTCATACAGCTTGCATAGACGCCAACCAACAAGGTTCATCCCTTGTATATTTCCCAACATGCGGACAAGTTTCTCTTGGTTGAGTTGGAATGCTGCTAACGGTGCTCCAAATTGTTTTCTCTCCTTCAGATACCTGAGGATCAATATCATAGAGTATGTAACAGTGGAAACAAAAATTTTATGAATCATGAATTCATGATAGAATATAAATGACTGTTTTCTTTATTACCTATGACATATGTCAAATACACCCATTGATATGCCAATAGGCTGCCATGCAACCATAACACGTGAAACAGCAAGAACCTGACATGGAAAAGGTAAGCAATGGTTAGACGCTTAAATCCAAATTGCACAGATGACCAATTTCCACTCAAACTCCAATCAGCAGAAACGAAAGCTCATACAAAGCTAAACAGAAAATATTGGTGAAGTGGTGGATTAACTTGAAGAAATCAAGATTTAAACAATTCGCCATGAGTAAGCAAATATTTTAGCCATTATAAATCCATACAGATATGTATAAAGATCTTTACTCCATAAATGGTTTTAACGGGGAAATTTTTCAAAAGCATACACAAGATTTATGCAGGGGTTTTTGGCATTTTTTGCATCCATGCCCACAAGGTTTGGTCGAAATCGCAGGCGTGTCACGACTTTTGCAAAATTTGTATCTGTACCTACAATATTTGCCTAAAATTTCAATTGTACCTATAAACCTTAAAACTTTTTTTCAAATGACGAAAATATCTATGTAAATGAATAAAATTTATAAAATCCAAAATACCTTTAAAATACTTAACTAATTTACTTTTTAAAATATTCCTCAACATTAAATAGATCTCAGGCAACCCTTGCAGGGATGTGAATTTTGTAAAAGTTGTGACACACCTACAATTTCGATCAAACTATGTAGGTACGGATGCAAAATTCTTGATTTATGTAGGCAAATAAGGGCCAAATGAATTCCCCTTGAGGGTGATAAGGATGTTCCATTCGGCACCACAAAGCAAGCTATCTTTTATAACATTCTTATGACCTTTGTTGGCCAGCCATATAGTCCTCACCATCAGAGTCTACGACAACATAGAGATGGCATAGATGCATTAATGTAGATGGCCGAAGTAGTTGGCATCTTATTCTGATACTGATGATTACTATATGCACACTGAGTTTTCTGAATGAAATCAAACCTTATTATCCCTGCTCCATTTTCTAATGAATTACAATATAATCACAACTGCTATGGGTCACACCTTGTTTGTATCCTGAAAGGAATTGACACCTGGCAATCGGTCCTCATCAGGGACAAATACTTTCTTAAAAAGAATATCACCATTCTGAACCATCCGCAACCCAATTTTGTTCTCTATTTTTGTTGCCTTGAGACCAGGAGCACCTTTCTTCACTATATATCTGGAAGGAATGGAAGAGAGCACCCAAAATATAAGGCATGTTAGCCAGTGGTTATACTCTCAAATTAAATGAAGATGCTATAGCTATATGAGTGCCACAAGGAATTTTGGATCCCTGGATTTAAGACACTTTTCTTGCATGTTGTCTTTAGCCTCAACAAACAACCATTGAACACTTGGTTTTCACTTTTGAAGACAAGATACGTTAATGGTTCAAAGTTACAGATTTTATATTGTGGAAGTAAAATTCATGAACCATATGTGGACTCAGTTCTCTGCGATGAGAAAAATAAACTCCTTATGAAAGCACATCAGCATATTCTGAAGTTACAAGAATTACAGAATCAGACGAACCAAGCAGAGCCATCGAGATTGCAACTTCTATGTAAAAAATTCCACTTACCCATTTATCTGATTTGTACCAGTGTTCCGAGCAAAAATTACCAGAACATCAGCAAACGTGCTGTTTCCTATCCAACGCTTTTGACCATCAAGAAGCCATCCTCCCTCCACCTGTTTCCTCTCAATAATAAAGAAGGTGCAGAAAAGTGTCAGATAGAATTGGAGACAAGTGATAAACACTTTTGGGGTATGTAAAAATGTTTTGGTAGCACAGGCTTGAGAACTTGGACCTTTGTTGCAGTTGTTTTCAGAGAGCTAGCATCACTTCCATAGTCAGGTTCAGTTAGACCCTATGACATTGATTTACTGAATTCACTGCTCCAGAAAATACAAAAGGGAAAAGAAAATTCTTTCAAGAATCCATTAAAGTCAATGCCGCATACCCAACAGCCAACAGTGTCGAATCTTGCCAAAGAAGGTAAATACTTCTGTTTTTGTGTCTCTGATCCACAGAGTGCTGTTCATGAAAGTTTGTTTGAAAACACAAAGTAAATTTGCATGTCTTATGGATATCCCTTATTCCTCTTACAAGAATTGCTGAAGTTAGAGAGAATATAGAAAAGGAAACAAAGAATCCAGAACCATTACCGATTGTGAGCATAGCCAATGAAGAATGCACCAGAATAAATGTTGAACAGCTCGCATCAACTCTGGCAACTTCTGCAATAGCAATGGCACTCCCAGTAAGAGAAAGCCCTGGACACCCATAACCCTGATCATTGTAAACCATTAAGCTGTGTACTCGAAATACTTAACCATAAAAACAAACAGGTACCCAAAGACAGGTGAACAAGAAACAGCGGTACCTTAATAGTGCCACCAGCAACATTAAGGGATGCTAGCTTTGGAATAACAAGAAATGGAAATTCTGCCTTCTCCCAGTACTGATCAAGAATAACTGGAATGGTTAAATTTCTTTTCCAATTGATGGCGTATTCCAATTCCATTAACAAGATTGATTGAAGAACAACTGATACCTCTGTCATTATTGGTGCTATTTCTTTCTCCATAATCTTTCTACATTTTCTCCGAAGAGCTTGCTCCTCAGAAGTCAACAGATCATCAAGCTGATAATAGTCTGAAGCTGCAGATCAAGAAAACTTAATGGTGGGGATCATATTAAATCATCCATGCACTCAAAAAAACAAAGATTGTACAATGGAGTATATTAAAGTAAATGTAGATGCCTTCAAAAGCATATGGACCTAATGCTTCTCCTTAAGATGGAAATCAAACTCACGCCTAAGGAAAACTACCTGGTAACTTCTTCCGGTAGTAAAAAAATAAGAAGTTTCATGCACAAAATTGGATGTATTTTGTTAGCGGCGAAAGGGAAACTAAAAAGTTCCATGCCTGAACAGGATGCATATAGTTAGTGGCATAAGAGGGAGCATAAGTTATCCATCTCCCACCGCTCTTTTGTAGTCTAACATTACAGTTTACCCTACCCACCTACTCCCAAAAATTCTACTTTTTTCTTATTATCAGCTATATTTCTAATCATTACCCTTATTCTTCCATCTTAAAAGCTATCTATATTGTCCAGTTTATGGCTAAAGTCTCCTGTTCATTTAGTGGCGGAGCCGGGACTTTGATTGGAGGGGAGAGGGGTTCTTACAGAGGGGGAATGCTATTATTTGAGCTCTATGTGGCTCTGCTTTTATTGGAGGAGAGAGGGGTTCTTACAGAGGGGGGATACTATTATTTGAGCGCTATGTGGCTCTGCAGCAGTGTTCATCCCCTTATTTCCCCCAATCATAGTGTTACAGCTCAAGACTACATAGTGTTGGTACATGCAATTACTCATACACTAGTTCTGTGTACTTCACTTTCCTAATGATGAATCTCACATACAAGGATGGGTGCAACAATCAAGCAAGATATCAGTAGTGTCCCTTCGCAAATAACAATGGTATTACTGAACTTACCAGCTGGTGGAAAGGTTGATGCTGGAGTTGCTTGAGGAAATGCAATAGAGACATCTAAAGCTGGCAATCCAATACGCGAATTCTCCATATCTTTTGAGTAACCTGCGAACAAAAGAAAAAAGAGATCTTATGCATCAGTTACTGATCAAAATACATTCTTCCTTCTCTCCCAAATTCTCAGTTAATCCACACCTAAGCACAAAACCATTCACAACATGCATAACCATCAATTACAAACTCATGAGAGTGCCCTTTCTTTGTATCCTTCCAAATTCACAGAAGGGTTCAAGTTTTCAAGAGAAGTGCCAAAAGCCTAAAATAGAGTTAATGTGAGTTCAGTTCACTCTAACTTTCTTGGGAAACAAGAAGAATTACAATGAACTAAATGAGTTGATCGCATTGTCTAGGAGATTGAACTGTGCAGAATAACATCATCTTGGGCTGACATAATCAAAGAAATCAGATCAGAAGAGGAGATAGGCTTCCAGTATAGGTTTCCAGAGCCATGACCTTTTGGCCCCATTATATAATTTATGCATCATATACCATGACAAAGCTAGAGAAACCTACTTCCCTGCATAGCGGTAAGCAAAATGATCATTTCCTTAGAGCAGTTTTCTTTATTTGAAGTTCAGAATTTGGCTTTAAATTAAAATTTCCTATTTCCAGTAAATCCGTGTCCAAGTTCATTTCTCCAAGGAAGCATTTGGGAAGTGAAAATAGAAAAACAAAAAAAAATCCTATTTTTCAGCACATCTTGTCATATAACTACCTTATTTTTTAATCATTTCATCACATCTTTCTATAGAACTACCCTGCCTATTTTTACTTTATTCTATTTACTCAAAATCATTACCTCATCTATTTAAAAAAAAAAAATTCCACCAAAATTTTTTTTCACTTCCCGAACACTTCTTGAGCTTTTTCTTAGGCTTTCAGGGGGCATGGAGTAATTATATATTTACTACCAGCAGTATTTTGGTATCTCACGAGAGTGTGACTTCTAAGGGGGGGGACAAGATTGTAAACAACAAGCCCATCACTAAAGCTCTGTTTTTATCCCATTCTAGTAATACCTACTTACCTTTTTCCATACAACTATCCCTCCCTTTATTCCATTTCTAGTTTTCATTCTCTTTCATCCTAAAAGTTACTTCTCCCTCTTTTTAGGATGATATGACCAGAAGTTACCTGTAATTACTTTTGCACGATATTAACTCTGTATTTTTCAAATGTCCTACCCATCCCATCAATTATAACTCGCAGCACTCCTATTAGTCCCGTATTGCTTACATTAGCAACTCTTTAGCACTTTTTTCTGTCCTTCATTTGCCTTTCACCCAACACACTCCAAGCCACAATAGTTACTCATGAAAATGCCAACAGGCCTTTCAAGTTTCCATACAAATACTCACGGACAGAAAAAGCGCATAAAAGTGTGAAATAATTACTGAAAGCACCCCACCACATACTGAAAGCTGCTTAAGATTTCACTGACTGATGGAAGAAATTTCACTCTTCCTCATACCAGCGCGCTTGCGCCAGATCACAAGCATTGACTTTTGCAAAATTTGCAAAATCAATCAGCTATCTGTTTCTTCAGATCACAAGCATTGACTTTTTCATAGCATCAATCATCCCATCCGATGGTAATCTCCAAAAAGTTCCGCCAATCACGGAACCCGCTTGCGGTGATTCGGCATCAATCCACAGAACGGCTCGACGTTCACCGTCGGCAATCCTTGAAGCTCGGAATTTTCACGCTTCTCTCCGCCGCTACCGCTTGAGATCTCGTCCATGGCAGTTGCAATCGAAACAAAACAAAACCGCCAAACCGACAATTTGATATCGGATTTTTAAAGGAAAGTTGGCAATCGTAACAAAATATGCGGCGCCAAAAAAATATTTAAATTAAAATTTAAAAAAAAAAACGCGCAAAGGATATAGAGGAGCTACCTTGAGTTCGGAAGGAGGAGATCTTCATATTGCACGGGCGGGGAAGCGAAGGAGCGATATTTTCAGCCAGGGGAGACGAGAAGCCAAAGCAGCAGCCGAAGAACCTTGGCTGCGGGCAAGCGGGCAACGTTATCTGTGCAAGGCGGAGGTGGCGTAGGCAGGGGGTCAACGGATTGGTTTGGACTTTGTACGCGTTCGAGCCCAAATGTCATCGGCGCCGAGTCCTATGCACCCGGGTTGATTCAGCCTCAATGCACCCGCGTGTACTAACCTTTTTTTTTTTAAAAAAAAAAAAATTTTCATGAAACTGTTAATATAAATTTATTTAACATATGTATCAATTTTTACTATTTTTGGAGACTTTTAGATATATTTTTTAGATTTTTAAAAATCTAAAAAAAATATCTAAAAGTCTCCAAAAATAGTAAAAATTGATACATATGTTAAATAAACCTATATTAACCATTGTGTAAAAAAGTTTTCAAAAAAAAATAAAAAAAATAGGTGTAGTACACCCGGGTGCATTGAAGCTGAATGCACCCGGGTGCATAGGATTGCGTTCCAAATGTCATCCAAACGAATCTAAATTATCTTTTTCATAATCTATTTATTAACTCATTTTAAAAATTTTAATTTTAACCTATTTATAATTCATTTACTAAACAGGTTTGTAAGTTATTAATGAATTATATAACAAACAATCTAAAGACTTAAACTTTAGTAAATAATAATCTTAGAGGAAGAGACAAACACCTTTTTCGGCACAAGAAAAATGAAAATAAGACAATAGCGGATAAATGAAATTAGAAAGTAGTAAAAAATTAAAAATTAAATAACAGGAGAAAGACTTATTAGGGAGAAATAATCAAAAAAATTTCATTTATATATATATATATTACTTTAATGGGTTAAACGGGTTAAATAAACTAAACAGGTTAAATTGATTAAATGAGTCAAGTAGGTTTCTAAATCGGTCGATGGGTTATAAAATTTCAATCATAATTCATTTATTTAATTAAATTTGATTCATTTATTTATTTAAATAGTTGAACGGGTCGGCGTATCATAACTCATTTATTTAAAAATCTCAACTTAAACTGATTTATAGATGAAGTAGGCAAACAGGTTAAGGGGTTGACCATGACCATTAATATCTCTTTGGTGTAGACTCATGAACGTCTTTGCAAAATGACGGCCCATAGGAAATGATATGGTCTTGAAATTATGAGCCATAAACAAATTTTTATTTCTATTTTAAAAACATATATTTAACAATTTACATTACAAGCATGTTTATCACATCATTTTTTTCTTATTATAAAAACTTTTATGTGAAAAATTTTTTGTACAAAAGTTTTATTATTTTCCAAAGATACGTACCTCTACGGTTTAATAAAAAAACCGACCTTCTCAATTATTTTTTAAATTTGGAAGTCCTCATTTATTTGTAATAATGTGTACAAAGAAAATTACATTAATTTATTTTAGTAGGAATTTTTACAGGGTATTTTTTAAGTTAATAAAATCTTTTAAATAATTCTCTCCGATAAGATTAAAAATTCCCGTTTCATATATTTGTCTTGGTATTTATTTATTTATTTTCGATGGTATTGTCTTGCTATTTATTAATTCATACCAATCACCTTCCACGGTCATTAATACAAAGGGATGGTTGGATGGCGACGTATTCAATAGAGATGGCAATCTTGTGCAACGGGTGCATTAATCTATTTTATTTTATTTTTTAAACATTTCTTATACTTATTTTCAAAAATTAAAAATAAATATCTAAAATATTCCAAAAACGGTAAAAATTGATACATATATTAATTACACTTAGATTAACATTTGTATAAAAAAATTTCAAAAAAAATAAAAATAATAAGTTAAAATGAGTTTAAGGCACCCGGGTGCACTAAGGCTAAGGTGCACAGGATCGCAATCCATTCAATAGCCCTTAGCGGATCAGAAATTAAGGGGAAAAAAAGCACAATTGTAGGGCCCGGGGCACAACAATCCTTTGTAGTTATCAAGTACACAAGAGATGCTGGTTACCTCATATTTTATTATTATTTATTAAACTTTTCTTAAATATACTTATTACATTTGACTTTAATTCTAACTATAATAATTATATTTTTGAAACCCAATATATCCACTATTGCTTGCATTTAATGTTAAAAATGATCATTACATAAAAAACTGTCAATTAAAATTTTATAAATGTTCAAAATAACTCTATTATAAAATAATAAATCAGGAATTAAAAATAAAGGAAATAAAATTAGGGCTCTCTAAATTTAAAACACATATGCGATTAGGACATTACGAGTTATGATATTCAATTTTTTAAATTTAATACTAAATTTAAAAAATATATTAATAATTTCATATATTCACTGACGGTGTTAACTCATGGAATTAGTGTTTTTAGAATTAGATGTAGTGGATGTATTTGAGAATTTGAAAACGTTATGGATATATTTAGAATTAAGGTAGAAAATAGTGGGTATATTTGAAAAAAACTTTTATTTTTTTATTCTTTTACACGCGTCCACAAAACGGGCAGGTGAATATGATGAATGATCCAGTAGACTCTGGTACATTGAAATTTCAATGCACTCTAGTGAAAACTTATTTTTAAAATTTTTTTATAAAATTGTTAATGTAAGTATATTTAACACATGTTTTAAGTTTTATAATTTTTGGAGATTTGTGTATTTTTATTTTTTAAATAAGGGTATTTTAGTTATTTTAAATGACTAAAATACTCCTATTTTTAAGAAATCAAAAAAAAAAAATTTGATTGCATACAAAAATATTATTTTCAATGATTTATTTATATTTTCAATCATTTATTTATTTTCATGTCGATTTTTATTTAAATTTAATTATAAATTTAATTATTTTACATTGATTTAATATTTAAATTTATTTATATACTTGAATTTATTTATCTATGTCGATTGATTTATTTAAATTGTTATGATATTATTTTAAAAACGTATCCCTTAAATTAATATAATTAAACAGTCATTATTGCATGCAAGGACACTACAATCATTTAACTTGGTATTAATTTGGGTAAAATACTATTTAAAAAAAATATATGTGACTCTGAGTAATTCGACCACATAAGAGACTTAAAGAATTATATGCTCAGGCATAATATGTAGATACATGCACAGGCAGTATACCGGCGCGTCCGCTCCTCATGATCGTGTAATGTGGCGTCACGGGAACGGAAATGTATTTGGAATTAAGTCGTGCTTGTCCAACGCAACCGCAGCATGATATATGCAGTCATGCACGCCTTCAAGTTTCCATGCGATCGGGGTTCGTCGGCGGTCTTATGTAAGCAGAACCGATTAGGTTCAACACTGGTACTGTAGTTTACGGGGTGCATACTCAGGTTACAGCTCAGAAGGGCTAGCCCAATCTTGCCTTATTTCTAAGAACTATAGGCCATCAACCAGCCCTGTTTATATCCAGGATCGACACCAACCATGTAATATTTGTTAAAATTCTACCGTGTCTGTATTTATAGTTGGTATCGTGGCGAGGGCCGAGTCCAACTCACCTCAAACCATAACTCTGGGGATCGGTTTGCATTTATAGGACTGAGAATTTGATAATAGATAAGAGGTTGAGGAAATGGAACTATTCGTTAATTATTAAATTCCACAGAAAATAAACTGATCATTTACAAAAACGACGAACCGGGAAAAGAAATTAAAAACAAGACTGAGAAAATGCAGATTCCACGCGCGCGCCATTGAGATCAGATTGCCAATTTAGGGTATGTTTGGGGTTCTGATAGAAAAAAAATTGTGGTACGGGATGAGAAAGAATATTTTAAGAATTGTGTGATTGATAAAAATGATATGGATAAAGTTAGAATAAATAGATCTGATAAAAGATTGTTGTATGAAAAATGATTGAAATATAAAGGTAAAAGTAAAAAGATATAATTATTATTTGATCGAAGATTATTCTTGAAATCTGTGCTCCCACCCTATACCATCACATTTGAAAAATAAATATGCCCTTAAGTATTTTAGGGCCGCTTCTATGAAATTGCTATTCTACTTGACCATCTTTATTTTTAATTTCTTAGTAATTTATGAAAAAAAATTACTTAATTTATTGTATTTAGCATCATTACTATTATCATAGAAACTTTTTTATTTGTTTAATATTGTTGTATATGGGCCCATCTATAAATATAAAAAAACGATATAATAACAAATTTTAATACTAAATATTAACTTTTGAGTAGTATTTTCAACGTCTAAACCGTCTAAAATATCATTATTAAGTGGATAAATAATCTTATAAAATATTGTTACTTTCTGATATATATGAAATTAATCTAAGTATTTTCTTTAATTTACACATAAATATACCAATTTTGAGTAGATGGAACCTATATAGATATTATATTTTGATGAAACTTGATCTCCTAACTAAACAAATAATATTAAATACAATAAATGAATTAAATTTTGTATCAATTATCAATATTGAAAAATAAATATAGTTATATATTAATTTCTATGTAATTCGATTACATAGCAGTGTACCCATAAGTATTTATAGACTTAAGTCTGCTGTTTAGTTCGTGTGATGCTTGCTTTTAATGTTCTATCAAAGATCTTAGTTTTGATTCGGGTTGGAGGGGAGTTTGTCTCTTTTTTGAGGAGTAATATATCATATAAATTCAAAAATGGGTTTACATATTTTGAATAAAATTAGAAAAAATATGTACTTGCATGATTAAAATTGTAAGATAAGAAATAAAAAAATTACTTATAGACCTCAATACCAACCACCCTATCAATAAGCCACTAACTGATCAACACGTGAAATCTTGTGATTGATCTACCCCATCCTGCTCTACAGCGCACTAGCCTGCCATCCATGATGACTTCCTTGTCCTTCCACAATCTTATAAGAATTTATATCACTAATTTTGGTTAAATTCAAATTTAGATGTCTTTTTATATTGTCAATAAAAATTCATTGAAATTTTAAGATATTTATATACAGGTTTTTCTATTGGTATGCTTTACATTAGATCTCAATTTATCTTCCAGTCAAGTTCTAAGATAATTCTTATAATTTTTTGAAAAAGAAACTACAAACTCCCAAATATTTACATACATAGTTTAATCTAAACTTATATTACTTTTAAATATAAATACAAGTTCAGATCTAAACTCATATTATTGTTAAATGTATAAAATTTTATACCAACCCTCAATGAAATGGTGTTATTTTTTGACACAGCTATTTGACATAAATTGATCAACCACCTACTAGTTATCTTACAAAAAATAGGGCAAGTCTTTCAATCTAGCCTAGTCCAAGCAGCCAAAATACCAAATCTAATCAAGTTATCGTGTGGAACATAGGATTGGTTCGGGTTTCACGCCAGTGGAACCCAATTTGTACCGCTGCCGGGATGAGCATCTTGTGCATGTCCAATTCAGGCACCAAAATCAAATGGATTATACATATACACACGCGCCGTTGGGGGTGACTTGATACCGGGTCGGGTCGGCGGTACCAAAACAAAAAATGAGTTTTATTTTTTTAGATTTTTTCAAAATAGACCCTGTTTCAACTCGACCCGTAGAGACCCGAAACCAAAAACTGACTTCATACCAACCCGGCACTAAAACCCGACCCGGTCCGAACTCGGTGTAGTTTATATAATTTTTTCGTAAATTATATATTTTTTTGTAATATTAATATATAGGTGGTCAGTGTATCAGTAGATCGTGTAAGTGTGACCGAGTAAAAAATGAATAACGAGCAATCGAGCATGCACGACTGCCCGCATAAATTAAAAGTGGATGTAAACTTATTTAAACTTGAGATTTGTTTATATTGTCATTTTAAATTTGGATTGCACTTACATTAGATTGGAATGTTGAACCATTATGCTTAGTATATTTAGATTTAGTTGCTTTGAATAACTGTTATGTGGATTATGTTTGAATTTGAGTTGGCATGATAAATCTATTTCATATTATACTTTCTGTTAGTATGAGAAATCTGTTAGTTTGAATTTCATATTGTAATATAAATTTGATTCATATTTTAAGTTTATCGGTATGACAAGTGGTCAATTTCTATTTTAGCAATTTGTATGATAAATATTCAGTTTGAATTTAATTTCAGCAATTTGTATGATAATGTTTAGTTTCAACTACAATAGTTGGAATGATATGTTCATTTTCTATTTGCTATGCTTGAGTTATTTCTATTAGCTATTAAATAGAAATGACTAACTAGTCATAAAACTAACTAATTTTTCATTTATTCATGTCTATAGGGTGCTAAAAAATTGCTTGCAGAGTTCATTTAAAGAATATTGCAGAATTCAACATGATGTTGCAGAATTCTTTGAAAGGATGTTGCGGAATTCAGCGTGAGTCTTGACTTCATAAACATAGGTATGTATATTCCAATAATTTTCTTTTAGATTACAATTAAATTTGAAAAAAAACAGTTTATTGGTAACCCGAATTCTAACCTAAAACTAAACCAAAACCAATGCGAACCCGGATTAAATTATTAGGGTTTGGGTTTGGGTTTACTTCAACCTGATTGGCTTAAGGTTTGAGTTCACTCCAACCCGGTATAACCCGACCCGAGTTGCACCCTACACGCACGGTCTCATTCATATGAAATCCTTTTTCTCACTATACTACTACATTTTATTATATAACGGAGCCAAAAAATTCGTACTTAAAGAAGACTGTAATGTGCATAAACTACTACGAAATTGAATTTGAATGCGGGGCGAACGGGCAACCATGCTGTGGAAAGAAACCCAAAATGGGCAAGCAGCTTCGAGTTCTTCTCGTCGATGTACATACTCCAATGATCCTCGAATGACTTACGTTGACGGCTTCACGTGAGTCAAAAAAAAAAAAAGGAGCAATGCTGTCTAATATGCCACACGTGCATCCATAAAAGAGACAAAACCCTAATAAAGGATCGGATCCAAGGACCCCACGTGCAGCAATTAGGGGTGCAACTTGGGTAGGGTACCGATGGGTACCTACTAACCCAACCTTAATTTGAGTAGAATATGATATAAAATATTACCCATGAGTACGGATAGTACAAATTATTACCGACCTCCTCAAATAGGGTACGAGTAAGGTAGATACATTAGGTATCCAGAATCGACTCGCATATGTACTCATATGGGTAATTAATTAGGTAAATAATTATATATATGTATAATATATATTATATAGTATGTATTATGTTTTGTCTTTGACATCTTATGTGCACGCATATTTTAACAAATTCAAATTTAAATGAATTTTGTACCTTGTGAAGTATAAATTTAAATTGTATTTGAGTATTAAAGGAACCGATTTAGAACCGAAACCGGAACCGACCATATGGGTAATGGGTAGGGTAGAGTATACTAGGAATCGAACTAACAAATGAATAGGGGAGGATATGCCTTTTGCAAATAG
This sequence comes from Annona cherimola, assembly GCA_030490835.1. Lineage (NCBI taxonomy): Eukaryota > Viridiplantae > Streptophyta > Magnoliopsida > Magnoliales > Annonaceae > Annona > Annona cherimola. Next base: position 8,048,724 of record CM059977.1, on the reverse strand, counting down.
GATACGGGTAAAGTAGGCAACTACTTGAACCGAACCGACCCAAATTGCACCCGTAGTAGCAATTACCTTTGGATGAAAGAATAGAGAAGCATGAGAGTACCTTATAAAAGGAAAAAAGGGTAAAAAATAAAAAAAAAAGAAAGAGAAAGAGGCACCAGAGTAAATGAGTAGTGAAATCTTCCGTTGAGAATTGAGATTCTCTAATCGTTCGCCGTTTTTAGCTAAGAGATCTTCATTAAAATTTTTCACATTATCTTCATCTTGCTTGAATCTATCAATTTCAAAGAAATTAAAGGTCTGTTTGGCATTCACTAAAACTTTTGGACGTGTTTTTTTATTAAAAAAACGTCAACCAAACTTATCAGTGGTGTTGGTGATGTTTGCAAGTGTGCGCATTAATGCAGCTCTGCATTAATTATTCAGAGTTAACATGAGCATACAAAACACGGGTTTCAATGGTATGCGTCGGGTGCATTGAGCCTCAATGCACCCGGGTGTACTATACCTATTTTTTTAATTTTTTTTGAAATTTTTTTCATGAAGCTGTTAATCTATGTATATTTAACATATGTATCAATTTTTACCATTTTTAGATATTTTTAGATATTTTTTAGATTTTTAAAAATCAGTGACATTTTAAATTACTAAAAATGCCAATAATTTTTAAAAATCTAAAAAAATATCTACAAATATCCAAAATTGGTAAAAATTGATAAATATGTTAAATAAACTTAGATTAACTGTTGTATAAAAAAATTTCAAAAAAAAATTAAAAAAATAGTTGTATGCACCAGAGATGCACCCGGGTGCATACAACTACAACCCACAAAACGCCATTTATTGCTGGGAAAATTCGGGAGGCAGCTTCTCGCCGTTTTTCTCATCTTCTAACCGGGCTCATACGGGCAGCTTGACAGAGATGACTTGACGTGTTTTTGCTCAGACACCTCATCTTTGAAAAGTTTTACCCACTTGTGTGAGTTTTCATGAAGGCCATATAGACCCTAAAATTAAAAAGCTTAGTTTATATTTTATAAACATGTCACTGCACGCTCGAGGGATGCCTAACGATAATTGAAAATTTGTTGGGTGGACAGCTGAATTCCTCCCGAACGCAGGCCTCCGAGGATTCGGGATTTGCCGAAGACGATGCTTGCACACGTGGCCATTCCTAGTCTCGGCAGCCGCCACGTGTTAGTTCATCCGATGATGTCTCTGGGAGCATGCATTCATCCTCCTCATACGAAATTTGATTAGTATATGATAAATCAACGCCATTAGTTTGTTTCTAAACATGGTAAATTGGATCTCAGTATAAAAAAATGCCGGTTCAAAGACCAAACTCAGTCAAAATCAGAATGAAAATGATATCTGTGGAAGCTTAAAGAAGAAAGATCACACAGAAGTTCCCAATGCGTCTCTCCGCCAAAAGCGTTATGTTGGCGCCTTGGCGGACGTTATCTGGGCCTCTGACCACTGGTCTGAACTGCCGGAGCAGACAGCCTGAGTCAATCGCGATGCACGATCGATCCGTCTGAGTCTGTCCTCTGCTGCTCTGCCATTTTAACTCCGCTCTCCTTCCCTGCACGGTTCCGCCTTCAGAAGCAGCGTTCATCTCAGCCATTCATCACCTGCCGCCATGTCTTGGTTCAGCAATCTCATCCGCATATCGGTCGCCGCCTCCTCCATCCGGCATTCTCATCCTCACCGACCCTTCCTCGTCTCCGCCGTCTCCTGTTTCTCCTCCTCCTCGACGCCGCAAGTACGAGTAGCCGACGAGCTCTCTCCTTCCGGCTTCGCCGGCTTGGGCCCTACGAAACCTGACGAGAAGCCGAGAATCGTCGTCGTCGGCACCGGCTGGGCGGGATGCCGGCTCATGAAGGGCATCGACACCAACATCTACGACGTCATCTGCATCTCCCCGCGCAACCACATGGTCTTCACGCCGTTGCTTGCTTCCACCTGCGTCGGCACGCTCGAGTTCCGGTCGGTTGCCGAGCCCGTTGCGAGAATCCAGCCAGCTATATCTCATGAGCCCGGATCCCACTTCTTCCTCGCGGCGTGCAAGAGCGTCGACGCTGATAACCACGAGGTTGGCGTTTCCGGAACTTTCAGTTCCTTCTCTTTTTTATGTCCACGGTAATGCTATGCTCTTGACAGCATGGAAACTGCAGAACATACAATCGGCATTATTTATGTGGTAGTTTATTACTTCAAATTGATCTCTGTATTTGGGAAAGGCGCCATCTTGATGACATGGTAATGCGTCTCACTGTCTGTGATTCCAAGTGATGTGATTCATTGAGGGAGGCCATAAATGTGGATTCTGCTCGGATTGAATTGTAACAGATGCATGGGATCTGGTGGCGTGAATGAAATTTGCTGCCTAATCCAACTTGAATGGGTCGTTCACCATCATTTTGTTTGTTCGAATCACCATGGAAGCAAGATTTGACAGTCAATGAGAGAGATTTAAGAGTTAATTTGACCTCCGGACATAATTCTGCAACTTCTTTTTTTTGGCTCGTTTTTCTGCCCTGTTTCTATCTTATGGATGCATGCTCCTCATAATGTTTTCATCATTTTGCTTGTCGGCAATGTCCAAGATTCTGTTTTTGATAGGTTTGTCGGATACGAGCTTTCAAAGTGAAAGGGTCCTGGTTGCATATCTTTTGTGTTCTGTTTGGCAACTATCTTCACGCTTGAGTGATATTTTTCTACAAGATAATTTGCTTATTGATGCCTGAAATACTATGCAATACTTTGTTTGTTATTTTAAAAATTATTCTTACTTTTTCTGATCTTCCTCACGTTTTATCTTCTATACAAAAGAAATTGAATTATATTGGTAGTTTGAATGCGTATGCCATGGGGAATAACTTCGTGGCCCACTTCTCACATTTGCCTTAATATAAAATGCGAGCCTGAACCCTAGTCCCAGCCGATAAATGGCACTTGTAATTTAAATGTCCTTAATGTAATTTTGAGATGCTTGATTTTGCTCTTTGATCTTATAGCTTCTCTTTTCTTATCTCAGATGCAATGTGAGACGGTGACTGATGGAGATATAGTAAACCCTGTGGAACCATGGAAATTTAAGGTTTCATATGATAAATTAATCATCGCAGCTGGAGCAGAGGCCTTGACTTTTGGAATCAAAGGTGTTAGAGAGCATGCAATATTTCTCCGAGAAGTTCATCATGCTCAGGAAATTCGCAGGAAGCTACTGCTAAATCTGATGCTGTCTGATGTTCCTGGTAAGTAATGTAGTGGATATATTAAATTGTTTGAACTATGGTTGTGGAAGACATCAGATTGAATCAGTTTTTTAATTTGTATTTTGGGAGATGAATCATTTTGAAATTCAAATTTAGACATGCTAAACAGTAAACATACACTTTGAAAAAACTATTTCCCACACACATCCCCCTTTTATGGGGCAAAATTTACTGGGTGTGAAATGACCTGATCCAGACCATCTCATAGTGTGTGTAATTTGCAACCAAATTTGTGGGCCTTTATGGGATTTGGGGGGTGGAGATTTGTTGATCCGATCCTCTCTAACCCGTTACAGCTAAGAGTAAGCATTAAGCAATGTTTCTTGGGAATGAGAAACAGTCGGAGGGATGGGCAAGGGGATGTTTATTTTGTCTTTACATTTATTTCTTTCTAAGGGCTTGGACATATAGTAATATCAAAGTCCCTAAGCCTTGGAATTTGTGATGATTTTAAGGTGAGCTTAGTGCAATCACAGATGTTATCTACTATAGAAGGCTGCTTGGGAATGTTGTTCTTTCGCCATGTTAGACCCTAATTTCATGATTAAGAAGAAAACTCATGGAGTTTTTTAAGCGCGGGAATAGATTTTTTGGTTCTTCCTGATGTTTAGTTTATCCTAATGTATGTATGCATAAATAAGTCTTGCTTCCATGTGGCCTGCTTTATCTTACCAGGCTACATAGAACTAGTTTTGTAAAACTTCATTCATTTTTCCCACCTTGATGATTGATAGGAAATCCACTTCATCTATTATATTTAAAATCATTTGTTTTGCTAGGGGACAAAGTTTCATCCAAACCAAAGAGGTGCATGGACCATATTTTCTTAAAATTATATACATATTCATGTGTAAATTATGAAAAATGTTTGGATTTATTCACATATGTATTAGAATATAAAAGTATTTTATAGAATCATTTATGTATATAGTAATGATATTTTAATTGGTCTAGATGTTGAAAATATAACTTTAAAATTGAAATTTGACATCAAACTACATTGATTTTACACATTTGTAGATGGGGCCCATGTACAATGATACTTGACAAATGATGAGGCTTCTCTGAATGAATAAATGATGCTAAATACAGTGGATGAAACGAATTTTCCATCAAGCATTGAGATAGGCCAAAATGGATGGGGTTTCACCGAGGTCAGCTTCTATAGAACTCTAAGAAAATAGGATTGTGGATAAAATCCCTTTTGTCTCATTGGAATCAATACCTAGCTTCTGATTAAAGGAAAAAAATTTTGGTAGTGTCTAACAGAAGCCATTATTGATTCATTATTATGATGACTCTTGCTATCAATCTATGTCAGCATTCTACCAGAGTTGTAGTTTTTGTTATCCTGAATTATTTGAAGTGACCAAATTGAGCTTGCTGCTAAAACGATGGTTGGCATGTATAGATAATTTAGTGACATCAGTGAAACTCGAAATGTTTTCTCAACAAGGGCTTGAGTATCTAGAGAAGAATTGGAGGGCTTCAAAAGAGGGTGAAAGGACAATATTTTATGGGTGTAGTTTACTTCTAAGGATATAGATGATAATCTGTTTCATGCGAATGCCTCTGATTTAGCTGGCACAACCCAATCTAAGGCTTACCTCATTTTGCTAGCAGTTGGAGAAAAAACAGTGATGATTGCATGTTATGAAAATCCTCATTTTGGAATTTTTAGTCATGCTGTTGTAAATTACACCCATTGTTGTCTTTATAGTATGGTATGACCTTCAGCTTCATGTCGTTGACATTTGCCTCAATATTTTCTCACAACAAGGGCATGCTATTCATCTTTGCTCTCTATGTTGACAAAATGGTCATAGGATACCAAATGAAAAAAATTCTGAAAGTTGTTCTTTCTGTTGGAATGCAGGAATTTCTGTAGAAGAAAAGAGCAGGCTTTTGCACTGTGTTGTGGTAGGAGGTGGTCCTACAGGAGTTGAATTCAGTGGTGAACTTAGTGATTTCATCATACGAGATGTTCATGAAAGATACTCCCACGTGAAAGATTACATCCATGTTACTCTGATTGAGGTTTACCCATCTCTTATCTTTATCTCAAATTATCAGATTTGATAATTTTCTTGCTGCTTGTGTCAGTCTTTTTTCCCTTTCCATTTGACTCTTAGAGTCTGTTTGAATGGAGGTAAAAACTGCTATTTCATTTTTTACTTCTCACTTTTAATATGATTTTTATGTCTTAACTTCCTAACTATCCTTCTTTTTTGTGTTATTATCTCTACGTTTCAATCATTTTTTAAATCTTTATATACAACTACCATATCTATTTTTATCTTCATTCTTTTTGGTCCTAATGATTATCCCTTTCATTGTATCATATCATATCACGCTACTCTCTCACTTTTTCAGAGTTTTGAAAAAGTTATTGATAGTTATTAGTTGTGCTGTTACTTGGGATGCATTGATGAGGATTTCTTTCTTTCTTTTCTTCTGAAATTAGATACAGTGTCATCTATTAGTTTTTAGTCTAGGTGTAACATCATGAATGCTGAAGTGTTATTGGTTATGACAGGCAAATGAAATATTATCTTCATTTGATGTTCGGCTCAGACAATATGCTACAAGGCAACTGACAAAGGTAAGCGATACACTTCCAGAAAGGATATGTGGTATTTTGCATAATTTTTATGATATTCAAACAATAGGCTGTTAACACTGGTAGGGATTGGCTTATACTGGTCTCTGTCCCTTCCCCTGATCCTCCCTTTTCTATCTTGGAGAAAGGTCAATATCTCAATCAGACAAAGTTTCTCTTAGTTGATTACAAAAGGCTGGATGAGACTATTGTTATGATGATCAGTATGATGAGATGTCATAGATATCACCTAAAAGGAGAAACTGGTCACATGGACTCAACTGCATACATATATTTTGGCTGAAGTGGGTTGTGACATAATATTTGCTCATTGCCCTTGTTCTTGGACATTGCGGTGTGTTCCAACTTCCAACGAAATGGTGTCAACAATACATGTTAAGGTTTAGAGGAATTTTTAAGGGTTTTCAACTTAAACAAACCTGACTTCTCTTGGGATAAATTCAGCATACAGTTGTTTGGTTGTTTTATTTCTTGGGATTTTCAGTCTGCTTGATTTGGTTTGCAATTTGGTTATGTTAGGAAAAATTGCCTGTCTGGCTGAGCTGGTTGAATTGAGTTTAATTTTGATGGTATAGGGAATACGAGATCCGGGATGGTTGCTTCTTCTTTAAAATTTTATTCAGGATGATTCATGGGTATGGTTTGGGCTGATTAGAGTTTGATTCAGTCTTTACTGTTTGTGCTGTGCTGGGTTCGTTTGCTGTCTGGCCGCACTTTGGTTTGCTCTAATTTCAAGCTAATGCACAACTTGCATTTGTAGTATATGCAAGCTAATGCAAGAGGAAGACTTCCGTTCTTTATGAATTTTGAGTCTATAAAAGCTTCCGCTTGACATTTTTCGGTGACATCAATTTTGGTTCTTGAAAATGGTAATGCGATCTATTGATTTCAAACTGTACTTTACAAAACACATGTATATTAGTAACCTGGGATGTTTTCTGTTTTCTCCATTTTCTTTTGTATTTGAAACTGTTTGGTAGATAATTTAAATTTGTGTTTCCTCAGTCTGGAGTACGCCTGGTCCGTGGGGTTGTCAAGGATGTTCAACCTGACAAGATAATTCTTAATGATGGGACAGAGGTTCCATACGGGTTGCTTGTATGGTCTACTGGTGTTGGTCCATCACCTTTTATAAAATCTTTGCAATTCCCCAAATCACCAGGTGGAAGGTATATCCGTTATCCAGCTTCAGTGAACTGAGTTTGCTGCTAAATTCATTGCTTGCTGATTTATATGTTTCTTCAATTTGTTAAAATTCAATTCTAAAGAGAGAGGAAGGGATGTGTATATTAGATGTCTTTTCTGTTTCATGATGATGTTTTACCAATGTTTCACCATTTTTTTACTAAGGAATGCTCCACGATGGTGTTAATTCCAACCACAGCAATGATATTGAGGTTCTTGTTTATAAGTATCCATTTTTGTCATCATATAATTGAATGAAATTTCCATGCCCATGCCCCTGTATTCTTCATTTTATTCTTGCTACTAATTTCCGCCACTGTTGACAGGATTGGTGTGGATGAGTGGTTACGAGTTCCTACTGCACAGGATGTGTTCTCAATTGGTGACTGTAGCGGATATCTTGAGAGTACAGGCAAACAAGTTCTTCCAGCTTTAGCCCAGGTCTGCTTGGACTATCTACATCAATTTAGGTTTTTGCACTCTTCATGTTGATTGTATGGTACAAATATGTTGCCATGCCTTCATCTTACTAAACACTTTTTAAGGTATACCACTTGTTAGATGGTATCTTACTTCTTGGAATCTCTACACTTTATCGTTCAGTTTGCCTCAATATAGTGGCGACTATTTGTAGGCTCATAGCAACTACTTATTGAACAAACTAATTGAAATAAATAAAAAGAGAACAAAATTAGAATAATTTTATGGAGAAATTGAAGATAAACAGGAGATAGTCTTATCTTAACGGCAACTTATGCCAAACTGGTCCACACTGAGATTGAATATATACCTAATTACATCCCACCAGGTTGCCACAGATTAGTCTGTTCAATCATGGGGCGTCTTCCCGATGTCATATGGATTTGAGCTTTAATTCACTATTTCACTGTCTTTCCTGTCTGCAAGATGAAATGTTAGGATTATCTTTTAAAGGTTTTTCTTCCCTTTTTTCATGCATAAAAATTCCTGATCCAGTCTGTTTTACATAACATGAACTATGAATTGATACCTGAGAAATTTACCTACATCCTCAAACTATGATCACAACCATGTGGCGAGTAATTGTGTTGTTGACTATTGTTGTGTTCATCAAATCAGCACTAAGTTTCCTTTATTATTTTAGCACATGCTCTTAAGTCTTACGAAGCTTAAAAATCACCAGTGCACATTGGAATTAGGCACTTATTTCTCAGGCATGCAAGAAGGAGCTCCTCTAGTGGTTACTCTCAATTTTGCTTTTTTCAAAGCAGGTTGCTGAGAGACAAGGGAAATATTTAGCTCACCTACTAAACCAAATTGGTAAAGCTGGGGGAGGCAGGGCAAACATGGCGGCAGATATGGAATTAGGTGCTCCCTTTGTCTACAAGCATTTGGGAAGCATGGCTTCTGTTGGTAGCTACAAAGCTCTTGTGGATCTCCGGCAGAGCAAGGTGAGGTTTTTTTTTTTTAAAATGAGTTCATTATGTAGGTTGTGAACTGAATGCAAACAAATTCAGTATTTGGATAAGAATGGACCTTATTTACTTACACCCATTTATTTTGTGTGCGAGTGGTGAACATGAATGCCATGGAGAATTGGTTCTTGCTTTCCATCCCATAATGGGATTGAATTGGGCTTTTCATCCCAGATGCAATTGAATTTGGTTCACTTATTTGATAGCTTAGTGCTAAATACTATTATCCAAGTGTATTGTTTTATTTTTTTATGTGTTGTTTTTCAAGAGGAAGTAAGAAATTGGAGAGAAAAGGGGAAAAAAATATTGAGCTGGAATCCGCTAAAGTTTCCAACCAATTGAAGATTTCCAAATTGATGACCTTTGTGTTCTATTGCCTCAGGAAGCAAAGGGGTTGTCTCTTGCTGGATTTGTCAGTTGGTTTATTTGGCGGTCTGCATACCTCACTCGGGTGGTCAGTTGGAGAAACAGATTCTATGTTGCAGTTAACTGGGCTACCACATTCGTGTTTGGTCGTGACATAAGCCGCATTTAGAACTAACCCAGGTACAGGAGATCTCTGGTATGCCAATTTTTTAGTCCGATCTTCAAAGATACATCGTTAAGGTGAAATCCGAGGCTGATATTTAGCAATATCATCATAAAATTATCATTCTGCTAAATGCATTATCTGTTTGTGATCCCGTATTACCTGTAATGAAATAAAATATTAAATTGTGCTATTTTTGTGTTTAGGGCGACTGGTTGGGAATTAGGCGAGGTAATCTTGGGATGCCTCTTTTATTGTGTACTTGCAAAGGATTTCTTCCACAATGCATTCTTTTAGCATTCATTTCTACACGTTTATATTCTACTCTCTGGATGTTAACCGAGTATTCTCCTTTTATCCTGAAAATATATTGTTTCATTTCTGGGTAGCATTAGCACATTGGATACCAATGACCCCATGTAAGGCATAAATTTCATAGTGCATGAATCCTATATACATTTAGGCTACGCTTTTGGATAACTCAACTCGAAAATTGGAATGCCGTTTAGGTCGGTGGTGTTAACGATGTTTTCGGCATTGCTGATAGCTAATTTTTGTTGCGGAAGTGCTTAATAGTTAAGCCATAAAATACCTGCTTCCTGAATAAAGAGCTGACCTATTTTTCGGGAAGTAAAGGCAATGAGGAGAGGACCACCGAAAGGGGCCCTAAAGGAAAATATCATTTTACTGCTCAAACTCCCAACGCTTCTGCTTCTTGCATTGAAATATCAGGATTATTAACTCCTGAAGGAGATCTTGGCATATGTAGCATCCACATGATTTGTTTATCCTGCAGCTAGGCTAGGTTACCTTTTATGGAATGTGTACAAAACAGAAAGACCATTCCACCCAATAGACGCATAGAATGCATGCATTACACCCTACAGACTCGATGTCGCATGAAATGCAAGTGAACAACAATCCCAGACAACAGCAAACAGCGGTCGTTCTACAGACCAGAGGAGAAAAAATTTTCCATCGAATGCGGGGTGACGATCTTGTTTTTGTAGTGTGTATTTCTCTGTCTGGGAGGAAACAGAGCAATCGGTCCTGTAATCCACCCTTTTAATCTCTGGAAGCGCAAATCAATACAGCAGTCGTCTACCAAAAATAAGTAAACACACAACCCGATCAATACCCTCACAGGCGGCATCTATCCAATGGATCTTTGTAAAGGAAGCGCTCGTGGTAGACTCTCCATGCATATTCCTCAAAAGAGATTGAGGAGAACTTGTTAATTCGTGTCTCATCATCGTCGTCCGCAGCGGCGGTGTCTACTTCTTTGTTCTCTCTGTTTTCTTCCATTGATTCGGCTAATGGAAGCAGTGGAGAGATGATGCTGTCCATCGACAAAGTCACCAGCAAACACATGGACACAGTAGGAATAGTAGAAGAAGATAAGCTGCCTTCCTCCTTTCTTGAGATTGCCAATGGTCTCCCTCTTACCTTCCTCAACCTCCCATTACTCCACACCTACAAACCCAGATGACACAGATCATTCACATTGGACCGTTATTTATATAGTACCTCTCTCAATTTCACCATTTCCATATTTGAGGACTGGTTCTGCGTGCTTCAGATCTAATATGACTGGGTTTTATATTTACAACATAAATGCATAATGAGATTAATAAACAACTTTTTTTTTTTTTTGAAGAACAATTAATAAACAACTTTTAGTTGCTACTCAAACCCGTCTAACGAGATCAACAAAAATTAAAGCATATTAAATCACTTACAGTTTTACAAACCAAAAAAGGCAAAAGAGAAATAAAAAATTTAAAGATAAGGTATCTTGCTCTACAGCAAAAAGGCAGGTAAATACATCAAAAGAATGGCTAAGGAGAAGAAAAAGGGATCCCAGGTCCATGTGTCCGACACACATCGGGCACAAAAAATCAAAGGAAAAATGAAAAGAAAAAAGATTAACTAAAGCTTTAAAAAATAATAATAATATTAAAAAAACCTGAGCAATGTCGCCAACGGTAACGAGGATGGAGTCGACATCCGGTTCGGCAGAAACCCAACCCAAGTCAGCAAGCAACGAGTACTTCCTCCTCCGAATCTGATACTCCAAACCCACAACATAAGGATAAACCCTGCCCCGATCCAGCTCTCCTTCTCCATCACCATCCTCATAATCTTCTACCTTACGACTGCTTGACGACGATGACAATGACACCCACATCATCGAACAAGCTCTACTAACTCTCTCCTGCATGGGGCTATCGAAACCAACTGCGCGGGACAGCGCTTCCACAACCTCCATCCCCACCTTCTCCAGAGTTTCCGCCAGCTCCTTCAAAGATGAGAGGGATGGAGACGAAGAAGATGGAGAAGCGTGGTCGAAGCGGAATGAAGGAGGGAAGTCGTCGTCGTCTTCGAAGCCCAACGGCCATGCGTCGAGGTGGGAATGAGCATGGGTTGAGTCCGGGCCGTGGAAGAGGGAGAGGGATTGGAGCTCCGCGGATTTGGGGACGTGGGGAGGGATTGGATGGTGGGTGAGTTGGAAGAAGGCGGGAAGGGAGGCGGAAGAGAGGGATTGGGAGAGGTTCGGACAGAAGGCAACGGTGGGGAGAGATGGTGGTGGAGGAGAAATGGTGGTGGTGGTAATTTTCGTACGGAAGCGGGAAGGGAGAGAGAGGATAGTGGGAGGATGGAGGCGGTTGTGAAGAAGAAGGGAGAAAGCGTCGGTGTCTGAAGGAGGGAGTAGTTGGTGGTGGTGGATGTTGGAAGGGGTGGGAGGAGGAGCTGGTGTGGCTGTAAACGAGGAATTAGGGAGAAGGATTTGGTGGTGACCGTTCTCAGCTGAAGAGGAGGAAGCCATAAGCGAGGGATCGAGCAGAGCTAGAGTCCAGAGAAGGCGACGGCGAGAGCAGGCGGAAACGTAGAACAGAGCACGGACGGTAGTTTCTTCGCGTTCTTATTAATTAAAGAGTACCACGACTTCGTTTGGGTACGTCGCGAGAAATAGCTCACTGGGTGCTTCGCGTCATATTGTCACTCCTGAGTCCTGATTCATGAAGTTCTCAACTAAATATGTGGGCCACACATGATAGAAAAAGCCAAAGATTTCTAACATCTTGAGTGGGGTCCATATGTTGGGAAATGGCACAAAAATGCCCGAGCTGAAAAAGGCATGGGAAGTAGAGCGATACCCCTGGCCAGCATGGCCATGGATGGTAAAGAAGACGCTGCCACTGCTGCATTGGGACTTGGGATGTAGTGGGATTTGTCTGGGAATGAATGCGTCTGATCCGACGTGTGCCGCTGATGCGTATGGAATGGAATGGAATGGGAAGTGCACCGGTCCCGGTCGGATGAGTTGGTCTGACTCAACATTTTGCAACTCGAGACTCTCAGAGCGAGGATTCACTTGTTAGCCGGTGTATTGGCACTAGAAAAGGTAAAGCCGTTAAATTAATTTCAGCCACTTGGTAACTACTTTTTCTCCTCGGCAACGTACACATTTTGTCTTTTCTTTTTTACCCACTTGTTTTCCATTTTCCAAAAGAATATTTCTGTTAATGATATGAGAAAATGAGTTTGGCAGAGTGGGCCGTTCTGAGGGGGGCGAGTCAGATGTGACAAATCAAACTAGAGAACTTATTGAGTCAGTGCAGCTATCAGATTATCATCCTTCTCTTATGGTTTACGTGGGATAATTTCTTTTATATCTCTAATACTTGCACGTAATTTTTAATATACCTGCAAGATTTTATAAATTTCTCTTATATCCATAATATTTCACCCTAAGTTCCTTTCATATCCACGCCATTATAACCATCGTTGTCTCTCATTGAAAAGATGATTTTGCCATTTTAAAATTTTTTCTAATTAAAATAAATCAACTTTAATATGACTTTTAAGTTATTTAATATCTTTTATTAATAGTTTATTACCACCAATTGAGTCATTTTAAGGTTAAATTATCTTAATTAGAAAGTTTTAAAAGTGAAAAATTATTTTTTTAATGGGATAGATAATTATGGTTTTAACGGCATGGGTATGGAAGAAATTTAGGGTGAAATGTTATTAGTATAAGAGAAATTTATGAAACGATATGGGTATATTAGGAATTATGTGCAATTATTATGGGTACAAGCGGAATTATTTCATTTAATAAATGAAAAAATAGCTAGGACACAGAAAGACACGCATATTTGTGGGTTCTGCGCATGCGTATGCAGGACAATCAGACTTCTGACATACTATCAAATTAAATTATTTATACTGATGGCCCGGGTTTTAGTTTAATTAAAATTAGCTTGATTGGAGTGCCATGTGATGAATGCATTTAATCCAAGTAAATGTGCGTTTGCAATTGTCAAAATTTTTATTTAGAATATCATGCAATCGCATTTAAGGGCAAACTGGGCAGTGTTCCAATGGTGTCAACAGCATTTAAAAACGTGGGATACTGTCTCATTCTGGCACACCCTGATGGTTAACATCCAATATACATATTCCATTTAAAATATTTATCTATTTATTTGGAAAATCAAATTTATGCAAATCAAATATGTGCATTACCCCTATTTGATAAAGGCATAAAATCAATATAATAAGTTTGATTTTAGAGCTGTTAATTCAACATCAAAACAATTAAAAAAATATTCTTATATAAATGAATAATTTTATAAAATATTATAACATTTTAGTATATTGATGAAAAGATTTAAGTATTTTCATAATTTACATTAATTATATTTTTTAAGTAGGGTACAAGATATATCACACATGAAAATATTCATTATTTCTAACTAATCAGGCCTTTGGTTTTATTTTTTCTTATCACAACTTTTTTTCAATTTATGCTTCCTCTGCGGTATTTTTTATCCTCTTCATTAATTAGATCCGTTTCCACTAATTAATTAAAATATTCTCTAATTAATTAAGGTATTTTATTACATACACCCTGGTGCATCAAATACACTTAGCTTTGGTGCACTTAGGTGCAAAAATTATATTTATAAAAAAAATTTGAATTTTTTTATAAAATTATTAATCTAAGCGTGTTTAATCCATAAATCAATTTTTATCATTTTTGGAGACAAGTGAATTTTTTATTTTTTAAAAATATGGGTATTTTAGTCTTTTTAGACTAAAATACTCTTATTTTTGAAAAATCAAAAAATATATAAAAGTCTTTAAAAATGACAAAACTTAATATATATATATATATTAATTATACTTATATTAATAGTTTTATAAAAAATTCAAAAAATAAAAAAAACAGATTTTTGCACGAGCGTGTACCAAAGCTAAATGCACCGAATGTAATAGTATATACGGTCCGAAACCATGAATTAATTATCTTCCAATTCAAGCATGCACAAGGGAGTCAGTTTGTCAACCAGCGGTTATAGTTGTATCACACGGTGGATTTCACCAATTTCTGTATTTTTATGCGAAAATTTCGCCGGTTAGGTTGAGAGATGCTATCTATTGATTAATTAAAATGCTTCCCATGGCCCATCTTCGACGTCTACATATACAAAATGCTTCCGACCTGGCATGCTTGGATACAGCCTAGCCAACCTTTCGTGTAGCTGTACCCGCTAATTAGGCTGCCCCACACGAAAAATTCTTTGACAAAAAAAAAAAAAAAAAAAAAAATCAAAACCACCCATGATTCTGTAATTTCTAGATTGCCGGCCATGTCTAACTTCTCTCTTATATTTGCTTGTAGCAATCGAATCAGTCGGTGTATGAAGAACTTGAATGAGATGTGAACGGAAATTATAAAAAAAAATTTAAAAAATTTCCCAGTTTTCAACGCACAACAATCTTTTTTTTTTTCCCTTTTTTCCAAGTAACTTTTTAAATTCTCATATAATTTCTCAACATAAAATAATCCCTCCTGTTCAGTCTTCTTCTCTCCTTTACATTCACGTAACGACCATCAAAACGAAGAAAAACGGTCCACACGCCATACAGGTATGTTTATAGTTTTGATTTTGTTCTCAAGCTGGGTATATAGGACCTCATAAGGGGAAATTCTTCTCTCTATTTACAAGTCGCCAACTCAGAATCTTATTTAAGGAGAACCGAATTCTATTTAAATTATTATGGATTATTTATTACTCGTGCCAGGAATATGGAGGAGTCTGCACACATAAGACACGAGACACGTCACGTCGTCATGACAGGCATACGTTTTCCTATGTTTTTGGTCCCGTCTGGAAGGGTGCATGGATGGCCTACCCACCTCTCCATGTTTGATAAAAAATTTCATATATCTGATCGATCAGGACGGTCCACCTAGATGCTTGTATCTTAAATGCCTCTTGCCTTGCCTTTCTGTCATCATTTATTTGAAGATTGAAATCCGATTTCCATTTAATTAAAGAGCACTAATGCATTTCCGGTTGTCGGCCAATTGGCCATCGATGTCGCCTACTTTCCTATGTTCATGTGTGTGTGTGTTCTATGAAACATGAATGGGTGAAAATGGGCTGTCTGCTATCTGAAGGATAACCTGCCTATTGATTTTATATTTAGTATTAAATCATTTTATTATATTGATTTTATACATGTATAGACGGGCCTCATGTAAAGTAATATTAAATAAATGAAAGATTTTCCATTTATCATGATCAATAGAATACATTGAGTAAATTTTTATTAATCATTAATATATTAAAAATGGAGATGTTTGTGTGGAAGAAAATTTTCATCGAAGCATCCTCGAATATGTATAATTAAGGGTTATCATTCAAAATAGTCTAGTGTTGTCAATATGCTACTAGCGCATTGAGCGCATTGAGTTCGGCTTGGGAATTTTATCTCTCATTTCCTAGAGTAATGTTTCTATGGTTACTTGATTAGCAATATTATCAAATTTATACCCTTGAAGTTAGGATCAAAATATGTACTTGAATTGAGCTATAAATACAATAATAAAAAAAGGGACCTAGTGTTTTGGATTATAATCAACATCCAAAATAATTTTTTGATTTTCATATTAAGTTGAAGATTAAATGAAATTTAATCTCTTTTTAAGATATTTAACATTATTTATTTAGCTAAAATGTATGATAAATTAGTAATTTAGTGACTCTTTATTGTTACTAAATAATTTTTTAATGGCAATATGTTAACCATAACGTGATTTTTCCCACATAAGCCTCCACTTAAAGTAATTTTTTTATTATGATATAATATCTTAAGCTCAAGATAAGAAATGGTTTAGGTCATATTAAAAGCAATAAAATTATTATAAAATCAAAGGCTGTTGGCTTATAATTTAAAACAACCAGATCTTTTGAATCCTAACTCTACTAGTATTGTCTAATTTTTAATTAATATTTGTGTTATTAGTTATACGAGATGCATGCATACCATTCCTCCTGATGAAGAGGGTCTGCATGAGCCACCATGTTTGTGTATGCATGCCATCCAACAGGTCAATTTTCCCAGTAATGCGAATCATGATATACTGGTACTGGTAGTTGATACATGCATGTGCGCTCGTGTTTGAAATAAAATATAAAAAGTAGCAATATCACATTTATAATTGGCCCAATGTTTCTAAATATATATTTTTTTAAAATAAATCAGATACGTACATGCATGCGCCCAACAAATCTGGCCGGGCATTTGATTATTCAAATCTGGTGTCTGTCCACGGGTGTTTGTTTCCTTTGCTTAAAAGGATATCTATGTTATAGGTAAGGCTTTGGCTGGCTCGTTGGGGTTATATTGTTTAGGGTAAATTGCACATTGATTCATAAATTTTATTTCTAATTTTATTTAGACACGTGAATTTTCAAAAACTCTAAATATATCCATATATTTTACTTAAAATTTTATTTATACTCACGCCATCAAAGGATTTGTTAAAGAGCTCTTGTGAAAAGATAAATATGCTCAATCCCTGATATAATTTGGAGCAAATACGCTTAAAATTTTATATTCAAATAATAAATGATTTTCTATTTACAGAAATATTAAAATTTCATTAAATTACCAATTTTCAGGTATAAAAATCATAATTACAGATGACTATATTCACCATGTCACAGCGGGCTAACGAATCCTTTAATAGATCTCTAAAATCTCAAGTGTAAATGAAATTTTAGGAAACATATGTAAATAAATTTGGAATTTTTGAAAGTTCATGCACAAATATTTGTGTAATTTACCCTATACATTATGTAAACTAAAAGCTAAATCTTTTGAACTAGATATGCACGCATATAATCTTTCCCCAACTCAGGACTAACTTGCTCATACAGTCATACTATTAGTCATCATTTTCGGGAGTCTAATATCTCCGAAACGTCAATGGTAAATAGCGATGATGTCATTTTGAAGTCTATCAGCAACATTTGATGGTGGCAATTTGTGTGGAGCAAAAAAGTGGCAGCGTTATTCTCCCTTAGTTTGTGTGGGAGCATCCACCCAGGAGAAATATTTAAGAATTATTGTTAGAAATATTTGCAGAATATTGTTAACAAAAATTGTAAGAATGTCTTAAAGACTGATTGTAATACCTATTAAAATGATGTAATATATGAATACCTGTTAAAAAAATCTCTAGAACCAAGCCCAGAAATGAAAACGAGACCATGTTTGAGAATAG
Source organism: Annona cherimola (assembly GCA_030490835.1). Classification (NCBI taxonomy): domain Eukaryota; kingdom Viridiplantae; phylum Streptophyta; class Magnoliopsida; order Magnoliales; family Annonaceae; genus Annona; species Annona cherimola. The sequence goes on along the minus strand of CM059977.1, from coordinate 8,031,071 downwards.
ACAGCTGAAGCAGGAGAATTAAATGGAGAAATTTATATCCGTGGACTGCTTAGTGGCCTAGATAATTGTAAACATATAAACCTTATTGGAATAGAATATCCTATGATCTTAACAGGCCAATACTACATGAATTCCATAAAAAAAAAATATTACATGAAAAAAGGCCAATAAATTTACTTTTTTTTATTAATATATTGTTTGCCTCTTCCATTAGATACACACATCCAAACAACGTTTAGACTTTAGACAGGTAACCATCTCAATTGGACCGTCATACAAATATACAATGATAATTGATCAAGATTGAAGATCTTTCATGAGTACACAAGTAACGCAACGCAGAACTCGGCGAAGCCCAATGGTTTGCAGTCCCAGACCCAATTCCAGGACACCGAGCCTACTGTATAATTTTCATGGGCTTTCTAAGCTCTAATGGAATTGCATTAATGACAAAGTGATACAAGAGATGGCGTACAAGGCGAATAAAAATCTCCGGTACACAATGATATGCCTAGAAAATACAAAGAAATGTTATTATTATTTTTAGTTGTAGTTTCATCCCAAATCCATGTCCGAACTTGCTGCGAGTGGGATGAGCAGCGCTCTTTGCTCTTTAGTCATTGCCAGTCCACGTCGATGGAATGCGCTTAGCAGACAGAACATGCAAGTTTGGTGATGGAACAAGACGGCGCTCCTTACTTCTTTTTTCATTGGACCTACCGTCCTCTCGGCCGTCCCACCATACCTTCTAGCCTTACAGCTGTTTGATTATTTGATTTGATGTCGTCGAAACACCCTTGAAATAGGCCAGCAAGTCAGCAACACAAAACAAGGCCTGCCAAAGACGGTTGCTTTATTTGCAGCTTGATGGCAATAGATTAATCGACATCACGTGAATGGTCCAAATTAAAATGAAATTAGTCTGCAAGAGTTACTTATCAACGGTTTGCATTGCTTTGCATGAGGTTTTCTATTGTTACTCCATTGATTCCAGTACACCAGGCCAACGCCAAAAACTCGAGCCCTTCCAGCCCCATTACACCCTTCGACAAATGGGGTGCCAGCAGCAGTTGCACGCAGTACGCACTTCGAGACCAAATGGTTTCGAGTCGAGAAATCCATACGACGGTTCCAACATCCTCTACGAATCGACGGGATTCGATCCCGGACCATGGGCAAGTGTGCCCAGATGAATTACCAACTGCCCTGGGGCAGGCAGGTGCTCGACCTTTGTTATCTATTATTTGATTATGTGGGCATGTTGTTCATCTTTTATTTGGCTCTTTTGCATGTCCCTTGCAACACGAATGATGAAAAGATCGTAGGGGGCAAACCGGAGATTATATATAAAAAATAATAATAAAACTAACTGGGGTGGAGGTGAATTAAGAAGCTGGTATGAAGCCAAAAAACAAAATAAAAAAAAGTACTGATTTTAGAACAGATAAAATTAATGATAAAATACGTAAAGTCATTAATAAGGTCAGAAAGCCATGCATACATACCTATGGGTGATGGATCAAACGCAAAGAAAATTTATTACCATCAAAATAGTCCTGCGAGCAGGGTTCACCTGTTTGAATTTCTCATAAATACAAGCAATGATGATAACAAGCTTAAGGGTTATCATTATGAGTATTTTTTTAATTTTAAAATCTTATATTATTATTTTTAAATTAATAATAATAAATTCATTTGATATATTTATTTTTTATTTTAAAAGAGAAATGATTCAGTTAGTCCGAGCTAAATAAATGTCTTGCTGAATACACATCAAAAAATTTATTTCTAACACTTGTTTTTTTATTGGTAGACGTTTATGCAAGTGTATTTAATATATAAATCAAGTTTTATAATTTTTAGACATGTGTATATATTTTTTGAGATTTACAAAATAAAAAACATTATAAATAAGTTTTTTTAACGTGGACTAAGCTAAATATTTGCTTAGTGCTAGAAGTGCAACTTAGGTGGGGTATCCATGGGTACCCACCGACCCAACCCTTAATTGAGTAGGGTATGATAGAAAATTTTACTTATGGGTACGGTAGGGTAGAAATCATTACCCAACTGCTAAATAGGGTAAGAATAGGGTATACGCACTGGGTACCCGAAACTGACTCAGATGGGTACCCACACGAGTATCCTAATAGTAAAGAATTATAAATATGTGAACATAAATAAATACATAATAGTTTCTATCCCTCATTTATTAATAAATTATTGTTGGTTTAATTTTTGCATAAGATTATATTTGCAATGATGATGGATGGTCACAATACGAATAAGGATAATGACGTTAATGTGATTATTAATATATAACATGAGGCTATAAAGAATGTAGAAATAGATATAAATAATAACAAAATGAAATTAATTATAAACTGTAAAGTTTAAAATGTAAATACGTATTGTTTTATATTATTTAAAATAATATAAAAAATATTTTTTCGTATGTCGCCATTGATTATTATTGAAACTGAAACAAAAATTGACCTTAGAAATGAGTAAAATAAGGTAGGTTTTTTGAAAATAAGATATAAGTAGGGTATACCACCCTCTGCACTGAACTGATTCAACCCGAGTTGTACCCTTAATCTGTGCCGTCTAACTATCGCTTTTCATTTCAAAAATTGCATGCCGGAAACTTTTACAGGTTATATATGCATTTTTAGTTAATAATTACATATTCAATTTCAAAGATTTTCAAATTTTAGAATGTACAAGTTTTCAGTTAAAGCAATTCTTATTATCATAAACAAATGTCTACTAGCGAAATACTATTATTAATTTAATTTGATAAAAAAAAATAGTGATTCCCCTTAACTCCACGGATGTTTTTTTTTTTTTTTCCCGAGGGTAAATCCACGAATTTTTTGAAGTTGCGTATAACACACGCACGGTATTCAGCGGAGGAACCGTCCGACGGTTCTAGGTAGACAAGAGCCAAGAGGCTGCGGACACAACAAGAGAAGCAAACGAAAGCTACATCCACCGTTCATCTGCTTTTCCTGTCTTCATCTCCACCGTCCATTGCCCTCACTCAAAAACCGGCAAGACGACGATCGTCCTTCATTCGAATGTTCTCCCTCTTCGAGAAAGGGAAGAGAAGGAAAGACAATGGCCATGCTTGCCAAACGCCTTCTGCAGAAGGCGATACCCCAGCAGGTAAACGAATCTGAATCTCGCCCGCCCGCTCATTTCGATGAACGCAGTTGCAAATCCCTTGCTCATCCGATTTCTCGCACCTCATGCTTTCCAAATCCTGGCAAGATGCTGCTGCACTTTGATTTGTCGTGATAGAGGTTTAAAGAATCGAAAAGGACGACGAAATTTTTTTTTAACGTTGAATGTGTTTCCTTTTCCGGAGATGACTCCATGAATGCCGTGTTCGAATAACATGCTAGAATTGGAACTAGCGTAAATCTCCTCTTTTGACCTAATTCGCGTAGTCTGTTAGGTTTTCGCCTGTTCTGATGGCATGTTATGCTCCTGATCGCTAATCCCTAGGATGCTCGATTCGTTGAATGGGTGATGCTGCACTAGCTCCTGCACTGCCAAGTTTGAGCTGAATTTTACCGTTTTTGGATAGCTATCATACTTATATTGGTTTTAGCACACAGAGAGGAAGAACTGATCTTTAACTGCGGAGCTACAAGGCCCGAAAATCTGATGATAGTCGGTATATACAAAGAATTTTCATCAGTTTCTGTTGTTGGTGATCTTAAATTATCCAATTCAAGTGTGGATTTGTATGGTAGATCTGATTAGGTTTTGTATGTGTGCCAAATCAATAAATTATTGCTTATTTTCCAGAATACGCGGAGTTAAAGATTATTTCAACTGGTTAAAGACTTCTGGTGGAAGTCAACAAGGCTCCTCTTGTTGTTGTTTTGAAATAAAATACTAGTCATAAAAGGTTGCAAACTTTTGTATCGACGTTGAGTGTTAGAGCAGCTATCAATGCTGCATAATCACTGATTAAATTTGGAATTGAGCAGAAAAATGTTTGCTTTGCCCTACACAGATGAGATCCTACTCTTATTATTGGGCAGGAAAATATTCTGTTTATTTAGAATGGAAACAAAGGCTTTGTTTTATTGTTTAGGAAGTTATGGGGATTAATTTGAAGGTTTTTTCAGAAAAAACACTGGGAAAGTTTCCCAATGGTTTTTGAATTCTTAGTTGCTTGATTTCTTTGACGTTGAGAGATATAAGTTGCACAAGGAGAGGAAATCAGAACAGAGCATGGATGGAGGTTATTTGAAAAGGTTTGAGGATGCATTGTCTAATTGAATTATAGAGGGTTGGTTAAGTGTTTTCTGCAACTGCACCCACCCAGTTGTTGAAAATATTAATTGAAAATTATTTCAGGATCACTATGTAATTATGAATTTTACGTGGCTGTCAAGTTCCAGTTAAAGCAATATTTCAACTATTTTGATCTATCTTCAAGAAAAACATATCTACATCTTCAATGTCTAAACTCATACCAATCAATTTATTCTTATTTACAGTTTTTACATATATCAACAGTTGCATCTTTTGTCAAGAAGATGGCATAATTTTTCTTTATATCTTTCAAACAGCATAATGTGCAACATGGGCACCTGTCTGCATCAGATTTGGATCCACGTATTGCTTGCCATTATGGTGTTCCATCAACGGCATCAATTTTGGCCTTTGACCCTATCCAGCATCTGTTGGCCATCGGTACACTGTGAGTGTAATATCTGGTTTTTCTTCTTGGTTATTTCTTTTATTTAACTTGCTATTATTGAATTGATAGAACGATAAAGTTTGAAATTTTGTTATAAACAAGTTATTGGTCTAAATTGCACTGTGTTTAGTAGTTCTTTTGATAATATTTTCTGGAGTACCCTTGTTCAATGACAGCATACTTAACAGGCAATGGAAGTCCAGAGCTGTTCTAGTTGTTAGGATGAATCCATATTTGAATTGGTGTTAAGGATGCAAAATGCAGAGCCCCATGGTTTTCTTTTGTGCCAAAGACATGCCTTAGACCATGTTATCACATAATATCTGATATCCATTCCCAAATGAACTGGTGATTAAACTGGGTCCTTGAACTTAATTTGGCATGCCACTAGCTGTCAGCTGAATATGTAACCTGAGACTTATATTTGCACAGACCAAAATATTAACTAGACATGAGCCTTTTGAATCTGATTCCTATGCCTTGTACAATTAAATCTGTCTGGATAATAAAGTCTGCACTCGGCACCATCATACATGAGAAGTAACAATTGGAATGGTTACTGATTGCAGCTTGTTTGATATCCATACTTCATATGGTAATTAATCAAGTAATAACCTTCCATAGTGCCCATCTATCATATCTTTTGTATCGATTCTCATGAATTATCAACCAAAGACAAGAAAACGGCACTTTAACCCTTGATTTTGGAGTGAATTAGAAGGCTTCTACTGAAGCCCTAGTATTATCTAATTCTCTGACCACCTTGAATAAGTCCAAGCCACCTAGATCAGAGTAGATTAGTAGAATGCTCTCTGTTTCCAAGATTACAACTTTAGATGACAGAAAAATAAAACTGTGATCAAGAATCCTTTTCAACTAGGCTCCGTTATTAGCTTTGTGCCAGATATTGTCCCAAGAATCATTAATATGTAATCTATGAAACCTTCTTATCACCTGATTTTCTGTCTTGCAAGGTCAGATAGTCTTGCATCATCAGTCTGAGAACCCATAACTAATGCAGTGTGCCACAATCTAATGTCATATGAGCCATCCGACTGCTACCGCAAGGGACGTATGGCAAGTTTCCTTTGGAATCTTGTCCCTGAGTCGTAATGACTGAGAATTATTATACAAAAATGACATTCTTGACATGCTAAATCCAAATACTTCCAATGTAACCTTCTGTGGCTTTCCACTGTCTCTCTTTAGCTGTATGATCCTTCTTTTCTGACTGCAGGGATGGTAGGATAAAAGTCATTGGTGGTGATGACATTGAAGGTCTTCTTATATCACCAAAGAAACTTCCCTTGAAAAATTTAGAGGTTTGTAAATATTTTGTGAAAGCTTACTATTCCATTCAAGTTGGCAAATAAGTATCAGAGAGTGGATGAGAAAAATGAATCTCTGTTGGTCCTGGAAAGAAGGGATATTTAGACATTTTGTTGAATGATGGCATGTGATGTGAAAGATGGGATCTTTAAAAGTTTCATGGCAAACATGTGAAAGTTCCTTTCTTCTTTTTTTCTTTTTCTTTTTTTTTTTTTCTTTTTGGATAATAAGTTCCTTCCTATTTTATCAATGGGCAATGGGCAATCATGAAGGCTCATACACTTACCTTTTTTGGCAGTTCCTACAGAATGAAGGGTGCCTTTTAAGTGTCTCAAATGATAATGAGATCCAGGTAGTGCTACTTTTTCTCAAATACCATTAAATTTCTAATTCCTCTATGGAAATATAAAATAATATCAAATCAAATGCTTTTTAAATGACGGGATTATCTTTTCTCGCAAAGACTTGTTTATAAATTAGTGAGCCTAAAGCTCTGGTGAATAATATCATGCATTTTTATTCAATTTCTTCTTGGAGCTGAGGAGATCATTCTTCGTCATTGATGTCAGATGTCATCATCACAAGGGCAATGAGACATCCTTCACAAATTAAATAGCGGATGTTATGCTTGCAATGGTTGGAAAAAGGATGAAAACATGACCTGCAGGGACTTGGTTCTAGAAACTAAACAGTGATATGAAGTATTTCTCACTAAGATGGTAGCCTAAAATATTATGAATGCTTAATGGCGTGTGGCTCATGTATGCTGTGCTATGTTGGCATCTGAAGCAGCATGTGGAGGGGCTCAACCTAGCTCCTTAATCTTCATGATGGACCATCATTTTTGGGCGACCTCTCTCTCTCAGAATTTCATGATATTGTACTATCTAGTAATTTTGCTTTCCATAAAGGTATTGAAATACACAGTGAGAAATTTTAACCCTAACACAATTGATGTTCTCAATCAATTTGATAACTGTCTTTTGACAGGTTTGGGATCTGGAGCGAAGGTGTGCTGTTTGCAGTTTAGAGTGGGATGCCAATATAACTGCTTTTTCTGTAATCCAGGGAACTTATTTCATGTACATGCATATCCAAACAACTCTTCTGCCTATCTTTTGAGCTCTTAGCTTCTGATGTGCCTTTATAGCCATATTATTTAATTGTGTATAGGTATATTGGAGATGAGTATGGGCTACTGTCTGTTGTGAAATATCATAATGATGAAGGAAAGCTTTCTCGGTTGCCGTATTATGCCCCTGCAAATTTTATAACTGGTAGCTACAAATTTCTTTCTATCCAATTGGTTTCTAGTTCATTCTTATTCTCCATTGAAGATTCTCTCTCTCTCTCTTCAATTGCTCACCTTCAATTTTGTTGAGGGTAAATGTATATAAACAAATCAGAGGCTTCCACACAAGCTACACCAAAAGACTGAAGAATGGCCCAAAAATTTCATTTTCTTTCCATTACCAGAATCATTCAAAATTCTTCTATCTTCCATCTTAAAAAGTTCCTTTTAGATGTCAGCTATATAAAAGTCGACATCCTTCATCAATGATCTACTGTCTTCGAGAAGGCATATACAATACTACCCCTTTTCTGTGACGCCTTATTCTTAGCTTCTGTGTACCATGACAGATGTTCCTCTTAGTCTTCAAATCTCCTAGTTGAACGGTTTGAACTGCTTTCCTTTTTTTCTTGTGCATAAAGATCCTGAACCCTGTGTCATTTGCTTTATTGATGAAATGAGTTCTTCCACCCCAAGCACCAATAAGGAGACATAGTGACTACCCAACTACTCCCCCCTTTATCCTTTCCAGGAAACAAAATGGAAAAACTTTGAATTCCCATTTACTATCCAGAGTTACTTGAAATGATGTTTTCATTTAATCCATCTATGCCCATTTTACTCCAAATCCCTTTTTTGTCCACAATGTAAAAAATGACCATTTCATAAAGTTATATGCTGCTCAAAATCCACTCAGCAAATAATACCTAAATTCCCTTATCTGTGCAAACCACATTGAAAAAATATGAACAAAGCAGCATTTCCATCTCTGGGCATGTTTGATGCATCATTGGGTTTTTCCTGGGCGTACATAAGACAAATAAAAGGGAGAAAGTGCAATGCCCTCTGATATCCAAATGGCTATGGGGTTTCATATTTATTCTTTCATTTTGCTGGCTGCTACTTTGGTAATCGTAGTGAAATACTGGTGTGCTTATTAATTTTGCAATAAATTAAAATGTGCTGCATTATATTTTCTGCTTATTTGCATTTACTTGTTTTTTTTCTTTATTTTTTTTTGGGTGGCCCAGTTGTAGAACAATAATGTTGTTTAATTGAATAACTTAATGAAGTTCTATTGATTTATTTGTATTTTTTTATTGCCCATAGTTATATTTACTGCCTGGTATTTATTACATTTAGGGTCAATTTTGTAATTGGGTTTTTTTAAAAAAAAAAACAGGAGAAAAAATTATGAGGAAAAGTTTTGAAAAATTGAGAGCACAATATGATATGATAAAGGTAATGATTAGAAGTAAAGAGAATAAAATAAAATATATAAGATAGTTGTATGGAAAAATATGAAAAATAATTAGAATATAGAGGTAATAATAGAAAAAGTAGGTTAGTTAGGTGTTAAGATATCGAATCGTATCAAAAGTGTGCAAGAAGGGGTAAGAATTTTTTTTTAACCGAATGCCAAACAGACCCTCAATGTATAGTTTCAATAAATGTAATATTGCATATTTCGCTAAATATTTCACAGTTGTATTTTCTGCCTGATGTTTACTATATTTAATGTGTAATTTTAGTAAATGTAATATTGCATATTTCACCAAATATTTATGTGCTAGTAAATTAAAAAATTGCATTTAAAAACTTTAGGTCCAGGTGTTCATGTATACTCTCAACACTCAATCCCGTTATGTGGTAGCTAACAGGACACTGGTGTGTGAAAAGGATAATAGTACAGCTATCATGATGCTAATTGAGAGATGCTGTTTCGTGGTCATTCTGTAATCCCTTCTTTTCGTTTTACTTTCACCAATAAAATCTTTTATTTTTTCCTCCAATGCATATTTATGTTGCCATTTCTTCATTATTTTGCAGAATCAGCTAGCATTTCATTGCCTAATTATCAATCAATTGTAGGCATTCTCCCACAGCCTTCTACATCTGGGAATAGGTAAGACTCTTGCGTCTTTAGCACTAAAACTTGGTGAAAATTTGCTTAAAAGAGCAAAACCATTTATTGGGTGGTTGCAACCTACCTGCCATCTAGCTGCATGTATGCTGTATAGAAAGTCGCTGATGAGACCCATTCTGGGTGAAGCTGGTTTGAAACTCCCATGGATTTGCAACTTTGGTCTCATTTTACTACTGAATAGACTGATTCTGATCTATCGATCCGTTTTAATTTCATGACAGTTTCTTGGGACCATTTTGATTTTTAGCCATGTTCCATTAGCAAAGGGCAACCTGAGTTATTTTTATATCCCTTAAAGGGCAGCCTGAGTTATTTTTTTTATATCCCTTTGATTGGTGACCACCTTGTGCAGAATTTCATCCCTAATATTTATCCTGATGATTTTTAATTGCAAATTTCATTTCAAGGCTTAGTTTGCATCTTTGAACAGAGTTTTGATAGCATATGAGAATGGACTGATTGTTCTCTGGGACGTTTCTGAAGCTCGGGTTATATTAGCAAGAGGCTATGCTGCTCTACAGTTGAAGGATGAGAGAAATGATTCCCCTAGCAAAGCCGGCAATGAGCTTAAGGGCCATTCATCTGACTATGCAGAGGAGAAAATCATCTGCTCACTTTGTTGGGCATCAAGCTGTGGGTCCATTCTTGCTGTGGGATATATTGATGGAGATATATTATTGTGGGACATTTCTTCAAGTGGTTCCTTGAAAGGTTCTCAAGCTGGAGTTCCATCACATAATGTTGTTAAGCTCCAGCTGTCTTCGGCAGAGCGCAGGCTCCCTGTCATTGTTTTACATTGGTCTGCAAGTAGAACATCTAACAAAGACCATGGAGGGAAGCTTTTTATTTATGGTGGTGATGAAATAGGGTCAGATGAAGTCCTCACAGTGAGTTCCCATTGGTTATTTTACTTCAGTTTTCGAGTTTCATTTTTCAGCAGTCTTGTTAGAGTTTTTTCTTGTATTTTGATTGCCTGAGAATATGTTGTGCTGGAAATCTGAAGCACATTTTTTAATTCACAGATGAAGTCATTTTGGTAAATTGTTGAGTTAAAACTTGTTAGACGGGCAACTATCTGCAATCATAATTAACATGCGATGAGACGTTATCATTATAGTAAAGTTAGCTTCATTTTGGGGTGGGAGGAATGGAATAAATGGTGCCATGGTTCTTTTCTGTATGTAGAATCCATAGTGCTGGTATTTGTAGTTCAATAAATACTTTGATCCATATTCATTTGTTAATCTCATGTGATAGTATTTGGAGTTTCAAATGGATAAGACTCTTTATTTGATGATTGCAATGAGGTAAAAGAAAGATTTTTTATTTTTATTTTTATTTTTATTTTTAATAGTATAATGATGCTTTTAGTTCTCAGAAATCTCTTGCAAAAATAGGAAAAGTGTGAAAATGTAGAATTTTCAAAGCTCATCTGGTTATGTGATTTCTCACTTGTATCAACATGTGGATTTTTTTTTAATTTATAAAAAAGCTTTAAGATTAATGTCAAGAGATTGTTTCATCTTTGCACATTTCCTAATTGCCCCTCTTTTTTATCGCAATGTTAACGTGTGGTTCCAGCAATGTTAGAAGATGTATGCAATGCTGGAGTCACATATGTTGTTAATTACATAACAGGCTATTGTAATTCGTAAGTTTTGATTAGTTAGAAGAAATTTTCGTTGATGAAGGGACTAGAGTCACTTTCATACTAGATGACTCCAGGTAACTTATCCTATTGCTCCCATTCCACCGTTTGTAAAGTTCCCCAACCCATATGGCATATACCATGATATAACAGAAGGTTCCATTATATAGCATATGGTAATTGTTAACCTTTCAAGGGACCCATTGGATGACCAAAGGTGGCGCGCAGGCATAATTTCATAAGCATAGTGACAATCACCACTAGTATGCTTATTCAAGTTATTTGAGCTGTCTTGACTTTTAGATTCAACCTGTAATTGACATTGCAGAGCAAGCAAATCTGTGGGAGTGCTATAATGCTATTAAAGTATTACTGGAGTTGTGTTCAAAATTTTCACTGGAAAAATAGGAGATTGCAAGGGAAAATTCTGATTCCCTAGGATTTATTTAACATAATAGTATAACATCCCTACTTTTTCTCAGCATATCCTATATTTTCAGTTATTATCCTCTGCTCATTTTATGGTTGACATTATCACTTGTACTGCTGTTTTCATTTCCTTTCATTTTGATCCTTACATCCAACTAATCACTTATCTCGAATGTATCAAATCTGTGCGCTTTTTCATTCTATTATAGATTTTGGTTTTCAGTAACAATTAGTGACTTGACAAATTTTCTTCTTTTCTTCTCATCTTTTAAAAGAAAATTCAGAAAAATTATTATATAGAACTGTTGTAGCTGTTTCATTAACTTCATGCAAACTTTTTTGCCCAATTTTTACAGGTTCTGAATCTTGAATGGTCATCTGGTATAGAGACTTTAAGATGTATTGCTCGTGTCGACCTTTCTCTCAATGGATCTTTTGCAGACATGATATTAACTTACTGTGGGGCAACAGAGGATAGTTCTGCTGCTGTTCTCTTTGTATTAACAAATCCAGGACAGTTGCATGTATATGATGGCCCAAGCTTATCGAAGGTTACATCTGAGGAGGAAAAGGTCTCCCCTGCAGAGCAATTTCCATTGACAGTTCCTACAGTTGTTCCTTGTATGACTGCAGCAAAGCTCATCTTATTATCTTCTGATGGAAAATCTTCAAAGATCCTTAAGGAGGTACCTCCTTTTTATTAAAAAAAAATGATGCCGTGGTTATACTTTCAAGTATTTATCACTTTGTTACTCTAAAAATCCTCTGCTGTTTTATTGAACTCCATATTTATTGTCTTTTAGATGTCCTCGTCTTTCAAATCCAGAGCAAAACCTTCTATCTTGGGAACGAAGTGGCCTATAACTGGTGGTGTTCCCAGTCCATTGTCCTTGTCTGATGATGGTGGGGTTAAGAGACTATATATCGCAGGTTACCACGATGGATCTGTACGGATATGGGATGCCACTTATCCAATCCTGTCACTAGTGTCCATTTCTGAAGTGGAGGTTAGAGCCTCATCATGGAAATATTATAAAATTTCTATATTTGAAATGTAATAGAGGGACACCTCTTTTTCATTTTTGCTGAACGCTTGAATGCATGGTTGTTAGGTTATTCGAAAGTAAAGTATGTTAAAGTGACATCTATCATCTTAGTTGCAGGTACCAGGCATCAAAGTGGCTGGTGTAAGTGCTCCAGTTTCAGCACTGGATTTCTGTGCCGTCAATATGACCTGGGCTGCTGGAAATGAATGTGGTCTGGTGAGAGAATTCTTTCCTCAGCTACTTCTGTCTTTGAGGCTTGCTAGAGTCAGACTAGATGCGTATTATATCTGTTGAATTTTATTCTTGTAGGTCCGAGTCTATAAACTTTTTGAGAGCTCCACTGAAACAAACTTTCACTTTGTCGCTGAAGGTAAACAAGAAGGTGAGATAACCTCCCTTAATTAGGTAAAATCATGCATGCCTTTTAAATTGCCCCTCAGGTGGACTCAAATAACTGAAAATGTGTCCTCATCGCAAACTCTCAAAATCTAAAATGACACTAATAAAAGTATTTGTTGGCAACTGAAGTAACAATTGCAATCGATTTTGCTTAAACAGCAGTCACATTAAGGAATTCTATAGTCAAGGTATCTGTTTTATTTTCTCTGACACGATAACATGTCCATTTCCTTTTATCTTCAAGTTTTTTGGGCTTTATCATTTTGCTTCTTATTTTGCACAATAATGAGAATTAAATAGTTAATGAAATCCATATAACTTGTGGAATATTGTTGCGTGGGGGATTCGGGAGGTTTTAGGGAAACCTTAGCTACATGCATTGAAGCCATTCTGGATATCATAGGATTGCAATTGACAATGGTACAAAGATGAACTATGTAATTAGTTAGTCTTCTTAGTGGCTCATGATGGTTGAAATTTCATGCAACAATTAAAATGTAACTAGTCATGTAGATGGCTCAAAGACTTGGTAGGTCTGATCAACTTGGTCCGATCTGAATTTGGGCCACAATTTGCCCAAGTCATTGTGAATCTGCTAGACACCCCTGAGCTTGGATTGACTTGTAGGCCCAGACCAGATTGCCTGGATTCATATCTGGATATGAATCATCTGACATCTGCTGGTGATAATATTACATAAACCTTGGCAATCTCATGATTGCTTTCATCTTGCAGTTCATTGTGCAATAAGTTCTTTGTGGGTTCTCCACTCAAGCGAAACACATGTTAAAAAAATCATTATTGTGGTAATAGTCATATGCTTGGTGTTATTTTTCTACTTTTCAGCTAGTGGTTTTAGATCTGGAATCTTAAAGGTCCGTCTTTTGTTGTTGGTAGAGCATAGTAACCATTGTGATAGCAGTGGTTTTGATAATGGAAATAAGGATGTGATTCAATCGTTCAATTCTGTATGCTGAGATCTTTGCATTGAAATCCTGGTCATGGTTTATATGTACTATAATGGTGTCATCTGATTTTAAAGTGTTTTCTTTGGGCGTGTAAGGTGGAATCTTGTGAGCAGGTATCTTTGGTACTTGGTTGGCCTCTTTAAAAGACAGATGATGATATAACCTGTCTTACTGGTTCTCCTTTCTTCATTGAAATAGGGGAAAAAAATTGTTCTTGCCTCTTATTCCTTTATTAAAATAGGAAAGTTTACCTGTTCTTTGTTCTTCAGCAAAATAGGAAATGAGGAGCAACTCTTCATTTTTGCCTGGTCTCCATTCTATGGGCAAACAGGAAGCACAGACAAACTCATAGTTGCTGTTGCCGTTAAGCTGGACCTAGAAATACCCACCACACTTTCCAGTATGAGATTTGAATTTATAAACATGCACATCAAATAAAATTTAATAAGATAACAGACTAATTTAAGGGAACCAACTGCATCATAAATAGCACGTTGATGATAATACCTAATCAAATCCCACATTCTCTTTCTAAAATTTGCAACTTCTCAAATTTTGTGAGGAGACATGGCTACGGTGATGCACTTGGGTCCCCTCTGATGCAAGGGTGGGTTACAGCAGTAAGTTTTTGCTGTAGTTCAATGAGGATGACGCCGATAATGAGGTGCGAGTTATCTAAGTGTCTTGAACGTTTGAGATGCTAACAGCACACACTGACACTCACACCTGTCCACTACCAGCCCAAATGAAAAAGGGTTGGTGTGTTATCAGCAGTTGGCATCAATATTTGTTTGCGACATTTTGTACTGTGGATTTTTTAAGAGGCATTTTCAGTAGATGTGAAACTTCTTGGCCCAAGATCAACAGGAATGACACTACAAGATTCATGCGGCTGACCCCACTTAGGCGGGAAATAGCCCATGATATTGATGAAATGGTCAGTATATGTTCAGCTACTCGCATTGAGTAGATGGGCTGGAGAAGTCTTGCGGTGAATGGCTTGTGTTAGCTTGGGAAGATCTAGAAGCTAGAGTTTCAACTGCACAAGATCTCAATGCAGTTGACCATATTGAATCATATCCCATGAATATAATATTAGTTGTAAAAAAGACAAATATACAATAAATCATAACCAGTATAATAATGCTGAGAATAGCAATATGCAGAATATTCCTTGAAATATTTCTGTGAAGTCATTCCTTCTAAATTGTGCAAGCTATTTCACCTTTTTTTTTTCGCCCTTCTAGTCTTATCGCCATCATTCTCATATATCTCGACACGGTTTCCTGATCAAATATCCTAACATGGTGCGCAGCACACATTTTGAAACATGGAAAAGGATTTGGTTGTGTGGCAGTTGTCTCTGTGCTGAATTTACCCATACGAACGCTCCACATTGTGAATTCAGGAGCCAAACTTGCTGTGGGTTTTGAGGATGGTCAGGTTTGTATGATTTTTCATGGATAATTTATGTTCTGTTTTGGTGCAGTTTATCTATAGTCGTATTTCTATGTACATTATTTATGCATATCCACTTGATGGTGCTACTTGCAGGCTGCAGTCCTTGATCTAGTTTCAATGTCCACCATATTTTGTAAAGTCTATCCTGACTTAACTTCCCCCATTCTGAAAGTATTATCACATAATAGCAGCTCTGTTAATAGTCCAAAGCACCAGGAGCTGATGAGTCCAAGGCACCCAAACAAGGATGTTCTGTTTATACTTACCAAGAATGCACATATTCATGCTATTGATAGTGTTACTGGCACCATGATCAGCTCTCAATCATTACACCCCAAGAAGGAGTCTAGTGCCATTTCCATGTTTGTCATAGGCAAGTAACATTTTCTCTTTTGGACGGAACTTTCTGATTAACAGTAGCTGGTACTTGTATTTGTGGGGTTGTAATTACTTCTTTGTTGGGAACCTTATTGTAGATGGAGGTCTTGCAGTCTCTGAAACTGGAAGTGATAAGAAGGTGGAACAGTTGTCTCAGGAAAATGACATTCCAACAGGACACAACCAAACAAGTGTTGGTGATAGAAGCGGGCCTCCAGAAGTTGAAGTGCATTCCCATAATGGAAGCACATATTCCATTGAGGGATTACCGAGTACACTTATTTTACTTTGTTGTGAGGATGCGCTGCGGCTGTACCCCCTAAAATCAGTGATGCTGGTGCCTCCTTTGGCTTATGTAAATTTGTTCCTGGCATTATATTTTTTGTTTCTGAAGCTCAGTAATTTCTGTCTATTTTAAGGGAGAAGGCAGTGCCATCCATAAAGTAAAACTGATAAAACCATGCTGTTGGACCACCACCTTTAAGAGAAAGGATGAGAAAGCATTTGGACTGGCTTTACTCTATCAGACTGGTGTTCTGGAAATAAGGTGATTTGCAGCTCCACTGCTCGTCTTTTTGAGGTTGCTGTAACAATTTTACTGTCATTATGAGCTGGTGGTGATCAATCTTTTTACTCACGAATTTGGAATACAATTATGCAAAAGGCCATGATCTTTAATGGAAATATCTATGCATTTGCATGGTCTCACCAACATACTTCATCTTTTGACAGATCTTTGCCAGATTTGGGTGTTGTAGGAGAAAGCTCTTTAATGGAAATTTTAAGATGGAATTTCAAGGCAAACATGACAAAGACAATGAGTTCGTCTGAAAGTGGGCAGATTTCAGTAGTTAGTATCCATCTAGCCTTATAGTATATTGCAATCCCTATTTTCCTTGTTTGCAAATGATCTGAACTCCTCTAACCTCTAACCATGTCCTTCTTCTTGATATACAGGTAAATGGATGTGAATTGGCTTTCATCTCACTTTTGGCAGACGAAAATGACTTTAGGTACCCTCATGTATGATCTGGCACAGTTAGAGACCAGTTGTGACCTGTTGTTTCTAAATGAATTCAACATATTTCTCCTAGGATACCAGAGTCCCTACCCTGCCTTCATGATAAAGTTCTCGCAGCAGCTGCTGATGCTGCAATTTCTGTTTCCTCATATCAGAAGAACAAACAGGTTCTGCTTACCTTTGCTTTTTTGATTTGTACCCATGTAACCAGTCTAGGTGTTCCTTTATTTGGCTTGCTTACTTCCGTTTCTGCAGGGTGCTACACCTGGGATTCTTGGTGGTATAATCAAAGGTTTTAAAGGGGCGAACACGAATGTTGTTACTGAAGCTCCTAAGTCCAGTATTATTGATCAACTGGAGAGTACATTTTCTATGGTTCCATTCTCAGTTCCATCAACAATTGCCTTTGATGGCCTAGAAGATGAACTTGACATAGGTATAGTCATTACTGAGAGTATTCTTAATATGCATGCAGTTGTTACTTTCACTGGGAATTTCTCTCTTTTATCTGTCATGTATCTATGCCCTATGTATTTGTTTGTCGATGTTTAGCTATACAACATCATTATGACATTTCAACAATTTAATGTACCTTCCTTTTAGCCTTTTGTTTTTAAATTTAACAATTATTTTCCTTTCCTATAGATGACATTGAGATTGATGAAACACCACACATGCCATCAACTGTTACTGTAGGAAAACATGAAAAAAGAGGTTAGACCAGAGTCTCTTTCTTCCCCAAACTTGTCAGAGTAACCAACCCATCTGACTTGTTAGTTCTTTGACACAGATGAGGAAACAGAAAGGGAAAAATTGTTCCAAGGAGCAACTTCTGACATGAAGCCTAGAGTAAGAACAGCTGAAGAAATCAGGGCCCAGTATAGAAAGACTGGAGTAAGTAGATATTGCTACCGGACTAAATTGTTTAATATAGCTGCCTGTCATCTAATATGATGGCATGTGTCAGGATGCAGCCTCTGCAGCAGCCGATGCAAAAGATAAGCTTTTACAGCGTCAGGAGAAGCTTGAGGTAGGGCTTCACTTTGTGTATGCGTTTAGATTTTAGTTTGGTAAATGGAAGAAGGCTGGATGAAAACTCTCTATGCTTGCAAAAGTGCGAGTAATTACAAAACAGCTCTAGATGGGTAGTCAGAGTTTTGAAGGAGAATTTTTGAGTTCTCAGTTTCCTCTCAAATCATATCCCAACTTCCAAGCCTTTTCTTGTTAGCTGCTGGTGGTTTGTGCCCAACAAATATCTGAGTATGTGCAATTACACGAAAATTAGGTATGGTGGCTTAAGGCTTACACGAAGCCAATTGACAGCTTTTCCTTTTTTTCTGACCAGAGGATCAGTAGGCGAACTGCAGAGCTGGAAAGTGGGGCAGAGAGCTTTGCATCAATGGCAAACGAACTTGTCAAAGTCATGGAAAGACGGAAGTGGTGGCAGATATAGCACATGGCCCTCTTTTTTCACTGATGCCTCTACTCGAATCCTTTCATTTCATTTCATTTCTTTCACACCTTCAAAATTTAAGGGAAGGCCCTCAACTTTTCTTCAATACGCGATTGTGGAGATTGATATCAAGGCTCAAGCTCAAATTCATGCTTCTGGAGGGTGCAACAGGGGCCTGGAAATGTCTGTGCTATAAATGTAAATTTGTGTAACTTAGCAAAATTAATGATAGTTTGCAGGAGGAAGATTCTGTCAATGATGATGATCACTTTTTTGCTTATTCTGGAAACTCTGTATTCTATATAATAATTATATTAATCATGATGATATGCCTCATGCAACTGACCAATTTTGTCAGTATGAGGGATATTTGCATTTAATCATGCGCATTTGTATTTTAAACTTTGAAGCTTAGCTATTAGCATTTTAAAACCTGCGAAGTTTAATTTTTTGCATTTTAGATCCTCAACCCTCAGGGTGTTAAGAAATACCATCATATTCTATAAAATGTCTAAAATATCTTTTGTATTTTAAACCCTCTAATTTTACATATTTGCATTTTAAACTCCAAAATTTGTCATTGCATGTGCATCATATTATGTATGCCACTAGAGCACCAGTTTAAGGATTTCATCATTAATAATTAGCATATTTTTGTATTTATTCATATAATATTATTAAAAAATATTTTAACTAAAAGTTTATTTAAAATTATTTTTAAAAAAATTTCATGAAACTTGTGCAAAAACAATATTAAGCTAAAAAATTTTATTCAATTTAGTAAAGTCTTCAATTCTAATTTTTTATTAGAAAATTTATACTTGTTATTTTTTTGTTGCTTAATATGGCCAGGTCAATTGAATAATTTTTTAGCTCAATTTTATTTTTGAAAATAATTTCGAATAAAACTTTCAGTTAAAAATATTTAAGTGTAATAATATTATATCAGTAAATACAAAAATATGCAAATTATTATTGATGAAATACGTAAGTGGTGCTCTTGTGCTCTTGTGGAGTACATAACGTGATGCATATGTAATGGAACTTCGGGAAAAATGCACTACTGTGCCGTGTTTATGAAACTCAAAAAGCAAGTATAGAAGTTCCTCTAATGCCTCGCTGGCTATGCCTCTCACGACCCGCGGTTGCTAAATAAAAATTGTGAGGATCAGTCGATCGCTAAATAAAAACTGTCAGGATCAGTCGAGGGAAAAATGTCAAATCAATAATTACATTTTAATTTTCTTGTTCTACATCAAAATTATTTTATTATCTCACTACAAAAATATTATCAATTCAAATGGCTCAAAATATAAATACTCAACCTCAAAAGAACTTACATTTAAATAAATATTTAATCCAATTCCACTAATTGGTTGAGACCGGTTATAAATCACATCATTTGCTTTTCTTGTTAACTAAAAAATAGGAAAATTTAGAATGAGTTTGAGCAAACTCAGTAAGTAGAAAAGCAAATGAAAACTGCTCAATATTGGAAACCGATTCAAAAAACAATCAAGTAAAATATTAAAACCTTCATAAACATTTAACACGCCAATGCTCATGCTCATACAGTAATGTAATAGTTTAAGCTCATGCACTTAACTATTTAACTTTATTTCCTCTTCAACTCAGTGGCCCACGGATCAGAATCACTATCGTCGCATCCGTACAAGCCCTTAACCATCACATTAACTTTAAGTTATATTTCTCATGTCATGCTTATGCATTCAAACATTATACTTAAGATATGTTAAATCATACTTTCTTGAATACAAATCAAAGCCATAAGCTGTTGTGTAAATCACTCAAACATTGCTCAATATCAAATAAATTGCATAAATCCATTGAAACAGAAATCCATTAAACTCACATCAAAATTCATCAGCACGGCCCGTCTCATACGCAGGAAGGCATAAAAATTCTCAAAAATCAATTCAAAATCCTACTTACCTCTTATCTATCTGCAAACTAAACCTTTTTTTTTTTTTTTTTTCTTGAAATCCAACATTTAAACTCAATGCTTGAATCCTTTTAGCTGGAAGCACAACTCTCTGTCCCTCTGTTCTATATATTGTATAAATTTGCACGTCAAGATAGAGATCCACAACAACGTCCATATACGTTAAATTTATAGCACATTAATACTATACGCAAATAGCATTACCTCACTTCTCTCGTAGATGTCTCCATATGTATATTATATGTCTACTATTTTTATTTGCGCCATGGAAAGATTTACAGCAGCATACTTTTTATTAATTCCTCTGTTAGATTTATAAAGCCATCAACAGCCAATCTACCGCTGCCCATGGTCTTGCACCTATTAAAATAAGACTATTATATATGAAACACGGAGCTCTGAGGATCCACCAAACAAACTCTCTTCCATGTCCTCTTCTTTTTCATGATTTAATAGGTCCAACACCACTCTCCATGCCCCTTTTTACTATTGCCGGTTTCCCTAAAGAAATAATGGTGGCTAAAAATAAAGCTGCGCAGCCTAGCTTTTTAATTACCTATGCACCCCATCAATACCATTTCTGAAAATTAGAAATTATAGATATACATGAACTCGTCCTTCACCATTCAAGGGGATTGAATTTGAATAGTCTTTATCTGTTGTTACCTCATACTTCCAACTCTTTCTTTAATTAGCGTGAAAAAAAAAAGAAAAATCTTAGCACCGTATTCTCTAGGTCTCCTTCTACATTAATAAAGTGCGTCCCATCTCACGTAAACCCAATACAACTAATATGGCCGGACTATATAATATAACAAAAGCTGCGCATAAGCCGTATCCGAAATTTATATTATTCGTTACGTCATAATCCACATAACGTACACATAAATATTCATTAGTTTATATGGCTTGTCTTGATAAAACAAACATTAATATAATTAATACCGTTAGTGTATACATTTATTTATGCATATATTTTATTCTAATACCTTCATCTCATTTATCAAATTAAAAATTCTAATACCTACATTTAATCATATAAATTATTGACTTCTGAAATTGCACTTTTATATAAATTACAAAATACCTCTAATTCTTGCATACGTCAACCATTACCCGTTACTAATTTGTAAATATAAAAACTTCCACATTTTCATAAGTATCGTATCTTACTCCACCTATTTTTATTATATGAATTTACATAATCATGTAAAATTTTAGGATTTCACAGTTCCAGAGATGTGTTTTTCATAAAACAACAAAAAAAAAGCTCTCCCGCATAATTTACCCATATACTTTTCAATACAAATATCATACTTTTTAATCATTTATATTCATTTTCCATATAACTACTTTACTTTCCAATCATTTTATATATGCTTTCATACAATTAACCTATACTTTCTAATCATTATCTTGATCTTACCACATCATTCTTCGGGCTTTATCAAACTTTTTCCGCCAGCAACTTCTCCACATTTTTTTCCAAAAGACCTGGTTTGAGGGACGCAATCTCCTGCGCCCGGGAGCAGGCAGCGCTCCCTGCTCCTGGGCGCATATACTTATTTTTTTTTATTTTTTTTTCAAAATTTTTTCATAGAACTGTTAATCTAGGTGTAGTTAACATGTGTATAAATTTTTACCATTTTTGGAGTATTTTAGATATTTATTTTTGATTTTTGAAAATCAGTGGCATTTTAGGTAATTTTAAATTATAAAAATGCCACTGATTTTCAAAAAAAAAAAAAAAAAATCTAAAATACCCTAAAAATGGTAAAAATTTATACACATGTTAAATACACCTATATTAACATTTTTTAAAAAAAAATTTCAAAAAAAAATAAAAAAAAGAGGTGTGTGCGCCCGGGAGCAGGGAGCGCTGCCTGCTCCCGGGCGCAGGAGATTGCGTCCCCTGGTTTGATGGCTGTACAAATGATTTGTGTGGGGGATGCAACATTTTCAATGTCGAAAATGAGCGTGTTTATTTTCTTATCTCCTACATTACCTTCATGAGAATGGAAATTTTTAAAAAATAATAAAGTCAAATTTGATTATTATTATTATTATTTGATTCAACAAATTTGATTATTTTTTTGATAGAAGATAATTTCTATTTAACCGAAAGAATCATTACAAAGGAATCTTTGAATGAAAGGAGGTGGGCTACCCCATCAGCATTTACAAAAATCGGCATATCTAGATGCCATATTAGCTTAATGTATGCGCAACCATATTGCCGGCCCGGACCACATGATGAAAGGTTAAGACCATCAAAACCTAGAAGCAAGCTCTATGATCTTCTGGATTTGGACTCCAACTGGGAATAAATGAGTTTGTCCTCTTTCAGAAAACTAATCAAGATCAAGGAGTCACTTTCAATAGTCATCCTTTTAATCCCCAATTCGACTCCCCATTGCATTCCTTCAAGAAAAGCCAATGCTTCCATCACTAAAGGGCAACTCATACCAGTTTTCCTCCAGGTTGTTGCAGCCATAAACAGACCCTCGCTGTTTCGCAGTACCGCCCCCAAGCCCATCTGCTTCTCACGAATGTTACATCTGTCATCCGCATTCATCTTGATAACGCCTTCCTTAGGTTTCTTCCAGCGTGCATTCAGTTCTTTCTCCCAAAGAAAGGATCCATTTAGGGCATCGACACTTTCATGAGAATGCACATAGTCCCGGCACCAACTAATTACATCATTGAAGTTTAGCTTCAGGCCTTCCTCTCTTGTCTTGTTTCTTAGGTTCCAAAGATGCCAGCAGTAAAGGATAAACAGCATCAGCAACTGTTGATTGTTAATTATCGCCAGCCTTCTAATGACACATTGAATTGCGTTTCTGAGGTCCCAGATTTCGTAATCCTTCACAATATGCCTTCTTTGTTTACAGATGCGCGGGCAGAAAATGAAGAGGTGTTTCAGGCTTTCCCTCCTATTGTTGCAAAACGTGCAACTGGGGTTGATGGTGACGCCACGCTTGATCAAGTTCGACGGAAGGGCATTAGTACGTAACCTCCGGCTAAAAATCTTTATCTTCTCTGCTATCCGGATAAACCAAGAGCTAGAAAAAACTTCCTATTCAACTCCCTCTGCCTTCCACATCGATTTCCATCACTACCTGCAAAACAACATCTCTAAGATTGTAAAAAATGGTAGGCAGACTTCACTATGAAGTTTCCTTTCGGCTCAGTGTCCCAATAGCAGCAGTCCACTTCATCCCTCTGCTGGGTGGCGATTCCTTCTATTTGCCTCCATCCGATCTCCCCTGCCACAGAAGTGATCGGTTCTCTATTCCAGCATCCCAAATCCTGCTTGATGAATACGCAAACTCAAATGTCATCTGAGCAGAAGTGCTGTAGGGGTCCAGCCTTCGTTACGATCCCATCTGCCCATCTGTCTTTGAACAACATAATGTTTTTGCCATTTCCTATTTTCCATCTTCCACCTTGTCTGATTGCATCTCTTGCTTTCAAAATACTTTTCCACATAAATGAATCACCAGCTTTGCCCCTACAATCCCACATGTTACATTTTGGGAAATATTTAGGCTGCAGCTCTTTTCCAGAGTTGGTTGAATAACTGTTTCTTGGACCTGCCAATCCAGGCTGGCATTCCAAGGTAATATTTTATAATTTGGCCTTCAGCTATAATCTGTTTTTCCACATCTTTTCTCCTGGCCTAAGATGTGTTCTGGCTGAAAAAAAGGCCGTCTTTTCAAGGTTCACAATCTGTCTAGAAAATGAGTTGTACATCTTAAGAACATCTAGCAAATAGTTGACTTCCCCCCATTTGCTCCAATGAACATTAGTGCATCGTTAGCGAAGAAAATGTGTGAGATGGCAGGTCCCCTTGCGCTGATTTTCAATCCCTCGAGCTGTCTCAATCTAATTTTTCTCCTTAATCATTATGGATAAGCCTTCTGCGCAGATCAACACTGTCCCCCTGACGCAAACCTCGATTTGGGGAGAAGAAACCAGTGAGAAAACCATTCAAACAGATTCTGTAACTCACTGTACAGAGACACAGTTTCATCCAACTAATCCATTTCTCATTAAAATTCATTCTTTTCATCATTTTCCAGAGATAATCCTAGGCAACCCTGTCATAGGCTTTTGACATGTCAAGTTCTACAGCCACGTCCTCCCTCTTCCCCCTTTTCCTTGTTTTCAAATAGTAGATTGCTTCATAAGCGATCAGCATATTTTCTGCAATTAGACGGCCCGGTACAAATGCGCTTTGCTCATCCCCAATCATGTCTTTCAAGCACCCCTTCAACCTGTTGGCAAGCTTACCTTGGCAATTACTTTATATACGACATTGCACAGGCTTATTGGCCTGAACTCAGACAGTCTGCTAGCACCCACCATTTTTGGGATAAGGACAATAGAAGTAGAGTTCCAACTCTTGCATAGGCTTCCACAGGTTGCACATATCATCCTCCATAAAAGCATTGCACATATCTACCAAATCCTTTCCCACAGTTGCCCAATGTCGTTGGTAAAAACCCGCTGACATCCCGTCTGGTCCTGGGGCTTTGGATGGACACATCCCTTTAACTGCTTCACTAACTTCATTTGGGCTGAGTGCCCGGGTTAACTGATCCCTTTGTTCATTGGATATCCTCCTTTCCACCATGATCCCAAGTTGTGATGGTTGGGTTTTACCAGTGCTCGAAATTTTTTTTCTGAAGTGGTAGAGAGCCATCTCCTCCATCTCATTCTGTTCGCAAAACTCATCCTGTAGTCCCGAAATTGTGTTAATTCTTCTCCTGTTCGGCGCTATTCTATGGAAGAAAGCCGTATTTCTATCTCCTTTCTGTAGCCAGTGGATCTTTGATCTTTGTTTCCATAGCATTTCCTTCTCCTCAAGTAGCTGGTTTATCTTCTTCTCTGTTTCCCGAATCCCTCCATCGTTTAAGTCAGTTGCCGTTTTCTTATTCAGTTCCTACGACCTCAACTGTCCACCTTGAATTTTCCTCTTTAAGTTCCCTTTTATTGAATGATTCCAGCTAGCCAGACGTTGACCACATTGCCTGATCTTCCACCTAACCTTATCAATGACTGATAATCCCCGCTGCTGCTCGTCATACCAAACATGATTCACCAGCTTTTGAGCCTCTGGATCATTGCCCAAAACAGTACATATATGAATAATTTAGCTGGTTTTCCTTTTCCTCTTTCGTATTCAAAATCAGCCTCAATGGACAATGATTGGACACTGCAGTACTCATGTGGAAAACCCCAGCAAAAGGGAAAAGATCAAGCCATGCTGAGGTTGCCACCCCCTTGTCCAGTCTTGCTAGCACCCTTTCATTTCCCTGTCTGTTGTTACTCCATGTCCAACTTGGTCCCACAAAACCTAGATCAAAGAGAAGTTATCCAGCACCTCCCTAAAGCGCACCATTTATTTATTTGGCCTAGCCCTTTTGCTTACCACCTCCGAGCATGTTAGTACCTCGTTCTAGTCCCCCATTATGAGCCATGGCCTATTTGATTGGGTGTCTAACTGTTGCAGAAGCTGCCATGATTCTTCTCTTCTGTGAGTCTCTGGGTTACCATAGAATCCAGTAAATTGTCAATTGTGTGTTAGCTAGGGATCCTCCACTTCAGCATCAATATGATTCTTAGAATAGCTTTTAATTGATATCTTCCATTTCTCGCTCCATAATAAAGCCAGGCCACCCTTCCTTTGATTACAGCTGACAGGTAACAGTTGAACTTTAGCTTCCTTCGCGCCTCTTCCATTTCTCTATCCGTTCGCTTTGTTTCACATAGGAAGAGCAAAATCAGAGCTTGCCTCCTAACCAGATCCAAGAGGTTCTGAATTGACCATGGGTTCCCAAGCTTACGGCAATTCCAAGCTATGATGGCCATTATTCCTGGTGGTGCTGTGGGGATTCCACAGCTACCATCTGTCCTATTGTTTGTGTTTCTACCTCCGACAATTCCCACCTTCCTTGTTTCTCCCTACCTCTCAGCTTCTCCTCCCTTTCCTCTCCATTTGGTATCCCCCTTTTCCTTTTCCCCATTACTCTCGCCTCTGTTTTTGGGCTGTCCACCTTCTGTCTGTCCTCCTTGACTACATCTTTTTATATTCCCAACAACCACACCCCAGCGAACCCTCCCCACCCCCCGCCGTCCTTCCCTCTTCATGTTTATCTCTCTCCATGATTATAGACATCCACCTCAGATCTTCTTCTTTTCTATTTGTCTTTTCCTTCTTGTTCTCCTCATCCCGGTTAATATCTTCCTTCCCCTTTCTGTTCGACTTTGTTTCTGTCTGATTTTGTAGGAATTCAGATGCTTCCAGAATGATTTGTATGCATTTTTCCCCTTACCGCGTTTCATCCTTCCCTTCTGGTTTTTTAACTCCCTTTTGACCTTCTCTTTCTTTTCTTAAAATTACTCCCTCTCCCTTTTCCTCTCCTCTCCATATTTTCCCAATTTTCATAGTTTTTTCCTCTTTCTTCTCTCTCCCCTTCCTTGGACTCACGTTTTCCTTATCTCCTTCCCACTCCGCCACCCCCCTGGTCCCGTGTATTAGATTTTCCAGGCCTGATTTCCTCATCCTCCCACTCCGCAAATAGATCTTCCCCTTCTGAGTCCCCCTCCTCATTCTCCTCTCCCAGATCCTTCATTACTCCCAGAACTTTCCTTTCCGGACCTTCCTCCCTATAATCTGCCCTGTGTTCCTCTTCCTTCTCTGCATTCTCCATCACCACATGTTCTATCTCCATATCCACGGTCCAATTCTCTGCATCATTTGGAGGCGGCATTTCACTGTAGTAAAGCTTCGGGAAAACCTTGTTTCCCTGATCCCCTCTAAGCCCTTCTATCTTGTTGCCCGCCTTTAGGCTTGCCCGATATTTGCAATCAGTACTTTTGTGTTCTCTCTCTCCCTCATACTTGCTGCACTCACTGAAAGCATGACCCATCCTCCCACAGATGAAGCAAAAGATCGGAAGCCGATCATATTGGAACGGGACCCATTGTTTTCCTTCGAGCAGAAATCTTACAAAAATTCCTCTTCTAATTGGATCCCTGACATCGACTTCCACCTGAATCTTCACCTCTGACAGTCCTGGTTGAATGTCATGGTATTTGCTGAACGATTCCCCCACCACCCTTCCCACTACACTGCTATCAACTAAAAAGGGGACCTCTATTATTACTAACCACATCGGTGACATGCGAAGGTTGATTTCCTCCCTCATTGTTGGTTTGTCGAGGGCACACATGAGAACGATCTTCTTGTCGAAGAGCCAAGGCCGCCCTCGAAGTATAGTCTTTTTCTCAGATTCCTCCTCCAGTGTCACCTTGTACAAGTTTGCATCCACCTCTCAACAGCGGTGCACGTTTCGTCTTCCATATTCTTCTCATGGACGAGAAAAAAGACTCCTTTATTTAACCACACCGAGCAGAGCAGTGACGGTTTCCCATCTGGCGCTGTTCTCGGGAGGTCTTTCGCCTTAATCTTCAGAGTCTGTACCTCTTTGATTAACAGGTCCTCTTCGCTTGTAGTCATTCTCGTGTGCCTCTTTCTCGATCTGCTCTGTTGGTATTTGGAACCCTAGTGGAATGGAAGACGATGAGATGGAAAAAGGGTTTGGGGTTCTCCACCTGACGACCCGCGCGAGAAGGCGCGAAAATTTTTGCCAGAGGTCGCCACTCGGGAAGAAACTGCTTACTTTTCACAAATTTGATTATTAATTCAAACCATTAATCTGAAATGATATTTTATCACCCAATTTCCCATGTCGCCTCAAATATGGGGAAGACGTTAAAAGAAAGAGACTATAAATTATCCTCTTTGGCATCTGCAAGAAGTTTATGGATCTTAAATTAGAAATCTCTTGAATTTAAGGTTCTCGGCGTTGAAATTATTCTATAAAAAAAAAAAAATCAATGAAATAGAGTTCTCAAAAGGCGAAATGTGTTGTTCTAACTTCCAAAGGATGGTACGTGATTTTACATTCCCGAAACAACCTTTTTAATCTATAATACAATTTCTTTTACTTCTACAATGCAATTTTTTTCTTTCTTAATACACATAATTACATTATCATCCAATTTCTCTATCCTATTCATGCCCCTTCAATCCTTCTTCCTACCTTTTTACTGAACGTTTTCTTATCTGGATTAGCAGCTGGCCCCATTGCCTCTGCTTCCGTGCGAGTGGAGAAATGCCGGTTACAACGTGCAATGCAATTCATATTCGAACACATACCAGAGAAGCATGTGATCGCGCCCGAAAGGGATTTTTTTTTTTCACATCGTCCGATGCAACTCCCTGAAGGTGTTTATTCTCTTCTGCTTGGTTTGCCTCTTCCTCTTCAGTGGCTCGTGTGATGGTTGCACGAAAGACGTGTCACCTCTTCAAAGAGGTGCTGGCTCAAGTAAATTTTTTTTTTTTTGAAAAAAAAAAGAAGCACATTTATTGTAAAATTTTACTTGAAACTGTACGTACACATTAATAATAGTTATATTTAACTTTTATTGAGAAATTTATGTATCATAAAAGTTTCTATTTATTTCGGCAGCATTGGCGATAATCTTTTCTTAAAGCCCGGAAATAATGAATGTATACAAAAGAACAAGCAGAGCCCACAACAAGAGCAATGCAGTGCCTTCAATGGCTTCCTAGTCCTTAGGCCCCATTCTGCACTCGTCTGGACTTTGGATCATCCCATCATATCCTCTGGCCATCTGCTTTCTTAACTGCCTTCAAGGTAGCTTTTTGGCGCTCCTCTTGTCCTCTTGGTTCATGAATTTTTTCTTTCTTGGTCATGCCCGGACCACCACAGACAACTCTTCTGCCTGGCAACCTGCTACCATTAGCATTATGATCTTTTCTCTCTGGCCACCACAGTTGAATCTAACCTGTTCAGGGTTATTCAATTGGATGAGATTTGGAAGGGAAGATTAGATGATGGGAGTTTGTTATGCATTGTGAAATGAAAATTTATGCTTGGAATGAGAAAAAGAATATTGAAAATGGCAAAACAATTAGAGTTTTTTTCTATGGGTAGTATATTACAATTATCTCAACTGACATTATAAGCAAGACTTGAGACATTCTTACAATTTATCTAACAATAATCTTACAAATAGAGTTATGTATTGGGAAATGAGAGATTATATTAGAAATACAAAAAAATTTATGAGAATGAGAAATCACATCCCATTGGCTCATCTTGAACAAGAGTTGATTGGTTATAAGACTTCTAGTCTTGAATGCAATTTTCACTTCAAATGCTAATTTCTCTAAGAGAAATATTATTGCAGAGACATATTATAGTAGTCATCTTCCTCCAACATTTATTTCTGTTGTGCTCATCTCTATGATCCGCGGTGGTGCCGCTCTTCCGCTCCAGCAAATGAATGCCTTCT
Source organism: Annona cherimola (assembly GCA_030490835.1). Taxonomy (NCBI): domain Eukaryota; kingdom Viridiplantae; phylum Streptophyta; class Magnoliopsida; order Magnoliales; family Annonaceae; genus Annona; species Annona cherimola. Next base: position 8,001,648 of record CM059977.1, on the reverse strand, counting down.
TTTATGTAGTTTCTATCATCGAAATCTTTTTACTCATTCATCTTAACATCTTCATTTCTATAATGCTCATCACATGAAATGGTTTGCATGACCTTGAATACTTCACCCCGCAACGTGCTTGTCTTCCAGTGATGCGTTGGTGAAGCTGTGCTCTTGGGTTGATTGGGTTTCTATAATCACATAATGAAACTTAATCATCCTCCACTGCGACTCAGTAATAGATGTAGGGATGACCAAACTGATATGCGAGAGACCATTTGGTCATTAATATCAAAAATACACCCTAGGAGCAAAATTAAGCAATTAAATCTTGCATTCTGTTGGTTTTTGAGTTTTTGGAGCATCGATCTAAGTCCCCATGACTCATGTATCAGTATGTAACCGTCACCTGAGATAACAGATGAGTTATAATTCAATTGTTAGTTAGTCATGTAAAATATGGACATTCCATGGAGTTCAGAACTTTTTTTTTTCCTCCTTGCTTGTCAAGATGCATGCTATACGGCATTTTGAGATGGCAGTTGGATCCACACAAGATGTGGACTGCAGATCTAGTTATCATCCAACAACAAAACAAACACTGCTAGACAGCCAAGAATTTTCATGAAACATGGAAAATTTGCCAACGGAGATTTCATAACAACCTCAGAAGAATTCAAAACGCATTAGAAGCTTTACAGATTTGTACTTTTCTCCCTTACGATCAAAAATTGGGATTGCCCGGATACCAGATCTCAACTCAAGTATGGGAAAACATGTCTGGCCAGCAAAATCATCCTTGTCAGATCTATCATATTCACGTACTTCGATCCGAAGCATAGCCAACTCAGGGACAGTCAATGGGAATGTGAATTCTTCATCCCAGACAGGACACCATTCATCCTCAATCACCTGTGTTTTCTTCATTATTGAATCAGCAGGTACTCCTGCAATGCCTACCTGCTGACAGAATAATCAGTTACCACCAGGCTATAAGCATTTCCATTTGAATTATTTCATTCTTTATGATTTTTTAACACATGGTCTCATCTGAATTGGGAAGGAATTTTTTTTTAAATTCACACTTCTTTTAATTGTTTAAGCCTTAGAAAGTTGTGCACAGGATCATGCTCCTATTCACAATTAGTTCTATGAAATCTTGTACTGGGTATGTCCACAACATATGTACCATAAATGACCTACTTTTTCTTTGGAGCACCAGTTACAAATGTGTGAGTGATTTCAATCAACATTTTTTAGACAAATGAAAAAGGGAAAAAAAAATTTGCATAACTGACTAAGTGACATTTTGGTTTTTAAAGAGATGTAGAATTGAGGTGTATAATATCCAGCATGAGCTTGAACCCCAAATATTGTTTTATTGATTACCTTTATATAGAAGTCTGGTGGTGAGTATGCATCGAAGTGTGTTTTACTGAAATCCAATCGCCACCCATCTCCCATATAGACCCTCACCTGCTAAATGTTTGGAAATAACCGTGATCAACAAATGGAAATTATTTGAAATCAATACAAACATCTTTGGATAGTAGATTTACATTCAATTTTATCTTTATAGGTAGTTTTGCAGAAGGGTTGAAGGCCATATTGTTCAGATCATCCTCCACTAGAAAATCTGGCTTTTTCACATAACCACACCCTCCATTGGCTCTGAAAAATCCATGCATCACCCAAAGTGACTTGCCATATCCCTGTCAGAAGAAACACATGGATTCTAAAAACCAGAAACTTCATGAGAAGGGAGTGTTTCTTCTAAGCTATTGGTTTCATTACTTGGAAAAGAATGCATATTTCTATACTAAGAAATAAAATACAATGTCAATTGAGGGTGTAATACTTTCAACCTTGCTGTTATACAATCAGAAAAAAGCTTTTGCTTGGTGATTGATTAATAAGGTCAAAGCATAGAACTATAAAAGGAAACTTTTGTTACCAAGTTATACTCCTGAAGACAACTGCTTTTATAATTGTTACCATTGCAAAATAGAGGCTTGCTAGCAGCCTAAGACTATGTGCATCCTCTGATGAAGCATGTGTTAGGAGTCATGCTGAGTTGGCAATTTTGTTGACGTGACGGAAGGCAGAACTTCTTATAAATGGGCGAGATCATTTGGGGTGTGGAAAATCTGTGGTTTTGAATGTCCCTATTTTTCGTTTTTACCTTTTTCACTTCTTGTTCTTTGTAAAAATCAACACATTTTGAGTGATTTCAATAAAATTTCAGTTAGTTTTGTAAAGCATTCAATTCGGAATCTAACAGCATGCCATCTAGGGAAACAGCCAAGCAGCTTCAAAAGTTACCCTCTACCATGAAGAGAAGCAGATACAGAAATGATTTTCACAAGTCATTCGCTAGATCTTTGTATATGCAAAGAACAAAGTTTCAGAAGATTCCAAAGGTTCAACTTCAATCTGTATGTGAGTTATACCTATCTGCATGGCATCCTTACTTTACTATGATATCATCTTCAAAGTGAGCAACCTCGTGGCCAACTAGAATTTTGCTGACTATTCACTTGTTGATATTAGTCATGCATGGGTGTGGGCAAGAAAAAGCATCGGTTTGAGCAAGAAACAAATTCTAGAAAAAAAAATCCAAAAGCAAATCAGAAAGAAGCTAGAATTTCTTCTTTAAACTAACTATGCAGAGAAGTGAAAATTGAAAGGCTTTCAAAATTGTGATGAGTTTGATGTTGAAGGTTTTGATTTCTACAATCCAGATCCATCTTACACTGATCCATTCTAATATTCCTGCTAAAAATAACTTCTTTTTGTTCTTGAAAATAGTTTTATTTGCACTCAGATTATTTAGACAATGATCTTGTCAATTGTTGGCTTTATAAATGCTTATTGAATGAATAAACTATTCCAGACTTGACTATCACAGATGGTTTAATAAGGGCCCTTGACAAGAGCTATACAAGTTATTAACAAGACCACAACACAAACAGACTACGAAAATGTTCCATGATAGAGTGGAATGCCATAACCATTATTCATGCTGGTGCCCAGTTGCAACGTCAATGATGATGGCCATTTTGTTAACTGTTGGCTAAAAAATGATTGAAGATGGGCAATAATTTGGGTAGTGATGCAAAGGTACTACCTGCATATTGAATGCAACCATTTGTGCTCCATGTGCCCATGCAATCAATGGATTATAGTTTGAGGAGTCAACTCGTGTACACTTTGGGTATATCCTCAGCAAATTCCTTTGGGTGAACCTGAAAGATATAACAACATAAAATTAACTTACATGATCCAGGATCTTAGATAAACATGCAGGATCCTGCATTGTACAAGTACTTGCTGAATGTAGAAGCAGAAATGTCCTCAATTGGATTTGAATACATATTGTGCTTTCGTTTCTGGCGTGGTGGTCTTTTTATATCTGACAAGCTTGGTTCTTATATTAGAAGGCCTGCTTGTCAGTTGGCAATGTGTCTCAAAAGGAGCTCTTTAAGAAAAAATTAAAAGAAGCAAGTTTTTTGGAAATTCAAATCAACAAACTACATGCTATAATGAGAAGATAGAAAGAAATAATATATTTTATTTTGTGAAGAAGAGTATAGTTTAGTGTATTCTATTTTAAGATTAACTTTTGAAGGAACCTAGAAAGGAATTCACCATGCTAGTAGGTAGTTCCTTTTGGAAGCTGCATTTTTGAATTTTGACTTTTTAAGAATTTTGATCCTGTGTAAGTCAATGTGAAAAACACCGGGGAACTAGATTCTGCACTTAGCAGTGGCTTTTGTGAAAACCAGGCCGCACCAATCCTAACATAAGAATTATACATGGGCATAATGAATTAAATCTTCTACAGAAAGAGTATAACCTGACAAGATCAATTCCATGAGATACCGTAGCCTTTGCAAGCTCTTGCTCACTCAAGCTAAGCCGCTGAACTTCATCATTGTCCAACTCCAATGATTCCTTTATTTTCCCCTTGCGTTTCCCAGCCCTGATAGCAATCAACCGCTTGTAATGTGATGCAGCCTTCCTGTGATACTTCTCATCATCAAGATCATCATCTTCCCGGTCGCTCCCATTCTGCTGGCATGTTTGGAGAAGCTAACGTCAGTTTCTGGCAAATGGATTACAAATTGAAGCCACTAGCATAGAAGGACGGAAAGAAAACCTTATCATCAGTATCAGAATCTGGTTCAAAGTCTTGAGCATCAGCCCCCCATTCATCTTCTTCATCCAAAATATCCTTTTCCTTGCATGAGTGTTTCCTTCTCACCTTCCTAATCTTTGCTTCAAGGTATTCTTTCGGAGCTTTAGTTGAAATAATTATTCGATACTTTAATGCTTCTGGTGAGGGGAGCTCTGCTAAACCATCTGCTTCGGGATAGAATAGCATTTGTCCGAATGTTTCAATGAGCATCTACAGATTTATTTGCAGTTAAGTGGCAAATTTAAAAATTATAGTAAAAATTTGAGAAATTAAAAACCCAAAAAAAAAATTTACCTCAGCGGCTTTAGCCTGAAGAGATGGAGTAAGATGGTCTTCAAGAGTTATTATAACAGGATATGGAGAAGCAATAAATGCATGCTTTTTAATGGACCTTAAACATTTGATGAGTTGCACTGGAGCAGTCAGTGTCCTACAGGTACGCAGAAATAACTTACAGTGACAAACTAAACATATGTCTGAAACTGTAAACACTGCTCTAGTTTTCAGAAATTCGAGATAATCTAATAAAAATTGATAACTTGTATTAATGAGTCACGGGCCAAAATTTTGACAGGAGGAGACTTGTAGAATAGCTTAATTTCATACCTTCCATGAAGAATATCAATGTCATCTTTTGTAGAATTTGGCCACATATCCAATTCAATTGCTCGTACACCTCTTCTTAATGCTTTAACGATCGGAACATCACTGCAGTCACTGCTGAGTTGATTCCCAGTCAAATATGAATTGTGTCCTGTAAATATGTAGTAATGGGATAGTGGTGCAGTCATATCATGGTTCACCTGGATGGAAATGGTAAGGCACGGTATTGTTATGGCCATAATGGGCTTGTTCCAGTAATATGTTGTCCAAAAAAATTTACAGGTATAGACAATCTTGATGATAGAAGGAAGAATCTCTATCTAATTAGAAATAGATATCGGTAATAATGAGAACAGGAGTTGTTGAGGTAGATAAATGTCACAAATATATAAAATTCTAACAGATAGTAGTTTTTGGAAAGGTGTAAATATAGTTTAAACATCTTTAACAAAACTAAAACAGAAACGACAATACAAAATTGTGGTTTTTGGCAACCAAAATTTTCTTGTAAAAAGTTAAATTTTGTTGCAAAAAAAAATTTTGGTTGCCATTAGTGGGTGGTATCTATCATACAACAACCACTAAGAGGAAATCTGGTTGCCACCAATTCGTGGTTTTTTACACTTAGACAACCAAATTTTATTTTGACTGTAAAAGCATTATCATATGCAACAAAATTTTTCCTTACCTATAAGAGAATTTTTTCTTGCTAATAAAAAAATATCATCGAAGTAGGAAAATTTATCCTTGTGTATATATTTTCTTTGCTAATAAAGATTTTTTATTAGCTAACAAGGGTTGTCCAAAACTAACTTTGTTGTGGTGTGATTTCTCAAAAATTATGTGGGCTGCGCATTTGGGGAGTGTCAGGATGCTTTCATACACTCAAACAAGTCATTCAATGGTGGCGCATTTTCATAATCTTTTGCCATTCCTACGCACAAAGGATCCTGGGAAGGTAGGCCAGAAAAGATCATAACATTTGTGTTCTTTTGCACAAGTGGTTGCTCTTACACTCAAACCAAGGTTTTGCAAGCAACCAGAGAAAAATGTGACTCATCTTTGCTGTTTGTTATAAGTACCAAGGATCTTCTCATCCTTCCAACAAAGAGAGGTAGTTCCTATTAACGGGGCTCATGCTTAGGTTTTTATACCATCACTTTCTGGTGATGTTGCCCTAGCCCACATTTTTCTTTCTTTTTCTATGTCAGCTATTTCTAGAACACAGGCTGAGATGGGAAGTAGCACTTGGGTATTTGTCAAACCATCTTTCAGGTCAACCAAAATCACCTTTACCGTAATTAAACTTGGAACATGATCACTAGAACATGTCCTGGCCATGTCGATAACATATATATTTTCCTGCTATGAAACCCAACAGTCGCAGAAGAAAATAAATGTCAATGACAATGACAACGTGTAAGTGAGATGATTGCACGAAAGAGAGAAGAAAGTTAAAATTATCTACAAGGGATCTAATTAGTGATTTCGAATAAAAGAGCATTATTGAGAATAAAACATACGCTAGCACTGGAGTTGGCTTGTGTAGACATACATGTTGACGAGTCTCATTTAGTAGATAGCCGGACTCAAAATGCCACTGAACAATGGATCCCTACAAGAAAGGCCACAACTATATTGAGAATAGAAAACAGGAACAAGCTGTCAAATTTCATGATCAGAACATTCTCTCAATGCAAACATAGAGAGTACCCTTTGCAGACAACCAAAAAAGAGTTGCTGATCATGTTTCAGAATCCATGAGGTAATGATTCAGCATGCACAAAGAAAAATATCAGAAAAATAGGTAGAACAAATCCAAATTCTTTGAGGAACCTAACTTCTAGGGCAAATTCCGCCTGCCTCTCCAAAACTTTAGAAACAGAGACAAGCAGAAATGGACGGACGCGCGCGCAGAGAGAGAGACACACACACCTGGGAAATGATGGGAGCATTGAGGTCATCACAGAAGAGGTAATGGAAGAAATCGTCAAAGGTAAGGACGGGACGGAGGCGGCGCATCTGATCGATGATCCACTCAGCGTAGTTGACGGTGGCATGAGTCTCGCCCTGGAACTCGACAAGGAAGCGCTGGAGCTGGGGCGCTGTTAGATGGTCGAAGCCTCGAGAGAAGGCACGAAAAGCTTGTTTGATGTCTGACGGGTACAGAATTTGAGTGTCGCGAAATTTTCTTGTGAAGAAGACGCACATCTTGTAACTCCCCATTTTCTCTGGATTGGAATGCCTCATTCGTCTCCCTTGTTTCCTGGTATAAGGACAGGTGATGAATTTCTCCCGTCTCTCGCCTCTCTCTCCTTGGCTGAGAGAGAGAGAGAGAGAGAGAGGAGAGGCATGGCGAAAGAGGCGCAACCAGTTAATAAGGACGCCATTTGCGTAGGAGCGGCTTCTTTCCCGCCATTTGCGTGGGAGTTTGTTACGCAGGTTTACTCTTAATTGGGCCTTGGGCTCTACCCGCTCTTTACTACAAGTCTTGCCTAACTGGGTTCCTTTTGCCCTTTGAGCGTTCAGCTATTGCGCTTCAGAAAAGATGGACCTCAAATACCAAAAATCAACGGATAGAGTTCTGGTAATTCTGTTTCCTCTGTTCGTTGTTTATTGCCTGTGGTGAAGGAAGAAGGATTGAATATGTTCCTCGATAGGTAGGCATTCATTCCCAAATGACATAGTTGCTAAGTTGGAATTAAGGGTGTCTTTTTTCCACCTAATTTTAATTTTGATTAATCAGACATGAACCCACTTATCCCAAAATACTCTATTTTTTTCAATTATTACACCCATTTTCAATCATTTGCCATTTCTTTTCATCCAAAGACTATCAATTTTATCCTTATCTTCGTTGTTGTTGTTGAGGATAATTTTTAAACCATTTATTTCATACCCTCCGACCGAAAGACTCGACCAATGAATGGCGTATTTCTATGTGGTTAATCTCACTTTAAGCTAAGCAAGGTTGAGTTTCTATAGATTGTATTATATTTTAATGTAATATCTAAATTATACATTTAATCAAGTACCTCATGAATATTAAGTAACGTCAGTCTTTTATGAGCCTTACTATTTAAAATAATATCAAAATATGTATAAAATTAACAAAATTACATTTTAAGTACTATCAATATTTTATAATTATTTTATATTTATCAAAACATTATATCTAAGTAAAATATACATAATAATAGTTTAAATATATTAATTAGCTTCTATTGACTATAAAAAAAGCTAAAAGAATTTTAATATACCACATTCATTGTTAAACGATTTTAATCATTATGAACTCTATAAGCTATTGATTCAAATGATTTTCTACACTTAAACATGAAATAAAATGAATTCACTAATGGAAGGAATGGATTATTAATATAAATTTTTATTTATGCTGTTCTATGAATTCACCCATAGGAATACTTAAGTGGGTAAATGTCAAATCATATTTTAAAAAAAAAAAACGAAGGTAGAAAGGTTTCCTCCCTTTTTTGATGAAAATCCATATCATGCTTATCTCACGGTGTACGTGGAACACAGATTGTCGATTGAGACATATAATGAATCTTTTTGAAGCAAACTCCGTTGGTGTGCCATGAGGATGCTAGTTAGCTCTCTCCCCTGACTACCTGAGGCCCCAAGGTTGGCTTCTCATCAAGTTGCTTCTTTTCTCAGACAGCAGGTGTCTTTGGGAAGCATTCAAAATTTTTAATGAAAGATTTTTGGTGTAAAATTTTTTTAATTAATAGAAAATAATGTAATATGATATGAGTAATGATGAAGCGTAAAGAGACTAAAATTAAAAGAGATAAGTTAGTTTTATAATTACTTTTAAAAGTAGAGTAATTAAAAAATCAATAAAAATAGGACAATTGTGGATAGTTAAAAGTTTTATACTAAAAAATTTTAATTTGAAAATTTTTTATTGTTTGCAAACATACCCAAGGATCATTTTCGTAATAAGGATAACAAGACGAACTTGACGGCAGAAAACCCACAAATTATTTCAGATATTTTCATCCGAATTTCAGCGAAATCCTTCTTCAGGAAATTGGCCAAAAACTGGTTCTTGGGACGGTACGCTTTCAGCCTCCACTACAAAATGTGGATCCCTTCAAGTTCTATGGATGCGAAAATTAATATCGTGAGTTTTATCAAGGAGTAGAAAAGCAAATTAAGGATCACCCAATCCACAGAAAAGCAAAACATGTGTCAGAGCTGTAATCAACTCCTACTCCCTTCATCCACAGCTCGTAAGAGTAGCAGCAATTGAAAAAAATAATAGGAGGCACCGCCAATGGTGGCATATTGCAGCTTAGTCGTTCCTTCGGTTGTTGGAAAGTCGTTGTCTTTGGCTAGATTAAATCCTCCAGCAAGCCACCCCAAGTTCTTGTAACCCCCCTCATGCAATCTTGTAGCAGCCATCAAAGATCTAGGAAAGAGAAGTAAGAGGAAAAAGAGAGTTATCAGATTCCAAGTTCCATTTAACATAACCATCCTAAACTTCTGTATTGATTGGGAGAATTCAGACCATATTCAAGACTCAAAAATAAAATTAAAAAAAAAAAAACACGAAACTACTGGGAAAACATAGAAATGAAAATTTGCTACCAAAAATATAATCAGGGACATTTGCTAACGGACCTGCACCTTTTATCTTTGATGGGAACTGTATCGATGGTATGAATATGTTTATGTACTTATAGGATACTTCTTTAAGATAATTATAGAATTGACAGGATCAACTTCCAAATTAATATCCGGACTGCACGATTTTAAACCAGTCGTTTAAATTCTCTAGAGCGAAACAGTTATTCTTTGAAACACCCATCGGCCATCACATTTCACATATAATTGCAATGCCAGTCCTTACAGTGAATTAAGCTGAAAAATTTTTAGCATTTCCATAAGTATTTTAAAAATTTTCTGAAAACGCTCCCTCTAATTCTTATCTGCCTTTCTTAATTAAAAAAGTTTTACTTACTTTCTTTTTATTTAAAATATTTAACAATAGTGGTCCTGTTAGAGAGAGAGAGAGAGACCTGAGACCTTCCCCACATGCAAGCAGCAGCTTGGAACCCTTGTCAGGAACCAGAGTCTGGACTTGCAACAGGAACTGGTCGTTGATGGTAGTCAGCTTCTGGCCAGTCCAGAGACCAATGTACCCAAAATGTACCCACTTCTTCAGCAGCGTGATGGGGCTGGCATCCGTATCCTCCACAAAGAGTGGAACGTGGAGTGACCCTGCCACACGAGCCTTTTCTCTCTCCCACGTCGGCCTCACGTCCAACAGCTGGAACCCTTCCTCCCTAATGCTTGAAGCTGCTTCCTTGGGCGGGATAGCTCGAACGGCGCCTGATTGTAACAGTTCTCGACCCCCAACTCCACCCCTCACTGCCTGCACTCCTGCTTTGCTTCTCACGCCAGATTTTCTTGGCTTGCCTAGGATGCAACTACATAAGTTGTCTCCACGCAGTGCCACCGCCATCCCACCCCCTCTTCCTTGCTACTACTGCCCTCCCTTCCTTATCTAGTTGCAACTGTTTGGAGGTTTCTTTTTCTTCCCACGAGTGAAGAAGCGGATTACGACCGTGCTCCCACTGTCCCAAGGCAACAGTGCGAGGCTGCTCTGCTGCCTGCCACGCGGGATGGAATGCACAGTACAATACACGAGGCGGCGTGGGGTGGGGTTGGTGGTGACAGGTGAGGGTCTGCCGCATCAGCAGTGCGTGTATACTGTTGCCTTGGAACAGTGTTCAAATAACGAAAATCTCGTGTGCGACTCTTGCCCCCCACCCAACAGTGCCGACGAGCAATTGGCCTGCATCTGCTTCCTAATTTCTGACTAAACCTACAATCCGATAAATAAATAGATAAGGTGGAAAATTTTGAAAATATTGGTTTATCTAATTGGGTTTGACGACACCCAATTTGTGTTATTTGGGTTGGATTCTAAGGCTGACTGGCCAATTCAACTTCACCAGATTTTACGCATCCTCGATACTGTGCAATTCAATCCTTAGCTTTCATATGGTTCGCCCAAGCCTTGTATAAGCCTTGAAAATAAAATTGAAATATGTGTGGTTAATATGAAATGCTTACCTAAAATAGAATTTATATAATTAGATTAACCATTAATCTGATATTTTAACTCAAGGGGTTAGCTCAAACCTAACCAATTTTCTTAGAATAGGGTTTGAGTTGGATTAAAGTTCTCAAAAAAGAGTCATATTGGGTTAAAATTTTTACAAATAGGACCAATTAACCCTCCTAACTTGTTTGCATCGAGGTTTTTTGCAAATACATCTAAATTAACAATTTTATTAAAAAAATTCAAAAGAAGAATAAAAAATGAACTTTACACACGGTTGCACTAACATTTCAATGCAACTAGGTGAATTGAATCAGGGCTCTTTTTTTTTTCTTTTATATTCTGTTTTTGAGTAAAAACTCTAGAACCCTAAATCAGATATTAATATTCATCTGGTTTTGACTGAAGTTTAAACTAGTCATGCCTAAACAATCTCAACAATGATAACATCCATTTTTGCAATTAGACAATAGTCATTTTTAACAAATCCTCCAAAACAAATAAAAAATCTGTGCCTTTTCGTTAATAATCTCGCTCCTACACAGGTATGCAGGAAGAGGATCGGTCATGGATCTCCTCTTCCGACGTTTTCCTCACCATGATATTTTAAGATAAATAATAAGTTAATCAATTCTTGTACTCCCATATCATTCTCCACCTGCTCTTCTGCATACCTACCAGAAAACTACTACCAGTGTTCCATGTGTATAAAGGGGTAAAGAAGAGAATGATTAGCTCACCAACAGCAGCTTGGGTGCCTCCATGACCTGCACGCACCAGGTTTGATGGATGCTTCATCCATAGAGTCAGTCAGGAATGTCTGGGTAGATTCTGCACAATATTTCGGGAATGATGTTGAAGATATGAATATCTGCGACCAATTCCCAACTAGCCTAGCACCATATATCGTCTATGAGTAACATAAAAATAACATTAAAAAAATACATAAAAATGACCCCATACCTAACAGTTATATAACTTCTCTCTCTTGAAAAGAAAGAATAGGCCAAGAAGTGTATAGACAAATGTGGAGCCTTTTGTCTGATTTAACAGGGATTAGCATCCTGTGATCATATTCTTTTTGTTTTTTTTTTTATTGGATGTGATCATATTCCTGGAAATCTTCTTCTTTGTCTTCTTTCATCGATCTCATTCATCCTATCAGAGAGCCAGAACAGACCCTCGTATCCATAGTAGGCAGCTGCAATTACCATGAAAGTTATGACCGAAAAAATAAAGCACTTCCACATAATTGTGCCAATTGCCTGCCAACAAATAAAATTCTGGCATTATGCATCCAAATAGTCAGAAAATTTTCACTGACGATCACTGCTAGACTGGAAAAAATTAACCTGCAGTTTTGGAACCCGACTGGATTCATTCTGCATCCGCTCACGTCTCTTTTTACGTTTTGGGCCATGTCCAACATTTGAAGGCTTACTCTGGAGAGGAATCAAGTTCTTTTAGTTAGTATGCAGATAGTCAGATACAGGTGTATATAGATATGTTGTGCATGTGTCACCAGGTGGCAATGACTAGAGATCTCCAAGGAAAAGGTATAAAAACACTGGCAAGCTAGGGGTATGTTTTACCTGGAAGGCATATTGCATCATGTACTTCATTTCTAAAATGGTATATTTCCAAGGAACCTTCTATGAGAATATCTTCGTTTACCAGGAATACAATGATCTGGCACCTTTATAGCCCTTGGGCCCTTCGATCTTGTTCTACTCACACTACGTGTCCTCTCAATCCCAATACCCTTATCATGACTAATGGCCTAAGTTACTCTTCCATCCAATAGCACAGATACCTCGGTAGTCTTAACCAGAAAGCAAGTACATGCTGCCACGGGATGTCAAATAATTAGGACCTCATTGATCTAACACCTCACTGCAAATATGTCCACACCTTGATGTGAATGTTCTTTCACTCCCCTTACCATGCAATCTTCTCTTCATGTAAGATCAATTGTGCACAAATACTGGGTGTATTTCAAAGAAACTCTAGTATCCATGTTGAATAAAAATCACGTTTTGTCCATCTCGTTGTGATTAGTAATACATCCATGATAGACTTCAAGACAACATGTACTGATCTACATGACTATGCCTCCACCCTCAGGTCCTAAGCATCTCAGGATGGGAAAAGTGTGCAAGTGATTTTAAGCATTAAAATTGTATGAGTGAAAATGGGTGGAATCATGCAGATCACTGATGTATTAGCCTCAAATAAATTGAAGTGTGCAAGCAATGGCAATATTTTGCATAATTGCAAGCACAAAAAGGAATGTCCGTGAATGTCAAAGAGAGTAAATGATTGAAAGCCAACCCAAAATGTCAAAAAGATTATAAACATCACTTTGTAAATAAAGAAAGGACAAATTTTGCTTTGAAAATAGTATCAACTACCTCAGCAACATTTGGTTTCCGGAACTGCAGCTTTGAATCCACAATCTTCAGTTTATTTGCACAGTCTGAATTGCATGCAAGAAGTCCAACACCAAGCTGACTTTTTGAGATATCTCCTGGCTTTCGTCCAGCATTGCAATGTGCAGCTTGGACATTCTGACATGGCCATTCCTTTTTCAAATTTTGGCAAGCACAACGAACGGTCACCTGGAAAGGACGTAATGCAGATGAGGAAAAAAGGTCAAGACTATCGTTCATAAGGAGTTCAACGCACTAATGAGCACACCACCTTCACTGCATTTCTACATTACAACACTTGGAATTGAATGGTTGAAATTTCTCAAAACATACACAGAATATATAAAAGAGGGGAGGGAGAGATGCGCATTAAGATTTCAACAATATGAAGAGTTATTTTTACCTTTTTACTACATTTCTCAGGCAACGGGCATTCACCAGGATGACATGTCTCAGGACATAGGTGTGAACAATATGGTAGCTTCCTGCATGTAAAATATAAAAGAAAGAAACTTTGAGCCATCTTTTTTTTAGAAAGTTAAACACAGCAACACAATGTCACTTGACAACACAGGCAATGTTATAACTTGAAATTTAATCAGAATTCTATTCATTTCTTCAATCTGAAGAGATGAACAGAGAAGGTGAACTGTTCATGGTCAAGGGCATGTAACAAAAAGTAGTGTTCCATTAGTCTCTGGCACAGAGCAGCAACAGAGTCTCCAGATGATGGTGAATCATCATCACATAATAATAATCCAGTTGCATGCACAACCCAAAAGGAAATATATCAGCAATACATTGCAATCTCAGTCAAACCAAAGCAAAAGCATGTTTTTGAAGTCAATTTAGATTGTAAAGCCATAAAGCTGTTTGACAACAGTGTTAACATGGAGAATTTATTATCAGGAAGGAAACGCAAAACAAATACTGGGATTTTTGCATTTTTAAACCCTCAAACTTTGCTTTTTTGCATTTTAAACCCTGAAATTTGGCTGTTTGCATTTTAAACCCTGAAAACTTTAATTCCTTTGCATTTTAAACCTTGAATCATAACAGAATTAAAAATTGTCATTAATTCATGCAAAATGACATAAATACCCTTCAATGCTTTTTTTAAAAAAACCCAAATGTGTATTAGAGATACAAATGTTATTGGAGCCTTCAAGGACAAAATGGCAAAAGCCTGATAGTTAAGTTTAAAATGTAAAAAAAAAATAATAATAATAATAATAATATTAGAGGGTATTTAAATCATTTTGCATGCATTAACGTCAGTTTTAACACTGTTTTGGGTCAAGGTTTAAAATGCAAATGGCCAAACTTCAGGATTTAAAATGCAAATACACAAAGTTAGAGGATTTAAAATGCAAAAAACCCACAAATAGCTAAGGCACAAAAAGGCAGATGAAAGAAGTCATTACCTATGGCAGGGTCCACCACAAGTACGAATCTGTTGCTGCTGCTCCTCATGCATATTATTGTAGTAGGAGCACTCAAAAACATGAACCATAGAACCACAATGACAGGCTCGTTTCACAAGAACTTTGCAAGGTGGACAGCTTCCAGTATGGCAAGGCAGTGGGCATGGATGAGGACATACAGGCTTTCTCTCCTGAGACATGAAACTAACAGCAATTCAATAGGATACTAGAAAATAAAGACAACAATTTTTCCCAGTGAAAAAAATGTAAGTCATATTCAGGAGTAACAGATACTCAGGAAGAAAAGAAACGCAACTTCTACAAGTGGAATAGCAGATTATGAACCTTCTGACAAGGCAGAACACACTCATCACAGGACTCCAACATGTTCTTTTCATCTTCCAAGGTAGAGGACCTGGAATGCAGGGCATGACAAGGCTTTTCACAATAATGATTGCCACATTGAAGAAGGTTTCCACATAAATTTTCACAGGCAAATGTTGGCTTATCAGAGCAAACCATCTGAAAAAGAAAATTGTGAAAGAGGAAATTAAATCAGATGTCACCCACAATTGTTCTTCATGTCTGGGGTGGGTTGCAATTAAAATTTGAAGCAAGAAAAAAATTCACATGCTGCAAGAAAATTAAAAAACTAACCAGACGTTCTGCACCAATGTGCCGCCCAACACATGACCTCAAGATGAGTTCTTTACATGGAGGGCACGATGATCCAGGAGAGCATTTGGCCAGGTATGATTTTGTTTTCTTCGGTCTCAGTGTGAATTCTGGATTAGGGGCAGGCTTAGGACCATGGCACCTGATTAATAAAAAAAACAGAGGTTCTAAACATAACATCAGAAAGCTTTTGTAGAAAGACAGGCGGAAAAAAAAAAAAAAGAGTTTAGAACATTAAGTCAAATTTGATTACAGAACCTCTGTTGACATTTATGACCACAACCGAGTTCTTCTTCACAAACCAGAAGACAGGGTGGACATGCCCCGTAATGACATCTGTGTGGCTGCCAAGAAATAAAAATTTGTGGATTCAAAAGATCATATTCCAATGAACATGCCATAAAGTCGTTTATAGAGCAGCAATAACATCAAATGACTCATAGGGATCCTGATTAGCCCTGTTACATTGTGTTCAAAAATCAAAATATGGTAGAAACAGTGAATTATATCTCATTGACTTAGTGAGGTCAAACCACTGAATCAGTGAAGCACAGTCCAATCAATTCAATGCAGGGTTACAGATTATATGCTAAATGGTTGATGCTCGAACTTAACTTCTTCCTACCTTGTAGTAGACAATTTTCAACCATATGCATTCTGAGATTAACATCCATCCTAGTTATACTGAAGGTTTTGTCTTCTGCCATGTGTTTAGAAGTCCTTTTTGCATTTCAAACCCATTGATTCTGCAATATTTCCATAAACTCTCACTAGAACCATTATAATTCCCAATATTGTGACATCATCCCTGATGATATCAGTATCTCCTTGTCAAAAGCATTGATAAATCCTACAATGGTGATATTGAAAAAATTGGATAGGTCTGCCCCTAAAAGATCATATGAGAAGGGAAAAAAAAAAGAATTTGAAAAAGAAAAAGATTTGGAAAGGGATCATTGAGAAAATAGAAACTACAATTATACCACAAGAAAATGTTATTAACATGGCAATGACAATGACAACCACCATTTCCACAAGTACGAAACAGATGATGAAAAATGGCAAAAAATCATGGATGCGATTAAGATACCTTGCAACTCGCCCCATGTCTGCATAATGGAGATACACCACATGGTTTGGGGCATCTTGGTGGTTTTTGTTGTGCTTCAGTCCCACAAGGAACCTGGGATGCAAGGTATTGAAAGAGGTCAACAAGTTTTAGAGCCTTAGAGGCTCAGAACATCACCAGTAAAACAAGAAAAACTAATGAAAAGAAATGATGTTCACTTAACTGGCTCATCAAAAGAAGGAAAAAGCCCACATGAACTAAGCATAGACAATGATATTATTGAACATACCGCATGGACACTTCCTGACGGGTAAGGTCAACAATGCACTAATAAATGGAAGCATAGGTGACACCTCACACAATCAAGCAGAAGCACAAACAAGACAATTCTATGGACTAGGCAATTGTGTTTCATCCTGTTAGTGGATGAGATAATCCTGGAAAAAGACATTACAACTCAAGCGTATCCCCAGGTGAATTGCAGCAGAAATGGCACTTGTGTGTCCAACAGCAGGACTTCCTTATTCCGAGTTTCCAACAGAGGAGAACATAATACACAAAATGATTTTGAAAAGAAAAAAAAAAAAGGCAATAATTTTTTATTATCATGCATTTCGTAAACAGGCTTCAACTATAATTTAGATCTGCAAGGACCGTTGGCAACGCTATTGACTATAAAACAGGCAATGTGCAAGAAATGTGAGGCAGCGGACACAGACATGTAATAACATCTCACCTCGAAATGTGTTTCCCCACAGAAACATGAAATAGAAACCGTCAACGGACATGGAGAACATGAACCCCTACAGTAGACAGGGGAAGAAAAGAAGGGAAGATTTTATATGAGACATAAAATGAAATACATTCCAGAGTAATGAGGAATAAATGGCAACAAATTTAGGACTACAGTTAAACATTCATGACCATATAAAAAGCTCAGTTTCATCCACATCAGTACAGTAACTATTGGATTAACATTTATCAAATGGTGATTGGAAATTTTAATAATAGTGCAGGCCTGTAACACCAAATGCTGCATGTGTCCTTGCAACTATAAAAATTCAAACCAAATAAGTCATGAATATCTAAAACATCTGAGGAATAGCTGATTCCAGGCTCCAGTAGGCTATTTTACAACTGCCAAATCTAGAAGAAGGACTAAAATGGGGGCTGGAACTCATAAAATCAACGAAATAAACATGACGTTGCCTTAAAAATGAACAAACATTGTATAACTTGAGAAAAAGGAAAATTATACAACAAAAAGAAATCCACAGCTCTCTTAATAGTTTCATGGTAAGGCTTCCTTGTTTTAGCAACAAATGCCCATTCGCTGCACCACACGTGCAACCAAGCTGCTTCCATCTTATATCGCTTATAAATGTGAATGTCATGAGAACCAACATACATATACACAGTCCTACAGACCTGTTTGGACAGGCTAGAAATGGGGGAAAATCTCCCAGGACAAAATAATGTTAGCAGGATGTAGAATGATATCAACAAAGTCATAAATGAAAAATATGGAAGACTAATTTAAAAAAATAGTGCAAATAATGGGAAACATAGTTTAACTGTGCAAAAAGTAGGGGCAACACAAATAGGTAATAAAAGAGAAGCAAAGAAAACTTACTCCCCCTTTTCCAGCAAACCAAACAGGTCTAAGGACAATCTTTATCTATATCCAATCAAGAAAATGCCATGCAATTACAGTGAAACATTAGCACATATTTTTCAGTAGGAATCAAGAGCACCATTGTTCCTAGCATCCTCAATATTATTGATGCTATTAGTGACGATAAGTTCAGCTCCAAGTCAGCCATACACAATGCAATTCATTGAATGTTTCACCAAATGGGAAATAAAATGTACGGTAATAATACAACCAGGGTTCCTGGCATCCTCAATATAATTGATGCTACTAGTGATTATAACTGCAATTCCATGTCTGCCATGCACAGCGCAATTCATCAAATGTTTCGCCAAATGGCAAACATAACGCATAGTAATAATACCAACCATTGTTTCTACTTTCTCAGTAGGCAATGTTTGGATCAATAATGACATTCAGAACACTGTTAGTTCCATCCGTGAAACAGGGGAACAGCAAACAACCACCAGATGCTAAGGAGTGGCTAGGTGTACAAGTGGAGGCTAAGGTGCAACCTTTCTCTATGTATTTTAAGTATGTTTTAGATCATTAGATCATTATATTACACGTTACACTTAGGAAAGTGTTAACTCTTTGACTATTGTAACAAATAAACATAATCAGTTCATTATGTAAACCAGAGGACATCACCAGCTGTGAGGCTTTTTTCCTGCATTCTGAGTAATACGAGTTTGATTTTCAGAAACAGCCTCTTCGAAAAATAATAACAATTGTAGTAATAAAGGTTCAACTGCGTATATCTCATTATCCCCAAACCATGCATTCGGGAGCCTCATGCACTATCTATAACCTCATTTTTATTGTGTAAATTAGCCACAACTATTATATGCACCTAATAGCATGGATGTCTACATATTCAGAAGCTAACATATAGCAACAGAATCATCAGTGTAGATATGGCATCAGCAAATCTCAGAAACCAGCATTGCATAAACTATTACTCTTGGAATAAAGCGTGGGAGTAAGAGGATGGCATGCAATGACTGAAGACAGACTTACCTATGACATGGAGAAGGACATTTATGGTTGTTACACCTAAGTTTCCTGCCACAAATCTGAAGTCAAAAAATTAGTGGAGCTTACAAAAGTGTTAGGCTTATAAAAGTGAGAGCAGTGACATACACCTCTGAGCAAGGGGGGCAGTCCCCATTACAACAGCGACGTTTACAGGCATGACGTCCACAATCCCGTACCCGTTGACATTTCCTCTCACAAACTAAATCTTGATAGCATGGAACCTACACCAATAAACTATATCATAGCCCGAAACTGCTAATAATTATTTTTCTTATCATTCTCCTATCGGAAGCTAACAAAACTTCCATCAAAACGCATACATGCTCTAAAAGCTATAGAAATTCAAGAGCATTACAAGAATCCATTGAGAAGATCGATGAAAATTCAAAAGAGGCAAAGCCAAAATGGGTTGACAAAGACATTAGTCAACTAAGATAACTCAATGAAGGAGATATTGTTGATGCAATTGAAATGGGGCTCAAGTGATCAAATACTTTCACATTGGGCATCACTTGGGCAAAATTCTTTTGATTCTCTCCTCCCATAAAAATGAAAGTGATGGAATAATCTCCATAGAAAACATTAGCAGTCGCCTGCAGCAGCCTGAAAATTTTTTCGCTTGCTTCTTCTTATTTGCTATAAAATGCCTGTTAGTCAACCCATAAGTTTTTTTCCAGCAAAATTGCTTGTTGTTGTTGTTTTTTAAGATCATTATTGTTTGATCAATTTTTTATGTTTCAACCCCATGGCGAGAGAATGACCGCTAGATTCTGAAAAATAAATGTTAGAGACGTACAGTTTACAAGCCTTTACCCTCAGGGTCCATTTGGGGTGTGCTAAAAGAAAAAAATTTGGAAAAGTGAGAATGGGAAAATTTTTAAAAAGTGAGAGTGCTGTGATTAGGGGTAAAGAGAATAAATAGATATGGTACATGTGTGGAAATATGTGAAAAAATGATTGGAATGGATAAAAAAGTATGATAGTTAGGTGGTTAATATATCTAGTCATATCAAAAGGTGTGTAGTAAAAAAAGTGACAATGTGTTTTTTTTTTTTCATCTTATCAAAAGGACCCTTAATGTGATTGTAAATGAAGATTATACGTAACATTTGAGAAAATCTTTTACTCACTTCAAGTACTTCCATAAATTTCATACATGTGCACCTTGCTTCACTAGGGCATTCAAATTGCCTTTGTGCGCTGCATCTAGGCCACAAAGCTGTTTGCATTTTGGTGTACTAAAGATATTTTTCCCCTATCAAAACTCCCTATTTGCAAGAGCTCGCCATTTAATTTCATATATTGTTGTTTCATTTCCCCTTAAATTCCACAATTGCATTTCTTTGGCATCCAATTGTACCATCCTCCATTCGTAGTACATCTATTCATAAACATTATTTATGTTCTGTGATTATTGATTAAACTCTCACCGGATACAGCCTGCTATCTTCTGGTATTTTGATAGTTTTGTCTTCCTGAGGAGAAAGTAATCTATGTAACACGCTTCGGAGAGTTATTAAATGTGTAGTCTTCTCATTGAAGGATCCATTTGGTAGAAATTAATTATCAATCTTAATCATTTGACATTTGAAATAACATGTGAAAGAAGAACATTTTTTGTTCTTGTCTCTTTTTTTGAGGGCAATGAAAATAGAAAGAGAATAGTCAACCTAACAACCAGCAAATATACTTAAAGGACGAATCAGTAAAAGGATACAATTCAAATGTGTGACTTGGTATCTGAACTCATTGACAATAGTCTACTTCATCAAAAGATTGCAGACCAGATACTCTAAAAATGCTTGAGCAATTCACAAATACTACTCCAATAAAATAAAATTAATTAAGCAATTCAACACCCATTAACCCTGACTGCTTCTTACCTGTTTCTTCGATCCACCACAACGGCATGACTTTAAAACAACAGTGCGGCACGTTTCAGCACAACGACCGCGATGGCAACGCTCAGGGCATTGGTGAAGGCCACAACTGAGCATCTTCTCACAAGTAGACCCACACGTTGGCGCCGGCACATCACAAGCCAACCCAACGTGCTCCCTCTTGCCACAGGGGCAGGTCCGCTTCCCCTGTAAAGGACAATCGCCACAGGAGCCGGAATGGCACCCGCGCTCACAGTCATGCTTCCCGCACCTAAGCCTCCCACCACAAGGGCTCTCGCACTGGAAAACCCGCTCACAGCACTCTCTCTCCTCCTCCAACTTACCACATTGGCAGCGGTGAACAGCCTTCTCGCGGCAGGGAGGGCACGGCCCATCGTGGCACCTCTCCGAGCAGCGGTGAACCCCGCAAGACAGCAGCTTGGAGCAGGAACCATTGCAAGAGAAGACCTTTGACGCACACCGCCGCATGTCTTGGACCGACCCGCAGAAGCAGTGGCTCCGGACAAGCTTCGGACAAGGCGGGCAGGGCCCAGGGTGGCACAGCAGCAGACACTTGTGCCCGCAATTCCCACTGAGCGGACGGCCGCAGACGTCACCGCAGGTGTGGGGAAGGATCCAAGGATCCGGCGGCGGGTCTTCCAGTTTCCCGCAGAAGCAGCGGTAGCTGCGGGGAATGGTGGAGGCGTAGTAGACGGCTCGGCATTTGGGGCAATGCCAAGTAGAGGAGACAGAGGCGGAGGGGAAGTAATCGCGAGAGAGACGCGCAGCGGTGCGCTCGGCGTCGAGAGCGGAGGCCTGGCGAGCCCAGCTCTGGATGCAAAAGAGGTGGAAGACGGCATGGCAGCCAGGGGAGCAGGACCAAACGGGGTCAGAGGTTCGGATGCGCTCGAGGCAGATGAGGCAAGAGAGGGCACCGGCTCGGGAGGAGAGGAGGAAAGCTCGGATCTTGAAGAGGTCGGCTTGGGACGAGGAGCCTAAGGTTTGGAGGTAGGCTCGGAAGATGGAATCTTCAAGGGAAGCGATGTGGGCGCTTTTTGAAGCCGCATCGTTGCCGCTGCAACTGCCGCCGTCGGAGTCGGAGTCGGAGTCGTCGGAGAAGGAAAGAGAGGCTTGGGGAAGAGAAGACGAAGCCATTTTTTCACCCAAAGGGAAGAGGAGAATGCCTGAAAAGAGCCTTCAACGGTGTGAATCGTCTACCTCGCCATTTGCCAAAAATACGCGATTCATACATCGATTTCGGATGTAATCATCGATTTTGGATGAGATGACCGATGAGCGAGCTTGTTGGTGATTGCCGGGGAGGAGAAAAATTAGAAGTGAGAGTGCTTTTGGCGTGAGGTGAAAAAAAAAAAAAAAATTTAAAAAGAAAGGGAAATTTCTAAAAATAAATGAATAATTTAACACGATAGGAATAATCATTGTGATTAAGATTAAAAATAAATAGGATAATAGTATAAAAGGCATAAAAAGATAATTGGAACAAAGAAGTGTTCACCAAAAATAGAATAATTAAACAGTTAACTGTCCAACCATTTTAAATGATCGGGATACATACCAGAGAATAGAAAAAATAAGGTCATCGTATGTTAAAGTTAGAAGATTTATAGAAAATTTTAAAATAATATTCAAAATGGAAAAAAATTTTGGTTACCTCAAATCACATTTCAGTGCCCATCCAATTACTTCCGAAGCTATGAACGAATTCATTTGATAATGAAGAAAAAAATATAGAAAAATTATAAGAAAATTTTTTGAAAAACTAAAAGGGTAATGTAAATAGAATAAAATTAAAATAAATAAAATAGTTGTATATTTGAGTTACAAGAATAATAACTAATAATAAAAAGAACAATGATAAAACAAATAGAATAGTTACATGTAAAATGGAAAAAAAATGATCGCACCATAGATAGTTGTTAGGAAACGTGAGTCGAGTTGATATGAATTGCAATTGAAGCACATATAATAAAATATGATTAGATAAATACCAAAAAATTATACACACAAGTATATTAAAAAAATTATACACACGAGAGATTAATATTTATGTGGAAAACTCTTCAATTTAGAAGAAAAAGCTACGATAGAAAAATAAAAATCTACTATAATAACTGGATTACAGAGATACACATAAGAATGTCTTATACACATTCCATGGATTCTTCACACATACTTCAAACAAGAATGCTCCGATAATCTACTTTCTCACGCTCTAACAAAACATCTTTCAAGGCTCCACTGAATCTCTAACTAATTCAATTATAAGTAGAACTCTCTTAAATACTTAAGCAAAACCAAATGTAAAATACAAGATACAAATCCTAATAATCTCCGCTTTGGATTGAATTCTAAACACATCAAGCTAACTCATAGAAACAGTGTCTTCATTCATTATGTAATTCATCAGCTAGTTATAGTCTTCATACTTCAACACAACATGACTCTACATCCCTTTGCCTTCATGTATAAACTAGCATGAATTTATACATGATTCAACTTATATCGGTACATGAATCATGCACTCAATTAAGCATCTCATATGCATCAACTAGAAAACAATATAAACTGCATTTATTTTTCAACATCATCACATTTATAGAACTTGCAGGCTCTCCACAATACAACCCAATACATTTTTAAGATCTCACAGCCACCATCCAATGCAAAACTCAAGAAAACCTAGCCTATCTCCACGCCCTTTCCATACAATTTTAGCATTGGCATATCCATAGAGTATCAAATATTGGAAAACATTCACAACTCCATGAAGTCCATCACTTAACTTCAATTTGAAGCATCTATGTAGAATTCAATCATGTGCATCATAACAGATCTCTTCACGAAATATTACTTCAAACCAAATTGAACTTGACTCGTCTCGATCAATCTTGATCTTCGTGATCCAACCTAACCACGCTCAACAATATAACATCCTCTTTGTCTACATTGTTCATATGAAACACAATAACTCATCTCATCTGTATATCCATATTAGAATCTCTCTAATCATCACATCACTCTTGATTTGCACACCCATCATATCCATGCCATTGAAGCAAAATTCACCCAAACTGACGTCGTCATTATGTTTATAGCACCCAAACCTAGAACAATAAAATTGAACTTTGAGATCGCCAAATCAAGCTGCATGCACACACAGATTTCATACTCTTTCAGTGCATGCACTTTCTCTTCCTTATTCCCCAAACAGGAAACGAGAAGCTCTAGCCAATAGCCCCCAAGCACCTTTCACCATATGTAGCCGCATGAGCAGCCATTGCTGCCACTATCACATTGCCACCTAATTCATCATCAGCAACTCCCAGTCTATGCCTCCCACTAGCATCTGCTTTGCTCTAAGCTGCCCAGCCACGACATCAGAGCGTCTTCATCGCTGTCTCTCGAGCTCAATCACCCAGATCCACATGAATCGCAAGATCTGAGTAGTCATTGTCGTCGTCTCTTCCGGTGATTACTGGCTACCACGAGTAGCCGCTACTTGCACTATTTTACGCTTCCAATGGGAAAGAAAACCCATCAAATCTGTCATTCTACTCAGATCTGCAAAACCCCCAACAGCTTTACGCCACCACACAAAACCCATCTACAGTGGCTCACCACGCCACCACCAACTACCTGTTCACATGGTCACTAGCACTTTCTTCACTACTATTGACCAGCAACCATTCTCCGTGTTGCCACTTCCTCGTCGCTAATCGCCGGTGAAAAAAAAAACCCACCGATATGCTACTTTTACCAAAATAGCAACTTCCGACCGCAAGATTTACACTTGCCAAATTTGGCTTCAGATGTCCAAATCTCGCCACTAAATCCATATCTGCAAAATTGCCTCACAAGCATATGCCTACTAAATTCAATAGCCACAATGACGTTCGTCCAACAAGTTCTAGTGGCAATCCACTATAGCATGACCATGGACACAGAACCACATTAAATTCCACTAAATTGCCTTAATTCCACCGAATGATCTGCATTCGTCACAACACCACAGATGAACATCCACAATCTTCATGAACATAACTATAGAAACCTTACTATTTGCTGCACATCATCATCACTCCCAAATTTGACCATCCAAAATCACCATAGAAAATCTTGTGCCTCCATCTTCACAATGCACCATGATCTTACTCACCAAAAAAATATTAATCTAACAAATCCACTTTCGAGTCATGAATCTATAATCTTAGTTTTGATACCACTTGTTAGGAGAAATAATTCAAATTAATACAAATTATATCAGAAGTACGTATAATAAAATAAGATCAAAATAAACACAAACAATATTATGCACATAAGACATCAAGACTTACACGAAAAATCCTTCAATTTAGAAAAAAAAAAAACATGAGAAAGAAATAAGAATCCAATGAGACAAACAAGTTACAGAAAACACACAATAATGCCTTGCACATTCGTTAGATATCTCACACACACTCTAAACATGAATACTTTAATAATCTCTTCTTTCAAACTCTAATAAGGCACCTCTCAATGCTCTACTGAATCCTTAACTTATACGCTTATACAATGGCACTTCCATAAATACTTATGCAGAACCATACACAAAAAACAAGACACAGTTCCTAACAGCAATAGTAAAAGAATAAGAAAATTAAGTAGTTAATAGGTAACATTACATCAAAAAAGTGTAGAAAGTGGGGCGATATGAAGTCATACTATGCATTGTTAGTATTGTAACTCGCGTATAAGCTTGTTTCTTTTTTCTTGTTGGATCGAAGGCATGTTGCCGTGTTGGTCCGTAGATGGATTAGATTCTCTGTAGTCTGTACGCATAAACAACTTCATCTTGTTGCAAATTTCAATCAAATGTTTAAGGTCGGACCCAAATCATATTGTGATCATCTGAAACCAATCCGATGGACCATCAATATAGCAAGGATGATGTTTTTGGAAAATTAAAATGCATAAATGTAACGGGAATCCCATCAAAAATACATAAATGAGAGAGTTGTCAGAAATAGAATTCAATTAAATAAAATGGATATCTACAACGTCGAAACGATGTACAAGGTTAAATACTCTATTTTCTCGAAATTCTATGTATAATTTTATCCATTTTTGTTGACGATGTGAAATCCACCTCACTTATTGCATTTAAAATCATTTGTTTTTCCAAGAGATTAAGTTTTATCTATGTTAAATATGCGACAATAATTACATCGAAAATTAATATAACACGGTTAGAACAAAGTGGGACCCGCCATCAAAAATAAAAATGGTAATGTAAAACTAAAGTCGTCGAGGAATATGAGTTTTAAATTGAGTATTTAAAAATAGGAATTTTCTAATTGGGCCTAACTTTTGGATTAAGATCAACGAAGCCTTTGATTTGATGTTTAATGACACAGTACTGGGTCTTGGGTTGTGTTGGACGAATTGATTCATAAATGGGTCAGCCATAATTTTCTCCTCAATTCAGAATGACTGGCCCAGGTCCACAATACTACCAAATAACTCACGCGGATATCCTCTGGCATTATTATTATTTATAATAGGATAGCCTCTGGCATTAATTAGCCGATAATTGTCTAAAAAGTAAGTTACTTCGTGCAAGGATTTTAATACATTGCACTCGGCTACTTTAACCTATTTAAAAAAAAAAAATTAATTTTTTTATACAAAATCAAAAATAAATATTTAAAAATTTTCAAAAATAATAAAATTTGATACATATGTTAAATACACTTAGATTAACAGTTATATAAAAAAATTTGAAAAAATATTAAAAATATGTTAAATGCACCTGGGTGTAAGGAATCATGTTCGTTCGGGCAATATATATGTAAAAAAATAATTAAATGTAAACAGATTGTACCATAATTATAGTACAGTCTGCTACAGATCGGCCCCATATGATTATGAAATTAAGATCTACCCCACTCGTTATATTCAAAATTATTTGCTTTAATAACATATCAATTTTTATTTAAATCAAACATAGTACAAAATCAACATAATAAAATGGTTTAATATAAATATCAATATTAAAGTTATAAATTTAACATCTAATTATCAAAAGTATATTTTTTTATAAAAATAAATGATTATATGAATTATTATTATATTTTAAAATATGTAGGTTATATATATATATATGTAAATATATAAATTCTTGCACGGATGCGACACGTGATATGAGGAACAGCGGTGGAGCTCGGAATTTTTAAAATTAAAAAAATTATCAAAGAATTTTAAAATTTTAGTTTAAAAAATATAGTTTATTTTTACAAAGTTACCCTCTCAAAAAATATTATACTTCCCAGTGCAAAATTGCCCTCCCTCGTCAAAGATTCTGGCGAGGCGAACGTCTCACTTATTAAAACTTGAAGCCATCATATCATCTCTTCCATCGATCACCAAAATTGAGAATTAGGACTTCAGTTATTTATTATTCATTTATTTACTTTTACTTTTAAAGTGGATGGAAAAAATCCGTACTGCTCGTTAATAGTTTGAGGGTTGCGATTCCCTTCTAAACACTTGCATTGAATGGTTTATACAGGTGACTGCTTTTTAAAAAATTTTAATTTTCTTACTCCTAAACTTTGCATTTTTTAATTTTTAATTTTCTTACTTCTAGACTATATAAAATATAAATAATTATGCATATATTTACGATGCTAAAATATATTTTAATTGGAAACTTATATGTTAAAAAATTTAATATCATTTGAGAGTTAATATAAAACTGTTAAAATTTTGAAAATAAACATTAATACATAAAAAATTTTAAAATATTTAAATTTTGGAACCATAACTAAATATATTTGAATGAATATTATAAAAGATTTGCAAATTGAAAAATCATGTGGGAAGTATAAAAAACAACCCTAGGTAGATATCATTTCATGCAAACCTTTGTTGGGAATCACTCCCATAGTCCCATTGTTCTAAGTGGTCCCAATCATGATTGAGAGTTATGCCTATATGAATCTCCTGGTTAACCACATATTCACTGTAATGAAAATGCATGACTTCGAGCTGCCTTTATGATATATCACTCTTTGACCCATTTGGATTTTCGCTGGGCTAAAACATTTAGATTACAAGATTGTTAAGTAGTTTTCTTAAAATATACAATTAGTAACTATAATATGTTATAATCCGAGGTAAATTTAGTATGTAATTTAAACCATTATATTAAGGTGATTTTACAATTTATAGGGTCTTAATCCTATAAAATTAGTTCCATGAACTTCGATTCACGCAATCTTTCCATTAGGACCCCCCTTGACAAGTATATAAAATTTATTTCATTTATTACACATAATTATCTTTAATTAGGCAACTAAGTTTCATCACAGCCAAAGATATGCATGGGCTCCATCTAAAATACAAAATCAATATAATAAAAAATTTTAATTTATATATTAACTTGAACTTATCAATTTGGCATCTAAATCATTTACAACATTTTTACCGTGGAGAGGAATGAGTACACAAATTTTTACAGCAATCCAGTGCATTTATAAATGGGTCTAATTGTTACCCTCAGTACATAAATAAATAAATGGGCCTATGTGTTTTTTTATCATTTGCATACAGATATATACATATATTTTAAAGCTGGTATGATCCGTCTAACATTCTAATTAAAATTACTTTTGGTTTTGTGATAAGTAAATGATATTTAAAAATCTGACAAGTTTTCCATTCCATTATCAAAGTAAATGGAGAGGTTACCCAACTCGAAAGTTTACGAAATTAGTTCATAGAATTGATGCCTTGGTATTTATATCACATATAAGAGTTTTCAATATACGTTACTTTTGCCACTGGCGGCATGCCTTAGTGGTACGCGACTTGGGCAGTAATAGGACTGTCGTATGTTCAATCCCCTTCCGGGGCAGTGTATCGATTTTTCAATTTTCCTTAAGGGTTTTTAGAGGGGTGCAACTTGGGTAGGGTGCCCATGGGTATCCACCGACCCGACCCTAATTTGGGTAGGGTAGGGTAGAAAATATTACCCATGGGTATGGGTAGAGTACAAATTATTACCCGCATTCTCAAATAGGGTACAGATAGGGTAGATACGTTGGGTACCCATAACCGACCCGCGTAGGTACTCATGTGGGTATTTTAGAGGGGTGCAACTTGGGTAGGGTACCCATGGGTATCCACCGACCCGACCCTAATTTGGGTAGGGTAGGGTAGAAAATATTACCCATGGGTATGGGTAGAGTACAAATTATTACCCGCATTCTCAAATAGGGTACAGATAGGGTAGATACGTTGGGTACCCATAACCGACCCGCGTAGGTACTCATGTGGGTAATTAATTAGGTGCATAATATATTATATAGTATGTATTATGCTTTATTTTTGACATTTTATATGCACACATATTTTAACAAATTCAAGTTTAAATGACTTTTGTACATTGTGAAGTATAAAAATAGTTCAGTTATTTATATATACGTCATTGACTTTCGAAAAACTCTTATAAATACGCTTGTGATTTATGATTATAATATATTAATAGTTTTAAAGATTGGGTCATGATGGTCTTTACTTCATATTTTTATATGATAATATAAACAATAATATATGTACTTATGATTTTAAAACATAAATGAGTATTATTTTAAATTATTTAAAATAACATAGAAATTTTTAAAAAATATTGTATTTGAGTATTAAAGGAACCGATTTGTAACCGGAACCGAAACCGACCCTATGGGTAATGGGTAGGGTAGGGTATACTAGGAACCGAACCGACAAACGGGTAAGGTAGGGTACGCCTTTTACAGATAGGGTATGGGTAGGGTAGACCACTATCCAAACGGAATCAACCCGAGTTGCACCCCTAGGTTTTTACAAATTTCCCTTTAGATGATGGTTACGTAAGTGCTTGATTGTAATATTAAATGTCATAGTGTATGCTACCAACAATGTTGTCAGAACCGAATCGGTGATCGACCCGGTAAAGGAGCTGGTCTGGTTCGAACCGGTTTGAACTGGTGACGTCAGCATGACATATTTATGATGTCATAAATATTAAATTATTTTCAAATTTTAAATAAATATATTGATAAAATTATATTTTCATAAATCCTAAATAAATCCAAAGCCTACAAATATTGCCAATAATTAAGTTGAAAATGTTCAGGTATTGCAGAGAATAGGCTATGTCTTTTGATCAGGTAGAATTTAGTAGCAAGATCAGTGATCGATCTAGTGTGGGGCTAGTTTTTATACCAAGACTTCCGACTAATGCATCTTTGAGCACTCTTAAATATTCAACCTATAGCAGGCTCATTTGATTTTTAAAACTCAACTTGCACTTTAAAGAATTTTTTATCTATCTATCACTCGACAACACATAGGATTTTACCGGCTGGTGAATCGAATTCGAGGCATTCATTTCAAGGCCACTGTTGAAAGAAAAGCCAGCAATCCTAGCAGCTAACATAGACCTGTTTATATGTCACTGCTCTGTCAGTGTCGCCGAAAATGGGAAGGAGGTCGCTGCTTGTCGCCGGAAATGGAGAGTTCACTGCTCTGTGGTCGCTGAACGCTGATCGAACATCGCTGCTTTGCTGGTTGTCAACTCGTCGAAAATGAAAAGGAGGCCGCTGCTCGTCGCCGGAAATGGAGATATCGCTGCTCTGCTGGTCGCCGAATGCCGATCGGACGCGGCTGCTCTGCTGGTCGCCGGAAATGGAGGCGTCGTTGCTCTGTTGGTTGCTGAACGCTGATCGGACATCGCTGCTCTGCTCGTTGCTAGAAATGGAAAGAAGCTCTGCTCATCGCCGAAAATGGAGACGCCGCTGCTCTGCTCGTCGCCGAATGCCGATCGGACGTCGCTGATCTGCTCATTGTCGGAAAGGAAAGGAGCTCTGCTGGTCGTCGTCGATTTCGGGCAACACCGCAGCAGAAGGGTTGTCGATTTCGGGCAGTACCGCAGCAGAGGGGTCGTCGATTTCGGTCAGCATCGCAGCAAAGGGCTCGTCGATTTGGGGGCTCGATCTCGACCTCGACAGTGTGGGTGATGACAGGACGGGACGAACAGGAACTGACACATCGCCGAACCACCGAACCGGTCTAATACGGTCCAACCACAATGTCCGGTTTGACCACCGGTTCTACGGTTCGCACGATTTAGTTATATTAGACCGAACCGTATGTAAACGAACCGGTCCAGTCCGGTTTTAACAACACTGGCTACCAATAAAAAAATATATGTTACTTTTAGAATTATGTACACAGATATGATAAATAATTTAGATTAAAAAATAGTTTAATTTTTTTTTTAAAAAAACAAGGGCTCTCCATGCAGCCGGTATCTGCACCGGAACATGCATTTGCCACCTATAAACTAGCTAGCTATACGGTCTAGGACTTCGATAGTTTACCTTTTCTCAGGTGGATCAACCGCACTTTCTTGTACTCTGGTTTGGACACAAGAAACGTGCAGAACGCATCCAACGCACGGGTCGGATTTGACTGCATATCCTTCGCATCCGCCGTCAACACAGTGCGCTCATTTCTCCTCCTCGTTCAGTTTTAACGGTTGGCCTACAATCTCATGAAACCGAAGAGCAAAAACTGCAAATATATATATAATAATAATAATAATAATAAATAAATAATTAATTAATTAATTAATTAGATCCTTTGAAATTAAAGTTTACCATAAAGTTAAAAGTTTGACTCATAATTAGAGTATGTGATTGCGAAACACATGGCCCCAAAAACCAGTCCAAGTTGATAATAGAAACGTCCCCCTTTTCTCAGGTGGATCAACCGCACTTTCTTGTACTCTGGGTTGGACACAGCAAACGTGCAGAACGCATCCAACGCACGGATCGGATTTGACTGCATATCCTTGGCGTCCGCCGTCAACACAGTGCGCTCATTTCTCCTCCTCATTCAGTTTTAACGGTTGGCCTACAATCTCATGAAACTGAAGAGCAAAAACTGAAAATAATAATAATAATAATCATAATAATTAATTAGATACTTTGAAATTAAAGTTTACCATAAAGTTAAAAGTTTGACTCATAATTAGAGTATGTGATTGCGAAACACATGGTTCCAAAAAGCAGTCCAAGTTGATAATAGAAGTTTTTTTTTAATCGAAGGATACACTTCTGGTTCTGACCCGGAGCTGCGTTGCAGATTTCAATATATCATTCTCATTTTAGTCCCACCTCAAAATCTTATCCATTTATTTTGTTGAACATCTTTTTTCAACATTATATTAAAAATATTTTGAATTAAATTCTTAAGTGGGCCGTATTTTGCTGAAAAAATGTTGAAATTCACACGTAAACTTGAAAAATACTTAACTTTGGATGCATTTGGGAAAAAATAATTTCCATCCTCTTGAACATTATATTTCAATCATTTCTTTACATTTTTAGGATATAACAACTTCATTTTCTCATTATTTATGTATGTATCTTTATACAATTATTATATTTATATTAACTTTATTCTCTTTATTCTTTGCCACTGCTTTTATCATATTACATCACTTTCTTTCACTACAAAAAAAAAACTTTTCAATCAAATTTTTTTCACTTTTTTCTTCCTTCCCAAACACATTTTTCATTTATAAATGTTTTACAATAAGTATAATTTATGAGGTCATTTATGGACCTTAAAATGATGCTTTAAACCGTTTAAATATTAGACATACAGTTTTGAAATCTATATTTAAATTAAATAATTTTATAGTTGATTTTATATATTTTTAGGTGGGGTTATGCACATTTTTTATTTGGATGAAGGTTAACTTGTCACTTAAATAAATGATTCTACATAAATTGAATGAATTGTGTTTTGATTTGTTATTAAGATTGGTCCGAAGTAGGGGTGACATACTTAAATCTTTAGTGAAAATTGAACCAATGAAGTATTTCTCTTTTACAAATAAAGCTTATAAATTTTTTTTTTTTGCAAAATTAATAGTTATAGGATGAAATTGCAAAATTTCAAAAAAGACCAGTAACTTTTTTTGGGGTTTGGTCCTTTTTTCCACACTTGCCACAAATACTAGAGTTCATGTAGGAAGAGATAATAAAATAGGAAAGCAAAATTAGAAAAAAATTTTAAAAAGGAAAAGTGATATAATATAATAGGGATAGTGATTAGAAATAAAAATAAAGATAAAATTAGGGGTGGGAATCGGGGCGGGTCGACCCGTGACCCGCCCCGCCCCGCCCCGACCCTGTTTAATACCAGGGCAGGTCGGGATTGTGTACCCGGCGGGGCGGGGCAAAATTTGGTTTTTTTACAGGGTGGCGGGGCGGGTCAAGGCTGGTCGGGGCGGACCTACCTGTTGACCCGTTTTATGATATTTTACATTAAAAAGAAAAACCTCGTTCAATGCTAATTTTCATGTTTTATTTAATTATTTATATTTACTTTGACTGATTAATAATAGATTCAAGCATATAGTAGTTAAATTTAATATAAATTTGTCTTTATACTTGATAGTTTTATAAATTTTTAAAAACTTCTTACTTGACCCGCAGTTTTTTACCCGACCCGTTGACCCGATACTGACCTGAATTTTGTCCCGAGACCTTGTAGAAAAAAGTAAGGGTCAAACCGACCTTGTCCCGACTCGATATAAAATAAGGGTCAAAAAAGATTTTTGAAAAGGAGGGTCAGGGTTGGGCACACCTCGACCCGCCTCGATTCCCACCCCTAGATAAAATAGATAAGATAATTGTATAGAAAAATATAAATATATATTAAAATATAAAGATAATAATGGGAAAATAAAGTAGTTAGATAGTAAAGATATATATATATTTTTTTTGATGGGTATATAATTACATGTATCTCAACACATATTATACTTGAAGATCTGAGACATTCTTACAAATCTGGGAACACATAACGTCCCAAAGAAATCTGGAAGACACAGCTTCCAACAGCCACCTGGGAGACCACCTTGCTCCCACACTTTCCACCCGGGAGACCATCTTGCTCCCACACTCTCCACCCGGGAGACCACGCTCCCACGCCTATACGGGGATTCGATCCCCCGCCAGCCGCAGCTACGGCTGTCTGCGCCGCAGCTGGCGACCAACCGAGCTAGCCTCGGTTGGTGATAGTAAAGATATTAAATTATATAAAAATGTGCAGTAATTTGTGAATTTTTTTTTTATCTTAGTAAACGGACTCTCTACAAAAAATGCTGCACGGGAAGAAGAGTAATCCCAAATCAAGAGGATTAGTTCATGTCGTGAATTAAAACACACCTTGTTTGGCATCTGGTCAGTGTAAACACTACGATAGTTTAGGCATCTTAATGCAGTGGTGTTCCATCAACTAGAGCGCCTCAAGCATTCGGTAAGAAAAATCACAAACAGTAGAAACCATTTAAAACAGGATCTAATTATTGAGATCTGGCGTCATGATCGATCAGTTCCAAACCATTGAACTCGCTCTTCAATAGCTAAGTTACCAAATAATTTAGATATTTCTTCTTTGGAATCCATTAATCCGCAACGACAAAAGAAAGCCAGTTATCTGTGGCGTTAGTCGATTCAGAATACCATTGTCGATTGAGCATGACCCATTTTTATCTAAACGTAAGTTGTCGGATGAGATGGAAAAAAGCTGGCAAAGATGAATCGATGGGTGTTTGTTGATCGAGGAACAAAGAAAATCAGAAATCAAATGATAATGGGTTGGAGGATATCTACAATCAGTCGCGGGAGATTTGGATCACAGCCCAGATCCCGAATCCTATGTTCGTGGATGTACTTCTTGTCTACTTGTCAGCTCCACTTGCTTTAATTTCACTACAGTATCCCCACCATCCGCCACAAAAGATGATCATGGCCCATTGCATATTTTGACCACCTTTGGTGCCAGTTACCGTCAAATAATAATAATAAATCAATACGGATATAGATCATATACGCATCTATCGATCAATAAACACGATTGGCTGATGAACCGGAAATAATCTGTATGCACCGATGCACAATTATGGCCAATGAGGGTATAAAATACGTCACCTTTTTGTGATTTAGAAATTTTTATTCATAACTACTTATTTTGCAAAAGGATATTTGCAGAAATTCCGATCATCATTGCTTTTTTTTTTTTTTTTTTTGACAGGAGTAAAATCTGATCTAGTGAACGTCAAAACTAGGTGAGCCATGATTTAAGAATATCCCGTTATAATCTTCATCATGTATTGTAGATAGGCTACAAAATATGAATAAAGTTAATAGGAAGGTGGGTTTAAGAACAAAGTTCTTTTATGAGGGTAGTATTTGCAAAATAGCCTTTATAAATAAATACGGGCTGTTATTTGATGCACTTAGGTGCAAAAACCCATTTTTTATATTTTTTTTGAAATTTTTTTATAATAATTATTAATCTAAGAATATTTAATTTATGTATCAAGTTTTATCATTTTTGAATATTTGTAGGTTTTTTTAAATTTTTAAAAATCAGTGGCATTTTCCTAATTCAAAATCACAAAAATGTCATTAATTTTAAAAAAACTAAAGAATATCTACAAATCTCCAAAAAGGATAAAACTTGATACGCAGATTAAAAATACTTAGATTAACAGTTTTATAAAAAATTCAAAAAATATTAAAAAATAAGTTTTTGCACCTAGGTGCACCAAAGCTTAGTGCATTCGGGTATATAAAGTTAGTTGCCAATAAATGCTACAATTCCTCAAGAAGATGGAAAGATAAATGCAAATCATGTTAGTTTATGGTATATTTTTTTACTTTTTTAAGTCAACATCATTATCTTTTTTCTACTAATATGTGTTCAGGACCTTGATTGGATGAGTATCTATAATGAAAGAAGTATTATTATATGTCGAAAATGCAAAATTTATACGAAAATTATTTAAAAAATTATATAGAAAATGAAAATATATCAAATAAGACATATGTTTTTGGGAATAAAAAATTCCATTTCATCTTTCTTCATCCTCATCTCATCAAGTTGCTAATGAGCTATATCTTGGGCAATTCGGTCGTGTCTGGGCAATTTGGTCGTGTCTTTTTCAATCTTGAAGGATATAGAATATTTTACCAAGGAGGGTGTAGTCCTGTTGGTAGCAACACATGAATAGAGGTGTTATTGGTCTGGTGGTTGTGGGATTGAATACGCAGTGGGAAGTTTCATCCTTATCCCTATGGTGGGAGTCATGGTCTCTTGTGTTGGAAACATTTAATTTTCTTCTTTTGATGATGGTAAGAAAAACTATAAAGGTATTTGGAATTGATTTGTATTATGGAATGAGATAAATAATAATAATTTTTTAGCTTGATTGTAGTATGATTTGAGTTAAGATATAATATTATACTCATAAAAAGAAAGAAAGATACAGACTTTTCTAGTGATCTAGTCAATAGCAAAAATTAATGAATTTGACCTCTTGTTGTATACTCGTATCATCAATATGGATTTAGGAAAGAGCCATGCAATTATAATTGATCTTTATTTGCACTACAACAATATGCAGCATTCAGGACCAAAGTGATAATTATTTTTGTTTTGCTCTTAGGGTGTTGCTCATGTCCTTACTAATAAAATATTATCATTTTATTGTTAATGAGTATAAGAAAAAAAATTTAACAACAAATGAGGTATTAAATTTTCATGGGTGTTTCTATGAAACCCTAATTCTATGTAAGGACCTCCATTTCTAATTTCTTAAGGTTGATGGGAAATATATTCATCTATTATATTAGTATTATTATTATTATTATCACGAAAGCTCTTTTCTTTGTTTAATATCGTTTGTTTAATATCATTGTACATGAGCACCATCTATAAATGTGTAAAATCAAAGTAACAAAATAATCTAATATTAAATATCAAATTTTAAGTAGTATTTTCAACATCTAAACGGTCTAAAATATCATTACTAAGTGGATAAATGATTATATGAAGTATTATTATATTCTAATTCATATAGGAATAGATCTAAATATTTTTCTTAATTTACACAGAATGGACCTATTTTTGAGTAAATATGACTTATACACATATCAGATTTAGATGAAACTTATCTCCTAACTAAATAAATGATTTTAAATACAATCAATGGGTTAAATTTTGTATTAATCATCAACACTTAAAAATGAAAAGAGTTATATAAAATCACTTCTATATAACTACATTTTGTTCTAGTGATTTAAAATGTGCAGCATTTCGAAAGTTGTATAAATAATAATTATAACCAGCTCGCTTAGGCATTCTAATTATATATGTTGGGGGAAGGTCTTTATTAGCCATGAATATGCATCCCACTTCGGAGGGAAGTAATCTTGATCTTCTGTGATTATGCTCCCAAAAAGAAAATTATCATTGTGATCTGACAATCTTGGCCGTTGAATATATCTTCGTACAAAAGGAACTCTCTAGCTAGAAGCATATTTATTAGGCACAACCCAATCTTTGGACCGTAAAATGATGAGGGCCCCAATTTGATTATCCATGGCTCGAAAGAATCATTTGATTAGATGAGAGAAGTGAATTAAGAATGGCAGTGCCACCCACTTCTCAAAAGCAATTACAGAATCCACTTTTCGGATGCGGACGAAGACCGAGTTGTACCAAGTGCTAGCTAGTCTTCTCAACGGTTTCAATTTCGACAAGTGGAAGCATGTGTCCAAACTCGGTTTATTTGCATTATGTGTATTTACTTTTTAATCTATGAATTTTATGTATTCATTTTTAATCTTTATAAGTTTATAATTTTGACATTTTAATCCTTACCATTAATACACGTTAGAAACCTTACCGTTAACTGTATATATGAGTCTACTCATATTTTTATATTCTTGAACATAACCCATGAGCATGAATCGACTCATATATGCAGTTAATGGCAGAATTTCTGACATGCATTAACGATAGAGATTAAAATACAAAGAGGGCAAACATACATGGTTTAAAAAGCAAATACATAAAATTCACAGATTAAAAAATAAATATACATAGTTAGAAGAACCAAAAATGCAAATAACTCGTCCAAACTTACAAACCCAAGAGGCCAAGATTCCAATGCTCATAACCCGGGTACTCTCGGGGCCAAAGGTGTGCCATGATCGAACTGCATATTTTAATCATCCTACTCTTTCAAAAATTTTGACAAAATATAATCCCCCTAAAATTTAAATGTCTTTAAAATCGGATAGCAAATCGAGCTTTCGTACTTAAAGGAAAATGACATAAATTGAAATTTTATCGCAGAAGGGTACGTTTTGATCTTGTGCTGCCGCACTACACAGCAATGCGGCCCGCTAGAAAATACATTTCTTATTTTTAAAATTATATATATATAGGTTGTGTTTAGAAATGGATAAAACTTTTGATAAAAAGTTGTAGAGATGAGAAGTTGTCAAATGATGTGATATGACAGGGGTAATGATGAGGAATAAATAATATAAAGTTGAAATAGATAGGTTTGTTGTATTGGTAGTTGTGTAGAAATGATTGAACAGTAGGGTAGTTATATAGAAAAATATGAAGAAATAATTAAAAAATAGGATAGTTGTGGAGAGTGAAAAGTTTTAACTTGACAACTTTTTGTTGTTACCAAACACACCCATATATGCAAGGCCCACCTAAATCTTCTACATTGTGAAATTTGATAATTTTTAAAATTTATTTAGGGAGTCTTTGGAAAGATAGAAAAATATGGAAAAAAGTTGTTGAAGAAGTTTTTGAAATGGATGAAGTAATAATGTTATATTATATGGATAATGACCAGGAGTAAAGTAAATAAAATTATATGATAGTTATATAAAAGGACATGAATAATTTTTTCGATAATTGTATTTGTCATAAAAAAGACATGAATAATTGTATTTGAAAGTTGTGAAATTTTTTTTGCTTGCCAAATATATACTTAATATTTTATTTTAATTTTTGAAAATTAAAATTTAAGACATGGAAAAATGCATCCGTGCATATGTATTTATGCCCTAATTTTTAATCCATATACATGTAGAACCCATATATATATGTATATATATAATAATAATAAAGAATAATAAACATTATTTTCAGGCCAGCCGCATTGCGCAATATGGCTGGCCAGACAAAATCAAAACATAGCATAAAATTCATGGCATATCATGTTTTTACTCTTTCAAAATTATTTTATTATTTATTCGATTAAGAAAAGCACATACAATTTTTCAAATTATGTATATAGAATTAGGGTAATTTGCAAATACCCTCAGTTTGTTTCACCATAATTGCAAATATAACCACATAATTTTAGAAATTGCAAAGTACTCTGCATAGTTCAACCATAATTACAAATATACCCATGTCATTATGATGTCGTTACTGTACTTTCACGGCATGAGTGTATTTGTAATTTTAAAAATTAAGTGGGTATATTAGTTATTCGAAATATACCAACATAGTTTTCAAATATTTCGAATATACCCACACTATGATAGTGCAATAATGACGTCATAACAGTGTAAGTATATTTGCAATTATGATCAAACTATATGGAGTAGTTTGCAATTTTTAAAACTATGTCAGTATATTTGCAATTATAGTCAAACTATATAGGTATATTTACAAATGACCCATAGAATTATAAAAATCATCTACCAGTGATAAAATGCTTTCGAGGTAAAAATGATCCTCTTAATATCATATATCCTCCATCCATCATCACTATTTGGAACCACTTATCGAAATAGATGGTGGATTATTTTGCTAATGAAAACTTGGAAAAGATTAAGAAGGGATGAAATTTTCCCATCTCAAAAACACTTTTCTATTCCAAAAAATAACAATTTTATTTTCCCATTTCCTCACAACTTATTTTATTCTTAACATATAATAATACTTTTTTCGTACAACATTTCCCTCTCATCCTTGTCTAGTCTAAATCGTAACTAGAAACTTAGCATTTTATCCCCAAGTTCACAAAATAATCCGATTCTAGATTTTAGAATTCTAGTAGTTTATATTTTGTTTAAGAATTTCTAAAAAGTTAAAGTTGGTAAAGTATGCCATGCATCCCCCATTTTCACCCTAAAAAGAAACCGTT
This sequence comes from Annona cherimola, assembly GCA_030490835.1. Classification (NCBI taxonomy): domain Eukaryota; kingdom Viridiplantae; phylum Streptophyta; class Magnoliopsida; order Magnoliales; family Annonaceae; genus Annona; species Annona cherimola. Next base: position 7,961,521 of record CM059977.1, on the reverse strand, counting down.
TCCAGAAGAGGAACCGAATTAAAATAGTGAGGATATTTTTATATGGCCAATAGTTGCTGCCAAGGATCGTTGGCACGAAATGCAAGGTACGCATTGTAGTCACCACGCTGTCCCATCTGGGGGACGATGTGAGTTAGAGAAGTTGCTGGTGACTGATGGATAATAGGTGAAATTTTACACCAGTTTAGCCCTCTCTGTTGTTTACAATATTGTCCCCCTTGTGGACCCTCGTGGAGATTTAGAATTCCTCCCTATGGTGGGGGGTTTTAAGAAATTTTTTTTTTATAATGTGAAAGTGTAAATATACTTTATTGTAATATCTAGATGTCATAATGTATATAAAATATAAAAAAAATAATGCTAGTGAAAGGTGTTGGCACGAGGGAGGGGTGGTCACTGTTTCACCTAAAAATAGTGCCCAGGCTGTTCTAATCCGCAATTCCGATGAAGCATCAGCTATTAGCCTTCGCAGGGGAGGAAACACTTACCAGTTACCACATCCTCTTCCTTCATAAAAGCGCAGCAAAATTACAAGTCCACCAAAAATCAAATATCCATGCACACAGTTTATTTGTGCATGTCAGCTAGACATGATCTAGATTGTTTTTAATATTATAATATCGCAACAATATTGCAATGCAGCCTTGGCAATTCCAAAGTGCATGCTCCATCATCCTTCTCGCTGCTACAGTGATAGGTAATGATGATGATACAACAGGCTTTTTTTTTAAAAAAAAAAAAAAAATCATAGAAAAACTGCATATGAACTACAAACGGGCATTTGGACATTGGTACCTGAGTTTGTGAAATTTTTAAACGCTTAAGTTTCACGAGATGATTATTTAAAAAATGTTCGCTTTTTTACCCTCTACATTGAAGTGTTTGGTGGAGAAATTCGATGTTATTTCAAATGGCGTATGATCTTTTACTCCAGGCTGCAAATGTCCTTATTTGGGAACAGATCAAAATTTTTTTTTGTAAAAATATTAATATATAAACTAAATACTCTGATTTTTTCATAAAAAATACTTCTATGTTAAAAATTCAAAATAAATATATATTTTTCAAAAAGGTAAAATTTGGTACATAGATTAAATATATTTAGATTAACACCTCCATAAAACAATTTTTAAAAATCAAATATTTATCTTGAACCGGTCAAAGTAGTCAGAAATGATCACACCCCATTGAAAATAGTGCCGGAAATTGTAAATGACTATCTTACCTTTTCACATGAAGTAAATGTGTAGGCGTGTAGCACATAACTACGTATTTTGTCACGTAAAGTAAATGTGTAGCACATATGAACGACAGACGGGCATTTTGTATATAACTACTTATTTAGTCACTTTCTTACACTAATAATTATAAATAACAATGTATTTAGTAGTCTATGATTATGGTTTTCCAATAAAACTTTTATTCGTTTGCCAAAATATTATCTGTTATCATGCATCTTCATGAAAGTAGGGTAAAAAACATATATTTTTTGCAACAAATATTATTTTTACCTAAAATTAAATTTCTTATAGTTAGTTTTTCATTATGATAAATATTTTTAGTAATAAAATATTTATTGATGTCAAAGTTAATTCATTGTTATAAGCAAAATAGTTAGTAGTAGGAAAAACTATCTCTGGATAGACAACTAGATAGTCATTTTTATAAATAAATAATAACTATGAAAAACTAACATCAAAAAATAATTATTTTCATTACAAACGTAATTAATCTTTGAAAAAATATGATTATTGTTGTAAAAATAACTAATCTTTATAAAAGATTAGTTTTTGTTAAGAAAGACAAGGTTCACGTGAATTGAAAAATTACAAATATTACAAGCCAAAAAAACACATAATCATTGATCTAAGGTACACATATAAAAATATCATGCATAAAGATAATACCAATTGGAGGAATGATCTTCTTAGGTCCGGCCATAAAGCTCATTTTTAAATTTTTTTGTAAATATGTAAAGTTAGGTGTATTTAATTTATAAACTAACTTTTATCTTTTTTTGATATGTTTATATATTTTTTAATTTTAAACACATGGGCATTGTTATAACTTTTACAGGTAGAAAATTACGACAATGTTCCTATATTTAAAAATAAAAAATATAAATATATTTAAAAATTTTAAATTTTGATTTATAGATTAAATAGACTTAACATTATATATTTTAAAAAAATAAAAAATGGCTGGACACATGGGGGCATCGATGTGGCTAGCCATAAATGATCACACCGCTACCAATTGATATTTGTATTTAATGAAATTTTCTTTCACAGAAAATTATTTTTACAATAAGAACTATTAATTGCTAATTATTTTTAATGACAACAACTGTATTTTTGAGGGGTTAATTACTTTTATAATGCTAGAACCACCTAAACTGATCACTATGAAAAAGTTGACTTCTTTATTGCATAAATTTTTTATAACAATTAATTTTCCCACAAATGGTTGGGAGATATTTCGACAATGATTTTCATGACAAAATTAATATATCACAATAGTATAGTTTGTTGCTAAAAACTTAAAATGACAATAAAGCATCTTTTCTATTGCCAGTTTATACTTTTTTTGCAAAAGTATTATTGTTAATGGTCAGTTTTCTTGTAGTATTTTGCAATGGAAATTTCAATTCTAGTAATCAAAGTTTTTTTTAGTGAAAAGAAACCTCCATTTAACTAGAAAACAAGTTATCTAAACACAATTGATGTGCAATGAATCCTAGGAATGCCTAAATGCACCTAGGCGCACCTCAGTGCATTCGGTACATTTAACTCATTTTTTATTTTTTAAATTTTTTTACACAAATATTAATCTAAGTATATTTAATGTGTGTATTAATTTTTACCATTTTTTGAGATTTGTAGATTTTTTAGATTTTTAAAAAATTCAAAAAATCTACGAATCTCTAAAAATAGTAAAAATTAGCATATATGTTTAATATAATTAGATTAATAGCTTTGTAAAAAATTTTAAAAAAATAAAAACTAAATATTTGCATCCGAGTACACTAAAGCTAAGTACACCTAGGTATATAGGATAACAACCCATGAACTGCTATGTTTCAACACATGATGGAAAGAAACTCCGACTATAGCTATCACTTGGCTTTAACTTCCCGAATGATTATATCGGTACATAATATAATTGGACGATCTTCATTCAAAACCCCATCTCTCTCCCCCAATGTATATCAAAACAGATTCTCATGGCTTCCGCAGTGAGGGGATCTATGATCCCAACTGAATTCTAATATTTAGCAATCAAAGTTTCTTTATTGCGAAAGGCTTTAGCAAATAACTAAAGCAAGAAAATATTTTCCCGCAAAGAACTAAAAGCTTTTTCATGGTTTGATTTGTAACGGAAAAAAATAAAAAATGCGACATGACAAGGGTAATGATTATCTAATAATTTGATTGCATTTGTAATATCTAAAGCTTAAAAACTGTTCGACTATTTAGTATTTGAAATTTATTTTGAATTTTCTCATTTTTAACATATAATAATCTTACTTATTTATTAAAATAATAATAGTAATAATCTTACTTCCTGTTTGATAACATTTAACGATTCAATTTTCCCTCATGTTTACTTTTCATATCTCATACATGTTCCTAAACATAACAACCATATTCCGGTCTCAAATTCCATTCGAATTTTATGAAACAACCCTAAATGTGTTACTTGTTTGCAATTATCAACCGGGATCACTACAAGAAAATTTCTCATATACAATCACTTTTTGTTGCCAAATGTGAACTTGACTACGCGTGATATTACAACTTGAAATTGTATGCAGTTGACTTCAATCTTTTTTTTTTTTTTTTGAATCTAGATCCATAGCTCCGAATATTATAATATTTGCAGCGAAATTTTAGTTGCATGCAACATTATACGAAAAACATTTCAATGAGATGGGTGCATCTGTTCAGATGCCTCGACGTATGATAGCCGGCTAGCAGCCACATATATGGTTGTTGAAGATCATTATTTGCAGCCAACTGGAGGCATATGCAGCAAGTGCAATGACTCCATTTAAGGAAATTTGTTGTATGGTATATATGTAAAAGTTCCTTAAAGTAAAATTCATGAAAAAGCGAGAGAACATTATAAAACCGGTGGTTAACGCTGTAACTAAAATGGGGGAGACTAAGAGAAGAATATATATATTCAGGTGCAGCGACACCGAAATGGGCCCCACATGATCATAAAATCATAATCTACTCCACCAATTATATTTAGAATAGTGTATTATATTACCATACCAATTTTCATCCCAATCAGATATGTACATGGGCCTCATCTGAAAATGGTACAAATTCAACGTAATAAAATAGTTTGATGTAAATAACAACTTTAAAGTTGTTTTCTCAACAAGTAAACCATTTGCTATAAAATTTATATATGGATAAATGATTGTATAAAGTTTCATTACATTCTAATATGTGTGGAGCTTACTTTTGATCAAATGTACCGTTGTTCCGGTGCAGCGCCATTACACTAGAACAGTGGTACATTTGCCCAAAAATGGGCCCCATATATATTAGATTGCAATGAAATTTTATACAATCATTTATCCATATATAAATTTTATAAAATATGATATACGTGTTGACAAAACTACTTTAAAGTTGTTATTTACATCAAACTATTTTATTACGTTGAATTTGTACCATTTTCAGGTAGAGTCCATACGCATATCCGATTGGGATGAAAATTGATATGGTAATAGAATACATTATTCTAAATACAATGTGCAGTGTAGATTATGATTTTATCATCACGTAGGGCCCATTTCAGCGCCACTGCACTGTAATTTCGGTGCGGTGGCGCTGCACTTGAATATTTTCTAAGTATGTATGTATGTATAAAAATTTAAAACATGCAGAGTAGAGGTAAGTGAGAACTGAGTCCAGGTCGTGTCTTTATCCAGAGCCCCCGACCAAACCATACGCGAAGCTGTCAAATCCAGTGCCAACTTGGGATTGAAGTGGATGTTTGGACGTTCAGATTCCAACGTGGCGCAGTTGTGCATGATGGAGCGAAAGGCCAGGCCACTTGCTAGCTATTCTGTTTACATCCCCCGATGGGCCATGGCTACTGGGGTCAGCTTTGTGATATTTTATAATTTATGTGGCACATACACTAGAGAAACGAAAGTCAACTCCTGTTTGATTGATTATGATGGGCAGAGAATACCAGAGCTCTCTCTCAGCTCCCTCTCCCTCTCTTTCTATACACTTTCACATATTTGTTGCCCAACACCCACGTGGGCTGCCTCATCAGTGGGCTGACGCCCTAATTCATGTGTTTGACCAAAACTTGTTAGTGTGCACCAATTAGTCAATGGCTTGGATCCATTTCAGACACTTAAGCGACATCGTTGACTTTTAACTACGATTCGTGTTTCCCAATTAGCCTCCCACCCAGTACTCCTGTGAACGCATTGTCTTTTTCGGAAGAAAATCAATCCAAATTCGAAATGTAAAATGCTGAATTTTTTATTTTTAAAAATTTAAACAATATAAATTTTGGACAGTGAAAATTATCCACATCTCCGCACAAAAAAATTATAAAAGTAAAAAAATTGCATGAATATTAAGCTTCAATGTCTATGTGCATATACCGCATTTTCTTAAAAATATATATTCATATGTAAATTATAAAAAAAAATTTGATCCATTAATATATGTCTTATAATATAATAATAATTTTAAATTTTATTTATCCCTATATTAGTGACATTTTAGATCTTTTTAGATGTTGAGCATAAAACTTTAAAAATGATATTTAATATTAAACTATTTTATTATGTTAATTTTATATTATTTGTAGATAGGCCTTATGCTAAGTAATATTAGATAAATGAAAGAGTTTTCATGATAATATAAATAATTTTAAATGTAACATATGGAGTCAATTTTTCATTAAGCATTACCATGTTAAAAATGGAAGAGCTTGATTGAAGCATAGCGTACATATAAAACTAAAATTTTATATATCTACCTGAAAATTTGTCCATGTAAAACCCCAACAAAGGACGAAACAGCTAGCCGCGAGTGCAACACGGGGAGGGGGCCTGTTGAGCAGGACGAGGCAAATATTCGTAAATGAAAGCAGTCCTGGAAGTTTTATCTTGGATGTCTGGCTAGGATTAGAACATGAGGGTGAGATCGATGAGGAGACAGAGAGATTGAATCCATCTACAGCATTACTCGTACGTTCGTGGTCTCCTGTGCTCATCCATCCGAAAAGCATGGATGGGATGGTTGGGAATTAACTGTTGAAAAAGCTGGCCAGCTGTTAAGAACTGCTAAGCACCATGAGGAGTTGCAGCAAAATGGATGGCTGAAATGGTTGATAAAGCCCACCTTTCCAAGTGGTTTTCTACGTCCATATTATCAACTACATTCTCACTTTTTATCGTTTTAGCTTAGTGTGATTTTACTTGCTAGTACATGAAATGACGTGTGAGGATTCCTACTGGTCTCTCTCCCCATATATGCATGCTTAGTGCTGCAAGTGCTTTCAACAGGCTCATCCATCTTGTTCTGTCTATATATTTACATATTCTTCTTTTGCAGGTTTCTCGTAGGACTCATGCAAACGCTTCTGGAGAAACATGCTTCAACAAAAGAAGTATTCAATTTTTTTATGATTATGCAGTTTATCATCACTCATTTGCAATAATATAATTATGGATGTAAATCGGGTTGGATCATATGGTATATATTGATGTCAACTCAATTTTAACAATATTTCTTAAAACTTTAATGGAATCATCGATTTAATTCAGCTTTGTTGCAATGTTTAAAAATTGACGACGAGTCATGTTCAGTTTAATAATTTAGATTATTTTAACGAATTTTTAAAATCATGTATATGAATCTATGAATATATGAACTGGTCGAGTTAAGTTGATATTCATGTAGGATTAAATATGCGGATGTCTACCACTTGTGAGTAGTGCAGGCGGTCAGAGCTAATGCTTCTGTTAGTGGAAGTCTTAGTATTGAATTCGGGTCTTCGCGTCTTAGGAGTTTTATCTTCTTATTAATATTTGAGAGCCTGTGGTTTCCTCATTCCTATTTGGAAAACTTTTTTTGAAAAATTGTAAAAATTATCTCAAAGCTTTAATGTAATATAAGTTGAGACATCATGTAAATATAATCCAATACAAAAAATATATGTGGATATCTATATGAATCAAATTATCAATGATAGATAAATATCTAGGATTACTCAATATCCATATTCCCATATATTCTACATGAATTTTAAGCAATATTAGCTATGAAATTTAATAGCAAAACTGATTTTTGTTTCTAATAACTATTTTTTTTATCAATGATTTTCTATATTGTAGTTAAAAATTTTAGGATATGTTTGGTAACATATAAAAGTAAAAAAAAAAAAAAAATCTCACTCCTTTCTATGTCTCTTTTGATGTAATTTGACAATTAACTTCTTAACTATTATATTTTTATATTAATTATACATATTTCAATCATTTTGACTTCTTTCTATATAATTATCTTATCTATTTTAACTTTAATTTTTTATACTTCTCATCATTATTCTATCGCATCATATTATTATCTAAGTTTTAAAATATTTCTTCATATTTATATATCTTAAGCATAAATATAAATTAAATTCATGTTTATAATGTTAAACTTAGATTATAGATAAATTAAATTATTTTTATTTGCATATATGTTTACATTTATCATTTATTATTTTTATTTATTTTCTTATTTTATCTTATTTTTACAGGTTAAATTTTCTCATAGAAAAAATATTATACATTTCTACATTTTTAAAAATTTATTTAAGTGATGTATTATTATTTTTACTTAAATGATTTGTTACTATTATATACTTATATGAAAAATCTAAATTTGTTACTTTTTTGTTGGTATATATTTACATCAATTTCAATTTTTATTCGTATATATTTACATCCATTACAATTTGTATCACAATCAAGTTATAAGATATTTTTGCCATGACGACAGAGAAACCCACAAGGCAATGATTGACAAATTGTGGGTTTGAATCACTTATGGGTATTGTATAACAAAATTTTATAATAATCTTCTGCAGTTGCAGGGGTTTTACAATTTCCCCGCAAGTTGTGGGAGCTTTACAATTCCCCCAATGTAGGGTTTGTAGGAAAAAATTTCTTAATATTATGAGGATTGTGAATGTACTTGTTTGTAATATCAGTTGTCACGTTGTATAAATCCTAATAAAAAAAAGCCTAAGGGTGTGTTTGGTTACACACAAAACATGTCAATGAAAACTTTTCAATCAAAAACTTTTCACTCCCCATAACTACCTTATTTTTTAATTATTTTTTCACATTTTTCTATATAAACAACCCTACTTTTCAATCATTTCCACACAAATACCCATACAACTACCCTATCTATTTTAACTTTATTCTCTTTACACCTCATTATTACCCCTATCATATCACATCATTTTTTATCAACATGACAACTTCTGCTCTGAAAAGTTTTCATCAAAAAGTTTTACCTCCAACCAAACACACCCTAAGAATATTCTTACAACTTTCAATATGGAGACAATATACTCTTACCTATCAACTCGGGAGACACAATTTCCCACTTAATAAACTAAAAGACAAAAACTTCCACCACCATTTGAACCCGAGTGCGATGCTTGGTAAAAGTTACCAATTGGGCATTGCGTGGATGGCTAAGTTTATCACTTTTAACTCAAATAAAAACTTTTCAACGAAATTCTAACTCAAATTTCAATCTGATTACAACCTAAACAAATAATGTGAGGGTTTAGGTATTGTTATCACCACATATTTATACGAAAATTAAAAAAAATTATCACTCATTAACTCAAATGAAACTTGCCAACAGATTTCTAAATCAAAGTTCCACAGAAATTCAACTGATACAAATAGAACTAGAGTTAAGGGTTTATAAACAGTATCAGTATTAAGGTTAAAGTTTATATTCTCCATAAAAAAGTTTGAAGTTTAAAATTTAAATTTTTTAAAATTAATGCTAGTGTTAAGCAAACCTAAGTTTCGAGGACTGGAGTTGCACCCCCAGACTACTTGTAGCATGCATTCACAGGAAAGGGTAAAAAATGCTGCGGAATTCAAGCCGGTTTGTTTGGGCAGGTGCAGAGTGCAGAGTGCAGACAGGTAATATTATTTGAAAAACGGGAATAAATGATGTGGGGACTGGGGAGACACCAAGATTTATGTCCCACAATGAGATTACACGCTAAAATGTCCCCTGAGTTTTATGTATGAAATTTTCTATTTTGTTCTACATGGAACATAGGAAGTTCTACCAGATTATTATTTTCAATATACTAAAAACAGTGTTACAACACAAATGTGTCTTGTTTAGAGCTGGAGGAGTATTTCTGTTTCAAAAGACTTAGCTCATTTGTAGAATGTCTGAAACATGGAGGCCGACCTGTGGGTCCAATTACATTCCTTGCATGGCACACATTTCAGAGTAGTGGGCCACTCATCATGCACTCTTCAAGGTTTGAAAAAATATAAAAATGCAGCCCCACTTGATTAGGCACCATTTTTACTGATGCCAAGCTGCAACATGCGCACTACCTCATAAATGGCCCATCAAATATAGATCGCACGTGTGGGAACTATACTACTGTGATGACAGGCCTAGCATGATGGTGTTTTGTGGACCTCACACCCTCTCGAGTTCTAGTTATTATTGTGGAAGCAGGAAAAAAAGACGATGGAAACATGGAGTATGAAAACAAGCTTAAAGCAGAGTAGCTAGCTAGCTAGCTAGGAGTCGCCAGGAATTAATAGAAGAGATCAGGAAAAATAAAAAACAGAGATATTTGGGCAAAGCTACACAGAGTCCACTAAAAATGACTTCTCAAACTGACCCCATCGTGGCAGCATGGTTTTGGAGAAGAGATTTGCCATTACATTTCTTCAATGGTGGCACACTTATTCATGGCTTATGGCTTTTAGCCCACTTGTTCAGTGGAGGCAATGTTCATATATATATGCTCATGTGCCTTGGATAGCCAATCTTATTAGGTGGAAATCTCCTGATTGGGATGTCTAGCTATCATTTTCGAGCCCTCCAATAAAATGGAAACATCTGGCTGGCCTACATTGATGGGTGGACTGGCCTTTTTGGCCTATTATGGGAGCCCTCGAGAGGAAACATCAGCATGTGTAGCATGTTTGGGTTTTATGGGCCATTTGTGGAGGAGGCAACTAATGATGCGTCCCCTTCATTTACAAACCAACCAACTCATATTCAGATTCCTTAAAATTGGGGCGTTTTGCTTGTAGGTGGAAAGGAAGGGAACTATTCTTTTCCTCTCATAGCCGAGATATTTAAGGTTAAATTACGCCCTCTTTGGGACTTGAAGTCATCTTTGTTGTATTCGAAATAATTTATATTTATTTTGACTGGGCTACTCCCATCCCATGATCAGTATCGGCCACGTTACATTACTTACTCCGGGCTCTGCTGGTATAAGACCATGTACAATTTTGGAACCCCTCAGGTTTTCCATTTTTTGATTTTTTTAAAGATCCAAATATGCAATGTATTTATAATATAAAAATATAATTATAAAGAACCCCGTGCATTTACATTTTTGTGAATTGCACACAAGGTTAATTAAAATTAATTTTCATATAATGGAAATATTTATAATGGAGAATTATGATCCAAAAAAAAAAAAAAAAAAAAAAAATGAAAAGAGCCCATTTAGGCATTTACTCTCGTTCCCAAGTTAAAACTGAGGCGCATTTGCAATTGCATGCCTCCCCATTTTGAGATTTTATAAAATTTACGAGTGACCATTGATTTTTTTTTTAAAAAAAGTCCCATTATGATTTTCGTCTGCAACAGATACACTCTTTTCATCAACTTTCAATGGATTATCTCATAGTTCACCTAATTACATTTAATCTCTGCCATGTAATACTTGTTTTAAATTGTACCCAATTTAATTAATTAATTAATTTTGAGGGCAAAAAGGCTCAATTTTGAGTAACTAAACTTTAGCTTCCTCCATGATACAGTTTTTTGGCCAGTTTGTAATTGGATTTTTTAAAAAATTTTGCAAAATCAACAATTATGAGGTAAATTTTTATTTTTATTTTTTTATTTAAAAAAACTGGTAAGTAAATACAAATAGCCCTAGAACTAATCACACCCCACGTCTCAAAATAGGTAAGTGTTAACTAGCACAGGCTAGATGCAAACAAGTGAACAGCACAAGCAGCTTGTGCCGGTAGACCCGATCCATTGGTTAGATGGTCCACAGCAGTATGTGGAGTCAGAGAGATGGTCAGAAATGAATCCGATGTTTTTAGCGGGATTGGACAGACTCTGGCTTTTCGTTCGGATGATATAGAGATGGTGGGGCTGGCCAGTTTCGTGCGTCTGACGTACTAACCCTACCCAAGTGAAGTGGCATGGCATGGCAGCTGCCCTACTGCTGCTGCTGGGTCTACATATACAAAAAAGTTCAGGTGCCTTCCTGTCATTTAGGCGATGATCGCTTCCCCGCTTAGAGCAAGGACATCTGCACTCGGCCTCCCTTTTTCCACAGTCGACCACTATTGCCCACTGATCCAGATCACTCGATCTGGGACTGGGTCTGCTCTTGGCCCCACCCCACTGCCAAATACACCCCAATATCTGTATGTGGATCTTGGCCTTTTTTCGCCGACTGACAACGCACCATCGGTGTACTTGTCTCTTCAACCATCTATTTGCTGGCAACAGAAATGGAACTCCGTGATTGTCGTATCAGCACTCAGAAACCATATTTTTTTAGGATACTCCAAACCTTTCGAGGATGCCACCATATGGACGGTCCCGATCTACGATCTGTTGTCCCACTTCCAAGATCCAAAAGTTCCGAGTTCGATGTATAGCTTCCTCCTCCCAATCATTCAATATATATTGGTGATCCAGCGGGTTCATGACCCACCCTCACGGCCATGATCTAGGCCACCAATTTCATCGATGGCAATAATTAATCAACCTCACAGGCATGCATGAATATGGCCACGTACTATCGATCTAATAAAGTGCCCCACGGGAAATGTTTGTCATGAATAGTCTTCCGCATCCGACTGTGGAACGACGAGCAGATAATTTGGATAATCAGATGGGTATGATCTTTATCGGGTTTTCTCAAAAATGAATTTTTTTAAGCTAATAGAAGGATCGGATCGAGAAGATGATGAAGTAAATAATTTGGATCGTCGGATGAGTGGCGATATTTATTGAGTTATCGATAAAAAGAGTGCGACTTAAGCTAATGGAGGGATCAGATCAAGAAGATGATTTTTTTTTTTATCATCGGATAAGTGTGATCTTTATTTGGTCCTCTAGAAAATGTTTTTAAAAGCTAATGGAAGGATCGGATCAAGTAGATAGTTTGGATCGTCAGATGAATTAAGGCGACCTTTATTGGATAGTTAAGAAATCTTATTTTTAAGCTAATGGAAGGATCGGATCACGTGACGAGTAGGCGCAGGTGTCCAAGTGGGATTGGGGCAATCGTGAGGTGAGTTTGCAGAGAGGGAGCATGGGATGATTTGAGATATAAATAGGGCGAGGGAGCTGCCGATGAGTCCTGCAGATATGACGCCGTGGTGAATCCACGAGATTACCGTTTTTTTAATTAAAAAAAAAAAATTTTTTTTTTTTTAGTTCACCGGCTTCCCCAAGGGTCGGCTTTGGCTTTTCTCTTCCCCTCACTCTCCAACCTCTTCCCTACATCACATCTTATCTCTGAAGTAACCACCACTCCATTCCTCTTCCCTCCCAACACAAACCCACCAACCAACCAACATGGCCATCAAAGACTGCATTTCTAGCGCGCCTATGTCTTCTCCATCTCCACTCTCCTCCAAGAAAGATGAAAACGGCAACGGCAACACCAGGCCCCATGATACTTCTTTCCTGTTCGACGCTTCTCGCCTTAGCTACGAGCCCAACATACCCGTCCAGTTCATTTGGCCCGAGGAGGAGAAGCCGTCCCTGGGAGAGGAAGAGCTGGTCGTCCCCCTCGTCGACCTGCAGCGGTTCCTCTCCGGGGAATCCGACGAAGTGGTTTCTCAGGTCTGGGAGGCTTGCAAGAAGCACGGCTTCTTCCAGGTCGTCAACCACGGCGTGGACGCGGGGCTCGTTGCCGAGGCACACCGCTGCGTGGAGACCTTCTTCACAATGCCGCTGGAAGAGAAAATGAGAGCACAGAGGAAGCCGGGAGAGAGCTGCGGCTACGCCAGCAGCTTCACCGGGAGGTTCTCCTCCAAACTGCCGTGGAAGGAAACGCTTTCTTTCCGCTACTCTCCCTCGCCACAAGGAAAGAAAAGAGCAGCAGTTGTCGAAGACTATTTCGGTGGAGCGCTAGGCGATTCTTACCGCCCATACGGGTAGGTGCAAATCAAAGAAGAACCATTAATTAATTAATTAAAAGTACCATCCTTTAGTTAATTTTACGAGTTTGATTATTCATTGATTGCAGAATGGTGTACCAAGAATACTGCGATGCGATGAGCCACCTGTCGCTGAGAATCATGGAGCTGCTTGGGATGAGCTTGGGGGTAGGCCGAACGCATTTCCGGGAATTCTTCGAAGGAAACGACTCGATCATGAGGCTCAATTACTACCCTCCATGCCAGAAGCCGAATCTCACCCTCGGCACCGGCCCCCACTGTGACCCCACGTCCCTAACGATCCTCCACCAAGACGAGGTTGGTGGTTTGCAGGTGTTCGTTGACGACGAGTGGCGCTACATACGCCCCAGGCGAGATGCCTTCGTTGTAAACATTGGCGATACCTTCATGGTATGTATGTATGCATATTTTTATTTTCCTTGCCTCGAATTCTCTTTGCATGAATGTTTTGAGCGAGCTAGCGAATCGAATCTGATTTTTGGTTCGTGGGTCGTCATTAGGCTCTGTCGAACGGGCGATTCCAGAGCTGCCTGCACAGAGCGGTTGTGAACAGTCAGACGCCGAGGAAGTCCCTGGCCTTCTTCCTCTGCCCGGAGATGAACAAGGTGGTGAATCCTCCGAGCAGGCTGGTGGACAGCAATCATCCCAGGAAGTACCCGGACTTCACGTGGTCATCTTTCCTCAACTTCACCCAAAAGCACTACAGAGCAGACATGAAAACGTTGGACGTGTTCTCCAAATGGCTTCTTGAAGACCAGCACAGTACTACAGCCACTACCGCGACTACAGAGCCACTCAGCTCTCCCTCGTCGCATCATGACTGCCCGAAAAGGACTGGAGAGAGCAAGTGAGAATAAACGTAAAAACAACGGCCCGGATGAGTCCAAAAGAGTAACTATCCATTGATAGAGAAAGGCGGTTTCAAAAAGAGAGAAAAAGGGTGAAGATTTGAGGGAGGAGGAAATTATTTTAAAAAAAAAAAAAGAAAAAAAGAGAGGAAAGGAATGAATAACAGAAAAGGAAGGAGAGGAAAGGAAAGAGAGTATATAAAGTGCGTATCCGGTAATGCACGGGAGTTTTATTCGGGGCAGAAAGAGTTGGTGGCTACACATGTACCGCATCAAAACACCCCCAGTTGGATAGGTGGGGTCTGAAATACAAGCGCATACTCTCTTGTCGCTTGCCTACGATTTGTGGGTCTCGATGATATGATAATAATGCCGCGGAGGATCGTTCTTTATTTCCTCCACTCCTTCCTTGTTTCTCTTCCTCCTCTCTGTTTTCTGTTCACGGAAGCAACGCCAATTTTCCTGCCGCTTTCTGACACGCATGGCAGATCAGATTCGTTCAAAATTCCGAGCTCCTCCAAATCAGTCATACCCAATTTCTTTTTCTTTTTTCTTTTTTGATATTCCTACGACAGATAAAATATCCATGTATGTTAACTGTTACTGAAATGTTGCCCACCGGATCACTATGGGGTCCGACCGTGGTTTTTGCTGATCGAATATGCTTTGCCAGGCTCCTTCATAGTTTTGGATGAACGCAGATTAGTACAGCGGGCTCACCTTCTCCTCGCCAACGTCGGCCTCCCTCTGCTCACGCAACGCACCCACCCCTCTCCTCACCCCCCTCGTGTATTATGTCCACTGGGCCTCTGCTAATCGAGCTCCAGATGCACTTTAGGAGTAGAGGTGTAAATAAGTCGAGTCTTAATTTGAATCCGGCTAACTTACTCGGATTTATTATAAAATTTAAGTTAGACATTTTGGAAAAAAACACTATATAACTTAATTTCGAAAGTGAGTTGGTATAGGTTGGAGGCTCAATTGACCTAACCTGATTTTGTTTCTTAATATAAAACTGTATTATCAAAAATAGTCATATAAGATGGATCCTATTGAATATTATTGAAGCCAATAGACACAAATTATACATCATAATTTGAAAAAAATATTACCTAGCAATCATGTTGCTTTATAACTTATAAATTGAAAGAAATTTCCATGGAAAAGGATTAATACTTATTATTTAATATATAATATTTTAAGATTAATTCAATGAAGTAAAAATCTTTTAAAGTATTATATATTTGTTAGTATAAAATGATACATACTAAAATGAAGGTAGGGATAGACAAAAAGTTGAGTTGAGGGTTAGAATATAAAATCAAAACAATTGATAATGCCATCCAACTTGCGGCCTATTTGGCGCAGCTTTGGTTTGAGGCAAATTACAGCGGCCGCCACTTTCATAGGAAACATGAATGGCTAGTTTCTCGCAAAATTGCAAAAGCTTGTTGATAATAAATTTTTTTCTAGGGAACGTAGTAGTTCTTAAATTCATTTAAAAAATTTGCTGTAGTAGCAATTTCTTAAGGAGCTTAGAATATCTTTAAGGCTAAACATTCACAAACGTTTGGAAAGTATTAGCGTGTATTTGTTTACACTCAGAAAATTTTAAATTAAAAATTTTAAATTAAAAATTTTAAATTAAAAATTTTAAATTTAAAACTTTTCGTTCCTTGAAGTGCACATGGGTGCAAAAACTTATTTTTAAATTCTTTTGAATTTTTTTCATAAAACTGTTAATCTAAGTGTATTTAATATATATATTAAGTTTCACCATATTTGTAAATTTTTATTTTTTATTTTCAAAACAGGAGTATTTTAGTATTTTGAAAATGACTAAAACACCCCTTTTTTAAAAAATAAAAAATATACAAAATGTAAAACTTGTTTGATATCTTAAATATACTTAGATTAGTAGTTTTACAAAAAAAAAATTTAAACTCCTGGGTGCACAAGATTAGGACTCATACAATTATCCAATTTTTAAATTCTTTTCTTAACATGTTTCTATATAATTATCTTACTTTTCTATCATGTCTACATAATTATCTATACAATTAGTCTATCTATTTTAACTTTTTTCTTTTTATTCTTTATTACTTTTATTATATTACATTATATTCTTCTATTTTAAAAAATTTTACGCATGAAAATTTCGAGGATCTTTGTTTACCAAAAAGAATTTTAAAATAAAAACTTTTCACTATTCGCAACTATCCTTTTTTTAATTATTTATTATTTATTTACTTCTTCTTATATAAGTATCTTACTTTTTAATCATTTTCACACTACTTATATAACTAGCAAATTTATTTTATTTACTCCTTATCATTATTTTTGTCACATCTCATAATTTTCTCTCGTATTAAAAACTTTTACCACAAAACTTTTTTATTAAAATTTTTATTACTTTTTAAACACACATTTGTCTAGCTAAAACTTTTCACCTTCTATGAATTTTTTTTTTAAATTATTTTTTACACATATTTCTATCCGACAATTATGCTTTTTAATTATTCTTTTATAATTACTTATACAACTAACCTATCTATTTTAATTTTATTCTCTTTATTTCTCATCATTTACTATATCACATCATTTTCTATTAATTTAACAGCTTTTACACTAAAATTTTTTTATTAAAAATTTTACAACCGAGACACGTTTTTTTTTTTTTTTAATTTATTTAAATGTTATCCCTTTGTAAGGTCCTTACACCGTAGTACTTGAGGTGCAGTGGGCGGTACGGCAATACTTGGGTACACTGCGGGACAAACCCCACATGACGCAAACGTGCAATGCAATGTGCCGAGGGCCCATCACCATGAATCGATCGTTCGTCGCGTTGGAAAGGTAGTGGGTGGTGCACCAGCCGTTGGAAATGAGGTCGACTTTGCCTGCATGGCACGTAGCAGGTGTCCCTATGGTGGGGGCACTTCCCAAGCCCTCCGCGGTTTTTCCTCCGGTTCAATAGCCTTCATCATGCTCAGGATCACCCCTTGTCTCGCTGCGCCTCCTACTCCTCGTTGGGTTTGCGTGCATGATCCCGCGTAATGCGATTGCTGCCCACCCCTTTGATGCTCCGCCGGACATGCGCATTTGATACTCGAGCCGTTGTGAGCCGCGCGCGCGATTCAAATGAAGTCGTTGGGCAGTTTATCGTTTTCGATCATTTAAGTAAATACTCAACAATCACGTAACAAGCCTCATGGCGATATGATTAAGCAATGTTATTTTATTTGTATTCTAACATGGTCACTAAGGTGGGGCCTGAAATTGGACAGTCTAACTCGAATTAGCTGTACGCCAGGTGTGCAAACGGATATGCATGCGAAATTTCTTACTTGACATATATACTAGCCGATCCGCGATGAATTACCATCAATGATTTGGAAATAAAAAAATAGCCAAATGATGTTAGGATCATATTTGGTGCATGCCTGCTGATTTGGACGTGTCTATCTCGAAATCATTGATGACCGGGGAACGTTTATGCACAAGGGTTGATAGGTTGCACGTGCGGAAAATACGTAGAATAGCAGTCCCCTCATATTTAGGGGCTTTTTTTTTTTTTCTTTTTTTTGTCGTAACTACTGAACTCAATTTGGCAACATTCTTCAGATGGAATTTCTTTTTTCTTTCTACATTTTGCCTCCTCCGTGGCTCAAAATCCACAATCCTTCTACCCCAGCTTCGCCCAACATCTGAATTTTGACAGGGTGATCGAAACCATCCATGCTTTATGAACCACCAATAGGAGTGACCATCACAAATTAATTTCGGGAAAATGAATGGTTTTAATTCCTAATTAGAGATGTTCATTATAAATAAAAAGAAGAAATCATGGAAGCTATTACCATAATATGGAGATAGTTAAAGCAAAGAATCAGATATGGAAACGATCGGTATATGTATAGTGGGGGCCGCGGATGGGAAATAAAATTTGAAGAAATGAGAAGCAACGGTAGCATGAGGGATGAGGCATAAGCTGAGGTCGGAAGCGCGGAGCGCAGAAGCCATCGCAAGAGACAAGCAGCTGGGGTCGACGATCCCATGGCCGGACTGGCTTCCAAAATCCTGCGTCACATGAAAACATTAGTTTTTGTTTCTTTTGTATCATCGAGGCAGCTAAGCGACGCCACACCCTCCACTCCTTTCGTCTCTCTCTCTCTCTCTCTCTCTCTCTCCACCGCAAGCTGCAGCATGCCTCCTGCTGCTCTGCTGCTACTGCGCCTCCTTCTGCTGCCTGATCTTTGAGAAATGCATGGTTGCCAACTCTTGGTGCAGTACTGGTGGCCCTGTTTTCGCTGCCCTAATAGAAGGGTCCAAACGCCCACCGTCCCGGCCCTCATCTGTTAAAAATCAACGGTAGAAATCATCATCATCATGGGTTGATGTAGGTCATCGTCTTGTTGGAATTCGTACGAGGCCGGTAGTGAGTACGGATTTTTTAATAGAAGCCAATAATGAATTAGGGTAAATTCCTCTCATACTTCGTAATACTTACATATTATTTCTTTGGTACCCACAGCGTTTCAATAATTCTTTTGATATCTATAACGTTTCACCCTTAATTCTTTTAATACCTAAGCCATCATGGACAGCGTAAACAGCCGTCCTGACCATGTGGAAAAGACAAATTTGCGCCCAATACATCTAGTAACATTCCACAAAATCAACAGCTAGGCTAGCCAGAAGACAACAAGACAAGCAAATTCCATTAGGGAAGTGCTGATAATCTCTTCCCAAAATCTGTCGCACAAAATTGGCCCCACCGATTTTCACTTCATTTTCAAATTGAAAGGGAAGACCGAGGTTAATGAAAATCTTCTTTTCTATTGTGAAATCCATTGACGATTCTCATTTTCTAATAAAAAATAGAGGCATTGAAAATCCTCTTTTTTTGTGGTGGTGGATTTTCCTTTCAAAATTGTTTACAAAACTTTTTTATTTTTCTAGTCTTGTTGACAATGGCAGTGGTGTGACTTTTAGTGCAGGCAACGATAGGCGTTGGCGGATCGATTAAAGAAGATGACTATCAGGTTATGGGGAAGCTGGAATTGCAAAGAGATGCCAAAAAGAGGAACACTGCCATTGCCAAATTTGTAGGAGGCAAGCAAATCCAGCAGGTTTCAATGCTATAAAGAACCGACTTTAAAAATGGGAATGTCGGTCCCAATTCAAATGGAGGAGCAACAGGGAAGATTGGATAAAGAAATTGAAATGGAGGTGATATCGATCCCAGTGTAGATTGAGGGGCGACAGGGAAGAATGGAAGAAACAGAGAGGAAGGGAAGAAGAAACAGAAACAAGGAATGGAGATGAACAGAGACGACGAACTAGGATTTGGGCAATTTGGATATTAAAAAATAAAAACGGTGACATTTTTCATCTGTGTGAAAGTTAACTGACGGAAGGTGATGGCTTGGGTATTAGAGAAATTATTGGTAAAATGTTGTGAATATTAAAAGAACTATTAAAATATTGTAGGTACAAAAAGAATAATAGATAAATATTATAAAATGGTGGTGTTTGTTGCATTTTATCAGAAAATTTTAAAAAAATATTTTTTTACCCATGACATTTAACTATTATTCTCTTTGTACCGTAACATTTTAAAAGATTCTCCAAACACCAACATTTTACCCTTGTTTCCTCCCGTGCTCACGCCATCACAAAGCATGCCTCTGTTTTTCGACAATTCCGAAAATATCGTCACTGTTCATCTCCTTCCATCCTTTTCACCGCCACTGGTGAAAGAATCAACGTCGAGGATGAAGATCCAACTCTCGCGACCCACCACCACCATGCTAGTCTTCATCACAGAGATAGGAGCAGCAATAATCCATGTCACGGATCCCCCTTGGACAGTTGAATATTTTTGGATGAAGATGGCTGCTGACTGCAATTTGGGGCTGAGCCAAAATTAATGGTGGTGGTAGAATGATGTCGATGGTACTAGCTGGTGGGTTTCCGGTGGGAGGCACTGCTGAAACAAGGATAATGGCCAAAGTCTTGGCATCCACTGAAATCGTAAAAGTGCAGTGCTGGGCGATAGCTGCTTTTGTAGCTTTTGCTCATTGCCATTGCCGGTTTGAAATTTTATGGCTGCCATCGACGATTTCGGGATCGCCAGCGGATGTCTGTGATGGATTTCTATTCTTTTGGAGCCGCTGGTTAGTTCGATTAGGGATGGGTCTTAATACCATTGTCGATCGTCTCTGAATGCCAACGGGCCACGGCTTTATCATTGTAGGTTGCTTGATGCGCCTACTTTAATGGTGGCAGCAAATCAAATATTACGGGAAGCTGAAATCGTCGATCGAGAATGTGATGGCTACCGAAATTGTTACTGCCGGCTGTAAATCACTGCTGCTAAATAGGAAATGGTGCAGGAAGAAGAAGCGGCAACGGTGCAAAGTCTGTCGTGACGACGGTGAGGATGCAGAACCGGGGGCTACAACTGAGGTTAGGGCGCCCGACATGCTGGGTCAAGGTTTGCCAAATTGACCCTCTTTTTACATTTTTTTTTTTTTTTTTGATTGGTATTAATTACATCCATCTCAATACATATTATACCTGAAGATCTGAGACATTCTTACAAATTCGGGGACAGAATAACATCCCAAAGAAATCTTGAAGACACAACTTCACGAAATAAACTGGAAGATACAACTTCCAACAGCCAACAGAGAGACCACAAACTCTCACACCCCCTCACCCGGGAGACCACAAGCTCCCACGCTATTTTTGGGCCGAATATCCCACACGGGATTCGAACCCACGTCGACAGCAAAGCGCATTTCTGCGCCGCTGTCGACGACCAACCGCGCTAGCCGCGGTTGGCGACCCTCTTTTTACATTAGTTCAGCACAAAGTTGATTTGACTTTAATTTTTTTTAATAGGTTTTCGGACAAATTACGGGTTGTTATTGAACTAGTTTTGGGATAGCGGTTCGGGTAATAAATGTGAGTTAAATTAGATAATTTTAAGAATTATATACTTATTAAACATAAATATATATTATACTATATTTAAATATTATATACTTCAATATTTTACTAATTATTGAAAAACACATAATTAAGAAAATAAAATACTTGAAAAATAATATAAATTTATTAAAATAAGTTAATATACAATTACAAATAAGGATTATATACGTTCAAATTCTTTTTATTAATTCTTATATTGCTTTCTGAATAAATTGATTCTTCTATTATTATAGAGTTGAATATAAAAAAGTGAGAATTTTGAAAGAAAATAATAATAATATCTAAACATAGGTTTATAATTTTTAATAAATTAATATATACAGGGCGGGTCGGATTATTCGGGTTAGGACATGGTCAACCCAATCCGATCATATTTTTGAATTCGGATCAAAATTTTTGACTCATTCCTGTACCGGGTTAAAAAATATTGATTTTACCCAGTCAAAAATGGGTCAGGTCAAAGCCGGATCATGGGTCATCCCGCCCCAATTCCCACTCCTAGCTACAACTGCATTGTCGTCCCTGCGGGCATTTTTGGAATTACGTAAAAATAGATGCCCGGCGCGGGAGGAATCACAGGTGCGGCTGAATTTTTGAAATGTCACGGGAATGATGGAAATAATCCATAACGGAGGAATTTTTTTTGAAAATTTTAATGCATTTACTTTGTATATTTTAAAATAAAGATTCATATTGTGTTTAAGCATAGAGGCTCCATGCGTGCCATTTTTAAATTTCATTTTAAATATGAAGTGGTCTTTGCAATCAAGACATTTTCAGCCTCATCAAAGTTAATAAGATAATATTTTTTGATTCAATAATAAGATAACAGTTTATTAAGTAAGCATTCAAATATTGCCGTTATATTTCTCCAATTTCAAATAAAAATGCCTACTTATCTTGTTAACAACTACGCGCATGCCCACCATTGGTTGCTTATATTAAAAGATAAGAATAACTATTTAAAAAGAAAAAATCAACGGACATGAATAGAGGTAAAAATCGGGGTGGGTCGGGTAGATAAGAGTGTGCCTAATCTTATCCTACATTTAAAAATCTTGTTTAATCCTATTTTTTATATTGCGTCGGACAAAGCCGGTCCGACTCTCACTTTTTTTTACGAAGTCTTGGACAAACTTCGGGTTGACTTCGAGTTAGGATCAGGATAATGGGTAGGGTTAGAAAAGTGGGTCAAAGTTTAAAAATTTACATACATATAAATATAAATCCATATTTATGTTAAATTTAAATATTAAATGATTAAATATTTTACTATTTAGTAAATAAAATACAATTCTCATAATAAAGCATTAGTAAAATATTTTAAATAATTTTGTTTACAACTTAACCTTGATAAATATGTGTATCAACCTTAAAAGTATATTAATATAAATTTTCAATTATAAATAAAATTGTAAAATTGTAAAATAATAATATTCATTCTTATAAGATATAAACAATATAGCTAATATATTTTATTTCATCGATAAAATGCGAATGAGATAACTTGAACCATATATATGCAATTAAAAAATAAAAATTTATCAATATAAATAAGTTATAAAGTTAAACATACATCAACGTAAATAATATTTACATTAATAAGTCGTAAAGTAAAACACATTTATCCAACAAAACAACATTCACATAAGTAAATCATATAATTTATAAAAATAATTTATACTATGTGCGTCGGGTCGGGGCGGGACATGGTCGTCCTGCCCCGTCCATTTGAATTAAAATACGGGTCTAAAATCTTAACCCACCCTACCCCGCCGAGTCAAAATTTTTACCCCAACTCTCCGTAAAATCAAGATAAGGTGGGGTAGGTCACTGGTCAACCCAGCCCTATTTTCACCCCTAGAGAAAAAACAGGCATCATTTCCAACTACGGAGAGTGGCAAGTATGGATACCACTTGGCTGTGACCATATGAATGCCTACTTATCTTATACATTCGACCGTTCACCCAGGAAATAAACGATGGACACGAGAAACAAAAAATTAGCAGAATCCTGTACTAGCTGATAATTGAAGTCATCGTCATCTCCATATTACCTTACCGGTAGAATTTTTATATTTAACTCATTACTCTTATCTCTCTTTGCAAAATTAAGGAGGGTGAGTAGCTAGTGGCTAATGTTGTATGAGGATAGGTGCTTGTTTAAAGGTAAAATTTTTTAAATGAGAACTTTTCACTCTTTACAATTATCTTATTGTTTAATTATCCTATTAAATTATCATACTTTTCAATTATTTTTACATAACTACCTTACAATTAACCTGTCTATTTTAATTTTATTCTATTTACTTATCATCATTATTTCATATATTACATCATTTTCTTTCCTTTCAAAAACTTTTACGATAAAAATTATTCATTCAAATATTTTATAATTCCCAAACACACTATAGATAGATAGAATAGGATATCCTACAAATTATCACGTCTGTATGCCCATCAAATCGATAATCGTGCATCACCCACTGTAGCTCCGAGTCTACCCCCAAACTTGCGGCATAGTGTAGATGGGCGCATGGTGCATCTATAGCCTTGGTGGTCACCAAGAAAATCAAATTTGAACATGCATGGGATGATATTTGGGCTGGTCCAGAATAATTAGTGTTTCTTAATTGATTTTTAAGCATCCAACGTATTGTTGCGGTTTTCTATTTATAGAATTTTCCTTTGCTTTTTTAATTATTTGAGCATTTATAAGAAAATTTTGAGAAATGTTTGAAATCGGCTGCCAAATTAATTAAACCTTCCTTCATGAACCTTCAAATGCATTTTTATAATAAAATAATTTAAGAGGTGCAATTTAAGTAGAGTATATACTGATTGATCCATTAAGTTCTAGGACAAGTTTACATTTTCCTTATCTGTAGAATGAGGTAAGTTCTAAGTAAAAAAAAATAAAAAAAAATCATCTAGTTCAATTAAGCAGAATAGGTTCTAAGATCCTCACTAGAAACCAACTCGAATTACTATATACAAAATATATCTTTTAAATATATATATATATATATAAACTTCTTTAATTTATTTATTATTTAGTATATTAACTAATGAAATGTGATATTATATTAATATTGTATTAATTATATGTTTTAAATAAGATTTATATAAAATTATAGTTTTGAAATATAATATGCAAATCATCTTAAAAAGTCAGTTTAAAATTGAAACTGAAATTTGACTTGACCTTAAAAAGAAGTAGGATAGACTTCGATCTAACCTGGCCTAAAACATGATAGAAACGTAAAAAAGGGTATCCTAGACTATCTTACCTACGTTACACACTTAATTACTTTACCATGTATTTAAAAGCCAGCCACATGTAATTGGTCCCGAACCGCCAGTGTCGAACAACGTTGCATGTGCGATATAAAATCAAATCAATAAAATTCCTCCGTCGTTTAGCATTATGGTTTTTCCTAAATTTTAAGACTGATTTTTGCAATGGAATTGAAGTTAAAAATCTCTGTTCTGCCTTTTTATTTCTTTTTCTGACTTGAAAATTTGCTATTTTATTTAGTGAATATTACAGGATCGAGAATATTGTCTTGTCAATTACCTCATCCATTAACATTGGCAGCTGGAGCTAGACGTTACAAATTAAGAAGAGCCTTTATCTTTTACGGCCCAAAACATATATATTTTTATATTTTTTCATTTTTTTTCCATGGACAAGTAATCTAAGTGTATTAAATTTATAAACTAAATTTTACTATTTTTGGATATTTTTAAGTATTTATTTTGAATTTTTAAACACAGTGATATTTCTGTAATTATCTAAGACATAGATTTATTTGTACATGAAAAAAATGAAAAAAAAAAAAATTTGGACAGAACACATGACTGCCCCGTGCCCCAGCATGCCATAAAAGATCATACGGCGATTAAGAAATCAGAAAGTTTCTTAGAAGTAAATGAAACTCCATTATTACACACATTCCAAGCTATTATTGAATACGTGGAAAACTCAATCATCTTGCATCCTGATATGCCTTTCCCAGAGAAATAGGCTTCTAACAAACATAACCTCTGTCCTTATCTCTGAAGACAGCCAACATGCTGGGAAGATAACTTCTCCAAATTCCGAGAACAGTCAAAATTTCCCAGTAATATGGTTTGATAAGGCTATGAATTATATAGCCCACCCCAGCTGTGATCTTGTCCCTCTCTGATTTTGGTGCCATTTTTATAAAAAATGGGTCAGGGTTAAGGACCACTGCCGAACACGAAATTTGCAACCGAATCCGATGTGGGTGGGGTTGGATTACTGATATAATTTAAAAGCTATAGTAATGCTATAGATCCTCGTAGTATGATTCTATTGCATTAGGCTGATTATTCTATACAAATTAAGCATATTTTATGAGTGTCACACGTGGTGTTCACAAGACTGAGTGTGATATCCAACCGTCCAGTAGTAGCCCAGCATTCAATTTTGACACCTGGGAATTTCTCTCGATTAGCACATCTACATTGGCATTAAGATAATCTTAATTAATTACCTTGATTGCCGTCATTTATCTTCTACTGAGTCGATTAATATTTTATTCATTAGTTTGGCTTGTAACAAAAAGGACAGAAAATGTCACATGGGGTTCACCCTGAAGGTAGCACCCTTATCTATCTCTTGGTGAACGGGTGTTCGATTCTTGGCAGATGCATCCCAGTATTAATTTCTCCCCGTACGTAGTGGTAGCTGTTCTGGGGGGATCTTGGTCTCCATCAAAATAGGTGGGAGTGTTGTCTCCCCCAATGTTTTCAGAACCGAACTGGTGATTGAACCGGTAAAGGAACTGGTCTGGTTCGAACCGGATCGAACCGATGACGTCAGCATGACATATTTATGATGTCATAAATATTAAATTATTTTTAAATTTTAAGTAAATATATTGATAAGTTAATCCTAATTTAACACCTTTAATATAATTCTGAGCCTTTTATAAGATCATTTATACCTTAATTACAAAATTTGAAACTCAGATAATAGGATTTAATGAAATCTACCTTATCTAACAGCGTCTAACAGCATCTAACGACATTTAATAGCATCTAACAGCATCTAACTGGATCTAACGACATCTAACAGCATCTAACTTTTGATAGTAATAAATTAATTCTAATTTAACACTTGTAATATGATCCTCAGCTCCTTATAAGGTCATTTATACATTAATTATAGAACTTAAAATTCAAATGATATGATTTAATGAAATTCACCTTAATCTAACCGCGTCTAACAGCATCTAACGACATTTAAGGGGCACTCAAATTTTATGAAATAAATAAAATATTAAAAATAAATTTTTAGATTACACATAAATCGTCCTAGGTACTAAGAAATTCACCTAAAATATAATTATAATATTTTATTAATTATATTATAATTTTTATATGCTACATTAATTATGTAAAGAATTTTGTGCTATACAATTAATTATGAGAGTGATATTAATTACATGAGTTGCATATTATTTTGGTATGATTAATTAGAATAGACTGATTATATGAAGTATTTTTGAAGGCCTAAAATTTCTTAAAATTTCGAAGATATGGGAGTCAATAATCTTCAATCCTATAGAGATTTTTTTTATAATTACATAAGATTTTAAGATTGTTTAATGACATAATTGATATTATAGGATTGTTTAATAGCATAATTGAATCATTGATAATTTGATATCACAAGAGGCGCAAGCACAAAATTAGGCATAAAAAATTATGTATTAATGATTTAATATATCCTTAAATAAACAAGGCTAAATAATGAGTCATATTTGCTATTTTGCTGCTGCTCGGTGAGACGGCGCAGCGAGGCGGTGACGGTGAGGTCCACGAGAAGAGGCAGGCGCGACAAAGAGGAGGCGGCGGCGAGGCGGCAACGGCAAGGTCCACAAGGAGAGGCAGGCACGACGAAGAGGAGGAGGCAGCGAGGTAGCGACGGCGAGGTCCACGAGGAGAGGCAAGTGTGACGAGGAGGAGGGGCGGGACGGTGGGCGGGATGAGAAAGGCATAGATGTCGTCGGCGCTGACAGAGACACAGCGGCCGTCGGCAAGACGGCAACCGACGAGAGGCAGCCCCCGCGGCGAGACGGCGGGCGGCACGCGGCGAGAGGCGTGACGACACAGATGGCGAGACGGGGCTGCGGGCGACGTTGAGGGCGTTAAGGGCAGAGGGAGTAGCGGGCGCTGCGGGCGGCGGCGAGGGCTTCGAAGGCGGAGGGAGCGGCGAGCGTGGCGGGTGCGGCGGGCGCACTGGCGCTGCTGTTCGTTCGCGAAGGGGACGACCGAACTAGACAGGGCTGCGGCTGTGGGATCTTTCATTTTCTTTTAGTTTATACTTTATATATTAGGCATTTAGGGTTAGCAGCGTTAGCTTCAATCATCTGACCGGGCGAATCCGGTTCGACCGCTGGTTCACCAGCTCGGACGGTTTTGTGTAAATGAACCGAACCGGAATCTGGACCGGTTCCCGGTCGGACCGGCCGGTCCGGTCCGGTTCTGACAACACTGGTCTCCCCAAAAGATGACTGGACCCATTTATAATATTATACGTCATAATGTACAATACCAACAATAAAAGAAGGATACAAAATAAAAAGGCAATGTAATAATTAACAAGAGAGAGGCGGTTTGGTGAGAGAAAAAAATGTAGCAAAAAATTTATAGAAAAATATTTTAAAAGTAGGGCGATGATTATAAATAACAAGAATAAATATAAAATTGATGAAAAGATATAAAAAATGACTAGAATGTAGAAATAGTAGAAAATGTAGCGTATTTAATTAGTTTTTATTATGTTACCTATTTTGAATAACCAAGGAATTGAAAGGAGTCAACTTAAAGAGAGGATTAATGAATCAAATGTCTCTACCTAAATCATTTGGTCATCCAAATAGTGATCTAACAAATGATATTAAAAAGTATATAAAGAAGTGGGTAATTTTTTTTTATTTTTTTTTTCATCTTACTAAATGTTGCCTTGTAGTTGATATTTTATTCTCTAACTAACAATATTCTCAACAATCTTATTATTTTTATTAGTTATACTTTGACAACAACATTGCAGCGAAATTCCATGTCCAATGACCAAATTTACCATCTCTTTTGCCACACCTTCATATCTTCTTTCTTTGTGACCAATATAATTATCTTCATGTACAGACTACAGAGGCAATCTATGGTGTTTGTACATAGTGGGATCCACTTGGAATCCGTTTGTTGTTATACTTTTAAAAAATTATTTTGATATCCTAATTGCATACTGGCAGCATGTGCGAGTATCAGCCTCATATATCGTCGCCACATATAGCTGCCCAGAATCTAGGTGTGTGAAGCTGTATACCATTGCTTGAATTTGATTTCATAAATAATAGGAAAGTTAGGCCATCCAAAATCCAAATTAGTAACACATATGGGCCTCACTATCCCCAGCTGGTGGAGCAGAAGAAAACAAAAGCCAGATATGAGATCCGAATATGTGGACACTCCATTGCATGCATGGATAATACATTCGACCTGTTTTTAGTAGGTAGATTGAAGGAAAGCAGCAAGAAATTAATATAACTCCTATGACTTTGTAGTATATGTATAGCACTGTCTCCTAAATGGAACCTATGTTGGTTGGTGCAAATCATTGATATATTGGCCTCCCTGGCTAAGGCATATTTGTAATATTGTACTCATGATAAATAAAAGAAAAATCAGATTTGAACATCCTTTAAAAATAATATGTTTTGGAATTCCCTTCGTACTTAGCGTCCAACAATCGCTGTTGCTTCCTGTGAGCAATCCGACCAGCCATCCTCTGCCTGTCTTTCTATGGACTAGTCAAGGGGGAGAGCAAGGCAGCAAGCTAGGTTGCTGATATACATGCATGGATTGTCTGGCTTTTGTTGGCAGCCTGTGGGTCTTTAACTTTCTAGAATAAAACCTACCAAGTACGGCACACCCCATGAGGTATCAAAAATAAATAAATAAGTAAATAAATAAACCCTTTTGATCTTAAACCACATGGTTAATTAATATGCATGTACCGTACTATAAATTAAAGATACTTTCGTGCTGGTTTCAATACAGCATGTTCGTATAAGACAAACCCAATAATTAAGCCGATTAATGTTAAGCAAAATAAAATAAAGTTCGTTAAAGCTCGATTAATTTTTCTTGGGGGAATGTTCCATAGAGAGTTTGGTACCTGAGGTTGGATGGTCTTGCTGAGGAGATTGGAAATACTATCACTAATATTTTTAATTATTATTCTCCATATTTCTCTTAATTTATTATTTATTTTATCGTTATTTAGATTAGACCAATTATCGTCTTCCGTCTTACGATACCATTCTTTTTGTTCTCCATCTAGTGTTTACAACTGTACATTCGATTATGATATCTAGACTCAGGTTTGGGCTGTGCTGGGCTCTTCATGAGTCTTGGACCACGGGTTTGGCCTGACACAAACGGTCGGTGCAGATATTACTGGCCATGGTCAGTCCTTTATTTCCTGTAAAATGAAATCCGTTTTATTATTTTTTCTTGGTACTGGAAATTCATACATTGAAAAAAAAAAATCGCCGCTATTAATTTGCCAACTTCTACGTTGAATGTAAAACGTTAAAGTCTTATTTTCATAGTAGTTCATAAGAGCATTTATTTATGATTATTTTTCAAAATTTTAATTAGAATTTATGGTTTAAATCCATTCCATAAAATGGATGAAATGAATAGATCAACCATAATTTTATAAAATTTCGTCTATGCGAGGCAATGCCTTCTATAAGTGGTTTTGCGAGCTTATATACATACGCACTGCAGTAAATTCAAACATTGTTTCGATAAGGCTGCGTTTACGAGGTAGCTTTTTCTATTTTTCTAGGAAGGAATACTAAGATGCAGCACTTAATGCGGAAGCTGGAAAATATTACTTTTTGCAAGTGATTAATTTAATTTCTCTTAATCAAAAGCAATGAGCAAAATGCAACCCAAAAAGAAGCCTCAGCAGACTTCTGAATAAATAAATGCGTATGATTATTTTTTTTAAAAAAATATTAAAATATTTATTTATGTTAGATGAATTATATATATGTATGTGTATATATATATATATATAGAGCTGTTCCGGTGCAGCGTCACTGCACCGGAACAGCGGTACAGTGGCCCAAAAATGGGCCCTACGTGATCATGAAATCATGATCTACTCCACCCATTGTATTTAGAATAATGTATTCTATTACCATACCAATTTTCATCCCAATCAGATACTTTAAAGTTGTTATTTTCATCAAACTATTTTATTATGTTGGATTTGTACCATTTTCAGATGGGGCCCATATACATATCTGATTGGGATGAAAATTGGTATAGTAATAGAATACATTATTCTAAATACAATGGGTGGAGTAGATCATGATTTCATGATCATGTGAGGCCCATTACAGCGATGCTGCACAGGAATATAATCCATATATATATGGGAACCGATCCTGTGCGGTTGTAATGAACCCCACACATATTAGATTGTAATGAAACTTTATACACTCATTTATCCATATATAAATCATACTTTAGACGGTTTAGATGTTGAAAAAACCACTTTAAACTTGATATTTATATTAAACTATTTTTATTACGTTGATTTTGCACCATTTTAAGATGGAGATTACACACATGTTGGATTTGGATGAAAATTGGTATGGTAATAAAGTGAACAATTATAAATACAATGGGTGGGGTGGATTTATGGGAAATGATCAGGTGGGGCCCATAGTGCATGGACTATACGGTGCAGTCGCATGCACTGGATCATTTCTATATATATATATATACACATATATATACACACGTGTACACACACACACATATATATATATGGGATATGATCGTGTGCAGTCGGACTGCACCGTAATTACGGTGCAGTCTGCTGTAAAATGGACCCCACACATATTAGATTGTAATGAAACTTTATACACTCATTTATCCATATATAAATCATACTTTAGACGGTTTAGATGTTGAAAAAACCACTTTAAACTTGATATTTACATTAAACTATTTTATTACGTTGATTTTGCACCATTTTAAGATGGAGACTACACACATGTTGGATTTGGATGAAAATTGGTATGGTAATAAAGTGAACAATTCTAAATACAATGGGTGGGGTGGATTTATGGGAAATGATCAGGTGGGGCCCACAGTGCATGAACTGCACGGTGCAGTCGCATGCACTGGATCATTTCCCTATATATATATATATATATATATATATATATATATATATATATATATATATATAAGTGTTCCTGATAGGAAATAATCAACAATGCCCACAAAGGCTGGCCAGTGGGCTTTAAAGAATAAAGACAATGTATTGGGTCTTCCATCTCCATGACAGAGCTTTCCATCACAATTCAGAAGCCTGCTCACTGAGAAAAAAAAAAAAAATAAATAAAAAATCAGAAGCCTGCCCACTGCCCACCTTCACGCTTCCCGTTCCCCTTAATATATTTTAACGATTTATATCTTCTCTTCATCCCGTCCCATCGAAGTAGATTGGCTGGTTGGACGGTCGTCATATCTTGATGATTATTTCAAAACTAATCAATTTATTAATATTATTATTATGTATGTAGTTAAAATAAAAAAACAATCCTAATTCAAGACGTATTATTCCCAAATCGAGAATTAATTCAGAGTAAATTTAAAGTCTTTAAAAATATTTGTTTATTATAATGACGTATAAAGTCTTAATTCAACATCTAAACCATTTAAAATATTTATCCTACCTATAATGATGATTTCATATAATTTCATAAAATTTTAAAATATCGGCAGATTAATCTGAGTATTTTTTTTAAAAAAATTACACGTATTTCTATGCATTTTTAGAATATGTGGCCCACGCACTATACCAATAGATATGATCTCTTATACTTCAACATACCGAATAGTTTTTAATATAGCGGAGTTCATCAATTATCAAAATATAACTTACACTTTGGTTGGAAGGTTATATAAAAGTTGGCCTCCTATTTTGATACCGAATTTAGTTTTTCCAGTTTACGTTATGAAAAATTAATTTTAATAAATAAAATGAAGAAAAATACACAAACAGATAAATATAAATATAATGAACTTGAATCTGCATAACGGAGACCTTTTTTTGATAAAAAAAAAACATAATAGAGACCTTTTAATTTTCATAATTTCGGTAAAATAGACGTTAGTTGATGTGGCCTAATAAGATCAACGGCCTAGATGGTTGATATCTGGACTGATTATTAAGTTTCATACTGTTGTAAAATCCTTTTGCAAACTAGCTCTTCTAAGTTTTCTTTTTAAAAAAATCTTTCCATTTTTAAATCTCAAATGCAGTTGACTCTGACAGTTAGCAAGATCATCTATTTCACTTTTTTTTATAGAAGGATTATTTGTTCGGCAGAGGCTAAATGCATTTGCCAGAGTATATTTAACTTTTTTAAATTTTTTAAATTTTTTTTATATATTGTTAATCTAAGTATATTTAACAAGTTCTATCATTTTTGGAGATTTGTAAATATTTTTTTAGATTTTTTAAAAACAGTGACATTTTAGTAATTTAAAAATTCAAAAAAATATTTATAAATATTTAAAATAATAAAAAATTAATACATATGTAAGATACACTTAAATTAACAATTGCACAAAAAAAAATTTAAAAAAATTTAAAAAATGAATTTTTGCACTTGAATTCACTGAAGCTAAGTATACTTGGGTGCACAAGATCATAATCTTCATTTGTTTAATACTAAAGTTTTTCAAACAAAAACTTTTTACGTACTACAACTATGCATTTTTAATTATTTTTCACATTTTCCATATAATTATCCTATCTTTCAATCATTTTTAAACAACTACCAATATACCTAATCTATTTATTTTAATTTTATTATCTTTACTTGTCATCATTATCCTTATTATATTAATCATATTTTAACTTAATTTAATTTTTATCTAAAAGTTTTATCACTTCCAACCCATACCCCGAATCTATGTCATGTTTTGATTGGATTTAACCGGGTTATTAAACAGTCCAACCAGCAACCGTTCCTTATTTCAACACATTTAAAGAAATTGTATGTTAATAAGTCGAGATATATATATTTTTTTGAGTTCTAAGATCAAATTTATTATTTAAAAAACTGTCTCGAATAAAATACACCAGACGGTTGATCCCAGTCAAACAATGACACAGGCACTCAACCGGTTTTACTTAATTTTTTTGATAATTCCATTTTGGAAGCTAAATATTTGTTATCTCAAAGTGCATTTTTTTCGATTTTACATTGCAAATTTTCATCGAACATTTTTTTTTATTATGAATTTTCATCGACATTATTTGTAAGACATCACACTGATAAAATGGGAGCCCAATCCAGTGCACCCGGGTGCATTCAGCCTCAATGCACCCGGGTGCACTGCACCTATTTTTTTTTATTTTTTTTTGAAAATTTTTTCATGAAGCTGTTAAGATAGGTTTATTTAACATATGTATCAATTTTTACTATTTTTGGAGATTTTTAGATATTTTTTTTAGATTTTTAAAAATCAGTGGCATTTTTCGTAATTTTAAATTACCGAAAATGCCACTGATTTTTAAAAATCTAAAAAAAATATCTAAAAGTCTCCAAAAATAGTAAAAATTGATACATATGTTAAATAAACTTAGATTAACCATTGTATAAAAAAAATAAAAAATAAAATAAAATAAAATAGGTGCAGTGCACCCGGGTGCACTGAGGCTGAATGCACGAGGGTGCACTGAATTGGGCTCCGGTAAAATGAGAGGCAAAGTTTGCCATCAAGATTCGGACCTACCGACACTAAGGTTTTGTGAGTACCACCGGCTATGCCACTGGACTTAAGCGGTTTTAACTTCTATTTTGTAACGTTCTTAAAGTTCGAGGATCCATATTGCAAATACCTATAAGACATTTGCTACTTCATAATTACTCAGAGTTATATGATCCACTTTGCAAATACAATCGATAATTTCTAGATAACCAAAATAATTATGGGTAATTAAGAAAATAAATACAACAACGCACATTATAGTAATAATCGAATGCTTAGAATTGAACGATTAATACACAACTTCGCCCGCATCTTTGGTGACCGCATCATTCTAAACTATGCACTGAAAAATCTTATGCTTGCAGGGCTGGAAAACAATTTCAAAAGAAGGTTCCATTTTAATGCAAGAGTGTGAAGAATTATGCGATGATATCCGAAGTTTTTTGGTTCTTTGCTCAGATTAAAGCGAGTCCCTCTCTCTCTCTCTCTCTCTCTCTCTCTCTCAATCTCTCCAGTAAGACCAAAGGAAAAGAAAATGCTGAAAAGAAGGGGGCGAACAAACGAAAATTTGG
Source organism: Annona cherimola (assembly GCA_030490835.1). Taxonomy (NCBI): domain Eukaryota; kingdom Viridiplantae; phylum Streptophyta; class Magnoliopsida; order Magnoliales; family Annonaceae; genus Annona; species Annona cherimola. The sequence continues at coordinate 7,926,770 of CM059977.1, read as the reverse complement.
AAGATTCTATATACAATTTACAAAACCCGCATCGACGAATGCTCTGCCAGCTCCTTTATGGCTTCTTGAAGAATAACATCGACGATAGCTATCGAAAGTTCGACACAAATCTCTTGGAATTCTTCTGTTCTCGATCCAACCTTGATTACCCAATTTGCTCTCTTCGCATCCTCTTCTGCCAACCTGCAAATCTCATGCCACATTTCGGAAGAACAGAGACTTTTATCTCCCTTAATCCGTCGAACATCGCCTTCGTCCTCACTTGATTTTTTTTCCTCCTTTGTCGGGGCCGACTTGCAGCAAAGTTGCAAAAATGGGTATTCCACATTGGGCAATCCCGACGACAATTTCCTTCTTGAATTTGATGGGCTCGACCTCAATCTTCCTGTTCAAGTTCAAGGGCACCCGTCTTGTTAGAGTATTGAAATGCTCGGAAAGTTTTCAGCTTTTCGACATTTGCATTTGGCTCTAAACAAACAATCTGATTTAGTTCTTGGAGAGAGATTACCTGATTTATGACTGTCACAATCCGCAAGAAAGTCTGGGTCGACGTCGAAGGGGCGGTCCAGTACAGATACTGGACTGGAATTCTCAGAGCTGCATTCAGATTCTGACTTTCTGGAAGAAGAATCCAACTTCTTCCGTTGGTTTTTCTTCTTCTTCGTCATTTCCTTGAGGTGCATTTGCTTCTGAGATCTCTCCTCCGCAGAGATTGCAACAGGACGGCGTTGTTTTTTGTCAGTCTCGTTCCTGCGAGGTCTGCTTTCGCTTCTGGCTTTCCGAGGAGGTCTGTTACCATTCCCTGTCTCCGATATCTTGCATCTCCTCTCCCTTCGGTCATCTCTTGGCATTCCCCTCGGTCCTCGATCCACTCTCCTTTCCTTCACTTCTCCAAGACCCAATTCGGATTCCCGTCCTCCTCGCCCCGTCGCAAGAAACTCTCCCCTGTCATCCGTTCCGAAGCTCAAAAGCAGGAAGTCCTGGTTCTCTTGCCGCAAGAACGTGGGGACTTCGCGGAAGGACATAGAAGCTCGGACCCCACGATGATCTGGAAGCATCTCAGCCCAGCTAAGGAGAGAATTCACCGACCGGCTTCGCCTGATGGATTCAGGAACTGTTCGAGAGAATTCACCGACCGGCATAGATTCAAGGCCCATCAGCCTCGCCACCAGCCCGGGTGAAGAGGCATTGATCTTCGGCTGGCCCATTTTGTCGTCGGAACCAAATGCGTCGAATCCATCCTCGGCTTCTTCAGCGAAATCGGAAGGCTGAACGTAGATGTTGCGACCGCAAACGAGGCGGCGTAAGATCTTGGGGATGCAGCTGGCTGAGAGCAGATTAACCGAGCTGTGGGAGCGGGCGACGTTGGCGTAAGACGAAGAAGAACAGGAAGACGGAGGAGAGGAAGAAGAGATCGTCATTTGAGGAAACAAGGAATTGAGATTAGACGGATGAACCCATGATCAAGGAGAGGATACGAAGAATTTTGAATTCTTGGAAGGGAAAAGAGGAGGCGATGCTCTGTTGCTGCGGAGACAACGGAGAAAGTAGAAAACAGAGCAGGTTGGCGAGAGAGTTTTTGAACGAGAGGGAGGGAAAGAGAAAAGGCAATATTGAAAAAGGAAGGCTCGAGTGTGCTTGGGAAACAAGGCGCTGTAACGAGGAATACGGGTGATCGCTGGTGGGGCCCACGTCACTGGCCATCCACTGATCTCAACCATCCATCTTTCTATATCTTCTGTTTTAAAAGATAACCAAATGATTAACTCGGATTCAAACGTACGATATAAAATGTTTGGATCTAAGATCAGTTATTTAAAATGGACGGTCCAAAATTACGAATTCAGCCTTTGCTGATGGTCTGATACTTACTCGCGGCGGCACACGCTGGATCTTGGTCCGGGCAGGGAAAATGATTTCGTTTCCGATTGAAGGGGGGAGTTAAAGAAGCATTGCGGTTTACTGTGCGTGGACCGCTTCTTTAACGCTTTTTCAAACAAGATAAATGCATGTGATTTTTTCCCCCTTTCTCTTTTGTTATTCCCTTTTTTTAATTTTATTGTGGCATTTGAAAGTTATGTATTTGCAATTCTACCACCGAAAGCACGTATTTTTTATTTTGGGCTCAACAAATATTTCACATAAAAAATAAATAAAAATTTCATGAGAGGCAAAACTTGCTATCCTAAATTGGATCCCGGGGCTTCCGGGACATCTACCCGAGGTGATAGCTTCGTGGGCTCATAGTTTGGTGCTCATAAAAATATCGATTGGCCCATTTTATTGTTTTTAAATTCATAATAATTATCCCATTAAAAACGAATACATAATTCTTCTCTCAATTTAAGTGTCCAACTGAAATAAAATTTTGAATATAAATTATCAAAGTAGATCAGGTGTCTGAGATCAACGAATTAGGTTTTAAAAAAAAATATTGTGTCAAATTAAACATTTTTCACAATTTTAGCACGATAAAATTCCTTCTATCAAAAATGAATTTTACATAAGTTCTGCTTTTTAAAATCTAGGCTGACGAGGCCAGGAAACAGAATTTATCACTTTACTTTTGAGTCACTCCCTGGGGTACCCACCTGCATTTCTTGTCATTTCAAGGTCTCTTTTAGGCGACTGCTTATCGTCCATAATCAGCGCCAGCGTATTCAATATTTTTCTATTTCGGGTTCGGAAGGCCTTGGCTGTCTGTTCATCCCTCCCCTGTTTTGTCACCTCGGCAGTCGTCACTCTCTCTGTCTTTCCTGTTACGCAATGGATCAACTCCAATAGTTCATCGGAATTGGACCCTCGTGGTAAAAAAAACTCGCCAAATATTGCAAATAGGACCTTCTACCAACGTTTCAACGGTTTCGATCACATGATCCTTCTTGCGTTTTTACATTATAAAAACAACGTGTAGATCATGCGACTACAGTCCAGTGACAGTGGTCTTCATGCTTCTCCAATAATTGCTTCGGGCGTAACGAAGCTGGTTCGTTTTCCTTCGCGACTTGGAACTGGTTGTCCGGTCTGATTTTTGGCAGAATCACTCGGGCTAAGTTCCTTATAATCCGAACCGTCCATATTGTCTATAGTAAGTCATAAATAAGACTAGCAAAAATTAATGTAGACTGGTTCCCTAAAATTTCATTAATTTATAAATATAAAAAGTTAGGGTAATTGGAATTGAATTTTTCAGATAAGACTGTCATTAATTCCCCTTTTGTCAGAGAGTAACAAAGGGATGAGATGATGAGATCACGAGACGGTTCAAATAGTGGTATAGTCTAGCACGCGACGACATACCGACAAGTGTGTACTCCGCGACAGAGGCGAGGGGGGAGTAGAGGAGCCGCAGTTTCGGTCCTGGCGTTCACACCGGAGCTACTCTGACCGACGGATGACAGTATTCTGTCGGTGGCTCGAGCCAATCCATTCCCTCTTATAAGCCGAGTAGAGGGACGTTTGGGAATAAATAGGGGTAAACGCGACAGTGAAATAGTGGGGCACAGATTTTAAAATATTTTATTAATTAATTAATTATTATATTTTTTTAATTTTATTCCTATATTTTAATTATTTTTTTTATCAATTACCATCCAATAAATTTATTTATTTTAATTTTATTCCTATTATTTCATATTAATTACATAATTTTTAAAATATTTTATTTTCCACCTCCATCAACTCCCATATTTCCTACCCCTTTTACTTTTCTAAACGTGCCTTGAACAGTTTAGGAACTGTTCTAAGGATGGGAATGGGATGGCAGGTACAAACCACGTCACGCCACCTGCCCCAGTTCCCAATCTTTTCCGGTCCCCCCTCTTACGGCTTTTGACTGATCTTCTCACGGATTCCAAACGACCCATCCTCACCGTTCTTACTCCCTGTGCATGGTAATAACCACCTTGACCTGCAGAAATCACAACTGCTCTGTTAAGGCAGTTCACGCCCCAAATCGAATTGTAATTTGCAACAGTGCGTGGACTGTTGCACCACCTTACACTGCCACGTATATATGCTGCCTCTCCTCCGTTTGATATTAAGTTATTAACGGCAGCTCTCCCCTACGTGCCATCACCTGAGGGAGATGATCCTCGTAGGCCGGCCTAAACTAATCATTTTCCTACATAGAAAGTGGACAGCAAGTACCGATCAATTTTCGTTTACGCCACATCCTAATTCGCCTCAATATAAAGTCACTGGGGAAAATATAGTGGAATTTTCACCGCATGTCACAAAATTTTACTCGTAATTCGATGTCTGCAGTAAATACCTGATATGATACGCAAGGGGATGATCGAGTAATGAGCGGTCCAGATGATTATGGCTGAATTGCCATGCGCTAGGTGCCCGCTGGTAGAAGAATTGGGTTATTTGCATTTTGCTCCTCTCCGATCTTCTTCTTTCGAAATGTTTATATCTGGCATTCTGGCCACATCATGGGAAGTAATTTTCAAATAATAATAATAATAATACCGTTCCATTGGATGTTCCCTCCACAGGCTTAGATATCGGCATATTACAGATACGCCGAGAAAAAGACAAAATCGCATTCGTGGTTTTTTCCCTTGTCGCGTTTATACCCAATCATTACTTTATATTTTTTCTACAAAAGCCTATTTAATTAACTCGACGTTAACCACTACTCCATTTCATCTCATAACTCAAAACTTTTTTTTTCTTTGTTTTGATTTTCAAATGTCCATTCCATTCAATAATTCCAAATGGACGGGTAGAAGAATCGCTCCGAAGCTGGCGACTGTGAAGAAGTGATAATAAAATGCAAAAGTTAAAATTTGCAAGATCACAAAAAGTTGGGGGGTCACAGTTGAAATTAAACATCAAAATGCAAAAGTTATGATGTCAATCTGCAAGACGGCAAAATTTGGGGGGTTAATTAGGAAACCAGGCATGAAAAATTCTCTGCGCGTGCGGCAGCCGAAGATGCTGACCTTTGTCCGTTCAAACTTCGGAAGCGGCCGGGTTGGGTCTGCTGACGTGCCAGTGCTGTCGCGGCAAACGCCGAATGGTCGCATTCTACTTACGCGTGGATTGCGCAACATCCTCACCTGCACGCCTTTCGGCTGCTATCTGCTGTGCCGGCGGCAATTGGCAACAGCACGAAACGCCTAAGTTTGGGCCCACATCCGTCTGCTCTACCACTTTGGAATCAGGGCCCATCTGAGGTGGGCCCCACGTGCTTGGCCCATTTATATCGCACATTGTCCGATAAGGGAGGCTTTTGCCGACCTTGTTTCGAGGCTGTGATGGCGACCAGGCAGGCTCATACACAGAGATTTAGTAGGCACATGCGGTCAGCAAAGCTCGGATGTTTTATTTATTTATTTATTTTAGAGTAAAGAAAGAAACTCGTCATTCTTTTCCTCCACGCTTTCCATTTATTAATTTTTTTACGTACATGGGGTGTGTTCGGGTGAATGTAAAAGTACAGCAGCGGGTGTCTTTGGAAATTATTGTATTTTCAAAAAGGTTTGCATGCAAGCCACTCGTTTTTTTTTTTTTTACTAGAGTATATTTACAACATATCTCAACATATATCACATTCAAAGTTATGAGACAATTCTAACAATATTTCTAAAGAAAGACTACCAGCTCCCAAATATCAAATGGGGAGACCACCAGCTCCCAACTGAACAATAAGGACCACACATACCACCCGTTTTTAGTGCTGAAGTATAATGATTGTTTTCTTTCCGGTTTATTAATTATTACTTACATTTTCAATTTTTTATTAGAATTTATTTGAGTAATATCCTCACTCATTTATCTCGACAGAAGTTCAAATATAACATTATAATTCATTATTTTCTTTTTTTAATAGGTATTTATATGTTACATCATTTCAATTGATATTACAATCAAATTTCAAGACATTCCTACTATTTATAAACAGTATTTTACAAATATCTTATTTATTCTAAATTTTTCTTATAATATTTCTTAAATTCCTAACTAGTAAACGCTCCTGCGTAGGGGAGGAATACACCACTAAATAAATCTGCTTTAGAGACATTGCATAGATGGTTAATGAAAGTCTCTGCCACTAAAGCAATGCCTCGGTAGCAGAATTTATTATTTTCTGATACACTTTAAAGGGGCGTTTGCAAGATTAACCTTTTTAAGTTTGCCACGTAATTTCGGTATTTGCAAAAATCCTCTCTGAAGTTTTGAGTTTTGCAAAAATCACCTTGAGCACAAACAGATAAAAAAAAAAACTTTTCATAATTTTGAATAAATAATAATGCCAAAATTATTTTTTCACAATTCAAAAAATTTAGATATTATTTTTCAAATATCCAAATCATGATGTCAAGCATCGAAGGAAACAAACCTACAGAATTATTTTTGCAAATATCTTAATTTACTATGAAAATTTATAAACAACATTCTTGACTCTTTTTATACTTGCGATTATTTTTGCAAAACTCGAAACTTCAACAACAAATATCCAAACTATGATGTCAAAAATCTTATTAGGTAAATTTAGAGGTCTTTTTTTGTTAATGCCTGGTCTTTTAGATGTATTAAACAAATATAATAAGAAATGAAGTCAGTAAAACAGGTTTTGTAAATGCAAAACTAAATAAATAATTAGCAACATAGATAATAATGAAAAATAAATTATTGACATTATTGAAAATAGTGGAAATATCACATAACTCTTAAGCTTTTTGCCAATTTCGAAGTGGTTATTCTTGTCTGGCAGTCATCTCATCTACCATTCTTCTTCTTTCTGCCTTTTGTTTTGCTCATGCATGTTGGGACAATGTTTTAATATATTCGGATGCATTGAAATTTTGATCCATTCAGCTGCGGAACACATATTTATTTATTTCTAAATTTTTTTATAAAACTTTTAATCTAAGTATATTTAATTTATAAATCAATTATTATTATTTTTTATTTTAAAAAAGGGGGGCTTTAGTCCTTTTTAAACGACTAGCTACGATACCCTTATTTTTTAAAAATAAAAATATTCATACATATCTATAAAAATGATAAATTTTAATATATAAGTTAAATACACCTACATTAAAAGTTTCATAAAAATTTAAAAAAAAATAAAAATGGAATTTGCTTACAGATGCATTGAAGCAAACCCCTGCATGTTGACGTTGGCAGTAGAGTGACAACATATTTGCAACGTTCCTACGGATAAAAATTACATTTCGAAGCAAAGCCTTTCAAACGCAACAACGGAATTCGCCGCTAGATAAAAGGAGGCTTATGGCTTTTATCCACCCCTTTCAAAGCTTGAATACGGCAAGCATATATCACTTCCCGAATTCCAGTACTCATGAAAGACTCGTGAGAATGTGGAGGCACGCAACATAGCTGCCGACAATTATTCAATTTTTTAAGCAGGATAGAAGTGATTTCGTGATACCTTTTTATTTTTGAAATGTTGATCCTTGATGAAAAATCTAATTTATTTATTGTATTTAACACTATTTATTTAAATAAGAGACCAAGTTTTATCTCAATCCAATACATTGATAGAACACATTTGCTTAAAAATAAATGCATTTATGTATAAATTATGAAAATGCTTAGATCTATTCACTCATGTATTAGAATATAACAATACTTTATAAGATCATTTATTTATATATTATTGATATTTTAGATGGTTTAGATGTTGAAAAACTATTTTAATGTTGATATTTTCATATTAAATTATTTTATTACGTTAATTTTACACATTTAAAGATGAGACCTATATACACTGAAATTAAAAAAAATTAAAAGGATTTTCAGGATACTATAAATTATGCTAAATATAATAGAAAAAATAGATTTTCTATCAACTATTAAAATTTTAAAGAAATAGAGGATTTCATACAAGCATGCGAGTTTTTTAAATATATAACCTTTTGCATCTTCAATCCAATATTTCATGAGAATTGACTACTCAGAGTCATTTAATTAGTCACCAACCGAGGCTAGCTCGGTTGGTCATCGACAACGGCGTAAGATGGCGTTGCGTGGTCGGTGTGGGTTCGAATCCCATTTGGGATTTCGGGCCATAAAATAGGTGTGGGAGCAGATGGTCTCTCGGTTGGCTGTTGGAAGCTTTATCTTCTAAATTCTTTCGTAGAGCTGTGTATCCAGATTTCTTTGGGATGTTATGTGTGTCCCCGGATTTGTAAGAATGTCTATGATCTTCAGTATAAAAATATATTGAGATATATGTAATTATATACCAATAAAAAAAATTAGTCAATTTTGGCAACTTTTTCTACTCTCGTGTCTAGCGAAGCTTCTTAAAAAAACAAAATATTGGACGCGAAGGTAGGCGTTGGTTAGCAAAATTCAATCCCAAATACTCGTTACCTCTACTTTTTCGGTTGAAAGTCTCTGGTGGGACCAATAGAAATAAACACTTCCCAACTGCCTCACATCAATCACAGAGCATGCATCTTACATCTTATTGAGAAATCCGGGGACGCTGCTAAAGAGTACTGCGCATCTTGACCATCTTGGTGGATTGTGGCTTCTGAAAAGATAGTCCATGAAATTAAGTTCAGAAAATAATCACTGTTTGATCGTATCTCGAAATGAAATATACAAAAAGCACGCATTTGAAGAAACATTATAGGAAGGCACATCACATATCTAAACAGGAATCCATCAGAGCAGTTTCTCGTGTGGTAATAGTGAGAAATTTACAGGGAGACAAGAAGTTGCTATGCTGCATGCATCAAGGCAGTAGATAAGATCATAGGACCAAGCAAACGGGATAAAAATCCAGCCCAAGAATCCCACTATCTAGATATGCTACAAAAAGACAGTGGACGCTTGTCTGAGACACAATCGAATGGCGATTCTGCTTTTGACTTCGTGTCTGTAACCACTGCAGCCTGGAGTCCTACACTGTTCAAGGTTCCAAGGGGTCCGATCATTTCTTCCAATCCAAAATCTTAAAGTCATTCTGCCTGGCCCATCAAACATTCTTCAGAAATGAACTCAAAAAGATATATAGGTTTTTAGATTTTCCATAAACCTTTGGGACGACTAGGATCATCCCAACTGGATGGAACGATATGAGAATGGCAGGAGATTTTTCAATTCTAAAAAACTTTCTCGTTGCCACTGGGGCAATAGCCCATTGGTCAGGAGGCAGGCAACCATACCGTCCACTTGGTTTTTATCTCCCTTAGCGGACAGGGAGAGCTTATTCTCCCCTTTGATGTTGATTGTAATATCTAAAATTAGTTATAATATATATATATATATATATATACACACCATAAAAAAATTTCATTTTCAATATAATATCTTATTTCCTGATACATTTTTTTAACATAAAATAATTATATATTTTTTATTTTTAATAGTATTTTTTCATTCTCAACATAATTTCTCATTTACCCCGTATACAATAACAACTCATCCAAATCTCATCTCGTTCCATTTAATTAGATCATCTTGACAAACGGCTCCTTTTATTATTATTATTATTATTATCATTATTATTGTTATTACTTTCCTTTTCATCGGAATGATGAAATTATCCTCACTGGACTCTGGCAATATTAAAAAAGGAAAAATCGATAAAATAAAGCGACTGACATGAATTATCTGAAGCAATTCTCTAATTAAGACTTTCCATTTTGACCACTAATTGGGCAAAAAGACTTTGATTTGTTCCAAGCTTTAGATGGGATGAGGCCGGAGGATGGATCGGAATCTCTCATTTCCTAAAAATATTTTTTTCATTTTAAAAAAATAATATATTTTTCATTTCAGATATAACTTCTTAAATTGCAGTATTTCTTTTCTCATTTTCAAAAGACGACAACACTTTTTATCTTATATTGTCATCCTATCCTCATCCCATCTAAGCCGAGAATAGATAAGGTTTTCTCTTGACATGTCTCTTGGATGTAAAATAATATTATAATAGATATTTACTTAAACAGTACAGTGTAAATAATTAATTAATCTAAATTAAGTTCCTAATACAATTTTGTTTGTTTGGCCTTGTACGTATCTTGTCCGAATGTGGAGCCACTCCTTGATAGGAAGACGATTACAGTCATAAGCTGTACTCTAAAAAATAAAAAATAAATAGTCATCAAAAAATTATATTTTACTCAGTTTTTTTACGGTTTACCTTTGAAAAGGTATGTTCTTTAGTTTCAGTGTTGCAGTTAGTACTTCATAGTTGTTAACTGCTTGTTGGAGAATGTGATGGAATGTGAGATGAATGAAAAAAGTGGTGTTATATCTTCAGCATCGAAAAAATCGTGCAAAAAATAGGAAATATAGGTTATTATTTTGTGGGAATGAAAATATTGTTTTTGAGAAATGTAATATTACATCTCATTTTCATCCTATCCCGTTCACAAATTATTATATAACATGCCAATTATTATTATTATTATTTTAATCCTTTCAACAATTGTTCTAATATTCTTCATTAGCCTCCAACTCAATACCATAGCGGATGTACAGCAACTACTGAAAAAGTTGCTCTGCTCTCGATCTATGAACTTTCTGTCCAAAGAGAGGCAATCAAGAGGCAATCAACTCTCACTTATACTCACGGAAGACTAAGCTTCCCCTTAATTTTACCGAAGACAATTGCTCCCACTCACACGGGGCCATTATTCGATCCTGCTTGAGGGTGCTGATAGCCACTACCCCTGGCTCGGTTGGCTATGGAGTTTGCAGTACTCTTAGGCATACATGGACTCTGTGTCGCACCACTCCGGTTGATCTAGGGTAGTCTTTTCCCAATCCGGTGTTGAAACTGAGATGAGAAACTCCTACTACCATGGGTGGTTTGCCCGCAATTCTCGAAGTAGAATTATGAATCACAAAATGTACAGAACGAAAGCTTCAAGATCTTTCAAAGAACGACTCAAATGTTGTACATCCGAATGACCCGTTGCTGAAAAGAGAAGTTACAAAGGAAAAAATAATAATAATTTCCGTTATCAAGACCCCTCTTTCAACATTGTGGGCACTTATCTTTCACTTATGTATCAAGAGGATGAATACAATGAATACTTTGTAAAAAAATAATAAAAGATATCTTTAAAAACTGTAAGGCTGATTAGAAGCTACGACTCAAGGTGAAAACTACTGGTCCATGCGAGTATGGAACTCAACGCCATTGTCAATATAATAAGGCTGCTGCAAACCATTCCAGCTTGTTGCTGCACTAGCCTTTGTAGGGGATGGTGCCCAGCTGAAATCAGGTAGGCCGTCAGCTATATTGATTGGAACTGTTGATGAAGGTGCCGCAATGCTGCTGCCGTTGCTGCGAATTGCAAAAGAGGCGGACTTCCTCAACTTGTTCAGCTCATCCCCATCAATACCCCAATCTACCTTCCCATTAGGTGACCCCCAGTCTGAAAGCATTGCTGCTGTTGTGGCTGTTGGCATGAGGCCATGGCGATGATTCATCAACATGCGTTCAGAGAAGCTTTGGCTTCGATTTGCAAAAGATGCTGCCCTTGGATTCATGGCAACAGCTAATGGGGGGTCCAGCCCAAAAGAAGATATTGACAATGTTGTCCTTGCGGGTGATGAAGACAGGCTATTATTGCCATAGCCAGAATGCATCTTCTGGTTCATGCCCTGGTGAACTCCAGGAGCTGCTGCTTTCAGCGAAATACCTTGCAGCTGAGAAATAGCGGAAGCATCCACAGACCCAAACACAGCTTCAAGATTAGAGGGAGTCATAGCAGCAACATGACTGAACTTCCCGCTTCGACTGCCTGATGAGGCAGCAGCAAGAGTTTTTGTCTGCCCGGAGAGATTTGAAATCCCATCCATCAGTTGATAATCTTCCAAAGCGGCCATCTTCATTTCCAAATCCATATCCCTAGAACTCGATGTAGGCTTGAACCGGCTGGCTGGCAATTGCAAGGCTGGTGGGACAGTGCCTGAATGGTTTTGCCATGATGGCGATGAAGGAGACGTTGGCGCAGTTGAAGTTGGAAGCATCATCATAGATGGACTGCCAAGGGATGAAGCGTTCAGCACAGCCATATCCAAGGAAAGAACCCCACCTGATGATGATCGTGGTGAAATGAGAGTTGACCCAGCAGCAGGAAAGGGGCGGAGCTCTTCTGCCGTGTGTGCAAAGAAGCAAACCTTCCGAGTGCATCCAGTGTCATCCTTGCAAGGCCTGGTGCGATATTGCCAAGGGTGGAGCCAAGACTCAAATACTCCATGAGCATATTCACAGGCATCCCCAAGACGGCACATTCCCTTCCGGAACTCAGGGCATGGCACACAGCTGTAGCCATACTTTAATGGATCCCTTCTTCTTGCATTCTCTCCAGGATGAACGAATGGGCACTCAGTCCAGTCATGTGAATATGCTCGTGAACATGGCTTCACCTTGAAGGTGAACATACGGAATTCATCTGTACCATAGATGCCACTGTTTATGTCTGGCATTGAGAAATCAACTGGAAACTCTTTCTTTTCCGAAATCTGCTCTTCAACAAGCTGTAGATTTTCATCCGAGCAGCCAATGTTTTGAATGTAAGCGGCAGTCTGCTGTGTGTCTCCAGTGGCACTGTAAACACTATTTAACATGATTTCCACTGATTTCTGTTGTGATGTTTGGGAGGCAAGTGCAATCACATCTCCAGGCCGATTGCCACAAGAATCAAGAGAATTCACGTTAGCATTAGATTCAATTAGCATCTTCACAACCCCTGAAGCAGCATTAGACCCACCAAACGCAGCACAGTGGAGGGCAGTAACACCATCAGAACCACATGCCCTGTTCACATCCACCTCTTCATGAGACAGTATATATTTCATGACATCCAAGCTTCCGAACATTGCAGCAATCATCAATGGTGTTCTCTCCTCAAAACTCATCTTGCTAGATGAAAACTTTCTACAATACCATAAGCTGGCCTCATCAATTGCCATGCCATCTTCTTCAACAGCCTTCTTGAAGGTATGCAGATCATTGCAAGCAGCTAATTCAAGCAAAACTGAGCAATTAAGAATGCAAGTCTTCTGATTCTGATCCCCATTGTCCATTGGTGCAGACTTGTTTTGTGATGAATTCCTTTTTACGTTGTCAGGAACAATACACATGGTTTGCAACCGCAGCCACCTTTTCTGTTACATTCAACAGATAGGATCTGCATAGAATTAGAAAAGCATAAAAAGCAAACAAGGCCAAAAATGATGACAGAGGAATACTTCTCATCTGCAACTAGCTTTAAAATGGCCCATATCGAAGCTAGGAAAATGGAAATTCCATTCAAAATCATACCATAGATGCAAAAGAAGATGATGGAGGCAAACTTTTCTCATCTACAACTAGTTGTAATTTCAGACCACCATTACAAGCCCCATAGAACAAATAAACAAGATTGCAAAAGAAGAACACTAACCATCTGCAAAAATTTTGTAGCAGAGGGCCAGCAGTCCACATAGTTTTATGTGATATGATTGGAGAGCCCAATTCATCATAAGCCAGGCTGTCTATCCAAGCTATAGCAAGCTCTTAGCAATTCATCGTGCCAAATATTGCATCTAAGCATATGATGCAACAATCTGAAATTGGTCATAGAAACATCTAACTGCAGCCGCCCAGCTCAGAAAAAGGAACGATCGAGATCATCATGGATACTATCTTGATCGAATGGATTCTGAAAATATCCAACCTAGGGCAAAATAAGACCTATCCTAACCATTCCAAACTTCAATTTTTGTTCGGGAATCGCAATCATTTAGACGAACTAAAGATTTGACTGCAGAGCTGTACACAATCTTTCCCAAGCATGGACTGGGAGCGGCCATGATCATTACAACTAGCAACACAACAATCTCACGACGACGGAGATAACAGTACGAACTCGTGAATTTTTTCATCGGGATGAAAATTTAAAATCCTAAATGAAGTACAAAATCGAAAATTTGTGAGGCTACAGATATCAAGAAGACGGGGGAAAAGCCTGAAAGAGAACAGCAAAATTTTTCAACTATCTTTTCAAGAAAAAGAAAAAGTTGGAACTGGGAAAGAAAAAGCAGCATAGAAGAAAAAGGAAAATCGCAGAGGGGAAAAAGCTGGGGGAAAGAAGAAGAAATTAGACGACATGCCTGCAGAGAAGAAGAGAAATCCGCGGATGGCGTACTCGGGCTGGCCGGAGAAGAAAAGAAGAGAGGGAAAAGTTGGGACGAGGAGCTGAAATAAAAGTCTTCGCTGCGTCTTTCCCTGGGCTCTCCGTTCTTAATTTTTCCTCTTTTTGTTTTTCTGCCTACTGCCTGCGGTCAAAACGAGAGAAATCTGCACCCCTCCTCTACTCGCGTGTGTATTTTTTATTACCTCCCGAAGAATTTCATGGCCTGTTACTCCGCCTCTTCTGCCTTCCTGCTCGGGCGTCGGTCTGCATGCCGAAATCTGAACCGCCTTCTATTTACATTTACACCCTCGTAATTTTTTGATTTTGCACGTCCGCCTATTTAGTAACTCGAATGACCGTAGTTCGACTATTGAAATATTTTGGAAAATGGAGTCAGCAAACTAATCTAATCCGTTGATGTAATCTGATCGGTATATCTTTAATGTCAGAGATCTAATCAAATCTTTAATTTTTAAGGTGCATTGGCTAATTAGCCATCAAAAACATGCGCCATATACGAAATCCAGCGAAGTCGACTGTTCAAAAGGCGGTCAAATATACCAAACGAGCGCACACCAGGCGCACAACTAAGCATTCGTTCTGCGCTAGTGCGTGTTCGAATTTCCGGTTGAAGATTTCTATTCATAGATTTTCGATGGGGGCATATGGTCCTTCTTATTTAGTTGAGAGTTGGTGGTCTCCTTCTTTGATATTTGAGAACTTGTTATCTTTCTTTGAAAATATTGTTAGAATTGTCTCAGAGCTTTGAATGTAATGTGAATTGAGATATGTTCTAAATATACTTTAATAAAAAAAATGCGGTCAAATATATGAAGAATTTGGTCAATGCAAGTTCCATCGCCGCCAATTAGTGGCAATTAGTTTTATCAGGAAATCCAAATCTACGAAATATTTTAATAATTAAACAGGAAAAAAATTAATAATCATGGATTAAAATTTTCTAAATAAAAAAAAAACAGCTAGAGAAGTAAATGTGAATAACCAAGTTTTAACTCTGCATTATTACTGCATTCCATTTCCTATTTGATGCAGGGAGCTGGGTTGAAAAACAAAGGTAAAAAAAAAAAGACAAGAAAAAATTGCTTGATGGTGATGATGATGATAATAAAGCATCATGCTGGTAAGCCAAGCGCTTGTAAGTCATTTTTCTCTATTTTATTTTACACGAAGTTTCCCTCTTTCACCAGCCCTAACAGAGTCCTTTTCACCTACCTTTGCATATTCCATGTAAATAATTTCCTCCATTTTTTCGTTCTTATATTTTTTTATTACTTATATTACTAAAAGTTCATTTATTTTTATCCAACATCATCTCATCATTCCCGGCGAAGGGTACCCTTAATTGGGTGAAAGCTAACCTCATCCATGAGGCTCCTTTGATGTTTAAATCAAAATCTAACGGGGAATATTGTTTACTATCATTCATTTTATCATGTGACAAAAATTATTTGAATTTAAGTCTTGCAGGCCGTAATAGCTTAAATATATATAATTATGTGCAAATTATAAAAAAAACAGTTAAATCTATTTATAGATATATTAAAATGTTATGATAATTTGAAGTGTAATTTGCAAATATACCTATATAGTTTAACGATAATTGTGTGTGAGCCAACGTAATTTTAAAAATTGTAAATAACCCTGTAAAATTTGCATATATTTGCAAATATACACCCTCATCATGGCTCTATCATAGCTATGTCAAGGGATAATATGCAAATTTTAAAAATTAAGTGGATATATCTATAATATAATCAAACTATGGAAGATATATTTAAATCGAGTCTGCTTCTATGTAACCGAGTTATATTGACGTTGAAGTAGTTTTATGTAATCCCTTGAAATTTTAAGATATTGATGCTTGATGGAAAATCTGATCCATTCATTGTATTTAACAACATTTGTTTAGCTAAGAGATTAAATTCTATCTAAATTCAATATGTACATAGGCTACATTTTCTCAGAAATAAGTACGTTCATATATAAATTAGGAAAAATGTTTAAATCTATTCACGTATGTATCGGATTATGATAATACTTTATAAAATTATTTATCCATATAATAGAGATATTTTAGATAGTTTAGATATTGAAGATACTACTTAAAAATTAATATTTAACATTAAATTATTTTATTACCTTTGATTTTATGTATTTATAGACGGGGTCATATACAGTAATTTTAGACAAATGAAAAAATTTTCATAATAATATAAGTGATGTTAAACATAATAGATGTAGTAGATCTTTCATCAATTATCTAGATGTTGAAAATTACGGGTATTAGAGAGGGAGTTTCATAGAAGCATTCCCGTATTTAAATATTGTCCTTTTTATAATTTTCGGATAATTTTTTTATAAGTGCAACTAGGGATAGAGTATCCATGATTACCTACCCACCAATCCTAATTTGGATTGGATAGGTTCCCTGCCATAAATACCTACAACCAACACGAGTGAGTACCCACGTAGGCATCTAAGGTTGCATTTAACAATTTTAAATACTTAAATTGTTATTTTACTAGTTTCGATTTTTGTAATTATCGTTTTTAATAAAAAAAAATTAAATAATTTGCAAGCGAAAAACAAAAAAAAAATCTTATATTATTCAAATTAAGGTTGGTTCGATATACAAGTTGCGCTCTTAAAAATTACCTAAATAATTCTAAAACTATTAATTTTAAAGTTTAAAATATATACATACATTCAGAAATTATAGACAAGGATAATTTCCAAATGCAACTTTATAGTTTGATCATATTTGCAAATATACATGCTTGTGATTGTGCTATGTGATAGAGCAGTAGTGTGAGTATATTTGCAAATATATGTAAATTATGTTAGAATTATTCACAATTTTGAAAATACATAGATACACTTACAATCATGGTTAAATTATGTAACTATATTTACAAATTATCTTAATTTTTAGAATAGTTTATTCTCATAAAAACTATTTTAGATAGTCTAGATATTAAATTAACATTTCCAAAATTAATAAGGAAATTAAATAATTTTGTCTCGTTAATTTTACACATATTTTCTTCATCAAAAAAATTTTCCATATATTTTGGGTCACGTACATTTTTGTTTTAGATTTTTAGTCTAATAATTAATTCTAAATATAATAGATGAAATGGATTTCACAATTGAAACTTAATTTCTTAATCAAAAAGTAATTTTAAATGCAATAGGTGAATTAGATTTTAATTTATTTAGTAAGGTGAGCTTAAAACGGGTAACAATAATGAATTTTTTGGCATTGTCGGCGCCATAAAGTATTTCCCATACATGAATAACTTTTAAAATTTCTATTATTGTATTCCTTTCCAATCCCCATCGTCTCCCTCTGTAAGATGATGTGGGTTAGGTTCGGTTCTTTTGTATATTCTATGCAAGCAAGTTTTCAGAAAAAAAATCCTCTTGCAACAGTTGTCTTAACATACTATTTTTTAGGGATTTTTACAAATATACCTACAAATTTGACTAATATTGTATCTGTATCCCTAAGTTTGCTAATATTACAAATATGTCCACAAATTTTATATAGAATTGCAAGCATGTCTGTTCCGTTATGATACCATTAAAATTTTTGTAAAATGACGATAATACTTTTTAAGTCAAGTGATACACTTACAATTTTTGTAAATGTTATAAGTATATTTGTGAAAAAATCTAAAATAATAATGTATAAAAAATATAAGATAATAAAATAGCAAATATATCTATAATATTTGAAAATTTGTTAGTGTATCACTTGGCTTAACGGATATAGAATTATTTTGCAGAAAATTCTAAAAGTGTTTTAACGGAAAGGATTAGCTTGTAATTTTATACAAACTTTGTGAGCATATTTATAACATAAGCAAACTTAAGGATACAAATACAATATTGGTCAAACTTTATAGATGTATTTGCAAAAATTTCTATTTTTATTATAATCTTATATTTCTCGTCTTTGAGCTTTGTCATATAGAAATTTTATTTTTAACTCGCACATTACGGTCACATAAGGCATCATCTATAGTTTATTTTCAAATTTCAACCCTAATTCTTTTACCAACTCCTCGTGCACAATTGTTCGTTCTTGTTGCTCACCGACGACAAGAATTCAAAAGAAGCTCTTAACGAAACTATTTCATCCCCCGCTAGTTTCCCAGGAGCCTACCGAAGCGCGCAATGCTGTTGGTGAATGCGCCAGTTCAAGGTTCGACCATAACGGATCATTTCGTTTCTCGTTTGTGCGGTGTCTCCTGCATATTCACGTATGAATATTATTTATTGAGTAATTTTTAAAAAAAATTAATTAGGATAATTAATTGAGTTGTGAAAAGAGATTTTATTTGGGTGTGTTCCGCAAATAGTAAAAAAATCAACTTGAAACTTTTCAAACTAAAACTTTTCATTCTCTCTAATTATCTTATTTTTTAATCGTTTATTCATATCTTCTTATATAATTATTCTACTTTTCAATTATTTTTACACAATTACTCACGTAACTAACATATATATTTTAATTTTATTCTCTTTATTTCTCATAACTACCTCTACCATATCATATAATTTTCTTTCAATTTAACAATATTTATAGAAAAAACTTTTCATCTAAAAATTTTATAATTACCCAAGCACACTTGCATGCAAAGTTGTAAGAATAAAAAAAAAAATCCTTTGAGTCCATTTACGATGTACATTAAGAAGATAATTGGATTTATTTGGCCTATTCTGAATTTGGGCATCACACCTGGAAATAGGATGATTGGATTCGTAAATTATTTATTGAGAATATTGTCGTATCCCGTCACTACATTTAATAGTGAGAAACATGGCATGAATGGTCAAGATCATCGATGCGTGTCCAATTATTATATATTGTCTCTTTATACAGCATATCGCAAGAACAGGAACATGGCGAGTGCGTCAGCTCCAACTATTTTTCGTGGTGCTTGCTGACGCATAAGTCATATTACAAGATTAAAGATGGCTAAAAAACAGAGATGTAAGGAGATCTGATTGGATTGCATTTCTTCCAATTGCATTCAGGACCGCTCGAGTGGTTGGATGAAAAGGCAGGTTTTTTTAAAAGTTTATCGGGAAAATGTCGAAAGACAATTTCGATATTATTGGCTCGTGTCTAAAATCATTGGCGCAAATACGCACAACCCGTCAGGTGTAATGTGAATAGTCAATAATTGTTTGAATAACAGTCGCAACATTCACAAGAGTATAAGATAAATGCATGTACATCAAAGTATTTACAATTTTTTTTTTAGAACTTTCTCCAAGAGTTTGCAATATGATAATTACTTATGGAATCGATTGAAATTTCAATAAATTAATGATTCGATAAAACTACAAAATATGATTGGGTGGAATTTGATCAGACTAATACAGTATTTTAAAGTGGAATGATCATTTCCGACGGCGACAGCATTTCCGGCCGGTCAAGAACTCCTTCTTAAAATATTTTTAAGTTTTTTTCTGAAATTATAAATCTAAGCATGTATTATCTATAAATCGACTTTTATTATTTTTGGATATGAATAAATATAATTAAATACATCCAAAATATTAAACCTTGGTTCATAGTTAATATATATCTAAATTTGCAATTTTGAAAAACTAAAAAACAAAATTTTAAAATGACTTTTAGGACTGGCCTACATTTCTGACCAGTCATAGAGTATCACGAGTCTATTTTAACAATAATTTATGTATTATCTTGACGAAAAATAATAAATTATAAAATTAAAATTATATTCAAATAAGATGTACCCTTAAAATTTAGTACCTTACTCGTAAAATTTACTATGCATATTTGAAGTTTTCTTCTACCTTCGATATTTCTAAATTTGCAAGTCATTCTAAAATCTCAACCAAAAATAGAAAAATTTTGAAATTAATTCTAGTAAAAATTTGTGAAAAATTGTTCTTATACTTATAACATTTTCCCTTAATTTTTAATATGTTGATAAAGTTTCGTAAATTTCTCTCATATTTCATTCTAAATTCTTAGCATATGATACCGCATGTATAGTTATTGTAGGGTGTAACAAGGATTCATGAAACTCAAGTTTACTTCGAACCCAACCATAATCTTATTCATAAAAATTAAACCTTAACTTTTTTTTTTTTATAAAACCTAAACCTTATACATATTTATAAAAACTGAGTTCATGTTAGAATTTGAGTTTACAAATATTTATTTTATTTAAAAGTGACACGATTAAATTTTGAGATGAATATACAACAGTAATAAATCATGTAAGAAAAATAATAATGCATATTCTAACTATAAGTTCAATACCAATAAATCACCTAAGGAAAAATAATAATATACAATCTAACTATAATTTTCAAAAAATTATAATAATATATAATATATTTCTTGAAGAACAATTAATCTTTCAAAACAACACAAAGGAAGAAAATTGAAAAACCTAAAAATACATAATATAAATATAGGAATAAGTGTAAATGAAAATAATATAATTTCTCTCTAACATAATTGCAAATTTGCAACATGAATAATATTAAAAAATAAATATGAAGAATTATTATTTAGGTATTATATACAAAGTGTATTTGAAAAGTTATAAAATTTTTAAAAGAAGCCATCAAGGCTTGGTGGTACATGTCATTGCCTCTCATATGGATGGCGTAGGATCGAAACCCGTTGGATGCTGGTGGGATACATGCATCATCCCCCCTTGATAATAATGGGGTTTTTGCATCGTCCCTCCGGAAGAGGGGGTGTTTTATAATTTCTTCGTGAGATTGGGTATTTTAGCAAGATTCCTTCGATGGTGTGAGGGCTGTGAAAAAGTTGATCGCAATATCAGTTTTCACCGTGTATATGAAAAAGAGGCACCAATCAAAAAAAAATTTGAAAGAAAATTTTCTAGTTTAAAAATTTTTAAAAGAGGAGAAAATGATGTGATGCAATAAGGTTAATAATGAAAAATAAAGAGAATAAAATTAAAATAGATAGATTAGTTGTATAAGAATAATTGAAAAATAATATAGTTGCACAGGAATATGCGAAGAAATGATTAAAAAATATAATAGTATAGAATGAAAAGTTTTAAATTAAAATTTTTTTGTTTAAACCGCAATCGTATTTTTCAATCAAATCGTTCTTAAGCTAAACCCTAACATAAATTTTTTTCTAATACTTAGGACCAAACTCGGGTACAACCATACTAAGTTCCGACCCTAATTGTCTACTACAGTGAAAAAAACTATTTTTATATCGAAATTTTTTTTAATTGAAATAATTCAATCCTAATTCATAAATTTAATAATTTATTATTATGGCAAAATTATTTCAACGAAGAAATCTGGAAAAAAAGAGAGAGAACTAACGGCTGCGGAGAGCGCGTTCTCCCGCGCGCATCAACGAAGGACGGAAGGAGATTGATAGAACGCAAGCGCGTCGAGCTCGAGCCCTCCCCAAAGAAATTCCAGTCTTATATCCATGGCCCGCGATGTCGTTCCGACAGAACAGAATACCCGTGTGCCAGATTTTCGTCATCTCCCCTCACGTGTGAATAAATGCATCATCCACATCTTGGATGGTTGATATGAATTACTAGAAACCCATGATGACATATATATTTTTTAAAATATTATGGAGACGCTTTGATATAATAGATACAACTGATCGACGGTTTTGATCACGCACGGGTAAGGCAGGTGAACGGCCAGCATCAAAATGCGAGTTATTGTCCAAACCCACCTGCCGTCCAATGCTAAGAATATCTAAAGGCATACTACATTCACGAACTCCGCCGGAGCATTGAACTTGCCACATTAGCTTGCACATGCCTCGACTTTTCTCGTTGGCCGAATTGTCCCAGGCCAGTGCATACAGTACAACGAGACGAACCGACTTCGGTGGACCTGTTGGATGACAAGTGGACGTGGCAGTCTCCGACATTGATCTCATCCATCCATCTGGTTCCCATCAAAGCAAATGAATAATAATTATAAACTTTCCCGATATAATCATCTTAATTTCTGAACATCAGACAAAACCGTATTGGAGTTTTTCATACGCAGCGATGGCTATTTCTCATTGTTTGAAGTTGTAAAGGCAACCGATTTATGATCCAGCCCTTTGGGGAGAGACGCACGGTGCATTTCATGGCCGTGATCGAGTGTTGAGATGGCTGACTTGCCCAGAGGCCGTTGCGGGAATGTTCGTATCCACGTAGCAGGAAAAGGAGACTCTACTTCCCCTCAAAAAAACCAACGGATGGCTGTCCAAATAAGACTATTTGGTTATGTGATCTCGTTCTTGTAACCGATGGTAAGATTCAATTAGATCCGTAGAATGACCTTATAATAACAATAATTTAAAAATTAAGTTATGAATGGAATGTTTTGGTAATTACACCAAACACCTCGCTTTAGTATAACAAGGGACTGTGATCCAGGGTGGTCGACCTTATAATTTGCTTTAACTTGTTATAATATTTTTAATAAGAATTAGATTTACAAGTATAATTATCACTTAAAATGGCTTAAAAGAGACAAAAAATCAATTAATCCAGAATAAAATTACTGGATTTGATTTACACTAATATTGACATGGCATGATAGTTTATGTTAAAAGGCACTTTTTATTTTCAATATGTAATAATTATTTTTCTCAATTTCATACAAATTTTCTATTTTCTCATATAAAATTTCTATTCTTTTTTATTGATATTTATAATCATCACACTTGGTTTTGCAATTAAGCTCTGAGACATTCTTATAA
Source organism: Annona cherimola (assembly GCA_030490835.1). Lineage (NCBI taxonomy): Eukaryota > Viridiplantae > Streptophyta > Magnoliopsida > Magnoliales > Annonaceae > Annona > Annona cherimola. The sequence goes on along the minus strand of CM059977.1, from coordinate 7,903,856 downwards.
ATTTCATATACTATTCTAATGAATATCTTCATACTATGGACACTTCCACAAAAATAATGAGAATACTAATGTCACCACTTCAGGAGACAAATGCTCCAGGCACAAGTGCAGATAGCAAGCATCGAACATTGATAGGGCATGTAAGAGTCAAATGCCTTGGCCAATCGAGTCTTTTTCATTCTTAGGGTGTGTTTGGCAATTGTACATAAAATGTCAAGTTAAAACTTTTCACTCTCCACAACTATCATATTTTTTAATTATTTTTTCACATTTTCCTATACAACTACCCTACTTTTCAATTATTTCTACACAACTACCCACACAACTAACCTATCTATTTTAACTTGATCTTCTTTACTCCTCATCATTATCCGTACCATATCACATCATTTGACAACTTTTACTCTCCAAAACTATTCATTAAAAGTTTTATTCATTTCCAAACACACCCTTAATATGTATATGCATAACAATACCTTTTTATTTCATATTCTCATCCCATTCTATATTGTAACCCAATTTTTTACTGTAATGTGGATTGGTATGTATTTCTACTTCTCATTATTTTGATTACCTTCAAACATGCATTCTGCGCATAGTTGACTGATAGAAATTTTCTCCGAGCATGATATGTGACATATATATGAACCATTGAGCCAACGATTTCTTTCATGCAGAGCAGTGATTGAGTGGTTTGAAGTTCAAAAAAAATATATTTAAAACGAAAAAACAGGAAAAATATAAATGCCTACAATATAAGAGCCTTAGATGATGTGCGAGAATTTATCCAGATCTATAGCTTGCCGATTTAGTTTTGAACATTAGGTGTAATTATTTCTCTAAGAAAAATCAAGATTTTTATTATATAGTTTTAACCATGGTCAATTTTTTGGTTGTAAAAATTATTATTATAATTTTTTTGATAATGGTTGTAAAAATTATTAATTTGTGAAAATAGGGTGTAAATTTTTTTCATTCTTTTTCATATATTTTTAATGTAATTTGACCTTTACAACTATTAACTATCCTATTTTCAAATTATCTTCCATATTTCATATAAAAAATTTGCTTACATTTTTAATTCACTTTACT